>CM028132.1:161087500-163787500 GCA_016271365.2 Neoceratodus forsteri | reverse complement strand
TGGGGTCAGAAGTATGGGAGTCACCTTGAGAGATGAGCTGTAAAGCACTCTTGTCAGTGTTCCCAAGTAGCTCCTTTAAGGAGCCCCAGAATCTTTTGCCATCCCCCCAAAGTTTATTTTACTTTTCTCTGAAGAAACTGGCTTTGGCCTCCCTAACTGAGCATGTGCATTTGTTGTGGGCCACCCTGTAGGCCTGGATATCCACACCCAGGTTCTGGAACTCTCTCCCACAAACTATCCACTGCTACACCTCCACTCTATGTTTCAAATCAGTCTTCAAAGATCACCTCTTCCAATCTACAACCTGCAAATGCTTCCAACCACCGTGAACTTCAACACCTCAATCCAATCTCTCCTATTTGGTTACTGCTTAGACCTCTCTCTCCAAAAGTGTTGCCTTCTTTGACTCTACCCTTCCCAACACTATCTGCATTGCTTGCCTGTATTCTTATGGCACTGTATTAAATCCTGATGTGTTTAGGTTACTCTCTATGGCTGCACCCCTCCCGATATTATGGAACTACTGTCTCCTTGTTTTATGCTGTTGTTACTCTACTGCCTGTATATTGTCACTATGCACAAAACTCTTACTGTCTAAAGGATGCTCTCTATGCTCCCACCATTGTCATTATAGCACTATTGCCTGCTTATGTTTACTATGTGCAAACCTTTGATATGTGTTGGCTGATCTACATAGCTGTACCCCTCCTGACTTTTAATGTACTACTGCTTGTATGACAATTGTACCCACTTGTTGAATTGTGCTAAAACCAATTTTATGTGCTCTTGTGTAATGTAATCTCCTGGATCGTACCTGAAAATAGGCACTCGGTTGTCTAGTGTACCTACCCAGTTATCAAAAACCAGATAAAATAAATAGAAACTCAGCATCTTGAAAACATCAACCAATTCAGCCAGGTTTTCTTTTCAGACAGAATGGTGTGGGGCAGCAGGTAGGACACTTAATTCAGACCACAAATAGCAGAGCACAGCATTTTAACAAGTATGCTTTCCGTTTTGGACAAGCACAGGCAGGAAATAAAATGAAAAGCATTAATGAAAAATTTCATTATAAACTAAAATATTTTTACAGATAAAATTTCCAGTTCTACACTATATTTTTAATGGTATCCAGAATTGTCCAAAATTGGCAATTTTTAAACACCGGAATTGCGATAATTCCATATCCAGAAAACACTGGCCCTACTCATGAACCTTGCTCTTACACTTCAAGCTACTGGACCTTGTTCAGGGTAACAGTGAGTAAGTGGTTTTGGTGAAATTTGAACCTGTACTTGTTATTTCCCAAGCCTGTGATCTAAACAACAATGCTTTCTGATCTTCTTTGCCTGGGCTGCCTTTCTCGTAGCTTCCTCCAGGGGCCAGGCAAGCTTTGAGCACTGCCCACCCTCCCCAGAGGAGGAGAGCAGGTCTACATATGCTCAATCCTCCTCCCTTGGCTGATCCTTTGACAGCCTGTATTTGGTTCTGAACCCAGGTCATCGGTGTCCCAAGCAGTAGTGCTACTGCTGCGGCACTGGGCCGGCCCCAACCAGATCTTGTTTTGAATAAGACAGTGTCCTGTACAAGTCTAAATGCTAGGCTGACACATAGATTTTAGGGCTGGCAGAACTCAATAAAGTTCTAACCCTTATTAAATCACAGGAGGGGTCCGATTAGTCCTGATTAGTTCTGATTATTTATAAATATCTGAATAAATATGATAAAATGCATAAAAAGGGGCAAAACTCTGTATTATTTAACACAGAGGGCCAAAAGGAATACTTTAATTCATTATTTGTAGTGAAAATAAAGGAAAACTGCCAATGTGGGAGACAAACAAGCAAGGCAATGGCACCTTTATAGAGAAGTGAGGGGGACAAGTGTAACCCCCGGACCCCTGCCTTTTTAGCAAAATGACAGGTGGCATGCTGTTGAAGCAGCAGCAGTACCTGAGTGGGACTGGGTTCGGGGAGATAGGTTACTCGGCACAGGGGGCCTAGGTTTGGCTACTCTGCACAGGGGCACCCAAGCAAATCCGTACACAAGAAGCAATAACTGTAATGTCCAAAACCAGGAATGGGATTCTACAGTGTGGCTTTTATTCACATCCAAACTGAACAAACAAAGCATAGACGGAACCCCAAGGGGCTACATTCTTGGTAATGCAGATTAGAGACAACAGAACACTTCTTCACATTTCAGCCCCCAGGCTCTGAACCCACCAGGCACACAGCCTGGACTTGCACACAGCTTTTGGTACACAGCCCGACTTGTACACTACTTGGGTTTTCCCCACTGGCCCGGCTCCCCTGCCGGCCACTTGACACATGGTCCATTTTGGGAAGTGAACCAGTTTTCCTGTTGGTGGCTCCTCAAACCACCTTAGAGCCTTCGACTCCTAGAAGGAATTTTCTTTCCAGTCCCACATTTGGGTACTTCCCTCATCACTGGCCAAGTGAATGAGGCAAAGTAGAAATCCACAGAGCAAATACATAGACGTGGACCTGGTTACTAAAGATGGGGGGTCTCCCACCTCCAGCTCCCACAATCCATACCCGGCCATTTCTCTGGAAACTAAACAACTCTTTTACTGAAAGCTTGGCAATGTAGATTACTGGGTAGATGTATGTCACATCTCATCTACATGTCTTGACTTCCACTATGTGCTGAACTTGAACATATTTTTATTTTTGGCTAAGCCTATTACTCTAGGCCTCCCACTACTTCAGTAGTCCAATCCCCACTATCACACAAGTCCCACGGTGAAAACATGGGCCCTTTAGAAAGAGCAGAAACTCACCCTCCAGTTGCAGGAGCCCCATAGGCGATTCATGAAATCTTCTTGTTTCCCAAAACTCTTGGACCAAATAAGGCAGCTTCTCCACTAGCAGAAAACCAGGGGGTTGCCCTTGGAATATGCAGGCTAAACTTTCCTGCCCCATCCCCTGAGGGATGGGGCACTGAGACCTGACTCAGCGGTCTCCACCACTTTAAAACTATCTTCTGTGTCTCTCTTTAGGTGGAAATACACACCTTTTTCCTAAATGTAGCCCTATGTCAGGGCTGAGGCTCCAAAAGCCTAACACAGAGCTGCTGTGCTCCTCTCTCAGCAAGCTCCAAACTCCAACTGACTCAGACTACTGTTCAAACCTCCCAACATTCTACTCCTACTCCCTGCTGCAGATTCCATTGTGGCTCATGCAGCTATGATAGTTCTATGGTGATGTCATCCATCAGTTTCAGCTGAGACTGAGAACAAAGTGAGACAGTGTGAAATCCATTTAACTGGAGTTTCACAAGCTGCCTTCCCTGCCTACCACTAGGTCTTACTGGGATTCTAGTAACCCCGGGTAACAAGAGGGTTACACAAGTATGACACATGCGCAATTAGCAAAGCAATCAGTAGCTCCTTCATGGCCTCCCTCAGTGGCATTCCTGCTTATGCTCTCATGAGTGCTGGGGGAGAGAGAGAGAGAGAGAGAAGGGGTGGAAAGGGATAAAGAAGTTCACTCTATTTAAAGTACAGTACAGTGTACAGTATAGGGTTGTCACAGTATGCCAGTGTGACAGTATACCATGGTTTGAAACTGCTTAGTATAGACACTGTGACAGATTTTCTAAACCACGGTAACCATGACTCACAGTAAACTGCAATATGTACTGACCGACCACGTTTCTTGCAGTGTGAAGGGGTGCACTACACGGGCACTGTGCCCTTTGAAAGCTTTTTTTTTTTTGTGATTCAATTGGCGGAGAAAGAGGGAACTCGGCCATTACCCTTCCACCATTTCAAAGTGGGCATTTTTCAGTGTGGTCTGTGTGCAGGCTTCACGTACAGAGGGAGAGAGAGGTCCAGAAGGAGCAGCAAGGACAGAAGGAGCAAGTTTGCAACCAGGAGGAGAGCACTTGTGCAGAGTGAAGCGCAGGTATTAAATTTTTGTATTTATTTATTTTTATTTATTATGCTTTATCATGCCACCTGCTGCCGTTACCTCAGCCTTGGCCATGCCCCCTCTGCTCCCACTCCCACATTAGCCTCAACTCCCTGATACCTCCTGGCTTACCCCCCCTGGGCAGGGTTGTGGCACCAGACTCCTAAGTGCGACAACGTATGGGATAGGTCAGGGAGCCAGCCTGGGAGCTCATCGGAGCGGAGGGGCAGGCTTCATCCAGGTGGCAGGCAGCTGTAGTTTTCTCCCCTGTATGCAGGGGTGGGGACATGCAATGATGGCCAGCATCTGCCTCACCCCTCAAACTATGTTCTGGTGCCAGTTGCTGGGGTGCCCCTGCACTCCACCAGGGGTCTATCAAGCACAGGTCATGCTCCCCTCCCTCTCCCCGGAGGAGAGCAGTCCTAGGGATGCTCCATCCTTCTCCACCCGGCCGGCCCTCTGAAATCCTGGGTCTGTTCCCAAACCCGGGTTGCTGGCATCTCAAGTGGAAATCCAACTACTGCACTGATAGGCTGGCACATTAAATGTATTTATTTTAGGCCCACTGACCACACAGAGGCAATTTTTGAAGTCTGACCGAAGGACCCCCAAGTTCCCAACCAAGTACTCTATCCTGAATTCTCGATCACCTCCTCCGAGTCCCGAGTCCCTCTTCAAGTCCCCAGGCCACAGCAGACACTGTGAGAGATGGAGAGACAGAATGAGAGACCTGGGCCAGACAGTGGTGAGTTGAGATGAGAAGAGGACTGTAGGAGGCTACCTCTGCTCCTACCCAGGCCAGTTCTTGTTGTTCTTTTTTGGTTTTAACAAAAGTGGGGTGGTGGGGTGGGTAAAACAGCCACAGGTGACACATGGCGGTGGCACTGACTCAGGAGTTGGGGTGGGGAGCGGGATGAAACTCTGATTAGGGAATGGAGAGAATTATAATTTCCATTCCTGATCTGTATCCTTCCTATTAATCCTAAAATCCTACTATCCTTGGTGGAAAGGGAAACCTGGCCTCATTAAGTTGGCCTGAAGTTGAACGAAGTTGGCTTGCATGTAAAATAAATGTGAGAGGAGGACTTCACTGGACTGAGATTGGGTGGGGATGGGGGAAATAATACTGATGGAGAATGATGGTGGATCCTTGGTGGGAATTGGGAAACCTAGCCTGAATTAAATGTGAGGGATTAATACTGGGGTTACTACTAGTGATCTGGATGGGAAATTAGTGCTTTATTATAGGGGAAATTGCCTGATTGAATTTTGAAAACAGGAGGATCTTTGAGGTGGCGCAGCAGCAGGCACAAGTCAGTGAGTTAAGTCACTGACTAGCATCATTCATGGCATGACTGCAGGGAGTTGGAGTTGGATCAGAGTGGATCATGGGGGGGGTATATGCATGGAATGGATCCAGTCCAGTTGGTGGAAATGGGAAACCTGGCCTGATGTTGAATTGTGAGTTAAAAAAAAAAAAAGTGTTTTTCATTGTTTTGAGTTTTCCCAAAGGTGCCACTGCCTCTCTGGCAGCTGCAGCCTGGCAAAGTGGGAATTGCCAGTGCCATTATGAGGAGCTGGAGAGACTCACAGTAGCTACAGTAGCACCGCCCCAGCCTCTGTCTGCGCTCTCTACTAGACCAAACCAGCAGGCACCAGCAGCCATGTTGTTTGTCCCTCTTTATTGTGGTACTGTGCGGCAGTTTGGAATTAGCACTGCATGCACTCACTGGCAACTGGCAAAACTGGAAAGGAGTTGGAGTAAGTAGGTGGGTGGCAGAAGGCAGATCAATGCACCAAGGCTTAGGTGTAGGCAAGCAGCTTGAGGCAAAAGCTAACCAGTCTGAGCCCAAGAAGATCTTTTGGTGGATTTTGAGGGTGTGGGTGGGCTGGGAGGGTGGGACACGCTTTATGGAGCAGAGGTGGGCACACCTCGACACCTGCCTGCCTGTGTTTGTTACTTTCCATCAGTAAATTAAGCTGTGTGTAATGTAACATAATAAAGAGATTGAATAACAAAAGAATGAGATACAGATACAACAAGCATTATTCAGTATTAAGGCACAATGATATTTATTGTGCAAAATAATAATACAATACATATCATGATGGCATGCAATGGAACAAACAATGGTATTATTCATAAAAATATTATTGATTATTGTGAGAGAATGCATCACATTTCTTTGGCTGGCTGAGATTAGAATAGAAAACAATGCATGGCATTTGGTATTGGCAATTATTTGGTAGGCATTAGCAACGTGGTGGGTGGTGGCCTTGTGGGTGGCACTTTGTCTAGTTTTTTTATATTTTAAAATGTCACTCGGACACAGGCAGGCAGCAAAAAGCAAATTGGAGCATTGCAGGTTAAACTTACAGCAATACAATCACAGTAGTAAGTGCGGCAAACACCAACATGGAGGTGTTGATAGGGAGAAGGGCAGGGGTAAATGGAGAAAGTGACAAAGGCAAGAAGGACAGGGATGGGGCAAAAGGGGGTAAGGCCATCAGGAAATGGAGGGTAATGAGTACCAATGCCCGTAGTCTGGGCAACAAGCTCCCTGAGCTGGTGGCCTTAATGGAAGAGTGATGCCTGGATATCGTAGCAGTCACAGAAACATGGTACACAGAGAACCATGACTGGTATGTTAACATACCAGGGTACATAACCTACAGGAGAGACAGGCAGGGGAGAAGAGGGGGAGGAGTAGCTCTCTATGTAAAGGAAGGGATAAAAGCAACTGAACAAAAGAGTAAACAGGGAGGAGAGGAGGCACTGTGGGTCACCTTGGAGACTGGAAAGGGCACCACAATCCGCACAGGGGTTGTGTACAGACCCCCATGTCAGGGAGAAGGAATGGACAAGGATATGATGGAAGGCATTCTTAGAATGGCAGAGAAAGGGGAGATACTGTTGATGGGAGACCTGAATATGCCAGATGCTAACTGGAGCACATTTGCTGCAGCCACATCCAAGAGCAAGGCCATTCTTGACACCCTACAGGTGGCAGGCATTAGACAGCTAGTTTCGGAACCCACTCGTGAGGGAGCAATCTTAGACCTCGTACTCTCAAACGGGGGCAGTGAGAGGATCTCAGATCTAGAAGTAGGTTGCCATCTGGGGACAAGTGACCATCAAACAGTGTGGTTCACGTCAAACTCAGCTACAGAGTCAAGCCATACAAAAGTGAGGGTACTGGACTTAGGAGGGCTGACTTTGGCAAGATGGGAGAGTGCCTCAGAAAAGCACTAGCAAACAGGCTAGAAGGAGGTGTGAGCAACAATGGGGAATTATCAAAACTGCCATCACAGACGCAACAAGCCTTTGTGTGAAGCAAATAAACAAATCAAAATGAAAGAAAAGATAGCATTCCGGAAGTATAAGGAAACACAGAAGGAGCAGGACAGAGAGTTGTACCAGTTAAGGCAGAAAGAAGCAGGAGGAAGTCAGAATAGCAAAGGCCCAAACTGAGGAAAAGATAGCCAACTCAGTTAAGAAGGGGGATAAAACCTTTTATAGGTACATCAGCGAGCGTAGAAAGACAAAGGGAGGGATAGTGAGGCTGAATAGAATGAACGGTGGTTGGGTAGAGGGGGACAGTGAACAAGCAGGAATACTGAGCGAATATTTCTGCTCAGTATTCACAAAAGAGGAGGGGGAAGTGCCTAATCCAATTAACAGAAGCACTCTTGATAGGGGGGTCAATCCCAGTCCTTTCACAGAAGAAAGGGTTCTGCAAGAACTCCTAAAACTGAAGGTGGACAAAGCAATGGGTCCTGATGAATTCACCCCAGAATTCTAAAAGAATTAAGGGAGGAACTAGTGAAACCACTGGCCACTCTTTTTAATAAATCATGGGAGGATGGTGTGGTACCGAGGACTGGAGGAAGGCGGATGTGATTCCCTTCACAAAAGTGGGACCAAGACAGAGGCAGGAAACTACAGACCTGTCAGTCTGACCTCTGTGGTAGGGAAAGTGATGGAGTCACTCTGGAAGGAAAGAATAGTTGAGTACCTAGAGGTCAGTGGAGCACAGGATCCAAGGCAGCATGGGTTCACAGCGGGAAGGTCATGTCAGACGAATCTAATAGATTTCTTTGACTGGGTGACCAAAGTAGTAGACCAGCAAGGCATTTGACACAGTCCCACACAAAAGATTGATAGTCAAATTAACCAGCCTGGGAGTGGGTCCCAGGGTGGTAGCCTGGGTAAAACATTGGCTGGACAACAGGACACAGAAGGTAATTGTAAATGGAGTCCACTCTGAAGAAAGGGCGGTTACTAGTGGGGTACCGTGAGGGTTCAGTATTGGGTCCAGTCCTTTTAATGTCTTCATCAGTGACATTGCAGAGGGGCTGAAGGAAAGTATGCTTTTGCAGATGACACAAAGATCTGCAACAGGGTTGATACACAGGAGGCATGGAAAGGATGAAAAGGGACTTGGCAAGGTTGGAGAATGGTCAGACGATGGCAGCTAGGATTCAATGCAAAAAGTGCAAATAATGCACCTGGGAAACAAGAACCCAGGGAAGAATACACAATGGGTGGGAGGTAGTAACAACAACAAAACAGGAAAGGGACCTGGGGTAATCATATCAGATGACCTTAAGGTTAGCAAGCAATGTAAGAAGGCAGTAGGGAGGGCCGGAGGTATACTGGGATGTATAGGGAGAGGCATCAGCAGCAGAAAACAGGAAGTTGTTATCCCTCTGTACAGACAGTTGGTGAGACCCCATCTGGAATACTGTGTCCAGTTCTGGAGACCCCATCTCCAGCAAGGACATAGACAGGATAGAGGCAGTCAGAGGAGGGCAACTAAAATGGTGCAGGGTCTGCAAGAGAAGCCGTATGAGGAGAGACTAAAGGAGCTTAATATGTATACCTTGAGGAAAGAAGGAGAGGGTGACATGATAGAAACTTTCAAGTACCTCAAGGAATCAACAAAGTCCAAGAGGTAGCATCTTTCAGAAAAAAGACTTGCAAGAACAAGGGACACAATTTAAAGATAGAAGGAGGGTGGTTCAGGGGCAATGTGAGGAAGTATTATTTCACAGAGAGGGTAGTGGATGCATGGAACAGCCTTCCTGAGGAAGTTGTGGGGTCTAAAACTGTGGGAGAATTCAAGAATGCATGGGACAGACATAAGGCAATTCTTGTGGGGGGCAGGAAGATAAAGGCTGTTGGTTAACTAGGATCTGCGGCCTATCCTGTAGGTAGAGAAATGGGCAGACTAGATGGGCCTAGCTGTCCTTATCTGACGTCAAAGTCTATGTTTCTATGTTTCTATGTACATATGCATGCATAATGCATGATGCATCACAGTTCAGACAGAGTCACAAGTAGTGCCAGCCCGCCAGTGTGCTATCATGATTGTTTTGCTTTCTGCAGTCCAGACTCATGGCAGTCTTGGCAGACTGGCGTTACAGTGCAACTGCATGTTTTGTTATGTTTCTGTTTCTGCTATTATGATTTCATTGCCAAGTGGCATCTCTCATCAGATGCCATCCTTCTCCCATCATGCCAACCAAGCCAATGGGGGCTAGTGTGGTGGTGAGTGTGTGTGGTCAAGTCAAGTCACCCAGGGTTGGTGAGTGGTGATGGCCACATGGTCACTGTGTTCTTGGGTTTGTGTGGTCATGGTGAGGTCAGGTGGTCATGGTCAGGGTTGGTCAGTCAGTGCCAATGGTACCATTTGTCAGCAGCAGTGAGTCAGTCAATTTTTTAAGTAGCTCTCATCTCATCTATTTGTTTCAGTTTCAAGAGTTGCTGAAAATTGTAATCTTTCTTATGGTTAGGTTACGTTGGTAAGGTAACCACTTGGTATTGTAATTGTAGGACTGGGAGTCAAAATTGATCTTGAAACATGGCAGATGTGGAGTCGGTACTGTGATTGGAAGAGTTTCAGCAGCAGGAGGAAAGCCAGAATCAGAGTAGTAGTCAGAGCCTGATACAGAGCTGTGACCATAACCAGACTCAGCAGCAGAGTTAGATTCCCCCACCTCCTTCTCCTGTCTGGGAGACTCCAACTACAAAAGAGTCTGATGGGAAAGTGGATGAAAACTGTGACCTTTTCCCACCCAGAAAAATAATAAAATCCACAGTGTGGACCTACTTTGGTTACAAAAAAAAAACAAAACAGTGACAGTATTGTGCATGAGGATGGGAAGCCTATCTGCCATACACGCAAAACAAGAGTTGCAGCCCATGGAGGGAACACTTCCAGTCTATTTACCCACCTGCAAGATTATCACCCACTTCAATACAGTGAAGCTCAGGTATCAGCCCGGTTGGTTTTTTGACCTAGTTTGAATTTGAACTGTTAATTTACTTCATCAATCGCAGTCAAAGACAAAAGAGAATAGAACTGTAAAAAAAAAAAAAAGATGTCACTGTCTGATTTTTTTCTCATGTGTGGAGTGGAGGTGAACCGAGTAAGCGTCTTGCTCTTGTCTACTGTCTGTCTTAATTGAAGTCTTCTTTTACCATTAAAAGTTGTGGTGGACTGGTGGTGGTGGCGGTCCTTGTCTGTCCTCTGTCAGCACTGCAGCCTTTCTGGATAGGGCCGGTGGCCACTTCTGCCTAGTGCCCAGCTGCCCACCCACTGCCCAGGGAGGGGTATATGTACGAATTAGGGAGGGTCATTGGGGACCAATAGATGTGTGCACCTGCATGGTGTGCTGTTGGGTGGTGTGGGGTGCAGCACTGCTGGCTCCGGGTATTCAGGATCAGGAATTGGGACTTGGATCTCATCGTTTGGAATTGATTAGGATACCAAGTAGATCATGGTTGGATCATGATGGGATCACGGATGTTCTGGGTGGGTGGAAAGCTGGGAGTGAGAGAGGGACAGGACAGGAGGACACAGAGGCAGGACGAGTCAGGATGAACAAATGACAGAACAGTCATTCTTTCTACAGCAGAGTCAGGACTCAGAGGGCCCACTATGGGTGTAGTGGCTGCCGGTGCCCACAGTGGTGAGGAAATAGGGGAGGACCCCTGTCCCCCACCAGTGTCTACTATCACTCACAGTAGTGCTGCAGACAGTGCATTCCATGCCATGCAGCTTAGAGTGACATGACAGACAGTGCATGAATGCAGTACTAGTGTGAGTGGTAGACACTGGTGGTAGTGGTAGGGGATAGGAGTCCTTCTATTTCCTATCGTGGCTGTGGCCCGCAGGCACTGGTAGACACACTGCTACACCCATGATTCACTGTAGAAAGAATGACTGTTATGTCCTTTGCCCTGGCCCAACTTTTCCTGTGTGTGTCCTAGTGGTTGACATGTACTGTCCCTTCCTCTCTTGCCCCCAAGTCCCACCTACCCAGACCATCCATGATTCTTCATTCCATGATGATCCAAGATTCCAAAATGGATCCAATGATGGTCCCCTATTCTGCTAATGCTTAGGTATTGCTTTCTGCTGCCCTTTATGCCCTTGCCCTGCCTGAGCCAAGTGTTATTGTTTTGTGAAAGTGAAGTGAAGTTGGAGAGAACAACTGGGGTGCAATAACTAGTTTAGTTATCAAATTTCTTTCTTGTTTTTTAATTTTAGAGTGGTGGAATAAGTTCTAGTCCTGGATTAGGAGGACGGCCAAGTGGTGGTGGTGGCGTCAGTGGCGGGGGTCACCGTCAAAATGGTGCAAAACTAGATGCTAACCAGCCAAGTTTGGTTGCATTTTTTGAAAGAGGGAAAAAATTAGATGCCAATTCTAAGCAGGCCCAAGAACGTAAGGCAGCAGTGGCTTACTTTTTGGCTAAAGATATGCTGCCATTCCACATAATAGAAAAGCCTGGTTTCTGTAAATCGCTGCAGAAATTAAACCCTATATATCACCTGCCATCCAGAGCTTATTTTACTGGTAAAGAGGTGCCAAAGTTATTTAATTAGGTAAAAATGCAAATTGAAAAATCACTGCTGGGCGCAACATGGTATGCTGCCATTACTTATATGTGTACTAGTCATGGCAGAGTTGGTGAGCCATACATGAGCTTAACAGTGCATTACATTACTTCTGATTGGAAAATCAAGGCTCACTGTCTGGAGACAACATTTGTACCACAGGATCACACGTCTGAAAATATTGAAATCTTCCAGGGCAAGCTTGACGAGTGGAAAATCACCAAAAGCAGACTTGCTGCTGTAACTACAGATAACAGAGCTAACATGAAAAAGGTGTTTGGGGAGCTGCTTACTGAGGTTACCTGGCTAAGCTGCTTTGGCCATAACTTAAACTTGGGTATCGGAAAGGCTCCAAAGGACAGTAAAGTCGATACTGCCATCAGAGCTTCTAGACATCTTGAGCAAGGTTTCAGCAGAAGTTGGAAGAAAAGACAAACTCTTACATCTAAGCAGGCAGACTTGGGTCTTCCTCAACCCTCCCTGATTCATGATGTCATCACACAGTAGGGCTCCATGTATGACATGATATCAAGATTTCTGTAGCAACAACAAGCAGTGTGTGCTGTTCTTGTATCTGACAGAAACACCTGGCATTTAATGCCTGAAGATACAGATGCCAGTATTCTTGAAGGTGTAAGTCAGGTGCTTGGACCACTGAATGACTTCTCAGACTCTCTTGGTGCTGATAAGCAAGTCACAATGTCTGCTTTGAAACCAGTACTGCATCATCTTATGAATGACTTGTTGATGCACTTACCTGAAGACAGCACTCTGAAAAAGCAAATGAAACTCACAATCAGGAGTGATTTGCTTACCTGTTATTCATGTGAATACAAACAAAAAATAATTGACATCTCCTGTTTCCTGGACCCAAGATTTAAATCTTGCTGCAGCAATGACAAAGACTCTGTAGTGGGCTTAGTACATGAAGAGGTCATGTTTTGCTACACTGATGACCACCTCTTGGACTGTGCTCGTGATGATGGCCCCCACCCATCCCATCTTTTTCCTGTAGCACCTGTGCCAGTCCTGCGACTCGCAAATGTACCTGCTGTTCCTGCTGCTACTGCTATTGCTGACAGCATCAGTGGTGACTGTTTTACCGAGGAGCAGTCATCATTTTGTTTTGTGAGTGAAGCTAATGAGGAGCAGCAACAGTTTACTGAAGATGATCCTGGTATGTCTCATCACTCATGATTCAGAGTCAGAAATGAGAACAGTATCTACTCCATGACGAGCACGACTACCGCCACCACCTCCACCACCACCGCCACTAACAGCAACAGGACAGAGTAAGGGAAGGAAGAGATCGAGGACAAGTTCAGGTTCATCATCATCTTCTAGTTTTGCATATGCCACAGGAGGCACAGTATCCAAATCCATATCCAGTCAGCAGCAACACCCAAGTCTACCTTCTTCTTCTACAGCAACAGTTGAACAACAAGTGGTAGTAAAACCAAAAGGATTAACAGACCTACTAAAGCAAATTACAGACAAATGGTTGTCAGTTGAAGGGTGCAATGATGAGGACATCACAATGGATGTCAAAGTCAAAAATGAAATCTCTCACTATTTAGCATTGCTGTGACTGCACACAGATGGTGAACCATTACGGTGGTGGAGTGAACATGCCACAGAACTGCCATTGTTGTCGAACTTAACAAGAAAATACCTATGCATCTCTACAACTATACCATCTGAGAGACTTTTCAGCTCCAGTGGTCACATTCTCACACCATTTCATTCAAGACTATCCCCCAGAGAAAGTTAACTTTCTTGTCTTCCTACACAGGAATGTACCCTGACTCTGAGTGTGACTGATGACCAGACCACCAGACCACATGACCACACTAAACGTGCTGTCATGTGGAATTTGGACGAATGAATGAATCTTATCTGATAACGATTTGGTAGGGCAGGCCAGGCTAGATAGGCACCACCACTGCAGTCGCACCACAGCGCTACCTACCTATCTTGTTTGAACTAAGTTGAGGGAGGGGGATAGGGGAACCACAGTAGCGGAATCATGGTGGGTGATGTCTGATGCAATTTAAAGTTGCAGTTTGGTTGTAATCGGTGGTCTAGTTGCTGAGTCACTCACTTCCCTTGACTCTCGCTTTAATTCCTTTGTGTCATGCCTGACGTGTCATGTGTGGGAGTGGGAGTGTTATTGACAGACTGCAGACTGAGCAGCACTGCTGGGCCAGCTGGGTACAGGCCTGAACAGCATCATGTTCCATGATGAGGTTTATATTCTTCTCTGATATATGTATATGGTTTTGGCCTGGGCACAACAGGGCAGTGGTGGCCAGCAATGGATGGACATTTTGTACTTACTACCTGGACAGTGGGGTCACTGGTTCTGGGTGGCTGGCAGTGTGCTTGGCTGCAGTGGGCAAAGTGGGTTCTGGGCTGGGAGGACAGGTAGACTGGAAGAGCACTGCACTTGTACTTCACAACTTAAGTGTTCACAAATCAGCCAGAGCTACAGGCACAGCACAGTTTAGTGTTTCTGCTGCTGTACTAGTACTACTACTACGCTACTGCTGATGAGGCTGATGCTTTGTGGTGCGCTCACACAGCAGAGACACAGTGAAGCAATCGTTACGGTTACGTAAGTGCAACAATGCAATGCAAATATAGAATTGGGCGGGGTGGGTCATTATGTCATTCATGGTCACTGTCATCTCATTCCCAGTTCCTCCTACAGCTGGCCCCAGCCAACTGGGCCAAAGTGCTAGCAGGGCTATCCTATTCCAAAATTCCATATGTGTCTCACTGTCTGGCTCAGATGACTGAGTCATGATGAATGATCATCATCATTTGCCTAATGCAGTTACTTGTTGCTTATTGTTGCTTGTTTTTGTCTTAACCATTTCTGTCTCTCAGGCTCAGCTTAGTACAGCAGCAACATCCAGGGTTATTAACAGCATGCAGGCACCAGGCAGGCAAAGCTACTGCATCAGTGAGCTTAACTGAAGGTGCACGCAGTCTTCATTGTTTGTTCAAAGTTTTGTGGATATGTGACGTCTGCTCTCTCCTGCGCTACTATACAGACTAGCGTAAGGTAAGGTTTAAGTATTCTCACCTGCACAATCCATGAGTGGACTGATGATGCCGATTGAGAGATCTTGACTTCAGCTAAACGTAAGTCAGTCTTTTGACTTCCTTCCTTTTTTGAATTTTCAATGTTCAGTTTCAGTAACAGGAGGACAACGTTTTTTAAGTCATTGTGTAATTTGTGCATGTCGCATACAGTGCCACTGTTGCCACACAAGGCACAGAGAGTCCAAATGAGTATTAAGCCACCAGTGACATATAACTGCATCCTTAAAGGTAAATGGCGAGGACAGGCCATGCGCAACTGTGCACAAAACAGTCAGTGAGCTAGTGCGAGTGTGACTGAATCACTCTTCACTCACACGTGACACTGCACAGTGCAGACTGACTGCACAGTGTGCACTGAGTGCAGCACACTGCTTGCACAAAAAGCTGCACTTTTAAATGCACATCATAATTGTCCTCTCCTCTGCTGTTCTTTTGGAACCACAACAGAAAATGATGCAGTACTGATTTCAGAGCGAGTGACATGACATCCCTCCACAGAAGTTGAACAAAAACAACAAAACACATGTTTGTTGTTGATTGGGCTTGAGCAATGGGCATGGAATGGGGGAAGAGGCAGGGATCAGCAGCAGCACCCAGGCACAGCATCAAAATATATGTTATGTTATTAATATGTTAACAGTAACACTGTGTAACATGATGTCTCTATCATGTCATGCAATGATCATCATGTTACGTTTTCTTATCTTTATGGGTAACAAAGTGTCTGTGGTTAGTCGTCACTGTGCAGACTCAGACTGCAGACTCATCAGTCACCTCACTGGAGGAGTCAGTGACTGCAGTGATCATTCATTTCATTCACATTACTGTTACTTGTGCTGCTGGTGCTCTGTCTCGAGTGGTCATGCGTGTTCATGTTCATTCATTGTAAGTCTGAACTGTAGAGAGTAGACAGGCCTGTCAGTCTGTCAGAGGTATAAAACCATAAAGGTTAGTCAGACAGACAATGAGATACACACTGATAACTTTTTCAGGTACATTTTTTATTGTTTAATAATACCACAACAAGCATTTGTCAATGCCAAACGTTCGCTTGCAGGTATCTGCAGTGGTATTTGGCCCTTGGACATGGCTTAAAAAAATCAGTGACAAAGAAGTACAAACATTTGTCAATGCCGAATGTTGCTTGCTTCTATGTGCTGTTTAGGTATTTGGAACTCAATGGAGTGCAAATATTGAAAATTCGCGAACTTACAAGTGTGCGTAGGAACTGCGTAACGCACGCTCGTAAAACAGTCATTTTTAGGAATTTTTTCACCAAATTTTCAACACAGCCATTTTAAGACCTCTGCTCATGAACAGTGTCACTGTGATTTTCTTAATGTGTCCCATACATTGAGTTCGCACACCGACTGCTCCATTATGCGTTACATGGGCGGAAACACGTTTTGGGCAGGATGTGAAAAATGACAGCTGTACTGCTCATAAGGAGGTGTGGTAAAATGGCAATGCTGAAAATCTGGAATGAAAATATTGAAAATTTGCAAACCTACGAGCGCATGAACTGCTAACGCACGCTCAGAAACAGTCATTTTAGGAATTTTTCACCAAATTTCAACATAGCCATTTTAAGACTTCTGCTAATGAACAGTGTCACTGTGATTTTCTTAATGTGTCCCATACATTGATTTCGCGACACTGATCATGCATTGTGCGCTTACATGGACGGAAACACGCTTTGGGCAGGATGTGAAAAATGACAGCTGTACTGCTCATGAGGAAGTGTGGTAAAATGGCAATGTTGAAAATCTGGAGTGAAAATATTGAAAATTCCCAAGAACGACAAGCAAGCGTGAGGAACTGCACAACGCGACGCTTCATAAACAGTCATTTTAGGAATTTTTCACCAAATTTTCAACATAGCCATTTAAGACCTCTGCTCATGAACAGTGTCACTGTGATTTTCTTAATGTCCCATACATTGATTTACGCACACACTGCTCCATTGTGCGCTACATGAAGAGAGCTACGTTT
Organism: Neoceratodus forsteri; assembly: GCA_016271365.2. Classification (NCBI taxonomy): domain Eukaryota; kingdom Metazoa; phylum Chordata; order Ceratodontiformes; family Ceratodontidae; genus Neoceratodus; species Neoceratodus forsteri. The sequence goes on along the minus strand of CM028132.1, from coordinate 163,770,561 downwards.
TGGGTGAGATGTGAAAAATGACAGCGATACTGCTCATAAGAAGGTGGTAAATGGCAATGTTGAAAATCTGGAGTGGAAATATTGAAAATTGCGAAACCCACGAGCATGCGAGGAACTGCGAACGCACGCCAGAAACAGTCATTTTAGGAATTTTTCACCAAATTTTCAACATAGCATTTAAGACCTCTGCTAATGAACAGTGTCACTGTGATTTTCATAATGTGTCCCATACATTGATTTCCTTTACACTACATACGTCATAAGCTACATGGATGGAAACACATTTTGGCAGGATGTGAAAATGACAGCTGTACTGCTCATAAGGAGGTGTGGTAAAATGGCAATGTTGAAAATCTGGAGTGAAAATATTGAAAATTTTCTGCAAACTTACGGTGCGTGGGAACTGCATAACCTTGCAGCTCATCATGATCATTTTAGGAATTTTTCACCAAATGTTCAACATAGCCATTTTATATCTCTGCTCATGAACAGTGACACAGTGATTTTCTTAATGTGTCCCATACATTGAGTTTGCACACCGACTGTGCCATTGTGCGCTATATGGGGGAAACACGTTTTGGGCAGGATGTGAAAAATGACAGCTGTACTGTTCATGAGGAGGAGTGGTAAAATGGCAATGTTGAAAATCTGGAGTGAAAATATTGAAAATTCGCAAACGTACGGGTGTGCGTAGGAACTGCGCAACGCACGCTCGTAAAACAGTCATTTTTAGGAATTTTTTCACCAAATTTTCAACATAGCCATTTTAAGACCTCTGCTCATGAACAGTGTCACTGTGATTTTCTTAATGTGTCCCATACATTGATTTGCTTTTACCGACTAAGCCATTATGCGCTACATGGAGTGGAAACACGTTTTGGGTGAGATGTGAAAAATGACAGCTATACTACTCATAAGAAGGTGTGGTAAAATTGCAATGTTGAAATCTGGAGTGGAAACATTGAAAGTCACAAACCTACGAGCGTGCGTAAGACTACTGCGCACAGCTGATAAAACAGTCATTTTAGATTTTTTCACCAAATGTTTTCATAAGCCATTTTAATATCTCTGCTCATGAACAGTGACACTGTGATTTTCTTAATGTGTCCCATACATTGAGTTTGCACACCGACTGTGCCATTGTGCGCTACATGGGCGGAAACACATTTTGGGCAAGATGTAAAAAATGACAGCTGCACTGCTCATAAGGAGGTGTGGTAAAATGGCAATGTTGAAAATCTGGAGTGAAAATATTAAAAATTTGCAAACTTACCAGCGTGCATAGGAACTGCGAAACGCACACTCGTAAAACAGTAATTTTTAGGAATTTTTTCACCAAATTTTCAACACAGCCATTTTAAGACCTCTGCTCATGAACAGTGTCACTGTGATATTCTTAATGTGTCCCATACATTGAGTTCGCACACCAACTGCGCCATTGTGCGCTACATGGGCAGAAACACGTTTTGGGCAGGATGTGAAAAATGACAGCTGTACTGCTCATGAGGAGGTGTCGTAAAATGGCAATGTTGAAAATCTGGAGTGAAAATATTGAAAATTCGCAAACTTACAAGTGTGCGTAGGAACTGCGCAACGCATGCTCGTAAAACAGTCATTTTTAGGAATTTTTTCACCAAATTTTCAACATAGCCATTTTAAGACCTCTGCTCATGAACAGTGTCACTGTGATTTTCTTAATGTGTCCCATACATTGATTTCGCACACCGACTGCGCCATTGTGCGCTACATGGGCGGAAACACGTTTTGCGTGAGATGTGAAAAGTGACAGCTGTACTACTCATAAGAAGGTTTGGTAAAATGGCAATGTTGAAAATCTGGAGTGAAAATATTAAGAATTCGTGAACTTGAGCCTGCATGAAGACTGCGCATAACACGCCTTAAACAAACCGTCATTTTAGAGATTTTCACAAATTTTCAAAATAGGCTTTTGAGAGCCCACCTTATGAATGCTTGCACTGTCGTTTTGTTAATCAGGCCCAAAAGGTGATTTCGCGCAGTGACTGCGAAATCACCCTTCGGGCCCGAATAACGCCATGACAGTGACAGAATTCATGAGAAGGGGTCCCAAAATCCCCAGTTTGAAAATTTGGTGCAAAAATTCCAAAAAATGCCTGAGATATGCAACAAAGTTGAAAAAAACCCATCTAGCCCATTATACAGCTTACCGGCATTTCCTCAGTTCGCGGTCCGTCTTTGAAGAGTGAGCGTGTTCCTGGTCCAGCGATGATCATCGCGCCGAGCTCGGAGGAGTAAGTATGGGTTGAGGGGTGTGGAGAGGCAGGGTGCGCAGTGGGTGGAGTGCGGGTTGTGGGAGGGGTGGGAGACTGCGTGGGACCGTTTTAATTTGCAGGGGTTTTTGTACTTTGATGACGAGGACGTTTGCCACGCTGGGGTGGGCTCCCAGCGTGGCAGAAGGATGGCTGGGGGCCGTGGAGTCGACGGGGATTGGGCATCCCTCGGCCGCAGACAACGCGATGTTTGCCACACTGGGTGGGCTCCCAGCATGGCAGAAGGATGGCTGGGGGCCGTGGAGTCGACGGGGATTGGGCACCCCGTCGGCGGGCAACAGCGGGACATTTGCCACGCTGAGGTGGGCTCCAGCGTGGCAGAAGGATGGCTGGGGCCGTGGAGCCAGCGGGGATTGGGCACCCCGTCCGGCAGACGACCTGATACGCTTGCCACACTGGGGTGGGCTCTCAGCGTGGCAGCAAAGATTTGGGGGGGGCGTGATGCGGTGCAAGCACACAGCGGTGGTTTTCTTTGAAGAGAAGACCACCGCTATCATACACAGCACCAGTGTGGATTGGTGCAGGACTTCCACGCCTGCTCAAGGGAGCAGGGGATTGCTCAGGAGAGGCACACCTCCAAAGTGTCCCATTCTCCCAAGACATTCCTTACGCATGCGCGTAAGCGAACGTAAAAATTGCCATGATGCCAATGCCATTTGCATTACACTGTCTTACACGCAGTGTTTTTCAGTTTCAGTGATTGATAAGAATTGTCAGGCACTAATCTGTGTGTTCCTTCAGTTTTCATTCCCAATTGTTCCCCAATCCCCTTCCTCTATCTGATTCTGCAACACAAAGTTACTGCTGCACAGCACACCTGTGGTATAGATTAGAATAACTAATTTTTAGTTGACGCCCAACACATGCCATATCTGGAGTGCACTCCGCTCACTAGTCCAAATTCTCTCCGACTCTGACATCTACTGCTGTTGCTTTCTGACTCCGAGTCTGAGTCCTCTCTCCCTGTCCTCTGAAGTGATTTGTGATGACTACTTTGTACTCGCCATTGGCAATTCAGCTGAGCTCACACACTTAGTGATGTTGCTGTCTCTTGTTTCATTTGTTTGCTAAGCTTGTCTGCCTGATACACCCCCGAATCCCTTCAGTAGTCCAGTTCCACTGTGGACCACTTCCTATCTCTATCTCTCTCTCTCTCTCGATCTGCTCACCTCCACTACAGTGGTCCCTGGGATGGAGTGAGTCCGACTCCTGACTCCTGATGAGTCCTCCTCTCTGTCTGACTCATGTCATCTGTGTCACAAAACTTTGGTTGGTTGTCTCAGCTGATCTCTTGGTGACTGTGGCTAGGGGCTACGTAAAACAAAGCCAATAAGAGAAATTACTTTAATTGCATAATTAGCCTTATTAGCCTCACTGCTAGCTTAACAACAGTCACTTGACTCAGCAGCCACCAAACATAGCACTGAGGACATATAGGCTAATTCCTTTAATGTCACCCAGGACTCCAGTCCTTCTGAGTCACTCATCATATCACGAGTCTTGATTTGACTCACGAGTCCCAAGTCCGAGGCGCCAACAAGATACATAGATACATAGACAGTGTCGGCAGATAAGGGCCTATGGCCCACCCAGTCTGCCCATTTGAGCTTGTAAGTTCAGTTTGTTTTCCTAGAAGTCTGTTGCACCTTACCGCTGACCTCTAGAATTCCTTTATGTCTTGACTTGAGTCACTCGGGGGACTATCTTAAACAAAACCCATGGGAAAAAGTAATTTAAATTCATAAATTACTTAACCTTAAATTACTTATTATAACTAGTAGTACTTTAAAAAACAAACACAAAAAAAGCAGTCAGTGAGTGCCTGCCACTGCCATGGCATTGAGGATATATAAGCTGATTCCTTTAATGCCAGACTGGACTCATGTCACAGTAAAATGACTCAAGTCACAATATACTAGCATGGCACAACTCACTCAAGTTCAACCCAAGCATCTCAAGGAAGAAGCAAGTCAAGCAACTCACATTGGCTCCCTGCCTCAGCTGAAGGCTACTGTAGCCAACTACCTATTACCAATATACCTACCTTAGAAAAAAGAAAAAAGCAGCCAGTGAGTACCTGCCACTGCTACCAGGGCATTGAGGATATATAAGTTGATTCCTTTAATGCCAGATTGGACTCATGTCACATCACAGTCACATGACTCGACTCGAGTCACAATATGACACAACTCACTCAATCCATGCAAGTCAAGCAAGCAACTTAACTCACTTTGATTCACTGCCTCAGCTGGAGGCTACTGTAGCTCAATACCCATTACCTATCTTAAAAAAAAAGAAGAAAAAAAAAGCAGCCAGCCAGCCACTCCAGGAGCCAAAATGGCATTTGGGATATATATCATATAGGCTAATTCCTTTAAATGCCGCCATCTCTGACAGTTAGCTCAGCTGATTGGCTCTGGCTGTTGGCTTGGCTTGGACTCAGGCTCGGGGTCTCGGACACAGTGAGTGGTGAGGTGAGTGCATTGCAGGCAGGAGTTGTGTTTTGGTTGTAGTGGTAGGGTATACTTCATTGAAAAAGTAAATATGAACACGAATCTCTCTCCAGATTTATTTGCACTACTTACTATTATTTTTACTAACTTCAATTGAGGGGGACTGGGAGGACTGGGTCTGGGAGAGAGTCCTAAGCTGTGTGGTGAGGACAGAGGAGGGACACTCAGCCTAGCCATAGTCAGATAGTGAGGCTTGATTTTCCTACAGTGAGCCTTGATTTTCCAATCAGAACTGTTCTGTTAGTAGTGCTGTTGCTGTGCTTGCTTCTAAGACTAGTAGCACAACACTAACTTCAGTGAAGAGCAACTTTGTCTGCATCAGTGCATCTGCTGCAACTCTAGTCTGCACCACCACCAGAAGTGGATGGAGTGCGTGGACATTCCTTTCATCATCTCTCATCAGCAAGTTATGACAATTTAACATAACAGAAATGTAAATCAAATGACCGACTTACTGCTTGTACTCAATGTGCCATTTTTGTATGATATGGTACTTTTGGTATTGGTAGCATTTTGTGCTGTACACTAAGAGTACATTAAACAAACACTTTACTTATAATGGTTTATCACTCACGTGTTAGACTGCAATGAAATGAAAAAAAAAAAAGAATAAATATACTTATAGTGCTCGGAGCTCCATGCTCATCATCAGGTCAGGAGGAATCTGACTTTTAGTCAATAAAAAATCTATTTCTCTTGACCATACTTGACTAATTATGTTTGTTTTATGTCATTAAATTCATAATGTAATTTACTAGTATTTTAACTGCTTTTACATCTAAAATTTGGTGAAAATTGCATTAGTTTTGAATATTTTACATTTTCCCATTAGAATGCATTATACCGCAGTATCACGATAACCGCAGTATCACACACCGTGGTTATCATACCGTCAAAATGTCATACCATGACAACCCTAGTACAGTATTCGTAGAGCAGTTTCAAGTCTTATTTTTTGGAATCTATGGGGCAAAAGGCTCTGGTGATATGGTATAGAGAGAGAGAGAGAGACTGACAGACAGAGAAACTATATAGCATCCTGCCATCAGCTGTTTATGTCTTATGAATACTTTGGGTGTATAAACTTTGGCAACACCTATATATCTTGTCATGCCAATAAAGTTATTTTTGAATTTGAGAGAGAGAGAGAGAGAAAGAGAGAGCGAGAGACAGGGATACAAGTATCTACTATCCTATTTCCCCCTTCCAAGTACCTACTGTCCTATTCCCCCTTTGACAATGCCATTGCTGACTGCACTTATTTTATTCCCCCCACTTCTCTTCCTTATTCTCCCCCCTCCCTCCTTACCCTCTCCACAACTGTCCTCTGCCACTGTTCTCCACCACCCCTCTTTGCTTTCCTGAACCCCCAACCCTGCTGGATTTTACTCCAGAATGTAACCAATCTGCTCCCTGGATTTATATGTTTCTGTATTTAATCCTACATTGCATCCTTGTATATAACTTGTTATTTGCCTGTATTATACCCTGCATTTTGTGTTACCATTGTATATTGTTGTATTTGTTTTGGACTGAATGATGTGGAGCCTTTGTAAAGGAGTCTCTGACTCAAAGGTTGTAATTCCGAGACTTTAAGAAAATAAATAAAAAATAAAATCTACAAGTACCAAGCAGCTATGATAGTTGGTATTAAGGCTGGGTATATTCTTTTACTGGCTGTGCCAGAGGAGACCAAGCCAAAAAACAGCTATGAATGAATGATCACATGAACAGCAGTAAGAGCCCTCCCACACTACCCATGTTATGCAGCTGCACTGCATGTCCCTGCGTACTGTGGTATAGTACACTCCCTGGACCAACAGGTGGCACTGTGTTCTATTTCTGCTCAGCAACATATTTTATTTATTTGAAGAGTTTCACCAGGAAAGGCATACTGAGCTAAAATAGCTCATTTTAAGATGTGTCCTGGGGGAAGGGGGAGATGGCAGTGCAGTATGATTTAAAATACAGAGTACAGAAAATACAGTATTGGTATGCAAATATACAGCAATATACAGACAATATACAGGTATTTACACATGTGAACACAAAATGTAACCTTAAGGATACCAGATTGTAAACAAGAAATTAAAAGTATCTTACTGACCACCACCTAGACAGTCACATCAGTCATGTGCACTCAATAATAAACAATGTGCTGTGTGCACCTGACGACACACAAAATATATCTTTGTTGCATAGAAACATAGAAGCTGTTGGCAGATAAGGACCTCTTGGCCCACCTAGTCTGCCCTATATTCCCTACATAATGTGCCACCAAAGACCCTACTCAATCTCCGGTCTTCTCCACACCCTGTCTTATTTCTATGGTCCCCTTGTGTCTATCCCATGCATGCCTGAATCTTGTTACCATTTTAGCACCCACCACCTCTGCTCAGAGGCTGTTCCAGGCATCCACCACCCTCTCTGTGAAAAAGTATTTCCTCACATCTCCTCTGAGCCTCCCTCCCTCCAGCTTTATAGTATGACCCCTTGTCCTGGAACATCTTCTATGGAAAATGCTACCTTCCTGTACCTTATTAATACCTGTGAGATATTTGAACATTTCTATCATAACCCCCTGTCCCTCCTTTCCTCTAGAGAGTACATATTTAGTTCCTTGAGTCTTTCCTCGTAGGGTTTTTGATGTAGGCCCTGCACCATTTTGGTAGCCCTCCTTTGTACTGCCTCCACCCTATCTATGTTCTTCCAGAGGTGGGGCCTCCAGAAGTGGACACAGTACTCAAGACAGGGTCTTACCAGTGATCTATATGGAGTAATACTACCGTCCTCTCTCTGCTGGTGATGCCCCTTCCTATGCACTCAAGCATCCTGCTAGCCTTCCCCACTGCCTTATTACTCTGCTTGGCAGCCTTAAGTTCATCAGAAATTATTACCCCTAAGTTCCTTTCCTGTTTTGTGGTTACTAATACCTCCTCACTTAGCTGGTAAGTTGCCCCTGGTTTTCTGTGCCCCAACTGCATGATTTTGCACTTTTTTGCATAGAAACCCAGTAGCCATTCCCTTGACCATTTTTCCAGCTTTTTCAGACCATCCCTCATTTTTTTCCACCCCCACAGTGTGTCCACTCTGTTGCAGATTTTTGTGTCATCCACGAACAGGCATACTTTCCTTCCCAGCCCTTCTACAATGTTGCTAATAAAGACACTGAAGAGGACTGGGCCTAGTACTGCCCCCTGTGCATCCACTGGTCACCTTTCCTTCTCTAGAGTGGACCCCAATTACCACCACCCTCTGACTCCTATTGCTTATCCAACTTTTTATGCATGTTACTACTTTGGGACCCACTTCTAGGTTACCTAGCTTGCTCACCAGTCTTCTATGTGGAATGGTGTCAAAGGCCTCATGGAAATCCAGATAGGCGACATCTACCTCTCTGCCCTGATTCATTTTCCTGGCCACCCAGTCAAAGAACTTGATCAGATTTGTCTGGCAAAATCTCTCCCCTGTCAAACCATGTTGCCTTGGATTATGTAACCCACTGGTTACAAGATATTCCACAATCCTTTCCTTCAGTAGTGATTTCATTGCTTTACCCACTACTGAAGTCAGGCTGACAGGTCTGTAATTTCCTGCCTCCTCCCTATTTCCACTTTTGTGTAGTGGGACCATATCTACCCTCCTCCAGTCCCCAGAACCTACCCTGTTTCTTGTGATAGGTTGAACAGAGCTGTCAGAGGTGCAACCAGCACCTCCTTGAGCTCCCTCAGTATCCTAGGGTGCACCCCGTCAGGTCCCATCACCTTGCCTATTTTTAATTGTGCTGGTTCTTTGAGGACTGTCTCCTCTGTAAAATGACTAGCGTCCACCTCCCTTCCTTTAATGCCCTTGTCCCTTATATTTGGTCCATCACCTATCCCTTCCTCTGTAAATACTGAACAAAAGTAATGGTTCAATTTGTCCGCTTCTTTTTTGGTCCTCTTCCTCACAACCCCCTCCTTCCCACTTTAGCCTTACTATCCCTCTCTTCATCTTCCTCTTCTCACTCATATATCAAAAGAATGTTTAGCCCCTTTTTTTACTGACTGCAATATTCTCCTCCATCTGTGCCTTTGCTGTCCTGAGTCCTAACTGCTCTACCTGCCTCGATTTGTTTCTCCTTTTTTTTTCAGCTCAGATATTTTAAGAACCAACTTTTTATCTGAGTAGTCAGAGCTAGTGGTCTAGTGAATTGTCATAGCTGTGGGGTCCAGACATTCCATCTACACTATTCGATGTCCTATGTATTTATTTTTTTACATATATTGAGATCTTACACCGTGTTGTATACTATCTCGGAAAGGGGGCCCAAATGTTTTCAAATGATTCAGATTTTTCATCTTTAATGTAATACATTTTTTCTAGATTCATTATGTCAGTCATCAAGCCAACCCATGTTTCTACTGCCGGAGGGGCATGGTCCTTCCATTTTAACAAAATACATTTTTTAGCTGTAATTGTTGCTATTGTAACAAAATATTTTTGTTCATTATTTAATTTGATTGGGGATATTGCCAACAAGGTAAACTGAGGGGTAAGTTTGATTGTTTTTTTAATTGTTCTTTGTATTATTTTAATAATTTTTGACCAATAATTCGACAGATATGTACAAGAGTTTAGCATGTGTATAAGTGTTCCATAAGTGGTAGGTCGTCTTTGGCATTTTTCTAAGATGTTGATGTTAAAGTGGTGTAGTCTTGATGGTGTATAATATGTCCTATATATTCTATTAATTTGTTTCTGTTGTAATTTGTGTGCATTCTCCTGGTAATTATCCCTATCCTTCTCCTTCTATGTCCTCTTGTACCTTCTAAATGCTAGTTTTTTGGCCTTACTTTCTTCGCTACTTCTCTAGAGAACTGTAGCAGCTTCTTTTTTCTCTTGCCTTTGTTAACCTGCCTGATACAGAGATTTGTTGCTTTTTCTATGTCCCTCTTTATGTTTTGCCCATTCTTCTTCAACTCCCCTCAGTTTCCCTATCCCTGCTACAGTGTCCCTGAGGCATTCTCCCATTTTCTTAATGCTAGTTCCATAAACAATTGCTTTCAGTGCCAAGTACTGTAAGTACATATAATAAAATCTAATCTCAACTCAGCCAGTCTCTGTAACCGATATGTAATATTACATCATACTACAAGCAATGAATGAATGAATAGTAGCATTTTTCTCTGTAAAGTAATCGCAGCCAAATATGGAGGGATGTGAAAAATATGTTATCCAACGAAGAGCATTCAACAAAGCCATCTGTTGTAACAAAAAAAATAGTACTGTAGTAGTAATAGTATTACCACCTTAGTAGATTTATTTCTTAGATGCCCAGTCCTACAGTCTCTGGGCACCTTGCAAAACATATCCTAAGAATATAGCAACACAATAAATTAAACTTCAGTATAATTATACCACAGGTATATAACTGTCAGTCGGATAAACCTTTATGAAAAGATAATATTTTAGCACCTGGTTAAAACTATCAACTGAGGGATCCTCTTTAAGCTCTTATAGCAGCTAATTCCAGAAAACTGGAGCTGCCACCACGAAGCAGTCTCTAGACAGCTTTAAATGTGATCTGGGAACCTTCAAGATGCCTACCTCCAAAGAACGGAGAGGGAGCTCAGAAGCATATGGACACAGGAGTTCTTTTAAGTAGCCTGGACCCACATCATTTAGGGCCTTGTATGTAAACAAACTTGTCTTGAGGGAGATGTGAAACTTCACAGGCAGCCAGTCAAATGTCCACAAAATGGGAGAGGTATGCTCGGAGTGGGAAACTTCAGTAATCAACTGAGCCACAGCATTCTGCATCAACTACAATTGGCACATCAGATCTCCAGATAATCCAATAGAAATAGCTTTACAGTAGTCCCATCCCGATGTCACAAAGATGTGCACCAGTGTCTTCAGGTCCTGAGGGCTAAGAAAGGGCTTGATCTGGATGATATTCCTAAAATGAAAGAAATCCCCACTGACCACAACTGACAACTGATGTTTAAGTGTCAGCTTATTATCTGTGATGATGCCTAGATTCCTCACCCCATCTCTGGTTATGAGCTGAGTGGGTCCAAGATTTCATCTGGACACCACCGCACCCAATCCAGCCATCCTCCGGATAACTGAGTCTACCAGTAGGATTTCAGTTTTATCCATATTGATTGTGAGCCAGCTGGAAGCCATCCATTCACTAATCACAGACAGGCAATCAGGAAACTCTTGAACATACATGAAATGGTACCAGTGAGTCAAGAGCCATCACGATCGCCGTATTGCAAACTTCCACGGCACTCTGGACCCATCAGCACACACCTGCAACAGGTTCAAACAGCTTGGTACTGACAGAAACCTACAAGGTTCCACATTTCCTAATGGTTTATACTAAATTAACTCCACGGGGGGGGGGTTACACACCTTGGGGGGGCGTTCTGAAAACTCACAGTGTGATGATCTAACCAACTGATTGGATCAATTGATCTTAAACAACTTGAGACCCATCAGGAAAACCAGGTCGAAGATGTGACAAAATTGGTGAGTCATAGAAGTAACAACTTAGGTGAAGCGCAACAGTTTAATCTGTTAGAGGAATTGATGATCAGGCAAAAGGAATTTACTATCAGGCCAGATATTGAAGTCAACCAGCGCAAGTCACCTGGGGTACTCCAATGTCAGACCAGCAATAAACTCCTCAAATTCCTGCAGGATTCCACACTCACAACTAGGAGGACAGTAAATGAGAAACTCCCCACCTACTATACCTGCATTACCTTTAATAGCTACACGTTCAAATAACCTGGTTTGACCCACTGGGTAGGCTGCAAGACTCAGGCCAGATCTAACACAGATGACCACCCCTCTTGTGCTCTCACCTAAGGCAGTGCATCACTGTATAACCCCATAGGATGGTCTCCTCCAGTACAAGGCCAGAGCCATCACCAAGCCAGGTCTCAGTGATACACACCAGGTCTGCCAAGAAATCTGCACCAAAATCCACAGTTATCATGGTCTTATTCCAGAGGGAACTGGCATTACAATGAATTGCTGTAAGGGAAGGAACCATGCCAGTGGGCTCAATGGCTACCAGTGATATTTCAGGAGCCCTTGGGATAGGAACCTCATAGAGCACACCCCATCCCAGTTCCATTTTACGCCAGGTGGCTCCTAATGCCACTTCTATCCTACTCTCATTTCCCACTCCAGAAACAAAACTTTATTGGTGACACTGCCTTCTTATTATCCCCACCCCCAACACTTAGAAACAGAAACATAGAAGCTGATGGCAGAAAAGGACTGCTTAGCCCAACCAGTTTGCCCTTTTTACCCCTACTCCATTGTTACTGCATACTGCACTTGATCTACCACTCTCCCCCCCCCTTCTACAATGATTCCTTGTGCCTGTTCCATGCAAAGACACAAAGATCTGCAACAGGGTTGATACACAAGATGGAGTGGAAAGGATGAGAAGGGACTTGGCAAGGTTGGAGTAATGGTCAAATGTATGGCAGCTCAGATTCAATGCAAAGAAGTGCAAGGTAATGCACATGGGGAACAAAAATCCTGGGGAAGCGTACACAATGAGATACTGACAACAGTAAAAATGGAAAGGGACCTAGGGGTAATTATATCAGATGACCTAAAGGTGGGCAAGCAATGTGAGAAGGCAGTAAGGAAGGCTGGGGGGATACTGGGATGCATAGGAAGAGGCACCAATAGTAGAAAACAGGAAGTTGTTATCCCTCTGTACAGACAGTTGGTGAGACCCCATCTGGAGTACTGTGTGCAGTTCTGGAGACCCCATCTCAAAAGACATAGACAGAATGGAGGCTGTCCAGAGGAGGGCAACAAATGGTGCAGGCCTGCACCAGAAGACATACGGAAGAAAGACTAAAGGAGCTTAATATGTATACCCTTGAGGAAAGAAGGAGAGGGGGACATAATAGAAACTTTCAAGTACCTCAAGGGAATCAATAAAGTCCAAGAAGGTAGCATCTTTCAGAAAAAGAGATGTGCAAGAACAAGGGGCATAATTTGAAGATAGAGGGGATGGCTCAGGGTAATGTGAGGAAGTATTTTTTCACAGAGAGGGTTGTGGATACATGGAACAGCCTCCCTGAGGAGGTCGTGGAGTCAAGAACAGTGGTGGAATTCAAGAATGCATGGGACAGACAAAAGGCAGTCCTAGTGGGGGTAGGAGGAAGTAAGCTGTTGGTTAACTAGGATCTGCGGCCTATCCTGTAGGTAGGAAAATGGGCAGACTAGGTGGGCCAAGCGGTCCTTATCTGCCATCAAATTCTATGTTTCTATGCATTCCTGAATCCCACCACTGTCTTTGCTCCCACAACATCCACTGGAAGATTGTTCCAGGAATCCACCACTCTTTTTGTGAAAAAGCACTTCTGCACATCTCTCCTGAATCTACCCCCCCAGCTTCATAGCATGTCCCCTTGTTCTTGAGCACCTTTTCATCTCAAAAAATATTTCCCTCCTGCACCTTATCTACCTCTGTGAGGTATTTAAAGGTCTCTATCATACCCCCCCCTTACAGTGTACATATAGAGGTCCTTTAGTCTTTCCTTGTAGGTCTTTTGATGCAGACTCTGCACCATTTTAGTTGCCCTCCTTTGGACATCCTCCACACTGTCTATGTCTTTCTGGAGACGTGGGGCCTGATTCTCAAAACCCTTAGAGTGATGCAAGGTGCTTGCGTAAAACATTTCTAATGCAAGTGGCACCTTGTGTCAAAGGATGTGCCTAAATCTATTCTGAAAAGCAGCTTGTGTCAAATGCAGGCTGCCTGCATCAAAGGGGACTTGCACCAGCTTTGCACCACAAAATGAGCTGTGGCTTGGTACTAGGAGGCTTGCGGCAGACACACGTTGCCTTATCCCCTAATTTGGTATTCACTAAATGCTCCCAGAGGGCAAAGGTCTAAGTACTGTTAGACCAGCTACGGGCTGGTCTAAGGTTACTTAGAAACCCTCTGAGAGGGTTGTGAACCCTGCACCAAATTGTTACACACCCCCAGCCCCGATTCCTGAGTGTAAAATGACAGTTATCCCTTGTACTCTAGGGCACCTCCAGTTCCGATCCCCGACTGTAAAATGACAATTATCCCTGGTAGTCTAGGGCACCCCCCAGCCTTGATTCCCAAGTGTACAATGAAAATTCCCCCTTGTAGTTTAGTGCTCCTCCAGTCCTGATTCCTGATCTGGAACTCTCTCCCCCAACCAAATGTTTCACCTCCTCCAAACGCTCTTTCTCCTATCTGCTCCATGACCACAGCACTACCTTTTGTGCCTGTCCTTGAGTCATAGCTCTTCCTCACTCCTCAGTTTACACTCTTCCCTCTTTCTCCATGACCACACTATTTCCTTCTGTGGCTGCCATGGAGTCACAGTCCTGCCACGCTCCTCAGTTTACCATCTTCCCCTCTTTCTCTTGCTCCTAGCCCCTCCACTCACCTTACCAACTTTTCTCTCTCCTTTCTCCCTCACTTGTCTGCAGTTTCCCTTCTTCCCCCATATCTGAGTTCCTTCCTTCAGCATCCTATCACCTGGTGTTCTCACTGTTGAAAAGTACTATTGCTTGTACCCATGGGATAAATTCCCCACTGTGTCCTTGTAAATGTTTTACCTATAATTTTTGCTTTGGGAGGCTATATTCAAACATACTTGGGACACTCGCAGTTTGCTCAAAACATGTTTGAGAATAGCAAATTTAGTGAACTGTGCTAATTTGCACCACGGAAAAGGACTTTGCAAGGGGCAGCCTGTTACCTTTTAATCTGGGGCCATTACTTTGTGTAGTTCTGGTTTCCAGTTCTAGGTTTGCCTACCTATTTCTGTTTCAAGCTTTTAGCCACTGACTGCCATGCCAGCAATCCAGGTTCAAGAATGAACCTGGGTCACTGGGGGACTAGCCTGGGAAGGAGAATGCACATCTGTAGGACAGGGACAGGAATCTAGGTGGCAGCACCATGGGACAGCATGGGAAGGGACCCCTCACCTGGATGCCTAAGGTATCTCCATGGAGGCTGAGTACACACATGTCTGGGCTCGATAGGGGACAAAATAGAAGGAAAAGCCCTCCAACTGTAAAACATTGATGGCCTGCCCTTTAGCAGGCACTGCATCAATGACTAGGCACCTCTGATCCAAGGTCCTGTGACAGGACCACCAGAAAAGGTAAGTCCCAGAGAAAGTGGGTGATGGGGCTGGGAATACTGGCACAGATAGGGGTAAGTCAGGGTACTGAAGGAGATAAACAGCTTTGTGTCATGGACATAGTGTGCATGGGGCGACATGCCACTCCTCACAGTTGTGCACTGCATGCTAGGAAATGGTAAGGGATTGCATGCATGGAGAAGTGATGCTGAGAAGCAAATGCATGAACACAGTGGGGCAACAAGGTACCCAGCAAGGTGGTGTACTGTGTGCTGGTGAAATGTGAGGTACTGCCTGCACTGTGCAGTGATGCTCAGAAGCACTGTATGAACATGGTGGGGCGACGTGGCACCCATTACAGTGGTGTACTGTGTGCTGGTGAAATGTGAGGTACTGCCTGCATTGTGGAGTGATGCTCAGAAGCACTGCATGAACATCATGGGGTGACGTGGCACCCAGTACATGGTACCCATCAAGGTGGTATACTGCGTGCTGGTGAAATGTGAGGTACTTCCTGTACTGTGGAGTGATGCACTGTATGAACACAGTAAGGGACTGCTTACATGGAAGAAAGACGCTGAGAAGCAATGTATGAACCCAGTGGGGTGACTTGGCACCCATCATGGTGTAATGCAAGCTGGTGAATGGGTAGGGTCTCCCCGCACTAAGGAATGATGCCCAGAAGCACTGCAAGAACACAGTGGAGTGACATGACACCAATTACGATTGTGTTTTATGTGCTGGTGAATTGTAAGGGATTGCCTGCAGTGTGTAACAATGCTCAGAAGCACTGTTTGAACACTCTTGTGTGACAAGACACACATCTCGGTGGTGTACTGCTTGCTGGTGAAAGATGAGGGAATGCCTACTCAAGGGAGTAATGTCAGAAGCACTGCGTGAACACAGTGGGGTGAAATGGCACCCATCGAGGTGATGTACTGAATGCTGGTGAAAGGTGAGGGACTACTTGCACTGTGGTGTGATGCTCAGAAGCATAGATTGAACACAATGTGTTGACATGGCAGTGTGGCACCAATCACTGTAGTGTACTGTGTGCTTGTGAAAGGTGAGGAAGTGCCTGCTCTGTAGAGTGATGCTCAGAAGTACTGCATAAGTGCTGTGGAGAGACATGGCACCCATCACAGTGGTGCAATACAGACTGGTAAATGGGTAGGGATTGCCTGCACTGAGGAGCAATGCTCAGAAGCACTGCTTGAACACATTGTGGTGACATGGCACCCCTAAGAGTTGTGTACTGCATGCTGGAGAGCCTTTCTCTGGGACTGCTTGCCCTGTGGAGTGATACTCAGAAGGACTGCATGAACACAGTGGGGCAAGATGACACTCATCACAGTTGTGTACTGCATGCTGGTGAAAGGTAAGGGACTGCCTGTACTGTGGAGTGATGCTCAGAAGCACTGCATGAACACAGTCAGGTGATATGGCACCCATCATGGTGGTGTACTGCGTGCTGGTGAAAGGTGAAGGACTGCCTGCACAGGGGAGCGATACCCAGAAGCACAGCATGGCCACATTGGGGCGATATGGCACCTATCATGGTGGTGTGCTGGTGAAAGGTGAGGGACTACCAACATGGGGAAGTGATGCTAAGAAGCACTGCATGGACACAGTGGGGCAACATTGCACCTATCACGGTGGTGCATTGTGTGCTGGTGAAAGGTGAGGGATTGCCTGCACATGGGAGTGACGCTCAGAAGTATTGCATGAACATAGTGGGGCGACAAGGCACTCATCACAATAGTGTACTGTGTGCTGGTGAAAGGTGAAGGACTGCCTGCATGGAGGAGTGATGCTCATAAACACTGCATGGACACAGTGGGGTGACATGGCATCCATTATGGTGGTGTACTATGTGTTGGGGAAATGTCAGGGACTACCTGCACTGTGCAGTGATGCTCAGAAGCACTGCACGAACACAGTGGGGTGACACTGCACCCATCACAGTGGTGTACTGAATGTTGGTGGAAGATGAGGGACTGCCTGCTCTGTGGAGTGATGCTCAGAAGCACTGCTTGAACACAGTGGGGTGACATGGCACCAATCAAAGTAGTGTACTGTGTGTTGGTTGAAGGTGAGAGAGTGCCTGCTCTGTGGATTGATGCTCAGAAGTGCTGCATGAACACAGTGGGACCACATGGCACCCATTACCATGGTGTAGTGCATGCTGGTAAAAGGTAAGGAACTACCTGCACTGTGAAGTGATGCTCAGAAGCACTGCATGAACACAACTGGGTGACATGGCATCCATCACCATGGTGTACTGTGTGCTGGTGAAAGGTTAGGGACTTCCTGCACAGGAGAGTGATGCTCATAAGCACTGCATGGACACAGTGGGGCAACATGGCACCCATCACAGTGGTGTATTGTGTGCTAGTGAAAGGTGAGGGACTGACTGCATGTGGGAGTGATGCTCAGAAGCACTGCATGAACACAGTGGGGTGACATGGCCCCATTATGGTGCTTTACTGTGTATCTTGGAAATGTCAGGGATTGCCTGCACTGTAAAGCGATGCTCAGAAACATTACATGGGACACAGTTGTGCAACATGGCACCTATCACATTAGTGTACTGTGTGCTGGTGAAAGGTCTGGGACTACCTGCACTGAGGATCAATGCTCAGAAGCACTGTATGAACACAGCAGGGTGACACCTATCATGGTGGAGTACTGTGTGCTGGTGAAAGGTCAGGGACTGTCTGCACAGGGAAGTGATGCTCAAAAACACTGCAAAGGCACAATGGGGTGACATGGCACCCATCATGTTGGTGTCCTGCATGCTGTTGAATGGTAAGGGACTGCCTGCATGGGGGAGCGATGCTCAAAAGCACTGCATGAACACAATGAGATGACATGGCACCCATTACAGTGTTGTACTGTGTGTTGGGGAAATGTCAGGTACTGTCTGCACTGTGGAATGATGCTCAGAAGCACTACATGAACACAGTGGGGCACCACTGCACCCTTCATGGTGGTGTATTACATGCTGGTGAAAGGTGAGGGACTGCCTGCACTGTGGAATGAAGCTCAGAAGCACTGCATGAACACAGCGGGGTGACATGGCACCCATCATGATGGTGTAATTCAGGCTGATGAATGGATAGGGACTGTCTGCACTGTGGAGGGATGCTCAGAAGCACTGCATGAACACAGTGTGATGCCATGGCACCCAACACAGTGGCGTACTGCATGCTGGTTAAAGGTTAGGGATTTCCTGCACTGTGGTACGATGCTCAGAATCACTGCATAAACACAGTAGGGCAACATGGCATCCATCCCTGTTGTGTACTGCTTGTTGGTTAAAGGTGAGGGACTGCCTGCACAGGGGAGTGATGCTCAGAAGCACTGCATGAACACGGTGGTGCGACATGACACACACAACAGCTGTGTACTGCATGCTTGTGAAAGGCGAGGGACTGCTTGTATTGTAAAGCGATGCTATCAAGCACTGCATGAATATAGTGGGGCAACATGACACTCATCATGATGGAGTACTGCATGCTGGGGAAAGGTGAAGGACTGTACTGCTCATTTAGCAAAGTACAATCCTGGGCAGACTAGATGGACCTTGAGGTCCCCTTCTGCCATCACAATCTATGTATGTATGTATCTATGCATCTAGGTATCTATTTAAGAGAGGTATGAGAAATAACACATACACTGCCTTATATGGCATTTATTTACTTATGCATCTGAGCCTAACTTTTTTTTTCTGCTTTCTTTTTATGCCCATCACCACGTCCGGAACATCTCTCAGAATCTCCCAATGCACCATGCAGACTGCGCTACTAGGACCAGAGGAGCTCGCTCCCAATTAGTGCCCCACTCCAGTAATTCCAGTTATCCCCGGATGACCCCCTCGGGTGGCTCAGAGGAGTCTCCTTTCCCCTCTGAATCCTCAGGGGAACATGCACCTGGAACTGCACCCCTGGAGCCCACAGTCGCTGGTGCAGGAACCTGTTGCCTGTGCCAGACATGGGCTAGTTCCTGTTTTTTCTGGTCCCAACCCCCTGCAGACTTTGGCACTCAGGGACGGCCAATGAGACAGAGTCACGCAAAGACGTGGCTTCGCTCAGGTCCTCGGCCAATGTCTGCCCGACTCTTGTACACTGCATCCCCTGCTGCACCTCCTCCTGTGGTCACCCAGGTGGTGGTATAGCAGTGAGGACTGTAGCTCACCCCTCCCTGAGAAGGAGAGCAGCCCATTGGGTGCGCAATCCTTCTCCCTGACCTGCCCTCTAGTGACCCAAGCTCACTACTGAACCCGGGTCACCAGTGTCATGAGCAGTAGTGCTACCACTGCACCGGCAGTCTGGCCAAGCATAACTTTTATTGTATTTAGGATAAGCACTCTGACACACTAACACACATGCACTGCTTCATGTTCCTCTACAGTATAGCATTACAGCCATTTGCAAACTGACTAAGAAAAGGTTAATGTATCAGTAAAGGGGTAACAGAGTGCCACATAAGTGCATGCTGGCACACACACATACATACATACACTGTCCTCACCATGAAGTGAACAGAATTTAGAAACCTTTGTCTATGCCTGCATGCAACATCCCTTTCTTAGCCTTGTTTAAAAATGTGAACAATGACCAGAATAACCAATATAAAAAAACTCATTAGGTGATTTACATAAGTCAGTGTGTTATTTACTGTTGTCCTTTTTTAATTCTTGCAGATCTGCTAAACTGATAACATTACCTTACTCTGTGATGAACTGAGGCCTTTCCCCATTGTGTGAAATCTGAACCTCCTTCCTCACAGTTTATGGCTGGGAAAGACTGCCTGAGCTTACATCTTTATGAGCTGTGACTCTTTCTTGAAAAAGAAATCTACCCAGATTGAAGCTGGTAACCACACTATCACACAAAATAGTGCGTTGCAACATTCCTCAGCTGGATGAACACAGCAGATTGCTTCAATTAATTAACAGAGTGATAGTACAAACCTCCCATTTTATCTAGTCTGTTCAGAATCTGCAGAGCTCCCTTTTTCTACTGTCATAGCGTTGTTTCCAAGATGGTGCCCTCACGCTGTGCTAGCTGAGGAGGAGCTGCAGCAGCAGGGCTATTTTAATGATTTTTTTTTAAAGATAAGCCACTGTCACATCATTTGTGAACAGCCTTTCTGGACTGTCTTGTGCTTACCAACTTGGTTTGCAGACTTGCTCTGGCTTTCTGTTTATCTACTGTTAGGAGGAAGATGAACACTCAGTGGAATAGTTCGGTTGGACTGGCAGAGACAGAGAGCCCTTCGGGTGGGCTTTAACCCAAAGCAAATCTGCAACTTAGCAACCCGTGGTTGTGAGGAACGGGATACAAACCTCAAAAGATAAGAACAAGTTGGAATTAAACCAGGACCAAGGAATACTTTTGGAAGCCATGTACAAGCTACCTTTTTGCTAAGTGACACTATTTGTTATCTATTGTTTATGAGTTACACTCTTTAAGAGACTGGTGAAACATCACTGTCCTAGCATTTAGTTTTAAAATGCATGTGTCTTGATGAGGCAGAGTAACATTCTGACCCCATTTTTACCATCCACTAAAGGGATGTGAATTTCAGCTTTTATTCATCTTTACTAACCTTTTTCTCTTGCTCTTTTGTTTCAGACATTGTGGTTTTAATTGCAAGGTAAAAAACCAAAAATGTATAGTCGCCACTGAATAAGTTGGATGAGCGGGTTTATATGTGGTTGGCTTCCAGGGTCTGTAGGGCTTTTCATTATCATCTATTTTTTAAAACTGATATTTACATTACAATTTTATTATTAGCTCTGTCAGTATTGCATACTAGTTATTTAATTCAGCACATTTGAAATTTTGCACTGAGGAAATCATGTGACCACCTGAGCATAAAAGAGCGCATGCTTCAGTGTCCTTCAGATCGTTGTGGCAAGGACAGAGTCCAGACCCACAACTGAAGGAATCAGCTTCACCCTGATTTAATTTTTTTTTTTTGGTGTTGCCTTTTATATTATTACTTTGGGTAACTTTTCCATTAATGGAGTGTTGGGTTTTACTCTTTGCGGCAGATTTTAGTATTTCAATTGACGGTTGCACTCAAAAGCATTTGAAAGCAAGCTGACAGTGAACTGCTTCTCACTCTCTGCTGAAGAGCTGCTTGGCATTGAAATCAACAAAAGGCAGTGCAGCCCTAAGGTTTGAATTTGCTGTAACCAGAGCATACTGAGTATTTTCGGTACACCTGGTACAACTGAGATGGCATCTTCCAGGTAACAGTGCGTTTGGTTAAATCACTTTTGCTTTCTTCTTTAGATAACCTGCGGTTGGCAGTTGCATAGGTAGCACTAGAAGTACTAAACTTCAAATACATTTAGGGACTCCTTTTTCTTTGCTCCCCTTTTCAATGTTCAGTTAAATCAAATGAACAAGCACATTGTTGTTGAAACTTCTGTTTAACTTAATTATTTAGCCATTAGCTATCAATGGACAGACTCTATTTATTTTAGGAGTCTAAATATGTGTATCTGCATTTTTCAGACTCCCTTGTTCCTCCCTCCCATACAAAAAAATAGGCCCAATGCTCAACTGCCTCAAATCATTAATAATTAGTTAATGGTTAATTATTCCTCAGTTTTGCTTTAGTTGATTTTTTCACATGCAAATGAGTTAGTCGCTAACTCCTCCTGGCTCAACATACTGCTAACTAATTCTTAACAGTTTCAGCAGTTAGTCATTGACATATTTCCTAATTAAGAATTAACTAATCCCCATGAATTGAGTATTAGTTTGGCATTTGTTAATTACTAGTTGAGCTTATACAAAAAATAGGCCAAATGCTCAACTGCCTCAAATCACTAATAATTAGTTAATGTTTAATTATTCCTCAGTTTTGCTTTGGTTGATTTTTTTCACATGCAAATGAGTTAGTGGCTAACTCCTCCTGGGTCAGCCTACTGCTAACTAATTCTTAACAGTTTCAGCAGTTAGTCATTGACCTATTTCCTAATTAAGAATTAATTAAACCCCATGAATTGAGTATTAGTTTGGCATTCATTAATTACTAGTTGAGCTTATGTAATAAATAATTTATGATCAATAGTCAACTTGTTGAGCATTAGCTGATACATAAGTAGCATAGTTATTAGTTAAGAATAACTAATTCTTAACCAGCTCATTTGCGCAGTGCTGCTAGAAACTACCCAGCTGGGAGTCCAGGTGAGCTGCAGTAGCACATCCACTCCTCACTGAAGGTGCCACACATCTTACTGAAGCACCCTGAGGCACCCCTCCACCCCCCCAAAAGCCAGAAACTAGTCTCTGTCTAGGTAGGTTCCATCCCGCCAGTACAGCCCTGGGGGCTGGCCTGAGTGTTAAACAGGAGGCAGAGTTAAGTCCCAAATGACTATTTGAAATAAACTGCATTTATGCAAGAAAAGACTCCCTTTCCCAACTGGAGTCACTTGTTTGTACTTCTGTAGTCACCTACTAGCACATAGACTGGATACATGCTCCAAATTTGCCACTGAAAATTCAAGCAACTTTATGGTACCTATCAAGCAAACGACTGGTAAGTGCTGAGTAAACTGGGAGTGTGTTGCAGAAATGCTAATGAAGTGCCTTATAGTTATTCCTGATACACCTCCAATGGAGTACCTTCTCGGCTGGGACACACCTGCATTACTCCAGAAAAGCAACTTTAGAGTGTGTTCCAAAAATGTTATTAAAGTGCCTTGGAATTGTACTATACTATATGTATAACTATACACTTCAAATTGAGTACCCGTACTCTGCATATGCACCTAAAATGCAATTTAAGTACCTTCTTGAGTAAACTTCAATCTTTCAGTGTATAACATTCTCGCAGTTAGGGCACAATTGTAAATTAAAACTTCTGGAAGAACCCATGTGCCATGATCGGGTGGTGGGCCCATCCCCATGTAGCTTCAGTGCCCTCCCAGAGAAGTGAACTAGGCAAATCTGGTACTCAGAAAATGTTCTTGCCCTCATGTCAGTTTCTCAGTCTCTGACCTGACTAGCCACACAAATCTACAAGCAGAGCAAGACTAAGAAAGGGGATGGGGTATGCATTTTATTTTTTTTAAATGAGGGTTAGGGAGTCCTGGAAGCCATCACATAGGGGTGTACAAGTACCTTTTTCAAATTTTCACTGCCAAATACTTTTGCACCTCAGATACTCTGCTATTCACTACTCACTATTCATATTCCTTTTCAAGCTGACCCCCACCCCAGTCAGCAGCATGGTGTCAAATAGTGTTTTATCACATAATGACCAAGAAAACCCTAGAGATGCAACATTTCAGTGGGGTCCATCTTCATATAATTTTACAACTAGGAGCAGAAGCTCAATGGAGATCAAGATCACTTACTCAGGGACACACAGTGAGTCAGATGCAGTGGCTGGGCTTGAACATGGATATCCTGCTCCACAGTTTCAGAGACAATATTATGATGGAAAGATGATCCAACTAACCACAATTCAAGACCACACCCCCCTTCTATATCTTAGGACATTTACTTACTGGTGGTGGGGCTTTCTTCAGGGGCCGCTGGTGTACTTTCATTTCTGCTCACTGAATTAAACACAGCGAAGTCTTCATCTTTCTCAAACATTAAACAATTTTTCATAATTTCTTGGGAGTTAAATCCTGAATGTGTTCAGTAAAGAAAGGTAATGGTCATATACACTGTTTAGAAATGCAATTGAAGCCCATACTAGACCACATTTTTCTATCATGAAATTCAACGAACACCATCCTCAACTCTCTTTGCGTCTTTCTAGAAATTGCGAATACCCCCAATACAGCATACACACTCATGCTGCAGTGGGAGGAGGAGAGATTATTGTATCATGAGTAAATGCACTCTTTGGGGGTGTTCCTAATGTTCAAGAAGCATGCAGCAAGAGTAGATCAAGGTTTTGAAACAAAATGTTGGTAATAAATACACTATTTTCATGCATTTCAGTTAAGCTAAAAAAAAGCACAGTGGTTAAAACAACCAACAACTTGAATGAATTGTAGAGAAGGTAAGCAATCATCAAATATATTTTTTCAATTATAAATAATATAATGCAAAAAGGATTGACAAGTGTCCATTTAATACCAACTGTATACCAAAATGAGTATGTGATGGTCAAACAACAAAACTTTAAAAAGTAATTTTACTGTAAACAACATTTTTTTTCCAGTTATCTTAGTCTTATTTCTCCCCCATGCACTGGCAGCCTCCATTATACCAGCCACCCCAGCCAACACCCCCCAGGACTTGCTATCCCTCAGAGGCAGCACAGTTTGCGTCATCAGGTACAGGGTGTGTAGGCAGCTGGAGTCACCCTGCAGCCAGTGCACAGATTTTCCTAGTACTCGCCTTAAAGTGCAGCATGCCCCCATGTGCTGAACACTTGACATCTGCCTCTCCTCTTCATAACTCTGGTGGTTTCAGCCTGCTTATCCTCAGCCACTGATAGTATCTGGCAGGCACCAAACTCTGCTCCACCCCACCCTGAGATATACAATCCAGCAAGAACTCAGTCTTCTTCCCTCTTGCTGACCCTCCAGCTCCCAAGATAACACTTGAAACTTGGGTATTCAGCACTGCAAGTACAGCACCATCACTACAATGGTGGGCCTGCAAAAATCTAAGATCTGTGAAATGTAACTGGTCTGCACATCCACGTGTCATCGTAGGTCCTGTCATCTTATTTTTTGTGTCTATTTCTACACTAGAAAACACAGAATCTGTCAGCAGACAATAACCATATGGCCCACTTAGTCTGCCCATTTCCCTACTCACTGCTGCAGCCCCAGACCCTATCTGGTGCATTTTTGTAAACTGGTAGTTATTGCCCAAGAACCCTCTCAGTGATTAAATAACCCCTTAAAACACCATAATGATGACTTTTGGTAGGGGACGGGCTGCAGGTACTCTGTGGGCATTGCAGTGGGATCGGGAGGGACACCTAAATATACTTGGCTCATCTTTGCTGGCAGGTATACATGTATGGAGCTACTTGTCTAACATAATCATTATGCTGCTTTAGAGGCTACGGCTACAGTGCTTGGTAGCCCTATGTCACACAAGGAAATTATAAGCCAGGCTTTATGAACTAAACTCTTTATGCAAGCCAAAAAATGTGACATATGGTTAAAATAGCTTCTGCGGTAGGCACCGTCATGTTATGGGTTGCCTGCCAGGAACTAGTGTCAGTTGCTCCTAACAATGCAGACCCTTCCATTTCCATGTGGAAAACAGCAAGCTGGAACATTCAGATGAAGCTGCAATAGAAGCAGCTGCTTGGTTGGATACCATATGGGGTTCAACAGGCCTGGTCACAGGTGGATTAAGAGCAAGACTAAGCATACAGCAGCAGTGATACAGTGTGTTGTAAAGCATTGTTCTACACAGAAAGCCATAGTTTTCAAAATGCTGCTGTACCACAGTTCAAATACCACGGAATGTGATTGTACCCTTCTGTGGTAAAACAGCATTCTAAACCCTCTAGAGACATGCACAAGTTAAATTCACTGTGAAAGAAATATAAAATAATGCATGGAAGTTTGGTTTATAGGGGATTTCGCCACCTGGGGTGTGATACCCTTAAAGCCTGAGGAGTTATATGGGCATCTCACACACTGAAATGATGCATAAAATCGCCATAGAACCACACTTCTCCATGTTTTATTTTTTCATTTACTGTTGTTTGGTTTAAATTGTCTTTGACACTTTGCAAGGGTAACTGTTACCGACGACAAGCTTGTCTCACACTGTGTGACTGATTGTGTAGCGCTTGTGAACCTCCAGCACGAGGACAGCCTGTTTGGTGGTTTTTCAGGTGATGCTACGATACTGTTCTGCTCATGGTTTATGGAGCTTCATAAACAACACATGTGGTTTACGAAGCTGCTGGACACTAACTGGCAGTGGTTTATAACCACTAACCAGTAAATATAAAAACAACAATGCACATATTTCACATAATAATATACACTATAAAAACACAGGATGAGCAACTTTATGTATAACCAGTGTGTTGTGCCACCTCGGGGTTCTGATTCCCATGGAACACCCGAGCTTCATCCTTGAGGTCAGAGAGAATCACATGCCCTCTGTGGCAGAACACACTGACTGTGCATAGTTACCCATTCAGTTTTTTCTATATGCTGAGTTACCCAGTTTTGATTGCATATCAATATGCCTGTTTCATTTTGGGTTTCATTTTCAAACCACTGGCACGAAGAGAAGAGTTTGTTGTGGAATTCTGGCATGGCCATCATAGCAAACAACCCCACCTCAGTTTGGGCAGTCTTTCCCTGCATAAGACTGATGCCTCCTCCTCTGCATCCTGTAACAGGCATTCCCTGCTGTACAGTGGCACCCTCTTTCCACTCATCCTATATGGACCATTCCCTGGTTTCTAGTGGCACCCTCTTACCACCCCATGCAAAGTTTTCTGTTGTCTAGTGGCATTTGTCTGCCTTTCCCAATATTGTGCTATTCCCTGGTGTCCGGTGGCCCCAAACTCCATCTCTATGATAAACTCTATAGTGCATGGTGGAGCGTCGTTGTGTATGGAGAGCCATATACTGCGGTATGGTCTGGCAAGGAGACAGGGACTCAGTTAAGGGCAAGGGCAAAAGTATTAGATATCAGGAGGGCATCTTTCAATGAAATGTGTAGATGTTTAAGAGCAGCCCCGGTAATAGAGGAGGTGGAGAAACAGTGGGGGAGACTAAAACGAGTCATTATGGAGGTAACTAACCAATGCATTAGGATAGTGACCAAAGGAAAAGAAGAATGAAACCACTATGGTTCTCTAAGAGGTGGGAGACTAGTAAGTGCTAAAGAACAAGTTTCAGGAAGCATAAAGAATCCAAGGGAAGCAGGGAAGGCTGTAAAAGCCAAGGCACAGACAGAGAAGGTTTAGCACAGACTATGAAAAAGGGACAACACATTCTACAGGTACATAAGCAAAATGAGAGGGATTGTGCAGGCTCAAGGGGAGGAGGAGGTGTAAGGAGGAAGTTTAGACAGCATGAGAATACTGAACAAATACTTCTGTTCAGTATTCACTGAGAAGGAGAGGTCGAGGACCACATTTGAAACAGTGGCAATTGGGGGGAGAAGTGGACACCAGTCCATTCACAGTGGAGAGAGTTCTGGAGGAACTCACAAAGCTGAAGGTGGATAAAGCCATGGGGTCAGATGACATACACCTGAATATATTATGGGAGCTGCACAAGGAACTAGCAGTGCCTCTGGCCACCCTTTTCACTGAGTCACTCAACACAGGTGTGGTTCCAGAGGACTGGAGGAGGGTGCATGTAGTCTCACTGCACAAAAGTGGCAGTAAGGTGGAAGCAGAGAACTACAGGTGAGTCAGCCTCACTTCAGTGGCGGGGAAGATCATGGAGGTACTGCTGAAAGAAAGAACAGTGGCATATCTGGAATCCATTGGTGCCTAGGATCTAAGGCAGCACAGCTTCACATCAGGAAGGTTTTGTCAAATGAATCTGATAGATTTTATTTATTGGGTGACTAGGAAATTGAATCAGAGAGGGGCCATAGACGTCACCTACCTAGATTTTAGCAAAGCCTTCAATACCATCCCACACAGAAAGTTGGTTAACAAGATGAGTAGTCTGGGCATGGGGCATAAGGTGATACACTGGGCTAAAACTGACTGACAAACAGAAGGCAGAGGAGTGGTAAATCAGATACAATCCGAGGAAAGGGTGACCAGCAGGGTACCACAAGGATCAATTTTGGGACCAGCTATGTTCAATGTCTTCATTAGTGACATTGCAGAGGGCTGGAAGGAAGGTCTGCCTATCTGCAGATGACACCAAGATCTGCAACAGGGTGGATACTCCAGAAAAAGTGCAGAAAATGAAAAGGGACCTGGAGAAGCTTGAAAGATGGTCGGAAGTGTGACAACTGAGGTTCAGTGAAATAAAGTGCAAGATAATGCACCTGGGTAGGGGGAATGCTAGGGAGAGCTACAGGATGGGGGGAAGTGCTGTCACCAAAGAGGAAAGGGACCTAGGGGTTATCATATTTAATGCCCTTAAGGTACCAAAGCAGTGTACAAAAGCTGCAAAGAGGGCCAGTGACATGCTGGGGTGCATAGGCAGGAGGTATTACTAGTAGGAGATGGGGTGATGCCATTTTATAAAACACTGGTGAGGCCTCACCTGGAGAACTGTATGCAGTACTGGAGACCACATGTAGCAGGCCATTAACAAGGTAGGCTATCAGAAGGAGTGACACAAAAGATAGTGCATGGCTACCATCACAAAACATATGAAGAGAGAGACTAAGAGACCTCAATATGTACTCACTGGAGAAAGAGGCTATACCATGAGTACCGCAACAGAATATGGGCAACAGGTAAAAACAGCGACTCATATTGGGTGCTATACTCTTGGGCTACCCTGCAAGGGTAGCAACTGTACCCAGATATGAGGGTAGTGGATGGTGTCGGAGGGGATAGTGAGGGAAGGGAGGGACAATGAAGGGGTTTTGAGGGATGAGTGTGCCTGCTGCCACTGAGATAGCCTTGTGGTGTAGTGGTGTGGGTGGATAACTCTGGTGCAGCAGGTACAGGGTTCTGGACCAGGTGTGCAGAAACTCCGCTGCTGCCTGCAGCACTTAATTTTTGTGCAATATGGAGTTTGCCCCCTGCCCTGACATGCATCCGCTGGAATTGATAATCTATATTCAGAGGGGTGCCGAGAGAGAGCACAGTCCCCAAAACACTTTTTACCCTTTCTTGTGACATTCAAGTTTTTTGGTGTCCTGAATTTGTATATGATGCATATAATACCATTCAATAAAGAAAATAAAAACTAAAATTTGATGTTTCTTTGAATTTAAAGCAGTAGTACAATGTGAAAAAAAACATGCGCTTTTTTGAAAGTTTATTCTCTGTGCTCTGCTGATCATGTACCTGGTACTCTTTCCTGCCAGCATTGTACTACCACCCCGTAATTTGTTCAGTTATCCTATGTTTTAGTTTACATTTCTGCTGCCTGCTGCATTGACAGCAGTAGGACTGAGATAGCAGCATATATTTCGTGGCGCTACTGTGACTAATGACTGGATCACTTTCTGGTTGCAGTAGTACTACTGCTTTAAAATGTACAATAATTAAAATGCGTGCTAACTGAAAGATAAATACCAACTAGCATGCATCTGAGTAAAAGACTCAAGGGAAACTCCTATAGAAATTAGAAAGACCCGCCTTATCTATAACGGCTGCAGAGCTCCAGGTGGACATCTGCGCACACTCCAGGTAGCTTCCACCATGAAGGTTATGCTAGAGAGCTGCCAACTCTGATATTTTGTTGGTAGTCCTCTGATTAACATAACCTTTGTAAACCATCTAAGTGTGAAATATCCACAAAGAAACTCTGCAGCCATTACAAAACAAACAGTCTTACAATTAAACTCCTGAACAGCAGAGTAAAAATAATTTAGTTTTATGCTAAAGCCTAATCAGACATTTCTACATGGCTGCTGCACTTGGGGCTGTATAAGGGTGTCCTTTAAGAAAATTCTCCTCAGATAAAATGTCTTAATCCTGTCATTTGTTATTAAATAAGTTAACTGTAATTCACATCATTTTGCTTACTAGTTATTCTGGGTATACAACATGGCAATATTTATTACTAAGTTACAAAAGGACTACAGTTACAACTTTGAAACTTTAGAAACTGACACACAATTTAAGCAATATTACCTGATAAGGTGAGCTTCTTCTGGTCTGTTAATGACTTAGAGCTGTCAAAAGACACGAGGTGAGCAATGCCCTACCCTTTTAAAGTCAACATCCCGAAAATACCCTACATTCCAGTATACTGCTATATAAAAACAGAAACTCACCTTTTGGTGCATTTAAACAGTGGTAGCTAGGTACATGTAGACTATATGTTTACATTAACAGACTCCTTCTGTGAGTTGCCTTCTTGCTTGTGGTAGTGCACAAACACTCAGTCAATGCTCTAGGTATACAATGAGGATTATTAACCTTTTGGTTGCTGACCTTCACTTCAGCCTTTTGTCTAAACTTCAAATTACAACTCCCCCAACCTATCCCCATAAATACATAGCATGCAATATTTCTAAAAGTGACTATGTCCTAATAGGTATTGCTCAATTCAAAGAAATGAAATGAAAGTCTATGAACCATGTAGTTTAAACAGATGCTGCAATTTTATTTTTATTATCTTTAAATATTCCCTACCCACAGTATAGTTTACAACTGCAGCACTAGTACCAGTGAAATGATGCCCCAGGCGACAAGCTCACAATGAGGTAGGGCCAAAGTATCTCTAAAGGAAAGTGCCCGCTGCATTCAATCACTCAGCTTCCCAGACAGTTCCCCACCAACGATAACTACAAATGTAAACAAAACTTTGGGGAGGAAAAGCAAGAACTGATACCTTAAAACTTTGAAAACATACTGTGTGGGTGCAATTCATGGCATTCTGTATATATTAGAGTTCTCCCCACCATCAGTGTGCAGGATGTGGTATTTTCGATCGCATAGGCCAGCACTGGAGCATGGGTGTTGATATATGATCTCATGAAAAGTAGTCTCAATAATCAGGAGTTCAGCGGCCCAAATACTTCACTCGGATGAAAATACACTCTTTCAGTCTTGAGGACGCTGACTTTTGTTATTTTTGTGGGTTGGGGATACCTTGAGTAAGGTTAGTAAAGAGGCGGATCACTTCTTGAATAGTCCTTGATGAAACGCCGATAGTAACCACAGAATCCCAGGAATCTTTGCAGTTCTTTTGATTTTTGGCTGTGGCCAGGTGGTCAATACCCTCAACTTTACTTGGTCGGTCTCTATTCCTCGGTGGATACTATGTGTCCCACATACTTTACTGATGTTTGAAAGAATTGACACTTATCAATGGACAGTTTAAGGCCAAAGTCCTCCAGTTGGTCCAATACCTTAAATAATCTGCTCTTCATGTTCCTCCAGTGAGCTGCCAAACACATAACATCATCTAGGTATACCAGGCACTTAGTAAGTTCATGCCCCCACTGCACGCTTCCATCAATCGTTGAAAAGTGGCTGGGGCACCTGAAACCCTTGAGGCATCCCTCATGAATTCACAGAAGCCAAGCGGACAGATAAAGGCTGTCTCTCACGGTCCTCTGGGGCCATCGGGATCTGGTAATACCCACTGTGGAGATCCAACACAGAGAACCATTTGCTCCGCTTAGGTCAGTCCAAAGCATCCTGAATGCGGGGTATTGTGTACTGATCAGGATAGTCCGCCGTTTAAGGTGATAATCCACACACATCCTTACTGTCCCATTCTTTTCCTCACTACTACAATGGGAGAAGCATAAGGGCTTCTGGATTTTTGTATTACACCAGCAGCTAACATCTCTTGCAGATGCCGTCTCTCATCATCTATATCAGCAGGTGCCAGGCGTCAGACCTCTCACGAAATGGTCTTTTCGTCATGCAG
The DNA here is from genome assembly GCA_016271365.2 of Neoceratodus forsteri. Classification (NCBI taxonomy): domain Eukaryota; kingdom Metazoa; phylum Chordata; order Ceratodontiformes; family Ceratodontidae; genus Neoceratodus; species Neoceratodus forsteri. Next base: position 163,739,087 of record CM028132.1, on the reverse strand, counting down.
CGGATATTGTGCTCAGCTTCTTGCACGCATCCTACATCCCATTCCTTTAAAGAAAACACCTGGTCTCTCTGGGCAAGCTTCTTACTGATCCTCACTTTCCATTCAGCTTGCAATGGGGTCGCCGAATCAAACAAGTCAGGCATTACTCTGTCATTCTTCCTGAACTCTTGCTGCTGTGTAGCACTGCAGTGTCTGCACAATGCACATTAGCCAGGATGCAACCTCTATTTACCGAATGTCTCTTTCAGACACATTATGAACTTGGACCATTACCCTTCTGGCATAAGCATGGGCTCTAAGCGGGCAAAATACTAGGCTTGACCAGCAGTCCCTCTGGCAATTTTCCATCGCCTGGTGCATCCAACATTAATATTTTATTCTTAACATCCTTTCTGATACGGACCTCTCCCTGTAAAGGTACACTCGGCATTTGGCACCAGGATCAGAGTCCTGTATCCTTCTTCCATACAATTCCACTGGTTCCTCTGGTTCTATTTTTCAGCATCTCTGTGCCTCATAGGCCTTCTAATTAAAAGCCGGAACTCTTAAAGCTCTACTAGTCTTTGACCCCTGTTTTTCATAACACAACTGTGCCAGCCTTCCAAATATATGAGCATTTGTTCCAATCAACAAAGGGACACCATCATACAGTCCAGTGGGGACACACTAAGGCTAGGGTCTCTACTTGTTCGCCTACCCAGCCACGAGGTGGGGAAAGACAGTCAAATTTGGATATACCCGAATAGGGTAGGCCTTTCCTCACTTAACCCACATACATGCAGTCCTTCTAATGGTTGTAAGGGACATCTGACAAATGCTTCTGATACCAATCCTGGAACATAATTGTAACTTGGGAGCCACTGTCTAATACAGCTCTTTTAGACACTCCATTCACCTTTACAGTGGTCTCCATGGAGGGACCCACTATTCTGGACCAGTCTGAGAGGCGGTAGTGGGGCCTGGGCAACTGACCTTGCCACAAAAGGATGTGAGTTAGCATTTTGGTGCCCTCACTGGGATCTATTTGTGCACCTCTTAACCACTGATTTGTTCTCCAAGCTCTCCTTGTAGTCTATATGCAACTTGTCAGTGTGTTTTGGGGACCGGCATTCCCTTTTCATGTGCCCATCTTTCCCACAATTATAGCAAAACAAACTTTCTGGAGTTTGAGCTGGCTGAGGCGCCACACTGGGAGCCAGGGCGGGGTATTACTAATTGGAAACCTGGGTGCCATCTCTGTCTGGGCGTGATAAGCATTTGGAGACATCTCGTCAGTTTCTCCACTTCCATGGTCAAGGAATTGAGTTTGGAGCTGTTATCAGCAGGAGATACATGGGTGGTACCCCCACCCCCATAGCAGATGCAGTCGGATATAGGTCTGGGCTCTGTACTTGCAGGCGTGGCCTCATGTAAAGGGACTGTTTTGAATTCCCGGATCTCTCTCAACAGTTCGCCCCATTGTGGCATATCTTTTTCCTTGTCAGAGCACTCATTGACTGCCAACCTCTGCCCCTGAACTTCACTTGATGGGCCACCTCAGTCACTCGGGTCGTAGCTCGAGCTATTGGTGCAGGTCCTCCCAGGTCGCCTTTTTCTCAACTCCTCAATTTCTCTCATTAACTCATCATAGGAGGGTGGGGATTCCAGTCGATTTGCCAGGCGTAATCTGAAGCAACAGCAGTTCTGAGAAGGGGCAGACTTAAGAATCCTGTCCAGCCTGGTCGGTCCAGTTCAATCGCTGGCAAACTACCTTTCTGAGGCATTCTTGCAACAATTTTCCAGCCGAGATACATACACAGACAACAACTCCCTTGGTACTGTTGTGCATTTCTTACTCTCCACCATAGATCCTCATCAGAATCTGGGCTCCCATACACATTCTCAAGGCCTCAAGATAGGCCTGTGCAGTCACTTCAGGGTTACTGGCCCGTTTAGCATGGATGGTAGCCAGGGCAGGACCTCGGAGGCTCTCACTAACCCTCTTTAAGCACTTCGGCTTCCGAGCATTGCCATTCTAGTACTTGGGGGCAACATAGTCTATCCAGGTCTCCCAGTCATCCTCCCTTGGGGTGGGAGGGTGCCAGAGAAGATCCTCAACCTTCGGTAAGAGTCGTGATTAATGGCAGGTGCAGAAATAAGGTCTGCATTGGTTCAGCCACCATTCAGGGTGCTGGGCGAGAGGGTGTTGGAGAACACCCCAGGTTGCAAGAATAGTTTCTTCAAGTCCTCCACAGTTTTCCCTTCCCCAGCAACCATTTTAGCAAATTTCTCCTCAAAAGTTTCCAGACAGTGGTGGGGCTCATTCCCCTGGGTCTTTACTGTACTTAGTTATCACTCTCCAGGCAGTGAGGGCTCCTCCTGGGTAATGGTCTGTGGCACTTTGGAGCTATCTATGGGATCCTTAAACTCTACTAGGGCCAGGAAAGTGTGGGTGAGCAGATTAGCATGCCGACCCACCACCACAGGGTTTTGTAAACCTTCCACCTTGGAAAGTACTCCCTGTACAGTGTCCGTATTGATACCCAGGGGGATGTCCAGGATAAGCATAGTATTTTGGGGGTCAATCTCCTCCCCAGTACACCACTCCACCAGCCGGTGCACAGCCACTTCTGTCGGGGTACCCATTTTTTTTTCTTAACAGTGGTTCGTAAATATGGCCACTAGAGGACACACAATCCCAGCGGTGAGCCTCCAAGATGTAACCCCTAGATGGCGCTATCCCAGGGGCTACTACCCCTGCCTGATTTGCCACTAACAGGTTGAGGGCCTGGATCCAATGGTGGGTGCCTCCACCCAGAGGTCAGGGTTTCAATAGTTAAACTTACTTGGTCACAGCCCTCTGGGACACTGCAACCCCCTTCTTCCCACTAGTGGCCCACACAATATATCAGAATTACCTTCACAGTATACACTTACCCCCAGGGCTGGTTTAGGCACTGGGACCTCCTGTAAAATAAGATACAGTGCAACAATCACTAGTACAATACTTTAACATAGACAAATACCTCAGGCAGTATAACTTTTGTTGAAACAAGCAGCTCAGATTTATTTAGGGGAATATAACAAGGACAGGGGAAATCAGGTTAATTAGCTTATCACTTTACTCATCTACTTCATGGCTCTGTGCACAGGCCTATCCCTACCAGTTACTGTCCCTGGGTACCCAAGCCTAGTGGCTAGTCCAAACTGTGGCAGCTGGTAGAGGCCCTTTCCCACAGAGAAAAAGAAAATGAGTTTAAACAGTCAGCAGTACAGTGATTCCATTTGGATTCAATGTGGCAATTCAACAGGGAGCGACCTGAATTAGTACTCACGACCTCCAAACAAGATAGGGTCCTTCAATGTCAGCAGGGCTACTCTTGAGCTCCACGAGACTCCTCACACATTTATATGGCAAACTGCAACAGGCAAAAGTCCTTTAATGGCAGCAGGATTAACTTGAGCTAACCAAGCCTCCTCACACATTTATATGGTGAACAGTAACAGGCAAAAAGTCCTTTAATGGGCAGCAGGATTCACTTGAGGTACACAAGCTTCTTCACACATTTATATGGTAAAACAGAAGTACTATACAGGCAGGTGCTTCTTCTATCCCGATCGCAATTACTGCACAATACCGGAAGAACACACAGCAGATTCAGTTCCTGACAGACCAAGTGCAATTCAGCAATTTCTCCAGTCTTCTACAGGGTGAGCCTGGTTTCACTCTTCAGATATCCTTTGATTCTCTTCACAGGACGGATTCAGTCCTAACAAGCAGTTACACAAGCTGCAGACCGGAACTCTGGGCCTTACACATGTTTCCGACTAAAACTGCACACTGAAAAGCACAGGGCTCCTTCCTTCTTCACTGCCAGAGCTCAACTGAAACTCCAACAGACAAAACCGGGCACTTCCTTTGAGTTCCTCCCAGTTCTTGACTGGATTGGTTGTCACTCACAATAGACTGCTCCTGTTGGTCCAAAGGCCGAACTCTAAACTACATCTCCCAGAGTCACTGCCCATACAATCCTCTTGTGGCTGCCTCAGATTATGAGTCCAAGTTCAGATTCGTCCAAGGCACCATTTTAGAGCTAGCTTACCCACACTGATTGGTCCAGTTCAGCAGTTCAAAACCAGAATGGGGAACTAGGCAGACACAGTTCTGACTGCAAAAGAAAGCAGGTTAGACAAACTGTAATTTCATTATTACTCTAAATGGTTTCTGGCAAACAGTTACATCTTTCAGATAGGTTCCTTTGCACTCCTAGTGACTGCAAAATGGAGTGAATTGGCAGCAGCTTCGAGTGGTACTCAATCAAAAGAAACACACAGTCCCCATACAAACTAATTATGTCGCGCAAGCAGACAGCTCTTAAAGAGACAGTACCAGAGGTTCTAAAAGCACTCACTGATAAATGGCTAAACGCAAACACCATTCAGGCTTGGAGCATTCAAGCAAGCTCCTGGAAGTCTTTGGGAACCCCCATTTGCAGGGGTTACATCTGTATCGGGATACAGTCCCAATAGTTGGTGCATGTGCAGCAGGGTCCTGAACTAGCCCACTGCATACTAATGAATTCCTTTGTTCAACTTCCTTTATAGGCCCTGAAGCACCCCTCTCTCGATTCACTACTCTGCCCAGCAGCGAGCCTGAACAGGGGATAGCCAGAGCCTGTAAGAGGCCTGAAGACCCTCGATTCTCTACTCTACCCAGCAGTGGAGACTGAACACGGGATTACTAGATCCTGTAAGAGGTAAAGCGTCCTGCACTACTGCCTGACTGTTGGAGAACTTTAATCGCCTGGGGTCTGTTTTTCTGTCCCCACACAGTGACTGATTGACTGTGCTACTTGATATCTGGACTCTTCTGCTCGGTGATTTGGGGTCTATTACTGTGTTACTTTAAGGGCTAGTGTGCTGATCATCTAGCACTATTATCCTGTGATTTATTAGCAGTTTAAATGTTGTAGTTAGAGTGCTTACCTTCTGTAGAATTGCATAGAATGTATAGCGTATGTGTCCGCCATCTTGCCCATGTGCAGTAGCCTTCTGTATCGGGATACAGTCCTAATAGTTGGGCGATGCAGTAGGGTCCAGAACTAGCCGCTGCATACTGATGTGATTCCTTTGTTCCTCTTCCTTTATAGGCCCTGAAGCACCCCTCCTCGATTCACTACTCTGCCCAGCAACGGAGCCTGAAAACAGGGATTGCCAGCGCCTGTAAGAGGTAAGCGTCTGCACTACAGCCTGACTGTTGGAGAACTTGAGTGCCTGGGGTCTGTTTTTCTCCCACAAAGTGACTGATTGACTGTGCTATTTGATATCTGGACTCTTCTGCTCAGGGTTTGGGGTCTATTACTGTGTTACTTTAAGGGCTCGTTGATCTTCTAGAACTATTATCCTGTGACTTATTAGCTGTTTAAATTCTGTATTTAGAGTGCTTACCTTTGGTAGAATTGCATAGAATGTGTAGCGTGTGTGTCCGCCATCTTGCGCATGCGCAGTAGCCTTCTGTATCGGGATACAGTCCCAATAGTTGGCGCGCGCAGTAGGGTCCTGAACTAGCCCGCTGCATACTAATGTGATTCCTTTGTTCCCCTTCCTTTATAGGCCCTGCAGCACCCCTCGATTCACTACTCTGCCCAGCAGCGGAGCCTGAACTCGGGGATTGCCAGAGCCTGTAAGAGGCCCTGCAGCACCCCTCCAATTCACTACTCTCCCAGCAGCGGAGCCTGAACATGGGGTTCCTAGTGCCTGTAAGAGGTAAAGCGTCTGCACTACAGCCTGACTGTTGGAGAACTCAACGCCTGGGGTCAGTTTTTCTGTCCCCACCAGTGACTGATTGACTATAGCTACTTGATATCTGGACTCTTCTGCCGGGGAATTGGGGCTCTATTACTGTGTTACTTTAAGGGCTAGTGTGCTGATCATCTAGCACTATTATCCTGTGATTTAGTAGCTGTTTAAATGCTGTAGTTAGAGTGCTTACCTGGTAGAATTGCAGAGAATGAGTAGTGTGTGGTGCCATCTTGCGCATGCTAGTAGCCTTCTGTATCGGGATACAGTCCCAATAGTTGGCGCATGCGCAGTAGGGTCCTGAACTAGCCCGCTGCATACTAATGTGAATTCCTTTGTTCACTTCCTTTATAGGCCCTGCAGCACCCCTCTCCATTCACTACTCTGCCCAGCAGCAGAGCCTGAACACGGGATAGCCAGAGCCTGAAAGAGGCCCTGAAGCACCCCTCCTGATTCTCTACTCTGCCCAGCAGTGGAGCCTGAACATGGGGATTGCTAGAGCCTGTAAGAGGTAAAGCGTCCTGCACTACAGCCTGACTGTTGAGAACTTTAATTGCCTGGGGTCTGTTTTTCTGTCCCCACTCAGTGACTGATTGGCGGTGATACTTGATATCTGACTCTTCTGCTCCGGGATTTGGGGTTCTATTTCTGTGTTACATTAAGGGCTAGTGTGCTGATCATCTAGCACTTTTATCCTGTGATATAGTAGCAGTTTAAATACTGTAGTTAGAGTGCTTACCTTCTGTAGAATTGCATAGAATGTAGCGCTGTGAATGCCATCTTGCATGTGCAGTAGCCTTCTGTATGTGAATACAGTCCCAATAGTTGGACATGCAGTAGAGTCCAGAACTAGCCCGCTGCATACTAATGTGATTCCTTATTCCCCTTCCTTTATAGGCCCTGAAGCACCCCTCTCGGTTCACTACTCTGCCAAGCAGCGGAGCCTGAACACGGGATTGCCAGAGCCTGTAGAGGTAAGATCCTGCATTACAGCCTGACTGTTGGAGAACTTTAAACAGCCTGGGGTCTGTTTTTCTGTCCCCACACAGTGACTGATTAACTCTGCTACTTGATATCTGGACTCTTCTACTCGGGATTTGGGGTCTATTATTGTGTTACTTTAAGGTCTAATGTGCTGACTCATCTAACACTATTATCCTGTGATTTAGAGCTGTTTAAATGCTGTAGTTAGAGTGCTTACCTTGGGTAGAATTGCATGAGACCGTGTACCCTGTGTGTCCGCCATCTTGTGCATTCGCAGTAGCCTTCTGTATCGGGATACAGTCCCAATAGTTACGATGTGCAGTAGGGTCTGAACTAGCCCACTGCATACTAATGTGACTCTTTGTTACCCTTCCTTTATAGGCCCTGAAGCACCCCTCTCGATTCCACTACTCTGCCCAGCAGCAGAGCCTGAACACGGGATGCCTAGGAGCCTGTAAGAGGCCCTGAAGCACCCTCTCGATTCTCTACTATGCCCAGCAGTGGAGCCTGAACAAGGGATTGCCAGAGCCCTGTAAGGGCCCTGAACCACCCCTCTCGATTCACTACTCTGCCCAGCAGCGGAGCCTGAACATGGGGATTGCCAGAGCCTGTAAGAGGTAAAGCATCCTGCACTACAGCCTGACTGTTGGAGAACTTTAATCACCTGCGTGTCTTTTTCTGTCCCTCACAGTGACCTATTGACTGTGCTACTTGATATCTGTACTTCTGCTCGTGGATTTGGGGTCTATTACTGTATTACTGTGTTACTTTAAGGGCTAGTGTGCTGATCTATATAGCACTATTATCCTGTGATTTAGTAGCTGTTTAAATGCTGTTGTTAGAGTGCTTACCTTGTTAGAATTGTATCGAATGTGTAGGGTGTGTCAGCCATCTTGCACATGCGCAGTAGCCTTCTGTATCGGATACAGTCCTATTAGTTCTGCATGTGTTGTAGGGTCCTGAACTAGCCCGCTGCATAGTAATGTGATTCCATTGTTCCCCTTCCTATATAGGCCCTGAAGCACCCTCTTGATTAACTACTCGCCAAGCAGCGGAGCCTGAACACGGGATTGCCAGAGCCTGTAAGAGGCCCAGAAGCACCCCTCTCGATTCACTACTCTGTCCAGCAGTGGAGCCTGAACATGGTGATTGCTAGGAGCCTGTAAGAGGTAAAGTGTCTGCACTACAGCCTGACTGTTGGAGAACTTTAATCGCCTGGGTCTGTTTTTTCTGTCTCCACACAGTGACTGATTGACTGTGCTACTTGATATCTGGACTCTTCTGCTTTCGGGCATTTGGGGTCTACTGCTGTGTTACTTTAAAGGGCTAGTGTGCTGATCATCTAGCACTTTTATCCTGTGATTTAGTAGCTGTTTCAAATACTGTAGTTAGAGTGCTTACCGTAGAATTGCATAGAATGTGGCGTGTGTGAATGCCATCTTACGCATGCACAGTAGCCTTCTGTATCAGGATACTTTCCCAATAGTTGGCTTATGCGCAGTAGGGTCCTGAACTAGCCCACTGCATACTAATGTGATTCCTTTGTTCCCCTTCCTTCATAGGCCTTGAAGCACCCGTCTCGATTCACTACTCTGCCAAGCAGCGGAGCCTGAACACGGGGATTGCCAGAGCCTGTAATAGGCCCGGAAGCACCCCTCTCGATTCACTACTCTGCCCAGCAGCGGAGCCTTATTATGGGGATTGCCAGAGCCTGTAAGAGGTAAAGCGTCTTGCACTACAGCCTGACTGTTAGAGAACTTTAATCGTCTGGGGTCTGTTTTTCTGTCCCCACACAGTGACTGATTGACTGTGCTACTTGATTTCTGGACTCTTCTGCCTGGGATTTGGGGATCTATTACTGTGTTACTTTAAGGGCTAGTTTGCTGATCATCTAGCACTATTATCCTGTGATTTAGTAACTGTTTAAATGCTGTAGTTAGAGTGCTTACCTTGTGAGAATTGCATAGAATGTGTAGCATGTGTGTCTGCCATCTTGCAGATGCCAGTAGCCTTCTGTATCGGGATACAGTCCCATTGTTGGCTTGCGCAGTGTGGGTCCTGAACTAGCCTGCTGCATACTAATGTGATTCCTTTGTTCCCCTTCCTTCATAGGCCCTGAAGCACCCCTCTCGTTTCACTACTCTGCCCTGCAGCAGAACCTGAACAAGGGGATTGACAGAGCCTGTAAGAGGTAAAGCGTCCTGCATTACAGCCTGACTGTTGGAGAACTTTAGTAGCCTGGGGTCTGTTTTTCTCTCCCCACACAGTGACTGATTGACTGAGCTACTTGATATCTGGACTCTTCTGCTCAAGGATTTGGGGACTATTACTGTGTTACTTTAAGGGCTCATGTGCTGATCTTCTAGCACTATTATCCTGTGACTTATTAGATGTTTAAAATCTGTATTTGGAGTGCTTACCTTCTGTAGAATTGCATAGAATGTGTAGCGTGTGTGTCGCCCATCTCATGCATGTGCAGTAACCTTCTGTATCGGGTACAGTCCCAATAGTTGGCATGTGCAGTAGGGTCCTGAACTAGCCCGCTGCATACTAATGTGATTCCTTTGTTCAACTTCCTTTATAGGCCCCTGAAGCACCCATCTCGATTCACTACTCTGCCCAGCAGCGGAGCCTGAATACGGGATTGCCAGGAGCCTGTAAGAGGCCCTGAAGCACCCCTCTCGATTCACTACTCTGCCCAGCAGTGGAGCCTGAACATGGGGATTCCAAGAGCCTGTAAGAGGTAAAGCATCCTGCACTACAGCCTGACTGTTGGAGAACTTTAATTGCCTGGGGTCTGTTTTTCTGTCCCCACCAGTGACTGATTGACTGTGCTACTTGATATCTGGACTCTTCTGCACGGGATTTGGGGTCTATTACTGTGTTACTTTATGGGCTAGTGTGCTGATCATCTAGTACTATTATCCTTTGATTTAGTAGCTGTTTAAATGCTGTAGTTAGAGTGCTTACCTTTGGTAGAATTGCACAGAATGTGTAGTTTGTGTGTCGTATCCTTGCATGCTAGTAGCCCTCTGTATCAGGATACAGTCCCAATAGTTGGTGCATGTGCAGTAGGGTCCTGAACTAGCCCGCTGCATACTAATGTGAATTCCTTTGTTCAACTACCTTTATAGGCCCTGAAGTCAACCTCTCGATTCACTACTCTGCCCAGCAGCGGAGCCTGAACACGGGTTGCTAGATCCTGTAAGAGGTACAGCGTCCTGCACTACTGCCTGACTGTTGGAGAACTTTAATCGTCTGGGGTCTGTTTTTCTGTCCCCACACAGTGACTGATTGACTGTGCTACTTGATATCTGGACTCTTCTGCTCGGGATTTGGGGTCTATTACTGTGTTACTTTAAGGGCTAATGTGCGATCATCTAGCATATTATCCTGTGATTTAGTAGCTGTTTAAATGCTGTAGTTAGAGTGCTTACTTTCGGTAGAATTGTATAGAATGTGTAGTGTGTGTGTCCGCCATCTTATGCATGCTGCAGTAGCCTTCTGTATCGGGATACAGTCCCAATAGTTGGCACATGTGCAGTAGGGTCCTGAACTAGCCTGCTGCATACTAATGTAATTCCTTTGTTTCCCTTCCTTTATAGGCCCTGCAGCACCCCTCTCCATTCACTACTCTGCCCAGCAGCGGAGCCTGAACTCGGGATAGCCAGAGCCTGTAAGAGGCCTGAACCACCCCTCTCGATTCTCTACTCTGCCCAGCAGTGGAGCCTGAACACGGGATTGCCAGAGCCTGTAAGAGGTAAAGCATCCTGCACTACAGCCTGACTGTTGGAGAACTTTAATCGCTGGTGCTATTTTTTCTGTCCCCACACAGTGACTGATTGACTGTGCTACTTGATATCTGGACTCTTCTGCTCGGGGATTTGGGGTCTATTTCTGTGTTACTTTAAGGGCTAGTGTGCTGATCATCTAGCACTATTATCCTGTGATTTAGAAGCTGTTTAAATGCTGTAGTTAGAGTGCTTACCTTCTGTAGAATTGCATAGAATGTGTAGCGTGTGTGTCCGCCATCTTGCGCATGCGCAGTAGCCTTCTGTATCGGGATACAGTCCCAATAGTTGGCGCATGCGCAGTAGGGTCCTGAACTAGCCCGCTGCATACTGATGTGATTCCTTTGTTCCCCTTCCTTTATAGGCCCTGCAGCACCCCTCTCGATTCACTACTCTGCCCAGCAGCGGAGCCTGAACTCGGGGATTGCCAGAGCCTGTAAGAGGTAAAGCGTCCTGCACTACAGCCTGACTGTTGGAGAACTTTAATCGCCTTGGGGTCTGTTTTTCTGTCCCCACACAGTGACTGATTGTTTGTGCTACTTGATATCTAGACTCTTCTGCTCGGGATTTGGGGTCTATTACTGTATTACTGTGTTACTTTAAGGGCTAGTGTGCTGATCTATCTAGCACTATTATCCTGTGATTTGGTAGCTGTTTAAATGCTGTATGTTAGAGTGCTTACCTTTGGTAGAATTGTATAGAATGTGTAGCGTGTGTGTCCGCTATCTAGCGCATGCGCAGTAGCCTTCTGTATCGGGATACAGTCCCAATAGTTGGCGCTTGTGCAGTAGGGTCCTGAACTAGCCCGCTGCATACTAATGTGATTCCTTTGTTTCCCTTCCTTTATAGGCCCTGAAGCACCCCTCTCGATTCACTACTCTGCCAAGCAGCGGAGCCCTGAACATCGGGATTGCCAGAGCCTGTAATAGGCCAGAAGCACCCTCTCGATTCACTACTCTGCCAGCAGTGGAGCCTGAACATGGGATTGCTAGAGCCTGTAAGAGGTAAAGCTGTCCTGCACACAGCCTGACTGTTGGAGAACTTTAATCGCTGCGGTCTGTTTTTCTGTCCCACACAGTGACTGATTGACTGTGCTACTTGATATCTGGACTCTTCTGCTCGGGATTTGGGGTCTATTACTGTGTTACTTTAAGGGCTAGTGTGCTGATCATCTAGCACTATTATCCTGTGATTTAGTAGCTGTTTAAATGCTGTAGTTAGAGTGCTTACCTGGTAGAATTGCATAGAATGTGTAGCGTGTGTTCGCCATCTTGGCATGCTGCAGTAGCCTTCTGTATCGGATACAGTCCCAATAGTTGGCGCATGTGCAGTAGGGTCCTGAACTAGCCCGCTGCATACTAATGTAATTCCTTTGTTCACTTCCTTTATAGGCCCTGCAGCACCCTCTCCATTCACTACTCTGCCAAGCAGCGGAGCCTGAACACGGGATTGCCAGAGCCTGTATAGGCCCGGAAGCACCCTCTCGATTCACTACTCTGCCCAGCAGCGGAGCCTGATCATGGGGATTGCCAGAGCCTGTAAGAGGTAAAGCGTCTTGCACTACAGCCTGACTGTTAGAGAACTTTAATCGTCTGGGGTCTGTTTTTCTGTCCCCACACAGTGACTGATTGACTGTGCTACTTGATTTCTGGACTCTTCTGCTCGGGGATTTGGGGTCTATTACTGTGTTACTTTAAGGGCTAGTTTGCTGATCATCTAGCACTATTATCCTGTGATTTAGAAACTGTTTAAATGCTGTAGTTAGAGTGCTTACCTTCGGTAGAATTGTATAGAATGTGTAGCGTGTGTGTCCGCCATCTTGCGCATGCTCAGTAGCCTTCTGTATCGGATACAGTCCCAATAGTTGGCGCATGCAGTAGGGTCCTGAACTAGCCTGCTGCATACTAATGTGATTCCTTTGTTCCCCTTCCTTCATAGGCCCTGAAGCACCCCTCTCGATTCACTACTCTGCCCAGCAGCGGAGCCTGAACAAGGGGATTGCCAGAGCCTGTAAGAGGCCCTGAAGCACCCCTCCCGATTCACTACTCTGCCCAGCAGTGGAGCCTGAACACGGGGATTGCTAGAGCCTGTAAGAGGTAAAGCGTCCTGCACTACTGCCTGACTGTTGGAGAACTTTAATCGCCTGGGGTCTGTTTTTCTGTCCCCACACAGTGACTGATTGACTGTGCTACTTGATATCTGGACTCTTCTGCTCGGTGATTTGGGGTCTATTACTGTGTTACTTTAAGGGCTAGTGTGCTGATCATCTAGAACTATTATCCTGTGATTTAGTAGCAGTTTAAATGTTGTAGTTAGAGTGCTTACCTTCTGTGGAATTGCATAGAATGTGTAGCGTGTGTGTCCGCCATCTTGCAGATGCGCAGTAGCCTTCTGTATCGGGATACAGTCCCAATAGTTGGCGCATGCGCAGTAGGGTCCAGAACTAGCCCGCTGCATACTGATGTGATTCCTTTGTTCCCTTCCATTATAGGCCCGAAGCACCCTCTCGATTCTACTCTGCCCAGCAGCGGAGCCTGAACACGGGATTGCCAGAGCCTGTAAGAGGTAAAGCGCCTGCACTACAGCCTGACTGTTGGAGAACTTTAATCGCCTGGGGTCTGTTTTTCTGTCCCACACAGTGACTGATTGTCTGTGCTACTTCATATCTAGACTCTTCTGCTCGAGGATTTGGGGTTCTATTACTGTGTTACTTTAAGGGCTAGTGTGCTGATCATCTAGCACTATTATCCTGTGTTTTAGAAGCTGTTTAAATGCTGTAGTTAGAGTGCTTACCTTTGGTAGAATTGTATAGAATGTGTAGCGTGTGTGTCCGCTATCTTGGCGCATGCGCAGTAGCCTTCTGTATCGGGATACAGTCCCAATAGTTGGCGCATGCGCAGTAGGGTCCTGAACAAGCCTGCTGCATACTAATGTGATTCCTTTGTTCCCTTCCTTTATAGGCCCTGCAGCACCCCTCTCGATTCACTACTCTGCCCAGCAGCAGAGCCTGAACTCGGGATTGCCAGAGCCTGTAGAGGCCTGAAGCACCCTCTCGATTCACTACTCTGCCCAGCAGCGGAGCCTGAACATGGGATTGCCAGAGCCTGTAAGAGGTAAAGCGTCCTGCACTACAGCCTGACTGTTGGAGAACTTTATATGCCTGGGGTCTGTTTTTCTGTCCCCACACAGTGACTGATTGACTGTGCTACTTGATATCTGGACTCTTCTGCTCGGGGATTTGGGGTCTATTTCTGTGTTACTTTAAGGGCTAGTTTGCTGATCATCTAGCACTATTATCCTGTGATTTAGTAACTGTCTAAATGCTGTAGTTAGAGTGCTTACCTTCGGTAGAATTGCATAGAATGTGTAGCGTGTGTGTCGGCCATCTTGCGCATGCGCAGTAGCCTTCTGTATCGGGATACAGTCCCAATAGTTTGCGCATGTGCAGTAGGGTCCTGAACTAGCCCGCTGCATACTAATGTGAATTCCTTTTTCAACTTCCTTTATAGGCCCTGAAGCACCCCTCTCGATTCACTACTCTGCCCAGCAGCGGAGCCTGAACACGGGGATAGCCAGAGCTTGTTAGAGGCCCTGAAGCACCCCTCCTGATTCTCTACTCTGCCCAGCAGTGGAGCCTGAACATGGGGATTGCTGGAGCCTGTAAGAGTAAAGCGTCCTGCACTACTGCCTGACTGTTGGAGAACTTTAATCGCCTGGGGTCTGTTTTTCTGTCCCCACACAGTGACTGATTGACTGTGCTACTTGATATCTGGACTCTTCTGCTCGGATTTGGGGTCTATTACTGTGTTACTTTAAGGGCTAGTGTGCTGATCATCTAGCACTATTATCCTGTGATTTAGTAGCAGTTTAAATGTTGTAGTCTGATGAAACATAAGCATGTTGCTGCCTTACCTGGATGCTGCTCTAGCTTGTGAGTGTCTCTCCAAACTGCGCCAGATGCCAGTGGTGCCTTTGAGTTTTGTTTAGCCATTCATTTTTCACTTCTGTGAAAGTGGCATCAGAAAAAGGTAATCCGTGCTCTATGGACCTTTCCATTTGATACTCAGCTCCTTTAAAGTGTTGCTAATGTTTTTTATAGCAATGGCTGAGTAAAATGGAGAGAACATATGCTCCAGCAGAAAAGCGGGCTTCCATATTGGTAAAAACTTTTTCTTTTACCTCAGTACACTTCTATCTTACCAGCAAAATAATTTTTCTGAATGTGCAATAATGCTTCTTGGAATCTAGTTACTGTATTTGAAACCTTTCATAAAGGCAATTTTGCTTTCCAGAAATTATCATTTTAGAGCACTTCATAAAAAAAACAATTTACAAAAAACTATAAAAAAAAATCACTTTATAAAAAGCAATTTACAAAAGCACCTTATAAAAGAACTTGATAAAAATAATCTGGAAGTGGATGCCATACATAAAAATGTTGCTGGTAACAAAAGTGCCTGTTTGTGCAGAAGCTATTTGAGCACCTTATTAGAAATAGTGAAAGCAGATTTCATAATTTTAAAAGAATGTTTTTTTCAAACCTACAACCATATTTGTCCAAAATGAAATACTGTGTTGAAGAGGAATTTGCTTCTAAGTTGTTTCTACAAATGAAAAAGTGAACAAGTGATACAGTATGTGAGGTTATTTTTACAAAAAATGACTTTATTCTGAATACTTTATCCCTGAAAAGTATCTTTCATTTTGTTTGGGATTTAAAAAGCAACTTTGACCTCCAGAACATAGTGCTGACCTCCCTCTCCCGGGACTTGTGTTCATTATTATTATACAAACTCCTAGGTATGTGCACCTTGTTTTGAAGTGAGCCTCTACACTTGTGTCTTCATTACTGAAAGTAACAACTGTTTCAGAGTTGAGCCACCATTGCTCTGGGGGTTCTCTGTAAATCACATCATTATATACTTTCAATTTACTCCATTCTCTCAGTAGCAGGGAGATGTCAGGATGATTTACTTTCAGAAGTTCTGGGCTGCTCCCTGATTGGAAAGGAGTGACAATGTCTCTGATTACAGGATCTTCCATCTGCTCTTTCTTCCAGTCCTGCAGGCTCATATGTGGAAATTAAGATTTACCGAGGGATACAACATTACAATAGGCCACTGGTACGCAGTCTGAGGAGGTGCCCAAACAATCTACCAGGTGAAATGTGGCATTGGAGTCTGGTACCTCTTTTGAATCATATCTTTTACACAAAGCTTTAACAGCAGTCTCAGGAATCCAAACTTATTCTTGCCCTGCCACCTCTGGGCGAGGTCATCTGGAAACAACATCCGAGTCAATGTTGCTCTTTCTGGGATGAATATCCACACAGTAGTCATATGTTAAAAGGGCTGACAACCAACGATGACTGACAGCATCCAACTTTGTGGTGGTCTGCACATAGTGATGGGATTGTTATCAGTGTAGACAGTGGTGTGGGCCCCATACAAGTATTCATGGAACTGATCCACAATAACCCATTTAAGTGCTAAAAACTCTAGCTTGTGGACTCAGTAATTCTGCTCTGAAGGTGATAAACTGCAACTGGCATACATTATCAGCCATAGATCTTGTGGGTGTTCTTAATACAACACTGCTCACAACCCATTAAGAGTGGCATCCATATGCAGCACATATGGCTTATTGGAATCTGCATAGGTCAACACAGGGACATGAGTCAACTGTTTAATTGTCTCTTCAAAGGCTGCATCAGAGCCTTAGTCCTTCTTTGCCCAAATGGTCCATGCACTCTATAATAAACCTTCCCCAGAACAGATGATGACAGCTGCCTGGTTTTCTGATTGGCAGAAGGATACCCTTGGGTTAGGTCTTGCAGAGGCCTGATGACCCAAGAAACTCTGCAATTCTCTTAACCAAGTGGGTTTAGGCAAGGTAGCGACTGCCTGGACATATTCAGGATTTGGACTGATTTCATCTTGGGACACAATATGGTCAACATAATTGACCAAGGTCTTGAAGAACTGGCACTTGTCAACAGATAGATTGCCATACTCCTCCAGTCAGTCAAACATTTTAAACAACTGGGTCTCATGCTCTTCCAGGGTCTTCCCAAACACAATAATATCATTCAAATACACTAGGTACTCCAATATGTTCATGTCACCCATGCCCTCTCCATTAGCCATTGGAAAGTGGCAGGCATCTCTGAAATCCCTCGTGGCATTCGAAGGAACACATACAATCCCAGTGGACAAATTAAAGCAGTCTTTTCTCGATCTTGCTCAGTCATGGGAATCTGATAGTGGCTGGATTTCAAGTCCATCACACTGAACTATTGACTTCCGTTCAAGCAATCTAGGCCATCTTGCACTTATGGCATGGTGTATTGGTGAAGTACTATTCTCCTATTTAATGTTCGATAGTCCATACACTTCCTTACAGCCCCACTCTTTTTTTCTGACCACTACAATAGGGGATGCATATGGGCTTCTGGATTCTAGAATAATGCCTGTGGCAGCATCTCATACAAGTGCTTGTAGACATCATCTATGTCTGCTGGGGCCAGCCATCTTGATCTTTCCTGATAAGGTCCCTCATCTGTGACCTGAATGTGTATGCTCCACAACCTTGGCACACCCAACATCCCATTAATTCAGGGAGAAAATCTTTGTTAGCTGCACCAACTTATTTTGGATTCTATTTCATCACTCCATGGGTAAAGAGGGGTCTCCAATCTCGAACAATGAAGTATCTAGTTGACTTGGGGCCCCGCCATCTCTCTTGTGTGATTGTACAAATAAATTGGCACAGTAGACCTGGGCCAGGGTCTGCCCCCTCCAGATGGTCACAGGAGGGTTGGTTACATTCACTGCATGTACAGTTACTCACTTGATGTAAGCAGCTTTAGCTGGTACTGAAGTATACTAGGCTTAATTACAAGCCCCTTTGGCAGACCAGCTTCCTCTGAGCAGTCCAGAATCAGCAGCTGATTATGACAGGGTTCCTTGAGTCACACTACTCCAGTGACTGTGCACTCAGCTTTCGAGGGAACATCACTTCTGAAGGTTCTTGATGCCACATGATCCCTACAGCCTCATTCTCAGGTGAGACAGCAGCTCTGCAATTGTAGGCATGCCTAACAAAACCATGGAGCTGCACTTATACTTTCCCTTGTTGCACCTCAAACTCTTTACACAGCTGACACAGGTGGTGGAACATATGGGAATTAGTCCCCACAATAATTGGATGCGTTTCATACATGCTTGTTTATGGGCACACCAAGGCACACATCTTCACCGCACTGGGAGTTCCAGCAACATTCACTGGGAAGGAGATCCCAATACGAATCAACCCCAAATGAGGGTATGAGAAATCATTGAGGCTCCACACACCCAAACCTTTCAATGGCTCCAACTTTTTATGTGACAGGTGCTTATCATAATAGTTCTTGAACATTATAGTGACTTGGGAGACACTATCCAGCAGTACTTGGGTGGGCCGTCCATTCACTTGGGCTTCCACATCTGCAGTAAGATATACAATCTTGCCCCAATCCCCTGACCCTTGGGCTTTAGAGGTGGAAGCTTTAGCACTGGTGATTTAAGAGTGTCTAGTTCAACGAGCCCCACGGCATGCTTCTACTGGGGCCTGCTGAAGTTTAACAGTTTAGAGGTGCTTGCAGCCAGTTTCTCTTAGATTTATTGATCTGTGACCCTCTTAATTGCTTTTGGATGCACACTGATGTTGGACATGCCCAACCTCCCCACAATGGTAACAGCATTCATCAGTTTGATGTACTAGTAGTCAAGAGGTTTCAGCTGGAGAGCTCCTTGGGTGCCCCCTTCCCTGGAAGGGGCCATAGATGTTTGCAGGGTGGGGTGATTAATGGAGTCTTCTACCATCTTCCTTTACTCCATCAACTGAGCATGGACTTTCTGAAGCGAAATTGTATCTGGAGCTCACCTCCCAAGGCCTGAGGGCAATCACACAACCTTACTCGACTCAGGCATGCTGCATACTGAAGGCTCAGGTTCCCTGGAGGTGAGGCTGGGTCTGCCCATTTGACACACTACACCTTTCGGTTCTTGGATAAATCTCTGAAGCTCAGTGGCATCCAGGGAGCCCCCACCATCTGGCACTTGGGCACTGCCTGAGATAGCAGATGAGTGTCCCCATTGATCTTGTTCCTCCACTTCTCTAACCTCCCACAGCAGGGCTCGATGGGAAAGGGGGATCAGTAAACCTCTCTTTTAAGCATAACTTTAACAACAGTAAGTATGAGAATTGGGCAGCCTTCAACACTTGCTCCAGCTGCATTTTGTTGATGTCTTTAGACTCTCTCCCACCCTTTTGATACTTTCTGCAATGCCCTTTCCAGTCTATGGAGGTAAGCCAAGAGGGGCTCCCTGCAGTGCTGTTTAGTTGTCTCAAACTTCCAGTACATATCATCACAGGACTCGGTACTCCCAAATACACTGTCCAGAGCAACAAGGTACTCATCTACTTTGACCTCTGGATCTGTGGATTGCAAGGAACAAATAGCATTCATAGCGGGCCCTTTCAAACTCTCTACCAGCCTCTTACATTTCTCGGCCTCAGAACACTGTCATTCTTGTAGCATGGGGGCAGCATAGTCAATCCAAGTTTTGTAACCATCTTCTCCAGCGATATGGGGAGGTTGTCAGAGAAAAGCCTTAGGCATCTGTAATAGTCTGAACTAGCAGGGTGAGCTAGCACAGGTTTCTCAGAGGTTGTCCCCAGAGGCAACAAAGTCTGCACATCCTGCAAAGTCTTTCCTTCACTAGCCAGCTTAGTCTTGAAATATTCCCTTTGTTTGGAAGGGGGGATGAGGAAGAAGAAGGAGGTTTTAGGCTGGCAGGTCTTGTTTTACTTATCACCACCCAGAACTCTTGACCCCTCGAGTGTCACAGTGGTAGGCACATTTACAGTTCATAAGTCCTTTTTAATTTCTACAAACATTTCTAAAATGGGTACCTGGTTCACTAGTCGCTCCCTGAACCTTCATGATTCCACAATCCTTTAGGGACCCCTCCAGCACTTCCAAAATAAACTCCTCGTCTCGCTCTTCAGCCACATTCTTTATCAAAAACACTTTCTGGTGGTCCAATCCATCAAACAGGCACCAGTCCTCTACTTCTTCAAATGCCATTTTCCTTTGCAACAATTTGGGCGCAAAATTTTGTTCTATTTTTTTTCAAAATTCATCTGGTGGAGTCCACTGGGGCAGTGGATCCCAGGGGTGCCGCCACTTGTAACAACCCCTTGACTCACCTTGGCTGTTCCGGAGCCTTCAGGTCTCACCTGGACACCTCACGGGGGGAAGAGGGGTGGCCTGGGTTCACTGCTTTATGAGATACACAGGAATACAATGGTGTGCTGCCTCTACCTGGGGTAGTGATATGAGATACCTGTTGGACAAATTCCAGGTTACCACCCTCCAGGAAAATACAATAACTAACCCCACAGTTGCTTCCCCACACAGTTACAGTAGACACTTTGCAATGATCAACAATGCCTAATTCTAACATTAACTAATTGCAGTTTTATTGTAGGGAGGGGTAAAAAGGGAGAATAGCACAACAACAGTAATGTATAACAAACAACTGTACCTCCACGCTGTCCCAGTACCTACCCCCCCCCCGGGGCTATACCCGGCTTTTCCCCAAAATGGCCATTAGTAAACACTGTTAGTCTGTTGCGGTGGCTACACACAGGGGTACTGGCGGGCTGCCAGTAGACAATGGGTGACACTCCTAGATGTTGGGATGCTGGGAGATAAACCGTCTTTTACTTGAACTAGGATACTTTTGTTGGGGTCCAATAAATTTCATATACAACAAACTTTTAACTTTCTGCCTGGGCTTATCTTGCCTAGATGTACAGTCTGATTCAGGAATTAACCTGCTGAAAACCTCTCTAGCTAGCTAGCTTAATTCAGAAAGAATTCTCAGAGCCACAGCTCAGAGGTACTTACAGCCTAGCACTTCAGGGAGGTTGCAGAAACTTGGTTCAATCAGTACCATTTGGGTATCAAACGGTAGTGCTCCACAACTGCAGGATGCAAACAAGCAGCAGCTGGCCGAATGAATTAAGAACACTGAACGTCACCTGTCAGGCCTTTCCAAACTTTTACCCCGGTGCCTTTATATGCAGTGTTCACCTGACAGGCCTCTCAATGTCTTCCTCTCCATTGGTCTCTCCATTGGTCTAAAGGTCTGGATAGGCAGAGTGTCCCCTAGACGTTCGGCTTGATACATAGCTTCTAAGAGCACACTTAAAGCTGGGCTCTGGGACACCCAACATCTCTGGCTAGAACCAGTTCGGCAGTTGCAAACACTTGTCCCTCTGAGGGGGCACAACTTACATAGCCTCTCTATTTTCAGACTGCAAAATACCAGTTTCTCTATTCACAGGCTGCAAATTGCAAAGTTCAGACTCACAGAAGCAGATTTGAATCTTGCTCAGGGAATTCAGTCAACAATTTGATTCTTTTCTCAGCTACCCTCACTTCTCTCAGGCACTCTGCCTCTTATTTAAACACTGGGACCAGGAGGGTCACTGGGCACCAAACAGGCCTTCAGGTTGAGTAGGCAACTGCAGTCTCTCCTGCTCAGAGTCTTTGGGGAATCTCCCCTTCTGGCAGGCCTTCACTGCCTTTTATCACTTTTCTCAACTCCCCACTGATTGGCTGCTTACTTCTTGGGAATTTCTGGTTCCCTTCAACCTTTCACAGTGGCCCCCCATCTACAGCGATCCTATGTGGGTCACCATTACTATTTAAATTTTGCCCTAACAGTGCACACCCTTATATTTTATTACATACCCTTCTGAGGGCAGAAACTACCCCCAATATGCCAGGAGGTATCTTCCAGCTGATCACCAGCTCTGCTGCCTTCCCTGGAGCCAGGGATAATTTTAAAGAGTGGCCACATGGTCAAGCGCACTTTTGGAGCCATGGCTCCTTTAACTCTGGTGGCCGTGCATGCCCAAATGGTGCATGGCGGCCATTTTTTTTTTTTTTTAGTTGTGTTTAACCAGGTTAAGCACACTAAGCTGAAAGCTTTTTGACAGGCATGACCTGGGAGCACAGGGAAGTTAAGTGACTTGCTTAGGGTCACACAGTATGCAAGTGGAAGCTGTGGGATTTAAACCCAGGTCTGGTCTGCTGGATGTTACTAGATTTGTAGCTCAGAGCCTTAAACCACTGCGAAACCACTGCGCTATAATGCCTCCCTCTTTGTTACTGTTTACATTCGGCTGTCCGCTTCTGCTGCTTCCCCAGATCACTGAAACTATTCCCCCAGCATCCGGAGGCACAGAAACTGCAACAGAGCTCAACCCCCTTCTTCAATTGTGGCTGAGACACATAACAGTTGGGCGACAGCCACCGCAGAGATCGGGCTTGATACTTGGCCCAAATCCCCCCTCCCGAGCCACTGATGGTGGACTCCACGAGACCATTGCCCTAATAAGGTAGGCCCCCACCCCAAAGTGGGGTTACATACATTTTATGTGGTCTAACAGTCATGTCACAAGTAACACAACTGCAGCAAGATCACAGTGCAAATCTATGAAAAGTCTGCCCTTTCGTCTTTTACACTTGAATGCTGCGGTACAGTAGCCTGCATTCACATAAAACTTTAGTGTACCATATTACACCAGACCACACTGGTACAGTATGTCAAATGCTGTGGCAGCATAATTTTGCATGATTCATGTTGACAGAAGGCATGGGCCTTCCACATTATTCCATAGTTATGCATACCGTAGAGCGCCTTGTTGTAATGACGAAACCATTTCCTTCATTTTCAATGCCAAAATGTAAGAGTGATGGTCATGATGTTAAATATGTCAGACCTGTTCTGTCGAACTGGAATACATCATAATCATGTGATCACATTTGTCAATCACAATTCTTGGTTTATCCTGGCCATTTTCTAGATAGATATAATGCAGATCATACTGGGAAGCAGTGTAGGCTGGTGGTTAGAGGACATAGATGTGAACCTAGAAAGCCTACTTTGAATTGCAACAGAGTCGCTTTCTTTTTTGAACTTAAACAATTCCCTTGACTTCCACTCTCGTCTGTCTCTATCTTAACCAATGGTTGATTCAACAGTTCATGGTTTATACAGTACCTTGGGTAACTGTACATGAAAGGTACAATAGTAAACCTAATTCCTTTCCTGTATCTATATCTATATCTATATATATATATATATATATATATATATAATATATACATACATATATATATATATACAGTATATATATATATATATATATATATATAGTCTGTATTTATTAAGGCAGGATGACATTTTATTTTTACTGACAAAATTACATGAAAAAGGTTCAGATCCATAGCATTTGGCTGAAAAAACTGAAAAAAACATTCACTTTTCAAAGAGCATTTTTGTTCCTTTTTTGCCTGCATCTTAGCTGTTTTAAGTTAAAAGTACCACACCTTATTAAGTGTGAGACCTGATGACTGTATTTCTGAACAAAAAAACATTTGTAAATCCCATACTTGGTACTCTCTCAGGAATTTTTCACACTTTGGATGTGCAGATTTTCTATTACACTAATTAGATATTTTTAGGAAAGAAAATTTTCACGTCACATTAGAAATGTTTTCACCAACTGAATTTTTCAGATTTTCCACATTCTGGAAAACTTGCAAATGCAACTCTGCAAATCAAGCACTAGTACTAAAAGAACTGCCCATTGTTTTTACCCTGGAAATATGAGTATTGCCCACTTTGAAGTCATTGTTAGGGAGCCAGGATGGGGCCCAGCTATCAAATCAAAGTATCTGGAGGAATGTGAGTCAGATTTTTTTTGGGGGGGTAGGAAATCTAAAAGACATTGTTAGCA
The DNA here is from genome assembly GCA_016271365.2 of Neoceratodus forsteri. Classification (NCBI taxonomy): domain Eukaryota; kingdom Metazoa; phylum Chordata; order Ceratodontiformes; family Ceratodontidae; genus Neoceratodus; species Neoceratodus forsteri. The sequence goes on along the minus strand of CM028132.1, from coordinate 163,715,676 downwards.
TCTGGGATTGTGCAAGTCACAAGGCAGCATATTTTGTCTTAATAGATATGTGTACTGGAGAATAGGGAAGGGTACAGAGGGCAATAAATGACTGGAGAGGGGAGTAGCCGACCTGGGAATAGATTTGATCAACAGGAAAGAGCTGGAACATTTATTTTTCTAATTGCAGGTCAGATCCATGTAATGTATAATCAGTATTCAAGTATCTGGAGTGCTGAGAATGAATACACAATGAGAATTTATTAAAAGGTACTCACACATCCCTATCCTGTTCTCTGGCTGCACCCACCATTTAAATAAAATTGTGATGTGGTTTTATTGCTGTATACCAACGGAAATATGCTATCAGCATGCTAATGTAGTTGCACTACAAAACTAGTACAGTATGCACAGTCAAAGATAATCTCTATAGGAGAGAGATTTAAAAATTGCTATAGGTAGCCAGCTGTATTAAACTGAGTCATTAGTTAGAAAACTATTAGTAAAGTTAATTTTGTAATAAATGAAGGATTTGCAAAACACATTTCATGTGGCTTGTGATACGATGTGATTAGAGCTGCAACTGCACTAACAGTAAGAACAGCAATTAGTTTTATATGACTTGCTAGTGAATTGTACAGCACATTCCATTTTGCAGGCCTTTTGTTACAGGCACTGCATTAACAATATACTCACAATGAAACTGAACATTCTAAGAAGATATTTTTAGGCGAACTGTCTCTGGGCTAGTAATGAGTTAGTACTTCACTGCAAAGTTACATTAATGCAGTCTGTACTGTAAAAATATACAATTGCAATGACTCTAAAGATGTAGTAGACTCACCCACCAGGGACACAGCAATCCTTGACCTGGTACTCTCCAACAGTTCCAGGATCTCAAGTGTTAACATAGGAAGCCACCTAGGATCCAACGACCACAGATTGGTATGGCTAACAGTCGACAGAACAGAAGCCAAATGTCACACAAAAATCAAGGTAATCGACTTCAGGAAAGCAAACTTCCCTGTAATAAAATCCTGGATCAAATCTGTACTACAAACCGGTACAAAGGGAGATGTAGAAGAAAGCTGTAAAACCTTGAAGCATACCCTAACTACAGTTACAGAGGACTGCACAAAACAGATCAGCAAATCCAAGAAGAGGAAGAACCCACTCTGGTTCACCAGGGAAATAGCAACTAAGATCAAGGGAAAGAAAACAGCATTCAAGCAGTACAAAGAAACAAAGTTGGACAGCGACAGGAAGGAATACAGAAATAAACTCAAAGAGGCAGGGAAGACAATCAGGATTGTCAAGGCACAAACAGAGGAGAGAATAGTGTAGGTGGTAAAGAAGGAAGATAAGACCTTCTATCAATACATAAGAGCGAAAAGGAAGACTAAGGGGGGAATAGTCCACTTAGCATCAAAGGAGGGTCAGCTAATGGAGGAGGACAAAGACAAGGCAGAGGTACTGAATGACATCTTCTGCTCAGTCTTCACTATAGAAGACAGCTGCAAAGGTCCTATGTTAACTAGCAAGGGACAAAACAGGAGTGAGGCTAACTCAAACCCCTTCACAAAAGAAAGAGTCCTAGAGGAGCTGGGTAAGTTAAAAATAGATAAGGCAGTGGGTCCAGATGGGATCCACCCAAGGGTCCTAAAAGAATTCAAGGGAGAGATTGCTGCACCACTGGCTGAACTGTTCAATAAGTCAGTAGAAAGTGGTGTAGTATCAGGTGACTGGAAAAGCAGGTAGTTTCCTATAAGTCAATGGGCAGTTTTAAGAGGGAGTGGGACAAAGTGAGGGGGAGGGTCACCGTTATGCGGGGAGGGGAGGGAGGACAGCTGCTGTGTAAGTTGATGGCTAGCTGCACACTCGAGCAGACTTGGTAGACTGTGTGGCCTATATCTGCTTGCAATTTCATATGTTCATATGTTCGTAAAAGGGCAACAGTGGTGCCCTTGCACAAGAGTGAAAGCAGGGAGTAACCAGGGAACTATTGCCCAGTCAGACTAATCTCAATGGTGGGTAAAATTATAGAAGCATTGCTTAAACAGAAGACAGTAGAATACCTAAAGGATAATGAAAGGCTTGATCCAAAGCAGCACGGGTTCACGGCTGGGCACTCGTGTCTAACAAATATGGTAGACTTCTTCGATTGGGTAACCAGAACAGTAGACCAGGGTGGTGCAGTGGACATGATTTACTTGGATTTTAGCAAAGCCTTTGACACTGTTCCCCACAGGAGATTAGCAAACAAAGTGGAGCACACAGGCATAGACCATAAAATAGTCAGCTGGATTAAAAACTGGCTTCAAAATAGGTCCCAGAGAGTCCTAGTCAATGGGGCATTATCAGAGGAGGGCAGAGTTACCAGCTGCATTCCACAAGGGTCAGTACTTGGCCCAATCCTCTTGAACATGTTCATCAGTGACATTGCTGAGGGACTGGAGGGGAAGATCTGCCTGTTTGCAAATAATACAGAACTCTGCAACAGGGTAGAGACAGATGAAGGTGCCTCTGGGATGGAAGCTGATCTCAAGAAGCTAGAAGTGTGGTCAGGAATATGGCAGTTAAAATTTAATGTCAAGAATTGTAAGGTGATGCACATGGGTAAACGTAACCCAAGAAAGATGTACACACTGAATGGGCATCAACTCGAAGAAACAAAGATGGAATGAGACCTCAGAGTAATTGCTACCAATGATCTAAAAGTGGGGAAACAATGTGAAAAAGCAGCACAGAAAGCCAGCAACATCCTCGGCTGCATAGGTAGAGGGATTACAAGTAGGAAATGCGAGGTAATCATCCCACTATACAGGTCCTTGGTCAGGCCACACCTGGAATACTGCATGTAGTTCTAGAGACCACACATAAAAAAGGACATAGACTGCTTAGAAAGGGTTCAGAGGAGGGCCACCAAGCTGGTTCAGGGCCTGCATCAAGAATAGTATGAAAGAAGACTCAGTGATTTAAACTTATACTCTCTGGAGCAGAGAAGAAGTTGGGGGAACAGACAAATACATAAAAGGAATCAACATGACCCAGACAGGAACCCTATTCCAGGAGAACAAAACAAAGTGTACTGGGGGTCACAATCTGCACCTAGTGAGAGGCAGATTTAGAACCTATGTAAGGAAATACTTTTGCACAAAGAGGGTGATAGAACCATGGAACAGCCTGCCCCCAGAGGTGGTGGCATCAAGGACAGTATGGGAATTCAAACTAGCATAGAACAGACAATGCAGGCACCTAAGGGGTAATAAAAACAAGTAGGGGGCAGAAATGTCTTGGGCAGACTAGATGGATCACTCAGTCCCCATCTGCCATCTACTTCTTATGTTCTTATGTCAGAAATGTATCATGCCTGCAAAACTATACAATGACATTTTTATCTATCAAATTCTGCTGCTTTAAAAAGAGTAGTTATTGTTGCTTATAATACAATGTTGTGGCGATACTGAGTGAAGAAACAACTGTCTGTGGCAGAACTCTCCAGAAATGCTTTTTCTTCCATGTAGATTTCTCTTCCCCTCTGACCACAGATCGCCCCATACATTGGTTGCCAGTTGGAATTTAAAATTCTTTTGTTAACCTATACAGCCCTAAAAAGACTAGGCCCTTGGTACTTGCATGATTTTCTGCCATCCTTCTCCAGCATTAGTAACAGCTCTAGCACTGTCACTAGGGAGTTCATTCTATAGATAAGGGACTGATTGATGCTCCTAAGTCACAGCTGAAATCTGCTGGTGACTGACACCTCCATATTCAAATAGTTGGTGTGGCACTAACTGATTTAGCACCACATTAACAATGAATAGTGTCAGAGCTTGGGACAGGGCCATACTCAGAGGCTCCAGGAGCACAACATTAACCTAGCAGTGCAAAAATGCAAAGCAAACCACTGCGCCTATACAAATGAGGGATCTCTCATGCATAATGGGTGCAGCGGTACATTCATAGGTTTTGGGAGTGATAAACAGCTATTTGCACAGTGCTGTTTACCATTGCCAAAACTCTTGCCTTATCCAGGAGCAATGATTGCCTGCCACCTTCTGATTACACATGTATGAACATGCTACTAACATCCCTGATAGTCTAGTGCACCTCCATCCCCTGATCCTCCATGTTTTAAAACATAATTTATTTCCTTGATAGTCTAGTGGATTCCCCACCTCCCCAATCACCCATGTATTACAACAATATTTTATTTCCCTGATAGTCTAGTAGACACCCCCACCCTGCCTGTCATCCCCCACCCACCCACCTGCTGAAGACTGTAACATTTGCTCTCATTGACCATCAGAGTGGCAGGCCAAGGAGTCTGAGCAGAGGGCTGTGCTAGTCGGCTGCCATTTGAATTCAAACCAGTGACTGTGGTGAGGAGGGTGCATGGTGTGGGTCTTCAGTGGGTGGGCAGGTAGGGGGATGGCAATCAGTTGGAAGTGTCCACTATACTTCCTTGGAAATAAATATTCTTTTAAAACATGGGTGCCAGCTCTGTGGTGCCAAGTGATGGGTGTTGGCTCAGCATGCTGGCGACTTGGGTTTGTGCCCCGAGCCTAGCTGGCAGAAGCAGAGTCCAGCAGGGAGGGAGTAATAAGTGTCCTTTGTATGCTTCCCTCCTGGGGGGATGGGATAGTCCCAGACTGCTTGTTAGGTGGCTCCTGGTGGGGGCTTCTGGCTGGTGTTCATGGCGGCATGAGCCTTGACACGTAGATGAACACTCCCCTCAGGATGCTGAGGCAGTTGGATGGGGTTGCGCTTGGGAAATAAAACAGGAAAATACAGCCACTCAGCCAACTGGATGATGGCAGCCAGTCCCAGCTCGCCATGAAGCCTGGAAGTGTCCATGCTAATCCCCAGTTGTGTGTCCAGCATAGAAGTAAGCCTTCAGGTAAGTCTCCTCTCCTGGTTCCCCTGCCCCAGGAGGGGGCCCCCTTGGTGAAGGGATACGTCTGGTCAACCGGGCTGTGGCAATAATGTGGGCGGCAGGATGGCAGTGGGGGACTGGTGGTGGGTCCCTAGGCTGCCCAAAGGAGTGATCAGACAAGGGCTTAGGAGAGCATAAAGAAATAACACAAAAAAAACCCACTAGTGATTGAGGGAGAGGGGTCTACTAGACTATCAGGGAAATTAATACTGTTTTTATACATGAGTGTTTAGGGAAGGAAGTCCACTAGACACCTGGTAATCTGTATGTCCCAAGCCCGGTATGGGCATTAAGGGGCTGTAGATATGCAAATGAGCCCATTATGGACATGCAAATGGACATGCATGCCTAATGGACTCATTTGTATACTAGGGCTGAATATGACCCACAGGAGCCTTGACATTATCTTGTTTTGGGCAGCACTATCTCACGTGGGCTCCACTGTAGGCCATAAGCAGCCTTGGGCCATGTCAGTGCAGTGCATCATCACTTGACGCTTGAAGTCACTTAGTTTGAATAGAACCAGCCATGCGCTATTCACGTTACAGCACTACCGGCTATGTGGCACTATTGGCTACCTCTGTATATGGGAGGCCTGAATCTTTGGGATGGCTGACCCTAGACTCTGGAAGATTGTGCTTTGCCTTATTCGAATTGCCCTTACAGTAAACCACCTTAAAACCAAATTAAAAACCTATATTTTTTCAGTGGGATTTTTTAGTCTGACTATTTTTGCTGTAAATTATTTTAATTGTATGAGGTTTTTTAAATTTTGTAAGCACCTTGAGCATTGAAAAAGTGTTTTTGACTCCTTTGCTCCCATAGATGCCATATGGCATCAGAACCATCCATTGCTGAATCCTATCCAAAATGGCCATCATGAGTGAATGAGTTAAGTAAACTCTGTCTGACTGCCTATATCTTTCTGTTTGTCTTATTGTCTGTCTATCTATTTATTTATATGTCTATACTGGCCTTCACACAACCATGAGTTCTTGATAAAACAACAGTGCATTGAGAAATGTTGGGCTTTGTGCTGCTGCCTACACTTGCTGCCCTTGGTAAATAAAACTGCACTTTTTCAGCACTTTAAATTGACTATAGTGACTGTCTTTGACCAGTGTGGGAAGCCTAATGTTGTTGTGCTGGCCTCCCATACCCACCGAGCCCCATCTTCTACTAATCTGCTGTATGTTCCCATGGTTCAAAGTTTATGGCAGTCCTGGGGTGGGGGGCATCCCTAGATATCACAGAATCTGGAAATGGTGTCAGGCTTTGTGATGTGGATCCCAAACATATGGAAGAAATTGTCCTATGGTAGGGCAAATTTCTCCTTGGTTTTTCATCCCTCCCACCTCCATGGTATCAGATCACCGGTCTAGTGGCCTCACTTGATGTAGTATCCCTCAGCATGGATGCATCATCCCTCACAAGTTGGCAGACTCCCCAGCCCACCATGAGGGGTCACTTGAGGCTGATGCATTCCATCTATACCCAGATTGTATCCCTCAGCAGCACTCAGCAGCCCTGACCTCCCAGACCCAGCTCTTCAAGTTCACTCCTGAACCCGAACCACACCTCCAGCTCAGTGACAGATTAAAAATAGCTCCCTCTAATCTGCTGTAATCCTTTCCATGTCAAGCTACACTCACTTTCAAGTTGTTGCCCTCCCTCTTTTCTTCTCCAACACTGTCTTATGTGTCTTCAGCTCCTGCAGACAGTGGAAGGGAGACGAAAAAACAGTCAGCTTATTAAGCAGTGACACATTACAATAACTCATATCTTCCCATGGGCACTTGAGTTGGATTGGTGGTCAGCTGTATTCCCACAACTGCTAACATTATGTGGTGTTTGAGGGCCTGAGGTCCTCACTATCTTTAATAGTAAAGTTTGGTGCATGCCTGTCCTCCTTGACACCTCCACCATTACTGGCATGATGATGATGACCTGCTGATGCTATTTTAAGACGTGACTGCTATCTTCTGTGCTGCTTCTACAGTGCCTGCTTCTGCTGTAGAACGTTTACTATCTCAGCTCACTGTAGGATGGCCACACTAAAACTATTCATCTAGTGCACGCGTGTGATGAAAATAATATAAATAAATGACCTGAAATACATTGACAAATACATGTGAGTAAATGTGGACAGCTGATTTGCCAAAGTCCACAACTCACATAATGACATCCCCACGTCCTGAGCTAGATGTAGAGATTTTCTTGGACAAGTCACCAACTTAACAGTAGATACGAGTAATGCATTCCTCTAAATTCATGACTTGCAAAATAAACCAGCCTACAGTATATTTCTAGATGTAAAGGTTTTTGTTTGTTTTTGCCAGTCAAGTACGTAGTTGAGAAAATGAGTCAAAAAATGGTATGCTTTCACAAATTTGAAAACCTTAAAGTCTGCAAATGTTTATAAAAAGGTCTATTGCTTGAGACAAAAATTATACATTAGCACACACATGCACACTGGACATGACTCATTTCTTGTATCGATCCTAGGCATATTTGTTATACAACTCCACCATAAAGTCACTAAAGTTAAAAGAAAAAAGCTGTACTTATCATTGAATATTCATACCATACTCTGCATGTACTTCATTCTCCATGTGTCTACAAGCATGTCTCTTTTTCTGTGATTTCAATTTTCATTCAGAGTAACTGCCAGCAAAACTCAATAGGGCACTTGTGGAATTTTATTTTTGCCCACCCATTTGACACTCAAAATACAGAAAATGTATGACACTAGACCCTCAAAATATAGGAGACACCATCAAATGTGGAGATACAAGCTCAAAACAAGGTGACAACTAGTACCTGTATTGTTGGAATATTTAAAGCACCAGTGCAACGAAATTGGACAAAAATTTGTCCCTATCTGATTTCTCTATAAGTGATACTAGATATCTTCCAGATTTATTTGGTGGAAACATTTTCTAGGTCCAACAACGTCTGAGTATTTTATAAATATTTAAATTTTGTTTTTTTGTCAAGAGAAAACAATGGCTGCCACATTTGGCTTGGAAATTGCATTGTAGACCTGGCAAGGGTTAGGACTGAAAACTTGAAAAAGCCTCATTTATTTTAGTCTTTGGTAACTGGGTAAGGCCCACTATGCACAAGTGCCTGTTTTCAGGTGCAACCCAGGAGCAGTGAGGTGGTTAAATGACTTATTCAGAGTCACACAGGATGCAAGTGGAGGTTGTGGGAATCAAACCCTGGTTTGTTGGATGTACCAAGCTCATTCACAGCTTGTTACTCTAACCTCTAGGCTATACTGCCAGCCCCAGCACTCATGGTGCACCCTATAGGAGGCATCTAGAAAAGTAGATATGACAAGTTTGCTGATATGTTTATTATTTGTAGCTGCAACTAGTATTTTAGAAAAACATTTTTCATTGCACAGTTGCTTTAATTTTGACCAAGTTTCATGGATTATTAGGAAAGTCTGCTTTAGAATCAGGTTTACACTGTAGAATTGCATCTCTTCTGTGTGGACAGTGCTTTTTATGTTTGCTTGCATGCATGTGCAGCAAACATATTGGCAGTGTGCCAGCACTGTAGGGCTTTTGCAGGTGTGGCTACACTGGGGCCAAAGAGGTTCAGTATTGTGGAAGCTGGGCTGTGAGTAACCATATTACAAGCAGGCTGGTGATGATGCTAGTCATCTTGTTGGGTGGAAACTTCTTTCATATGAAAGGATGCAGTCACTTCTATCATATGAAGCTTTCTTCCATTTGCATACCAACTTGGCGTGATCACCAGCACCAAACCCATCTCCTCCTGCTGGCTTTGCCACCATAGCCTCCTTCCTGCCTGATCTATATTTTAATATCTAACAGGCAGTGGGTGCTCATTCAACCCTATGGTAGGAATTCTCCCCTCCTGCCTGATCACATTTTTAATATCACTGTCACTAGGTGCCCAACCCCTCTGACACCATCCCCTCTCCTGCCCAACCAGGTGTTGCCCCCCCCCTTTAAATGTTTACCTATCACTGGTAGTGGGTTCAGCACTGCTGCCAGCATCCCAAACCCATCAACCTGGCATTGGCACTCCAGCAAGTGTTTATATATCACTGGCAGCAGGTGCCCAATCCTGCTGCTGGTATGCCCCCTCCCAGCTGACCTGGATTTTGTCTCCCTCTCCCCTGCACAGTCTGTCTGACATTGGGGTGCCCACTTCTCATGCCAGTTACCCCCATAGAAAGATGATGCAACACTACGTTTCCCACTTCCGGTGCTGCCAAGCAACAACTACTAGAGCCCTAAAAAGAAGATTTAACAGTTCATTGACATCCTGTCTCTTGTCATCTGCATCCCCAAGACAATTTGAATCCCCCACCTGACCCCACTCTTAGCACCCACCATCACAAAACCCCCAGCACCTCTCGCTTACCTATATGATCCTGCTCTGATGATGACTAGGATGTCTTTCTGCTTCCAACACCGACTAAGGTAGGGTAGGTAATTTTATTGTTGACAAGTTATGTCATTACAAAATAACTTACAAAAGATAGTTTTAATCATATACAATTTTCTAAAATCAACACAATAAATACATTTCCACTTGTTTAAAAACAGAATTACATACACATATTTGTAACATCATTCAGTGTAAACTCATATCTGCGCACAGTAGTCTCTATGTGCTTGTGCAATTCATCATTCTTCCCCTTATCTTTGCTTTCATTTATTCCTTGTGAGTTCTTAAATGTAATTTTTGTTTCTCTACATTTTTCATATAAGTAACAACCTTTTCTAAAATTTCAATAGTGTCTGTGTTCAATAGAAATTTCACTATTTCTTCTGTGCTCATATAAAGTTGTCCTAATATTTCCCCTGAAATATTCTTTCTCAGATTTTCATATAGAGGACATATCAGTAATACATGTTTAATATCATCTGGTTCTATATCACATTTGCACCTGCCACTCGAGTTTCCCCTCCCTTTTGATGTTGTCTTGCGCACAGAGCACAGACAGCATATTGTGGTTGCATGAAGTGGAAGAGCAGGTTTTGGAGGCACGGTTGTGTTGTGGCCAGTGGTGCCATTGCTTTTTAGGGCTAGGCTCTGTGGCATGAATTAGATTGCACACTGTCTATGACAGCAGTTGCAAAACATGCCACCAACTTGAAACATTTTAGCTGCTGCAATGAGGGAGCGACCCCACATTGCAGGGCATGCCTTGCCTGGTGTAACATTTCAATAAACATGGCGGGCAGTGGCTCGCCCCCCGCCGACTGCCGCTCACAGTCCCTAGGAAGCTGACATGGGGGGTGCCCAATCCCCTTCTGGGGCATATGTGACCTATTTACTGATGTGGTCTGCTGAGGGGGTGCCCAATTCCCCTCTGCATCATGCCTCCAAACACAGATATGCTTGCCAATGGTGTGCTACATCCCCCTGTCGCCATGTTAACTCCCACTCCCCATTTTCCTGCCACTGTCGCCCCCCTGATTGTGTGCCACACTGGGAGCCCACTCCAGTGTGGCTAACATGACCCCCGAAAGAAATGTACCATACTGGGAGCCCACCCCAGTGTGGCCAAACCCGTAAAAAAAAAAAAGAAAATGGTCCATGGTGAATTTTTTAATTTTTGTTACCTGAAACAAAAGAAACAGTCCCTCACCATCCTGTCCCCCCCCAGCCCGCAGCCATCCTCTGTGCACCCAACCTCCCCATACCCCCCTCGCCCCATACTTACCTCTGGAGCCTGGTGCAATGATCTTCGGTGGACTGGGAACATGTCTGCACTCTTTAAAGCCGACTGCGAACTGAAGAAATGCTGTTAAGCTGTATAATGGCGTAAATATTTTTTTTTCACCATTGGTGCATATCTTAGCCATTTATGTGAATTTTGGCACCAAATTTTCAACATGGGGTTCATGGGAGCCCACCTCATGAATTTAGTCACTGTCATCTCGTTATTTGGTATCGAAAGGTTATTTCATGGTCACTGCATGGAATCATCTTTCAGGACGGAGTAACAAAATGACAGTGTGACTGTGTATGAGGTGGGTTTCTAAAAAGCCTATGTTGCAGATTTAGTGAAAAGAATAAATAAATGACCGTGTTATGAGCGTGCATTGTGCAATTTCCATGCACGCTTGTAACTTTGAGAATTTTTAGTATTTTTACTCCAGATTTTAAACATTGCCATTTTTTCACACTTCCTTATGAACAGTACAGCTGTCATTTTCCACATCCTGCCTGAAATGTGTTTTATCATATTTAGCGCACAGTGGTGCAGTCGCTGTAGGAAAATAATGTTTGGACAGAGTAAGAAAATCACAGTAATATGTTCATGAGCAGAGGTCCCAAAATCCCTATGTTGAAAATTTGGTGAAAAATTCCAAAAATGACTGTATTCTGGCGTGTGTTAGCTACTACTGCCTTGTGACTTGAGAATGTTTAATATTTTTACTCAGATTTTCAACTTTGACATTTTCCACACCTCCTTATGAACAGTACAGCTGTCATTTCCACATCCTGCTCAAATGTGCTTTAGCACATCCGGTGACAGTGACGCTGTTGCTGTAGGAAAACAATATTCCAGACAGAGTAAGAAAATCACAGTAACACTGTTCCTAAGCAGAGGTCCCAAAATGCCTACGTTAAACAGTTGGTGAAAAAATTCCACAAAATGACTATGCTACAAGCGTGTGTTGCGCAGTGTTCACGTACAGACGTAAGTTTGAGAATTTTTTATATTTTCACTCCAGATGTTCAACATTGCCATATTTGCACACCTTTTTATGTACAGTACAACTGTCATTTTTCACATCTTGCCCGACATGTAGTTTCACACATCTGGTGCACAATGGTGCAGTCGCTGTGGAAAATCAAGGTTTGGGACAGATTGAGAAAATCATACTGCTACTGTTCATGAGCAGAGGTCCCAAAAGGCCTATGTTAAAAATTTGGTGAAAGAATGCCAAGGAAAGACTGTTACAAGCGTGTGTTGCACAGTTTTCATGTACGCTTGTAACTTCAAGAATTTTTTATATTTTCATTCCAGATTTTCAATATTGCCAACTCTTCACAGCTCCTTATGAATGGAGTAGCTGACATTTTTATGTGGTGCAGAATGGCGCGGTCACTGTGGGAAATTGACGCTTGGGACACATTAACAAAATCACAGCGACACTGTTCATGAGCAGAGGTCCCACATGCTTTCATGAGATGGGGTCATAAAAAGGCCATGTTGAAAATTTGGAGTGCAAATAGCAATAAATGCCCAGGGTGTTAGGGTTTCTAACCATAACATACAGACTAACAGGCATCAGGGTGTGCCTTTGAATTGTCAGCAGTAATGATCATGCCATTGCACCCCCACCCTGCAGCCACTGACAGCCATCCAGGTGTGCCTTGGACCCTTCAGCCCCAAAGTTCATCCCTATGCTGCACCCATCTCAACATACTTCCTTATGAAATGGGGTGAGAGCAAGGCCCGATGACTCCAAGTCACAACACAACACTTGTCAGAGTCTGCAGGGTAGGGTTAGGTGAAATGGCATGAGCATTATGACCAATGACCCAAAGGCACACCCCAATGCCTGTCACTGTCTGCAGGGTGGGGTGGGGTTGACGTCGGTTCTATACTTCACTGCCATTCCTATTATGCGTCTCTCTAATGCCTGCACTACCAATGCCAATGCCAGCAACACAACATTCGACATTGACAAATGCTTGTTTATATATGCTTCTATACGTTCTCTATCATCATAACCCTGGCACCACTGTACCAAGGGCTACTACCCCTGCCTTGCCTGGGCAGACCATAGTTGAGGGACCTGGGTTCCTAGAATAACTTTAAAACTGTCTCTTCCCAAGATCACAAAATTGTGCAGTGCCTCCATCCAGAGTTTAGCTTTAAGTAGGCTAGAGTTAAACCTGCTACAACCCTTTGGGATGCAGTACCCACCCATATCACTGTAATGTCACCCCAAGCATGACCCAATAACATTTCCCCCCAATTAAGACATTTCATAATTATTGACTTACTACCAATAATATGCTCATGACCCAGGTATCTGCAAGAACAAACAACAAGAAGTTTATTTACTGGGGAAGGGCTAGGAAAGGTAAGATGGAAGAGGGGCTATGCTATTTATAATTGATAGACAGTAATATTGGTTTGGTTTGAGACAATCACAATAATCACTTTGCATTTGAATTTACATCTTAACTCACAATGGCACCCACCAACCTTCTGAGACAGACAGAGCCCTGGCTATCTAGCTAGCTACCTTTATGGCAAAACATATTTACAGATTGCCCACACTGGTACCAGTTCCCAGAAACATACAGAACCCTACAATCCCATTTGCAAAACCTGGGTACCCAGTAATTAGCAGTTCTTAATGGTGCAGGCCTGATGATAGTTGCAGCTGTACGTTGGCCAGCTAGTTGGGGCCCTTGAATTCACTGGTAAAACTCAAAACAATTGTATCCGTGGCCAGATGGCATAGTCCATTTAAACAGTTAACTATATACATCCCCTTTTTGCTTTGAGGTAGGGCATTGGCCCGGCATACTTGCAGATCAAAAGTCACATTTAGTTTGTCAGTCAAGTTGAAGCAGAAAATTAAAATTATCACAGCAGACAGAACTCTGACATGGGAAACAAGGAGATGGGCAAAGGCTTGCAGCCGGGAACCTCCTAATTGGCTGCAGGATGGTGCAGCATTTGCAGATGGAGAACAACTCTTTGCTTCTTTTGACAGTGCCCCTTTTTCTGGGCTGTAGTTGCTTTGCTGAATAGACCAGGCTGGGTCCTGGGCTGGCACATCTGAAAACTCCACATCCAGGCTCTGCCCTTTGAGAGAAATGCATATGACAGTGCCAAGGTGGCACACTACCAGGCTGTGTCCCAGACCTAATCTGATGGCTGCGTAGCATTCAGCACATTTATCAAAGTTAGCACATTTATATTTTCTTTTCTCACAATCCTTGCAGTTCTATTTAGAAATCACATTCTCCTTTTCCTATTCCCAGCATGGCAGAGCTAAACCCTTTGTCATGCGGGTTAGAACTTCAAAAATCAGGGTGCTTTCCCAAGCATTTTAGGGACGAGCACCTATATTCTTTCCAGCAGAGTGCAATGGCTGATCCCAGGTTATGGCTCCTGACACAAATCAAAGGACACAGTCTCTTTTCAGTGTGGGTGATTCCCCTAAGGCTAGGGCTGACCCAACTTTTCACAGTTCTTGCTCAACAACTAGGAGCTTAGTTACATTTCTTGTATAACATCAGACAATTTGAACTTAGCCTTTACCACATGACACACTTTTGCTAAACTTGAGCTTGAGGCACGGCTCACCACCAATTGAATCAACTCAACTTGGCTGAGCTTGAAACAAGGCTCACTACTATTTTTTCAGGCTTTACTTGTTGGCAAAGCTGACACCGCAGGCCTTTCCAGACTCAGACACACATTACTTTAAGTAACTGATTTCTGTAGCTGTCTAGACTCACAACATGTTACTTGGCAGTAAGACAGTTCGTAGCAACTCTCTCAGGCTAACAAATACAACACAGTCTGTTATGGTTCTCACTGGTGTTTGTAGCTCCCAACTGGATATTCAGATGGTTACTAGCCCGCCAGGCACTGTCCGGAGAAATTCTGCATGGTAGGGAACTCCCTATCTAGCCTTGTGACCAGGGCCAGATTAAGGCAACCTGGGGCCCTAGGCCTGAGAGAAATTTGGGACCCCCCTCACCACAGCCATGATACTTCACCACAACTGTGCCCCTTTGCTGTGACCACACCCTTGGCCATTGCATACCAGTTACTGAAACTTGCAGAGAAATAGAAACATAGTAACATAGAAGTCGGCAGAGAAGGACCTCTTAGCCCACCTAGTCTGCCCTTTTTTCCCTACCTACTGTGCCACCGCAGATCCTACTCGCTTTTTGGTCTTCACCCTCCTCCCTTATTTCTAAGGTCCCCTTTGTGTCTATCCCATGCATGCTTGAATCTTGTTACTATTTTAGCACCCATCACCTGCACTGGGAGGCTGTTCCAGGTGTCCACCACCCTTTCCATGAGAAGAGTTTCCTCACATCTCGTTTGAGTCTCCTACCTCCAGTTTCATAGTGTGACCCCTTGTTTTTAAGCACCTTTTTCTATGTAAAATGCTACCTTCATGTACCTTTTTAATATCTATAAGGTATTTGAACATTTCTATCATGTCTCCCCTTTCCTTCCTTTCCTCTAGTGAGTACATATTTAATTCCTTGAGTCTTTCCTCATAGGTCTACTGACACAGGCCCTGCATCATTTTGGCTGCCCTGTTCTGTACTGCCTCTACCCTATCTATGTCCTTCTGGAGATGGGGCCTCCCAAACTGGACACAGTACTAGGGGTAGTGCCTCACCATTGATCTGTACAGGGATAGCATAACCGCCACTTTCTGCTGGTTATGCCCCTCTCTATGTTCTTACTGTGCCACAAAAGTGGTATAAAACATAAATAACCTAACTAAAATGCTTTTAAATTAATGAAACTAATAATATCAGTATGGAAAAGTAACAATAGTCTCTGTTTTGATCATTTGGAGAATGTAATTACTAACTGGCCCGTTAAAAATTTTTGGGATGTGAATTGTCATGATGTGCACTTCTTCAAAGGTCCCCCTTACACACATGAATGTGCTTGCAGTCTGGGTGTTATCATTTCATTCTGTCAGGTAAAGTCCCAAACAGTGTAGCTCTCTACGATAAACCCTTGGACCATAGAACCACAAATTGTGCTGTGACCTTGAATACAAAATAAATATTTTGAAATGTCATCTACAGTTGTTTGAATGTTTTCAACTGTTACTGCAGAGTACTACACTTAGGGTCATTGACTACATACAGATATAGGGCTTATGGGCAGACTAGATGGGCCTAGCAGTTCTCATCAGGCTGGCCCTCTGTTTGTGTGCACACCACCTTATCCCGGCAAGTCACAGCAGCAGCTTCTTTGGACTTTGTCCTGTGAGGTATTATGAACCAGGATGTGGGTCTTTTGTGGGGTGGGATAAAAAACGATCTCTAAAAGAGACTAGGTCATCAGGCAGTGTAGGAATTAAGTTGGTAGTTTACTAGAGGAATCATGCACTTTAGAGATTATATTTCAAAGCGAGTGATTGTTGGAAGAAATCATTCCCAGGATCAAAAAATTATGTTATTAATAAGTAAGCCAGGATAAATAAATGGCAAGATTTATTGATGGGATCCTGGAAATACATTCATTTTTATTCACCCTGAAAACAGAGATATATCAAGGCCAGAATTTCAATATGAGTGAGATGATGGAATAAAAAAAGGAGTACAATGTTTAATTGTACCCCTGAAATGCATTAGATTTCTTAATTTTAGGAAAGAGATGAAATATAAAGCACGCCCATTGAATTGTACTATTAATCTATTATATTTAAGAGTAAGACTTGTTTGTAAGTGGGGTTGGGAGACAAAGCAAAGGAAATGGGCCTGTTCACACCTTAAAGGTCGTCTTGGCTAGGGCCCCTTAAATTATCATCTGCACTTAATGCCTAATCAGGGAGGTGAGAATCATTTCACAGTTAATCCCCTGTCTTGCTCAGATTACTCAGTGGCTGAGTCCTTTACAAAACAAAGCAAAAAAATGCATTTCTGGCAAAAAGAAGAGTATGTAATAGTAAATATATGTTGGGGATTGGAGGGGGCCCCCTGGCAGGTTGGGGCCCTAGGCCTGTGCCTGTGTTGCCTATGCCTTAATCTGGCACTGCCTGTGACACTACTGAATTCAGACACGTTTATATAGCTTTCATACTAGACCTTCTCTGGTCACTAAGCAGGTGTTCACCCTTTTGTTGGTTTGGGTAAACTAGGGTACAGACAGGCAGTCACATCTTGAACCAGCTGGACTTCTCTGCCTCTTGCAAATTCTGTTATGCTTGTACAATCACATTATATTCTAGACTGTTCTGCCCTTAAAGACTTCTCATACTTGTACTTGTTAGACACAGATTTACTCACTCAGATTGCTGGCAGAAATGGATTTCTTTTCTCTGAGGGATCCAGGATTGCTTCAGCACTCTCACTGCTGAGGTAGAACTTCTGTTCAGCTCTCTCACCGCTGAAGGTTCAGGTTGCCCACGTTTTTCCAGAAGCATGGAACAGTGCTCCAGCCCTGGGACAATCTGGCAACCCCAGCCTAGTGACTTCTGTTGCCTACAGCCACTTTGTCTCTCTGACAAAAGAAAGCCCCCACCAATGTGGAGGGGCTCACACTGGATCACTAGGCCCATTCTAAAGCAAAGGGCCTGAGCCCCCAACCCTGTGGGGCTCCCTCGTTGCAGCTCTCACACAGCGCCAAAACACTGTCTTTCATGGAGTCCTTCTGAGGCTCCCGATTGGCTGGAGCTACTTGCTGCTCCCACTGTGACTGGCTGATCCTGCTTGTCAGCCCAGGAAATGAATATTCATTACCCTCACTCTATGCACAGTAGACTCCCTGTTTTAGCACCTAAAATTAGGTCATTGCAGTTTCCCCATAAGAACTTTGCAATGTCCCAAAAGTCCCAGGCAAAAGTCCCATAAATCCTGGCCAAAATTCTGGCATTTTGATTGGCTGTTGCTGCTCTAAAATGGCTGATAGTTACTCAGTCCCTTGGCCAATTAACACAGTCCCAAATCTAAAGTCCTAGTACAGTCAGGTGCAATACTTTATGCATTCACTTGCCTCACAGGTCGATAGTCCCTTTTGTGCCCTGATGATTGCTGCCCAGAACAAACAATTTCCCTCAGTCCACAGCCTGTTGCTGCTGCTGAAATCAAGTGCCCCAGGTAGCAACAGTCATAATTTCCTGAGTCCCAACATTTTAGACCTGGTGCAACCAGATGATTTATTTTATTTAAATTATTTCCCACTATAGGTGATAGCCCCTAAAGTGTCCTTGGGAGTGCTGCCCTTAATATACAGTTATGTACATTTTCCTTGCAGCAGCAAGTCCCAAAACTTGCAGCCCCCTACTCTGCTGCAGACCAGCTCCTGAATATTAATAGATCCAACTTATTAATATTCATGAAGCTGGTCCCAAGAACATGTAGCATGTGTGGCACTCTTTCAATTATTTAATGGGCCCCTCCAGTCCAACCCGAGTCACCGGCCCCTGACCTGCACTTTAGGGGACTGGGACTACCAGAGGAGCCACACCTTGACTGCAGCTGCAGTCCAAATCAAAAGCACACCTCTCTGCGTTAGCATGGGCCCACCAGCCAGCCAGAATGCTGGCGGCCTGTGATCCTAGTCTGTGAGCCCCATGAGGGCCAAAACAAAGGGAGGAGCCACACAGGGACTTTGAGTCACATTCCAGGACTCAGGCTGTGGCAGTGATTCTGGGGACAGAAATAGGGATACATCAGGCATCGGGAGGCGCTCTCAGGAATGGGAGCAAGATGGGAGAATGGGCACAAGGTAGCTCCATTTGGGGAGCTACACTCTCCCATGCCTGCGAAGCTTGGCATTCATGCCAAGTATGTGCCAAGCCTGGTGCCTAACAAGTGGCAGTTAATATCATTTGCAAATATTTAAACACCTTAACTAGACACATGGCTCCCTAGCAGGCATTGGTTACCACACATCCTAGTCTAGACAAATACAACCTATCCAAACAGCAATAATATTGCTAAATCATTGTGAGCATTGTTAGATGTTGGATTTCCTCTGGGGACCCTTCCAGCACAAGATTTTAAACAGAAATACATTTTTGGTGCAATTCCACTTGCGACCCCTAGGGAGCACGCTTTACCCACTAGCACTCACTGACCAGCAGTGAAAAGGCTTGCAGCAGTTTTGGCACCAAAAACACATTTCAATTACTTACATAAGCGGTTGCCATTTTAAGAGTCCCAGTGCTTCGGAGCTGGGGGGACCATGCTGGGAGTAATATTGGCTGTTGCTGCTCTAAAATGGCTGCTAGTTACTCAGTCCCTTAGCAGATTAACATAGTCCCAAATCTAAAGTCCTAGTTCAGCAGGTGCAATACTTTCTGCATTCACTTGTCCCACAGGTTGATAGTCCCTTTGCGCCCTGATGATTGCTGCCCAGAACAGTTTCCTCAGTCCACAGCCTGTCACTGCTGCCAAAATTAAGTGCCCCAGGTAGCAGAGGCATAATTATCTGAGTCCCAATATTTTATTTTTTTTTCAATTCAAAGTTTATTCACCACATTTTCCACATTACAGGAGGCAGTAATGAACACTTTGACATAGGATTCATAAGACAAATCATACTGCCCCAACCTCCCCCAGCACAGCAGTTCATTCTAGCACTGTTATCACCCGCTAACTACCTTTACTAAGAATAATTAAGATGGTAACCTCGATTCGCATTACTTCATAGCCACCGTAATTAAAGTGTGAAGGGGATCCCAGATAACCTTATACCTATGTATTCTGTTTTGAAGGCTAGCAATAGCCTTCTCTGTACCATATTTGCTAAAATCTCATTGAGACACTCCTGATATGTTGGACGGTCCTTTCCTTCCAATGCCTAAGAATGATTTTTTGGCTGAGAGCACAACCATGGATATGTGAAATCTCGGATTTTAACCTTTATGGAAGACAAATCCCCAACAGGCAAATATTCGTGTAAAAAATCTTGTAAACCCAATAAAGGATCCAGATTGGTTTTATATGCTCCCATAATGATGCTATCTGGGGACACGACCAGAACAGATGAAAAGTGACCCTGTGTTCTGGGAACACTTATTACACCTATCGATATCAAGAAGGCCCCATTTCACCAGTTTAGTTAGGTATAGTATGAGTTATGCAGGATGTGAAACTGCATGAGACGTAATCTATCTTGGATACATATTTATGACAGTACATCCAAAGGACGGACCATTTAAAAGCATATTGGGAAAAATGAAACCAGAAGTTGGTGGGACCACCACCGCATCTAAACCTCCATCGGAACAACACTTGATAAATCTTAGAAATCACACCAGAGGAGACGAGAAAGGAGAAAGTTCAGATACCAATGCAAAGGCCACTCGATGGGTGGAGTGGCCCAAAACTATGGTTAACAAGTGCCTCAATTGAATCACTTTAAAAACCTGAGACTCTGGAATTTTGAACTTGTAAATGAACTGAGAGAATGAGAGCCACTTCCAACTTCATCCAAAAAAATGAGGATACTATCCCTCTCCTAAATGAGGCAACCATGAACGGAAATTTTCTGCTTGTTTATGGTGAAAGCCAGGAATTCCAAATGGGTTGAGCAAGATCTTACTTTGATTGTAATGCAGAAAGGAGCACAACTGTGAATGTACTCAGCTAAGTCATGATAGTGGAACATTTATTAAAATCTTGCAACTGAGAAATTTTAGATAGAGCATAGTCAGGGGTCCATGTTCATAGATTGGAAAAATCTAATTCAATCTTAAGCCAAACCGGGTTCATGTTATCTAGGCCCGGTCTTACCCATCTCAGGTATTTAGCCAAATGACTAGCCCAGATAAATGGACAGGTAAGGAACGCAGCCCCTCATTTTTGGGTGTGGCTAGTTTGTGGTATGCCAGCCTAGAGGTCTTACTTGACCATATAAACTTGGTAAAGAGTTTATGTATTTTCTGAAACCAACTTAAGGGGACAAATGAGTTAAGATGCATAGAGGGTATAATAAGCGGGGACACATTCATTTAATTATATTAATATTAATCTAAAAGATAACGGAGTTTGCCCCATTCTCTCAAGATCTTGAGTAATCCCTGCAAGAGAGGGTCCAAATTTTCCTTAAACCACAAGGAAGGATTACGCGTTAATTTTATACCTAAATATTTAATAGCCCGGGGTGACCAGCATAGTCCCAGAGAAATGATATCGGTCTTGAAGACTTTATGGTTAAGAGGGAAAAAGGAAGTCTTGTTGGGATTTAAATTATAATTCGAGAAACTACTAAATCTATTAACCTCCCTTAGCATATTCGGGATAGATATTATCAGATTAGCCAAATGTAAGAGGAGGTCGTCAGCGTACGCTGTTATTTTCACTACCTCATTCCTAATGGGAATTCCTTGTATTCCTTCATTATTGAGAATATGTTGAATAAGGGGTTCCAAATAAAGATTGAAAAGTAATGGAGAGAGAGAGGGCATCCCTGCCTCATACCTGACCTCGAGTAAAAGACTTGGAGAAGGTCCCATTCCTGAAATCCTCGCTGTAGGAGACCAGTAAATTGCCCTAATCCAATCTATGAACATGGATGGAATCCAAATGCCTTAAGGGCTTGAAATAGAAAAGTCAATTAAGCGATCAAATGCCTTCTCGCCGTCCAGGAGACCAACCCCATGGATATGGCATCACTTGGACTCCAGGAGGAACATGAGAAGAGGAGTACACAAGTGATCTGAAGATGCCGTCCTCTCATAAATCCCACTTGAGACATACCCACAAGATCTGGAAGGACCAGGGTTAGTCTATCTGCCAGTATCTTCGAGAGAATTTTGATGTCTTGATTCAGCAAAGATATTGGCCTATAGCTCTAAACCAGTTCTGGGTCCTTGTCCAGTTTAGATAACAAAACTATCAATGCTTCAAACAAATGTGCATCTGCCATCTCTCCAGAAAAAATGTGCAAATAGAGATGATGCAACATGGGTAGTAATTGCTCCCTGAAAACTTTATAAAATAAGGCCGAAAACCCGTCTGGACCTGGGACTTTACCCAGAGGTAAGTCCTTTATATAACAGCAGCTATTTCTTCCTGTGATAAAGGGGAAGATATGAATTTCTTTTGAGAGTCAGATAGTAACGGAAGATGTGCTTCCCTGAGATAATCCTCCAGTTTTTGAATGGGTGGAGGACTATCCATATCCCTATATAATTGCTCATAAAAAGTAGCAAACTCCTGGACTATCTCTGAGGGGGATACCTTCAGGGTCCCATCTGACTGTGACCTTACTGGGGTATAAATCTTGCTGATTCTTGTTGTTTTAAACGTAGAGCCAACAGATGCCCTGCTTTTTTCTCCTTGATCTGTAAAACTGGCCTTTGTATGGATTATAGCCAGCTCAGCCTTTTCTCTTAACATTCCCAAATATTTATCTTTATATGTTAATAGCTTCTGTGACTCCTCTTGAGAAATTTTTTCTGGGTGTATATTTTCTAATGCCCATGTCTGAGACAATAAGAACAGTAACTCCGTTTCCTGTGCCCTCATCCTCTTTGTAGCTAGACTAATGAGAATGCTCCTTATTATAAGCCTTAAAGGCTCCCCATAAAATATCCGGTCTTGCACTATCTATTGGGTTGGTGGAAAAGAAGAACCTCTATCTGCTCTTTCACCAATCCTGGATACTTTTCATCTTTTAGTAATTGTTCATTTAATTTCCATCTGGTCTCTCTTTTGGGAATGTTAAGGAAAGCCAGATTACCCAGGACTAAGGAATGATCCGATATTGGACCCGGTTGGATTGAGGTGGACAATACCCCTGGCAAGAGCTCATGAGAAACTAATAGGTAGTCAATGCGAGATTGTGTGCCATGCACTGGCGAGCAATAGGTATATTCCCTAATATTAGGATGTGTGACCCTCCAGACATCGCACAATCCACAATGATCCATCATTTCCTTAAAGGCCCTATGCCCAGGTGACAGTCCCCTCGACCCAATGCTCGATCTATCCAAATTCGGATCCGAGACCAAATTAAAATCTCCCCCTAATATAATTGGAATAGGGAGTATAGGAAGGATTGTAGAAATCAGTTTCATGAAAAAGGAGGATCATCTGTGTTTGGTCCGTAAATACTACCTAGAACCAACGGCATGGCCCAAATAGTGCCCTGAACTAAGACATATCTGCCATCTGCATCCTTAAATATCTGAGAAGGGACAAATGGGGTGTCTCTATTAATCAGTATCATGACCCCGCAACTATTGGGTTTCCCCTGAAGCATAAAAAACCTGACCTATCTGTTGTCTCCAAAGTTGTAATACTTCGGAATCCACTAAGTGATATTCTTGTAAAAATGATATCTGGGCACGCAACAAACTCAGGTGTTTAAGTACCTGATATTGTTTCAGTTTTTTCCTGATCCCCTTCGCGTTCCATGTAGCAATATTAATATTCTGAGCCATCTATTATGTCAGGTATAAATCCAGATAAGGTATCTAACATATACTGCAACCATGTAACAGGTGATTCTATTCTCCTGAATCTGCTGTGCTGCTCTCCAACCCCCAATTGAGCCCCATCCCTCCCACCCCCAATTATCCTCGAACAATCCACAGCTTCAGTAACCCCAAACCAGTCCAAAACCATCCACCCAAACCCCTCTTATCGCTAACAACGTTCAGCAATACTCCGCTTACTCCTCCCCAGCCCCCCAAAAAACCATCCCCTAAACCCTGTATTATTTATAAGACATTCCCCCTTTTTGAGATGTTGGTAATAAAGAAAGAGAGAGGATTCAACATCCCTACAATACAAGCCCTTGTGTCCGTCGCCTATCCCCTAATGAAGACCAATGGAAGCAAGCCAATATCGATAAGACATCGTCACCAGAAACATCACGGCTTGCAAGGACATATGGCTTGTTGGATGTGAAAAGGTGCCTCATGGCGCGAGATCAGGAAGTCGACCTCAGCCAAACATGACATTCACTATGCGGGCCTTTGTCTCAATAAGCTCTCCAGCACCATAGGGACAGGCCCCTGTTCCTCTCTTCCAATTTGCTGTGCCTTTGCCCCAGTAAATCCCAACTTTTCTCCAGCCTTAGTGACCATTATCAGTTAACACGCATGAAACACAAGCCCCCTCCTTTGTTGCAAGTGTGTAACTGCACCCTGATGCCCTACAAGGGAAAGGACGACACAGCCCTTGTAATTGGATTTCCCCAAAAGCTATAGCCTTTTACCGAACCCATCCTTACCAAACTCTCACAGGGTTGGGGGTTACCAAATATTGCTGAGTAGGCTTTGTTTTCTCCCAACACGAAGACTAATGAGAAATCACTTAATTACTTGAAACCCCAGACCCAGACAAAACAAACAAGAATATACATCCATGATTGGAACACTATGAAAACCGAAGGGCCCGAAACCCCAGCCCCAGACAAAACAAATAAGAACACGTATCCACAACTAGATCACTATGAAAAGAGAAAAGTCCTTTCTGCCCCTTATTAGGGCTGAAATGAGAGTCCAAGAATGTTTAACCGCTTATTTCCAGAAGATTCCTTTGCATGAATACCCAGTTTTCTCAAATCAATTCTCTTCTTGTCAGGAGAGACCTGAGGCCTTTCATGTGTCCCTAAAGAGATCTGGCAATGCTAATTTTAAACCAGCAAATGCTGCCTCCAGATCTTCATATGTAGCCCAGGAACCAGCCACCTGTACCTGTAGCCTGGCCGGGTATCCCATATGAAATTTAAGTCCAGCCGCGATGATTTTTGAAACAACAGGATGAAATGCCTCATGCTTCAAATGGACTGAACACGGAATATCTTGTGCTATTCTAAGTTTAGCTTGCTCCCAGCGAACTTCTTGGAGTTCTCTCACTTTGTACAGGAAATGTTGTCGCTCTAAGAAATTTAGGAAACGACAAATTATAGGTCGGGGCATTGCTCTGGGAGGAGGCTTCGGTCTTAATGACCTGTGGGCTGTCTCTATAATATATTTGGCCCCAAATGGGGAAGGGACTGCAATCTTCTCCACCAGCTTCTGGGTAAAAGCAATGGTATTCTGGCCCTCCTCTCCCTCCGGTAACCCGAGAATCACAACATTATTTCTCCGGCTACGACCTTCAAGGTCTTCAAGCTTAACCTTGAATTTGGACAATTTCTGGCATATTGCTGCCATCTCAGGCTCGAACCTCTCCACCTGCTTCTCTAACGAGAAGATCCTAGTCGTGTTGTCTGAGGTAGCGAGAGTGATCTCTTCTATTTTTCTCGTGAGCGATTTCATTTCTGATGCCATCTCCTTAATCTCATCTCTGAATGGTTTAAATTCCTCCAGAAATCTAGACAATGTGAGCGGCTCCTGATCTGCCCCTGGAATCAAAGCTGTTCCTCCGCCTCCACTCGAGGCCCGGGATTTTTTTGAGGCCTTCTCTGGTGTAACTGATGGGGTGTGTTTCTGCTGTTGCTTTTTCATGTAAACGTCCATTCTCTCTCAAAATCACCCTGCAAAGGCACAAAGTTGTAGGGAACCAGAATAACATGAAATATAAGGTTTAGAGATCGAGGAAATATACCAGAAAACAGATATAAAGAGACGGGAGGCTGGAGCTGTACTGAGGAGCGACTATCAGGTAGCTTGCATCATGTGGTCCCCCGAGTCCCAAAGTTTTAGACCTGGTGCAACCAGATGATTTATTTTGTTTAAATTATTTCCTGCTATAGTTGATAGCCCATAAAGTGTCCTTGGAAGTGCTGCCCTTAGTATACATTTATGTACATTTTCCTTGCAGCAGCAACTCCTGAAACTTGCAGCCCTCTACTCCTCTGTGGACCACCTCATGAATATTAATGGCCTCAACATATTAATATTCTTGAAGCTGGTCCCAAGAACATGTAGCACACACAGTACTCTTTCAATTATTTAATTAGCAGGCCCTTCTGGTCTAACCCGAGTCACCAGCCCCTGGCCTGCACTTCAGGGAACCGGGGCTACTGGAGGAGCTACACCTTGACCACAGCTACTGTCCAAATCAAAAGCACACCTCTCTACACTAGCACAAGCCCACCAGACAGCCACAATGTTGGCAGCCCATGATCATAGTCTGTGAGCCAGAGAGAGCCAAAACAAAGGAAGGAGCTGCACAGGGACTCTGGGGAACATTCCAGAACTCAGGCTGTGGCAGTGATTCTGGGAATAGAAATGGGAAAACAACAGGCATCGGATGCGCTCCAGGAAATGGGAGCAAAATGGGAGAAACAGGCACAAGGTAAGCCCTCATTTGGGGTGGGGCTACATCATAGTATTCAGAGAAGTGTTTTGTAAAAGTCTTCCTTCTCTTTGGATGTTTTATTCTTGTTAGGTAATTTTCCATTTCAAAGATTTTTTTATTTTGTGCCAACCATCTACTAATTTTAAAGTTAGCAGATGTTTCTATATTTTTCTGTTGAAAGCTGTTCCTTATTCTGTTCCTAATATCATATTGAATTTCTTTGAATGATTTGAATAATGCATTTGTTGTACAATAAAGCAGGTCATGTGGTTTAGTTAGATTTTCCTCTATTTTTATTGTTGGAAAAACAATATTATTGCTCTGGTAGTTGATTGCCTCAACAAGATACATACAAGGCAATCTCTTGATACCCATGCTGTATATTTTAATACAATATAGGGACAGCCTCTGATGAACTAGGCATTCCAGGGATGTTTGACCCAATTCTGCCCTGACTAGTACTGTGGGAACCCCTCTGGATAGAACCCTCATTTTTTATAAAAGGTATTAATTATTTTTTTTATAAATTATCAATCTTATCCATCCCCCAAATTTCACTTACATACAATATCTGGGCTTTGGTTTTGGCATTTATGACTCTAATATTGCCTTTGACTGAGCTTCCCCCAACACCGACTAGGAAACCAGGAACTGAGGAAAACAAGGTTAGTTTGGTTAATAGTTTTTGAAATGCATTTTGAACTTTTCTGTATAACTTTGCCATTTTTATGTTTGCTTGCACGCATGTGCAAGAAACATAGTGCCTTCATCGGAGATTTCGGAGGTGTGTCACCTCCTCCTCCAATTCAGGCAGTGTCCTGGCAGGCGCGGCCCCTGTAAGCCAATGCATTTTGGAGCTGTCTATGACACGCTCCAAAATGCAGTGGCATACAGTTGAAAGGGGGAGCTACGCCTGAGTGAGCAGCGATAAGAAGCTGCTCACGCGCAGCTCCCCCAGTCAGCAGACGGCGCGGCCTCAAGACGCATCAGAGCAGCCGGACGGGTGCCTAATCCCCGCCGGGCTGCGCCTGCATCGCCTCCCCCAGCCCTTCCCAGTTTAGTGCCATGCTGGAGCCCACCCCAGCATGGCAATGAATGATGTTGCCGACGGGTGCCCAATCCCATCGCCAAACGCCTAGCACTTGTGCCACGCCTGGAGCCCACTCAGCGTGGCAACGTGTTAATAGTTTTTTTCTGCCGACGGGGTGCCCAATCCTGTCGGCTGAACGCCCCCAAAGTCATTGTGCCACGCTGGGAGCCCACCCCAGCGTGGCAAGCGGTCCCACGACGCCTTTTTTTTTTCCTGCAAATGAAAACTGTCCCACGGAGCGCCTCCCGAGCCCCTCCCACATCCCGCACCCACCCACTGCGCACCCAGCCTCCCCACACCCCTCACCCCATACTTACCTCCTGACTCCGGCGCGATGATCTTCGGTGGACCGGGAACACGTCTGCACACTTCAAAGCCGACCGCGAACTGAGGAAATGCCGGTAAGCTGTATAATGGGCTAGATAGGAGGGGTTCAACTTTATTGCATATCTCAGGCATTTTTGGGAATTTTTGCACCAAATTTTCAACATGGGGTTTTTGGGACCCCTTCTCATGAATGATGTCACTGTCATGGCGTTATTCGGGCTCGAAGGGTGATTTCGCGCAGTGACTGCGCAGTGACTGTGAAAATCACCCTTTGGGACCAAATACCACCATGACAGTGACATCATTCATGAGAAGGGGGCCCAAAACCCCTATGCTGAAAATTTGGTGCCAAAATTCCAAAAAATGACTGTTTGTGTGTGTTGCGCGGTTCCTCATGAGCTCATAAGTTCACGAAATTTCAATATTTTCACTCCAGATTTTCAACATTGCCATTTCATGACACCATCTTATGAGTGGTACAGCTGTCATTTTCAATCTTACCCAAAATGTGTTTTCGCCTTGTAGCACAGAATGGCGAGTCGGTGTGCTAAATCAATGTATGGGACAAATTAAGAAAATCACAGTGACACTGTTCATGAGCAGAGGTCTTGAAATGGCTATGTTGAAAATTTGAGAAAAAACCTAAAATGACTGTTTTAGAGCGCGGCGCTACGCAGTTCCTACTACGCTCATAGGTTTGCGAATTTTCAATATTTCCACTCCAGATTTTTCAACATTGCCATTTTCCACACCTTCTTTTGAGTAGTATAGCTGTCATTTTCACATCTCACCCAAAGCGTGTTTCTGCCCATGTAGCGCACAATGGCATCGTGCGAACTCAGTGTATGGGACACATTAAGGAAATCACAGTGTCACTGTTCACGAGCAGAAATCTTAAAATGGCAATGTTGAAAATTTGGTGACAGAATTCCTAAAAATGACTGTTTTACGAGTGTGCGTTGCACAGTTCCCACGCATGCTCGTAGGTTTGCGAATTTTCAATATTTCCACTCCAGATTTCCAACATTGCCATTTTTCCACACCTCCTTATGAGCAGTACAGCTGTCATTTTTCACATCCTGCCCAAAACGTGTTTCCACCCATGTAGCGCACAATGGCGCAGTCGGTGTGCAAGCTCAATGTATGGGACACATTAACAAAACCACAGTGACACTGTTCATGAGCAGAGGTCTTAAAATGGCTATGTTGAAAAATTGGTGGAAAAATGCCTAGAAATGACTTTTACGAGCGTGCGTTGCACAGTTCCTATGCATGCTCGTAAGTTTGCAAATTTAATATTTTCACTCTAGATTTTCAACATGTCCATTTTGTTAAACTTCCTTACGAACAGTACAGCTGCAGTTTTTCATATGTCACCCAAAATGTGTTATCGCACATGTAGCGCACAATGGTGCTGTTGGTGTGCGAAAGCAATGTTTAGGACACATTAAGAAAATCACACTTACACTGTTCATGAGCAGAGGTCTTAAAATGGCTATGTTGAAAATTTGGTGACAAAAGTCCATAAAATGACTGTGTTACGAGTGAGCATTGTGCAGTTTCCACGCATCCTCGTTAGTTCATGACTTTGTAATATTTTCAGTCCAGATTTTCACTAGTGGCATTTTCAACACTTCCTTATGAACAGTACAGCTGCCATTTTTCACAACATGGCCAAAGTGTGTTTTCACACTTTCAGTGCAGAGATGCGTGGTCGCTGTCGGAAATCATTGTTCAGCACAGATAAAGAAAATCACAGTGACACTGTTCATGATTGGAGGCACCAAAATGCCTGAGTTGACAATCTGTTATAAAATATCCCCAACCTACTTATATAACGGGTGTGCGTTGCACAGTTTCTATGTACGCTCGTGACTTCACCATTTTTTTAAATATTTTTACTACACATTTGCAACATAGCCATTTTTACACCTCCCCATGACAGAATACAGCTGTCATTTTTTACAGCCTGTTCGGAATATTTTTGCACCTGTGGTGCTAAATCCTATAGTCACTGTGCATAAGCAGCTTTCGGCTACCAACCTGATATTCCCCCTGTTCATGAGGTGGGGTCACAAAACAAACATGTTGAAAATTTGGAGTTAAAATACCAACGAATGCCTGAGGTATTAGGCTTTTCAACTAAATCACCCAACCCTATAGAGAATGACAGGAATCAGGGGTGTGACTTGGGATTCTTGCCTGTGATGCTCATACCATTCCACACCCTGCAGTCACTGAGAGGCATCGAGGTATGCCTTGGACTCTTCGGCCCCAAACTTCACCCCATTCTCCTATATTGCACCCATCTCACCGTATTTCCTAATGAAATGGGGTGCACATAAGGGCCAAAGCCCCAAGGAACATGTGACACTTGTCAGTCTCTGCAGAGTGGGGTGTGGTGAAATGGCGTGGCCTTTATGCCTGACGACCCAAATGCACACCCCTATGCCTGTCACTCTCTGCAGGGTGGTGGTGGGGTTGGCTTCAGTTCAATACTTCACTGCCATTCCTATTACGCAGCTCTGTAACTTCTACACTACCACTGCCAATGCCAGTAAGCAAACATTCGGCATTGACAAATGCTTGTTTAATATTTTTGTACTAAATCTTCAAGTTTGCCTTTTGGGATCACAACTCATGAATGAAGTAGGTCAGATTTTTAACCCATCCTCCAAACATGTTTTCACAGTCAGTTTGTGAAATTACCTTTCAGACAGGATTTAAAAAGTGACACCTGGCTTATTCATGATCTGGCAAAGCTTGAAACCTGGTCAGACACCTGGCAACGGGGCTTTAATGCCAAAAGTGCAAGGTGCTGCATTTGGGATGAAGAACCCAAGGAGGAGTTACCAGCTAGGGGAGTGCAGCCAGCCCAGACAGAGGAGGAGAAGGATCTGGTGTGCTCATTACAGGGTCAATGAACAACTCGGCACAATGTAGGAAGGCAGCTGCAAAGGCCAACAAAATGCTGGGTTGTATTGCAAGGGGTATATCCTCGAGGAGGGAGGAGGTGATTCTGCCACTGTATAGGTCATTAGTTAGACCACACCTAGAGTACTGCGTGCAGTACTGGCATCCGTATCTGAAGATGGACATTAAGTTACTGGAGGGGGTGCAGCGCAGAGCAACAAAGATGATCAAGGGGCTGGGGGACTTATCATACGAGAGGAGGTTGAAGGAGTTGAACATGTACTCACAGGAGGAGAGGAGAGACAGGGGTGACATGATTGAAACCTTTAAATACATGAAAGGAATAAACAAGACGGGTACAGAGGGGCTGTTCAAAGTAAGGGAGGGAGGGAGGGAGGCCACCAGGGGCCATGATATGAGACTGGAGCGAGGAAGGTTCAGGAGGGAGATGAGGAGACACTTTTTTACAGAGAGGGTGGTGGCTGGGTGGAATGCGTTACCTGCTGAAGTGGTATGCAGTAGAACAGTGGACTGCTTCAAACATGGATGGGACAGGACAAGGGGGAGGGTTAATGAAGGTGAAGGGTGGAAGGGAGGGGCAGCTGCAGAATAAGGGGTGCTAGCTGCACATTCGAGCAGACTTGATAGACCTGTAGGCCTTTATCTGCTGGCAAATTTCGTATGTCCGTATGTTCGTAATCAATCACTTTATTTAACCAGGCATAAACACCATTGAGCAAGCTCATTTTCAAGGTGGTCCTGGGCATAAATACAATACAGTACACTTCATAAGATTACAATTATGGTGGACAATGGTGCAAAAAAAAAAAAAAACATTGTGAAGGTGCCGGTCAATATGGGCCTATACATACCGGTCAACATAATTAACATGCAAAGGTACATAATGATAAGCTTTACTGAAATGAGAAGAGACAACAATCCCATATAGTCTCTGCTGAGTAAGAGCTCATACCTAAACGATAAAAAATAAGGAGGTATTAAGGAATAGGGTAGAAATTGGGGTGAAAGAGTAGGCAGCCAAAAGGGAAGCCAGAATAGGTAAAAGGCAGACAATAGGCAGGGTCATCTTGGATTAAGGGAACTAGGCTTGTAGGTCCTAGGTTTCTGTTGTTAGGAATGTGGAGTGGATGAGATACTTAGGCGTAGGATTTGAGAGTGGCACCTGAGGCTTAGGGGTCATCGGCATCTGAAACAGTTGCATGATTCCTTCAGATAATCCATTAATAGAGCTTTGAATGTGAAAATGCTTGGAAGTGAGGATAATTTTAATGAGTGTTGCATAGTGTTCCAAAGTGATGGAAGTGAGAAGTTGATTGCTGCTGAGCCAAGGGTAGTTTTCACCTAGAATCTGGCAGCAGATTGAAGAAGCATCTCAGGCCATAGGAACCTTTAGCCCATTTGAAGATGTTCAAGATGTATGCAGGGAGGTTATCAGGTAATGCTCTAAAAAACCAGAGGAGAGCATTCCTTTTTCTTCTAGTTGAGAGTGAGGTCCATCCCGATCCTGGTATAGACGGCAGTGATGTGTACTACAGAGTAGATTTAAGATAAATCTTAAAGCCCGATGGTAAAGGGCGTCTAGTTTGTTTAGTATCGTTGATGGGCAATGACTGTAAAGGAAGTCAGCGTAGCCCAGTATAAGTAGGAATGTAGTTTGTACTAGTCTCTTTCTGACTTCTAACGTGAGTAGGTGTTTAATGCGACAGAATAAACCTAATCGCTGTCTTAGTTTCTTCAAGGTTTCATTTAAGTGGCACTGAAAGTTGAGCTTGTTATCCAGCCAGAACCCTAGGTATTTAAAGGTATCAACTACTTCAAGGGGTTCATCTAAGAGTGTTCGGATCTGTGTGATATGTGGACATCCATAAGTAGACTTTGGTGAGAGAATCATTGCTTTAGTCTTTTTGGCGTTGAGGAGGAGCTTATGAGTGAGAAGGTTGTATTGGAGGGTGACGAAGTCTTTCTGTAAGTATTCATGGGCCAGATCCAAGGATGAATTTGTAGTATAGAGTACAGTATCATCTGCAAATAAGTGCACATTTGCTGTGCCCAGCTACGAGTCCAGATTATTGATGAATATTGCAAAGAGGATAGGGCACAGGATGGAGCCTTATGGGACTCCTCGTAACAAGGATTTTTGTGGGGACAGATCTCCTATGGCTTAGACTTGTTGTAACCTATTGGTTAGGTAGCTGGTGAACCATTTAATGGCAGAACTATCAAGTCTGATGTTACTCAGTGCAGTAAGCATGATGGTATGATCCACAGTATCGAAGACCTTACTTAGATCAAGGAAGAGGGCAAATACGTGCTTCTTAGAGTCCAAGCCCATTTGCCAGTCTATAGTTACTTTGGCAAGAGCAGATATTGTACTGTGTTTGGCTCTGAAGCCGGACTGAGCCGGGTTTAGCAACTTTTGTGTATCCAAATGTTCCCTAAGTTGAATGTTGACAATTTTTTCAAGTAATTTAGAGAGGACGGATAGTATAGAAATAGGCGGTAAGTGTTCAAACTTTCCGGATCCCCAGTCTTGAATAATGATAGGATGTGGGCAGTTTTCCAAAAGACAGGCAGCTCACCTTGAATCAGAGAGGTGTTGAATAAGTGTGTAATGGGGATGGTCAGATAGGTATGGCCAAGTTTTAGGAAGTAAGGTTTAATATTATCTGCACCCGCACTCTTTTTTGTATCCAGAGAAAGGAGGAGGTCCTCCACTTGCTTGAACGTAATTGTGAGAAAGCTGAAGGGGGTGGGATGCGGTTGGTTATGGTTGTAATTATCAGTGAAGACAACAGTGTAGTCTCTTGCCGGGCTAAGTTTGCTGATAGGCGAGGTGTCAAAGGCAAGCCCTGCAGTGGCAACATGATCATTAAGCTTTTCTAGTATATCAGCTTTGTCCGTATAGGTGGTACCATCAGACACAATTTTGTTTGGAAGGGGTGTTGCAGTGGACTGATCTTCGACTTCTTTGAGGATGTTTCAAAATTTAGCAAAGTTGTTTTTATTGTCTTCTAGTTCTTTTTGGAAGTACCTAGCTTTTTCTGATCTAATTAGCTTGGTACAAGCATTCCTAGTGGTACGGAATGCTAACCAATCAGCCTCCAGGTGGGATTTCCTCGCTTTTTTCCACCAGTAGTCCCTATCCCTAAGTGCTTTCTTCAGGATGGGAGAGAACCAGCCAAGAGTTTTATTTTTTGATTTGATCAGTCTTAGTAGGACGTGTTTGTCAATTAGCTCCAGTAAGAGGCTGTGAAAGATGTTAAATGCCTCATTAAAGGTGGGGGCTAGGTAGAAATCCTGCCAACTAATGTTGCTTAGATCTTTCAGGAAAGTGTACTGGCAGAACTTTTTCAGGCATCTTTTCAGTTTGAATTTGGAGGCCGTTTTTATTTGGGAAGGATGTCTGATGCAGGCAGTAGCACAATGGTCACTTATATCATTGAAGAATACTCCAGTATGCGAGATAGTGTGAGGTTTGTTTACTAGGATAAGGTCCAGGAGGGTGCTGCACTCAGGGTTTTTCTGTTAGGTCTGGTTATAGCAGTCACCATTTGTAACAGACCATTAACATCGCATAGATCCTTCAATTTCTTAGAGCTGTCATCATTCCAATTTAGATTGAAATCCCCATTAGAGTACACTCAGTATCAACAGAGTCAAGAAGGTTTTGAAGGTGTGGCAGAGTGCCTAGCCACCAGACGGTGGTTGGTAGCATGCTGCCATAAGGAGTGATTCTCGCTGAAAGTGATAATTTTAGAGCAAGGCATTCAAATTCCTTAGCTTTTGAGGTACAGTCAAAGACTGTGACTGTGAATTTGCTTTGACATATATTGCAACCCCTCCCTCTAGTCAGTCTATCACAGCGGTAGATGATATATCCGGTACCTTGATAGATTTGTCCAGGGTCGAGTGTGTGAGCCAGGATTCAGTAATCATGAAGAAATCAGGAGATGCATGTAGAGCCCAGGTCTGTATAGAGTCAATCTTCTTTAGCAAACTACAGACATTGATATGGAGAAAGCTAATCCCTTTATATTGAGGGAGGTCTGCAGGGGCATCCAGAGAAATAGGTGGACCTGGGTTTAAGTCAACATTTCCCAAACAGAGTAGGAGAAGCAGTAGTAGTTTTTTAAGGTGGTGTCTTAGCCTGCTAAACATTCTTTTATTACTCCTTCTAGCGTACATTGGTTTAGAGGTGACTGTGTTAAGGGCAGGATTGCTATTTGCTAGGGATAAAACATAGAGAACTGATAGAGCTGACACCATCCTTGGGAATTGCACGTGTTCTATAGTTATGGCCCGGTGGGAGGAGGGGCATGACCATAGAGGAGACGTCCCTGATGTAGAATGTCATGGTCTAATGTGGGAGGCTATATCTTGGTAGATGATAGAGGAGGGAAACTGGCCTTTGTTCGAGTTGCAAACCGAAATTTTGGGTAGACTATAACAAAGTAATATAAGGCAACTATAGAGAAGGATAGGCGCAGATGGCATTCTTAATGTGGAGATATTTCCTTTTACGAGTAAAACCACAGGATTTGCAACAGTTCCTTGAGAGGGCCAAGAAAATGAGTGGATCTTGAGGGAGGATGGGGTACCAATGAAAAATTAAGGCCTAGATAACTAATAAAGCATGGCTGGCAATAGCCAGTAGGAGTGAGCTAGAAGGCCGGGGCGGGGTTTATGTGTATTTAATCAGGACCGGGAGAGGGTGGGTGGTGGGCTAAAAATTGGCAGCTAGGGCTCCTTCCTGGAGTAATCAGTCCCTGAGGGCAAGTCCGTACCTGCGTTTCTGTAAAGGGCTGGTGGCTTCAGACCTGGACTGTGGGTGGCAGTCTGGCAGGTCAGGTTCATCAGAGAACTACGGTTGTGGCTCTCAAGACTGCCTGGAAGGGGAAGGCAGAGGAGAATTAAATAAGAAACTCAGAGGGGGTGGGGCTGATCATGGAGCTAAAAAGAAATGCAGACTGGCTTAAACAGGGGAATTTTTGCAGACCAAAATGTTAGGCAAGGTGCCTCCAAGTCTGAGTGGGCAATAACAGTGTTACTTAAAACACCATACTAGCGTAAAAAGGTGAAGGGGGGTTCAAAGGCCTGAGCTGAGATCGTTACTGGTCTTATGAGGAACACAATACAGGCATTTGCATTAAATAAGAAAACTTCAGCTATAAAATACAAACAAGACAGTTTTAACAGAAAACATAATCTAGCACAATAAAGTCAAACATTAACAGTGCAGAGCTATATGGAGCCAATCGGAGTGCTCCTGGGGCTGACCGCTGTCAGTGGGCCACAGCAGTAAAAGACTCTGGATTTAAACCCAGAGACAACTGTCCTCATGTAAAGAAAGCCAAAAAATTGGCAGCTAGGGCTCCCTTCCTGGAGGTAATCAGTCCCTGAGGACAAGTCCGTACCTGCATTTCTGTGAGGGGCTGGTGGCTTCAGACATAAGGTGAGGTCATAACAAGACCATGTTGAAAATTTGGCTTCAAAATATCAAAAAATGTAAAAACCAAAAAAGCAACAAAAAACATATGAAGAAATGTTGTATGTTTTCAACTTTTACTCATAACTTTGTAATTTTTGTAGATCTTGCCTTCAGATTTTCTATGTAGCCCACTTTTTCCACCTCATAAACCTGACAAGTGTCATTTTTCAGTTCCCTCTGCAACATAATTTCTCTGTTGCCCGTGAAATCACCTTTCATGTGGGATTTAAAAATTACTCCTATTTTGATCATAAGGTGGTGTCATAAAAATAAAATGTCACAAATTGGAGGTCAAAATGTCAAAAAACAATAAAGTTATGAGGAAACATTGAATTTTTCAATGTTTCCTCATAACATTATAATTTTTGCAGATGCTGGCCCTAAATTTGCATCATAGCCCTTTAGCTACCCCACCTGATGAGTATGACAGATGCCATTTTATAAATCCCCTCTGAAACATGTTTTTGCATTAACCCTATAAAATCACCTTTCAGATGGGATTTAAAAAATGCAAGCTCTTTTTGATCATAACGTGGGGTCATAAAAAGACTGTGTTGAAAATGTGTGGTCATACTGACAAAAAAAGCAATGACATGATGAGAATGTTGAATTTTTCAACATTTAGTCACACCTTTGTTATGTTTTGTACATTTTGCCCCCAGATTTTCAATATAACCCTAGTGTTACCCCACCTCACAAACATGACGTGTGTTATTTTTCAATTCCCCTCAAATTTATGTTCTTGCAGTTGCTCCACATGTCATCTATCAGGTAAGGATAAAAAAATCTCACCTGGCTTGATCATAACGTGAGGTCATAAAAAAGGCTATGCTAGATATTGGAGTCAAAATGTCGGAGCCCATGAAAATGAGATATTGCCTCTCAGCTGGCCTATCCTGGGTAAATGCATTCTAAAAATGGGTCAAAGCTGGGCCCCACAAAAATGACATTTTGAGTGAGACAGTGAAAAAGCAGGGATACGGAATTAATATTTCTGCTCAGTATTCACAAAAGAGGAGGCGGAAGTGCCTAATCCAATTAACAGAAGCACTCTTGTTAGGGGGGTCGATCCCAGTCCTTTCACAGAAGAAAGGGTTCTGCAAGAACTCCTAAAACTGAAGGTGGACAAAGCAATGGGGCCTGATGGAATTCACCCCAGAATTCTAAAAGAATTAAGGGGGAATTAGTGAAACCACTGGCTACTCTTTTTAATAAATCATGGGAGGATGGTGTGGTACCCGAGGACTGGAGGAAGGCGGATGTGATTCCCCTTCACAAAAGTGGGACCAAGACAGAGGCAGGAAACTACAGACATGTCAGTCTGACCTCTGTAGTAGGCAAAGTGATGGAGTCACTTCTGAAGGAAAGAATAGTTGAGTACCTAGAGGCCAGTGGGGCACAGGACCCAAGGCAGCATGGGTTCACAGCCGGAAGGTCATGTCAGACGAATCTAATAGATTTCTTTAACTGGGTGACCAAAGTAGTAGACCAGGAAGGGGCTGTGGACATGGCCTACCTAGACTTTAGCAAGGCATTTCACACAGTTCCACACAAAAGATTAATAGTCAAATTAACCAGCCTGGGAGTGGGTCCCAGCATGGTAGCCTGGGTAAAACATTGGCTGGACAACAGGACACAGAAGGTAATTGTAAATGGAGTCCACTCTGAAGAAAGAAGGGTTACTAGTGGGGTACCACAGGGTTCAGTATTGGGTCTAGTCCTTTTTAATGTCTTCATAAGTGACATTGCAGAGGGACTGGAAGGAAAAGTATGCCTCTTTGCAGATGACACAAAGATTTCAACAGGGTTGATACACAAAGAGGTGTGGAAAGGATGAGAAGGGACTTGGCAAGGTTGGAGGAATGGTCAGAAGTATGGCAGCTTGAATTCAGTGCAAAGAAGTGCAAAATAATGCACCTGGGAAACAAGAACCCAGGGGAAGAATACACAATGGGGGGGGTAGTAATAACAATAAAAAAGGAAAGGGACCTGGGGAGTAATCATATCAAATGACCTTAAGGTTAGCAAGCAATGTGAGAAGGCAGTAGGGAGGGCTGGGGGTATACTGGGATGCATAGGGAGAGGCATCAGCAGCAGAAAACAGGAGGTTGTTATCCCTCTGTACAGACAGTTGGTGAGACTCCATCTGGAGTGCTGTGTCCAGTTCTGGAGACCCCATCTCCAAGGACATAGACAGGATAGAGGCAGTCCAGAGGAGGGCAACTAAAATGGTGCAGGGTCTGCAAGAGAAGCCGTATGAGGAGAGACTAAAGGAGCTTAATGTGATACCCTGAGGAAAGAAGGAGAGGGTGGACATGATAGAAACTTTAAGTACCTCAGGAATCAACAAAGTCCAAGAGGGTAGCATCTTTCAGAAAAGAGACATGCAGAACAAGGGACACAATTTAAAGATGGGGGTAGTTCAGGGCAATGTGAGGAAGTATTATTTCACAGAGAAGGTAGTGGATGCATGGAACAGCCTTCCTGAGGAGGTTGTGGGGTCTAAAACTGTGGGAGAATTCAAAGATGCATGGGATAGTCATAAGGCAATTCTTGTGGGGGGGGTAGGAAGAAATAGGCTGTTGGTTAACTAGGATCTGTGGCCTATCCTGTAGGTAGGGAAATGGGCAGACTAGATGGGCCAAGCGGTCCTTATCTGCTGTCAAAGTCTATGTTTCTATGTTTTGCATCTCCGCTGTGCTATTCTGGGAAAATAGCATTTAGAAATGGATAAAAGCAGGATCCGAAGTCAGCCCAGTATTACGTAAATAGTACTACTGCTTGCTATGCCAGCAATGTGCATTCAGGAATGAGTGAAAGTCATGTGGGGCTGGGCAGGGGATAAAGGATTGAGCAGTCCAGGGATTGTTCTCCTTCCTTGGAAAGAGGAGGATGCTGTTTCCACTATGTGAGGGTCAACTGGTCATGTCTGATCAGCAGCACCATTGGAAGCATAAGGAAGGGGGGTTTTGTTGATGAATGCCTATCACACATGTGCAGCACTGCACGTATGCATGGCTGCCTCACTGCAACCCTGCCACTCCAGGAGAGAACATCAGGTGGCGGGAGAAGAATGCCATCTGTCCAAACATGCACCCCCTGCTGGCTTGCACACAAACAGCATGGCTGGTCATCCACCTCATTGTGGTCCTGGTTATGTGGTGGATAACCTGTAAGTCCATGAGAAGGTCACTGACAGGGCTGGGGTGATGCCGCTGGATGACACCAGAATGAGAAACAGCTTTGTGGACAATAAAAAAGAGCAGGACCCCACTAAAGATATTTGCATCTTACTTGTACTATCATAGGTAAATACAGTTAAAAAATGTGTAAAAGTAGGACCCCATTGAAACTGAGATATTATTACTGTTGTAGCTTGTAACAGCATGCAAGCAAACATGTTTGGCATGATCAAATGCTTTTTCCATGTATGACAGAGCCATTCTGAATGGTACAATATTAGAAATGCCATATATTGAAAGGCAGCTGAAGTTGACAAATATAGGTGGAATGTTGTTCATCCTCTGTCTGAGGTAAAGATGTGAACAGTTTAAGAAAATCAATCTAGGTTATCCAACTGGCTCAGTGACAATATTGTTATTCACTACATTGGTGACTCAGAGGTGTTTCTGGCATGCTAAGTTTAAAAAAAAAGTTGCCTTGACTGAGAGTGCTGCTCTCTTGGTGACTTGTAGATGTGGAGGACTGATGTACAGTAACTACAGTAGTGTGCAGTGTTTTACCACACTGGTGAGACATGCCGTCTGCCTTTAAATTAAGCGGTCTAGCATGTGGTCAAGATTTGGTCAACATTAAAAAGGTGATTGGTACAGGAGTCACTGGAGAAGATAAAGCAAGTGAATTATTTTCAAACTTCCTTCTCCAAGTGTCTCATTGAAAGCATATTAGGGACCATCTGGAATGTTTTAAAATCTGTGTCTCCTCAAGTAACTTTTATTACTTACAGACAGATTTTTTTTTCTATCTCAGCCTTCCCATACCTCTTAACTGCTATGAATTCCACATAGCACTATGATTTTCAAACTCAAATTTACACTTGCTCTGCATAGGTTTATTGATGTTCCTCATAATGTTAAAGCTTTTTCTGGACACACAAACTATTAAATCATTGAACTAAGTTGACAGAAACATTCATTGTCACTAACTATATGGAGCCCACTACATGTAGACATATTATTGTTTAAAATAAGAAAGTGCTACACATTCTGGCCCTTTGCTATGATTTTTGAAGGCCAGTGCTATGATTTTAAATGTTGAGAGGTATGAGCCTTCCTATACTTCTTCTGAGTCAAAACATGTGTACCTTAGGTCCTTCACCAGAAAAAACAACTGCTTGCTTTAGGAGCCATTCAATGAGATATAATACACATATTAACTGAAGAATCTTTGACTGCTTTTGCAACACATATAACATGACAAAACTTTTCATCATTAAATACAATCTACCATTCTACACTCAGGCAAAAGTTTATAAATGAGAATGGTCAGAGACTTACAGAAAGCACAAAATAATATGTTTTAATCCACGCTACTCATGTACCATTCCCTAGATATTCAGCTTCAAAGTTACTAAAGTGATCCAACAATTGAATTGCTTGCTTATGTGCAACCTTTTTTTCACAGTAATGAACTGCACAATTTATAAGAGTATGCTCTGGGGCTTTAATAATGATCTCCTCTATAGTCATTCCCATCCAATTTAAAATCAGAAAAATAAAAAACAAATTATTTTCATAGCCTATTAAAGTCCTCCTCTAGCATGATAGGTCTTCAGCAAAACAAAGAATTAACAAGCATTTGTCAAGTAAGCAATAAGGCTTGAAGGAGTGTGTGTAAAACATATTTTACAGCACGGCCAGGGGCATAGTAAGGCACAAGGCCCTTTGTTTTACTTTTTACTGCTGGGAAAAGCATGTTTATATGTAGAAGCAGTGATTTACTTGTGTGCATTTGTGATAAAATAGTCCTTATGCCCACAGCAAGTGATGTCATTGATGATGTCATTGTATTATTGCCTACTTTCTTCTTCCTGTTTTTTTTCTTCTCTGTTTTTCTCCACATACAAGACATGGGATGTTTATCATGGAATACATGGATTCAAAATTCTGCTCATTTCCACTGGTCGAATGTTTCTTTAACACAGTGTACACATAGACAACAAATGCCTTTGTTACAGCCAGAGACTCAATTATCTCACTGTCAGGGCAAGAAGAAGAGTTCCCTGATGAGCAGGTAAAGATAGAAGGGAGATTTTTCACTGTCAGCAAAGAAACAGTTATAGTGAAAACTGTAAACAATACTTATTGTTTCTAATTTGTTTATGTATGTAAAGAGAGTGTGATAATCAGGGAAGCAACATTTAATTAATTTGTTTTATTTTTTATTTAAGGTAGTTTTATTTTCAGGGCCCAGTTGAAGTTTTTTTACATTGTAAAGGTAGCAGCCAAGTTTGTGGTGGAAGATTAGTTCTGGCTGTAGGGGGCTAACGGAAATGCCTGTGTTCCAAATGCTCATCTGGGTTCCTGACTCTTCACTGCTGAGCAGTCCTTTTTTTAACCCTGTGTAAACCATATTTTATACATAAATAAGAGCCAATCAGATTGCTGGATTTTACCCAGGCATTTTATAATGCTGAATAGTTGCTCGCTTGTATTTGCTGTGCAGGTGTTTGGCACTGTGAAATTGTCATGACTGGGAAATGAAGAGGTTCACACATAACATGGTTTTGTTAGAGTGTGACACTGAATTTTCAAAATACTAGTTTTTTGTGCCCCAGCACATGTATCCCAACAAATGGGCCCCACACTTACCCCCCCTTTCCACTTTAGGTTAGTCACGCTTAGGGAAGCAAGTGTCACAAAAGCACTCTGGGGGTCAGGCCCTCTGCTCCCACAGTGCCAAACCTCAAAGTGCAATATGTGAACAGGAGACAAACAGGGTAACCCTTCTGTTTGTTTTGGGTCCGATCAACTACCAGTCTTAAGTCCTGGGGTCAAATATAAACCCTTTTTCACTAGCACACCCAGGTAACAGGTCCAAATATCACACCCTCTTTGGGAAAATGCAGTGCAATACTTAACCCAGCGTGCATCCAACCTGGTTCACAATCCCCTTTTTGACTCAATTGAGACCTTGGTGCATATGGTAACACACTGTAAGTGCTTAACAGTTCTGTCAGAATTATCAACCCTGTCCCAGCATTCACACTCAAAATGAGGGAAAGGCTCAGGCAGGATTTCAAGGAAAACAAAGTTTACTAAAATTAAAAACAGTAGTTTCATAAGTCAAGTTGGAGACAATAGCTTATGCCAAGAAGTCTCATTAGTTGGTATATTTACTTCCCCAATTTTATTGGTTAGTGTACACCAAAAAAGATAACTAATTTGGTTTTGAACTCATTTACTGAACCACTGTTGACTAAACTATGAGGGACTCTGTTCCAGTTAGACACTACTCTCTGGTTAAACCATGATCCCCTTTTATTTGTCTTGTACAGTTCCCCTTTTAACTGGTGATCATGGGTTCTTGTAGATTTAACCATAGTTTTACTTTCTAAACCCACGCATTCCCATAAGTCTAGATTTTCAAATACTGAGTATACTAAGCATAAGTCTCCCCATAGCCTACAATATTCTAATGAGTATAAATTCAGCTTTTCCATTCTGTCCTCATAGGTGAGTGACTGCATCTCTTCAGTCCTTTCCATTGCTCTTCTCTGACCCACCTCCAACTTTTTAATATCTGCCACATGATAGGGGCTCCAAGACTGCACACCACACTCCAGTAAGTGTCTCATCAGTGCACCATACAGTGGCAGTATTACAGTTTTGTCTGTAAATGAAATACAAAACACAGAACAT
Organism: Neoceratodus forsteri; assembly: GCA_016271365.2. NCBI lineage: Eukaryota > Metazoa > Chordata > Ceratodontiformes > Ceratodontidae > Neoceratodus > Neoceratodus forsteri. The sequence continues at coordinate 163,673,110 of CM028132.1, read as the reverse complement.
ATAACATTTATGGTACAGTTATACAAATAAATGGACAATTATAAACAAACCGTCTTATACTGAGTATCTAATTCTATCCTAGTTTCAATTAGTAAATAGTGGTGGTTGATTTACCTAATTTTGGTAGAAGCGCTTCTTGAGAGTGAGTTCTTTCAGGAGTCTGCTTTATGGCAGATCAGAATTACCCCTTTGATCTTCAGAGGACATTCCTAAAAGCTATTTATCTTAGTGGTGAGAAGATTCACAGGTACCTGTCGGAAGTTGGCTTCCACCTGACAGGTCATAAAATGCAGTCTGTTAATGCCAGTGTCCTGGATTCACAGTAAATGCTGGTTTTACAACTTCTACAACCTGGTTTTATTAGTATTGTTTTAAAAATACAATATCCCATGTGGCTTTGCTGCTTGGCCTGTGTTTCTAAGCAGAAGTCTAAACATAGATTTATTTCACAAACGTAATACAGATAATAACAAGCAGATTGGCTATCCATCGCAGCAAAATCTTACCTAACTCAGGTTTTGGGGAAATCCAAACTTAGTGGTGACTCATTGGACCTTAAGTTATTCTGGCTGGCCCCAAATGCTATTCTACCTCCACTCTTGAAAATCCTAAACCTCTCCCTCTGCCTTGGCCAATTCCCAACACAGTGGAAGGCTGCGGTGGTAACTACAGTATACAAGAATGGTTATAGAACCTCCTGTAGTAACTACCACCCCATCTCAATCCTCCCTCCCATTTGCAAAGCCTGTGAATGAATAGTTTCTGACCAACTCACCGATTACCTCACCAAGTACGATCTACAATGCAAACAGCAGCATGGTTTTAGGAAGGAATACAGCACCACCACTGACCTCCTAGAATTGACTGATTTTATCGAAAAGGCCCTGAACAGAGGTCATTTAGTAGGGTCTGTTTTTATCGACCTTACTAAAACATTTGAACGGTCAGTCATGCTGTCTTTATAACGTCCCTCTCAGTGCTGGGCCTCTCCCAAGAAACCACCTCTTGGTTTTCCAACTACCTTAGTGGGAGATAACAGTGAGTAAAAATCCTTGACACTCTCTTTTCTAGCCTACTGGTTCACTTTGGGGTACCAAAATAGTCTATACTAGGACTGCTACTTTTCAATCTCTTCCTCAGTTTCCTTCCCTCAGTGTGCTCTGACAACCTGCTCCTGTATGCAGATGATGCCGTCATATACTATAGTCACCCAGTCCCTCTCCCCCTGCAGTGCAACTTGCAAAAGAACTTTGAGGAAATTGAATCTTGGTTTGCCTTGCACAAGCTCATCTTGGTTTGCCTTGCACAAACTCATCTTAAACTATGAAAAAAACAAAGTGATGCAGTTTGCTAACCCTCAGAATAAACATAAGGATGTGCCTTTCCCTATTCTCAATAGCCTCTGTAGCAGGTCGTAAACTTTAAGTAACATAGAAACACAGAAACATAGACTTTGACAGCAGATAAGGACCGCTTGGCCCACCTAGTCTGCTCATTTCCCTACCTACAGGCTAAGCTGCAGATCCTAGTTAACCAACAGTCTATTTCTTCCTACACCCCACAAGAATTGCCTTATGTCTGTCCCATGCATTCTTAAATTCTCTCACAGTTGTAGACCCCACAACCTCCTCAGGAAGGCTGTTCCATGCATCCACCACCCTCTGTGAAAAAATACTTCCTCATATTGCCCCTGAGCCGTCCCCCCCTCTATCTTCAAATTGTGTCCCCTTGTTCTTGCACATCTCTTTTTCTGAAAGATGCTACCCTCTTGGACTTTGTTGATTCCACTGAGGTACTTAAAAGTTTCTATCATGTCCCCACCTCCCTCCCTTCCTCAAGGGCATACATAATAAGCTCCTGTAGTCTCTCCTCATATGGCTTCTCTTGCAGACCCTGCACCATTTTAGTTGCCCTCCTCTGGACTGCCTCCATCCTGTCTATGTCCTTGCGGAGATGAATTCTCCAGAACTGGATGCAGTACTCCAGATAGGGTCTCACCAACTGTCTGTACAGTGGGATAACAACTTCCTGCTTTCTGCTGCTGATGCCTCTCCCTATACATCCCAGTATCCCCCCAGCCCTCCCTACTGCCTTCTCACGTTGCTTGCTAATCTTAAGGTCATCTGATATGATTACCCCCAGGTCCCTTTCCATTTTTGTTGTTCTTACTACCCCCCCATTGTGTCATCTTCCCCTGGGTTTTTATTTCCCAGGTGCATTATTTTGCACTTCTTTGCATTGAATCCAAGCTGCCATACTTCTGACCATCCCTCCAACCTTGCCAAGTTCCTTCTCATCCTTGCCACACCTCCTTGTGTAACAACCCTGTTGCAGATCTTTGTATCATCTGCAAATAGGTATACTTTTCCTTCCGGTCCCTCTGTAATGTCACTTATAAAGACATAAAATAGGACCAGACCCAGTACTGAACCCTGCAGTACCCCACTAGTATCCTCTTTTTCTTCAGAGTGGACTCCATTTAGGATTACCTTCTGTGTCCTGTTGTCCAGCCAATGTTTTACCCAGGCTACCACCCTGGGACCCACTCCCAGGCTGGTTAATTTGATTATTAATCTTTTGTATGGGAATGTGTCAAATGCTTTGCTAAAGACTAGGTAGGCCATGTCCACAGCCTTTCCCTGGTCTACAAATGTGGTCACCCAGTCAAAAAAATCAATTAGATTCATCTAACATGACCTTCCTGCTATGAACCCATGCTGCTTTGGGTCCTGTGCCTCACTGGCCTCTAGGTTCTCAACAATCCTTTCCTTCAGAAGTGATTCCATCACTTTCCCTACCACAGAGGTCAAACTGACAGGTCTATAGTTTCCTGCCTCTGTCTTGCTCCCACTTTTTTTAAGGGGAGTCACATCTGCCTTCCTCCGGTCCTCAGGTACCACACCATCCTCCCATGATTTGTTAAAAAGGGTAGTCAGTGGTGTCACTAGTTCTCCCTTAATTCTTTTTAGAGTTCTGGGGTGAATTCCATCAGGCCCCATTGCTTTGTCCACCTTCAGGTTTAGGAGTTCTTTCAGAAACCTTTCTTCTGTGAAAGGACTGGGATCAACCCCCCATCCAGAGTGCTGTTAATTGGCTTAGGCACCTCCCCCTCCTCCACTTTTGTGAATGCTGAGCAGAAGTATTTGTTCAGTATCTTTGCTTTTCACTGTCCCTCTCTGCCCACCCACAGTCCTTTCTATTCAGCCTCACTATCCCTTCCTTTGTCTTTCTATGCTCTCTGATGTACCTATAAAAGGTTTTATCCCCCTTCTTAACAGAGTTGGTGATCTTTTCCTCAGTTTGGGCCTTTGCTATTCTGACTTCCCTCCCTGCTTCCTACTGCCTTAACTGGTACAATTCTCTCTCCTTCTCCTTCTGTTTTCCTTATACTTCCTAAATGCTATCTTTTTCTCCATAAACTTCCCCTCTAACTCTTTTGAGAACCCCAGTGGCTTTTTCTTTCATTTTGATTTGTTTAGTTGCCTCACACAAAGGCTTGTTGCCTCTGTGATGACAGTTTTGATGTTTCCCCATTGTTGCTCTACCCCTCCTTCTAACCTGTTTGCTAGTGCTTTTCTAAGGCACTCTCTCATCTTGCCAAAGTCAGCCCTCATGAAGTCCAGTACCCTCACTTTTGTATGGCTTGACTCTGTAGTTGAGTTTATCATGAACCACACTGTTTGGTGGTCACTTGTTCCCAGAAGGCTACCCACTTCTAGATCTGAGATCCTCTCACTGTCCCCATTTGACAGTACAAGGTCTAAGATTGCTCCCTCATGAGTGGGTTCCAAAACTAGCTGTCTGAGGCATGCCACCTAGAGGGTATCGAGAATGGCCCTGCTCTTTGATGTGGCTGCAGCAAAGGTGCTCCAGTTAACATCTGGCATATTCAGGTCCCCCATCAACAGTATCTCCCCTTTCTCTGCCATTCTAAGGATGCCTTCTATCATATCCTTGTCCATTCCCTCTCCCTGACAAGGGGGTCTGTATACAACCCCTGTGCAAATTGTGGTGCCATTTTCAGTCTCTAAGGTGGCCCACAGTGCCTCCTCTCCTGCCTGTTTACTCTTTTGTTCCATTGCTTTTATCCCTTCCCTTACATAGAGAGCTACTCCTCCCCTCTTCTACCCTCCCTGTCTCTCCTGTATGTTGTGTATCCTGGTATGTTAACATCTCAGTCATGGTTCTCTGTGTACCATGTTTCTGTGACTGCAATGATATCTAGGCATCCCTCTTCCCTCCAGGCCACAAGTTCAGGGAGCTTGTTCCCCAGACTACAGGCATTAGTACTCATTACCCTCCATTTCTTGATGGCCTTACCCCTTTTGGCCCTATCCCTGTCCTTATTGCCTTGTCATTTTCTCCATTTACCCCTGCCCTTCTCCCTATCAACATCTCTATCTTGGTGTTTACCTCAATTACTACCCTGATTTTTTGGGTTGACTAGGATTTCCCTTTTCCTTTCCAGTGCCTCCCCCCCTGACTAGTTTAAATGCTTGCCAATGAAGCATTTAAACCTATCACCTATGATCCTGATTCCCCTCCTGGACAGATGCAGACAATCATGCCAGTATAGACCTGCATCACTCCAGGTGGACTCCCAGTCCCCAATGAAGCCAAATCCCTCAGCTATGCACCAGTTTTTCAGCCACTAATTGAATCCCATGGTGTGGAGCACCCTAGCCTCATCCATTCCATAGACAGACAGCACCTCCGAGAAGGTTACCATGCATGCTGCTGGTCTAAGGCCCCTCCCCAACTCCACAAACTCTTCCTACACTGCTCTGATCCCTTTTTCAGCCAGGTCATTTGTCCCTAGGTGGACAATGACATCCAGCTCCCTCCCCCTGTGCAGCTGCTCCAGTGATCCTGAGGATTTGCTCCCTGTCCCTCCAAGCCATGGCACCAGGAAGGCACCTTACCTCCATCTCCCTGTCCTCCCCTAGTTCTACCCTCCTTAACAATGGAGTCCCCCACCAGGAGTTGTTTCCTTCCCCGGTGGGGTCCCATGCCACCCTCCTGTGGGTCTCCTTTGTGGAGGTTCCCAGCATCCTTGGTCTCCACTGTGGGTGCTTCCATAGAGGAACCACACTTTTCCAGAATAGCATATGAATTGTGGAGAGGTACAACTGGAGGGATGCACCTATGTTCCACAATCCTCACCCTCCCTGAGCCTACTGTGGTCCAACCGCTCCTCTTTCTTGGCAACTTCTGTGGCAATGGCAGTGGCCCTGGTGGTCCCTGGGTGGGAGAGGAGGTCCCCTAAATCCTGGCCAACTCAGCCTGGAGATGAGCAACCTCCTCCCTCAACCCAGAGAGGTGCCTGCAGATGGAACACCACCGCATCCTCCAGAACATCTCCCAGAAGACTGCTCCTCCACAGCCACTGCACTGCACCATTCCCATCATGTCTTATTTCTGGCCCCTTAACTGTTGGTTGGAATACTTACTCTTTCCTCTATTTATTTATTTTTTTCTCCCTACTTACTTACTGCCTCTGTGCCCTTTAAGCTCCTGATCTTCCTGTTCTGAGACAAGACGTTCCTATATTTCTTAGTAGTCTCCTTACTTTCTCAGAGTCAGACCTCCAGCAGCTGGGGGGGGGGATGGAGAGCTACTCTTTTCCTTCTAGGATGGTGAGTCTTCTGTGGCTCTGTGATCACTCACTTCCTGCTCCCAAACAGGAAGTTCCTGTTGTCAGTCAAATCCTGTGCCTATAAAAATAGAACTGACTTAGGGTGTGGGATGGAGGGCAATATAGTCCCAGTAGAGAAGTATAGTTATAACAGCAGCTCCTTCTTCTTGGTGTTCTCTGTCTGTTCTCTGGCAGAAGCTATCTAGGGCAGTTTTTAAATCTGGCTTTAACGTGGCTTCCTTCTAGCTAAGCCACTCCACCTACTTCACAGCTCTTTCTATACTTAGTTAGTTGCACAGATAACAATTCCCCTAGACTGCTCCCTCTCCTTCCAGGAGCATATCAGTCAGGTCTGCAAAGCTGTTAATATTGAAATTGGCCTACTCTACAGGCACAGGTCGTGTTTCACTGCTGATGCCCTCAAGTTGGTTGTTACCAGTTCTGTCCTTTCCATTGTAGACTATGGAATAGTGATCTATGGCAGTGCAAATGACACCATGCTAAACAGCTTGTTGCCTTGTAGTAAATGGTCATAGGCTCACCCATAGATGTGACCTCTATCAACAAGCAAATTGGTTGAATTTTATAGGGAGACTTCAATACCATACATGTCTACTGGTACGCAAGTTTACCCTTAGTCCCTCACAGCCCACTGCCTGGCAACTCCTCACTGTCACACCTGCTCCCCGGGTTACCAGAAGCTCCACTAAAGCCTCCTTTCTTATCCCATTTTGCAGAACAGCTCATGGACACAGTGTTTTTATGTACAGGGCTCCTCTCTGGTTAAATAGTCTACCTTCTCAGGTTCTCTCTGAAAATAAAATAGACCCATTTAAAATTAAATGACAGCAATACCTACTATCTTCAAACAGCTGTGACTGTTCCTAGCACTGCTACCCCTCTCACCATGTGTATTCTCCACTAAATTCCCTTTCTTTACTATCCCCTGACATTATCTTTCCTCTGTCTACTCTTTGCCTCCCTACCCTCCACTCTCCCTATCTCCTCCTCCTCCTCTACCCTTCCAGCTCACCCTCTCTATCCTCCCTCTCTACCTCATACAGCTTCCTCCTATCCTTCCTCCTCCTAAAAATGTACATATTGGTTCCCCCAGTCCCCCCCATTACCTTCTACCTCCCTCCTTAATGTGTGACAAGGTCCCATGGATTACCTCTCCTGTTACCCATACCCTCTTGACCTGCTTCTCTTTTTCACTATGTCTCCCCTGACTAATGTTATATAGTATTTGGTATGTACTACCTGGCATTTGCTTACATAACCCTGTATTATGCCTCTCTATCAGTACTTATTCTGTATCTTGCACTGTTTTTTATTGTATTCTAGCACCGTAACACTTTATTAATCTTTTGACATGGATCCTTTGTAAGTGAGTCTCTGACTTAAAGGTTTGTGATTCTTATATTTTCAACAAAAAATAAATAAATAAATGAAATGCGATTCAAAACATTGTTTTGTGGAATGACCATGAACACAGGTTTTGGAGGGGATGTGCTAATGACACAGCCCATATTCATTCAATGGGGGTAAAACATGAGTGTTTTGAAAATGCGCATTAAAAATGGAAAATATTGCAAAGTTGTGATTAAGCATTGAAAAATGTTAATGTTTGTTCAGAATTTATTTTTTCAATTTTGACCTCAAATCTTTGACATAGTCTTTTTATTACACCATCTTATGCACATGACAGGTCTCATTTATGAAATCCTGTCCAAAATATCATTTTATGGCACAAGTGTGAAAAGGTGTGTTGGGCAGGATTTGAAAAATGACAAATGTCATGTTCATGACGTGGGGCACAAAAATGGCTATGTTGAAAATGTGGAGTCACAATCTGGTAAAATAGCAAAGTAGGAGTGAACATTGAAGAATTTCAATGTTACTTTATAAAGTTATCGTTTCTTGAGATTTTGACCCCACGTTTTCAACACAGTCTTGTTATTACCCCACCTTTTGATCAATAAAGATATCCAAAGCTGAGAAAACTTAACTTCACCAGAACTTTGTGAAGTTTGCAAACTTCTTGAAGATTGAAGTGCTGACTTTGCAATGTTTTTGCCAGATGAAGGGGCACTTCTTTCTTCAAAGTCACCAGACTTCACTTCCGAAGTTGCCACTTCGCAGGAAAAAGTGCCAGTTTGCCTGACAAAAACATTATCAAGTCAAAGTTGGTGATGCCAATAGGAACTTCGCAAAGCTGTGGAAAGTTAAAGATTCACAACTTTGTGGCAACATTGCCAACAAAGTTTAAATTCACTGCATCTCTGAGGATCAAGACAAGAGGAATTTTTAAAAGCTGTCCCAAAAGGTGATTTTGCGAAACAACTGTGAAAACATGTTTTGGACAGCATTTGAAAAATGACACCTGCCTTGTTTAAATAAAGATTATGTTGAAAATATTTGGATCAAAATTTGAAAAGATAGTAAAGGTATGAGTAAATGTTGAAGAATTTCAATGTTGCCTTATAACTTTGTTGTTTTTTGAGATTTTGACTCCAAATTTTCAGCACAGTATTTTCCCAGATTGTACTCAAGAGAGGTGAAATGTTCTAAATCCTATCCAAAACATGATTTTGCTTATCAACTGTGAAAACATGTTTTGGGGGCATTGGAAAAATGTAATCTTCCTGGTTCATGAGGTGAGATTAAAAAAAGAGAGCAAGCAAACAGGCTGCTACAGGGTAAAATAAAAGCGCCTAGGCAAAACTCCCATGCTGTAGAAAAACAAAGAAGAAGGGCTTTTGGTTTATTAAATGAGTTAATTTTAAAATATAGTAAAGCAGCATTCATCCCACCATCCTGCAGACATCTTACACCAAAACAAGCACTTTCTTATGTCACCATGGTGCCCCTCTTCCCAAGCATATCCCTAGAGAGGAGTGCCCCACAGCTGCCACAATTGCTGCCCTCTGAACTCCATCATCATACAGGGCATTGAATGAAAATAAACCTAGCTGATGTGGATTTCCAGCAACAGCTTAACAGTTAACAAAATACTAAGTCAATTCATAGTGCTCACTCTGATAGGGTGCAGCTGCTAGGCTCAGCTATAGCACAGGAAACAAGAATAGAGCTACCTTGTAGTGCTCATCTAGATAGTTTGTAGCTGTACATCCAGCTATAACAAAAGGACTAAACTAACCTATACAGCCACACATAGGTAGGGTGTAACTGTAAGACTTAGCTATAGCAGAAGAACTAAATTAACCCACAGTGCTCACCCAGATAGGGTGCAGCGGTAAGACCCAACTATAACACAAGTAAGCATTAAGCCACGACAAAGGTGACATCTTATAGGGAATTAATGCATGGTTGGGATCATTGTGGTATAAGGCCAAAGGCCAAGTGCCTACAATAGCCCACCATGCATTAATTACCTATTAGAGGCCACCTTTGGAGTGGTTTAATGCACTTGTAACATGGCTGTGGGATAGATTATTATATACTGAATATATATATATTACTGTTCAAAAAATGATTTCTGAATGGTTTTGTTTGCTGAATTAGATCTTTACTGTACTTTTCAAAAACAGAAGACATTGTTATTTATGTACAGATGTTGCCAAATGCATCATTTGCATACAGTGCTACAGTGGGTCCTTTAAATCATATCAACGAAAATTAGGCAATTCTAGATGGCTATTCTTTTTATAGCGTGCTGAAAAGGACCACCGTATGCTGCTTTCTTTATTTCAGCATTGAATTATTTGGGATTTGCATATTTGTTGACCTGCTTATGATGTGCTTCCTCTGTCTCATATACGGGGTTGCCATGAAGGTCTTTCCCATGCCCTGTTTTTGTTCTTAATGTGTGAATTTTATTATGTTGCTGGTCCTTTGCCTGCATCGGACCTTGAGCGCTGCAGTAATTGAAATGTAAGGGACTCATACTACGTGTTTGTTTAGATCACGACTAGTGTAGGTACTTCAGAGACTTGCTGACAAGGAACACAATTCTTTCTTGTGAGAGGTATCCATTTTAAAAACAGTGCTTTTTTCTCTGTTGTTAGCTGAAGTACTTCATCTTTAACATGGCATTATTGGTTGAATAATGCCATGTTGAATGGTTAGCATGGGACTAGTTTTAGCCAATGAGTTTTCTGTTTTGGGTCTTGGTTATTTTAGCCATGTTACAAGCACTAAATGAACTCACACAGCTACACCTAGACAGGGTGTAGCTATAAGACTTAACTATATGCAAGTACTTCTGTAAATTATCTTATAGTGCTGATCCATATAGAATGTAGCTGTATGACAGAACTATAACCCACTAACTCCACTTACTCACACACATACTTCTTACACTTCCCTTACTTACTCCCTTAACCTTGGTTAATTTAAATGCTAAAAGAAATAACAAGCACGTTTTCCTTTTTAAGACTTACACAACACTTAGTATTCTAGAGTTTTATTCCTGGTATTCTAGAACTCAGTGAACTGAACAAAATCAGTTATACCATGGACATAAGTGAACAGCCAATGAAATAGTCAGACTGGCAGTTTACCACCGGTGTAAATCCTCTGATAACCACTGGCTGATGAGCAAATATAAAAGCTCATCCACATCCTAATCATCTGCAGCCCAGGAATAAAGAGAATAAAAATGAAAACTCAAAGCAACCTCTTTAAAAGTTGCATTTTATTATAGTAAAAAAATGAACCTTGGTATAATCACAATGAGCCACTCAGATGATGTGGTTACAGGGGGATTTACCACAGCTGCCGAGGATTTACCCACTCGGCTGAGCCTCGTGGGCAAACCACTCCAGCCATGGTAAATCCCATGATAACCCACACCATCTCATGGCTTATTTTAAACTACACCCAGCCTGCTGCAATTTCTGATTCCATCTAAGAACCAGAACACAGTGTCAGAACAGTTGTTCTTCGCAACAGCCAGCAGCTAGCAGAAAAAATGCACTTATGATGTTGCTTTACAAAAACAAACACAAAGAAAAAACAATTAGAAATATATCCCTGAAAAAAGCAGAAATTAGAAGCTCAGAAAGCTCCTTAAACAATAGACAAGGTCACAGCAACACACCATTCACAATCTGCCACAACAGATCAGCAAAACCAAGCGATATGACAGATAAAAAAATTTGAGAAGGCTCAATAAAATTTGATATATTATTTTGTATTAGGAATACATCACTTGAAAAAATGTATGTTTCACAAATAATAAAACAAAAAAAACTGCCAACAAAGCAGCCAAAATGCCTAGAAGTGACACCTAGTCCTCAAGAACAGACACCACAGAAGGTATTCACATAGATTGTTAAAAATATAGTAATACAAGCATTTGTCAATGCTGACTGTTGCTTGCTTGTATTTGCTGTTTAGGTGTTTGGCACTGAAATCTCAGTGGACAGCACCCTCTGTCTTCAGGTGGCACAGTTCTGATTTGCAAATGGTAAAAGGGGGGGGGCATCTCTTCCAATGATAGACAGTTGAGAGAGGCATGTGATGTTGGTGTCACTGGCAGCTAACCTCAGAGTTGTCTAGATAACATATGTAAATGGGCTCCAGCCAGCTACTGCCATAAAAATATTCAGATTGCCCATCTTAGACTGGCAGGTACCAGCTCAATGCAGAGCACTAGACCTAAGATTCAGAGAAAAAAAAAGAAAGAAACACTTCGCCAGGCAGAAGTGCCCACTCTCAGAGCCCCATGGCAGGGCAGGGCAGTTCAACAGGGTTATGCAGCGAGGACCCCCCTCTCTCACCTGTGTGCAGTGTGCAGAGTCTCTAACTTCTCATTTGTGGGCAGGCAGGTTGTACACAGCTGAATCAAAGTGATTGCAATTTATTTTGCTTCCCTCTCCCCACTTTCCGCTGTCTCGCACTCTCCTGTCAGTCAGTATCTTGTGCCGGCCTGCTGTCTTGAATGACCTGTGTGCCTGTAACACCTGCACTGAAGATAGAACCTGATGTGTCAGGTGGGCTGGATGCTGCCACTGCACCCTTTATAGCAAGCTACAGTAATCCAGGCAGGTACTGAAGGTAGGTAGAGGTGTGATGTGTCACTTTGGCTCATGCTAGTGTCTGAGTAACATAGGTAGGAGAATACGCCTGTTGCTGTCATTGGATATATGTAACTTCAGGGGAAAAAAGGGACAAAAAGATGTGCTTCTTGCATACTCATTTATGTTGAAATCTGTATACATTAATATTTTACTTGCGTCCAAGGTATTCTTGTTGTTTCCTGCTAATGCAGGTGGGGTGAGGTGTGTGATTTTGATGGACCTAATTAAAATGTTACTATGTTTAAACCAGAGTCTCCTTTTGACATGTTTCTAAACTCTTTAAGGTAAAATTGGAGCAATGGCGGGGGACATTAAACAATTGAAATGGATTAAGTGCTGTGTCATTAGAGTGCTTCATTCATTTGAACTACAGAAAGTTTCTGCCCATAAACTGTGAACCACTGTCATACTTAGCTTGCATGATCATTGGTCTGTCAGGGACAAGTCCACTGAAGATTACTCTGCATTGGGCTAGTCAGTGACACACCTCTGAAATGCCATTCTCTGTAGCAAAACATTTCTTGCGCAAGCACAAGCAATGTAAAAATAGGGATCACACAGCCAGAAGGATTGGAATGGGGCTCCAGGGTGTCTGATCTCTTCAGCATAACAATAAAGTAATAAATCTGCCACTAAACACTAGGGGAGCATAATTACACTGCAGTTTGAACTTTTCATTCTAAAGTTTCATCTCTGACTCAATAACTCAGGGCTGAGATAATTAAATTTTGTAAGACATCACTAATATAATCTAGTTGCTAGGATGCCCAACCTAGGGGCCAGAATGCCCATCCTAGGACTTGAAAAACCCACTCTGTGAGCCAGAATACACACCCTGTGGGTCAGAATGCCTATCTGAGGGGCCAGACTGCCCACCCTCTGTCAGGGATGCCCAATTGTTGTGCCAGAATGCCCACCATGGATATCAGAATACCCACTCTAATTGCCAGAATGACCAGCCTGGGGCATGGGATGCACACCCTTTGCTCCTAAATAACCAACCTTGGTGACAGAATTCCCACCCTACATGTTAAAATGCCTTCCCTAAGGGCACAGTGCTGATCCAAGGGCCAGAATGCCCAACAAAGGGCCAGAATGCCTCCCTGAGTGTTACAATGCCCATCCAAGGGCCAGAATGTTATCCAAGGGTCTGAATCCCTATCCTATGCTCTGGAATGCCCACGCTGACTGCCAGAATGCCCACTGAAGTGCCAGATGTCCACTCTGTGTGACAGCATTCCCCCATGGCCAAAATGCCTACTCAGCAGACCACACCACCCTAGGGCCATAATACTCATCCAGAGGGCTGGAATACTCACCCTGTGTACCAGAATGCCCACCCTGTGTTCCAGAATGCCTACCCTGAGAATCACACTATTCACCATGTGTGCTAGAATGTCCACCCTGTGGGGAGCAGGAATGCCCACCTTTTGTGCCAGAATAATTACACTATGGTCAGAATGCTTACCGTATGTGTTAGAATGCCTACTTTGGGAGCCTGATTGCTCCTCTGGGGACTGTAATGCTCACCTTTTGTGCCAGAATGACCACCTTGTTGCCAGAATGCCCACCCTCTGGGTTGAAATGCCCACCCTAGGGCCAGAATGACCAGCTATTCACCAGAATGGCCACCCTGAGAACCAAAATGACCACCCACAGGCATGGATGGCCATCTAGAACTGAATGACCATGCACTAGCCAAAATGGCCATCCTGAGGATCAGAATGACCACCCATTGTCCAAAATGCCCACCCTGCCACCAGAGTGTCCTCCTACTTACCACAGTATGGCCACCGTTTGCTTCACTCTCTGGATTTATGTAGCATTCCACACCTATGTCATGTGTAAAATTCTGGTTACACACACCCATGCATGTATTATTTATTTTCTATATAATTAGTAGTAACCTCTTTATCAACTAGAAATTAGCACTGATCAAATACCGTAGTATGTTGGTATGATATCATACTCACGTATTATGGCAACTACCATCTTGGACATCACTAAAGCTGCTTCTCACACAACTCAAAACAACCACAATGTATGTGGTCTTTTGGCGTCACAACACAAACAGCCTTAGCCATCCTCTCTGACAGTTTTGGGACAATCACCTTGAAGTAAACAAATTATGGACATGTCCAGAAATAATTATGGAACTTAAATTCTTGACAATGGAAAAACAGCACTGACCTATATTATTGCAACTGAGAATAAATTCTAGTTAAACGTCCACCCATTACAGACAAGAGTGGTAGTTTCTGGATTGTCCAGGAAAATCTTGGTCAGGTGGTCACCCTTGCTCATGGCTAGTTTCTTTCATACTGTACGTGCTAATTGGTAAGCAAGCCCAACCTCGTTGAATACTCACAAGAATTATCTGTATTCCATATTTCAGTGTCTAGTTTTTAAATGCCTTACTCAGGGGGATGGGTCTGTTCATCCCAGTGGAAAACATTGGTCGGACCTGCTACTAGGTGGGCTCATGCAGTTATTTACTGTTGTGTTTGCCCAAGTGGTAGCACTTTTTAAAATCCTTTCAGCTTCCTCTGCCCAGAGAACCCGCTCGGTATTTCTGATCTCCTCTACATCCTCCACAGGGGGTCCGATGAGTGATCGGAAACCACTTTGATCTGCTGAGCATTGGAATCTACTACTCTGGGATCAGTTTCAAAAACTGCAGATTGTTTGACATCATTCTGATCCCATCAATGCAATTCAAACACAATCAATCCGAACTTCATAAAGCCTTCTGCAGAGCCTACATAATTAATTGAGAAATAAACACTGTGCTGCTTTGGCCAAAAAGCTAACTGTTGTGGCACTTTGAGGCTACTTTATACAGCAGCTACCAAGGGACTGAGGGGTTTGTTGATAGTGTTTGCTAAGCAAGGGGGACAAAGCAATTTAGAAAATGGTCCCAAGAGGTCCTGTAGTTATGCTATAGCACCAGAATGGCAGCGGCAGACCTGTTGAATAGATTGTATATCAAACGTTTATTGCCTCCCCTACTCAGGCAATTTAGGCAGGGACATTATGTTCTATCATTCTGTAGTCACAGGAAGACAGGAGTACCACCAGGAACTTGTAAAAATGGCAAGGCAAGGCAAATGTTATGTATATAGCGCCCTAGCCAGGGGCTCAGAGCACTTCACAGAAATAATAATAAAATGCAAATAACAATCCCAAGAAATAAATTAATCAGAGAAGATTAAAAACATTTTCAAATAAATAAGTTTTAAAAGAGGCTTTAAAGGCCTCCACCATGCTAGCAGCCTTAATGTATGGTGGAAGAGTATTCCACAGGAGTGGTGCAGCCACCTCAAAGGCCCTGTCTCCCGATCTTTTTAAGTAGGAGGGTGGCACAACTAATAAGCCAGCCTTGGCAGAGCGTAGGGAGTGGATAGGAGAGTACAGAATCAAGAGCTCTTTTAGGTAGTCAGGTTCCAGACCACATAGGGCCTTGTGAGTTAACAAGCCTATCTCGAAGGTGATGCACGCACTCACAGGCAGCCTGTGCAGAACAGGAGTGACGTGATCCCAAATAGAGGTACCCATCAACATCCTGGCCTCAGCATTCTGCACTAGCTGCAGTCACCACATCAAACCTCCAGACAGCCCTAGGTACAGGGCATTACAGTAATCAAGTTGGCTAGTAACAAAGGCATGGATAACTGTAGCCAAGTCAGTTGGAGTCAAGAATGGACAGATCCTGACAATATTCCAGAGATGGAACAAAATGGCCCTAACAACTGACAAGACCTGCTTTTCAAGGTCAAGCTGATTGTCAAGATTAACGCCAAGATCCTTAACTGCATTAATCACTGACAATGGATGACCATCAACCACTAAGGTGAGCAGTCTCCTGTCAGTGAAAATACCCCACGACCCAGCTTAATCACCATAACCTCTGTCTTGCTGGGGTCGAGCCATAGCCAGTTAGCAGATATCCAGTCATTTATCTCGGCTAAACACTGACTCAGCGTGTCTTGGGTAGAAAGGTCACCAGGGGCACAGGACAGGTACAACTGGGTATCATCTGCATAGCAGTGAAACCACAGAGTGTATTGCCTAATGATCTCTCCCAGCGGCAGCATCTACATGGAGAACAACAGGGGCACCAAGCTGGAACTCTGCGGAACACCACATGGCAGCGCAAAAGATCCTGAGGAAACATTTCCTAGGAAAATGTGCTGTGATCTTCCAGTTAAATATGAGGAAAATTTGTGCAAAACTGTTCCAGTAGCACCCACATAGTTCCGCAGATGGTCCAACAGCATCCCATGATCTACTGTGTCAAATACTGAGAACAGGGCCAAGAACAACAAGATGGTATAGTGTCCTCGGTCCCTCTCCATGAAGAGATCATTCATATGCCACCTGGACCAAAGCCGTCTCAGTACTGTGCCAGGGCCAAAAACCCAACTGGAGTGGTGCATAGATGGACAAAGTCTCCAGGCATTCAACAAGCTGGTCAACCACCACCTTCTCAATAAGCTTCCCCAGTAAGGGAAGATTAGAGATAGGCCTGTAGTTTGAAAGAATGTCAGGGGTGATAGATGTTTTTTAAGGAGGGGTCCCACTACAACCTCTTTCAGAAATGCAGGGAAAAAAAACTAATTTAGTGACCCATTGATGATCTCCACAAACACTGGGCCTAGGAAATCCAGGTTGCTGATGACAAGCCACGTCAGACCCGGGTCCAGGGCACAGGTGGTGGGACACATGCTGGTAAGCACCCAAAGAACCACGTCTGCCAACACTGGCCGAAACTCAGTCCAACTCAGCAGATGATCTTCACTAGCAGATCTATCACCTCCAGTGGAAACTGTACCAGAGGAGGTAATACATGCCTTAATAGAGGCCACCTTTTTGTCGAAAAGCTGCCCATGCCACTCACACTTTTCTGCAGAAAATGCTGTCCCAGACTGCAGACAGGAGGGATTTAACCAACTGTCGACAGTGCGGAACAGCACAGTTGGATGGTTTCTGGCCCTTATGGGGGGGTCAGTTTACAGGGGGCCCCACACTGAAACTCAACCACATGATGATCCAACCAACTGACTGGATCACCACAATGTCAAGTCTGAGTGATAAGACCAGGTCCAAAGTGTTGCCATATGTATGTGTCCCAGAGGCAACAGCCTGGGACAATCCTAGCTGAGACATCAGCTGAAGGAGCTCTCATCCAAAAAGACAGGATTTATCATCGACCCAAGCATTAAAGTCTCCCAGGACAAGAATCCTAGGGGACTCCAACACCTGCTCAATGATGAAGTCTGCCAGCTCCTGTAGAAATAGACTCCCACCGCCTGGTGGTCGGTAGATAAGAACTATTCTGTCATTGATTCCTGAGGTACATTTAGTGACCACACACTCAAAAAACACTGGTGTTCACACTGGGAATGCAGTGAGGCCCAGAGTGGATCTAAAGCAGATGGCCACCCCACCCCCTCTATGATCCCTTTTAGGGCAATGCAAGACTGAGTAACCAGGAGTAATAGAAACCACCAGCACAGGGCCAGTGTCATCGCCCAACAAATCCTCAGTGATGCAAACAGGTCAGCTGAGGAATCAGCGATGAAAGATTCCATCACTGTTGTCTTATTCCTCATTAATCTTGCATTACAAAGAATGGCCTGAAGGGGATGAGCTGAGCAAGCCAGATGCACTACCTGCTGCCTGATGAAAATGTATTTAGGCAACAAAATGCTGAACGCACTGTACACATTACTGTTATTTATTTAGCATTAGTTTGTATGTGTTAGACTGTGTCAGGATATTAGCAGTTAATATTAAGGTGAGGGGACAGAGGCTATATTTTTCAGGATGGCACATAACCACTCTGACAGACTGGTGGGTGGTTTTGGCAGCTATGAGCAGTGGGCATTGGCTGCTGTTATGTTATTTTTTGTTTGTTTGCAGTTGTGCACCATGCAGTGAAGATAAGCATCAGAATGCCAGTAGTTTGTGTCATGTATAGGGTTCAACACTGTATTTTCTTGGGGGGGGCACTGCATGACCAGTAGGTGCTTACTGGTTAGCATGAGCAGCTAGCCTTGCCAGTCAGATCGGGGGGGGGAGGGGGTCTCATTTTCTGTTGAGGTGTAGGCAGCTGGGAGTAGAGCAGGCCTTGTGAAAGGGGCTAAGACTTGAAGTGGCTAAAAGGTACAGTAAGAGAAGGGGGAGGGTGCTGAGAGAGACTGCAGATGGGTGTGAGAAAGTATGCTGGGGAGTATGACTGACTTTAATTATTGAATGTCTGAAAGACTCTGTGGGTGGCTGGTAGCTGGAAGGGGAATGTGCCAGTATGTTTCTAAACTCTTTAAGGTAAAATTGGAGCAACGGAGGGGAGGGGGCTGGTGTTATGCAAATGAAACAGACAAAGTGCTCTGTCATTAGAGTGCTTCATTGGTTTCAACTACACAAAGTTTCCACCCATAAATTGTGAATCACTGTCATACTTAGCTTACATGATCATTGGTCTGTCAGGGACGAGCCCAATGTAGATTGCTCTGCATTGGGCTAGTCAGTGACACACCTCTGAAATGCCATTCTCTGTAGCAAAATGTTTCTTGTTCAAGGACAGGCAACATCAAAATGAACTATGTCAGATTTAACCAGTCACAAAAGAAATGTAACGACTCTTCTGACTCCCAACCAACATCTATCAAATAAATTTTACACCTTCCTGGAGATAACAATGTCCTCTTTCACAATCATCACAACTGACATGAATAAAAGATATTTTAAATATGAAAAATATTGTAAATAGCACTTAGCTCAGGGAGCTCCTCACAAACACAGCCATTCTGCTGCTGCTAGAATTCTCGAATACTTCTACCTGATTGCCAATTATCACTTGATTAGTCCCATCTGCCTGCAGGTCCACCATCTTACAATTCTCAAGGCAACCACACTGTGAAACTTTTCCTGTCACTGTTCCTCATTCCTCATACATTTGCATTGAAGGGATAGAAAGGCATTCGTTGAGGTCCTCTTGAACACATGAATCCCCCATTTCAATTCCCCCTGGACACACCTATGTGCCCATAAGTGACTCTTTCATCATAGTCTTCTATTCCCCCTAATCTATCAGGATCCCAACTGTTTGGTCCTCAGCCTGCATTTGGGTATTATATCTGTAGTCCACATTAGTGACTATGTTTCTACTTAGGGTATACCTTTTCATATCAGCCACTTTTGCATAACCAGGTTCTGTATAATCACATACATCAAGGCTGCTTTTACCTCAAACTAGGGCTGGGCGGACTGTTTTCCACAAATCAGAACCCCCACAAATCTGATGCATATCCAGAGATTTGGATAAACATGGACTTATGTGGAAAAAGTCTGGTTTTGGGTCTGTGATCAGGCATTACACTGTATCATCAAATTTGTATCACCTTTTTTCTCACCACCAGTCTGACCTTGAAGTTTCTGCCCATCTGCATTTCACAGATGCTATTGGCATACCACATTCCACATACAGCATCTGCAAAGGCAGCCAGCGGCATCCAATAAGGAACACTTTCAGAAAGGCTGTCATGTGACACCAGGAAATCAGGCTATAAAAGCCCTGAAAGTGTGCCATATGGTGCAGAGGAGAGAGCAAGTGGGCAGAGATCAGTGTCACTCATGATCAAACAGGTGAAAGAGAGATTGAGAGACTGGGTGGTTGGTCACATGGGCATGCTCAAAAGAAAATAAATAATTGCTGACAATTGTGGCTTATGGAGTTAGTTTCTATAGTGCTTAACTAGCTACAGAAAAAAATAGCTTAGTGAAAAGCATCATGAAGATCCAATGGGAGGGGGAGAGAGAGAAACTGGACTGTCAGTAGGGTGGGAACGCAGATTAAAAAACAGAAAATGAATCATTGTTCAAGGAAGATTGTGGCTTGTTTAGTAGTTCTGCTTAGTGAGCTACAGGGCAAAATATGTCTTAGTGAAAAATTAAGATAATCTAAATGATTGATGTAGGTGCTGTGCTGCTGTGGTGCAGTAGTGCTGCTGGCTGTGTAGGCCAGAGGAGGGTAAAGCAAATTAATTAAAAAATACTTTTCTACAAGAAAAACTATGAACAAAGTAGAAGTTACAAGTTGCCAGTCAGGTGGTGCAGTTCTGCTTGCTGTGTATAGGGTAAGCTAGGGGAGGGCAAAGCAATCAAGCTGTTTAGCCGGGTAGTCAAGGGAAGGGCAAAACAAAGCAATCAGTGTGTAGTAAGTGTGGCGGGGTTGTGGGATAACAGATGGTGCAGACACAGAACTTCAGGTTCAACACACAATCTCTATGTGATGTTTATTTAAAACACAGACGATAACCTTAAGCAATGGCATATCCCTTCTTCAAAACATCAGTTTGCAACAACAGACTATGCATGTCCTTGTTCTGAACTTAGTCAACACCTGCTGACCCACTGATCTACTAATCTGTCTCTGCAGTGGAAATCAACTATCCTCTATACTGGTCATGCACGGGATCTTGTACATGTCTCCCTTGCGCAGGCGCAGAATTGCAATGCCGGTTTAAAATGTAAATTGTTATACCCCATTGCTTGGTTTTTGTTCACAAGCAACACAAACTGTTCAGAATTTCTGAACTGACTGGAGCAACAT
Source organism: Neoceratodus forsteri (assembly GCA_016271365.2). NCBI lineage: Eukaryota > Metazoa > Chordata > Ceratodontiformes > Ceratodontidae > Neoceratodus > Neoceratodus forsteri. Next base: position 163,652,817 of record CM028132.1, on the reverse strand, counting down.
CATTTTACAAGTGGCATGGTAAAAATATTATACCTCGGGTCTGTGCTCATGCATGAAGCACGTTCTGAACATGGAGGTGCTTCCGGTGGCAGGTGTTTTGAGCTCGTACCGAGCAAATGTTGATTTTGGCAAAATATGAGCAGAACAGGTACAAAAATATTTTTTTTATATACATGGGGGCATTTTAAAGAATAAATTTGATTGGTGTGTGCCAAAAGGCACACTGCTCAGCTGTGATGCAAAATGAAGGGGCAAAGCTGACAGTGCCCCTTTAAAGCAGGAATGCATGGTGCCAAAGGGACTCTCAAACAATCTATAATTTACATGCATTTTAAATAACACAATGGGGGTTCTCTGATATCTCTACCCTGGTAACTTAATTTTTATAATACAGTGCCCCCAGTAACTTTTTGGCACAGGGTCATAATGTCGCACGACTTTATGCCGCATGGCAAGAACGCACTGCCAATACAGCATGATTTCTGCCATGTGGCATATCTCTTTTTTCCGTCTGTTGAGCCACAGCAGCTGGTCAGTGGATCCCACTCCCAGCAGAGGTCTTATCTTCTGCCTTGGAGAGTGAGAATGGTGCAATACCCCGTACAGCAGTATACGCAGTATTGCACCACTTGCTCACTGGTGCAGCGCTGTACCGGGTAAGACATGATGTTGTACACTATTAATTGTGTGAGATTATGACCCAGTACCTAACCGTTTGCCTTTATCAAAACACCTAATGCTGTAGTATTTTCAACATAGGTTTCATACACATAAGGCATATTTGTCAAGGTATTTTGTGACATAGTGCTATAGCATACTAAATCCAACAACAAAAACACAGCCTGTTGTTTTACATCAGCTTGGAGGTCACCACAATAACCTCCCTGTACGAGGACCTGAGAGGGAAAATGAAAATTAAAGAGGACACTATAGCATAGTCAAGAAAGGGGAGGGGGCTGCCCATAGGTGGCCAATCTTATGGACAAGAAATTGTAAAGAATATATTAGGCTAAGAAATAGAAGAACTGTTGCAACAGATTTAAGAAAAGCTCGGTCCTCAAGAGTGGCAGGATCTCCCTTTCACCATAGGGTATTCAAGGGGAGGGCAAAGTAATCATTAGTTAAAAAAATACTACAGTTCTATTATTAAAAAAAAATGCAAGTTGTTATAGGTCACAATCATGGGTGGTGCAGTGCTGTTGGCTGGGTAGGCCAGGGAATGCAAAGTAACACAATTATTAATTAAAAAAAAAATACTACAGTTATATAATGAAAAAAACAAAACAAAAATACAAGTTGCCATTGGTCACGGTCATGGGTGGTGCAGTGCTGCTGGCTGGGTAGACCAGGGGTGGGCAACCTAATCAGGCCATAATGAGGCTGTATAGGGTAGGCCAGGGGAGGGCAATGCCAACAGTCATTAATTTTAAAAAATACTACACTTCTATAATGAAAAAACAAACAAAATGCAAATTGCCATAGGTCACAGACTCACAGTCAGACTCATGGGTGGTGCAGTGTTGCTGGCTGGGTAGACCAGGGGAGGGCAAAGCAACGCAATAATTAATTAAAAAATCCTCCAGTTCTATAACAAAAAAAGGCAAATAAAGGGAAAAAATACAGGTTGCCACTCATTATAAAAAAAATACCCCTTAACATAAAAAAGTTACCACACTGATTTCACAAACAAATAAAAATACCCCTTATCATAAAAGGGGCTTCTGACTGCTGAGAAGTCTGTGACAGAGCAGACTGTGAGGGGGAAGGCCTTAAGGGAAATAAAATCTAACAAAAATCTACAAAACAAGATTGTGTCTGGCATCCAAAAAAAGTAGAGAAGCACATTGACTCTGATGCCTGACTGTGTCTTCCAGCAAGCTGAAAAAAATACATATTTGGCAGCAGCAGGAAAGAAAAGACATACAGGGTCCTTTCACCATTCATTACTTTACTGAGAGCCAGCTACTGCAATTGTAGACCACACACTGCCCTGTAAATGTATACAAGTGTCATCATCAGTATTATTTTGATTATTATCTGTCATTAGCGCACCACTATACAAGTGCGCTCTGGATGCCTGCATCGCCAAATTATATTCCAAGGCTGTAGTAGCATAATGCTGTTGAGTTGCTGAAAACAGTCAGTCACTGAACAGTAACACTAGGACTCACAGTTACTCTTCAACACTGAGCTTAGACGGAATTGGTGGTGGTCATTATTGAGTGCTGTGTACATTACAACACAAAAAGTGGGCCTATAGGTGTGGGAGTCACACAATACAAAGAAAAACAAGCATTTGTCAATGCCGAATGTTTGCTTGCTGGCATTGGCATTGGTAGTGTAGGAGTTACAGAAATGAATAATAGGAATGGCGGTGAAATATTGAACTGAAGCCAACCCCACCACCACCCTGCAGAGACTGACAGGCATTGGGGTGTGCCTTTGGGTCATCAGGCATAACGGCCATACCATTTCACCACACCCTACCTTGCAGACACCGACAAGTGTCACTGTGTGCCTTGGAGTCATTGGGCCATATGCTCATCCCATTCCATAAGAAATACGTTGAGATGGGTGCAGTATAGGAGAATGGGGAGAACTTTGGGGCCAAAGAGTCCAAGGCACACCTCGATGCCTGTTACTGGCTGCAGGGTGTGGGTGGGGTGGAATGGCAGGAGTATTACAGGTGACAATCCCAAGTCACACCCCGATGCCTGTCAGTCTCTACAGGATGGGACGTTATGGTCGGAAACCCTAACATCCCAGGCGGTCATTGGTATTTTCACTCCAAATTTTAAACATGTTTTTTTGTTACCCCCACCTCATGAACAGTGGCAATATCAGTTTGTTAGCGGAAAGCTGATTTTGCACAGAGACTACACCATTTGGCACCACTGGTGCGAAAACACATTTCAAACAGGATGTGAAAAATGACAGCTGTACTGTTCATGGGGAGGTGTAAAAAATGGCAACGTTGAAAATATGGAGTGAAAATATAAAAAAACTTGTGAAGTGGCAAGCATGAGTAGAAACTGCGCAACACACACATAATGTAATTAGTTTGGGGATTTTTTACAGCAGATTGCAACACACATTTTGGGACTTCTGCTCATGAACAGTGTCACTGTGATTTTCTTAATCTGTCCTGAACACTGATTTCCCACTGTAACCATGCATTTCTGCACTGGAAGTGCGAAAACACATTTCAGCCAGGGTGTGAAAAATGACAGCTCTACTGTTCATAAGGAAGTGTGGAAAAATGCCAGTGTTGAAAATCTGTACTGAAAATATTACAAATTCATGAACTTATGAGGGTGCGTGGAAACTGCACAATGCACGCTCGTAACACAGTCATTTTATGGACTTTTGTTACCAAATTTTCAACATAGCCATTTTAAGACCTCTCTGCTCATGAACAGTGTCACTGTGATTTTCTTAATCTGTCCCGAACATTGATTTCACGTACCAACTGCACCATTGTGCGCTATATTTGCAAAAACACATTTTGGGCAAGACATGAAAAATTACAGCTTTACTGCTCATAAGGAGGTGTCGTAAAATGGCAATGCTGAAAATCTGGAGTGAAAATATAAAAAATTTGTGAAGTTACAAGTGTGCGTAGGAACTGCGCAACACATGCTCGTAAAAGTCATTTTTGGTCATTTTTTCACCATATTGTCAACATAGGGTTTTGGGGGCTTACCTCAAACTATGGCAGTGTCATTTCATTACTGGGTCCCGAAAGGTGGTTCAGCGCAGTGACTGTGAAATCACCTTTCAGGACTGAATAACAAAATGACAGTGACTGAGGTCATGAGGTGGGGCCTCAAGAACCCATGTTGAAAATTTGGTGAAAAAATTCCCCCAAATGGCCGAGATATGCACCAAAGTTGAAAAAAAAAAACATTTATGCCATTATACAGCTTACTGGCATTTTTTCAGTTCACGGTTGGCTTTGAAGAGTGCAGACGTGTTCCCAGTCCACCGAAGATCATCGCGCCAGACTCTGGAGGTAAGTATGGGGTCAGGGGGTGTGGGGAGGTGGATGCGCAGAGCATGGGCGCAGGTTGGGGGAGGGGGGAAAGACAATCAACAAGGGACCATTTTTGGTTTTTAGGTGTTTTTTTCATTTTAGGAAGACGACGCAGGACTTTTGCCATGCCGGGATTGGCTCCCAGCGTGGCAGCTGGTAGTTTATTTTTGGGGGGGGCCAGTGGAACCGACGGGGGATTCGGCACCCCCCCCGGCCATATAGATGTTTGTCACGCTGGAGTGGGCTCCCAGCATGGCAACTGGAAGTCTGTGTTTGTTTGGGGGAGTTCAGTGGAGCTGAGGGGGGATTGGGCACCCCTGTCACCATTCTGAGTTTTGCCATGCTGGGGTGGGCTCCCAGCATGGCACCTGGAAGTGTGTTTGGGTGGACAGCAGATGGACGTTTGCCACGCTGGGGTGGGCTCCCAGCATGGCACCTGGAAGTGTGTTTGGGGGCGCGGAGCCGACGGAGGATTGGGCACTCGCCGCTGCCGGTGTCGGGGGGCACATGAGCACGCTGGGGTGGGCTCCCAACATACACATATGTGTTCATGGGGGGGAGAACTGTGTATGACAGTTCAGATAAAGTGCTGATGTAGGTAATTTGCATATTGCTGAGGGCAGTATGCAAACTGTCTGCGGCGGTGTTTTCCTTAGAACTGTACTCCACTGCATCTGAATGGCTGTCATAGACAGCTTGGACATTCATTGGTGCGGTGCAGCCATGCCTGCAAAAGGGAGCAGGGCATTGGAAGTGGGGGAGGCACATTTACAAAAACTCGTATGGTGGCACTATATTTCTTGCACATGCATGCAAGCAAACATAAAACAAGCATTTGTCAATGCCAAATGTTTGCTTGCAGTGTAACTGGGCTTTGAAGAGTTCCAGATGATGTTGGCACAGCTCTGAGAAACATAATATCTAGACACAATTTAGCTTGTATTTCACCTTTTTTTGTAATTGTTGCCCTTATCTGTTTATTACTATGGGCATTTGCATAGAAATAGGCTCTCTGCCCTATTTGTTCTGTCTGCTTGTCTACTTCTGCAGTCACAGTTCTGCTTATGGCATCCCAGTCTGTTGCTGTGGAGACAATTATGATGTCATAAATAGGGCATCATGATATCATGTGTAGACAAGCAGCCAAAGCTAATAAAGTCCAAGGGACAGTAATCTTGTTATAATGTATGGGACAGCATGATTTTCTGAAATCGGCAAGTTTATAACATTGTTATGGTAGCACTGTAACATCAAGAGTTTGTTAGCCCCCCTCTTGAGTATGTCACATCAATACCATAACAACGAGAGTTGATCTGCACGTGTGCAGGTCCTTTACTCAAGCAGCACACAATGAATGGTCGCAGTGGTGAGAGCTGGCCCTAATCTGAAGAGATACTATGGGGACTCTAGTAAGGAGCTCTCTATATTTTTACATATACACTATAAAAGATAATGGATGGGGATTTATCAATAACCTCACTGAAATCGTTTCTCGAGGTTACCTTGAAAACTGCAAACCTCTCGAGCTTCGCTCTCGAGGTTTAAATTGTCACGGTAACCTCTCGAAGTGATTACAGCATGGTTACCGATAAATTCCCATCCATTATCCTCTATATGTCACGTCCTTAGTAATAAAGAAATAGGGGGAACAACTGCACAAAATAGAGCTATGGCTAAATGGTACAGAGGGTAAAATCACAGAGCTATAAAAAAGTGGATAGCAGGTTCACCCCCCTCAGGGCCATAAACAATACTGTCTAAGGAAATCTGTGTGACAGTAAACTTGTATCCAGGCCAGTAACGTGGAGGGCTGAGGCACTGGCTGCCTCACCTCCTGCCCCACTGGCAAGCTGGGTTCAGGAATGGACCAAAGTCACTTGGGGGCTGGTGGGAGGAAGCAGGATTTAGCGTCCATCAAAGGATCTCCTCCTTCGAGGTGGGGAAGACAGTGTATGCTGCTGCTTGGCTGCCACCTAGTGGAGGGTGGGTAGCACAGTAGCGGTCACCAGAAATGAAAGTCGGAGGTGGGCTTTGAAAGCGTGCACTGTGTTCACAGTCTGTGTGTCATTGCACACTGCCAGATCTGACTCAACGGGAGTAACAGACAGAAAGGAACTCCTATCTGCAGGAGAATGCTGCAACCCTAAAGGCTTTGAACCACCACAATCCATGGAACCCACTCATACAAGGTAAGAAGCAGATGGGGTAAATTCTGGAAGTGGGGTGTAGGGGCTGGGGATCAACAGTAAAAGGAGGCTGATGGGGAGGAGCAGGAGGATAAAGTCCATATAGAAAAAAAGGATTGCAAAAATATTTGAACAATGAACTGAACTGTGTCCAACTGTCTCATTTTTCAAAGTTATCCAACTGGTATCAGGGGCTCTATAAAGGGAGCATAAACAGCTTAATCTGGTTCAGTGTCAGCTGGATTCCATCTGTATCCCCCTACCCCAGGATGAGACAGAAAACAGGCAGAGTTGCTTAGTCCTCCCAAAAAAAAAAAAAAAAAAAAAAAAAAGGAAATTTAAATCAACTATTCACTGACCTACCCAGCCAGTACAGTGTTATGCTTGTGTAGCTGTGTTAGTTTTGGTTGTGGCCGTTCGCACTCTCTATTCCAGAGGAATTACCACCCTGTAGGGGTACGAAGCAAGGAACTCTCGGAGAGGGTTCTGCCCCTAGAGGTGCCACGGGACGGTTCCCGTGGCTAAAGGTACCTTAGGAATCCCCAAAAGAAATGTAGTATCATCCCCAAAGGAGGCAACATGATGCGTATGTGCAAGCAGTAACAGTGACGTAGAAGCAGTAGCTGGAACATAGTAGTAGAGAAGAACAGTGATGGCTTGCATTGAGAGAAGGGGATCCCCTAAGGAGAGAGGGAACAGCAGGACATTTTCCACCTCCATCCAACAACAGAACCTACCTAAGGAAACTAGGGGAAAACTATGCTAAGTGTTATGACCTGAGGCAACGGGGGAGAGAAAAAAAAACACCTATGAGGAGGAAATCTCTGGGGATCCAAGGCCTAGGTCACCTTCCCTCCAGGCTTGGGAAAATGTATTTAGTGACGGCTCTGCAGCTGCAATTAGGAAAACCCAATTAAAGGGAGGTGGAAAATATTCCAATTTGGAGGAAGGCTCTCACTCAAACCCTCTAGCGGGAACGTCTTGGAAGGTTGTGAGAAAACTCTGCAACAGTACGAGCATCTAAGGCACAGGAGGAGAGCAACAACTGCTGAGGAACTCACCTGGCCTACCCGCCCTAAATCAAACCAGATGAAACCGAGGCAGTCGTGGAGAGAATGCGATGAAGGTGCCTTGCTAGGGAAACCACGAAAGTCAATGGCCAACCGTTATAGTGGAACACTAGAGCCAAAGGAGATCATCATTACCACCCTTCACCGCTAGTCTTAAATTCTACACCAGGAACTGCTGTTTCGTAGCAGGCAGCTAAAGCCAAGCCCGGGGCAAAGACATTCCCAGCTATGGGCCAGGTGAGAAGGATCCCACCCCAAGTTGGACACGCTCGATGATGCGGACTAAATGCAGAGTGAGACCGTCGGCTGCAGGAACCTGTGCCAGATTAGAATGGCTGGCATGCCCCAGAATTGATGAAGAACTGTAAAGCTGGTGAGCTGAATGAGCACAACATGCTGAGATTGTAAGGAGCATTGAGTGCTGAGACCTTACAAGATTGGATGCAGATTGAGAGCAGTAAAATCCCAGGCGAAGCCGATGGGATGGCACTAGGCATAAAGCAATGGTTTGCGTAAGCAAGGAGCAACGGTTGCATAATCAAGTGGGGACCTGATAGGTTAGTAAGTAGTAGTAGTAGTAGTAGTAATAGGTGGACCTGCATAACAACTGCATAGCAAGTAAACAGCACTGAGTTAGGGGCAAGCCAGCCAGACATGAATAGCCAAATCAAGGTGACAAACTGAGGATATTCAGCAGCGAAGACAGGATTTAGAACAAAATTAACCACATAGGCCACAACCCCCCAAACACCTCCCAGTCCGCACCATAGGACAAATAAGAAAGCGATGAAAGGCCAAGAACCACATGCAGATATAAAAGCTAGTTTAATAGCCTCAGCAGGAGCTTCAGCTAACCTCAGAGTAAACAAGGTACAATAGGAATGGGTGTAAACAATGCAACAGCAGGAAGCAAGTGGGCCTGTACAGCAGTAGTTAAATGAGTACAGTGCTAAAACACAGGCACTGGGTACAATAGTAATTAAAGTAAACAGTCAGCAGCAGTGGCTGAAGTTGTAGGTAACTGAAAGCAGCAGCATGAGCTCTGAGCTGGTATGCAGTTGCAGTGCATTAAATTAAGAGTTGTAACTGAAAGCAAGCAGAATGAGCTCTGTAGTAGCAGTATGCTAGGAGTTTTAAAAATAAAAGCCCCCTCAAAAGAGGAAACCAAAACACAGCAAAACAGAAAACAGGGAAAGACTCAAAAAAAAAACAAGAAACAAAACACAGGGAAACATACAGCCAGAGGAAAGATACAAACCAGAAGCAGGAAAACAAACACTGAAGTCCAGCAGAGACACACAGAAACAGAAGGCGGGCGGGGGTAGGCCCCAGCCAGCTCAAAAGACAAACCAACATAGCCTCCAGCTGCAAAGACAAAATGCTTCACAGTGAGGCTGAGAGGAACTGCTTATATAGCTCAGGAAGTGGGAGTGGCTGGCTGCTTGGCCACTGAATTACAGGCAAGCTTTTCAATTACTGTTGTTTCATTAGTGACATATTTGAAGCTATTATGCAGTATTTGCGTTATACATGCTGTTTTTTTCCCAACTCAGTTTAGTGCTTACAAATAGGTACTTCCTGTTAATAACCCCAGATGGTGCTATTATGTGTACTCATGAAGTATGAAGGGGTACAGAACTAGACACATCAGCCTCCTGTACTGTAAACAGTTTCACACATCACACTTAGTACTGGCAGGTAGAAAAGGGGGGACTTGGTTCAAAATAAATACTGCCTTAGTTCTAAGGATAAATGGGGAAGGACTGCTCCTGTTTAAAATGTACACCCCCCATCACACACACACACACACACACACAAAAAATGACTAAAAGTGTGAAAATGCATCATGTAGTGAGGAAATGTGTCCCACATCCCTGTCAGGTACTTTATGCTTGATCCTACATTGAAGGTGGGTTCCCCCAGTGACTTTTTTTCATTTCCAACACTGGGAAAAATAAAAAGTACATCAGATACAAAAAGTAACTGTGGACTAGTTTTAAAAGTTAGCAGTAATTTCAGGCGGTGCACTCGCTCTTTAAATAAATAAATAAACAAGTAACTTTTTTTTCAAAGGGGCATTGACCTGTTCTTACTGCGCACCCTTGACAGGGCTGGTTCCACCTTAATGGACTTGTCTATTGTTGTGGAGGGGGGTGGTCAGTATAAAGCCCCAGCTTGCTAGCTCAGCTAATTTCAATGGATCCTTCCATTGGATTGTCTCCCTCAGGTCACATTTCATGCCCTCCAAGGTCTGATTCCTAAATTCAGCACTCTGCCTCCCCCACCTAGCCTTCTTGCAAACACAATTACCCATCATTTCCATTTGCAGCCGCCCCCACCCCATCCAAAGACCCGTTGGACCAGATATTCAAAAGGGTTGCGCATGGCACAACAGTGTTGCGCCATGCGCAACCCACTGATGTGCCCTGGCACGATATTCAAAAGGGAAAAGTGCGCCACACAAATCCTGATGTGCCGGAGTGCATCAGTAATGTATGCAGGCACCTGGTGGGGGGGCGTTCCCATGTATAACCTGCACAGCCCGATATTCAGCCTGGGATGTGCAGAGCCATGCATGCGCAACCCCTACTTGCGCCAGCACAAAGTTAAGCCAAAAAAAAAAGGAACAACTGATGGCCACCCACAGGTGAGCTGCCACATTGCAGGGCGCAACACGGCAGCTGCCACCTGTGGGTGGCCACTCGAGTTCCGGCTGCACCTGGCAGTGCCCCACCCCATGCCCGATCGCGGGCATTCATAAAAATAAGAAACATCCTATATCCCTGGTGGTCCAGTGGACCGCACTCTGCCCGATCGTGGGCATCTGTTGTAAGAAAAGACACCCCCCTCTAAGATCCCACTGTCTGCCTGATCGCGGGCATCTGTTGTAAGAAAAGACACCTCCCAAGATCCCACTGTCTGCCTGATCGCGAGCATCTGTTGTAAGAAAAGACACCCCCCCTCCAAGATCCCGCTGCCTGCCCGATCGTGGGTATCTGTTGTAAGAAAAGACACCCCCCTTCCAAGATCCCGCTGTCTGCCCAATCGCAGGCATCTGTTGTAAGAAGACACCCCCCATCCAATATCCTTGGTGGTCTAGTGGTACCCCCTCCCCACCGCCCACTGAGCCCCCACCGCGCTCCCCGGTCAGCCGGCAGGTGGCAGCACCCAACCCGCCTGCCGCTCCGCTGCCCGCCGACTGACAGCTCGGTAGGGCTGCATGCCCATTGGTTTACAGCGTGAGCCAATGGGTGTGCAGCCCATACCGTACTACACATTCCAGATATGCCGACGGCAGTATGCAAATTGCCTAAACATTACCACCACTGATTGTAGTGGTGGTTTACTTTCAACTGTATGCCACTGCATCTGAACTGCTGTCATAGACAGCTCAGACATTCATTGGTGCCATGCGGCCGTGCCTGCAAAAAGGAGCAGGGCATTGGTAGCGAGGTGGCACACCTACGAAAACTCGTATGGTGGCACTGTGTTTCTTGCACATGCATGCAAGCAAACATGAAAATGGATGAAAATGTTCAGGCAAATTCTGAGTCTCAGGAAAGGACTGCAGCTTTAGGCAACCAAAAAGGAGGGCTAAAGGACAGGCTAAGCAATTATCCTGCAGAGGGCCAACAAAATCAAATCGAAAAAAGTGCTTCTGTTAAATCTAAAGTTTCATCTTCCAAGAAAATGCTCGAATCCAATAAAGGTGCATCCGTCAGATCAATTCCCCCCCAGAAAAATATTATTTTGTTAAAGGGATAGTAGGTACCACACACAGAGGCTCTTCCAGGTGTAGAACAATTGCATACTATGCTACTGTTAGTCCTTCACAGACAACATCTGTTCCTCAGTTCACCCATGTCATGTTGCCAAGAAATACCACAACCGTCATTAGAGCGATGCCACAATGCCAAAGGCAAACATTGCACCTGCCAATTGTGCCACCTGAACCCCAGCATGTCCAATGCCCTGGGGCATCTTCTGCCTGTTTGTGGTGGGCTGCACCCCACGTACCCCCAATGCGGAGGACTTTGCCCCACACACGCCTGTACTTATATATAATCACCTCCAGGTTGGAGGTGTATGGGGCAGGGGGCACAACAGCTGGATGGTACCCTCCCTGCCCAGTGCCACAAAATTCAGTTTGCCCATATGATGGGCGAACTGGTGGCAGCTCCCTAATTGCAGCCCTGTATAATGGTATCCCAGTTCCCCCACGGCTGAGCCCGATGGGGGTAAAGAAATAGATGATGAAGGCAGGGATTGGGCTCAGCATAGACTTAAAAAATATAGAAACATAGAAGCTGGTGGCAGAAAAGAACCACTATGCCCATTTTTCCCCTGCCTATAGTATCACCACAGATCCTACTTGATTTCCAGCCCGTTCACTTCCCTTCCTTACTGGAGAGGATGACAATTGCAAATTAAGAAGTAAAAGCAAATGTTTCTAATTCTATGGTTGAGGAGGACAGAGGGTTAGAAGAAGGGATAAAAGCACAACAAGAACACGGCCACGATATATCCAGAACAAAAAAAAAGCTGAAAAGTTAAGTAAGCTGCAGTGCCTACCCCTTGGCAAAAAAAACCTTAAAATTATATATTTTGTTTTGTCATACTTCTCCATTGGTGCTTCTAATGAGTTGGTGGCAACATGCACTATTTGTACATCAGCAATCAGCAGGGGTTAAAAAAAGGAGCATTGGGACTTTCATCACTGAGAAGGCACATAAACAGTTGCCATAACATTAATGAGAAATCCATTTTTGAGAAGAGAAGAGAAAGAAGAGAAGAGAAGAGAATGTGACAGTGACAGTAGCTCTCTACACTCAGGGATAGCTTAGATAGATGAAAGCAGTGGCAGCCCCTGCTGCAATACAGAAACACCTCCAGCACTTACTTCCAGTTGAAAAACTCTGAGTCCTACTATTACTGGTAGTGGCCATGTGTTCAAAAGCCCCTCCCTTCAATGAAAACATTTACCATCTGAGAAACATACAAACGTGAAGCCAAGTATCCCTCAACCCACACTGTTGCTGTTACAATAACAAAGAAAATTTCAGAGGTGATAGCTGTTGACTTGCTACCATAGAATGTGGTTGAACACGTAGGATTCAGGTGGCTGATTGAGTACACTGAACCTCAATACAACATACTGTCAAGAAAATGCTTCTCCTCAACAGGGATTTCAGACGTCTATGTTGCCATATGTAAAAAATTCAGATGAGTTTTGACCAATGCTGTTGGAAGGGTGATGCACCTCACAACAAATATCAGGACAAGCTGTCAGCCTGAACCGTTCATGTCTGTCCCTGCATATTGGGCATGTTTTGATAATTCCAGTGAAACCCAGTTTGCTGTTCTGAGAATGTTTTACTTTTCCATCTGAACCCAACCCATAGGATATCAATGGAGCTCAAGCAGCCAGTACAGCAATGGCTCACATCACAGGGACTGTCAGTTGGCTTTATACAGTAGGTGCAGATAATGGGTCCAATGTAAGGAAGGCCTTCAAGGAGGGGAGCTTTGTTCACATCCGCTGCTTTGTGCACTCCTTGAATTTAATAATTCAGTTTTCTTGATGAGGGCAGGGACAATAAGGCTCTTGTTAGCATTGCTAAAAGAATCTGCACTCATTTCAGCCACTCATTGCTTGTTTGAAAAAATACAGGATACACGTCACCTTTTCACAGACTAATCCAAGACATTTTCACTAAGTGGAATTCAATCTTTCTTATGTTCCTAAGGCTGCTGGAACAAAAGAAAGCTGTCAGACAGTACACCTTGGAAAATAAAGCTAGTGATGAAGATGTCTATACTTCTCCACCACAGTGGGCCATGCTGGAGTTTCTAATTTTGCTCCTTCAGCCATTTGAGGAAATCACAAGACAGATGAGGGCAAACATGCAGCTCTGAGCTAGGTGATACCTTCAATAAATTTTTTTTTTTTGCATTCTTTATCCCCCTACATGCTCTGGGATTTGCCACTCCTTCAGGCTGCCATGGTCTCCAACAATCCCTACTACTCCCACAAGCCTCCTTACCTCATATTGCAGCCTTCCCCAGGGTAATCCAGCAGAACTCTTCACTGGGTGGGTCCCTCTCCTCTGAGAGGGAAGGCACTGGGGGTGGGTATCCAGCACACTCTCTATTTGGCTCCAGGGCACTGCTGAAGTGGACATGGCTCCATCGGGAGTCTTGGAGGTATCAGCAGACCAGCAGCCATCTTCCGGCCAATCCCAGAGTGGTTTCCACTTTTCTGGTGCTTCCCCTATTGCAACCCTTATGCAGTGCTCCCAGTCTCCACCAGGGGCCACTGCAGAGCGATGTGGCCCTGCTACCCATCACAGGAAAGGAGAGCAGTCCTACAGATGCTCAATCCTCTCCTCCTCCTCCTCTGCGACCCCCAGTGACCCGAGTCCATTCCCAAACCCCGGTCGCTGGTGTGGTGCGAGGCAAGGTGCCAGTGACTCAGACATCTGCACCACTGGGCCAGCTGATAACAATTTTAAAATTCAGACTGAATCTAATTAGGGAAAATTTAGAGAACATAGACAATTCCATCACATATGCTGCCAGAGGTGCCGACAGGTTGCACACCACAATACAAAGATATCACAAGATGAATGACCACAAAAGCTTGATGAAGATGAGTAACTACATGAAATGCTTCAGTCAGAGTGCTACATTAAAGCAACAATCTTGGACACACAATACAAATCTAGGCAACTATTTAATGATGATGACACTTCTTTTGAGGTAAATAAACAAGAAGTAATTGAAGAAGTGCATGATATCATGGAACAGAGTATAGCATCAGTCTTACTCACGGCAACAGCATCAGGTGGCCTCTTCTCTGGTGTTCCAGCATTTTTTTCCTTTCTTTCTCTTTAGCCACTGCAGCAGGACCTTCTTCTTCACCACCATTCAAAAATAACAATTTCCCATAATCACACGGTTCAGCTTCAGGTCTTTGGACTCACTTACAAGGTGTGATTGCAATAGCTTCATCCATTTCTTCTAATACAGCATTAGCACAGACAATTGTTGAGCTGTACCTGGCAGAGTCCAATATTAAATGGAATGCTGATCATTTGAAATACTGGAAAGCAAAACAAAATATGTGGCCTGTTTTAGTACAGAGTTGTGTAGTACATTGATTACCCTCCAACTACTGTCCATTCAGAACGATCATTTCACTCAGCTGGTAAAGTTATTAGTAACACAAGGTCCTGTTTGACAACAGAAAATGCTGAGCATTTGACATTCCTTAAAGTCAACATTCCTCACTTTAATTTCAAATATGATGCATGAATGAAGCATTTGCATTCTGACTCAGCTGACCCTATCCACAAAACAGTTTCTCCCATTGTGCCTTGGTGAAAAATCTTTTGTGAATAAAGTCTGCTACTAATTATATACATGAGGCATGCATGATTGTGTGGCACCAAGACAGATCAGGACAGGCCAGAGTAGACCAGGATTGCCTGAATGAACGCAGCAAGCACAGATACATAAAAGCAATAATAACATCAGTGGGTCTGGAGTCCAGATAATACAGCAAGCAACTGTATTTCATGTCCCAAACGTACTAGGTAGTAAAACTTATCTGATCTGGAAGGTAGGTACTGTTCCCTACTACTACTTGTCAGCAACTGGGTAAAAAAAATATTTTATCACCGGACTGTACTGCAGTATGATGTTAGTATCATAGTTACTGTTTTAATTTTCTTAGAACAGATTTCTTAGCTGAAGTCTGAATGCTCTTCTTTGGATAAATAATATACTTTGTTTTCATAACCCTCCATAACCATAGGTGGCTATAATCACTAGAGAAAAAAATTACTAAATTAATTAATTCATTCATTCATTCATTGTACTGTAGTATGATGTAATATTACATCTCAGTTACAGCAACTAGACTGAGATGATATTTTATATTACAGGCCCCATATTCAAATGAGTTGCACGGCATTAAACGGGAATGCGTTCGCACCTTGGAAAACGAGTGACTTCGCAATATTCAAAAATGCGTCATGCATATCCGAATGTGTGATGGTGCACATATAATGTATGCTGTGCAGAAAAAGAGGGCAGACACCTGCATATGCCGCGCATGTATATATTCAGAGGAAATGTGCAGTGCATGTGTTGTGCATCTCAAATTTGTGCCACGTAAACTTAGGAATAAAAGGGGAAGCCCTGAATCAGCCAGACACCCAGAGGCAGGCCACTGAACTGCAGGCAGGATGTCTTGGATAGCATTTCACAAGGCTACCATCATGGCTGATTTGAGGAGACTGAGGGAAGAGCAAGGTGGCTGAGGAAGGGCCCGCAGGCAGCATGCCCCACAGAGATGGTACCGGCCCCATGTCACATTAGAACAGCTAACTGACACACAAATTGTGGACCGGTACCATCTCAACGGGGCTGTCCTGAGACAGCTGTGCGAGCTGATCCATGATGAGCTCCAGGCACCCACACACAGTTCATACCATGGCGGTAGAGATCAAAGTCACAGGTGTGCTGTGTCTGCTCGCCACGGGCACTTTCCAGATACCAGTGGGTGACACCACTGGCATCACCCAGTCAGCCACCTCTCGTCTCCTCACCCAGTTCTTAGACACTCTGCTGCCCCATGCTAGTGAGTTCATTCAATTACCTAGCACTCCAGTGGAGTGGACAGCAACAATGCAACGCTTTTACAGGGTTGCATGCCTACTGGCAGTGCTAGGTGGCATTGAATGCACCCATGTTTCCATTAGAGCACCACCTGGTGGTGACAAGGATATTTATGTCAACTGAAAGGGGTACCACTCCATCAACTGCCAGGTGGTGTGCGATGCCACAGGGCACATCACAAGTGTCCTAACTCGGTACCCTGGGAGTGCGCACGATTCATTCATCTGGCACCAGTCATCCCTGTGCCATCAGTTTGAGTCTGGGGACTTACCCAGTGTCCATCTTGTGGATGAGTGCAACTACAGCCACAAACAAGGTGTACACACTGTAATGCGATTTTATTTATTTATTTATTGAATACAATCGGAATTACAATCCTTTGAGTCACAGACTCTTTTGCAAAGGCTCCACGTTGGTTACAGGGGGTGGAGGGTAAACAAATACAGTCAAAGATGAACATAAACAGGCAGTATTTACAATTTTACGATACTAAATTTATGATGCAGTGATGGAGGATGTACAGGTGTCACCACAGAAAGAAGAGGTGTTGGAATGTCAAACATCCATGGGACACACTCGGAAGAGAAGGAGGGAGTGATGAGACCTGAAAAGGAGTGTCACTGAACAGACATGTAAAGCTGGCATAGGAGAGATGTCATGTGAGGGGAAGCAGTATGTACAAGATCCTGGGGGTGGTACAAGGCAGCAGGAGACTGTAGCATTGTGGAAAGGTCAGTGAAACATGCCACATAGGATGGTATGATTCCTGTGTGGAATAAACATCCTGAAGATGTGTCTTGATCCACAGTCTGAACGCCATGCAGGTGACAGTGGAAGTGACAGTGGACAGACAACAGCAGGGAAAGAACCAAAAATGGGAGGGCATCTATGTGCAACAGTGACAATGTGGGTGGGGAATTGTGCAGAAGAGGCTGACCATATGGAACAGGTCTGTGGAGAGAGTAGAATGTAATGTATGTAAATAGTGTACTAACATGTAACCCCCCCTACAAATGGGGGTTCCTGAAAGCCTTTCCGGAGCTTGCCTAAGTGCTCCCTGCCTAACTGCCGTTCAGCGTAATGCCGTTTGAATGTGGGCACTGTGAGTGCTTTTAGAGTCTCTGGTACTGTCTCTTTAAGAGCTGCCAGCCTGCAGGCTTTGTTAGCTTGCAAGGGGAGGCTGTGGGTTTACTGCTCGACTCCCACTTGAGCTGCTGTTTGAATCGCTCCATTTCTGCTGTCGATAAGCGAGCAGAGGGAGCATTGTTGAAGGATGTAACTGTTTTCTGGAATTAATGTAGCGTGGCAGTAAAATTGTTGTTTATTTAACCTGTTTTCCTTGCAGCTGGGACTTTGTGTATTCTGCCCCTCCATTTTGGATCAGAACTGCCTTTTGGATCCAATCAGAAGGAAGGGGTGCTTAAAATGGTGTATTGAGCGACCAACCAGAATCAGGACTCTCTTTGGAGCTGGCTGGCCATAGGGGATACAGCCAGTAATTCTGGGAAGTGAAGTCCTGAACTATGGTGCCTTTTTGTACCAATGAAGACAGGATTGAGTGACTGGCATATGCAGCCCTCCAATGGGATTAGGTGGCACCTGAACTAGATTCCCTGCCCAAACTGCCAAGGGGCAGAGTCGTTGGTGATCGTGAAGGTAGAAGGAAGCTCTGGCTCCTGCGCTGTGCAAGTTTTCACGTGGGAAGCGCGTGTGCAGGCCAAGAAGTCGGGCGGCAGAATCGCCGTAAGGAGCGGACAAGATCCGTGGAGGAGTGCAGACAGAGGAGGCTGTATGATTACAGCTACCTACCAGGCTCACCCTGTAGAGGACTGGAGAATCGGCTTTAATCGCACTCAGTCTGTCAGGACAAGTGAGGCTGCGTTGTTCACCTGGTTTGATCAGTGAAAGTGATCGGGAGTTTGGAGCAGCTGCCTGGTATGGTACCCCTCTGTGTTACATATAAATGTGTGGAGCAGCATCTGGATCACAGGCCAAGTCCTGCAGTGGTGTGAGAGGGATCTGTCTGCAGGAGTCGTGAGTACTAAATCAGGGTAGCTCCCTGTCAGATGTTCCTTCTGAAGGAAAGATTTGTCTGGCTGTTTCAGTGGCTGCATGAATTGTGCCTGCGGGCTATTACAAATCAAATCTAGGTACCAAATGCTTGTTTCCTCATCAGGGCCCCAACCAGCTGCACCAAATAGGCTAGCCTTGTAAGGCCTGGGTGCCCAAAGACAGTGACTGATAGGTTTGGCCTGTGCACAGTGTCCTGATATAGTAGAGTGTTAAGCTAATCAACCTGATTTCCCCCACCTGTGTTTCTTTCCCCTTCAATAAATCAGATTTATTGTTTGCAAGGTACACTGTCTGAACTGTATATTTGTGCTCCCCTCTTGTGCATGGGTTATTGTGTCACTGTATCTTATTTTACAGGTGGTCCTCGGCACCAAGTTGGTCATTCCACTTTGGGGGTAAGTGCAAGTCATAACCCTTGGGTGAGAAGTGTTCGTGTGCCAGTAGTGGAAGGAAAGGGGGGGTTGCAGTGACCCAGAGGGCTGTGACCAAGTCATGTTTGACTGTTCCAACCCCGACCTCTGGGTGGAGGCACCCGCCATTGGATTCAGGCCCCTCAACCTGCTAATGGCGACGCAGGCAGGGGTAGTAGCCCTTGGGATAGCGCCCCCTGGGGGTTACAAACATATCACCTTCCTTTACACAGGAGACAGCGCATACCCCCTTCGGCTATGGATGTCCACCCCAATACTGCGGCCCATGTCTGAAGTAGAAGAAAGGCACAATGAGGCACACACAGCAACAAGAAACATCATAGAGCATGTGTTCAGCATGCTGAAAGTGCATTTCAGCAGCCTGGACAGGTCCGGGGGTGCCCTACAGTATAGCCCAGACAAGGCCTGTGGCATATTCCTGGCTTGTTGTATACTACACAACATGGCCATAGACTGTGAAATACTTGTCCAGGACCTGGAGGGTGACATTGCAGAGGACATGGAGCTGCCAGGCAAGGGTGAGCATCAATGGCATGACAGGAGGGACCCAGGATTGGCCCTGAGGGGATGGTGGCACAGGGAAATCATAGTGCAGGTACACTCTGGAGCCCAATGGTGAGTATAGCCTGCAGGTCTGACATTGCAGTTATGCTCACAGGAACATTGTATGTGAGTGCACATTATGCTTCACAGTATCAGTGAGTAGGTACAGGACAATCCGGCATGATGTGCACACAGGTGTGAGGAAGGGGCATGCACCAATCTCCACAACTGAGACAACAGTTATAAGGATGCATAGAGGTACTGGTAGCAGCTTGGCATGGGTCAGAGACAGACCATTGGCACATATCCACAGATGTAAACCACAGGTGCGCCCATCACGAACATGCCAGTCCCATGCCATGAAGAACCACGTTCATGTCCCAGATGATCATCCATACACTATGACGATGCCACAGGGGTTGTGAGGTGGGTCACTGTGGTGTACAGGATGTGGACAATGCACAACTGTAGGCATTACGGGGGAAAGGTAGCTCCACCTGCAGCCTGGAGGTGTCACAGGCATGCCACATAGACCCTGGATCCTTCAGGTGTTGCACGTGCGGCACCTCTGCAGCAGTAAGGAGGGCGCTGCAAACAGGGAGATGGTCTCATCATCATCATCCAGCTCCCCCTGTGAGTACAGGGCTACATCTGATGGCCCCACACTGGCAGTGGCCACAGGTACAGGGCCACACTGTGCAGTGGGCTGTACCTGTGGACCACCACCCGACCCAGGATGTGATGGTGCTGTAGAAAAATGTATATACCACAATTAGGGATGCATGTCAATGTATGCAATAATGTAACATACACATGTAGTTGTACATTCATGTACCAAGAGTGCACATGAAACTACACACAGGCAGGACATAGGTAGCAGTGTACACACTGGCCATGCTAGGGTGTACACATATGCTGCGGAACACACAAACATACAGTGGAGAAACTGGGTTGTCCACACAGTGCTACACAACATGGTTATCGTGAACAACACATACACATTCGCACCTTGTTGGTTGCCTGTGGAACCACTCTCATCAGTCAGTCTTCACCCATCATTTCCGGCAAATCTGGAACCCCCCCCCCCCAACAAATATGGCACTCCTCCTCCTCCTACTCCCTTGCTTCTGTGTTACACAACTTTCTCTCATCTAATTGCTCCTGCTTTAACCCTCCTTAACCATCCTTCTATACCTGTGCTCCTCTCCATGACTCACATCCCATATTAAACCTTCCTACTCCCTGAGTCTGCTTCTCAGCACCCCCTCCTCTCCCTTCACCCCCTCACTCCTATCTCTAACTTTCTTTCATTACCAACTTGCCCCTGCTTAATTTTGACCTCTGACAGGGTTCTCAGCATCCTGGAGGGGTCTAGCACTGGCAAACCTCCTTCCCCCTCCCCTTCCCACCTCTCTCCTTTCTATCCAACATGTCCTTACCTAAATCTGCCCTCTGTCAGGATTCTGGGCACCCTGGCGATGTCTACTCTCAGGTAAGTTTCTTCTCTTACTTCTTTTTTTCCTTTCCGCTTCTGTCCCCCCTATTTCCCTCTGACCAACTTGTCCTCGCCTAGTTCTATCCCCTAACAAGGTTCTCTGCATCCTGGAGGGGCCCAGCACTGGGCAGTTACTCTTCCTTCACTCCCTCTCCCCCCCTCTATCCTTTTTACCCAACTAGTCCTTGCCTGATTCTGCACTCTGGCAGCGTTCTCAGCATCCTGGAGTGGCCTAGTCTTAGGCAAGCTTCTTCTTTCCCTCTTTTCCCTTCATCCTTTCTTTCCTCTCTTCCCAATGTGTCCTCACCTAGCTCTGCCCCCCTGCCAGGGTTCTCAGCATCCTGGAGGGGTCCAACACTGGGAAATAACTCTTCCTTCCTTCCCCTTTCCCCTCCATCCTTTCTACCTAACTCATCCTCACCTGACTGTGCTCTCTGGCAGGGTTCTCCACATCCTGAAGAGGCCTAGTCTTAGGCAAGTTTCTCCCACTCCTCCTCCTCCTTCCCTTTACCATCCCCTCTACTATCTCTACCCAACTTGTCCTTGCCTACTCCTACCACTTATTCTAAGTCCTTGACTCATTCCACCACTGACAGTGATCTCCACACTCTGAAGGGGCCATTTCCAGATATGACTCGTCCTTCCCTACCCTTTCCCTTACCCCCACATCCCCGCTAAGCTCCCCTACCCCCCTGCACTTAAAGGAATTCATTTACTTGAGCTAATAACTTGCACTTTTTGTTCTGTCTGAGGTGATCCCAGATTGCACTACCCCTGTGTTTACTTGCCCCTCACAACTGATTTTTTTTGCTCACTTTGCACCAGTAATGTTCCTCCCATCGTTATCCTCTCCTTCTCTCCTTTCTCCAGCTGGTTTCCCCTGTCTACCCCTCTACCCTTTTTGATGTCCCCTCACTGCACCTCATTCATTCAATAATTACTAAATGATCTGCCTCATAACTATGATCCATTCCTGCAAAGAGTTGGATCCAAGGCTACATTAAATTTCTATACTATGTCCCTCAGATATGCCACTTGTAATTAAATGCATATTCCACAGGTATGATATATTTAACTGTATGTTATGTCACAAATGCGATTGTATGATTATTTATGACATTTTCTTAACTGTATGTCTTGTTACAAATGTAATCGAATGTTTAATTTCTCAGATATGTTAAATGGTAAACTGTATGTCTAATTCTTCACCCAATTGTATCTCCTTCCCCCAGGTTGCACTGGGAGATGAACAACTTGTTGTTCAGTGAGTCTCCCTGGTGAAACATTTCATAAATAAATATGACAACACATGCATGACCAGACAAGATACAGTATGGCACATGAGTACTTACAGTGCTGGTGGACCAACCTCTGTCTTGTATCCCCCACCAGGAACACCCTGCACAGCCACCTGTTGGAATGTGATGGCCATGAGTACCTCCTGTGCAGACATCTGTGTAGGCCTGCCACCAGTGGCCTGTTGTTCCGCATGGGTCTAGGCCAGTAGGTGTTTGGCCCATACACGTATGCCACTAGCGCATTTTTTTCACTCCTTGGGAGTGTGGTTAAACTGACCCTGTGCATTCACAGCCTCTGCCACCTCCCTCCAGCGCTGTTCCTGCTCCAGTGGTGTTCCTAACCTCCTGTGCAAGAGGTCTTCACTGGCCACATAGGCCTCAAAGAGGGTCTTTAGCTCATCCTTTGTGAAGTTTGGTCTTCTGCGTTTTTGCAGCGGACATTTCTGGTGCTTATGGAACAAACAGATAAAGACAGGCCCAGTTACAATGACATGGAAATGGAAATAGGCACTTGTCACAGAACAGAGAAATTCACACACACAGACAGAAATATGAAACAACACCTACCTTCAAGGCTGCAATACCTCTTGGTCACCTCTGGAGAGTGGTGGTGCTGCCCTGCTTTTATGGTAATGTGCATGCAAATGAGCTGAAGACATTCTAGTAATGAGATGCAAATGTGCTGGTTGGGCACAGACTGTGCATTGAGGCTATTTGCATATCCTGGCTGAATATTGCAAAGATGTGCACTGCGCAATTGGCTTCTCATCTTGCATTTCTGTCAGCTCTGCAAAGCACCATAGCGCAAAGTCACAGACATGAGCGTGATAGATGCTACACATCACTGTTCTTTGCAGGGCACGCACAGCACCATTCATTGACAACAGCAGTGATCAATCATGCATGCACTATGCCAGTCAGTCATGCACGACACTAGCCTGCCATGCATGCCTCTTGCAGAACACAGTATAGTTGGAGCGAGTCATGGCACAGTGCGCCCTTCACAGTATGGTGCCGTGCAGCTGTCACTCATGCGCGGTAGCATAGGGTGCGACCTTAGTTTGCCACGCAGCTCAGTGCTATCGTGCATGTGTAGTGTCACAGCTGTAATTCCCAATTGCACAAAGGCATGGTGCTAACACCAGCAGCATGTGGCTAACCAATGAAGCCCTATCATGCTACATACATGGGTTACAGGCCTGCTACAACGTATCTGGGTGTGACTGTGTGGTGTGGCTGCAGCGACGTGCCCAGAGTAAGGAGAAATATGGCACCTAGCCAGTGGGATCAGAGATGGCCTGAGGTGGAGTGGGCTAACCTGATGGACCTTGTGGTCCCAAGGGAGGGCCAGCTATTTGACAATGAGGACTAGGTCAGGCCCAGATCCCAGGTATGGATCCATATAGTCAGTCGGTTAAGTATGAGGACTGGAGTACAGCACACAGGGAAGCAGTGCTGGCATAGATTTGGAGACCTGAGACAGAGGGACAGGGATAGGCTGGATCAATTCTATGCCATGGTGGAGGAGGGCACTGTGCCACACCCAGGTATGTACCTCATGATACTGTGTGACCTGACCTGCAGGATGTCCTTCTCTGTCAGGGGTACATCTGTGTCTGACAGTGACCAGTGTGGAATGTGGTATGGTATTTATATTGCACCACAGTTGCAGAACACCATTCCACATACCGTTTCATTGTGTTTGGCACAGACATGCCCCGCCCTCTCTATAGTGCATATGTCAAGTGGCACATGTTCATGTATGTTCTACTAAGGGCAACACCTGCCTACAGAGGCTGACAACATGCTGAAAAGTATCATTGTACATCATGCTGCCCAGGGAATGGTGCCGTCAAATATGAGGTGCACACTGGGTGATGGTGGATTGGCAGCAGGACTACTGCATTGCACCTGTGTCTCCCCTGCACATGGCACAGTGTGGTAGCAGGCACATACATGCTCAAAACTGACATAGGTGACCGATATGCTATGTAGGCCCCATGTGCACTGTGCCGGTGTGCTGGCACACAAACACTATGGTCACTGATCCTGATATGTATATATAGGTACACACACACCTCCTGATGTTGCTGTACAGTAGTGTGTTGCAGGTGCCAATTGCACATCTTCCACTATGTACCACCAGTTGTACTGCTGGTAGGCACCTCATGTATTCCACAACTGTCAGCAGTCTGTGTCCTGTAAGCAAATACCTGTCTTGCATCCCACCCCTGGCTCCCATGATACCTGTACATATTGGCCATGGACCACACCATTCGCTATCAATGTAACTGTTGGACTTCAGCACATATACAGTATGTTCAGTATGGTGCTATGCATATTGACATGGGTATATCACATCCCCGGTGACAGTATGGTGGTCAGCCATCCCCTGTCGACATTGTGGGAGGGTGGTGCACATTTCCTCTATCATACACCTGGGATGTGTCTCCCATTGTACATGTCCCTTTGGTGTAGCTTACAACCAGGACCAATGCACGTCCAGAGTTCCTCAGGTTCTGACTGACCACCCTGCCCTCATAGTGTACACGCATGTCAATGTGAGTGTTTTTACAATCCCACCAACATGCACAGTAGCTGTGCAACAGATGTGTGTGTATGACCAATGTATACACCCCCACTATGCAGGTACAGCCACATGTGTGTCACAATGGTCCTCGTATCTACACATGGCATTCTGCCATTGCATGGTTGATGGAGGCATGTGGGGTATGTCACTGCAGTTGTTCCATTCCAATGCACATACACCCTCGGTCGGAGACACAGATGGTACATGTATGCCACATGCTGGCTCTGCTGCTTATTATGGCTATGTCCCAGTATGTGCTCATGGCGATGTACAGCATGGCCGTTGTGTATTGTGATGTGACAACCCAGTCCCATGTCTATGCTGTCCATATGTGTACATGCATGTGTCTGCCCATGTGCCACAGGCCACACACCCAAGACCATATACTTCATCTAACCATGTCATGGCATAACAGTGAACACCATTCCCCCTGCAGAACTCCACATGTCCCTGTACATCCCAGTCCTCCTTGTGACCAGGCATGATGGGTTATGTAGCCATGTATTGGTGAACAGCACAGTGTGTGGTATTGGGTACCCACTGTGCATCTCCATGATACAGTGTGGCAGTTGGCATGTCACAGCAACAGGGTATGCAGGTGCCATGTGGACGTATGTGTCATACAGGTGTCCACTGTGAGTCATGCATCCCATCCTATAACTGTTGTAGCATCATTGACAATGCAACCATGTATCCGGCCAGTAGTATCTGCTGTAGGTCAGGGGTCACAGTGCTAACAGGCTCACAAATGCTGTGGTGTGTCCTGCCGTGATATATACAGGTGGACCTGTGTAGGTATACACATGTAGGTGCCTGTTAGGGAGACATGATGACTGTTAGGTGCACTTGCACATACTGTCAACCCTCACGCCACATCTATGCGGTTCTGTGTCTGCCATGGCACACCATTGGTAGAACAGTACACTGCCTTGGTATGCACACAGCCATGACAGTGACTCCATCCATTGTTGTCCTGGTGCCATGGCCTCCCATTGGTGTCACATGTCTGTCTACATTTGTGCCACACATTCCAGTGTGACACAGGCATGGGATTGTCCATTTGCCAACACATGTATCATTGCAGCCCACATGACACCACCCACTTGGATTGTTGTCTGTCCTGTGCTTTGGTCACTCATTGTGCACAATAGGGGTGCACCCCAGCCTGGCTGACTGCTATATTACCCATCATTACGGGGCATGGTCCACAGGATGCTGCCTACATATTGTATATGCAAGGCCCACAATCAAGGGATGGATGTAGGATACTGCATACATTACATGGTACACCCACTAACTACATGTGCATTGTACTATCAATGTTCTGTCTGTGTATTGTGGTGGTTTTTGGGGGTGAGGGCCAGTGTCCCTCCCTATAGCATGACTAAGCATAGGAACACTGTATTCTGTCCACTGTTGAGGGTGCATCCATTCTCTCATGGGTGTATGTAAGCCCCCCCACCCCTGCCTTTTTGCAAATGACAGGTGGTATGCTGTTTGCATCTGACAGTAGTACCAGGTGGGGACTGGGTTCGGGAAGGAATAGGTCACTCGGCATAAAGGCTAGGTTTGGCTACTCTGCACAGGAGCACCCAAGTAACTCCGAACACAGGAAGCAATAACTGTAATGTCCAACACCGGAAATGGGATTCTAAACTGTGGCTTTATTCACATCCAAGCAGAACAACAAAGCATAGATGGACCCCCACGGGGCGACACAGGAATTTCTCTCTCAGAGTTTCTGGTGCTGCAGCACAACTTGAAATAGGCAGCTTCTTCCCTTAGCCGGAACTAGGAGGGTTACCCCTGGAAGACAGGAAAACCTTCCCCTCCCCAGGAGGGGGCACTTGGACCAGTGACAGCAGTCTCCACCACTTCAGCAATTGGTTTCTGTGTCCCTCTTATGGTGGAAACACACACCTTCTTAACAGTACCTCTAAAACAGCTTAAAGCTCTGAGAGCCTGCACACAGACTGCTGTGCTGCTGTCTCTCACCAAGACTGCACACAGACTCTGTTCAAAATCCCCAGCATTCTATCCTAACATCCAACTGTAGCACTCCAGTGTGGCTCATGCAGCTGCGAGAGTTCTATGGTGATGTCATCCCTCAGTCTCAGCTGAGACTGAGAACAGAGCGAGGCAGTGTGAAATCCATTTAACTGGAGTTTCACAAGCTGCCTTCCCTACCTACCACTAGGTCTTACTGGATTCTAGTAACCCCGGGTAACAGGGGGGTTACACTCACCATGGGCCAGGAAAATGACTGTCCGCAGTCATTGTTTACCTGGCTTAAGCCATCTCACCCTATGTGTTACCTGCAGAGGGGGGTGATCAGGCCCCCTCCTACCATGTGCTAGCACAGGCAGGCAACACTAAGGGCCTAGAGGCCTTTGGCTGACATATCAGCCTCTACTCTACCCACTAACTATGAGTGCCTAGTGGCTCTGGTAGAACTGTCCAGAGCGTAGCCCTAATAGATCAGCACTGCAGTCCCTACAGCCGTTTAGGACCACAGCCTGTCTATCCCCCTTAGCCCTCTAGGGAAAATCTGTCTGCCTTTAACTCAAATCCCAAAACAAAACACAAAGGGGACCTCCCGACCTTGGACACCATGCAACCACACACCAGGAGCTAATACCATACCATTGCATTACTTCCACATTTCCCCACAACCATACCTGTGGAAGAAAAGGGTTACACACAGTAACAGCAACAACAGTACTTTAAATACTACACACTAAAGTACTAGTGAGGAACTCCGATGAGTCCCTCCTCCTCTTCTTGTATTCTCTTCTATCTTCTTCAGGAACATCTGCAAGAAAAAGAAAGACAACACACACTCCTAATCTGCATACACAGTCTATCTAAACCCCTACCATCAAAACACTGGAGAATCCCAAAAATACTTTTTTTTTTTTTTTTTTTAAGAAATAGTAGAAAAACAGCATAAACATTAGAGAACAATGACATTATTTACAATACACCATTTGGGGGATGGCGTGCCCTAAAAGTCCCATCTAGTGACCACAGTGCCAGACGGCAAGTCCATTAAAGAGTCTTTCCTGGGCCGGAGCCCAGTGAAGCATAGTTCTAGCAGGCCAAAGTCACAAAGGGGAGAGTCTTTGAGGACAGTTCAAACACCTGGAGTCTGCTAGTGTAGGGTGTGTACTGCAATGTCATAAGAATAGAAAAGTTTGGACTTACCAGTCCCTTGTAGAACGAAAAATGGCACTGACCTGGTACTCACCCGAAGACTCTCCCTGGCAGCACTCTTGCAATACAGCTGGGCGGACATCTTCCAGGAATGACAGGAGGGCACATCTGGAAACTGCTGGGTTGATGTCATCTCTGGAGATGGAACCTTGGAACAGGAACAAAAAGGAAAACAGCTGGTCTGACATCATCTGATACCAGGCGATGAATCAGGATACAGCTGGGCTGGTGTCCTCTCTGGATCTGAAGTCATCTGATGGGCCAGTCAATGGATTCTGGAAGGCCAGTACACTGTAGAACTGATGAATGTGGGGCACCTGAGTCCAGGACGTCCATACTGGCAGAACAACAAAGGCACTGCAATGGCTGGAGTGGCAGCACTGGCTACCACTGTTCTGCTTTCCATTTGGTAGGCATGGGCACATTTGCAGGGAGGTCTTTGCATTGTGGCCAATAGCACAACGGGTCAGGCACTTGAATTATTACCCTGTCTGGGCGTACATAATTCACAATATGAAAGGTTTCACATCCGTCTGCATCCACTATTCGAACAGTGTCCATTAACAGTGTCCTGCCTCTTTTCCACTGGGTGTATTTTTCATGAAACATTCTGTTCCTGACATGCTCATTTGCACCAGGATGCACACATTTCATTGCTTTGGCCCAAATCCAGGATTTCCTGCTGTTCTCAATCTCCTCCCAGACTCTCTGAGGAAAGGTAGGAAAGGACATCCCATAGATTTCATTCGCCTTCCTACGGACCAGTCTCTCCTCTTTACTAGCTTTGGTCAACCTGAGACCGCTGGCCTGGCTTGTGGGCAGCCAGTCCTGGTTCTGCCGGCTATGCATTCTCAATGAGACAAAAAATGGATCCCTGACTTCTTCTTGCACAGCCAGGGTAGTGGAATCACCACTCTCTTCCATGCGTTCCTCTGAGGCAAGAGTTTGAGGCTGTGTACCCATTCCTTTTTCACAAGGCCACATAGGTTCCCCCTCTTCTTCTTCCTCACTGAGAATCTGTGCCCAGGAGTGAGCAGTTGTCCTCACTCCTGATACTATCCACTCCTCGCTGGGCGCGGAGGTTGATAGCTCCCATTCAAAGGCCTTCCTCATCTCGTCTTCTCCTATGAGACTTGGGCTAGGCCCCCCTCTCCAAGGGTCTACTGATGCTCTGCCTGAATTGTCTCTCTGCAATCCAGAATCCCTAATATCAGCACATTGTTCTGTCTGCAAATCTGCACCCTCTAGCTTTGTGCCACACTCTCCCAAGGGGCCTTCTCCAACAGGCTCCACCTGGTGCTGTGTGCTGCCAACTGCAAATTCTTGAACTTTTGTCCATGTGGGAGCCAAACGAATCTTGGGCACTTTAAATAAACCGTATTTCTCGAGGCACCCAGAACAGTGAGGCACCATGAAGATGTTCCTTCCGGCATTTAAGCATATTAAACACACTTGCACTGGGTATCCAAGAATCACCACATGAGGAGGCAGTTGTCCTCCATAGTAACACCTCTCAATGTCCCTTAACTTGTTTACTTCTGCTGCTACCACAGCCCGGGCATGATCCTGGTAACGGGCTGGTCCTGAGGCCATGACTGTAGAGAAAAACAAACAAATGCTCACTGTTATTTCAAGTCCCATATCACTGAAAACTTTCTCTTTCTTTCAAAATGGCTCCTCTGCTGCTGTGTTTACATTACTACCCCATCCTTTAATGGCGGCGGCAGCACTCCTGTGCATCAACATTCTGAAATTGGGTCAAGCCACTGAGCATCCGATTTACACACTCTACTGATAACTTTGCTCAAAACTGCACAGACTTGCACTGTCCTTTTTTCTAGTGCATTTATATGATTTACCACGGACTTTTCACTTGCTGAAGACATTGATCTAGCTCACAATCCCTTAAAGCCTCAGTATTTCAAGCACAGGATTGCCTGTAACTCTTGCTGCATATCTTGACACAACTCACATTCTTTCTCATGGCTTTGAAACTTACACTGATGCTGAACCCATAACTATGCTCACAGTCGATGGCTTAAAAGGCTTGCTTTTGCTGGTAAACTTAACACAGTCTTTGATTGCAAAGCGATTACACTGCTACACACAGATTCAGCTGGCTTTTGGCAAAAATCACTTGTTTGAGCAATTATTTCTGTTGGTACTCACTGTTATCAGTAGCTGTTTGCTGCGATGGAAAATGGCCTGCAGCCAGTCTTGGAGGCCTTGGGACAGAAGCAGGTTGGCAGTCCTGCTGATCGTCCCTCCGAACACCACACTCACAATCCAGTCAATCGAGATGCGGGTTGAGCCCGAATTTAGACGGAAAGTCAGTTTTTTAAACTTACAGCGCTTTCAGTCACCGCGACGCTCCTCCGGTAAGCCAGTACACGCACTCCACTCACAATCCCTCTCGAATGCTGGGCAGTCACTGTAAAGCTGGCTTGGGGGCGGGACTGATTGCAGTCTCACCAATCACATGACACCATGCAGATGAGCCTCTTTCCCTCGCGAGTGCTCTTCTCCTCACGGCGATCGTCAAGCAGGTAAATTTAAACTGCAAAACCACTTTTTTTTTTCCAAACTGACTCCATGGCAGGAGCCCATTTCAACCATTTGTCATGGCCATTAACACAGCAAGTCTCTCCATTCACTAGAAAGCATTTCCAACATCCAGGGCACAATTTTCCTTTTGCTACCCCTAGTCTTCCACACTTTTCTTTGTCACAACAGTTTGTTTTTTTTAAAGCTGGCAAAACGCTGTAAATTTTTGATGCAGGGCAAAGGCATACTCTCTCAAGCTTTACTGCTTCTTGGTAAACAGTTGGCATTTTAACAGCAGCATATGGACAACAGCACACAGCGATACACTAGTTAACCTTGCTTCAGCTTTTTTGGGCTACCCACTGCCAGATAACCAAAATGCTAGCCCCTTGCCCGAACACCTTTCCTCTCTAAATTTCAATTCCAAAGTGGTGCCTCCATTTTGTAAGCCCGGCCCCCACCCCTGCCTTTTTGAAAATGACAGGTGGTATGCTGTTTGCAACTAACAGCAGTTCCAGGTGGGGACTGGGTTCGGGGAGGAATAGGTCACTTGGCACAAAGGCTAGGTTTGGCTACTCTGCACAGGGGCACCCAAGTAACTCTGAAAACAGGAAGCAATAACTGTAATGTCCAACACTGGAAATGGGATTCTAAAGTGTGGCTTTATTCACATCCAAGCAGAACAACAAAGCATAGATGGACCCCCATGGTGCTACATTCCTGGTAATGCAGATTAAAAGAATCAAGAACACTTCTTCAATACTTCAGCCCTCAGGCTCTGAACCCACTGGGCACACAGCCTGGACTTGCACGCTGCTTTGGGTACACAGCCTGAACTTGTACACTGATCTGGGATTCCCAGGCTCGGCTCCCTTGCCGGTCACTCGGACACCTTCCATATGTCATGGAAACATTTTCTGGTGGCTCCCTAAACCACCTAAGAGCACCTCAGCTCTATCACGGAAACTTCCTTATAATCCCATGTCTGGGTACTTTCCTTAGGCACTGGCCAAGTACCTGAGAGAAAATAAAGGTGCCACAGAGCAAATCCGTAGAGGTGAATTTGGTTACTACTGATGGGGGGTCTCTCACCTCTCGCTTCCACAATTCATACCCGGCCATTTCTCTGTACATTAAACACCTCCTACTGTAAAGCTTGGCAATGTAGATTATGGCTAAATGTATGTCACATTCCATCTATTTGTCTTGCTTTCCCTTTGTGCTGGACTTGAACATACTTTTAAATGGCATAGCCCATTGCTCTAGGCACCCCACTGATTAAGCAGTCCAATCCCCACTTTACTTCACTCTTTGTGCTGGACTTGAACCTACTTGAGTTAACTGGCAATGTCTATTACACTAGACCTCCTACAGATTGAGTAGTCCAATCCCCATGTTTCAACAGTTCAGGTGAAAAACATTGTCCCTCTGTCAGAGCGAACTCACCCTTTGGTTTCAGGTGCCCCACAGGCGATTCCTCCACAGGAATTTCTCTCTCAGAGCTTCTGATGCCGTAGCACAACTTGAAATAGGCAGCTTCTTCCCTTAGCCGGAACCAGGAGGGTTGCCCCTGGAAGACAGGCAAAACTTCCCCACCCCGGGAGGAGGCACTTGGACCAGGGACAGCAGTCTCCACCACTTCAGCAATTGGTTTCTGTGTCCCTCTTATGGTGGAAACACACACCTTCTTAACAGTACCTCTAAAACAGAGCTTAAAACTCTGAGATCCTGCACACAGACTGCTGTGCTGCTGTCTCTCACCAAGACTGCACACAGACTCTGTTCAAAATCCCCAACATTCTATCCTAACATCCAACTGCAGCACTCCAGTGTGGCTCATGCAGCTGCGAGAGTTCTATGGTGATGTCATCCCTCAGTCTCAGCTGAGACTGAGAACAGAGCGAGGCAGTGTGAAATCCATTTAACTGGAGTTTCACAAGCTGCCTTCCCTGCCTACCACTAGGTCTTACTGGGATTCTAGTAACCCTGGGTAACAGAGGGGTTACATTTACATTAGAAATCCACATTGCTGCATTGTATTTGGGTGGACTGAGGGGGACATGTGTGGTAGTGCATTGCTCTGAATGTGTCTTTGTCATTGTGTTCTCATTGCAAACCGAGAGGCCAGAGCACAGCCAGGAGGGACAGGAGGAGGAGGGCCTGTGAGACTGGAGGGGGAGCCAGCCAGCAGCATGTGGCACAAATGACCAGGAGTTCAGAGCCATTTCCAAGAAGCTGACCCTTTATATTGCCAACTGTCTTCCTCTATGTTCGTTAGACAATTATGCATTGAGAAGTACCTCCTATATTTCACTGAAGGTACCTAAGGTCAAACCATGCTTTGGTAGGGCTTCCATAAGCTACATGCTGCCTGTCTTGTAGAATAAGCTGCAAAAATCCCTGAAACTGACTCACCCTATTAACCTTACAGCATTTAAAACATTATATGCTCGTTCTCGCAAGGAATCTTGTAACTGCTTCCCTTGAGTCTGATATGGCCTAGCTTCTCCTGAGACCTTTCCTGGCACTGCCTGTTTCTCCTTTTCTTACTTGGTCACTCCTACTCCTCCCTTGACCTACCTACTGTAGTTTCACCTTATCTACACTGATTACCTTCACTTCCCTCCCACCCACCTCAGCATCCTTACATACTTCCAGCCTTTGCACCCCGCGTCATGGATTGCAACCCCTCAACTGTACTCTGTCTCCCTATGAATAACCAATATGGATGACAGGATTTAATTAAACTTATTAAGAAAAAGGATACATGTCATGCAACCTATTTAAAATCCCGCACACTTGCTAATTGGAACTTTTTTCTAGATATTCAGAAAAAATGTAAATACAGTATATGTAAGGCAAGAAGGAAGTGCGAGGTAAATTTAGCATTAAATGAACGTAAAGTTAATAGTAAATCCTTTTACGCATACATACATTTCCTAAATAAATCTGCCTGTCAAGTTGGTCCCATTCAAATAGATGATAAATTAATTTGCGATCCACTTGATATGGCAGATTTGTTTAATACTAAATTCTGTAGTGTGTTTCAAGTAAATCAGACTAATAGTTTTATTGATCTCCCTTCAGATGATTATATATCAATTGCAGAATCAGATATTCATACTAAATTAATAAAACTAAAGGGTAAAATCAGCACATCCCCTGATGACATTCCAGGCCACTCATTGTATCTTTTAGCAGATAGTTTGTCTACCCCCTTGAAATTTTTATTTGAATGTTGTCTAAATCATGGCTTTGTGCTGGAAATTTGGAAAACAGCTTATGTAATACCCATCTACAAAAAAGGCCCTAAGAATCAGTGGGAAAATTATAGACCAATAAGTCTGACTTCTCCTATGGATAAGATATTGGAAAGCCTTATTAAGGACTTGTTAACTGCATCCTTTGATAATATTGATACTGAACAACATGGTTTTAGGCAAGGCAGAAGCTGTTTAACAAATCTGCTATGTTTTTATGAAGAGTTAAGCCTACAGTTAGATAATAGACTTGCATACAACATAGTCTATATAGATTTTATTAAAACCTTCAATTATCTCACCCATTGGGCACTAATAAAAAAATTACATCATTCAAAGGTTAATCTAAATTTTATTAAATGGATAGCTAATTGGCTGGAAAACTGTTCACAAGTCATGATTAATGGACAGCTTTCTTGTAAGGGATTGGTCACTAGTGGTGTTCCACAAGGATTGGTATTGGGCCCTACCTTATTTCATTTTTTTTATAGTTGACATAACAAAAGAAAATTGTTAAAATACTGTTAAATATGCTGACGACATAAAAATTGGAGGGCCTTGTGCAAATCCAGAGAAAATATCTATAATTCAAAAAGATCTGGACATACTGTCCAGATGGATTGTTACCTGGGGGATGAAACTAAATCATTCCAAGTGTAAGATTATGCATTTTGGGGTAAATAACCCTAGGCATATATACACATTGGACAACATGGTACTGGCTAGTACATCTGCTGAAAAGGATTTGGGTGTCTAGATATCAGACAACTTCCTTCCAACTTCTCATATAAATGAGGTCATTCTTAAACCCAATCATATTATTTGGTCAATAAAATGAAATATTGTATCAAGGGACAAAAGAGAATTGATGCCACTTTATAGAGCATATGTCATTCCACATTTGGATTACTCGTCCCAATTATGGTGTCTATTTCGGCACCAGGATATTTTACTACTAGAAAAGGTACAGAAGAGGTATACCAAAATGGTGAGAGATCTAAGAGATGTACCATATGAAAGTAGATTAACCTTTTTAAATGTAATGCCTTTATCAACAAGGCAATTAAGGGGTGATCTCCTTCTTATGTACAATATTATTAACGATCCATGCTTAATAACTAACTTGGGTTTTCAATTTAAGGATGTATCCTATAACTTTAGAGGACATCCTTTACAGTTACAGCTTAGGAAATTTAATTTTCTTCCAAGGAAGTTCTTTTTTACTTTGTGAATTGTTAAGTTATGGAATGCGTTTCCATTAGAAGTGATTATTAGTAATTCTAAACAGACTTATACAATGCGGTTGGATAAATTTATCCTCTCTGGTCTGATTTTTAGTTACTATTAATACATAGGAGCAATTTATGGGGCTTTTTGGCTCTTTAGCTCCTATTAAAACCTAGTATGAACCTCCTCCTACATAGCCACACTGGAGCCGTTCACAGTCTGTTATGATTAAGCTATCTACCCCTAGTTCATGGGTGCCTCCTCACCCCTTCTTACTGTCATCCCCTAACCCTCCCTTATGCTCTCACTCCTGCCCCTCCACTTTTTTGTTCTGACTGGTACTCCTTATCTACTGTATACCTGGGGTCCACTTCTCCAACTGGAGCTGCTCCGGCTTGTCATGTATATAAATGTCCCCAGCTTGAATTACCTAAAAATCTGCATGTATATTTGACTACGCCTTTGCTGTTGTTAAGCATTTTGTACATTGTATTTGCTGGTGGATCCATTTTGTTTGTATATGTATTTGTGGTTACATTATATATTGACCTTGCATTATGTATCGTACATTTACTCTGTATTCTGCCCAGGTCCACCTCGAAAATGAGCTCTGCTCAATGGTGTCCACTTGGTTAAAGAAAGATTTTGATTGATTGATTGATTGACAAGTGTCGCCATGCAGACAGTCATGTGAATATACATGTGTGATACACATGCCATACCCATTCTGTGCTGCACTTTTACTGTGCTTCATCCACTGTGGCCTTGTATTCACTGCATGTGGGTTTGCATCATGCAGTCGCACATGTGGTGCATTCACCCTATACATCGTGGCCTTCCCCACCCTGATGCCCACTATAGAGGACCCATGTCTACTCCAATGCTTTGGGCATTGCGCACATCATAGTTCTGTCCTGTGCCACTTGCATGCCAACTGTGGCTGTGTAGCCCATTTCTGTGTTGGACTCACATCCCCTGCAGAACAACCTTCTACATGGGGTGTACAGGCACCCTATGTTGAACATGTGGCACCCTATGTGTTGATATCATGCTGCATGCGGTCTGCACATGGCCTGTCTACATACTAGTTCATAGGTGTCATGGTGGGGTGGTCATGTGGCCCCCACATGGGCCATGGTGAGCAGTGGCCTACAGTATGGACACGTCCAGCCAACCCTCTCATCTGGTCCTTGGGACAGTTGGGGTATGTGGTGGCTTGAGTTTAAGCAGCTTACAGTTTCAGGGGTCTCTGCATAGTCCAGTGTGTCACACCTCCTGGACAGACTGCCAATAGCACTGTTATCCCCACACACCCATGCACTTGTGGCAACCTGTTCTGCGTGCCCCCAGGTGTGTTGTCACATTACTGTGTGTGCTTCTGCACAGCTATCCCAGCACCCTTTGGTGTCCACCATATGTACAAGGTATGCTGTTGTTGTCCAGTGGACATGTCCCCCACACCCCCCAGATATCACCCTCACATTATTTTGGATCACATTGTTCTGGTGCTGTGCCCTTATACTTGGCCAGTATGTTGTTTGTGTTTCATGGTATGTTACTGTATTGTACCCAGATGTGATACCTCTGTTTAATGGTATGCCCATAGTCACTTTCTGTGAATGCAACATTGTGTAGCCATGCCTAGTGCAGCATCCGCCACAACCATGGCAGTGGTGGGCAGGCATAGCCTTCACGCATTTGCCAATGGGGGATGTGTTGCCACATCACTCACCTTTGGCCATGTGCCCATGTGCTTGTGGGAATGGCTGTATGTTGCTGCTGACCAGGTGTCGCCATTGGCTGTTGCCTGACAGCTTCTCCAGATTGCCTACAACACCATCTCAATGTGCTGCCTGAATGTAACACATATTAAGGATAATGTCCACCTCCTGTTCCTCTGCTACACATCTGCACATGCGACCATCTGTATACATAACCTCAACCCTTGTACAGGTAGTATTTGTGTCGTGCAGTCATGCATGCTGCCACTGCCTCTGGGCTGTGCATTGTCCACTGCCATACACAGTGTGTGTAGGCCTGTCCTGTCAAACCTGATGTGCCACATGTACCCAGTGTCAGATGTCATCCCCATTGTGCCCTCTCTGTGGTGGGGACATGGGTATGTGCCTTGGTACTATGTGGACACCTCTGCATAGTGTGATCTGTGCATATATGTGGCCCTGTGGTGCACCACACATGTTTCCATTGCAGAGGTCATCATTTAATCATGCTTCCATTGCACAGCAGGGCTAGTGCCTAGGACTACACAGGCCCACAGATATTTTCAATAGCCCAGCTGCTGTACCTACTAAGTTGTTACCCTGTCCACTACAGGTCCACAGGACTAGTTCAGGGAGATTCCTACTATGACAGCATGAAGTCTACCAGTATTTGGCTAGCATGCCGGTGCCAGTTTCAACCCCTGCATGTTCCTCTACATAGCTGTCCCCAGGGCGGCTGGACTATGGGTGTATTCTTGAGTTGTGGGGGTGACGTTATTTGCCCACATGGGTCCACACTGCATCCCGTCCATCTTTGCTTGCATTGGTGGGCCAATGTAGGCAGTCAAGACCAACTGTGGGGGGCTGTCACCACCCCTCTCCCATAGATCTGACACCTGTGGCTGACCTGCACACATTTTTGCCATTGGGTGTTGTACTGTAGCTGCGGCTACTGTGCATCCTACACACATCCATGCATCTCTCCACAACATGACCCTGTGGCTTGTGGGCTGCTCATCCTGCAGTGGCCTATTATGGTGTCACACCCATGACATGTGTTGTGCTTCATGGCACACATGTCCATCGCACATCTGTGGTCACTATTGCATACAGCACTGTGATACAAGCCGGCACACCATACATGCATGGCAGCACATTCCAACCATTATTCTATTGGGGGGGAGCTATCTTTGCTTACATATCACCCCATTGGCACTGCTGCTGTACTGAATTGCTGTTTTCTTCCAGTAGGTCATGTCCAGGCAGCAAGTAGGCCACACCAAAGAGTGGCCAGTCATAGGACAACAAGGATTCTACAGGCTATGTTTGTGCAGCAGGGGGCCTTACTACAGATTGTACAGGCTATAGCCCACACTTTGGGGGCAGTGCAGAGGGAGATGTCCTCCTTGCACCATCTGCTGGCACCACAGCCACCCCCTGTTGCCCCATGAGATGGCCCGGCCTCCTTTGTATGTCCCCCAACCCTTTCCACCCCACTATCCCACCGCTCTTCCCATCCCTTCATTGTGAATAGTTCCACACCTCCCAACCTTGTCCACTGTATTCCCCACCCCAATACCTTCCCTGTTGAGCTTTTCCAGTTTTTATTGTTATTGTTATTGTTCATGTTCTTGTTTATTGCTATTTTACTGTTTGTTACATCTATTTTTGTATACAAAGATTTTATTAAAGATTATTTTAAAACCTACAGGTGCATAAAACATGCAAATCATACATGGAAAGTAGTTTGTCATAATTATATACACCATATTAAGAACGTATGCAACAATATTTTGATGTAAATAAAATATCTTATTCTTATGTAGAAGTAGAAAAAGATATCATGAACATGGAGCAAGCTCCCAACTTTCCATCAACGCAATTAGGAAAGCTGAAACATAGTGTGACAAGTTTAGTACAAGCAACAAATACATGTATAGTCATACTGTCTGGAATCATTAAGTACATTTGGTTCATTTATTGGTATTGTGTCCCATGAATGCTACTGCTCTATTAATAATATAACTTAGAGACTGGGTACCAGGCACTGTTACTCCATAATCTTCTGTGTTTGTTGGAAAAGCATGTTTCCTGCAGTCTGATACACCTTTGCTACAGTGTCTCTGATGGTACCATTATGTATTCCCCGTGGCTCACTATCCCGACACACACCTGCCTGGGCACTATTGCCTGATAGGTGTAGTGTCCCGATAGTGAGCATCCCATCTACAAAATATCTGATGGATTTTGACAAGGGTAAGGTAGCAGATGTGATGGATTGCTACCTTACCCCTGCTGTTGCATGTTAAGGGACAGTTGTTTTGGGGAGTTGGCTGAGCTGCACTGGTGGTGTATAGGGCTAAACCACCAGCAGCTCTGCCAGTGCGCTCCCTCAGACCCATGTTCTGCTCTGGGTCATGTTCTTTTAGGGAACCCCCCCTCCCCGTAGCACTTATTTGTTTTTCTCCAGGTCCGCTCCTCCTCGGAGTTGGTTATTTTAGTTACGGGGGGTGTGGGGGCAACTTCCCCCTCACATTTTACACCTAGATTTGGTTGTAATGCCCAAAATATTACTGTTGGGCATACGATCCATTTGGGGATGTGAATTTTGGGCAGATTAACTCAGTTTGCTGAGCGTCAGCATAGGGATTGCATAGTATATCCTCTCTGATGCTACCATATCATAAACCTGAGCTAGTTACATTAAAGGACCTATGTCTAAAATTACTCTGAGGATGCCTGCTATATATTCTAATCCTGTGTCTTCAGTATCGACAGCTACTCTACTACCCTACTTTCATAGCCGCTTCTGGCCTTAACTTATCTCCTAGACTACCCTATCTATTACCACTCTTAACACCCTCAGGTGGCTGCTTGCTGTGTGTTGATTTATACCTTTCCCCCTGATAATCTACCATATAGCTGACCCATGGGGCCCATATGTCTTTAAATCTAGACCCTTGGCCTCTGGTGGTATATAAGACTCTTAGATATGACATAGATTTTGACACCCCCATGCACCAGTCATGAAGTATCGGAGGGTCTGGTTGCCTCCACTTCATTAGGATCTGTCTCTTAGCTTTCACTGCAAGTTTCAGTGTCAGTGGTTCAGTAGGTAGCACACTCGCCTCTGAGGCCGGGAGATCAGAGGGCTGTGGGTTCAGTTCCCATATCTGGCACTTGGCTTAATATCCCAGTACTGACACTGTAGTGCAGCATGAGAGGGTTGCTGCACTTCTGAGGTGCCGTCTTTTGGATGAGACATTAAACCAAGGTCCCGTCTACCTGGATTGGTGGTAATTCAGGTGGATGTTAAAGATCCCATGGCACTTATTGAAAAGAGTAGGGGAATTTTATTGAGCAAAGAAATCGTAACATCAAGTATAGAAAGAAGACATTAAACAGAAAAATCAGCAATAATAGCACATCAACTGTATACAAAACAGGTTATAACAGGAGAAAAAATTACAGTCATCAGATCATAACAGAGTTTGTATAACATCAGTGCAAAAATGTAATATATTTCCATAAGAACTGAAAGCGATGTAGGGAAAGCTGACAATGTTCCAATTCCATAAGATTTAACAGTGCTGTTTCCATTGTCAGTATAATAGTATGTGGCGCGGTCGGAAGTTGTTGTAAAACATATTGACATTGTGCTTGCCACAAATAATACTTACACATGGAGAAAATGACTCTTAAAGTACTGTGATGAAATTTGCTCCATGGTCCAGAAAAGTCACCCAGCATTAAAGTTTGATAGGTGATTCTACTTAAGAAAGGTCATTGCCATTTGTTAGCTAAAGTTTTCCAAAATAAACAGGTGTCTTCACAGTCAAAAAAAAGAAATGA
The DNA here is from genome assembly GCA_016271365.2 of Neoceratodus forsteri. Classification (NCBI taxonomy): domain Eukaryota; kingdom Metazoa; phylum Chordata; order Ceratodontiformes; family Ceratodontidae; genus Neoceratodus; species Neoceratodus forsteri. The sequence goes on along the minus strand of CM028132.1, from coordinate 163,612,599 downwards.
GCCATTGTCTCCTCTATCTGAAAACAAGAAGACTTAGGACAAAACCGCTCTTGAAAAGACTTATGTTTCAAATTACCACGTACATTTAACCTACCATGGCAACATAGCCAGTAACATCAGACATATGTTGCGGGATTTTTTTGTCAAGAAGAAACAGTAAAGCATACTTCATATGGGAAGGGGTACATTCTGGAAAAAGCAACACCGGTTTCATAACAGTTAAAAAGGTTTGATAGAGTTGTCTTCTAGTAAGTGACAGGATAGATGATTTTCGCAATTTCCAGAATCTCAACTTACGAAAACTGTCTACAGCATATGATGGAATATACAAATGACGGGAATGTTTGGGTGGTAAAGTATCCCATTTATTCATAACAGACAGTATGGCATTGCTTACCCATGTATCGCAATTATGTGTTGTGTAGCGTACACTTTGAAAGAGATGAAAAAGAAAAAAAGAAAGAAAAAAAGCAATGGGGTGAATCATCCCAAGACCCCCTTTCTGTATGGGGAAATATGTGACTTCTCTTTTAATAGGATTACGTCAGCTACCCCATACCATCTGAAAGAAAACATTAAATATTCTTGTCTCTAAGTGTTGAGGAGGGGCATAAACATAACTGAGATATAAAAAAATAGGAAGTAAAAATTTCTTAACTATCAAAACTCGTTTCTTTTTCCCCAATTTCCAAGTCTTCCAGAGCTGTACCTTATTCTCCCCAATAATAAGTAATTTTTCCCAATTAAACGTTGCCACACCTGCAACATTGAACCATACGCCCAAAATTTGTTGCAGGTCAGTGCTTGTCCAAATTCCACCCACCTCTGAGACATAGTTGGAATCTGTATCTAAAGGAATAGACATACTTTTCTGGAGGTTAAGAGTACCACCTGAAACTAATGTAAAGTTCTGAAAGATGCGGACTGCCCTATCTCCAGAATCTTTATTTTGTACAAATAAAACCACATCATCTGCCTATGCAGAAATTTTTTCTGGAAGTGAAGTGGAACAGGGAGCCAACCCAGCAATCTGTGTGTCCCACTTAATTTGTCGAATAATAGGGTCCAAAGCAAAGGTATACAATAAAGGGCTTAACTGACAGCCCTGTCATATCCCAACTTTCTGGGTATATTGTCCCCAAAATATCCATTAATTAAAGGGGTAAAACTAGCTATGGAAAATAAATGAGTAGGCCATGTTAGAAATACATCTGGGATACCATATAATTTCATAGCCTGGAATAGGTACGGGTGATGCACTGAATCAAACGCTTTCGCTTGATCCAAGGACAGAACAAAACCAGCGAGGCGACGCGTCTGTTTTGCTTCAAAAATTTCCCTTAACATGAACAGATTTGATTGAATAGAGCATCCAGGAACAGCACAAGACTGTGAAAGGTTTATAACATCAGGTGCCATTGTTTGCAATCTAGTACTAAGAAGCTTTGCTAAAATCTTATAATCTGTGTTAAGGCGATGAAGCGGTCTCCAGTTATGTAGTGAACACTTATCTCCTTCTTTATATATAAATTTCAAAATAGATAACCCAAAGTCTGAGGTCCCATCCCTTCCCTGCAAAACATAATTATATACCTGTGTCAAAACTTCCACTAAATCTTCTTGAAACGTCTTATAAAATTTGTGAGTAAGTCCATCTGGACCAGGGGCTACTCCTAATTTCAGCTGAGAAATGGCACGAGCCACTTCCTCCTGTGTAATTAAGACTACAGAGTCCGAAGCATGATGTACAGAGACCTGTGGAACAGGTGCCGTAAAAACATCAGACAAGACAGTCCCACAGCGAGGAGCATCACCAAACTGTATCTGCAAATGGGATTTAGCAATGGAAAGCATACCTGAAATGGAGTAATCAATGATACGCACAGGGTCATATAGACCCTGCATGACTGTAGCATGCAGCCATTCTTTACAAGCTAAAAAGGGGTTAGCAGAGGAGGAAACTGAAGTACCAACTCTCATCAGGAACTCTAAGGTGCGAGCACTATCATATTGATGCAAAAACATGCATCAACGTAATTTTTTGATTTGGGAAGTGTAATCTATAGGGAAGGAAACAGAATATGACCAAAGTTTGTACAATTGATCCTTGTAACCTAAATATGTAAGATATTTGTCTCTGGCCATACGTTTGCCTAGATTCCAAAAAAAAAATTTGTAAGTCCAAATTCGCATCTTACCACCATGTTCAAATGGAATCATAGCAACAAAGGACAGAAATCCGAGCCCGAAAAAGTGACCGAACTTGTGACAGAACAGTAAAATGGGAGAACAAGGAATTGTTAAGTTTCCACAAGTTTGCGTTTGATGAAAAAGGCTGGAGGGGCAGAACCCAGAGAAAATGTCCCAGTTAACAAATGATGGTCAGAGCACTCAGAAGGTTGAACTGACATCTGATGCAGCATACAATAGCGTGAGGAAAGAAAATAGTCAATTCTAGTATGGTAAATGGATCTGTGATAAGTGTATCCAGCATCAGCTCTCAAAGCACAATAAGCATCAGTTAAATCAACATCCTTCACCAAAGTACATAAAGCATGAGAATCACAATATATTTTTTCCAAGATGCTGTCCTACAGGAAACCTCTATAGAGCAGTTGAAATCACCACCCCATATAATATGTTTACGTGTACAGAGAAAAGGTTTAATCAGTTCGAGCAAACTGATTCTAGCAGCTTTGGATTGAGAAGCATAGATATTGATAAGGTGAAGTGAATGGCCCTGAAAGGTGCAATCAAAAATCAAATCTGTACCTGGGAAAATGTCTACAATGCGTGAGATGGAAAAGCCATAGATGTGAACAGTATTGCTATACCATCTCCTAAATCTTCACCAAATGTCCAGTATGAGGGACCCCACACCCTACTCCTTTTAACCTGCTTAATTTCAAAAATGGACTTCAAGCGAGTCTCTTGGACTAAGATAATATCAGTATGAAGTGAAGCAGCAAAGCGAAAGAAAGCAGTCTGTCTTTTGTAGTTTCTAAGACTACAGACATTAAAGGAGGAAAGCTGAATAGTAGCCAGGGTCAGAACTATAATCAGTCACTCCCATCCGTGACAACCATGTTCTTATGTTTTTTACTCCCCTTCTTCTTTCTATCAACTTTTTTGCAGACAACATCTGGAGGTCTGGAACCAGAGACCTCCATATCTGAGGGTAAGATGGAAGTCTCTGAATCCCTGTCAGAGTCCTCCCCTCCCCCTTTCAACAAGTCAAAGGCATTGGAAATGGGCACCTCACAAACCTTTTGGGATTTGCGCGTAGTCGCTCTAGTAACCCGTCTACATTGAGAAAAACCCTCCAGGTCCCCTATGGGTTGGTCAGAAGTCTGTGTAGGAGCAGGGTGCAACATGGCATCCACCACATCCTGTTTTTGTGAGGAGACATCTGTAGTAGTGGGAGGTCTAACATCTACCTGAGGGGCTATAGTTGATACAGTAGGTTGTTGGGAAGGAGAGGGTGGAGGGGCTTCTGAGGAATCAGGGACAGTGGCAGGTGGTGGTATCTTCTCCTGTGCCTTTTCCTGTGCCTTCTGTACTAAGGTGTCAGGATTCCAACCCTCATTGCGATTCTTGCTAGCCCAGGGGCATTGATGATAGGCATGTCCCTTTTCGTCACAGAGGTTGCATTGGAAAACATTTTTGCAGGACATGCTAGGATGGCCATACCCCCCACATTAACTGCATTTCAACATATCACAGGTGCTACTCAGATGGGTATATGCACTGTACTTGTAGCAGACCCTTGGCTGGCCACCATAAAAACAAACGCCTCTACCCTTGCCTAGAAAGAAACTATTGGGAAGAGGTATCACCTCAGAGTTAACTTGGAAAAGTTTAACCCGGAATTTCCACCCAGCAGCCCACAGATCTTCTGTATCAATAATAGCTTCAGGGGGTATAGAACCGTACATCTATTTTGCAACCAATGATAGATATCGCTAACGCTAACACCTCAATTACAAAACATGACAGTAACAGTTCTCACTGCCGGTTTCATCAATGGGATAACATAAAAAGGCATCCATAAAGGGGTATGTTTTAAAGTAGCATATTTGTGCCAAAACCTATCTAATCCCACATTAGTTTTAAAGCTGATATCAAAATTTTCCTCACCAGAAATGTGGATCAATGCATATATCTCTGAAGCCTGAAAATGCATAGAGCCCTTCAATAAAGTTCTTGCAACATAATACCGGTCCGGGAAGTCACTAAGACCTCCCCTATATCAAAGACAAACAGCACTGCATCTAGAGGCCTGTTCTAATTTATTTTTAAATAAGTCAGAAAGAACAGGGCCCCTATTAGAGGGTGGAGGTAGAGCTGAAGGGCCTTCCCCTGGATCATCTAATGGAGGGAAGGGTGTCAGAACTTCAGTAGGAAGAGATCTGGGTAGGTGTGGTAAAGGAGTAGGGCCCAAAGCAGGCATCTGTGTGGGTGTATCGGGGAGAACTGTTGCAAGCTTAGAGGGAACCAAAGGGGATGTGGGAGATGCACTCCTAATGCCAGGCAACGCCATGAAAGGCACAGCCGTTTGGGAGGGCATTACAGAAGGGGAAGAATCCGCCAAAACACCACCTTCACTGTCCAGTTTGCAATGTCCCAATACCCCATGAGAAGTAATAGCCCACCCCCAGGTGTAGAACAGTGCATAACAGCCTCAGATTCATTAGATTCAACAATATCCCCCCAGTCCTTCATGGGTAAATCAGCGGTTATCGAAGCAATATTGTCCTTATAAGCAACATTGTCTCTAGAAGCAGGTACCTCGGTGGAACTTATGCAGGAAGGTGCAGGCCTGTGCAGGAAAAACAGCACTCCATGCGTATCCTCGTCCCAGAATAAATCCGGCGTCCAGGTGCCTGAATCAGTTCTGGTCCATCCAGCGCGAACAAGCGCATCCGACGCAGTCCATTGGGTTTCCTTCCTCTCAGGTGCAGCCGGTAAGCCAAAGCGGGTACTGATGAGACTGGAGGTGGTATTCAAGCAAACTGCTGGCAAAGCCAGTCGAGTGACTCCCAAAAGTGGCTCTGAAGCTGCACAAGCAATCCTGGACCCCATACCGGAAACAGCAGGTGGAAACACTCGAGGAACACAGTCAGCAGCCTCTGAACTTAGTTCCACCTCCGAGGCCATAGGAACTAGGTGCCGTGCAGGCAAGGAAGAATTCGGAGCTGTAGTTGCAGGAAGTGGCATTACCACCACCAGATTCACTTCGGTCGACTCCTCAGACACAGGGACAGTAGCAGGGACTGCCACTGATGGCAGTGCTAAGGTACACTCCATGACCTCTCTTGATCGAGATGCAGCACACACTGAGGTCTCCATGTTGCAGATCAGAGAACCCCCTACCGAAGAGTAGGGGAATTTCCCCGGTGTCCTTGCCAAATTTCCCTCATTCACTAAAAATACCACCAACAGCTTAATCTGGTTCAAGATCAGCTGGCATTCATCTGTATCCACCTCCCCCGGGTCGTGCCTGAAAATAGGCAGGATTTGTCTAGTGCACTTACCCGGTAAACAAAAACTAAATAAATAAAATAAATAAAGTTGGTGTTCTAGTAATGCTGTGCTCCCTCCCTCCCTCTCTCTCATAAGGGATTCCTAGGATCCAGATATTAGGGGTCTCAGGAATAACAGTAACTACTGCTGTGTTACATGTCTCTATGACTGGCTTCCAGAAAGGATGAATTCTGGGGCAGAACCAAATAATATGTGCAGTGTCTCCAGCAACAGTTGGAGATCTGTATTCCCATGTGGACATGTTTTGCAGGGATTCTGTGCCACCTCCCTAGTATTTTTTGGGGGAGGATTAATTGTAGCTTGTGGTCTTGGGTGGATATACTGTATGTGTTCATCTCCAACAGACCTCCCATTTAGGACCTGCAGTTTTAGTGGAGAGGTCTGAATTCCATTGGAGTCTCTGAGACTCCCATGTAGGAAGGTTGCACTCCTGTAGCATCCTATATGTATATTTCCTTCCTCGTCTAGGATCCCTCAGGAGTCTCTCCACCATCTCACTCATGTCTGAGGTAGGTAAGGAGTATTAAGGGCCCCTTCTGGGTGTGTCTAATTTGTAGGTATCTGCAATTGTCTCGGGCTGAGATATCAAATTCCTCTTTCAGTTGCATGAAGGATTTCAGGGTATTTTGGGAACAATCCACCATGTCACCCAAGGTTAGGATGCCCTTAGTTTGCCATTCTTTCCAAATTAGTGCCCGCTCCCCATACATATATTTGGATCATTCCATAAAGGTTTCAATTTGCCTAAAGTATAGGACTTCCACTCCTTATATTTCATCAGAACCTTCCATGCCTGCCTGGAGAACTTAACTGTAGGACTATTACCCCATCAGCTTGGGGAGAAGTCTCTTAGGACGAGACTAATAGGGAGTGGGTCAAGTAGTGCCTGTTCTGCATCCTGCCCATCGTGAGCAGTTAGCTGAGGCTGGCATTAACCAACATATTGCCTGTTTGATTCCTTGAGCTATGTGATGTGCCCTTATTTAGGGAGGATTCCACTCTCCTTTACTCAGGGGTGCCCTCAGGATTTTTTTGTTAAACCTTGGTTTCTTACCTTCCCAGATGAAAGTAGTTATGAGTCTATCAATGCTTGTTCATGTTGAGGATAGGATCATGAGCAGGAGATTTTTAAGGCAGTAAAGCAGTTTGGGTAGGGCCATCATTTTAAAGGCAGCAATTCTACCTGGAAGAGAGAGGGACAACTTTTTCCATCTCTTTACATCTAGGGAAAGTTCAAGCAATAATGGGGTGAGGTTGGAGTTGACTAGATCCTGCCATCTAGATGTGATTGTCATACCTAGATATGGAATACCCTGCGGCGCCCATTTCAGAGTTCTTCCTCCCACCCGAGCCATATCTGGGGTACAGCTGTGGATGGGGAGGACTTCCCTCTTTTCCCAGTTTATTCTTAGGCCTGAAATGTTACCAAATTCTAGAAGAATATCCAGTACTCTTGGGTGGGATTCTGATACCCCACAGACTAGATCCTGCATCATCTGCATACAGTAGGGTTTTGGTCACCATACCACCTAACTGTATCCCCTGGATCTTCTCTGACTGCCGTATGAGGGCCACTAAGGGCTCCATAGCTATGGGAAAGAGGAGTGGGGACAAGGGATATCCTTGCCTTGTTCCTTGATGTAATGTAAAGGGGAGGATAATAACCATTTAGTAAGAACCATAGCTTCCGGGGAGGAGTATAGTGTTTAGACTAATGACACAAAGCTAGGACCTACTCCCATCATTTCAATCACCTCAAATAGCCCCATTCCATGGAATCTAATGCCTTTTCTGCATCTATAGCTATCAAGGTGGAAGACTCCAGCGCCTGTTTGACCTTGGCCAGAACATTGATTAGGAGCCTCAAGTTATCAGCTCCCTGCCTGCCTTCATGAATCCAGCCTTGGATTTAAGAATGATGGCAGGTAATGCCTACTCTAGCCTAGATGCCATCACTTTTACTAATATCTTTACATCAGCATTGAGGAGGGATATCGGGCAGTAGTTGGTACAGAGTGTTTTGTCTTTGTTAGGCTTGGATATTACCTTAACGACTGCCTGCCACATTGTTGGGGTGAGGGCCCCCTTTTGCAATGTCATGTGGAATATTGAGTGTAATGGTGACATCAGGGTGGTAGAGAAGGCCTGATAGAAGTCAGCTGGCAGACTATCTGGTCCCAGGGCCTTTCCTCTGGCCAACGTCGTGATGGCCACTCCCAACCTCCTAATCCTTCGATGGACTAGCCAGATAGGCAGACATTTCTGGTGAAACTTGGGGAAGGTGGATGGTTCTCAAAAACTGATTTATTTTATCTGTGTGGGTGGCCCCTTGGGATGTGTACAGGTTTTGGTAACATTTTTTAAATGTGATGTTGATGTGGGGAAGGGGTGTGTGAGGAGAGGGTACCATCTGGTAGGTAAAGATACAAAATCAGAGATTCTGTTTTTATTTCAGCTGGTATGCTAGAAGCTTACTGACTTTCTCTCCTTGTTCCCGGTATTGCTGACGCAGATAAAATAATGCTCTTTCAGCTTTTTGGGTGTGTAGGGAGTTAAGTTTATATTTAAGTAAGGCCACATTTCGAAATTCTAAGTCTGACTTAGTAATCTGGGCATAGTATTTTTTCTCGGTCTCTCTCAGTTCTACTGTTAGTAGCTCTATTTCCTGCCTCCACTTACAGTTTTCATGCCATGCATAGCTAATAATGTGGCCTCTGACGTATTCTTTGGAAGCATCCCACACCACCCCTTCCTCTATCTCCGGAGAGGTGTTGGTGTCAAAGAAAAATTGTATCTTGTTAGTCAGCCAAGCCATGAACTGTGGGTTCTGCAGTAGGAGAGGGTTAAGTCTCCATCTTGGAGTCTTAGTGGGATTGTCAGCTAGAACCAGGGTGTTTGCTAGCAGGGAGTGGTCTGACAGGGAAATAGGGTGAATCGTTGCATCCACTACTTCATGTATACATTTAGAGCTCACTAGGAAGTAGTCCAAGTGGTTGCACATCAGGTATCTGGCAGACCGAAAGGTGTAATCCCTATCAGTAGGGTGTTTTAACCTCCATACATCTATCAACCCATGTTCCTGACATTCTGTCATTACAGCCCTCCTAGCCATTTTATGTGAAGGTTCTCCTGAATGTACAAAGGTACTATCCAAGATGGGGTCCAACACTAAGGTTAAGGTCCTCTCCTGTGACTACCAATGTGCCTGGTGAACCCATACCTTGTTATATCTGTGCCAGGGACAGCAAGAAGGGGACATCCACATTCAGGCCATATACATTAGCTATAATTATTGATCTCTCCTGAATTCTACCTACTAGGGCTATCCATCTCCCCTCCTTGTCTGTAACCTCTCTATCTATTTGTAAGGAAACACCCTTTCTGAACAGGATAGATACCCCCCCTTTTTGTTGTATATACAACAGAGGCTTCTTTACCCACCCATCCCTTCACTAACTTCTTTGCCTTTGGTCTTAGAAAGTGGGTCTCCTGCTGCAGAGCTATGTTGCATTTAAATAAATTAAGGTAGAAAATAATTTTCTTTCTTTTGATAGGGTGGTTTAGCTCTTGTACATTTCAGGAGACTAACTTTAACTCTGTCATCTGAGAGCCACCTTTACCTGCCCGTCCATATGCATAATCCAAGAAAAAGGGTAGATCTTACAAGCTCTCGTTAGGTCCCAAGTTCGTTTCCAATGTAGCAGTGCCATGCGGTGTCTCCTCCTGAGTATGTCCCACCATGGTATCAATGCTAGGGAATAAAACCAGATAGACGTGTAGATTGAGAGTCTATAAGCAACCATATACTGAGTTAAAAGATCAGGATCCATTAGGCATCTAGCAAGAAACATAGGTCTAAGTTGGATAACATCAGAAAGCAACGCTTTTTGAACAATCCTAAACATGACCTTCAACATAACAGACAATATCCAATGTGAACACAACTTTTTAGCTAGTGGAAGGTTGCTCATACTAGAAGAGGCAGGAAAATTCCCAGCCAACATCTGCCATTCTCCCACTGCTGCACTATCAACCCCTTTTTTGGTGGCTGTGCAATCTCTGCTACTTGCCACCACCACAGTGCACTGTGAAACATCTCTGCAACCATCACTATGGGTCTCTTCAGCCTAGTAGCCATATCCATGGTGCATACCTTACTTTGGGTGGGGGTGTTTAGGAATCTGAGATCCAGAGCCAAAACTATGATCCTGCTCTTAAGGGTATTTGTGGCAGTGCCTCCAGAATGTACATGTTTATTCCCATATGAATTCTGAATATTCTAAATGAACAGAAGCTATGTGGAGCAGGGGGTTGGGGGGTGGAGGTCCTGCCATAGAGATGCCACTCTCCAGATATCCCTCGGTCTTCTGTTTTCCCAAATATAGTCAGGGGCATGATAGTCCTCTTCCACCAGGGGGCGAGGGGGAACGTGTCAATTTATGTCTATCATATAGCATCTGTTTCTCTCTCTGTAGCTGCATGAATAGACAATCTGCTGTGCCAGTATATGCCCCTTTTCATTCATATCATGTTCCCTCTCTAATTTCTCTACTGTCTTATCCACAGCATCCCCCTCCCCTTTCACTCCTCCTTTCTCAAGTCAGATTTTCCACCTGTGCTTCTTTGTGGTCTTTTCTATGACTGATGAAGAGCACTCCCTATTTTAGTTATCCCCTCAACAAAGCCCCTTTTCCTTGCCATCACACCCCCCGGCCCCCCGATGGAGAAATAGATACAATGGGCTTCATTTCAACAACAAAAAGTAGGAGAAAATGGATTTATTTACTTTGGACTTGCGTAATAGCACCTTTCCCTTCCACTCGGTGGCTGCTTATCAGTGCACTTCTTTCTTCTGTACATGAAAACTAAATCCATTTTGTGTGATTTTGAAATGGGGTTTATCTACAGTTTGACATTCAGTGCCTTGTAGCTGGCTTAAACAAAACAGTCTGATAATTTATACTCCCCCTTATCAAGAGTGTTCAGCCTCTTCCCGTATTTGATGAATAGTTATTCCCCCACCCATACTCTGATACTCGCCCGCTCTCCCTTTCACCCCTCTATTTCTTAATTGCAAATGCTCAGTAAGTGTAAAGATTATATAGTGGGAGGAGAAGGTGCTTACCCATCTATACCCTGCCCTTCCATTTTAGAATCCTTTGCAGCATTACCTTCTTCTCGCTTCTCTGTTTAGGCACCAAATTTTGCATTACTGTGTAAAGGAGCCACAGTGAGGTAAACAATTTGAAAGTGGTAAAGGAAAGTCAAAAAGGGCAAAGCCAGAGGGTTGGAGGTAGAGTATGAAGAGTAGGGTGCAATATGGGCTTAAATAGGTGATAGTGAAAGTTGGGGGTTGCAAAAGGACAGATAAGCATATAGCAAAGAAAGACAGTCAACAGTATATTCAAACAGTGACATAAATACTATAGCCCATATTTTATAATGGGTTCAGCATATGCTGTAGTAGTCCTACTCCTGTCCTCAGGCCTCCGATCATCAGTCTGAGGCCTTTCAATGCAGTCAACAAGCAGGTCTTCTTTGGTTGGGACTTGGGAGTGACAAAGTGTCCCTCTGCTGCAAAGTTCCCTTGACATCTCCCTTCACTATGTTTGCCAAGCTTGGCCAACAGGATAGTCTGCCTTCATCGGGCGTATGACAGTCCATTTCTTCTGTAGTTCTTGTATCCAAAATCCTGATGGTGTCCCTCTCTTGGCTGGAGCTTTGTTTTTCCTTCATAACCTTGTTAGGCAGCTCTCTCCCCCCAGGAGTGAGTCCAGGAGCCCAGGGATGAGTGTCTGGAGCTCCTACTGCAGTTCCAGATTCTCAGTTTGGGCTAGGGAGATATGCTGTGGGCTTATTTTCACTGTGTGCTTTGTTGCTGCTTTCTTCTGTGTTTTACTGTTTGCCAATGACCTTGAATCTCCACTTTGTTAAGGCAGGCTGACTACTGCGAACTGTGTATTGGAGTGGGCCTACCTTCATCTTAGAATGTGTGTGCCAAGCTGTCACAATGCGGTGATGTTGGTTTTCTGCCCAAGTCCACCCAGCCCTTCCGCCCCTTGATTGCCTGGGCAGTAAAATGTTCAGCTGTGTATAGGGTAGTAAAGGATTGCCACAGTTGTTCCATGCAGGGTAGCAGGGTACCTCAATGAATTTTGTTTGCCAACTCTAGCCAGGTCTTTTTTCACTGCTGAAAAAGCTTTGTGACATTCTGCCACCTCCTGCGATAAGTCCTGAAACAGATATACCCTGTGCCCATTCCAGTACAATTGTCCTTTTTCTCTTGCTTTCCTTGGGATGTCCTCTTTCACACTGTAGTGCAAAAAGTAATCCAGTATGGGTCTTGGTGGTTCTCCTCGAGCAGGTCTTGGTGCCAGGGTTCTGTGGGACCTCTCCACTTCTAATGGTCCATCCCAGTAATAGTTAAGTAGCTTCAGAAGCATGGTCTGTAAGAATTCATTCATGTGGGACCCTTCCAAGCCATTCAAGTTGCCCACAATTCTTATATTGTTGCAGAAACCTCTGTTTTTGAGGTTGTTTACCTTAGCCCATAACTGAGCCATCTGTCTTTCCAGTGTGGCTATGCGGTTCTCTTGCTGTGTGCCTTTGGATTCTACCTGGAGTGAGAAAAGTTCTGTTTCAGCAGTGCAAATTTCCATTGCTTCACTCTATGTTCCACCACTGCCACAGACTGCCATATTGTGGGTATATCTGCCAGCAAGGTTTGTAACATTTGTTTTATTTCCATAATGTCGACATTTGCTGGTGATTGTTGCCGGTCTGTCATCTTGGCCCGCTGGGAGGTTTCTACCATGCACTGCTGTCTCCTGCCATGTGGCTCTGCTTGCAGTCTGTCTGGTAGTCTTTTCTGGCACCGACTGAAGTAATCCCCCATTGGTATTTGCTCTAAACCCCTCAGCAGGGTCACCACCTGTTGTGCTACTGGTCCTTGAGTTCTGATCCTATTTTAGTGGCTAAAGTATATGTATAGGCCATGTTTTAGCTCAATAGTTACACGGAGCTCACAGATTAAGCATCCATCTTGGTTGGCGGCTCTCTAGCGGCCCCCGGCTTGTTACATCTTTTACAAAATATATATAAATATTTTCATATTTCACATGGCTGTATGCAGTGTGTTCTTTCCTAGGGATCTTTAACAGGTAGATGACCCGTGCGCCCCCCCCCATCCACATCTCCGCAGGTGCAGGGGTGGTTGATGGCCTTCTCATCCCCCACCATTCCCTGTCCCGAGGGGGGGGCTCCACTGTGTGTTTCACTGTGGTCACCTGCACAGGTTGTACAGTTGGCCTGTGACATGTCTGTCCTTCCATTCCATCCTGCCGGTTCACTGTGGTGGCCCGGTCATGCACTGTGTGGATGGCACTGCCTGCAGCATGCCCCTTGCAGACCCATGTGCACATGTCCTGGACTGTTGTCTGACATAGACTGCCATTGGGGTGTGCCCCATGTGTGTCTGCACAGGCTCCATGTCATTGTGGTTGTGTCCTGGTGACAGAGTGAGCCTTCCATCATGCTGGCAAGTCTGCTGCAGTGTCCATCATTCTCCCACATCACCGCTATCCATGGGTCATGGCCACTGTTCTACTCCTCTGTCAATAGCAGTTTGTGTCTACCATGGGCATTGTGCTTAGCCAGGCACATGCCTGGGCATGTCTGTATGGTACACAGGGATGGAACCTCGCAGTCCTTGCGTCAGGCCCTTTCAGCCCCTGTGGTGTGCCACTGGGCCTCCGCTATCCTCTGGGCTGCTATGCTTTTGTGCCAGCCCTGTTCTCACATGCACACATGCATTGCTCCACAACCACTGTTTGTGCATCTGTGCCCTGCCCCTTTGTGCATGGTTTCCCCATATTCAAATGTGGCCTGCTGCACTGCTCATCTCCCAGTGTGCGATAACGCATACTCAGGATGTTCAGTCATGTTTGTATGATTGCATTTGCTGGCTCGCTTTTTGAATATCCTGTTGTTTTGTGCTGGAGCAGTTATATGCGCAGCACAATCACTTACGTGGTGCATCCAGCCATCTCTGAATATGGGGCCCTATGTACTTAATTATTATTAACGTACTTGGCACTGGCAGCAATTATTTCTTGGCTGTAATAAGGATGTATTTATCATTGTGTGTCATCAGGTGCACACACAGCAGTGGCAAACTGTTTATTTTATTGACTGCACTGCACTTGACTGCACTGCACTTGACTGATGTGATTGCCTGGGCGGTGGTCAGTAAAATACATCTTTCATTTCTTTTTTAAAAGATGCTGCTGTGCCAAGTAGAAGAAGAATATGATGCCCTAGAGCATGTTTTGGTTATATTACACACTAAATTAGGCAAGAAAATATTGCATGGATTGGTATATAGGCCACCTTTTCAAGAGCTAAGTGTAGAAGTGGACTTCTACACAGTCTTAAACACATTGAGTCCTGACAATAAAATTATTCTCCTATGTGATTTAAATATCATAGGAATCATAGGAATGTACAAGTCGAGAAGCTTGCACCATTTTGTCTTGCCCATAAGATTAATATCCTATTATCCCCTTATTCTTCATATAATGGTCTAATGTCATTTTAAAATTTGACATGCTATCACTATATAGTATTGTTGCTGGCAAACTATTCCACTCAGAGACAACCCTATGGTTAAACCAGTGACCCTTTGGCTTCTTTTAAAAATGTAGCCCTTTCAACTGTTTTTCATGTCCTCTAAAATTTCTTTCATGTGTCCTTGCCTCTTATCCCAGGCATTCCCATAGGTCATTATTTTCAAAGGTCCTACAGACAAGGCACATGTCACCTCTTAACCATCTATATCTGAGGGAAAACATATCCAGTTCCTTCAACCTACCATCATAGCATGATGTTGTTACATTTGTTACCATTTTTGTAGCTCTCCTCTGCACCCTCTCCTGTCTATCTACTTGGGCCTGTGCATACAGTGCCCAAAACTGCACACAGTACTTCATGTGTGGCCTGACCAGGCTGCAGTACAAGGGCATCAATATCTCTCTCTCCTGACTCCTGATGGTTCTACAGATACAGCCCAAAATCCTACTAGCCTTTCTTGAAACCTCCCTGCACTGGTCATGGAACTTCAAATTATTTGAGACCAAGACACCAAGATCCTTTTCTGTTATTGCTACTTTTAGTTCAATACCGTAGAGGTCATATTTGGCCATTAGGTTTCTAGTACCAAGATGCCTCACTTTGCACTTGTCAATATTGAACTTTAACCTCTTTTTAGTGGCCCAAACAGATATATTATTCAGTTCCTCCTGAAAGGATTTTACATCTTCGGTGTCACCAACGATGGCCTCTGTTTTGGCGTCGTCCACGAATTTGCTCAACCAATCATTAGTTGTGCATTTTATGGATGCTTTAAATATATTAAAAAGTATCAGCCCTAGTACTGATCCCTGAGGGACCCCTCTGGTGACACCAGCCCAGTTGGAGTGATGTCCTTTAAGGACAATTCTCTGTTGCCTATGATCTAACCAGGAAATGATCTAGTTCAGCAATAACCCACTAATTCCCAAATCACAGTGAGAATCCATTAACTCTGGGAGAGGCAAAAAATCAAATGCATTGGTGAAATCAATATATACCTTATCTACTGGGATGTTCTGGTCCAAAGCTGCACTGACGGATTCAAAGAAATTAATTAAATTGGTCATACATAACCTGCCTTTACTAAACCCATGTTGTATAGGGTCTACCTGACCTGTGTCATTAAGGAATTGTTCCAGGTGCTCTTCAATAACAGCCTCCAAAATGTTCCCCATGACCGAGGTCAAACTGATTGGCCTGTAGTTACCAAGAGTAGATCTATCTCCCTTTTAATGTAAGGGTGTGACATGTGCCAATCACATATAATGCTGCCCTCGTTCAGAGACTGCTGAAATATTCTGGTCAGAGGTTCTGCAATCTGTTCTGCTGTCTCTTTTAAGAGCCTTGGATGCATTCCATCAGGTCCAGATGACTTACTGGGATCAAGATTTTTGAGCCTCATCTGAATATTTGTGCTCTCAGTCTTAATCTCACTGGTATCTAAGATGTCATTATACCTCCCCAATGAGCAGTTTCTTCTATGACGAATACCAACAAAGAATTTGTTAAGGGGCTCTGCTTGTTCTCCGCTGTCTGTAATATACCTCCCATTCTCAAGAAGTGGACCCACTTGGACCTTTATTTTCTTGGATCCATTTGCATAATTATAAAAACATTTCTAATTATTTTTGGTGTTAACTGCTAGGTTCTTTTCAAATTCGCTGTTGGTCCTCTTTATAAGCATCTTGCATTCCTTAAACTTTGTTTTATAGTTCAGCCATGATTCCTATACCCCCCTGATTTTGGCCAAGTTGCAGGCCTTCTTTTTATGATTTATTGCCCATTTTATACCTTTGGTAAACCACACTGGAATTCTGCCCCGATTGCTGTATTTCAGTTTGAGTGGGGCATATTTATCTTCACAAAATTTAAGCCTGTTCTTGAACAGCTCCCATTTCATTTCTAGAGTCTTGCCACTAGAGCCCTCATTCCAGTACTCCTTACAATATACTGATGGATTGCATCAATATTTGCTCTGTTATAGCATCTGAATGAAGTAGCTCCACTCTGAGCAATCTATTAATTCAGATGGAGAACTGGACCATACTATGGTCACTCCCAGAGAGAGGTTCCCTAACCAGGCAATCAAAGATATTCTCTTCCATGTTACTTATCAGTAAGTCAAGCATACGATGACTTCTGGTGTCTTCTTTAACATAGTTTTCCAGACATAAATTGTCCAGAATGTCAAGAAACTCAGTTTCTATTGTTGACTGTCCTGTTTTCATCCCCCAATCTATCCCTGGAAAACTGAAATCTCTCAAGATAACAATGTTCTTGCCTTCATCATGATTTTTAATTATGTCTAGAAAACATAGTGTCTCATCAACACACTGGGATGGAGGCCTGTAACACAGCCCAATATTAATCTTTGCATTAGATTCTGGCATTAGACTTATCCATAACTGCTCTTCATCTATAATATTATTGTCATTTATTAAGCTGACACTAACACCCTCATTAATAAGTACTGCTACCACTCCACCTCTTTTGCCTTGTCTTGATTTTTGGAATAATTGATACCTCAAGGGGACTAAACTCCACTAATCTTCATCACACCACGTTTCTGTGATTGCACAGAGGGTAATGTCTTTAGTTACTAGAATATAATTTAGTTCCTCAAACTTGTTCTTCAAGCTTCTTGCATTAAGCAGCAAAGCACTTCAAATCTCATCTCTTTTTTTTTTTTTCGCTTATTCTTTTTACCTCCTCTCTGGCCACCTGGACTGCTCCTCTGTCCTCTCATCCTCGAGGGAATCCAGCCACCATCTGCCTCTAACACAACCAACCGACACCCTACTCCTGTGGCTTACCCCCCCACAGAGGGGAGGCAGGGTGCCCCAAACTCCCAACCGAACACGGATCCATTGCAGGTTCAACATTGGCCACAGTGAACACACACAGATGGCCTTCAAGCTGCACGAAGAACAGGTGCCATCCATTTTCTATTTTTTACAGTCCCCTGGAACCTGGAACGTGCAATGACATTGGTGGGGGAGGGAGCACGCACACATCCGCACATGTTCAATCCAGGTCGTCGGCCCCAAACTCCACGCCAAGCTGCTACCTGACACCCTGTCTCCCAGCCTCCACCAGGGGGTAACCGGGCACTGACTAATGAGGACCTTCCTCCCTGAGAAGGAAAGCAGTCTGTCAGATGCTCGATCCTTCTCGACCCCTGCCAACCCCCAGCAGCCCATGTTCGTTCCCGAACATGGGTCGCCGGCGTAGGGTGAGGTAAGGAGTCCAGCACCTCAGCCCTCAGCGCCACTGGGCCGGCAAATCCCATCTCTTTTAATGTGAACAGTATTGGACCAATGAGGTTTAAAAGTGCTGTCCCCATATTCCTTTGTTGATATACTGTGCCAACACCCTTGTACCCACTCTATTCAAATGAAGCACATCTGCTGCAAAAAGGTTGGGCTGATTTTGAAATGGCTTCCCAGTTGTCCAAGTAATAGAAATTCTCCCATGTACACCACCTTTTAATCCAGCCATTCAGCCAGGTAATATCCAGTGTTCTTTTTCTCCCTCTCCTCGGTATTGTTAACAGACTTGAAATTATGACATCACAGTTTTTTTCTTCAAGTTTAGTTCCTAATTTTTTGAATACCCTCTGATTATCCAGAAGAGTATATCTTCCAAGTTCATTTGTTCCTACATACAATACAAAGATAAGCTCAATAATGTAGGAGGCAGTATAGCGCGGTGGTTTAAGGCTCTGAGCTGTAAATCTGGTGATGTCCAGCAGACCAGACCTGGGTTTGAATCCCATAGTTTCCACTTGCATACTGTGTGACCCTGAGCAAGTCACTTAACTTTCCTGTGCTCCCAGGTCGCACCTGTAAAAAAAAAAAAAGCTTTCAGCTTAGCTTGCTACTCCTGGTTAAACAACTTAAAAAAAAAAATGCATTCCATAAACCCTTTCAGACCTTTATCCACATCTCTAATTTCAGCACCAGAAAGGCTAGATACACTTGTTATCTTCCTATTTTTACATATATTCAGTACATATCTGCATATTTGATTATTGAATCCACTACAACTATTATATCATGGTCTGGGATACCTGCTGTATTTTGGGGTGGATCCTGCCTACTTTTATCTGATGTTGGTGGGCTACAGTTTCCTTTGATTGGATAATATTATCCAGATTCTGCTTCATTTCAGAATTTCTATTGGTTTTATCCCCATTACTTACTTAAATATGCCAGGAATTGACTGGGTAAGGCTAAGTGGTAAAAGCAACTCTATAATTAGCTTCCTGGACGTACTTCATGACAAAGGTCTGGAGCAATAAGTAACTAAAACTACTAGAGGGAGCAACATCCTCAATTTAGTTTTAAGCAATACAGATGAACAAATTTCAGACTGTAGAACGACTACCCCTCTGAGGAACAGTGACCACAACATACTCAGATTTGACATAATCGGGGCTGCAACAAAAGTAAAAGGTGGTTCCACAATTAACTGTTTTAACAGAGCTGATTTCAACATAATGAGACAAGAACTTAGTTATTGGAGCTGGGAAGCAGATTTTAGGAACTTGGATCTAAATACCATGTGGGATATTTTAGCTAGTAATCTGAATGAACTGGTTAGTAAATATGTACCTGAGCGTATAAAATACAATACCTCAGGAAAAATTCCCAAATGGATGGAATAGAGACTAAGCAGGGCAATAAAAAGGGAAAAAAAAGCCTTCGTTAAGGCAAGGAGGGTCAACATATCTAGCGCAGGGACCAAATATAAGTCTGAAGTAAAAGTCTGCAAAAAGGTTATTAGAACCAATAAACAAGATTATGAACAGCACCTGGCTAGGGATGCAAAGGACAACTATGCAAGCAATAATACCCAACAGGGTGGGCGGTATTGGGCAATACCAGACCGCCCAGGGGCATATGAAGTCCGACGCCACAGGCGGAGGGCCTTATAACCCGAGGTCTGGTATTATGAACCACCCTGGAAAACGTATGCAGCAAGAAATGGGCTACCTGTGGTGGTTTTATGTGAGATTTAAAAAGTTAGGGAAAAAATAAAAACATTAAAAAATAATGAAGTTTAAGTTACTTGGTTGTAAAGTAGTCCCATGTTTCCATGGTAACCCATCTCTTCGTCTTCTCCTGTATATTCTCTTGTACTTTTGCCCTACCCCTACAACCAACTCTAGAACACGTTTTCCCAGCCAGCAAACATAAGCAGCCTCTGTTTTGTGCATTTCTTAAACATTTTATTTTTCAACTTCGGAACTTGCGGCAGTTAGGAAGAGCACAACCTTATTTGACCCTGCACGTAAAAGCAGGAAATGCATTCCACGGTATGGTGCTTGTCGTGGAAATTTTAAGTAATGGTTTTTTGTTTAATGAGTTTCCCAGTCATCGCTGCCTACCCTGAGGGCCGGGACTCAGTTACTGTTGTTTTTATGTTTCTTTTTTTTTTTTGCAGCTGTTTTCTGGTTCCTTGTCATAGCTGTCTTTCCTGAGGACCAGAAGTGTGAAGAGGAGCACCGTTTGCTGCTATTCAACCTGTATATAGAGGTAGAGCCCGGAGGCTCTAGAAAGAGAAATAGATCTGACTGAAGATCTAACAGGTTAGACATTGTTTTTGTACGAGAAGTTTTTTTTTGTTGCTGTTTTAAACAGGTGGGGAGATCAGGGATTAGTACTGTTGGGGAGGCTTATGCTGGGGAATGGGCACGTGCAAACTATCGCTCCATGATCGAGTGGAAGAGGAAGAAGAAGAAGAACAGGAAAAAATGTTTTTATTTGTTTTCTGTTTATACTGCTGTCATTTTTTAAATTACATGTTACTGGGTCTACTGCTTAGGCTAAGGAGTGAAGTGGGGGGGTCTCCCAAAACTAAGCGAGGGGAAAAATGGCGCAGATTTTAAATATAAAATTAGGCATCTTAGCCAATTAGGAAGCAGGGATGGGCAGTAGGATATTTCAATGGGTGAAGGGGCACTGTAGGCTGGCTCTTTTTATTTCCTGGGTATCTATTGAAAGTTGATGTACCCCCCTGGCAAGGCTACTAGCCAATCAGATGCCAGGAAATAAAAAGTCAATTTTCTAAAAAACATTTTATAATTACATTAATTACAAAAGAGGCACTAATGTACAGGTCAGCCCATTGCAAGGTGACAAAGGTCAGTTAAAAAGGGACACTAAGCAAATGGTTCCAATATTGAATAATTACTTTTATACAGTTATGAACAAAAAAACAGATAAATCATTCCCCTTAAGAGTGGACCCCATAGCGCAGGGATTATGGATACAAGTGAGTGGTATTAGAACCAGGTTGCAATGGATCGATCCTAATAAGGCTCTTGGTCCAGATGGAATCCACCCTACAGTTATGAAGGAATTGGCTGATGTATTGGCTGAACCAGTCACCTTTTTGTTTCAGACCTCCCTCAAAATGGGCAAAGTGGTAGAATACTGGAGGAAGGCAATGGTGGTCCCAATCTTTAAGAAATGGAACAGAAGTCAGGTGAATAACTATTATCTGATTAGCCTGACATCACTTATTGGCAAAGTTCTTGCATGTCTAATAAAAGAGAAAGTAGAAAGGCACATTAGGGACTCAAACATAACCGATCACATACAACATGGTTTTGTCAAGGGAAGATCGTGTCTAACCAACCTATTAGAATTGTAAGACAAGGTTAGCAATGCACTAGACAAAGAGCAATCAGTGGATGTTATTTAGTTGGAATACATGAAGGCATTCGATACTGTGCCACACTATGAGCTAGTAGAGAGACACTGGTAAAGGCAGGCATCAATGATAATATTGTGGCCTGGATCGAATCATGGCTTCTTGATAGGAAGCAACAAATGGTGATCTGTGGAGTTTATTGATTTATTTATTTTAGTTTTTGTTGACCGGGTAAGTGCACTAGACAAATCATGCCTATTTTCAGGCACAACCCAGGGGAGGGGGATACAGATGAATGCCAATTGACCTTGAACCAGATTAAGCTGTTGGTGGCATTTTTAGTAAATGAGGGAAATTTGGCCAGGACACCGGGGAAATTCCCCTACTCTTTGGAGGCAGAGGGCGCTGTGTGGCTGAGCATTGCTACTGCTTTGTGGCGTCTGGAGTCTTGGGAGAGATGGATGTGCGGGAGGCTAAGGAGAGGGTCTCCTCCTTGGCCCCTATTGCGCTACAATGGAGATTGACTCTGAAGGAGCTTTGTTGGCAGTGGAAATTGTGGATACGGAGGTGGTTTTGAATAGCAAGGAAGAAGAGGACTCACCGATGGATGCGGGGTTGGGAGTCCTTGCACAACAGCAGGAAACATAGCCCGTGGAGCAGGATGTGGCAGTGGAATTACACCACCAGTTGGAAGAAGCGGAACGCTGCTATTGGGCAGTGAGGAATCGTCTGCATGAGGCACTTAAAAGGAAGGCAGTAATAGTGGTGGCACAGGAAGCGGAAGTGCTGGAACAAGGTATGGCAGCAGACGTGGAAAGAAGAGTTCTTGTGGTCGGCTCGACTGGAGAGCTGGTGAGTCCAAAAGGAGATATTTCAGCTATGAACTTTGTTGAGTGTGCTGGGGTAAACTCTGCAGAAGTGGGGGAATTGAAAGCAGAGAAGCAAACAGCAAGTTTGGGGGCTGTTATGGGGGATGAGGACATGCTAGATGGACAATTGGCAGACATGCAGGGTATGGGAGCTCCTGCTACAATTTGATGCCCACAGTAACATTTAATATTGGGTCCTCAGTAGGAGACACAAAACGACTTTTAAAGAGGGGGGGCAGGAAACTGCAGGTCCGAGTAATGGATGGGCCCAGGCAGGGGCAAGATCAGCAGCAAGTGGACAAAGACCCAGGTAATTGGGTAACGACAGCCTTGTAAGCTGCAGGCTGAGTGAAAAGTCCTATGGGGAGTGGGTGGGATGCAAATTTGGATGGTGTAGGATCCTTTACATCAGGAGTTTCTGGAGCTCCAGAAGTGGCTCCCCCCCCCGATGCTACTGTAAGTCCTTCATTGCCCCTGGGACAGTTTTCCCCTTCAGGAAAAGAGCCAGCTCAGCAACATGATGAGCCTCATCCTTTATTAAAAGTAATTAGAGATCAGGAAGCAGAGGGTTCCAGTACATCGGTGGAGGAAACAATGAGAGCACCAGGATTGGAACAACAGGATACTGATTCCGCAGTATTACCAGAGAATGCCTCTCTGGTTTCAGCCCCTGATAAAGTATGGCATGGGAAGGTGAAGGAGCATTTGTTCCCAACTGACAGAGGCCCACTGTTGGAACCAGCTGTAAGAAGGAACGCTGTAAGGCTAAAATATAGGGGTGACATCTCCACAGTCCTGGATAGACAGTTTGTTGGTAGGGTTTTGTTAAAAGATAGTGTGAAGTACTATACGCATGAGATTTATGCATTAATACATGTGCCAGGAGATACTATCTCTGATGTTAGTTTCAAACATCTTGCAGGCCTAGAAAGATTCTGGAAGCAATATTGTATTATGAAACTTTCAACTTTATGGAGGCCTTTTTTGGCAATTCCGCTAACAAAACCCCTCACAAAAAAGATTACTGTGTTATTTCGAAATGAAGGGGTGAATGTTGCGGACATCACTTAATGGTTGCAGCAGCGTTGTACTGTTAAAGGTTTTCCTGAGCCCATTTTGGATGAGGAGCAATTGTGCACTGGGGGTGGAAATATCAAGTGGTTCTGAATCTTGTACATGGCCAAACTAGTCATTTGCCAAATTGTTTTTTTTTTGGTGGGACAGGGGGATGATTTTCTATCCCGGGCACCCATGGGCTTGTTTTAAATGTGGGGATGTGGGTCATCTCAGTAATGTTTGTGATAAACAAAAATGTGGGTTGTGGGCAGAATTGGGGCATGTAGGGGCTCATTGTCGGCAACCACTGAGATGCAATTTATGTGATGAACAGGGGCACTCTTTTCATAATTACTCATGGGCCTCACATAATAATGTGGATATCACTGTCAGAGCTGAACAGGATGTTTATGTGGCTACTGATCAAAAAGAGAAGATGCGTATGGTTGAGTTGCTGAGCACAGTTCCTGATAGAAGTCCGCTGCCTCAAAGGGTCCCAAGGAAGATAGGTAGGGCTGGGTTTTTGGAGAAGGAGGTAGGGGATGAAATATTAGAGGAAGTGGATCAGAGTGTTGTACAAGACTTAGCTGTGGAAATAAGACCTGAAGAGTTAGTGGAATTAACTAGCCTCCCTTGTCAGGCTGAAGGAGGTGGAAGGGAGAAGGAAGACATTGATCAAAGTGTGGAAATAGTAGAAGAAGGTATTTCTATGCCCCCCCAGTACAGTTAGAGGTAGACTTCCAGAGAGTAACCAGGTCCAAAGCAGGAAAACTTTTAGCAAGCTCCCAAGTGCAGTTTAGAAGTATGGATGGGGTAGCAGTTCAAAATTCGTATGCACTATTGTTTGAGGAGTGGATGGAGGAGGATGGCTGTGATTCAGATCTCTCCTCTGTGGCCTCCTCTCAGGCAGAGGGTGCTTCAGAGGTTGGCCCTCATGAGAAGCTTAAAACTAGGAAGAGAAAGAAGAAAAAATGATTAAGTCGGGTATTTTCTTTTCCTTTTGTGCATTGGTTATGGCTCTCTCCTTTCTTACTGTCAATGTTAATAGTATAAAGTCCTATGAGAGGAGGCAGAGCACCTTTCTGAGTCTTAGTATTCGGGGTGGGCAGGTTATCTTGTTAGAGAATACAAGGTTACACACTTTATTGGAGGTACAGGCTGCACAAAAAGATTGGAGGTGGGGCGCATCTTATTGGTCAATAGGAGAAGAGCAGTGTTCTGGAATAGGTTTGCTTTTTTCAGGGGTTGTTGTTTAAATATTGCATGTTTATGATATACTACCAGGGAGAGCTATGGTTGTGAATGTGGTGATACAGAAAGAAGTATTTAGGATAGTAAATATATATGCTCCCCAGACTAAAGCAGAGAGGTCTAATTTGTTTAAAAAGGTAGAACCAAATTTGAGCACTTCTAAATTGGTGTTATGGGGTGGAGATTTTAATTGTGGGCGTTCTCATAGAGACTGGGGGAGGGCTACAAAGAACATTTTTTGTGATACTAATACATTATTAGCAGTATTGCACAGAAATAACCTGAGGGATGTGTATGCCATTTTACAACAGGAGCTGAAACACACCTTTTTAAAGGTAAACTATCTACCAGGATAGACTTCTGGTTTACATCAGCAAGAATTACTTGTCGAGAGGTAGAGTTGTTGCCATTCAAAAATTCAGACCATTTGGCAGTTAAACTATGGTTGGGAGACAGACAGAAATTAATAGCAGGTAGGGGCTATTGGAAAATGAATATTTCAGTATTTCAGGATGATTCTGTGGAAAAATCGATAATAGCTTTGTTCCTGGTAAGAAAGGATGTATGCTTTATGTATGATAGTCCCATAGAATGGTGGGAAGATACAAAGAAGGATCTGCAATATTTGTATATAACTTTTACGAAAAAGAAGGCTAAGGATAAGTATATTGCATATTTAGGACTTAGGACGAAATATACACAAACTCTAACACAAGCTGCTGACAGAGCAAATAATGGTACAGCACAGTCACAGGGTGTAAAGGATCAAATGAGTCAGTATTTGCAGGAGACAGTTAGGAAGATGGCAAGTCAGCAGAAATATAGGACCAGTGGAACAAAAGAGGAGGTAAATCCATATGAAGACAATGTACAAGTTGGTTATGACAGGTCTAAGAGATGAACATGGTAATTTAAAAGAGCATAATCAGGATTTAATGCTTATAGTACAAAAACATATTGTAGACACCTTTCAAAAGGAGGGGAAGGAAGGTCAGGACCTCTTCTTTACAGATTTAGTTATACCTGTACTGTCAGGTGAGGGAAAGGAAAGTTTAGTTTCTCCTATTTCAGAATTAGAAATTAGGGAAGCTATTTCTAAATTCTCTGCCAAGACTACTCCTGTAAAGGATGGGATACCGAATTATTTTTATAAAACTTTCATTGATATTTTGTCTCCTTGTTTAGAGGTACTATATAATGCCATTTGGGAGGAAAGAAGGGTTGCCCCTTCGATGCAGATGGGAATGATGATTTTTCTATTTAAAAAAGGTGACCCTCATGACCTAAAAAATTGGAGACCATTAACTTTTTTGAGTACTGATTATAAAATTCTAGCAAAAATACTAACAGCAAGATTGGCAAAAAATAGCACAAAAGGTAATTGTTCAGGAGCAGACTTGTGTAGTCCCAGGTAGGCATACTGTACAGAATTTGACTTTTATTAGGGAGGTTGTGGAGCAAGTTTTAAGAAACAAGTTAAGTGGTTATTTAATGTCGGTTGACCAAGAAACTGCTTTTGATACAGTTCGGCAGGAGTATCTTTGGATGGTATTACAGCATTATGGGATTCTGAAGGTTTTTATAGATTTAGTTGAGGTATTGTATGCTGAGGTTCAGGCTATTCCACTGGTGAATGATTTTTTAGGGGTCCCAATTTATTTAAAAATTGGGGTAAAGCAGGGTTGCCCAATGAGCCCCTTGTTATATGTTTTTGGTTTGGACCCATTATTAAGAAGAATTGGGCAAGTTGAAGACATTAGAGCTATTGTCAACAATGATGGATATGAATTTCAAAAAGTTTCTGCCTATGCGGATGATTGTGTTTTTACTGTAGCAGATGGAGAGTCTGGCGTTAGGATTTTAAATATGCTACAAGATGTTTATGGTGTAACAGGCATTAGACTTAATATGAGCAAAAGTATTGTTTTGGTATTAGGAGATATTGGGAAAGTAGAGAATTTTCCAATTCTGATGACCACAGATCAAGTTAAAGTTTTGGGATTATTTTTGGGAACAAGAGAATCAGAAGAACAAAACTGGACTGTAGTTTATGATAAGGTGCAGCTCAAGATTTTGTCATGGTTGTCTTGGAAAATGTAGAGGAAAAAGCGGGTTTATCTCTTAAGGGCATGTATAGCGCCTATTTTTTTATATGTATCTCATGTGTTTCCCTTCCCATATAAGATGCACACAAACGTTATGGGTTTATTTTTTTCATTTCTTGTGGGGCAGTAGGTTGAACCCGGTCAAGAGAAATCATACCTACAGGGTAGGGAAAGAAGGAGGTTTGAACATGATACATCCTTTAATTTATTTCTTTGGAAATTTCTTTTTTAGTTCTATTTGCCCTTTGTTGTTACAGAAAGCTGGAATGGGGCAAGTTTGTATGCAGTTATGGGGTAAGCCTATTTTGGAGGCATGGGGTAGAGGAAAATGGCATCCTATGGAAAAATGTTCCCAAGTTATGTACAGACTACAATACGCTATATTAGAACCTGGAGGATAGAATTGGCATGGTGTTTAGGGAAAGGGAAGAAAATGTTTTATAACACTATTTTGGATACATGGTATCGAGAAGAGTCAGTTTTTTAAGTATCCTCTGCAGTTAATATTAATTTGTTACTAGAAGGGATGGTTGATCCTAGAATTCCTCTTAAAATGCAGGATTTTGCTTGGATGTGTGGTCATCAGACGTTACAAGTAAAGGGCAATCAGAAGTATAAGCAGCTGGATGAGAGAAGGTGTGGTGAAAGTGCCTGTGCTGGAGTTGTGGAGACAATGCAGCATCTTTTTATTGAATGTATTCATGTTCATAATTTTTGGAAGTTATTATCGGAATTATGGGGGAAAAGTTGATTTTGTTAATGAATTATGTTGTTTTGGTTTTAGGACAAATTCCAGCTGCTTGGACGCAATGGGTAAAAAGTACAGTCCATATACTTTTGGTATGTATAAAATGGTCCATTTGGCAGGTGAGATGCCTTAGATTCCTGCAAGGTAAAGTAATTCAGCAGCAAGATTTTTTTTAGAATACAGCAAGAACTGGATAACATTTATGAACATGAGAACCGTACCTTGGGGAAAGTGGTGGTAGCCAAGTTATGGAGAAATGTTGGTTGGGTGGGTTGAGGTTTGTTGTAGCAATACGTTACCTTTAGTTTATGAATAGTTATTCGGTAAAGCATGAAAATTTTTCAGCAGTGCTATGTTTTTTTTTTAATTATGTTTGGTGATGGTTTTTCATTGGGAACCTAGAAGCCAATAGAAGGGCACTATATTTCAGTGTTTGTATAAAGTTGTTTTTTTTTTTTTCTGAATTATTATGTATAATTTAATATGATTTATTTGTCTCAAAGTTATTGATGGTGTTTCTTTTTGTATCTGGTTTTTGAATTCTGAATAAAAATTTCCCCTACTCTTTTCGATAAGTGCCATGGGATCTTTAACATCCACCTGAACTACCACCAATCCAGACAGAAGGAACCTCGGTTTAACATCTCATCCGAAAGACGGTGCCTCTAACCGGGCAAAAATTACAAGCGGGGTTCCCCAGGATTTGGTTCTGGGACCTACCTTGTTTAATTTGTTCATTGTTTCAATGAATTTTGGGGGTGGCATCTGGGTATGTAACTTTGCAGATGATGCTGAAATTGATTATGTAGTTAATTCACCACAAGAAGCAGTCAAACTGCAGAATAAATCACTTAAACTAGAGGAATGGGCTAATAAGCACAAACTAAGTTTCAATTTAGATAAATGTGCAGTGATGTACTTCAATATATCCAACTTAATGGCAACATATGAACTAAACTGGACAATTCTTAAGGATGCAGTAGAGGAAAAGGATTTAGGCATTCTAATCATCAGTGACTTATAATTCAAGAGTCAATACCACTCTAGTTCTACAACTGCATCCAAAATTTTAAATAGCATCAGAAGGAATATCATTTCCAGGGATAGTAGTGCTCTGTTCATTTCTGGTGAGGTCACACTTAGAATATTGTGTTCAGTTTTGGTCACCCAGCACCAAAACAGAGATCAACATCTGGAAAAGGTTCAGAGAAATGCAACCAGAATGGTTACAGTTTATAGGGATTGAGCTACGAAAATAGATTGAGAACCTTGGCCTGTATACACTGGAATACAGATGACTAAGGGGTGACCTTTGTTTACTGTTTGGCTCATTTACAGACAATGATCTCTGGGATTGTTCACACCTTGAACTGAAGGAACAAAATTACAATACAAGAGCACACAGTTTACAGATATAAGGAGAAATATGCAACACCGTGTGCAGGGCCACATGGTTCAGTCAGAGGGTGATTCTAATTTGGAACAGTTTACCGGATGAAGTGGTGGGTAGTAAGGACATACAGTACTTACATTTAAGGAGAAATTAAAACAAATATTTTGCAAGGGACTCTACGCATTTCCCTCTTGTGTAAAGGGGCAAGCATCATATACGTCATAAAGCCTTCTTTGCTTGTTCAATTCTATGAGATCTATGAGAAGAAAGAGAAAACATTATGACAAGTTAGACCAGGTACTGTACCGTAACACAGTACACTGGGACATGCAATGTAGCCTCATCACATGGGTAGGGTGGGTGTGCTGTAACTGCTGCTCATTTGATCATTCATTAGCCTTTTTTTTTGGCCAGGTTTGCTCTGGAACATGTATCATAATATACCCCCTTCTCCACCACCCAGTATTAATAAAAAATATTTTAGCTGCTTGGTATTGGACGGTGAAAGATATAGTATTAGTTACTTACATCTGTGTGTGTCTCTTTCTGTCTGTCTCTCTGTCTCTGTCTCTGTCTCTCTCTCTCTCTCTCACTCTGCCTCCCACAACACACTCACAGGCTCAAAGAAGGCCACTAAGGGACCAAGGGGAAGCCATCCTTCAAGGAACTACTGATTGCTTTGCTTTAGCAGTTTTACCTTAGTTTTCATACAAGTAATGAATTAAATTATTCCCTTGGGGTCTCTGTGTTAAATTTTACAGAGTTTAGGCCCTTTTATGCATTTTATCACATGTTTTCAAATATTTATAAATAATCAGAACTAATCAGAACTCTTTGTGTTCCAGTTTTTATTTCAAATGGGTCAGAATTCCTCTGCGTTCTGTCAGCTGTACAACAAATATACTGTAACAAAGTATATAACCAACATTTCTGTTCTCCTTTCCACATGCACTGATGTCACTTTCAATACCTTTCTCCCATTTGGGAATCTCAGGGACAATGTTTTAGTTCATAAACTGGGGTTCAGTGTTGTAGATGGCAGTGTTGCATTCCACATAATCACCTTCCCCAATGGGACAATGACTGCGGATGCACTCTGATTCCCTGCACCAGAAACAAACAATTTTAACAGTTTTCCCACATGTAGACAACATAATTACAATCATTTGGTTAACCCTTTAATAATGTCCCTTCACCACTTCCTTTGGTGGTTTCGCAGCTTGGACTGACATCTGTGCAAGTCATCAGTTTATGGTGAGTGCTTCCACTACAGCTTGTAGCATTGGTGGTTGGTTCAGTTTTTTCTGGGAAGTGGACTCAACCTGTCAGAGCCATTCTTCCCTCTATGCGCTGGACTTTGCCAGCTGTTCTCTCTCCACATCCTCCAAAAGGGCCGCAGGGTGTATGATCTTCAGGGTATGGCTCTACCTCCTGAGGCAGGAGCGCCACATTAATGAGAAAACAAAACACACCCCACACTGCATTCTATGTTTCACAACCACAAGGAAGCTATCCACTGCTGACATACTCATACCAAATGCAGGGAGGCAACATGCTTAACAACCAAAGAAGTCTTTTTAAGTTTTAACCCCCTCTAGGTATCCTTACTGGCTCCTGAAGCTTTTGTGCTAAACAAAAGTTCTGGTCTTCCAATCAAACCCAGGTAATGCTGCTCACACGTTCTTCTCTGGCTCTCTCAGTGCCTTGATTAACTAGTTTTAGAGCCTTAGTACTCACCTACTAGTAAAGGATCACAAGGCGTATATTTGTTCGTAAAATGTTCTTTAACTATTTTTCCCAAACTAATACAGTCACCCAAATCCTTCAGCATCAGTCAACCACATGTGACAGGAGTGTAACTGTATGGCCTAGGCTACTCGGGAACATTCAAAATGATATGTCAGACAGGTTTCTAACTTTATTTTTTTTATGGTTAAAAGATTTTTATTATTTAAGTTTCAGACAGACATTACATGTAAGACGGTACATTTACAATGTCGTAAGGGTTACAGATTGTACCTAAAGCTGTGAGTGTTCGCTTACCACAGTCTACTGTATTCTTAAAAGGATTACGCTTGTCCTGGCCCCATCAGAGCCATGCTTAATGATATCTAACAGTTAAGCGATATAACATCTAAAAGAGAAGGCCAAACCAAACAGTAGGAGGTCTTCAAACTATAAACATGACTGACTAGGCTCTGCTAAGCAGTGCTTACCTGGAATGTTTAAGACATCTCCAAGTACTGAGCCATTTGATGCCTTAGCAGACATTCCTCTGGATCCAGGACAGGACCTATAGCTGAAAGAAAAGGGACACACACCAGCCACTTTTTGGAACAGAAAGGTTGACTAACAATCCAGACATGCTAAGACTATACTGCTAGCATGTTAAGACTCCTGAGATATTGGAGACAGCCAGGGGAGGAAGGGAAGTGGCACCTTGATGTAAATTGGTTCTATAGGCAGGCCAGCCACTGACCTAGCCGATCAGCCTATACCATTCCTGGGTTCAGATACAACACAAAGGGTTGCCACAAAGAGATGTACCATGAGAGAGTATCCACCACCATATGAGACATTCTGGAGACATTTGCAATCTGAACTAGGGAGCTGAGCACCTCTGTGATTGAGGGGACCTCCTGCATTCTCCATTTACATAATAAGAGTCTTTTAACTTGCATACTAAGGATGGCCAGAGGTTTCAGGTCTCCTGAGCGAAGATGGGGGGTCATGGAGTTGACCCCTAGGATCCACAGCTCTGGGGCCATGGGGATTGGTTTGAGTGGGATCTCGTACCCCATTTTACATGCTCTTGTCCACAGAGGTTGGATCTTGGTGCAGTTCCATAAAATGTGTATCAGGTCCCCTGGGGCCTATGTTTCTAACTTTAAACATCTAAACTCTTTCTTTTACATTGGTTTCAATAGTACAACTTGAATTTATTTATTTTCCAGTTTTCAAAAAATCTCTCATTAGTGACTTCTCTTCCTTACAGAGCAGGAATAAACTGCCCCTTCCTGATATTCTTTGACCACTAACTCTAGGGCCCCAATTCAGCCTGTAATGAATTGATTCTCTCAGAGTTTTCTTTAGGTTTGCTGGCCCCTAACTCTAGAGCACAGGAATAAACTGCTCCTTCCTTATCCTCTCTGACCACTAACTCTAGCCTCAAATTAATGATTCTCTCAGGGCTTTCTTTAGGTTTTCTGGCCACTGACTCTTAAGCCACAATCCTGTCTATAATGAATTGATTTTCTCAGGTCTTTCTTTATGTTTTCTGGCCACTAACCCTAGGACCCCAGTTCAGTCTATACTGAATTAACTCTCTCCCAAAGCTTTCATCAGTTCTCCCCACTTTCAAGCAGGCCTCCAGGCAGACTTCACCAACTCTGCCTGTCTCTGGCTTGTAGGGTTAACCTCACCCTATATATAGTCAGCCACAAGTTCTTCAGAGTTCCCCTTCAGCTCTGTGTTCTACAGGATTTACCACTGCCTCCCTGCAGACTCCAGACCATAATAAAAAAGAAAAAATCTCTTGTACACTGAGGTAGTATTCTTTTTATTTAGCTCTTCTGTCTGCAGGTGCTTCCAGTTATCAGCTGCTCCCATTTATCCAATTAAGGGCTGACTATAAGTTTGCAGGTTTCCTAGAACAGTATTCTTAAAGCCTACTGGGTTATAATGTTGCACACTTAATAGCGTATGACATTATGGCTAAACAGCTACAGCGTATTCTGTAACCTCTACTGGTGCAATACGCGTATACTGCTGTACATGGTATTGCAACAGTAGCGCTCTCCCAGGCAGAGGATATGACCTCTGCTGGGAGTAGGGTCTGCTGAGCAGGTGCTGTGGCTCACAGGACTGAGCCACAGCAGCAGGAACCCAGGTGCTATGTCTGGGACCTGGTTTGATTTCTGGTCCCTGAATCATTTATTTTTCACACTTTTGTGCACTCCCTGAGTTGAACTCCCCCCCCCCCGGAATTGAGAATCTTTAGTGGGAGGGGTTCAGGGGCACAGCCCCCATAACGGGAGGTGGGGGGGCACAGCACCCCTCAGAAAAAAGACTTATGCTTCATGGCAGAAATCGCACTGTATTGGCAGCGCAATTTAGCCTTGACACATAATGTCTTGCAACATTATGACCCCGTGCTTTCTTAAAGGCCAACTCCAGAAAGGCATCCCTTGCCAAATCTTGGTTAGACTCTCTCCAAAGCCCCTAACAAAACACCCACATGTCCTGAAAATGATGGGGGAAGGCAAAGGGTAGACCTTCCTTGTCACATCTAGACAGAGAAGGCTTTCATTTCCCAAAATATTAGGACTCAGAATTTCTGTACTGCTATATGCAGATGATCTTGTACTGATATCACTTACTGAGGTGGGCTTACAGAGGAAATTAACCCACCTTTGAGAAACAATTGACCCCTAGGGGATGAAAATTAATGAAAACAAAAATCAAAAATCCTTGCAGCTGGAAAAAAAAGAAACTAAGAATGATTTCCTTGCTTATTAGTAAGATCTATCTTTTGAGATTTAAGAGTTTTGCTACCGAGGGATGATTTTTTCAGTCAGTCAAAAATGGAGCAACTACATTCTCAATAGAGCATAATTAGAGTCTTTGGCAAGCTGGGGAGTTCTCAGATTGAGTAAAAAGTATAGAGTCAGTTTGGGAATTATTAAAGCTTATAAAACTGAGATCAACTCTCAAATGCTGTACAGACCTGGGGCCTGATTCTCAAAGCCCCGAGAGTGGTGCAAGGTGCCCGCGCCAAACAAATATGGCGCAAGTGGCACTTTGCGACAGATATAACCCCAGAGCCATTCTCAAGGCAGCCTGCAGCAACCACAGGCTGCCTGCCCCAAACAGCACTTGTGCCACCCTTGCGGCCATGACTGGGCTGCGACACGGCATAAGGGGGCATGAAGCAGACACAAGTTGCCACAGCTGGAAATCAAGATTCACAAACCTCTCCCAATGGGAGAATTTCTAAGTACCCTTAGACCAGCCAGGGCTGGCCTAAGGGTACTTAGACATGTCTCCCCAGGTAGACCTACCCAACTTGCGGCATTGTGGAAAAGCCCTGGTGCCCTAGTGGTCCCTCCCTGATATCCCCATACCAGTGCCATATGTCAACCCCTGTGCCTATTGGTCTAGCGGTCCCTCCCCTGCCTGCATATGCCCATTGCCAACTGGTGTGCCTGGTGGTATAGCATTCCACCCCCCCAACCTGGTCAGTCGTGCCCACCACCTCACCCCCCCCACACCTGTACCCCAAGCCAGGACTGGCACAACCCTCCACACACCACCTTGACCGGCCCTGACTGCAATGTCACTGAGCGCATTCAATGTTATGAGCTCAGTGACAGATCAGTCTGGGGGGCCATAGTGGTGTGTGGTGGATTGTGCTGATCCTGGCTCAGGGTACAGGTGGAAGGGGTGCAAATAGTCCACTAGGCAACTGGGGGGGGCACAGGCTACTGTGAGCACTGCTGGCTTGGTGCACAGTCACCTTATGGCTTGCAGCAAGCCCTCCTGCTGCCCCATATATTCGGCGCCCTTTCTGACTTGTCACAAGCACAGGGACTTAGCTGCCTGGACCCTGCCTGTCTGAAAATCCGGTGCAGGGTCTGTGGCATACTGGGCTTTGGTGCAGGCTGCTGTTTGCTACAGCTTGTGCTGGTCCACGCTTGCGTTGAGATCGGGGCCCTGAACTTTTGGTATAGGGAGACATGACATGCCTACAGGGAGTATTAGTACAGTATAAGCTTTTAAGGAATATGCTTTTGGCATATTTCACAGTCCCTTCATCCTATATATACAAGCAAAAATAGGAACACAACTCTGGCCAAACAAGAATTATTTCCTATTGGGGTAAGATTCTAGATATATAAAGGGCTACAATACAATTAAGAACTGTGGTGTAGGTACAGTACCTGTTAAAGCCATACTAAAACTAACCTTTGCTGTTAGTTAAGCAATAATGACTGAAGAGCTGGTCATTTCCTGGGGATTAACAACCCGCTGAGGGTGAAGGGTGGCCTGCGGCACAGCCGAGGGCCAACCCCACCCAACCAGTCATTAATCGACAGGAAATGAATGGCTCTGAGGTCATTATTGCAATTATAAGCCTAATCACAGTAATTACTTTTTTTACATTTTTTTATGTTGTTTTTCTTTCTTTGCAGCGCTCGTAAACTGACCAAGCCACTGCTTGATGTCGGCCCCCAAGATCATGCCAAACTGCGGTTCAGAAAATAACATCTTTTTTCTTCCTTGTGTAGTTTGTTTTCATGTAACAGGTGCTTCTAGGTACTGGTTTCAGTGTCTCTGACTAACAGCTGCGGTGAAATCATTCTGTTTGATGACTGATGCTGTCAGTATGCAGTGCGGGAACAGCTGTGTGGCTGCTGTGCCGGTCACTTCTAGGAGATTTCAGACTGGCACAGCAGCCAATCAATGAGCTTCTTTAGCTTATGAATAATTAATTAGACGTATAATGTGTCTTCTATCTAGCAGCTCAGCATCTGGATGGGAAGCACAGAACAAATAAAACAAGCATTTGTCAATGCCGAATGTTTGCTTGCTGATATTAACATTGGACGTGGAGGAGTTAGACAGATGCAGAATAGGAGTGGCAGTGAAGTTTTGAACTCATGCCAATCCCACCTCCACCCTGCAGAGATGGACAGGCATTGGGGTATGCCTGTGGGTCATTGCCCATAATGCTCACGGAATTTCTCCTCACCCTATCCTGTAGACACCGACAATACTGATAAATGCAGGGTTATGCATTTGGGGAAAAATAATAGCCATTATAAATATAATTTAAATGGAGTGGAGCTACAAGGGACAACAGAGGAAAAGGATTTGGGTATCCATATTACCAGCGATCTTAGTTTCAGGACTCACTGTAACCAAAGTATTAGAAAAGCTAGTGGACTCTTGCATTGTATAAATAAGCACATTAATAGTAAGGATAGATTAGTGATGATGCCACTGTACAAGGCATTGGTCCGCCCTCATCTGGAGTACTGCGCCCAATTCTGGTCACCAGGGGGTAAACTGGCTATAAAATCTCTCAAGCAAGTACAAAAAAGGGTAGCTAGGCATGTGGCAGGCCTAAATGGGCTATGCTACCAGCAGAGATTGCAGGAACTAGGTCTTTACTCACTGGAGTTCTGTAGACTCTGTGGAGATATGTGCATGGTATATAGAGCACTTTTGGATGATGACTTATGGCCAGAATTAGGCCTTGAGCTAAGGACACAACTATATGACACTAGGGCACATCCACTTCAAATTAAGATCAGTACTTATTGTACAAATAGCAGGAAACATTGCTTTAGTAAAAGGGTAACCAGAATTTGGAATAGTCTGCCAATAGAGGTGGTGGCAAGTGTGAATATGTCAGAATTTAAGATAACACTAGATGACTACTTGATTACACAAGGTATTACGGGTTACTAATATGGCAGGCCTCAATGGACTTCAGTCTTCTTGGCCTTGTATTTACCTGTGAGACCTATCAGTGTTGAGGTGTGCCTTGGGGTGTTCAGCTTCACAGTCACCCCATTTCATAAGGACATACGCTGAAATGGGTGTAGTACAGGAGAATGGGGTGAAGTCTGGGGCTGAAGAGTGCAAAGCACACCTCGATGCCTGTCACTGGCTTCAGGGTAGGGGTGGGATGGCATCAGCATTACAGCTGGTGATCCAAAGTTACACCTCTGTTGCCTGTCAGTCTGTACAGGGTAAGACGTAATGGTTAGAAACCCTAACAGCCCGGGGCGTGTGTTGAGATTTGCACTACAAATTTTCAACATGGCCTTTTTGTGACCCCCACCTCATGAAAGCATTTGGGACTTCTTCTCATGAACAGTGGCAGTGTGATTTTGTTAATGTGTCCGGAACTTCGAGTTCCCACAGCGACCGTGCCATTCTGCACCCGATGTGCGAAAACACAGATCAGGCAGGATGTGAAGAATGACAGCTGTACCATTCATAGGGAAGTGTGAAGAGACGGCAATGTTGAAAATCTGTAGTGAAAATATTAAAAATGCTCGAAGTTCCGAACATACGTGGAAACTGCGCTACACATGCTTGTACCACAGTCATTAAGTGGAATTATTTCACCAAATTTTCAACATAGGCATTTTGTGACCTCTGCACATGAACTCTGTCATTATGATTTTCTTAATCTGTCCGAAACATTAATTTCCCACAGTGACTTTGCCATTGTGCGCCAGATGTGCAAATGCATATTTCAGGCAGGATATGAAAAATGACAGCTGTACTGGAGTGAAAAATTACAATTTTGCGCACTTCCGAACATACGTGGAAACTGTGCAACACATGCTTGTAACACAGTAATTTTATGGACTTTTGTCACCAAAGTTTCAACACAGGCATTTTAGGTCCTCTGCTCATGAACAGTGTCACTATGATTTTCTTAATGAGTCCTGAACACTGATTTTCTACAGCAACCATGCTATTCTGCGCCGGAAATGTAAAAACACATTTCAGCCAGCATATGAAAAATGACAGCTGTACTGTTCATAAGGAGGCAGGGAAAATGCCAATGTTGAAAATCTGGAATGAAAATATTACAGATTTGCAAAGTTATGAGCAAGCGTGGAAACACAGTCATATTATGGAGTTTCGTCACCAAATTTTCAACATATGCATTATAGGTCCTCTGCTCATGAACAGTGTCACTGTCA
The DNA here is from genome assembly GCA_016271365.2 of Neoceratodus forsteri. NCBI lineage: Eukaryota > Metazoa > Chordata > Ceratodontiformes > Ceratodontidae > Neoceratodus > Neoceratodus forsteri. Next base: position 163,575,622 of record CM028132.1, on the reverse strand, counting down.
TTTTCTTAATCTGTCCCGAACAGTGGTTTCCCGCAGTGACCATGCTATTCTGCCCCGGAAGTGCGAAAACACTTTTCGGTCAGGATGTGAAAAATGACAGCTGTACTGTTCATAAGGAGGTGTGAAAATCTGGAGTGAAAATATTACAAATTCGCGAAGGTATGAGCATGCATGGAAACTGCACAACGCACGCTCATAAAACAGTCATTTTTGGTTTTTTTTTCCACCAAATATGCAACACAGACTTTTTGAGAGCCCACCTCATGAACACTGGCACTGTCGTTTCATTAATCGGTCCTGAAAGGTGATTCCGCACAGAGACCTCAAAATCACTGTTCTGGACCAAATAATGCCATGACAGTGCCTGAATTCATGAGGAGGGGTTCCAATAAACTGTGTTGAAAATTTGGTGCAAAAATTCCAAAACATGCCTGAGATATGCACCAAAGATGAAAAAAATAGTATTTATGCCATTATACAGCTTATCGGCATTTCTTCAGTTCGTGGTCGGCTTTGAAGAGTGGAGACGTGTTCCCGGTCCGCCGAAGATCGCCACACTGAGCTCGGAGGTAAGTATGGGGTGAGGGGGTATGGGGAAGCAGGCTGCGCAGAGGGTGGGTGCGGGTTGGGGAGGGCCACCAAACTCAATGAGGGACCAGTTTCTGTTTTACAGGATTAAAAATAAATAAATAAATAAATAAATTATGAAAACCATGCAGGACTTTTTTTTTCCAGGAGATTTGGCACACTGGGTGGGCTCCCAGTGTGCCACCTGATTGTTCTTTGGGGGGCTGTAGCCACTGGGATTAGGCACCCCTGTCAGCACATATCAAGTGTTGGGGAAGCTGAGAGGGATTGGGAACCCCTTGGCACACAATAAATCGGGGGACAGTAAGCCAATGGGGAGTGGGCTCCCTCATCAGCAAACTGAACTGGGAAAGGGGGGGACTAAAGCCAATGGGGATTGGGCCCCCTGTTGGCAAAGAAAGACTGTTGGGAGGTGCCCATGATGCAGAGAGGGACTGGGCACCCCCTCGGCACACAACAAATGAGGGAGGGGTTACAGTATGCCGACAGGGAATGGGCTTCCCTGCCGGCAAATGAACTTGGGTCAGGGGCATGCGGATGGCAAGGTACCGCCCTGCAATGACTGGTCACTCCTTCATTGCAGCAGAATGACTGACACTGCAATGATGAGATGGCCCCTGATTGCAGCCAGAAAACATTTCAAGGTGGTGGCACGCTGGCTGAACTAGTGTCTGCAGCAACATGCCCACACATTGGGGAAAGCGGGCCAAGCCTCAAAAGGCACTGGGGCCATTGGCCCCCACAGTGCCGCAACTCCAAAACCCCGCTTCTCTCCTAAGTTGTGATGAAATGTTTCTTGCACAAGCAAACATAAAAACTGAATGCAAACAGAAAAGCATAGCACAACTAAACAAGCATTTGTCAATGCCGAAAGTAGATTGTCTTGGTCTGTTGAGCTCGCTCACTGGCCCTCTGTCACTCACTCAGTCTGTTTCTCCTGGTGCTGCAGGCTGCTCTTTTGTACTGGGCTCCTGCCTGCTTTGGCACCTTGTTCTGCCCACTAAGAAATCCGCAGCTGTACTGACAGAGCTCCATCGAGGTAGCTCACTCCCCCTCTCTCACTCGCTCATTCTGTTTTTCCTGGCGCTGCAGGCTGCCCTTTTGTACTGGGCTCCTGCCTCTGTTGGTGGCTTTTTCTGCCCATAAAGAAATCTGCAGCAGTCCTGACACAGGTCTGTTGAGCCTGCTCACTCCCCCACTGACTCGTTCCGTTTCTGCCAGCGCTGCAGGCTGGCCTTTTGTGCTGGGCTCCTACCTGCATCGCCGCCTTTTTCTGCCAACAAAGAAATCTGCAGCAGTCACGATAGAGCTCCATTAAGCTCGCTCACTCCCCCTCTCTCCCTCGCTCGTTATGTTTCTCCCGGCGCTGCAGGCTGCCCTTTTGTACTGGGCTCCTGCCTGTGTTGGCACCTTTTTCTGCCCACAATGAAATCCACAGCTGTCCCGACAAAGCTCCGTTGAGGTCGCTCACTCACCCTGTCTCACTCGCTCATTCTGTTTCTCGTGGCGCTGCAGGCTGCCCATTTGTACTGGGTTCCTGCCTCTGTTGGCACCTTTTTCTGCCCACAAAGAAATGTGCAGCAGTCCTGACAAAGCTCCGTTGAGCTCGCTCACTCCCTTTCTCTTACTCGCTCATTCCATTTCTGCCAGCGCTGCAGGCTGCCCTTTTCTACTGGGCTCCTGCCTGTGTTGCCGCCATCTTCTGCCCACAAAGAAATTTGCAGCAGTTACAATAGAGCTCCGTTGAGCTTGCTCACTCCCCCTCTCTCACTCACTCATTCTGGTTTTCCAGCCACTGCAGGCTGCCCTTTTGTACTGGGCCCCTGCATGCATTGCTGCCTTTCCTGCCCACAAACAAATCTGCAACAGTCCCAACAGAGCTCCATTGAGCTCACTGACTCCCCCTGCCTCACTCGCTCGCTGTGTCTCCCACCGCTGCAGGCTGCCCTTTTGTACTGGGCTCCTGCCTGCATTGGCGGCTTTTTCTGGCCAGATAGAAATCTGAAACAGTCCTGACATAGCTCCATTGAGCTCGCTCACTACTGCTCTGTCACTCGCTTGTTCTGTTTCTATTGGTGATGCAGGCTGCTTTTTTATACGGGGCTCCTGGCTGCATTGGCACCTTTGTCTGCCCAAAAAGAAATCCGTAGCAGTCCCGGCAGAGCTCCGTTGAGCTTGCTCACTATAGCTCTGTCACTCACTTGTTCTGTTTCTCTTGGTGCTGCAGGCTGCTTTTTTATACGGGGCTTCTAGCTGCATTGGCACCTTTGTCTACCCAAAAAGAAATCCTCAGCTGTCCCGGCAGAGCTCTGTTGAGCTTGCTCACTACCGCTCTGTCACTCGCTAGTTCTGTTTCTCTTGGTGCTGCAGGCTGCATTTTTATACGGGGCTCCTAGCTGCATTGGCACCTTTGTCTACCCAAAAAGAAATCTGCAGCTGTCCCGGCAGAGCTCCGTTGAGGTCGCTCAGTCTCCCTCTCTCATGCGCTCATTCTGTTTGTCCTGGCGCTGCAAGCTGTCCTTTTGCACGGGGCTCCTGCCTGCATTAGCACCTTTTTCTGCCCACAAGAGAATCAGCAGCAGTCCTGATACAGCTCTGTTGAGCTCACTCAGTCCCCTGTCTCACTCGCTCGTACTGTTTCTCCCACCGCTGCAGGCTGGCATTTTGTACTGGGCTCTGCCTGCATTGACGCCTTTTTCTGCTCACAAAGAAATCCGCAGCAGTCCTGACAGCGCTCCAGTGAGTTCGCTCACTCCCCCTCCCTCACTTGCTCTCTCGTTCTGTTTCTCCTAGTGCTGCAGGCTGCCCTTTTGTACTGTGCTCTTGCGTTGGGGCCTTTTTCTGCCCACAAACAAATCTGCAGCAGTCCCGACAGAGGTCAGTTGAGCTTGGTCACTCCCCACTCTCACTTGGTCGATCTTAATCTGTCCCAAACACTGATTTCCCACCATGACCATGCTATTCTCCAGCAGGAGTGCAAAATCATATTTTAGCCAGGATGTGAAAAATGACAGCTGTACTGTTCATGAGGAGGTCTGAATAAATGCCACTGTTGAAAATGTGACATGAAAATATCACAAATTTGCGAAGTTACAAGGGTACGTGGAAACAGTTCAACACATGCTTGTAACACAGTCATGTTATGGAGTTTTGTCACCAAATTTTCAACATAGGGATTATAAGACCTCTGCTCATGAACAGTGTCACTGTCATTTTCTTAATCTGTCCCGAACACTGATTTCCCACAGTGACCACGTTATTCTGTGCCGGAACTGTGAAAATACTTTTTGGTCAGGATGTGAAAAATGACAGCTGTACTGCTCATAAGGAGGTGTGAAAAAATGCCACTGTTGAAAATCTGGCGTGACAATATTGCAAATCTGCGAAGTTACAAGGGTGTGTGGACAGTGCACAACGCACAGTTGTAAAACAGTCATTTGATGGGCTATCATCACCAAATTTTCAACATAGGCATTTTAGGACCTCTGTTCATGAACAGTATCACTGCCATTTTCTTAATCTGTCCCGAACAGTGATTTCCCACAGCAACCACTCTATTCTGCGCCGGGAGTGCGAAAACACATTTCGGCCAGGATGGGAAAAATGACAGCTGTACTGCTCATAAGTAGGTGTGGGAAAATGACAATATTGAAAATCTAGAGTGAAAATATTATAAATTCATGAAGTTACGAGAGTGCGTACAAACTGCACAACGCACACTCGTAACACAGTCATTTTATGGAATATTGTTACCAAATTTTCAACATAGGCATTTTAGGACCTCTACTCATGAACAGAGTCACTGTCATTTTTTTAATCTGTCCCAAACACTGATTTCCCACAGTGACCATGCTATTCTGCGCCAGAAGTGTGAAAACACATTTTGGCCAGGATGTGAACAATGACAGCTGTACTGTTCATAAAGAGCTGTGAAAATCTGGCCTTAAAATATTGCAAATTCACGACGTTACTAGCACGCATAACAACTGCACAATTCACGCTTGTAAAAAGGTCAATTTTTTTTTTCCACCAAATTTTTAACATAGGCTTTTTGAGAGCCCACCTCATGAACACTAGCACTGTCCTTACTCTAATTGGCACGGAAAGGTGATTCCTCACAGTGACTGCAAAATCACCTTTTGGGGCCGATTAATGCCATGACAGTTCTAGAATTCATAATGAGGAGTCCCAAAAACCCCATGTTGAAAATTTGGTGCCAAAATTCCAAAAAATGACTGAGATATGCACTAAAGTTGGAAAAACCCTATTTATTCCATTTTACAGCTTACGGCATTTCCTCAGTTAGATCGGCTCTGAAGAGTGTAGGCGTGTTCCCGTCCACTGAAGATCGTTGTGCCAAGCTCTGGAGGTAAGTATGGGGTGGAGGGGTGGGGAGGCAGGGTGAGCAGAGGGTGGGCTGGGTTGTGGGTGGGGGTAGGGAGACCACCGAGAGACAGTTTCCTTTTTTACAGGGTAAAAAAAAAAAAAAGACATCGCGGGACCATTTTTTACTTTACAGGGGCATGTGGCATGCTGGGGTGGGCTCCCAGCATGCCACCGGAGGCTTTCTTTTGGGGGGCCAGCAGTAGCCAATGGGGATTCGGCACCCCGTTGGCACACAACAAAAGGGGAAGGTATCATTATGCCAACGGGGATTTGGCACCCCGTCGGCAGACAAGAAAAGCTGGGGGGAGGGTTCATCATGCTGACTGGGAGTGGGCTCCCCCATTGGTAAAATAAACAGTGGGCCACTGAAGCCGATGGGGATTGGGGCCCCCATCAACAAATAAACATGGTGGGGGGGGTGATATTGTTTGTGAACACGGCAGCAAGCTGCCGCCATATTCACAAATAATATCAGCATTTCTACATCCCGCCCTGCAATGATGGGTCACTCCCTCATTGCAGCAGATGGCTGACGCTGCAATGACGAGGTGGCCCCTGATTGCAGCGGCTAAATAGTCACAAGTTGGCGGCATGCTGGCTGAACTAGTGTCAGCAGCAGCGTGCCATGGCATTGGGGGAAACGGGACAAGCCTTTGCAGGCTGTGGGGGCATTGGCCACAACATTGCCGCTCCTCCACAACATGCTTCTCGAGAAAGCTGCCACAACATGTTTCTTGCGCATGCGCGCAATCAACATAAAAATGAATGCATGCAAAAAAGCAAAGCACAACAAAAAAATGAATGCGAATAAAAAAGCATAACACAACTAAAACAAGCATTTGTCAATGATGAATATTGATTGCGTTGGTCCGTTGAGCTCGCTCACTACCCCTCTGTTGCTAGCTCATTCTGTTTGTCCCGGTACTGCAGGATGCTATTTTGTACTGGGCTCCTGCCTGCACTGGCACCTTTTTCTGCCCACAAAGAAATCTGCAGCTGTCCCAACAGAGCTCCGTTGAGGTCGCTCACTCCCCCTCTCTCACTTGCTCATTCTGTTTCTCCTGGCGCTGCAGACTGCCCTTTTGTACTGGGCTCCTGCCTCTGTTGATGCCTTTTTCTGCCCACAAAGAAATCCGCAGCAGTCACGACCTCTCTCTCACTCGGTTGTGTTTCTCCCAGTGCTGCAGGCTGGCCTTTTAGTACTGGGCCCCTGCCTGCGTTGGCACCTTTTCTGCCCACAAAGAAATCCACAGCTGTCCTGACAGAGCTCTGTTGAGGTCGCTCCTCCCCGTCTCACTCGCTCATTCTGTTTTCCTGGCCTGTAGGCTACCCTTTGTACTGGGTTCCTGCCTCTGTTGGTGCCTTTTCTGCCCACAAAGATATCTGCAGCAGTCATGATAGAGCTCTGTTGCACTCACTCACTCCCCCCTCTCACTTGCTCATTCTGTTTCTCCCGCTGGTGCAGGCTGCCCTTTTGTACTGGGCCCCTGCGTGCATTGCTGCCTTTTTCTGCCCACAAAGAAATCCGCAGCAGTCCCAGCAGAGCTCTGTTGAGCTCACTCACTCCCCCTCACTCACTCGCTCGCTCTTTGTCTCCCGGTGCTGCAGGCTGCCCTTTTTTCCTGGGTTCCTGCCTGCATTGGTGGCTTTTTCTGCCCACAAAGACATCTGCAGCAGTCCCGACACAGCTCCGTTGAGGTCTCTCACTCCTCCTCTTTCACTCGCTCATTCCATTTCTGCTGGCACTGCAGGATGGCCTTTTGTACTGGGCTCCTGCCTTCATTGGCACCATTTTCTACCCACAAAGAAATCCGCAGCTGACCCGACAGAGCTCCGTTGAGGTAGTTCACGCCCCCATCTCACTCACTCATTCTGTTTCTCCTGGCACTGCAGGCTGCCCTTTTGTACTGGGCTCCTGCCTCTGTTGGCACCTTTTTTTGCCAACAAAGAAATCTGCAGCAGTCCCAACAGAGCTTCGTTGACCTCGCTCACTCCCCCTCTCTCACTCACTCGTTCCATTTCAGCCGGCGCTGCAGGCTGCCCTTTTGTATTGAGCTCCTACCTGCATTGCCACCCTTTTCTGTCCACAAAGAAATCTGCAGCAGTCCCAACAGAGCTCCTCTGAGCTCAATCACTCCCCCTCCCTCTCCCTCACTCGCTCATTCTGTGTCTCCCAGCACTGCAGGCTTCCCTTTTGTATTGGGCTCCTGCCTGCATTGGTGCCTTTTCCTGCCCATGAAGAAATATGCAGCAGTCTCGACAGAGCTCAGTTGAGCTCGGTCACTCCCCCTCTCTCACTCGCTTGATCCTAATCTGCCCCAAACACTGATTTCCAACAGGGACTGTGGTATTCTGCACTGGAAGTCCGAAAACACATTTCAGCCAGGATGTGAAAAATGACAGCTGTACTGTTCATAAGGAGGTGTGAAAAAATGCCAGTGTTGAAAATCTGGCATTAAAATATTACTAATTTGCGAAGTTACAAGGGTGCGTGGAAACTGCACAATGCACACTTGTAACACAGTCATTTTATGGAGTTTCATCACAACATTTTCAAAATAGGCATTTTAGGACCTCTGCTCATGAACCGTGCCAGTGTGATTTTTTAATGTGTCCCAAACACTGATTTCCCACAGCAACCATGCTATTGTGCACTGGAAGAGCAAAATCACATATCGGCCAGGATGTGAAAAATGACAGCTGCACTGTTCATAAGAAGGTGTGCCATGTGCAACCCTTTTGAATATCTGGGCCTATATCTTTTTCTGGCTCCATTTCCTGTTCATGTCCACAGTACTATTTCAAAGCTAAAGAAGTGACCACACTTTTTTTCTTGAGGGAAAAAAATAATTTAAAACATTTAAAATTGCCTAAATTCTGTTTGAGATGAACATGTTTACCAGCAAATGAAAGTAGAAGACAACTGGCTCTGTTACTGTTTCAAAAGGGGAGTAGCTTTATGGATGCTGCTTTAAGATGCAGTGGAAAAGATTAGGTTAAATAAGTGCTAATGGTGTTAATGGCCATACTTTACACCTCCCAGACTGACTGCTTTCACAAACAAAGGGATATACTGACAACATAAGTTGTCTGTAACCTGGACATGTAGCTGAAACAATGAATGATATGACAACATTTGTTTCAAAAGTATGTGACCACTCAAAATGGCTCAAAAACCTGACCAGCACAGAGCAAAACTGGATTACCCGATAGGCACCCTGAAAACCTGATCACCAGGTAAAAACCTTATAGGTGGCAATCCTACTTGGTGTCTAATGGCCCTCTCCAACTTACACACAATGGCCGTGATTCACAAACGGGTAGGTTTCCCCCGCGAAATGTGCGTAACCTGCCTGTGTGGTTCCACACTTGTGAACAGGTGTGCGTTGGCCAGCATTTGTGATCACTGACCACTGCACACCTGCTGTTCACACAGCATCCCCCTGGCATGCTAGTGCATGGGGCAGACCGGCGGACACAAGCAGACAGCCAATGGGATGCTTGTACCCGGTCCACTAGTGGATCCCCTGCGGTGTGGGGGTCTCTGGCAGCAATGTACTGTGTCCATGCAGGGACATGGGGAGAGTGCCCAGGTGGCCACCTCAGCCCTCCCTCTATTCCATTGGGCTGGTGGCACTATGAGGGGATCAGCAATGCTTTGCCACTGCCAATGGTGGCACTGTGAGGGGGGATGCAATGGCTGTGCTTGTGTTCCCCTGGCATTGGGGATGCAGCCCAGAATGCCGCATAGTGCGATTGTGAATGGGCACCATGGGGAGTGCCCCCTGGCATGCCCCATCCCACTCTTGGTGTTGCGCCTTATGGCTGGTCAGGGATCACTTGCACAGACTACTAATGTGCCCATTAGTGAATGCCATGGGGGATGCACAGGGCACCACCCTTACGAAAATTTCCTCGGAAAACCATAGCATTACCATCTGTCCACCATTTCCATACCATTGTAAATTCCACTGCAGTACCACTGCATCTCCTTGACTGGTAACACTTTGGATTTGTTTCAATTCCATTGTGAAACCATTGTTGCCATTGTGGTACCACATGGACAGTGGTATCGCAATGACAATGTGTGCATGGATGGTACTGCAATGGCTCAAACACACACCACTGTATTCCCACTGCTGTTTTGGTAACACAATGGATTTTTTTCAATTCCAGTGTATTACCACTGCTGCCACTGTGGTACCATGTACATGGTGGTAACACAGGGGTGATTTCCATGTAGAGTGGTAACACAGTGATACTTGCTGATACATATGGTCAATGTCCTCCTACACCTGGTCAATGCCATGTTAGACCTGTAGATATACAAGCATTTGTCAATGCCGAATCTTTGCTTGCTGGCATTGGCATTGGTAGTGTAGAAGTTACAGAGCTGCATAACAGAAATGGCAGTGAAGTATTGAACTGAAGCCAACCCCACCACCACCCTGCAGAGAGTGACAGGCATTGGGGTGTGCCTTTGGGTAGTCAGGCATAACGGCCACGCCATTTCACCACACCCTACCCTGCAGACACTGACAAGTGTCACGGTGTACCAGGGTCTTTGGCCCTTATCGCACCCATTCCATCAGGAAATACAGTGAGATGGGTGCAGTATGGAGAATGGGGTGAACTTTGGGGCCGAAGAGTCCAAGGCATACCTCGATGCTTCTCACTAGCTGCAGGGTGTGGAATGGTATGAGCATTACAGGCAAGAATCCCAAGTCACACCCCTGATGCCTGTCATTCTCTACAGGGTGGGGTGTTATGGTTGGAAACCCTAACACCTCAGGCATTCGTTGGTATTTTCACTAAAAATTTTGAACATGTTTTTTTTGTGACCCCCACCTCACGAACAGTGGCAATATCAGTTTGTTAGCCGAAAGCTGCTTATGCACAGCGACTACGGCATTTAGCACCACAGGTGCAAAAACACATTCCGAACAGGATGTGAAAAATGACGGCTGTACTGTTCATGGGGAGGTGTAAAAAATGCCAATGTTGCAAATCTGCAGTAAAAATATTAAAAAAACTGGTGAAGTCACGAGCGTGCATAGAAACTGTGCAACGCACACCCGTAATGTAATTAGTTTGGGGATTTTTTACAGCAGATTGTCAACACAGGCATTTTGGGACCTCCGATCATGAACAGTGTCGCTGTGATTTTCTTTATCTGTCCCGAACAATGATTTCCCACAGCGACCACGCATCTCTGCGCTGAAAGTGTGAAAACACATTTCGACCATGTTGTGAAAAATGACAGCTGTACTGTTCATAAGGAAGTGTGGAAAAATGCCACTGGTGAAAATCTGGATTAAAAATATTACAAAGTCATGAATTTACGGTGGTCGTGGAAACTGCGCATGCTCACTCATAACACAGTCATTTTATGGACTTTTGTCACCAAATTTTCAACATAGCCATTTTAAGACCTCTGCTCATGAGCAGTGTAACTGTGATTTTCTTCATCTGTCCCAAACATTGCTTTCGCACACCGACTGCACCATTGTGCGCTACATGTGCGGAAACACATTTTGGGTGATATGTGAAAAATGGCAGCTGTACTGTTCATAAGGAAGTGTAATAAAATGGCAATGTTGAAAATCTGGAGTGAAAATATTGAAAATTCGCAAACTTACGAGTGTGCTTAGGAACTGCGAAACGCGCGCTCGTAAAACAGTCATTTTTAGGAATTTTTTCACCAAATTTTCAACATAACTATTTTAAGACCTCTGCTCATGAGCAGTGTCACTGTGATTTTCTTAATGCGTCCCATACATTGATTTCGCTCTCCGACTGTGCCATTGTGCACTACATGGGCGGAAACACGTTTTGGGCAAGACGTGAAAAATGACAGCTGTACTGTCCATAAGGAGGTATGGTAAAATGGCAATGTTGAAAATCTGGAGTGAAAATATTGAAAATTCGTGAACTTACAAGTGTGCGTAGGAACTGCGCAACGCACGCTCGTAAAACAGTCATTTTTAGGAATTTTTCCACCAAATTTTCAACATAGGCTTTTAGAGAGCCCACCTCATGAACAGTGGCAGTGTCATTTCATTACTTGGTCCCAAAGGTGATTCGCACAGTGACTCTGAAATCACTCTTTGGGAACCGACTACGCCATGACAGTGAGATCATTCATGAGAAGGGGTCTCAAAACTCCATGTTGAAAATTTGGTGCAAAAATTCCAAAAAATGCCTGAGATATGCAGCAAAGTTGAAAGACCCCTGTCTATCCCATTATACAGCTTACTGGCATTTCCTCAGTTCGCGGTCGGCTTTGAAGAGTGCAGATGTGTTCCCGGTTCACCGAAGATCATCACGCCGGAATCCGGAGGTAAGTATGGGGTGGGGAGGTGTGGGGAGGCAGGGTGTGCAGTGGGTGGGCACGGGTGAGGACAGAGACACCGAGGACAGTTTGAGTTTCAGGTGTTTTTTTAAATAGCAGCCAGGGGCGTTTGCCACGCTGGGGTGGGCTTCAGCGTGCACAAGGGACGGCTGGCGGGGACATGGAGCCGATGAGGGTTGGGCACCCCGTTGGTGATAGCATGTGTTGCCACGCTGGGGTGGGCTCCCAGCGTGGCACTCTGTACTCAGGGGGCCAGTGGAGCCGGCAGGGTTGGGCACCCCCATCGGCTATACTGATGTGTAGCCGTGCGGGAATGGGCACCCAGCGTACTTTATAGAACTCTGTTTTAGGAAGCAGCACAGCCATGAGGATTAGAAACCCCGTCGGCTACACAGTGTGTGGGGGTGAGCACAGTGTGCGCAGTGCGTGTGTGTGTGTGTGTGTGTGTGTGTGTAGGGGGAGCGTGCATGAGCAGGTGATATCTTATCGCTGCTCACTGAAGCGTAGCTCCCCCTTTCAACTGTACGCCACTGCATTTTGGATTGGTCATAGACAGCTTGAGCAGGCATTGGAGAACTGCGGCCGCACCTGCAAACACACTGCCTGAATTGGAAGAGGGCTGCCACACCTCCGAAAACTCTGATGATGGCACTATGTTTCTTGCACATGCGTGCAAGCAAACATAAAAAGAGGATCACATGATGGGCACAGACTAATCAGGGGCACAGCAGGAAGCCCCACCAAGAGGAGGTCCCAACTGAAGGATAAAAAGTTGCACTACTGTCATGTGCCATTCATGTTCATGTCCCAGTCTGGGAGTGGAACAGGTGTAGAGAGAGACACCTTAGGCATTGGCAAGCATCCACAGATGACAGCAGGCATGCAGGAAACTCTGTATACTTGTTGCCATCTGTGTGAAGAAGTACAGGAACTGTAACCACCTATTAAAGAGTGCATGGATAGAATACCCAGTCTAGAGTAAGGGCAAATGGGGGAAACAAAGGGAAGACTTATAAAACCTATCTAAGGTTAGAGTAAGCAGGGAGTGATAAAGGGGAAACAAAAAAATCTAGGATCAGGTGACAAAGAGATATGCTAAATAAAAAGGGGAAACTAGTAAAGTCCTATTAAAAGCATAAGGGGAAAGCCAATTAGAACCAACCTTGTAACCCTATCTAGGGTATAGCAACATGGGGTAAACCAAACCAAACAAACATTTGTCAATGCCGAAAGTTCGCCATTGGTATTGCTACTGTACACACCGGTCGGCAGGACTACAGTTCCCTGGAGTATCGCACATTGCCCTGAAAGCATCTATAAAGTTACTTTCCTACACAGCACCCTAGGGTATAACCCCTCAGGGCCTCCATCAGGGCTGTCAACTGACAGGCCACACCATCAAGACAGATTCATGATCAGATGTGTGGACAAGTCAGAAGGATCAGAGATGGCCCCAGCTAGAAAGGATGGCAGTGAAGGTAGCATCATCAGCTAGGAGATCCACTCCTCTGCAAGAATCCCAAACCCACTGAGGCATAACAAAGCAAGGCTCTGCTGCATACAGGTAGGATGTAAGTATTTATTCCTTCAGAGCAATGTCACAGTATTAACAGCACTTCATGTTACTGGAATTTCCCGAACTGTGGTAACTGTGTTTCAAAATGTACTGTTGTATAGTTTACAGGCCTGCCACCCAATTCACACCCCATATGGAGTGTAGCAATTATCTCTTCCACAAACCCCCACAAACCCAATACCAAATTACCTCCAATCCATGCATCAGAAGAGCAATTATTGCAATACAATGGTACTGATGCTGATCACAGTAGTATGTTATACTGTGAAAATGTCATACTCATGTCTCTTTTTCTGCAGTATTGGAAACACTGTCTGCTGCTACATTGGGTGGGCAGAAATGGAGGACTTTTTCTGCGGCTCGCTGAGAAATCACCGTTGCGGGTACCCGAGATACACTCAGGTGACAGGGCATGGAACAGGGAATAACAGCAGTCTTGCATGACAGCATATGCTGACTCGCTGTGTCTGGCACCAATCGCCCTCTCTCTCTCGCTCTCTCTCTCTCTTGCTACTGGGATGTTGTGCTTGGCCACTCTGTGTTTTTGTCATAGGGGCCAATGGGGACAAACTGTGAGTCATGCTGTCAGAGAGAAACAACGCGATCACATCTGCTGTGGCCAGGATACCACGGAAGCTACTTAGCACACTGTGCACAGGTGTCTCATGTACTACATGGTGGGTTGGAGGCAGGGGGTGGTGTGGCCAACAAATAGATATAGACAGACAGCACTGGAGAACCCACACAGAGTACACAGTTGTGGGGGGGGGGGACCTGTGCATCATTCGCTTACCGTACCTCTCAACTGCTATGAATTTTGTATAGTGCTGTGATTTTCACCCTCAAATTTACTCTTGCTCCACAGAGGTTTACTGATCTTCTTAACAACGTTAGAGCTATTCTTGGATGCACAACTATTAAATAATTGAACTAAGTTGACAGAAACATTCCTTATCACTAACTATATGGGGCCTACTATTTGGGGACATATTACTGTTTAAAATAAGAAAGTGCTACACATTCTGGCCATTTGCTATGATTTCTGAAGGTCAGTGCTATGATTTTTATGTTTGCTTGCATGCATGTGCAAGAAACATAGTGCCATCATCGGAGATTTCGTAGGTGTGTCACCTCCTTCTCCAATTCAGTCAGTGTGTTGGCAGGCGCGGCCCCTGTAAGCCAATGCATGCTGGAGCTGTTTATGACAAGCTCCAAAATGCAGTGCCATACAGTTCAAAGGGGGAGCTACGCTTGAGTGAGCAGTGATAAGATATCGCCTGCTCATGCGCAGCTCCCCCCACACATACACGCCCGCAGGCGATCGCATCCTTCACCCCGCGTATGCGCACACACTGTATAGCGGCCAGGGGTGCCCAATCCCCATCGGCTGTGCTGCATTCCCCGCCTCCCCAAAGCCTTCAAAATGCCACGCTGGGTGCCCACCCCAAGTCGTGGCAATAATATAGCCAGTGGGTGCCCAATCCCCGTCGGCTCCAGTGTCCTCACCCCAGTACTAAGTGCCATGCAGAGGCCACCCCCCAGTGTGGCAATCGATCTTAGGCGATGAGGGGTGCCCCAATCCCCATCGGCTGAACCCCCCCAACTGTCCTTGTGCCACGCTGGGGCCCACCCCAGTGTGGCAAATATCCACGTCGTCCTTTTTTTTTTAACCTGTAAAGAAAAAACGGTCCATGTAGTCTCCTGGCCCCTCCCACAACCTGCACCCACCACTGCACCCTGCCTCCCCACACCCCCACCCCATACTTACCTCCAGACCTCGCGCGACGATCTTGAGTGGACCGGGAACACGTTTGCACTCTTCAAAGCCGACCACAAACTAAGGAAATGCCGGTAAGCTGCATAATGGGCTAGATAGGGGGTTTTCAACTTTGTTGCAGATTTCAGGCATTTTTTGGAATTTTTGTACCAAATTTTCAACATGGGGTTTTTGGGACCCCTTCTCGTGAATGATGTCACTGTCATGGCGTTACTCGGGCCCGAAGGGTGATTTCGCAGTCACTGTGCAGTCACTGCACAAAATCACCCTGCAGGCCTGAATAAAGCTCATGTCAGTGACATCATTCATGAGAGAAAAGAAATTCCATATTAATTGATGTAAAGTCAAATATGACTGTTTCAGTGTACATTGCGCAGTTCTCACGCGGGCTCAGTAGGATTCGAATTTTCAATATTTTCCTCCAGATTTTCAACATTGCCATTTTACCACACCTTCTTATGAGTAGTATAGCTGTCATTTTCATCTCACCCAAAATGTGTTTCCGCACATGTAGCGCACAATGGCGCAGTCGATTGTCTTGAAAATCAATGTACGGGACAAATTAAGAAAATCACAGTGACACTGTTCATGAGCAGAGGTGTTAAAATGGCTATGTTGAAAATTTGGTGAAAAAATTCCAAAATGACTGTTTCTGAGCGTCGTTGTACAGTTCTATACTGCAGCTACCGTAGGTCACGAAATTTTCAATATTTCACTCCAGATTTCCAACATTGCCATTTGCCACACCTTCTTATAGGTAGTACAGCTGTCATTTTCACATCACCAAAACATGTTTCCGCCCATGTAGGCACAATGGTGTAGTCGTTATGCTTGAAATCAATGTCTGGGATAAATTAAGAAAATCACAGTGACACTGTTCATGAGCAAAGGTCTTAAAATGGCTATGTTGAAAATTTGGTGAAAAAATTCTAAAAAATGACTGTTTCTGCGTGCATTGTACAGTTCCTGCCATCTTCGTAAGTTCGCGAATTTTCAATATTTTCCTCCAGATTTTCAACATGCCATTTACCACACCTTCTTATGAGTAGTATAGCTGTCATTTTACATCTCACCCAAAGCGTGTTTCTGCCCATATGGCGCACAATGGCGCATCGGTGTGTGAAATCAATGTACGGGACAAATTAGAAAATCACAGTGACACTGTTCATGAGCAGAGGTCTTAAAATGGCTATGTTGAAAATATGGTGAAAAAATTCCTAAAAATGACTGTTTCTGAGCGTGCGTTGCACAGTTCCTATGCATGCTTGTAAGTTTGCAAATTTAATATTTTCACTCCAGATTTTCAACATTGCCATTTTATTACACTTCCTTATGAACAGTACAGCTGCAATTTTCATATGTCACCCAAAATGTGTTTGCACATGTAGCGCACAATGGTGCTGTTGGTGTCGCAGCAATGTTTAGGACAGATTAAGAAAATCACAGTTACACTGTTCATGAGCAGAGGTCTTAAAATGGCTATGTTGAAAATTTGGTGACAAAAGTCCATAAAATGACTGTATTCGAGTGAGCATTGCGCAGTTTCCATGCACCCTCGTTAGTTCATGACTTTGTAATATTTTTAATCCAGATTTTCACCAGGGGCATTTTCCACACTTCCTTATGAACAGTACAGCTGTCATTTTTCACAACATGGCTGAAGTGTGTTTCACACTTTCAGCGCAGAGATCGTGATGCTGTGGGAAATCATTGTTCGGACAGATAAAGAAAATCACAGTGACACTGTTCATGATCGGAGGCATCAAAATGCCTGAGTTGATAATCTACTATAAAAAATCCCCAACCTAATTATATTACGGGTGTGCGTTGCACAGTTTCTATGTACACTCGTGACTTCACCATTTTTTAAAATATTTTTACCACAGATTTGCAACATTGCCATTTTTTACACCTCCCCATGAACAGTACAGCTGTCATTTTTTACATCCTGCTCGGAATGTTTTTGCACCTGTGGTGCTAAATGCTGTAGTCACTGTGCATAAGCAGCTTTCGGCTAACAAACTGATATTCCCCCTGTTCATGAGGTGGGGTCACAAAAAAAACATGTTGAAAATTTGGAGTGAAAATACCAACGAATGCCTGAGGTATTAGGGTTTCCAACCATAACGCCCAACCCTGTAGGGAATGACAGGCATCAGGGTGTGACTTGGGATTCTTGCCTGTGATGCTCATACCATTCCACACCCTGCAGTCAGTGAGGAGGCATCAGGTATGCCTTGGACTCTTATCTCAAACTTCACCCCATTCTCCTATATTGCACCCATCTCACCATATTTCCTAATGAAATGGGGTGTGCATAAGACCAAAGACCCCAAGGAACACCGTCACACTTGTCAGTGTCTGCACGGTGGGGTGTGGTGAAATGGCATGGCCGTTATGCCTGACTACCCAGACGCACACCCCAATGCCTCTCACTCTCTGCAGGGTGGTGGTGGGGTTGGCTTCAGTTCAGTACTTCACTGCCATTCCTATTACGCAGCTCTGTAACTTCTACACTACCACTGCCAATGCCAGCAAGCAAACATTCGGCATTGACAAATGCTTGTTAATGCTGAGAGGCTGAGAGATATGATCGTCTGAGTGTGTGTGTGTGTGTGTGTGTATATATGTGTGGGGGGAGGGGAACACTGTGCCTGTGGAATACCACCGACTTGAGGAGCTTGGGGACGGTCGAGGCCAATACACTGCATCCTTGGGGGGAGGGGGAGTGACATAATCTGGCTATGTAACAGTGGTGCAGTGTGCGGTGCTATTCTGATAGCCACAGACACAGCTGACATTAGGGCACATTACATGCTGTCCTAAGCTCACTCTCCATTGCTTGGATGGGGGAGGGGCAGGAATTACAGCACATCACAACACCAACATTTTCAATACAGACAGAGCTGCAACTACACATGCTTCGCTTACCACTGCCTCTCCCAAAGATCACACTGTACTCACCAGCTCGCTCTCTCCCACTCTGTACACATGACCTCATAAGCAGGTACTCCACCACTCTCTCTTTCTCCTAACAGACATAGCACTGCAGAACACAGGAGCTGACATCAGGCCACCTAAACATTACATGCTGTCCCAACCTCTGTCTGCTTTCCCTGGATTGGGAGGCCGGGGGGGGGGGAGCCATGGATTACAGCGCAGCACCAAACTATGAGATTCCATTTTTCCTTGCCTGGCAGGGAACAGAAACTTTTAAAGGATCAATACAAAAGACTGACATACTGCCGGGGGCTGCAACCTCTACAGCAGCATTTTGCCATCCTTTCCACTCTTGCTGATCTAACAGAAAGTGTCTCCTAAATTTGGCACCCAGTTGTGTCCCAGAGCTGACATCAGGCAGGCTGAACAGGACACTGAATAGCTGTTTGCTGGGTGGTGTCCTGCAGATGAAAGGAAAAAGCTGAAAATGATTGGTTCAGCTTTTTCTTTTCAACTACACAAAGTTGCTGCTCTGCAATGCAGAAAAGTGTCATGATCTGCCTGGCTGAGGATTGGTGTGGCACTGTCTCACCCCTTGCAGACCACTCTGCATTGGACAGACAGTGTCACAGCCCTCAAAAGCCATTCTCATAGCAAGAAATTTGCTGGGTGTGCACCACGGCGAATTTAAAAAGGGAAACCAAGAACACCCTATCTGGGTAGAGCACAAGTTCTTTTTCAGATCATACAGAGTGTAGTATTAGAAATGATGGAGTCATGCATTGCAGTGGCTATGGAGCAAAATTTTTTAAGGAGACTTTTTGGACACTGAGGTACTGCTCCATCTATGTACACATCTCTGGACTCAGGGAGGCGGTCAAAAAACTACAGGCTGAATTGTCTAGGATTCAGAGAACCTCTTCTCCCACCCAGGGGCCACCAAGTCCACCATTGTTGCCTCAGAAGGTGTCAAGAAGGATGGCCAGCTGGACAGTGGTGGGTTCCAGGAGGTAGGGGGTGGGATGTTGGGAACACATTTGTAATCCAGTGCCACTACACAACTCCTTCACTGCTCTTGTGAGACAGGACTGCCAAGAGGAGGCACCCATGGTAGGGGCCAGGGAAGATGTAAGGGTCCTCTAGAGGGGAGGCCCCAAGGTGGAAGGCAGAGGACCCTAGCAGAAGAGGAAGCAACTTCTGGTGGGAGAACTCAATCATTAGGGATGTAGTTTTGGGACCAGGACAAGAGGGAGGTGAAGTACCTTCCTGGCACTTGGCATTAAGGGATGGAGAGCAGACATTTAGGATCACTTGGGCAAAAGGGCAGGAGGGGGAGACAGATGTCATTGTCCATTTGGGGACTAATATCCTGGCAAGGAACACAAGAGGGGTGATGCAGGATAGGCATAGGGATCTGGGGAGGGGCCTGAAGCAGGTAGCTCAAATGGTGGCCTTCACTCAAATGTTACCAGTGTACAGACAGGGGGAGGCTGGGGAAAATGCATCAGGGTATTACATGAATGGCTGAAGGCAGGGTGCATGAAAGAGGGGCTGGCTACATTGAGGACTTGGGTCCTACTTCAAGAATGAAGGCCTGTACAAAGGAGATGGCCTCCATCTATCCAGGAGGGGCATAGCAGTCCGGGTGGAAGGTTAAATGCCATTTTGATGGGATTTAAACTAGCTGAGAGGGGAGGCAGAAAAAATGAGGGAGGTGGTGAATGCCCCAACCCCAGAAAATGGAGCAGCTGAGAGGAGATGCCATGGGGAAATGAATTCTCCAGGGGTAGGGGCTGAAGGGACAAGGGGATGGATGGGACAGGAGGGTTGGGAGATAGTTCTAAGGCCAACAAAAGAGTTAAAGACGGTGGGCAGAGGGAGAATGGAAAAGGGGGAGACAGCAACAGGGACAATGGAAGGAAGTACGATGGAACTGGGAAGGATGAAAAGACAAAGTAGGGGAAGGGATGGATAAAAGGAGTGGAGAGCAATGTGTGCCAACACAAGGAGCCTGGAAAATAACATTTCTTATTTTGAGATGACCATTGCGGAGGCAAACCTGGACCTGGGGGCCATAATGGAATCATGGTTCACTGACAATCACAGCTGGGGTGTATCCATTATGGGTTACATCATGTTCCAGAAGGATATGGCAGGGAGGAAAGGGGGGTTGTTTTATATGTGAGGGACGGTATAAAGGCCACAGAGATACAAGGACACAACTGTGACAAAGAAAGGGCAGGAGATTCTTTGGGTTGGCTTAGAGACAGGGTCTGGGACCATTATTCACCTGGAGGTGGTGTACAGACCACCAACTCAGGGGGATGAGTTAGACAGGGTTTTGAGGGAGGCCATTGGCAGAATGGCAGGCAACGGTGAGATATTGATTATGGGGAACTTTAATCTGCCAGATGTAAACTGGGTCATTCTGACTGCAGCTACAACAAGAAGCAGGGCCATCTCAGGGTCCTTACAAGGGGCATTTCTCAGGCAGGTAGTTATGGGACCCACTAGAGACAGGGCAACGCTGGACCTGGTGCTTACAAACATGAACAACATTGCAGACATCACAGTGGGTAGCCCCATTTGTATAAGCAATCATCATATAGTGTGGTTTGTCATACTGATTGGGCAGGAGAAATGTCACACTACAAAGAAGGTCCTGGACTTCATGAAGCAGATTTTAAAGAAATGGGATACTGCTTTAGTAAATACCTTGAAGGGAGGATGATCACAGAGGGAGTGGAGGGACAGTGGAAAAGGATAAAGGAGGGAATAACTAAAGCAACGGCAAGCTGGTTGAAGGAAATAAGCAAGGGTAAGAAGGGCAGGAGGCTATGTTGGTTCACCAAGGAGGTGGCTAAGGCTGTAAGGGAGAAAAAAAAATCATATTTCAGGAAGTACAAGAAGACCCAGGAAGATGGGGACAGAGAGATATATCTAGATAAGCAAAGGGACGCAGGAAGGAAGGTGAGGGCAGCAAAGGCTCAAACAAAGGAGATGTCCACAAAGGAGGTCAAACAAGGGGATAAGACTTCCTTCAGGTACATGAGTGAAAGGAGGAAAGCATGGGGTAAGATAGGGATAATCAGGAGATCAGGGGGTTACTGTGCAATGGAAGATCAAAAAAATCTAAAATTTTAAAAGAGTACGTCTACTCACTTTTCACCATTGAGGGGGTATGGCTGGATGAACAACTGCTCCCAATCTACTGACCTGAGAACAATATAAGGATAAATTGTCATGACTTTAATATATGAAAGAGGTAAAAATACAGAAGGGGGATCACAGAAATACCAATTGGTGTATGACTCCTTACTGGAGCAAGTGTGGTTTCATTAGTGACTGAGCTACAGGAGAACGCCACCAAATGACGTCATTGCACTGGTGTGTCAGCATGATAACATAGAAACATAGAAAACATTGAAGTTGACGGCAGATAAGGACTGCAAGGCCCATCCAGTCTGCCCATTTCTTTTTCTACCTTATGAATGTGCCATTGGCCTTTGCTCTGTCATTGGCCTATCTATTCATACTCATCTGTACTGCTCCCTTATGCCTATCCCATGCCTATTTGAAGCCCTGCACTTTATTCATATCCACCACTTCCTGAGGTAGGCCATTCCATGCATTCACCACCCTTTCTGTGAAAAAGAACTTCCTCACATTACCCCCTTAGTCGGCCTCCCTCTAATCTCATGCTGTGTCCTCTTGTCCTGCTGTATTTCTTATATTGAAACTTGTGGCTCAGCCCCTTCTGACTAGCACAGAGAAGCAAGAATTGAGCAAAGACAGCATTTGCAGTAATGGCAGTGGGGACCATATGGAGTTAGAAAAGCAAGTTAATGTTTTTTGCAAGACTAGACCTGAGAGCAGAATAAAAAGCAGGGATACAATATAAAGTGTAATGGGGAAACATTACATCACCCTTTGGTGAATTAACATTTTTGTGAAAATGGTCCTTCACTTTAACAAAATTTCAGTCACCTTATAATTTGAACTTTAAAAAGAACCAAAAGTGAATACATACTCTATTGATTGGATTTTCAAAAGGCCCTTAGAATGATGCAAGGTGCATCAAACATCCACCTTGCATCCAATCCAGGTGTGCCAAACACTATGCACCCTATTTTACAAGAAATGCATTCTCTGTGGCAAAGTCCCCCAAATGACACAAGTGGTCCACTGCATTAAACATATGATGCATGGGATGAGAATTTGTTTTGTTTTGTTTTTTTAAATTGAGTTTAAGTTTCCAAGAAACAGAATACGTATAAAACCAAACAATGGAAGAAATGACTCACTAACTATGTACAAGAAGTAAGTGCCATATACAGGCAAAGTATGCAGGTACAGAGAATTGAAGACGACATACAGGCAATACCAACAAATCAAATCATTAAAGGAATATAGCTAATCGACATAAATATCAATCAATAAAAATATGTATAATAAGGGCATTAGGAATCATGTCACGCAGTAGAAAGAGTATATAAGGTGTACAGCTTATTCCAACTTTTCCCATTTAATGACATTATATTGTGAATACTGGCTATCATTTTTCCAATCTAGAGATTACACAATAGTTCATTAAGCCATTCCATGGGTGACACATTTTCTTATTCTGTCTAATGCCCTGAAAGTCAATCTCTTAACTGACATGGATATCATAACCATGCTATATTTCTGTTCTTTTGCAGCTATAGCATGAAGGTTTCCTATGATACAAATTTCCCAGCATAAATAAATCATCAAGGCCCAGAAGGGGGTCCAACTTCTCACATATCTCCTTCCAGAGATTTTGTGTTGCACTACAGTCCCACAAAATATGTGCTAGTGTACCCTCTCCTGAACCGCATTTAGTACACGCGTTTGATTAAAGTTTATCCATTCTAACTTCTGAGGAGTGTAATAAAAGTTATGAAGAACATAAAATTGCGTCAAGCACAGTTTCTATTGCGTAAGTAAAGAGGTCCTTCCATATTTAGGCTAGTTGAAGGAAGTGTCTGGGAAAAACAATGTTCCAATGTGGACAAGTACCATCTATATTCTGATTTAACTCCTCCACTAGGGCACAGTAAATCTTTGAAGTTATATGAGTTAGTGATGCCAGGTCTTTCAGAGCAGAGAATAAATAGCTGGATGTGCACAGGGTGAGAATGATGCAAGCTGAGAATGAGGCAAAGCTGAGGCAAAAATACAATGCAGGGAGTGAGATGGAGCAAAACTGGGCACAGGCTGAGTCAAAAATATGATGCAGAGTAAAAATGATGCAAGTTGAGCCAAAAACAGGAAGCAGGTTGAGTAAGAAAAAAAAAGAAGTAAATTGAGTCAAAAAATAAAGCAAATTGAGTAAAAAACTGCGTGCACAGAGAAAACTGACAATGCTGAATTTAACAACGATGCAAGCTGAGTAATAAAATGAAGCAAGTTGATTAACAAAATGAAGCAAATTGAGCCAAAAACCAAATACATGGAGAAAAGTGACACAACGCTGAGTCTGACAACGATGCAAGTTGAGTCAAAAAATGAAGCACATTGAGTCAAACTTCATGCATGAAGAAAAGTGACACAAAGAGGAGCTTTAACAGTGATGAAATACGAGTCAAAAAAATGACGTGAGTCAAGAAAATTAAGCAAACTGAGTTAAAAAACAGTGCATGGAGCAAAAATGATGCAAGTCAACTCAAAAATTACCACAGATGAAATGGCCAAGACAATGGCATGTTATGCCCTCAGAACACTGTCAGCTAGTGCTGCAAGGCAACCAACCCCTAACATAAGCTACCCTCATCTTTATATGCTTCAGTGTCAGACCAGCTCTGGCTGATCTAACAGCAGCATGCATCTTTGGCGCACTATTAACAGCTTCCACCTTTGAAAATTTAAAACAAGGGGATGGTGCATAATTTTTTGAAGCAAGCCCTATTGTGAAATGATGCACCCCTTTATTTGACGCAAGCCTGGTGCAAGCTACATTGGCGCAGGGAATTCTGCTTTTGATGCAAGCAGTGTTAGAAAACCAGAATTGATGCATGTTTTGACACAGCTTGCTCCTTGTGGTATTCTTTTCTAGTGCAAGCACCTTGCATCATTCTTGGCCCTTTGAAAATCAAGCCCTATGTGTTTACAGAATAAGAAAGCATTTGGGATAAGGAAAATCATTTGCCAGGAATAAGGGTAAGATCAGATCTTTTTAAAAATAATGAGCAAAATATAAAGAAATGTGTGAATCCAGATGAATCAAATGGATTATAAATATGCCCTCCCCACCATTTTTTGTCTTGACAAAATAGATATATGGAAAATTTATGAAGCTCTAGAGATAAAAATGATTGACAATACAGATAAACAAACTAGCAGGTGTGTTCCTGCACTGATATCACGGATTGGAAATGTTAGAGGTGGTTTTCTATGGAAGTATAACTAGTAACATAATGGGCCCGATTTTCAAAGTCTGACACAGGGCCTCTGTTAACCCTGTTGTTTGGGCCAACTGTGCCAAGCTCCTGTGATGAAACTGCACCCAATTTCAATACACCGGGCGAGGATTCAACAGTTGCAACAGTTTCCACACTTTATGGTAGCTTGTGCCAAAGATTTGGCACAAGCCCCATAAAAGGGTCCCCCAAATGGCAGAGGTTAGGTGCAGTATGATCTTTTTTACGGTTTGAAACAATAGTTATTTGTCTTGTGTTATTGTTTTATCCAAAACACTGACAAAAAGCATAGACTGTTTGGTAATTATGGAAATGTCTACTAACAGTGCAATGGAACTGTGTTAACTAATGTCTAAAACTGTTCACTTACTTTTTGCAAGCTATATGTTTGTGTGACAAGTCACATAACCTTTCTTGACATTAACACTTAACACATACAACAGTCATTAAAATACATTCAGTAACACCAGATTCAAGCACTGTATGTTCTATTATTTGTCTGCACTACTGGTGTGGTACAGACCTGTCTTATTGCACAATCAGATGCTTTCATTCATAAGGGCTACATATGGCATTGGGTATGAGACAGAGGACATATCAGGAGTGCCTCTTTGCCATTGACAGAGTATCCTGCAAAGGTGTTACCAGCAGGGAAGGGAGAATATCATGCAAATCAATGTCAGGAAAGCATGGGATTGGTGCAGTGTGGTGACACATGGGTTCCAACAGGAAATGTTGAGAAGGCTATGCACTTATGCATGGTCATGATAATGGCCGAGTATAACATTTCTGAAGTTTACGTTACATTGACCAAGGTTAAATCAGATATAGTTGTCATCTGGTAGTAGTAGGATGGCCTGAAGGTGGCTTTGCATTGTGACAAAGCAATGTGATAGTATAGCAGGGTGCCACTGTGCACTGATACAATGATCAGTACCCATATGGGTGATGTAGTGCTGGCATTACATTGCTGACAGGTGACACCACAACTGCTGTTCTGTGAGCAAGTATGTAGGCCACACCTCCCCAAGGGCAATTATATTGTATATGTGGCCATGCGGAGAGGAACCACAATGCTGAAGAGGTTGCTGGGAAACAGAAGAGGAGAAAGGCTTCAAGAACTTTGCGTGCACTGTATGAAAGAGTGTACAGCAAGCGACAACCTCACTAAACTTAAGCACAGCAGGGGACTGTGCTACCATTGTGGTGGTACATTTTTCTTTCATGGGTCACTTGCTGAGAACTACTTCTTGGCAAAATGAGAGTAATGTCTCTTCAGCAGCTCTTCTTTCTTGGGATATGGTACTGGTGCAATGTTTTCTGGAAGCAGTGGCTTGTCAATATGTGGAAAGTCTCTCAGCTCTCTGTTCTTTAATCTGGCAACATCACTCAGCATGTTGTTCATAACTGTAGGTTTTCCCTTCATACACAGGCCTGGAAATCCACTGCTTTGTTTGCTTTGAAAAAACAGAGTCATGTTTTTTATTTCTTTTGTTGGGACCCATGATGCAAGTTGAGTAATCCAGCATGGCAAGCTGTGTTCGTGTTAGCATACCACTGTAAGAGAAATGTTGCCATTTCAGGCAGTACTTGTTTAGTAATGAGTGGAATTCTTCAAGATTTCATGTGTGGCAGAACTTGGAAACCTATCCCATGCTTTTGAGATACATAGATACACAGATGTTGAATGCAGATAAGGGCCTACAGTCCACCTTGTCTGCACACGTGCAGGTACTTTGCATCTTCAAGCTTCTCTAGAACTAGGTTGCCCTCCTTCCCCCCAACTACTAAGATCTCTAGATGCCTATCCCATGCATTCTTTTTTTTTTGTAGACTTTATTTTGTCTCCGTCGGATCGAGGCATCTCTCAGAGATGCCCACTCGATCTTGTCCTCTACTCCCCACTGAGACCCTCCTCTAGGTCCCTCCCACAGGACTTCCCAGCTCCCTGGATCACCCCTGGGGGGAGGGGCCCACTTCACCTACCTGGCAGCTCTATCTGTGAATTAGAGGGTCCATCCTGTGGGTGGTGCCTGGGACCATGAGGAAGGGTCCGGTATTGAGGATGTGGCGCTTGACCATGTGGTCCTTGTCACCTCCCCTGTCCTCTGGGGTTTTTCCTTGTAGTTTCTCTGCTTTCAGAGTGTGGCTATGCACTGGCATCCATGGCGCCTGCGCAACAATGCCCACCGTCACTCCGCCCCCAGCATCCACTAATGCTACATGTTCTGGTATTGCCCCTGGCACTGTTCCCAAATCCCTCCTTGGGAAGGGAGAGCAGTCCTCCAGACGCTTGATCCCTACCCTCCCCTGCTGACCCCCAGTGGCCCGAGTCCATTTCCGAGCCTGGGTCACCGACGTGGCGCGAGGTGTGGCATCCAGCGCCTCAACCCTCAGTGCCACCGGGCCAGCTTATCCCATGCATTATTAAATCCTGTAATTGTTTTAGCCCCCACCGCCGCCTGTGGCAAGGCATTCCATTTGTCCATCACCCTCTCTGTGAACAAATTATTCCTCATGTTACCGCTGAACCTCCCTCCCTCCAGTCTCATTCCATGCCCCTAGTCCTGGCAGTTGAGGGAAACAGTGTGTAGGACAGATATAAGAAATAATGGATTTAAAAGTAGAGCAATCAGAATGTGGAACAGATTACCACAGGAACTTGTGGATGCAGAGAATGTTGAGGTTTTCAAGACCAGAGTAGATAAGTATCTTAATGAAGTTGGTGACTTGTGTTACTGCCACTGAATTGTGGGTAAAGCTTACATGTGCTCTGCTTTCTTAACTTTCCTATTCTCCAGTATGAAATCCAGTACAAAATCTTTTCCTAAGAAAAATTGTTTTTTCCTGCACCTTGTTCCTCCCTGTGAGGTACTTAAATGTCTCAATCATATCCCCCATCCCCTCCTCTAGGGGGTACATGTTTAAATCTTTCAGCCTGTCCTCATAGGTTTTGTGATGTAATCTTTGCACCATCTTGGTTGCCCTCCTCTGAACTGCCTCCACCCTGTCTATGTCCTTACGTAGGTAAGGCCTCCAGAACTGGAGATTGTACTCAAGTTGTGGTCTCATTAGTGTCTTGTATAGTGGAATTATGACTTTCCTTTTCCTACTGGTGATACCCCTGCCTATGCAACCCAGCATCCTGTTTGCTTTTCCTGCCACCTTGTTGCACTGACTTCCTATCTTGAGGTCATCAGAGATGATAACCCTAGGTTCTTTTCCTGCTTCGAGCATTCTATAGCCCCCCAGCTGATATGATATGTTGTTCTTGGTTTTTTTTTTTGCCCCATGTGCATTATTTTGCATTTCTTTGCATTAAATCTCAACTGCCTTTCCCTTAACCAGTCCTCAAGCTTCTGTAGATCTCTCCTCATTCTATTCACACTCTCTGGTGTGTCCACCCTGTTGCAGAGCTTTGTATCACCAGTGAACAGGCATATTCTCTCTTGTAGGTCTTCTGTGATGTCACTGATAAAGATGTTGAAGAGGACTGGTCCCAGCACTGATCCCTGTGGTACCCCACTGGTCACCCTTCCTGTGCGGAGTGACAGCTATTTACCACCACCCTCTGTGTCCTGTAATCCAGCCAGTTCCCCACCCACCGCACCACTGTCCAACTCACTCCCATGTTCCCCAACTTGTTTAACAGCCTTCTATGTGGCACAGTGTCAAAGGCCTTGCAGAAGTCCAGGAAGGCCGCATCCACTGCCCCCCACCCGATTCACCTCCCTTGTCACCCAGTCGAAAAATTCAGTGAGATTAGTCTGGCACAACTTCCCCTAGTAAAACCATGTTGCCTTGGGTCCTGTAGATCATTGACAACAAGGTGTTCCACTATTCTTTCCTTCAGTAGTGTTTCCATGATCTTCCCCACTACTGAGGTCAGGCTGACTGGTCTGTAGTTTTCCGCTTCCGCTCTGTTCCCGCTTTTGAGGGGACTACATCAGCTGTCCTCTAGTCTTTGGGTACCTGTCCTGTTTCCAGTGACTGGTAAAACTGGATTGCCAAAGGTTCAGCCACCACCTCTCTTAGTTCCTTCAGCACCCTGGGGTGTACCCCATCTGGCCCCATAGCTTTATCTTTTCTTATTCCTTCCAGTTCCTTTAGGACCCTTTCCTGTTGAAAAGGACTTGTATCCATTTCTCTGCCTGTCCTACAATTTCTTCTCCTCTGTGGCCCATTACCCACCCCCTTTTCTGGAAAGATGGAGCAGAAATATCTGTTCAGTATGTCTTCTTTGCTGTTGACATCCTCCACTGTAGCTCCGTCTTCTCTTTTCATCCTCACTATCCCTTCCTTTGCCTTCCTTTTTTCACTTACGTACCTGTAGAAGATTTTATCCACTCTAACCACTGATTTCTCAATGTGCTCCTCTGTTTGTGCTTTGGCTTCCCTCACTTCCCTCCCTGCCTCCCTTTGTTTCTCCTGGTACCTCTACCCGTCCCCTTCTGCCTGTGTCTTTTTGTATTGTTTGAATGTGATTTTTTGTCTTTCACTTTCTTCGCTACCTCCTTGGAATACCGCTATGGTCTCCTCTTCCTTTTCCCCTTGCTAACCTGTTTTACACATAATTGTGTTACCCTTGTTATCCCTGTTTTGAATACTGTCCACTATTCCTCCACCCCTAATTTCCTTCCTATTCCACTTGGTGCCTCTTCCAAGCATTTCCCCATTTTCCCAAAATCTGCCCTCCTAATGTCAAGGATTCACGTTTTAGTGTGGCTGGATTCTGCCCCTTCATTTATGCTAAACCACACTGACCGGTGATCATTGTTCCCCAGGTGCTCCCCCACTGTGATCCCTGTCACACTGTCCCTGTTTGTGAGCACCAGGTCCAGTAGTGCCTCCTTGCCATGTGGGTTCCATGACCAGTTGTTTAAGGAAGGCTCCCTCAAGGGAGTCCAGGATAAACCTGCTCCTGGCTGACGCTGCTGCTGGGAGGCTCCAGCCCACATCTGGAATATTAAAGTTACCAACCAGCACTACCTCCCCCTTGTGTGCCATGCTTTGGATAGCCAGCATCATCTCCATATCTAGCTCCTTCACCTGGGCTGTTGGTCTGTAAGTTACTCCTGTGCAGATGGCTGACCCTGTTTCTCTATCAAGCTTAACCCACAGTATCTCCCCCTTCCTTGTTCCCCTTGAATCTCTGTGGCATTTATGTTATCTTTCACATAAAGTGCCACTCTCCCCTCCTTCCTGCCTGTTCTGTCCCTCCTAAATAGATTGTGGTCTGGTATGGCCATCCCCCAGTTGTGGTTATCATTACACCATGTCTCTGTGATGGCCACAGTGTTCAGGTCCAACTGTGCCATGGCTGCCTCCAGGCCCTCCATCTTGTTACTAAGGCTCCAGGCATTGGCACACATGGCTCTCCAGGATGTGACTACCCACCCCTGTTTTGCTGCCCTGTGCCCCCCCCCTCTTTCTGGGTGCTCTTTTTGCTCGGCCCTCCCTGTCTTCTGCCCTTAAGTTGAATTCTGCCCTCTGTTTGTCTATCCACTCCTTGAAACTTGTGTAGAGCATGTTCTTGTGGGGTACTAAGTCTCCTGACCTTCCTGGCTCACCCTCCCTGGCCAGTTTAAATGCTTGCTGCAGAAGCATTCAAACTGCTCACTTAGGACTAAGGTCCCCTTCCTGGATGGATGCAGGCCGTCATCCATTGCACTGTGCCTGGGTGCCTCCTATCAATCATGATGGATTTAAATGCATCATGCACTGCAGTTCCCCTTTCTAGTCAGAAAGTTTCTTTTTCATCTACTTTGTCAAAAGGTCCATGTTCACACGCACAAAACACTAACCCAACTACCCAATTGTGTACGTTTGTAGTATACTCTAAAACAGATACCCACAGAGGGAGACCTCAGCAGGACAGCATTTCCATGGCATGCTGATGCTGACCACCAGAAGTGGTTGATGATGGAGTGTGTCCAGGACAGATCTTGGCAGTGCCTCTTCTTACCCTCTGCCACAGCTTTTTTAATGATTGACTTTGCCAGGTGCCAGACATCAAATTGATGTGACATTCCAGGGAACAGGGGGTGACAGTCAGTGGCAATGGTGGAAATTGCCACCCCCAGAATCACTGTTCTTTTCTAGTGCTGTAATGAATCCCTCCTTTTCCATACAGTTTGAGTTTGGTGCCCTGGTCACCTGGATGAGCTCCGACTGAACAATGTGGTTAGTTTCCATATTCATGATTGTGTAGGCTCAGTAATTTGCACTGTGCCTGGGTGAATCATAGTGGCCATTTCCAATCACTGTTAATCGTCGTCCGGGCACCAGTTGCAGGTTCTTTGTCTGCTGCTTTCTCCAAGTGAAATTCACTGCAGGGAATAAGTACTGCCTTTGACTGCAGTGATACTGACACTTTGAAAGAAATGGGACACGGATGCAGTGGAAAAAGTCAGCTATGCTTGTGTAACTGTTACCAGTAAATAAAGCAGTGGAACTGAACCTTAAATTTCCAGCACTCATCTTGCCTATCAGTGGGTGGTATTCCCATGTAAAACAGTGTGATTTAGCACAAAAAAACTCAACAATAAACATTGCACCTCGAACAAAAGATTTTGTTAGCATCAGTGGAAGTTGACACAATTTGCAAACCATCAATTCAAAGAACAAGAATAATTGCATCTTAAAGATTGGGAACTTCTGCTGCACCCTTATGGTGTTACTGGAAGTACTGTAAAACTGTCCACATGATCATCTTCATCAGAATCATACTCTATACTCATCACAATCTCAGGGGAAGACATGGAAACATCATGATCAAACGTATCGCTACCCTCAGACAACCGTAGTGACAGCTGGTTACTATCCGTGGTGTTTATCCTGTTCAGTGCCTTCACAGGTGTTGATGTGAACATCAGTAGGTATGTAAACATTACCTGACTTGAGCCACCAAGGTGATCACTGGTTTACTGTTTAGGAAGATTGCTTAAGTTATCAACAGCTTAATCTGGTTGAAGGTCAGTTGGCATTCATCTGTATCCCCCTCCCCTGGGGCGTGCCTGAAAATAGGCAGGATTTGTCTAGTGCACTTACCCGGTCAACAAAAACTAAATAAATAAATAAAATTCAGAACAATGAGTCATGGAGGATCCTCATGAGTAAATATGATCTTTCAACACACTTTCTGGTGACTAATGCCATTGGCAGACAAAGTCACTGGCCTGCACTTTACAGTGTATCTCCACAGATGCCATTTCACATACTAGTGACGTAGTGTCATTACTGTCTGGTGGGACAGACATATTAACAGTCGACTGATCAATATAGTGATCTTGAGATGAGGAAAGGATTTCTTGTATAGCTGCTGGACGACTGCATGAAGAAACTGTGTATTGGTGATCAAATGTCTGACAACCTCTTCCTTCCCCCTGGTTAACTTGAAGATGTAAAAAGAGAAGTACCCATTAATGCCTAGCATCCAACATATTGGACAGAGAGATGTGTGTCTCCCCAGTTATGAGTGCATTGAAATGAAGTAATGAAAAATGTAAATTACAGCCCCCTGTATTTTCCTCCTTTTAATAAATGGCTGCCTGATCATTTCTTCTTCTCAGCACCAAATGCAATTTTTCAAGTTGGTTGTTCTATCCAAAGAGGTGACAGGTTATTTATATTGATGCCAGTTTATTTAGCCATTAACTTTTATTCTTATTCTTGCATGAGTGTATGTTGGTTAAGTTCTGCCTTAGCTATACTTAACCATTTTATAATAATTATTTGCATTTTTTCTAAATTGCAAACTGTTTTGTAGTGTCCCATATATGATACTCCAGGTACAGGTGCCTCCAGGTTTTTAGTGATGACACATAGTTCCAAATTCATTTGTATGATGCAATACTTTTGGTGTATGATGCAATAATTGGTGTTTAATGCACATCCTTTATGTGCCTAATATAATTATATTGCTGATTATCAATGAACTTGCCTGAATTACTGTCAAACAAAGGGACTTCAAAAGTCAGAAGGAGTGTCAGACTCACCTTGCTGGAATTCTTGATCATCACCATACATATTGCTATTCATACATATATTGCTCTGTTCTTACCTTGCTATTTATATTTTTCTTTTCACACCTTGTCTTTCAGTCGCTCTATCAGTGTAATCTCTTTTCACATTCTCTATATATATATATGCCTGAAATTTCCTCAGCTTAGTTCAAGCATCTGACAAAGGATGGTGAAATGTTTGTTACGCTGAAGATTTCTATTAGTACTGCACTTTAATTACAATTGAGATAGTGCATACTAAGAGAAAATACACTGTCGACAAAGTTGTTAGTACTGTATGGTCAAGGGCAAGGGGTCATGCTATGAAGCTGGAGGTGGAGTAGACTCAGGAGAGACATGAGGAAGTACTTCTTCATGGAGAGAGTAGTGAATGCCTGGAATGGAAGCACCACTTGTGGTTGACAGTAAATTTTCCCCACTTCCCACACAGCAATGGCACAATACTGACACTGGTATTGTGTCAATATAATCAACTCCAGGTCAGAGTTGTTCCAGGGAGGGGGCAGAATACAGGGAGAAAAGAATCAGTGAAAACAGTCCATTACAGTGACTGTCACTGTAATGGTCTGTTTTCAGATATTGTTATGGGTGTGTCGCTCTAAAGTGGGCCACCAGCATGGAACAGCCCCCCAGCAGAGGTGGTGAGTGCAAAAACTGTAATGGGATTTAAGCATGTATGGGATAGTAATAAGGGTTCCTTAGTGGTAGGCAAGGGAGGATAAGCTGGAGAATTTGTAGGGTCTGCGGTTATACAGTAAGTAGGGAAAAATGGACAGACTAGGTGGGCCAAGTGGTCTCATCTGCCATCAAATTCTGTGTTTCTGTGTTTCTATGGTAGAATCAGAGGAGTTTGACAAGGCTGACCTTTTTATCACTCCACCTGATGAGGATGGTGCAGACAGTGCAGAACACAGTGGAGATGAAGAGACTGGTGGCACTGTGAATAACCTGTTTGGAAAGCAGCTATGAGCAGAGGCGGACTTTGTTGGGTACAAACACAGTCAAAAGGTTGATGACAGCAACAGTGATGGTGATGATGGTAATGATGCTTCACCTGAAGCTATGATTATTGAGGATGCTGATGAAGAAGAGGACAGTACTTCTACTGTCACCACATCAAGCCATTCCCTTCAAAAACAGGTAAAATAAGCCATGATGAAGGGGGTACAAGAAGGATCTACCAGCAGCAGTACAGAAGAAATTCGAATGGAACAGCACTGCACAGGAAACTGCTGAGAAGGACTGAGCACCACACTTATACTTTGAGCTATTTGTTGATGAAGATGAGGTGCAATACCTATGCGACCAGAATAAATTATATACATCTTACAAAGGGAAGCTGAACTACAGTGTCATTCCTGAAGAAATGAGAGCCTTCTTAGCAGTGTTGCTTATAATTGGCTATGCTGTTGTACCATGGAGATGAATGATGTGGAACACAGTGAAGATGTATATAATGTTGCAGTCTCCCAACTGATAAACCGTTATAGGTTTGAAGAGATCCTTAGATATTTGCACCTTCTTGATAACAGCAGGTTGCTTGATGGAGACAAGCTGACAGGATAAGGTCATTCTATGAAATGATGAACAAGAGTTGCCTCAAGGTCGTCTAAATTGAGCAAAGTCTGTGCATAGATGAGGCCATGATTCCCTATTATGGGAAGCACTCAGCTAAGGATTTCATAAAGGGCAAGCCAAACAAGTTTGCTTATAAGCTGTGGTGCCTGAATACTCACCATGGATACCTCATTCAGTGCAAGTATATGGGAGGAATTGACAGGATGGACCAAAACATCAGCTACTACAAAATTTATATCTGCTCAAAGAATTGGTGGCTGCCCTTCTTTATGTTCATGCCCAATGTGGCCATATGGCCATTCCTGTATAGGAACTCTGCAGGTAACAAGAGCAGGCCTCTGCACCTCTTGGCTTTCCTAAGAGAGGTGATAAATGTGTACAGGCTTAAGTATTTGGCTCAGGCACACAATGCTCCTGGCATCCGTTGGCTACTCAATGCAGGTTGTCAGAGAGTAGAGAAGGTGCCCAAAGCTGTGAGATGGGACGTGCAAGCTCACTACCCAAGAACAAGTGAGACACAGAGGAGGAGTGCTCACTATAGCAAAAAAGCTAAATTTGTGTGTTGTAAATGCAATGTTGGACTGCACATTGACTGCTTCAAGCCATTCCACCAACAGTGACTGTCAAAGTGGTGACTTTTCTCCAGTTTGTTTTCGTTATGTGCCAACATGCTTATGGACATGAAAATCTCAAGAAATAATCAAACAGTGACTGTAAAGTAGGCAATGTGGTGAGTTATGTTTAGTACAGAATGTTTGTTTATACAATGAATTAGTTTGCGTTGAGTTAACTGCTATACAGTAAAAGCTGTTACTGATATATAATATTGTGGTTTATTATTATTGGGAAGATATTCGTTATATATATATATAGAAAAATACATGGAGTGGTGTTTAACCAGATTTTACACATACCTGAGGTGTTGGATGCTACATAAACCCTGAGAGCAAAGCAATTATATAAAACAAAAACACATCTTTGTGCAGCTGTGGTCTGGTTGAGTTTCTGTGCCATCTGCGGTCAGAAGGGGCTGCACAGACAATGAACTGTTTCCCTTTTTTCATTTTTTTTAAAGTGTAGTCATGATAGCACAAAAAGCCCAGTTAATGTTTTTTAAATGAACTTACTGCCAAGTGTAAGTGGCGGTGAAGTGTCCAGTGCTAAGGAACAGTGCTGAGGAAGGGAAGAGTGGTGGCTGCACATGTGTGGACTGACGGAAACACGGTGCCTGTTCACTGCTACAACCTGCAGATTATAACCAGTACAAGTTACTATTAGGATTGGTAAGATATATTGGATACTAAAAGATGTACCCAACTATGCCTAGCTTCCTATATATGGGATGCAAAAAAATGTGAAATTCCTGAAAATAGCTAAGGCTAATTTGCAAAGCAAGCTAAAAATGTTCATAACTCACTTTGGCACACAAGTACGCCATGGGAAATTTAATTATAAAAATTTAGGCATGAATGGGTTTAAGTCTGACTATCGTACTACCACCACCACTTTTTTTGTCAGTACTCCTGCAATTCTTATGGAAGCATTATGATACATTACCCTCATATTTTTCACAGGTACTACCACTGGATCAGTGATCGCTTGATGAAAACTGATGGTACAGCATCCAGTTTCAGTCTCTGTATGTCCTTGCCTGCACCTTTTGGGAAAGGAAATATAGAGACTGGTGAGACATCAGGATGACCACACATCCTCACCTAAATCTGAGCTACGTACCCACATTATGTCCAGCTCTAACTGTGATTGTAGATAAACCCCTCTAGCAATGGTTAAGTTCCATTGCTAAATTTACTCTGATTCTAATTTATGATTCACAGTTACTCACCTTCAGTGTTTGCTCTGTATATGTATTATCCATTGTGTCTCTGTACTTAGTCACTGTACTTATCATACTCTGTATTTGTCCACATTCAATGTATGACGTGGAGCCTTTGTAAATGAGTCCCTGACTCAAAGGGTTGTAATTCCGAGATTTTATATAAATAAAAAATTAAAAAACATTGAGGAGTTATAATTAGCACCCATTGCAATCATGCGATGTTTAACTTATAGTCATGCAAGTGAAGCAACTGTTCTGATATCCGTCAATATAGACAGATACTTCAGGATATAGTAGTAGTATATCTTTATCAATCAACTTTTTTCATTACAACAACATTGTTACATATAAATATCAAGGATCAACTTAAAAAAGTTAAAATGACATAATTCCACAATTGACATTTCAGCCTCAATTGCATGTATTATATAAAGTTGAAAATGCAATTTCTTACTAGCCTCGATTTTGGAGGAATAATAAC
This sequence comes from Neoceratodus forsteri, assembly GCA_016271365.2. Lineage (NCBI taxonomy): Eukaryota > Metazoa > Chordata > Ceratodontiformes > Ceratodontidae > Neoceratodus > Neoceratodus forsteri. The sequence continues at coordinate 163,539,643 of CM028132.1, read as the reverse complement.
AATATGTCTATATTCAATTAGTAATTTGAAATAGCATTATACAATAAGTAACAGGAAGTAAAAACAAAGCCATGTCTTTCATCATTTTACAGTATGCAACTGTTTACAATAAACGATCCTTAAAAATGAGACCACTGATTTTAGTATTGTTTTTGAATTGGAGCAAAATAGATATGTTGCCATATCATGTGGTGCTGTGTTTGAAGAAGCTAATATATCACCCAATATTTTATGTCTGTATTTGTTATATAAGGGACATGAAATTAATAGATGGGCCAAGCTGCCTTCTCCATTTTTGCATTTACAATCTCTGGCAATCTTTTTGTTGTGAAACCAGTAGGCGAGCCTTTGGCTGTCATGATATTCAAATCTGAACTTAGTAAGCAATTTCCTAAATTGTGAATTATCAATCAAATTCAAATACGTTTCAAATCCAAAGTGTGTTTTATTTAGTGAGAGCCATTTACTTATCTTTAACTGTGAATTTAGCTCTAGGACTTTTTGTCTAAATATACTGCAGATCTCAGACAGTTCTTTATTGACGTGGAGACTTTGTATGGGTGCTTGAAAAAGATCTCCGATAGGCATTGTAACAGACCATAAGGTATCACAATATTTTCAATAATAAGTATACTTAGAAAATATATTCTCTCCTGTAAGTATTTAATAACTTATTTCAATACACATGCATGATAGCCTGCTTTCTTCCATTGTATATGCCTTGAGCCAGTATAATACTAATCTAGCCTGAGCGAGACATTCTAGGGACAATTGACCTATTTCTGCTTTAACAAGAGCAGAAGGTGCACCTTGGGGCAAACCCAATAATTTCTTGAAGTAGTTGTTTATTAATCTTTCTACTGTGGGTTCAGCTCCCAAGCCCCAAATTTCCACTCTGTATAAAATTTGGCTTCTTATGTTTGCATTCGGTACTCTAAGGGATCCTTTCAATGAGTTCCCACCACATTTATGTGCAAAATTAGTCATAACTGGAAGGAGCTTTTTTGTTTCCAAACCTTTTAAGTGTTTGGTTCTATGTGAAAACAGCAAGACTAAAACAGCGAGGCTGAAAACTGCAAATGGAAAACAGCGTGGTCGCGTAGGGTGAGTCGGAAGACATAGCTATTGCCAAAACAGTGACAACAGTGCCACAGTGACTTACTAATTATAACCAACTCCAGGGAGGATGCAAGCTGGGGAGTGGGAAAGCCGTAGGTTGACATTTCTGTGATCATGGTATTTTCCAACTCACCCTATGTGGCCACGTTGTTTTCTGTTCATGTTTTTCATCCTCATCATTTTTGTCTCTCCGTTTTCACAGGATACTAAGGCCCAGATATTCAAACTGCACTCAAAAGTAGCGCAACAGCAGGAGCAAGCACAAACCAGTTGCGCAAATGCGCAACAGGTGCGATATTCAAACATGGAGCAGAGCAAATTGTGCAAGCAACCAACGTCTGAATATCGCACATACTGCGCCATCGCGCAACCAGGAAGGAGAAGCTGAGCCAAAATGTTGCGCTATGGAGCAACCAGGGAAGCTCAGCTGAGCATTCCAGAGCTGCCATAGCGCAAGCACAGCCCCAGAGCAATGGAACTGCACATCCAGGGAGGCAGGCTGGGGCCCACCGCCAGCCATGCCACACATGGGCACAGGAACACACTGCAGAACCCACACCACACCTGCACACCCCAAGAACAGCATCACTGGGGGTGGGACAGATGATCTACCTGCCCATGGGGACAAGCCAACAAAGCATAGCAGAGCCATGACACCCCAGCACAACCACTGACAGGCTGAGAGTGCCACACACAGGGGGTTGACAACCACAGTGCACATCAGCCCCCCATACGCACAGTACACCCTGCACTGTGACCCCAAGACACCACTCATGTGCACTGACTGGCACTGCAGGAAACCATGCAGTCCCCCCAGCACTCGTCAGCCCCATGCAACACAGAAGTCTACAAGCCAGACACACCTTGTGCACCCAGCAGTTGGTGGCAGCAGACGGCAAGACCAACAGAAAGTCACTGCCATGCTGGAATACCTCCCATGCACACACACACACACACACACACACACAGGACCATATCACCCCAGATGGCATGTACACCACTGCAACTGAACAACCATAGCCAGCTGCAAAACAGAGACCAACACAGTATTCATATCAAAATATAAATGTATTATCAAAATGTGTAAAGTGCAAAACAATCAACTATAATTATTTACAAGGGGGGGTACGGGTACAAGGTAGGGGTGGGCAAGGGGTAGGGATGAACAACTTGGAGTGGGAAGGCAGGGTGGTAGGGATGGGTGAAGTGGGAAGGGTAATTTGGTCTAAGGCCCAGCAGGCTGGTCATCCTCTGCTCGGTGCCGCTGTTCTCGGCGATGCCTCCTCTGCAGGCCATGTCTGTGAATGTCTCTCAGGATGGCCTGGTTTTCTAGGGACCCTTCTGTCAGCCTTCGTATGTCCCGCTGTATCCTCCTGAGAACTATGAGGCCTAGGAAAATGGGAACACAGTCAATGGCTGTGACTGACCACAACCCTGAACACCACCCAACCTGCAAGCCACATAGCCCAATGTCCCACACCTTTGATGGCATGCACCCACCCACAGTGAACATGCACAGCCATCACAAACAGGCGGCACCAGCTATGCGCACCACCGCCCACACACCGCCCACGCCAATCACAGTACAACCAGGCTGGCAAGTGACGCTGGCAACATGGTGCGATGCCAGTTACACAGCTATGTGCCCAGTGCATGCCTGGACCACCAGTGGCGCGTACACAGACGTGCTGTGATACTGCACAGTGATGCATGTCACCTGTGTCGTGCCTACATACATGGATACATAGACAGTGTCGGCAGATAAGGGCCTATGGCCACCCAGCCTGCCCATTTGAGCTTGTAAGTTCACTCTGTTTTCCTATAAGTCTGTACCTTACCCCTGACCTCCAGAAGTCCTGTATGTCTATCCGTGCATTCTTAAATCCGTGACCAAGTCAGCCCCACCACTTCCTCTGGCAGGGTGTTCCACTTGTCCACCACCCGTTCTGTGAAGAAATTCTTTCTCATGTTTCCTCTGAATCGTCCCCCCTCCAACTTCATCTCATGCCCTCTAGTCCTGGAACATCTTTTACGCTTAAAAATAGTGTTTTCCTGCACTCTGTTCCCCCCTGTAAGATACTTGTATGTCCCCATCATATCCCCCTCTCCTTCCCCTCCTCCAGGGAGTACATGTTCAGTTCCTTCAACCTGTCTTCATAGGACTTGTGATGCAATCCATGCACCATCCGTGTTGCCCTCATCTGAACCTTCTCTACCCAGTCCATGTCCATACGTAGGTATGGTCTCCAGAACTGTACACTGTACTCCAGGTGGGGCCTCACTAGTGCCTTGTATAGTGGAATTATGATCTCCCCTTTTCTGCATGGTTGTGTTGTGCATGGCTGGTGGTCTTGCCCCCCCAGCATGCAATAGCATCCATGAAGTAATGATACTCACACTCCTCAAGCAGCTGGGTCTGCTGCTGCTGCTGCTGCTGGGCTGGCACCCACCCGGCACGGGGCCCTGGCACGCCCACCTCACCCTTGCCCTCGTCCTCAGATTCCGGCCTGTGGGAGACATATGTTGAGACAAACATCAGTGTGACTCAAAAGCAGAGTGCCCCCTGCCCCAGTGAGAGTGCCTGCCCACACAGCCATAACCATCCATCGCACAGCTGCACACACTGACACAGCCAACCGTGTCCGAGCCGGCACCTATGCACAGCCACCCAAGCACACACACACCCCTACAGAGAATATAGGTGCATAGATGGTACACTCACCTGGCCTAGGCACCACGCCCCACCTGGCACATGACTGCAGCCGCGTCAAAAGGTCTGGCTCCCTCCGGTGGCGGTCACTGTACCGGTGCCGGCACTGCTCAGCAGACCGGCCCCGTCCAGTGACCTCCACCAGGTCAGTGGCCACTTGCTGCCACATGTGTGTCCTAGGCATGGTGAGGGGGGCCTCACCATAGAGTGCCTCACAGTGGGGCTCCACCAGGGCCACCAGGTTGGCCACCTCCAGTGGGCTCCAACTCACTGCCCTCCTCCTAGCCATCTCAGCCAGTTTACAGCAGGCAATATGGCGCTCTGCTGCACTGTAACCCCACGTGGAGATGTTGCGCAATAGACCACCACAGGCTCCAATCGCGCTGTTCGAACAGCGCCGTCACTTCACATGGCGCTGTCATCAGACAGTGCAATAGGGACGTACACATGGCATGCGAACCGCACCAGGGGGCAGAGGGCATACACAAGGTCACAGCAATGACGCAAGGCTACGCACAGCACCAACGGATGTATAGGCATCCTGCGCGACTGCCAAGCTGCGTACCAGTGCCACAGTGGACCATCGCGCAGTAGTGCCATAGCGCCATATAGTGCCCAGTGCTGTAGCACCACTGGCACAATGGTGGCCATGGCTGAATCACCTATCACGCTCAGCAGGTCTGCAGCCGCGATAGCGCGTAAGTAAGCTGTCTGGGCATGCGCAATGCAGTGTAGCACACAGGCACAAACCTGCGCCATTGGCTCAGCCGGACCTTCCGTATTGCGCAAAGCGCAAATTCGCGATATTCAGCCGACATATGCAAATCATTCGATCAGCCATTCAAAGGTGCAGTGGCGCGATTAGCATGTCATTAAAGTTGCGCCACTCCTCATTTGCATGTGTTGCGCTATAAAAATGCGACAGTGGGTTGTGCTGGCCAGATTTGGTTACTGCAGGTGAGAGGTGAGTTACATGCTGTGTGATGCTCAGGACAATGCTCATGGGCAGGGGTGCCGGAGGATGATAAAGGCTGAGGGGGCTGAGAATCAAAAGGGCACTTAGAAAGGGACAAAGGGCACTTTTTCTATTAGTATCTGCCATACGGAGAAGAAACGTGGGGGGCTTCCGCCCCCCCCCGGCCGGCACCTATGCTCATGGGGAAATGCTGTAGACTGCACAGTGACAGGTGTCCACTTCCACCCATACAGATCACCATGACTGACCAGAGACAAGGTGAGGGTGAGGACGGCGGGCGTAGGAGGCGGCCGAACTTCACAGCTGCAGAGACGGAGGCCCTCTTCCAGGCCTACCTGGAGGATGAGCCACTATTTAGTGGACGGAGGGGAACCCCTCAGGAACGTGCAGCTGCATGGGAGGGGGTAGCTCGGGCTGTCAACCTGCACGGAAGCCACCAGCGCTCCATGCAGGAATGCAAGAAGAAGATGGGGACTGACTGCAGGAGGCTGAAGGAGATGGTGGCAGCATTCAGGGTGGCACATGCTGGCACTGGTGGGCGCCCACCAGTGGTGTTGCAGCTGACCCCAACAGAGGAGACACTGGTCGCGGCCATGCAGCCGAGTGCCATTGCGGGTGTACCAGGCAGAGGATTCCAGACAGGTGGAAGCCCATCACTGCACGGTATGACATGGTGGTGGTGTTGGGGGGGGTGGTTGTTCACATGCACTCACATGTACTCTCTTTCTGTTACAGATCCTGTTCGTCTTCAGGAGACGGTGGTGGTGGTGGGTCCAGACAGTGATGCAGACCTGCTGGACGTGGAGGAGGGACCATCCACCTCCGTCACCAGCCAGCAGGCACTGCAGCAGCATGAACGCTGGGCCAAAAACTCTGGTGTCAGTGATACAGGTGCGGGGGGTGCACAGCCTGTGTCTCAGCAGTCTGGCATGCAGGTATGCCAGCATGCTGTGCCTATGGCATGTGCGTGCCTGCACCATTGATGATAGAAGCCTGCAATGGGCAGTGATGGGTGTGTGTCCCATGACGGACACATGGCAGGCCAACACGTGCCCCTGGGCCTTCCTGGTTCACACCTGTGTACCAGCATGCTGGCACAGTCCCAGGCTGTGCCTGTCAGCACCGTGAGGCAGCACTGGTGGCTGTGCAGGTGTCTGGCACTGTTTCCAGCACGGAGGTGGAACAGGTGGACCTGGGGCTCAGCAGTTGGAGGCGGCAGCAGCAGTCACACACCAGGTCTGGGGTACAGTGTCAAGCAGTGGCACATGTCCACCGCCTTTGATCTGCCCATACCTGGTCTGGTGAACAGCACCCACCCTCAAGGTGCTGTGCACCAGGACCCATCCTACAAGGGTCCGCGATGCCATTGGGGCACAGTACCCATTGGAGTGCACACCGCCTGCTGCAGGAATCGGTACAGCTGCGGGGTGGGTTGCAAGGTCCGTGGAGGCACTGTCTGTGTCCGTGGAGTGGCATAGCAGGGAGTGTGCTCGGGACCGAGCCGAGCTGGTCCTTATGCGGACGGATGTGACCGCTGCCATTGACAGGCTGACCCAGGCAGTGGTCTCTGTCGCGGATGCCTTGGGCACACTGTCAGGTGCCCCTGTACCACACACCCCACACAGTGCGCTCTCCACTCCCTGTTCCCAGCGTCGTGCGACACCAGGCCTGTCAACGCCGGGTTCTGCTGTGGGCATCCCGAGCACCCCTGGTGCATGTTTGTTTGGCATGATGCAGACCCCTGTGCGGGCAAGGTCACGTTCGCGCAGTGGGACCCCTGGTGGTGCAACAGCGCCACCCCATGTGGCCCCTGCTCAGCCTGCCAGGGCTGCTGGGCCATAGCGGGGGCCGCCCACATCCGTGGTAGCTGTGGGACAGTGCTACCTGACTGAGCTGTCTCCCAGTCACGGGCCCTGTCTGGTGCTGCCCTGTGTGCAATGTGTGTCATGGTGGGCAGTGCACTGCTGGGTGCTCTGCTCACCATGCTGACCACGGACCACCTGCACACTCTCCCAACTGCTGTCCACAGGTGCATGTGCATGATGATGCCTGCATTGCACTGTACACCAAGGTGCAAGGGTGCCCAGGTCCTGACACACGTACTTGGACGGTACAGGTGGTGGGGGTGGTCGGTGGTGCTGTGTGTTGGCAATGTCATTTCCGCAGTGCTGTGCTTCTGCCCATGTACGCTGCCTGGTGTGTGTGTGTCCATATGAGTGCTCACCCCTCCCTGATGGTGTGTTGGTATGCCTGGACCTTCAACTCCCCTGACCTTCATGCAGTGTGTTCCCTGTGTGCCTGTGGTTTGTGCATGGACAGTGTTGCTTGCACATGTCCCTTGACTTACCTGTGTTGGGCGTAGTGCTCTTCTGCAATGGTGTCCCAGTGCAGCTGGGCCTGCCGGGTCAGTCGGGGGTCCCTCCGTCCTAGGGGGGGCTGCTCATCACCAACATCACCGGCGCCACTGGCGTCCCCATTGCTGTCCCCCTCTTCGACCTGTACGGCTATCCCATGGTCTTTGGCCATGTTGTGCAGGATGCAACAGGCCAGGAATATCCCACAGGCCTTTTGGGGGCTGTACTGTAGGGCACCGCCGGAGGTGTCTAGGCATCGGAAGCGTGCCTTGAGCATCCCAAACACCCGCTCTATGATGTTACGTGTTGCGACATGTGCCTCATTGAAGCATTGCTGCGCTGGGGTCGTGGGGCGCCGGTACGGTGTGAGCAGCCAGGGACGGAGTGGGTATCCGCAGTCACCTGTGTGAAGATAGTGGAGAGCAGTGTCATGTCAGGTCCATATTGCCCATCGCCTTGTGTGCCACTACCATGGCACCTGTGTCATTCCCACCCTTGCCCAGAGTTTGCATTCCATACATGTGTACTCACCCACTAGATGTCCTGTGGGGATGTCCCCACTCTCGAATCGATGGCACAGTGCAGACTGGTGCCATATGAAGGCATCATGTGCTCCACCAGGGTGTGTGGCATAGACATTGATAATGCGCCCAGTGGCATCACACACCACCTGGCAGTTGACACTGGAGAACCCCTTTCGGTTCCGATATGCCTGGCCGTTGGGGCCAGGTGGTGTGCGAATGGCCACATGGGTGCAGTCTATGGCCCCTAGCACGCCAGGCATACGTGCTACCCTGTGGAACTCCTGCATGTTTGCTGTACACTCTGCTGTGGTGCTGGGGAAATGGATGTACTCCGCAGCATGTGGCAGCAGTGCGCTGAGGAATTGGGTGAGGATGCGTGACGTGGCCGACTGCGTGATGCCTGTGGTGTCCCCTGTCAGCCTCTGGAAGGTGCCCGTGGTGAGCAGGCACATGCAGGCTGTCACCTTGGTCTCCACAGACAGAGCGTGACTCCGTCGTGAGGGTGCCTGCATCACATCACTGCACAGCTCACAGAGCCGTCTCAGTATTGCCCTGTTCAGGCGGTACCGGCCCACGATCTCGACATCTGTGTACAGCTCGAAGCTGATGCGGGCATGATACCACCTGTCGGGGGCATACCGCCGACGGGCCCCTCCGCGGCCACGTCCCCCTGCAGCATGGTGTCTCACCCCCCTCATTACAGCTTCCATGTGGAAGCTGGCACTGTCCATCTCCCTGGCTTCTGCCCCCCCAGCTGCTGTTCCTGTGTTACCCCCGCTGCCCCCCACTGCTGCTTCCACTGCACAGGTCACCACCCGCTGGCCTCTCTGTCCTCCTGGACCTACTACCCCTGTCTGCCCTTCCAGCTTCTGTCTCTCTCTCTCTCTCTCTGTCTCTGTCTCTCTCCCCCAGTTTGCGGCCTGCTAGGGTTCTTGCGCCGCTTCCTTGAGCCTTTTTATTTTGGCTCAATTCCGCTACTGCGCAACTTCCGGCTGAGCCACTCTTGCGCATTGCGCAAGTGTTCGAATATCGCATTGCGCACTTTATGCATGGACCCGCCCCCTTCGGTTGCGCATGCCTTCATTTCCATTGCGCTGTTGCTCAGCATGTTTTTGGTGGTGCAACTGGCCCCTTCTGAATATCGCAGAATGGCGCATTTTTGGAGTTGCGCATGTGCAACCCTGTTGCGCATGGCGCAACCCTTTTGAATATCTGGGCCTAAGTGTTTGTCCCAAGATAAATGATCTGAAATCACAATACCAAGGTAACAAAAGCTTGTTACTATTTTTAGCTCAGTTTTATCTATTATAACCTTGACATTTGTCCTTCTATTGTTGCCACATATCATTGCTTTGGTGCTGTTGTACTGTAGTTTATTTTAAGGTTTACTTTTTCACACTCTTGAGAACATTTTTGAGAGATTCTTTTAATTCCTAGCAAATTTGTAGATAATAGGTCTACATCATCTGCGAAAGCTAGATAAGGACAGTATCTGGCTCCAATACGGGGTATGTGGAACTCTGGATCACATAGTTTCATTAAAACATGATTTATGAATAAATTGAATAGAATAGGGAACAGAACACATCCATATTTGACCCCAACATTAGTAGGGAATTTCTCACTTTTATCCCCTCTGGTATTATATCTGACTTGCATCCCATTGTTATAATATAGGGTCTTTATAATGTTAATCAAAGCCTTATCCATTCCCAGTTCATTCAACATGGTCTACAATATCATCCTATTCACACTATTGAATGTTGATTTCAGGTCAACAAAAATACAATAGAATTTTTGCTTTTCCACCACTGTGTATTTATGTATCAGTTGAGTAAAACATTGATCTATCATGGAATGTTTGGGCATGAAGCCAGCTTGGGCTTTGTCTAAAATTCTGTGATCTTGTGTCCATGTAATCAGTCCATTACTGATAATTCTGGTGAAAGTTTTCTGGGTATTAACTCTTAAACTTATACAGTAGGTCTGTAGCATGAAGGGTCCAATTTGTTCCCCTTTCTAAAAATGGGAACTATAATTATCTCTGTCCAAGTTTTTGGTATTAATCCAGACTGATTAATAATCTTAAAAATGTTGTACAGACATTTATAGCATCCCATCATGGCCAGGAGCTTTATGTCTTGAAAATGATTGTACTGAGTTGTAGATTTCATATGTAGAAAATTCCCTACTTTTGGGGGTCCATTCAGTACCATTTGTTAAAATATTGTCTGGTTCTACTAAAGAGTCATAGAACAAGTATTTAAAATAATCTACCCTTCTCCTAAATTCAATATGGGCATCAAGATCTTCAGAGTATTCTCCCATGCCCTTAGCTACCTTTTTTTCAAAATGTCCTAGAGTCTTTTTCCCAAACTGTTTTCTCAGATTCTCTCCACATAGCTGTCCTATACTTTTCTCTATTATTTTTAATGTCTGTTATAATCTTTCCTGAATTTATTCAGAGATTTTTTGTTCTCTCTGCTTGGAACTTTTCTTACTAATCTTAGTTGTTTATTTAATTCTTTCTTTAGTATTTTGCATTCTTTGTTATACCAAGGAACATCTTTTTTCTGATAAGTTTCTGTATCTTTAGAGACTATTTGTGCAATCTGGGAAATTAAAGCTTCAAAAGGTACTAGGCATTCTAAATCTAAATCTAAACATTCTATTCTATCCATTCTATCAAGGGCGATGAGGTTTTCTATTAACTCCTCTGTCTTCCAATTTTCTCAGGAAGTTCTTATCCTCAATTAAATCCCACTCAATGCATTGTTTCCTCTGTATTATATGTGAGGAGCCCGAATCTGTCCTAGACAAATTTGTATTGTGTGGTTTGATTTTCAGTTCTTAAGGGGAATGCAGGCTTTCAGCCATATCCCTCACTTTCATGTCCTGACAGTATGGGAGCAGAATCATGTTGATACAAACTAGATCAAAGACCGACACCCCTGTTGGGCTTATGTACTGTATGTAAAATTGCCTATTCAGTCTGATATTGTTCTGCCATTTAAGAATAAAAAGTTTTTATTCTGTAGCATTCTGCATAAATTTCTTCCCCTGACAGTTGTAGCATTGTCCCATGACTTTCTATGGGTAGCTATGCTATTAATTCTGTTTACTATGAACAAATCTAGAATGTCCTCTGATAGGTCCAAGTGATGACTTACTCTCAAATTAAAGTCTCCAGTCAGTACCATTCTGGCATTTGGATTACCACTAATGCATTAATCAATAATACTTTCTAGGCAGGCGGTTTAGTCATCTTTGCATGCAGAGTTTTTATGGGGGGGATAAAAATTTAAAATAAACATTTCCTGGCTGTTTTGCCAACTCTTAATGCCCAGTATGTTATCACTTGCAGTTTCTATTTCTTGCATTTCTGCTTTACCTCCTAATTTCCGTAACTTTAGTAAACCCGCCTGAACTTCTTCTACATTTTTTTAAATTTCTTTGCTGGTTTATAATAGGATTTGTACCCACTTATTTGGATAGCCTTAACTGACCAGGTTTCTTCTATACAGATACATTCAGATCTTTTGATATATTTAATAAATTCAGTATCAGCTAATTTATCCTCAAATCCAGATATGTTCCATATCATCAGGTTAAAGTCCTTATCCAGGGATTCAAATGTAGTTATTGAATCCCCAGTACTAGCTGTCTTACTCGTACAATTCTCAGCTGAGAGTCAATTATCCATTACATTTTCTAGGGCAGAATATCTATTTGATGTTTGTACCACACAAATCCAGGGGTATGAATACAAGAGAGTTTGAAGAGGATATTTCTTTGTTGCCACTATAAATGGGAATGCTCAAGTAATCTAGTTCACATGTCCTGGATATTATTTGCTCATATATTTTGTAGTTATTCACCCATGCTGTAAGCTGTCTCTTTGTCACCTATCCTACTATCTTCCTAACTGAGGACCTTAGATTTTAAATTTTCAGTTTGATCTGTTGAATTTCACCTACTCTTGTTTTTATATTTCTTATATTCTCATAACTGTTCTAAACCAAAATAGACAGATTATAAGAATTTCCTTTACTTTTCTCCCTTTTATTTGCCTTCTAAAATTCTGGAAATAGATCTCTCATAGTAATTATTTTGTCCATTTTTATTCCCAATTGTTTCATTCTGGTCTTTTTGTTCCAGATTGTTTTTAAAATGAAATATTGATTGAGGACAGGTGGATTAGTTCAGAGTCAGCTATAGGCCTACTAACACTTAAATAGTCTACAAGTCCTCTATTGCCATCTAGAATTATGGATAGAAATTTTTGAAACCAACATTTAATCCTGATTCTGATTTGTTTGGAATTACTCCAACTTTAAATAAAGTCAGGACAAAATCAGAGTCTTCAGTTTTCCTAAGGAAGTTTTTAAAGTTCGGCAAATGTTCTGTTGTTTCCAGATGTTTATTAAAATGTATTTCGGAGACTTTCGGTTTATTGATTTTGCTCTCATTCAGATCTATTGTTGTAGTTTCCAGCAAGTCTTTTTGGTATTTTGAGTTATTCTTGTCATATAAGATTCTATTTTGCCAGCTTGGGGATGAGTTTTTGGTTCTTCTTACTGTTTTACTTCACCCTTCTTTATTTTTGTGGGAAGTTTATTAGTGTTGGATGTCTTGGTCCTGGTTTTATTTCCTATCCATGTATTTTTACCCTTTATCATTCTCTAGATTTAGTTGTTTCTTCCCATTGGACTTCTTTTAAATATTTTGAGTGTTACTATTTAGAAAATTACATGCACAGCCTTTATCAATCTCAACATTGAAGCATTGTTTATTATCTTCTCAAAAGGGCTGTAGTTGTTTCAATTAAGTGTAATCTATGTAGGTAACTATGTTATTGTATTTTATATATTATATGTAATTGTGTTTGTAATTGTATTTATAAAGATCACCATTGTGAACGAGCTTACACTCAATGGTTATAACCTTAAAATAAACAAACAAAGCAACTATTGCTGTTATTAGGATTTGTATTATTCACTAATTCATTAATATCAGAACTATCTCCCTCATCCTTTCTCTCATGGTCTAGTTCAGAATGGGCAGTCATTTCTCCCTTTCTCTCCTGATTTTCACCTTTTTCACCTAGGGTCACATTCCCTCTCCTTAGTTCTTCGCTTATGCTAGCATGTCTAAAATCCCTATGGGGTAACATTGTTAGTGCCTGTTCATATAACAAATTGTTGCTCTGGTTATATAGCTCTTAAACATTGGAATTTCTTACAGTCTCTGAGAGCCTTACCAGACATTCCTCTACCATTCTGTTGCCTTTCTCTAGTTTGACCATTTCTATGTTATACGGGTCTAATTTTTTTAAATTATGAAGAATTCTTCTGTTCTGTAAGCAAAGTCCCTTGATAAATGATGGCACTGTTGTCACTGTTCAGCAATCACTGTGTTTTCTGACTCACCCTATGTGGCTATGCTGTTTTCCATTTGCAGTTTTCAGCCTCGCTGTTGTCACATAGAACCGAATACTTAAAAGGTTTGGAAACAAAAAAAGTACCTTCCAGTTATGACTAATTTTGCACATAAATGTGGTGGAAACTCATTGAAAGGATCCCTTAGAGTACTGAATGCAAAAATAAGAAGCCACATTTTATACAGTGTGGAAATTTGGGGCTTGGGAGCTAAACCCACAATAGAAAGGTTAATAAACATCAACTTCAAGAAATTATTGGGTTTGCCCCAAGGTGCACCTTCTGCTCTTGTTAGAGCTGAAATAGGTCAATTGTCCCTAAAATGTCTCATTCAGGTGAGATTAGTATTATACTGGCGCAATGCATATACAATGGAAGAAAGCAGGCTATCATGCATGTGTATTGAAAAAGCTATTAAATACTTACAGGAGAGAATATCTTTTCCAAGTATACTTATCATTGAAAATATTGTGATACCTTATGGTCTGTTGCAATGCCTTTCAGAGATCTTTTTCAAGCACCCATACAAAGTTCATGTTAGATGTTAATTAGTTGCTCAAATAACGTGGTGTTAGCTACATAGGGATCTTTAAGAGTAAATAAATATTTGAAGACAAGGGGCTGGATATTCAAACTGCACCCAAAAAGTGCGCAATAGCAGGAGCAAGCACAAGTCCATTGCGCCCATGCGCAATAGACGCGATATTCAAAAAAGGAGCAAGCCAAATTGGGCCAACAGCTAACGTCTGAATATCGCACAACCTGTGCCATAGCGCAACTAGGGAGGGGAAGCTGAGCAGATACGATGCGCTATAGCGCAACAAGGGATGTCCAGCTGAGCAGTCCAGTGGTACCATAGCGCAAGCAGGGAGCCCCCCAGTAACAGAGCAATGTAACTGCACAACCAGGGAGGTAGTGGCCCACCACCCATGCCACAGATGGGCACAGGAACACACAGCAGAACTGACATTGTGCCCCCACACCCCAAGCACAGCACAACTGGGGGAGGGCTGGAATATCTACTGGCCCATGGGGACAAGCAAACAATGCACAGCTGGGCCATGGTGCCCCAGCACATGCACCGGCAAGCTGAGACTGCCACACAAGGAGGGCGGACCACTCCGTGCCACACCAGCCTCCCCAGTGCACAGCACACCCTGCACCATGACTCCCAGACACCCCCCATTAGCAGTGACCACCACTGCAGGAAACCCCATGCATACCACCATCCCCACTGTCACACTGCAACCTCATGTACCACAGAACCATACAAGCCAGCCCCACCATGAGCACCCAGCAGTGGATGGCAGCACACGGCAATGCAACAATGGCAGACACAGTGCCAACATGCACAATCCCCCTGAGGCACAGCTGAGAGACCGACCATGAATCAGCACAAGAGGTACCCCACACGGGAAAGGGTGTGCCCCTGACACCACCACCATTGATACAGCACCCTGCACAGTAGACAAGTGACACATCCCAACCCACCACTAGCCACAGCAGCCAGCATAGACACCCACAGTGGTGTGTGGAAGCATGCATCACACCAGATGCAACACAGTGCAGGGGCAAACACACACCCATACCCAAGGGGAAAATAACACAGGGACGCAGTAGTGTGGCAACCAAGCCCCCAGTGTGGGCCCATGAAAACTGAGCACACACAGCCTGCAGTCCTCCATGGCACAGGAGTGACACCCACCCTGTGCAGGCACTGTGGACCCATACACCACCATCATATGCCTGGAGCACAAGTCACAGACAGTGGTGCACAGCTCCTGCAACACACACAAGCCACAGCATGGAGGTGGGACAACAACTGCGGAGGCCACAGTGTCACCCGAGGCAAACATGCACCACACCAGTGACAGGAGGCAATCCAGCATTGTGACGGTTGCAGTGGATGACCTGCATGGACAGCCACGGCTGACATGGCAGCAGACCTTGCAGGTGACAGACATGCAAGGGTGTCAGCTGCACAGGCCAAGGATGGGTTGACAGGGGCACAATGGACACAGAGCATGCACCATGGACCACTGCACACAGTAATCCAATGCACAGAGAACAACACACACACCACAGACACCGACTGATAGTTACTCCCACACCATAGACACTTCCCCATGCACATACACACATACCCATGACTGCACCACCCCAGATGCCATTCACACCACTGCAGCTGAGCACCTATAGCCAGATGTAAATCAGAGACCACCACAGTATTCATATCAAAATATTTATATTGCAACATATAAAACAAAACTATATACAGAACTATGTACATGTCGGGGGGGAGGCACAGAAACAAGGTGGGGGTGGGTAAGGGGCAGGGGTGAACATATGGGAGAGGGAAGATGGGGTGTGAGGGTTGGCCAAAGGGGGGAAGGTGTTAGTCGGTGCATTGGGACATCAATGGCTGGCCTGGTCCTCCTCCGCTTGGCGCTGTCATCTGGCCCTCCTCCTCCTCCTGACCCCATGCCGGTGAATGTCCCTCAAGATCTGCAGGGACTCTCTTGCCACCTGCAGCAGCTCTTGAACAGCCTGCTGTATCTGCAGGAGTCGCCGGTCACCTAGGACGAGGGATCAGAGTCAATAGGTGTGACTGTCCATCCCCCTGCAGCCCACCCATTATGCATGGCATACAGCCATGTGCCATGCTCCTGTGATGGTGTGCACCCACCCACAGTGACCATGTCCACAAGACATGCCCAACCAGGCAGCAACAGCCATGTGGACCACTGCACACACCCACCGCCCATGTCCTGCACAGCACCACCAAGGCCGTACAATAACGTGGCTATGCGGTGTGCAGGCAGTGCCACAGCCATGTGCCCAGTGCACGCATAGACCACCATTGACATACTCCCAGACATGCAGTGCCATTGGACAGTGCTGACTGTCACAAGTCACATGCATGGCAGTGGTGTCCATGGATGGTGGCCATGCCCTGCTTTCCACCCTGTTACACAGCATGAAATAGTAATCATGGTGTCATGGCACTCACCCTCATCGGGCCGGTGATGTCAGTGGTGCGTCAGCTCTCCTGTGCGCCTCTCCCAGCGCTCGCGCCCTCCCCATCCGCCCGCTCGCCCACGCCTGTGGGGAAACAAGGAGAGAAAACATCAGTACAATCCCAAAGCAAAGTCCCCTGCCTCAATGTGTGTACCCACCCACCCAGCCAGACCCACCCACCCCATACCCTGTAAACACCGCCACAGCCAACCCTAGACTATCCCTCCCATGTGGTGGATACATAAGACAGTGTTACCCATATGGACAATGCAAGTGTGTAGATGTATCACCCACCTGGATGAGGCACCATGCCCCTCCTGGCACGTGACTGCAGATGGGCAAGTAGCTCTGGCTCCCTCCTCCTGAGGTCCCCATAATGGTGCCTGCACTGCTCTGCAGTCCTCCTCCTTCCGGTGGCATCAATGAGGTCAGTGGCCACCTCCTGCCAGACCTGGGTCCTGGCCCTGTCTAGCGGCTCCTCCCCAAACAGAGGCCCATGGTGTGGCTCAACAAGGGCCACAAGGTTGGCCAGCTCAGTGGCAGTCCACTGTGGGGCTCTCCTGCGTGCCATCACAAACAGTATAGTAGGCAATATGGTGCACTGCAGCACGGTATCCCACGTGGAAATGCTGCACGGTACAGCGCCACCATTCCCTATCACGCTGTTACCGAACAGCACGATAGAGGTGCAGCCATGCCGGACACATGGCACCAAGGGGGCAAAGATCGGGCACAGGGTCAAGGGTCTCTGGCGCAAGGCCATGCACAGCGCCATCGGATGACTATGTGTCTAGTGCGATTGGTTGCCTGTGTGCCAGTGCCACAGAGAGCTATTGCGCAGTTGTGCCACAGCGCCATGTAGTAACCCTCACTATAGCACCACTGGCACAATGGTGGCCGTGCCCTGCATTGCCTACCACACACAGCACATCATCAGCAACGCAGATGCCTGCATAAGCTACCTGGGCATGCGCAGTGAGGTGTACTACGCATGCCACAGAACTGCGCCATTGGTTCAGCACGTTCAACACAATTGCGCAAAGCGCAACAGTGCAATATTCAGCCGTCATATGCTAATCATCCGATCAGCCATTCAATGGTGCAGCAGTGCGATTTGCTTCTAATTAAAGTTGCTCCTCACCTAATTTGCATGGATTGCGCTATATAGGTGCGACAATGTTCTGCAGTGGCCATATTCAGTTACTGCAGTTTATTGGTGAGTTGCAAGCTGTGTGGGGGTCTGGACTGTGGTATCAGGGACATGCTTTGTACTGCACAGTCACAGGTAACCACTGTCATCCTTACAGGCTGAATAATGACCGAGCGAGGTCTGGGTGAGAAGGACTACGATGGTGGGGGGAAGAAGAGGCCCAATTTCACAAAGGCCAAGTTGGAGGCACTCTTCAAGGCCCACCTTGATCAGGAGCCACTGCTTAGTGGACGGTGGGGCACCCCTCAGGCCCGTGCTGCTGCATGGGAGGAGGTGGCACGTACTGTCAACCTGCATGGCAGCCACCAGCACTCCGTGCACGAGTGTTTGAAGAAGATGGGTACTGACAGGAGGAGGGTGAAGGAGAAGGTGGCTGCCATCAGGGCGGCACGTGCTGCAACAGGTGGGGGCCATCCAGAGGTGGTGCAGCTCACACCGGCAGAGGAAAGACTTGCTGCAAGCATGCAGCACAGTGCCATAGAGGGAGTTCCAGGAGGTGGCTTCCAGACGGGTGGTAGCCCATCACTGCATGGTAAGTCATGGTCTGTCTATGGGGGGGCAGGGTAGGTCACAAGCAGTAACGTGACTTTACTTTCTGTTACAGATCCTGCGCATCTGAAGGGGTCAGCGGTGGAGGGCCTGTCCACTGCGGACAGTCATCTGGAGTTGGAGGAGGGACCATCCACCTCCACAGGTATACGTCGAGCATTGCAACAGTGGGGCCGCCTAGCTGTCCACACTGATGTTGTTGAGACAGGTGTGGGGGAAGCCCTTCCTGTGTCTCAGTGTCCTGGCATCCAAGGATGCCAGCACGCTGTGGCTGTGGCTGGGGCACAGACCTGCACCAATGATGAAGACACGACCGTCATGGGCAGTGACATGTGTGTGCCACGGAATGGACACACAGCGGATCAGCACATGCCCATGGACCTGACTGGTGCCGATGTGTGGGCCAGCGTGTCAGCACAGTCCCAGGCTGTGCCTGTCAGCACCAGTGAGGCAGCACCGGTGGCTGGTCAGGACAGTGGGACTGTTGCAGCCACAGCGGAAGAACGACTGATCCCTTGGGCACAGCAGGCAGAGGGGCAGCAGCAGCAGTCACCCACTGGGACTGGGGGTTCAGGGTTCAGTGGTGGCATCCATGCACCACCTGTGGACTTGCCCATACCTGGTCCTGGTGAGCAGTGGCCACCCTCAAGGGGTGCTGAACATCAGGCCCTTGCATACCCTAAGTGACAGGATGCCGAGGTGGCAGACGACCACTTTGACGAGCACACCCGCATACTGCAGGCATCGGTCCAGCAGCAGTTGCGGCTTGCAACATCTGTGGAGGCACTGTGTGTGGCTCTGGAGCGGGCCGAGAAGCGACGCAGCAGGGACACCGATAGGATCCTGTCACGGATTGACCATTTGTGGGAGGATGTGACCGCTGCCATTGACAGGCAAGCACAGGCATTCATTGCTGTCATGGCCACAATGGGCACACAGTCAGGTGCACATGCATCACTCACACCATGCAGTTCGCTGTCCACTCCCCATTCCCGGCGTCGTGCGACACCCACCCTGTCAACGCCGGGTTCAGCTGTGGGCATCCCGAGCACTCCAGGTGCAGGAATGTTCAGTGTGCTGCAGCCCCCTGTGCGAGCACAGTCACGTTCGTGCAGTGGAACACCTGGTGGACCATCGGTGCCACCCCATGAGGCCCATGGTCAGCCTGCCAGTGCTGCTGGGTCTTGGCGGGGCGGCCCATGCATCCGAGGCAGACGTGGCACTGTGCCGCAAGACTGACCTGTCTCCCAGTGCGGGCACTGTCTGGTACTGCCCTCTGTGCATTGTGTGTTTCGGTGGGCAGTGCACGGGTGGGTGCCTGGCCCTGCACACAGACACACGGTCCACCTGCACACCCTCCCGGCTGCTGTCCACAGGTACGTGTGCATGATGATGCCTGCATTGTGCTGTACACCAAAGTGCGATAGTGCCCAGCATCTGACACATGTGCATGGACAGTCAGTGGATGTGGTGGCCTGTGGACATGTGTGTTGCTAGTGTTTGCATTCCGGCTCGGTTTTGCACCTGACCCCTGTGCACTTTGTGCCTATTGTGTGTGCATGTGTGTGTGTGTCCATCCATGTAGCTTGTTACTGTTCACCCCTCCCTGGTTGTATGTGTGTGCTTCTGTGCCCTGCCACATCCCTTGCCAGCATGCACCCCTGGTGTGTTTCCATGCATGTATGTGGGTTGTGCCCTAGCCACTGGTGGTTGCACATGGCACCATGACTTACCTGTGTTGGCTGTAGTGCTCCTCTGTGATGGTGTCCCGGTGCAGCTGTGCCAGCCGGATCAGTCGGGGTCCCATCAGCCAAGGGGCTGCCCATCCCCATCATCACCGCATCACTGTGTCCCCATCGCTGTCCCCCTCTTCGACCTGTATGGCTATCCCACAGTCTTTGGCCATGTTGTGCAGGATGCAATAGGCCAGGAATATCCCACAGACCTTTGAGGGGCTATACTGTAGGGCACCGCCAGAGGTGTCCAGGCAACAGAAACAGCCTTCAGCATCCCAAACACCCGCTCAATGACATTGCGTGTGGTGGCATGCGCCTCATTGAAGTGTTGCTGCGATGGGGTCGTGGGCCGCCGGTAGGGTGTGAGCAGCCAGGGACGGAGTGGGTATCCACTGTGACCTGTGTGAAGATAGTGGAGGTTAGTGTCTTGTTCAGCTTCAGACTGCCCCAAGCCCTGTGGGCCACACCAATGGCACCTCTGGCCATACCCCCCCTTTCCCACGATATGTCAGTTCTACATACATACTCACCCACTAGATGACCTGTGGGGATGTCCCCACTCTTGAATCAGTGGCACAGTGCCGACTGGTGCCAGATGAAGGAATCATGTGCTCCCCCAGGGTGCGTGGCACAGACATTGATGATGTGCCCACTGACATCGCACACCACCTGGCAGTTGACACTGGAATATCCCTTATGGTTCATGTAGGTGGCACCCTCAGGGCCAGGTGGTGTGCGTATGGCCACATGGGTGCAGTCTCATCGCCCCTAGCATGCCAGGCATACATGCTACCCTGTTGAACTCCTGTATGTTTGCTGTGCACTCCTCCGCAGTGCTGGGGAAATGGATGTACTCTGCAGCATGTGGCAGCAGTGTGCTGAGGAATTGGGTGAGGATGCGTGACATGGCCAACTGTGTTATGCCTGTGGTGTCCCCTGTTGGTCTCTGGAAGGTACCCGTGGTGAGCAAACACATGCAGGCTGTTACCTTTGTCTCCACTGACAGAGCATGACTCCGTCATGTGGGTGCCTGCATCACATCACTGCACAGCTCACAGAGCCACCTCAGTATAGCCCTGTTCAGGTGGTACCAGCCCACAATCTCGATATCTGTAGACAGCTCAAAGCTGGTGTGGGCTCGGTACTGCCTGTTGGGGGCATACCGCCATTGGGCCCTTCCATGGCCACGTCCCCCTGCTGCATGCCTTCTCACTCTCCTCATTATGGCATCCATGTGGAAGGTAGCACTGGCCATGTCCCTGGCTTGCATCCCCCCCAGCAGCTGTTGCTTTGTTCCCCCCGCTGTCCTGACTGCTACCTCCCCTGCACCGGGTACACCTACTGGCCTCTGCTTTGTGTGGCCCCACACACCTTCCCTTGCCCCTCTTCTGTGGTGTGGTTTCCCTGGCCTGCCCTCTTTTGTGCTGCTTTCCTGTGCCTGTCTCTCCCCCTGCCTGATGTGGCTTCCCTGTAGCGTTCTTGCTCCTCTTCCTTGCTCCTTTTTATTTTGGCTCATTTCTGCTATGGCGCAACTTCCTCCTGCTCCACTGTTGCGCATTGCGCAAGTCTTTGAACATCGTACTGCGCCCTTTATGCATGGTTCTTCCCCCTTCAGTTGCACATGCCTTCATTATCATTGCGCTGTTGCTCAGCATGTTTTCAGTGGTGCAACTGCCTCCTGCTGAATATCGCAGAATGGCACATTTTCTGACTTGCACTGGCGCAACCCTATTGTGCATTGTGCAACCCTTTTGAATATAAAGCCCAATTTCTAAATCAGGAATAAATATGGCCTCTGGACTTATAATTGGGGTAGCTGAACTAGTCTCAAGCATAATATGCCAAGGGAATGGGTTTACAATTCCCTTAGTATCTAGTTCCAAAGAAATTTCTTTCTGAATCTCTGGAATATCTTATTGGTGCATTGACTCATGTATATCCCCTACTGTTTTATTTCATAATTCCAAGTTCTCAAAAATATCTGAAAAATCTACATTCAGGATTGGGCTATTATTTAGACCATCCTGTCTTGTTTAATTATCCTCACATGCTACACCTTCCTGACTCAGTGTCCCTTTCTTGCCAATATTACTTCCAGTATCCCAACCCCCAGGAAACAAAGGAGTAAGGGAAATAAAGTAGGGTGGAAGTTAAGTTAAAATTAAGATTTTTGGTATTTTTTTTATCATTTAACATTTTATTGCATTTTTCAATTACACTAGTCAGAAAAATAGAAAAGTATACAAGATTCAGTTACAGCATTAAATCCTAACATATAATGTACAGAAAAAAAAACACATCAGACGTGTTAGCACAATAAAATGCAAAAACGACCTAGTTACAGTAAGGCTTCATATTATCTACAAGTTAAAGACAGGGAGGAATAGCCAGACCATATAAGTAGTAGAAACTCCAAACTGTAAATGGACTATCCTTCCTAGTCCCCAAGTCTCAAAATGACCTAGGGTGCATTTTAACAAAACAATACAATATACATTTGTAAATAAATTGTGCTAGATTTTTGGTCTTTTTTACCTTTAATACCCCTCTTTGTTCCTTTCTTTTTGGAATTTGGAGAATTTTGAATTTTACTAAGAACACCTAGAGCCAAATGCTTGAGTGATTTAGGCATAACCAATGAATTCATTTTGTAGCCTTTCTCTTTGTCCCTCAGTGAGTTCTTTAACAATGTATCCTTTGGCAAGTTCCCACGTCTTGTTTCAACAGGCATAATTTGATAAGATACAAATCAAGTTAAGTAAAATTAGAATAAAGTGTTTTTAATTGCCCTATGACTGTTTGTTGAAATCTACTAGAGATGAGCACATATGCAAATATTAATAATACTTGGCCCTTGGTTATAATATGTGTATTAAGTAGAATAAATATCCAAACTTATGCAATAACAGTATCAACTACAATATAATTAGCAATCAGGGTCTCATCCAGTGTTCAGTTATGGACTAAATCTCATTGGATCTTAAAACGGATCCCTTCAAGTATGACCCCATTAAGTATATACAAAAAACAGTGCACTTAAAATCACCCAGTATTTTCCCTCATGAAAAATGTAGCTTGGAGATCACTTGCTCCTCCACTGCAAATCTTGCATCTGTGGAATAAATTCAGTGTCCCTTATGTCCAGAAATAAACAAAATAAGTCACCAAACTACAGGTCCTGGTAAAACTTATATAGTCTTATTTAGTTACAACCTTTCTCACAGTCTGGATCCTGAAACAGGGCATCACTTGAGGGCTTATGTTTCTTGAGACGGCCCCTTTATATTGGCAAATTTTGCCTGCTCCTACTTGGGCCCTGATGGTTTATTGTCAAGACAACGACAAAAAGACCTCTGATATATCTAGACTAAATTAGATTGTAATGGCATGTGATTCCCATGGTTTCCAGTGGGATGTTCTGAAAAACAAGGAGTAACTTAATAAATAATACACTAACTTTGCTGAGTAGCTCTTAAGACCTGGGTTTGTAAAAGTGGACTTCATACATTTTGAACAGAAATTCTGATTTTTAAGTCAGAATTTGGGAACAAAGACTTTGCACTAAGACAACCCTGAGTTTTACAACAAGAGGAAACTCAGAGACTCAAGTTTCTTTATAACAATCTTGTTTCTCTAGAGAACTTTACATACAGAGAGAATTTCCTCTCAAACAGGACATTTGATCTTTCTGGACTCTAAGCACCAATTGAAGGTATAGTTTTAGAAATAACAATGTAAAGTGTTTTCTGTATAACCATCCAAATAGTTATTTTTGTATTGTCTGCATTTCAGATCTTCCAAATTGTAGAATTTACTGTGTTGTTTTTCTTTAAGTAAAGGATTATAATTTTGTATCTACTCTGCCTGGGGTCCGATTGTGTCATAGAACATTAGCTTACGTGGTACTTTTTCTGTTTAGTACAAAAAAATAACTTTAAGGCAAGGTACCTGCGGTCTGTCTAAACAAGATAGCTTTGTTAGCCAAGCTTAAAAACACAGCCAAAATGACAAGACAGCCTTGTCAGCTAAATCTTAAAAAAAAGTAGCCAAAAAGTTGTACAACCAGTTTTAGACAAACATTTGTTTTTATACCATTATTTTTTAAGTATGATGTAGACATATATTTGAAGTTTCATACCATTGTTTCCCAAGTACAACACTCCTTTTTAAGTTCCCACAATATTTTTTTTATCAAACCTTTTAAGGCCATATAATTAACAGTATTTTTTTTTAATTTTTAGTTATTCTTTTTAACCCCCTTGGTAATACAAACTAAAATGTGCCTATTAATATGTGTTGTGTATTAAAAAGTTTAAAGCCTAAGAAGTATTAATAAGTCTTGTGACTATGCTCATAGATCTACTTAAGGTTTAAATGTAAAATGTAAAGCCTAATTGTCACAGCATTTATTTTATAAATATGCTGTGCTCATAAAGCTACTTATAATAAAGATCTAAAATAAAACTAAATACCTGTCACAGCATGTCTATAAATGCTGCACTCATAAAGCTAAAATTAATAATATGCACACACACTAATAATATGACCTCAACACAACTGCTAACGAGTTCTATAAAAAGGGGGACATCTCGGCAAACAAGAGGTCCTGCCTTATCCATGGGGCTGGGCTCATGACAAGTAGCTCATACACTGGTTTCGAATAATAGCACAATCAAAAATTTAGAATACAGTGAACAAGTTTAGCAAAAAGTGTTCACCTCCTATGTTCAAGTGGTGTATTCAGTGAGCAATCCCCAAATACAGAAATATGATTCTGGATTATGTGTGCTAATTTGTAGTATAATAATTTGCAAATAGTGCCCTCATAAAACCCTCATTCTCAGACCCTTATAGCCACCAAGAACCACAGAAAGAAGGCTAGAGAATTGCATCTAGACTGGCCTTGGGCAAGCAAAGAAATTTAGTTGTATTTATTGCACTCTTCTAAATGTTCACTTGAAATTTAAATTTAAACTCAAATATTACTTACTATCTGCTCCCCAGCGTTCAAACATTATGCTTGGTTGCAACTGCATCGGCATCTTCCCTCAGAAACCTTGGGTCCATACAGTAACTCCGGGTTCCAGGGTTCTGGCCCTCCATGGTAAAACGTTTGATCTTATCTTATAAGCTGGTTTGCTAGATCTAAAGTGGTAGTGCTTGTTCAATTCTAAAACTTTCTCTTTACCAGAACATAAATATTTGCTAAGCTTGGAGTATTCTAAGATACTCTCACACTAGTTACTTGCTAGTTCTATCTACTTGGAGTGCTGCTAGTATGCTGGCAGTGGCTGTGCCTGTTACAAAATGGTGGATCTGGGGGAAGAACTCCAGGGCATGCACAATATAAGCAAACTCTTGTTCACATGACTGCTTTTAAAAATAGGGTGAAAAATAAAAACAATTATTTAAAAATATATAAACGCAAAGTCCTTGCAAATATCTCTAAATTCTATGTCTATCTAGAATTGATCTCAAGGAGAGTTCACTATAAATCTGTTACTAAAACAAAAACTAAACTCAAGTGGCTCCAGTGGTTCCAAAACTCATGAAAAAGAAAACATTTGTAACCATTAAACATAGCTGAACAACGTTTACTAGTTGAACTGCTTTGTGTGTAAATTTTACTCCCCTTTCTAATCTTTTAGTTGCTATAATGCTATCATATAGCTTAGGGGTTTTCTTGATTGTAGGAGGATAAAATCCAGTCTCGGATGCCACAGTGTAACTTTCCTCCCTTATCTGTAACATCTTCCTCTAACTCCAGTTTTGAGGATAAGGGCTGTTCTCTGAGATTCCTTGGTGGCTTGATCCTGTGACCAGTCTCCCATGGGACTCCCTGTGTCTCCCTCCCAGGAATGAGCTCCTCCAGCTTGGTCTCTAGGCACCTAGGTGAGAGTAACAGCACAGAGAAAAAACACTGGGTGACAGCGGCACAAGATGGTCTGGAAAGATTCTGGAGTATTAAACCTTAGGCAATGGTGGTTTACCTCTTTGAAAGATTTTCTAAGTCTTCCAGAATTCTGCTTCAGTCGCTTCTCCACAGCAAACCTAGCATGCAGATGTTCCTCTGATCTCTCTCTCATCCATTTGAGTGTATGTCCCTTTGTGATAACTGTTCCTCTTTAACACACAAACTGTTGTTGACTGGGAATTTCCTCAGGATATACAGTAGTTTATCTGTTGTGATCTGTGTCTCTATACAGTAGTTCTCAGTCCACATCTCAATGTGAGTAGCCATCTAGAGAGGCTTTTTTAACATTTTCTATTAATATGTACATATATGTGTACATGGAGCATGATATAAATGTATTATTTATTGTATAGTTTGAAGTAGGAATAGCTGGAGAAACTTACCTAAAGGGAATATGTGGTTGTTTCTGCTCCACAAAGTGTCCCAAGACTTTGAAATGTCATGATTCCATGATGACCGATGATGAATGATGTCACTTGATTGATGACATGTACTGTTGTTCAAAACTTCAGGAAGACTTACATTGCTTTAAGCCTTCTGGTTAATGTATATATTGTGTCTCAGCCCAAGTACTTTGCATCGTGGTTTCTTCCTATTGCATGCATCTGTGAAGTCATCATATACTGGTGGTGTAGTGAAATGGCAAGTGCTGTACTGTAATAGGTGAACGGCATTGTGCATTGCACTTTGTGGTTTTGTTTCCATCCCTCTGTAAGATGTTAGTCTTATTTGTCAATGAGATGCCCTAGGTGGGGGCCTGTAAAAGGGACTTAAAAACTTTTTCATGCAACCTTAGGAGTGGAATGAAGAACTGTGTTTACTTGTACTTATGTGCTGAATGACTGGAACAGTTGTAATGGTAAATGTATTCATTGATTTTGTTTTGTGGCTGTTTTTCATATTGTACAGAATCCAGAAGTGCCATGGTAGTGCAATTAGCCAATATTGTTACAGCAGCAGTAACAAAGCATAACTGTTTGCATGAAGAGGCAGGGCTGCAGCCTCACTACACTTTCCTGCCACACTCCCCACTATCCTTCAGTACACAGTACTTGTACAAGCACAAGCCATCCAACATGTGTCTGTGTTTAATACCAAGGCAGACATTCTGTGACAGTCTATGCGGTACCATCACTGTGCATGCATCACTTCTAAGTTTAAAAGTACAACTAGACATGGTAAGATGAGTAACCCTAAATGTGGTGGACTGTACATGAAGTGTTGCTCGTGACTCTTCATGAAGTAGTGAGGTAGAGCTGGTGATGATTGTGAATTGATAGATGAGGTAGGTACAGTTCTGACAGTGGTTGAGATATGGGAACACAACATTGCATAGTGCCATATGAGGTGTTTTGTGTAACTCACATGCCTTGGATTCGCAATAAAATTTTTTTTTTGGTAGGACACCATGTTACAGGTACTATGCTGCAGCAGTGTAATACCAATGTTATTTGATGTCATCCACTATGTCACCACTGTGGGTGGTATCAGGAGGTGTATGCTTCTGTTGCATAGTGGTATATTGACCAGTAAGCACATGTTTTGACCTCTAACCATGTGCAGACCATCATTCATGTTTATTACTGCATGAAACAGGAGTTCAAAAAATGTTATATAATTTAGACTCACCATGACACATGCTCACCGTGTCCATGCACATTGTGCTGTGGGTGATGTATTATGGACACGGTGTGTGCATGAAGTTCTGTAAATGCAGTGACTGATGAGGGTGGCCTCTGATGACCGTGCCCAAACTGCTGATGGGTGGCATTTGGTTACTGATCAGTCATGCACTGTACTATCCAAAATACTACCTTTACAAACTAAAGAGTGTGTGGACAGTCAGTAACAGGCATATATACTTATCCCATGCACGGTTTCAACTTGAAGAGCATTCTCACAACCTGCAAAGTCAGCAAGGTACACTGCCCATTTCTGGGCACACTTATCACATTTCACTGTCCACTTTCATTTCTGAGTGCCTATTGTCCACACTTCTGCTGTTCATTCACACTTAGTAGCATCATTCACTGACGTGTAACTGTTCACCATGTACTGTGACACACTGCAATGACCATCCTTGGTTAGCACCATTCCCCCTACCTTAGATACATAGACACTGTTGGCAAATAAGGGCCTATGGCCCACCCAGTCTGCCTATTTGAACTTGTAAGTTTCCTTTACATTTTTCTGGAAGTCTGTTGCCCCTTAACCCTGACTTCCAGAGTTCCCTTATGTCTATACCATGCATTCTTAAATCCCGTGATTGCCCCCCTACTTCCTCTGGCAGGGTGTTCCACTTGCCACCACCCTTCTTGTGAAGAAAGTCTTCCTCACTTTTCCTCTGAATCACCCTCCCTCCAGCTTCATCCCATGCCCTCTAGTACTGGAACATCTTTTTTGCTGGAAAATAATGTATTCTTGCACCCTGTTCCTCCCTATAAGGTACTTGTATGTTTCTATGATATCCCCTCTCTCCCTCCTCTCCTCCAGGGAGTACATATTCAAGTCCTTCATCCTGTCCTCATAGGACTTGTGATGCAATCCTTGTACCATCTTTGTTGCCCTCCTCTGAACCTTCTCTATCCTATCTTCATCCTTACATAAGTAAGGTCTCCAGAACTGTACACTGTACTCTAGGTGGGGCCTCACTCTGTGCTTGAATGTACCATGGATGTGTGGTTGTGCATGGTGCACAACTATTGATACTGCATGGATAGGGGAGTAGTGTTGGCTACCTGCATGAACATACTTGGTGACTGTGAGAAGACCTGTATTGTGGATGTTGAGGATTGTGCAAGCAGTGGGTCACTTAGGCCACTTGTCACAGGGTATGGACTGGGGAATGGTGGTACTTCATTAGTAAGTGGACAGTATGGACTGCTGGCCATGCATGTCTATGACAGAAGTATGTATGAGTTAATGATGCTGACAGCCATGGAGAGGGTGTGGTTTGCTGAGCCAGCAGCAGACAAAGAAGGCTTGGGTCTACTGAGGAACGACAAGAGACAGCACCTGTCTGAAGTTGGTCAGCACTGCTCAACCATGAATGGTAAATGCACAGTCATCACCTGCCATGCAGCCACAGTACCTACACACTCATTAACTGACAGCACTCAACAGCCATGACCAGCAATCCTCAGCCACCCATACTGAGCAAGCAGCAACCAGGAACCAGTGGTCCTTGGTAGGTCAGCACAGGCACCCCTCTACGGGGCATGCTGCCTGATCACCAGCACCAAATATCTACATTTACTGTCAGGGAGGGGTGGTAATTTGCTGAGTAAGTGCATACAGGGAAGGGGTACAAGTGTTGACAATGCATGGAGGGGAGAGGGTGTTCCAGTAATGACTAAGTAGGGAGTATGGTGGGAAGTGGTAGCAAGAACCTAAAAAGCAAGGAGTAGGGAGTGTGGAAACTGCTGACTAAGGACAGTGGGTATTGTCAAGTGGTGACAATGCACTGCACTGTAAGTGGGAGCAGTGAGAAATAATTATAAACAATGGAGAGGGGCAAGTAATGACAGTGCAAGGACTATTGGCGGGCACTGATGACACTGGTCACCTGACTGCTTATGCACCACTACCCAAGATGCCCATGCAGTTTAAATGACTGGTGATCCAGTTTAAATGTAACTTTATAGAATATTAACAGTGGGGGGGAGGCAGAAATTGCCCCCAACAGGCTGAGATGGAATGAAGGAAAATCCCAAGGATCGAGAGTCCCACCACGCTGCTAGTTAATCAAGGAAGCAGGGGGTTAGCAAATGAAGACGTGCATAAACAAAGCAGTCATAAGAGAAGAGGGAGGAATGGGGACATAACGAAAAAGGGGATGTGATAAAAGCTAACAAGATGTAGATGGCCATGTGAGCTAATGGTATAGTCTGGGAAATAAGATCAACTAACTAAACAAAAAGAAGCTCACACAAGGACAGGGTGCCGTGGAAAGAACTGTAGATGCATACAAAAAGCCAAACAACCCACCACCACATATTGAGCTGACACCATGAGGGGTAGAATAAAAAAAATATTTTTATTGCACCTGACGTGTTTCTCGTCTGGCTGGACCCTTTTTCAAAGGCTAGCCTTTGAGAAAGGTCAGCCAGACTCAAGCACATCAGGTGCAATAAAATATTTTTTTAATTTTACCCCTCATGGTGTCAACTTAATATGTGGTGGTGAGTTGCTTGTTTTTTTGTACATATTTGTGGGAAATAAGATCGCAGACTAGAGGCCATCATGGCAGTTGCTGACCTGGATGTTGTGGCCATTAACGAGTCATCGTGCACTGAAAACCATGACTGAGACATGGTCATACCAGGCTAAATGATGTTTAAAAGTGACAGGGTAGGAAGGAAAGGATATTCAGTGGTGCCTTTTGTGAAGGAAAGCATAAAAGCAACATGAAAACAGGGAATTCAGGTAGGGGTGAAGGTACTATGGGTCAACTTTGAGAGGGAAAACTGTAACACTATTTGGAAAGGTGTGATCTACAGGCCTCCAGAACAGGGGGAGGAGTTAGACAAACACATGTTAGAAACAACTGGCAAAATGATGCAAAAGGGGGAGGTGTTTCTGGTGTGGACTTAAATTTTCTGGATGTAGATTGCAGTCTCTGTGCCACAGCTTCTGCTAGACTTTGGGACACCCTGCACTCTCTGCAGAGGGCATTTCATAGGCAACTACTGAGAGAACCTACCTGTGATGGGGCAATAGTGAACCTGTGTCTAAGTAACAGGGACAGCATTGCAGACATCAAGGTGAGAAGCCATCTGGAGACCAATGATCCTTGTACGGTGTGGTTCAACATAAGAACAGTTGCAGCATCGAATCACACAATGGTGAGAGTCCTGGACTTCAGAAGTAGATCAGTGTAGGGAAAATGATGGTACTGCTAATATGACACAGTACAGTGACATACTAAAATGAATATAAAATATGTTGCCAATAAATTAAGTTTTGTAAAACAAAAATGGACGAACTGCTGAGAAAGAAAATGTGTTTATGAAACTTGGCAATACTCTCTCAGACTTACATATCACTGATGTTTTGACTCCTCAAAAATGAACTGAACAGTGTGACATAGTGCGCAGGAGAAGGAGAGGCTGTACCAATGTGGAAGAAACCAGCATGTGGAATGACAGGCGTGCATGACAGCAGGCTGGAGCACGTGCACACTGAAACATTGTGCACACACTCAGCGCTCTTTTCTGATGCGGTTGCAGTACAGGAATGTGCTTCCCACTACTGAATTTGTCCTATGTTGCATCAGAAACAGTAGCATGACTGCTTCGTGAACGGTATTAGCGTAGGGTCAATACCACTTAGCAAATAACATGAAAGACTTCTGCAGTATGGGAAGATGATAGTGCAACGTATTACAGCGCTGTACGAGTACCACATTCTGTTTCTACCATTCACTCTAAGTCTGCTGATTTGAGAACCTGTCAGCATGGTGTCAGCAGGGCTTAGAGGTTAGAGCGATAGCCTTCAAGTAGCTTTGGCACACTGGACCATGGTTTGAGTCCTCCCTCATCTCATTTTGATTTCTTGTATTTTTTTTTTTTTTTGTAAAAATGTTAGTTTTATTCTAGAATATATTTAAGAATGGTGTTGAGGTCAATGTCAACTCCGAGGTCAAAACTCTGCAGGTATAGAAACCTGCTCTTTTGTTCAAATTATGTACGACCTCAGAGTTGACTATATTTAGATGGGGTGGTTCGTGGGGCGGAGTCCCCCGATAAAAAATAATGAACAAAAATGTACTAGTGTTGTGTGCTTTTTATTGGAGGTAGATATGTTACAGGTACAGCGAGTCGACATTCGAGATCTGTTATCAGCGCAGTATTGATGTTTGCTGAATTTTCTGCTCTGCGTTGTCCTGCACCAACATATTCTCTGAGTTGACGTAGATCTGTCAGAAACCTACAAGAAAATAAAGAGAAGGTTAGTGCTAAAAAAAACCCCTCTGATTCTGCAATTTGGCTGGTTGCACATCCAGGGTGGGAGTTTTGAAAGATTTGGGCAGCTTTGCATTAAACACACCACCACTTGTCATTCTTGAATGACTAAACCCCTGCCATGAATATGTAAATAAAGATTAACATTTAAAATTTAAATGAAACAGTATTTACTTACAGTGATACGTACTTTTAGCATGCATTATTCAAATACTTTCTAGGAAAAGAGCTACTAAATAAAACACATCCTAAGGCATAACTGTCACTTAAATATTTATGTTGAGAATAAATTAAGATTAACCTCAAAATCTAAAATTAGAAACAAATGTTCTGTAACAGAAATGATTTTTTCTATAATGATCTTGTTTGTAAAACTAATTGCTATGGACGTGGGAAGAAAAACAATTTAAGTTTATCATAAACAAACTCAGAATAAACATATGAATACTCTATAAAATGTTTTGCAATGCATTCATGTTAAGGATATATATAATTATGCATCCAAATTCTATATTAAATGTTGCTACACTATTAGGGTTGAACAGCACAATTGGCATATACCCATTCTGAGTAGCCCATGTTTTCACCTACTGATTGTACTACAGAAGGCAAGCAATATATTAGCAATGTTTTAGTCATTGTCATTATCCCTCTTAGGGCTTGAGATGTCTGATTAGCAGTATTATAAATATAAAAAAACTCATGCTGCAGTATATATGACAAAAGCTTTGCAAGAGTAAAGATGTTAAATGTGCTACTGTAGGGACTGAACTCATTTGGTTACTAAATAAACTATATTGCTAGATTTTATCACAGCTTAGTTAATTCACATGTCAGAATAATCTAGTCCAGTGAACACTACCTAACTAAGGAAAGATAGAATAAAACAGTTACATTTGTTTGCAAATTTTTTTTATTTATTTATTTGTACAAGTCGGATTTACAACCTTTGAGTCAGAAACTCATTTACAAAGGCACCTCATCGTAGGAAGGGCAGACAACAAGACATAGTGCAGGTTACAATAGTGGACAACATTACAGGTGCAGTAGAAAGAAACATTTAACGTAGATACACTTAAGTTACATATTGTTGCAAATAGCATGTTACAATTATCCACGTAGCAGGTCCTCAGAAGAGACAGCAGGTTATATCCCTGTATAAACCTTGGAAGGGTGGGAGGGTGGGTCCAGGGAGAGGAAATGGCTGTCCAGTGGACATTGTCGAGTTGGGGGGCAAGATGGGTGGGTCCCACAGGTTACAACAGTGGGGAGGCCAGGTTAGTTGCATCTACAACAGTGAACATGAAAGAGATGGTTCTGAACAGCAATTTTGAAGGAACCAATTTTGGGCAAGTTGGAGATACAGCTAGGGAGGGAGTTGAACCAGGCAGGAGCTCGGTAGAAGAAAGATCTCTAGGCTAGGGAGGTCTTGGTTCTGGGCACCTGGAAGGTGGCCTTAACAGAGCTATGGGTGGTGACAACCAAGGACAACTGCCGTGAGGAGGCAGAGACCCCGGGGGGGGGGAGAGCCTGAGCAGAGATTTCTTAGCCAGTACAGTCGCTCCTCAAAATTGAGCAGGTTGGCGGTAGAATAGAGCAGGCAGATGTGAGTGCAGCTGGAGGCACCAGTCAGGAGCCTGCAAGCCTTACTGATGGACGGTTGGATTTTGGAGAAGGTGGTGTTTTCTGCTGTGGCATAAATGGGCAAGCCATAGTCCATGAGGGACAAGACGGAGGAGGTGATGGCCAGCTTGAGGGAACTTGGGGCAGCAATCCCTGTGATGGTATAGCAGACCAATCCAAGAGTTAATGGTGGAAGACAGGGCATTAATGTGGGTGTGGAAGGTGAGAGCAGTATAGAACGTGATGCCTAGGTATCTGTATGTGGTCACTTGCTCTAGTGCTGGGAATTATCAAGAGGGGGGCATTTTTAGCTTTATTTTGGTGGTGGGAGAAAAGCATTGACTTGGTCTTCTTTAGGTTAATGACCAGTCTGCAGTTGAGGAACCACCTTTCAGCCTGGTTGTAAGCATGCTGGAGGGATAATTAAAGAGAGGAGGGATCGGGATGTGAGGCAAAGAGGACTGCATCATCAGTGTAGAGGAGAATTTTGCTAGTACAGGAGCTGGGAAGGGTGTTGAGGTAGAGATTAAAAAGTGCAGGACCCAGGAAGGAGCCCTGAGGGACCCCAGAGTGAATGGGTAGAGTGTTGGAGAGGAAGCCATTAATCTTAACATGCTGGGATCTAGCAGAGAGGTAGCTAGAAAACGAGGCAAGGGGACCATCAGAGAAGCCAAGTTGGTGGAGAACGTCGAGCAAGAGGGGGTGACAAACAGTGTCAAAGGCCTTGGAGAGGTCAATAAACACTGCACCAGCAAGGCTGCCAGAGTCAAGAGCAGTGTGCAGGTATTGGGAGAATTCCAGGAGAGCAGTGGTTGTACTGTGACCTGGGCAGAAACCATGCTGCTCTGGGCACATAATGTCATACTTG
Source organism: Neoceratodus forsteri (assembly GCA_016271365.2). Lineage (NCBI taxonomy): Eukaryota > Metazoa > Chordata > Ceratodontiformes > Ceratodontidae > Neoceratodus > Neoceratodus forsteri. Next base: position 163,505,581 of record CM028132.1, on the reverse strand, counting down.
GCCAGGTACTGAGAGAGTTGGATAGACACCACTTTTTCAAGGGCTTTAGAGAGTGGGGGGGGGGGATGGAGATTGGCCAGTAGTTGAGGTGGACTGGTCCCTGCTCTTATGTATAGGAGTGATTTTGGCAGTTTTCCAAGCACTTGGAAACTGACCAAGGCATAGGGACCAGTTAAGTAGGTCTGTCAGGAGAACTAGGACTTCGTCCAGGACCATGACGAGGATCCTGGAGTCGAGGGGGTCACTGCTGGGGTTATTGCTGTCAAGAGCTTTCAGCAGGTGTAGCCTGGCTTTGTGGGGGGATGAGGTGAGCAGGTAGAATGGTGGGTGATGCAGGACCAGGGGGAGAAAGGTGGGGATTGGGTCAAAGAAGCTGCTGGGGAGGACTGAGCTTAGGTCTGAGAAGGTGGTATTAAGGCAATCAGCTATAAGGAGTGGATCTGTGGTGGAGGTGCCATTGATAGACAGCTGGGATGGTGGGGGGGCAGGTTTCCCATTTAGCTCTTTCATGCTATTCCAGAAGGTTCAGGCTGACCCCAAGTGGAAGCAGGGTGGTATGGTAGTGCTCAGCCTTGGCTCGGCTAATGGCCCAGGTGCACTCATTGTGCTCCATGTTGTAGGCTTATCTATCAGATGCCCTTCCAGACTGTACAGCAGTGGGCCAGAGATTATCTCTGTTCTTAAGTCTCTGGATAAGGGATGGGATGATCCAAGGGGTATTGCATTTTTTGGAGTGGATCCTGGTGAGGGGCCAAAAAGGTCACAAGCCTTGCAGAAGGCACTTGTGAAGTGGTCAAGAGCTGAGTCAATATCAGGAGCGTGCCAGATAGGGGACTAGTCTAGCTGGGTTAGATGTAGTTTTAATTTTCTGAGGCCTCCAGGGCATTGGCGCTAGTGCAGCGTGGCCTGGGACTTTGGTTTCAGTGTGGAGGATGACCAGAGACAGATGACTGGGGAATGATCACTAAGAGAGTCCGAGAGGACAGTGATATCACAGATTTTGTAGGGGTGGTTCAATATAACAACATCTAGGAGGGTGCTGGTATCGCTAGAGTGGTTAACTCTGGTGGGCTGGGTGACTAACTAGGACATATCCAGGGCAGCAAAGGAGTCCCTGATGTGGGAGGCAGTGGAAGCAAGCCAGTTAACATTAAGATCACCTAGGATGACTTGCTCAGCTTTGTGTGGGAGGGATGTGAGGTAGTTAATGAGGTACTGGACCGCTGGGGTTTGATTCCTCAGGGGTATGTAGAAGACCATGAGGAAAACAGGGCCTCTGGTGTGGTCAGGTGCAATTTTTAATGTGAGGGCTTGGGCTCCAGAGTCAAGCTTGGGAGCAGGGAGAGCATGACATAAGGGAGTCCTGTATGAGTAGTGCACAACCACCGCTGCGTTTGCCTACTCAGTCTTCCCTGTAAAGGGTATATCCAGGAGGGAAATAGCTGAGTCAATGGTGGATTTGGACAGCCAAGTCTCTACTAGTGCAATTATGTCAGGTTGATGTTGAAAGACCCAGCACTGGAGAGCAGCGGATTTCTTTTGAAAATTGCATATGTTTAAGGAAGCAAAGTGGAGTCCAGTTGCAGTACAAGGTTTGGGAGGGCTGGAAGCTATAGGTCCTGGGTTTGGGTGTACATTCCCAGACAGTAATAGCAGCAATGTGATTATTCTAGTTAGTGGCTGGCGGCGATGGAGACCTTTGTTTCGGCACCCAGATGAGGACTTAACAGTGAGGGTGCAGGAGACAGATAAAGCATGAAGGGTGGGAATGACAGGGAAAAGCTGGGTCCAGGGTGGGCCTGGGAGAGTGGAGGAGTGGTGGTATTGGCGGGGGTGCTGGGGGGTCAGGTGTGCATCCAGGGTGGGGGGCTGAGTCACAATGGGATAGCCTGGGTGTGAGGTGCCTAATGTGGAGGACAGGTGCTCTGGCTGGGGAGCGGTCTCTCCCAGGAGGGTGAAAGTGAGCAGACTTACTAGTGGGGTGCAGGAACCCATAGTTCTTTGCATATAGTAAACAATAAGGGCAATTGGAGTAGTGGTAGTGCTGCCAACTTTGGTGCAGAAGGTAGCAGGGGCAGGTGCAGTGAGGTTTTCTAGGGGGGACTGAGCAGCTAAGTAGTAGAGGTAGCCTGAGTGTTCAAGTGTAGTAGAGGGTATGGAGGTGTAGAACAGCTAGGCACAGTAGGAGGGAAACCCCCTCTAGTGGGTGAAGAGTATAAGCTGCAAATGGGGAAATGGGGACTTAGTTCCAAGATTAGTAGGAAGTCACGTGACAGGAAAGAACAATAAATTGAGGGTCAAGCTTGGGTGGGAGGGTGGCTGGGGCAGGCAGGGCAGTCGACACACAGCATCGATGGGCTAACACCACTAGCAAAACAGTGCAGGGGGAGGTCAGTAGTTACCACTTAGACTTCTTGAGGTCTGTGTGCTGCTGCAGGCAGCTGGCGCTTGTGCTGTGGGTGGAGGATCAAGGGAGGCCTAATGAAGGGGATAGGGAACAAAAGACTTAGCATGCAGCAGGAGGACAAAGGCTGTACTGTGCATATTCAGCTGCCTTACCCTCTAACATGCATGTGACAACTGGAGCTTGTGCTGTGGGTGGGGGATCCAGGGAGGCCTCTTAGACCTCTCGGGGGGATCGCTTCCCAGTCTATGTGCTGCTGCAGGCAGCTGGAGCTTGCATTGTGGGTGGAGGATCCAGGAAGCCTCTTAGGCCTCTCGGGGGGATAGCTTCCTGGTCTATGTGCTGCTGCAGGCAGCTGGAGCTTGTACCAGTCATATATCTGAAAGATGTTTAGAAGATCTCTTAATCCCTTGCAATTTAGTGGCAAAGCATTGAAAAGTGCCATAAACAGTTTTAGGTAAAACATTAAAATTGATCCAGCCTTACCAGAAGTCAAAGATCTCTTTCAGTATTGGAAGATAGCTTCATTTTTTAATGGGGCTGCCATGGCTGTGAATGGTAAACAGACCATAATGGCATGCATAAGCATTTGGCAGCTCATCCTGATTGTGAGGTAGTACAAACAAACAAAAAAAGGAAGCTCACGCTCACGAAATGGCTGCAGTTGCCAACCTTTCAAATCACAAGAAAACAGAAATGCTGCACCCGTCCTCCAAACTAGGGAGTTCCAATAAGCACTTGGACATTCGTATTCGGGTGTATCCACCTGAAAAAATATTTATTATGCAAGTGCAAAAGCTCAGTGTCCAATTGTGCAAAAATACTTTGTAAATTCAGTAGACAATTTCCACACTCAAAAACCTGAAATTCAGAACTTCCACAATCCACCAACCACCCTGGTACTTTGGTCACCTGAACTTCCTCAGGGTGTGTGGCTAATGCAGACTCGGAACATTTCCTCTTATGTAGCTCTCTGGATTACATCATAATTATGTACATATCATTAAATGAGTAACCCCTAGGCGGCGCTATACCTAAGATTACTAACCCTGCCTGTATCTCTGACCACAGGTAGAGGGGCATGGATTCAGTATTAAGGTGCCTCCACCCAGAGTAACAGTCGTGGGGATATCTGTCTAATCTGTTATAGCCCTCTGGGAAGCTATAACCACCCACCAACCCTCCTAGTGGCTTTGAACCTTTAACAGCTTTAACACACAGTCAGTAGGTAGCAGTAAAAACATGCACACACCCTTCACACTTACCACCAGGGTCTGGCCTTCAGAAATATCCCTGCAAAGGCAAAGTTAGCAAACAAATATACACTTCGAGTACTGTGACCCACAAATAACATGCACACAGGCCAGGTTAAACGTGAAACAACAATCAGATTTATGCAGGGTTCATGAACAAGAAAGGGGCACGAATTTAGTTAAAGGAGTAGTCCACCCAAAACTTGCAAAAAATATATGTTGTGCAGAGTGTTTTAATTTGTACGTGAAGTTCTAATGTTTCCTTCCCTCTGACTACTATTATAAGTTTTTCCTAAATTAGCTTACTAGCTTTATGCTAGTTTTACGACCCATAGGGATCTTTATCTGAGACAGCTTAATTGTATTCCTTGTTCCCACAGTACATCTTGTCTCATGTGACAGTGATGTAGCAGAGACTCAACATTCAGTACACACATGTCAAACAAACTAAATATCTTGGAAGCTTTACAAGCTGCACAAAAAATTACCATCAGCAAAGTTCTTCAGGACAGTAACACCTTTACGATGAGGGTAGTCACTAAGCAGAACTCTATAGATTTTAAAATATAGCCCACTCTACTGTTGTGAACTGATTGTAAAGCAATGCTTTCTGCTGGATTTATAGTCTCTGCTACATCACTGTCACATGAGACAAGGTGCATTCTAGGACAAAGAAATACAATTAAGCTGTCTCAGATGGAGATCTCCAGGGATTGTAAAACTACCCTAAAGCTAGTAGGCTAATTTAGCAAAAACTCTTAATAGCAGACAGAGGAAAGGATACACAAAAACTTAACATACAAATCAAAACACTCTGCACAACATATGTTTTTTGCAAGTTTTGGGTGGTGGACTACTCCTTTAAATGATTGGTATTCTGATTAATTTCAGGTTCTTGGCATGCACTTTCTAGTCCCAAATAATTAATTCTACAACACTGGGTACCCAGGTTGGAATACTGGCTAGCCAGAGGCGTTGCCCGGGGGGTGGCCAGTGTTGCAGCTGTTGACTGGGCACTTAATGGAAAGAAAAGGCAGTTAGCATGCACAACAACAAGGTGATTATCGGTAATCCTGGCCGGTTGGCCCAGTCTCATGAAACCCAGAAATTTAAAGCAGAAATCAGATGGTACTACAGATAATTAAGTGACTTGTTGCAGGGAGCTACCTTGTTGTACTCATGCTACAAGTTGGCTGTGATGTGGCTGATGATATGGGGATCTCGTGTTGATCACCAATGAGCATGGGGAAGCAGGGCCATCATGACACACCTCCACTTCATGGCCTTTCCCTCCAGGTGGTCACAGCCTGTGAGTTGTTTCTGCACAGGGGCTGGATCCCCAAAGCTGGTCTCTCAACGAGGACAGTCTCTGGTGCAAAGCAGTTGGTCTGGACCATGGTGGCAAAGGCCCAGGCATGAGGCGCACATAACAAAGTTCAGTATGTGTTGCTGGTGAAGCCTCCAGCTGGTGTAACAAATTGGGTCACAAATAGGCAGGCCTCGACCCACGAGGAACATTTAGCACATTTAGATCAAACATCATTAACTTTTCCATAGATCGGACACAGTCCGGTTGCTATTGTAGTAGATTCACTAAGCAAACCTCTTGATCCAATATCAGTCTCGCACACTAGCTGTGCCAAACGCTTCACAGGTACCAATCTTCGGTCCAACTCTCAGACAGTGCTTTCAAACATCTCCAATGCTTTCTGCCACAGTTTCAGTCATAAATTGGATTATTCTGACTTCTGCAATCAGGCAGTCCAATGCAGGAGAAACAGTGGCAGAGAGGCAAGTTAGGCCTTTTCCCACCAATTCTGCTAAGCTCCGTTCAGGGAGCCAATGACTGCTCAAATGCTCGAGTTACTCACTCTTCAAGGTCCAACTCTAACTAATCCACTGTCTATTACAGTTCTGGGTATTTCCCTTGGATTCTTGAGTTTGGGTTGGCTGGGGAGCCTGTCAGTCACAAGTTGGACTTCCCCTTCAGTTCAGTTGCGGTGCCAACCTAAAAACTACAAAAACTACAGTTTTTCCTTCCCACGAGACACTTGGGCTAAGGACCCTTTGAGGTCCCTGGAGTCTTATTGGCACACTTACTGGAATTCTCAGACCAAACATGGTGACTCCCATTCTGAACGGCAAACTGCAAGGAAAGCAGGTTAAACTTCTCTAATTCAAATGTAACAATACACTAGAGGTAGATAAGTACCGTTACCATTTAGGCTCCTTCTGCACTAGTATTAATGGCAAAGTGGAGCAAATCAGAGCAGTGTCTGGCTGGTCACAAGCCTTAAATCACTCAGACCCAGCCCAGACTATTCACTATACACTTATTGGCTAGATTCTTAAAGGGACAGGTGCAGAGGCACAGCATGGCACTCACACGAAAATCAACAGAAGCAAACAGATAACCAGGGATACATTACCCCTACAGGACATCAGCCTGGCAGTGGGCATGGAAGGAGCCCAAGAAGACATTAAGGTAAACCCCAAATTGGTGGGGGGGTTACATGTGCAAATCACAGCTCTCCAGATCCTAAAGGACATTATCACTAATGCTCTCAATATTCATGTACCATTCACCAATATCAAAACTAAAGCAAGGTCCTGCCCCTGGTTCACCACTGATCTTAAAACAGCCTTGCTAGCCAGAGACAAACTGTGGAAAAAGGCAAGAAAAACTAAGGATTCCAGAGACTGGCTAAATTTCAGAAAGCAAGAAACTCATGTACAACACAAATAAGATCTGCCAAAGCTGCCTATTACAGAGCTGAATTGGATGCCTCCTATAATAACCCAACCAGGCTCTGGGGAACTATAAAGGTATCTTGGGCCAAAACTCTACTCCTGCCTTAACCTGCAAACTGCTACTAAATAACACAGAAATTACGGACAAACAAGAAATCCTAAATACCTTCAATGACCACTTCACCACAGCTGGACTAGCATTTGACTCTTCACCTGCAAATCTCCTGAGATCTTCCTTGAACCTTCAATCCACCGTGGGTCAAAGGCTACATCAACCTTCTCCTTCAACCCAATATCCTTGAAAGAAGTGGAAGATCTCCTCTCCAATTTAGATACTTCAAAAAGTGCAGGTACAGACTCCCTGGACCCCTACTTCCTCAAAATTGCATCTCAAGTCTTATCTGCCCCCCTCACTCATCTCTTCAATCTTTCCCTCACCACTGGATCCATTCCCTCCACTTGGAAAACAGCTCAAGTAGTTCCTTTACTCAAATCTGGTGATCCCATGGACCTCAATAATTACAGGCCCATTTCCATCCTATCAGTTCTATCCAAGATGCTCGAAAAGTTAGTAAACTCACAATTAAGGGACTACCTGGATAACAATAACCTCCTAAATACAGCACAATCAGGATTTAGATCAAGGCATAGCACCATTTCGGCCCTAGCCAAAGTAACCAACGACTGGCAGATTGCTATGGATAAGAAGAACAGTACCTGTGCTGTGTTCCTGGATTTGAGCAAAGCATTTGACACAGTGGATCATGAATCATTAATCACTTCCCTTGGCTCACTAGGGTTGGATTCCCTTCACTCAATTGGTTCAAGTGCTATCTATCAGATAGATCACAACTGGTAAAAATGGAATCTACCTATCCACCTTAAAACCACTGTTAAGAGGTGTACCGCAAGGCTCTATTCTTGGCCCCATCCTCTTTACCATCTATATTAATAATATTGATGCTAACCTCACTCAATCCAACATCCATCTGTTTGCTGATGATACTGTATTATATGTTAGCAATCCTTCTCTAAAGCCTGTGAACTGCTACAATCTGAATTTTCCATCCTAAAACACAACCTACTGGATAAAAACTACTTCTAAATGCCAAAAAACAAAAGCTATGTTCTTTACCTCAAAGAGTTGCTCTGCCACTACCCCACCATCCACCACCCTACAACTAACCACCTTACTTGGAGAGAAGCTGGAATTCGTTGATAACTTCAAATACCTTGGAGTCTGGATTGATAACAAGCTTGACTATTCTGCCCATATTGAGGAGCTACTAAAGAAACTGAGACAAAGGCTTGGTTTATTTTTTAGAATAAAGCACTACCTCAACAGAGACTCCAAAAAAAGATTAATCCAGGCTTCATTCCTATCCCTCATTGACTATGCTGACTTTCTGTACAGACATTGTTCACTCCCCCTCTTAAATAAACTGGACACCCTATACCACAGGTCCATCAGATTCATTACTGACCTTCCCTTCAGCACCCATCATTGCTCCCTTTATAAGGCAGTTAACTGGACATCATTACAACACAGAAGAAATAGGAATGCTGCAATTTGGATATTCAAAGCCTTATCAGGCAAGCTACCTACCTATATCTCAGACTGTTTTACTCAAATTACTTCTAGGCCATACAACCTAAGGATCAGCAAATTATCATTCTTAAGGTCCCCAATGTCTGCACCAGTTTGGGAGGGCTGCTATCAGCTACTCACTAGCAATTGTTTGGAATTCACTCCAAAAAACCATGAAGCTAAATAACCTCCTACCCTTAATATCCTTCAAAAGGTTATTCACCACCCTATTCCCAGAACTCTGCAACTGCTTCCACAAGGCCTAAACCCCATGTTCCTATATGCTGATATAACTCCTGTTTCCAGTCCCAAGATTCACCCTCAAAATGCCTGCTAGGTCCTATAATCTACATATTACTCCTGATGTGCCCATTACCTTCTGTCTCACAGATTAAAAGTTTTAATGTGCCTTGTACATATGTATATTGTTATATATTAGCACTTATGTCATTGTATTACTGTTTATGTTACCCCTGTCATTGTATTACTGTTTATGCTACCCTTGTCAATGTAATAACACTTGCACTTCTTGACCACTCAGGTCCATCTTGTAAATGAGCTATGCTCAATGATGTTCGCCTGATTAAATAAAGATTTTGATTGATTGATTGATTGATTTCAAAAAACCACCATTAAAACAGGCTCATATTTACATACAAAATATCACATACAATTTAAAACATATAAACTGCAGCAGTATCAACTTCTATAACCCATAGGTTTAGGAATGTATTTTCAAAATTAGTGAACAGATTAAATATCAGTTCAAAGGGATATTACATCCCCCGATCCATAAGAGTGTTTTTCACTAATAAAGTAAAATACACAGATATGTTTTTTATCTGTCAGAGATCTTTGGGTATGGTTTTTTGTGCTGAAAATGTATAAGTTTAAATACAAATGAACAAGGCCTCACTCCTAAACCAGGTTTGAATTTGAGAGATGTATGAGCTCTCTCTCAACAATGTACTGGTAACCATAAGGAGGGGGGCCCAGTAACTTAGTAAGTCTGTAAACAAATGTAATAGGGTCATTAGCTTAAATACCATCTTTCAGTCTAAACATCCATAGATTATTCCTACAATTTCTACATTTGACATCCTCTAGCTTTGCCTCCATTTTTGTAAGCCTTTTGCAATGGCTAAATACAGTACTTCACTACTGTCACTTTCTGCTTTATCTTCTAGGCTGTTTATTCTCACCTCGACATCACCAATCCTAATTCTGTGGTCTAAGACTTCTTATCTTATTTCACATATGTGAATACCATGTTGATTATAGCCTCTTGTAATATCTGAAATGTTATTTATGAGTGTATTAAAATGTTTCTCCATAAGTGAACCACCTGTTTGATTGTCGGGAGCAATCTCCTCCATTAGCAGTCTTTTCAGTATATTTTTCTCTAAAGATGGCTCTTGGAGTATAAGCACGGCCTCAAGAGATGCAACCTCTATTTTCTAAGATGCTTAGATTTTGAGATTAAGAAGAATTTGAGCCTTCTGCGTATTGTACCATACACAAAGTGGAAGGATGACTACATTTAAACTGATGAGAGCTGAGCAGCTACGTAAACTGACAGCAGACTTTTAGAGGTTATGAAAACAATCTCAAATACATCCAAACTTATGGAAAGAAGACTAAAAATAAAACTGGATAGCTGAGTTTAGTTATCTTAAAACAAAAACATGTTAAATTATAATATATTAGTGCCATTCATTAACGCCATTGCGGGGGCAACCACAGAGTTCAGCAGGACCATCCACTTTCCTCAGCACTATTCTTGAACCATGAAGAGATACAACTTGCCCTATATTTCTTCTGCAATGTTGCTGATGAACATATTGAAAAGGACTGGTCCCAGGATTGGCCCCTGTTATATGGAACCTACTTTTCCCCCATTTTGACTCCATTTACCACCACCCTCTGTTGTTTCTCCCCTAACCAACTTCCCACCCATATAACTAGGTCCTTTGTTGCCTCCAGATCCTTTAATTTCTTCAACAACATTCTGTGTGGCACCAAGTCAAATGCATTGCTAAATTCAAACTAGAGTAAATCTGCTGCTTATCCTTTATCCACGACCCATGCTAACCAGTCAGAGAATACCATTGTTTTCCTCTGACAAGACCTCCTAGTCATAAACTCATGCTGTTTGCTATCCTTGAGTTCATTTCTCTCCAGATAGTCAGCTAGGTCATCTTTGACTATAGTAGCTATATCTAGGAACCACCCTTACTGTAGTGAGCTTTTGAATAGCCTTGCCAGGGATTTAGCCCGTTCTGATGCCAGTTCCCTGAACACCCTCCGGTACATTCCATCAGGCCCTGGAGCCTTGTCTTTTTTCAGAGCTGCACACCCTTTTATAACCCTTTCTCCTATAATTACTGTGACCGGAAAGGGGACCAGAACCATGTATACTTTTGATTCATTTTTTCCTCTCTGAATATGCATCTGCTTCAGGTACAAGATGGCCATCATATCACATGATCAAGTAGTATGTGACAGCTTATGTCAGCCAGGGTAGAGAGACTGGTGGTTCTCATGGGAAAGTTAACAGGAAGGCTAGGGAGGAGGCAATATAGCAATAACCCCATAGGGGAGTCCTTCCTGGAGATGACCCCATGTTGGACAAAGAACCTAGGTGTATGTCATAATGATAGCAAGGAAGTGCTGAAGGATGGGTGGTCACACACACACACAACAAACACACACACACACACACACACACACACACACACCACTCTCAAAGAAGTCTGGGACAACATGGAACTGTCACTCAAAGTGAGTGAGACCCCTCTCCACAGGAAGTGAGAAATACATTGTGGTGCTGGAAGCAAGCATATCCTCTTGGTCTTGGTACATCTGAAAATGCCAGAGCCCTGCAGCTAGAAGTCTACTAAGGAACATAGCTTATGGAACAATATTTTCTTCAGACAGCAGCAAGTAAAGACATCGGTTTTAAAGTGAAACTAGCTCAGATTCTTCTATTTGCAACCTGTCTTGTATAACTTCCATTTATTTTAATTTCGAGTAAACTGCAATCCTTTTGTCTGACTGTACATAAATCCTGTTGTAAATACTTGTAGTATTTTAGTAAAGCTTCTATTTTTATAGAATCAGTGACTGCTTGTTTCATTTAAAAGCGTAATTGTACTATTTCTATTGGACTCTGTCTGCAATCCGTCACTGAAAGGGCACTCTACCCACAGTTATTGTGTTAACCTTCTTGACCTTGTGCAGAGAAGGAGGTAAAAAACAGGTCCCCTGGGTCTTGTTGGTAAAAAACCCATGGTGGTGGCAGCAAACGTGAAGTCCCTGGTGAGGGATTTGTACCTCATTGGTAGGCAACGTTGTGGGATCAACCTCGCAACTGGTACCAGTCCAGTGTAGAGCAGCGGACAGTATGCTTTCCTGTGAGGCAGGAACTCTGAGAGAGAGAGAGATAGCACACTGGTGATGGAGTGCCAGCAGAAATATACATTAACAAGTCACGAAACACAATTTCAAAAGGTTATATTTTTTACTACTGTTTTTTTTTATTATTTTTAGACAGCATAGTGCAGCATAGTTAGAGAATATGAGCTCCTCAGGCTATGTCAAATTTCATGTCCAGCAGCTCCGGGATCTGTGCGCAGAGGGGGATTGTCTATGGGGGCATAACAAAGAGTGCACTCATGGAAGCCCCGTTGGTGCATGACCAGCTGCAGGTGGGACAGACAGTCTCTGACAGACATGGCCCAATACCTGGACAGCAGGCAGTTGCTGAGAACAGTGAACTAGGTAGCGCGAATGAGGTCACAGCAGCTGAGTGGGGGGGGCACCTTGTGGCACAAGCTGGGGGAGCTATGCAGCCCAATCAACCTCATCTTGAGATCCTGAAGACAGAGCTTGACTGCAGGATGCCAAACTGCAGAGGGCAAGGCTGGAGGCTGAAAGGGAGAAAATAAGGCTGGAGGAAGAGGAAAGAGAAAAGATTCACCAGCATGAAATACTTATGCGAGAGGAAAGGGAGAAGATTCACCATCATGAGATCCTTATGCGAGAGGAAAGAGAGAGGGAGGAGCACAGTGTGAGAGAGAGAGAATGAGCAGGGTGAGAGGAAGAACAACAGCTCGAGATTGAGATGTAGAAACTGCGCCAGCAAACAGAGCGGCAAACCATAAGTAATGGCAAAGGGGGTTCAACCCACAAAGTCACAATTAATTCTAAAATGTTCCCACAATACCAGGAAGGAGATCATCTGGATTTGTTTTTAAAATCATTTGAGAGGGTTTGTGGGAAAATTAAATTAGACAAGGCCTCCTGGATGATCCACCTGACCCCATTGCTTACTGGCTGTGCTTTGTATGCATTTGCTCGAATGAACGATAATGATTGCATGGACTATGATAAAGTTAAAAGAATGTTATTAAAAAATTTTGAACCGACTCCTGAGGCTTATAGATGGAAATTTAGAGAGTTAAGAAAAGGCCATGGAGACAGCTATGTAGAACTGCATGTCCAAATGTGTGCTTATTTAGACCATTGGGAAGATGAGTCTAAGGCAAGGACTACAGAGCAAATTTAACAGTTTCTTAAAATTGTACCTGATGACCTGCTCATTTGGCTACTGGACCAGGTATACAATTCCGCAAAGGAGGCAGCAGAAAGTGCTATTTTGTATATGGCCAGCAGACCACATTCACAGTGTAAGAACTATGGGGGTGGGGCAGCATATGGTTTTAAGGGACACAGGGAGGGCAGCCTAAAGGAAACCAGCCTGCACCCAATCCCAAAACAGAACCCACTGGTTCTAAGGGGAACAAGGAGGCCAGGGAAAAAGAATGCTGGATTTGCCAGAAAGTGAGGCATCTATACCATGACTGCCCTAAAAACAGGAGTAAAAGGCAAAAGTCGAGGAGATGTGGGGGAGGCTATGAGAATTTGAGGACATGTTCATGGGGAATCCGGGGTACACCATAATGGTTGAACACCACATGGACACTGGGGGTGAAGTATCACTAGGCAGTCCCTCTACAGGGTACCTGAGGGAGTTAAGAAGACTGTGCTGGAGGAACTCAGGGAGATGTTGGCCCTTCAAGCGATCCAGGAGTCCAGTAGCCTCTGGGCATTGGCTGTGGTCCTGATCTCCAAGAAGGATGGTACCACATGATTCTGTGTTGACTACCAGAGGCTCAACAGCTGTATGGAGTCTGATGCCTACCCCATGCCCAGAACAGATGAGACCTTGGAATGGCTTGGGGAAGCCCAGTTCCTGACCATGCTAGACCTGACGAAGGGCTACTGGCAGGTGCCGTTAACCCTGCAACTAGGGAAAGGTCTGCTTTCGTTATTCCACATGGTTTATTTGAATTCAGAGTAATGCCATTTGGGATAAAGAATGCACCCGCAACCTTCCAGAGGCTTGTGGATTGTATACTGGTTTGGGCAGGTGAATATGCACTGGCTTACATGGATGACATCGCCATTTACAGCCAGACATGGGAAGATCATGTCAGGCGCACGAGGGAAGTGTTCTGAAGACTGAAGGCCACAGGGCTGACAGTTAAGGAGGAAAAATGTCAAGTAGGCATGGCTGAAGTGTCCTACCTTGGGCATCCGGTGGGCAGTGGAAGCATCTGTCTAGAGCCACCGAAGATTGATGCCATCCAGGCCTGGCCCAATCCTGCCACAAAGAAACAGATAAGGGCATTTCTGGGAACAGCTGGGTACTACAGGAGGTTTGTACCTCACTGCAGTGATGTGGCCAAGCCCCTGACAGACCTGCAAAAAGAGAGACTGCTTGAAAAAGTTCTCTGGACAGAGGACTGCGAGTCTGCCTTCCAACAGTTGAAGGAGGCATTATGTGGGTCACCCGTGCTTGTTAGCCCCAATTATGACTTACAATTTGTAGTACACATGGATGCCTTGAACCATGGGCTGGGTGCAGTCCTGAGCCAGGTTAAACTGCAGGGGGAGGAGCACCCCATATTGTACCTGAGCCAAAAGCTTCTGCCCAGGGAAGAGTCAAATGCCACAGTGGAGCCGGAATGTCTGGGGATAGTGCGGGCCCTTCAGAAGCTGCAGACATATCTATATGGGAGGGAGTTCACTGTGGTCACAGATCATAACCCCTTGACATGGCTTCATAGGAATAGTGGGCAAAACACAAAGTTATTGCACTGGAGTTTGGTACTATGATCATATAATATGATCATTCAGTGCCAAAGTGGGGCACAGAATGCCAGTGCAGATGGACTTTTGAGGTAGGGCTAAGTGTGTGGCATATTCCTTTAGGCACTTTTCAGGCCCTAGATGAATGGCAATGTCTCTTGTGGGCTGCCCACAAAATATACACCTTTCTTTCTTTGGGGGGGGGGGATGAGACAGGAAAGGGGACCAGAACCATGTATTCTTTTGATTCATTTTTTTCTTTTCTGAATATGCATCTGCTTAAGGTACAAGATGGCTACCAGATCACATAATCAAGTAGTATGTGACAGCTTATGTCAGCCAGGGTAGAGGGACTGATGGTTCTCATGGGAAAGTTAACAGGAAGGCTAGGGAGAAGGCAATAATACAACAACCACAGAGGGGAGTGCTTCCTGGAGATGTTCCCATGTTGGACAAAGGACCTAGGTGCATCTCATAATGATAGCAAGAATGTGCTGAAGGGTGGGTGGACATACACACACACACACACACACACACACACACGGACGCACACACCACTCTCAAAGAGGGCTGGGACAACATGCAACTGTCACTGAAAGTGAGTGAGATTCCTCCCCACAGGGAGTAAGAAATATATTGTGGTGCTGGAAGTAAGCACGTCCTCTTGGTCTTGGAACATCTGAAAATGCCAAAGCCCTGCAACTAGAAGTTTGGTAAGAAAGATAGCTTAGGGAAATGTGTTTTCTTTAGACAGCGGCAGGTAAAGACATAGGTTTTAAAATGAGAATAGCTCAGATTCTTCTATTTGCAACCTGTCTTGTATAACTTCCATTTATTTTAATTTCTAGTAAACTGTAATCCTTTTGTCTGACTTTACATAAATCCTGTTGTAAATACTTGTAGTATTTTAGCAAAGCTTCTGTTTTTGTAGAATCAGCGACTGCTTGTTTTATTTAAAAGGGCAATTCTATTATTTCTGCTGGACTCTGCAGTCTGTCTCTGAAAGGGCACTCTACTCACAGTTATTGTGTTGAACTTCATGACCTTGTGCAAAGGAAGAGGTAAACAAGCATTTGTCAATGCCGAATGTTGATTGTGTTGGTGTGTTGAACTCTTTCACTGCCCCTTTGTCACTCGCTCAGTCTGTTTCTCCCATTGCTGCAGGCTGCTCTGTTGTACTGGGCTTCTGCCTGCATTGGCACCTTGTTCTGCCCACTAAGAAATCTGCAGCTGTCCCGGCAGAGCTGCATTGAAGTGGCTCACTCCCCCTCTCTCACGCGTTCATTCTGTTTCTCCTGCCGCTGTAGGCTGCCCTTTAGTATTGGGCTCCTGTCTGTGTTAGTGGCTTTTTCGGCCCACAAAGAAATCTGCAGCAGTCCTAACACAGGTCTGTTGAGCCTGCTGACTCCCCCTCTCTCACTCACTCGTTCTGTTTCTGCCAGCGCTGCAGGCTGGCCTTTTGTACCAGGCTCCTGCCTGCATTGCCACCTTTTTCTGCCAACAAAGAAATCCGCAGCAGTCACAATAGAGCTCCATTGAGCTCGCTCACTCCCCCTCTCTCACTCACTCATTGTGTTTCTCCTGGCACTGCAGGCTGCACTTTTGTACTGGGCTCCTGCCTGCGTTGGCACCTTTTTCTGCCCACAAAGAAATCCACAGCTGTCCCGACAGAGGTCTGTTGAGGTCGCTCACTCCCCCTGTGTCACTCACTCATTCTGTTTCTCCCGGCGCTGCTGCATGCCCTTTTGTACTGGGCTCCTGCCTCTGTTAGCACCTTTTTCTGCCCACAAAGAAATCTGCAGCAGTCCCGAGAAAAGCTCCGTTGAGCTCGCTCACTCCCCTTCTCTCACTCGCTCATTCTGTTTCTGCCGCCACTGCAGGCTGCCATTTTGTACTGGGGCCCCTACATGCATTGCTGCCTTTTTCTGCCCATAAATAAATCTGTAGCAGTCACAACAGAGCTCTGTTGAGCTCACTCACTCCCCCTCCCTCACTCGCTCATTCTGTGTCTCCTGCTGCTGCAGGCCACCCTTTTGTACTGGGCTTCTGCCTGCGTTGCCGCCTCTTTTTGCCCACAAAGAAATCCGCAGCAGCCACAATAGAGCTCCGCTGAGGTAGCTCATGACCGCTCTGTCACTGGCTTGTTCTGTTTCTCTTGGCGCTGCAGGCTGTGCTTTTGTATGGGACTCATGGCTGTGTTGGCACCTTTGTCTGTCCACAAAGAAATCCACAGCTGTCCGACAGAGCTCCATTGAGGTCGCTCAGTCTCTGTCTTTCACGCGTTCATTCTGTTTGTCCTGGTGTTGCAAGCTGCCCTTTTGTACGGGGCTTCTGCCTGCATTGGTGCCTTTTTCTGCCCACAAAGACATCCGCAGCAGTCCTGATAGAGCTCCGTTGAGCTCACTCAGTCCCCCTGTCTCACTCACTCGTACTGTTTCTCCCACCGCTGCAGGCTGCCCTTTCGTACTAGGCCCCTGCCTGCATTGACGCCTTTTTCTGCCCACAAAGAAATCTGCAGCAGTCCTGACAGAGCTGCGGTGAGTTTGCTCACTCCTCCTCCCTCACTCGCTCTCTTGTTCTGTTTCTTCTAGTGCTGCAGGCTGCCCTTTTATACTGGCCTCTTGCACTGGGGCCTTTTTCTGCCCACAAACAAATCCACAGCAGTCCCGACAGAGCTCAGTTGAGCTCGGTCACTCCCCCCTCTCACTCGCTCGATCTTAATCTGTCCCAAACACTGATTTCCCACAGCAACTGTGCAATTCTCTGGCAGGAGTGCAAAAACATATTTTAGCCAGGATGTGGAAAATGACAGCTGTACTGTTCATAAGGAGGTGTGAAAAAATGCCACTGTTGAAAATGTGGCGCGGAAATATTACAAATTTGCGAAGTTACAGGGGTGTGTGGAAACAGTTCAATGCACACTTGTAACACAGTCATTTGATGGGCTATCATTACCAAATTTTCAGTATAGGCATTTTAGGACCTCTGCTCATGAACAGTATCACTGTCATGTTCTTAATCTGTCCCAAACAGTGATTTCCCACAGCCACCGCCGTATTCTGCGCTGGAAGTGCAAAAACACATTTTGTCAAGGATGGGAAAAATGACAGCAGTACTGTTCATAAGCATGTGTTGGAAAATGGTAATGCTGAAAATCTGGCCTGGAAATATTACAAATTTGTGAAGTTACAGGGGTGTGTGGAAACAGTTCAATGCACACTTGTAACACAGTCATTTTATGGAGTATCATTACCAAATTTTAAACATAGGCATTTTAGGACATCTACTCATGAACAGTATCACTGCCATTTTCTTAATCTGTCCCGAGCATGGATTTCCCACAGCGACCGCGCTATTCTACGCTGGAAGTGCAAAAACACATTTCAGCCAGGATGTGAACAATGACAGCTGTAGTGTTCACAAGGAGGTGTGAAAAAATGTCAATGTTGAAAATCTGGCATGAAAATATTGCAAATTTGCGAATTTATGAGTGTGCGTGGCAACTGCACAACGCACGCTCGTAAAACAGTCATTTTTGGGATTTTTTCCACCAAATTTGCAACATAGGCTTTTTGAGAGCCCACCTCATGAACACTAGCATTGTCGTTTCATTAATCAGTGTGATTCCGGACAGTGACCGCGACATCACCTTTTGGGGCAGATTAACGCCATGACAGTTGGAGAATTCATGAGGAGGGGTCCCAAAAACACCATGTTGAAAATTTGGTGCCAAAATTCCAAAAAATGACTGAGATATGCATTAAAGTTGAAAAAACCCTATTTCTACTATTATACAGCTTACCGGCATTTCCTCAGTCCATGGTTGGCTTTGAAGAGTGCAGACGTGTTCCCGGTCCACTGAAGATCATCGCGCTGAACTCTGGAGGTAAGTATGGGGTGAGGAGGAATGTGGGGAGGTAGGGTGCACAGTGGGTGGGCACTGGTTGCCGGTGGGGGGCAGGGAGAGCACCGAGGGACAGTTTCCTTTTTTACAGGAAAAAAAAAGATGTCGCGGGACTGTTTTTTACTTTACAGGGGCATGTGGCATGTTGGGGTGGGCTCCCAGCGTGTCACTGGAAGCTTTCTTTTTTTGGAGAGGGTCAGCAGTAGCCGACGGGGATTGGGCACCCCGTCAGCAGACAATAAAAGTGGGAAGGGGGGTTTACCTAATGCCGACGGGGAGTGGGCTCCTCCATTGGCAACAGAAACAGGGGGGCACTGAAGCTGACGGGGATTGGGGCCCCCGTGGGCAAGTAAACATGATGGAGGGGGTTGATATTGCTTGTGAAGATCCCACCCTGCAATGACGAGTCACTCCCTCATAGCAGTGAATGGCTTACGATGCAATGACAAGGCGGCCCTTAATTGCAGTGGCTGATTTCTCTCAAGTTGGTGGCAAGGTTCCAAACTAGTGTCAGCAGCAGTGTGCCACGGCATTGGGAGAAGCGGGACAAGCCTTTGCAGGCTGTGAGAGCATTGGCCACAACAGTGCCATGCCTCCACAACCTGCTTCTGAGAAAGCTGTCCCAATATGTTTCGTGTGCTGCACGCAATCAACATAAAAACATGTTCCCTGGGTCCTGATGGTAAAACACCCATGGTGGTGGCGGTGAACTTGAAGTCCCTGGTGAGGAATTTTTGTCACAATTGCCATCTATCCTGTGTCTAAGATCTCCTTGCAGCAGCCTTTATGCCAGTTTCTGACAGAGGGCCGCTATCATTCACTGAGCATCTCTAACCTGTCCCCCTCTGCCAGCCTAACAATTACCTGTCTCACCCTTCTTTTTTTTCCCCATGGTGTACCTGAAGAACTGTTTTTCAGCTCCATAGAACTAAAGGTGGGCAAAAGTTGTGAATTCCGCTTTCATGGACATTTTGCGAAAATTCTGAAACTTCATGGTATTTTCCGAATTTCCACCACTGACAAGATTGGAATCTTCCAAATGTGTTTGGTGGATTTTTGCCCTGTTCCACAGAATTTGTTGGCTGAACTGAGGAATAATACACATGAACTGTGGAATAATAGTTCTGAGGAGTTTTTTTTTCCACAGTTTGATGGATTATTCCACAGTGCATGTAATTATTCCACAGTCAAGTGATCAGTTCTACTGACTTTTTTCTCTATAGTTTAATAGAATAATCCACAATGTATACATTTATTACACCGTTCTCATTTGGAATTTCTGTGAAAGTTTGCTAATTTGATTTCTGCACTTTGCAGAAGCGAAAGTCTGGCTTTTGCGGAAATTTTGCCAGTGGAAATATTTTTTTCTCACACCTCCACCTAGAACCCCTCTGCAATATGAAGTTCTGTGTCTGCTTTTGGATCATACCTCTCAACTGTACCACATTATGAGGAACGTTCCTCATTTTATTTCACAAAAGCTCCCTGTTCCACATTGTGAGGACTTGTTCCACATTCAAAGTCAACATTTTAAAGCAAAAATCCACAGTAAATGATGCAAAAATATATATTATTCAATTAATAACAGACTTTCTGAACATAAATGCAACATTTTAACAGTGTTTTGAGCTTCTTAGGTAAAGATTTGATTAAGTGTTCCACATTTTGCCCATTTGCTCCACATTTTGACAGGCAATATTCCACATTTGGGGGACAAAAGGTTGAGAGGTATGTTTTGGATCCCTGACTGCCTTCATGACCTCCTTCATCTTTACCTGGGCTTTGCTCCATTTTTCATCCCTGTGTTTTTCCTTGTAGCCAATGAAGGCCCTTTTCTGGCCTTCATTGCCTCTGTGCCTTTCTCTCAAAACCAGATTCATCTGTTGTGCTTATTACCCTTGAATACTATTCTCAAGTATTGTTTGGTTGCTTTAAGAAAGTCCCTTCAAATTTTCCTCACCTCTCCTCCACCCTGATTTTGTCCACGTAAGCCAATTTACACTTTACTCATTCTCTCATCTGATCAAAGTCTGTTCATCTGATATCCAGAAGCACAACCTTTGAGGCGGGTATACTGATAATCAGGATCAGTTCAAACAACATGACGTTATGGTCACTGGACCCCGGTGGTTCCCTAACGCACAGCCCACCTACCATTTCTGAGTTGATGAGTACCACATTGAGAACTGCAGCCTGTGTTGTAAGTTCCCTGACCAGCTGCACCAGCAGGAAGTCCTACAACATCTCTAGCAGGGCTTGACTTCTGGTGCTCTTAGCTGCTAGAATGTCCCAATCTATGTCTGGTACTGTAGCTTGAGATCCCCCCACAACACTATCTCCCCCTTTGTAGCCCCCTTCTCAAATTCTACCCCTAGTTCCCTATCCCAATTCTCTCTCTCTCTCTCTCTGTCCCAGTGATCTATAAACAACATCCATGAGCAACTTATTTCCCTTTGCTGTCATGAGGTGTACCCACAATGATTCTGTCTCCCCATTTCTTCCCCTGTTGGAACCATCCTTTATCAGCTTAATGCCTTCCTTGACATAGAGGGCTATCCCATCTCCTTTTCCCTTCCCCCATGTCTCCTACACATGGTTTACACCAGTACTGCCAGGTTCCAGTTGATATTCCCAGTGGCCTGTTTCTATAATGACTAGAAAGTATAATCCTGCTTGTGCCAACATTGCCTGGAGCTCATTCATTTTGTTTACTCAGCTCCTGTCATTTAGGCAGACTATCTTCAAGCATCTGCCTATACCATTCCCTCTGGTAGGCTTTTCCCCTTCTTTTATCCTCCCCCTCCATTCTTAATATCCTTGTTTTCTTGCTCCCTGCTGGTTTTATGAGCCCACTACCTCTAGCACCCTTACTAAATTTAATATGGACCCCCTACTTTGCTGATTTCATCTCCATTGCTCCCAGACCTAATTTCTGGAGATGTTCTAACTAAGTTCCCCTTTTGCTCTTTGCCCTCTGTGGTTCTGCGAGCCTCAGTTTCCCCCTCTTAGTTCAAATGTCCACCAACGTAAACATCAAACTTCTGCCAGAAGCACACTGGAACCCTCTCTTGTTAGGTGAAGGACATCACCCCTGAAGGGATTCTGGTACTAGAAGCCCCCCTGACACCCGTTAAATGATACCCCTCTTTCTGTCACCATCCTGTAAACCACACATTAAATTCCTCAATCTTCTCCTTCTTTACCCTATTCTTCCCATTCCCCTAATCTACACTGGGGGGGCCTCAGAAAAGTTCAGGGACTCAGTATGTGTTAAATCTGTCTCCCAGTCTTTAAAAGTTATGCTTCACTGTTTCGGTAGGTTGGTTTGCCAGATCATTAGTCCCATAGATTTTTCTACCACACATTCTGGCAGTGCTCCCTCTTTTTTCTAGTAAATTTTGAACACAAATACCTTCCTTTGTCTCCTCATCCTAACCTTCTTCCCTCTTATGGCTCACTGTGCCCTCTTTCACCTTTTTCTTCTGCCAAATGCATCTGAAGAATGTTGTTTCACCTTCCCTCACTCCTTTTGCTAGCCTGAGTTCTGTCCACCTTGGCCACCCTAACTTTCCTAGCATCTTCCCTGGTTGCCATTAGGTAATCCTCTCAATCCTCTTCCTTTTTGCTGTCCTTATATTTTATAGAAGTCCTCGTCTTAGCTCTTACAACATTCTTCACTTCTGCTGTGAACAAGATTGGTCCTCTTAACCTTTTGCCTTTTGATGCCTTCCCAGTGGAGCTTACTGCTGCCTGTAGCATTCACTTTTAAATATATCCCATATTTCCTCAACCCCTTTTATCCTGTCCTATTTGCTCCATGATTTCTTTCAACAACTTTTGCATTCTGTCAGAATCTGCCTTCCTGAAATCCCATACCTGACCCATTGCTAGCCCATATTTGGACCTCCCACCTCACTGCCTTGTGGTCGCTGGATCCTAGCAGTTCCTGGATTGCCATATTTTGTATCTTCTCACTGTTAGTATCAGATCCATCAGGGTCCCTCCCCAGCTGGTTCCTTGTACCTGCTGCAACAGGAACTTTTCAGTTCCCAACCAGCATGTAACATTATATACTACTAACATGTCCCCTAATTCAGTCATCTTCCTCAGCATCTCCCCTTGGCCCCTGTATTCAGAGCCAGCCAAATGCACAGTGCGTCCAGTAGCTCTGTGCAGCACATGGGTTTGAATCCCACAGCTTCCACTTGCATACTGTGTGACCCTGAGCAAGTCACTTAACCTCCTTGTGCTCCCAGGTCGCTCCTGTAAAAAAGCTTTCAGCTTAGTGTGCTATACCTGGTTAAACAACTAAATAATAAAAAAAAAATAATAATAATAATTGCACATGACTAGCCCTGAGAAATATTCAAATAGCATGCTAGAAGAAGAGTGCAGTAACTGTCTGAATGTGGGGCTTTGCTAGCACAACACATAGTGACTATGTACTGTGCTAACACAGCCCAAGGCTAAATTTGGCTCACAGGGCAGCCTGTTTGGGATAGCATTGCCCAAGCAGGATAGTGCCAGGGCTCCTGTAGGCCTAGACCCTGGAGCAGTCGTCAGCAGTTGAAATAGTCAGTTGCAATTCAATGCAGTTGCAGTTAGTTGCAATTGACTTGGATTGCAGTCTTAAAATAGTGGAGTTGAAATCCACTGGAGTTGATGATTCTGTGACCTTTCCTGGTTTGTTTTTGTGGTGCACTGCAGTGTATTTTCTCTTTTTTTCTGTCCTGGGGGAGGAGGGAGGGCCAGGGGGGCTATGAATATCTAACCACTGGCACCAAGCCTTACAGCCAATAAAATGTACCCTGGCTCCTGGGCATGAAGCATCCACCAATTAGGAGAGATAGAAGGAGGAGTCAGGAGCTTGAGATTGTCTGTGACTGGCTGCACGAGGTGGTGTTGAGAGTGTGCCTAGGCACCAGAGAGGACTGTCAGGAGAGGAGACATCTGTGTTGGTGTGTTTGCAATGGAGCGAGCAGCATTTTTCTGCAGGGACAAAGTTTGGTAGTTTGGCCTTTAATTTAATAATAAGTTAACTGTGTCCACTGTCCTGATGTGTCCAGTGCCCAGAGAGAGATTAGTGTGTGGCTGTACAGGTCCCAGTCAGTCCTCCAGCAAAGCCAGGTAGCAGTCATGTGAAGGCAGCAAGTCAGTGGTCTGGTCATGGTTGAGATCTGCCCGTGACCCCATCGGCCAGGCCTGTTGGGCGACTCTCACTCAGTCTTGGTCAGGTGTTCAGAGTCGGTGAAAAGGAAGAGTGGTAGGTGCACTAGTTCCACTGCGCGGAGAACCAGAGTGGGGACGTGGGTCTGGGTTGGGGACCAACTGTGTGGGTTGGGAAGAGGGCGCCTACAGTACTAAAAAATACCGGCACCACCATGTAAAGCAGCAGCCTGAGCCATGGAGCTACCCGATGAAGACAACCAAATCATCATCCGACACCTGACCGAACTGGCAACAGACTACTACAGTGAGCAAGGTACTATATAGGTTGTGTATGTAAGGCCTGCCAGGACTGGGCAGTGGGCAGCAGGAAGGAGGAGGATGGTCTCTCACAGACTACTCAGTCTGTCTGTGTATCTGCTGCATGCTTGGCTGGCTTGTCTGGCTGGATGAGGGCTTGGGAGTTGTGAGGCCCGGGGGACCAAACTTGAAAAGCCAAGGTGATCGATTATCATCGATTTACTGCTGGTGGCCTGGCTAGGCTCTCTCTGACTGTGGTGGCATTGTGAGTAAGTCAGACTCCCCACAAGGTCGAGAAGCAGGTTAGGTGCAGGTGGTCGGTTGGTGAGTTCTTGGACCCATAGGAGGCCGGAGCGTGGAGCATGGTCGGTTTGGTCCAATGGATAAATGTTTGTTGTTTGCCACTATAGGAATCGGATAGACTAAATATTAAAGTCCACACGGCAAGATGAATAACATTTTACAAAACACATTAGTGTACATGCAGAAAGCCAAAACAAGTTTAGAAACTGTGTCAGAAAATGTTTTTTTAATATGCATGAGTCTTTTAGCTTTAAATTTTAACTATGGATACATCTCAGTTCTGGTATACCATACAGGAGGTACTGTATTTCTAGGGGCCCTCCCTTAAACTGTTTTTAGACTCAGATTCTACGACTACTAGTAAACTAATATATATTGATGATTAGCTCTGTTTGAAAAAGGGTAACTTCTAGCTTCTGTGGGGTGCTTAAGAGGCCCTAACTATATTGTATTTTAGACTCACAGTTCTTTTTCTGAGTAACTAGTATTACTGCTGCTTATTTTTCTATACTGTATACTGTTTTACTGCCTTGCTTCAACTTGTTACTTTCAGGGGCTTAGTATATTTGGTTGTTGTTTTGACTGGTTATTGTGCTTTAGCAGGTCTCTACTGCGTGTAGATTTGTTTCACTGCGCTCTGTATTTGCATTTTAAAGAGCCGCCAGCTTCTTAGCTGCTGCTGCCTAGTTGCTGCTCCCTCCAACATGTGCAATACCTCACCTGCCCCAGAGCTAAGGGGCATAAATAATTCCTTTTGTTTCTGCCCATTTATGAAGTTATAATGCTGCTAAATCCCAATTGCTAAAAACAGAGCTGCTTCCTGACCTTAACCCACCAACATGCCCCCAGGTAGACACATGCAGCCCCGTTTTGTGATGTCAGAAGACAAAGGCTGTGTGTGCACGTCTCCCATTGATTTCAAGGGGGGGGAGCTTTTCCATACATTTTATTAACTTTTATAGTCAAAATTTTAATTAAAAAAGTATGAAGTTTAAAAAGTACTACAAACTACTACATAATAAAATTCAGCAATGGTGAAAGTTGAAACAATTGGTTGGCTTTTCTTCAGTTAGTTGAAGTCAGAAATTTCAAACTGTTTGAAAAAATCAGTCATAATGTGTGGTAAGTCAGTCATAATTGTTTTTTCAACTGACTCCAGGGTCTATGTAGGCCATATTTAGCCCTAGCATGCTAAAGGGCACACTGGACATGCAAGGTCCATAGGGACCATTTGCATCCCACCTTGGGCTCATTAGCATACTGCACAGCCCCTTAGTGCCTATGCATGCTGTAGTAGAAGTGATTCCCTGATGTCTAGTAGTCCTCCACCCCCTATCACCCATTCTGACATTATTATGCCATTTCCCTGACATCTAGTGGCCCCTGACCCAAGGCAGAACATTTTTGAACTGCGCCCACCACAAAGTAACCATGACCGCTCATGAATAAATTTGTATTCATTTATTTATGAGTAGTATATAGCTATTCCACCATCATGGTTCAAAAAATGATATGTATAGTGATTTGTGAATTGACTGTAAATGTATATAAATGTGGTTCACTGGCACTATCACTTTATCTGATGAAGCTTGGGGTTACCCTTGCGAAATTTTATCCTTTGCTCTTGCTCTGATTTTTTGAACCATGATGGTGGAAACTATACACTACTTATAAATAAATAAACATAAATTTATTCATGAGCGGTCATGGTTACTCTGTGGTGGGTGCAGTTCAGAAATGTTCTGCCTTGAGTTCCCACACATGTAGTATCTGCACCACCACTTTATCCTGGTGCTCTTTGCTTTTATTGAATTTGTTGGCCCCTGATCCCCTGATTGTAATGTCCCATATCATATTTCTCTGCCCTACTGTCTAGTGGAACCCACACCTCTGATCGATTGTCATATCTCCACCCAACCCACCTGTTTGGGACCCCAAGCCCTGCATTCCCTTCACCCCAGTCACCAGATGTACCACAAACAATAATGATGGCACAGCTCTCCTCTCACCTCTTCAACAGACTGCAATCTGACTGTCAGTGAGTGATTACCAGTAGAACACTTGGAATCGCTCACTGGCAGTCAGAAAGGGAATCAACATATTAAAGTCTCCATGAGTGAGTGAGAGAGGGGGGGACCATTAGACACCAAGGAAATGTTATATTTATATCAGCATAAGTGATCAGGATGGGGCATGACTAGACATTAGGGAAATTGTATATTAATGTCAGCATGGGCTTATTTATTTATTTTTTTTTATTTTACAATTTTTGGCCAGAAAAGATGCACTAAGTTTAGGCTTGTTTCCAGGTGTGTCCTGGGAGCACAGAAAAGTTAAATGGCTTGCTCATGGTCACACAGTATGCAAGTAGTGGCTGTTGGATTCAAACCCAGATCCGCAGGTTTGCAGCTCAGTGCTCTTAACCACTGTGTTACACTGCCTCCTAGTTGCGGGGCATCCACTGGGCCCAGTTAAGGGCAGGGTTTTAGCAGTGTTAAATAGCACTGCAATGGCAGCTGTTTAGCACTGCCAAAACTATTGAATATATCTGTGACACTTATGAATGAGGGCTGCCTCATTTGCATAGGCACAGTGGTATATTCTGCAAGGTTGCACTGTTGGGATCACGTGGCACACTGGGGTCCTCTGACTACAGCCCCAGCCCTGACCGCTGATACTATTCACAGTTACTATGGCACTGACCTAGTTTAGTGACATGTTAACCATTTAATTATGGGGGTCCTAGTTTCTTATCCACCATCTGAAGGACCTTACAATCTGTAGACCACTCTGATCCTAATTTATTTTCCACTTCCTGTTGATGCTAGTACCCCCAGAGTTTCCAGATAGTACCCCCAGGGTTTCCAGCTAGTACCCTCAGGGTTTCCAGCTTTTCTGAGTCTCCGAGGTTGTTCATTTCTGTTGCATCCATTCTTTCCTTTATGTACAAGGCTACTCCATTCTTTCCTTTATGTACAGGGTTACTCCCCCATGCTAACACTTTGCTCCGTCCTTCTTGAACATGTAACATACTGGTATGGTGATGTACCACTCATGGTTTGAGGTTGCTTACATCTCGATGACAGCCACCAAGTCAAGGATTTTGTCATGACTAGTGTCTGCAGTTCTGACATTTTGTTGCCTAGACTTCACATGCTGGTGCACCCCATCCTCCGGCAACTGGTCCCATTTCCCCTTCTCTTTTTTCCCTGGGTTTCGTTGCCACTGTTCTGCTGTTTGGTGCTCAGTGGGGTGGGGGGGGGACTATTCTGCTGACTATCCTATGTAAAAAAGTTGCTTGTAAATCACTTTTGGATACAATATATGAAAAGCACTATATCCTGCAAATATGAATTCTATACTGGTCTACTGTACAGTTCATACACAACAAATATTTGACAAAAGTAGCAGTGGTACTGAAGGGTGCTATGGTATCCTGCTTGCTTTGCCTTAATTTCTTTAAGTTCCTTAACACTTTCTTTTAAACCTTTCATCTATTACATCTTCTGGATTGTGGATTGAGGTCATAATAGCTGTCAATATGTTTGATCAGAAACAAAGGACAGCAATGAGTAATCAGCTTGTGTAATCTTTGGCAGACACATAGGACCAAGGCAATGCACACACTTCTGTTCTGAAATAAAATTTCCAGAGCAGTCTATGAGGCACCCATTGCAGCTGGCATGATATGCATGAGCACCAAAGACAGTTTGCAACAAGGGCAGCATGAAAAAAGCAGAAACACTAGAAGAAGACGCATATAATTGTCAAGTGTTTGTTTTCTGTAAATGTCTCCAAGGCATATGCATGTATTCTAAAGAACAAAACCCAGTACAAATCATTATGAGTATGTACACCCTTGTGGTGGGGCAAGGTGATAAGATGAACTGGGAAGTGTTTCACGTAAGTGTAAATACTGTACTATTCTACAGTCCATACACTGCCATTCTGTAAAGTATCAAAGGTACTAAGAGATGCCTAAGTAATGTTTCTCATTAAAATCTCCTCAGCAGGGACCCTGATTTTCCATTTTAACCGGTAACACCGGTAACAATCACGGAATCCTCCTTGGTTTGCGGATTTTGAATTCTTGCACCGGTGCCTCATGGAAATTGCATGTCACTGCACAGAATCTCTAAGATTTTACTATCTTTTTAATTTTTTTTTATTTTCTCTTTCTATGTCCCCTTCTCACAGCATCAGTCTCCACTTTTCAGAGATCCCTAGGCTGGGTATCCCCTAGCTTCATCCCCAGGTAATGCTCAGGCGCTCCTGTGGGCCTGCCCCTATCCTGCCTGGATTGTACCCCCCGAGGTGGGAAGGGAGGGGACCCCAGATCACCCCCTCCACACTCACTTAGTCTGTGTCGGGCAGCTCATCGGATCCCTCATGGAGCCTGGTTATGAAGTCTGGGGCACCTGGGTCCCTTCTGCCAGTGGCCGATGTGGAGTGATTGTTCTCAGTTTTCTGGTCTCTGTCCCTGAGGGTACCAGCACTAGAGATCAAAGGAGGTAGGTCACAGAGACATGCCACTGCTCCAGATCCTGGCTAGTGTCCTCCCCTCCTGATCACTCGGAAGCATCTTTGCACCACCACCACCACCCGTGGTCACACAGGTGGTGGTAAAGAAGCAGGACCTGCAGCCCACCCTCCCTGGAGGAGGAGGAGAGCAGTCCCCAGGTGCTCAATCCTACTCCCCTGGCCAGACCTCCAGTAACCCAAGTTTGCTTCTGTTCCAGCATCTTAAAATGAATGCTGCTGTGCTTTGTATTCTTTCTGCTTTGCTGCATATAGAGTCAGTAAGGAAATGACCTGCACTGCTTTGTTGTAATCAGCCATTCAGTTTAACCACCCATGCCTAGTGGTTAGAGTAACAAATGGTGATTGAACTAGGTACATCCAGCAGACTTTGGTTTGAGTCCCACAACCTCTACTTGCATACTGTGTGACTCCAAGCAAGTCAATTAACCTCCCCAGTGCTTTTAGGTCACTCCTTAAAACATACAGTTCTACCTAGTGGACCTTACCCGCTTTACAAAGAATATAAAAAAAATACCAATATATGTTTACTACATCATAGAATAGTAGTCATGGTACCATGTAATTTACCTGAGTTTTACTTGGGCTGCAATGATTTTGTATAGGTAAATATAAATGTTCAGATACATTTTATGTGTTTTATAAGCTTGTTTTTAGATTTTAGTCAGGTTTTATTGTATTCTTTGCATATAAGCATCTAGGTTGTAGATTGCTAAATGCAGGATCACTGTTACCAACTAGCTTATTCAAGTTTATAAACAGTAGGGCCATCCAAAATCCTCAGTTGTTTGAATGAAAACTAGTCTGAATGAAAGTATGTTCATGAAGAAGAAACTGCCTTACTACTTATGAAAAGACTTCACAGTTAGCACCCCATTTAGGTGAATTGGATCATTTACACCTTTCCCCCACCTGCCGTTTCAGTCTCTGTGACAACAAAAAGTTTTCTGATAGACTGCCTCAACAAAAAGTAAATGTTAAGTATTTAAGAGTACTTAGTTTGGCCAGTGGATTTTAAAAGCACAGTCAATGACATACAGAAGGTAAGACCCCAGGGGCTGTATGATGCTGGTGGGCAGAGTAGTGTTCAATTCACATCTGAACAAAGACATAAAAACTGGGAGACACCTTTTTCATGGACACCAAGTTAAAAAAAAAGCATCCACATGTCTGGGAGATGCAAGAATCCATTTGAAGTCCTCCACTAATCACTTGTGGATTTTTTAGGTGAAGACACTTTATTTTGAAGAAGCAAATTCAAGCAGTTTTTTTTTTGCTTCTCCTACCCCCTGGCCATCCACTCCTTCAGGCCTGCTAAGGCCCCCTACCACCTGCTGAGTTCCGACCACCATCCACTGACCCTTACTGCTGTGCTACCAGGTAACCCAAAGTAACCCTTCATTGAGTGGGCCCCTACACCTGTGGAAGGCTACCAGGGGAAGATAATTGCACCAAAGAGCTTCCTGTGTGTCCTGGGCATGGCAGGGGTCTGACCAGATACATGTCTGGGGTTTCTGCCTTATAGAGGGACCAATAGCCATCCTTCGGTTGGTCAGCGGGTGTTTTCCCATTTTCTTGGGAGCGTGACAGGCTACATGATGTCAAGACACAAGCCGACGTCCATCATGCTCCCTCCTGCAGTGATGGCTGACATGTTGTCATGCCTCTGGCCTCCACCATGGGCCAGCAAATGCTGAGTCTTGAACCCACCTCCCTCCCTCCAGGGAGAAGGTGAGTGGTTGTTGGGCACTCAAGCCTTCACCTACCAGCCGGCCCTCCAACACCCAAGTCTGTTCCCTAATCCTGGTCAGTGGTGTCACAGGCAGAAATCCAGTTCAGGCAATTAAATTATAGATGGGAAAAAACAAAGGTAGTCCACTTTAGCAGTGATGGTTCAGATTAATTCACTCCTGAGTTCTAACAAGCAAAGAGACCAAGTCATTTGTAACTTGTGCATGTGGGGTGTGGGTGTTGAAGAAAGGGGATCATAGTGCTGTCACTACTGCCATCACCCCAGAGGGATGTGGACTGCATTGCTGCTACTGCCATCACCCCAGAGGGATGTGGACTGCATTGCTGCTACTGCCATCACACCGAAGGGGTGGGGGCTGTAGTGTTTCTGCCATCACCACTGTTGGATGGGGAATGTAGTACTGCTGCTGTCCCACCTGAAGGATGGGGGCCATAGTGCTGATACTGCCATCACACATGAGGAATGGTGAATGTAGTACTGCTGCTTCTGTCACTCCTGAAGGAGGGAGATCATAGTGCTGTTGCTGCTGCCATCACACCAGAGGTATGGGGGCCATCGTGCTGCTGTCATCGCACATTAGGGATGGGAGTTGTAGTGTTGCTGCTACCATCACATCTTGTACCTAAAATAACTTTAAATTGGTACAAGGATGGAAGGATGTTTAATAGCGGAGGTCAAAATTGCTAAAATGCATGTTAGCAGAGTTAAAAATTGTTAAATAAAGTACACAAAACCAAACACCGGTAAAACTGGATTTTGACTTAGCAAACACCAGTGACAATACCATTTTTTTTCAATGTGCAAAATGGAATATTCCTTTTCTCAATCCCAGTAAACCAGTGTCCCTGCTCCTCAGCTGTCCAGCATTTCTTTACCTTTTTTTTTCATTCCATTTCATGGATTGTAGGTCCATAATTAGTGTCAAATTGCTTAATCAGCAACCGAGGACAACAGTGAGCAATCAGCTTGTGTAATGACTGCTGACCAAGGAGGGTCACAACAGTATTTTAAAATAGCAAGACAAATTCCTGGACTCTGACTGAGCAGTGCTGACATTGAAAAGTGATGTTATCCTAGCACTGCATCACACCTGTTCAAAAAGCAATGCCCTCCAGACAATGTGTCATGGGTAATAACGTCACTTCTCAGGTGTTGGATGCACTTGGTCCCCAGCCACCGAAGTGTGACATTATCCCAGAATGACACATGCCCTGTCATGCATTATTGCTTAATTTTACAATGTATATTCCTTCTACAAAATGTCCAGACCACTCTATTAGACACCCATTACAGCTGGCTTGATGTGCATAAAAAGCAAAAGCAGTTTGCAACAAGGCAATGCAATTTATTTGTAACCACAGAACAAATGGAGATTGCATGTGAGATAGATTCTCACTTAAAAGAATAGTGGGTTAAATCCAAGGAAAAGTCCCAAAACAGCACAAGATAATGTTGAAATATTTTTTTTTGCAAAGGCTAGGAGAGCTGTATCAAAAGCCCCAGAGCTTCAAAGGAAGACAAGTCTTCATCAGAGGGTTGAGATACCAGGTATTGATAGTTTATTTTATTCTGGAACCATTTCAACTTTAGTAGCATACCTAGGACAGTTTACCATTTGCATATACTGTACTCCCAAAAGTGTGACAAACAATAATTACAAAATGCTTTTATAAACTGCACACTGCATAAAAGACACCATAGTGAGGAAACAAGAATTGATGCGTGACGCTAAAGGATCTATGTCATAACAGCAAAAGCCTAAAGGCGATCACCGTTATGAAAAAGTCAAGAATGGCGAAAATTTATTTTGGCACTTTGACACCCCAGCAGACAGCAAAAGGGCTCCGGGGACTTAGTTTTTAATGTTTTCTGTGGGGGGCTGTGCCCCCACACACCCCCCTACTAAAGGATTCTTAACTCCAGGTGGGTGTATGTCGGAGGGATGAAAACATTAAAAAACAAAAGGTTCAATCTGGACGAAACAATATCACACCAGTGCCTGGACCCGAACCCAATACCCTGCCGACTGATGCCAGCAACCCACCCACTATGCCATGGGATCAGCACGGCAACCTACCATGGCACCACCCCCCACACCCTCACTGTGTGTGCCCACTTCCACCCCCCACATGCGTGTACATATAGCAATAGGCTGTCACTATAGTCGCCCACCCTCCATCCAGCCGTCGTATCCCCTGTGAGCTGTTCCTGCAATGTGCTGGGGAGCGGGGTCGCCATTATTGTTGGTGCCCTTTCCCCAGTGCCCTCATCATGGACACCCATGCTAAAAACAAAGATCAAGAGGCTGAATTAGCCTAAATATGTACACACAGACAAAGTAGCTGTATTTGTATCAGGTGCTGTTGTTCTGGCA
Organism: Neoceratodus forsteri; assembly: GCA_016271365.2. NCBI lineage: Eukaryota > Metazoa > Chordata > Ceratodontiformes > Ceratodontidae > Neoceratodus > Neoceratodus forsteri. The sequence goes on along the minus strand of CM028132.1, from coordinate 163,473,093 downwards.
AGATCTGTAGAGTATAGCTGAAGCAATCAATATATATAGAAAAAATCACTAGAAGCTCCTATGTTAATGTATGAAAGACACTTGGGATAGAAACAAGTGGCTACTGTTAAGGTAGTTAGGACTAAGGGCAGGGGTGCGGGAGGTAAGGAAACTATTTGGGGTGAGGGAGAAAAGGAAACAGAAATGAAAAAGGGGGATGGAAAAAATGAGGGCGGGGGCCAGGGTGACGATGACCGGGGAAATGAAGGATAGAAATACAAGGCAGAGGATGGAACAAGTGGAGATATAGGATGCGGTATTATACAGTAAGGAGAAGAGAAACAGATTAATGGGCAGACTGGATGGGCCTTGCGGTCCTTATCTGCCGTCAACTTCTATGTTTCTATGTTTCTATGTTTCTATGTAAAGGAACAAAATATAATTGCACATGATAATAATGACAATGGTGCCACCAGCACAAGGAGAGAGGTGCTATTACCACCATATCGCTTGCTGGTGAGACCTCACCTGGAGTATTGTGTCCAGTTCTGCAGGTTGCACCTCAGAAAGGATAAAGAGTGGAGGCAATCCAGAGGCAGGCAACCAAAATGGTGCAAGACCTGCATTAAAATCCCAGCAAAACCAGAAAATGGCAGCAGTCCATCCAACACACAATGTCTGATTGTAAAAGCAACTGCAGAGCCAAAATCATGATCAGCAATATTTATTGCATGTGGCAGCAAAATTTAATAGACACAGTGCGAGACCTCTCACCAACTCTGATGAACCAGATGCTCCAGCATTTAACTCTGTGGAACCTCTTCTATGGATGGGTACCCGATAGGGATACACCCTTTAAGTACGTGTCCACTTGGTAGCAATAAGCCTGCCAATCAAACTGTGGTCTGGCTTTCACAGAAACGAAAGGTGAATGGAGGTTTACAGGCATTGGGGAGCTCTAAACTAGCACACCTAGGGTGATACAAATAATATAATAATACATAAAACACCAAGATTACATGACAGAAATTCATCTACTATAAAAATACAAAGTACCAGTTAAATGCTAGTCCTATTGTCTGCACCGATTATCCAAAAATGAAGCGTGTGGATAGACATGCAGTAAAGACAAAGGTAGAGGACAAGGCAGAATGAAGGCAAGCTAAGCCTGAAGATCACCACCAGTAATATAAGGCACACCAAAATAACAAAAGAAAACCTGTACTTCTGACTGCTTCATGATGCCTCCAAAGTTAAAGATCAAAAAAGTCAAGCCTGTGGAAGAGACAAAAGGCAACAATTATATACAGAACCATAATGTATTAGAAAGTATAAAATGGGTAGAAGATTTCTTGGGTTTTGATTGGCTAAGTGGTAATTTATCCTTATGAGGACATATTCTGGCAACTTAGAAACATAGAAGTTGTCAGCAGATAAAGACCTCTTGGCCCACCTTGTCTTCGCTATATTCCCTACATACTGTGCCACCACAAACCCTGCTTGATCTCCGGTCTTCTACCTTACTGCCTTACTTCTAAGGTCCCCTAGTGTCTATTCCATGCATGCTTGAATCCTGTTACCATTTTAGCACCCACCACCTCTGCTGGGAGGCTGTTCCAGGTGTTCACCACCCTCTCAGTGAAAAAGTATTTCCTCACATCTCCTCTAAACCCCCCCAGCCCCATAGTGTGACCTCTTGTCCTGAAGCATCTTTTTCTATGGAAAATGCTACCCTCCTGTACCTCACTAATACCTGTGAGGTATTTATATATTTTTATCAAATCCCACGTTTCCCTCCTTTCACCTAGAGAGTACATATTTAGTTCCTTGAGTCTTTCCTCATGGGGTTTTTGATGCAGGCCCTGTACCATTTTGGTCACCCTCCTTTGAACTGCCTCCACCCTATCTATGTCCTTCCAGAGGTGGGGTCTCCATAACTGGACAGAGTATTCAAGGGGTGGTCTTTCCAATGATTTATACAGAGGTAGTACTACCTCCCTCTGTCTGCTGGTGATGCCCCTCCCTATGCACCTGAGCATCCTGCTAGCCTTCCCCACTGCCTTATTACACTGCTTGGCTACCTATGGGTCATCATAAATAATTACCCCAGATCCCTTTTCTGTTTTGTAGTTGCTAATATCTCCCTGCTCAATTGATACAATGCCCCTGGGTTTCTGTGCTCAAGCGCATGATTTTGCACTTTTCTGCATCGAAACCTGTCATTCCCTTGGCCATTCTTCCAGCTTTTTCAGATCATTCGTCATTCTTTCCACCCTTCCTGGCATGTCCACTCTGTTGCAGATTTTTGTGTCGTCCATGAACAGCCCTTCTGCAATGTTGCTAATAAAGTCATTGAAGAGGACCGGGCCTAACACTGACCCCAGTGGCATCCCGCTGGTCACTTTGCCTTCTCCAGAGTGGATCCCATTTGCTACCACCCTCTGACTACTATTGCTTAGCCAACTTCTTACCCATTTTACTACTTTTGGACTCACTCCTAGGTTGCCCAGCTTGCCCACCAGTCTTCTATGTGGAACAGTGTCACTGGCCCTACTGAAATCCATATAGGCCATATCTACCACTCCCCCCGATCCACTTCCCTGGTCACTCAGTCAAAGAACTTGATTAGATTTGTCTGGCAAGACCTCCGCCTGTAAAACCATGTTGCATCTGATCCTGTAATCCACTGGTTGCAAGGTATTCCCCAATCCTTTCCTTCAGTAGCGATTCCATTACTTTACCCACTACTGAAATCAGGCTGACAGGTCTGTAATTTGCTGCCTCCTCCCTATTTCCACTTTTGTGTAGTAGGGCCACATCTTCCCTCCTCCAGTCCCCTGGAACCTTTCCTGTTTCTTGTGATAGGTTGGACAGAATTGAACAGAGCTGTCAGAGGTGCAGCCAGCACCTACTTGAGCTTGCTCAGTATCCTAAGGTGCACCCTGTGGTTCCATTGCCTTGTCTACTTTTAATTTTGCTAGTTCCTTGAGGAATCTCTCCTCTGTAAAAGGACTAGTGTCCACTTCCCTTCCTTTAATGCCCTTGTCCTTTATCTTTAGCCCATCACCTATCCCTTCCTTTGTAAATACTGTACAAAAGTAATTATTTAAAGGGACATTAAACATTGCAGGGATTGCTCAAACTGTGAAAGCCCAAAACACATATCCTGGATTTTAAGGGGGCAGACTTTGGGAAAATGGGGAGATACTTGAAAGAGGCATTAAGGGGAATCGGGCAGGAATCAGGGGTTGAGGAACAGTGGGCAGTATTTAAAATGGGGATTACAAGAGCAACAGAATTATGCATTAAGCAGGTTAGCAAGAGGAAAAGGAAAAGGATACCATTATGGTTTTCCAAAGAGGTAGCAAGAAAGTGAAAGCCAAAAGATTGCATTCAGGCAATACAAAAGACACAGGCAGAAGGGATAGGGAGAAGTACCAGGAGAAGCAAAGGGAGGCAGGAGGTCAATAAGGGAAGCCAAAGCTCAGACAGAAGAACACATTGCAAAATCAGTGGGTAGAGGGGACAAAACCTTTTACAGGTACATAAGTGAAAAAAGAAAGGCAAAGGGAGGGGTAGTGAGACTGAAGGGGGAGGATGGGGGCCGTGGAGGATGACAACAGTAAAGCTGACATATTGAACAGGTATTTCTGCTCAGTCTTTACTGAGGAAGAGGAGGGTAATGGGTCTGAAGGGAGTACAAGGGGTGAGAATGGTGCAGAAATGGACACAAGTCCCTTTACTCGAGAAAGGGTCCTGAAGGAACTGGAAGTAATAAGAGTTGATAAAGAAATGGGGTCAGATGGGGTGCACCCCAGGGTCCTTAAAGAACTAAAAGAGGTGGTGGCTGAACCTCTGGCTATCCTGTTTAGCCGATCACTGGAAACAGGGGAGGTACCCAAAGACTGGAGGACAGCAGATGTAGTCCCCTTATACAAAAGTGGGAACAAAGAGGAAGCGGGAAACTACAGACCAGTCAGCCTCACCTTGGTAGTGGGAAAGATCATGGAAGCACTACTGAAGGAGAGACTGGTGGAACATCTGGCTGTCAATGGACTACAGGACCCAAGGCAGCATGGTTTCACCAGGGGGCGGTCATGTCAGACCAGCCTCATTGAATTTTTTGACTGGGTGACTAGGGAGGTGGATCAGGGAAGGGCAGTGCACATGGCCTATCTGGACTTCAGCAAGGCCTTTGACACTGTGCCACATAGAAGACTATTACACAAACTGGGGAGTATGGGTGTGGGCAGGACAATAGTGTGGTGGGGAGGTAACTGGCTGGGCGGCAGGACACAGAGGGTGGTGGTAAATGGCTGTCACTCCACAGAGGGAAGAGTGACCAGTGGGGTACCACAGGGATTATTGCTGGGACCTGTCCTATTCAACATCTTCTTCAGTGACATTGTGCAGGACCTAGAAGGCAGAATTTCACTGTTCACTGATGACACAAAGCCCTGTAACAGAGTAGACACACCAGAGGGTGTAGACAGAATGAGAAGGGACCTGCAAAAACTTGAAGAATGGTCAGGGGTTTGGCAGTTGAAATTCAATGCAAAGAAGTGCAAGATAATGCATATGGGGCACAAAACCCTGGCACAATATATCAGTTGGGGGTGAGGATATGGCATGCACCAAGCAGGAAAGGGATCTTGGGGTTTTCATCTCTGATGACCTCAAGGTAAGGAAACAGTGTGACAAGGCAGCAGGTAAAGCAAATAGGATGCTGGGATGCATAGGCAGGGGCATCACCAGCAGGAAAAGGGAGGTCATAATTCCACTATACAGGACACTAGGGAGGCCCCACCTGGAGTACAGTGTACAGTTCTGGAGACCTTACCTACGTAAGGACATAGACAGGGTAGAGAAGGTTCAGAGGAGGGCAACAAAGATGGTACATGGATTGCATCACAAGTCCTATGAGGACAGGTTGAATTAACTGAATATGTACTCCCTGGAGGAGAGGAGGGAGAGAGGGGATATGATAGAGACATACAAGTATCTCACAGGGAGGAACAGCGCGCAGGAATACACTATTTTTAAGTGAAAAATTTGTTCCAGGACTAAAGGGCAATGGATGAAGTTGGAGGGAGGACGATTCAGAGGAAAGGTGAGGAAGAATTTCTTCACAGAACGGGTGGTGGACAAGTGGAACACCCTGCCAGAGGAAGTGGTGGGGGCTGAAACAATCACGGGATTTAAGAATGCATGGGATAGACATAAAGGAATTCTGGAGGTCAGGGGTAAGGGGCAACAGACTTCTAGGAAAACATAAACTGAACTTACAAGCTCAAATGGGCAGACTGGTTGGACCACAGGCCCTTATCTGCCGACACTGTCTATGTAACAGTTATTTTGAACGAGTTATTTGGCTTCTTTGTAGGTGTCAAAAGTCTTGAGGTACAAATATTTAAATAATCTGTAAATCAAAACAAGGCAGCAGCCATTTCATGCAATCTTAAACCAGAAAGTGATGTCACTGAGGGATAAGCTGTAATTAACAATATATAGCTTGTCCCTCAGTGACATCACTTCCTGTTTTTAAGACTACATGAAATGGCTGTTGCTATGATTTGATTTACACATTACTTAGCTATTCATATCTGAAGACTCCTGTCCCTACAGGCAAACCCAATACCTCATTTGAAAGCTGTTTTCATGGGCTTTCACAATTTGAGTTACCCCTGCAATGTTTACTGCACCTTTAATATGTCTGCTTTTTTTTTAAGTTATTTTCCTTACAAACCCCTACGTTCCCTTTTGGCCTGGTTACACCTCCTTTGGCCTTTCTCTTCTCTCTTATATATCTAAAGAATATTTTATCCCCTTTTTTTACTGACTGGGTAATATTCTCCTCATTTTCTGTCTTTGCGCTCCTTGTCTGAGGTGGATGCCCATGTGTGGGGTGTCCGGCCCCCCCCCATTCCTTTTGCTCTTTGTTTCTGTGGGATGGCCACTCATGCTGGGAATGAAAATGAAATATGTTTGCAGTATGCTTGTCTATTTTAGGGTGTCACATTTAATGATTTAATGGAAATAAAAAGAAAAAGATATGATGAGTTCCAAGGGTTGGCAGAAGAAGGGAGAAGAGAAGCCCACCCTTATTCTCCCATTCCCCTTGCAAACCCAGTGGAACCCTCATGGACTTACAATCTTTTTAAAACTATATTTTGAGATGAAACAAAATGGAAACATGAAACCCCCTTAACATAAAACCCCCTTCAGCAAGAAAAGAGAAGTTGAGTCTAGGCTAGGAAAATTAACATGTATGTCTTTACTGTTTGATGGGGAACTCCTCAGTATAAGATGTTTATTCTGTTTTTATCAAAAATGGGTGAATCACCTGATGGTGATGTCATCCATAAAAGGTATAAAAACCCACCACTTAGAGTAACAAGGATAGACAGGGGAGTCAGCTGAATACTGACTACCAAGTGAGAAGGCCCTAAGAAGTTTGTGCTTGTTTCCACACTGTTCTGTTTGCAAAGGCTAAAGCTAAGCCTCAGGCATTTTCGAAACTAGAACATTTTCTGGATACTGGACATTGAATAACCTTTTGCTTTCTGTATGCTTATTATTATTTTTTTTATTTTCTGATTTGACTAAAATACAATGCACATTTGCATTTTTATGCATCTGACTTTTGGTTTGTTGTGTCTGTTTTATCCCACACTTTCACAGTGGTTTTAGACGTGGGATTTCTGGTATGTCTAGACTGCCTGGGAGATGGTATCAATGGGTATTGAACCAATACCCAGACAGATGCAAAAAGATCAGGTGCTGAGGCAAGAACATATCTATTGACTCGTGCCATGGTGGAGAAGACTGGAGAGAAACCCAGAGCCTGGTTAGATCTTGAAGCCAGAAGGAAGGCGAAGGATGAGCTGGAGAGCAAGACAGAGGGACAGATGGAGAAGAGCGCCCCAGAGGATCCCAGCGACCTCATACGATGGCTTTGTTTTATTTTATTTATTTATTTATTATTGTATCAGAATTACAAACCTTTGCATCAAGGACTCATTTACAAAGGCTCCTCGTCGTGCACAGTACAGGACAGGGCAGGTGTAACAGACAGTCAGTGGAATAATAGACAACAGTGCATGTACATACATTACTTACAATATATACAGAAATGTAGCAAAAGTAGCAAGAGAAAAAATAAATTCCTTTTGCATGTGCTACTGGCCTATACATGATTGTAGCTAAGCAAGAAAGAGAAACTCAGAGATACATATGCAGTGTGGGAAAAAGAGGCCACTTGGATGGGGACAAGACCTGCAAGGGGCTGTGTTAGGTGCAGCTGCAGTTACGGGAGTTGAACAGGTGGTTACGGAGGGCTGATTTAAATGGCCAGATTCTGTGTTTGGATGTGATACTAGGATAGAGGGTGTTAAAATAAATGGGGCTCTATACTGGAAGGACCTCTGAGTAAGGGATGTCCTGACCCTGGGGACTAATAGTGTGGTTTTGGTAGAGCTTCAGGTGGAGACAATAGGAGGGAGGTACTGAGTATCTTATACAGACCGGGGGGGTCAAACCTGAGCAAATGTTTTGGGTGAGTAAACAGGTTTGGTAGAGTAGTGGCTCATCAAAGGAGAGGAGGTTTGACAAGGAGTATAGCATACAGGTGTGGGTAAGCCTATAAGCCCCTGTGATTAGCCGACAGGCTTTGTTGATTGACAGCTTGATTTTGCCCAGTGCGGTGTTGTCTGCTGCACCATATATCAGAAGTCCATAATCCACTAGGGATAGAACTGAGGAGTTGATGGTGAGTCTTAGCACCTCTGAGGGGAGACATGCTCTGTGCAGATATAGTAAGCCTATGCGTGTATTCATGGCTGAGCAGAGGGTGTGGATGTGGCCATGAAAGGTGAGGGCAGAGTCAAAGACAATGCCAAGGTATTTGTATGTGGTGACCTGCTCAATGAGGTGGTGGGAGAGGGACAGAATGGATAGTGCTGAGCCCTTGAGTTTGTTCTGGTTGTGGGTGAAAAGCAAGGTTTTTGTATTTTTTAGGTTAATTACGAGCCTGTGGTCTAGGAACATTGTTTGGTCTGAGCAAAAGAGGTTTGCAGTGCAAGCTGGAGTTTTTATTTATTTATTAAACTCTAGGATTACAAGTACCTTTGAGCAGGAACTGCTCGTTTACAAAGGTTCCACATCAGAGGATGGGGGGAAACATACAAGAATAGTAAACAATGGTAACAATAATAACAAAATAGATTACTTGTACATAAAGTGTTCAGACAAATACGCTGCAGTAGAACCAACCAAGCTAGCTTCGATCAGAGTTCATGGTAAAAACAGTATACTTAGTAGGAAGAGGTCAGGAGGAAGTCAGCAGATAGGTGCCGTTGTCAGATAAGGATGAGAGGAGCGAGGAGGATAGGCACCAGATGGCCTTTGATATGAATGAGTCTGTACAGAGGGATGGGTGGGTGGGGGGACAAGGAGAGAGGGAGGGGGCTGGTGTCAAGGATGCAAGGCTGGAATTACAGGTTACAGTTACAACTAGGGTAGAGGGTGATGCCAGTTGGTGACAAAGGGAGTTGGACAGGGTCTGGGTGGGATGCGAAGGGGACTGCATCATCTGCGTAAAGGAGTATGTTTTCTGAGGAGGAATTGGGCAGCATGTTTAGGTATAAGCTAAAAAGTAGCGGCCCAAGAATGGCACCTTGGGGGGCTCCGGAGTGGACCTGACGGGGGCTTGAGTCGATATTGTTGATTTTTAGGCATTGAGTTCATGCAGTGAGGTAGTTGGTGACCCAGCTTACTGGGCCTGGGGCAAAGCCAAGCTGTGTAAGGGTGTCTATGAGGAGAGGGTGGCAGATCGTGTCGAAGGCCTTCGACAAATCAATGAAGACTGTGCCGGCGAGGTCACCTTTGTCCAGGTCAGAGTGAATGAAGGTGGAGAATTCTAGGAGGGTGGCTATGGTGCTGAAACTATGGTGAAAGCCATGCTGCTCCATGCAGAGGAAGTTGTGCGTGGTGAGGTAGTCTGTTATTTGGTCTGCAACTAACTTTTCCAAGGCTTTGGATGAGGGGAAGGTGGAGATTGGTCTGTAATTTCCAGGGGAGGAGCAATCACTGCCCTTGTGTACGGGGTGATGACAGCCATTTTCCAGGCTTGGGGGAATTGTCCAAGGCAGAGGGAGTGGTTGAGAAGGTCGGTGAGTGGGGATGAGAACAACGTACAGTGTAGAGTGAAGGAGACTGAGATCAAGAGTGTCACTGCTGTGTCTGGCACCATTTAGGGCTTTAAGTAGGTAGGGTTTTGCCACAGATGGGGAGAGAATTCGGAAGTGGAAAGGTGGGTGTTGGAGAGTGGTGTGGGGGGGGTTGGAGTGGGGTCAAAAAAGTTGTTAGGTAGTGTAGAAGACAGATCTGAAAATGCATCATTTAGGCCATTGGCGATACTTTGTGGGTTGATAGCGATTACAACAACAATATTGAGCTGGGAGTGGGGCGGGGACTGGGTTTTACTATTTAGTTCCTTTAGGTTGTCCCAGAACTTATGTGCAGAGCCCCAGGTGGAAGCGAGGGTATACCTATAGTATGCTGCTTTTGCACTACAGATAGCCCGGGTGCACTTGTTATGGGCCTCTCTATAGACTTGTCTATTGGAGGGTTTTCCAGACTCCATGGCTCTGTGCCAGAGGTTGTCCCTGAGATGCATTTGCTTGATGAGGGCGGTGGTGCTCCAGGGGGAGTTGTGTTTCTTAACTAGGGATTTGGAGAGGGGTGCATAGGTGTCGCAGGCCCTGTTAAAGGAGTGTGTGAAATAGTTGAGGGCAGTGTCAATATTGGGGGCCAGCTTTACTGGGGACCAATCCCAGTTGGCAAGGTGCTCCCAGAGTAGAGCAAGGTTGCCAGGGGGCAGCCGCATCCTGAAGGTGAAGGCAGCCTTAGGTTTTTCTAGGTTACATGACCAGGCAAAAATGAATGGGAAGTGATCACTGAGGGCATTTGGCAGTACTGCCATGTCAATGATTTTATGAGGCCTATAAGAGAGTACATGGTCCAGTAGAGTGGCACTACCATTTGTTGGGTGAGGGCAGGTGGGGGAGGAGAGAAGCTCGGTGAGGTCGAGCACAGCAGAGGCATCTTTAGCACTGGTCACAGATCTGGCAAGCCAGTTAATGTTTAAGTCACCCATTATAATTTGTTCCATTTTGCTTGGCTGATGGGAGATGTAGTCTAGTAGAAACTGCAAGGCTTGATTTTGGTGGTGTGGGGGAATATAGGTGGCAGTGATGATAAGGGAGGTTCTTAAGGAGCCTGGGGTGATCTTTAGCGAGATAGCCAGGGCGCCATGCTCGAGATATGGTTTTGGGAGAGGGAGGCCTAGGAGGGAATCCCATAGGTAAATGGCACAACCCCCCCCCCCACATTTCCCAACTCTGTCCTCTCTAAAGAGCGAGTATCCCAGTAGGGAGCTAAATGAGTCAGGAGTCGACTTGGAGAGCCTCGTTTTGACTAGTGCCAGAACATCTGGTTGGTGCTGAGCAACCCAGCCTTGTAGGACTGCAAACTTTTTTAGCAGGCTGCATATGTTAATGGAGGCAAGTTTGAGTCCTGTAGTTGGGGAGAGGTGGGTGGCTGTTTGTGAGAGGGCCTCGGTTTGGATGGACATTACCAGATTGAAGGAGAAATAGTGCAATCAGCCTGAAAAGAGCCACATTATGTTTATGATGGCTGGTGACAGTACCCTTGGTGGAGTGAGTGGAGTGAGAGACAGGGATGGGGAGGGACCAGAGGGTGGGGATGGCAAGGAACAAGGGTGGCCAGAGGAATCCATGGGTGGGGAGCAGTGTAGGACAAGCTGGTGGGGGTGAGGATGTGGGGGTAGTCCAGGTGGGGGTATATTGGCTAGAGTCTATGGGGTAAGAGCGCAGCTGAGTGTTGGGCAGGGATGAATTAGGTGTAGAGCTGGTGGGGTCAGTTAGGAGGGTGACATGTAAAAGTATTATTGTGAGCATTGTCTTGAGTGTGAAAGAAGGGTAGGCAATGGGGGGGTTTAAGTGATGTAACATAATGATGCATAATGGACATCAAGTGATGTGGCAGCCCAGTTGGTACAGCAGTAGGCTGTGGACTCTGGGGTGGAGGGTACAGGGTTTGAAACCCGGGTGGGGAGACCTGCTAGGAAAAACAGGAAAGTGGAGGACTGTGCTGGGCCCCAGGTTAAAAAAAAGGTGGGGTGAGGTGACAAAAGGGGGTGCAGCAGTGACTACTAGAGGCAGTTGCTGGTAGCGCACTCAGGGACAAGGTGGGTGGGAGTGTTTGCAGTAGAGGAGGAGTGGAGTTTGAGGGAGGGAGGAGTAGGCAGGAAGTAGGTAGAAGAGAGAGAGAGAGAGGTTGTATGCCACCACCTAGAGGAGGAGCCGTATAAACTGAAAATGAGAAAGTGGGTACTTAGAAAAAAGCAGGCAGGAAGTCACGTGACATGGGGAGGTCCTTCAATTAAGGGACACCCCTAGGTGGGAGGGTGGCTGGGTCAGTCGACATGCAGCGTCAATGGGCTAACACCCTGCTGAAAGGAGCTCTCAAGGGGGTAGCTCACAATTACCTTGTATTTATTTATTTATTTATTTACGAGTTTAACCAGGAAGGCATACTGAGCAGGGTTGCTCGATTCCAGATGCGACCTGGGGGACAAATCCCAAGAAAAATAGTACATCACAGGGTACAGTAATTAAACATCACAGTGAGGGGGCCACCTGCCATACAGAAAATCGGCAGATAGAAACAGGAAACAGAGGAGGGAGAAAATACAAATGGGTAAAATTACACAGAAACCCAACTGAGAACACAAAATACAAGTACATAGTGGGAACTAACTAAAGCATGAGCAGCTGGAGGAGAAGTGGGTGCTGAGTAGGAGATTGAGGTGGCGGGGGTTGGTGAAGGCTGCTACGGTCCGCTTTTCTCCCCGGGTGTGTTGCTTGAGTGGTGGCTGTGCTGTGTACTGGGGAATCAGGTCCCACGGCCTAAAATAGGGACAGGAAACAAGGGATCATTAGTATGCAGTGGGAGGCTGGCTGTACATAGGAGAATGCCAGACGCTAGTGCGCATGCACGGACTGAGGGTAGGGACAGTCTTTGTGCGCATGCACAGACTAGTAGCCAACTGGGAGAGAAAAACAATGGGCCTGCCTTCACCAAAGTAGAATACTAAATTTAGTCTTAAAGCAGTAATTAGTTCATCTTTTAAGACTAAGTTTAGTAATCTTTAATCTTCTGTAATCATCACAAGAAGAATACTGCCTGTAGGAATACCAATTCTAAGAAGTATTCCACTGTAATTGTTTTTTAAGAGTGAATTATTACTAAATGAATAGTATACATATTTTAAAAGGACACATTTTTGAATACTTTTGAATGGTAAATTAAGACTTTTCAATACTTCTGTTTGTGTTATATACAAGCTTGTTAATTTTCATTCTGATCACTTCTTTTACAGTAAGATTTGCTCTATCAAGAATGCTAAGAAAGACATGAATACTGCTCTGTCTGATACATAGATACACACATGCATACATACAATCTCAGTTGAAGAGTTTTATATAGTTCCTTCTTGAGCCCTTTACGTGCTTTTGACTTCTCATATAATTTAGCTATTCAGGAGTCATTCCCTCAATAGGAGCGACAAGAGTATCTCCCATGGTTGAAAAGAATCTTAAACAGAAAATTACAAAATATATCCCTGTACTGTGTCAGGTACATAATCAGTTACTCTAAGAGAGTATGAGCCCCATTTTCATAATGGTTGCATCACATAATGACATTGTTAGAATCAAAAGGGAGAGTGGATGGGCAGAAAAAGGGGAAGACTAGGCAGAGGAACTCAGAGAGTACTTCTACTCAATGTTCATGAAAGAAGGGGATAGCTCAATACCACATGGTAAAGGGGGTAGAGATGGAGGGGGTGCAGAGATAACAGATGGGTTAATCCAGGAAGATAGCATCCTGAAGGGCCTTAAAACCTTGCAAGTGGACAAAGCACAAGGACTGGATGGCGTACACCCAAGGGTCCTGAAGGAACTAGCAGAGGGGTTGGCAGGCCCTCTGACAGACCTGTTTAACACCTCTTTGGAGATAGAGAATGTACCCAGTTACTGGAGGATGGCTCATATGGCGTCCCTCCACAAGAGTGGACCCAAGGATGAACTGGGCAATTACAGACCTGTGAGCTAGACCTCTGTAGTGGGGAAGTTAATGGAGACCATTCTGTAGGAGCGGTTGATAACTTTTCTTGTTAGTAATGGTCTACAGGATGAGAGAAAGCATGGGTTTGTCTTGGGAAGAGCATGCCAAACTAACTTAATTGATTTCTTTGACTGGGTCCCTAGGGTGACTGATAAAGGCCAAGCTGTAGATGTCCTGTATCTGGATTTCAGCAAAGCCTTTGACTTGGTGCTGCACAGAAGGTTACTGAACAAGCTGAGGGACATGGGTGCATTGCAGAGACTGGTGGGGTTGGTTGAGAGCTGGCTACAGGGCAGACTACAGAGGGTGGTTGTATGGGGGGATCATCCAAGCCAAGGCCAGTAGCTAGTGGGGTGCCGCAGGGTTCAGTGCAGGGCCCTGTTTTGTTCAGTGTCTTCACTGAAAAATAAGATCAGCCTGTTCACTGATGACTCTAAGATTTGTATAAAAGTGGACGGTGAAAAAGGGAGGCAGGCATGCAGGGAGTATCTAGCTAAACTTGAACACTGGTCTAAGGAGTGGCAGATGGGGTTTAACACAAAGAAGTGCAAGGCCATGCACCTCGCAGACAGAAATCCAAGAACCAGCTACTGACTGGGGAGAATGCAGATAGCAGTTACAGAAAGGATCTGTGGTAATAGTCTCAGGGAACATGAAGGTATCAGCACAATGTAGGGGGGCTGCAGCAGGGGCAAACAGGATGCTGGGGTGCATTGCCAGATGGATCACCTCTAGAAAGAAGGAGCCCATACAGAAAAAGAAGGGTGGGGGGATCACATGATGCAGGATACCGAGTAGAAGCTCCTCTGCATAGCTCCAACATCCTAACTACAAATAATCGCTAATTTGGTCATTATTTCTCCCTAAAAACCAGAAAGATTATAGATTATCGCCTTCTTAATATCCTGGGCTCCTGTTTGCTTGTTTCCAGTGATTATGGAGGTTTATATGAAGAAGCCTCTGCAGAAGCATACACCGACGGTCACTCCTGAGAAGGCCCCGAAAAAATCAAGGGCCTCGAGTGCTGTGGATAAGCCAGAGCTTCAAAGCCTGATCTCTGAGCAAGAGCCCCTAACTCTGAGCAGAGTTTTGGAAGAATTCAAACCCTTCCAGGAAGAAATTAGAGAAATCTCTGCAGAAATTAAATCCCTTTCTAAAAAACTTGAGGAGGTCATGATGAAAACTTCAGATAATGCTGCCCGTATCTTATCTCTTGAGAAGCAAGAGGAAAAGATCGATCCTGGTCTCGTAGTTATGCGGCAAAAGATTTCTAGTTTGGAAGCTAAGTTGGAAGATTTGGAGGGCCACAGCCAAAGAAACAATGTTGTGATTCTGGGCCTTCCAGAAGGAGAAGAAGGCCTGAACATGTTAGTGTTTGTGCAGAAACTGATTGAAAAGGTCTCTGGTCCCTCTCCCTTTGGGGCTAACTACATCATTGAAAGGGCGCATAGTTCCTTACGACCCAAGCCATCTCCAGGAGCAACACCACGTCTCATTATTTGCCGTTTTTTGAATTACCTAGAGCGACAGCATTTTCTGGCAAAAGTGAGAGAGTTACAAGAAGTGAAATGGGAAAATACCAGGCTCAGAATTGCCCAAGATCTACCGGGGTCAGTTAGGGCAAAGCGTACTGCTTTTCATCCTATTGTATCAAAAGTTATAGCTGCAGGCCTTCGCTTTAAAATGTGGTATCCAGCTAGGCTACAAGTACTAGTGGACGGTACCTGGTCAACATATGAGAATCCTGAAGCTGCTCTCTCGGGATTGAAGGCTGCTCTGCCTGATCTGTTTCGGGACACCTGATCTGGTTGTTCGGTCTTACCCCACCCTGTTTTGGAAAGAAGAAGAATTCTTTCATGTTGCTGTACCAAAAGAGGAATGAATGCTAGTCTGATTTTGTGGACTCTCGAATTTCGTGACGGAGGGGACTGTCTTCAGTGGAGTCTTGACCTTTTGCATTTTTCATCTCAGCGCTCAGTGTTTTGGAGCAACCTTACATCTCGGGACTTTTTCTCTGAGGGGTTGTGTTTTATCTGGGAGGAGTTCCCTTTCTTCTCACATGGATCACATTTTCTGGTTTCTTTTTTCCAGGGACACTTAATTATCTCTCGTGATCTAGTTAATATGACGAAAACCCTCAAGTTTGATGTTTTTGATTACTGGGGCACGGTTCGAGAGAGCGTCCTTTTGGTCTCAATGTTTTTTGGAATATTATCACTAGAGGGTGCTTTTGCTCTAATTTTGGTGGATCAACCCCTTTACCTATTTGTTTCTGGAATTTATTTTTATCGGGTATGGATAGCAGTGGGGGCTTAGACACAGATGGAGATCCACTACTTGGGAGCATTTAGTTTACTAGCGAATATATGTTTCCGGGAAAGTTTTCAATTTTACTAATGGCAGCAGTTATGAGAGTACATTCGGCTATTGAGCCTTACATTGTGTATTTTCTGTTTTTTCTCAGGAATCGGGTTTTCTCGATTGCTCCCAAGTAGGGGTTGCTCTCTCCTTTATTTCTCGTTCTTCCTATTACTATTCTGGATTTCAGGAGTCCAGTGCTTACCTATCATTACTTACATTACCTTTATCTTTGATGAGAGGTTGCTGATTACTGATTCTATAAGAAGGTTTTCATTCTAAGGTGGGGTTTTTGGGTACATGCGTGGGAGGTTGGAGGGGGAGGAAGGAAAGCGGTATTGTGCTGAACGTTGCTCAGGACTGTTGGGGAGAGGGGAGGGTGTTATTGTGTTTTGGATTGTCATATTACTTGTTAGTTGGAAAGGGATGGAATATTTTGGGGTGGCGGGGGGAGGTGGGTGGGAGGGAAGTTGAAAGTGGGGTGGGTAGGGTATACAGCAGCAAACAGGGGTTCGGGTCATTTAAGTCTGATTGTTGTAATTCCTAGATTTCATGTAATGTCCTCTTTCCTTTTCTGTCTAGATGGCCAGTAGTATAAACATTGCTACATGGAATGTGAAGGGGATAAGGAAAAGAGTTAAACAATACCAAGTGTTAAAACACTTAAATTTATTATCTTCTCAGATTATATTCTTGCAAGAATCTCATTTACTGGAAATTGAATCTCTGCAACTTGGGAGGCAACAAATTGGTCAAGTGTTTAATGCCTCGGGGTCCACTAATAGCTGTGGGGTTATGATTCTAGTTAACAGAAACATTCCCTTTATTTCCAAACAAGTTTTCAGGGACCCAGATGGTAGATATGTCCTAGTTCAGGGGAGCCTCTGGTCTACGCCTGTTTTACTTGGTAGCATTTATGGACCTAACGCAGATGATCCGGGCTTTTATATGAAGCTTATCTCCATACTCCTTCTCATGTTTCCCATTGATATAATATTAGGCGGGGACTTCAATCTGGTTCTTGATCCTGAAGTAGACAGGTCTGGTAGTGGGTTGAGGGGCTTGACGCCCGGACAGAGGGCCCTTAGGGACTTTTTGGATCAGTGCGGACTGTGCGATGTGTGGCGTGTATTACGCCCTAAGGATAGAGAGTATACCTTTAACTCACCAGTACACTGAACCCAGTCTCGCATTGACTATCTTTTCCTCTCTCAGGCCCTTTTGCCGGGGGTCTTAACTACCTTGATCCAGCCAGGTCCAGTGTCTGATCACTCTCTGGTAACTTCCAAACTGGCCTTCCTTAACATTCCCCATAAAGAAACCCGATGGAAATTAAATGGCCAATTGCTCAAAGACACTAAATACTGTAATCTAATAAAGGAGCAGACTGATTTCTTTTTCTCCACTAATTCCTCTGAGGACACGACACCTGCTATTTTGTGGGGTGCTTTCAAATCATACATGAAAGAGATTATTATTAGCTTAGCCACAAAAAGGAAAAAAACTCGAGAGGCGGAATTACTAGCTTCACTATCTCTAATTAGGGCTTTAGAATCCAGGTTATCCTTTAATGCCTCAGAAGAGGACAGGAGGAGGCTTTTGGTAGCTAAAGATAAATACTTAGATCTATTGAGGGAAAAAGCAGAATTATCTATTATTTGTACCAAAGCAAACTATACCGATCAGGGGAAAAGAGCGTGCCGCCTGCTAGCCTTAAGATTAAAGCAGCAGGAATTAGCTAGATTTATACCTCCAATTAGGGCCCAGGTGGATGGATCCTTGAAGGTATCCCCTTCTGAGGTCGTGCAGGAGTTTGCCTCTTACTATGAGGATTTATATAGGGACATGGACAACCCTCCTTCCTTAGAAGAGCTTGAGGCCTACCTGAGGGATTCCTCTCTACCCTCTCTATCGGAATCGCAGAGGAATTTTCTATCCTCACCATCTCTGGAGGAAATATCAGAGGTTATTGGGGCTTTGCCCTCAGATAAGGTCCCAGGACCAGACGGTTTTTCCGCTTTATTTTATAAAACTTTTCAATCACAATTATTGCTGGTTCTTCACCAGTTGTACTGTCATATTCTTTAGGGTGCAAAAATAGATACACATTTGTTTGAAGCCCTGATTGTTCTTCTTCCTAAGCCCAATAAAGATCCAGAATTAGTGCAAAGCTACAGACCAATCTTCTTATTGAATCAAGATGTTAAAATTCTCTCCAAGATATTGGCTGATAGAATAACATGAGTTCTTCCTGATCTGATTAATATTTCTCAGGTAGGGTTTATGAGGGGATGTTCATCAGCTGACCATCTACGTACCCTGTCACACGTAGTCTCGGTGTCCAGGGATGCTGCCTTTCCCACAAGATTGGTCTCCTTGGACGCCGTGAAGGCATTTGATCGTGTCAATTGGAATTTCTTGTTCCAGACCTTTAAAGTATTTGGTTTCCCGGCTAAGTTTATACAGTGGATTCGGGCCTTATATCAAACTCCATCTTCCAGAGTCTCTGGCAATGGAGCATTCTCCAAACCCTTTCCTTTGTCTTCCTGTACCCGGCAGGGTTGTCCTCTCTCTCCCCCCTTTTATTTAATTTATACTTAGAGCCCCTTATCCAAAACATTCTCAATAATCCGGAGATAAGTGGTATCCCGATTGGCAATCAGGTGGTGAAGATTACGGCTTACGCTGATGATCTCCTACTTCATTTATCTCATCCAAAAACTTCAATTCCCATCATGTTGAGGGAAGTCACCAAGTTCAGTGTTCTTTCAAATTATAAGCTGAATATAAATAAATCCTCCATTTTCCCTGTTAATTATAAGGTTTTTAAAAATGATTTGTCTTCTTTTGGTCTCAGTTGGTCTCCACGTGTTCTCAGATACCTTGGTATTAATTTGACGCATAACCCCTCCTCCTGGTTTAAAGTAAATTTGGAGCCTCTCTCCCAAGTGATAGTTCAGGATCTCAATAGATGGTCCAAACTCCCTGTCTCTTTTTGGGGTCGCATTAATATCATTAAAATGAGTGTTTTTCCTCGTTTATTTTATCCCCTCTCGCTTCTTAACTCCTTTACACCATTATCATGGTTCCAGAAAATGCATGGAATTTTCACAAATTTCATCTGGTCTAATAAACAAGCCAGGTTAGCATATTACAAGCTAGCTGCTCAGAAACTAGATGGAGGACTTCAGATCCCCCATCTAGCAATTTATTACTGGGCTAGTCATATTGCAAAATATTTGCGGTGGGTGAATCCGGGTCCGGGATATTTAAGACCGGTCTGGCTCAAAATCGAGTTAGATTTTATTCAGTCCAAGAACATTAACCCCCTGACAATGTTCTATCTTAAAATAGCCTCCCTTCCGGACACTATTAGTTGTCCCACTATCCGAACGTCCCTCAGAGTTCACACACAGCTTTGTTCATTTCTGCGGTTTTCCCTAGAATTGGACCTGTCCCAGTCCATTTGGAATTCCCCGTCTTTCACAATAAACAAAAAGATGATATCTCATAAATGGTTGCCCCAGATTGGGGATGGGATAATCTCTACTTTTGTGGATGACGCAGGGGAATGGCTCTCAGTTTCTAATATAATTCGCAAGTTTGATATCCCGTTAACTTTTTACTTCAGGATGGCCCAATTGAAGCATCTACTCTCTGCAATATTCGGTACTATCCCTCCTCATCCACCTGCTTTTCTGTTTGTATCGGATCTCTCCCCTGTATTGGGGTCACCAGGTGGTATTTCCAAAATATATTGTGTCCTATATCATTGGAAATATGGGGGACCTGAAGGCTCCACTAGGCTCTGGGTTTCTTTTTTTCCTCAATATACTCCTAATTGGTCAGCTTTATGGACGTCCTGCCATAAATATGTCTCTCAGGATAGACTCCACCTTATGCAATACCATATATTACATAACATGTATTATACCCCTGTGAAGCTGAGGAAATGGGGTCTCATAAGTTCGGGGGCCTGTACCAGAGGATGTCAAGAGGAAGGTACACTTCTTCACGTCTTTTGGTCATGCCCCAAGATAAAGCCATTATGGGTAGCCATACAGAATAACCTAGACCCTATACTGGGTTTGCAGGAGTACTTCACCCCAGACGTATGTTTGTTGGGGGATTTATCCTCTATCAAGGTGAGAATCAGAAGGTTTCATATTTCCATGATTGCACTCTCTGTTAAAAATATTATGCTTCAGCATTGGAGGGATACAATAAGCCCAACATATCAGGAATGGGTTAATGAAATTTTGGCTAACCTACAAACTGAGAAAGCGATAATGAGCCTCCACAATAAGTTGCAGTGGTACAAAAATACTTGGGATCCCCTTCACACGCTAATAATGGCCAGAGCTGCTAAATGAGTCAGTACATCTAGTGTTTGTTTTTTTTGTTTGTTTTTTTTTATTCGTGATACTATACTGTATTTTTCTATTTTTGCAAGTATCTTGCTGCTGTATGGGGTGGAGGGGAAGGGGGATGGGGACAGCTCATGTATTATTTTGAGTATATGTATTGTATGTGACAATCCTCTGTCCCCTGTGATAGTAAAAAATTTACTAATAAAATATGAATAATAAAAAAAAAAAGAAAAGGGTGAATTTACAGTTGTTTTATTCTCAAAGTCCCTTCATTTCTCAATATTTGTACAATTCAACCATTCATTTTCCATTTTTTATCTTTACCATTCATTTTTTTGCTCCTGATATCCCTTCAAATCACTACCACTATCACTACCTCAGATCAGGTACTCAACCTGGGAGTTATTTTTAATGACAGCCTGACCCTGAAATATCAGGTGTCAACTGTGGTTAAATCCTTATTTTACCATCTGAGGAATATCTCCTGGGTGAAACACCTGGTTCCACCGGGTGACCATCCAACACTGGTCCATGCCTTCATTACTACCCATCTTGATTACTGCAATGCCCTCTACCTATGGCTGTCTGTGATTGATATCCGCCACCTGCAGCCAGTGCAGAATGCTGCAACCAGGCTGTTGACTGGTACTTCTAGGACCAGCCATATTACTCCTGTGCTGTGCGAACTGCACTGGCTGCCAGTTCTGTGGCGGATCACCTACAAGGTGAGCTTGCTTACCTTTAAAGCCCTACATAAACAGGGACCCGACTACTTGAAAGATCTCCTGACTCCCTACTCCCCCAGTCATCCTCTCTGATCCACTAATGAGAGATTGCTAGAGATTCCCAGGGTTCATCTAAAGACTTCTGGAGCTTGTACTTTTTCATTTGCAGCACCAATCCTGTGGAATTCTCTACCTCATCGGTTAAGAGAATGCCTGACTATCAGTAGTTTTAAATCTATTTTAAAAACATATTTATTTTCTATAGCTTTCCTTGGCTGATTTTAAATAATTTACAATGTTGTTCATTTTTAACATTGTGGTTTATACTGTGTACAGCGCCTTGACTTTAAAAGACGCTATATAAATAAAGATTTGCTTGCTTGCAAATACCCTTCAAATGACCCATATTTTTTAGCAGTTTATTCTGAACATTTCATTTTCCATTTTGTATTATTCTGAACCATTCAATTTCCATTTTTTTATCTTTCATTGTAAAAACTGCACCCAGTATCCATTCAAATACTCTTGATATGACCCATCTTGTAGCAGTTAAATTATTTTAACCATTACATGTGTATTTTTTTATTTTATTGTGTTTGCTTCAGTTTACCGCTTTTTCTCAATTAATATTACATAAAATCAGTGGTTGGGTGAAAAAAAAATCCAGGGTGGGACTAAGAAGAGCTGACGGGCTGCATCAAGAGTATAAGGCATTTTTCCATTATATATGGGGGAAGCATGAAACTAAAGAGATAACCGAGAGGGAAGCTGAGTGCACACTACAATCTAGGATCCCATTTCAATGTTAAAACAAGTATCACTGCTGTTATTAACTGCACTATAACTACACTGTATTGACTTTCTATTACACTCCTTTACCACTGCATTATTTTTGTTATTTTTAGATGGACACTGTAGAACCACTGCACACACTTAACAATTTTTCTTGTACACTTCTTTACAACTGCGTTACTTTTGGTATTTTTAATGCACACTGTAGTAACACTGTGCACATTTAGTGCAAATTTTTAGATAATTCTCACACTCTTTTTTCCCACATTCTAGTTAATAGTTATTGGTAACATAATGGAAACGCCTTGTAAATGTCCAAATTGTTTTTGCTGTTCTGGTTTTTACTAACAGAGCTTGAGAGTTAATTTCCCTTATGCACATTTCTTTATATTAGTTCAATTTCAACTAATTTTTTTTTTAGTTTTTTTATCTTTTCGTTATCTCACGGTTAATGTTACAGTCATTTTAGCTTCATATATTTAACTTTTATGGTGAATCTACTCCAGGTATGCACTGCTACCAATACCTGCATTTGGCACACATAAATCACATAGCCTCCATGGTGGCATGCTCTATTTTCCACCCTTTCCTAGCCCTGGCAGAAAGCTTTTGAGTCCCATCCCCAGCCTCAGGCATCTCAGCCCACATAGCCATGTTGGCAGGCTCCTGATTTCTCCAGTCCCTTACAAAAATAGAAGTGTGCAGTATGCGTACAGAATGTATGCCACACTCAGAATTGTTCAGTGACTGCAGGTGGTTCGCACACACCAAGTAAACCTAAACAAACCTGATAGAGCTTATCAGGTTCGCATGTAGCACGCTTGACATGCGTGCAGCAGCTCAGTTAGAAAAATTCACAATAAACAATTATTTCTTAATAACAAAAGAGTCACTTAACTGTCTTTATCTGTTTTGCAACAGTCCCAGTAAAACTCCATACCTCACAGCTCATTGTTGGTGTTGGTGGAGAATCCTTATCTTTCTCCCATTACAGCCCACTAAATTCCTACTGCACCCAAGCCCAGCCTGCTGGGTTCCTCACCTGCACACATGCCCGGCCCACTGAGTCCCTCTCATGCACCCAAGCCAGCATAGTGTGTCCTCACCTGCACCCACACACAACCCAGTAGACCCTCTTTTGCACCCAAGCCCTGCCCGGTGGATCCTTCTAGTACTCATGACCAGTCCAACGGGCCTCCCTTCAGCCAAGTCAAGCCAGTTGCTCTCCCTTAGGTTCATGTTGCAGAATAACCAAACTTGACCCCCCATGACTCAGCAGTAAAGCCAACCTTAAAAGAGCTGTACTGACTCTGTTGTACTTTTGTTTCAAAGAACTAGAATGTGATCCATTTGGTAACAGGATAGAATAGCAGCAGCTAGCCACCTTGCCCATCCAATTGCTGCAGCACAGAGTCAGTTCCTTAAGTAATATTCCAGACAACAGCAACAGCAACAGCAACTGAGAGAGAAGCTGCCTGCAGAACTAGAGAGACAGGGTTCTGACTTCTTGTGCCTTTTTGTTGAGGTACATTGCTGTGTTTATTTGAAAATGTACTTATACCTGCACTGTGGGGTGTGGAGGGCCTCAAAGGAGAGAGTGCATGGGCCTCTATCTTCAGGCCCTGCCACTGTGGGCAAGCAATCCATCGGGACCAATTTGAGAGGTTGATAGCTGCTGGAAACTGGTGGGATGGCCCTACTTTGCCTGGCTCATGGTGGGATGGCCCTGCTTCTCCTAGCTCAGGAGGGTGGCCCTGCTTTTCCTGGCTCAAGGGGGATGGCTCTGCTTCTTCTGGCATGGGGGCAGGTATGGTTCTACTCCTTCTGGCTTGGAGGGTGCCCCCACTTCTCCTGGCTCGGGGGGGTGATCCTACTTCTCCTGGCTTGGGTGTTTTAGTCTCACTTATACTATACTTATTTTCATCTTGTCACATGCACCTAAGGTGTAAGCCATCTTAAAGTGACCAAGTTCTTGTTTTGTGCATTTCTGTGAATATAAGCTTTCTTAAGCAGGGTTTTTGTTAAAAGATTATTTTTCCTACACTGATACCTTTGTTAGCCATGGCACTGGGAACCTCTGTGGCTCTTTTTTTAAATTAGCCATATGAAGATTTACTTCCACCTAGCTGGAGACCAGAGATGTCAAAAGGGACCTTGGTTTAACATCTCATCTGAAGGATGGCATTTCAGCAACCATTGAATCTGCACTCCCACTCTACCTCCCCCGCATGACCATCCTTCATGAACCAGGACCACTATCAGCCCCATGACCAGCCTCCCCAGCTGAGCAATGTCTTTGGAAATCCCCTGTCCCATCTGGGATATGTGCAAGTCACAGGGGGAGGAAGAAAGAGCAAGAATTCAGAGTGTCTGTGTCCCTCATTCCAGTGGCAAAAAGTTGAGAAGTATGGTTCACCACTACCTTGGGTCGTTGTCACAAATGATAATTACATAAATACATACTACTCAGCTCATTGTGCAAAACATTTGATTGTGCTGCATGTATTTCTGTAATCACAGTAATCAGTATTGGTTAAAGGCCCACATTAAACAGCATCCAGCTGGAGATGTGGGTTGGAGAGCTTAACTAGTTGCCTTTGGTACAGTGACACAGCAGGGGTATGAGGAACACCTGGACAACAAAGACTGCTTTTTATGTTGATTGCGTGCATGCGCAAGAAACACGTTGCAGAAGCTTGCTGCAGAAGCAGGTTGTGGAGGTGGGGCACTGGTGTGGCCAATGCCCCACTGCCTTTGGAGGCTTTGCTCACTTTCCCCAATGGGGTGGCATGCTGCTGCGGACACTAGTTCAGCCAGCATGCCACAATCTTGAAACATTCAAGCCACTGCAATCAGGGGCCGCCCCATCATTGCAGTATCAGCCATGCTGCAATGAGGGAGTGACCCGTCATTGCAGGGCAGTCCCTTGCCTTCCCCCAATCCAGTTTGCCGAAGGGGATTCTGGTCTCCATCAGTTTCTGGTGTCTGCTGAGGGGGTGCTCAATTCCCCCCTCGGCATCATGTCCCTTCCCCCTATTTATTTTCCGATGGGGGCACCCAATCCCTGTAGGCATGTCCCCCCCCATTTTTTGTGTGCTGAGGGGGAGCCCAATCCTCCTCGGCTCATAAATTCTCCCTCCCCAGTATGTACCAATGGGGGTGCCCAATCCCCATCAGCTCCAGTCCCTCCCACCCCAAAACATGCAGGTGGCATGCTGGGAGCCCACCCCAGCATGCCAAAAGTACCTGTGAAATGGAAAAAGCATCCCACGAAGTCTATTTTTTTTTAACCCCTGAAAAAAAGAAAACGGTCCCTCGCTCTCTGCGCCCCCTCCCGCAACCCACGTCCATCCTCTGTGCACCCTGCCTCCTCACACCCACCTTACCCCATACTTACCTGCGGAGCCCAGCGCGATGATCTTTGGTGGACCGGGAACATGTCTGCACTCTTCAAAGCCAACGGCAAACTGAAGAAATGCCAGTAAGCTGTATAAGGGCATAAATAGTGTTTTTTCAACATTGCTGCATATCTCAGGCATTTTTTGGAATTTTGGCACCTAATTTTCAACATGGGGCTATTGGCACCCCTCCTCATGAATTCGGGAACTGTCATGGCGTTACTCGGTCCCAAAAGGTGATTTTGCGGTAACTATGTGGAATCACCTTTTGGGGGTGATTAACATAACAACAATGCCAGTGTTAATGAGATGGGCTCTCAAAAAGCCTGTGTTGCAAATTTGGTGAAAAAAATCCCAAAAATGGCTGTTTTATGAGCATGCGTTGTGCAGTTGCTACACATGCTCGTAACTTTGCAAACTTGCAATATTTTGATGCCAGATTTTCAACATTGGCATTTTTTCACACCTCCTTATGAACAGTACAGCTGTCATTTTTCCCACCTTGGCTGAAATGTGTTTTCGCACTTCCGGCACAAAATAGCACGGTCGCTGTGGGAAATCAGTGTTTGGGACAGATTAAGACAAGCATTTGTCAATGCCGAATGTTTGCTTGCTGGCATTGGCATTGGTAGTGTAGGAGTTACAGAGCTGCATAATAGGAATGGCAGTGAAGTATTGAACTGAAGCCAACCCCACCACCACCCTGCAGAGACTGACAGGCATTGGGGTGTACCTTTGGGTCGGCAGGCTTAATGGCCATGCCATTTCACCACACCCTAGCCTGCAGACACCAAGTATCACAGTGTGCCTTGGGGTCTTTGGCCCTTACCCCTAGTACTCTTTACCCCTTGTTAACCGACTCCCTCCCCCCTTCACCCTGCCCATCCCTCTTTTTATTTTTCTCATCCTAATTCTTTACCATCTGGTTAAATATTGCTTTATACAACAGCACAGTGTGTAACCTGTATCTGATATTGTCTGTCCGATATTTTCACGCATATTTGTAACCTTGTATTCTTGACTCCAGCCACAATTTGTCTTATAATTGCACTGCATATATTTCTGTATATCTGCTTATCAGTATGTTATTTTTGTATAATGTGCCTCTGTAAGTATATGACCTTCAGGACCTCATTGCGAATGAGCTTGCTCAATGGAGTTTTCCTGCAAAAAACTTGAAACAATAAAGTTGAAACTTACGCGCACCCCATTCCATCAGGAAATACAGTGAGATGGGTGTGGTATAGGAGATTGGGGTGAACGTTGGGGCCGAAGAGTCCAAGGCACACCTTGATGCCTCTCACTTGCTGCAGGGTGTGGAATGGTATGAGCATTACAGACAAGAATCCAAAGTCACACCCCTGATGCCTGTCATTCTCTACAGGGTGTGGCATTATGGTCGTAAACCCTAACGCCTCAGGCATTCGTTGGTATTTTCACTCCAACTTTTCAACATGTTTTTTTTGTGACCCCCACCTCATGAACAGTGGCAATATCAGTTTGTTAGCGGAAAGCTGCTTTTGCATAGCGACTATGGCATTTAGCACCACAGGTGCAAAAACACATTCTGAACAGGATGTGAAAAATGACGGCTGTACTGTTCATGGGGAGGTGTAAAAAATGGCAATGTGAAAATCTGCAGTAAAATATTAAAAACAGGTGAAGTCACGGCGATGGTAGAATTGGACAACACACCCGTAATATAATGAGTTTGGAGATTTTTACAGCAGATTGTCAACATGGGCATTTTGGGAATCCGATCATGAACAGTGTCACTGTGATTTTCTTTATCTGTCGAACAATGATTTCCCACAGCAACCACGCATTTCTGTGCTGAAAGTGTGAAAACACATTTTGGCCATGTTGTGAAAAATGACAGCTGTACTGTTCATAAGGAAGTGTGGAAAAATGCCACTGGTGAAAATCTGGACTGAAAATATTACAAATTCATGAACTTACGAGTGTACGTGGAAACTGCGCAATGCTCACTCGTAACACAGACATTTTATGGACTTTTGTCACTAAATTTTGAACATAGCCATTTTAAGACCCCTGTTCATGAATAGAGTCACTGTAATTTTCTTAATCTGTCCCAAACGTTGTTTACGCACACCGACTGCACCATTGTGCCCTACGTATAACGGAAACACATTTTGGGCAAGATGTGAAAAATGGCAGCTGTACTGCTCATAAGGAAGTGTAATAAACTGGCAATGTTGAAAATCTGGCTTGCAAATATAAAAAATTTGCAAACTTGCTAGCGTGCCTAGGAACTGCGTAATGTGCACTCATAAAACAGTCATTTTTAGGAATTTTTTCACCAAATTTTCAACATAGCAATTTTAAGACCTCTGCTCATGAACAGTGTCACTGTGATTTTCTTAATCTGTCCCAAACATTGATTGTGCACACCAACTGCGCCATTGTGTGCTACATGCAGGGAAACACATTTTGGGCGACGTGAAAAATGACAGCTGTACTGCTCATAAGGAGGTGTGGTAAAATGGCAATGTTGAAAATTCAGAGTGCAAATATTAAAAATTTGAGAACTTACAAGTATGCGTAGGAACTGCGCAATGCACACTCATAAAACAGTCATTTTTACAAATTTTTTCACCAAATTTGCAACATAGGCTTTTTGAGAGCCCACCTTATGAACACTGGCACTGTCATTTGTTAATCGGTCCCGAAAGGTGATTTCACGTAGTGACTGCAAAATCACCCTTTGGGCCCGATTAACTCCATGACAGTTCCAGAATTCATGAGGAGGGGTCCCAAAGCCTCATGTTTAAAAATTTGGTGCTAAAATTCCAAAAAATGCCTGAGATATTCATTAAAGCTGAAAAAAAAACTATTTATTGCATTATACAGCTTACCGGCATTTCCTCAGTTCATAGTCGGCTTTGAAGAGTGCAGACGTGTTTCCAGTCCACCAAAGATCATTTCACCGGCCTCCGGAGGTAAGTATGGGGTGCAGGGGGTGTGGGGTGGTAGGATGCGAGAGGGTGGGGGCAGGTGGGCAGGAGACCGCCGAGGGAACTTTTTTGTTTACAGGTTGTTTTTTTTAGGAAGACGATGCGGGACATTTGCCACGCTGGGGTGGGCTCCCAGCGTGGCAGCTGGAAGGCTGTTTGGGAGGGGCCTGGAGCTGACGGGGGACTGGGCACCCCCATTGGCCATAACAATTTTTGTCATGCTGGGGTGGGCTCCCAGTATGGCACCTGGAAAGCTTTTTTGGGGGGACATGGAGCCAACAGGGGATTGGTCACCCCTGTTGACCATACAGTGTGTGCATGGGGGAGCACATGAGCACACAATATGTGTGTGTGCGTGCATGCATGCATGTGAAGGGGGAAAGAGCTGCTCACTGAAGCAGAGCTCTCCCTTTCAAGTGTACGGTACTGCATTTTCAACTGCTGTCATAGACAGCTACAGCATTCATTGGAGAACTGTGGCCATGCCTGCAAACACACTGACTGAATTGGAAGACGGGTGCCACACCTCCAAAAACTCGGATGATGGCAAAATGTTTCTTGCACATGCGTGCAAGCAAACATAAAAATGACAGTGACACTGTTCGTGAGCAGAGGTCCTATGTTGAAAATTTAGAAATAATAGTCCATCAAATAACTGTGTTACAAGTGTGCATTGCACAGTCCCTACCCACCCTTGTAACTTCACAGATTTGAAATATTGTCACTCCAGATTTTCAACACTGGCATTTTTTCACACCTCCTTATGAACAGTACAGCTGCCATTTTTCTTTTTACCAATTATTTTACCAGGTGAGACACACTAAGCTGAAAGCTTGTTTGCAGGTGCAACCTGGGAGCACAAGGAAGTTAAGTGACTTGTTCAGGGTCACACAGTATGCACCTAGGGGGCTGTAGGATTCAAACCCAGGTCTCCAGATTTGCAGCTCAGAGCCTTAACCCACTGCGCCAGGGATTGCCAGAGCCTGTAAGAGGTAAAGTGTCCTGCACTACAGCCTGACTGTTGTGAGGCACTTCCCACCCGCCCCAACCAGGGTTGGCACTCCATATATTGCTGCTGGCAGGTCACGTGATGTGACACATGACTAACCCTCCTTTTTACTAAGTGTCTACTTTCCCATTTGTAGGTTATAGGCACCAACCACTAGGGGTCACTGCACTTTCCACTCTAGTTCCTCTCTCCTCTCTATATCCCTCCTAGCTACTGCTACACAGCTGTCCCACTAGAGGTCACTGCAGTTCCCTTGACTCCTTCTCACTACCTACTTCTGCACTCATCCTATCTCTAAGCAACTGCTAGTATCAAACCTGGTATCCTTCTCTCTACATTCTACTGACTATCATCTCAGCCAATGAACCAGGCCAACAACTTCCTGTATTTTTATGCTCTTAACCATACCTCACTCCCTCCTGCCCAGATTTAAAAAATTGGCCCTCTCTACCTGAGCTGTGTTCAAACCCAGTACCCTTGTGGTCAGAGTCAGCTGCTCTACCTCTGCACCACAGTGCCTACCTACTTTATTACTACTTTCTAAGCCTCTTAATCACTTAGCTACCCAATCTGCCAAAATATAAGTTTACCTCTTCTTCCTGCTGCCTTTGAACCCTGCACCCTTATTTCCAAAGTCCACAGCTCCACCACTCACCTAGAACACCTACATATTTTTACTGCAGGATTTCATTACTATAAAGAACACACTAACCCTGTGACACAACTAAAGTGTTGTCTAGGTGCTTCTATAAACCTGAGCCCAGCTCCCTGCTGCTGCAGCCACTGGTCTGGCTCTCTCCTATTGCCCTGATCAGGGCTTGAACCCAGTACTCTGTACACTTGAGGCACATTCGCTGCCACCACACCATAGCAGCAACTAGACTCTGAGGTGATCTCTCACTACTATCTCCCCTCTTTCATCCTAGTCCCCCCATTCTTTCCTCACTTCAGCTCCACCAACCTTCCCAACTATGCACATGCATCCCCTGCTCACCAGTCTATCTCTTCTCCTCCTCCTCCCTTTGCCTTCCACATACCCTACTGTCCCTATGAACCCTCAGCCTCACTACTCCAGTGTTCCTACCTACCCTCCTGTCCTCCCCTCCTCCTTTACCACTGCTCCTACCCCTCCCTCCTCCTCCACACATCCCATTTGCTCCTCTCCACCTCACCCCCCTTCCAGACATCACCTGTCCTCCCCCACAGCCCCCTTGCACTTCTGATCACTCAGGCCTTCTCTGCCTGTGCTACCCTACCCACCCCTTGTGCAACCAAACCCCATTCCTTATTATATCACTCCCGGCGTAAACTCTCCATCAGCCTCCCTCTGACCAGAGCACTTCTCCTCCTTCTACTCCTAATGGGGTACATACACCCCAACCCAGGCCCTGCCCCCTCCCATCCACCCACTCAACCCACTGGTCTTCGAGTAGCCTCCATGAACATATGCAGCCTGCTGAAGAAATTTGACGCCCTACAGTGCTGGGCCTTGGCTCACCAACCAGACATCATAGCCCTGGTTGAAACCTGGCTGTCCAAATCAACTCCAGACTCATTTGTCTCCCTCCCAGGCTATACCTTATACCGGGAGGACCGAGGCAACGAGGGGTGGCTGTGCAATCCACACCAGGGACACAATACCTGGACACGCACTCCCACCCCTGCCCTCACAAATGGGGCCCAGACCCTCACTCCTCAGACTCACCCCAGACCCTCTAGGAGCCCCTCTATCTCACCACAGCCTATGTTCCCCAAAGAACCAGCACCCAGCCCTAATATCTTTAACGGACTACCTGGCCACCTCCACCATAAGGCAGAACAAATCCTAGTGGGGACCTTAACGTAAATTGGCTCAGCACCTCCTCATCCACCACCAGAGACTCATTTGCCACCCAAGATCTGACACAACTCGTCACCCAGCCCACGAGACTTAACCCTAAGAGTGGTACCAGCACCCTGCTGGATGTTATTATAACTAACCACCCATAAAATCCAAAACATCCAGGTCCTCCCAGACTCCCTGAGTGACCACTCCCTATCCTATTCCACTGGGTAACCCCAATCCCAAACCCAAAGCCCAGACCACCCTCCGCAGGCGCCTCCGCCCTGGTGGGCTGAAGAAACTTAAGGCACCTCACCCAGATAGACTGGTCCCCATTCAGCAGGCAACCAACATTGATACTGCCCTCACCTTTTCCTCACACACTTCAACATGGCCTGTGATCTCTTTGCACCCTTAACCAAAACCGGTCCAAAACAGAAGCGCACCCTGGGTTAGCCCGCCTCCTACAATTACTTAGAGACCGGGATAACCTCTGGCACTGTTGCCACTGAAACAGGTCGTCTGTCTGATAGGCAAGCATACAATGCAGCCAAATAAATGCTCATGGGCCATCAGGAAAGCCAAGGCAGACCATTACCAGGCCTCCCTTACCTCCTCCTGGGCTCAGCCCGGACCTTCTGGGATAATATTAAGCAACTCAATGGTAAAGCTTGCTCCCCGCCCCATCCCAGCTCACTAGAAATGGCACAACCTCCACCGAGCCTGCCACCATAGCTAACTGGTTCAACACCACTCACTGACCTTAGCTCAGTCCTCCTAGTAATTTCTTTGACCCTCCCCCCAGCCAAACTCCCCCTGTCCTCCAGCACCCCAGCTTCCTCCTGCGAAAGATTTCCACCCGGGAAGCCAGACCCATCCTAACCAAAGCTCTCAATGGCAACAATCCCGGCAGTGACTCACTGGACCCCAGCATCCTCAGGCTGGTGCTAGATGAAGTCCTTGCACCTCTCACAAGCCTAATTAACCAGTCACTCTGCCTGGGACAATTCCCCAGAGCTTGGAAAACAGCCATTATCACACCTATTCATAAAGGAGGCGACAGGTCATCAGCCAACAACTACCGGCCAATCTCCATCCTCCCTCCCCTCTCTAAAACCCTGGAGAAAGTGGTGGCCATTCAAATCACTGATTATCTGGCTAAGCATAACATCTTATGCCCAGCGCAACATGGCTTCCGTGCGGGTCACAGTACCAGCACTGCCCTTATTGAATTCTCCAACTTCCTACACTCCTCCTGATACCAGCTCCTAGCTGGTGCAGTGTTCATTGACCTCTCAAAGGCTTTCGACACTGTCTCCCATCCACTGCTGCTGAATGCACTCTGCCTCACTGGTCTCCCGGCTGGCCCCTGGCATGGTGTGCTAGCTATCTTGACACTCGATCCCAGTGTGTCAAGATTAATAGCACACTCTCCGATACCCGTCCCATTCTCTCTGGGGTCCCCCAAGGCTCCATCCTGGGCCCCCTTCTCTTCTCGCTGTATCTGAACACCCTGCCCAGTGCATGCTCTGGCAAAATTCTGCTGTATGCAGACGACGCTGTCCTGTTTGCCACCCACCATAATCCCATCTCCCTACAGGACTCCCTACAGCAGTCTTTCAACAGTGCCGAGGCTTGGTTTAAGGAGCTAGACTCATCATCAATCTTAAGAAAACCAAAACTATGCTCTTTTCTCACCCCAAAACAAAGCTAGCAACCACCCACTCTATATCCTTCAAGCACCAACCAACCACTGGAACAAGTCTGCTCCTACAAATACCTGGTTACTCTCGATTCAGCCCTCACATTTCACACCCACATCAACACCCTAACATCCGCCACCAACACACGGCTTGGCATCCTATTCCACCATAAAAGCTGCCTTCCCCCAAATGCTCTCCGGCTAGCTGTTACATCGTCCGTTCTGTCCCTTGTAGACTATGGTCTACCAGTATACAGTGCTGCCGACACCACTGCACTAAACAAAATTCACCTAACCCTGAATAAAGCGTGCAGATTAATTACTGGTGCCCCCAGACTCACACACACCTGTTAGCTATATGTCGATGCTAACCTGCTTACCCTGGATGAACGGTTCCGATACCAGACCTGTCTCCTCACCAAAAAAACCCTACTCGGGCTCTCCCCCCCTGGGGTAACAGCATCCATCCACCAGAGCCCTCCTACCATTGCAACACGGTCTTCCTACAAGACCACTCTAAAGGTCCCCAGAACAAGAACCAGCCGTGGCCAGAGGTCCTTCAGCTATAGAGCCCCAACCTGGTTTAACTCTCTCCCTGCCACCATCACCAATGCCATCACCATCTCCACATTCAAAACCGCACTTCGGAACCACATCTTCAGCACTCATAACTGCTCCTGTCTCTGAACATAGCCTCCACCTCTTTTTTTTTTCTCTTGACAATGCCCCCGGCAGCTCTCCACCCAACCATCCCCTCCACCACTTCCCTGTCCACCATGCCTAGGTTTAACCTGGCCAGTGCCAGCTGTTTCAATGTTTATCTACCAGAATTGCTCAATTGATACCAACTTGTTTAATACCTGCTATCGATTACATGTACCCTGTACCCAATTGTATCTGTCTGACCACAATGTGACGTGGCACCTCTGGTGAATGCCTACTGATTTTTGGCAAATCTTTGCTATGTAACTGAAACGCAATGTATGTCTTTATGTGACGAAGTACCTTTGTAAACGAGCCTCTGGCTCAAAGGTTGTAAACTGATTCTTAAATAAATAAAATAAATAAATACTGCTTCACATCCTGACCAAAATGTATTTTTGCACTTTCGGCACAGAATAGCACGGTCGCTGTGGGAAATCTGTGTTCAGGACAGATTAAGAAAATGACAGTGACACTGTTTATGAGCAGAGGTCCTAAAATCCCTATGTTGAAAATTTGGTGAGAAAAGTCCATAAAATTACTGTGTTACAATCGCGCGTTGATTTGTTTCCATGCACCCTTGTAACTTAGCAAATTTGGAATATTTTCACACCACATTTTCAACACTGGCATTTTTTCACACCTCCTTATGAACAGTACAGCTGTCATTTTTCACATCCTGGCCGAAATATGTTTTTGCACTTGTGGCGCAGAATGGCACGGTCCCTGTGGGAAATCATTGTTTGGGACACATTAAGAAAACCACAGTGACACTGTTCATGAGCAGAGGTCCTAAAATGCCTATGGTGAAAATTTTGTGATGAAAGTCCATAAAATGACTGTGTTATGAGCGTGCATTGTGCAGTTTCCACGCACCCTTTGTAACTTTGCAAATTAGTAATATTTTCATGCCAGATTTTCAGCACTGGCATTTTTTCACATCCCCTTATGAAAAGTACAGCTGTCACTTTTCACATCCTGGCCAAAATATGTTTCGCACTTCAGGCGCAGAATAGCGCAGTCGCTTTGGGAAATCAGTGTTTGGGAAAGATTAGAATTGAATGAATGAGAGAGGGGGAGTGACCGACCTCAACTGAGCTCTCTCAGGACTGCTGCAGATTTCTTTGTGGTCAGAAAAAGGTGCCAATGCAGGCAGGAGTCCAGTACAAAAGGACAGCCTACAGTGCTGGGAGAAACAGAACGAACGAGTGAGGGAGGGGGAGTGAGCGAGCTCAAGGGAGCTCTTTTGGAACTGCTGCAGATTTCTTTGTGTGCAGAAAAAGGCATCAGGGTAGGCAGGGGCCCAGTACAAAAGGGCAGCCTGCAGTGGTGGGAGAAACAGAATGAGCAAGAGAGAGAGGGGAGGTGAGCAAGCTCAACGGAGCTCTATTGGAACTGCTGCAAATTTCTTTGTAGGCAGATAAGGTCGCCAATCCAGGCAGAAGCCCAGTACAAAAGGGTAGTCTGCAGCACCAGGAGAAACAGAACAAGTGAGTGAGAGAGGGGGAGTAAGCGAGCTCAATAGAGCTCTGTCGGGACTGCTGCAGATTTCTTTGTAGGCAGAAAAAGGTGCCAACGGAAGCTGGAGCCAAGTATGAAGGGGCAGCCTGTAGCACCAGGAGAAACAGAATGAGTGAGTGGGGGGGGGAGTGAGCATCCTCAATGGAGCTCTGTTGGGACAGCTGTGAACTTCTTTGTGGGCAGGAAAAGGCACCATCGCAGGCAGGAGCCCAGTACAAAAGGGCAGCCTGCAGCATCAGGAGAAACAGAATGAGCGAGTGAGAGAGGGGGAGTGAGCAGCCTCAACGTAGCTGTGTCGGGACTGCTGCAGATTTCTTTGTGGGCAGAAAAAGGTGCCAATGCAAGCAGAAGTCCAGTACAAAAGGGCAGCCTGCAGCGTCGGGAGAAATAGAATGAGCAAGTGAGAGAGGGGGACTGAGCAAGCTCAATGAAGCTCTGCTGGGACTTTACAGTGCCCACCGTCCCACCCAGGTCCTCCGTGGTCCTATGACACAGCAGGGTCTCCGGAGCGGAGACAAAGCAATGATTGGATACTTTAAGATTGTTGTAATAATACAGATTTAGTTGTTCTGTTTCTTTTGCTAACTGAGCTAAGTACTGAGTACTGAGCTATACTAACATACTTAAATGCCAGCAGAATAGGCCTGATGGTCTTTCGTGTCTGCTAGTTTGGTCAGCCCCCACCCTGGGAGCTGACCTTGCTACCCCCTTTGCCCTCTTTGGTTTCTCCCTTCCCAGTCCTGCATATTCTCACTACACAGGACTTTGTTTCTAGAATCCTTCCCCTGTACCTGTCTCACCCCCTCTTGAACCCCTCCACTGTCTCTGCCTCCACCAGCCCCCTGGGCAGTGCATTCCATGGCACCACTACCCTCTCAGAAAGTAGCACCTCCTCCTTTCTCCCCTGAATCTCCCTCCAGCTTCCACCCATGCCCTCTAGTTGCCTCCCCCCTCCTTCCTTCGGAGCACCCTGACTGCTCCTCCCCTATTTACCAGCTTCATGTACCAGAAGACCTCTATCATGTCCCCTGGTCCCTTATCTCTTCCAATGTGTACATATTTAGCTCTTCAAGCCTCTCCCCATAGGTCCTGTCCCCCAAGCCCCAGATCATTTTGGTTGCCCTACTCTGGACCCTTTCCAGGAGTTCGATGTCCCTCTTTAAGTGTGGCCTCCAAAACTGCATGCAGTACTCGAGGTGCAGCCTCACTGTATACTATATACTATATATTGGCCTGTACTGTTATGATTGCTGTAATAATACATATTTATTTGTTCTGTTTATTTCTCTAACTGAGCTGAGTAATACTTGGAGTGCAATAGGCTTTCTAACTTGGCTAAGTGAAACTATATGAGAGCAGAGAACAAAAAGTATGGTGGCTGAGGGGTGAAAAATTGACAAGGAGGCTATAGGATTGCTACACTAATACAGTATCTAACGGATGAGATTTGAGACTGAATTATCCTGGTTGGCAAGGGGTCAGTAGGGGGATTAGTGGGGGGGCAGGAATTTGACTAAACAGGGGCCTACCAGTTGTACTAGGCTACAGAACCTCCGAGTAAGAGGCCGTAACATAAGATGGGGACCAAAATGGGGCAGGTGCGACATGTCAATAGGGTGGGCATCTTTGAAGGAGTGGAGGGGTGCATAGGGTGTGGGTGTGCCATGATCCTGGACTGGGCTTGGAGGATGGGGGGGTTATGGTCTGTATATGACTCGCTAATTTGAGGGAGGAACTGTGGAGGTTAGAGAAGAGTGTAAGTGTCAGGACAGATGAGTATGGTAGGTATTATGAGGGGGGGAGAAGAGGGGATGGAAAAGGGGGATGGAGGAAGAATAATGAGGGACTGAAACTGACCCCAGTATCAGAGGCACTAGCAGAAAAGAAAGGAGAAGGGAGGGCATGCCCAAGGTGAGGGCGGGGGGCCTCCTGATGGGGGAGGAAGAGACGATGAGGAGTACCAGGGGAGAACCAGGGGAGAGAGCAGATGGTTTTGGGTAGGGAGGGACCAGGGGTGGCACAGAGGGGAACACATTGGGGGGAACTGATAGGGGGAAGAGATGTATGACAGGTATCGACTACGAATAGATTCAAACCTCTGCTATGGGATAGAGAGGGGGAGCAGGAACATACTGAAGTGGGGAAGACAAGTAGGGCATGAGAGGGATGGCAACAGGTAGGGGAAGATTTAGGGAGGACAAAAGGATAGAAGGGGCTAGTAAGGAAGGAGGGGTTTTAACTGAAGGAGAGAAGGCTACGGGAAGGGGGAAGGATGGGAGGGACATCACGATTGGGGTAGAAGGGAATGGGGGCTCTAAATTGACAACAGCGGGGATAGGAGAGGGGGTTGGAAATCAGCAGGTGAGGAGGGGAGGTCAACATGGGAAGCCCAGTAGGAAGTAGTCAGACTGGGAAGGGGTTCAAGGGGGATGAGAGGAATAAGTCAGAGAAAAGGGTGAGGCAGAAGTAGGGGGTACAGATACAGAAGTCACAGAGGTGCAGCTGGCGGAGGTAAGGGACAGGGAAGAATAAATACTGGGGTGGTTGAAGGGGCATTAGAAGGGAAAGGGGGTAAGGGGGGGGTACTCATCCTGGTGGATTCTATACTGAAATGGGTAAGATGGTATGGAAAGGGGGAAGGCACAGCCATATTTGGGTTGAAGCTGTCCCCAGGTTTACTGCAGGAGGGGCAGGGCAGGCACTGTTCAAGCATGTACCGAGGGGGAGGAAGAAACCTCATTTATTTGCATGTGAGTACAAATGACTTGGTGGGGGACACTGTGGAAGTAGTGAGGGGGAGGTTTGAGTACTTGGGCAGGCAGTGTGAGAGGGTGAGGAAGTCGGTGGCATTCTTGGAGGTACTGCCGGTACCATGTGCAAGCATGGAGAAAAAGGGTAGGCTTGAGGAATTTGAGTGGCTGAGGGATTGGTGCCACATGAAACATTATGGGTTAGTGACTAACTGGGGTAGGGTCGGGGGGAATAGTGACTTGTACACAGTGGAGAGGGACACTGAAGCAGGAAGGGAAGGGGCATATTAAAGCCAGCATTGCTGCCAGGCCACTGGCACTGAGGGTTGAAGCGCTGGACACTACACCTCGCCCCACGCTGGCGACCCGGGTTCAGACACAAGCCTGGCCTGCCAGGGGTTGGTAAGGGAGGGATAGGATTGAGCATCCGGAGGACTGCTGACCTATCCTGGGGCAGGATCCAGGGACCCACCTGCTCTGTAGCGGCCCCTGGTGACAACCACGGGCTCTACTACAGTGGTGTGATAAAGGGTGGTGAACTGTGGCAGATGTTGGCACACTGTGCCTAAGCATCATTGCACAGCCGCACTCTGCAAAATGGAGAAAAGTGGAAAATGTGCTATGGTCAGGCAGCATGAGCTCCCGACCCCTGCCCACCCCTGAATGACACTTCCTCAACGGATCCTGCTCCAGTGGGTCAACCTGGGAAGCTTCCTCACCACCCCACCATGGGGGTAATCTGTGGAGGTGAGCAGGTCTACCTGATGTCGGAGGCAGGGCTAGGGGGATCAGTCGGGATGACCAAGCCGACCACAGCCCAGTGAGAAAATATGTAAAAAAATAAAAAGGCAGGATTAGAAGGGTGTATCTCTACTAAGATGGATTTAAACAAATGGCGGGGGCCAAAAGACTGAAGTTGGTAGAAAGGTCCGGACAGGGGAGCCTGATGAGCTCACCGCCCTAGATATAGGTAAAGGCAGAGGTGTAGTAACCCTGGAAGGGGGCGGGCAGAGTGGTCTGAGTGTAATACAGAAGGCACCACCACCTGGTAAGAATAAGGAGGACAAAGGGTGCGGACTACTGGGAGCACGGACACAGGCCAAGGAGGAGAAGAGTGAGGAGAAGGAGGGGTACGGGTGGAAGGTGGTCTGACTACATGAATAAAGAACTGGTTATAGAGGAGGATGCAGAGGGTGGTGGTGGTGGGGTAGCTCTCGGCACCCACAGCAGTGACAAGCAGGGTGCCACAGGGCTCAGTGCTTGGCCCAGTGCTATTTGGGCTCTTTATCTCTGATACAGCACATGGAGTGGGGAGCAGGGTTAGTCTGTTCTCACATTATACCATATCAAAAGCAAATAGTTATAGTAGCAGAGCCCCCCCCCACACACACACACATATACACTCCCTGAAAAGCTGCTTAAAAGCCTGCAATTCATTCAAATCAGTTCCATCCTCCATTTTCTTACGTACTTGGGGTTCAATGCCAACAAGTGTAAAATCATGTACCTTGGGCATAGGAACCCTGATGCTGGGTATAGGATGGGGGAGGTACTGATGCTCACTACACATGAAAGGGTCCTTGAGGTTATTATATCAGAGGACCTCAAGATGGCAGTACAGTGTGACAAGGCTATGGGCAGGGCAAATTGGATTCTGGGGTGCATAAGGAGTGGCATCTCCAGTAGGAGGAGGAGGAGGGATGCTGTGCTGCCATTGTATCACTCCCTGGTATACCCCCAGCTGGAGTACTGTGTCCAGTCTTAGAGTCCACACTTCAGAAAGGACATAAGGTGGAGGTTTTCCAGAGGAGTGCAACTAAAATGATTCAGAATTTTCACAGGAATCTCCTACAAGGAAAGGCTGAAGAATCTCAACATGTACACTCTGGAAGAGAGTAGAGCGAGTGGTGACATGATCAAGACCTACAAGTAACTTACAGGAGTACAGAGGGTACAGTTTGGGAGTTTCCTTCAAATGAGGATGAACACCCAAACCAAGAGACATACAATGAAGCTGGGGGGCATTCAGAATAGATGTGAAGAAATATTTATTTACTGAAAGGGTGGTAAATGCCTTGAACAGACTGCCAGGAGAAGTGGTGGAAGCTAAAATGGTAGGGGGCATGAAGCATGCATGGGACAAACATAGGGATATATTAGAAAAAGGGGAAGAAGGGGGTCAACAGAGATCAATAGGGCCATGGAAGTGGAGTAAGTTCAAGTTCATTGCAGGAAAAATCCATTAAACAAGCTCAATCACAAGGAGGTCCTGATGGACACAGGCAGAATAAGACATGCAGTAACTTATACAAGCAGGAGTTACAAGTAGGTAGAGAACACTTGGGCAGACTGGGTGGGCTGAGTGGTCCTTTTCTGCTGACAAATTCTATGTTTCTATGGCATCATGTGTTAATTCAGGTGCAGTGTTTATTCAAGGTCGGGCCTACTATACATCCAGATGTAAGGTACAGTAAATTACCAAATTAGATGCAGCCCACTTACAGTACAATAAACAGAACCCCAGTGCTTCAAGAAGCCTTTACTCTTCATAAGGCTGCGTAAAGATCCGGGGTTCTATTTGCAGTGTCCACACCAGTATACTGATCTTAAAAATCGACGCCTCATGTGAATGAGTACTTGATTCTTCCTCACTCCATTCCTTCCCCACTTTGAAAACTGCCTTTCCTGAGATAGTTTTGGGCTGGCAGTGCCCCGCCTGTGTTGGAAGATGACCAATAAGTGGCACTGAAAGACGTCAGACTTCACAGACTGCGAAGGCAGCTGCTCACGGACAGACATAAGGCAATTCTATGGGGGGTAGGAGGAAGTAAGCTGTTGATTAACTAGAATCTGCAGCTTATCCATCAGGTAGGGACATGAGCAGACTAGGTGGGCCAAGCGCTCCTTATCTGCCTTAAATTCTATTTTTCTATGTTTCTTACCCACCATCTTGGCAAGAAGAAGCCTACAGCAGTGGCCACTGATGACTGTTCTGGTGTGGGGATGGAAGGACCGAAGGGACAGACATGAGATAAAATCGTAATAAAAATTGTGAGACCTCCACCAGCTTTCCAAAACACTTACCAGTAAAAGAACACTCTATGAAGTTTTTCAAATGTCAATGCAAGTTGGTGAGCCCTCTGTCTGCCATCTGACACCAGGCATCAGCCAGCAGAAAATTGCCTAAAGAAGGCAGTGTGGTCATGTGGTTACTGAAATACTGGAGATTACAGATTTATAAGAACAAAAGAATATCACACAGAAGCTGGCACATATGCCTATAGCAGTTGTCTCCTGCTTCTCAGTACTTATAATTATACCCTTGAGGTACTTGAATGTTTCTATCATATCCCCTCTTTCCCTCCTCTCTTCCACTGAGTACATATTGAGGTCCCTTAATTTCTCTTCATACGTCTTGTGTTGCAAGCTCTGTACCATCTCATTCGCTCTTTTCTGGATCATTTCCATTCTGTTAATATCCTTACAAAGGTGCGACCTCCAGAACTGCATACAGTATTCCATGAGAAGCCTGACCATGGTTTTATACAAAAGCATCACTACCTCCTTCCTTATGCTAGTGATACCCCTGCCTATGCACCCCAGCATGTCACTGGCCCTCCCAGCTGCATTACCACTTTGACATTTTCAGGTCATCTGAAATAAGAACCTCCAGGTCCCTTTCCTCCTTTGTGACTGTCAGCAACACACACCCCCCCCATTCTGTACCTCTCCCCAGCTTTTCTGTGTCCCAGGTGCATAATTGTGCACTTTATTGAATTAAATTTCAGTTGCCAGTCCTCAGACCATTTCTCAAGCTTCCCCAGGTCCCTCCTCATTTTCTCCACCCCCTCTGGGGTATCCACTCTGTTACAGATCTTTGTGTAATCTGCAAACAGGCAGACCTTTCTCTTCAGCAATGTCACTAATGAAGACATTGAACAGGACTGGTCCCAGGACCAATCCCTGCAGCACCCCACTGGTCACCCCCTCTCCCCAGACTGCACCCCATTTACCACCACTCTCTACCTCCTGTCTCTTACCCAGTTTCTAACCCACTTTTCCACCATTTTCCCCATGCCCAGCCTACTCAGCTAGTTTATCAGCCTCCTATGTGGGACAGTGTAAAAGGCTTTGCTTACATCAA
This sequence comes from Neoceratodus forsteri, assembly GCA_016271365.2. Taxonomy (NCBI): domain Eukaryota; kingdom Metazoa; phylum Chordata; order Ceratodontiformes; family Ceratodontidae; genus Neoceratodus; species Neoceratodus forsteri. Next base: position 163,431,637 of record CM028132.1, on the reverse strand, counting down.
GGTAAGCATTGTCCACTGCCCCACCCTGATTTATTTCCTTTGTCACCCAGTCAAAGAGATCAACCAGATTTCTCTGACATGACCTCCCCACTGTGAATCCATGTTGTCCACGGTCCTGGCCTCCGGCGGCTTCTAGATGCCCAACTATCCTTTCTTCAATCAATATCTCATGATCTTCCACTACTGAAGTGAAGGCTGACTGCCTATAGTTCTCTGCCTCCTCCACTGCTGGATTTCTAGAGGGACCACATGTGCCCTCTTCCAATTCTCTGGTACCACCCCTGTGTTGAATGACTAGCTGAACATGGCTGCCAGAGGTACTGCTACTTCCTACCACAGTTCTTTTATGATCCCTTGGGTGCCGTATGCCATCTGGTCCCTTTGCTTTGTTCACCATTAATTTATTACCGCAGGATTCTTTCTGCCTGTGAATGGACTATTGTCCACCTCTTCACGCCTTTGCAACTGCTGTGGCCCTTGCCCCTCACCCTTTTCTGTGAATACTGAATAGAAAGACATAGTGGATGTCTTGGGGAGGCACATGACAGTTTTTAGGTATGGTACTTTCACTTCCAAATACCTAAACAACACATATAAGCAATCAACATTCGGCATTGACAAATGCTTTTTTAATAAGGGATGGGGAGAGTAAGGAGGTGCCACTGGATGCCAATGACTTAATTTACATGGAATGAGAGCAGAGAGTTGTTACCCAATGGATGCTAGGGACTGCTAGTCCACTGCCTCATAACCCTTGGCATAAACTCCCTTTACACCCCACCAAACCCCCTCTGTGAAAAGGGAGGGGTCAAGATGTGGGATGGAAGCACATAGCCAGTATGTTCTTCAGTGGGTCCAGCTTCTGGGGCTGGCTTGTCTGTGTGAAGGGGGTTCCAGCTGTGGGGGTAGACTAGCTGATTATCCCCAACATTTTATATACTCACTTTACAGATTACTAAATCCTCTTTCATGCCCTTTGCACTCCTTTCACAGCCCCAAGTACTCCCCCTCAGCCCCTCTTCTAACCAGTAACACCTGTCAGCTGCAGCAACCTTAACATTCCTGTCCCTCTCTGGTCACTTGAGACCCCCTTATAGCCTTGACTCATTGCCTCCCTGCATGGACCCCCACTGACACCTTCCAGACACATTGAACACCCACCCACCCCTTACAGGCTGTCAAGATACTTTTCCTCCACAGTCCTGCACAGCCCCAGACACTAGCCCCCTTCCCTTTCCTTTGTTGCCTGAGACTAGCTAAGTTTTGCTACACAGCCCCAGATACTAGCCTCACCTCCTTTCGTGGCCCCAAACACTATCTGCCCTCCCTCCACATCTCCCCATAGCTCCTTCCACAGTAACTATTCCATCCACAACCCAACTCTGAGTCCCCTTACCACCTCCTTCTTCCAGGACCCATCACCCCATAGTTCCCCAACACATGTGCTGTCTCCACAGTCTCCCACCCCCCCTGCCACCAGCCTGCAATTTGCCACCAGTGATACTGATTGAGAGAGGTTTAAGCGGGGAGTCCAGTCAGGGATCTGGAAAGGGAATGCAGTAGTGTAGACTGTAGTCAGCCAGGGTGAAGGGTTCCAGTTACAGAGAGTGGTTAGCTGGGGAGGATTGTAAACTTGGGGTAGGTCTAGTTGCAGGGAATTTTGGGGGTGAAGGGTGGTTGAGGTGTAGGGTGTTGATTCAGCTTCAGAGGGAGTGGTTAGGATGTTACTCCAGGTGATGATAGTTGGCTAAGACAGGGAGGGCAGTGTTGTGGGGGGTAGAGCATGCAAAGTGCAAAAGAACTCACGAAACTCCATTGGTTGTTGCCATGACAACCATCATGGAAACAGTGTTGTCATCGTTCTTGCACTAGGCTCTTGACCCGAATCTCTCTGTGATGACATGTTTAGTCAGTCAGTGTTGCCATGGTAACAGTGTGATTTTTTTTTCCAGCTCAAGATTGGCATCTAAGCCAACCCCACACATTCACACTTAACTGGTATGTTTTTTTTTTTTCATTTTCTTAGTCAGACAAACGCTTGTTAGCCAATGCTTATTATCAGTTTGATGTCAGGGAACTATGTTGTTTTGCAGCTGTGCAGATATTCATGATGTGCTCTACAGCTCTGCAGAAGCACATATGTCCTATGAACATCTGCAAGCTGAACTAGAACATAAATGGACTGTGGATGGACTGATGACCAGATGGTGAAAGAACTGTTTGAATATAAAATCAGGTACAATTAATTAAAAAATGTAAATGGCTAGTTTTAAGAGTTTTTTTTTTATTCACACTGCTAAAAAATAATAAGGTAGTCACAGGGGTTGCAAATACTTTAATCACACCATTGGGGCATGGCACTCAGCTTCACCTTATGCCACATTACCTCACAAGAATGTGATTTACATATGGTTAATGCAATCCCTGGTTATTCCTTATTGCTTAAATATTTCAAGCCTGGCACAGTAGCTTCTTGTTCAGAATCAGCTATGACCATATTTGATCTCCCAAGACTCTATTCAATTATGAAGACTTGTGCAGAAAAGCAGGACTTCACTGAAAAAGAGATCCTTCATTTTTGACAACCCTAGGTAAGTAACTATTAAATAAAGCCAGTCTTCTAGGATACAACCTTGTGTAATTGTCCTCATGACTCATTTTTTGTATAAATAATTTGGAACATCTTGCAAAATTGACAGCTTGCACTTGCATGTTGCTTTAAAAATCTACTGAACAAAGACTTCATTTCCCATGACTCTTTTGTTTTTTTGGCAGGATGTGATACTGCCAGAGAGAAGCATTTTCTAGTTCCTTCCTAGTTTGAACACAATTTTGGCAGTTGCAGTTACTCTGTGAGACCAGTGAGAAAAGATATAAAGAGACTTTTCAGGAATTTGTTTCCAATAGTTTTGTAAAAATTTTAACTCAGAAAGGTGTTTTTTTTTGTCTAGACTAGTTCTAGAGCATCTCTTAGCTTAAATACAGTGCAATTTTGCAAAGTTTCCAAATACTGTGGTGGATAAGATTGCAATTGAAAGCTTGACTTGCTGCATATGTTTAATTAGTGCTTTCTTTGTTTTTACTGCATTTTTAAAATTTTGTCATGAAGAAACTAAACTTTTAGACTAAGAAATATGAGCAGTTGCAGTTATTTGAATGTATATGTTTTTGTGTGTGGTAGAACAGGCTTTCTCCTCCAGGCTTTGAATTCAAATGTAGTATTTGTATTGCTGTTGTGTTTGTTTATATATATATTGTAGTATGTTGCAAGCCAGGGAATGTTACTAGGCAATTTACTTCTCAACCCTGTGCCATTTAAGCTGAAGAAATATTTTTTTTTTATTGGAATAAGGGTCAAAATCAGGAACAGCTGGCATAACAAAATATTTAATATTAGCTGAAGAAATTGTTGATTTTGTGAAAGAAAACTAGACTATGCCACTAATATCCGACATAGATTTTATGTTTATATATACTGTGAATTTTATAGTTTTCTTGAGATAACTATAGTTTGTGACCCAGGTATCACAGTGGATGGAAATAGTATGGGGGATGGGAATACCATGAATGCCATGACTCTGCCCATCCACTACATTTTTTCCAAAGTGAATTTCTGCAGGAACAGGGGAGGCTTTGTACCTCGCATTCAGAGGGGCGTGACTGTACAGCACGGGTGCCAGGAGAACCTGGTCTAAGACTGGATGTGGAGGTGACTGTGAAGGCTGTGCTGGCTGCTGGCTCTCAGTAAGCTGGGTCAAGGTGGCCAGTGGGGTGATGGGCAAATATCTGCCAGAGTGGGGTCCACCAGACCACCAGGGACAGGGTTTGTCTGCTACAGGCAGGTAGGGGTTAAGGAGGGGGAACCACTGTGCCACCAGGGAATTCTTGCATTTTTCCAAACAAGGATGGGAATCAGGGCTGGTGAGAGACCGCTGGACCACCAGGGAGTGTACTGTTTTTAAACAAGGATGGGAATCAGGGCATGGAAGGGGGATGTGGTCCAACACACTGAGCCACTGCAGTAGCATGTAGTGGAGTCCATAATGGGCATACAAATGACCTTATAGTGCTGTGGGTTCATCTGCATCTTTGTTTGAATATTTGCCCATGGGGTGCAGAACTAACCAGTGTGTGGTGCGCCTTACCCTATGGTTGGTCTTTAGCTCATACCCCTGTAGCACAGCACAAAGCATGGTGAACACTGACTGGATGCCACGCTACCATGGCTGATAGTCAGATGAATAGTGCAGCCAGTTCAGATCATGCTATTCATTTGAATATGGTGCTAGAGCCAGTTGTTCACATTTTTTCATGTGGTACCCCCTATGCGCGTGCAGCTGACTGGCTTTGAATATGGGGTCCATAATGCCTTACCTATTAGATAAGTACAGTTTGATTTGGGTGCAACATGTTTTGTGGGTATATAATTACATGATGACACTAATTTAAGGTTGGAAGGAACTGTAGGTTTTGAAAGACTTATTGAAATAAGTGCTGCATTACCTACAACATTTAGTAGATCAACAGCATAGGGAAGTAAAAAAAAAATAACTAGAAACAATAAAGTTCCACTAGAACTCTGATTTCTTTACTTCTATGTTGTAATACTATTTGTATCTCTGCAGCTCTCTCTACTCAGGCTACTATTCATTCCTCATTTTTACCTTTATTTTAACAGATCTGGCCAGATGTTGACTGTCTACCTTTCAGATACGTATCTTATCTTATCTTGTTTAATTCTAACCTCTAATCTCTCCTCTAGAACCTCTGACACTTTTGTCTCCACATCCTTCTCTGTGTTTTTCTTTTAGATACTACCAGAATACCCCAAACCCAAGCCAAGCCAATCCAACCTTGGTCACTGTGATTCGAACAGAGCAGGTAAGTTATATTTAATGTAGGGGTTAAAATTTGATTTTGCAGCTATTAGCCAGCAGGGCTAGTGACTGGGAAAACTGATTTTCTTGTTTGGCAACCAGGTAAAAATCCCTGCAGACTTCTCCACTGGCCCTGCTGGTGTACTTACTGAAGTGTTACCTTCTCCAGTACAAATTCACAGGGCTAGCTAAAGGAAAATATTACTAGCTAGATACAAAATCTGCTACATTTAGGTAGTGGGACAGTGACAATTTTGATGCCAGTGAAGGAGGTAGGGCTAGTGTCAAGTGCCAAGGAAGGAAGTACTGTCAGCAGGGGCCGAGTGTCTGGAGAGTGGGATGCTAGTGTCTTGGGCTTTGGAGATGGGTCAGCTAGGTCTGAGTTGTAGAAGAGGGGTAGTTTCGAGCCTGGGAGGAAGAGTGGGAGGAGTATAAAAGCCTCTGGTGTTGGGAGGTGGTATCAGAGGCCCCAGGACAGGTGGGCAACGTGTATATATGTTCTCAAATGGCTGAGGAGGAAGGGGTGGTTTGTGGAGTAGAAAACCCAGGTGGAAGGAGGTGATATCCATAGGTTTAGAAAAGTGATGCTAGAGAGGAAGGTGTTCCAAAGGACTGTGGTGAAAGAGAAGGAGGGTGATGCAGGGTTAGTCAGAAAGTAGAGGCAGGGGTTGGTGGAGAAGGAGCCAGGGTATGTTGGATTTGAACGCACAGTCAAGGAAGCTACTGTAGGGGGGGGCGTGGAAACATACAGTGCAGGTGCTTGTGGAGGAGGGGGGTATCATGGAAGCCAGGAGGAAGGTGGAAGGTGTTGGGTGCTGTGACAGTGGTGGCTGGTGTTGGGTGCCGTAGATGGTTAGGTCAGGGCACCAGAGGCAACCAGTCAGAGTACTGGCGGGAGGCTGATGTCAGAGGCAACACCACCCACACACACCGCAGGAACCAGGGCACCAACCAGCATGGTGCAGTGGGCAGGGACACACACCGCACACCGCAGATCCACCCACCCAAAGCCTATGGGGTACAGGAGCACAACGTGCGGAACGGCAGCATAACCACAAATGCTGAGTGCCCAAACAAACCACCAAGACACGTCCATAGAGGCCTGCCCATGCCAAAAGATCCAACCTGACTGACTACTGGCTGGCATCAGTACCACCCATACCTGATAGTGTTCTACTGGGCATGGGCACTCACCGCTCCAGATCCATCTATGCCTATGTCCCAGCTGCATAGTGATGGTCAACTATCCATAATGGTTCCACTGAACACACATTGATGCACAGGATAAATTAATAGCCCATTCACCACACACAGCTGCCGCGACCACCGCATCCACTGGTGTCGGTACTAGATGTGCAGTGCAGTTCAGCTACAACTGTGTCACTGTCAGATGGCCTGTGGCCAAGGGGGTTCTGATGCTGAGGACATGTCCTGCTGGACAGCGACGTTGTCCAGCACCGGCGTGCAGGGATATGTGTGCAACACTGCGCAGCATGGTGCTCAACCCACAGGGACACATGTACCCAGGCACCGAAGCCCTGTTGCACAGGCCCCTACTTGCAAGGGTGTTCTGTGGTTTGCAGCCCTCACACTTGATTGCCAGCACTCTACTGCCGAAGCCCTGAACACCCAGAACCGCTGCAGACACAGGTGACTGGTGTTAGGTGCCGTCGTGAAGGTGAGCTGGTAGGGTACCAGGAGTCAGGTGCTAGTGTCAGTGCTGTAGAGGAAGGAGTGTCTGGAGCCATGGAGGAGGGCTAATCTTGGATACTGTGGAGGTAGGTGCTAGTTTCGGTGTTTGGAGGAGGTTCATGTTAAGTACATAACACTGTAGGATGATTAAACAACAAAGCATGGTGAATAAAGTTTTCAGACCCCGCTAAAGCCCACTCTTGACGCAACGCACACCTCTTGACGTGTGGTGTTGGACCACTTCCTCCCTGTGCCCCCACTAGCAACCTTGAAAGGATACCACAGAACTACAAGAACTGCTTGCCTGGGCAACACTTAAAGGAGATGGGGATATTTATTTTGGCCTGGTATGGAGCTATTTTCAGACTAACCAACCTGACGTTTGTTGGAGGTCTCCTGACCAGACCAGACTCTGCTGATAAGTTGCTAGAAGCTGCAGGCACATACAGAGAAACGAACCCCCACCATCCAGAACAAGTTGTTTGATTGAGTTATGACATAATGGGCATGAGAGCAGCCCATTGCCTCAGATGTCATAACCTCATAAATCGAGAGGCTAATAGACATTCAGCAGTAGATGGGTTCATTACACATAATGATATGAAGAGGAGTTTCCAAAACATACAAGGACAGACAAACCCCTCGCAAATTGCAAACGTTTGGAGGAGGTGTTATGTTGGCACATAACACTGTGGGGATGATTAAACACCAAAAGCATGAGTGAATAAAGTTTTCAGACCCTGCTTAAAAGCCTCCACTCTTGGGATGCAACGTACCACCTCTTGGACGTGTGGTGTTGGACTCACTTCCCTCCCTGTGCCCCTCACTAGGCAATCCCTTGAAAGGAATACTCAAGGTGAACTACAAAGAACTGTTTAGCCTGAGCAACACTTAAAGGAGATGGGGGATATTTATTTATTTTGGCCTGGTAATGAGAGCTATTTTCAGACTCTAACCAACCTGACGTTTGTTGGAGGTCTCCTGACCAGACCAGACTTTGCTTATGAGATTTGCTAGAAGGCTGCAGGCACATACAGAGAATAATGAACCCCCTACCATGCAGAACAAGCTGTACTGATTGAGGTTAGTGACATAATGGGCATGAGAGCAAAGCTCGATTGCCCTCAAGATGTCACTAACCTCATAAATTGTGAGGTTAACAGAGTATATCTGTTATGAGGTGGTCCATTATACATAATGATGAAGAGGAGTTTCCAAACATACAAGGACAGATGTCTCATAAGTGTTGAGTTTAAAACAGCAGCCAGTACTGTTTTTTACCGTGTTATTTTGAAATTGTGTTTCTGTGAAGGGTTCTTCGTCTCAATCAGATTGTGCTTCAGGCCCTGTGTCTGGTTTGCTGGAGCAGGAGTGTGACTGCGCAGCTGTTCAGAGAAATAATTCCGGTTCTAAATGGTGAATTATTTCTCTGAGCATTCTAAAAGGTGGACTACTGAGTTTAGAAACCACTGCAGAAGCTGGCTTTGTACTAATATTCAGGATGGCCCAATTGCAATCCCCCACCCCACCACAACCCAGAGCATGGCCACCCTGCTCAATTTGTCAGGTGCACAATACAGCAGGAAAGCACCGAGTAAGAGGGAGTGCCTAGAGTGCCAGGTCTCATTGATACTGTTAGGAAAGATCAATTTCTGCATTTCATGAATAATATTTAGAAAATGGGTCTCATAAAACCTGCACGCTGAATGGTTAAGGCCCCCTGCCACAGGTGCTGTTATTTTTTAACAACGCCCAATAAAAAAAACAAGTCCCAGTTCGGGGTGCCCCATTACTTACGATATTATTGGGCATCTCGAATTGTCACACTGAGCAGCTGCCATTGTTTTGCCTCCCTTATTGACTCACCAGCCCCCCACCACCACACCACTCTCTATAAAAAAGTAATTAACTCTCAGTGCGACGCTGCTTCTGTTCCTCCACGACTCCTCACAGAAAAAAAGAAACACATCCTGATTTGCACGCTTACTTTGTTTTTCCTGATGTCGGCTTGCTCAACCGCCCTGAAAGTGAAAACACCTGACCTTTCTTCCAGTCCCGCTCATGTTACATTTTTATCGCCAGCACAGCGCTACAAAATATTCGATACACAGATCACATTTTATGTAAAAATCGGAATCTATTCACTACTGTTAGCGCTTTTCCTGGAGCAGGTATTAACAACATAAAGGATATGTTCCCAGGGCTACAAGAACACACCAATTCCCCTCTCACCCTGATTCAAGCAGAACTAAATGATCTTGGTAAAAGATCTATATTACAAATTCAGAGGGATTTTGAAGCAATTGGGGATTCTATAAAAGGGCAAGGGGTAAGCTGATTATTTCAGGTCTCCTTCAATACCTGGGCAGGAATTGAAAAGCAAAGGGATATCTTGACTTTAAATGGTTGGTTGAAACGATGGTGTACAAAGGAAGGGTTCTGTTTTTTAGAGAACTGGACTGGCTTTTTGAACAAAAATATTTTTGCAAGGGATGGTGTGCATTTAAACAGACAGGGCAAATGCATCTTTGCCACTAGACTACAACACCAGATCGATTTCTGTTTAAACCATTAGATGGGGGGAATACTATGCACCAGGACACTAATTGTAATAGGACAATTTGTTTGACCCCTCCTGATTGGAATTGTGTAATTAATGCTTGAGGCTTGGGAATAAGTTTGATGAACTTATCCTATTACTGAGCAATTAAATGTCCATATGTGCTGTTACAGAAACATGGTGGGTGAAAATGATACATGGGACTAAACATATTCCAGGTTACACACTGTATCATAAGGATAAGTACTATTAAGGAGGAGGGTGTACTGTATGTGTCAAGCCTTATAAATGTAGAGAACATTGAACTCACACAGCTGCCAACTATTGAGGCTCAGAATTGGTTCAAAATATTTCCCAAAATGGCAGCATGGTTAATGTGGGGTAGTTTAGTAGACCTCCAGCAATTTACAAGAGGATGATATTCAGTTACTTGGAATTTATGGAGAAGATATCGCCCTCTAAAACACCTGTTGATGGGAGACTTCAAACTCCATGGTATTAGTTGGAATAATTTGTATACTTCATCTTCTGCTGAAAATAAATATTTGCATTTATTCTTATTAGCAAATTTGGAACAAACAGTTAATACCAGTACGAGGGGAAATAATATTCTGGATTTAGTATTGCATAATATGTCAAATCAAATTTCCAGTTGCTCAGTACTTCATCCTTGGGCTCCAGTGACCATTCTATTACTTATCCTTAGCGGAATTTAGGACAAGACCAAGGCAACACTACACTTTTTACAATTTTAAAAAGCAGATTTTTTTCAGGAATGATATCAGAATATGCATCTTGGGACTGGCAACACTCTTTCTAGATCATTCACTTTCTGATATGTGGCAAATGCTGATTAGTAAGCTAACTTCCTCGACTAATAAATATATTCCTGTTATTAATAAAAAGGATAAAATGAATTTGAAAAGGCCATGGATAAATAAATCTGTCAAAAAACATATTAAACACAAAAATAGGGCCTATAAAAGAGCTATGTCTTGTGGATCTAAGATAAGTTGGGATATTTATAAATTACATAGTATTAAAAGGACTAAAAAGGATTTTGAAGAACGATTGGCTAGAAATTTGGGAAATAATTATAAATCCTTTTATAAATATATTAACAAAAAGGGTGGTACTCCGACTATTGGTCTGTTAAAAATATTCTGGTGACTTAGTAGTAGATAAGATGTATGGCTGATATGTGTAATCAGTTTTCATCAGTATTCAATCCTCAAACTGAATCTACTAAGAAGCATAATGACCATATCACCAGTGAGTTTTTACAATAGACATTAACACCGTGCTTAAATTACTTCTAAAATTTGGACCCCTTCAAGTCTCCAGGGCCAGATGGCCTTCACCCCCGGATCCTTAAAGAATTAACATTTCCCTTAGTAGGACCTATAACTGCTTTATTTAATAAATCCATACAGGAAGGGAAGGTTATTGATGCCTGGAGACAGGCAACTGTGGTTCTGATCCATAAAAAAGGTTCTAGGCAGGAGGTGTCAAATTATAGACCCGTCAGTTTGACATCCATTTTGGGAAAACTATTAGAAGAACTCATAAAAGAACATCTATATACCTTGATAGAACCAGATTCTACCCAACATGGGTTTGTTAAAGCTAGATCATGCCAGACAAACCTGTTAAATTTTTATAATGGAGTAAGCATGGCATTGGAGAGGGGCAAAGCCGTGGATGTCGTGTTTCTGGATTTCTCCAAGGCTTTCGATAAGGTCCCTCATGGTCATATTATCGAGGATATGATAAACCTTGGTATAGGTGGAAATATAACAAGATGGGTGGAATCATGGTTGAGAGGACACTCTCAGAGAGTGTGAGTCAAGGGTTCTTTTTCGGACTGGGATGAAGTGACTAGTGGTGTGCACAGGGTTGGATTCTGAGTGCCGTGTCTGTTTAACCTATACATAGAATCATTAAAAACTAGAACAGATGTCTGGATAACAAAGTTTGCCGACAATACGTGTATAGGTTACTCAATTATTAATATTGAGAATAGTAATACCCTTCAGTTGGCCCTAAATGAGCTTTATGAGTGGGCTATTTTTAAAAAATTACCCTTCAATTTAGATAAATGTGTGGTAATGCATTTTGGAATGAAAAATATACACTCTAAATATCATCTGGGCGGAATGATCCTTAAAACTGTTAGTAATGAGCGTGATTTGGGTATCAGAATTTCAAATGATCTCAGCCCCAAACTCCATTGCCAGGCTGTCATTAAAAAGGCAGCCGGAGTGCTACATTGTATTAATAAACATATCAGTAGTAGGAGATGTGATGTTATACTTCCATTATTTTCTTCATTGGTGAGGCCTCATTTGGAGTATTGTGCCCAGTTTTGGGCACCAGGGGATAAAGGTACCATAAAATCCATGGAAAAAATCCAACATAGAGCAACTAAAAATATCATTGAAGTTAGAAGTCTTGATTATCATGCTAGACTAGTCTTCACTGGGGTTGTTTTGATCTTGGAATATCACAGACTAAGGGTGATTTGTGTCTGGTATTCAAAGCTATGCATGATAATGAGTTGTGTAGTTAATAGGGTTGAATTATGAACAAAATCTATTCTACCAGGGCACACCCATTACAACTAAGAATAGAACAGTGTAAATCAACAAAAAGAAGTAATTGGTTTACAATAAGAGTATGTAAAATTTGGAATAGTTTACCTGTGGATATAGTGTCATGCAAAAGTGTTGATACCTTCAAAAGACATTTGGACATTTACTCAAAACAAAATTGTATAGTAGGATATAATTAATTTTAGGCGAGCATTATGGACTAAGGTCTTCTAGCTCTGTATGACCTATGATACCTATGATACCTATGATACAATAAATTAACCTTGTACACCCCTCAATGAAAAAAACACATTGTTTCTCTTTACAGTTTACTTTCCTGAAATGCTGCTGGCTCCCTCGAGCTTCATCCAAGTAATGTTCGCTGATTCTTCTAAGTCACGCGACACTGTGGTGCTGTCCAGTTCCAATTCAAAAGAAGCCAGCGCAGTATCACCACAGAAGTAAATTAACTTGTTTTTTCTTCTTGGGACTTAGTACAAACAGATTAACACACATCTCATGATACAACACGCATGCTCTTGTTTTACTGCTGGAGGTGGACACTAGACAGAATGTCTTAGTTACCGGGGGGGGGGGTGAGCAACAGTAAATGGAACAACACACAAACACAGGGACTACTTTACAAAAAAAAATAAATTGTTCACACTTTTTGAGTTTTCAGAGGCAGTTCCTCTAATATTTGATTACTTAAAATTTACACATATGTCCATTTTCTAATTGTAATAATACCCTCCAGGGTGGGTGTTATGGGATATAACGGACCTTCCAGGGGTTATAAGGCCCTCCGCCAGTGGTGTCAGGCCTCATTACGCCACTGGGTGATCTGTTATATCCCAATAATGCCCACCCTGTCAGGAATTATTACTTGCATACCACTCTGCCTCCCCCCCATTACAGTGGTAGCATTCTGGTGCTGACAGACTCTGTTTGTTGGAGGGTCATTGGGGGTCGAGGATGCTTAAACATCCAAAGAACTGCTCTACTCCCAGGGGAGGAATTGCAGAGCATTGCTTGGGATGGGGGGGGAATCTGCAGTTTAACAGAAGCAAGGCCATGGGAGCTAGTGAGCCACATTAGTCCAAAGCAGGGAAGTCTGAAGTAGTTAAGGGGTATGGCCATGGGAACAGAACTGGGGTGGGCAGAGCAGCCCAGACCTGGGGTTGTCCTGGGGAGGCCATGGGAGCTGGGGAGCAAAGTAGACCAGAGATTTGGGGCAGAGGAAGCGGTGGACTATGGATAGAACCAGGGTAGATGGTGGCTAGTGTGAGGTGGAATGTAGTGATCTAGGGGCAGGGCCATGGGAACTGGGAGTCAACCAGGGCATCCTAGGGATGGTGCAGGGTGGAACTGGGATAGGTGGGGGCCAATAGTTGGGTTAGGGCTGAGGGAGGAAGGATGGTGGCTCGGGCATTGCAGAGGAGCTGGGTGGTCCACCGCAGGACCATGGGAACTGGGGTGACCAAGAGGACCAGCGGCCAGAGATCTGTTAATCAAATGGGGCAGGGCCATACAAGCCTGGAGGGACAGGTAAGCCTGGGACAAGGGAGCTGGTATAGACCAGATGAAGCTTCATTGGAACACAGAGTGCCAAGGTGGGCCAGGGTAGCCTGGTGCTAAGGAAGGGGGCAGGGCTAAGGGAGCTATGGTGAGGCAGGTTGGCCTGGGTTGTCTGTAGCAGGGGGAGCTGACACCTTTAATGGGGATTGGAGGTGCGGTGGTGGGGGCCACTATCCACCCACGTAATGGTTGTATATATTTACAGTTTCTTTTAACAGTAATAGGGGTGTGAGGGGGGAAGAAGAGAGTGGGGCAGCTGCAATATAAGGGTGCTAACTGCACATTTGAGCAGAGTAACTTAATAGACCATAAGGCCTGTTTCTGCTGGTAGATTTCGTATACAGTACCACCTAGTCTTCTTCCATACTTTCTAGTTTTTGAGAAATTAAGGTACACATTGGTCATGTTTCTTTTTGTAAAGTTTACTTTGAGCAAACACATTTCAAATATATCTCTCTCTGTCTCTATCTCTGTCTCCTGGATTTCAGCAGGACAGATTTCATTAAGATAAAGGACTAATTTAGGGAGGCTATGCAGGGATACGATGACATAAGGGGAGTAGTGAAATAGTGGGATAAGATAAGGGAAGCCCTGCACATGGTAGCAAACTACTGTGCCAGACCGTGCAGCAAGAGCAAAAGAAAGAGGAAACCATGTGGTTCTTGAGGGGAGTAGCAGAGTTAGCAAAAGGAAAAAAAGATTACAGTTCTGAGGTACAAGGCAACACAAAGTAAGGAAGACAGGCAAGAAGAATACTTGGAAAAATGAAAGGAGGCAAACAAGGCAGTAAGGACAGTGAAGGCCAAAACTGAAGAAAAGCTAGCTAAATTGGTGAAGGAAGGAGGGAAAGCGTTCTTTAGTTATATTAGTGAGAGAAGGAAAACAGGGAGGGATTGTGAGACTTGGAGCAGAGGGAGGCAGGGTAGTGGAGAAAGACATTGACAGTGTGGTAGCAGGAAGCTTTGTGACTTGAGCTGGAAAGGTACCTGTTTAGGGGGTTTTGCTGGTGCAGCTGAGTGTCTCAGTAAGGGTCTGCTGGGGTAGCTGATTGTCTGCCTCTAGTACTCAGGAGGGACCCAACCTCCCCTATCCACCCCTAACACATTACATCCTTTATACTGGTAGTTTGTGACATCATACGGTACCTGATGTCTGCATACACACACTGTTAGCTTGACTGGACACACACTGGACTGTTTGTGTTTGTGAGACTTGGGAATGCTATTGGTGGGTTTGTGATTGGATTTGTAAACAACTGCAGTCAGTGTAGAGAGACTGCATTCCACTTTCCTGTATAGGTAGTATGGACCATGGGTAGGATTGCGGAGTGCAGTGGTTGTGGGGCACCAGTGTGGATGAACATACTGTGGAGGCTGGGATGGTGCCCAATATGCCACAGGCTAAGCAGGCTCAAGGAAGCGGTTCAGTGGCTTGGCAGGAAGCTGGAGAGGTTGAGAGGTGAGGGAAGGGTTGCATTGGTAGAATGACTGATATCTGAGAGTATCGGGGGGCACCACAGAGAAGGAACAGTTAGTCAAGGGGGCAAACTAGACAGGAAGCCAGTTGATGAAGGGTGGATGCTAGTAGGGCCTAGCAAAAGAGGAGCAGCAGTAGGCAGGAGACAAGAGAAAACACATAGTAAGGCAAAGAGAGTAGGGAGCATGTTTGCTGCACTACTAACACATGGGGAAGAGGACGCAGGAGGAGATTGCACAAGGGATAGTACTCACGAAGAGGAGGGATGGTGGCATTGCTAGTGGAGAGATTGAGAATGGCGTGGCAGGGGAGGGATAATACTCAGAGAAGAGAGGAGGGAGAGGAAGGTTTACAGTCAAACAGGAGGAGGGGAAAGGGTCTCAATTGAGAGGAGCAGGGGAAGACATTGGGGCAAATGGTAAAAGCACCATCTTGAGTGGCCTCGGGAATGAGAACCTGGGTGGGGGGGTGGCAACGGGCACAAGGAAAGAGGAGGGGATGTACTGGTGTTGGGGGACTCCATACTCAAGGGGATCAGATGGGGCAGCAAGGGGGGAGAGGCACTGTTGGATATGGGTGGAATCCATACCAGGATTAAAGGCAAACAAGGCAGGACAGGCAATTCTAAGGTGCACAAGGAGGGGTAGGAGGAAATCGCAAACTGTAGTACATGTGGGGACAAATAACCTAGCGGGGAAAACAGTTGAGGTAACAAGGGACAGGTTTGAGGAAGTGGAAAGGTTGTGCTAGGAGACTGGGGAGTCTGTGGCCTTCTCAGAGGTGCTCCCAGTATCCTGCTCAAGCCCAGTGAGAAAGGAGAGAATTAGGGAGTTGAATGCATGGTTGGTGGAATGCTGTTGAACTAAGGGTATGGTGTCGTGGGTGGCTTGGGCAGTACCTGGGATAATAACAATCTGTTTGCAACGGATAGGCTGCACCTGAGTGAGGAGAGAAAGGAGGTATTAAAGCAAAGACTGGAGAGGTATACTGTGACAAAAGTGGATTTAAACTGGGGGGGGGTTGCAAGTAGACAGCAGATAGGCAGGAATCCGATAGAGTGGAGTCACGGCCAACCCCCCCCAAGCTAGCAGGAAAGGACTTGGGGCAGCTGAGAAAGGAAGGAGAGAGTAGAAGGGAAGAGATGGAGGGTGATGAAGGGAAAGGGGCATGATGGAGGGTGGTCTTGCTGAATGGGAGAAGCTTAGGCAACAAATCAGCTGAGCTACAGGCACTCTTGGCAGTGTGGAGGGTGGATATTGCAGCTGTCACGGAAATGTGAGCAAGTGAGCACCAGAACTGGGATCTGGCAAATTATACAGGAAGGACTGTAAGGGGGGAGTCGCTGGGGTGACAATCTATGGGAGAGATGGGATCAAATGCACCAGGGCCGAGGGGGAAGAAAGGAGAATATAGGTAACCTGGCTTCCGCTCCTAGATTAAAGGGGTAGGAAACTGAGGATTGGGGTGGTATACAAGCCTCTGCTCCAGTCTGAGGAGCTTGACCAGGAGTTAGTGGGACAAATCAGAAAGGTATGTAGAAAAATGAAGGTGGTCATTGTGGGGGATTTCAACTTGCCAGGGGTTGACCGGAGCATTCCGGTCACCTCCAGTGCTAGGGGGAAAGTGTTCCTGGATGCGATCCAGGAGGGTCTCCTGATGCAGTTGGTCAGTGTTACCTACTAGGCTAAAGAACTCTTTAGATCTGGTATTGACTAATGGGGAGACAGTAAGGAAAATAAGGGTGGAGGATCCACTAGCTGACAGAGATCACCAAACGGTGTAGTTTAATATCACAATGTGCGTGGAGCCAGAGAAATCAGTAACTCGGGTGGTAAACTTCAGGGAGGCGGACTTTGTGAGGATGTGGGTAGTACCTAAAGGAAAACTGGAGGGCATAAGGCAGGAGATGGACATGGAGCAGAAATGGGATAATATTAAACGGGGGGATCACAGAGAGAATGGAAGTCTGCAGCAAAACACAGAGTAAGAGGAGCAGAGCAAGGAAACCATGCTGGTTGAACAGCGAGGTAGTGGATGTAGTGAGGGCAAAATGAGAGGTGCACCAGAAGTATAGGAGGACAGAGAAGGAAGGGGACAGGGAAGAATATGCAAGATGGTCCAGGGAGGTGACCAGAAAAGTGAGAGAAGCCAAGGCCCAGAGGGAGCTGAGATTAGTGCAGGGAATTAACGGGGGTGGGGGAGAAATACTTCAGATACATCAGGGAGAAAATGTGCAAGGAGACAATAGTGAGGATAAAAAAGGGTGCGGAGTGGACTGAAAAGGGTGAAGAACAGGCAGAATCACTGAATGAATACTATTGCTCAGTGTTCACAGAAGAAAGTGGGGGGAGCGCTACCATCATGATCTGGGAGGGTTGGGATGGGGGAGAGAGGAGGTGATAGATGGAAGAATTGAGGGAGGTAGAGTCCTAGAGGGACTGAGGGCACTGAGGCTTGGCAAGGCACCAGGTCCAAATGGTATCCACCCCAGGGTGCTAAGGGATGGTGGAGGAGTTGGCGGAGCCACTGGCAGTTCTGTACAGCACCTCACTGGAGTTGGGATGTGTGCCACTAGATTGGAGGATGGCACATGTAGTGCCATTACACAAGAGCGGACCAAGGGATGAAACGGGTGATTATCGCCCGCTAAGTCTCACCTCCATATTGTGCAGACTCATGGAAATGATACAAAAGGAAAGACTGGTGTCATACCTGGAGGACAATGGCCTCCAGGATGTGAGGCAGCATGGATTTGTTTAGGGGAAGTCTTGTCAAATCAACCTGATACAATATTATGACTAGGTGACAGGTGAGCTGGATAAGGGTCATGCGGTGGATGTTCTTTACTTGGACTTCAACAAGGCCTTTGATTCGATGCCTTATGTGTGGCTTGGGGGAAGCTAACTTCTGTAGGGGTAGGGGCAAAAATGACAAACTGGATTACATGCTGGCTGCGGAAGGCTGCAACGGGTGGTGGTGGGAGGGGAGCTCTCAACTCCAAAGCCGGTGATGAGCATGGTGCCTCAGGGCTCTGGGCTGGGACCAGTATTTTTTGGGCTCTTCATATCAGACATTGTGCATGGGGTGGTGAGCAGGATAAGTCTGTTCGCAGATGACACCAAAATGGGAGCAGTGGTGGATAGAGAGATGGAAGCAGCTGCAGGGGGACCTAAGCAAGCTAGAGGAGTGGTCAGATAGATGGCAGCTGTGGTTCAATGCAAAGAAGTATCAAGTTATGCACTTCAGGGCAAAGAACCCAAAGAAAGGATACTGGCTTAGAGGGGTTAAGCTGAGGATCACTGAGGAGGAGAAGGACCTAGGGGTAATCTTAACAGGGACCATGAACAACACTTCCTAATGCAGGAGAGTGGTTAAAAAGTGAACAAAATGCTGAGGTGTATAGCGAGGATGCTTTTGTCCAGGTGAAGAAAAGTGATCTTGCCCATCTACAGGTTGCTGGTAAGGCTGTACTTGGAGAATTGTGTGTAGTTTAGGAGGCCATACCTGAAGCGTGATATTAGGCTACTGGAGGGGGTACAGAGGAGGACAATGAAGATATGTGGAATATAGGGGAGAGACTATGAAAGCAGGCTGGGAGACCTGAATATGTACACCCTGGAGGATAGAAGGGACAGGGGGGACATGATAGAGAAATTCTAGTATCTGAGGGGTACTCAATAAGGATGGGGAGATGGGGTCTTTAAGCTAAGGAGGGACACCAGGTGGCACGGGCTAATAATAGAGGGGGGGAAATATTTAGGAGGGAAATGAGGAGACACCATTTCATGGAGAGGGTGGTAGCAAAATGGAATATACTACCAGAATGGGTGGTATCATGTAAATCTGTGAACAGCTTTAAAAGGGCATGGGACAGGAAACAGGGGACAGTGAGGGTGGGGGAGGTGGTTGGCTGCTGTGGGATGACAAAGGGAAGGGGGTGGGGCAGCTGCAAACTAGAAGTGCTAGCTGCACACTCAAGCAAACTTAGATAAACCAGGTGGTCTGTTTCTGCTAACACGTTCGTATGTTCCTATAATGTGACTGCCCTCAATAAATACTGCCCCGTATTCACAGAAGAAGACTATGGGGATGGTCCCACATTAATTGAGAAGGGCAAACGGGGAGGAGGGGTGGACATAAAACCTTTTTCAGAGGACAGAGTAAAAAGAGCACCAGAACAGCTCAGCGTGGATAAAGCTATGGGGCCTGGTGGGATACTCCCGAGGATCCTAAAGGAGCTCTGGGGGGGAACTGGCTAAACCTCTGGCTAAGCTGTTCAGTGGATTACTAGAAACAGTCGTGGTTCTGAACAGGCATGGTTCTGAAGGAGGGCACAAGTGATAACCCTGCAAAAAAGTGGTAGCAAGGAGAAGGCAGGAAACTACTGCCCAGTCAGTTTGACTTTGATAATAGGTAAAATGATAGGAAACCCTACTTAAGAAAAGATTGGTGGACTACCTAGAGACAAGGGGGCTGCTGGACCCAAGGCAGGGAGGCCATGCCAGACCAACTTGATTTCTTTGAACGGGTGACAAAGGAAATAGACCAGGGCAGAGAGGTAGATCTGACCTATCTAGACTTCAGGAAGGCCTTCGACACATTTCCACACAGGAGACTAATTCAGAAGCTGGCAAATCTGGGGGTGGGGACAGAGGTGGTCACATGGGTTGTAAACTGGTTGAGTAACAAAACACAAAGGGTGGTGGTAAATGGGGTTAGCTCACAGAAGGGACCGGTAACAAGTGGTGTACCCCAGGGATCAGTGCTGGGACCAGTGCTCTTCAATGTCTTCATAAGCAATGTTGCAGAGGGTCTAGAAGGGTCTAAAAGGGAGGGTTAGCCTACTTGTGGATGATACACAGCTATGTAACAGGGTAGATTCACAGAAAGGTATAGAAAAATGAGGATGTATCTGAAGAGGCTAGAAAACTGGTCCAAGGAATGGCAGTTGGGTTTCAATGCAAAGAAGTGCAAGATTATGCACTTAGGAAGGGGGAATCCTGGGGCTGAGTATGAACTAGACTGGAGGCCACCACAGAGGAAAAGGATCTAGGGGTAGGCATAGAAGACAACCTCACAGTGGCTAAACAGTGCGACAAAGCAGTTGGAAAGAGTGACAGAATGCTAGGGTGCATAGAGAGGGGTATAACAAGTAGAAGGAGGGAAGTAGTGGTACCGTTGTACTACTCCCTAGTAAGGCCTCATCTGGAGTATTATGTTCAGTTCTGGAGGCCCCATCTCCAAAAAGGCAGACAGGATGGAGACTGTACAGAGGAGGGCAACAAAAATGGTGTTGGGGATGCGGCATAAGTCATATGAGGAGATACTCAGAGCTCTAAATGTGTACTCCCTGGAGGAAAGGAGGGGGGTGCATGATAGAGATTTTCAAATATTTAAAGGGGATCAACAGGGTACCAGAGGGGGACATGATAAAGCCTTTCAAATATCTAAAGGGGATACACAGGATACCAGAAGAGAGCATCTTTCACATGAAGGGAAATTGCAGAACAAGGGGCACAGCATGAGACTAAAGGGGGAAAACCTAGAGGGAACTTGAGGAAATTCTACTTCACTGAAAGGGTGGTGGAAAGATGAAACAGTCTCCCACAGGAAGTGATGGGGTGGCCACAGTTCAGGGTTTCAAGAATGTGTGTGATAGACACATGGGAATTATCAAGCTAGGGTGAAGAGGGCTTTGTAGCATCTAGGGTACCTTAAGCATTAGAAAGAGTGATAGAGCCACAAGGTCCTTATCTGCTGACAACATCTTTGTATCTGTGTGTATCCAGTAATAACTTCCTTACTGACCTGTAACTGTAGTGGGTGGAGAGCATCATAATTGTCGGCTTTAAGGTGTAAGTACAGACGTATATCATTAAATGTACTCAGATATTGTTAGGCCTATAAGCATGATTTAGAATGGATTTAAAAAAAGTGTACATTTATTGCAGTTTTCTTCTAATGAACATAAAAAATGTAGTATACAACTGTGTTTTAATGTTCAAGTTTATTCATCACTCCTTTTAGTCATAAAGTAACATGCCTATGTAGCTTCAGTAATTATTTTTTCACTTTAGGTGGTTTTGCACAGCAAATAATCTGGACCCTCCATTTGATGTAATCTTCTTCAAACTGGTCGAATGTCAGCAAAGATAAGTTTATTTTTATTGATAAAGGCTTTTATTTTGGGAGTTAAAGAAGTTGGGCAAACATCTTTTTATGTGCCATAAAATCTTGCCTATCTTGCCCCTCCCCACTTGTGCATATAGACGTGTAGTGGGGACAGGGAGCCAGATGCAAGTGGAGTGGAAGATGCCAACGGGCATCCAGTTGGATTCCCATTCTGCCAGCAGACTGGATATCCTGAACCATGCAGAGTAGGGGATCATGGGTACTGGTGTACCATTACATTAAGGAGATGTGTGTAAAAGTGCCAGTACATTTTACAGTAAAGTATGTTAAAGTGCCAGTACATATTGGAGCACTAACAGAGGTAGATACATTAGAAAACCAAGGGTGTAGGCAACAGCATTTCTGTATTGCTTTTGTAACTCCTAGGTGGTGCTATCCCAAGGGCTACTACCCCTGGCTGCTTGGCTAGTAGCAGGTTAAGGGGCCTGAGTTCTGAAATGGGTGCCTCCACCCAGAGGTCAGGGTTGGTAGTGGTCAAGCTAACCTGGGCACAGCCCTCCGGGACATTGTAACCTCTCTCTTTCCTTACTAGTGGCTGGAACAATACACAATAATCATTTTCACAATACCCCTGATACATCACACAAGTACCTACACTGTTTGCACTTACCACCTGGGCTTTCCTCTGGCTCGGCCCTGGGGACCCCCTGTAAAACAAGGTTATACACAGCAAATAACAGCAGTACAGTACTCTTGTACAAACTGGAACCACACTCAGGGTAAATGCAAAAAAGAGTTAGATCTGATTTATTTAAGGGGCTTGAACAAGGGAGGGGCGTAATCAGGTTAATTTGCTTAAAGGCTTTATCAATCAAAGAGTTATGCATGCACTTCACAGTCCATAAACAGTCACACACTCTGGGTACCCAGATGGAGAATGGCGGGCTAGCCAGGAACGCTGCAGCTGGCTGGGGCTCTGTGATGGAAGAAAACAGCATGCACAACACACACTATTTGTAATCCGGAGCCGGAGGGCTCAGTTCGTGAAAAGAAAACAACAAGACAATCAGATGACACACTTTTAGATTAGTCTGTTGTTGCAGGGAGCTACCCTAATGATTACTCACAATACCCAACACTGTACACAGGCTGGATGAAAATCGAGACAGCAGGTGGTTAATCTGGAGTGACAGGAGAAGTAGGGCCCACACGATTCACCGAGGTGTTGTTCCTGTTCAAGCGTGGAGCAGGGGGCTGATCCGCAGGCAGGTCTCTTGTTGGTGGCTTTCTCTGTGCAGTGGGGTAGCCTGGCAGGGCCAGCGTGGCATGGCCCAGACCGAATGGAGATGAACATGAATTCAGTCTGATTAGGCTGGATAAAGCTTCCAGCAAGCAGAGCACAGTTCACACAGTGGGGAACCAAATCACGACCCACTTTCAATACACAGCACATTTACATGTAAGGAAATTCTACCACACCAGGCAAACTGCTCTCTGGTCATGATCTCAAAGTCTCTGCACAAACCAGGGATTCAAAAGCAGCTGGAAATCCTGACCGGCCGATCGCATTCAGCAAATCTTCAGTCTTTTTCAGGTTAAAGCCTGGTCGCAGTCCATTGGCTTAAATAGTCCTCACAACTCAGATTCAGTCTGAATAAACTCTATTTTCCCTCTCAGGGACAGCAGGCAGA
The DNA here is from genome assembly GCA_016271365.2 of Neoceratodus forsteri. NCBI lineage: Eukaryota > Metazoa > Chordata > Ceratodontiformes > Ceratodontidae > Neoceratodus > Neoceratodus forsteri. Next base: position 163,409,040 of record CM028132.1, on the reverse strand, counting down.
CAGGCAGGCCAAAACTCAGCCCCTTTCACAGTTCTCCCATACAAAACTGCACAAAACTGCTGCTCAAAATCACTTGAGCTATTACTTCTTCTCTTCTCAGCTCAAAACTGAAACTAGCTGCAGCAGTCTGGGAAATTCCCCAAGATCCAAAAGGTTCGATTGGCTGATCCTCCTGTCAGTCACAACAAAGGCTCCCCCTTCAGGTGCAAAAAGCCCAAAAACTACAATTCCCACAGATTATGACTCCAGACAGCTTTTGTAGTCCGGCTCCATTTTAGGTCCCACCAGTACTGATTGGTCCAATTCGCAGTCCAGGACCAAGATAGTGGAGATAAACAAAACAGTTCTTGCTGCAAAGAAGTCAAGTTAGACAAACTACATTATCATTATCACTCTAAATGATTTTTAGCAAATAGTTACATCTTTCAACAGAGCTTCCTCTCAGATTACTTATGACTGCAATCCAGGCAGCTCGTAAAGAGACAGTGCACAGAGACTTTACAGGCACTCTCTGGCAATCACATTTAAACTGCTAAAACACAGGATGCCAGCCTAGCAGTGAGCATTTAGGCAAGCTCAAGAAAGACTTTCCGGGAACCCCCATTTGTAGGGGGTTACACTTTACACTGCCAATGTGCTCATGGGTGCATGTTGAGCAACACTTGGGTATTAGTACAGCCGAAAACTGTCACTCAACATGAAACCCTGGCCACATGAAGGTTACAAGAGCAGCATACAGACTCTGCATGCCACAGAGGGATAGAGTACAGTCACACCTGCAGTGTTCACAGACGCACACTTTAAATTTGTTTCTTTTATACTAGTGAAGTGGTGGGAATAACAGGACTGGGATACCTTCAAGCCATGATACATCCTATGCTTTGAGGGGCACATACAGCAGGATGGCCTGCAGGCATACAGGCTGCATGCTGTACAGCAGCTGTGCTTGCCAGCTAGCCCAGCTATAGATGCAGCTCACGGGGATGGGTTTTGAATAAGGACCAGCATTCATATGGCCTATATACAGTGCCAGTGCATGGAGGCAAGCTAGGTAGCCTACCCCCATGTACTGACACTGTATACAGGCCATATGCATGCTGCTGCTGCTGCTCAAAATGAATCCCTGTGAGCAGCATCTGCAGCTGGGTTATCTGCAAGCATAGCTGTAGCACAGTGCGTGGCCTATGATGCACAAATTACATATATGTTACTATATAAATACTAATTGAGTACTACAGTACTACTACTTTACCACTATTAAGAATTATACCATGGACATACGTGAACAGCCAATGAAATCATCAGACTGGCAGTTTACCACCGGTGTAAATCCTCTGATAATGGCTGTTGATGAGTATCTAATCCTAACACTAATCCTAATCATCTGCAGCCCAGAAATAAATACAATAAAAATAAAAAAACAAAGCAACCTCTTTAAAAGTTGCATTTAATCATAGTAAAAAAAATGAACCTTGGTATAATCGCAATAAGTCACTCGGAGGATGTGGGTTATCGGGGTATTTACCATGGCTGACGAGGATTTACCCACTGCAGCCATGGTAAATCCCCTGATAACCCACACCCCCTCGTGGCTTATTGCTTAAGTATTCAACTACCCTTCATTAGTCTTCATTGGTATTGTTACACAATTCAGAAGTAATCATTTAAGTAATCATCTAATCTTCACAGCATTGCCTTAATTTGTATAAATTTGCATATAAGACTACCTAACTACTAACCGAATACTTAATTATTATTAAGTTAGTCTTCAAATAGATAGCTCATTTAAATTTTTTGGCTTGTGGACAGACTACTTTACTACTACTGAATACTACCCAAAATTATCATACAATTACTATCTCAATACTAGCAAAAAAGGCAAAAGGATAGTATTCAGATTTCGCTGAGGGTGAGGCCTTTAGAAAGACACTAATGTGAGTACAACTTAATATCTCTAGCACAATCCCTGAGTAGTTTGAAATGCTGCCTGAAACAACACTAGGCCACTAAAACACAGTACAGATGCCAAGAGAAATGATACATTAGGCTAGTCAGACTCAATAGAGCAGTCGCTAAGTAAAATGCAGTAAGGCAAGTGTCCAGACTTCAGATTCCAGGCCCTTAAAGCTCAGCTCTGGAAGGAGGCAAATCACCCGATGAAGAGAGGCAGAAAGAGGCCGTAGAATCTATCAGTCACAGTCGAAGGGCAGAAAATGATACATGCTGCTGAAAGTATCTCTCCAGGAGGTAGCTCACAATTACCTTTAAGGCTCCTACAGTCAGCTCTGCTCCCCGGGTATGTTGCCTGAGTGGTGGCTGTGCTGTGTACTGGGGAGTGGGGTCTGTATGAAGCAGCTGGAGATGGAGTGGGAATGAGTGGAGGATCGGTGACAACAGGAAGAGGATCGACAATGGCAGGATGAGAAGTTGATGGATACCCTGCAAGCAATCAAAGCCCTTAACCCAGGTCAGCCAGATCGAAATATACCGAGAGGCATTAAATTGACTAAATTGATGGAAGCCAATGACAATGAGGCTATCTGAAGACATTTGAGCAGATTCCCCAAACCTGTGCCTGGGCCAGGGATCAATGGGTCATTAGACTGGTTCCTTATTTAACTGGATGGGCTCAACTAGTCTACAGCCACCTAAGTGTACAGGATGCAAACACTTATGACCAGGTTAAGGAGGAGATTCTAAGGTGGTATGAAATAAATGCTGAGACTTACTGGCAGAGGTTTCGCTCACAGAAAATGACTGGCCAGGACACCCCAGAGAGATCTATACCTGACTTAAAGATTTCTGTTGTAAATGGTTGCAACCCACAACAAAGGCTTTAGAACAGATTATGAAATTTATAATCATTGAACAGTTTAGACAGGTTCTTCCCCAAGATGCCCAGGTATGGGCAAAGGAGCATAAACCTGATTCAGCAGAGCGCACTGTCACTCTAACGGAGGACTACCTTGTGGCTAGATCATCCAAGCCCAGAGGATATCAAGGCTCTTCACCCCAATAACCTAATCTGGTAAGAACCTTTGAATATTCTACCCCAAGAAACCCTAACTATGCAAGGAATTATTAGAGAAATGAAGGAGAGGGAAGGAACTATTCAGCTGATGTGATTTGCCACAGTTGCCTAGGGAAGGAACATATTGCCAGAAACTGCTCAAATAAAAGAAAGGAGCCTGCTCATCTAGCTTTAGCTAACTATGGATATGTTACCACTGTAGAGATTGGAAAAGAGCAAATGCTAGGGTTATTAGACTCAGGGAGTTAGCAGACATTGGCCAGGGCAGACCTGATAAAAGAACTAGACATTTCTGGGCCTAATGCCACAGTTATTTGTGCTCATGGGGACATCCATCAGTACCCTACTGCATCTATCACGATGACAGTTGAAAACAGGGAACAAGTTACTACTGTTGGCCTGGTAACCAGACTCCCTGAACCCATTATTATAGGCCAAGACTTCCCAAATTTTGACCAGCTGATGAAAAACTAACAGACTTGTAAAAATCTGGTCACTGTAACCACCAGAGCCCTAGCAAAGTTGGAACAATTACAGCAGGTATTCCCTTTTGAAGAAGGATTATTTGACAGCCCGGTGAAGAGGTGAAAGGGAAAAAAAATGTAAAAAGACTGCAGATACACCAGGATGATATACCTGAGTTGGGAACAAGTCTGCAAGGGCTTATTATAAAAGAGAACAACTGTAGGACATAACCCTAACCCCATTTCTTTCCCAGGTGGATCAAGTGGTTGCAGAGGGACAACCACAATATGTGATTAAAAATGACATTTTATATTGAGTATGTACCCACCCAAATACTAATGAATGTATAGATCAGCTGATGGTGCCCCAGATATATAGGGAGAAGTTGATTCACCTGACCCATAGCCTGTCCATGGCTGGCCATGAAGGGAGAGACCATACCCTTAGTAAAGTGCTTACTAGATTTCTTTGGCCTAACATTTACGACAATGTGGCTGAGTATTGCCATACTTGTCCAGAGTGCCAGTTGGTGGCACTAGCAGGAAAAAGGGATAAAGTACCTCTCCTGCCTATACCAAATGCCATGACTCCATTTGTAATGTAGCAATGGATGTAATGGGCCCCGTATCCAAAAGTTCAGAAGAAAACTGGTTCACTTTGGTGGTTTGCGACTATACCACCAGGTACCCTGAGGCAATACCTCTTTGTACTGTTGCTGCCCCTCGTATTGCCCAGGAGTTAGCCAAACATTTTAGCAGAATGGGTATACTCCAAGAAATCTTAACTAATCAGGGTAGCAATTTCACCTACTCCATCATGAAAGAACTATACCGACTACTAGGTGTGTCAGCATTTAAAACATCTCCTTATCATCCACAAACTGATGGCCTGGTGGAACAGTTTAATAGGACCCTTAAACAAATGTTGAAGTATGTGCAGTAGGAAGGCTGAGATTAGGACAAGTATCTACCCTACACTTGGATGTCTAGAGTGCTTGCCTGGTTAACAAAAGCAAATAAATAAATTCTAGTTGCGTATAGGGAGGTAAACCAAGCCACCACATGGTTTTCCCCTTTCTTGCTGTTGTATGGGAGGAATCCCAGGGTTCCCCCTGGATGTTGTAAAGGAACATTGGGAAGAAGGAAGAAATGTGGGTCAAACTAATATTGTTGATTACATGACAAATTTGTGACAACAATTAAGTATATGGAACTGGCCCATCAAAATGTGTCCCAGAGGCAAGTAGAGCAGAAAGAAACATATGCTCTGGGGCTTAAAAGTAAATATTTCCAATCTGGGGGACAAAGTATTATTGTTGTTGCCATCATCTGAGAATAAGCTTCTTATGAAATGGCAGTGCCCCTATAATAGCCTTCGTCAGACAGAAGTAGTCAACTATGAACTGGAGATGCCAGGACGAAGGCCCCATAAAAAAGTGTACCATGCCAATCTCTTACATAAATGGTACAAGAAACCTACCTTTATGCCCACCATGTTTGTGCACCCAGAGCAGGTTGACACTGAGTTGGAGATTGCTTATAGAAGACTAGAACAAGAAAAGGAAACGGTAGAGGTCCAAGTTAATCCTGAGCTAGACGCAGGGCAGAAGAAGGAGGTACAACAGCACTTCAGGAGAACTTTTACCAATATGCCAGGGAGAGTCAAAGGGGTAGTACATACTATCAAAGTAAACCAATAAATCTATACACCAGAAACCCTATAGGCTGCCTGAAAAGGCCAGACAGGAGGTTATTGAAGTGGTCCACAAAATGGAACAGTTAGGAATTATTGTTTCCTCCCGTAGTGCCTGGTCCTCACCTGTGGTGGTAGTAGATAAAAAGGATGGAGGTATCCGGCTCTATCTGAATTTTCAAAAGATTAATGCAATATCCACCTTTGATGGTTACCCCATGCCCCGCATTGATGAACTCTTAGACACAATAGGGAATGCACAGTACATTAACACCTTAGATCTTACTAAGGGATCTTGGTAGATCCCTGTGGCACTACACACACAGGAAATAACAGCTTTTAGTAAACCAATAGGACTGTACCAATTTATCACCATGTCTTTTGGCCTCCATGGTGCCCCTGTGACTTTTCAGCGCTATATGGATCAAGTACTTAGACCTCATACACAGTACTGTGCCACTTATTTAAATTATGTAGTCATCTTTAGTGCAGATTGGAAAACACACTTAGAACACCTTAGGGCAGTGATACAATCCATCAGAGATGCTGGCCTGATTATAAACCCCACTAAATATGCAGTAGCCTGAACTGAAAGTAAGTATTTGGGATTTGTCACAGGTAAAGGTATGGCTAAGTCAGATGTGGGTAAAATCGAGGCCGTAGCTAACAGTCCCATTCCCAGTACAAAGAAACATGTATGATCCTTCCTTGGGTTGGCCAGTTACTACAGGAGGTTCATACCAAATTTTGCCACCATAGCCACACCCCTTACTGACCTGACTAAGAACAAATGCCTGAGCAAGGTGCAATTGACCCCACAGGGTGATGAGGCATTCAGGAACATTAACGCTATTCTATGTTCCTCCCCAGAGTTAGCCCAGATTTTCAGACCCCTTTTGAGGTACACACTGATGCTTCAGACACAGGTATAGGGGCTGTCCTACCACAACAGAGCAAGGGAGAGGAGCACCTAGTGATATTCATCAGCAGAAAACTCCATGAGAGGGAGCAAACATACTCCACAATGGAGAAGGAATGCTTGGCCATGAGATGAGCCATTGAGGCCCTTAAGTATTATCTGTGGGGTACAGAATTTACCATGCTAACTGACCATAATCCATTGTGCTGGCTGCACCACATGAAGTATAAAAACTCAAGGATTATGCATTGGTATTTAGCACTACCGCCCTACCGATTTTCTGTGAAGCATGGTCAGGGTCCCAACACCAGAATGCTGGCTTTCTGTCCAGTTATGGTACAAATGCGGATGATAAATGAATTGTTACTCATGTATCCTGAATGAAAATAAATGTTTAGATGTGAAGATGAAAGATGACATCTATACAGGTATTGCAAAACCTGTGTAGAAAGCCTCAGGGAATTGAACGGTATCAGTTGATGTTAGCACATCAGGATTCAGATGCCATTTTGATTCGTAGGGTCCCTGACATGGAGCGTCTAATGTGGGTGGGCAGAAGTTCCAACCCTTTCAGGGTTCTGATGGGGTGATTGCCAACAGTAAGGACTGTTGCCCTCTTGTGCAGGGGTGTGTGTGTGTGACAGGGTGAGCCCTGTCTGGGGTGGATGCCCATATGTGGGGTGTCTGGGCCCCCCCCATTCATTTCGCTCTTTCTTTCTGTGGGACAGCTGCTCACACTGGGAATGAAAATGAAATATGTTTGCTGTATGCTTGTCTATTTTAGGGTGTCACATTTAATGATTTAATGGAAATAAAATGAAAAAGATATACGAACATACAAATTGCCAGCAGAAACAGGCCATATGGTCTTTCAAGTCTGCTCAATTGTGCAGCTAGCCAATCAGCATGCAGCCGCCCCACCCTTCCCTCTCCTCCACACCAACCTCCCCCATCACTCTGTCCCCTCCCCTCTTGAAGTATCCCACCATCCTACAGGAAACCACCTCCTCAGGTAGAGTGTTCCACTTGTCCACCACCCTCTCTGTGAAATAATGTCTCCTGACTTCCCTCCTGAATTTAAACCCCTCCAACCTCAGGTGATGCACTCTAGTATCCCTCCCTCTTCTGATCTAGAATATTTCCCCCTTAATAGCCTTGTTCATCCCCTTCAGGTACTTAAAGGTCTCAATTATGTCTCCCCTGTCCCTCCTCTCCTCCAACAAATACATGTTAAGCATGTTCAGCCTTTTTTTGTATGAATTCCCTGCCAACCCCTCGATCGTCTTTGTTGCTCTGCATTGTACCCCCTCCAAAAGTCTGATGTCCCTCTTCAGAAATGGGTGCCAGTACTGCATGCAATATTCCAGGTGGGGTCTGACTAGTGACCTGTACAAGGGAAGGATTACCTCACTATGTCTAGAAGAGATCCCCCTTGCTATACAGCCCAGCACCTTGTTGGCTTTCACTGCTGCATTCCTGCACCGAGCCGAGTTGTTCATATTCCCTGTTATGATCACCCCTAGGTCCTTCTCCTCTGCCTCTGTACTTCCCAACTGTACCCCTCCCAGCTGATAACTCCTCCTCTGGTTCTTAGCTCCGAAGTGCAGTACCTTGCACTTCTTGGCACTGAACCCCAACTGCCATGTTTCCGACCATTCCTGTAGCTTAGTCAGGTCATCCTGCAGTCCTATCCATCCCTTGATGTCATTCACCACCGCCCCCCATCTTGGTATCGTCTGTGAACAGACTGATGTTACTCTGGGTCCCATGTGAGATATCTGCTATGAATATCCCAAACAGCACTGGCCCCAGTACTGATCCCTGTGGCATCCCACTTGTTACTGCTCTTGGTGATGAGAGTTTCCCCTTCATTACCACCCTTTGCTGCCTGCCCTTCAGCCAGTTCATGATCATCTCTCTATCTTAGTACCCACCCCTACATCTTCCAGCTTCCTCCCAGCCTCCCATATGGCCTGGAATCAAAGGCCTTACTGAAGTCCAAGTACGGGGCATCCACTGCATGGCCCTTATCTAGCTTCCTGGTTACCCCATCATAGCGCTCAATCAGGTTTGTCTGGCAGGACCTGCCTGAGACAAACCCATGTTTTGCCCGTCCTGGAGACCATTGTCCTCCAAAAATGTCACCAGCCTCTCTTTAAGGATTGTCTCCATGAGCTTCCCCACAATTGACGTGAGGCTCACTGGTCTGTAGTTACTTGGATTTATCCTTTGGGCCACCTTTGTGAATAGGCACCACATGGGCCAACCTCCAGTACTGTAGTATGCATGTTGTGTGCAGAGATGTATTCAACAGGTCAGCCAGTGGTCCTGCCAGGCTTGCAGCTAGTTTCTTGAGTACCCTAGGGTGAATGCTGTCAGGTCCCAGTGCTTTGTCCACCCGCAGTGCCCTCAGTCCTTCCAGTACTCTGTTCTCTGTAATTTCTCCATCCGTCACCCTTCCCCTCCCCTGCTCCCTCCCCACACCCATGAGGTAACTTCCCCCACTCTCTTCTGTGAATACAGAGCAGAAGTACTCATTCAGTGCCTCTGCCTCTTCCTCCCCCTTTTCTACCCACCCCCCGTCTTTCTTAATTCTCACTATTGGGTCCCTCTTCTTCCTTCTTTCACCAGTGTATCTGAAGAAGTCCTTCTCCCCATCCTTAATGCCCTATGTCAGCCTCAGCTCTCTGGATGCCTTGGCAGCTCTAACTAATCTTGTAACCTCCCTGGATTTCTTTGTATACTCCTTCCTGTCTTCTCCCCTCTCTGATCTCATGAATCTTTGGAATGCTATCCTCTTGGCTCACACCCCCTCTCTTACCTCATTGGTAAGCCAACTGGGCTTCTTTGTCCTTCCCTTCTTACTTTGTATTCTAGTACAAGTCCCAGTAGTATCTGCCAGCCCTGCCCTAATAATACTTCATTTTTGATTGGCATCCATGGTTGGTTGGATTCCCTCCAGATGTCTTAACAGGATTTCCCCTATCTTGATGAAGTCTTCCCCCCTAAAGTCCATCACCCTGGTACCCAAACCTCCAGTTTGCTTCCCCATTCTGAGTGTGAACCACACTGAGTGGTGATCACTCCCCGCCAGAGGGGCTCAACCTCCAGGTCCCTTACAGCCTCCCCGTTTGATAGTACAAGGTCCAGAGTCCTTCCCAACTGAGTTGGCTCACACACCAACTGCACCAGGAAGCTATCCTGGAATGCCTCCACTATAACCTGCTCCCTAGCACATGTGGTGATTGGTGTGCTCCAGTCTACCCCAGGTGGGTTGAAGTCCCCCACCATCACTGTGTTTCCTTTCCCTCTAACCTTCCTAATTTGATCCACCAACTCACTGCCCAGCTCCTCCCCTTGAGTTGGTGCCCTGTACACCACCCCTGTCCTTAGTACTCTGCCCTTTGGATCCTGAAACTGCATCCATAGGGCCTTTGTCCCAGCTTCCTCCCCCTTTTCCCTAACATACCTTATTTCTTCCCTTACATAGACTGCCACCCCCCCCCACCTTTCCTGTTTGCGCTGTGCTTCCTGAACAGCCTATATCCAGGGATCATCATATGCCAGTCCTGGTACAGCATGGCCCAAGTTTTTGTTATGACTGCAATGTCCACCTGCCCCACTGCTAAGAGAGCCTGCACCTCGGCTGATTTGTTTCCTAGGCTCCATGTGGTTAGTAGGGGGGCTGGTTTCTTCCAGCCTCCTTAACCTGTGGCAGATCAGACACTGTCCTTGTTGCCATAATATGTTCATTCCAATAGCTACCCCACACCCATTGCAGGCCACTATTCTACCCATGGTGCCCCCTCTTGTTCCTTGCTGCATCCTGTACCACCCTCTGCCCCATTATAGCTGCTCCACCCCCTAGTGTATCCCTCCCAGTACCACTGCATAACCTGTGGCAGATGTGTTTAGCGACACTACCCTCCACCCTACTCCTATCCCATCCCCACCCCATTTAACCCCCCTTCTCTCCTACCCTGATGCCATCCCCTTTAGCATGGGGGGTAGGCTCATCTGGCTTCCCTCTCTGGAAACTCTGCGTACCAGCTTTCCACTTGCCACCCCCCTTTTCTAGATTAAAGCTACCTTTGTTACTATGTACCCTTCCAACCCCTATTTCAATACTCCCTTCCCCTCCCCGCTCAAGTGTAGCCTGTCCCCTGCATACAGGTCATTATTGTCTCAGGTGCTGCCCAGCCCCCCTACTAACCCATACCCCTTGGTCTGACACCATTCCTGCAACCAGTTGTTGAATTCCCCTATCCTTCCCTTCCTCACAGTACTTGCACAGGATACTGGGAGCACCTCCAAGAAGGCCACTGATTTCCCCACCTCCTTGCACAGCTTCCCCAGTTCCTGGAATCTCCGCTTTACTACCTCCACCATCTCCCCCGACAGGTCATTCATATCCACGTGCACCAAAACATGCGGTTTCCTCCTTTCCCTCCCTGTACACTTGAGAATGGTCTGCCCTGCCTGGCCTGCCATCAACCCAGGAATTGACTCAACCCATATTAGACTATATCTTTCCCCCTTACTGCCCCATCTGATCTCTTTAAGTATGGAGTCCCCCAACATTAGCACTCCCCTCCTCTTGCCCCATTCCTCCCCTCCCCTTTTACCTCTTTGTACATTGCTACAGTCTGCCCTTCCCGCCCCTTAATGTCTCTTCGCCTCCCCATGACCCCCACTCCTCCCCAGCCAGCTCCCTAGCCCCTGGTCTCATGTTATCCTCCACCTTCCCTTCCTTCCCTCCTGGCACCTGTCCCCCTTTATCTACCCCATCAGCACTGCCCCTTCCTCTACACCCCTGCTGCCAACCCATTCCTTTCCAGCTGTGTCCCTCTCCCTGTGCTCCCTGTTACCCTCCTCTAACTGCCTGATCCCGGTGCCCACCATTCCCCTTCCCCATGCCCCTCTCTCCTGGTGCTCCCCTAACTCCCCTTCTTCCACCATTGTTGCCAGCACTGCAAATCTTCTGCCTATCACCCCTGAATTGTCCTGCATTGGCTTCTTCCCCCTGTCTCTTGACCTGACTTCAACGCCTGACCCCCTATCAGATGTGACCCCACACTCCCTCCCTGTCCCCCCCCAACCTAACATCCTTCTCCTGATGCATCCTCCTGTAACCCCTGGGAGAGGCCCTCCTGCCCCCTTTCCCATCCCATCCACCTTCACCCTCTCCAACTCTCTTCCAAGCCACTGCACTCTTTCCTCCAGCCTCCTTAACCTGTGGCAGATCAGACACTGTCCTTGTCGCCATAATATGTTCATTCCAATAGCTACTCCACACCCATTGCAGGCCACTATTCTACCCATGGTGCCCCCTCTTGTTCCTTGCTGCATCCTGTACCACCCTCTGCCCCATTATAGCTGCTCCACCCCTAGTGTATCCTTCCCAGTACCGCTGCATTCCCACTTCTATGTTACTATATTTCTTGTATACCAGTGAGGGTTAATGATGCTCCAATGCCCCTTCCAGGGGTGGTTCACTCAATATACAGTGCCCCCCTCCTCTGATTATTAGGATTCATTTGCCATGATACACCTCCAGGTACTCACTGTCCTGATTGATGATTTGGGGACCTTAGTGACTGAACCTGGTTGTGCTATCCGCCAATAGTAATGTAGAAGCCACCAATGGCCAAGGATTCCCACCCGTGTATATCAGGTGAATCTGGGGGAGGGAGGGTTTTGGGCCTCCCCAGCTCTCATGGGAGTCTGTCAGCCAATAGGTACCAGTGCCCCTCACTCCTTCCCCTGCGGATGCCTAACGTGATCCTGCCTGAATTGGCAATGGAGCTGTCCTCCTTATTACAGCCACATCCTGCCAGATGATACAAGCATCCTCTCCCAGACAGTGCTTTACCAGCCACAAGAAAGGAAGCCACATACAGCAAATTGCAAAATGCACCTCCCTTTCTACCTCCCTGCCAGACGAAAGAAAACACCACCACCCCAGACTGTGAAACAAACAGTACCCGAGGATGTTTTTACTTCCCTTTGGTCATTTGCTTCCAGCACTTTCATCCTTCCTGGTCACCTTCTCCAGCCCCCTCCATCATTTTCAGCACAGCAGCAGCCCTTCAAATCCCCCTCAGAGAACACTTCTCCCGGTGCACGTGGCCTGCAACACTACCCACTCCCTCGCTCCCGGGCTCTGCTCCATTTGATTAGTTTCCATGCGGCCTCAACTCATATAGGCCCCCTTCCCTTTGTTCAGCCTTCGCACCCTTTTTCAGATACCCAATTGTGCTTTCAGGCCTCCCCCAGCTCTCACAGGAGTCTATCAGCCACTAGCACCAGTGCCTCTTGCTCCTTCCCCCATGGCCGCTTCCCACGATCCTGCCTGAATTGGTGATGGAGCTGTCCTCCTCACCCTAGCTTACTCTCAATCCCCTTCATTCTGCAGTCCTCATGCTCCACTCCCTCCCTCTGCTATCCCCACTCAAACCCCAAAAAATCCCACTCAGCCTGCCGGACGAAATACCTCCCTCTCCACCAAGAGTTAAGCACAATTACGGTATTCCTGTAGGCAGTAAGCACTCAGTCAAAATCCCCTTGTTGCAGTCACATCCTGTTGGATGAAACAAAACCCCCACTCACCCTGCCAGATGAAATAACTCCCTCTCCACCGAGAGTTAAGCACAATTACAGTACTCCAGTATGACAAGTTCCAAGGGTTGGCAGGAGAAGGGAGAAGAGGAGCCCACCCTTGTTCTTCCATGCCCCTTGCAAACCCAGTGAAACCCTCATGGACTTACTATGTTATTAAAACTGTCTTTTGAGATGAAACAAAATGGAAACATAAACCCCCCTTAACATAAAGCCCCCTTAAGCAAGAAAAGAGGAATTGAGTCTAAGCTAAGAAAATTATCATGTATGAACATGTATATCTTTACTGTTTCATGGGGAACTCCTCAGAATAAGAGGTTTATACTGGTTTTAGCACAAAGGGGTGGATCACTTGATGGTGATGTCATCCATGAAAGGTGTAAAAATCCACCACTTGGAGTAACAAAGGTAGATAGGGGAATCAGTTGAATACTGACTACCAAGAGCGGAGGACCTCAGAAGTGTGTGTTCATTTCCACACTGTTCTATTTCCAAAGGCTGAGGCTAAGCCTCAGGAATTTCCAAAATTAGAACGTTTGCTGGATATTGGACATTGAACAACCTTTTGCTTTTTGTATGTTTATTATTTTAATTTTTTTGTTTTCTGATTTGAATAAAATAATGCATGGCTGCATTTTTATGCACCTGACTTCAGTAGCGTAGCAAAATCCCAGAGGGCCTGGGTGCAAGGCAATGTTACAGGGCCCTTCCCCAGTTTTGAATAAACTTCAAAATTATGATTTGGGCCCCTCAATCCTCATGGACCCGGGTGCCACTGCACCCCCTCCATCCTTGTAGCTATGCCTCTGCCTGACTTCTGGTTTGTTATGTTTGTTTTATCTCACACCTTCACACTGCTAGCTGCTATCCCTGCTTCTCTTTGTTTCTCCTGGTAACTCTCCCTATCCTCCTCCTTCTGTGTCCTCTTGTACCTTCTAAATGCTAGATTTTTGCCTTTACTTTCTCTGCTACTTCTCTAGAGAACCATAGCTGTCTCTTTTTTTCTTGACTTCGTTAACCTGCCTGACACAGAGATTTGTTGACTTTTCAATGCCCCCCTCTTTATTTTTGCCCATTGTTCCTTGATTCCCTCATTTCCCTATCCCTGCTAAGGTGTCCCTGAGGAATTCTCCCATTTTCTTAAAATTGGCCCTTCTGAAGTCCAGGATTCTTGTCTTAGTGTGGCACAATTCTGACTTGTTCTTCTATTGAGGAACACCATACGGTGATCACTGGTCTCCAGGTGGCCAACCACTGTGATGTCAACAACACTGTCCCTGTTTGTTAGTACCAGGTTCAGTACTGCCCCTCACAAGTGGGTTCCTTATCTAGTTTCCTGAGGAATGCTCCTTGCAGGGAGTCCAGGATGTCCCTACTTCTGACTGTTGCAGCAGCTGGTAGGCTCCAATCCATGACTGTTAGATTGAAGTCCCCTTCTAGCAACACCACCCCTTTGCATGCCATCCTTTGGATTGCTTCCATCCTATCTTTATCCAGCTTTCCCCCCTGTGCTGGAGGTCTGTAGATCACTCCTGTGTGAATAATGCCCCCACTCCATGTCTCGAGGGTGACCCACATTACCTCCACTCCTCCCTGCTCTCTCTCTCTCTCTCTCTCTCTGTATTTCCATATCACTTTTGTTCTCCCTGACATAAACAACCACTCCTCCCCCCTTTTTAGGGCTGTGGATGGAATTTATAGCCCTTCTGTCATCTGTAGCTCTAAAACAGCATTTCTTAGAACATCCATTTTAGACATTTGTATGTATTCCTCCACAGCGGCAAAGTAGTTCACCCCCCCCCCGATATTTGCTATTTGTTTCTCTATGTTAAAGGAATCCGAAGAGGGGAGGGGGATGCTACTGTATTGTACCTCAGAACTTCTCAGGATATTAACAAAAAACACTTTTTAAACTGCTGTTTCTATTATCTGTCCAGCTCAGTCTAACACCTAGGGGACTCATTTCTTCTTGGTTTTTGTGAAAACAAAAGTCATCTGTAGACTCAGTGTCAGATTACATACTCTTGGAATGCAGATTGCTAGCTGCCTGACATTCCTTTCCACAGCACAGATTGCAGGCGAGGAGTGGAAACAGAAGACTTGTTGTTCTCACTTTAGAATATGATGTACTGAATGTGTGTTTAGTTGCAGGGTCAGGGCCTTGAAGAAAATAATAACATTTAAGTAACTAATTCAAGATTCCATCAGATGGTCAGAAAAAGTTTGAGAGAATTTGTGTAAAAACTAACAAATGAAAGATACAAAATATAGCATGCACACTAGCCTCTGAGACTGGAAGGACAGAAGGCTGTGGGTTATATCACCACACTAGGCATGTGGGTTAAAGAGCTTGTGTACTGCCTAAAACTAATAATAGATTTTAAAAGCAGTCAACCATTACCTTTTATATTTGAAGTACTTTATCTTTTTCCTTTGTTTAATTAGAAGATTGTTTACCTGATGTCAATATGTGTGATGTGTGGAGCAGAACTCTTGTGTGGCAGCTGACATAACTTGCTATACTGCCCCCACTACATCACCAGCATTGTGACCTCACTGACTGTGACATCACTGCTACTTAGGAACAGCAATTCAGTGACTGTCAGGTCATTCACATGTGATTTCAATGAAAGGTGCAAAAAATAGCATGCACACTGGCCTCTGAGACTGGTAGATCAGACGACTGTGGGTTCTGTCCCCACACTAGGCATGTGGATTAAAGAACTTGTGTACTGCCTAAAACTAATAGTATATTTTAAAAGCAGTCAGCTATTACCTTTTATATTTGAGGTACTTTATCTTTTCTCTTTGTTTAATTAGAAGATTGTTTACCTGATGTTAATATGGGTGATGTGTGGAACAGCACTCTGTGCGGCAGCTGGCATAGCTAACTATACTGTCTCCACTACATCACCAGCATCGTGACCTCAGTGACTATGACTTCACTGCTACTTAGGAACAGCAATTCAGTGACTACCAGGTCATTCACATGTGATTTCACTGTCAGTGAAATCACAATGCTGATGATGTCTTGGGGGTCAGTAGAGCTAGATATGTCAGCTGCTATGCTAAGAGCTGTTCCACACATCCACCACAACATTATGACATAGAAGACTCTCTAAAGGGAAAAAGGGAAAAGGAAGGTACTTCAGAAATAAAATGCTGCAACTGATTACTTCTTAAAATTTATATTATTTTCCTGTCTGCCTGGTTTTTATTTTATTTTATTTTTTGAGATATTCAGAAAGACCTTTGAGTCAAAGACTCATTTTCAAAGGTTCCACATCATACATAGAAGAGAACAGGAATAATATTTACAGGTTGCTGTACATTACATAATCTTACAATTATTTAACATGGTTGCACATTTGTTCAGTGAGAGAACTACCCTTCCAGGATAACATGATTTACAAATGATTTGCACAGCCATAAAGTAGCAGAGAGGTTCTAAAGGGGCTGTTTGTCCAAAATAAGTTAGCTCATAGAAGCCATTGGCATGGAGGACTCAAAGATGTTCTGGGTCACTGGGGGGGCGTCAGTTGCAGTCACAAAGGTTGGAGGCCTGTAGGTGATTCCTTAGTCTGGCTTTGAAAGGGTCAAGCCTAGTTTCATCAGTTATTAGGCTGGGGAGTGCATTAGTCCAGGAAGGGACTTTGTAACTGAAAGTTCACTGGAATTGGGAAGTCCGGCCATGGGGTACCCATAGCAACAGTTTGTTTGAGCAATGGGTTGTTCTGCCTGGTGGTGTTGGGAGGATAATTTGGTCCAGGGCAGGGGAGGTGAGGCCTGGGATTATCTTTTTGGTCATTAGGCAGGTGTGATACCTGATTCTGTTGTCTAAGTTTAGCCAGTTTGTGGTACTGTAGAGGGAGCAGGTGTGTGTGAAGCAATCACATCCAAGGATGAGATGGCAGGCTTTGTTAAACACAAGCCAGAGTCTGTTGAGGGCTGTGGAGGGTGCAGCACTGTAGACAAGAATGCCGTAGTCTAGCAGGGAGAGGATAGAGGAGTTTATGGTAAGTTGTAATCCTTCAGGGGTGAGGCAGTGTTTGTACCGGTAGAGTATGCTTAGTCTGGAGCTAAGGGAAGTTGATAGGTACAGGATATGTTGATTAAAGTTGAGGGCAGGGCTAGTTTGATCCCTAGATATTTAAAGCTGCTTACTTGTTCTAGGGGGGTCTGATTAGCAGTGAGAAATTGGGGGCAGAGGTTCTTGAGTGGGTTCTGGGGATAGGAGAAGATCATGACTTTTGTCTTATTGTAGTTAATTATAAGATGCTGGGTGGTAAGCCATTGTTCAATTTCATGGAAAGAGTGTTGGAGAGTTTGGTGGAGTTTGAGGGGTGCCGGGTCAGAGGTGAACAAGACAGCATTGTCTGCATACAGGAGCAGGTTGCCAGGGCAGGCCGATGGGAGGGAGTTAAGGTATAGACTGAAAAGTAAGGGGCCAAGTATGGAGCCCTGTGGGATACTGGAGCAGATAGGGAGGTGGGGGGACAGGACAGTGCCAACCTTGACCACCTGTGTTCTATCGGAGAGATAGCTAGTGAACCAGTTCATGGCATCATTGGAGAAGCCAGTGTAGGCCAGAGTGTTCAGTAAGATGTCATTTTTGATGGTATCAAATGCCTTAGATAGGTCCACATAGATGGCGCCTGTGAGGTGGCCATGGTCCAAGGCTGAGTGGACATGGGAGGTAAATTCAAGGAGGGCGGTGGTGGTACTATGACCCTTTCAGAAGCCGTGTTGCTGGTTGGATAGAAGGTTAAATTTATTAAGGTGGTCAGTAAGTTGGTCGGCGACTATGCATTCTAGTGCTTTAGATGGGGGGGTAGAATGGAGATGGGGTGGTAGCTGTTTGTGGATGTGCGGTCCCCACTTTTATGGATGGGTGTGATGGAGGCCAATTTCCAGCGGGTGGGGAATTTCCCTTGACAGAGGGAGCAGTTGAGAATGTGGGTGAGTGGGGCTAGGACTTCCAGGAGGGTGAGGCAGAGAAGTCTCAGGTCCAGGGAATCGTGACTATAGTGATAGTGGCTAATGGCATTGGTTAGGTAGGGCTTTGCTGCCTCCAAGGTGAGGACACATAGATAGAAGGGAGGAGCAAGGGGAGGATGAGGGGAGTTTCGGGCAGGTAGGGGATCGAAGAAGTTTTGGGGGAGCACATGGGTGAGATCAGTGAAGGCAGAGTTTAGGGCCGAGGCTATACTGAGGGGGTCAGTGGAGAGGCTTCCATCAATTTGCATTTGGTCAGGTGGCCGACTTGGGGCTTTGCCACAGAGCTCCTTAATATTATTCCAGAATTTGTGCCCAGTGCCCCAGGTGAAGATAAAGGTAGCTTTGTAATAGTCTGCTTTGGCAGTGCATATGGCCCAGGTACACTTGTTTCGGGTCTCCCTATACTGTTGCCTGTCTGGAGGCCGTTGGGTCTCATTAGCTAGTTGCCATAGGGCATCACACTGTCATAGTAGGCCTTGGAGGTGGTCCAAGAACCAAGGGGCATGGTTTTCCTTGGACATAGTTTTGGTGAGGGCGGTGAACTTGTCACAGGCCACATTGAAAGTGGTGATAAATAGGACAAGGGCATGGTCTGGGTTGAGGGTGTTTGCTAGGGGTGTCCAGTCCCAGTCTCTGAGGTGGGCCTTGAGTTGAGCTAGTTTACCAGGCCCAAGTTTGTGTTGTGAAGTAATTTTAGGAGGGGTTTTGAGGGGAGTACCAGACCAGTTGCAGAGTACTGGTGAATGGTCACTTAGAGCATCAGGGAGGGCTAGGGTGCTGGTTATTTTGTGGGGGTGGTTTGTGAATGCTAGATCTAGTAGAGAAGATGTCCCCGTATGGGTATTTACCTGGGTGGGGGTAGTGACGACCTGTGTGAGATCGCGCTCAGCAGCCTCGTTAATGAATGGGGTGGCTGTCTTGGCCAGCCAATTTATGTTGAAGTCCCCCAAGAGTATTTTTTCATGCTTTGGGAGTAGAGTAGCGAGATAGGACATGATGGCTTAGAAGGCTAGCTTCTGGTCTCGGGGAGGGATGTAGGCAGTGGTGAGGAGGAGAGGGGAGGTTGACTTACCTAGCGATAATTTTAGGGTGAGGGCCTGAGCCCTGGAAGTTAGTTGGGGCAGAGGAAGTAGGTGGCCTGAGAGCAAGTCCTTGAGGTAGAGAGCGCAGCCTCCCCCTCGCTTGGTTTGGCTTCACTAGCTCTTTAAATCCCAATACTGACATTATACTGCAGCATTGGGGGGGGGAGCTCGCCTGTCTTTTCTGTCTGCCTGTTCAGGTGGATGTTAAAGATCCTATGGCACTTCTCAAAAAGAGTAGGGTAATTTCCATGGTATCCTGGCCAAATTTCCCCCATTCACTAAAAATGCCACCAACAGCTTAATCGGGTTCAAGTAAGGATTTATGCCATGTTACAATTTCAGTTGGTTACCATCTGCACCCTCCCCCGCCCCTGAAAAGGGACTTCTAGTCTTAGTGGGCCTACCCGGTCAACAAAATTCAATGAATAAATAAAGTCCCCCATTATGCCTTATGGATTCCATATAAATCCAAATCATTCAAAGGCCATCTCGACATATACTTTTAATACCTAACAGCAAATCAGAGCCCTGTTCCTGATAAAAGGCTGCCAACATATTACATTTAAATAAACAACAAAGTCACAAATAATGAACTAGTGGCTTAGGGAAAAATCTACAGGGATTTATAAAGGGATCTGATGCTGCCTCTACAGGGAAAATACAGGAAAATGAGGGCTTGTTACAGGAAAATGGTTATTTGGATCTGGGAGCACTGTGATGATTGTGACTAAACAGAACTATATGGAACCAACAAGAAAATGACTTTAGTCATTTGGTAGGTCTTCACAGCCCTATTGGCTCTGGCTAGAACTTGTTATGTTTGCCGTACACGCTAGTGCAAATTGAACATTTTGCTATGTACAGGGTTTTGAGAGGTGTGTCATGGTGGTCCAGTTCAGAAGACTCTATAAGAGGCTTGACCAATAATCAACAAGCTTCATTATGACACCATTCAGGCATGAAAGTACGAGGACTTCAAAACAATGTGAGGACAGACACATTCATAAATCAGCTCTTTCAGCAAGCACATCTAATCTCATCATGTGCTCTTAGCCTGCCTGCCTGCACCCTTTCTCCTCAGCATTACAGCAATGGAAACTGAAACAGTTTGTTAAATATTGGCTGCCAATTAAACTGGAGATTATATGTTTACCCCCTTCAAAATGCAACAACTTGCACATTTAAATACTATGGCCCGGATATTCAAACTGTGCCAGGCTGTGGCGCAAGCCTGGACGCAGCTCAACTTGGTTGCACAGGGGTGTGGTCTGGGCGATATTCAACGGAGCTGTGCTATGGCTCAGCAGCTTTGAATATTGCACCCTGGCCACTCCCACTGTGCATGGCGCAGTGGCACTGCGCCAGTGCAAGTGGCCAGAGTGGAGCATGGAGATGCGCTAGCGCAAGTGCCATTGCGCCATGCACAGCACCTGTGATATTCAAAAGGGGACAAGCAAATGGGGCCATAATTTATGCAAGGCGCACATGGGGCCATTTGCATATCATTATGGCCCCATTTGCATTCCATTAGCATGCAGGTGCATGGATCCCCGACAACTTGTGCCTGGCACACTGCCAGGCAGCAGCAGTCAGGGACTGATGCCCCCTGCAGCCCGATCTTGGGCATTTGTCTAAATAAAGGAATCCTCGGCTAATATCCCTGGTGGTCCAGTGGATCGCTATGTTCCCAATCGCGGGCATTTGTCCAAATAAAGGAATCCTTGGCTAATATTCCTGGTGGTCCAGTGGACCGCTATATGCCCGATCGCGGGCATCGGTATAATAAATCCCCCGTCCAATATCCCTGGTGGTCCAGTGGACCGATCGCTGCCCGTCGTGGTCATCTGTTTAAATCACCCCCACACCCCTGCCAATATCCCTGGTGGTCCAATGGACTGCACTCTGCCTGATCGTGGGCATCTGTAAAACATAAAAAATTACCTATTAGCCTGGTGGTCTAGTGTACCCCCCTCCCCACCCGCACACTGAGCCCCACTGCCCCACTACCCCTCCGTCAGCCGGCTGGCGGCAGCACCACCACCTTTTACCTTCGCCTCCCGCAACTGACAGCTCGGTAGGGCTGCACGCCCATTGGTTCATTAGCGTGAGTTATCGGGCGCAGTAGCCCATACCGCATTAGACAGTCCAGATATGTGAATGAATCATGAATCATTCACATATCTGGAATATGTAGTACAGTATGGGCTGCACACCCATTGGCCTGGGGCAGCAGGCAGGTGGGGTGCTGCAGCCCACCAGCTGACCGGGGGGAGCGGGGCAGTGGGGCTCAGTGGGCAGGTGGGGATGGGGGTACACTAGACCACCAGGGTAACAGGTCATTTTTTATGTTTTACAGATGCCTCTGCAATGTCCCCAACAAAGACATTGAAGAGGCCCAGCCCCAGCATCAACCACTGTGGCACCCTGCTCATCACCTCTCCCTCTCCAGAGTACTCCGTATTTACCACAACTCTCTGACTCCTGCCATTTAGCCAGTTCTCCACCCACAGAACTATTTTAGGATCCACCCCTAGGCTGTGCAATTTGTCTTCTATGGGGGATGGTGTCAAAGGCCTTTCTGAAGTCCAGAGAGGCCATATCCACCTCACCTCCCTGGTCCTACTTTAGTTACCCAGTCATGCAGTAGATCAGTACAATGAGTTAGTGCAAAACATAGTGCTTATCCAAAATACAGTAAAAGTTAGGCTTAGATGTACAAGTAAATAAATGCCATATAATGACTCTACCAAGCCACAGCGATGGAAATTTTGCCACAATCCTTCACATATATGCAATCCCGCTGACATCACCGACACATCCCAAAAACGACCCACAACATTTGGACTTGAACTTGGTGTCTATGTTTATTAATTCTTGAAATCTATGGTTTGCACATGCTTTATTATTTCCAAAAAGTCTGGACTAAGGGTTGGGACTGAGGAGGGGATGAGGGTTGGGGGACCAATATATACATAAGGTGTGTTTTTAGTACTGCATCTGAGAGGGTCAGGGGCCCAAAAATACATAAGGTGTGATTTTTAGGGCTGTAGCTTGAGAATCACAGAAGAAATGGTAGGGCAGCACAGAGGAAGGGGCGACCAAGAGAGGGGACCGTTGGCAGGGTGGTGGGGTGCAGTGGCTGTGGAACGGCTATGATCCTAAATTGGGCTTGGAGGATGGAGGATGTACTTAGCTGAGGGAGGAGGTGGCAAGGCTAAGGTAGGGGTTAAATGGGGGGGAAGCTGGGAAATGGTGGTAGAGAGACAGGGATGGTATAAGCCAAGGAAGGAGAGGAAAGGGCTGAATGGATTCACTGGAGGATCAGATACACTGTTCCAGAAGTCAAGGGCTTGGGAGGGAGAGGATGAAAGGGGATTCAGAGGGGATAGACCAGAGATGGTAACAGACAGCAGCAAGTCCAGACTTAGGACAGGGATGCCCAAGACAGGAGTAAAGGGGTCAGTGGGAATGGACAGCAGGAAGTCTAGAGGCACAAAAACGACACCTGTAGCTAGAGAAAAGGGGTCAGCTAGGGATCAAGAGGAGTGGAAGACAGTAGGCTCAGGAAAGGGCAGATGGATGCCTAGAATGAAGGACGACAGGCATAATTGAAATGGGCCAGTGGGCAGAAGTAACAAAGAGCTTAGCCCCCCTAGGTATCCTGGGTGAGGACATTGGGGGGGAGGGGGATGCAGGGGGAAGGATCTCAGGTGCAATGGAAGGGGGGTGGAGGGGCGGGCACTTCACATGCAGTGGAAGGGATAGAGGAGTGGATGGGCACATTAGAGACACACCAGAGGGCAGAACTGGGGGAACTAGGGCATAAGAAAAGGGGCAGGAAGGATGCACTGGAAGGGCTCAAGTTGAGCTCCTGGGAGGCTGGAAATGAATTGGAGGAAATCCTGCGGGGCAGGAGCTGCAGTAGGAGGCTGGAGCATGTGCCGGGCAGGGTGCAGGAGAGGGGAGGGAAAATATGCAGACAGGGCAGGTGGTGAGGAGGAAGACTTCCCCAAGTGGGATACGGTGCTCAAAACCTTCTGCAAAGATAGGCAGGACAGGAACAGTTGGAGGGGGATCAAGCACAGTCAGCACAATCTCACACAGTGATGAAGACGGGAGGAGGCCAGGAGCAGATAAAGAGGGGTCAGGTGAAGTAGGCTCATGCTCAAGCAATGATGCAGGAGGGGTTTGCAGGGATGAAGGAAGCCAGGCAGAAGTACAAGGGATGAAGAGGTACAGGAGGGGGAGGTTGGAGGAAAGGCAAAAGGGAGGTGGTAAGGAGGGAAAGATACTGGAGGAGGGTTAGCATCAGGATAGGTTAAGTGATAGGGAACAAATGACAAGCAACAGCAGAAACCAAGTCAGTATTGAACATGAGGAGGAGGCCAAAAGGAGCCAAACCCCGAGACACAAAGCTAGAGGCCAGAAGGACACCCAGGAAGCAGGGGGTAGTAGGGTGGCACTCTTGGGGGACTTAATAATTAAGGGGCTAAAATGGGGAAGGAGAGGAGCAAAAAACAATGCAGTATGTACCAGTGCATGCCAGGGATGACTGAGCTGGAGGTGAGGCAACATATTCCTTCCTGGAGTAAGCAGCAGGATGAAAGGACACATCTGGTGTTTCACCTGGGCACAGATGACTTGGAGGGAAACAGTCTGATGAAAGTACAGGTAAGGTTTGAGGAACTCACTAGGTTCTGTAGAAGCAACACTATTTTTCCTTCCATTTCCTTCTCCGAGGTGTTGCCAGTATCAAGAGTGAGCACACCCAGAAAGGAAAAGATAAGGGCATTCAACAACTGGCTACGGGGGGCATGGCCTGGACCAGGAGAAGATGGCTGCTTGATTCCTTTGCTGTGCCCCAGCCCGGCAAAAATCTGCTCATATTTGACCGCTATGCTGGACTGAAAAATCTTTCTTGCTGACGGTTTCCGTCCTGACCAACCGTTGGTACTTACTACTGCTGTTTTTTTCTAGGGGGATGGCCACGCTCTGGTAACCTGCATGAGCCACGCCATGTAGATTTCGGTCCTGGCCCAGTCTACCTGATGTAAAGTCCCAAGTGCGGTTACAGGCAGATCAGCGGCGCATAGTTCTCCACTTCCCCCCCATTCCCCGTCGGGAGGCGCTTCGTGGGCAGTGAATGTCCTAGTAGGACTGGCATCAGACAGGTGATAATCCAGCAACATTGAAGCTGCCTACGAATCGGGAGTTTTGCCTAAACAGATGGAACAGGCTGGCAGCTCTAGTGAGGGCACTGAGTCCTGGGCAGCCCTCAGCACAATGGATCACCCACAGGTGGGGGAAGCCTTGGCTAATATTACCAAAATGTTGGAGTCACTGCTTAGTGGAGTGGACATAATCAGCACCTCCCTTGCTGGTAACGCTGCGGATGTTCACCACCTTGAAGACCAGCACAACGTCCTTGAGCAGTGTGTGGAGGAGCTGGAAACCCAATATCTAAATACCCTTCACAGGCTTAGGGACCATGAAACTAAACTGGTTCAGTTGTGGCACAGAGCGGAGGATCAGGAAAACCAGAGCGGACGAAATAATATCAGGATCCTCGGGTTGCCAGAGGGGACAGAAGGCCCAACTATGGAGAGGTTCCTAAATGAATGGATCCCCAAGCTCCTCAGTGAATGGTGGAAAGAGCCTGTGGGGGTGGAATGTGCTCATCATGTCTCTGGCAGTCCGAATAGTAATAAGAGCAACCGGACCATAATTGCCTACATACTGCACTTTTCTACTAAAGAGAAAATACTCGGGGCCATGAGAGAAGCTGGGGCGTTGACCTGGAAGGGCCATATTATCTCCTTCTATCGAGACTTTTCCCAGGAGGTTGCAGCTAAATGCAAAGCTTATAACCAGCTGAAGAAGGTGCTGAGTGCAAATGCCATTCAATAGCGATTCAAGAACCTTACCTCCTTGCACCTGTCGAATAATGGACAGTCTTTTCTGGCTGAGTCCCCTCGGGACTCTGAATCCTGGATCTGGAGTCATTGGCCTGGCCTATTATCAGGGACTACATCCCCCAGACACCTTTGGGAACCACGGGACCGCGCAGAGCATGGAACAGGTGGAAAGGGCAATGCTGTTCATAGGGACTCTGATCGCAGACAGACGGGTCCCCACAATAAATATCCCCACTCGCAACGACAGCTTTGGGCCCCAGCAACGAGGCCACTCAGCCTAATCTCGGTATACCCTGTGAGGGTGCAGCAGCCAAATTAGTTGACTCACCAGATTCCTCTCTTCCAATGAAGCAGCGTCAGCAGGCTAGAAGTCCCCATTCCTCAGCATCAGGCAATCCTGCTGCGTCCCCTCCGCCAAAACTTCTCGGGGTGGATAGATCAGCCCTGGATATGGCAAAGCATCTGGAACCTGCAGAGAGCTGATCGGTGGGTCATTCAGAAGACCCAATCCCGTTGGATTGGGCGGAAGCAATAGAAGAGGCCGAAGATGATGTAGCAGCGACCGAGGACCTGCTTAAACCAGGATTTAAAACCTTTGCTGAAGCTCTTATGACATCAAGCAAGGGAGAGCCATTTAAAAATGCATGAAGTATTGAGGCTATGATAGATATGTATATCTCTCTGATGGCTGGCCTGGGCTGCCATACTCCCTATGGGTTGATGGCAAGACTGGAGAGACTTCCGTGTTTCCTCTTTCCTCCCTCTCTGCCTCTGCCTCAGCCGAGACCCGATCCTCATCCCTGAGAACTTTGCTTTCTCCAGTTGTGCACACATGACTATCCTTCTGGGTAGCTGCAGGCCTCTGCTGTATGATGCTGCCCTGTACTGTTAGCTCCTTTTGCACCCCCCTCCCCTTTCCCTGTCCACTAAGTGCGGTGCACGGGCAATTTTTGCCATAAATGCTGGATCTAGTGCTACCACAGGGTGGCTTCACCCTCCTTGTGGGTGTCCTGCTCTGCCATTTCCAAGTGCCCCCCATTCCCCCCTTTTAATTCCCACCTAATCTGATATTTACTCCTGATACTTTGACCTATAATAGTAACTATGAGACTGATAGATCCCTTCCCCTCCACATCCTATTTCCCGACCAGGAGGACGTATCCTGGTACTCACTGGTTGAGGGTGCCTCATCTAGCTCAGGTTGGTCAGGATAGTTGGGACTACCCCAACCCTAGGAGGAAGATCTCAACTCCAATCCAATGGAGGCGGGCTGGGACAGATCACCTATATCTGGTGCGACCTTCTCCCTTTACATATTTGGTGTCTGAAGCAGTGTGGCTGTTGGGTGTACCAACCACCCTTCTCACACGTTCACCTCGGCACCATAACTGAGTTTGTATTGTGTATAGTTAGTTTATACTGTGTGACACTGACATTGTTGTTGGATAATTGTTTTTGTTACCTCTACGGTTTTTCAAGTTTTATAACTGACATCTTAACTTTCTTTGTTTTGCTTAGATTTCGTTTGCAGCTCACAGACGGAACATCTTCCACTGCTATCACTCCTTCTCTCTCAACTCTCGCTTTCTGGGATTACTGATGACACGTATTTCAGCACAAGTCGGTACCCAGGTACTCCCCCCCTTCCTTCTCACTTACTTGTCTCCACTGCTGTTACCAAGTTGGTGAGTACCTTTTTTCTCTATTACATATTTGGTGGTGCACAAAAGAATGACTCAGACCTCAATTGGACCGCGTGGCTGGGAGTGCGTCTCTTGGAATGTGCGTGGACTGAACCACCCGGTAAAATACACTAAAGTTCTGCAATTTTTAAGCTCTATGAGGGCAGATAATAGCTTTACTCCAGGAGACGCACCTTACCACCCGCACGGTCCAGTGGCTAAAGAAGCTTTGGGTGGATACAGTGTTAGCTAGTTGTGCCTCCACGAAATCCAAAGGAGTTGTTATCCTACTACGGAAGTCAGGCCCCTGGACTGTGGAGGCCCAGCACAGGGATTCACAGGGCAGATGGCAATGGCCAAGTTGTCATACCCAGGTGGCAGCTCACAGTAGCCAATGTCTATGGCTTTAACTCAGACACAGGAGTTGTCTACCCTGATCTGAGCAGGCCTTGGCTGAGCTCTCAGCTGAAGAACTCGACATCCTAATCTTGCTGGGAGGGGACCATAACCTGGTGCAAGATATCTTTTTAGATAAATCTCTCCCCACACCACAATCCCATCCAAGAGTCTTAGAATTCCTAAACACCTTAATATCAGAATGGGGGTTGGGGGACCCTTGGAGACTTCGTCACCCGACTGGGTGAGACTATACCTTTTTTTCTAATGCACATGGGACATATAGCTGGCTTGATTTTTGGTTGGCCAACTATGCTGCTCTTCCCGGGATAGTGTCTACCACCATTGACAGTATACTGATATCGGACCATGCCCCGGTGACAATCACTTTTTTGCCCCCAGTGCAAGGACCGCCTTCAACAAGATGGAGGTGTAACCCACTTTTGCTGCAAGATGCAGCATTTCAAGACTTTTTAAAGGAAAAGTCTCACGCCTATTTCACCCTTAATACCCCATGGGAAACCAGTGCAACTATAGTATGTGAAGCCTTCAAGGCATTTATAAGGGGTAGAATTATCTCCTACTCAGTGGCTAAAAACAAACAAAGGGTGCAACAGATATCTGTGCTACAAGGTGAACTTGTAGGCCTGGAAAGGTGCTTTAAGTTATCCACTGCTAATCCACTTAACTCTCCTCTTTTGGCTGACATCACTGGCCTAAAATACAAAATTAATGTATTGTTAAACAGAAAGGTGGAGTGGCAATTAACTCGGGCTAAACATCGCTGCTGGGAGGGAGGGGACAAGGGGGGGGAACTACTAGCCTATTACCTCCAAAAGCAGCAGGCATCCTCTAGGATCCTCGCTTTAAAGACCAAGCCAGGGAAGGTAGCGACTACATCCAAAGCTATTAATGAAACCATGCATCACTTTTATCAAGAACTTTATCAGTCCCAAATCACCTTGTCTGACATTGAGTTAACCAGACACCTGCAAGAGTTCTGCCAAGAAGCCCACCTTCCACTGCTCTCCGACAAACGAGCCCATGCATTGGATGCCCCAGTTACCCAAGATGAACTTCGTCTGGCCTTATCTCACATAGCTAAAGGGAAGGCCCTGGGTACAGACGGGATGTCCGTTGAGTTATATCAATTGTTGCAGAGTGAGATCACTACCCCCCTTTTAAGTGCTCTTCAGGAAGCCCAAAAGGACACTTTACTCCCCTCTACTATGCGGGAGGCCCTCATCACGCTAATCCCCAAAAAAGCATTGGATGGCCTACTTTGTGCGAACTACAGGCCCATATCGCTCCTCCCAGTGGATAACAAGTTACTGGCCAAAGTATTGGCAGCCAGATTGTCCCCAATTCTGTCAGAACTGATTCATCCCTCGCAGACGGGGTTCTCAGCGGGGAAGTCCAGTGCAAATAACTTGCGTCTTATTCTTAACCTTAAATGGTTGGCTCTACAGTCCGATACTCCCATGGCTGCCTTGGCGATTGACTTCTCTAAGGCATTCAACTTTCTGGAGTGGGCATACCTCCACCAGGTTCTACAATTGTATGGTTTTGGACCTCACTTTTGCTCTTGGGTATCCACTCTGTACAATCTACCCACGGCCAGAATCCTTACTAATAAGGACATCCCCCCCCTCCCTGTACAGAGGTACCAGGCAGGGCTGTCCCCTCTCCCCTGTGCTCTTCCTGGTGGCTCTTGACCCACTGATAAGGAAGCTTACTGCCACCCCGAATATCACTGGTATCACAGTGGGTGATTCTTCATATCTAGTCAATGCCTATGCAGACGATATGTTGCTTACGCTTTCTAATCTGCAAGCCTCCGTGCCCTCGATTCTATCCATCCTGCAAGAGTTCACTTCTCTTTCAGGACTCTGGGTGAACCAAGTCGAGTCAAGTCAAGTCATTTTTATTTATAAAGCGCCTTTCAAAATCAAGGCGCTGTACAGAAATAAATAGAACAATAAAATCCAAACATTAAAGTGACCAAAACTAAGACAAATAAGCCAGGGTAAAAAGATATGTCTTTAAAGCATTTTTAAAACTATCAACGGTTGGGCATTCTCTTAACCAGCGAGGTAGAGAATTCCACTGGGTTGGAGCCGAAAGGCAAAGGCACGAGATCCCGATAACTTAAGATCAACCCTGGGAATTCTAGCAACCTCGCTGGTGGAACGGAGGGGACAGAGGGGCCAATACGGAATCAGAATATCTTTCAGGTAACCGGGTCCCTGGTCGTGTAGGGCTTTAAAGGTTAGTAAACCAACCTTAAAGGTGATCCGCCACTGAACAGGCAGCCAGTGCAGTTCGCGGAGCACAGGCGTAATATGACTGGTTCTAAGAGTCCCAGTCAAAAGCCTGGCTGCAGCGTTCTGCACCAGCTGAAGGTGGTGGATATCAACCTCCGGTAGCCCTAGGTAGAGGGAATTGCAGTAGTCCAGACGGGTAGTGACAAAGGCGTGGACCAAAGTTGGAAGGTCCTCCTGGGGAATCAGATGTTTCACCCGGGCGATATTCCTCAGATGATAGAAAGAGGATTTGACAACAGCTGACACCTGAGATTTCAGGGTCAGACCATCATCAAAAATAACACCCAGATTTCGCACCTGTCGAGAGGTAGAGAGCGGAACGCCACCAAGTACTAAACCTGATAGCTGTCCAGCACCCAGACCCACCCCAGGATGACCTGGATCCACGACCAATACTTCAGTCTTATCCGGATTGAGTCTCAACCAACTCGAACTCATCCAAATTCTGATCTCATCCAGGCAGTTATTAAGTACAGAGAGTGCATCACTCTGATCGGGGAGAAAGGACAGATACAGCTGAGTATCATCTGCATAGCAGTGAAAACTCAAACTGTATCGTCTGATGATTTCTCCCAATGGCAGCATATACACTGCAAACAACATGGGAGCTAAAATGGAGCCCTGTGGTACCCCACAAGGCAGGGAGAAGGCGTCAGAGGAATAAATTCCGGTGACAACTCTCTGAGACCTGCCAGTGAGGTAAGAACAAAACCACTTGTGGACTGTACCAGACAGCCCACAAAAAATCCACAGTCGCTCCAATAGCACCCCATGGTCTACAGTGTCAAATGTGGCAGATAGATCAAGAAGGACCAGAATGGTACAAGCCTTTCGATCTCTGGCCATTAGGAGGTCACTCAATACCCGAACAAGTGCAGTCTCAGTACTATGCCTTTTCCTGAAACCAGACTGGAGAGTATCATAGACATTATGAGAAGTAAGATGATCATCCAATTGCAACGCAACTGCCTTTTCAATAACCTTACCAACAAACGGCAGGTTAGAGATAGGCCGGTAGTTAGCTAGACAGTCTGGGTCCAAGGATGATTTTTTTAGGAGTGGTCGAACTACTGCCTCTTTAAGGGAGTCAGGAAAACCCCTCTCAAGGATTTCCAGATAATGTCAGCAAGGATTGGGTAGATAATTTCTACACAACCTACTAACAGCGGTATGGGACCGGATCCAAACTACAACTAGTTGGTCGATTGTTTGGATGATCTTCACAATGTCCACGAATTCTGGGCGTGAAAGTCCAGCCAGACAGACCGAGGGTAAGACACCACCAGTCGTCCACCACAATCCCCGTGAGAGAGGTCGGACCAATGCCGGACCTGATGCTGGCAACCTTATCTGCAAAGTAAGGCTAACTCCTGCATCTAAGCTGAGAGAAGGCTTTAGGCTGAAGACAGACTGGATTGCACAGTCTGTCCACAGTCCGGAAAAGCTGAGCCGATCGATTCTTTGCAGCAGAAATCTCTCTGGACAGGAATTCTGCCTTCTTACGAGTGATTTCTGATTGGTAGCTATCATAATGGGCCAACAATCTAAGCCTGTCAGCATCAAGGCCCGATTTCCGTAAGGCTCTCTCCAGCCTTTGGCCTACTCGCCTTAATTCCTTCAAGGAGCCATCAAACCATGGACTCCTTGGACGGATGGTAAGAGGCCGAACATCGAACAGGTGCAATTTGTCCAGAGCATCTCCACAGCTTATTATAGGCTAATACAAGACCATCTGGACTCATGCATTCACCCGACAGACTCGATAGAATCCAGCACCACCATTAGGTCATTGGAGCCAATACTCCTTAAAGGGCGGGTATTGGACCATCTCCGTAGGGGCAGACCTATTAGAGGGGCCCTGAACTGAACCCTATGGTGTAATGGTCCCACCAACTGACTGGTTCCACCCCAAGTCAGTGATCTCCACACCCAAGAGAAAGACCAGATCTAATGAATGACCCCTATATGGGTAGAGGAGGTAACAACCTGTGTCAGGCCCAGTGTATTCATCAACTGGAGGAGATTTTGACCAAAATGAGATAGTTCATTATCGACCCAGGCATTGAAGTCGCCCAGAGTATTAATCTGGGAAACCTCAACACCAGGTCGACAATGAAGTCTGCAATCTCCTGTAGGAATTTGCCTCCGTTACCTGGTGGACGGTAGACGAGGAGAATCCCACAACCTGCACCCTCGCTCAGGATATATTCAAAAGATCTGGTGTTCCCCAATGGCACATCCACAAGGCCCAGTTCAGATTTAAACATAATGGCCACACCTCCGCCCCTACGATCCAGCCTTGGACGGTGTATCACCGAGAACCCGGCTGGAGTTGCCAAGGCCAATATAGGGCCAGGATTTTCATCCAGCCAGGTCTCAGTGATACAAGCCAGATCATATGACTCAACAAGATCAGCTATAATAGCTGTCTTGTTTTTATAGATCTGGCATTGCACAACACCGCCAAGGCAGGATGAGCTGTCGAGGAAGACCTCAGTAC
This sequence comes from Neoceratodus forsteri, assembly GCA_016271365.2. Classification (NCBI taxonomy): domain Eukaryota; kingdom Metazoa; phylum Chordata; order Ceratodontiformes; family Ceratodontidae; genus Neoceratodus; species Neoceratodus forsteri. The sequence continues at coordinate 163,377,418 of CM028132.1, read as the reverse complement.
CTGTCCGTTTCTTGGGACTTGGGTATGGGGACAAGATAAGAGCCCCTATCCTGACCCCATTTCACCCCAGGATGTCTTCTGGACCCTAAAACCCCAATCCGCCTCCTCTATCCTGTCCCCACAAGGCCCAGCTTTCCACCTTCGCTCTCCTTCTCAAGATGCCCAGTGCTCGACACCTAAAATAGGTGTTGGATGACAGTGGTGGGCAATCAAAGGGACGAGTTCCCTGAGCCTAGTGGGGAATAATGCCCAACCGTCCATTTATTAAAACAAAACAAAATAAACCTACAAATATCGAACCTATAAATAGCACACACACTGTGAATTACTGCTGATTATTAAACAAAATTGTGTTTAAACAATGCAGCACCTGTCACGTGCAACACTGCAGAAGATGTTATAAAATCTCCCAGTACCACCTCTCACATGGCAGGGAATCAGTTAAATAGATCAGATTTATGTAGAGCAAATAAAAATAAATAAATATACAACCACTCTCACCAATTCTAATCCAGAAGTTGGTAAAACCAGAGAAAACAGCAGTCCAAAATGAATAAAATCCAAATAAGATCAACAAGTTCTCAGCAGGTAAATCAATAATAAATATACAAAACGAACAAACAGGAGAGCCCAAAGGTGTCCGACAGATCTTCCAGTGGCTGCTCTTCAAAGACCGAAAGTTCAAACAGTCAATTCAACAAAAGCAGCAAAATACTACAAGGAGACAAAATATGTTTCTTCTGGGAGCAATGCCCCCACAAAACAGTTCTCCGTGCCTTCAAGGAAGCGAATTATATTTCTTCACGGAGCAATACCCCCACTCAGTCGGTGACCTGTGGCTACAGCTGTCTCACAAGTCAGCCCGAACAGCCGACCCTAAGGCAGCTTAGAAGAGGCCCTAGTCCCCCCAGCTCCCTGGGAAGCACCCAGGGCGACTCCTGCCCGGTCGGAGACCAAGTAGTGGACTGCAATCCCCACAGAATCCAAAACAATTCTCCGTGCCAGTAAATCCACGAAAGGCCCCAGAAAAAGTTCATCCACATAAATGAGCCCTCCGGTGCAGTACAAAGTCCAGCTCCAGCAAAACCTCCTGACGAGTTCTCCGGAACTGATCCACAATCCTCAGCAGTCGCCACCTTCCCAGTCCATTACAGGACAGCCTGCAAATCCCAAAAATCCAAAAGGAACTCAATCAGTCCTAAGAGTTCAAAAAGCAGCACAATGGGACAGCAGGGAACCAGTCCACTCCACAACGCAGGCTCAAAACTCTGCCGTACAGGATGCAAACCGCCAACAGTAGCCAGCGGGCAAAAAAACGATACAGAAAACGGAAACCGGAGAAACAAACTCAAAATACAGTTTTTCACGTAAACACAAAGTTACTAATTAACTCACTCCTTCAGCCCTATCTAACTAAAATAAAGATGATAAATAACAGTAAAACTGAAAATAGAGTTAAAACAAACAGCGCTAAAACGCTGGCAGGCTCAGCACAGCCGCCATGTTGCACTTTCCCAAGCTTAGAGTTTCCCAAGTTTTAGAGTTCAAAAGAAAACCACACTTTCTCCATTAAATAAGAAATGCAGTAGGCATTGTCTGCTTGGCACGGATATTACATGGGCCCCACAAGGCTTCCCCTATCTGGGTATCACAATTACATCAGCCTGGAAAGATTTAGAATCAGTTAACTTCCCCCCCCTTCTGTCATCATTAGCAGCCGAGATACAACTGTGGAGGAAGTTACGCCTCACCTTGAAAGGGAAAGTTGAAGCCATTCAAATGTTTATTTTTTCCAGGGTCTCCTACTTACTTTCAAACCTGTCTATTCCCCTCACTCAGAAGCCATCTCAGGCCTTAGATAGGCTAGTGGCACTGTTCCTCTGGGAGGGCAAGGCCCCTAGATGGGGATGTGCGAAGATGCATGCCCATTGGACCAAGGGGGGGTTTAAAACTCCCCTGGTTCATGGGGTATCAGCTTGCCTTTCGGATGGCCCAGGCTATGGCCTGGTTCACCCCTCGCTCTCCCCCGTGGATTCAGTTAGAAACCACCCTGTCGCCAAGGGTTCCTCTTTTTTCTCTCCTGTCTGGCAGACAATCCCTGGGGCAACATGTGACGCTCCTTATGAAAGAGACATGCAGATCCTGGTGTAGTGTGATGGCTTTAGCTAGGGTTCCGAAAGCGGACTACCCCCCTCCTCTTCGCTATGCCCTGATTTGGAATAACCCCCTTATCACGATGGATCATAAACCGTTCCTTTGGAAACACTGGGCCTCTAAGCACATCAGTATGGTTGCAGATTTCCTCTTTCCAAACACGTACATACTGATGTCCTTTGAACAGCTCAGGGACAAATATGGCCTGCCATCCCAAGATTTTTGGAAATTTCTCCAATTAAGGAGTGCCCTAACTCCCCTTCTCAAGTCTGCCTCATCCCAATCCAAATGGAGCTGCCTAGATAATCTTCACCAACCCATCGGTGGCAAGGGCCTTGTAGGCTCCCTGTATAGAACACTTAGAGACACCCAGCCGGATACCTCCCTCTCTAGCAAAACTGCATGGGACTGAGACCTTTCACACCCTATATCCCCCTCAGCAGTCATCAGAATGTCTCAGGGTGGCCCATACAGCTTATGAAGACTCCAAGAGCCAGCTACTTCAACTTAAAATTTTACTTAGATGACATAAGACCCCTGCAATCCTTTTCAGCCGTCAGCTAATCTTGCAGGATAAATGTTGGAGATGTCAATCTTCTCCAGCCCTCTTGCTTCACATACTCTGGTCTTGCCCAACAATACATACTTTCTGGACGCAAGTCCTGAAGGACTACTCCGCCATATTAGGCACACAAATCTCCCTTCAGCACTACCCCCTGTTACTGGGGGATGCCTCCCCATTGACTGTACTCTCCTATTATAGCAAAGCGTGGGTCATGGTTGCAGTTATGGAAGCAAAAAGAGCTCTCCTGTTGAAATGGAGGAACCCTTCCCCTCCTACAATTTTGCACTGGCGGGCGGCTATGGCTAGACTGGCCATCTTTGAGAGACTCATGGCAGCAGCTAAGGGTAAACTGGACGGTTATCATCTTAAATGGGATGCATGTTTGCACTCTCATATCTGCATGGTTGCGCCCCCCCATTGCAAAATCCCCCTACTGGTTAAATATGGATTGTGATAATTGATGGGGTCCCCCCTCTCCAAAGGTAGTTCATGCTTTTGTTCCCCACCACTGTGGTCTGTGTCTTCTGTTCATTTCCTACCTCTCTTGTTACTCCCTGGATACTTTCTGACCTGGTTGCTATCTCTCTGGCCGACTCTACCTGTAAAAGTTTTGTCCGGCCCATTCTAACCAGCTGTTCTTTACATATTATCCCAAATGTGTGTCTGTGGCTGCTTACAGTATGATGTAGACAGATAATGTAAGGTATAGATGGTTTGGAATCCATTATGGAATTTCAGATGTGTTAAGATAAGTTGTTTCTTTCTTAAGTCAGGTATATTGGCAATTGATGTATAATCTGACAGTTGGTATACGTTTGTCTGAAACTGGAACTGCTAATGCTGATATAGATAGCACTGTATTGTGTATCATATCAATATTGTGCAAAGTTTGGAAAATCAATAACATTTTACATGATAAAAAAACAAACAATTGGCTACAAGATTGGTGCAGTCGAATGGGGTTTGGCTGGTTAGGTGACTGGGTCTCTACATGGGAGGAGGAGGCACTGTATGCCCATGACAGGCTCCACCTGAGATCTTCAGGGGCAGCTGCACTAAAGAGTAAACTGGGGGACTTCTTGGCAAGGCAAGGGACTTCAATTTAAACTAAAAAAGGGGGCTAAGGACAGGGCCATCCTTATGGGAGACAGAGCAGACAGGCGATCAGCCCCCCACAAGTCACAACACCCATCAAGGGATCAGTTAGTGGCAGGGAAGGACAGGATGGGGCTACATGTTGGAGGACTTTGGTTGCAAGTGCCAGGAGCCTTGGGAACAAAATGGGAGAACTGGAGGCCACCATGATGGAGGAGAACCTAGACACTGTAGTAATGAGTGAGACTTGGTGGAATGAGCACCAACCCTGGGAGACGGTGATCCCAGGGTATTGTTTGTTTAGGAAGGATCAGGAGGGGAAGAGGGGTGGAGGGGTGGCATTATATGTCAGGGAAGGGATTGGGGTCAAGGAAGGGCAGGATGAGAAAGGGGAAATGGAGATAATGTGGGTCACCCTAGACAGGGAACAGGGGCAAAGTCTATAGGCCTCCTATTCAGGGGAAGGAAGGGGATAGACACTTCATAGAATCAATAGAGAATGGCATGGAATGGGGAACTTGTGCTAGTTGGGGACTTAAACCTTCTGGGTATCAACTAGAAGGCCCAGAAAGCAATCTCCACAAGGAGCAGGGGCATCTTAGAGGCTCTGCAGGGCATATTCCTGCAGCAAAGGGTCAGTGAGCCCACTAGGGGTGTAAATGTGTTGGATGTAGTCCTCACAAGAGGGGACAGTGTGGAGGAGGTGGAGGTGGAGGAAGAGCTTGGTACCAGTGATCACAGGGCTGTCAGGTTCAGGGTAAGAGCAGGCAGGGAGAGGGTTAGGACGAGGACCAAGGTAATGGACTTCAGGAAGGCTGACTTTCCTGGAATGAGGAAAGAAGTTAGGGAAGAAATGCTGAGGATAGGGGATGTGCAGGGGGTGGAGGAATTATGGGCAGCCATCAAGGGAGGGGTATATAAAGCCATGGACTCATGTATAAAAAGGATAAGGAAGAACAGAAGATGAAAAAGACCTCTATGGTTCACTAGAGAGGTGGTGTTAGGGGTCAAGGAGAAGACTAGAGCATTCAAGAGGTACAGGAGGACACAGGAGGATGAGGACAGGGAAACTTACAAGGAAAAAAGAAAGGAGGCGGGGCAAAAGATAAGGAGGGCTAAGGAAGCCACTGAGGAGAGGATAGTGAAGCAGACAAAGTGGGGGGACAAAACCTTCTTTAGGTATGTAGGAGAAAGGAGGAGAGAACAGCATGGAATTGGAAGGATAAGGGAAGAAAATGAAACAATACTGGTAGGGGATTTTGAAAAGCAGAGGCACTGAATAGCTATTTTGCTTCCATCTTCATGGAGAAAAGGGAGGGCAGGGGACCAGAACGGGTTGGGGAGGGTGACAGCCACAGGCAGGTGGGTGTGGCAGATTTCACAGATGAAGGAGTAAGGGAAGAGCTGGGTAGACTTAGGGTGGACAAGGCAATGGGGCCTGATGGAATACACCCAAGGGTTCTCAAGGAAGTGAAGGATGTACTGGCGCCGCATCTGGCGAGGCTATGTAACTTGTCCTTGGTCACAGGGGTGGTGCCAAGAGACAGGAAGAGGGCATAGGTGGTCGCACTACATAAGGAGGGGAGGAAGGATGAGGTAGAAAACTACCATCCCATTAGTATTACCTCAGTGGTGGGGAAGGTTATGGAAACACTACTTAAAATCAGGTTGATAGAATACTTGGAGATAAATTGCATGCAGGATGACAGGCAGCATGACTTCACCATGGGGAAGTCCTGTCAGACCAACCTGATAGAGTTTTTTGATGGGGTGATGCAGATAGTGGAACAGGGAGGAGCGGTGGACGTGGCCTATCTGGATTTCAGTAAGGCCTTCGACACCGTTCCGCATGACGAAATGGTGCATAGGCTGGACAGACATGGGGTGGACCACAGGATCACAAGGTGGGTGGAAAACAGGTTGAAGGGAAGGAGTCAGACGGTGGTGGTAAATGGGACACATTCCAGGGAATGGGCGGTGACCAGTGGGGTGCCACAGGGGTCAGTGCTAGGGCCAATACTCTTTAACATCTATGTTAGTGACTTAGCAGAGGGTCTGGAGGGATGGGTGTGCCTGTTCACAGATGATAAAAAGGTCTGCAATAGAGTGGATTCATCTAGTAGGGTGCAAGCCATGAGGCGGGACCTCGAGAGGCTGGAGAGGTGGTCTGACACCTGGACATTGGAATTTAATGCACAAAAGTGCTCAGTGATGCACCTGGGGAGGAGAAATAGGCAGGAACCTTACTCCCTCGGGGGGGTGGTGATTAAGGAGCAGTGCACCCCTTATAATCGACACCCCGATGGCAAAATAGGAAAAAAGACCATTATGACGACATTCCCAGTAATGGTCCTTTTTCCGTGCTTCGCATTCCCCAGTGTTCCACCCCCTCCCCAGACCAACTCCAACCTGGAGTTGTAATCCTTAGGTACAAGGGATGTGGCGTTCAGTGTCCCCAACATGTGGGGAGTGGGGGGCACAGCCCCCGACAGAAAACACTGTTAGAATAGAAGGCACAATACCTGTGGCGGTATTGTGCCGTCCCTGTGGGGGAGGTCGGCATTTTCACTGTCAATCTCCCTTGATGCTTCCATTAAGGAGAAGAAAACAGAAAGAAACCTGGGGATTATGGTATCACGGGACCTCAAGGTGGGCAGACAGTGTAGCAGGGCAGTGGGAAAGGCAAATGACATGTTGGCCTGCATTGTGAGGGGTTTTAATAGCAGGAAGAGAGAGGTGCTAATGCCATTGTACAGAACCATGGTCAGGCCACATCTGGAGTAGGGGGGTGCAGTTCTGGAGGCCTCACCTATGCAGAGATGTTGAGTTGATGGAGAGGTTACAGAGAAGGGCAACTAAAATGGTAAAAGGGATGCAGGATGTACCCTATGAGAGAAGATTGAGAGGGCTGACACTGTACCCTCTGGAGACTAGGAGGGAGAGGGGGGACATGATTGAGACCTTTAAATATCTGATGGGAATCAACAAGGTGGAGGGTGATAGCTTGTTCAAGTTGAAGAAGGGAGCAAACACGAGGGGACATAGCCTCAAACTGGAAGGTGGGCAATGCAGAGGTAATGTCAGAGGGTAGTTTTTCATGGAGAGGTAGGTGGAGGCCTGGAATAAGCTGCTGGAGGAGATAGTGGCAGCTGAAATGGTGGAGGGATTCAAGAGAGCTTGGGATAGATTTAAGGGGTTGGGGAAAGAGGATGGAAGCATAACAGAAGGGGGGGTAGGGTGTTGGGCAGACTAGATGGGCTATGGGGCCTTTCTCTGCCGTCACATTTCTGTGCATCTGTGTAACATGCCGCCACCAACCGCCACACTACACTGTATCAGCTGTGTGTGTGTGTGTGTGTGTGTGTGTGGCAATGCTCTATGTGTGCAGAAAGTGCACTGCTGTTATACTGTAATATACATTCATATACTGTATGTGTATTTGTATTAGTCAGTGTGTGTGTATCACAACTATTAGTGCAGTTAGGATGCTCATTGGTTAGTGCAAAAAATGCTAGCCTACATTTCCCCACCATCTAGATCAGATTCAGCCTTCTGCATGTCATTGCTTATTTAACTGAGGTGTCTAGTGGCAACTCCCCACCCTCTGATGTCCCTCAGAGCCTGAAAAGAAGAAAAAGGTCCCTTGATGTTTCTTCTTTTAATTTGCAAACATGTGTGTAGATGGTGCACTGCTATGTTATACTCACTGAAATATATATGCATATATGTGTATATGTATTAGTCAGTGTGTGTGTATCATAGCAATTAGAAAGTGAAGTTAAGTAGCTCAGCGGTTAGTGCAATAATTGCTAGTTTACATTCCCCCACTATCTAGATTAGTTTGGGCCTTATGCACGTCTTTTCTGATTTAAATGAGAGTCTGTTGCTGCCCTGCCATAACTGTACCCCCATGCCCAGCCCTTCCCAAGCCTAGCCCATATTAGTCTTCTGGCATGGGGATCTGCTCCTAGACCTTGTACAACATCAATACCAGCGGCAAACATCTGGTATTGACAAATGCTTGTTTATCTACTCTTGATCATTGGTTTGGAATGCTGCTGTCTTATGTTCCTCTGTGCTGAGTCTTCTCTTAGCAAGCACCAGCTCCAAAAATTCTGAGAGCGCATGGTTTTCCCGGTGTCTCTACTGTAATTGCTACAATGTCCAGGTCTACATCTCCCATGATGGCCTCTAAGTCTGCAGTCTTATTGCCCAGACTTTGAGCATTTTCACACATGGCTCTCCAGATTGTCCTGTCACCCCCTCTTATTTCCCATTTGCCCTTCTTTATTTCCTCCACTAGTTTTTTCACTATCACTCTTTCCTTTTACCCCATGGATTCCCTTAGTATTTGGTTCCTTTTGGAATTTCACTCCCTCAGGATTCCTATTGCTGGCATCGTGACCCTGTGGAGAGAGGGCAGTTTATGTCTTCCTGCCTTATTCCGCCTTCCCCTCGGCTAGTAACTGACCTAACTTCTAGATCTTACCCTCTAGGAATGACAGTGCTGTATAGCTGCTACCTGTGTACCAACCACCTGTACTTAACAGCACTTTTTGCATTTTACCTATCTGCCCTGGGGTCTGTTCACCCAGAGACTGTATTACCTGTGTATCAACTACCTGTACTTACCAGCGCTTTTTGCATTTTATTTATTTGCCCTGGGGCCTGTTTACCCAGAGACTGTATTACCTGCAGCACAGACTTCTCTGTCTGGCCTAATGGGCAGTGGTTAGTCCTTTGCTAGATGTATTGCTGACAATGCTGTAAGCTGCTAATGTCTCTCCCACTCATGTACTGTTTGTCTTCTGCCGATGAGGATCCTTTGTAAAAGAGTTCTTAGCTCAAAGTTTGTAATTCCGATTTCTAATAAATAATAAAATAATAGTTTAAATGCTTGCCAATGTAGCATTTAAACCAATAACTGAGGATCATGGTTCCCCTCCTGGATGGATGCATGCCATCACCCCTGTACAGGCCCTGATCCTTCCAGGTGGGGCCCTAGTCTCCAATGTAGCCAAAACCCTCTTCTCTGCACCATTTCTTCAACCATGCATTGAAGATCCTGGTATGAAGAATCCTGTCCTCCCCCTGTCATAGACAGGTAGCACCTCCAAGAAGGTCACAGATCATGCTACTTGCCTGAGACCCCTCCCCAATTCCCTAAACTGTTCCTAAACTATTGCTGGTTCATCCCTACCCAGATCATTTATCCACAGATGGACAATGATGTCCAACTGTTCCTCCCTTCCTGCTGGTACTATTTATGCCAATCAAAACGTGGCACACTGTGAAATCAATGCCTGCCATGCCTCCCACTGTAGTCCCCCCACCTAACATCAGATGGAGCCACAACAGCTGCACTGGGAGAGTGGAGCCACCAAGGGACAAACAAGAAAAATACTAATCACTATATCCAAGGCCTTTTTTGTTCCTGTTATTTTCTTTTCCTCACTGCTCATTCATCCAATTGCAGGTCTGCAGCTCTTGTTGCCAATGTTCATAACCACACCCACTACATGCTGACTATTTCTGACATATCTGGTTTCCAGTACCCCCCCTTCTCCTATCCATTAAACCTCAGAGCACAACAAGCCAGAAGCCCCTGTCTCAAACTACAGCACTGTACTGGTATGGGTTGAGAACCACGAAGCAGGAAACTGCACTGTACGGTGGCAGTTAAGGGACATGCTCACTCCCAGTTAAGTCGGCCACTCACTATAAATGAAGCAAATAAGCTGCATTAATGATATAAACACTAACAAAATAAAAAAAAAAATAAAGGGACACAAAAAAATGTTTTCTGTTTGTCTGGAGGGTAGGGTAGTGGGGCAAAGAAACATCAGGAGACACACAACTGACACTGAAACATGGCACCCTCAGTGAACCACCCGGGGTGAAAGATACCGTGAAAGAAACAGAAAAAAAAGGAAAGAAAAACTACCAGCAGTTTGTTTCATTGTGGTATGGGGGAAGGGGTTGCATACAGAGACACACATCACCTCTCTGAAATGTCAAAAACGTTCTGCAGTTCTGCATTAAAATTGACTGTTTTATTCAAACCTAAAAAAAAGTGACAGAAAAGAATAAATAAATTACTATTTATTTTTAAATCTGCACTAACTTGTTTATACTATATTTTGGAAATGTTCTACCCATTTTATAAGTGGAATAAGACACTCCAAGGTGCCTCATTATGCACCTGGGGCATGCTCATATCAGGCCATAAACCACACCTCATTGTGTCTCCTTTACATAACATACATATAAAACCAGGATAAGAAAAATCAAACAGTTCACCCCTATTGTTATCTCAGGTGGAGTACAACCCTTCAATCTGTTCTTAAATGTAACATAAGTGGTGGGAGGTTGTGCTTGGCATAAGATTTGTGTGGGAATACAAGTGGGGGAGGGGGAAGGGTGGCTATGAAAGCAATACTATCCAACAGGGTGCATGGTATTAGCAATATCAGACCACCCAGGGGTATAATGAGGCCCAATGCCACAGGTGGAGAGCCTTATAGTCCCTGGAATGTCCGGTATTACCAATACCGCCCACCATGGAGGGTAGTACTGTGCTTAGAAAATGGGCTTTCATTGACGTTTTTTTTAAATAATGTAATGTCAGAAGGAAAGTGAAAGGTAAAATATTAATAAAAATCAACAGAAAAAAAGTTCCAGTAAAATAGTCCCTACATTCTGTTGAATTGCCAATAGAGGGTGCTGTTGCTTTCACACTACTGTTTTTATGTTGGCTTGTGTGCACATGCAGACAACATATTGGGGTAGTAGCAGTTTCAGATGTGTGTCAGTGTTGTGGCGAATGCAGGGCATGCTTTAGTAGGTGCGTCCCTCATTCCCCAATGAGCCAGCATGCTAGCGCTGACACAAGTATATGCAAAGTGCCGCCAACTTGAAATAAACATGCTGCTGCAATCTGAGGCAAGCTTGTCATGCAGCGGCACAGATGACACGCCTCCTGTATGTGTCTTTCGTGGTGAAACATTTCGATAATCATGGCGGTGGCTCCTGCCATCCACCACACAATCCCAAAAGAAAGCTGACATTGGGGGTGCAATCCCCGGGTCGGCATATCCACCCCCCACATTAGGTGTGGCACACTGGGAGCTCACTCCAGTGTGTGTCCTCTCACAGAAAGCTGACTCCGTTGGCATGTTTCTGTCCCTCCCCTGCCCCACCCCCTTTTTGTGTGTCACACTGGGAACCCACCCCAATGTGGTCAGCATAACCCCCCAAAAGTCATGGGGCACACTGGGAGCTCACCGCAGTGTGTCCATTTGTTGTATTTTACCTGTAAAGAAAGAAAACCATCCTGCAGCACAGTGTCAGTTTTTTATTTTTTTTCTGTACCTGAAAAAAAGAAAATGGTCCATTGTCCGTGGTGCCTCCCCTCCCCCAACCCGCACCCACCCTCTGCAACCCCATCTTCCCACACACCCCTCGCCCCATACTTACCTCCAGAGATCCGGCGCTGCGATCTTCGGTGGAGCGGGAACACGTCTGGCCTCTTCAAAGCCAACTGCGAACTGAAGAATTGCCAGTAAGCTGTATAATGGCATAAATGCGAGGGTTCAACTTTTTTTTTATTTTTTATTTTAGTCTTTGGTAACCAGATAAGGCCCACTAGGCATGAGTGCTTGTTTTCATGGGTGACCTGGGAGCACTGGGTGGTTAACTAACTTGCTCAGAGTCACACAGTATGCAAGTGGAGGTTGTAAGAATCAAACTCGGGTCTGGCCTGCTGGATGTACTAAGCTCGTTCACACCTCGTTCCTCTTACCTCTAGGTTATACTGTCAGCCCAAACTTAGGTGGAAATTTCAAACATTTTTTTGAATTTTGGCTACAAATTTTCAACATGGAGTTCTTGGGATCCCACCTCATGAACACATGCACTGTCATCTCGTTATTCAGTCCTGAAAGGTCATTTTGCAGTCACTGCGTAGAATAACCTTTCAGGACTGAGTAACAAAATGACAGTTCCACTTGTAACCGGCATACGCCCCTTTTTGTAACATGGATATACATATGCCTCTATGGGTTCGGGGAAGGATGAGGTTACCTGGCACAAGAGACCTAGGTTTGACTACTCTGCACAGGGGCACCCAAGTAAATCCAACTACAGGAAGCAATAACTGTAATGTCCAGAACCAGAATTGGGATTTTTCAGTGTGGCTTTATTTATTAACTCACTAAACACAAACAAAGCTCTGTATGGTCCCCCCAAAGGGCTACGTAGCTGTAATGCAGATTAGAGGTTAAACACAGCGGTCCATTGGAGAATGAACACTTTACAATTGTCTGGCTTTGGACCCACCAGGCACTCAGCCCGGACTTTGCATGCACATTGGATACACAGCTCGACTGGCCCGGCTCACCTGCCGGTCACTCTACTGACGGTCCACTTGGCGAATGAACCCAAACTCTACTTGGAAAGACATCCCATGAAACAAGGAAGCTCCCAAAACTGTGGCTCCCCACACCACTTGAAGTCTGCGACTCCTAGAGAGATTTTGTTTTCGTACTTCCAATTCAAAACTCCCATCGAACAGAAGTAATGTTCCCATCCTGTGGCTCCCACACCACTTGAAGTCTGTGACTCTAGAGAGATTTTCAAGTTGCGACCCATGTCCTGGGTACCCACCCCATCACTGGCCAAGCGCATGAGGCGAGTAGCAAAAACAGAAGAAATCCATAGAGGTGGACCTGGTTACTAAAGATGGGGATCTATCCACCTCTAGCTCCCACAGCCCATACCCGGCCATTTCTCTGAACACACAGAAACTTCAGAACTGTAAAACTGTAGATTGCATGGTGGATGATCTGATGCACCCCCTCTACTGTGTACTCTAAATCCATTTAAACTTTAAACTGACTGCTCCATTTGTTTATCCTAGTGTATATAGTGCTCCCAAACAGCAGTCCCCAATAACATTTCCTGACTGGAAAAACAGTTGTTTGCCCCTTAAACTGGAGCCAAACACTCACCCAATCATTGCAGAGCCCCACAGGCGAAGTCCTTTAACCTTTTCTTTATACCCAGACAGACAAAGTAATTTCAGGCAGCTTCTTTCCTTGGTGGGAAAAGGGGATTGCCCCTGGAACCCACAGAGACCTTTTCCTACCCCCCCCCGGAGGGAGGGGGCACTGAGACTGTCGGGACGGTCTCCACCACTTGAAGAATGGTGAAACACAGAAAAACTTCCTTCTGTGTGGAGGCAAAACTCAAACTACAGTCTGATGCTTCTTTCTTGCTCAAGGACAAACGGAAGACTCCCTTTGAATCCCAAAGTTCTAGAACTACTCTGAGCTGAAGATTCCAACTGTGGCTCATGCAGCTGTAACAATTCTACTATGATGTCATCCCTCTAGTCTCAGCTGTGACTGAGGACAGAGTGAGACAGTGTGAAACCCATTTAACTGGAGTTTCACAAGCTGCCTTCCCTTCCTACCACTAGGTCTTACTGGGATTCTAGTAACCTCGGGTAACAAAGGGGTTACACACTGTTCGTGAGGTGGTGTCCCAAAAAGCCTACGTTGCAAATTTGATGAAAAAATTCCAACAAATGACTGTGTTACGAGTGTGCGTTGTGCAGTTTCCATGCATGCTCGTAATTTTGACAATTTTTAATATTTTCACTCCAGATTTTCAACATTGCCATTTTTTCACATCTCCTTATGACTAGTACAGCTGTAATTTTTCACATCTTGCCCAAAATGTGTTTTTGCACATGTGGTGCACAATGGCGCATTGCTAATGGAAATTAACATTCAGGACAGAGTACCAAAATCTCAGTGACACTGTTCATGAGCAGAGGTCCCAAAATGCCTGTATTGAATATTTGGTTAAAAAAATCCCAAAATAATTGCATTGCGGGTGTGCATTGCACAGTTTCTATGCACGCTCATGACTTCACCAATTTTTCAAATTTTCACTCCAGATTTTCAGCAGTGCCATTTTTTTACACTTCATCATGAACAGTAAAGCTGTCATTTTTCATATCCTGCCCTAAATGTGTTTTTGCACCTGTGGCACACAATGGCACAGTCGCTGTGCAAAATCACCTTTCGGCTAACAAACTGATAGTGCCACTGTTCATGAGGTGGGGTCACAAAAAGCCCATGTTGAAAATTTGGAGTGAAAATACCAACAAATGTCCGGGGCATTAAGATTTCCAACCGTAACGCCCCACCCTATAGAGACTGACTTGGGATTGTTTGCCCTAATGCTCACACCATTCCACTCCCACCACCACCCTGCAGCCAGTGATAGGCATCGAGGTGTGCCTTGGACTCTTCAGCCCCAAAGTTCACCCCATTCTCCTATACTGCTGCCATCTCAGCGTATTTCCTTACGGAATGAAGTGAGCTTAAGGCCCGAAGACCCCAAGGCACAACGCAACGGTTGTTGGTGTCTACAGGGTATGGTGAGGTGAAATGGTATGAGTGTTATGGCCAACAACCCAGAGGCACACCCCAGTGCCTGTCAGTCTCTGCAGGGTGGGGGTGTAGTTGGAATCAGTTCAGTACTTCACTGCCATTCCTATTATACATCTTTCTAACTCCTGTACTACCAATGCCAATGCCAGCAAGACAACATTTGGCATCGACAAATGCTTGTTACATTGCAGTGTCACTATTTCCTATTGATTATATTGTGGTGTTACTGTGAAAGCTGTTGAATGGGATTAGTGCTAGGAAAGTTTTTTCACAGAAAAAAATAGGTTTGTTGGGAGAGTGTGAGAGGACAGTAAGTGTGTAAGGGCTGCAGCGAGAACATCACCACATGTATTTCAGGACAGCAAGACTGCAGTCAGAAGTACAACTGTGCAAGGGGGGAAGGTACTGTAATTTGTTTTGTTTATGGCATTTAAGTTGTAGTGCTTATTTTTACAGGTAACAGTTTGTAGAGTACAGTGGAGTGGAGCAGAGGGGGAAGCCATTTGAGGGCTACTGCATGTCATGCTGTGCGGAGCCAATGCTGTGCCTGCTTGGGAAGTGCAAAGTGGTCCTTGAGCCCTCTGATGAGCGAGCAGTGGCAGCACACGTTTCACGAACACACACAAACAAAAAATTGGGAAACCTGCTTTAAAAGCACTGAAGACAGACACACAACTTTCTTTTGGGGAGTTTAAACTGATTTACTGGCTGTGATTTGCATGAACACGGCAACCGTAGTGTCACTTAATGAGCTGACAAAAATGGCAGGTCCTAGGTTTCAAAATTCCAACTGGCACAGTGATACCAGTTTACTAGTGAGGTGGGCAGGCTGGTATTTGTTATCTGTGGGTTTCGGCTGGTAGTTAATGTACCCCCTGCTGCAGATCTCACCCAGTCAGAGAGCTCCAAGTATCCAGCCCATTTTCTAAAGATATATTTTCAACAGCTGGCATGGGACTTGTGGAAAATAAGTTGATAGGAATGGTTTCAGATCACAATTGGAATTCAAACCTTCAGGGACCAGGCTACCTAGACAGAAGATCTAAAAGCTCTCATTCTGAAGCAATTTTGTCAGCCTGTCAAAAACCCACATGAGGAGAGACTGAAAGCACTTGTCGTATGCTGCGGTTCTGGCTGCTGTTCCCCTTCATGCTGCCAAACTCATCTAGTTAAATTCTCCATTTGTCGTCTTATGATTTTTTTTTTTCTCTCCTGATTTATTGGAAGAACCGGAGAGCTTTTTTCATTTTCAGCCGATATAGCATTGCCGTGTATTCTTCAAAGTGATTTTCGGGCATACTGTTTTGTTCGCCCTGCTTTGTAAGAGAGGTCTGGCTGGAAATTTTTCAAACAGCTATTGTGAACCATGCAGGCCAGTAGGAAGTTAGCTGTAGGGCAAAGTCTGATTTTTGAAGAAATAATCAGAAATGGACACACAGGATGCTTCTGATCAGAATAACTTGTGTGAAGTATTGTAGGAGCCATAATATGGAGAAACTGAGAGAAAGAGGAAAAGAAAACCAGGGGACAACAGACAGGAATAAGAACAAAAAACAAGTAAAGACAAGCAAACAAAAGGGAAGCGAAGTAAAGCAAAGATATAGACACAGATCCATGGCAGGTATATAAAAACAGCCTTTGAAAAACTTGATATTTGACTATAAATTGTGGACTGTGTTGGTGTAGTGTTAAATAAGTGAAGATTATATATTTCATTGTGGCTATCAGTGGAAGGCTGACCTTGAAAACTGGAATAATTGTTCTCCTTTTATATGCTTTAGCTGCAATATTTGCTATAATTCATATGGATTTTATTTTTTAGAGCTGATTTTATATTGGGCCTATATGGGCCAAAGAACTTAAAGCTGTATTTGCACAAGTATTTTGCATTTTTAAAGTTTATATATTTAGGTAGTTTAGTATTCTGCATAATAGATTATAAGTAAGTGTTTTGTTAATTAACTGTCTTCTTTTTTTTCTGGGTAAACTGTACACTGTGTAAATTACGGAACAAGGCAACTAGGAAAATAGTGACCAGATCACAAGATAAAATAAATAAGAAAGTGATTAAGCTCACAAAAAGTAAAAATAAAAATTTGGAGAAGAATAAAGTGATTACTAATTACTTTGTTTTATCAGGACAGGAAATGATTAAGGGACAGATATTAATTAGTACAGTGGGAATTAATACAAATCAAGCACAAATAGGAACAGAAATGAAGGTGATTTACAAGTTAAAACCCCACTATTGGCCCAAATTAAAAAAACTAGAAGGGTCAGAGATTAAAAAAGTGTGTAAGGGGAATAATCTTAAGGGGGGGGAGTTAAACAGAAAATTTCTGTTTGAATCCCCACAGAAAGAAATATCTGACCATGGAAAAAGCATAAGTGAGGAGACAGTAAGGCAAGAAAGGCTCTTACATACAACTGGCCAGCGTAATAGAGGTATCATGGTACAGGATTTGGCATGTGATGAAAGGGCAAAAAATAGAGGAACAGCACCACCTCTTACCTTGGATCAAGGCAATGGAATAAAAAATAGGGTGTATATATCTTTCCTGTATGATTTTGAGAATTTTATTTCACTTTATATACAGCATTTAAGTATTACCCTCCAACTGATGCTCCACCAGATGTATCACATTTGTGGCAGACTATGGAAGAGGGGAGTGGCAAGAAAGCTAACTCAGGGGAAGGTTCTGTGCTAGAGAAAGTGTCACAGCCTAACACCAAAAAGACACAACTGCCTGCAGCTGTGGAATCATTTGTGAACCATAACTTAATTTTTATTGGATTAGCTGAAATTAAGAGAGAAATTGGAAGAACAAATGAATTATTAATGAATTGGATTAAACTGATGTGTCAATGGAAACAAGTGGGAGAGGATGAAAAAGGCCTTACAAAAGAAGTGCAAAGTAAAAGAAGACAGCAACCTGTAAGGCCAGTAACAAGAGAGGAAAGTTGGGATAAAAGAAGGGAAGAGATTCATAAAATTACTGAGATGATAGGGGAGAAAGAGTTAAAGGAAGTGGAAGTCCTTAGAAAAGGTACATGCATGTAGGAAAGGAAAAACCGTGATCATAGCAGATGTGAAGTAATTAGAAAGTGCCCATATTGTAATCAGAGACATGAAACAGGTCAGAAGATCAAACAGAATATAGAAGAAGTGGTACAAGGTAAAAGAATACAAAGGAAAGAAACAACAAAGAAGGGGGAGAAAAGAACTGCCCAAAGTAATATAGAAATAGTAGAAAAGAGAAAAGGAATCGAAACAAGGGCCAAAGATGTTGACAAGTGGGAAATTCTGGACAAAAAGGAGTTGTTAATAAAAAAGGGAAAATTGTTGCCTACTATATTCCTTAAAGGGTTACCCAAGGTGAAAAATGAATCACTTTTCACTTTAAAACTGATGGCATATCATCTCTGTAAAGGGGTTTTAGGAAATGCCATTGGCTGGTCAGACTTGGCTACAGTGTATAGATATTTAACTGGAGGAGAGAAAGGATGGGTGTGTATTATATTTAAGAGACCGGAAATTACAGCACAAATTCTAGTTCATAAAGACAATTTCAAGAGAATTGGTGTTAATATGAACGAGACAGTTTTACAATCAGAGATGATAAATATAAAAGAAAAATAAACTGAAGAGTCAAAATTTAAGGGGAAACAAGTAAGGATGGAGTTGGATGGCCAAATTAATAAACAGAAACAACAAAGAATAACTGAATATTTACAACCAAGAGTCACAATACATTCTTTTGGTAGTGGCTCTGAGGAGGAAAGGGAAACCTATATAAGAGGGCATAAACACAAAGGCATTAAGATTAACACCAGTGTGGTGTTAGAGACAAGTTCTTTGCTAGCCCCAGTAACTTCCTCCCCAATTCAAGCTGTAAGCTTTGAAAAATGGGAGGGGAATACCATAAAAAGCATTGAGATAGAAAGGAGTTTGGAGTTATTGACTTGGAAACAATGGCATGAATAAGAGAGTGTTCAGCTCAGCATGCCCAAGGTAGAGGGGGGAATAAAATAGTGAGCTGGAATATAGCCAGATTAGATGGAAAATTGGAGGACGAACAATGGGTACAGGGTATAAAGAAGTTTCAAGTTATAATGCTACAGGAAACATGGTTAGAAGGAATTGAGGTAAACATGATGAAAGGTTTCCATGTGCCTTACACACCTGCTAAAAGAACTACAAAATCAGACATGCAAGAGGGGGTCTGGTTACATTGATTTCAACAGAAGCATTTAGAAATGCAGGTAGGATGGAATGGAGTAGCCAGTACATCCTAGGAAGTATTCTGGGTTGTAAGGATAACCCTTCCTTGATTTGTGTAAATGTATATATTCCACTAAAATTAAATAGAAACATAGAAAATCAGTTATTTTTGGAACTGACACAAATCATAGAGAAAGTGATGGAAAACTTTGGCTCCAGTCCTGTATGTATAATGGGTGATGTCAATGCAAGAATTGCTGACAAGATAGAAAGTTATTCAAATAAATGGGGATAGATGATTTGTTGTCTATACCAATTAGAGCTTTGAATGAGAAAGCATTAAATTCAAGGGGCAATAAATTGCTTAATTTTGCTGCAGATAATGGATTGAGGATTTTGAATGGGAGAACAAAGGGGTCTTTGTCGGTAATTACACATTTCCATTGAAAAATGGTGGTACAGTCATTGATATTGCCCTTATAGATGTGTGGTCATTTACTAAAGTTATAGAATTTGTGGTTATGGAAATGTAGGAAAGTGACCAGTTTCCTATAGCTGTGATTATGGACTTTGAGTATGAGGTGTACTATCAACATCAAGGGGAAACAATTAATGATGCCAATGAGGATATGGTTGTTTTGAATAAAAAAAAGATAAAGTGGGACCCGTATAGCTCAAAAATATCAAAGAGCTATTAAATGGAAATAATATGATTAATGAGAAGGTTGAATTTGTAATTAATTCAGATAATTATAATGGAAGTGATGTAGGGATACAAATCCTAGGGGACATCTTTGGAGTTATAGTAGATTCACTGGGCAAGGGAAGACCGAGTGAGACAAACACAAGAAAAGGTGTTAAATAAGGGATGGTATGATAAGGAATGTAAGAGATATAAAAGGTTGCTAATAAGAGCTGGAAGATGTAGTAAGAGATCTAACAACATGGGAGTGAGAGAAGCATATTTTAAACTTAGGAAAGAATATAAGAGACTATTAAAAAGAAAAAAGGAACAATATAAGAATAAACTATGGATGTGTCTACAGGATGCCATCATACACAGGGATTGTAAGATGTTCTGCAACCTGGTAGCACTTGGTACAGATAATAGTGAATTAAACATAGAAGGAAAAATTATGCCACAGGTATGGTTTAAGCATTATGATAAATTGTGTGGAGGTTTACCAAAAAAAGATGATATAACAAATAACGTAGATAGGGAGGTGAAACTTTGGCCCATGGTTACAGAAGAAGTGATATGGGCAATAAATGCACAAAAAAATAATAAAGCACCAGGGATGGATGGCATACAGGCAGAGGTCTTTAAATCAAATCCAGAATGGTGGGCAAAATCATTAGCTCTCATTTTTTCATATATAAATAATAACTTAAATATGCCAAAAAGCTGGAATGAGGGCTTAATTGTACCTCTTTTCAAGAAAGGGGACTTATTAAATCTGGCCTGTTATAGACCAATTATATTATTGTGTACTTCTATGAAGATTTATACTAGGATTATTTTACAAATATTAGAAGCCTGGACTGTAGAACAAAAGATATTATCAGTATACCAGGCGAGGTTTAGGAAATCTTATAGTACAGTGGACCACATATTTGTTGTGAACTACATGGGTCAGAAATATGTGGGGCATAAAAAGAAAAATTATATATGGCTTTTTTTAGATATTAATTCTGCTTTTGATAACATTAGTAGAGAGACTCTATGACAAATATTAGAAGATTTGAAAATTAATGCAAAACTTTTGTTAATATTGAAAATGCTGCATTCAAACACCACAGCTAGGGTTAGGGTAACAAGGCAAGGGATATTGACTGATGAAATTCATATGGAGAAGGGGGTAAAACAAGGTTGCCTATTGGTGCCATTATAGTTTGCAATATATATTGAAACACTGGTAAAAGAATCAAAGAAGATTGATACACATAGCCCGCAGATTAATAATCAAAATATACAAAGTCTACTGTATGCAGATGACAGTGTCCTATTATCAAGAACACCGATTGGATTGAGAAGAGGTTTGATTAGGACTGTAGAACATCTGGAAACCCTACAATTAAAGGAAATGCAGCAACAAGCAAAATAATGTTTTTAGGGGAAAAAGAGAGGGAACAGTTGAAAAATGGACAATTAAAGGATTGGACATAGAACAAGTCACAAAGTTTACATATTTAGGGGTGACATGTAGCCGAAATAGAACTTGGAAAGACCATATAGACAGAATAAAAGAAACAGATATGGTCTCTGTGAAAGACGTAACTAGATTCACAAATTATTTTGGAGGTAACTCCTTCACTGCAATGACACTGACTTTTGAAGCTAAAGTAAATAGTCAACTTCTATATTGCAGTGAAGTCAGGGGACTGCAAGCTAGTATAAAGAGTATAGAGATGGTGCAAAATTTCTTTATAGGTCTACCAAAGGATACACCAGCTGCAATCCTTAGATTAGAATCAGGGATGGGTAGAGTGGAACAATTGTTATATAATAGAGCCTTGAGCTACTGGGAAAAAATAATAAAAATGGAAGAAACCAAAAGAATGGGTCATTTATATTCATGGTTCAGTGTCCTTAACAATACAATGAAATACTTTGGCCTTGAGCCAATCTGGTTACAAGACCACAGGTATTGTGTGAATGTGTACGTGAAAGAGGCAAGACAAAGGCTGGTAAATGTGTATTATCAAACTGACATGGGAAGAATATAAGTTTTGCCTAATATGAGACAATATAAGAGGAGGAAAACATATAAGAAGTAGAATTCTGCCTTGAAGTAGCTGAAAATAAGAGAGGCAGAAATATGATCTGTCTGCTAAGACTTGGGGTGATTAAGAAACAAAAGTGGTGGAATAGTTATTGGACTGGAATCAGTGGTGATGAATTCTGTAAATATAATATAGATGAAAAAGAAATGTGACTCATCTGTTGAACTGTCCACTATTGTTAAAGGAAAGAAATAAATGTATATTACCCTTTATTAAAAATCAAGATACAATAGAGGCTAAATTGGGGACTCTGCTGCTCTCTGAAAAACAGGCTAACTATTACACAGTGACTAAATTTGCACATAAGGGTGCAGATATTCAAAAGGGTTGCGCATGGTGCAACAGTGTTGTACCATGCGCAACCCACTGATGCACCCCGGCGCGATATTCAAATGGGGATTGTGCCTGGTACAAATCCCGATGCGCCGGAGCGCATCAGTAATGTATGCCGCGCAGGTAGTGAGGGCATGCCCATGCATACTCTGCACATCCCGATATTCAGCTTGGGATGTGCTGAGTCCATGCATGCGCAAACCCTACTTGCACAGCACACAGGTGAGCCAAAAAAAAAAGGAACAACGGCTGACCACCTACAGGTAAGCTGCCGTATTACAGGGCACAACACAGCAGCTGCCACCTGTGGGTGGTCACCTGAACTCCGGCTGCACCTCTGTGGAGGTGCCCCCCCATGCCCGATTGCGGGCATCTGTTCAGAATAATAACATCCAATATCTCTGGTGGTCCAGTGGACCGCTGTCAGCCTGATTGCGGGCATTTGTAATAATAATGAAATCCAATATCCCTGGTGGTCCAGTGGACCGCTGTCAGCCCGATCGCAGGCACTTGTATTAAGAATAATGAAATCCAATATCCCTGGTGGTCCAGTGGACCGCTCGCAGCATGATCATGGGCATTTGTATTAAAAATGAATGAAATCCAATATCCCTGGTGGTACAGCAGTACCCCCACCTGCCACTGGGCCGCGCCCGCTCCCGGTCAGAGGCGGCGAGCATCCCACCCACCTGCCATCCCGCCACCCGCCGACTGACACCGTAGGTAGGGCTGTACACCCATTGGTCCACAGCGTGAGCCAATGGGTGTGCAACCCGTACTGTACTACACATTCCAGATATGTGAGCAGTACACTGGACCACCAGGGATATTGGATTTCATTATTCTTAATACAAATGCCTGTGATCAGGCTGTGAGCAGTCCACTGGGCCACCAGGGATATTGGATTTCATTATTCTTAATACAAATGCCTACGATCGAGCTGACAGTGGTCCACTGGACCACCAGGGATATGGGACGTTAGTTGTTATTACAAATGCCTGCAATCGGGCTGACAGCGGTCCACTGGACCAGATATGTCTGGAATGTGTAGTATGGTATGTGCTGCATGCCCATTGGCTCATGCTGTGGACCAATGGGCATACAGCCCTACTTACGGTGTCAGTCAGTGGGCAGCGGGGTGGCAGGCAGGTGGGGTGCTGCTGCCACCGCTGACCGGGGGGGAGTGGGGTGGTGGGGCTCAGTGGGAAGGTGGGGAGGGGGCACCGCTGGACCACCAGGGATATTGAATTTCATTAATTTTTAATATAAATGCCCTTGATCAGGCTGCGAGCAGTCCACTGGACCACCAGGGATATTGGATTTCATTATTCTTAATACAAATGCCTGCGATCGGGCTGACAGTGGTCCACTGGACCACCAGGGATATGGGACGTTAGTTGTTATTACAAATGCCTGCGATCAGGCTGACAGCAGTCCACTGGACCACCAGGGATGTAGGACGTGATTTGTTTTTACTTAAGCCCTCGATCGGGCTGTGGGGCACATTACCACGCTGTGCAGGGGGCGTCAGTCCCAACGGCTGCTGCCTGGGAGGGCGCCAGGCCCAAGTCGCCAGGGATCAGTGCACCTGCATGCAAATGGGGCCATAATGACATGCAAACAGTCCCATTTGCACCTTGCATACATTATGGCCCCATTTGCATGTGCACTTTTGAATATCGCAGTTGTTGCGTATAGCACAACGGAACTTGCGCTAGCGCATCCCCCTGCTCCATTCTGGCCACTTGCGCTGGTGCAGTGCCACTGCGCCATGCATGCTGCGGGTGGCCAGGGTGCGATATTCAATGATGCTGTGCCATGGTGCAGCTCTGTTGAATATTGCCCAAGTCAACGTCCCTGCACAGCCAAGTTGCGCTGCGCCCAGGCTTGCGCCACAGCCTGGCGCAGTCTGAATATCTGGGCCAAGATGTTTTTTATGTTGGATTTGTATATTGGTGTTGATTATATTATGCAGATGTGATTTTAATATTAATATGTGATAAACTAAAGGAATAATGCATGACAGGGTGTGTGTTGTGCTGGGATAATGTAATGCCTGGGGTAATTAGGCATGAGGCCGCTGGCCAAGTGCGACTAATCGCCCCAGAAATGACATTATCCCAGCACGACACACACCCTGAAATGCATTATTCCTATTATACAATGGGTATGCTTTATAAAAAAAGATTAAAAAATGCAGTTTTAAAACAGATTTTTGTGGTATTTTTGTAAGTGTAAGTGTACAGTTTAAAAAATAAGTTCTGGTGTTCCTGTTTTGACCAGTAGGTGGTGCAGCATTCCTATATGTCAGAGTTTTTATGTCTGTGCCTCTGTACCAGTCTTCTCTCTGTGTTGTATGCCTTCCTTTCTTTTCCTTTTTTTTTTTTTTTAGGTTGTCTGTATTTTTGACCCCGATGTATGTTCAGCGAGATGAATTTAATGTGGCGTCCCGATCACAAAATAATGAGCTGCGCGTGTTACTGACTTGTGAGGACCGAGAGTCGTTTGCTTCACAGGTGATTATAAGTCCCTTGGTCCTGCTGTTGATGTTTACTTTTTCTTTACAAACAGAAATTTATTTTTAAATTGGCGAGCCTGTGTGGTTTGAGAAAGGAGCTCTCCATGCAGCCGTTTATTTTAAAATGTGAGCAGTCTGTGTACTGAGTGAGTGAGGAGCATGGCTGTGTGGAAGCACTCGTGCTGTGTCAGGGGAATGAATGAAATGCTGTGTCAGAGGAGGGCTTTAAAAAAAAAGATGTTTCTGTGTGGAAATACCGTGTTCTGTGTGTGTGTGGGGGGTTGTTGTTACCATGTCTAGTGGCAGGCGTCAAGTGACTTGGGGAAAGAATATGCAGCTTTCCAGTGAGAGTCGGTGAAGGGGACCAGTGGGGCTGCATGGAGTGATTTATATTGACATTTGATGCGGTCTGCTTTGTGCTGGGACTAGATCTGTGATGTTATGTTGGGATAAGATCACAGCTCAAGTAACAGACTGACCAATGAAAGGCCAGCATTCTTTCTTGCCATTGTACAATGTTTGTTTTATACATGTTTTTGTCATAATAAAGAATCTGAATCATATGAGGAGAGACTGAGGGATCTCAAAATGCACATCCTAGAAGAGAGGACAGTAAGAGGGGGCATGATAGAGACCTACAAGTACCTCATGGGGTAAACAAGGTACAGGAGAAGAGTCTGTTTTAAATGAGCACCAGCAGTAGAGAGCATGCTATGATGCTGCAAGGGGGAAGTTTAAGAGAGATATAAGAAAGTATTACTTCATGGAAAGAGTGGTGGATGCCTAGAACAGACTGCCAGAGGACGTGGTAGAGGCAAAAAAAGTAAGAGGCTTCATGCATGTATGCATGGGACCGACATAGGGAAATACAGTGGAGCCCACTTAAGAGAATATAGGATAAGTGCACATTCTGGATAAATGCAAATTTTTTTCTATTTCCCTATTTTTTTCCTATCTCTGCAATGTTAAATTCTCTGGTTTTGTGCACACTGGTTAAATGCATATTCTTGCTAAATGTGCATTTTCACAGTTCTCCAATGCATCTATTAGCATGTAATTAATACCTGTTAAGTTAATGGCCTGTTTTCAGCTGCTGTGAAAACTGAGCATCCTGCCTCTAATGTATTTTTAACACAGTGACTTAAAATGAAAAATTCAAGGTCTACCTTAACAAAATGATTTTTAATCACATTAATGTATTTTATTTGCTATTATACTTGTTTTTATTCTAAGTACAGAAATAAAGAAAATAAAAAAAAAAGATTTCAGGCTGTCTTTCCCATTGAAAACATATAGATCTGGATAAGTGCACAGCCCTCTTAAATGCACATTTTTTTCTGTTCAAAAAGATCCCATACTATGCAGATGGTAGTTCCTTGGGCTAACATAGCCAAATGAGATAATGTTTTACAGTCCGATCCGTAAAGGATTGGAACAGGTTACCTCAGGAATTAGTCAACTAAAATAGTTTATTTGGTTTTAAAAAGGGCCTTGATAACCTACTGTAATCGAAATCAGTGTTGGTATAATTGCCCACATGGCATGGGGGACAGTCTTGATGGGCCACAAACACCTTCTTTTGTCCTTTCCAACCTAGTAAACCTAGTAAAAGGGGTGTGCCTTCAAGAGGGCTGCACTGTATTTGTATATAGGCATGGAGGAGGGAGAGTAGCCAGTGACCGGTTAGGGTATGTGGAGACATACTACATGGGGACTATCTGGGCAGACTGGCTGGGCCAAGCAGTCCTTCTCTGCTGACAAATTCTGTGTTTCTAACAAGATTATAAAGAGAAGAACTGCTTGTATAATTATGATGGGCAGGTAAAATTGTAGGCAAAACAAACCACGAGGCAGGAAAAATAAAAACACATACTAACAGACAGCAAGATTATTACAAAAGGGAACAAAATACTCATCAAGACAAAGTATAAATCTGATGTCCTGGGATAATATAGAGGACCTTACAAGAAATGAATGATGTTAATGACATGGTTTAAGCTTATTGGGTGCAGGGCTTTCAAGGTACAGATCCAATTGGACTCCCTTTGTAAAAGGGTCTTGATCCTATCTTATAGGAGTTGTTATAACTTGGGGACATGCTAATGAATAGAATGTTCATTTCCCCAGCCCCTCCCCCATGATCCACCTGGCTACCTCCTCGCACCACAGGCAGTTATATTGCTAGCCATTGCAGTTCTTGCATGTACTACATAAAAGGGGTCACATTTATTTTCCACACGAATTCCAGTATAGCAAGCAATAATATCAGACAGAGTGGGCAGTATTGGGCTACACCTGTCTGACTTGAGAGTGTAGTGAGGCCTGATGCCACAGACAACGAGCCTTATAGTCCTGAAAGAGTGAATGTAACTCATATCTCTGGAAATGAGCAAACATTCCTGGTGCAAACCTGCTTATGCAGGCAACAGTTAAAAAACAATGACGTGCAACACAAGAAAACTGTGCCACACAAAAAAAGTAGTCAAGCAGCAAGGTTCAAGTTAAAAGTGGCATACAAAACAGAGGACTCACGAGACAAGAGGACAAACACCCCAGCACTTC
Source organism: Neoceratodus forsteri (assembly GCA_016271365.2). Lineage (NCBI taxonomy): Eukaryota > Metazoa > Chordata > Ceratodontiformes > Ceratodontidae > Neoceratodus > Neoceratodus forsteri. The sequence continues at coordinate 163,350,725 of CM028132.1, read as the reverse complement.
AATTATTTGGGCTGTACTTCAGGGGGTGGAGTTACTGCTCCTAAGCTCCTATAAAATAGTGGGAGCTTAAAGAGACAGCAATCCACTAATGTCTAAACATCAGTTAAATCTACAGCCAGCAAAGTAATGTGTTCAAAAAGTAATCCACATATGAACACCCATAAACAATATACAATGATACTTGAATACAATAAAGGCTGGAAGAAAGTAGCCAGCAAAGCAGGAGACTAAGATAACGAGGAGTGAGAAGAATCAAAATGGAAATGGGTGGTGTGAGGGGGAGGGTGGTGGATGAGGGGAGAGAAAGGGGAAAAGGGGAAAGAAAAAAGGGAGAGGAAACACAGAGGAAAAAGGGAATAGGAAAGAAAAAGCAATGGAAGAGAGAATGAGTCATGCCAGTCATAACAAATGTGATTAAATATAAAACCAAAAAATAAAAAATACATGTAATTTCATGAATATGAACTCCTAGAAGGAATGCTTCTTCAAAAGTATACCAAATCAAAGTGATCAAATAGAAAACACGTCATACATGCTACTTAAGACTAACATAAACCCAATGATAATCAAGTAGTTGCATGTGCGAATTGTGCTGAATCAAAAAATAGCAAACATTTCTGCCATATATTAACACAAATAAGTGCAAAAGCCACAAAAAAGGGAATGAGGTCCCATTCATCATTTAAACCTGTAGGTGTCAAGGCTCCCAAGATATAGATCACATTACTTTCTTGTTGAAGGAGATCCCTTTTCCTGTCACCTCTCCATATGCTATTGGGTATATAATCTATGCCCATAAAACTCAAAGCTCTGGGATTTCCACTGTAAAAAGTAGTCCAGTGAAGCCCAACACCACCGGTAATGGAACATATATGTTCCTGGTGTCATTCCTTTAAGGGTATGGTAGTCCTGCCCACGTTTAAAGTTGAGCACGTACACCAGATTGCTCAACGTACTCCATCCTGCAGGTTATCAGATGTTGAATATTGTACTTGCAGTTATTCATGGGGCTAATAAAAGTACAACCTTGGTTTGCAAACATGCAAACATTACAATTGCCACAAAAGTGGAACCAAGTGGTCTGGACAGAAAACCTGTAGGAGGGGGTGGACCCATACTGCCACCCCTGGAGATTATTTTTGCACTTTGAAAATAGATTAAATAATAATAAAATGAAATAAGAGACATTAAATAAAAGAAAAAAAATCATTGAGGAAAAAATTAATTTTTAATAAAACAATCCTTTAACTGGTAGGTCTGTACTAGAGGGTACTGCAGTGCTAAGTACAGTATGCTAGCTTTGATATAGAACTCACATTTTCTTTTTAACTTTGGCACCCCCCCCCCCCAACAAAGCAGGGTGAGTGGTGGTGTCCAGCGATTAATTATTCTCTTCTAACTTTTTTTTTGTTTTTGCTTTTTTCCTGTGCTCGATCGTGATAAGGATTGCACACTGAGTGCCTGAGGTTTGTGGTAGAAGATGAGCAGTCCTGTGTTCTGAAAGCATGTTCAAACCTAACGGCTGTGTGACTCCAATGAAAACATAATAGGGCTGTGGTGCTATTGTTTAGTTTTCTTTTTTTAGGTGGCAGTCAAACAGGCAGGGTGGTGGGTTGGGGGTGGGGCACTCACTCTCACAACTGCTTAGTGAGTAAAAAAACATTCCTAAATGAGGGCACTTCAAAAATAGCCCTAAGCATTGAACTAATCTTTTGTTGTTTGGGAAGTGAATTGAGAGCAGGAGAAGGGTGGGACTTCACCAGTACTGATAGGAGTTGGGGGGCTCACTTGCCAAGTGAGCAAACAAAATGGCTGTCATTTAGGATTTTTTGAAAATGTGTCTGGAGCACATTGATACTAGGTGGCAAAGAGTCAGGTTGGCAGGGCACTCGTTTTTGCCAGGTCTCTGTTGGCACATAAATGAACCACTAGCTATGGAGCACAGCCAATCAGAGACTGGGATTATTGCAACCCATTTTCTAAGTACAGATAAAACAATGAATACATTTTTCCACTTCCTATGTTGTGCACTTGGTAGTTTGCACTTGTATCAAACTCTGTGTGGAATGTCCTATTCTCCCATTGAGACAGAGGATAACTGAGCATATGCATTCTATTAATACTGTAGCTCCTATCACACCATTGGGCATGCACACTTTGACACCCTATAGCAGAGCAATTTGCAACACTTCAGATTTATAGGGATTGAGAATGCTTGTACACCACCCCCAAACCTCTAAACATGTACCAAACTTAGCACGCTCTAACCTTTGCAGGTGCTCACAAACTATAATTCACATTTCTACTGAGGGGTGCTACTGGTTTGTGACAAATAACAGAAAAACAGGAACCAGTTCACAACCCCACCCCCCAAAACAAACATGGCAAATCTGAGACATTAAACATATAAACTGCCTGAACTGACTTTTCTTACTTTAAACTCCATGAAAAAGGGGTTGTCTAATTTATCCAATTGGAATTCCAATGTGAGCAAGTCAAACCACCAATTGTCAAGGTGGGACCCCACAGTTTGATCCCTACTTCCCCAACTCTGAACTGCCTACAGTTGCTACTCTTAAATAGAGTGCATTGCCTAATTCTCTCCTTTATAATAAGGTGCTTCCACCCAAGAAATTTCACAGGTGATCAAAGAGAGCATGCTAAAAGGAGAACCACAACTCCCAAAACTCTAAACACATACCAAAACTAGTATACTCTAACCTTTGCATTGCTCACAAAATATAATTCACATTTCTACTGGGGGTGCTACTGGCTTGTGGCAAGTAACAGACAAACAGGATCAGTGCATCCCCTCCCCAAACAAATGGAGGTTTGGCTTGCTCACACTGGAATTCCAATCTGATAACTACTGTAAGAGAACCCCTTTTTCATGGAGTTTAAAGTAAGAAAAGCCAAGGCAGGCAGTTTATATGTTTAATGTCTCAGAGTTGCCATGTTGGGGGGGGGGGTTTGTACACTGGATCCTGTTTATTTGTCTGCTACTTGCCACAAACCAGTAGCACCCCTCAATAGAAATGTGGATTACACTTTGTGAGCAATGTAAAGATTAGAGCATGCTAGTTTTGGTATGTGTTTAGAGTTTTGGGAGTTGTGGTTCTCCATTTACCATGCTCCCTTACTTTGATCACCTGTGAAATTTCCGGGGTGGAAGCACTTTGCTATAAAGGAAACAATTAGGCAATGCACTCTTTGTAAGAGTAGCCACTGTAAGCATTTCAGAGTTGGGGAAGTAGGGACCAAACCATGGGGTCCCACCTTGATGACTGGTGGTTTGGCTTGCTCGCATTGGAATTCCAATCTGATAACTAACAGGACCCTGTTTTCGTGGAGTATAAAGTAAGAAAAGCCAGTTCAGGCAGTTTATATGTTTTTTATTTCTCAGATTTGCCATGTTTGGGGGCGGGTGTGCACTGAATCCTGTTTGTTTGTTTGTACACCACCCTGTAGGTGTAACAGGATCAAGATCCTTTTACAAAGGTAGTCCAGTTGTAAATATTCCTTGAAAGCACTGCACCCTGCAGGCTTAAAGGATGTCATTGACATCATCCCTTTCCTGTAAGGTCTTCTATATTACTCCAGGTCCTCAGCATTATAGCTTGCCTTGACAAGTATTTTTTTCACACTTGTAATAATCTTGCTGACTATTACATGTTATTATTTTTCCTGCCCCATAGTTGGTTTTGCCTGGACATTTTTTTTTATCTGCCCTATAATATTAATACAAGCAGAGCTTCTCTTTATAATCTTCTTGTTATTACCATCTACAATTATATTGTGTTCCTTTAATATGTTTTTTTCTCCTTATATTACTGTATCCTATACCTCCACATGTTCTTTCCTCTACTTTCTATTTCCATATTTAATTTCTCTGATCTTCATTACCCTGCCCCCATTCCTTCCCTCCTATTTTTTGTTTTCTGCTTCCTTTTCTCCCTCTCCAAAACATTTTCTTTACCACCCTCCCTCCCCCTCCACCTTTATGCCTCACTACATTAGCGACTGCCACTTGTTTCTGTCCCAAGTGCCTTTTATACTTCCACCTCAGGGTTTCCTGTGATTTCTTGTGATTACAGATTGCTTCAGCTATACTCTTCAGCTCTTGCCAGAGTGTTCTTCTTCCAAAAGTACATGGCACTGGTGCAGCTACTATGCCAGTGTGTACATATTTAGTCTAATTCAGCCTCTTGATCTTTGTTTTTAGCTTCAGGCATCAGTTATTGTTCTCACTATGGTATTTTTTTATGCGACATACAGTTTATAAAAACATTTTGTAATTATTGTTGCTAACACTTTGGGAATCTATGTAAATGGCAGACTGGACCAGATGTGTTACTATAGCTTTAAATGGTTCCTGCATAAATTCAACTAGCAACACCTTGTAGCCCCACCCATGAAGACTCATCTTAAGTTGAAGCACTGGGGCTTTTGCTACAGATTCTTCATCTTTTGCTGCAAATTTTCTGCACTGCATCTTCTGCTGTTTGTTGACTTTTCATTGAACTAGGCCTACTACTCTGTCCAGCAAGATCCTCTCTGGAGTGTGGCCTCTATTTGTTCTGTTGTTCCTGCTATGTATGAAGTTGCACCCATCATTTGTTCCTGACAGCATGTGGCTCTGTGTATTTCAATTTTTTTAAGGTGTCCAATACTGGAAGCTCTGAGAGTCACCCAGCAAGCCTGTTAAAACACAGGTAAAACATGCAATCAAAAAATGTCAATATTATCATAACTAATTCATACATTAATTAGACCCAAATGATAAATTAAATAAATACAATTTTGATAAAATGTTCAAAAATACAGTAGAGAGATAACCCTGCAAATATTAGCTGGTAAAGAGTTCCAAAACACTGACTCTGCAACCTCAAATGCTTAGCCTCCTGATTATTTTTGCCAAGGTTGAGAAACATTAAGCTGGCTCATGTCAGATGAACAAAGGGGTCAGCTGAGAGTGGATTCACTCAGGAGTTCTTTGAGATAACCAGGGTCCAAGTCCTGCAGGATTTTATAAGTTATCAAGCCTATCTTTTTTTTTTTTTTTTTTATTTAGTTGTTTAACCAGGCCGATACACTACTGAAATGGCAGAAGTGCAGAGCATGATGTACCAGAGTGGTATTCTCAGAATGAGATGTCCCAGCAAACAAAAAAATTGTCACAGTCTGCACTAGCTGCAGGCAATGCATTAACTCCACAGATAGCACTAGGTGAAGAGCTTTGCGGTAGTACAATCTTCATGTAACAAAGGCATGAACTAGGTTGGCAAATAGTGTTTAATCTGGGTGATGTCTCACTGATGTAAAACATCACTGCTGACTACCTCTGACACCTGTGGGCAGATATTGAGTAATGGGCAGAAGAGGAGTGCAAAGGTTTGTGCTCTGCTTGCCCTTGCCCATGACCTTGAGGATGTTATATTCAGTAGGACAGCACACCAGTGCTATCCGACTAAATATAGGGCCATGTCAGGGCAGTGAAAAGTCAAGTATCACTGCCTCAACATGGATCTGAGGTGTATGCTGCCCATACTGAACTGCATGGAATTGATGTGCCCTAGACCTATTAGCCCCAGGAACCCTAGGAGTGATATTCAAGAGGCAACATGCAAATGAGACCATAGGGCATGTAAAGTGCAGAGGGGCAATGTGCATGCCCATTATGGGCCGATTTGTATGGGAAGTGTCAGCAGGTTTTAACCCCTTCTGTGACTGATCCCTCACCCTGATTGCCCCTTCCGGTAAAAGCTTAAATATTTCCTGGTGTCTAGTGGCAACCCCTCTGATTCCCATGCCCATGTAAATTTAATTATTCCCTGATGTCCAGTGGCACCCCCAACCCTCCGATTGTCTGTCACTGTGTCAGGCAAGTCATCCCTGACATCTGGCAGCCTCCCTGCACTGCTAGCACCAAGCAAACCACCCTGACACCCCCTCTTACCTATGTTGTCGATGCCATGCGAATCCTGTATGGTAAACAGCACAGCCCTCCTCTCACTTCCTCAGCTGGCTGCCATATGGACTGACAGGGAACATGCATCCTGTACTGTAAAGGGAGTGTGTGTACTGTAGTTATCTATCTATCTATCTATCTATCTATCTATCTATCTATCTATCTATCTATCTACAGTATCTCTCTATCTCCTGTCAATTTATCTATCTGTCTATTTATTTAGTTATTGATTTATTTATGTCAAAGATTTTCCCAGGAAAGACATACTGAGCTGATAACAGCTCATTTACAGATGTGTCCTGGGAAGGGGAGAACAGATACAAAATACATAGAATGGAAATAAGTATATAAAAAAAAACAAGACAACAATGCTTAAGAATAAACTTGCCAAACAGTAAGTTACATACAGTAAATTGTAGAACTGATGAAAGAATGATTAAATAATAATCAATATTTCAAAATATCAAAATAAGGAACAAAGGAAATGCATAATGCTAGGTAAAAGGGAAATGCTGAAAACAATGATGGTAAAAGGATCCAAAACAATATCAGAAACAGCTGCAGGAGTGGGAAGAGATCATGGAGGAAAGTTGAAAGAGCAGGAGAGGAGGGAGCAGAGCAACCAGAAGGGGGAAGAAAACCCCATAGTTTAAGGAAACACAACAAGAAGGTAGCTTGACCAGCAGTGGAGCTCATATGAAGGAAAGCAAAAAAGCGAGAGCAAGCATTGTGAAGAGAGTAAGTGGACAAAGGGGAAAGGAGAGAGCCAAACCAAAATTTGGAGATAAGGGAAACACAGTGGGTAAGGCACCTGGCATCAAGAGAAAGGGGGGAGAGGGAAGAATACAGAGTACAATGATGCATACGCAAGGGTTTATCAAGGGCAAAGTGACAGAAGGAGTGTAAGAGAGGGTCCAGTCTAGCTAAAGCGGACTTTGGAGCAACACTATAAACAAGCCTCCATAGTCTAACATAGGCAGAATCATCTTACTGAGGATTTCTCTCCATATAGGGAGCGGAATGTTTCTCTTATTTCTGTATACCATCCCAAACTTGGGGTGGAGCTTCTTGTATATAGCACCCACATGAACAGAAAAATCAAGATAGTGATCAAGCCAGACCCCGTGGTACTTAAAGGAGGAGACCTCTGCAATAGTTGCACCATCAAGAGCATAAAAGGAAAGAAGGTTGAGGATTCTAGCAAGTCTCTGCCTAGTGCCAAAAGTCATGGAAACAGTTTTCTTGGCATTGAGGGATAACTGATTGTCACAGAATCAGTACTGGATATTGTTAAAATCCAGCTGGAGTTGGTTCATGAGGTCAGTGAAAGAGGAGCCAGCAGTAAAGAGAACTGTATCATCTGCATACATATTTATTGACACTGAGGAACAGGCCTCAAGGAAGTCATTTAGAAAAATGGAGAAAAGAATGTGACCCAATACAGACCCTTGGGGGATGCCTGAATGTATAGGGAGGGGGGAAGGGAGTCTCCAATCCACACAGCTTGCAACCTGCCCTCAAGGTAGAAGCAGAACCACTCAACTGACGATAAAGAGTCCAGCTTCCTTAAGCTTGTCCAGGAGAATGGGTTGGGTTACAGTGCTGAAAGCTTTGGCTAAGTTAACAAAAGCAGCTGAGGTGACAAGTCTCTGATCCATACCAGAAAGGATAGCATCAGTAAGCAGCAAGAGAGGCGGAAGTGGAATGAGACTTTGTAAAACAAGACTGGAAAGGAGTGAAGAAGATGGATGAGACCAAAAAAGGGAAGAGTTGGGATAGGGCAAGGTGCTCCTGGAGCTTAGCCAGAATGGGAAGAAAAAATAGGTCATAAGTTACTAGGGCAACACAGATCTCCCCCTTTGGGAATGGGAATAACAGTAGCCAACTTCCAAGAATAAAGCATGCAGGATAGGGAAAAAGACAGGTTAGGGAGGTAGCTAATAGGGAGGGTAATGGTATGAGTAGAAAGAAATTAGAAAAACTTAAAGTGATCTTACGAGTTCAAATGGGCAGACTGGGTGGGCCATAGGCCCTTATCTGCTGACAGTATCTATATATCTATGTAAATAGGAGTCTAGGGTCAAGACCATCAGGACTCTCACCTTTTTGATGGTATACTGTGACATTGGCTAGCCACAAGTGGCGCCTACCAAAATGGCAACCCACTTGCGGTGCAGGTAGGAGATGGCGAGGGCGTGAGGAAGGTGACAGGATGGGGGGTTCCTCATGCATATAGTGACAGGACGTCACTATATGTATATGCACATGGGGGGAGCAAGCATGATGGGAGGGAGGGTTGGCCTGGCGTGGTTGGCGTGGGGCTGCCGAGCTGGCCCCATAGCATGGTGGGTGGGTGGCAGCCTGAAGCTGCAAGGGTTCTGGGTTCAGGTCAGGCGCATCTACATTTTGCTCGCCGGCCCAAAATTTACTTTTGCAGGTTGCACCCCAGTTAAGAATCCTTTAGTAATGAGGTGCCGGGCGCAGCCCCTATTCATTAACATTTAAAGTCTAAGTCCCCGGCACCGTTTTCCTGTGTGCTGGGGGTGTACATCACCGAAACTGAATTTCAGCGATGTACCCTCACCATAATGATGGTCACCTTTCAGCAATCGCCATTATGGCATAGAACCCCTTTTGAGAATATAGAGTCAAAGAAATCTTAAGAGCAACAGCAGGGTAATGGGTGAAAAAGATAAAAGGGAGGAAGGGGCAGCAGGAGAGGTTGAGGAATACAGTGAGAGAGAAGAGAAGAAGAGAGAGAGGAGAAGAGGAGAGATCGGGCAAAGGAGGTAAAAAAGGAATTAAAAGAAGATGCAACTGCAGAGGATCAAACATAGGAGTATCGCCCATCTTGAGAACAGGTAGAGGTGACTGGGTCAGAGGGGAAAAAGGAAAATGAATAACCTTCCAAAACAGCTGAATAGCAGCTTGAATCAAACCATTAGGACATTTTTAACAATTCACTTCAATGAGCAGCACACACATTAAGCAACCCATTGAAATATGTAAAACCACTTAGTTGGAGGAACAGTTTAATATGACTTGTACTGTACTGCAGCACTCTGCAGTAATATTGCAAGGTACTGTGTTGTATCCTGGCTGTCTCCACTACACGATGCATAAACAATACAAGAATACATGCAATATCTAATGTGTTGTTTTTTTGTACATCTCTCCAAGGCACATGCATGCATTCTAAAGCATAAAACTCAGTCCAAGGCATCATAGGCATGCAGATCCTTGTGGCATGTGTGTGTGGGGGGCTATATTGGAAACCTCTCAACTGGCCCCATATTCTGAAGCCATGGCACTACTCAGACTTCATCATAGCCAACCCACACACACTAAACATAACTAATAATCTTTAAATGTGCATAAACAACTATGCATGACTACAAAAGGCATTGGAAGTTATCACTTGCTATCTAGAAAAATGAAAACAGCTCCTGTTAGTTGGAATGCTTTACTTGAAGAGTTAAAGCAGTCTGCCTCTGGTATTTAAATCATCACTGATACACAATGTAAGTATTTTGAAGACATTAACTACCATTAAAGTTTTGCTAATTTGGCACATTGCAAATAACATTAATTGAGTGTTAATTGTATGTCATCATTTTGTTTTGTTAATGAACCAGCTGATCACGTAGAAACGTGTACCCATTACAATTCTCCTGTGCAGCATATTTAAGGATGTTCCCTGGTATTTTCAAAACCCATGTCAGTTTTATAATTTTTTCCCCAGTAAATTGTGGGTATCTAATGACTTCAACAAAAACAACAGTTGGTCACCATGCTTGATTTTGAGGTAGTTTGTGTTGTTTAGAATCTTCTGTGGTGAAAACTTTGAAATTTATCTTAATAAATTTACTGACCTCAGAATCTGGTGTTTCTAGTGCAAAAATGTGAAATTGTTCAATACTTACTCTTAGATGAATTACCTGACTTGATTTTATATGCATTTGACGTATCAGTGTAACAATACGTAGAGGATAATGAAAGGGTTTTGTCAGTAACAATGCTGTAATTGCTTTGAGAGGCTACCATGGCAACCATCAACCTCGACAGCGCAGCTCGAGAGGTTGTCAGTTGCCATGGTAGCCTCGAGAAGTGATTTCAGCGCTGTTACTGACAAAAAAAAACCATACATTGTCTTTTATAGTGTATGGGCTTTTTAGCAGAGTTTTTACCTGTTGGCGCTTATTCCAATTCACCTGCACCCCCTCCCTCCACCACTCTACCAAACTACAGAATGCAAGCAACATTTTTTTAAACTGGAAGAAGGCGTACATACCAGAATTTCTGGTTAAAAAACACTTTATTAACATTCAGTGCTTGCTAGCATCCTAAGTTGATGAGCTAAAATAGAAATGAAAATTTGAAAGTCCATATATATGTTCTAAACTAACATTCTGTCACACACTCATCAGTAGATATCCGATTGGTGGCTGCATATCACGTGTGTGGTCATGTCAAAGGTCGAAGATGACATCAGCATGATGTGGTCATGAAGAGGTCTGCTGAGTAAGCCGAGAGGGGATGTGAGGTAACCTTTTGGATGCAAATGACATATTTAGACCACACAGACAGCAATTGTGTTATTTATTGTCACCTATTTTTTTTTTGAACCAGCAGCTGTTACAGTGAACATTTTGAACACTTTTTTAGTGTTTTCGGTTATGAAAAGGTGACTGTCTTCACAGAATTGAGGATGTTAACGCATAGAATCCTTTGTTTTGCACAGAACATCACTGTAGACAGTGTCATCAACGTACAATCAAATTTGGAGGATGAATATATTTCTATGTATGTTCACCTTGTGGAGAATGGCTCACTCAAAGCGAGATATTGTATCAGATACACAATATTGTGTTATTGTTCACTTATTCAGTGCTGCATTGATTGCGTATGATAATGTATATGTACTTCTGTGGTGGCTAAATACACACAATGCACAGTATTGATATATATATATATATAGATCAGACTTGTTTAATATGGTGGTATTGAGCCAATTGTGCTTGTTACTGAAGGCATTAGGTTAGCTGGGTCCTAGTGTGACCTCATTTTGGAATAGCCCTGTTTGCTTAGAGTGGAGCTCCTTTGTGTAAGTCACAACATATTCTCCCGCTGCATAGTAATGAGAGGCTTTGATTTCCCCACAACATAGGCAGCCCCCCCAAGCTAGGCACTCGGGACAATCAAGCAACTGAAGCACAAGCAGCTCACCTGAGAAGCTGAGGAAGACAAATCTCCAGCCAGATAACTTTCGAGGTAAAGAGAGCCTCTTCTCTTCGTCTGGACGCCTGCAGAGGGGTGCTAGCCCGCCCCAACCACCCTCCCACCCAGGGGCAGCTGTCAATTTAAGGATCCACCCCGTGACATCACATCCGGTGATATCACGTCCTGTTGCCCAGAACCTATCTCCCCACTTTCCCATTTGCAGGTTACACCTGCTGGCCACTAGAGGGACCTATGATCCCTCACTACTTCCTACTCCTACCTGTACAGCACTACTTCCCTGGGATCTTGCTCACCACAATGTATTGGCCCTGCCTCACGCTCTGCCTGTGCCTATCCCCACTAGCAGTGCACTTACCCACTTACCCATCTGCTAGTTACACACTGTGCCCTGGCACCCTCCCTCCCTCTTGCTCCTGAACCTCCTCTCCTGCCCCTGGGACCTCTGTGTGTCCCTGCCCCCTGCCCTCCCCTAGCTTCTCTTCACCTCAGGCACATCTGGGTGTCTTCTTATTCTTGCTTTCCCTCCTGTACCTCCCTGCCCACCCCTCCCTTAGCCTCCCTCCTCCCTCTCATGTCAATCGGGGAAAACCTCTCACCATCTCCCAGCCAGGGTGTTAGTCATGCTACTACTCCTGTCAGGGAACATTCATCCAAACCCTGGCCCAGTTCCCAGGAGCTCCCAACTCGCACCACAGGCCTATGCATGGTCTCCATGAATATCTGTAGCCTCCTAAAGAGTTTGACTCACTACAATGCCTGGTCACATCAATTAACCCTGATGTCATCACCCTGGTTGAGACTTGGCTGTCAAAATCCTCCCTGACTCCCTAGTCTCCTTCCTGGTTTCACCCTTTTCGGTCCGACCGTGTTGGGAGGCAGGCGGCCAGCTTCACCGCTAATTATGTCAAAGGAATCTCTCCTGTACTAGCCCTGCCCACTCCCATCCTTGACTCCAGGGCCCAGGTGCTTATGCTGAAACTAACCCTGACCCTTTAAAGGGACCCTTTATCTGACTACTGCATCGTGCCCCCAGGGACCAAACGAGGCCATTGCCTCTCTTACAGAATACCTTACCTTCTACCTCCTTCCGCTGATCAAATTCTGGTGGGTGACTTAAATGTCAACTGGTTCAGCCCCTCCTCCTCCTCTCCCCGAGACTCCTTTTCTGCAATAAATTAACCAACTAGTTACCCACCCTACCAGGACTAACCCAAGAGAGGCTCCAGTACCCTGCTTGATGTGGTACTCACCAACCGCCTAATCGGATCCCCAATGTACAAGTCCTCCCAGACTCTCTCAGCGATCACTCCCCCATTCTATTCCACTGGTCAACCTCAGTCCCCAAACCCATAGCACAGTCCACATGCCGGCAGCGTCTAATATCTGGTGGACTGATAAAACTTAAGGAACTTCTGTCCCAAATTGACTGGTCTCCTATACAGGCAACTCCTGACATTGACACAGCTCTCTCCTTCTTTACCCAAACTTTTAATAATGCCTGTGATATCTTTGCCCCAGTGTTGACCCGCCGTTCTAAAAGGAAGAATGCCCCCTGGGTTACCCAGCTTTGATCCACCAGCTCAAACATAGGGACAACCTATGGCACCGTGTCATTGAGACTGGCCGCCCAATGACAGGCGGTTATATGCTGCCGCCGCTAAAACAAGTGCACTCGGCCATCAGAAAGGCCAAGTCTGAGCACTATAGGTCCTCACTCACTGCCTCATGGGGAATCCCAGAACCTTCTGGGATAACATTAAACAGTTAAATGGAGTGCACACTCCCCACCCACCCAGATCAACATTAATGGTGTGATCTCCTCAGACCCAGCCCTCATAGCCAACCACCTCAACACCTCATTCACTGACCTTAGCCCTATCCTCCCTACAAATTTTTGACCCTCCTCCCCAGCACCTGCAGTAAATCTTTCGCCATATTTTCTCCTCCGCTGTGTTTCTGCCCAAGAACTTAGGCCGCACCTTGTCACTGCCCTCAGTAATAGTACAAGCAGTGACACCCTGGATTCGTGGTATCCACGGCTGGTCTTAGACACAGTCCTACCCCGATCACATGCCTCATCAACCACTCTCTTTGCCTGGGGAAGGTTCCAACTGCCTGGAAAGTCGCCACTGTCACCCCTATCTTTAAAGGTGGTGATAGGACTGTGGCTGGAAACTATCGACCGATCTCCATTCTCTCTCCTCTCCAAGGCCTTGGAAAAAGTGGTGGCCTCTCAAATCTCTGACTACCTCTCCACCTACAATGTCCTTTGTCCTGAGCAGCATGGCTTCTGAGCAGGCCACAGTACCAACACAGCCCTCCTAGAGTTCTCCAACTTTCTCCACTCCTCCTTAGACACTGGTTCTCTGGCTGGTGCTGTCTTCATTGACCTCTCGAAAGCTTTCGACACTGTCTCCCACCCCCTCCTTCTTGATGCCCTTAGTCTCTCTGGTTTTACTGCTGGGCCTATCTCCTGGTGCACCAGTTATCTGTCTGACCGCTCACAGCATGTAAAAATTAATGGGACCTACTCAGACATCTGTCCCATCTTTTCTGGGGTTCCCCAGGGCTCCATTCTGGGCCCCTACTATTCTCCTTTTACCTTACCCTTCCACGCTCTTGCTTGGGGAACATTCTATTATGCAGCTGATGATGCAGTCATCTTTGCCTCAAGTCGTAACCCTACTTCCCTCCAGGACTTGCTGCAGAAGTCCTTCACTGAAGCCGAGGCTGGTTCAAGGAACATAGATTGGTGATAAATCTTAAAAACAAAAACCATGTTCTTCACTCATCCCCAAAACAAGTCCTGCAACTCCAAACTCCTCATTCACTCTGGGTCCTCATTCCCACTCGAACAAGTTTGCTCAATAAATACCTAGGGATCCATTTTGACCCTCCTCTCCTTCCATGGACACGCTGCCCTAGCCACTGCCACTAATATCCGATTGGGCATCTTACAGCCGGTATAAACTGCCTCCCCGGAGGCTCTTGACTACAGTCACCACCTCTCTATCCTGTCCCTAGTGGACTATGGACTGCCGGTGTATGGTGCTGCTGATCAGACCGCACTCCATAAAATTCACACTACTCTGAATAAGGCCTGCAGGTTAATTACTGGAGCACCTAGGATGACACACACCTGTCTACTGTATGCTAAAGTGCTGGTACTTGATCTTGTGGCGCCTCAAATATATTACCTGTACCCTTACAAAAGACCCTCCTTGGGCTTTCCCACCAGGATTGACCACCACCATACGCCACTCTGTCCCACTAGTTCATACTGGGACCTCTGGGAAAACCTCTCTTGTTATCCCTAGAGCTAGGACCTCTCACGGCCAAAGAGCCTTCAGCTTTAGGGCCCCTCCTGGTTCAACACACTGCCCCTCCAACTCCGAGCTCCAACTATATATTCTTCAAAACTTCTTACATAACCACCTTATTAACACCGTGCTGTAACTGCCACCTAGTCAAAGCCGTACTCAATACTTATGACAAAGCTTATTACTAAGCTGCTAAGGACTCCATAACTCTGGTATTGTTTGCATCCATCCTACCTGTACCAGCTTGTTTGTAACTATGTCTTGATTTTACTGTTATACTTATGTGTTGTACTGCTATACTGTGTATTTTGGTTTGTCTTACTGTGACAAGGTACCTTTGTAAATGAGCCTATGGCTCAAAGGTTTTTCAAACTGCTGTTTAAATAAAAATAAAAAAAAATAAAAATATTGCGAGATATTTGTGTATGTCATCATTAGCCAATCATCCAGTGTGTATTTGTTGACATAGTTGACTTTTGCTTGTCAAATAACATTTTTATTGATTTCTTTAAGCCTGCAATTGCATGTACAATTTAGTGAAATACTTTGGAAACTGACATATCTCATTTGCTGGTTATCTCTCCCCATGGATATGTTAACCACATATGACATACCTTCACAAATGATACATTACCATTAAAAATATATACATATTGCATTCCCTGCATGAAGCTTTTGGGTGAATGGGGAATCCAGTGTTGCCTCAATACTCTGTTGAATTCCAGCACCTTTTGGGCAACTGCTTTTGTATTTGAAACTGTTTGAAATCTGTAGTTATGCTTTGGCCACCACAGATACGCTGCATTATACAATGCACAGGTACACCTTTCTATATGACTGTAGTTTACACTGTCATCTCTGTCAGGGCGTGAAGGAGCCATTGGCAGGAGGAGGGTACCAGGTACAGGGAGAATGCAGACAGTGGAGGGATTCTTTTTTTATGTTTCAAGAAGGTAGCACTCACCAAAACTGGGCAAAGGCACAAAGCAAAAATATATTGCAAACACAAACAGGTTTATTGCGCCAAAAATGCCCAAATCTGCAGTCTCCAACAGAATCCCCTGCACTTTGACCAGATAGGTCTTCTTTAGGGGGCAAATTCTGGAAAAAGAAAGAACAGATTATATAGCCCCAACTAGTGATGAGGGATTCAGTTATAGGAGTTGAAGCCAACTGAGGGCCATATGAAGGTGATTCATTCTGGGCTGGCTACATGAGAGCTGCCTAATCTTGGATGTATAGACTGAGCTCCCTGACCTTCTACCTTTTCTCGCTAAATCTTGAGGCTAAATTGGAGCTATCCTGGTTTACATTTGCAAATGATTTGTTTTCATAAAGGGTACAGGAAGGGATAAAGCAATACCATACTTTCATTGCCTGTGTCCCAGATTGGATAGCCCCTGGTTTTCTTGGTTAGCCATTAGATGCTTTATTCCCAAGGGTACTGTAGATGTTAAACAAGACCAATCAGAATGCTATGAAAGATGAAAGGGCTGCATTCAGACTGTACAAAGAAACTCAAAAGAATACGGATATATCAGGCCTGGGCAGAAGAAAGCCTGAAAGGTGGTTATAAGAGAGAAGGCACATGAAGATGAAATGATTGCATAGAAAGTAATAGTTTATAATATTTTTTTTTTCATATATGTCAGTGAGAAGAGTAAAGCTATGGGTTAAGATAGTGAAGATAAGAAAAGTGGAAGGATGAGATTATGTGGAAGGAGGCAAAGAAAAAGCTTATATTTAAACAGGTATTTTTGCTCAGCCTTCACAGTGGATAGAAGGGGTGACAGTCCAACAAAGTAAACACAGAAGTGGGAGAGGGAGTGGTGTAGACACAAGATCATTTTTGGATTATAGAGTACTTAAAGGATTTGCAGTCATGAAAGTGTATAAGGCTATGGGACCAAATGGGATACATCTCAGTGTTTGGGGTAAGCTCATGGAAATGTTAGGTGCTCCACGGGCAGCCTTGATTTGCAGTTCACTGAAAACAGAATTATTGTGGAGGACTGAAGAAACTGCTGATGTCATCCCTCTGTATTGGAATGACAGCATGGATGAGTCTAGCAACTGTAGGCTAATCAGCCTAACTTCAGTGGTGGCAAAACTAATTGAAACCTTGCTAAAAGAGAGACACTGGCTGATTACTTAGAAACCAAGGGGCTGCATAGCTACAGGCTGTACAAGTTCACAGTGGGGAGGCCATGCCAAGCAAATTTTATTTCTTTGCCTGTGTTACAGTGGAAGAGACAAAGGAAGGGCAGCAGATTTAACCTGCAGGGACTTCATCGAGGTCTTCAACACTTTTACACACATAAGGCTAATTTGGAGGCTGACCAGTTTGGGTATGAAGACAATAATTGTAACTAGGGTTCACAGCTGACAATTGGATAGGTAGCAGAGTGTAGCAGTAAACTGTGCACATTCTAAGGACAGGGTGGTGACTAGCAGGATATTGCATGATTCAGTGTTAGGACCAGTCATATTCAATAACTTCATATGGGTCATTGTCGAGGAACTGATTGGGAAGGTCTGTCTTTTTGCAGTTGGTACCAAGCTCTTCAATAGGGTTTACACTCTGGACAGAACAGACAGAACACCAGGAGGAAGGAGCTACTGGTACAACTAAAACTTCTCTACTGGGACTAAGAACTAGAAATCTTCTACTGGGACCTTCAATTTAGGGTAAAAAAAAGAGTTTGTGTGTTTGGCAGAGGTAGTTGAAGTAAATTGTTATCTGTTATCTGTGTTATCTGTGTACTTATCTAGGTGCTTGTCACAAGTGTTAGAAGGGAACTGTTATCTGTGAAATTAACTAAGTGTAGAAAGATTTGCAAAGTAGGGGGAGTGGCTTAGCTAGAAGGAGCCAGGTTAAAACCAGATTTAAGCACTGCCCAAGATAGCTTCTGCCACAGAACAGACAGAACACCAGGAGGAACACGCTACTGGTATAACTAAAACTTCTCTACTGGGACTATATTGCCCTCCTTCCCTCCACTCCACCCCCTCACCCTAAACCAGTTCTACTTTTATAGGCACA
Source organism: Neoceratodus forsteri (assembly GCA_016271365.2). NCBI lineage: Eukaryota > Metazoa > Chordata > Ceratodontiformes > Ceratodontidae > Neoceratodus > Neoceratodus forsteri. The sequence goes on along the minus strand of CM028132.1, from coordinate 163,333,153 downwards.
GGATTTAACGGACAACAGGAACTTCCTGTTTTGGAGCAGGAAGTGAGTGATCACAGAGCCACCAAAGACTCACCATCCTAGAAGGGCAAGAGTAGCTCTCCATCCCCCGCCAGCTGCTGGAGGTCTGACTCTGGGAAGTAAGGAGACTACTGAGAAATATAGGAATTTCTTGTCTTAGAACAGGAAGATCAGGAGCTTAAAGGGCACAGAGGCAGTAAGTAAGTAGGGGAAGAGAAAAAAAAATAAACAGAGGAAAGAGTAAGTATTCCAAACAACAGTTAGGTGGCCAGAAAAAAGACATGATGGGAGTGGTGCAGTGCAGCGGCTGTGGAGCAGCAGTCTTCCGGGAGAAGTTCTGAAGGATGCAGTGTTGTCCCATCTACAGGCACCTCTCTGGGCTGAGGGAGGAGGTTGCTCATCTCCAGGCTGAGTTGGCCAGGATTTGTGGGACTTACTCTCCCACCCAGGGACCACCAGGTCACTGCCATTGCCTCAGAGGTTGCCAAGAAGAAGGAGCGGTTGGACCACAGTGGGCTCAGGGAGGGTGAGGGTGGTGGAACAGAGGTGCATCCCTCCAGTTGTACCTCTCCACAATTTCGATGCCGTTCTGGAAAAGTGTGGTTCCTCTATGGAGGCACCCACAGTGGAGACCAAGGAGGATGCTGGGAACCTCCACAAAGGAGACCCACAGGAGGGTGGCATGGGATCCCACAGGGGAAGGAAACAACTCCTGGTGGGGGACTCCATTGTTAGAAAGGTAGAACTGGGGATGAAGGGGAGAGGGAGGTAAGGTGCCTGCCTGGCGCCATGGCTTGGAGGGACAGGGAGCGAATCCTCAGGATCACAGGAGCAGCTGCACAGGGGAGGGAGCTGGATGTCATTGTCCACCTAGGGACAAATGACCTGGCTAAGAAAGGGATCAGAGCAGTGCAAGAAGCGTTTGTGGAGATGGGGAGGGGTCTTAGACAAATAGCACACATGGTAACCTTCTCAGAGGTGCTGCCTGTCTATGGCATCGATGAAGCTAGGGTGCTCCACACCATGGGTATTCAATCATTGGTTGAAAAACTAGTGCAGAGCTCAGGGATTTGGCTTCATTGGGGACTGGGGGTCCACTTGGACGGATGCAGGCCTATACTGGCTGATGGTCTGCATCTGTCCAGGAGGGGAACCAGGATCCTAGGTGATAGGTTTAAATGCTTCATTGGCAAGCATTTAAACTAGCAAAGGGGGGAAGCACTGGAAAGGAGCAGGGAAATCCTAGACCCCCCAAAAAATCAGGGTACTAAGTGAGGTAGACACCAACATAGAGATGTCAATAGGGAGAAGCGCGGGATAAATGGAGAAAGTGACAAATGTAATAAGGACAGAGATGGGGCAAAAAGGGGTAAGGCCATCAAGAAATAGAGGGTAATGAGTACCAATGCCCATAGTCTGGGCAACAAGCTCCCTGAACTGGTGGCCTTGATGGAAGAGGGATGCCTGGATATCGTAGCAGTCACAGAAACATGGTGCAAAGAGAACATGGGATGTTAACATACCAGGGTACACAACCTACAGGAGAGACAGGGAGGGCAGAAGGGGGGGAGTAGCTCTCTATTTAAGGGAAGGGATAAAAGCAACTGAACAAAAGAGTAAACAGGGAGGAGAGGAGGCACTGTGGGTCACCTTGGAGACTGGAAATGGCACCACTATCCGCTCAGGGGTTGTATACAGACCCCCATGTCAGGGGGAGGGAATGGACAAGGATATGATAGAAGGCATACTTAGGATGGCAGAGAAAGGGGAGGTACTGTTGATGGGGCACCTTAATATTCCAAATGTTAACTGGAGCACCTTTGCTGCAGCCACATCCAAAAACAGGGCCATTCTTGATGCCCTTCAGATGGCATGCCTCAGACAGCTAGTTTTGGAACCTACTCATGAGGGAGCAATCTTAGACTTCATACTCTCAAATGAGGACAGTGAGAGGATCTCAGATCTAGAAGTGGGTGGCCATTTGGGAACAAGTGACCACCAAACAGTGTGGTTCATGATAAACTCAGCTACAGAGTCAAGCTATACAAAAGTGAGGGTTCTGGACTTCAGGAGGGCTGACTTTAGCAAGATGGGAGAGTGCCTCAGAAAAGCACTAGCAAACATGCTAGATGGAGGGGTGGAGCAACAATGGGAAAATATCAAAACTGCCATCACAGAGGCAACAAGCCTTTATGTGAAACAAATAAACAAATCAAAAAGAAAGAAAAAGCCACTATGGTTCTCAAAAGAAGTGGCGTTGAAGGTTAGGGAGAAAAAGATAGCATTTAGGAAGTATAAGGAAACACAGAAGGAGCAGGACAGAGAACTGTATCAGTTAAGGCAGAAGGAAGCAGGGAGGGTAGCCAGAATAGCTAAGGCACAAACTGAGGAAAAGATAGCCAACTCGGTTAAGAAGGGGGATAAAACCTTTTATAGGTATATCAGGGAGCATAGAAAGACAAAGGGAGGCATAGTGAGGCTGAATAGAATGGATGGTGGGTGGACGGAGAGCGACAGTGAAAAAGCAGGGATACTGAATGAATACTTCTGTTCAGTAGTCACAAAGAGGAAGTGGGAGATGCCTAATCCAATTAACAGAAGCACTCCGGAGAGGGGGTTCGATCCCAGTCCTTTCACAGAAGAAAGGGTTCTGAAAGAACTCCTAAAACTGAAGGTGGACAGAGCAATGGGGCCAGAAGGAATTCATCCCAGAATTCTAAAAGAATTAAGCAGAGAACTAGTGACACCACTGACAACCCTTTATAACAAATCATAGGAGGATGGTGTGGTACCTGAGGACTGGAAGAAGGCTGATGTGATTCCCCTTCACAAAAGTGGGAGCAAGACAGAGGCAGGAACTACAGACCTGTCAGTTTGACCTCTGTGGTAGGGAAAGTGATGGAATCACTTCTGAAGGAACGAATTGTTGAGCACCTAGAGGCCAGTGGGGCACAGGACCCAAGGCAGCATGGGTTCACTGCGGGAAGGTCATGTCAGATGAATCTAATTGATTTCTTTGACTGGGTGACCAAAGTAGTAGACCAGGGTGGGGCTGTGGACATGGCCTACCTAGACTTTAGCAAGGCATTTGACACAGTCCCACACAAAAGATTAGTAGTCAAATTAACCAGCCTTGGAGTGGGTCCCAGGATGGCAACCTGGGTAAAACATTGGCTGAACAACAGGACACAGAAGGCAATTGTAAATGGAGTCCACTCTGAAGAAAGAGGGGTTACTAGTGGGGTACCGCAGGGTTCAGTACTGGGTCCAGTCCTTTTTAATGTCTTTATCGTGACATTGCAGAGGGACTGGAAGGAAAAGTATGCCTCTTTGCAGATGACACAAAGATCTGCAACAGGGTTGATACACAAGGAGGTGTGGAAAGGATGAGAAGGGACTTGGCAAGGTTGGAGGAATGGTCAGAAGTATGGCAGCTTGGATTCAATGCAAAGAAGTGCAAAGTAATGCACCTGGGAAACAAAAACCAAGGGGAAGATTACACAATGGGGGAGGTAGTAACAACAACAAAAATGGAAAGGGACCTGGGGTAATCATATCAGATGACCTTAAGGTTGGCAAGCAATGTGAGAAGGTGGTAGGGAGGGCTGGGGGATACTGGGATGTATAGGGAGAGGCATCACCAGCAGAAAACAGGAAGTTGTTATCCCCTGTACAGACAGTTGGTGAGACCCCATCTGGAGTACTGCATCCAGTTCTGGAGACCCCATCTCCGCAAGGACATAGACAGGATGGAGGCAGTTCAGAGGAGGCCAACTAAAATGGTGCAGGGTCTGCAAGAGAAGCCATACGAGGAAAGGCTAAAGGAGCTTAATATGTATACACTTGAGGAAAGGAGGGAGAGGAGGAACATGATAGAAATGTTTAAGTACCTCAGTGGAATCAACAAAGTCCAAGAGGGTAGCATCTTTCAGAAAAGAGATGTGTAAGAACAAGGGACTGATTTGAAGATAGAGGGGGCGGCTCCAGGGGCAATGTGAGAAGTATTTGTTCACAGAGAGGGTGGTGGATGCATGGAACAGCCTTCCTGAGGAGGTTGTGGGGTCTAAAACCTGGAGAATTCAAGAATGCATGGGACAGACATAAGGCAATTTTTGTGGGGGGTAGGAAGAAATAGGCTGTTGGTTAAATAGGATCTGCATCTTATCCTCTAGGTAGAGAAATGGGCAGACTAGGTGGGCCAAGCGGTCCTTATCTGCTGTCAAAGTCTATGTTTCTATGTTTCTGTGGAGTGGAGACACTGCACATGGATGTATATAAACTAGAAGAGTGGTCAATTGCATGGCAGATGGAGTCCGGTGACAAAATGTACAAATCCTGCACCTAGGTCACAGGAACTTTGGTGCTGAGCACAGTACATAGTATGTATGGGAGCAGTAAGCTATGGACACAAAAATTAATGGTAGAGTCTAACACCATAGTATCCATGAAAGCAAAGAAAATATAAAGAGTACTGTATGCCACAGTTACCCATTGTGTAGTATCTGCTCACGGTCAACTGCTTGTGGATTACATACAGTATCATGGATTATCAATATTCCTGTCATTATGCCATGAATTCTTACATTGTTTGACCACACGTGTTGTGATCTCTGGTTGATCATGAAATGGATGCTTAGATTTAATGAATATGTACGTGTTGACTATTCCTGACTATACACTTGTGATATCACCTATCAGTGAAATTGTATACACTACTTTCATGGATCAGGTCACGGATTGTTAGCTGGATAATGTCAGCACAATACTCATACATCTCCAATACAGATGAAGAACCCATGGTAAATGAAATATATGGCATGGCAACAAATGAAGTCATGCTGGAAGAAAAACAATACTGGCAGAGAATGCCCGAACAGCGCCTGAGAGATGCAATGACATGGGTATGCAGGCGTAGACACACGTACATACCGCATACCCTCAGACACATTGGATGCCACAGCACACTCGATTTTATATGTACTACCTGGACATACTGAAGCTGGGGCAGAAGTGACTGAAAGCAAAAAGGTACACATTGCATAAAGGGTCTGCTCTGAGGGCCATCTATGGCTCTAAAAGTGTCTCTATAAACTATATGAATGCCCTCACCGCAGTCCTAGAGGAGAACTAGGTCAGTAGTGATAGTGATCAGCACAGTCCTATACTCACCACCTCAGTTGGCCACTGCCAGACTGTCAGTTAATGATTGTAAGCAGCAGCCATCTGTCAGTGAGTGATGACGAGTACTGCTTGAAACAACTGTTAGTACAAAACTTGGGATTCCTCACTGACAGTTAGATGGCAAGGTGATGTGTGAAGGGCTATCACTATTGCCATAGTTCTGTTTATGTGATTGGGGTGAGGGGGTACATGAAGGAGGGTCCTGAACAGGTGGTTCAGGAGGGAGTTGGATATCCTTCCAATGGAGGGACCACTGCACCATCAGGAATATTCCAGACATCAATAGGCTATGCATCAAAATACCATATAGTACATAAATTACACACAGAAGATAATGTAGGTAAAAAAAATCCAATGCCATAAACTACAATTATTTATTACTTCACGGAATAAATAAATCTGCTGTACGTTTTGAAACATCTGGCATTAATAATTATGCAAGTACATAAGTTCATCCAATAATGCACACAAATCGACATGTTTACATTATTTCTCTATATTAGACTGAATAATATTATTATCCAAAAAGTGGCTAAGCAGCTTCTGATTTCCAGATATACACAAAACAAATATGGATAGTTATGATGTTGACAAAAATTACACCGTTTATATTTATGCTACCGCAAACATGTAAAAAAAATGTCATATTATTCTAGTGCGTGTTTTCTAAATAATACTATTCACAAAACTTAAACATTCTAAGAGCTAGCAATATTAAAATAAATGAGCTGCATGTCATTAACTGGAACTGCTGTATTCCATTATCATACTCTGCATCTAAAAGACATATGAGTAAACATGTAACAGCGTTATATCTGAACAACTGACATCATTTCAAATATTTGTTGGTAATAAATAATGAGAAGCTTCAATGAAATTTCAGAGTAAAAAGAAGTGTTCTCTAAATGGAGTTCATGCATGTGCCATGCATTGTGCAGACTCCGCAATCTGGCAAATATTTTTTTTGTTATTTGTCACAGATATGTCTTCCCACTTTTTTCAGTCAATATTAACTCAAGACCAACAACCCCATCTTCTTCAAATAAGGCCTGAATGTGTTTCACTTTCAAACCAGAACTGGCACTTTTTTTGCCATATGTCCAGTAACTGTTTTGTTTTTTAGCAAAATTTCAAAGGTTCTGAGATTCTCTGACTTTGCTGTGCACCACTTTGCATACTTTAGTGGTGACTCAAACAAAACTGCTTCAAGAAATCTATATTGTGATTCTGTTCAAAAACAGATGTGATCATTTTAGAAAATACAAGCAATCATCGAGTGCATTATGTGCCTCATATGGCTCCCAACAAACTCTTACAGATTTCTCTGTGATTATGACTTCATGTTTGGATAATGCTCCTTGAGCATCAGCAAAGTGTCAAGGAAGCCAGATATGTAAGGGTGGAATTCCCTGACCATACCTTCACCAACAATTGCTCACATGAGACGCAAAACATTAAAGGCTTTGTAGTTGTGCCCAACCATTACTTCTTTTTCTGCCTGGTCCTTATGAAACTAGTAATTGAGACAGCTCTTCTGAAAGTGAAAGTGCATTCACAGGTGTTATTTCAACAACATAATGTCATATAGTGTGAGAATAGTGATTCGTGACAGATATGGTGTTATAGAAGTATTTGGTATTATGTACACATCATATGATTTCTGTCCACAAGCACAACATGAAATCTGATAGCTGGAAGCACAGTATTCACCTATTATTCCTGCTGTCTATCAAACAAAGAACACAAACTTTTCCAGATTTATTTGGGACAATGATATATATATATATATATATATATATATATATATATATATATATATATGTGTGTGTGTGTATATATATATATATATATATATATATATATATATATTAGAGCAAAAAACTCCATTTAATGCATCAGTTAGGGTTGTTCCACAACGACAAAAGCGAGAAATTCAATGTTAGGGTTGAAACCCCTTTGCACCTCAGCCAGCCCCAACTGGAATCTGGGTGCACATTGGGGTCATCAGTCCTAACTGTCACCCATTCTCCTATTCTTCAGCTTCTTTCCACATATGATAGGGGTGACAGTTAGGTAATGACCCAATGTGCACCCAGATTCCAGTTGGGGTGGGTGGGCTGGAGGAGCAAAGGGATTTCAACCCAATATCAAATTTCCTCGCTTTTGTCACTGTGGAACAACCCTAACTGATGCATTAAATGGATTTTTTTGCCTCTAATTTTCCTTCTTTTTGAGAATGATAATGAGAAATAGTGAATGTAATGCGGTGGCGGGAGATGTCTTGTCACATAGTAACATTGTGCCCGCAAACGCAAATTGTAATGCGCATGGTGATGCAAAGCGAAACAGAAAGAGAAACAGTACTGTAGACAGAAATGTTAAAAACAATGGAAATGCAACGCAAATGAAAGCACAAAGGGTAACGCACATGGTGGCGTAAACGTGAACGGTAAGTGAAACGGGTACGGAACCGCAAGCAGAAACGGTAATAGTAACAGTAATGTAAGCGCACAGGCTGGTTTTCCCCAAAAGCTGTATAGAGAAAGACAGTGAGTAGAAAGAATGTATGCAAAATAATTACTCTCGGAACACAAAAATCAGGTTTTGGAATAGTAAATTGCTTATATCTCAGTAACCGTATGACATAGAAAAAACATTTAAAAATCATATGTATTATCACTTTCCTGGCTAGTTTTGTACTTAGCCTCCTCATAGCCCCCATGAGGCTAAAATTTTGACAAAAAATCCAGTATCTCGACCGCTTTGTGATACGGGCCCTCAAAGGGCGGCGAACGCCGAATGTTATCCTATGGAAAAAACAGAAGTTTGGAGTGCCATAACTTTGCCTCCCTGTAATATTTTTTCACCAAACCACTGAAAGGCACATCTGGGGGATGTTGGCTGTATTCCCTGCAAATTGCAGCCAAAAAGACCAAACTGTTATTTTGCAGCAGGGTGTCAAACGATTGCTGCAATGCATCGTACACCGTAATGTTATCCTATGGGAAAAAGTGTCAACTTCGGAGTGCCGTAACTTTGCTGCAGTGTAATATTTTTTTCAACACAACACTGAAAGGCACATCTGTGAGATGTCGGCTGCGTTCCCCCCAAATTTGAGCCCAAAACTCCAAACCGTTTTTTTGCAGCGGGGTGCCAAAGAATTGCTGTCATTTCCCCACAGCCTAGAAAAGTACTGTCGCAATTTGTGAAAGCTTTTGCAAAAATTTGTGACACTTTCATGAGCATGAAAGTACTTTTTCCAGAAATTTAAAAAACATATTTCTGGGGTGTTTTACCCCAAAATAAAGACATGGCTAGCTTCCTCAGGCTCCGACTAGGTGAATACAAAAATAATTAGGTTGCTAGATGATCCCAAATTTAAATGGCAAGCATTTTTCTGATCGCTAACTGAAAACAAGATGGTGGATTTGCGAAAGTAAGAGGGCCATTTAAAGTAAAATGCATTTGTGACACTGTCGAACTTTTTTAACTTTTCCCATTGACTTATAATGGGAAATTGTTTTTGAATAACTTTTGAACTGTTTAATATTTTTTCACAAAATCTTTGAAAGGCACATTGGGGACCCTGGCCGCACATTCCTAGATTTCAGGCCAGTCGCGCAAACTGTGTGACCTGTAGGTGCGACCGAAGGATTCCAGAAAAAGCATAAACGCACGCACAGATCATGCTTAATAACTCCACAGCTGTGTATCCAACCATTACGAAACTTAGCAGATCCCAAGGTGTATGGGTCTTGATAGTGTATTCCAAATTTCAGGCAAATCCATCAAACGTTTGCAAAGTTATTAAGGTGCAAAATTTGGGGTTTAACATGTAAATGGCTCCTCAACCCTAACTATGGTAGCACTACCGTACTACCATTATATATATATATATATATATATATATATATGTATGATCCTTATGAGTCCCCCAGCCCCCAAAGTTCATAAAGTTTAATTCCAACACTGATTCTGGTTCTCAAGTACAGTTTGGTATGTTTTTAACACTGTCTGTTTTGGTATTGGACTCACCAATACTACTTTGGTGTGATTGACCCTCCTTTAGTTGTAAAAGGGATAAATCTTTGCTTCAGTTTTCTTTAAGCTGAAGATGTTTACTGTATATTTGAACTGTCTGTTGCCTTCTAGGTTCCATGTCATAATAGCAACTGAGGAACGGCAATGCATGATAACGGTGCTGAACCCACATCATGACCACTTTTCCAAAAGTCTTTTCTTGAGGGGGGCTTTGCCCCCTGCACCCTCTTATTATAGATTCTTACTCTGGGGGGCACAACTCAGGGAAGGGGGTGACCAGGATCACAAAAAAGTGTTTGCACTGTTGTTCCATCGTTGTTGTGATGCTTCGCTGTTCATTGGTCGCTATGTTCAAGGGCTACCTGCCTTCTAGCCTCTTTTGTTTAATGGCTTTATTTTGCCTTGACAAACTCTATCTATGTGAAATGCCTTGCTTATGTAATCATGCCCAACATTTTTCTGGGCAGGGTCTGCAGGCAATCTGAGTGCAAAGCTCACTAAGCTACAGTAATGCATATTCTTTAGGGTTTTTACTGGCAACTGGGTTGTTGAAGGATTCATTGATTTTTTGAACCATGAGATGCCAACCTAGAAGCATTGCAGGCATAGATTTCAAACAAACTCATCTGATTGTCTTTCAATACTTTCAATGCCTTATCTGTGAGTTTCTTATCCTAGGATAGCGATGTATAGTTATAGTTAACAGGAACTCTTGTAAACCCTCACCATTTTTTTACAATTCTTGTGTTCTCCAAAATTTTGAGGCACAACACTCCACAAACCAGATACAATACCTGTTACATTACCCTTGTTCAGAGCTAATACATATGGATAAGATTTCCTAAGATAGTTTACTATTTTGTTCTTATCTGTTAATATTTTGATTGATTTACTTGATTGATTGAATTACTTGATTAAATTACACCCTTCTCTTTTATTTTTCTCTCCTCTTCTTTTCTCATTACATTATTCTTGACAAAGGCATATGTGTGGCCCATCCTCACTATTGTACTGCTCCTATTTTTTTCCCCTTACTCTCTCAAATAGTATATCTTCCCTTCTGAGACTTCGTTTCCCTTATCTATTTTTTTTTGTTTAAGAGAAAAAAAAAATAAAAAAAAATATATATACATATTTTTTTTAATTTTTTATTTTTCCTTTTCTTCTTTTCTCTCCCTGGTCTTACTTGTTTGTATATTTTATGGTAATGTGTTATTCCTCCTTGCCTGTGACAATACCCAATTTATTTACCTTACTTTGTAACTATGTTTGTATTGTACTCATTTGACGTGGAACCTTTGTAAAAGAGCCTTTGGCTCAAAGGTATTAATTCCTAGAACCAAATAAATAAAATAAATAAAAAAATATTTTATGCTTACATGATATATTATACAAACTGTAGGTTAAACAGTTTTTGCATGGTTCACATCACTACATTTCATAATATTACTGTCATAATCTTTTTTCAGGTGGGTGATTGTTGTTGTGTCATTATCCTGACAATTGTTTTCACAGACTGTTGACTATTTCTTGCTTTTTTTAAACCTCAAGGACTACACTGTCTTCTGTTGCCTTACTGCTTCTGTCCCTTCCTAATTTCATCTCCAGTCCTGTTCAGAAGATGCTCTCTTAGCTCTTTCTGCAACTTCACAAAACCTGCATGATGTACTATGACATCCATAACTTATGACTGATCTCACGGCAGAATAAAATAGATTCATTATGCCCAGTTCTCAGAGTTCCCAGAATGGCACAAGGGGCTTGCACCACAATGAATGGTGCAAAAGTGCCCCTTACGCCAAAAGACGCACTATGAGTGATTCTCAAATGCAGCCTGCACAAGCCACAAGCTGCATGCATCAAAGGGGGCTTGCACCATCCTTGCAGTACAAAATAGGCTGCAGCATGGTGCTAGGGGACATGCAGCAGACACATGCTGCTGAATCCCCTAATTTGGGATTCTCATAACTCTCCCAGAGGGCAAATTTCTAACTACGGTTAGACCAGCCATGGCTGGTCTAAGGGTACTTAAAAATTAACCCCTGGGAGAGTTTATCAACATGTGGCAATGTGCTGTGGTCCCCCCTCCCCATCCCCAATCCCCCTTATAGTACAACAATCAAGTCCCAGGTGGTCTAGCTACCCGCCCAGCCTTGATCTCCTAATGATTACAATAATCAGGCCCCTAGTGGTTCAGTGGATCCCCTGACCCACTCTGCTCAAATAATAAAATGTACATTCCCTGGTGGTCTAGTGGACCCCCTGCCCTCATTTGCCCAATTAATAAAATGTGCATTCCTAGTGATCTGGCAGATCCCCAGCCACAATCTACCCACCCACCCCGATCTGTCCAAATAATAGCAGATTCTTCCCTGGTGGTTTAGTGGAACCCTTCCCTATTCTCACTCAGCCCATATGAGACATATACAGTATATATATATATATATATATATATATATATATATTATATCAGTGTTTTGATTGTATAAAACACATCACATGACCATCATGTATATCAGGCGTGACCACACCTGCACTTTTACCCCCCAAAAACAATTTTGCCATTTTATAAGATAGATAACCACTCTAGGATGCGGTAGCACTCTGACACACGCAAGCCTTGGTGATATTGCACTCGCCCGCGCCTCACAACAATGCACACAAGGCATGCATGTATCAGAGCCGACCGTACACCTAAGAGTGGGTTATCTATTACATATATACATATTTTTATAAAATGAGATCCAAATACAAATACAGCATTCTGATTGTATATAACACATCACACGACTGTGTGTATATCGAACACGACCGCACACCTGCACTTGTACCCCTCTCTAAAACTATTTTGCCATTTTATAAGTTAGATAACCCACTCTATGGTATGCTGCCATGCTCCGATGATTACATTCCATGAGTGGTTGACACACTTTCGGCCTGCGCAGTGTCATACAATGCACACTAAGGCATTGGATATCAGAGCGCCACCGCACACCTAAGAGTGGGTTATCTATTACATATATATATATATATATACTGTATATATATATATATATATATATATATATATATAGTTTTCTCCCAGGTGGACTAGTGTACCCTCATCCCCAGCAGGCTGATCTGGTGACTGACACAGCCCTCTACTACTCACCACCATGTTTAACTGCTGAATGAACCATCAAGGAGTGCATACTGTATACAGTACAGAGCTGTCAGTCAATGAGCATGTACTGTATACAGTAAGCGCTCCTTGCAGTTCAGTCAGTGGCTGGCCGTGGTGGTGAGAGGAGGGATGTGCTAGTTGTTGGCTAGGGGATGGGACGGGGGGAGCGAGAGGTGGGGCACAGCTTGCTGGGGTGGGGAGCTACTAGGTCACCTGAGAAAACTATATATATATATATATATATATTATATGGACTGATCATGGAAAGGGAGAGTGTCCACTAGACCTCCAGGGAAGGAATCTGTTATTATCCAGGCAGATCGGGGTGGCTAGGCAGATCAGGGAGGGTGGTCCACTAGACCACCAAGGAAAGCACATATCATTAATTAGGCAAAGCAGGGCAGGGTGTCCGCCAGGCCACCAGGGAAAGCACATTTTATTAATTGGGCAGATCAGGGCGGGGGTCCACTAGACCACCTGGAAAATCACATTTTATTAATGGGCAGATCAAGGGGTGGGGGTCCACTTGACCACCAGGAAATTCACCAGGGAGCTATCAAGGAGGTAATGGAGCAATGTGCTTGGAGGATCAGCAAGGCAAATAAGAACAGGAAACCACTCTGGTTCTCCAAGTAGGTGGCTACTATAGTAAGGGGGGAAAAAAAGAGAGGCCTACAAGGCATATAAGGCACCAAACAAGGATGACGACAGGGAAACTTACATAGCTGCACAGAGGGAAGCATAAAAAGTAATAAGAAAAGCTAAAGCTCACACTGAGACAGGATGTTAGAGGGGGAGACAAAACCTTTTTTAGGTACATAAGAGAAAGGAGAAAGACTAAAGGGGGAATAGTAAGGCTAGCAGTTTCGAGAGGGGGACTAGTAGAGAAGGAAAGTGAGAAGACAGAAGTCCTAAATAAATATTTCTGTTCTGTGTTCACTAGGAAGAACACAGGGGATGGCCCAAACTTGCAAAGCAGTTGCACCCAGGGACCAGGGATAGACTCGAACCCCTTCACAGAGGGACAAGTCTTGGAAGCCCTAAATAAATTAAAGGTGAACAAGGCCATGGGGCCAGATGAGATTATCCTAAGAGTTCTCAAGGATCTGGGGAGTGTGATAGCAGCGACCTGGTGGAGCTCTTCACCAAATCACTGGAAAGTGGGACAGTGCCTGAAGACTGGAAGAGAGCGACAGTGGTCCCACTTCCCAAATCAGGGAGCAGGAACGAAGCTGGAAATTACCGTCCAGTGAGCCTTACATTGGTGATAGAAAAACTGTTGAAGACACTGCTCAAGAAAAGAACAGTAGCACATCTGGAATCCAGTGGGCAACAGGACCTAAACCAGCACAGTTTCACAGCTGGAAGTCGTGCTAGACAAACCTGGTTGACTTTTTTGACTGGGTAATGATGGCAGTGGAACAAGGGGGAGCGGTGGATGTGGTCTATCTCGACTTTGGTTAGGCCTTTGACACAGAAGGCTAGTAAAGAAGCTGGAGTATAGGTAAGTAAGTGGTGGGTTGGGTGAGCAACTGGCTGAAGGGAAGAACACAACGGGTGCAGGTAAATGGATTGGTATCGACGGAAAGGGAAGTGACTAGTGTAGTGCCTCAGGGTGATGCTGGGGCCCATATTCTTCAATGTGTTAATAGCTGACATTGGTAATGGATTGGAAGAGCATGGAATTAGACCTTAGGGAAACTCAAGAAGTGGTCAGATGCTTGGCAGTTGAAGTTCAATGCCAAAAGTGCAAGGTCATGCAAGGGAAGCCCAAGGTGGGATACTACCTGGGAGGGGAACAGCTGGCATGTGCCAACCAGGAACAAGACCTAGGAGTCATTATATCAGATGACATAAAAGTGGGGAAGCAGTACAGAAAGGTAGCGCTAAAGGCCAATGGTATGCTGGGCTGCATAGGGAGGGGAATCATGAGTTGAAGAAGAGAGGTGGTGCGCCCCCAGCTGGAGTACTACATACAGTTCTGGAGGCCGCACCTTAGGAAATGCATCAATAGGACTGAGACAGTGCAGAGAAGAGCCACAAAAATTATTCAGGGTCTGCATCAAATGGCATGAGGCTAGGCTGAGGGAGCTCAACATATACTCCCTGGAGCGGGGGGACATGCTTGAGACATTCGAGTATATCAAGGGCATAAATAAGGTGGGGTACAGGAGCTCCTTCAGGAGAAAAAAAGTGTCAGAACTAGAGGACACAATATGAGGATCAAGGGTGGGCAATTCAGGAGCAATGTTAGGAAGCTCTTCTTCACTGAGAGGGTGATTGACCCATGGAACTGCCTGCCCCAGGATATGGTGGAGGCCAAAATGGTAAACAGGTTCAAAAATGTCTGGGACAGGTACAAAGGTATCATTTCACAGAAAGGATAGAAGGGGGAGTAGCTACCCATATTGGGCAGATTAGATGGATCTTGCAGTCCCCTTCTGCAGTCAATTTCTATATTTCTATGTACATTTTGTTTATTGGGCAGATCGCAGTGGGGGGGGGGGTCCACTAGATCATCAGGGATGTCTTAGAGTGGCACAGGGATGCCCGGTAGCTTGCAGCATAACCACAGTTGCCACAATCTGCAGGACTTTGCCTCAGGGACCCTAACCAATAGGAAATTGGGTGCAGGGTCTCTGACTCGCTAGCAAATGGTGCAAGTTGCCTTTGGCGTGGCTTGCATCGTGTTTTGAATCAAGACCATTATGCACTATAATGTATTACTTTTAATGTTCTTACGTTTTTCATTATAAGTTGAGGCAGCAGTCTTGACACTGGAGTGCTTCTTTCCTCTGTGCATTATGCACTCTTGTTCTGCAAAAAGTGCAGCACACACAGTTGCCTTAGAAACAGAAATGTTTCGGTAAGGTTGTTTAAAAATATAATATACAGTATTTTTAAGCTTGAGAAATAATATTTTAATAGGGCCACTGAGACTACTTTTGCAGCTGTAAGAGTGGCCTGACTTACGTTCTTAGGATATCAGAAATGCTCACTTTCAACTTGTAGTACTCATACCCTAATAATGTGTGTTAGACCACTCTTAGTACCTTAAAAGTGGAGGTGGTATTAACATACAGACATAACCTAAACTGTGACTGCACAGGATAAAGTTAAATGATGTATAACTATTTTGGCTATGCCATAGTCTTCTCTAGTTATAGTATTTACAGTTCCTTATTATACAGTGGGGTCCTCTATATAAGCTACCTGATTGATCAACTGCCTCCTTTATGCATCAGCAAATTTCTGTATAACTCACACATAAAGAAGCAATTGAATATATCACATAAACCAGAAGTTTAAATCAAAACATTTGATGTAACCTTCTCAATGCTATTGACATCAGTACGCTTTGCTATTGTATTTGAGGAGGGAAAGGGTTGAATATCAGGTATCAGTGCTGGTATGGATTGTGTCGCTAAACTATATTGTATAGTAAAAATATAGGCCCAGATATTCAAAAGGGTTGCGCCCCGGCAAAATATTCAAAAGGGAAAAGTGTGCGGCACAAATCCCGATGCGCTGGAGCGCATCAGTAATGTAATGCAGGTGCAGGTGGGGGGGCATGCCCATGCATACCCTGCACAGCCCGATATTCAGCCCGGGATGTGCAGAGCCATGCATGCGCAACCCCTACCTGCGCCAGCACAATGTTGATCCAAAAAAAAAGGAACAACTGATGGTCACCTACAGGTGAGCTGCAGCATTGCAGGGTGCAACACGGCAGCTGCCACCTGTGGGTGGCCACCCGAGCTCCCGCTGCACCTGGCGGAACACCCCTCCATGCCCGATCACGGGCATTTGTTGAAAAAAGAACTATTCTGTCCAATATCCCTGGTGGTCCAGTGGACTGCTATCTGCCCGATCGTGGGCATCTGTATAGAAAAAAAACATTCACAAGTCACATAAATAATGCATCACATATAGTAATCCATCCTTTGATAGAAATATGCTCCTCCAATTGTGTAAGTATATAAAGACAACATTTATAACTAATAAATATATAGCAAAACTTAATAATAAGTGGACAGAGCAAGACAATTCTAGACATATTATAGTTGCAAATAACAACAGTTAACAAAAAACCTCTGCTCTATATGCCTAATTGCTAAACATTACTATTTCTCAGCAAGATGCTCTGCTTTTGAATAAGCACAAGTAGAAATAAGAACTGCAGTCTACATACAGTAGAAAGAACGGTCAAGGTTACTCTCGTAAAAAGACCAGAAAACGAACAAGTATTTAGCACATTTAATGGATCACAAATGTACTAATTGCACAAAACAGTAAAGCTGCAGGGTAAAAAACTCTTACAGAGAGTATTTTATAATTTGTCTCCGATAGTAATTGTGCAAAATGCTATGTATAGAATACAAAATCTAATACATCCTAATATTAATTTTAAATTGTGACTGGATTTTCACTTTTTGAGATACATCCCTTGTAACGTGATGCTGACGTGTAAAATGTGACTGCTTTTTAATAGAGACATGCTTTTTGAAAAAGGATTAATCTGAAACACATCAAGGCATGTTTCTTTTACTAGCACCTCAATAAACTGGGCTCTTTTTTGGAACTGTGAGCAGCGTTTTTACTTTATTACAGGTGGTGAGTACTGGATTTTTTGTGTTTTCATGTCTTTTGAAGTATCTGAGCACCCCAACCTTGTGTGCCGCATTTTATGGTGTAATTATGTGTTTTTAAGTATACACATGGGTTACAGTGTATATATTTATCATGTGAAACCTTTTTTGGAAACACTAATAGCTCCAGTTATATTGGTCGAATAGCCATTTCTGAGGTGTCCAGTTGAGTTTTTTTATGTACTGGGATTTTTGCAATATGTCCTTGGAAAGAACACCTGATCTGGCACAAAACACACAGAGCACACAAGGAACTAATGACCCTTTGTTGTATGTTAATGAATTGTTCACAGGAGCAAGACAAGCCAACCCATTCTATAATAATTCGGCTCCTAGGGGTGGCCAACAGGGTAATGGGGTAGCTGCTTCACTCTATGATGCCATTAAACACTTGAGGAAACTGATTTAGAAAGTCTGCAAAATTTGCTGGAACCCCACTAATTTAGAAGCATATTTGAAAGTATCACAGATACCAAGAAGTCTGAGACTCCAGAAAAACACTTCCTTTGGGCCAGAAGTTGAATCTTTTACATCTAAGTGGTGGACATTCTTAATGAGGTGTCTAATAAATTGATGCAACTTATTACTGACTATGGCAAGGAAGTAACACAACAATTAATGGATGAAATCAAAAAACAAGAAACTATAGCGTTAACTTTCCGAGTTCACACTGAATTTGATCATTACATTAACAAACTTAAAGAAACCATACAGAAATTAGACAGCGAATTAAAGTAGGCTAAACAGAAAAATGTCATTCGGGATAGAGGTGATTATGAGCTTAACATGGTATCCTGAGATGGGGGAGGAGGGTTTCCTTCAATATTAGCACAAATAGAAGTGGTTTGGAGATGTGTGACTCTGAAGATTATTTTTTAGAGAAAGACCTGACCCCCCAGAACCTCCCCCAGGTCCCTAAAGAAGCAAGCAAAACAATGGGTACCAATGCTTCAGGTTGGACAGCACAAGCAAAAACAGAGGAGGAAGATAAGGTGGGGCAAGAGGAGGGGGAGGTCGCAAAGGTCAGGAAGATTATTCATATGGACCAATGCAATACATGCACCAATGGGGGACACAGTACGAACTATAGACATACCAGAACAGACGCATGACAACTTGTCAGTCACTACAAGAGATATATGAGCCCAAACCGGGGGTGGGGAGGTGGGCTCAGTGGGCGGAGTGGGGAGGGTACCCTAGACCACCAGGGATATAGGAAATATTTCTATTTTAATTATAAATGCCCTGATCGGGCAGATAGCGATCCACTGGACCACCAGGGATATTGGACAGAATTCTTTTTTTCTATACAGATGCCCGCGATCGGGCTGTGGAGCACATTGCTGGCTGCAGGGGGCGTCGGTCCCTGATGGCTGCTGCCTGGCAGGGCGCCAGATGCAAGTCGTCGGGGATGGGTGCACCTGCATGTAAATGAGGCCATAATGACATGCAAATAGCCCCATGTGTGCCTTGCATTCATTATGACCCCATTTGCATGTCAAGGTTTGAATATCGTGGTTGCTGTGCATAGCACAATGGAACTTGCATTAGTGCATCCCTATGCTCCACTCTGGCCACTTGCGCTGGTGCAGTGCCACTGCGCCATGCACACTGGGGGTGGCCAGGGTACGATATTCAATGATGCTGTGCCATGGCGCAGCTCCGTTGAATATCACCCATTCACACCCCTGCACAGCCAAGTTGAGCTATGCCCAAGCCTGCGCCACAGCCTGGCGCAGTTTGAATATCTGGGCCTCTGATTACAAGTTGCAGTAACCAGTACCTACATACATACAGTGCAAAAGCAGTGCGACAATGGGTACAGGCAGTGCAGGTTACAATAAATATGATACAGACAGTGCAGATAAATACATATGTGGAGAGGGTACAAGAGAGAAAATTAGCTATGTCAGTCACAGACATTAAGTGTAAAGCAATAGTTCTTCAGCTGCTTTGTAAAGGCAGAGACTATGGAGGTTTTATTGATGGGGAGTGTTTGAGTTCCAGACTGAGGCAGCTTGGTAGCTGAATGGTTGTCCCATGTTTGTGTGAAACAGCGGGATTGTGATGTTATTTTTTGGGGCTGAACAGGAGGAGATTATATCAACGAACGTGATCTGCTCTGCTAAGTGAGATGGGGTGCTTGTGTGCATGATTTATTTGATGAACCTGTCAAATGTTAGGCTGGCTTTGAGCTCTGGTAGTAGCCAATTTAAGTTGTGTAGTGAGAGGTAATGATGCATTTTACTATTGGTGCTAGATGCATATTTGGCGATTTTGTTTTAAAGAGCATGTTTTTTCTGCAGCACGGTTTTGCTGCAGTCGATGACCAGCGAGCCGTATTCCAGTGTGGGGAGCAGATTTGCCTGAGCTCTTCTTATTCTGGTTTGGGGCATTAGATACTTGCAGATTTGGTACAGGGAGCCTAGCTTTTGATGAAGCAGATTACAGGTGTATTGAATGTGGGTATTAAAGGACAGTATAGAGTCTAAGTGAACTCCCAGATATTTGAAGGAGCTGATTTTCTCCAGACAGGTGCCATTTTCTGCCTTAATGCAAAACATTCATGCCATTTTTTTAGGTTATGGCTGGTATGAAACAACAATTATTGAGTTTTTGGAAGGTGCATGACCATTCTTTCCTGCACAAACCATTCCTGTATGTTTTTGAAACTGTTACCCAGTAAGTGATTGATTATGTTAATATCATTGCTATGGGTGTATAAAACTGCATTATCAGCACAAAAAGGGTGTGTGCAGGTTTGCAGACAGTTAGCTGATTGTTAATGAAGATGGAGAACAAAAGAGGCCCCAAAATAGAGCCTTGAGGTACCCTGCTATTGATTATGTTGATGCCAGAAACCACATTGCTGACCTTCACCTTCTGCTTCTTAAAGCTCGGGTAATCTTTGAACCAGGCAAGAGCAAGGGATCTGAGATCAAGTTCATGTAGTGTATGGATTAATGCATCATGGTCCACCAGGATGAAGGCCTTGATCAGGTCCACAAACATGGTACCAGTACCAGGCCCTTATCCACTGCAGAGTAGATGGCATCCGTGAACTTAACCAGGGCCATATCAGTATTATGTCCTTTTCTGAACCCACGTTGTTCCCCACAAATTAGATTATGCTGTTGAAGGTACTTGGTCAGTTGAGTGTGTAAAATGTTCTGCTGCAATTTAGATAAAGCTGACAGGATTTAGATGGGGCAGTAGTTTTCAAGTAGTGTCTTTTTACCCTTTTTGTGTAGTGAAAGAACTATTGCTGTTTTCCAAAGGTCAGGTACGATGCTAGTCATGAAAGATAGGTTAGAAATTTGGGCTATAGGAGGTGCTGTCTCAGGGGCAGTGAATCTTAGGAACTTGAGAATCAGTCTGTGTAAGCTTGCAGATTTGTCAATTTTTAAAGAGGTGAGTAGTTTGAAAATATCATTACACATAACCCTTTTAATGTAGAAATAGGGCCGGTTTGTATTCCAGTCACCACTTGTGGGTTCTAATTCAGAATGACCAGTAGCTCTGTATTTAGTTAGATCACGGAAGAAGTCATTAAAGAGGTTTGCTACATTAGAGGGCTCAGCAAAGTTAACACTGTTCAGATCGATTGGGGTGGGTGTGGGCTGTGTTTTGGCATTCAGTGGGGAATTTACAGACTGCCAGAATTTGGGGGGAGTGGTCCCATAGGTTTAGTGATTGCTGGATTTTTAAGTGTTGGATTTGGCCCTGTGTATCTCTTTGCTTGTATTTGTTTCTTAGTGATCTATAGGTGTTCCAGTCAGTACGGGTCATATTGTTGCATAAACAATTGCGGGCACAACCTCTCGCAACCTTAGCAGCACGGTCCCTGAGTTGCCTCCGAAACAGGTTATCTTAATATGAGGGGTTTGGGGTGTAGCCCCCCACAGAAAACAAGCCACTTCAGTCTCTGACAGCTACCTCTCCCCGCCTTGCCCCTTCTATCTGCCTACCCTTGCCCCTCCCCTGGCATTTGCTGACTTTATCCCTCCCTCCCTGCCCTTTAGAGCTCTTACCCTCACCCTCTACCCTCCAACAATGGCCTTCCTGCCTGCATACCCCCTTCCCTCTCACCTGCAGTGCTAATTTCTAAGATTACCCTTGGCTGGTATGTCATGCTACCTAACATTTGGCACATTTTGAATTAGTGGAATTTCCTATGCCTCAGTCTCTTACTTCTTTTTATTGTGTAACTATGTAATATTATGTTGACCTTTGTATGTAGGTATACCCCCGATTCCTTTGACATTGAACCTTTGTAAATGAGCAGTTGCTGCTCAAAGGTATTTGTAATCTTAGATTTCAATAAAATAAAAAGGAAAAAAGAAAAAAGTATTTCACTGTTTTCATTTTTTGGTTGTTGTTTTAACAGCACGTTATATTGGTGCACAGTTTTTGTATCGACAACGTGACCCCGTGCCTTCCAGTCCGAGGTGAGTCAGGTTTCCTTAATCTTTACCCAGGATTCATCTTTTTTTATGCATTAGGGCAAAGATATCACCTGTGGGCCAGTCAGATCTCTTGTGTTTTACCCTGCGCATGCATAACTGGGCATGCCTATCCAGTACTGATGTGAACTCTATAATGAAGAAGTCCAAGGCAGAGTTGGCATCTGGCATTGCATCAAGGTAGAACCAGTTAATTATGGACAAGTCAAACAGAAAGGATGTCACGTTGAAATTTGAGCAGTTCCTTTATGGGATTAATCTGGGTGGGGAATTCTTGGGTACACTATTGTGCTATAGAAAATATGTGGCTAGGTGGTCACTAATCGAGTCGCTTAACATCCCTGAGACCAGGATTCTTTCAACCTTCTTGACTAGAATCCAGTCTAGTAAGGAGTGATTACCAGATTTATGATTCAGTTTGGTTGGTGTTTGTATGATTTGGTTCAATTGGCAAGTATATCTTTGTAACTCAGTGTTCTCCAATATCAGTAATCAGGCAAAAGAATGAGAACGTGAATAGTACTGACAGAACCCTGTGGGGGCATGGGGGGGCCATAGTGGAAATGGGAGATGACAACTAGGCAGAATAAATGTTTTCTAGTTATAAATAGGCCAATGATGTCAGGCAGGGTGCAGGAAAACCAGCACATTGGAAAGGGAATAAGTTACTGGGGAGTAATATGACCCTCCCCTGTGTGGAGCGGTTAGCAGGGGAAATGAGTCACATAACAGTAGTGAACTGAGTAGGACATGCCTCAGTGCTGCAAGGAAAGGGACAGGGGCTATGTTGAGCACCAAGAGCCCAGTAGAGAGTTTTAAACACCCAATAAAAACACACAACATTGCAATACCCCAGAGGCAGCAGATCACAAGTGGACACAACACACCTAATGATACCTAGGGCTAGGTTGATAGGATACTGACATAATACAGTAACCCTAATATGAATGTAAGAATTTCAGAGAATATAATTGGCTAGCATTAAGACAGTAAGCGTGTGTATATGTAAAAAAAAACAGTTAAAATGAAGTAAGGCAGGCTACCACATTAGTACACCAGATATAGCAACAGTACAATTACATTACAATGACATTCATGGAAATACAGAAACACAAAAATATCAGCAAGTAAAGGCCCATCTAGCCTGCTCAAGCCTGCCTATAGTACTTATGGAACTGTGCCTTGTCAGTCCTCAGCTCATTCCTTTTCCTCCCCAGCTGGCCAATATACACTTCTCCAATGTGCCTGTCTAGCCCCCTTTTTATCCCCCAAACTATCTCAACAGGCATGATCACTTCCTAAAGTTTATTTCAGTCTGCCTCTCCTTTTTTCATAAAAAGGTGCTTCCTGACATCCCTTTTGATATTGCACTCCCACAAATTTCATGACGTTTTCCATGGTGGCTGTGTTAAAACTCATTATGAACTCCCTGTTATCCACCTTGTTTGTTTTGTAGATATATTTGAATGTTTCCATCGTGTCTCTCCTCTTCCTCATCACATCCAGGATAAAGATACTGAGATCTCCAAAATGTTCATTAAAAGCCTCCCTTGTTGCCCCAGTAGAGTTGTGGGACATATGTAACAAGCATTTGTCAATGCTGAATGTTGATTGCTTATATGTGCTGCATAGGTATTTGGAAGTGAAAGTACCATGCCTAAGAACTGTCATGTGCCCCCCCAAGACATCCACTGTGTCTTTCTGTTCAGTATTCACAGAAGAGGGGAAGGGGCAAGGACCACAGCAGTACAGCAATTGCAAAAGCGTGAAGAGGTGGCCAATAGTCCATTCACAGGCAGAAAATCCTGCAGAAGGTGAGTAAACTGAAGGTGGACAAATCGATGGGACCAGATGGCATACACACAAGGATATGAAAAGAACTGTGAAGGGAAATAGCAGTACCTGTGGCAGCCATGTTCACCGAGTCATTCAAAAGAGGGGTGGTACCAGAGAATTGGAGGAGGGCACATGTGGTCCCTCTACAGAAATCCAGCAGTAGAGAGGAGGTGGGGAACTACAGGCCAGTCAACCTCACTTCAGTAGTGGGGAAGATCATGGAGACATTGGTTAAAGAAAGGATAGTGGGGCATGTAGAAGCCATTGGATCCCAGGGCCATAGGCAAGATGGATTCATAGTGGGGAGGTCATGGCAGACAAATCTGGTTGATCTCTTTGGGTGACAAAGGAAGTAAATCAGGGTGGGGCAGTGGACAATGCTTACCTTGATGTAAGCAAAGCGTTTGCCACCGTCCCACAAAGAAGGCTAATAAACTAGCTGAGTAGGGTGGGCATGGGGGAAAGGGTGGTAAAGTAGGTTAGAAACTGGGTAAGAGACAGGAGACAGAGAGTGGTGGTAAATGGGGCACAGTGTGGGGAGATGGGGTGACCAGTGGGGTGCCACAGGGATTGGTCCTGGGGCCAGTCCTGTTCAATGTCTTCATTAGTGACATTGAAGAAGGGGTGAAGAGAAAGGTCTGCCTGTTTGCAGAGGACACCAAGATCTGTAACACAGTGGATACCCCAGAGGGGGTGGAGAAAATGAGGAGGGACCTGGGGAAGGCAGAGAAATGGTCTGAGGACTGGCAACTGAACTGTAATTCAGAAAAGTGCAAAAGTATGGACCTGGGACACAGAAACCCTAGGGAAAGGTACAGAATGGTGGAGGGAGTGGGTGATAGTCACAAAGAAGGAAAGGGACCTGGGGGTTCTTATCTCAGATGACCTGAAAATGTCAAAGTGGTAATGCAGCTGGGAGGGCCAGTGACATGCTGGGGTGCATAGGCAGGGGTATCACCAGTATAAGGAGGAAGGTAGTGATGCCATTATATAAAACCATGGTCAGGTTTCACATGGAGTACTGTGTGCAGTTCTGGAGGTCGCACTTTCGTAAGGATATTAACAGGCTGGAGATGGTTCAAAGAAGGGCGAATGAGATGGTACAGAGCTTGCAACACAAGACTTATGAGGAGAAATTAAGGGACCTCAATATGTACTCACTGGAAGAGAGAAGGGAAAGAGGGGATATGATAGAAAGATTCAAGTTCGTCAAGGGTATAAATATAAGCACTGAGAAGCAGGAGACAACTGCTATAGGCATATGTGCCAGCTTCTGTGTGATATTCTTTTGTTCTTGTAAATCTGTAATCTCCAGTATTTCAGTAACCACATGACCACACTGCATTCTTTAAGCAATTTCATGCTGGTTGAAGTCTAGTGTCAGATGGCAGACAGAGGGTTCACCAGATTGTGTTGCCATTTGAAAAACTTCATAGAGTGTTCTTTTACTGGTAAGCATTTTGGAAAGCTGGTGAAGGTCTCACAATTTTTATGATGATTTTATCTCCTTATGTCTGTCCCCTTTGGTTCCCCCATCCCCACACCCCAACAGTCGTCAGTTGCCACAGCTTCAGCCTTCTTCTTACCAAGATGGTAGGTTAGAAACATACAAGTTGCCAGCACATAAGGACCGCTTGGGCCACCTAGTCTGCCCATTTCTCTACCTGATGAATAAGCTGCAGATTCTAGTTAATCAACAGCTTACTTTCTCCTACCCACCCAGTAGAATTGCCTTATGTCTGTCCGCGGGCAGTTGCCTTCACAGTCTGTGAAGTCTGATGTCTTTCAGTGCCACTTATTAGTCATCTTCCAACACAGGTGAGGTGCTGGCAGCCCAAAAGTAACTCAGGACAAGCAGGTTTCAAAGTGGGGAAGAAATGGAGTGAGCAAGAATCAAGTACTCATTCAGATGCGGTGTCGATTTTAAGATCACCATACTGGTGTGGACACTGCAAATAGAACCCCAGCTCTTTAAGCAGCCTTATGAAGAGTAAAGGCTTCTCTAAGCACTGGGGTTCTGTTTATTGCACTGTAAGAGGGCTGCATCTGATTCAGTAAGTTACTGTACCTTACATGTGAATGTATGGTAGGCCCAACTTTAAAGAAACACTGCACCTGAATTAACACATGATGTGATAGTAACATAGAATTTGTCAGCAGAGAAGGACCGCTCAGACCACCCAGTCTGGCCAAGTGTTCTCTACCTAAGTGTAACTCCTCCCTGCATATGTTAGTGCATGTCTTATTCTACCTGCATCCATCAGGACCTCCTTGTGAATGAGCTTGCTTAATGGATTTTTCCTGCAATGAACTTGAACCTACTCCACTTCCATGGCCCTATTGATCTCCATTGACCCCTCCTTCTCCTTTCTGTAATATACCCCTATGTTTATCCCATGCATGCTTAATGCCCCCTTCCATTTTAGCTTCCACCACTTCTCCTGGCAGTCTGTTCAAGGCATCTACCACCCTTTCAGTAAAGAAATATTTATTCACATCTATCCTGAATGACCCCCCCCCCTGAGCTTCATTGTATGTCCCTTGGTTTGGGTGCTCATCCTCATTTGAAGGAAACTCCCCAACTGTACCCTCTTTACCCCTGTGAGGTACTTTGTAGGTCTTGATCATGTCACCTCTTGGCCTCCTCTCCTCCAGAGTGTACGTGCTGAGATTCTTCAGCCTTTTCTTGAAGTGATTCCTGTGAAAATTCTGAACCATTTTAGTTGCTCTCCTCTGGAAAACCTCCACCTTATGTCCTTTGTGAAGTGTGGACTCTAAAACTGGACAGAGTAGTCCAGCTGGGGTATACCAGGGAGTGATACAATGGCAACACAACATCCCTTGTCCTCCTACTGGAGATGCCAGTCCTTATGCACCCCAGAATCCAATTTGCCCTGCCCATAGCCTTGTCACACTGTACTGCCATCTTGAGGTCCTCTGATATAATAACCTCAAGGACCCTTTCATGTCTAGTGAGTATCTGTACCTCCCCCCATCGTATACCCAGCATCAGGATTCCTGTGCCCTAGGTACATGATTTTACACTTGTTGGCATCAAACCCCAAGTAAGTAAGAAAATGGAATTGATATAAATGAATTGCAGGCTTTTAAGCAGCTTTTCGGGGAGTGTGTATGTGTGTGTTTGGAGGGAGCTCTGGTGCTGGCAGTACCTCCAAGAATGCCACAGACTTCCCCACCCCCTCACACTGCCTGCCCAAGTACTCAAACCTCCCCCTCACTACTTCCACAGTGTCCCCCAAGCTGTTTGTACCCACATGCAATAGTAAATGAGGTTTCTTCCTGCCCCTCGCTGCACGCTTGAGCAGTGCCTGCCCTGCTCCTCCTGCACTCAACCTGGGGACAGCTTCAATCCAAATATGGCTGTGCCTTCCCACTTTCCACCCCATCTCACCCATTTCAGTATAGAATCCCCTAGAACGAGTACCCCCAACCCCTTACCCCCTTTCCCTTCTAATTCCCCTTCCACCACCCCAGTATTCATTCTTTCCTGTCCCTTACCCCCGCCAACTGCACCCTCTGTGACTCCTATATCTGTACCCCTTACTTCCACCTCACCCCTTTTCTCTGCCTTATTCCTCCCATCCCCCTTGAACTCCTTCCCAGCCTGACTACTTCCTACTGGGCTTCCCATGTCGACCTCCCCTCCTCCCCGGCTGATTTCCAACCCCTCTCCTATCCCTGCTGTTGTTGATTTAGAGCCCCCATTCCCTTCTAGCCTGATAGTGATGCCCCTCCCATCCTTCCCCCTTCCCGTAGCCTTCTATCCTTCAGTCACCACCCCCATCCTTCCTTACTAGCCCCCTTCTACCCCTTTGTCCTCGCTGTCTCTTCCCCTACCTGTTGCCATCCCTCTCATGCCCTGCTTGTCCTTCCTCCTTCAGTATGTTCCTGCTCCCCCTCTCTGTCCTAAAGCAGAGGTTTGAATCTATTTGTAATCGATACCTGTTCTACATCTCTTTCCCTATTGTTGAGTACCTAGAGGCCAGTGGGGCGCAGGACCCAAGGCAGCATGGGTTCACAGTGGAAGGCCATGTCAGATGAATCTAATTGATTTCTTTGACTGGGTGACCAAAGTAGTAGACCAGGGAGGGGCTGTGGACATGGCCTACCTAGACTTCAGCAAGGCATTTGACACAGTCCCACACACAAGATTAGTAGTCAAATTAACCAGTCTGGGAGTGGGTCCCAAAGTGGTAGCCTGGGTAAAACATTGGCTGAACAACAGGACACAGAAGGTAATTGTAAATGGAGTTCACTCTGAAGAAAGAGGGGTTACTAGTGGGGTACCGCAGGGTTCAGTACTGGGTCCAGTCCTTTTTAATGTCTTTATAAGTGACATTGCAGAGGGACTGGAAGGAAAAGTATGCCTCTTTGCAGATGACACAAAGATCTGCAACAGGGCTGATACACAAGGAGGCGTGGAAAGGATGAGAAGGGACTTGACAAGTTTGGAAGAATGGTCAGAAGTATGGCAGCTTAGATTCAATGCAAAGAGTGCAAAGTGATGCACCTGGGAAACAAAAACCCAGGGGAAGATTACACAATGGGGGGAGGTAGTAACAACAACAAAAATGGAAAGAGACCTAGGGGTAATCATATCAGATGACCTTAAGGTTGGCAAGCAATGCGAGAAGGCGGTAGGGAGGGCTGGGGGGATACTGGGATGTATAGGGAGAGGTATCACCAGCAGAAAACAGGAAGTTGTTATCCCTCTGTACAGACAGTTGGTGAGACCCCATCTGGAGTACTGCGTCCAGTTCTAGAGACCCCATCTCCGCAAGGACATAGACAGGATGGAGGCAGTTCAGAGGAGGCCAACTAAAATGGTGCAGTGTCTGCAAGAGAAGCCATACGAGGAGAGACTAAAGGAGCTTAATATGTATACCCTTGAGGAAAGGAAGGAGAGGGGGGACATGATAGAAACATTTAAGTACCTCAGTGGAATCAACAAAGTCCAAGAGGGTAGCATCTTTCACACAAAGAGATGTGCAAGAACAAGGGGACACAATTTGAAGATAGAGGGGGGATGGCTCAGGGGCAATGTGAGGAAGTATTTTTTCACAGAGAGGGTGGTGGACGCATGGAACAGCCTTCCTGAGGAGATTGTGGGGTCTAAAACTCTGGGAGAATTCAAGAATGCATGGGACAGACATAAGGCAATTTTTGTGGAGGGTCGGAAGAAATAGGCTGTTGGTTAAATAGGATCTGCAGCTTATCTTCTAGGTAGGGAAATGGGCAGACTAGGTGGGCCAAGCGGTCCTTATCTGCTGTCAAAGTCTATGTTTCTATGTTTCTATGTTTCTATATTTCCTCCACTTGTTCCCCTCCGTGCCACCCCTGGTGCCTCCCTGCCCGCAGCCATCTGCTCTCTGCCCTGGTACTCCTCGTGGTGTCTTCCTCCCCCATCAGGAGGCATCCCTGCCTCGCCTCGGGCACCACCTCCCTTCTCCTCTCTTTTCTGTTAGTGCCTCTGATACTGGGGTTGGTTTCAGTCCCTAGTTATTCTTCCTCTGTCCCCTTTGCCATCCCCTATTCCGCTTCTCAGGATGCCTATCATACTCATCTGCCCTGCCACTTACACTCCTCCATAACCTCCACAGTTCCTCCCTCCAAGTAGCCAGTCATCTACAGACAATACACCCCCCTCATCCTCAAAGTCCAGTTCAGGATCATGGCACACCCACACCATGTACACTCCTCCATCCTTCCAACGATGCCCGCCCTAGTGACATGTGGCACCTACCCCATTTGGGCCCCCTTCTTATACTAGGGGATGTTATTCCCAGGTTCTGTACCATACTACAATTGTTAGGCCCCTATTTACTCAAATTCCTGTCCCCCCTGACACTAGTCCCCCTATTGACCACTTGCCAACAGGGGTAATTCAATCTCAAATGTCATCTGTTAGACACTGCATTGCTGTAGGAATCCTAAAGTCTCCTTGTCCGTTTTTCACCCCTCAGCTACCATTCTTTTTGTTCTCGGCTCTCATATAGTTTCACTTAGCCCATTTAGAAATCTTATTGCACTCCAAATATTACTCAGTTCAGTTAGAGAAATAAACAGAACAAATAAATATGTATTATTACAAGAATCATAACAGTATAGCTCAGTACTTAGCTCAATTAGAGAAAGAAACAGAAGAAGTAAATCTGTATTATTATTACAGCAATCCTAAAGCATCTAATCATTGCTTTGTCTCCACTCCAGAGACCCTGCTGTAATAGAGGACCATAGAGGACCCTGGGTGGGAGCGTGGGCAAGTGTAAAGTTCCAGCAGAGCTCCACTGAGCTTGTTCACTCCTCCTCTCTCACTCGCTCATTCTATTTCTCCTGACCCTGCAGGTTGCCCTTTTGTACTGGTCTCCTGCTTGCATTTGCACATTTTTCTGCTCACAAAGAAATCCACAGCAGTCCCGACACAGCTCCATTGAGCTCGCTCACTCCACCTCTCTCACTCACTCATTCTGTTTCTCTCAATGCTGCAGGCTGCCCTTTTGTACTGGGTTCCTGCCTGCATTGGCACCTTTTTCTGCCCACAAAGAAATCAGCAGCTGTCCTAACAGAGCTCCATTGAGCTTGCTCACTCCCCTCTCTCAGTCATTCGTTCTGTTTCTCCCGAAGCTGCAGGCTGCCCTTTTGTACTGGGCTCCTGCCTGCGTTGGTACCTTTTTCTGCCAACAAAGAAATCTGCAGCAGTACCGACTCAGCTCCGTAGAGGTCACTCACTCCCCCCCTCTCTCACTCGCTCATTCTGTTTCTCCTGGTGCTGCAGGCTGCCTTTTCGTACTGGGTTCCTGCCTCCATTGGCGCATTTTTCTGCCCACAAAGAAATCTGCAGCTGTCCCAACAGAGCTCTGTTGAACTCGCTCGCTCCCCCTTTGTCACTCGCTCATTCCGTTTCTCCCAGCGCTGCGGGCTGCCCTTTGGTGCTGGGCTCCTGCCTGTGTTGGTGCCTTTTTCTGCCCACAAAGAAATCTGCAGCAGTCCCAACAGAGCTCCGTTGAGCTCTCTCACTCCCCCCACCACTCGCTCATTCTGTTTCTCCCGGCGCTGCAGGCTGCCCTTTTGTACTGGGCTCCTGCCTGCGTTGGTGCCTTTTTCTGCCCACAAAGGAATCTACGCCAGTCCCAACAGAGCTCAGTTGAGGTCGGTCACTCCCCCTGTCTCACTCGCTCGATCCTAATCTGTCCCAAACACTGATTTCCCAAAGTGACTGTGCTATTCTGCGCCAGAAGCGTGAAAACACATTTCGGGCAGGACATGAAAAATGACAGCTGTACTGTTCATAAGGAGGTGTGAAACACTGCCAGTGTTGAAAATCTGGCGTGAAAATATTACTGATTTGCAAAGTTACAATGGTGCACTGAAACTGCACGACACACGCTTGTAACACTGTCATTTTATGAACTTTCATCACATTTTCAACATAGGCATTTTAGGACATCTGCTCATGAACAGTGTCACTGTTGTTTTCTTAATGTGTCCTGAACACTGATGTCCCTCAGCGACCTCACTTTTCTGCGCCAGAAGTGCGAAAATGCATTTCGTCCAGGATGTGAAAAATGATAGTTGTACTGTTCACAAGGAGGTGTGGAAAAATGCCGAAGCTGAAAATCTGGAGTGAACATATTGCAAATTCGTGAAGGTTCGAGTGTGCGTAGCAACTGCACAATGCATGCTGGTAAAACAGTAATTTTTTGGATTTTTTTCTATCAAATTTATTACTCAGCTCAGCTAGTGAAATAAACAGAACAAATAAATGTGTATTATTACAGCAGTCATAACAGTACAGCTCAGTACTTAGCTCAGTTACAGAAATAAACAGAACAACTTAATTTGTATTATTACAGCAATCCTAAAAGTATCCAGTCATTGCTTTATCTCCACTCCAGAGACCCTGCTGTGATATAGGACCACAGAGGACCCTGAGCGGGAGGGTGGGCAACTCTAAAGTTCTGTCACAGCTCCATTGAGCTCGCTCACTCCCCCTCTCTCTATCTCACTCATTCTATTTCTCCTGATACTGCAGGCTGCCCTTTTGTCCTGGGCTCCTGCTTGCATTGGTGCCTTTTTCTGCCCACAAAGAAATCCGCAGCAGTTCCGACACAGCTCGGTTGAGCTCACTCATTCCCCCTCTCCCATTCGCTCATTCTGTCTCTCCCCAGGCTGCAGGCTGCCCTTATTTATTGGTCTTCTGCCTGTGTTGGTGCCTTTTTCTGCCCACAAAGAAGTCCACAGCTGTCCCGACAGAGTTCCGTTGAGTTCGCTCACTCCTCCTCCTCTCTCACCTGCTCATTCTGTTTCTCCCAGCGCTGTAGGCTACCCTTTTGTACTGCCTGCATTGGCACCTTTTTCTGCCCATAAAGAAATCCTCAGCAGTCCTGATAAAGCTCTGTTGAGCTTGCTCAGTCCCACTCTCTCACTCACTCGTACTGTTTCTCCCACCACTGCAGGCTGCCCTTTTGTACTGGGCCCTTGCCTACATTGTTGTCTTTTTCTGCCCACAAAGAAATCTGCAGCAGTTCCAACAGAGCTCTGTTGCGTTTGCTCGCTCCCCCTCCCTCACTCGCTCTCACGCTCTGTTTCTCCTGGCGCTGCAGGCTGCCCTTTTGTACTGGACTCCTGCATTAGGGCCTTTTTCTGCCCACAAATAATTCTGCAGGAGTTCCGACAGAGCTAAGTTGAGCTCGGTCACTCCCCCCTCTCACTCACTCGATCTTAATCTGTCCTGAACACTGATTTCCCACAGCGACCGTGCTATTCTGCGGCAGGAGTGCAAAATCATATTTTGGCCAGGATGTGAAAAATAACAGCTGTACTGTTCATAAGGAGGTGTGAAAAAATGCCAGTGCTGAAAATGTGGAGTAAAAATATTACAAATTTACGAAGCTACAAGGGTGCGTGGAAACAGTTCAATGCATGCTTGTAACACAGTCATTTTATGGACTTTCATCAACAAATTTTCAACATAGGGATTTTAGGACCTCTGCTCATGAACAGTGTCACTGTCATTTTCTTAATCTGTCCCAAGCATTAATTTCCCACAGCGACCACGCTATTCTGCTCTGGAAGTGCGAAAACACATTTCGGTCAGGATGTGAAAAATGACAACTGTACTGTTCATAAGGAGGTGTGAAAAAAAGCCAATGTTGAAAATCTGGTGAGAAAATTTTGCAAATTCACCAAGTTATGACCGTGCGTAGCAACTGCACAATGCACGCTCATAAAACAGGCATTTTTTTGATTTTTCCAGCAAATTTACAACATAGACTTTTTGACAGCCCACCACATGAACACTGGCACTGTCGTTTTGTTAATCGGTCCAAAAAGGTGATTCCGCGCGTGACTGCAAAATCACCTTTCGGGGCCAAATAATGGCAATGACAGTGGTTGAATTCATGAGGAGGGGTTCCCAAAACCCCATGTTGAAAATCTGATGCCAAAATTCCAAAAAATGCCTGAGATAGGCACCAAAGTTGAAAAACCCTATTTATGCCATTATACAGCTTACTGGCATTTCCTCAGCTTTGAAGAGTGCAGACATGTTCCCGGTCCATCGAAGATCACCACGTTGAGCTCCGGAGGTAAGTATGGGGTGAGAGAGGTGTTGGGAGGTGGGGTATGCAGTGGGAGGGTGCAGGTTGGGGGAGGGGGTGCAGATGACAAGGGACCATTTTCTACTTTTCAGGGTAAAAAAAAATAGACATCACAGGACGGATTTCCATTTTACCAGGTACTTTTGGCATGTTGGGGTGGGCTCCCAGTGTGCCACCTGTGTGTTTTGGGGTGGAGGACTGGAGCCAATGGGGGATTGGGCACCCCCATCAGCACATACTGGTGAGGGGGACTCATGAGTCAAGGGGGATTGGGCACCCACTCGGCACACAAGAACTGGGGGGACATGCCAATGGGGATTGGGCATCCCCATCGGCAAAAAAACAGGGGACATGATGTCGAGGGGGATTGGGCACCCCCGGCAACACACAAAACCAATGGGGACTGGGATCCCCATTGGCAAACTAGTCAGGGAAAGCAAAGGAGCCCTGCAATGATGGGTCACTCCCTCATTTGCAGTGGATATTTTACTGCAATGGCGAGCGCTCCTGATTGCAGCGGCTGAAACTTTTCAAAGGTTGTGGCACGCTGGCTGAACTAGTGTCAGCAGCATTGTGCCCACAACATTAGAAATAAAGGGGCCAACCTCAAAAGACAGTGGGGGCATTCGCCACAACAGTGCCGTGCCTCCACAACCTGCTTCTGCAGCACGCTGCCGCAACATGTTTCTTACGCATGCGCACAATCAACATAAAAAGGAGGAGATGGGAAAATGTAAGAACTACCAATAACTGGAAGGAAAGACGTCATTCCCTTAAATAGCCACATTACAGGGGCCTGCAAATCATGCAAAAAGCTTTAATGTGCAAAAAATATGTAGTGGTGCTACTCGGTAGAATAAAACATATCAGTATCAAGGCACATTTACTATGAATGAATCATTTGTAATGAACATTAGTAAAAACAAACATTTTCCCCTGCTTAACCAATGAATGATGGTATTCTAAATTAAATGTAATCTATGGAATGACACACTGCCCTTTCTGACACCAATTCTGCTAGAGCAGCCAAGCGCAGAACACTTGATGACCATCCTGCATATACTGGTACTGAAAAATGTGGCTTTTGATGTCATGTAGTGTACTGCTTTTTGTATATGGACTACTTATGGAACTTTAGCATTTGAGCCAGCAGCATGGTGCTGTCTCATGGCTTCCATTCATGCCGCATCCTTAGTTTTCTAGCCCTTTAATAGACATCTGTGGTAGGGAAGGGAATGAACTATCTGCCAGGGATTATGCAAAGTTTGGATTCCTCTATCCCATGGTACAGTAAACTACATATTCTGTGTGGTGGTAGTGGGGAATCTACAAACAGAATTCTGCAGAATTTTTAATTCTTCTATTCCATGGTAAATAATTATTCCATGTAGTTAATGTAAGGAAAGACAAAGAAAACAGAAGCGGTTGAAGGCAGGAAACATAATACAAAGCAAGAAGGCATGTGGAAAACACAAGTAAACAGAGACACACCCAAAACACTTTAAAATATTGCTGCAGTACTTAAAAGAAAATATGTTTGAACTGGGGATTGGAAAACCTGTTTGGAATAAATCTACAGCTTCTCCTCCCTAAGAAACCTCCACAAGAGAATTAATTAGATAGCAGACAGCTTCATTTGTAAGACACGGCTATGTTGTTTCAAAACTATCAAAATGGGCAAGGATATCACATGGATGGGTGGTCTTTCATAGATACTGTAGGTATCCAGACAAACAATTTTACTAACTTCTGGAGGCATTCCAGATGGGAGGAGTTTCATTAGAGCACAGATAGCTTTTCTTAGTTGGGAGTAAAATGACAAATGACCACATAAGGTATGTTTAAATCTTACAATGCATTGCCCTGGAGTGCTTCATTGCACAAATTCTCAACAGATGTAGCACGTAGCAATCAACCTGGTTAAAAGCATATTTATGGCCTTAATGTTTTTTTCATTAGCACATAAAGTAGCAGGATGTTAGAACTTTTGTGCATCCACACCAAGAATCCGTCTTACCAAATTCTGGGGATCCCATGGTAAGTATAAATATAAGGATGTTGAGAGAGATATAGGAACATTCCAGAATCATTTGAGAATATATGTTCTGAGTATAAGCAAAGAAAAATGCAGAGGTTAAAGGTTAATTTTGCAGTAGCTTATTTACACTGTTTGCAAACAGGTCCAGCAAGGTCACGTTGCTGAATAGTACTGGAGGGACATTGAAGACTGCTGAATAGATTAAAACTACAGAAATTAAATGAAAAACAGATATTTTTTTTGCATGATACAGTGGTGACAGGCTTAATTCAGGCAGCTATCTGAAGTGTCGAGTATGCTTACAAAAAATAAAACAGCCCACAGGAAAATAAAGTTGTTTAAACAGAGGAATGATTTTGTTCCTGCAGATATTAACACTTTAATGACAAGTGACAACACTTTTGAAAGAATTACAAAAGACTTCTGAGCACTCAGTGTGGGCAATCACAGTTTCTGCAACTTTCTATCACACTCCAAAGCATCCTTCAAGTCACTGCCTTAAAATGGCCTCTATTTTATTTGAAACTTTTTTTCTTTTTTACTATCCCCAATTTAAATAGGAGACTTTGGTTTCAAATGTTAGACTGGAGTATAACTAAGCTTCAAAAATAATTCAGCCTAAATCTGGAAACCTGGTGCTACATATTACTTAATGCGTACATTTATAAGGATGTTAAATGGAGAATAATGGATGGATTGGTGGGTGTAACCAGAATTTTATACACATCTGTGGTGTGGAATGCTACATAAATCCCAGGAGTGAAGCTCCAAGGGTTCATAAAAGCATTCCGCATTGACAGTGTGTATAAAGTTCTGAGTTGCACACACCTACCCATGTCTTTCTTTTAATAACACTGACGAGCATTTTTAATAAATGATAGGTTTGGGTGTGAGCTTGAAATAAATAGCAACAAGAAAAATCATCTTTCAGCTTGTTTGTTTTACTTCTTGAACTCATGAACATAGACAAAAACTGCAGAATGATTCATTTTTCATTTCATTTATCTAAACAGGTGGCAGTTGTGGGGCTGCTGCAAATGTGGCTTCCAGATCAAGTTTGATTGACAGCTTGGGGTTACAACTGCCCAGTTGTGATGCAAAATTATAACCTGATTATACCAGCATAATAAAACACTCATCAGTAATTAGTATTTATCTGCTTGCATCTCTTCATTTTAAAGTGGATAAATGATCTGCTGAACTTTTTTATTTTTTATTCTCTTACACTAATGAGATAAAATCAATTGATAAAATCAATAAATAAAATCTATAAAAATGATTAAACCTAGAAACCAAAGGCTGTTATTTAAATTGAGATAAGAACAACAGAAAAAAAGTTTAAAATGAATTGTATGCTTCTTTTTTGGACAATTCCCAAGTGATGCACTGGGTTTTGATAGCTTGTTACTAAATAGCCACTGTACTAACAGAAGCTTTATAAAAGCTTTAATAATTAAAATGTAATAACACAAATAAAATGAGTGAACCTGGGTTTGCCCACATTAAATTCTACATTACATAATTTTCTGCCAACACAGATGCAATCCGTCTTTAAATCTAGACAGTATTTAGATTGCAGAATTATTACGAGATTGTATTTGGGCTGGCAGTATAGACTAGAGGTTAGAGTAATTAGCTGTGTATGAGCTTGGTATATCAAGCAGACTTAGGTTTGATTCCCAGAACCTCCACTTGCATACTTTGTGACTCTGAAGAAGTCACTTAACTTTCCCCAGTGCTCATGGGTCACCCCTGAAAACAGGAACTTGTGCCTAGTGGGCCTTACTCAGCTATCAAAGAATAAAAAAAATATGTATTCAAGGATCAGTCAGCTGCCATAAGGAATAGTGAAATACAATTGATTTAGGCAAGAAAAAAAAAACAGCCAATACACTGCAGGTGATACCTTTTATTAGACTTATAAATGCTTTTTAAAACATTAATTGTTAGCCTCTTTATCAAGTTTGTGGGGGAGCACAATGAATGCAGTTTATTTTATTTTTATCATGAAAAATGTTATTTTTATTTCTGAAAAGGAAACGGGCACATACAAAACAAAGCTGAGCGTATGAGACAAAACAGCTGTAGAATGTGCAAGAAAAACAGCAATCTGGGCAGAGACTGTACTTAGTAATGTAAAACTGACATACAGGAGAGGAATAGGAATAATTAGATAGTGACTTGACAGGGTCAGATAAGTACCTGACCCCAAGGGGACCACAATTACAGCGACTGCCAGCCAAAAAAATAAAAAACATCAGCAAGTGCTAGCAATGAATACCCTGGGGATATTGTAGTAGAAGACCACAGTGTTATAATCTCCTCTCATGAAGTGGTCTACTATTCTAGAAGAGGCTTAGCCGCTAATCTGGCTCCCTGTCTACCACAGGAAAATGTGAGTATGGCTGACAATGACCTCCTACAGATGGTGGTGAAGTTCACCCTTGTCCTGGTCAACCATAATCATCTAAGGGGGATGTGCATGGCTACTCTGTATCAAGAATTGAGGGAGGGTTGGAGGACAGTCTAACCAAACCATGCAACCCGCTTGCACTGCAACAACCAGTCAGAAGCCAGGTGAAATCCCCTTGGTAGGAGTGAGGAATTTTTCAAGAGGATCATTGCAGGATTGTGTGGTATCAGAAAACCTAGGACTCTAGAGCAGATTCCAAGGACTCCTTCCCAAGAGTGATGTAACTGTGGACATTGCCATAGCACATGGAGCAGGCCTTCTGCTGGAACATCACATCTCTGAGTTGGAGTGTGGTATGGGGCCTTTTCAAAACAAGAATTATGGGATTCTGTACCACCTATGAATACTTTTTGCCTGAATCAGTTGCCTCTTGACATCTTTATAGGCCTTGTGTGTGACCCTAAGGCAGAGATCCCACTGATCTGAAGAAAGATCCAATTGAAGCTCTCTTTTCCACCCAAACTTACATTTGTCAGTGACCCCTGGCTGAACATCCTTGATCGTGTGGTATACCCTTCCAGCTACACCCTTGGTTGCTTGGCTTGTGCAGCTGTTGAAGCCATGTTTACATCTGCGGGATTGTGTGTCTTTTTAAATGCACTGATGGCCCTTCTAATTTGTAGGAACTCCCAGAAGTCAGATTTGGGTGGTCTAAACCTCTCCTGAATCTGCTGGAATGAGACCAGGTCACCTAAACCTTGTATAGAGAGATCTGTGATAGTTCTGATCCCCTCCCTCTCCCACTCTTTCCAACATACTGGGGAACCACCCACCTGAATGCTGGGGTTGTGGCATAGATAAGTGTAGGGCACAGGGGGTACTAACACTGATTTGGGGCAGTGAGTTGCGCTCATGCAAAGTTGTAATGCCCTGTAGGTTTCCTTAATTATTGGGTTCCCTTCTCTGTTTTTCTTGTCATTAGCACCCAGAAAGAGTCTCAACCAGGGGATGTCTGCTGTGTCCTGCTCTAATGCTACTCATTGTGGCATATTGGCTGGGGATAGAAGGAACCACTTAGTGGTTTGCATCACCGTATATACCAAAATGTACCCATGAAACCATGGTAAGCCTACTCCTCCTAGTTTCCAGTGTACTCTGAATTTTATTTTACTAATGTTACCCCCATCCAGGTATGCCATTTCCATCTTGACAGCTCTACCTGGTGGGCTGGGTTTGGGGAGAAATGTGTAACTCGGCACATTGGCTAGGTTTGGCTACTCTGCAACCAGGGCACCCAAGTAACTCCGGACAAAGGAAGCAATAACTGTAATGTCCAATACCAGAAGTGGGATTCTAAAGTGTGGCTTTTATTCACATCCAACAGAATAAACAAAGCATAGATGGACCCCCATGGGGCTACACTTCTGGTAATGCAGATTTATGGAGATCAGAACACGTCCTATTCACTTTAGCCCTCAGGCTCTGAAACACACTGGGCACACAGCCCGAACTTGTATGCTGCTCTGGGTTTTCCGTGGCTCGGCTCCCTTGCCAGCCACTTGGACACTTTCCATTTAGCATGGAAACATTTACTGGTGGCTCCCTAAACCACCTATGAGCACTTTTGCTCCACAGGGAATCTTTCTCATCAATCGCACGTCTGGGTACTTTCCTCAGGCACTGGCCAAGTACCTGAGAGAAAGCAACAGGTGCCACAAAGCAAACCCGTAGAGGTGAATTTGGTTACTACTGATGGGGAAGGGGGTCTCCCACCTCTCGCTCCCATAATTCATACCCAGCCATTTCTCTAAACTGTAACACCTCATCCTTTAAACACTTTGCTGTGTAGATTCTCTTTAAATGTATTCACATTCAATCTACTGTCTTTACATCCCATTTGTGCTGAACTTGACAGCATACTTAATAAGTGGCTGTGTCCATTACTCTAGACCCCCCACAAAGTTAAGCAGTCCAATCCCCACATCTTCCAAACTGTACTTGGCTGTCTTTTCCTGACCCCACAGTAACAGTCACTTTAGTTTCATCTTGTTTCAGGTGAAAACACATTGGCCCTTTAGCAGAGCGAACTCACCCCTTGGTTGCAGGTACCCCACTGGTGTTTTCTCCTCAAAGAAATCTCGTCCAAAAATTCTGGTGCCTCAGCATGAACTTAACTCAGGCAGCTTCTTTTCCCCTAGCCGGACCGGGGGGGGGGTTGCCCCCGGAAGCAGGCTGATTTCTTCCCCCATCCCTGCAGGGATGGGGCCCTTAACCACTGAAAGCGGTCTCTACCACTTCACTTGGCTCTTCTTGTGCTCCTCTTACGGTGAGAACACACACCCATACAAAAAAAAATAGTTCTTTGACAGAGCTTAGAGCTCTGAGGGCCTGCTTACAGCAGAGCACCTCCTTTCTCTACTACAGACTGCAACAGACTCCTACAGACTGACTTCAAATTCCCCAACGTTCTACTCTAACCTCCAACTGCAAAATTCCAGTGTGGCTTATGCAGCTGTGACTGTTCTAAAATGATGTCTTCCCTCAGTCTCAGCCTAGATTGAGAACAGAGTGAGACAGTGTGAAATCCATTTACCTGGACTTTCACAAGCTGCCTTCCCTGCCTACCACTAGGTCTTACTGGGATTCTTGTAAACCCGGTTAACAGGGGGGTTACACTAAGTCTGGGTTTTTCACTTCCCACAACAGGGTGTCTAGAAGTGTGTTGATTCCATGAAAGACTTTATCTGGCACAGTTAATGTGAGATTCTTAAATAAATAACCTAGTCTGGGGAGCAGAAATATCCAGATAGCTTTGATTTTGCCTTTGAGAGTTAACCAAATCTTGAGCCATCTGTGTATTTTGGGCTAGAGGGCAGTTAGGAGGGAGTAAAGTTAGCATCCACTAGGTCTGACCATTTAGTGGTGAGC
The DNA here is from genome assembly GCA_016271365.2 of Neoceratodus forsteri. Lineage (NCBI taxonomy): Eukaryota > Metazoa > Chordata > Ceratodontiformes > Ceratodontidae > Neoceratodus > Neoceratodus forsteri. Next base: position 163,292,803 of record CM028132.1, on the reverse strand, counting down.
ATTACCCCCAAGTAGGTGAAGCCTTACAGAGCCACACCATATGAGTACCTTGTAGGTAGGTTGGCTTGCTTGCTGGGTTAAAGGGAGAGATGCTAGTTTTCTTCCAGTTAACCATTAAACCGGAGATAGCTGTGAAGCTGCTCAGTAACTTCATTATGGGGCATAGAGATTGTGCAGAGTTAGTAATAGTGAGGAGCAGGTCATCAGCATAAGTATTAACCAAATAACATTTGTATTTAAATATGGTACCCTTATGCTGTCCAAGTCAAGGAGTTTTTTGGTGAAGGGGTTCAGGGTAATCAGGAATAATAGGGGGGACAGAGGGCAGCCCTGTCTAGTGCCTCTGCAAAGAGCAAATAGTTTTGAAATGGTGCGGTTTGTGAGGAGTCAAAGGCTTTATGGAAATCCACGGTCATGGCAGCCATAGGAGTGTTGGACTTGTTTGAGTTCCATTTTAAGTTGAGAACAGTTAGCATATTGTCAGTCCCCATTTTCCCCTTGTGAAATCGAGCCTGAGATGGATGAATTAAGGAAGGCTGGACCTTCTCCACCCTGTTATCCAAGGCCTTGGCTACAATTTTAGTGTTGGCGGATATTAAAGAGATTGGTCTGAAATTGACACAGTCCAGGGGATCTGACAATTTCTTAGGCAAAAGAGTAATCAGCGCTTCTTTCATTGTGGGTGGGAGGGTGCCCTCGCCCCGGGGAGCTGGCATCCTGCAGGGCAGCTAGTAGGTGGGGAATTATGATATGTGGCATAAGCTGGTACAGCTTTACAATAAGGCCATCCCCTCCTGGAGCTTTCCCTTGGAAAGCTGCATGCCTGAACTCTCCTTCACCTTAGGCATCTGAGTGACATTCAAGAACATCTACACCGGGGGTATCAGAGGAGCCTACTATCTGTGATTTATACAGCTGTAAACAGTACTGCTCATTATATTATTGATCTCCCCTGGGGCTGTGATTCCCCACTACTATTATGCAATGCCTGAATCTGTGACTCTGCTGTCTGTTTCCACAGCTTATATTCTAATAACTTGTCAATGTTCTCACCCAACTCCTCAAAATTGTGTTTAACATGACGCAATTGCCATTCAGCCTTGCAATGTAATATCACATTAATCTTGTATTTGAGGCCCACAGTAGCAGCCAGTAGGACAGGTGAGGGGATAGATTCTTGTTTAAACTGAGATTCTTTGCACAACAATTCCTGTTTTAAAGTGTTAAGTTCATATGCCCTCACTCTGCTCTGTACTGCAGAGTAAGAAATGAGTAAGAAATTATCCGGCCTCTTTAAAAAGTCTTAGAGGCCTCCCAAACTGTTCCTGGTGCCACCTCCCCATGCCCATTGATATGGAAGTACATGTTGGCTTTCAAGGTGATCCACTCACAGAATTTTGGATCTCTTTCGATGAGGGGGCTACAATTCCATCTGGGACAGTTCCCCTGCACACCCGGTGGCTGGGAAGAAAGTCCAACAGGGGCATGATTGGAAATTAGTATAGATTCTATCCTGGGGAGGAAAGACCTGGAGGAAGCCCATCCATCTGCTAACCAAAAATCAGTGTGGCTGTGCATGTCATGCACTGGGGAATAGAAGGAGTAACCCCTTCCATCTGGGTTATCTCTTCTCCATATGTCAGTTAGACCACATTCCTCTATTAATGCCAAAAGTGTTGACTGTGCCTTAGGGTGGCTATCAGTGGAAGCATGAGATTTATCAAGAAAAGGGTCTAGGGCTAAGTTAAAATCTCCTCCCATTAAGAGTGGGTGGAGCCATCCTTCCCTCTAATCTCAGGAATGGATTGGCTGGCTTGTGGGAAAAAAAAACTATATTATCACTATTGGGGGCATAAACATTAAAAAAAATTACTCTGCCTCCTGGAAAGGACAAAAGGGCTACTATCCTTCTCAGAATGTCTGTCTTGGTCTGTTCTACCTTCCACTGCAACGCCTTATGAAGGAGTATAGCTACCCCTTTCAATTTAGTGGTCGCTGAACTGTATGTTTCTTGCTCTACAAGCTTTCTTGATCCAATTTATTGTCTTGTCTGAGAGGTCAGTTTTCTGAATCAATGCAGCCTCTGTTCTCATTGATATTAAGTGCTACAGCACTTTGGTGTGCTTAACTGGTTGACTGAGGCCTTTGACATTCTAGGAAATGCATCCCACCTTGCTCTTTGTGGCTCGAAACATTATTAAGGACTGAACAACTAGGGCTGATGCCTGAAATGATGCAGCCAGGCCAGTGACCCAGGTTAAGGACTCCACCAGGAGTGTACAGCTGTCTTATAACAGTGAGGTTGGGGGCAGCAAACCTTATCATGAAGTTCTGCTCTAATAGCTAGCACTAGCCATCTGCCCTTACAGAATTCTCTTTTGATGAAGGGGCATCTACACCAGGGGTATCAGAGGAGCCTACAATCTGTGATTTCAACTGGCAGTTATACCTAATTTCAGGATTTTGTCTCTCATTATCTGTTCTTTAATATACCAGGACAATTGGAATGTAAGTTGTAAGCTCATCTTACATGTATTAGAGAGAATGTCACTCCAAGGTTTTTTTATCACTAGAATGCTTTCTTGGCATACTGAGACAATTTAAAATTTATGTGACAAGAACTCTCTGACTGTAGAGAATTATTGATAACCTTTGCCCTTCTGAGGCTCCTCAGTTAAAGGCATACTGGTGTTAATTAGCTTCTCTGATGTAATCTTCTGTTACGTTTTAAATGTATATGTTAAACCAATGAGAATTATTTCTGTTTTTTCAATATAATCTGGTGTTAATAGTATGGAATATTTGAAAAAACTACCACAAAGCTTCTGAAGAAGAACCTGATTGGTTCGAAAGCTAGAGCACTTTGTTCTTTTCTGTAACATCCATGTTGGTCCAATAAAAGGTATCAAATCATTTGTTTCTGGATCTGTTCTTACAGAATTCATGAATTACACTGGCTATAAACTATAGCTCTGCATTAGAATGTCACAAAGCTCTGCAATTAGCTCTCCCAGAATGAGTATGAGAATCACACTTTCAGAGGTATCATAACTGCCCTGTTATCTTAGTTAACAGAAGTAAACTGCAACACTGCACAATAATAAAAAACAGTAAATAACAGGAAACAAGAACTATCACACACCTAAGAACTTTTAACAATCTGAAACAAGCAGTTCTACCTAAGTTCCCACTCTGTCCCTCATGCTGATGCCCCAACAATCAAGGAAAACAAGAAAAGGAAGCACAGCATTTCATAAAATCTGAGTAGCACTAGGCCCCTGTTAGCATAGTAGAGTAGCACAACCTTGGAAAAGGTTTACCTGCATGTCCAAATATTGACCACCGTCAGTGCAGAGTCACTGCGCATTTCTTGAACAGGAGCAAAGTTCAAAGAGTGTGGGCTTCAGGCTGGGGTGGTAGGTGCGACTTTGGCAAAAAAACTGGTTCTGGGATGGTTCACCAGGGCTGCTGGTTGGCTTGCGTTTGTGTCATCAGTGTCCCCTACCATCCTCGCCCAGGAGGAATGAGGGCAGGCTAAGACAGACGTGGACTATGAAGTATGGTGTGATGCAGAGCTTTTGGTTATACAAGCTTCCCTCAAGGAGTTCCTGGTCAATTTCACTGCTGGAGACAAATGTTTTGCTTGGACTGGACAGTTCTCTAAATGACCTGCTCCTTGACTGCTGCTGATTTCTTTTAGCTCCTTGTGTTTTTTGATCCACACAACCCCTTTGCCTGCTTGTCTGCTGTTCTTGCCTCTTCTGTTTAGCTGGCTCTGTGTCACGTTTGATGGGCACTACCATCTTAAGGTGTTGCTGCTGACTCCCGCTTTCTTCCTTGGCCCACATTATAGTTCCCAGTCCCAGCATGGGGATAGTTCTGATCCTCTCATAGCCTTCTGGGAGCAGTATGAACATACGAACATATGAATGTGCCAGCAGAAACAGACCACCTGGTCTATCTAAGTCTGCTCGAGTGTGCAGCTAGCACCTCAAGTTTGCAGCTGCCCCACCCCCCTCCCCTTTGTCATCCCACTGCCACCCCAGTAGTTCGAACACTGACATCTGACCAGTTTTGTTGAATCCAACGTGACACCTCCGGGGGGATCTGCCCTCAAATTCCTGTCCATTCTGGGAAACACATACAGTGAAGTCCACCAGGATGAAGCACAGTGCTGCAGAATTCTGCAGTGGAGTTACTGCCGCAAACAATGTAATTTCAATGGGAGTTGGTCCCTTTTGTCATGCAGGAAACCTATGACACTGCTCTTCATCCTGGTGGGCTTCACCGTAAGTTGGTAAGTCCTTTAAAGTGGTACTGTATCCCCACTTCTTGAAATGATTGTTTGAGGGGATGATATGCTTTGCGTTGTTGCACCACCTCATGAGAGTAATTTTGGTATAGGGAGATCTTAGTTCCATTCCAGAAGAGTTTTCCCTTCTCCCTGGCAGCTCGTGAAAGTCTTTCCTTAACTGAGTACTTCAAGAGGTATGCTATTATAGGTCATGGACTAGCACCAGTGGGGGCAGGGGGGCCTCTGGTATGACACACTCTCTTCACTTCAATGATGCCCTGCAATCTTGGCCCGATCAGTTGTAGCAAAATGTCCTGTAAAAGTGTTTCCTTGTTGGCTCCTTCTGACCGTTCTGGAACCCCCCGAGGATCTGGATATTGTTGTGCCACCCTCTGTTCACCTAGTCCTCGGCTCGCTCCCACAGATGATCCAGACATCTCTAATCGTCCCTGATGCATTATAAAATTTGTTGCTGTGCATCATCAAGGTGCCCTGTGAGCAGCTTTACTGTGCTGATCCTATCAAAAATTAATTTGTACTTCTTGAGAGGTGGCCGATGAGGCGGCTTTCAGCTCCACCATGTTGGCTACAAGGGACTCCAGGGATGATGGGTGGTTGTTGAGGTGGGTTCCTTTCTCTGTTTTCACCATCACAGCTTGTCTTACTGACAAGGTTGTAGGCAGGAAAGATAATAGTATAGGCCACCTCACACTACTGCAAACCAAGATGTGCAATTCTAGAATAAATGAGTTTACAGGACTGAGACCAAACACAGTTGCTTCTAGAAGGCAATCACCACCACAAGATACAGTGCTGACCCACAGGACAGTTGTACAGAGGGAGAAAACTTTAGTTTAAACCAGGGGTGGGATGGAATGTTGAGCTCAGGCAGCCATTCCTGTCAGCATTCAGGTCACACTCCTGCTTGAATGCAAGTTATTGAAGGGAAAAGTGGCACACATTATGAAATTACAGAAGGAATTGTTTGCCAACAGCTGTATATTACAGGTCACAATTCAGGGTTTTAAATAATTGATTAGCAGTTTTTTCCTTGGGACAGTACTAACTGTACAGAAAGCATTTATGTAGGTTTTCTAGAAGTGTTATGTTTGTTAAGCACAGTGAGGCAAGTGCTATGCATTTTCACAATGTTTTAGAACTTTTATGAGCAAAACACTAATACATTTTTAGAGTTAAATAAAACCCTGCAGTTATTGTTATTGCCTAATGTAAATCATTGTGTTTCTCAAAGCTGTACCTTGAAATGCTTAACCATTCTAGTAAGATACATAGAGCTGGATCAGACATGGGTATATAAATTATATTAATTATTTAATGGCTCACATATTTATTTGTTTTTGTTGACCAGTAAAGGTGAGCTAGACATCAATACCTTTTTTGAGCCACATCCTGAGCGGGGAGCAGGGATACAGATGCAAAGCAACTAAAATTGAACCTGATTAAGCTGTTGGTGGTAATTTAGCGACTTGGGGAAATTTGGCCAGGATACCATGGAAACTTCTTTACTCTTCTCAAAAACTGCCCTGGGATCTTTAACGTCCACCTGAACCTCAGTTTAATTCATCCAAAGGATGGCCCTCCCTGACAGTACAGCATCCCCTTAGTGTTGCATTGGTGTCAGCATTTATGGTATGAGCCCAATCATGGTTCAGGATCAAAATCTATGACCTTCTGGCCTAGAAGTGGATGTGCCACCAACTGAGCTATGCTGCCAGTGTAATATGAGACCCAATGAACCCGTAGAAGCTAGACATTATTTTCTTCCTAAATGGGCATATACAGCAAAGAAAGTAAACTGATGTAAAACCAGTGTACGTGGGAGCAGCATTACTTCACTAGCAACCAGGGTTGTTCCTGACATCACAGGGTCATCCCATGGCACAGCCCTATACTAACAATACTACCAAGCCCTATACTACCAACTTTAGTTGTGACATTTGTTGTGTTGGGCCTCTCAGCCAGAGTGTAAACAGGTACACATGTACCTATGAACGCTGTCTAGAAGTCCAGATAACAGCAAATTTCACAGTGGTTGATATAAAGACCCAAAATAAAGGGGGGCAGGTTGAGAACTGCTGTGGAGCAAAATCCTTGAGGAAATAACTTTGGAATCAGCTGGTGACTGGGGCCCCACCATCATAGGAGTTTACAGAAATGGGAGAGGATCGGTAGATGGAAGGACTACCTGATGGTAAAGAATATTAAAAACTGAATAGGAAAAACTGAACAACTAATGCTGTGAAAAATTAAAATTCTGCCAGTGAAATTTGAGTTAAATTGCTGACTCAATTTCATTAAAATTTCATGTAAATTTCAGTAATGTTTAATTAAAGTTGCTAATAAGTAATCCAGAGGCGGTTTCATATACTTTAGTTAGAACAACACAACAAAAATTAAACGTATTTAACAGATGTGTACATATTATCTCAGATAGTAGTTTTGCCAATATTTAGGTGGTTATCATTAAAACTACTGAGTCATAAGCTGACAAATAGTTTGGAAGGTTTTATTAATTTTCACAGTTGTAAACTACTGGATTATGGGTCCCTGTAACATTAAAAATACCTAACTATGTGGCTTCATATTTTTTAGTTTCTTATACACATCAAGAGAGGTTAAGGTTGCCAAATATTCAGGTTTTTAACTCAAAATGTGGCCCAGTTATAAGTAGCCAAATATTTCAGAACATTTAATGAATTTTGCAAACACATAAACTGGGAGATTTCAAGCCCCTGTAACTTTGAAAACTATATACATTTTGCTGTATTTGGCAGGTGTTTAGCCCTGCATCAGGAACCTGCATAAACAAACTGATCCAAACCACCTTGAATAATTAACAGAACATTCACAAATTGCCACATGTACTAAGTAAACACTTGCCCATGTCCTACGTTTTATATACCCCCCACACACACACAGCCACAAGTGGAATGTATATTAAACACTTCCTATTTTATGCATGCACAATTATCAGCTTAGAAAGTGCCCCAGAATTTGCTGTATTTTTTGTGTAAATGAAAACCCTAACCCTAGTTATCTCTGCAACCACTTATATCTTAGAAGACATGTTGACACCTCAGCATCATCATTTAGAAGCACGTGTCACTGAATCTGCTATGGAATCAACTGAATGTACATACTTGCTGAAGTTTGTGTAAACGTTGTTTTTACTTAACTTGTGTATTATTTAGGATAATTGTCTTTTGTAACTCTACTCTGTGCTCCTTCATGGGGATCTGCATTTGCTTCCCATGATGCCTTGCATTATTTGAGTATGTACAATTGTGTTCTCTTTCAAATTTTGCTGTATGGCCTACTTCCAGGGTAACTCTTGCCTCAGGGCATTTGCACTAGGGTTTTTGTCTTTTGTAACTCTACTGTCCTCTGGGGTCCCCATGACTCCCTCCTTCTGGGTTGGATACATATATGGCACACTGATGAGTCCTAACAAAGACAGAACACGTGTCTGTGTCTGCTGTTCTCAGCCTTTGTTGGTTGCATTTTGAGACCTTTCGGCACCATGTAATTCTGCTTAAAGTCAAGACAGTCTAAATTCCTTCATGGGGATTTGCATATGCTCCACATGATGCCTTGCATTATTGGGGTATGTGCAGTTGTGTTTCTGTTAGTGTACTATTTATGTACTGCTGCTCTTATTGCTTTGTTACTTTCATACTCTCTTATGCCTTGTACCCAGGTCACTCCTGTAAATAAGAACTGGTCCAAGTTAGCCAACCCTGTTATCAAAGTAAATGAATGAATAAATATGGAAAGAAAAAGAAAGAAAGAGAGAGAAAGAAAGAAAGAAAGAAAGAAAGAAAGAAAGAAAGAAAGAAAGAAAGAAAGAAAGAAAGAAAGAAAGAAACAGATATTGCCACTGTGTTAGGCAACACTGAGGCCTCACTTTCTGTATTATGCCAATCATGGGCACCACACTATGAGGATATTAGAAAATTAGAAAGGGCCTGGAGGAGAGTGACAAAGAAAATTAGGAACATAGAAAGACTAGAGTATGAACAGACACCTTTTCTTTCAGCAGGGAAGCTAGTGAGGTAGGATGCAATCCAGGTGTTTAATTATTGTGGAGGCACTGAGAAAGTATCCAAACCCAATCACCAGCCTTCAACGCTTAGAGCACTTCAAATCCGAACTCCGTAAATCCATCTCTCCACCAGTCTGTTGCCTGTGTCAAATGTAATCCCTCCATCCAATGCACCACTTAACTGCCTTCTTGCTCTGACCAGGTTGCACCTACTCCCCACCCCCACCTCCCTCTCCTACCAACTCCCCATTTGCCTTCTGTCCCGTACACCTCACTACCTCCCTCCACCTCCCTCTGTCCAGCACACCCACACCACCTCCGCCCAGTCCCCTGTCACATCCTCTGCCCCTCCACCTGCCCTCTGTCCAGTACACCCACACTACCCCAGACCAAAATGGCATATTACTGTGCCATTTCCTCTGCCACCCTCCCTACTCCTCCCCTCCACCTGCCCTCTGTCCAGTACACCCACACTACCTCTTGCCCATCCCCTTGACCACTTTCTCCCCCCACTCCCCCACCAACCTGCACTTGCCAAACCTCAACTTGTCTCTCTGCACTTAACTTCTCACATGGCTACTCATTGCGTACCACCAATGGGAAATTGACAATGCCACAAGCTGCTTCATTCATGCCTTGACTTGTGTAAACTGTAACTGTATTTTGCTGCCCCTTCCTATGTAAACACTATGTTAGTAGTATAACCCCAGTGTCAATCTGTCTGCTGTAATTATGCTGTTGCAACAAATGTATCTCCTAAAGTGTTGACGAGGATCCTTTGTAAACAAACTAACTCTTAGCTCAAAGGTTTGTAATTCCGATTTCTCAATAAATAAAAAATTCAAACGGAGACTTTGTTATCCATTGGGGGAAAAAAGAGAACAAGTAGACACAGGTTAAAATGTACAGTGTGTAACCACCCCTACTCACAAGGTGCCTTGAATAAGCCAAATGATGGTAGATAGCAAAGTCTGTTAGGCCTTTTAATGAATGGTGCCTGGGTTTTTGATTAGAAAAGGGATTTGAAAGTGGTGTGGAGCCTCCACTTATCGGGGTCCTTATGACAGTGTACTGCCAGGGTGCTTCCCCACAGGAAAATAAATACAACTGTCCAACAGGGAGTCAGGGACTTTGATACCATAATCCCCTTCCCACTTGTCACTCTATGCATGCAAGTAACAACACTAACTCAAAAATGGAAATTATACTTCAGCAGTTGAAAATAAAGAATGGGAGGAGATTACTTTGGGGTTGAAAACAAGGTTGAGGGCAAAGGAATTAATGATAAAATGCAGGCAAATACACTGCAATTCACAAACACCCCAAATGTAAGGTATGACAGCAGTGTCCACTCCCACTTGTGCACCAACTAACTCCACATTCCCCCCTCTGGGAGCTTCCAATTAGTTAAAGTGTGTACACAGAAAAGGAGTTGCAGGCCTGTGATGACTGGAAGTCAATGTGGTACCATTAAATACTAATGGATTCAGTGCTGCTGCTTCTGGCTTTAAAAGCTATAGCTATGGGCTTGGGTTTAATGTCACACAGAATGCCCAGTAATTATCTAACTATAGCTAGCTAAACAGTTTAAATGTCAGTTTATTTGGGTAAGAGCCAGTACTCATGACCTTTAGATGACCAGATGGTGCTGTCTCTGATAGGATGTCTCAGCTGCTCAGGCAGATGTGGATGGATGTTCTGTTATGGTGTCCCTGGTGCACTCCCTGTGACAAAGGATAGGGGCCATGATGACTTGGTGATCAAGTTCTGTTTTGGAAGCTGGTGTCCAGTAGGTTTACAAGGGTGGTGGATCCAACCTGCTTCCATAGGTAAGGGGGGCTGGGCGTGATGACTTGGGATGATTACGTTCTTCTTGTCATCCCACAGGGGGACTTGCCTTCACTCACCCCAATAGGTGGGCATCCACTCAGGACCTCAGAGGGTTCAATCCCCTGTCAGGATAAAATCCTGAAAGCAGCAGAATTGTAGTGGCTATCTACCTTCCTGACCTAAAGCAGCTTTCCAGGCAACCTGTGCTCTGTTCTGGTGCTAATTTAGATGTAGTAAATCCCCTTTTTAGACTCCAGGATTTGTTTTGTAACAAAATTCAGTCAGAAAGAACATCACTTGTGAGCTATTCAAATTCACTCTTCTCTCATCAGAGATTTCTCACAGTATCTTCTCAGGACTAACTGCCAAAGCTTCTTAGAACCTTTCCATGTCAACTCGACACTCCATTTGCTGAGAGTCACAGCTTCCATCTCTGATTGGACTACTGCAGCTACTAATCAAGTCATTGCTGTTCTCAAAGGAAGCAAACTCCATCCAAGATGATCATTCCCATATAGCTCATTTCAACTCTGGGTTTGCACTTTATAATTAAGACACTTTGTGCAGCTTCAGACTGCAGATCCAAGCCTTATAGTGTCTTCTCGTGGTCACTGGACCAGGAGACATTTGTGGAGAAAAGGGGTCCTGTCACAAGCTCCATTTGGTGTGCCCCTTAGGTAGCAGCAAGTTAAATAAGTCTTCAGTTCTCCTGCCACAAAGGCTTATGGGGCTTGTCTGCCCCAGAGCCATGGTGTAGTCCTCCATGCATGCCTGCCTCAATCTGTTGTTGGCTTGATTGGGTTGAGGGAGCAGTTTAAAACTGCTGCTCCTTTATTTACTGCCTTCCAGCCCCTAATGCAGGCTGGGAGGATAATGTTGCTGGCAGCACTCTGGCCCCATTGTCTGCCACTACATAGTGCCAGGAGTGAACATGGCTACTGTTTCTGTGATCTCCTCTTTGCTGGTGAGCTGTTCATGGGTGTGGGGGAGCATGAGCTCCAGGCAGCTCACTGGCTGCATTAGCTTTATCACAATCAGTGCCTGAGAAGAGGACTACTGGATGGTTGTGCTCTCCCCATCCTCTGCTGTACTGTTCATGAAGTGGGATGAAAAGGTCTGTGTAGCTCTCATGCCACATTAACTGAACGCTTGACATGCTGAACAGAGGACTGGCAGTGCAAGCATGCATGGAAATTCAGGAGCAGGTGAGCAAAGGAAATAAACTTTCCTGTCACCGCTGAGCATGATCAGTGGAAGAACACTGTTCAGTGTGCTCTCTAGCCCTGGCCTGAGTCCAGAAGGGAGCTGGGGGAACAAATGAAACAAGGGTCTCTCTGTCTCATTGAAAAGGCTACAGGTGCTCTGTGCTGAGAGCTGCCTGGCCCTAGTTTGTACAGTCTGGTGAGGCCAGGAGAGTGCAGATAGGTGGCATCTGGCCACAGTTCTGGAGCTCGGGGGAGGTTACAGTGTTGTGCAGGAGTCCTAAGGTAAGTCCCCAGCCAGGGAGATGGTTTACATGTAAAATGGGAAGGAACAGTAAGAATGGAAGTGAGAATGCATTACTTCACTCAGAATGTGGCAGGATTTTGTTGCCCTGGGGGCAATCAAATCAAGTTCAGTTAGGTACTTAAAGTACCAACTGGATGAGTTCCTGCAGAGAAAAACAGAAACAGAGAGTTTATCAGTGGAAAAGGACAGTTAGGCCCATCCAGACTGCCTTAATTTTCTCTGCCTATTCTGGTACCTTGGACCCCATAGATCCCCAGTGTCCCACCGCCTTTCCTTTCCTCTCCTCTATTTATTATGCTCATGTTACTATCTGTAGTGATAGTATAATATGTTGATTATTGTCACTCCATTTTGTATGCTATTTCATGTAATGTATGTCATTTTATACTCCATTTTGTATTGTGTGACTCAATTTTACATGCTGCTTCATTTAATTGGTGTTTTGCTCTTTAGATAGCCTCATTATTATGTTTTGCTTCAGACAGTGTATTTTGCTGACTTGAAGGTCATATTATCAGGCAATCTGTTTTGTAGTTTTGTTTAAACTTCTGCTTAGCTCATAGTGTTCTAGGCACCGGCCAGTGTTTGAGCACAGTGACCTAGCAGGTGTAGGGAATTCTGAGCAGTCCTTATGGTGTGAATTTTCAGCATCTGGGAGCCCGGCCAGCTTCTAGAATGTGGCAAAACAACACTATGAAGGCTGCACGTTATTTTTAGCATAGAATAAGATATAAATGTAGCTTCTCAATGCCTGGTTGGAAGCCTCCCATCTGCAGGGTGGACGATCGCTGTGGAACTTTCTCCGGTTCAAGACTCCCAGCCAGGCTGACAAGGGGCTCCCCAGCTACTGGAAAAGGCTTGGATGTAGCATAGAATCGGTGATGTATCATGTTTTGCTTAATTGAAGTATATATTAATGCTGATAGTAATATTGCTAATGAATGAATGCTAAAGTGTAATCATTAATGCTGATAGTGACATTGCTGCTAAATGAAGTGTAATTATCTTTTGCTTGCAATAAATTGTGCTGATGTGTGAATGCCAAGTGTGATTATTCCTTTGTGACTCTTGATTAGGCAAGACAATTTTGGTAGTCGGCAGGATTCATAAAGGAAAGAACACACTAAGGTGAAGTAAAATGTTTAAAAGAAAGAGTCTAATGTTGCATGTGCACAAGTGGAAATTCCTGGTTGGGAAAACCAACCTTATGCTGATTTTAGCCACTGAGTGGTCAATGTTGTGCAGGGTGGAGGAACACTGGGAATCCTGTTTAAAGGATTCTAAGCCTGCAGATGTTGTTACATGTATGAAAAGAGTGCCTGTGGCAAAAGGGAAAGAATGCTGCCTTGGGGCTTAGGGTGGATTTTATTGTCTGCCTATAGGAAGATGCATGAAAAGGTAGTGGGACTTCTTAGTGAAAAGGCAGAGTTGGAATGAAAGGTTTGTGATTTGGAAAGTAAAGTTGTGATGTTACAATGTCAAAATCATTTGCTGAGTGATAAATTGATACCTATCGGACAGTTGCAGAAAATGCAGCTTCGAGTGGCACAATACAAGTATAAAAAGAGGAGGGGCAGAGTTAGTAGGAAAGGTAAGCCTAGCAATAGCTAGGGCAGGAGCCCACTGGGATCCTGAAAACATGGGATGGAGATATTTGGTTTTCTACAGATGAGGAAAGGTCAGCCTCAGATAAAGAAGAAAAGGCTGAGGGACGTAAGGTTCCAATATTGCATGCACAGCCAGTGTCAGAAGACGTACTGAAGTGTTGGATCAGGAAACCTAGGAATCAAGATGTAGTGGAGGATTTTCTCAACAGGAGGTATCAGACCTCCTGGAGCGGTACACCCAGAGGGGAGGAGTTTGTTGAGATGGCTGGTGAGGTTGTATGACACAGGGCGGATGGAGAAGCTTAGATGAAACTGATGCCCCTAGGTTTCTGTCACTAAGCTATGACCCTGTGGTGAAGGAGGCATTTCGACCTCCCGAATACAGGGCAGGGCTATGCCACGATGCTGGACGTGGTGGCTATGGCTTCTGCAAAACACAAGTATACAACGGTGAGTGACTGGCAGAGGATAGTAAACCATGGTTTACCTTAAAGGACTGTATACAAAACATTAAAATGGAAATGATGAAGTTATGGGTTCCACAGAAGACCATGCTGATTTAATGAGTGTTGTTGTGCCAGTGTTCTGTAATAAGATTATCAAAACTGCACCACCTGCATATAAGGCAGTAATGATGACTTTTGATTAATCAGACGGGGAAAACAGTAGGTGTAGTGCTAGAGGCAATACCGGCAGTTAGGGAACTGGGAGATTGGGGCCCAAAGGGGTCTAGTTTATATGATTCTTCAGGACAGGATAAACAGCGGTCCAATCCTGAGGGTCGAGTTTCTAGGAGAGATATGTTCCTGGCTCTCTTAAAGGATGGGGTGCAAGGGAAAACATTGATGGGATCAAGTACCCTGATATGTGGAAATGTACAAAAGAGGGATTGAACACTAAGAAGCGTTAGTAACAAGCAGATCAATTCAAAGTCAAAGACAGATGTACATGTCTCTTCAGGGAGTCTGTAAGTCCAACTGCTCCCCGGCAGAGTTTGATGATGAAAGTATGTCCGGGTGGGTGGGGTTCCACTCAGGGATCCATTGAGTCACCCGACCGAGCAGGAATATGCAGATCTGTATCCTAGTGATTTGTACCCGGTTAGGAGTTGCAGCAACTGAAAACCTAAAATATGACTGAAATGAAGGCCAAGCCCCAGTAGAAGGGTGGGCTAGGAGGATTTTAGACCTCATGTAGAATTGGAAATTAATTGGAAAAGTGGCTCACCCCAAAAAGTACGAGCTTTAATTGACACTGGGGCGGAGGCCTCATTAATTTATGGGAACCCAGCAAAACACAAAGGTCAGCGAGTGGTAATTACAGGATAAGGAGGTAAACAATTGAGGCAGTGCAGACCATTTGGAACTGAAAATAGGTCAGCTGCCCGAGAAAATATTGTGTAATGATTGTTCGATTCCGGAATACATTATAGAATAGACATACTAAAGGGATGACGTTGCAATTGTCTGATGGACAATATCAATTTGGAGTAAAACCTACATTTCAGCAAGACCAGTAGTAGTGGGGAAGGTGCAGATGCCTCCAGTAGCCATTCCACCGCTACAAAAATTATCTGTATGAAACAGTTTATAATACCAGGAGGGCATGAGGAGATAACTGCCACTATTAAAGATCTATTAGAGGCAGGAGGCTAAACCCACAACAACAGCTTGGAGCAATCCTGTGGCCAGTCAAGAAAAGTGACGGTCATGGCGGATGACAGTAGATTATAGGAATTGAACAAGTACACCTCTTCATTGACGGCTGCCGCTCCAGACAATCGCACCCTGATAGAGCAAATACAAAGGCACAAAGGGGTATGGTATGCAGTTATTGATTTAGCTAATGCATTCTTTACTATTCCGATTGAGGAAAAGTTTTGGGACCAGTTTGCCTTCACATGGCAGGGGAGGCAATATGCTTTCACTAGATTACCTCAGGGATATGTACATAGCCCCACCATCTGCCACCGGATGGTGGCAGAACACTTGGATGAGTTGAAGCTGCCAGACGGCATGCAGATTTCTCATTACATTGATGATATCTTGATCCAGGGGGCTGATCAAGATAAAGTACAGCAGTTACTAGATGAGACCATTGATCATATGAGGAAGAAAGGATGGGAAATTAATCCAGAAAGGTACAGGGTCCTTCCCAAACAGTAAAATTTTGGGAATTCAATGGAACAGGGGCATAGAGAAATATTGCCCAAGGCACGACAGAAAATACTGACTTTTCGACTCCACAAGACAAAACTGAAACACAAAGATTTGTGGGTTTGTTTGGATTTTGGCAACAGCATATACCCCATTTAGGGCAAATACTAGCCCCCTATTAAAGTGACCAGAAAGAAATAACAGCTTGAATGGGGATGAGCAACAAAAGCATTTGATAAGGCTAAGGAAGCAGTGCAGCAAGCCCTTAGACCTTTGGCCCCTGCAGGAGGGGAGGTAGAATTAAATGTGTCCGTAACTGGGCAGTATGCAAACTGGAGTTTGTGGCAGAAGCAAGGAGACAGAAAGTGCCACTAGGTTTTGGAATAGGAAACCCCAGAGGTAGGTAGCAGATACTCACCTTTGAGAGACAACTACTAGCATGCTACTGGGCTCTGATAGAGACAGAACAAATGACAGTGGGTCATGGTAGCATTGAGACCAGAGATACCCATTATGCAATGGGTAAAAAGCCCCTAGAACTCACAAAATAGGACATGCTCAGGAAGCTAGCATTATCAAATGGAAATGGTATATTCAGGATCGAGCAAAGGTAGGAATTGGGGAATAGCAGCCTCCATGAGAAGGTAGCTGAAATTCCTCTAGAGGGAGAACAGGTTGAGGAAAAATGCCTGAAATTCAAGAATCACCAGAAATGGGGCAAGCCTTTGATGAGCTGCCCGCTTCTGACCGAGCACATGTATGGTTTACAGATGGCTCAGCCAAATATGTGGGAAATAGGAGATACTGGAAAGCAGTAGCTATTGTCCACACACTGAAAAGTTTTGGTAACATCAGGAGAAGGGAAAAGCAGTCAATATGCTGAGTTGTATGCAGTATATCAGGCTTTGAGACAAGAAAACCCAGGTACATGTCATATTTATACTGATTCATGGTCTGTAGCCAATGGTTTAACAACCTGGCTGCCCACTTGGGCTAAGAATGAGTGGAAAATTTATTCAAAAGAAATATGGGGAAAAGAACTGTGGCAGGAAATATGGACTATGGTGCAAAATACTCAGACCACTGTATTTCATGTTGATGCTCATTGTGCTTCAGATACACTAGAATGATGGTATAATTCTATTGCAGATGAAAAGGCTAAGATTCTTCCAGTGGATATTGAAGAAACTCAAAGTCAGCAGTTATCAGGGCTGGCAAAATGGGCACATCAAAATGTGGACATTTGGGAGAGAAAGCCACTTACAGGTGGGCATATAGTAGGGTGTACCCTAACATTGGATTTGGTTAAAACTGTTATTGCTCAGTGTCCTATATGCCAACATGGGCAACAAAGACCAATCCCTCATTTTGTGAAAGGACAATTGGGGAGGGAAATTACCGGGACAAATTTGGCAGATTGATTACATTGACCTCTACCCTTAGTGGAGGATGTCGATATGCTTGCACAGTTGTAGATACATATTCAGGGTATTTATTGGCATACCCTTGTAAACAAGCTACACAGAAAACACCATTAAGGCAATTGACTTAATTATGTTGTACTATGGAATACCCTTGCAGATACAAAGTGACAATGGTTCCCATTTTAGGGGAAAATGGTACAAGCTTATGCTCAAGCCTCCATAACATACAGTGGGTATTTCACATCCCTTATTACCCGCAGGCAGCAGGGTTAATTGAGAGAATGAATGGATTGCTGAAAGAACAGTTTAGGAAATTGGGGGGCCTACGAAAATGGAAAGAGAATTTGCATGAAGCATTACAGATTTTAAATAATAGACCAATTGGAGAATCTGAGACCCCCTTAATGCGAATGATAACTCCTAATTTGCAAGTGCAGGCTTACTCAACTACAGAAACAGTGTTATATTGGGAAATTAAACCAGGAGCTCTGTCTCCTTGCAGGGCAACCCCAGAAGCTGCTGGACTTGATTTACATGCCCTTCAAGAATACAGAATAAACAGCAGAAACATTCAAGTGATAGAAACTGGTATTGGAATACAAATTCCACCAAGACATTTTGGTTGGATAGCACCTAAATCAGAACTAGCCCTCAAGGGAATACAAATTTTGGGAGGGGTGATTGATTGTGATTACCAAGGAGAAGTGAAAGTAATTTTGTTGAATAGTAGAGAACAAAATCTGTTAATTCAACAGTATGGCAGAGTGGCTCAATTGTTAATTATTCCAGTTAACAAAGTGACCCCTATAAAGGGACAAGCCCCCACACTCTTAACAGCAAGGGGGGATAAAGGTTTTAGATCTACAGGAGGTTTTAACAATGGTGCCAAAATATGGGTTACAAACCCAAATGGCCCTCCTGAACCAGCTGAGGTGATAGCCACCGGACGAGACAACACAGTGTTAATTATCAGGTCTGGAAAGAGAGATGGGAATATGTACCAGCGAACACATGTTATCTTCGAGAATAATCAGTCTGTGTATTTTCTAGGTTCTTCAATGGATTCTAAAGGAATAACACTCTCTCACGGTCCATTCGGTAAAGCACTATTACCCCAGGTGGAAGAATATTGAAGCTTGACGACCCACTTGTACAATGGGGTTGAAATCTTCCACCAGTTTACGGGTGCAAGACAACTTTACTTGCCCTGAAAACCAAGGATGTCCTATAGTGAACATTACTTTTCACCAGATGTGAACATTTGGAAACCAGTTGAGACAATGGCAGGACGATTATATGTCCAACCTATGCAGGACACAAATTGGATTAAATTACAGAACCAGACTGTTATTAGATGCTGCAACTTACGAATAGTTGCATGGTGACTGTACAACATAGACTTGATTTCTGCATGAATCAAACAGACATTTTCAATGCAAGTATTACTTTGATTGACATAGACACGTTATTCTGCATGAATGCTACTGCAATAACTAATAGAACTACTTGGGAAGATCACATTACAGTGTTGAAAAATCATCCTGTAATTAGCAATGATAGTATAGTTAAGGTTCCATCCACATGTACATCAGTAGCGCTGTATCAGAAAAATGTAATCCATTTTAACATAACGTTTATGTTTAGTAGAAAATGCAAATATAAAAGAGCTTGGTATGATACGCCTATTAGGTGGAGCAGGGCAGGCATGGGAATTTTAAATAGTGTTGATATAGAAACACTGACTAACAGGCTTCAGGCAGTAGGAATTGATGTATTTAGCTTAATTAACTTACAAGCTCAATGGATGCCAGCTGTTTTCTTACCCCAAAGATTAACTTTGAATTATGATTTTGAGTTCTTGCAGTTATTTAATGCTTCACAGGTATGGGGAATGGGAGTAGCAGAAAATATTTCGCGATTTATTGATTGGACAGAATGCACAATGCGACATATGTATTCTATAATGCAAGAAATAAGGCCCAGAGTGATTTAATGAGTAATAATGAATATGTGTGAGGACCGTGTTCAAATCATGGATTCCTAGTAATCATTGGATTGTAATGTCATCCACCACAGTAAAATGCACAGATCCCTGATAATGAGCAGAAGCTTATTTTGTATTGGCAGCCCAATATTTTAGATCAATCAAGATTGAGTATCTCATTAAATAAAATTAAACAGATAATTCAGGAAACTGATGTAATGCAGGCTCATTTGGCAATAAGAAATAAATCATTAGTGCAAAGTCAGGTGCAAACTATTGATTTAAGTTCCAAGATTCAACAAGAGACTACTCATTATTGGTGGGATATTTTTACAGGATGGTCTCCATCAGCTACAAAAGTGTTAAATATTCTGATACATCCTATCATATTCTTAGTAATTTTGCTATGGTACCAATATCATACAAATCGTATTCACAATAATCAAAGGACCGAATGTAGTGATAGTATAATATGTTGATTATTGTCACTCCATTTTGTATGCTATTTCATGTAATGTATGTCATTTTATACTCCGTTTTGTATTGTGTGACTCCATTTTACATGCTGCTTCATTTAATTGGTGTTTTGCTCTTTAGATAGCCTCATTATTATGTTTTGCTTCAGACAGTGTATTTTGCTGACTTGAAGGTCCGCATATTATCAGGCAACCTGTTTTTGTAGTTTTGTTTAAACTTCTGCTTAGCTCATAGTGTTCTAGGCACCCGGCCAGTGTTTGGAGCACAGTGACCTAGCAGGTGTAGGGAATTCTGAGCAGTCCTTATGGTGTGAATTTGCAGCATCTGGGAGCCCGGCCAGCTTCTAGAATGTGGCAAAACAACACTATGAAGGCTGCACGGTTATTTTTTAGCATAGAATAAGATATAAATGTAGCTTTCTCAATGCCTGGTTGGAAGCCTCATCTGCAGGGTGGACGCATCGCTGTGGAACTTTCTCCCGGTTCAAGACTCCTAGCCAGGCTGACAAGGCTCCCCAGCTACTGGGAAAAGGCTTGGATGTAGCATAGAATCGGTGATGTATCATGTTTTGCTTAATTGAAGTATATATTAATGCTGATAGTAATATTGCTAATGAATGAATGCTAAAGTGTAATCATTAATGCTGATAGTGACATTGCTGCTAAATGAAGTGTAATTATCTTTTGCTTGCAATAAATTGTGCTGATGTGTGAATGCCAAGTGTGATTATTCCTTTGTGACTCTTCGATTAGGCAAGACACTATCCCACGCACGCTTAAAGCTCCCCACTGTTTTCTCCCTACAACAAGTTCTGGCAGGTGGCTCCAGGTGTTCACCACTGTTTCAATAAAGAAGTATTTCTTCACATCCCTATTAAACTCCCCCTCTATCTTTATTGCATGCCCCAATGTTCTGGTGCTTTTTCTTCTCTGAAAAAGACTTTCCTCCTGCACCTTATTCACCCCTGTGAGGTATTTATAGGTCTCAATCATGTCCCTTGTCACTCTCCTCTCCTGCAGGAAGTACATGTTGAGGTCCTACAGCCTCTCCCCATATCTCTTCCTATGCAACCCCCACATCACTTTTGTAGCCCTCCTACTGCTTGTACCCTGTCAATGTCCTTGCAGAGGTACAGCCTCTAGAACTAGACACAGTACTCCATGTGGTGTCTAAGTGACACAGTGGCAACACCACCTCCTCTCACTCACTAGAAATCCCCCTTCTTATGCTCCCCAGCATCCTACTAGCATGCCCGTTTCCTTGTTGCAATGCTCTGCCAATCTGAGATCATCAAATATAATTCCCCCCAAGATCCTTTTCTTGCTTGGTGACTGTCAGTATCTCCCCCATCCTATATACAGCTCCCAGATTTCCCTGCCCAGATCTATGACTTTGCACTTTTTGACATTGCAACCCAGCTGCCACACTCTAGACCACTCCTCTACTTTCCCCATATCCCTTCTTGTCCACCATGTTGCACATTTTTCTGTCATCCACAGACACACCTTCTCCTCTAGTTACTCACTAATGTCACTTATAAAAACATTGAAAAGGACCGGTTTCCAAACTGATCCCTGTGGCACCCCACTAGTCATTCTCCCATCCCCCGAGTGTCTGCTGTTTACTACCACCCTCTGCCTACTATCCTTATATGAGTTTGATACCCAGCTTACCACTTCCTCCACAACCTCCAGGCTGCTTAGTTTCTTGCCAAGCCTCCTGTGCAGCAGAGTGTTGAAGGCCTTACTGATGTCAAGAAAGGATGCATCCACTGTCTTCCCTTTATCCACCATCCTAGTCACATTGCAAAATATGATAGTAGTGTACTGGATTTAAGCATCAACAAAATGTAGACTTTATGGAAGTGTAATTTTAAAAAAAAAGTTTTCATTTTTTTTTTTTTTTTATCATCGAATGATTTTTCTACCTTGTTGCGGAATGAACAGCGGGGGCATCCAGCCATCAGCTTGTCCCGCCCAGAGGGCAGCAGGCTCACTCAGCCACTGGGGGGTTGGTATGGCCATTCCTGACCCACTGGGAGGCTCCCCCTATGCCTACCCTCCTACTGACAACCCTGTGCAATAACTCACAGCTACTCACTAAAAAAATTATTACTGGGGCAACAGGAGAAATCCCACACCATGCCCTCAGTATACATCCCCTGGGATCTGACACCTGGATTCAAAATGGTCACTGACTTCCTCGAATCCCTCCCCCAACAGACTGAGACAATCATAATGGGTGACCCGAATATAAATTGGAATGCTCTGAAGCTGCCCTGATTAAAGATGCCTTCACATCCATTGGCATCTCCCAATTGGTTACTGCCCTCACCAGATTTAACCCTAGATCTGGAACTAGCTCCCTATTGGACCTCATCCTTACCATGCATCTGGATAGAATTTCAAATACTCAGGTTCTTCCCGACTGTCTGAGTGACCACTCCCCAGTCTTGTGTTGCTGGTCCAACAAAGCCAGCAAGCCACAAGCAAAAAACACTTATCGTAGGGTCCTCAACAAAGGTAGCCTTAACCTTTTTAAATCTTACCTTTCCCAGTGTGACTGGTCCCTGCTCAGCAACTTCACAAATGTGAATGATGCTCTTGCATACTTTATCTCACAGTTCAACAAGGCCTGCGATCTCTTTGCCCCTCTCTTTAAAAAAAAGATCAAGGGCCACTCCACCCCATGGAACTCTGCCCCCTTAATAAACCTAATGAGGCAAAGAGAGAATTTATGGCATCGAGCAAAGGCCTCCGGGAAACCCAGTGACATGCAACACTACAGGGCTGCCTGAAATCTTTGCACATATGAAATTTGTAAAGCCAAAAGAGAGTACTTTAAGAAGGAATGCACAAGTTCATGAGGTAACAGCCTCAAGTTTTGGGAAATGCTAAAGGACCTCACGGGCAAGCCAAGTCAAGCTTCCTCCTCCCTACTCCAGGTTAACAGCGTAAACACGCAGGGCCACAAACTTAAAGTGGACGTGTTTAATAGTGCCTTCATGGATCTAAGTGGTATAATCCCGCCCAGTTTCTTTGACTCTCCCAACCCGGCCCAAGTAGCTGCCTCAGCTACCCCCCTGTAGCTATCCTGCTCTTTTATTTTAGACATGTAACTCTCTCTGACTCTAAAAAATACTTACTCAGGATCCTTGGCAAGTCCAGGTTCAGCGGTGATATCCTGGATCTCAAACAACTTCACCAAGCTCTAGATGTAGTCATAGCTCCTCTCACCAGTATCCTCAATCTATCCCTCACACTAAGGCAATTCCTCAGCCTTTGGAAAGCTTCTATAGTTGCCCCAGTTCACAAAAGCAGCGATGGGACATTATGTAATAACTATCATCCCATATCCATCCTTCCATCCCTCTTTGAAACCCTTGAACACATCATTGCCGACCAGCTCATGGAATACCTAACCAAATATAATCTGCAATGCCCACAGCAGCACGGCTTTAGAATGTCACACAATACCATCATAGCCCTGCTTGCCTACACCAATTATATCCACAAGGCATTGGATGATGGCCATCTAGTTGGGTCAGTGTACATTGACCTAACTAAGGCCTTTGATACAGTGAACCAATCATTTCTGCCCCACACTCTCCTTCCCCTCGGGCTCTCCACAGAAGTCTCCTGCTGGTTCAAAAGCTACCTGGTTGGTCATACCCAGCAAGTCATGCTCTGCAGAACTCTCTCAAACAATCTTCCCATTCATTCTGGTGTCCCACAGGGCAATATTCTCTGCCCCCTACTCTTTAATTTATTTATCAGTAATCTCCCCTCTGCCTGCCAAAGCAATCTGGTCCTCTATGTGGATGACGTGGTCCCCTTTACTCATAGCCCAGACCCACTCTCACCATTGGCTGATCTGTAGTCTGACTTCAGAGCAGTTGAGACCTGGTTTGAGCAACACAAGTTGCTCATGAATTACAAAAAAATCAAGGTCATGCTCTTTTCAGACCTGCACAATATGCATAGAGCTGCCAGATTAACAGTCTATAACAACCTATGTCAACCCCTTGAACAGGTTCAAATTTTCAAATACCTTGGCATAACTCTCGACTCTGCTCTCTCCTACACTCTCCATGTCAATCAACTTGCCAAGGTTATCAATTCCAGGATTGGGATCCTCTATAATTTCCGCCACCACATGACCAATGAGGCTCTGAGACTGGCGGTCATCAGCTCAGCCCTTTCAATAGTCGATTATGGCATAACTGTCTATGGTTCAGCCTCAGACACCTCTTTTAAGCTTATCTTGCTCACTCTCAACAAGACCTACAGATTAGTCTCTGTGTCTGATAAAAGGACCCACACTTGTGAACTGTATGAAAGAACCTGCCGGCTTCCTCTCAAGCCTATGGTCTCATATCACACAGACCTGCTTGCAAAAAAAATTAGTCTAGACCTTATGCCCCCCTGCACTGAAACCTTAATCTTACCATTGCAAAAAAACAGGTGTACGTGGTGCTCATCTAGGCCGTCCTACCATGCCCTTTCTTTAGGACCTCCCAAGCACAACGTACCTTTGCATATAGAGCACCCACTCTGCTTTACTGTCTCCCCCCGATATCGCTGCCGAACCTAAACTAAGTGCTTTCAGACTAAAACTTTGTCAGTACCTCCTCACTGTAAGTCAATGTGACTGTGCAGTCTAGCTAGTTGTTCCTCTTTCCTCCAACCCACTCGCCCTCCCACCCCCTCCCACCCACACACACCATCCCACCCTCACCCTCCACAAAAACACCATCAACTTCTCTGTTCTTTAACTCCTACTGCTCATCCTTTGTCATACTAGCCCCATCCACTCCCTTCCCTGACATATTCCTCCTCTTTCAAACTCTCTTCTTCCTCTCCCATGGGATCATCCCTCACATTCCTCTCTCACACCCTCAACTCCCCCATTACACCCCATAATCCTCCACAATCCTCCCTGTTGTGCACTTAATGCTGTCTCCCTTTTGTCCTACTAGCCCCCTACTGCTCATTCTCCCCAGCCTCCTCCTTCCCTGCCCCTCTCTTCTTCCTATTTCTCCCTCTCCCCTTATTCCACTATTTACCTTTCTTCTTCCTATTTCTCCCTTACCCACTATTAATCTTCCCAGGCTTGCTCCCCTCTTCCACTCCTTCCCCCCCCTCCTCTACCCCCTCTCACCCCTACCTCTCTGTGCACGCTACTCCTAATTGAGCACTTATCTCTGACAAAGTCAAATTCTGATTGCATTACCTCTTATGTAACCTTGCTGTAACCAAAATGTTGAACTCACTGTACTTGTATTCCACCGGCAACTCTGGCTGTTGTATGTCCATCCTTGGCTCTCTCTTGTTTAGTATATTCCTAAACATCCTACCCCAACCCTGTCAACCTAGGACTCTACTCTATGCTGATGATGCTGTCATCTATACAAACAAAGCTTATCCCACTGTGCTTAAGTACAACCTACAAACAGGCTTCCTTGAAGTTGAGAAATGGTTCATTCAGCACAAACTAGTCCTGAACTGCAAAAAAAATAAGCTTATGCTGTTCTCCCCCCCCCGACATAAGCACCAGTCGTATACCATGATTATAAAAAAACAACCTTGGTGCACATCTTGAACAAGTTCAACAATTCAAATATCTGGGAATAACCTTAGACAGCTGTCTCTCAT
Organism: Neoceratodus forsteri; assembly: GCA_016271365.2. NCBI lineage: Eukaryota > Metazoa > Chordata > Ceratodontiformes > Ceratodontidae > Neoceratodus > Neoceratodus forsteri. The sequence goes on along the minus strand of CM028132.1, from coordinate 163,267,805 downwards.
ATGTACCCCACATTGAGACCATTGCTAAGTCTGTGAATGCAAAGCTAGGCCTACTATTTAGGCATAGAAGGAACCTAACCCCAGATGCACTTAGACTGGCGGTTAACAGCTCTGTGATATCCACCATTGACTACGGCCTAGCAATATATGGTGCAGCTGCCCCCACATCACTAAAAAGGCTGAACTTAACACTTAAAGCTTGTAGACTCATCACGAACTCAGACCGTTTCACGCACACTTGTGATCTTTACATAGACAGTGGCTGGCTCAGTCTACTAGGGAGGATCAAGTATCACTCTTGTATACTAGCAATGAAAGCTCTCAGTGGAGATTACCTGCCGGAACCTCCTGTCTTCTACCCAAAGCCCACAAGGTCCGATATACCTGGGCCTCAGCCGCTGAGTTCCTACTAGTACCAAGGTTCCGAACTACACAGTGCCAATGATCTTTCTTTTACAGAGCCTCTATCTGGCTAAATGGCCTTGGCCATGAACTAACAAGTCAAACTGGTATGTCCAAGTTCAAACGTCTTCTGCACAAACACATCCTGTTAGAGAGCTCCTGTGACTGTCTAGTTTGAGAACTGCTTTGCTCTTCTGAACCTAATTTTCAGTCCCACTTTAATCCCTACTACCACTAGCTTGGACTCCCCTCCTCTGGCTCATTTCCCCTTCTTTCCATCCCCACCTTAACTCTGCCCTTCCCCCCTGCCACCTGCCATCTTTTAACAAAGCCCTTTGTCTGCTTCCCCCTCACTTCCTGTCTTCACTGTCCCTATATCAACTACCCCTACTACCCTTACTTCATCTCTCTATCTCTTGCAATCAGAAGTGACTTGTAATCATATTTGTTTTGTACTTGCAATTTTTGTACCATGCTTATTTGTTTATTAGCCTCAACTTGTGTTAATTTTCTGTCTTCATGTGTCACTTTGATCTCTCTGTTTTACCTTCCCTAACTGACATGGAACCTTTGTAAATGAGCTTTTTATGAGCTCAAAGGTATTGTTAATCCAAGATGTGAATAAATAAATAAATCTCCAGCTGTGACCTATCTGTAACTGTGATGTTGTGCCCACTGTGCTCGTAACCACCAGCATTTCCAGTTATTGTTTTGTAACACAGTTTTCCTTGAAATGTAACCTTCTCATCTGTATCCTAACGCGGAACCTTTGTTAAAGAATCTCTGGTTCAAAGGTTATAATTTTAGCTCTCTATAAATAAATAAAATTGAACTATCTTCCCCATACCACTGCATCTGAATCTCTTCCAACTCCCCCTTCCCAATCCAGGAGCACCACAAAATAATGAACAGATCCTTACCCCACTGGTCCCCAGTCCCTTCCAACTTCCCTCACCAATCGCTGGACACTGCCAAATAATAAAATCTCACCTTCCAATTCTTGCCAGGTCCTTAACCCCTCCCCACAACCCCTCCTGACATAGAATACCTTAAAATTGAAATCTGCCTTTCCAGTAGGCCCCCACTCCATCCCAGACACCCCATGCAACTACTGATGCTGACCCCTGCAATTCTCCCTGATATTCATGGCCCATATTTCTCTGTCAAAAAAAAAAAACTACAGTTGCCCCTGAATGGAAGCAGGTACTACTGTTTTGTCTACTCACCTTCATGGTCAGGCACTGTCTAATGAAAATACTCCTTAACTATAGTTGTAAAGTTGATGAAAGGCTTAAGTCTGGAAAACAGAGCCTTTCATTAAATAATAGATGAGGTTTAACAGTACTCTTGTTAGACAACAGCTGTCCATGGAGGGGAGTGGAGAGCTTTTCCAGTTGTCATTGGGGAAGGGTGAGCAACAGAGGTGGGAAAACGGGTTAAATTACATTTTTTGAGAGACTAATTAGGTTATAGGATTCAGTGGAAATGACATAATGCTTGGAGTGGTGTTAGGAGAGGGAGGGATGCCAGTGGACACCAAGAAGTAGTTGGAAGGCGATGAAAAGAAGGAGGGGTACCACTGGACACCATAGGGCAATTGGAGTGGAACTAGTACAGGTAAGTAGGTGTCAGTGGATGCCAGATCATGTTCGTGGTAGGATGAAGGAGGGCAGGTTACCTTTGGACACCGTGGAATGCTTGGAATGGGACAGGAAGGGGGATGGAGTTCTACTGGAGACCAGATAGGGATTTAAGTAAAATGGGGAAAGTGCAGGGTTACGACTGAAAATAAGAGAGAGTTTGGAATGGTATATAATGAGGAAGGGGTCGGTACTGGACACCAGGGAGTGACTGAAAAAAGATGGGGAGAGGAGGGAAACTTCTGAACACCTGAGGATGCACTGAATGATATATGGACCACTCTGATTTATCTTTGCATGGTTTGAATCTCCTTGGGAACCTAAAATGGTATCAATAATTTCTACCCTCCCTCTCCTAGACTGTAAAACATTTTGGGAAACAGTTCTTTAAAAATGGTCTGTATAAAACTAAATTATTCTCTTTTTGTTCATTTCCATGGGGCGGGGGGAAATTTACTGGCACATGAAATGGTCTCTTGATGCCATATCAATCATTTTTAGTGAGTAACTTAACAAAAAAAAAAAAAAGAAAGGAGGTCAGTTAAAAAATATATGTTAAGATAATGTTTTGGTTCATAGACAAAGTGCAAAAAGTTGAGCAATCCAATGTTATGGTTCTTGAGTTAGTAACCTTAACTGTACCTATTTTCTGTAGGAAAAGTACAACAACTTGATCTGTTCCACACTTTGTCGCTCTTGCACAGTTGTTCACCCAAAGCCAAGAATCCCCTTGCCTGTTGAACCCACCAATTCAGTTCACATTGCTCCCTTTATCATCAGTATAAGGCAACAATCTAGAAATAACTGGTTGCTTCAAAAACCCTGACCTTCCACTAGAGCGATGAAGCTTGTTTGGTACCGTGTCTCCAGAAAGTGGATACAGAGTTGTCAGTAAAAGGTTGCCAACTGAGTCACAGATAAGTTTTAAATCTTTAATAAGAGTTACAAAATGCACGCACCTGTTCATAAAGCATGAACATTGCAAAATAAAAGAAAAGAACAGAAAAAGAATAAGTAAACGGCAAAATCTATAAAGCTAGACAGCTGAAAATAGATGCTGTAAAACTTAATCTTCCAGGACCAATTTTCACCATTAATTCACACTGATGAGTTCTGAGCTGTAGTTGCTAGGACCCCATGGGAGCCAGAAGTTTTCAGGAGGGCTGGCACCAAGGTAGCCTGTGCATATGCCCGGCACTGTGAGACTAGCTTGCACAGCATGGCTTACCTTGGCACCATCCCTCAACCTCCTCAATTCCTTTTTTTCAGCCATTAAGTGCGCTTTAGTTTTGATGTCGCTGACTCGCTGGAAGTTAGATCTTCACGTCTACATACAACAGCATTCAGTTTTTAGTATTTAAGCTAGCATTTTTTATTTTGTGTCAGTTTAGTTTTAAAAAAAAACTTTTATTGTTAGTTTTTCTCATCCTTATCGAACAACGGTTGAAGATCTTGGACGGCGATGGTGATTGTCAGGAGCATCCTGAGGCATGCTGCTCTGGCAGTGTGGCCATGACTGTTTCACTTCCCTTTCCAAGGGTGGGTTCTGATGATGGGCTGTCCTGTGTTTGGAGGGAAGGACAGTCCTCAGGTAAACACAAAAAGAAGTGGGCCCATTCTGGATCCTGGTCAGGGACCCAGCGACGCTCAACTTCGTGTTCCTTCCGTTCAGAAGGGGGAAGAATCGGTATAATTTGAGAATGCCCTCTGGTGGGTCTGCCATAAGGTCTTCAAAGTCCAGGAGCAGGAGACCCTCTCTGGCACTATTGCTCTCCCCGATGACTCCTGCTCACAGGTGTTCAAGGTCTCGGGCCCTGAACCCCTCACTGTCCTCCTGTGAGGATTCCAGTGCACAGTTTCACCACTGGACAGCTCATATGGAGCAGTGGGAACAGCATCTGGCTTATTTGCCCCTTCCTGCAGAACTGGTTCTGAGTCCCATGTGGCCAGGAACACTGGCCACACAGTTGGGACATTCTTGTTTTGCTCCAACAATGGCCTCTGAGCCCTTGTCAGTGACCATGCCACCATCAGTGGTTCCACTAGCCATACCCTCTTTCAGTGTCACTGTCTTGGGACCAGCCCAGGTACCTTCTCTGGTCACTTCTGAGCAGCTGGACCTATGCTGCAGGCGTTGCCAAGTTCAGACCTCTTGGGACCTGACCCAGTGCTGTCTCTGGTGTTGAGGAGTCCTTTGACACTGGTCTCAGTCTTTTTGATGATGCCATCCCTCACACTGGCTCCTTTACTCTGGTGAAAGCTCCTTTGCTTCTGGCAGCAGCTCAGTGCCAGCCCCTGCTGGGCTGGGTTGCTGCCTGGCATTGGTTCCTTCTCTGTCGATTTCAATGTCACCTGTCTTTCTGACTCCTAAAGCTGGGCTGGGCATTTTGAAGTCCACTGTTCTCTCAGCTTCTCTTTCCAGAGAGGAGTTGGGGGGATGATGAGTCTAACCATGACCTCATTATTTCTGAGGGCAGTGACAATGACTCTTTACAGTCTGGATAACCCAACTCCAGGCCCTCCTCCTCCTGTTCCACAGGAGAATCTTTCTTTCCAGGCTCTGCTTCACAATATGTATACAATCCTTGCCTTCCAGTCTACAGCCATTGACCCAAGGAAACTACTCTGGTTGGAGTGGCTCAACATTCCCACTATGCCAGTCAACTTTATACCTCCCATTCCACCTGCCTTTGAAAGACTCTTGGAGGCAGTGTGGGCCATGCTTGCATCCATTCTCTTTGTCGGTCAATAGCTAGATCGTAAGCCCGATGTTGGCACTCAAAATATAAAGTGGAACCCATGCTCGTCTGCACTTTTTGAAAATAAGTACCCCTATTCCTTGTTTTTCCCCTATTTATCCCATATTGCTGCTAATTTTAAACATACCCTTTTCCTTGATTTGACAGATGTGGATGAGTACCACTCATTAGTGAAAAGTGCCACCACCAGGATCATGAGTATACTGCTCCTAAGCACAGACCTATACTGGCTTCCCAGTCTATTGCTGATAAGATTGTCATTCTGGCTGAGAATGACAAGGCCATTCTTCCTCAAGAGGTTACAGTGCATCACATCAATAAGGAGTCTCATAAGATAGACATGATGGGAAAAGAGCTTTCACACTGGCTACCCTTAGCATGTGGATAGCTAGCTATCAATGGCATTTCTACAAGTATGAGTATGCCCCTCTGGACCTCTATCAGATCCCTTGCAGAGGCCTTGCCAGACTCAGACAATAGGCAGAACATTCTTCAGACTGTTACCCATGGTATTGAGTCTAACAGTCATTAGTTGAAATTGGCTATGGACGCATATGACACTGCTTCCTGTTCTGCTGCCACGGGAATCTGCATCAGGAGACACTCCTAGCTTCAGACGTTGGGTTTCTCCAACAATGTCCAGCAGCAGGTCATGATTGCCCCCTTCAGTGGCTCCTATCTGTTTGGCCAACAGGTGAAACATTCCCCTGAGGCCTCTCAGAAGACTAAAATGGCCATTAAGACTTCTTGACCTGCCCATGCTCACCCTCAAAGAGGAAAGGGCCAAGTTTTCTATCACAATAAACAGTCCTTTCATGGAAAAGTCAAGGCAGTCCAAGTCAAGTCCCAGTCTCCACAGCAGCAGAAGAAATTTCAACTGAAGGCACAGGTCCCAAAGGCACCTAATGCCACCCTCTGAAGCTCTGGCCCTGTTGCCCTGTTCTGTGTTAGCTGTCCAAGGCAGAACTCTCCTGTCAAGTGTGGGGAGGGGAGCATCTGACTCAGTTTTACCATCAGTGGAAATCCATCACCAAAGACAAATTGGTCTTAAGGATCATCTGGGAGGGGTACTCACTGAATTTCTCAGAGAACCATCTGGATTATCAGCCCAAGAGATAATACCCTCTTTCAGTTTCAATTTCAGACCTCCTCACCACAGAGATTGTGGACCTCTTGAGCAACAGGGCAGTGGAAGTAGTGCCGGAAGCAGAGTGCAGTACGGGCTTCTACTCCCATTACTTCCTCATTCCAAAGAAGTCTAGGGGCATGCATCCCATTCTCGACCTCAGTAAAATAAAAAAAGTTTCTACACAGGGGGAAGTTCAAGATGTTTTCCTCAGGGACCCTGCTGTCTCTTCTCATGCAACAGGACTGATTGGCTTCCTTAGATATGCAGGATGCCTATTAGCATATTCTGGTCCACCTCAGCCATCCTAAATTTCTCCATTTCATGGCTTTGGGCCAGCATTACCAGTTCCAAGTCCTGTCCTTTTTAACTATCCTCAGTGCCTCACATCTTTACAAAGTACTTTGCAGTTCTCACAGTGCATCTCCGAAAGCTTGGACTCCAAGTCTTCTCCTATCTGGATAACTGGTTTTAGTCAGCCCACCCAAGCAGGACATGGAACAGGCAGTAACCACAACAGCTCATTTCTTGACCTCCATGGGAGTCCTGCTGAACCTAGACAAGTCACAGCTTCAACCCTCTCAGCAGCTCTTCTTCATCAGAGCCCTCTTGGACACGACAAAGGTGAAGGCTTTCCTCCCAGAATACAGAAGGAAAGCCATCTTTCAGATGGCTCATTTCATCATGGAGAACAAGTCTGTTTGGGCTTACTTCATGCAGCAGATGTTAGGTCTCATAGACTCCTCTATCTTCATAGTACCACTAGTGCATCTGCACATGAGAACAACTCAATGGATACTCAGCACACAGTGGTCTCCAACACTGCATCCTCAGTCTTACCCCATTAAAGTGATAATGCCTATGCTTTGATCGCTTGTATGGTGGGTGCAGGAGAACAATCTCCTCCAAGGTCCCCCCTTCTCTTCCCCAGAGCATCTGATAACCCTCACCACAGGTGTGCCTCTGTTGGGGTGGGGAGCCCATTGTCAGGGCCACCAAACTCAGAGTCTGGAGCCCTCTGGAGTCTCAGCCCCACATCAATATTTTCGAGGTGAGAATAGTCCTGTATGTGGAGATAGGAACATAGGAAAGTGACTGCAGAAAAGGACCTGCATGGTGACAGCGAAGTTTGCTTGAAGTGGGGAAAATTCACACTTTGCAGAGCTTTGTGAAGTTTTCACAGACCTGAGAAACTTCAACTTTGCCCAAATTGCAAAGATTTTTTTTTTTGTGAAGTGTAGAATTTTGCCGCGGTGTGGAATTGTAACCTGAAAAATTTTGCACTTTGTGGTCTATTGTCGTTCTGCGAATTGCGCTGCGTGAATTACATGAAATTCCTGAAATTAGTTTGGGGAGCAAAGTTTACCAGCTTTGCCCATCTCTACCTGTATGCCCTTCAGGTCCTGGTGGACTTTGTCCTCCACAGGTTAATCCTCCTTCAGATGGATAACAAGACAGTCATGTACTACCTCAGCAAGCAGGAGAGAGTGCACTCTTATCCTCTTTGCAGGAAAGCAATGAGAGTGTGGGAATAGTGTCTGGAGCTGGACTCTCTGATCCAAACCATTTATTTACCAGTGGCTCAGAACAGCCTTGAAGACAAGTTCAGTCAGACACAAACAGATCTTCACGAGTGGTCTATGGCACCAGACATCATGCAGTCTCTCTTCGACCAGTAGGGAATCCCAGAGGTGGACATTTTTGCATCCCCACACAATGCAAAATAGCCTTGGTTCAGCTAAATAAAAAAACAGAACAAGGTGTTTTCTGTCAGCAGGCATTCAGACTGCAGTGGACAAATCACTTTATGTATGCATTTCCTCCTATTCCTCTAATTCAGAGGGCACTACTCAAGCTGGAGGACCACAGGGCAAAATGATTCTCATAGCCCCATGCTGGTCTCAACAGATTTGGTTTCCACTACTCAACAACTTGTTGGTTGCCCATCTGAAGCCACTTCCCCTGTGGACAGACCTTCTGATACAGGGGTCCCTGGTTCATTCCAACCTGCACTCCCTTCCTCTCCAAGCCTGGCTCCTGAGGAGATAGGAACAAGTAGGTACAAGGTCTCTCAGAGGGTCTCTGAGATCCTCTTGGCTGTTCATAAGCCCTCTACCAGAAAGATTTACAAAAACAAATGGAGGCGTTTCATTGAATGGTGCTCCAAATCCCATATAGATTCATTAGAATGCCCACTGGACAAGGTTCTGGAGTATCTACTGGACCTTTCTTATTTTTTTTTTAACTCTTCTGTTCTGCCACACACTCTGGGCATCCTTCTGGGTTGTACCCTCAGCTGCTACCTCTACTCCCTTGCCTGAACACCCCCCATTATGATACCAGAGGAACTCCCACCACCCAGGCAGACCTAGTTCCCTGGATCACCTCCTGGGGCAGGCCCATTCTCCTTTGATGGCCTTTTCTGTAATTAGAGAGGTCACCTGGGTGGTGGAGTCTGAGGCCCGCCGTGGGACTGGCAGTTGGGAAGGGGCGGCATCCTCGACTCCCCATCATCTCCACAGAGGGGCGGTGATTTTTCTTGCGCTTTCTGTTTCCTGTGAAGCCCAGCCAGCAAGATGATGTAGCGCCATGACTCCAGCCCCCAGGCATCTGCCATGCCCCCTACATGTATGGCGATCCCCAGCCACCACCAGAGGTTGCTCAATGAGCGGGAGCATCCATTAACCCACCCCAAGAAAACAGAGCAGTCCTCTAGATGCTCGATCTCTTCCTTCCCCTGCCAACTCCTGGCCACCTGAGCTCGCTTCTGAACCTGGGTCACCGGTGTGACATGAGGTGTGGTATCCAGCACCTCAACCCTCAGTGCCACCAGGCCGGCCCTCTACTGTACCTTTCTGATGCTGGGATTCAATACACTCAAATTAAGGTCCTCAAGTTTTACCTCCATAGAAATAAGGACTTCTAACAGTCCAAGCAGCTCTTCTTCTCCTTCAGGCCTAACCAATGGGCAAGGCCACTGATTTATGGTGATTAAAACAATGAAATTCTATTTCCATGACTTCAGATTCCGGAATTGCACTGGTGATTGTTAATCTAATTTCTGGATTTTACCAGGATTCTGCTATCATTCTTTTAGTATGTGCATAAATAATCAGAATTAAAGAAGGTTTAATATACAGAGCATCAAATAAAGCAAATTGAAAATAGTACAGGAAGGAATTAAAAGAAAAACACAAGTTTTGTAGATTTACTGATCTGATGTAAAATGCCAGATTCCATGAAATCTTTGTTTTTACCTGTCTACAGGCAGCTCTAATTCTGGAATTTTACCATATTTTCTGGTAAAAAATGAAAAACAGTGGCCTTGCCAATGGAGTCAGCCAGTTATGTTCAAATGCATTTCTGCCTGGATTGTTGCTTGCTTCCTCCAATGCTATTCCATGGCACAGGTCAAGTTGGAAGCCCAGGGCTATGCCCATTGCACCAGAGCAGTTGCTACATCCATGGCAGAGATTTGTTCTGTCCCTGTTGTTGATATGTGCATATCTGCCACCTGGAGTACAGTGCACACTTTCATCAAACACTATGCCCTGGATGTCCATGCCAGGTAACATGCCTCTTTTGGCAGGACAATTCTTAACTGACACATGTTCTGAATGAGTTCTGGCTCTTATTGCTCTGCCTGGGGGACTTTCATCTGAGCTTGGTACTCTAACCCATCAGTGTGAGTCAATGGTGAAGATTGGTCCTGGAAGATATGAAAATTACAGTATTTACTCACTGTAATTTTTGATCTTCTTGGACCATCTTCACCATTGATTCACACACCTAACCTCCGTCCCCAGGACTTACTCTTTCTGTTCATTGCTCTTCAACCCCCACCCCATGCTTTGGTGTTGTTGACCCTTTTTTCATGGGTCCAATGGCTATCTTATGCCCTTTTAGGTTAGGTGTTTTACTTGGGTTATGCTGCTCCTCCTCCTCCTCCTCCTCAGTAAAAAAGGTACTGAAGCAGTTAAGCACTGATGCCAAGGTAAGCCACGCAGCATGAGCTAGTCTCATGGTGCGATGCATGCATGCAGCCTACCTTGGTGCCAGCTGTCCTGAAAATGTATAGCTCCTGCAGGGTCTTAGCACCCCCCACTCAGAATCTCTTAGTGTGACTCAATGGTGAAGATGATCCAAAAAGATCAAGAATTACAGTGAGTATGTAATTTTTATTTTCAAGATGTCATTCCTACACCAGCTGGATGTCTTCACAGTCAGGGTCTAAACAGGTTTTTATCCTTGAAAAATTACTGGTCATCATATCTCTTGCAGACAGACTGATTTGACATGGAAATATCATCCCCTCCCCAGTCCCCTCCAGTCCCCTCCCCTCCACTCCCTTCCTTTCCCCTCCCCTGCCCTCCCCATCTCTCCTCTCTCCTCCTCTCCTCTCCTTTCTGGCTTCACAGGGTCTCCAACACATGCCCTCCACATGGCTTGCGTCACTCTCACCTCAGTCCAACTTCCAGGAATTTAGTGCTTAGATCTGGCTTGTGTTTTTCCCTTCCACTGACTTCCTCAGGCTCTAAAACTGAACCTGTTACAGGGCATCTTAGCTCCAGGAGAAGCCAATCAGAAAGAAGGGTGCCAAACACAAAAGGCAGCTGGGCTTTAAAAGGCCCTGTCACTGCAAGGCCAAATGAGTGAGTCAGGGGAAGGGGGACCAGTGAAAGGAGCCATTTGCTTGCCAGCAGAAGGGGGACCAGAGGCAGCAGACGGTTCATCAGGTTCAGAGGATTTTTCCACCCACCTACCCCAGCCCCAACCTCTATTAAATACACTGGGAAGGCAGAGCTAGTTTGGAGGTAACAGGGAGGATCCCAAGGAGAACTAGAAGGTGCTGCCCTCTGGAGGGAAGGACTTATGCAGAACAGAGCTGATCATGACTACAAACTGATCCTGGACTGAGAGAGCTGTGTTGGAGAGACTAATTTGGCGTGGAAGGACATAACGCAGAAAGGGGCTGTTCACAACTGCAAGCACATCTTGGACTAGGGAAAGTGTTTTTGGTAAGACTAATTAATTAATGTGGAAAGATGGCTAAGTAGGAAAGAGGGACAGTAGGTGAAGTGTGTGTGTGCAGCAAAATAGTCATTATAAAGGTCTTGCAAATATAATTTAGGGGTATTTAGAGAGTGCACTGATTATAGAGTGAAGGGTTGGGATACAGTTTGTTTACTGAAGGTTTTTATTTCTACTTGATTGCATGGAGCAAGAGAGGCACAGGGGAGAGAGGGGGGAATGGATCAGCGGGAGGGACCGTGGCAGTTGGTGGAGGAGGCAGAGTACAAGGGCACACCAGGGGGAGGGTCAGTGGCAGCATAAGGGGAGGGAGGGCTGGTGGAGGGAAGGGGTAGGGGACATGGAGGAGGGAGGATTGTGGGGTGCAACAACTGTGGGGCAGCCATATTCATGAGCACTCTGTGGAGGCTGGGGGAGTGTCCAGTTTGTCAAAGGCTAGGGAGGCTGAAGGCTGAGCTAGTGCTGCTAAAAAGGGAAACATCTTGGCCAATAAAAGAACTGGAAAGGAGAAACACAGAAGGTAAACAAGTACGGGACAGGAGGCAGGACGATGGAAAGGATAGGAGGTGGAGCGAGCAGGCCACAGTGGGGGAAGGTGCCAGGTCAGGAGTTAGGGGCACAACGGGCTTGAGGGCCAACATAAATGAACATGGATACACAACAGGGACCAGCTGGGGACATGGAGTCATGGGGCTGGATAGGGGAGGACAAGGAGGAAAGGGTCCAAGACCAGGAGGTGAGGAGAGATATGCCTGGCAAGAAGTAAAGACTAGGGGAAGGGGGCCTCAAGGAAGGCCACATATCTCAGCAGTAGGTGGTAGGAAGCCACAAGATGGGAATGGTATTACAGTTTCTAACAGATACCTTCCTCTTGCAGGCAGACTTGGGGAGGGAGTGCTAAAAGGACTGGGGGGAGCAACAGACATGGCCCAGAAAAAGGGGATAAACAGAAGGGGAGAAAGAGAGAGATGGGAACACGCAGGGGGGCAGTGACAACACAGGAAGGGGTAGAGCAGAGCGTTGAAGGGATTCTGAGTTTGCAGGAGGAGGAGGGAGGTAGCATAAAGGAGGATAAGGGAGAGAGGTAAGCTGAAAGGAAGCCAGGAGGTAAAGGAGAGGCTCAAGATAGCAAGTGCCTAGAGGGCAACACAGAGGAGGCAAATGAGAGGGTTACCAACCCAAAGAGAAAATATGAGGGAGCACTGGAAACAGAAGGACAAGAGGGGGATAGCAACAGATGTTAGAGAGGCATGGAGAAGTAGAGAAACAGGTAACACCAGTGGAGAGTGTAAGGGAGGAGCAACTCCGGGGGGGACAGGGCTCAGGGTGAGGAGGAAATCAAAGGAGTTGAAGAGAAAAGGGAGGTAAAAAGGACACCTAGAACTAGGAGTAAGGAAAAGGCAATAAATAATAAGCAAAAGCAAAATGGGGGTAGAGTCCTCCTTACTGGGGACTCGATTTTAAGAGGAATTAAATAGGGGGGCAGGGGTAGTGCGGTTTGGATGCGGTGCTTGCCGGGTATGACAGAATCAGAGGTATTTCATCATATTACATCATGGGGCAAACCTCAGGATAAGAAAACACACCTGATTTTCCATCTGGGGACAAATGATATGAATGGGAACAGCCTGTTGGAAGTACAGGTGAGATTCACAGCACTTACTAGGTTTTGTAGCAGCCTGTGTTTCCAATCTGTAGCTTTTTTTGGAGGTGTTGCCTGTGCCTAAAGCGATCAGTGAAAGGACACAAAGGATCAGGGAGTTCAATCAATGGCTAGTGGGATGGTGCAGACAGAGGGGATATGGGTTAGTGGGGAACTGGGGGACAAAATGGAATGACGAAAGCCTGTAAGCCCAGGACAGACTGCACCTAAAAGGGGAGGGAAAGGCAAGACTGAGAATCAAATTGAAGGAATTCATTAAGCAAATATATGGTTTAAACTAAATCGGTGGGGGGGGGGGTGGAGAGGCAAAATGACTCGCTAAATGGCATGCCAAAAGTCAGGAGTGCCGGGGGGGCATTCGGTCCCCCCCCCAGGAAAGAGAAGGAATATTAAGCAAAAACATGTTATGGGGTAGGGGAGATGGGGAGGGAAATTGGTGGAAGGGACGTTCCACAAATGCCAGAAGCTTGGGGAATAAAATGGTAGATTTAGAAGCATTAATGGAGGGGGGAGGGATTAGATATTGTAGCTGTAATCTAGACCTGGTGGTCTGAGCACCATGACTGGGAAGTGGGGGTCCCAAGGTACAGGTTATTCAGGAGGGATAGGATGGTAGAAAAGGAGGTAAAGTAGCGTTATACATCAGGGAGGGAATCAAGGTCACAGAAGGGATGGAAGAGCAGGGAGAAGTGGAAAGCATTATGGGTCACGCTGGAGAAGAAGGCTGGGACAGCATTAAGACTGGGGCTGGTATACAGACCCCCTACACAAAGTAAGGAAATAGACATGCAGATGCTGCAGGAGATTCAAAGAATGACTTGGAAGCGGGAGATGCTGCTGGTGGGAGACCTAACTCTTCCAGATATAGACTGGGATATCCTATCAGCAAGGTCGGCTAAGAGTGGGGAGATTCTAGGGTCACTACAGGATGCCTTCCTCTAGCAGCTGGTCTGAGATCCCACAAGGGAAGGAAACATACTTGACGTGGTCCTAACCAATGGAGACAGTGTGGAGGGCTTCGGGATGGGGGCCAGCCTGGGAGATAGTGACGACAGTACAGAGGGCTTCAAGGTCAGAGCAGGATATGAGGCTAGTCAAACCACCACAAAGGTCCTAGAATTCAGGCAGGCAGATTTTCCCAGGATAAGGGAGATATTCCTGGAGGAAATGGGGTGGGGGTGGGAGGGATGGAGGAGGGTGGAGGAACTATGGAAAAACACAGAAACATAGAAACTGTCGGCAGATAAGGACCATTGGCCCATTCAGTCAAAAGATCAAGGGGGGGGCTCCTTACAGTGACAGAGGGATGTGTAAGGAGGGAGGAAGAACAAAAGAAGGAATAGGCCGCTGTGGTTCAATAGGGAAGTGAGGGAGGCAATAGGGGAGAAGAAAAGGGCATTCAGGAAATATAAGAGGATGCAGGGGAGGGAGGATAGGGAAACTTACAAAGAGAAGCTAAGGTTGGCAGGGCAGAGGATTAGGAAGACTAAAGCAGAAACAGAGAAGAGAATTGCTAAGCAGGCCAAATGAGGGTCAAGATGTTTTTTCAATACATAGGGGAAAGGAGGAAGGTAAGGCGGGGAATAGTAAGGATTAAGGGGGAGAGGGGATTGCAGGTGAAAGGGGATTTTGAGAAAGTTGAGGTGCTGAATGGATGATTCAGCTTGGTTTTCATAACGGGGGGGAAGGAAGGGGACCAGCGTTAAGTGAGAAGAGAGGGGGGGTGGATCCTAGCCGAATCAGTGTGGAAGATGTAAAGGAGGAGTTAGGTAAGTTGAGGGTGAACAAGGTCATGAACCCTGATGGCCTACATCCTAGGGTGCTCAGGGAACTAAGGGGGGTACTGGTGGAACCATTGGCAGGATTATTTAACTTGTCCCTGAACACAGGATGGGTACCGGAGGATTGAAAGAAGGCAGATGTGGTGCCACTTCATAAAGGTGGCAGCAGGGAAGAGGAGAAGGTGGGCAATTATCACCTGGTCAGTCTCACATCGGTGGTGGGTAAAGTGATGGGGACAATATTGAAACAAAGGGCAGTTAGCTATTTGGAAGGGGGTCTGCAAGACTTTCGGCAGCATGGCTTCACTCAGGGTCAGTCATGTCAGATGAACCTGATCAAATTCTTCGATGAGGTGATGAGGGTGGTTGATCTGGGTGGTGCAACAGACATGGTCTACCTGGACTTCGGGAAGGCCTTCAACACGGTACCGCACAAAAGACTGGTTAATAAATTGGGGAGTTTAGGAATGGGGCAGAAAATAACAAGATGGATGGAGAGCTGGCTGATGCGTAGAAGCCAAAGAGTGGTGGTCAACAGGGTGCACTCAGGGGAGACAAGGGTGATGAGTGGGGTCCCCAAGGGGTCGATGTTGGAGCCCCTTCTGTTTAACATCTATGCCAGTGACATAGCAGAGGGACTTCAGAGGAAGGTCTGTGTTTTCACGGATGACACAAAACTCAGCAACAGGGTGGACAACCCAGGGGGGTGTGCAGACGATGAAGAATGATCTAAGATTACTGGAAGAGTGATCAGAAACATGCCCGCTAAAATTCAGTGCCAGGAAATGCACAGTGATGCACTTGGGGAGGAGGAATCCAAATACCACATACATACTGAGAGGGAGATAATGGCTACAACCAGGCAGAAGGACCTATGAGTTATAATCACTGATGACCTTAGAGTGGGGACCCAGTGTAGCAAGGCAGTGGGAAAAGCTAACAGGATGCTGGCATGCATAAGGAGAGGGATAACCAGCAGAAGGAGGGAGGTGCTGATGCCACTCTACAGTTCCATGGTTAGGCTACACCTGGACTATGGGGAACAGTTCTGGAGGCCCCGTCTATGAAAAGACATAGATGGCATGGAAAGGGTGCAGAGAAGGGCCACTAAAATGGTGCATGGGCTAAGTGGGAAGACATATGAGGAAAGGTTGAAGGAGCTGGATTTGTATCCACTGAAGACAAGAAGGAAGAGAGGGGACATGATCGAAACATTCAAGTATGTGAAGGGGATCAATAAAGTGAGGGACAGCTTATTTTCAGGGATGGTAGATACAAGAACTAGGGGGCATGGATTGAAAGTGGAGGGGGGAAGGTTTAGGGGAAATGTTAGGGAGTATTACTTCATGGAGAGAGTGGCTGAGCCCTGGAATGGACTGCTGGAGGAAGTGGTAAGGGCCAGTACAGTGGAGAGTTTCAAGAAGGCCTGGGACAAACACAAGGGGTTGTCAAGGGGAGGAGGGGGGAATCTTGGGGGGGGGCAAGTAGAGGGGGTGAATGGGCAGACTTGATGGGCCAGGAAAGTCCTTTTCTGCCAACACATGTCTATGAATCTATATATACTCCTTACTGCTTCATGGCCCAAGGTAAACTGAACAGCATACTTCAAGCAGCTTTATTTATATTCACTGTAGACAGGTGACCTGTCAGTCATGGACATGCATAGCCCTATTGCATTATTACCCTTTTAAAGATATACAAATACATAAAATATAACACAAACCATTGCATGCTAAAAAGATATAACTTCAAGGGGAAACATGCAATTCTACACTTCAGTATCACTATAGACATGCAAAGAATGCATATCTTTAAACACAACTCTCAAACAGGAAGACCATTCCTTCTGCTTCTCATAATCTTTATGGTAGCAACCCTACAAAGACAGCAGAATCAGGGCAGGCTTTTTAATAATGAAATCATAGATGGCTGCTAGCAGGGGGTATTCTGTCAAGGCACCAAAACGACTCACATGGAGCCTCATTTAAAGGGATAATGTCATACTGGATCTGGTTCTGACAAACTGGGACAACAGTGTAAAGGTGTCAGTGGAATATACACTTCAAGCAGGCAATCACATCACAACACAGAGTGGTTCAACATAGTTCTCAAACAACAGCAACGGAGTTCCCCAATACTAGTTCTGGATTTTAGAAGGGTTGACATTCAGAGAATGGGGAAAGCGCTTAGGGAAAACTCAAGATGTCCGCAATTAGAAGGAGTGGAGAGTAAATGGAAAACAATCATGCAGGAGATCCAAGAGTTATATAAAGCATGCTTACTGCAGATTGGGAATGGATGGGGCACAAGAAACCAGTTTAATTTTCCAGTGAGGTGGTAAAAGCAGTCCGAGTCAATAAATTGACCTTCAAAAGATATAAGGCTGATCAGATGAAGTCAAATGAGGAGTGCTACCTTAGAAAACTGAATTCAGCCTGCAAAATATTGAGGAGAGATAAGGCCTATTGCCACAGTGAGTCTTCAAAGTTGGGGTGGAGACAATGATGGGTGATGGTGACAATCACTGATGACAGAGTACCCAAGGATATGAAGGGATAGAAGGTAGGGAAATTGTCCGGCTTGATGGACTACATCCTTGGGGGCTCAGAGAGGTGGGGCATTCTCTGGAGGAACCCTTGGCAGACCTATTCAACTGATCACTAGCAACAGGAATGGGCCCCATGAGTTAGATAGTAACAGATGTTGCTCCACTAAGCAAGAGTGGGGGCAAAGCATACCCAGGCAAATACAGACTGGTGAGAACTGCCTCCATTGCAGGGAAGTTGCTTGAGACTATAACCAAGAAATGACAGGCTGACATTCCCCGAGATTCATTATCTCCAGGACAGTCAACAGCATTGTTTTGTGAAAGGGAGGTCCCATCAACTGAACCACATAGAATTCTTCAGTACTTGTCTCAAGCTGTGGAGAAGGGTCATTCACTTTATTTCCTATATCTGGACTTTGGCAAGACCTTTGACTCAGTGCTCCCTGGATCCCTTGTGAAGATTCTTCAGGATGCATGGTCAAGGGGGAAGACATAATAAGGTGGGAAGAGAACTGGTTATGTGGAAGAACACAAAGGATAATGCTGAATGGTAAGCACTCTGAGGCTAGGAGGGTGGCCAGTGGGTTGCGTTAGGTCTTAGTCCTGAGACCTGTGCTTGTCAGTATGTCTGTATGTGAGATTGGAGATGGGGCCAGTGCAAAATGTGTCTGTTTGCAGATGACACTAACAAATGTGGTAGTGATAGATAGTGAGGATGGGTTAGGAAACTGAAAGAGGACCTAGAGAAACTTGAAAAGCAGTTCAAATTCTGACAAGTTAAATTTAGTGCTGAAAAGTCCAAGGTCATGCACATGAGGGAAAGGAACCTGAAAACACAATATGGATGTGTGTGTGTGGGGGGGGGGGCAGACTGAACCAGACCTCAGAGGAAAGGGCTATGTGAGTACCATAAGTCCATAAGTGATGGAGACCCAGTGCAATATGATACATGGGAAAGTCAGCTGGATGCTTGCTTGCATAGATAGACCCTCTCCTAGCAGAAAGAAGGCTGCAACCCAGTTCCACTATATGTCCTAGGTGAGTACAAACCAGACAATTGTGTACAGTTTTGGAATCCTACTAGAAAAGAAAGAGGACTGTTTAGAATTAGTCCAAAGTAGGGCAGTCAAAATTATAAATGGGCGGCAGAGAAAGATCTATGATGAAAGGCTGCCTGACCCGAGTATGTACTGCACCCTCCTGGGGCCAGGAGGGAAAGGGCATATGACTGAAACTTTCAAATGTCTGAAGGTAATAAACAGAGCAGACTGACTGAGGGAAGGAGACTACGATGGTGATGGGAACAATTGCCAAGGACAGAGTGCCCAAGGATATGAAAGGGTTGAAGGTGGGGAATTCACCAAGGTTGGATAGACTACATCCACGGGGGCTCAGAAAGGTGGGGCAGTCTCTGGACGAACTCATGGCAGATCAGTTCAATTGCTCACTATCAACAGGCATGGGTCCCATGAATCAGAGGGCGGCAGATGTTGCTTTTCTACGTGTAACCCGCCCTACAAATGGGGGTTCCGAAAGTCTTCCTTGGGTGTACCTAAATGCCCACTGCCAGGCTGCTATCCTGTGACTTAGTGTTTTAAAAGTGTTTATGAGAGTGCCTTAATCCCTCTGTGCTCTGTCTCTTTAAGAGCTGCCTATAACATGGTGCTTATTTAATCTGGGAGGGGTCTGAGTGTTTCCATGCGCAAGTCCCGCCCGTGCTGCCAGATAAACACTCCATTCTGCCATTGCTATTTGCGCACAGGGAGCTCTGTTAGAAGCTGTACTTATTTGCTGATTATCTATTAGCATAGTAATGATATTGTAGTTTGTCTAACCTGCCTTCTTTGCAACATGGACAGTTCTGTTTATCACCACCATTTTGGTTTTGGACTGCCAGTCAGCACCAATCGGTGCTTTTGAGGAATCTAAGATGTAGCCCGTTCCTAGGGGTCTTGTGAGAACAGATTTCTGTCGGAATTGAAGTGTTTGCATTTTGGCACCATAACAGACCTGAAGGGGGAGCCCTTGCTTTGACAGACTGATGCATCAATCAACCAGAACCTTTTGGACAGAAGGGAAATTCCCAAGCTGCCTTCTGCAGTCAGTCAGTCTGGAGTTAGAGTTTGAAGAGTAAACAGCTTGAGTGATTCAAGCAGCTGCTTTTTGGCCTGTCTGCCTGCAGTCCCTCAAGAGGGAATCCTTTGAAAGGCTTAGCAATTGGACTGTATCCGAACTGGAGTGTGACAAAGCCACTGAAGAGTGATCAGATTTGAACCTGAAGAAGACCGAAGATTTGCTGTATGCAATTGGCCTGTCAGTACATACATTTACCACAGAATTCCCGGTTTTGCTCAGAGACACTGATATTGCAGCTGGACTGCCTTCCGCACTGTGGTATGGTGATTGCTTTACTATAAATGTGCTGTGTGCTGTTAGTGGGTCGCAATTTGGTTTCCCACTGTGTAAATGTGCCACGCTTGCTGGAAGCTCCATCCAGCACTACCGGACTTAATATCAGACCCGGCTGCTCCTGGAGGGTCCCCCCGCATAGAGGGGTTCAAAGACAAGCTGTTTAAACTGTTAGCCTCTGAGGGGCGCTCTGCTACAGAGCTAGTGAAAATGTTAGAGCTTTTTGAGGATGTCACTCCCGTGCAGTCCCCCATAGCCTATCCCACCACCACTACAGTTGCTTCACCCATAGTGATACCTACTGTACATTTGGACTCATACCGCAGACTTAGGTTCTTTTCAGGCATTGTCCCAGTGCCCATGGGGAGGGCGATTTGGAAACGTGGATGGACTATGCCACCCCATTGATCCAGGAGTGGCAATCTGTTGAGGGGGAAAGAGGAAGAGGCTTATGGAAAGCTTGAGGAGCCCTGTACTGTAGGCCATTCACTTCCTGTGATCCACCAGCCCAGAGGACACAGCCACTGAGTACTTCTCTGCCCTGGTGGGGTATTTGGTAGCACCAAGTCGGGAGATGACCTGATGTGGAGGTTTAAATCCATAAAACAGTGAAAGAATGAAAAATTGTCAGTGTTTGTTACTCAGATTGAGTGAGTTTTGCAGCGGGCCCACCGGAAAGGAGGAGTGCCCACCAGTGAATTGAACAGGGTCAGGCTAGCTCACATCTTAAAGTCAGCAAGGTATTCTAGCGTGATGTTGTTGAAGCTTAAACTGCAAGACAGAAGGGGCAATCCCCCCAATATTGTGATCTAATGAAAAAGATCCATGAGATTGAGAATGACAAAGCGGGAAGGCAGCCCTATGCTGGGGCTGCCCATGCCTGCCAGACCCCTGAGAGAAGCAAGGAGGCCATACTGCAACAGAAGCGGGAACTGATCAAGGAGTTAACCGAGTTGAGAGTCAGTCAGCAAGCTGCCGAGGCAGCCAAAAATGCTAATTCCTGTCCAGCCCCCCAAGACAAAGAGGGAAGTTTTGCTGGGAGGGGTGGGGGTACACATTGTTTCTTCTGAAACCCAGCCTGAAGACAGCCTGTGGGAAGTGGTTTGAGAACTGAGATCTGTGGTGGAAGACCTACTCCGAGCTACCTGAGACACTGACCCTTGGGGGAGCTCAGAAAGTCAAGCGAGCAAACCCCTAACCAGAGAGAGACCCTGAGACTCCCCCACTATGTTCAAGCAAGGGAACAGCTCCTCTTCCCCTAGAGGTTCTAAATAACCTGTTTTCTGTTATCACTGCAGAGAAGATGGGCATACATGGTTCACCTGCCATTCACCTGAGAATCTGAGAAAAGTTATCACTAGGCTGCTGGCATTGATTCGACGGAGTAACATATGGCCGCAAGGTGGGGCTGCCTGGAAAAGCTATTCATCCAAGGCAGCTGTAAAGCCGACGTCCAAGTCCAAGTCACATGAGTGGTCCAAGGTGGTGGGCCGTTCAATGGAAACTACAGTGATGATGAATGGTGTGTCTGCCTGGGCCGTGCTTGACAGTGTATCTCAAATAACCATAGTATTTCAAGATCGGTACCAGAAGCATCTGCCTGACATACCCCTACAACCCTTGGAAGGTTTGCACATATAGTGGTTGAGTGAGAAGTCCTATCCATATTTGGGGTATATCCGGATCTGGCTGTCATTCTCTACCGCCATGGCTGGGGTAGATGAACAAGTTGAGGCACTTGCCCTAGTGTGTCCTCCTACCGGACTGTTTGATGGAGTTACCCTGTTAATTGGAACAAACGCCTACATGTTTTGGAGACTAGCACAACTCTGTCATGAGAAAAAAGGGCAACAGACTGGACGAGCCCTAAGATTTCCAGCATTAATCAAAAGGTCTTATGATCTGCAACAGAAACCCGATGAAGTGGATTGAGATGAGCCAGTGGGGATAGTGTGGAAAAAAGATCCTGACTCTTTGGTATGGGCCCCCAATGCCTAGTGTACGATACATGGAAAGGTCCACCTAAGGAGAGATGTAAAGAACAAAATATTGATGATAGACACCCCTGGTGAAGGGAAGCTGCCAGAGGGGTTGATGGTTAAGCCCAGTATACTACCTGCATGTGCCCATGCCTATGCCGGCCGAGTAACGGTGCAAGTGAAAAACATGTTAGATAGGGAAGTTCATGTGAACTGGGGATGTACGCTGGCTACGGTACACTGCACAGACACTGCAGTATTACCCAGTAACAAGTACTCTGGCAAAAGGGAGAAAGTGACCCCAGAATTATTTGACTTCGGTGATACACCCTTGTCTGTTGAATGGAAGACCTGAATTAGCAGGACACTTGATCAGAGAGAGCAAGTGTTCTCTCTAAAAGAGTGGGATGTGGGATGTGTCCATGGTGCTGAGCATAACATATGCCTGCATGATGACCGACCATTTCGAGAGAGGTCCTGACGCCTTGCCCCAGTGGACATAGATGGTGTTAGGAGGCACCTACAGGAAATGCTCGCTGCTGGCATTATTCAAGAATCAAGAAGCTCATATGCATCCCCCATCATAGTGGTGCATAAAAAGAACGGATCCGTGTGGATGTGTGTGGACTATCGGACCCTCAAATGAAGGACTATCCCAGATCAGTACACCATGCCACACATACAGGATGCCCTGGATTGCCTGAATGGGGGTCAGTGGTTCTCCATACTGGACCTCTGCAATGGATATTATCAGATTCTGATGGCCCTGGAGGACCATGAGAAAACAGCCTTCATCTGCCTTTGGGGTTCTACAAATTCCTGAGGATGCCACAGTGGATCTCGGGTGCCCCTGCCACCTTCCAGAGATTGATGGAACGTTCGGTGGGAGACATGAACTTGCTGGAATGTTTAGTGTACTTGGATGATGTCATTGTTTTCGGACGTATGCTGGAAGAACATGAGACCAGACTGTTCAAAGTCCTCGATCGTTTGGAAGAATTCGGCCTCAAGTTATCCATAGACAAGTGCCAGTTTTTCAAACATCTGTGAAATATGTGGGACACATAGTGTCTGAGGAAGGGATTCAGACAGATACCAGTAAAGTTGAAGGTTTGACCACTTGGCCCCAGCCCAATAACCTAAAAGAGCAACAGCGTTTCCTGGGGTACTGCGGCTACTACTGCAGGTTTATCAAAGACTATTCAAAGGTGATTCAACTGCTCCCTAACCTTACCCAAGGCTACTCTCCTACCAACTGCAAATACAAAAAAGAGGGCTATCAGAGACCAAGAGAAAGTGCATTTTCAAACAGGTGAGCCTTTTGGGACTCGGTGAACACTTGAATGTGACACAGCATTCTTTGAAGTCATATACCAGCTCACCCATGTCCCAGTCCTTGCCTAAGCTGATCCTACCAAGCCCTAAGTTCTGCATACGGACGCTTGTTTGCAGGGCCTTGGGGCTGTGCTATATCAAGACTATGAAGATGGCTTGAGACCTGTAGCTTTCACCAGTAGGAGCTTGACCCCATCAGAGCGGAACTATCCAGTCCACAAGTTGGAATTCCTCACCCTAAAATGGGCCATAGTTGAACAGTTTCATGAGTATTTCTATGAGGAGAAGATATTAGTGAAGACTGACAATAATCCACCGACCTATGTGGAGACTTCAGCTAAATTGGATGCCACTGGGCACCATTGGCTCTCTGCCTTATCGACTTATGATTATGCTGTTGAATACAGATTGGTACTAAACCACATTGATGCTGACACCCTGTCATGAAGGCCAGCTTCTAAGAACAATTAGGTCAGATTGTCAGAACCTGACATCAAAGCATTATGCCAGAAGTTTGATAAAGATGAACAAATGTCTGCGGACACAGTGAACTGCCTAGTAGATTGCTTGAGCCCTCCTGATACCTGCATACTGGCTGCCTATTGCCATTTCTCTGCTTTAGATATTAGTGCACTACCTCAGTTCGACAAACTGTATTCAGTGGGCTCAATCCCAAGATCCCATGATTCAACCAGCACTTGATGCCCTGCATGTGGGGAAAGATGTGTCCAAGTTGCATACCCCTGACTTGCGAACTGCTCCGTTATTCAGAGAAGGCCCCAGGTTAAAGTTGCATGACCAGTTGTTATACAGAGAGACAGTGGATCATTGTGGTCAAATAGACAAGCAACAGTTCGTTCTTCCCACTGCCTTTAAACAGCTGGTACTGAGGTCCTTCCACAATCACCTGGAGCACCTCGGTATTGACAGAACTCTTGAGTTGATATGCTCCCGATTCTACTGGCCAAAAATGAGAGCAGATGTCGAGCACCATGTAAAGTCCTGCAGTCATTGCCTCCAGAGAAAAGCTCTGCCTCAGAAGGCTGCCCCTCTTGTCAATATCACTACCAGCGCCCCTCTAGAATTGGTCTGCATAGACTTCTTGTGCTTAGAACCCAACCAAAAGAACATTGGCAATGTGTTGGTAGTTACTAATCATTTTACACTGTACACACAAGCCTTCCCAACTAAAGATCACAAGGCCTCTACCCTGGCCAAGGTGCTGGTGGAAAAATTCTTTGTCCACTATGGTGGCCCCCAACGGATCCACTCTGACCAAGGCAGAGGCTTTGAAAATAGGTTAATCAAATAAATGCTCTCTTTCTGTGGGGTGTGTGGCAGTCAAGAACCACCCCCTATCACCTGCAGGGGGACCCTCAACCAGAACGGTTTAACTGCACCCTTCTAGACATGCTGGGCACCCTCCATCCAAAAGGCAAGCATAAGTAGAGCCAGCAGATTTGCACCTTGGTACACAAGTACAATTGCACCATAAGTGACGCTGCTGGGTTCTTCCCCTACCGTCTCATGTTTGTGAGGGAGGCCCGACTGCCAGTTGACGTCTGCTTTGGGGTCTCTCCAGATGGTATCCGAGCTGAAAACTACTTGCAGTACGTACAGAAATTGAAAGCTCAGTTGAATCATGCCTATCAACTAGCTCAAACTATGGCTGCTAATCGAAATCTCACCAACAAAGAAAGACATGATCGATGATCAAAAACCCAGGAATTGTTGCCCAGAGATAGGGTGCTACTACACAATTTGGGACTGCATGGAAAACACAAAATTGTTGATAGAAGGTACCATCTTCCCCACGTAGTAGTTGATAAATTGGATGATCTGTACAAGGTGAGTCCAGAAAATAATTCCAAAGCTGTTAAGACCATGCACCATAATCACTTACTGCCCATCGGCCAAGTTATTATTGATGCTGAACCAACACCTGACACTTCTCCTGGGCTAATGACTCGTGCTTCTGCAAAGAGGAAACAGAGCCAACCTGTCTGTGTTATTCCAGAACTAAGGCCTTCCCCTCAGCCAGCCCAGAGTGATAGTGATGACTGTTCATCTGTCTCCGATTAAAGTGACGGTGATAATGCCTATTATCCCTCATATTAACTGAGTCAGTTGTTTTGAGGCAATCCTCTGCAGAATCATGGGGATGAAGCTGGGCCTTCAGGACTGCCTAACCCCCCAGCTTCTTCCCTGGATCCAGTGCTCCCTGAAAGTGAGGTACAAAGTATCACGTCTGAGGTTGCAGACTCTCTGTGTCTTGCAGAACTGTTTGACTTGCCTGAAGAAGGGTCTGATGGTCTGAGTCTATCTGGTGAATTACCAGAACTTGAAGAACAATATGAAAGTGTTGGCAGCACCCCTTCAGTGCCGCAAAGCCTAATTGTGCCAGAGTCACCTCAGAATGAGCAACCTGGACTCTCTTCAGAAGATAATAATGAGCAAAGCTTTGTGGAAACAGAGTCTGCAGAGCCAGGAGCTGGTAGTGTTCCCAATCTGGACATTTCAACCAGTGCAGATGCATCCCTCACTACAGGATAAGAAATCAGTGCCAGTGTTGACCTCCCAGAGCCTGTGTCTGTTCCCCCCCAAAAATCTGGATGACCTGTTAAGCCAGTGCTACATTTTAGTTATGATTCCCCTGGGAGGTCTGTGGACTTGCCTCTCAATGTGGTCCATAAAGGTGTTTACATTTCCAAGAGCTGACTGCCCAAACTGAGCTTGACTGCCACCTCCCGATTAATTGTTCTTCCTTCAGAACATGGTGTCCCTGTCCCATCTAGCCCCAAGTTAGCTGATAGGGAAGGGCCCCCTTCTGCATTGCTTACTGTACAAGAAGTTATAAAGTGAAATCATAGGTAACTGTTCATAGTATGTTAATCGTAATAGAATCAGCATAGAGTGTATGAAACATGCATAAGTATTGTCAATGAAGATATGGTATAGTAAAATGTATAGTAATGTGATAAGTTTATGGTAACTGATGCATTAGATAGTATTTCCATAGTATGCTAATGTCACGTATGTCTTGTATACATTAATTCTTCAATATTGTGATGGTGTAGACTTGACGCAGATGTCAAGTTTTTCCAGGCAGGGAAGGGTGTAACCCCCCCTACAAATGGGGGTTCCTGAAATTCTTCCTTGGGTGTACCTAAATGCCCACTGCCAGGCTAGTATCCTGTGTCTTAGTGTTTTAAAAGTGTTTATGAGAGTGTCTTAATGCCTCTGTGCTCTGTCTCTTTAAAAGTTGCCTATAACATGGTGCTTATTTAATCTCGGAGGGGGCTGGGTGTTTCTATGCTCGAGTCCCGGCCGGGCTACCAGATAATCGCTCCATTCTGCCATCCCTATTTGTGCAGAGAGAGCTCTGTTAGAAGCTGTACTTATTTGCTGATTATCTATTAGCATAGTAATGATAATGTAGTTTGCCTAGCCTGCCTTCTTTGCAGCATGGACAGTTCTGTTTATCACCACCATTTTGGTTTTGGACTGCCAGTCAGCACCAATCGGTACCTTTGAGGACTCTAAGATGGAGCCTGTCCCTAGGGGTCTTGTGGGAGCAAATTTCTGTAGGAATTGTAGTTTTTGCATTTTGGCACCACAACAGACCTGGAGGGGGAGCACTTGCTTTGACAGACTGATGGATCAATCAACCAGAACCTTTTGGACCAAAGGGAAATTCCCAAGCTGCCTTCTGCAGTCAGTCAGTCTGGAGTTAGAGTTTGAAGAGTAAACAGCTTGAGTGATTCAAACAGTTGCTTTTTGGCCTGTCTGCCTGCAGTCCCTCGAGAGGGGAATCCTTTGAAAGGCTTAGCAATCAGACTATATCCGAACTGAAGTGTGACAAAGCCACTGAAGAGTAACCAGATTTGAACCAGAAGAAGACCAAAGATTTGCTGTACGCGATCGGCCTGTCAGGACATCCATTTACCACAGAATTCCTGGTTTTGCTCAGAGACACTGATATTGCAGCCGGACTGTCTTCCACACTGTGGTATAGTGATTGCTTTACTATAAATGTGCTGAGTGCTATTAGTGGGTCACGATTTGGTTCCCAACTACGTAAAAGTGCCATGCTTGCTGGAAGCTGCATCCAGCACTACCAGACTCAAAATCTGAACTGTTCCACCCGGCCTGGGCCTTTCCATCTGGCCCAGCCAGCTACTTCAGGCACAGAAACCATCATAGATGAGAGACTCGCCTAGGGATCAGCCCCCTGCTCAACCATCTCAAACAGGAATGACACCTCAGTGATTTGTGTGGGCCCTGCTTCTTCTGGCAAACCAGTCATCAACCTGCAGTCTCCATTTCATCCAATCTGTGTCACGTATTGGGTAGCATGAGTAAGAATCAGAGTAGCTCCCTGCAACAAAGGCTAAATCTCAAGTGTTGTCATCGGATGGCATTGTTGTTTTTCCTTTCATGAACTGAGCCTTCAGGCTCTGGATTACAAATTGTGTGTGGTTGTGCATGCCTTTTCTTTTCATTACAGGGCCCCAACCAGCTACAACACCAGCCTGCCTCGTCAACATTCCAGGCTAGCCCACCTTACTTCCAACTGGGTACCCACAGCATGTGACAGTGTAGGGACTAAAAGTACATGTATAATTGCCTGACTAGATCAGTTTTCAAATCAATCAACCTGATTACGCCCCTCCCTTGTTCAAGTCCCCTGAATAAATCAGATCTAACTTTTTTTTGCATTTAATATAACTGTGGTCCCAGTTTGTACCAAAAGCACTCTACTGTTGTTTTTTTGCTGTGCCTAACCTTGTTTTGCAGGGGTTTCCAGGGTCAAACTGGTGGAACCAGCTCTGGTGGTAAGTGCAAACAGTGTGGGGGAATTGTATGCTGAATAGGGACTACTGTGAAACTGTTTGTTGCATATTGTCTAGGCCACTAGAGGGGAAAGAGTGGGGTTACAGTGTCCCGGAGGGCTGTACCCAGGTTAGCCTTGTTACTAACAACCCTGTCCTCTGGGTGGAGGCATCCATTTCAGTACCCAGGTCCCTAACCTGCAACTAGCCACGCAGGCAGGGATAGTAGCCCTTGGGATAGCACCACCTAGGGGTTACATACGCAAGAGTGGGGACAAGGGAGGCTTAGGTAACTACAGACTGGTCAGAATGACCTCCATTATAGGGAAATTGCTTGATATTATAATCAAGGAATGATAGGCTGACATCCTGAAGATTCATGGTCTTCAGGACAGTCAACAGCATCATTTTGTGAAAGGGAGTTCCTGCCAACTGAATCTGATGGAATTCTTCAGTAAGTGTGTCAGACTGTGGAGAAGGGACAGTCACTGCATTTCCTATATCTGGACTTTGGAAAGACCTTTGAATCAGTGCCCCATTGATCCTTTGTGAAGATGCTGGGGAACATATGTTCATGTGGAAGGCAAAACAAAGTGGGTAGAGAACTGGTTATGTGGAAGAATGCAAAGAGTAATACTAAATGGTAAGCACTCTGAAGCTAGGAAAGTGATCAGTGAAGTGCTTCAGGGTTCAGTCCTAGGATCAATGCCTTCAGTATGTCTATATGTGAGACTGGAGAAGGGATCCAGTGCAAAATGTGTCTGTTTGCAGATGACAATATGAAGTGTTGCAGGGAAGGATTGTGAGGAAGGGGTTAGGGAACTGGAAGAGAACCTAGAGAAACAGGAAAAGTGGTCAATGATCTGGCAACTTAAATTTAATGCAGGGAAATTCAAAGTTATGTACATGGGGGGAAAGGAACCTAATAACACAATATGGGGTTGGGGGTTCAGACTGGATCAGACCTCAGAAGAAAGGGCCTTGCAGTGACCATAAGTGCCAGCCTCAAGACAAAGGCCCAGTGCAATAAGATACTGTATATGGAAAAGTCAGCTGGATGCTCGATTGCAAAGGTAGACCCTTTTCTAGCAGAAAAAACATAAGTAATCCAACTCCATTATGTGTCCTTGTTGAGGCCACCCCTAGTGTATTGTGCAACATTTTGGAATCTTACTTAAAATAGAATGACGCCTGCTTAGAATTAGTCCAAAGCAAGGCAACCAAAATTATATTTGGGCAGCAGAGCAAGGCCTATGAGGAAAGACTTCCTGACCTGAATATATACTGTCCTGGGACTAGGACAGGAAGGGGATATGAGTGAAACTTTCTAAAGTCTGAAGGGAAGAAACAGAGCAGACTGCCAGCAGCTGTTCAGGCAGTGTGAGGGGTCTCAGAAAAGAAGACATAATCATAAACTGGTGTGGGGGGACATGATGGATTTGAAGCAATATTTCTTCATGAAGGGGGTGGTAGAATGGTGGAACTGTCTACTTGGGGAAGTAGTTAATGCTGAAATGGTTACAGATTTCAAGAGACAGTGTGATAGACATAAAAGCATACAGTAGAAACACAGAAAGTAAAAATGACGGCAGAAGGGGATTGCAAGGTCCATCTAGTCTGCCCAAGAACCTACCTGGTGCTATTCCCCCTCCATTCCTTTGCCTTTCTGTATGCTACCTAATTGTCTATCCTAACTCGCTTACCATTTTGTCCCCCACTACCTCCTTGGGTAGGCTATTCCATGGGTCCACCACCCTCTCTGTAAAGAAGAACTTCCTTGTATTACTCCTGAACCCCTTCAGCCTCATGTCATGCCCTCTCGTTCTCCCACTGTTTTTCAATTGGAAAAACTCCTGAATGTTAACCTTATTTATACCCCTCATATATTTAAAGTCTCAATCATGTCGTCCCTCTCCGTCCTCTGTTCCAGGGAGTACATGTTCAGGTCCCTCAGCCTATCCTGGTATGCCATATGGTGCAGTTTCTGAATCATTTTTGTGGCCCTCCTTTGCACCACCTTGATTCTGTCTATGTCCTTTTTGAGTTGTGGTATCCAGTACTGTACGCAGTATTCCAAGTGGGGGCACACCAGTGCCCTGTAGAGTGGTACACCACTTCCCTATTGTGACTCGCGATTCCCCTCCTGATGCAGCCCAGCATGCTACTTGCCTTTATTGCCACCTTTCACACTGTTTACCCACATTCAAGTCTTCCAATGGGTGTTCCGCCTGGGGGTGGGTTTGGGAGCTGGCCAACCATCAGGCTTATTACTTGTCACTCACTACCTCGGATCAGGTGCGTAACCTACGCATTATTTTTGATGATGGTCTGACCCTAAAATCTCAGGTGTCACCTGTCGTCAAATCCTCTTTTTACCATCTGAGGAATATCCCCCGGGTGAAATACCTGGTTCCTCCACTCCGGGTGATCTTCCAGCACTGGTCCATGCCTTTATCACTACCCGTCTTGATTACTGCAATTCCCTCTACCTAGGGAAACCAGGGATTGATATCTGCCACCTGCAGCTGGTGCAGAACACCGTGGCCAGGCTTTTGACTGGGACTTCTAGAACCAGTCATATTACGCCTGTGCTCCGTGAGCTGCACTGGCTGCCTGTTTGATGGTGGATCACCTTTAAGGTTGGCTTGCTGACCTTTAAAGCCCTACATGATCAGGGACCCGGTCACCTGCAAGATCTCCTGGTACCCTACTGCCCCCTCTGTCCTCTCCATTCCACCAACGAGGGATTGCTGGAGATTCCTGGGGCACGATTGAAGACATCTGGACCTCGTGCCTTCGCTTTTTCAGCACCAACCCTGTGGAATTCTCTACCTCATTCATTGACAGAATGCCCAACTGTTGATAGATTTAAAATTGAGTTAAAAACTTATTTATTTAGTTTAGCTTTCCCTAGTTACGGATGATCTGTTTTAATGTTCTTGTTTTAAATTTTTATATTTATGTATATGGTTTTTATGTACAGAGTCTTGGTTTTGAAAGGCGCTATAAAGATAAAGTTGATTTGATTTGAATTGAATGACCCCTAAGTCCCTCTCCTGGCTGTGGAGGCTAGCTTCTTTCCTCCCAGGTAGTAATCCTGTTTTATAGGTGACATTGCAGAGGAGCTGGAAGGAAAAGTATGCCTCTTTGCAGATGACACAAAGATCTGCAACAGGGCTGATACACAGGGGGGTGGAAAGGATGAGAAGGGACTTGGAAATGTTGGCAGAATGGCCAAAAGTATGTCAGCTTAGATTTGATGCAAAGAAGTGAAAAGCAATGCACCTGGGAAACAAAAACCCAGGGGAAGAGTACACAATGGGGGGGAGGTACTAGCAAGAACAAAAATGGAACAGGACATGGGGGTAGTCATATCAGATGACCTAATGGTAGGCAAGCAATGTGTGAAGGCATTAAGGAGGGCAGGGGGATACTGGGATGCATAGGGAGAGGCATCAACAGTAGAAAACAGGAAGTTGTTATCCCTCTGTAAAGACAGTAAGTGAGACCACATCTGCAGTATCTGCGAGCAGTTCTGGAGACCCCATCTCCGCAAGGACATAGACAGGATGGAGACAGTCCAGAGGAGGGCAACTAAAATGGTGCAGGGTCTGCACCAGAAGCCATATGAAGACAGACTAAAGGAGCTTAATATGTTTTCCCTTGAGGAAAGGAGGGAGAGGGGGGACATGATCAAAACATTCAAGTACCTCAAGGGAATAAATAATGTCCAAAAGGGTAGCATCTTTCAGAAAAAGAGATGTGCAAGAAAAAGGGGGCACAATTTGAAGATGGAGGATGGCTCAGGGGCAACGTGAGGAAGTATTTTTTCACAGAGAGGGTGGTGGACGCATGGAACAACCTTCCAGAGGAGGTAGTGGGGTCAAAAACAGTGAGGGAATTCAAGAATGCATGGGACAGATATGAGGCAATTCTAGTGGGGGTAGGGGGAAGTAGGCTGTTGGTTAACTAGGATCTGCAGCTTATCTAATAGGTAGGAAAATGGGCAGACTGAGTGGGCCAAGTGGTCCTTATCTGCCATCAGAGTCTATGTTTCTATGGGATTGTTTCTGCCTAAGTGTATGACTTTGCATTTTTTGGCATTGGATTTCGGCTGCCATGTTTCCGATCACTCCTCCAGGTTCTTCAAGTCTGAAGTCATATTCCTCACACCCTCAGGGGAGTCCACTATGTTGCAAATCTTGGTGTCATCAGCAAATAGACAAACTTTACCTTCCAGCCCATTTGCAGTGTCTGCTATGAACACATTAAAGAGTAGGAGACCCAGTGTTGAACCCTGTGGCACCCTGCTGGTCACCTCCATCTCAGCTGAAAATGCTCCATTTACCTGTACCCTAAGTGTGAGATATTCAGACTGCACCACAAAGAAGCACAATAGCAGGAGCAGGCACAAGTGCAGTGCACCCCTGCACAACACGCATGATATTCAAACACACCGCAGGCCAAGGTGCACTTGTGCAACACAGCTGAATATCTAGCCTACTGCACCATGGCGCAACCAGGGATTGGCAGTGGATCAGGGCTAATGCACAGTAGCACAACCAGGGATGTGCAGTGGAGCAGGGTTGAAGTGCAGTAGCACAACCAGGGATGCGCAGGGACAGGATACAGGGGTGCACCACCCATGGAAGCCATGGGTGGAGGAGCTTGCAGCAGGCCAGACAGCGCCCCCCCGCACCCCATGAACTGCACAACCAGTGATGAGCTGGATAGACCACGAGCCCATGAACACCAGCACCAAATCCACAGCCAGGGCATGGTGCCCCAGTACACTCCCCTGGGAAGCAGTGACCACAATACAAGCAGGGCCAGCCACCCAGTGCCACCCCATCCCACCATTGCGGAGCACACCCTGCGCAGTGATCCCCAGACACCCGGCCCAGGAGCAGCACCCAACAGTGCATGACACCGAATGCATGCCACCACCCCCCCATGACAATGCAACCCTGTGCACCATGGAGCCATGCATGGCAGCCCCACTGTGAGCACCCCGCAGTGGGGGGCACCAGCCACCGACACAACACCTGCAGACACAGTGCTGCCCTGCACGCACCCCCGTGGCACAGCAGCGAGGTCGACCCTGCGTCAGTACCAAAGGGACCCTGCATGTGGCAAGGCCTGCCCTGGACCCCACCACCAGCAGCAGGACAGCATCCTGCACACCCACCCATGCACACACCCTGTCCCAGCACTGGCCCCAACAGACAGCACAGCCGTCCACTGTGGTGTATTGAGGCATGTGCCGTACAGGATGCAACACAGGGCATGGACAAACACCCACCCTGACCCCAAGGGCACCCAGACACAGGGACACAATAGTGGGGCAACAAATGCCACTGGCGTGTGTCCACTGATGCTGTGTACCCATGGCCTGCACCCCACCATGGCACAGGTGTACCAGCCATCCTGCGCATGCACCATGAAGCCATCTGTCACCAGCATGCAGACGGAGCACAAGTGACAGACATCAGAATGCAGACACCGCAACAGACACCAACTACAGCATGGAGGGGGGACAACAACAGCATAGCCCACAGTGTCACCCGAGGCAGATGTGCAACATACTGGTGACAGAAGGCAAGCCGCCATTGTGCCGTGGCCTGGGGGTGTCCGGCATGGACAGCCACCAATGACATGCCAGCAGACTGCACATACCACAGACATGCAAGGGGTCCAGCTGCACGAGCCATGGACATACTGACAGGGGTGCCAGAGACACAGCACATGCACCAGGAACCACTGCACACAGGCATCCAGTGCACAGGGAACAACACATATACAAGAGACAGGGACCGAGTCCCCCCACCCACACCATAAGCCGATCCTTGTTGGACACACACACATACCCAGACCTGCACCACCCCCGACGCCATGCACACCACTGCAGCCAAGCACCATATGCCCACTGCAAATCAGAGACCACCACAGTTGTCATAACAAACATGTTTGTAATAAAGGTGTGAACTGTACAAAAAAATGCAACAAACAAACTATTTACAATGTGGGAGAGAAGGGCCACATACCAGGTGGGGGTGGGCATGAGGCAAGGGTGTACATCAAGGAGTGGGATGAAGGGGTGTGAGGGTAAGCCCAGGGGGGGAATGCACAACAGGTGCATCTTAGGGCCTAATGGAGACCCCTCTCCTCACTTCGATCTCAGTGGTGCCTCCTGTGCCTCTTCTGTCACCCTGTTCAATGCATTGAAGCAGCTCCAGTATAGCCCTTGACAGCTGCAGAAGCTCCTGAACATTCCTGCCAAGGGCAGCCCAGCATTCTCCACCTAGGATAAGGGAGCAGAGTCATTACGCGTGACTGGCCAGACCCCTGCAGACCACCCAATGTGCACGGCATACAGCCGTGGGCCATGCCCCTGTGATGGCATGCGACCACCCACAGTGTCCGTGCCCACATGACCCACCTACCGAGGCACCCATAGCCATGTGGAATGCTGCACACACCCACCGTCCATGTCCCGCACAGCACCACCGCGACCGTACAGTGACATGGCAATGCGGTGCGAAGGCAGTGACACAGCCATGGACCCAGTGCATGCACAGCCCACCTGCAACACCCACCCACACATGCAGAGCCACTGGACAGTGCTGAGTGCACCGTGCGGCATGCACGGCAGTGGGGCCAAGTGCGGGTGGCCATGCCCCACCACCACCCCTGCAACCCAGCATGCACAGATGTAAGGGGAAACATGGCACTCACCTGCATCCTGGCCAGCAGGGCACTGCTGGCCCATGGCCCCTCCAATGTGGCCCAGCTGCATCTGTACTGCACCCTGTCCGGCCTACTCCCCCTGTTCTCGGGCCAGACATGCCCTATGGCACTCCTCAGGGCCTAGGGTGCAAACATGGAGAGGGAAACATCAGTACAGGTCAGTAACAAAGCCCCCTGGTGTGTGAGTGCCCGCACAGCCCAGTCATGATGCACCCCACCACCACCTCCACCACCCCCACTAAACGGCCCCACCCCTGCAGCATGGCCTTATGCACACCACGATACCTGGACAGATAGACACTACCAGTGTTTGGATGGAGCACCTACCTGGCCATGGCATGGCGCCTCACCGGGCGTGTGACTGCAGACTCCCCAGGCAGTCAGGGTCCCACCGATGGAGGTTGCCATAGCGGTGGTGACACTGCTCTGCTGACCGGCTGATCCTAGTCACCTCCTCCAGGCCCTCTGGCACCTCCTGCCACACAGCAGTTCATGGCCTTTGGAGGGGTTCCTGCCCAAAGAGGGCACCAGCATGTGGCTCCACCAGGGCCACCAAGTTTGCCAATTCAATGGCGCTCCAGACCTGTGCTCTGGTTCTTGGCATCTTGCTGCTGAAACCGCAAACAAAATGACGTTCTGTAGCGCACGTGCCCTACGTGTGGAGACAGTGCAGTACTGCACTGCCAGTCCCTATTGCGCTGTCAAT
Organism: Neoceratodus forsteri; assembly: GCA_016271365.2. NCBI lineage: Eukaryota > Metazoa > Chordata > Ceratodontiformes > Ceratodontidae > Neoceratodus > Neoceratodus forsteri. The sequence continues at coordinate 163,232,847 of CM028132.1, read as the reverse complement.
AGACTGCACGATAGGGGGTGCAACCATGTGGATGCATGATGCCTAGGGTGCAAAGGTCGACTGCAGGGTCAAGTGTCTGTCTGCGCACGGTGCGCCACAGTGCTATTGGGATGCCCTGCATGTAGCGCAGTAGGGTGCTTGAGTGTGATGCTCTGCAGTGACCTACTGCACTGTGGCACCATGGCACCCACGGCGCACCAAGGTACGAGTGCCACAGGGGCAAACAGTGCACTAGCACCACAGCACAGTGGTGGCTGTGCCCTGCACTGCCTCCCGTGCACAGCAAGTCAGCAGCACCGTACATGTCGGCGTCAGCACCCCAGGCATGCACCATGCTGTGCCGATTGCGCACGTCACAGTGCTGCGCCATAGCCTGAGCATGCTGACCAACATTTTGCAAGGCGCAACAGCATGATATTCAGCCAGCATATGCAAATCAACTCATTAGCCATTCCACTGCGCATCCACTGCATGCGTTGTGCTATATAGATGCGACATGGGGCTGCAGAGGCCATGGTTAGGTATTGCAGTCCATTGTGGTGGGTTACATGCTGTTGGGATGTGGGGACTGTGGTTTGGGAGGGCTGAATGGGACTGCACAGTCCAAGGTAACACCTGTCATTCCCACAGGCTCTAGCATGGCCTAGCATGAGGAAAAGGAGGAACAGGGAAGGGGGAGAAGGAGGAGGCCCAGCTTCACCAGGGTTGAATCAGATGCCCTGTTCTAGGCATATCTGGACAAGGAACCGCTGCTCAATGGACAGTGGGGAATGCCACAGGCCCTTGCTGTGGCATGGGGTGAGGTGGCGCATGCTGTGAACCAGCATGGCAGCCACCAGTGGTCCATGCAGGAGTGCAAGAAGAAGGTTGGCATAGACAGGAGGTGGATCAATGACAAGGTGGCTGTCACCAGAGCTGCACGTGCTGCCACCGGTGGGGACCAGCTGGATGTACCATGCCTGATGCCACAGGAGGAGTTGGTGGCCAGCAGCATGTGGCATAGTGCCATCGAAGGCATTTCTGGTGGTGGTTTCAGATGGGTGGCAGCCCATCACTGCATGGTAGGTCCTGTGCTGTCACTGTGTGAGTGGTGGAGGGCATGCCAGAGGGCAAGGCGGAGCCACTAACGCTAATGTGTTCCCTTACAGCTCCTGAGTGTCTACATGGGGCAGTGGTGGTGGGTGTGTCCACCGAGGGGGAGGCCTTGGACATGGAGGATCACCCATCCACCTCCACAGGTGTCCGAGGGACTGGCCAAGTGAATACCTGCACATGTGTCCAGACTGATGTGGGTGGTACAAGTGCAGACAAGGCCCTGCCTGTGTCCCAGCATGATAGCGTCCATGGTCTCCAGCATACTGGGACACAGATTGTGACTGGATCCAGCATCGATGATGATGGACCACATGTCCCGGACAGTGATACATGTGGGACACAAGATGGTCCCTCAGCAGGCAACCACATGGGCGTTGCTGTGGGTGATGCCGCCATGGCTGCCTGCATAACAACCCAGTCCCATCCTGTGCCTGTATGCCCCAGTGGGGCAGCACTGGTGTGCGTCCAGGGTGGTGGGGCTGTTGTAGCTCCTGTGGCAGCGTCGGTAAGCCCTGGCGACCAGCAGCCAGAGGGGCAGCACCAGCAGTTGGCCAGTGGCAATGGGGGGACAGTGTCGGGGGGAATAGCCCACAGGCCTTTGAGGGGCTGTACTGTAGGACACTGCCTGATGTGTCCAGGCACCAGAACTGTGCCTTCAGCAGCCCGAACACCTCCTCAATGACATTCCGTGTTGTGGAGTGTGCCTCATTGTACCATAGTTGCGATGGGGTTGTGGGGCACCAGTATGGTTTGAGTAGCCAGAGCCGTAGCGGGTAACCACTGTCACCTGTGTGTAGAGGGTGGACATTAGAATGGTGGTCTGCATCGCTATGCCATGGACCAACATGGCCGGTATCCATGGCACCTCTGACTATGCACCCACCCATGTCTGCTCATGTCGTCCTGCATGATATGCATACTCACCTACTAGATGGCCAGTGGGGATGTCCCCACTCTCAAACTTGTGGTACAGTGCAGACTGGTGCCAGATGAAGGCATCGTGTGCTCCCCCAGTGTGCGTGGCACAGACATTGGTTATGCGCCCCCTGGCATCGCACACCACCTGGCAGTTTATGCTTGGGTATCCCTTGCGGTTGATGTATGCCGCACCCTCCGGGCCAGGTGGCATGCGGATGCCTACATGGGAGCAGTCAATGTCCCCAAGCATGCCAGGCAACCGTGCTACCCTGTGGAACTCCTGTATGTGTGCTGTGCACTCCGCCTGTGTGCTGGGGAAACAGATGTGCTCCACAGCATGTGGCAGCAGTGCACTGAGGAATCGTGTGAGTAGGTGTGATGCGGCCATCTGGGTTATGCCTGTCGTGTCCCCTGTTGGTCTCTGGAAGGTGCCCTTGGCAAGCAGGCACATGACGGCTGTCACCTTTGTCTTCACTGACAGAGCATGGCTCCGTCGTGTGGGTGCCTGCATCTCATCACTGCACAGCTCACAGAGCTGCCTCAGTATCGCTCAGTTCAGGCAGTACAGGCCCATAATCTCTGTGTCCGAGTACTGTTTGAAGCTGGTACAGGCTCAGTACTGCCTGTTCTGGGCATACCGCGGACAGGCCCTTCCACGGCCGCGCCTCCCTGCTGCCTGCCTTCTCACACCCCTCATACTGCCTCCATCTGGAAGGTGGCACTGGCCATGTCCCTGGCTTGTGTTCCCCTCCTGGGCGGCTATTATCCTGATCCCCCGCTGTCTGTTCCTGGTGCTCCCCCTGCACTGGGTACACCTCTGGCTGTTCATCTGTGGCTATCCTACCTCTTGCCACTGCCCTCAGTACACTGTGGCACTCTCCCGCCCTTTTCTGCACACTGGCACTGGCACACCCACTCCTACCCTCACTCTGGCACAGTTCTGGTGGGCCCTGTCCTGATCCTACCCAGTCCTGCACCCTGCTTCCTTTTTTTCCTCCCTGGCTCTCTGTCTCCATGCTCACACCTGTGGCTTCCCTGTTGTGTTCTTCCTCCCCTCTCTTGCTCCCTTTTATTTTGACTTATTTCCACTGTCACGCAACTTCTGCTTGCTCCGCTATTGTGCACGTCGCATGCTGTTGAATATCGCACTGCACTTGTTATTCATGGTTCCGCCCCCTACGGTTGCGCATGCATTCATTACTGTTGTGCTCTGGCGCATTGCTTATTGCGCTGCACAGCCACCTCCCACTGAATATCGCACAATGGCACATTTCTGTACTTGCGCTGGTGCATCCCTGTTGCGCGTGGCGCATCCGCTCTGAATATCCCACCCTCTGTGTTCTTCCTCTCAGCCAGCTACTCACCCACTCAACCACCTCCCTGTTCATCCCCACATGGTCCAGCTTCCTTACCAGCCTTCTGTGTGGAACAGAGTCAAAGGCTTTGATAAAGTCCAGATAGACGACATCTGCTGATGCTACCTGATCTACTATCCTTGTAACCCAGGCAAAGAAGTCAGCCAGGTTAGTTTGTAAGACCTACCTGCCGTGAACCCATGCTGTTTTGGGTCTTGCTGCCCACTGGATTCTGGATACATTATGATTCTCTGTTTGAGTAGTGTCTCCATCAACTTCCCTACCACTGATGTGAGGTTTCCTGGATGGTAATTGCCATTCTGCTCCCTGTTTTGTGGAGCGAGACCACTGTTGCCCTTTTCCAGTCCTCCGGTGTGGTCCCACTCTCTAGTGATTTGATGAATAGTTCTGCTAGAGGTGCTGCTAATACACTCCCCAGCATCTGAGAACATCTGAGAATTCAGTAGAAACTGAATTTTACTGGCAAGAAAAGATTCTTAGTCCATCTAATCTGCCTGGTCCCTAAATGAAAGGCTTGCCTGTAGTTTGATGGGCAAGCAGCCATCCACTCCCACTTCCTGAGCTATATAAGCAGTTTCTCTAAGCTTCACTGTGAAGCATTTTCTCTTTGCCCTACCATCCTCTCCTCCTCCTCCAGCGGCAGCACTTTCTCCTTAGGGGGATTCCTAAGGTACCTTTAGCCATGGGAACCGTTCTGTTGCACCTCTAGGGGTGGAACCCTCTCAGAAGGTTCCTTGACTTCGTACTACTACAGGGTGGTAATTCCTCTTGAATAGAGAGTGCAAATAGCCAAAGCCAAACTAACACAGTTGCACAAGCATTACACTATACTGGCTGCGTAGGCCAATGAACTTAATCCCTACTAGTCTAGTACTATGCAATGCTCCCCACTTGTAGATTTGCTTGACTAACATAGTAGAACTGCAAGTATGGAGTACAGCATAGGTCATACCAGTGCTAGACTGGTAAAGACTAAGAGTGGGACCAGGCAGATTTAATGGACCAAGAGTATTTCTCGGCTTGTCAAATTCTGTTTCTACTCTTGTCAAATTCTTTTTCTACTCTTGTCAAATTCTATTTCTACTTATCAAATTCTGTTTCTACTTGTCAAATTTTGTTTCTACTCTTGTCAAATTCTGTTTCTACTCTTGTCAAATTTTGTTTCTACTTGTCAAATCCTGTTTCTGCTCTTGTCAAATTCTGTTTCTACTTGTCAAATTTTGTTTCTACTCTTGTCAAATTTTGTTTCTACTCTTGTCAAATTCTGTTTCTACTCTTGTCAAATTTTGTTTCTACTTGTCAGATCCTGTTTCTGCTCTTGTCAAATTCTGTTTCTACTTGTCAAATTCTGTTTCTACGCTTGTCAAACTCTGTTTCTTCTCTTGTCAAATTTTTTTTCTACTCTTGTCAAATGTTGCTTCCTTGTCAAATTTTGTTCTACTCTATGTTAAATGTTTGCTTAGAAGGATTCACTTGCAGTCTTCTTTTGGAAAGCCACTTAAAATACAAACCCTTCCTCTTTAATTTTAGGTGAATGCAAGGAATAGTGGCAAACATTATTTACATGTTTTGACAACATACATGGGCTCAAATGCACTACAGCCAGTGAATGCCTTTAAATATAAATATAGGAAATTCAGGATCTTTTTACACAGCCCAGCCCTACGTTGTTATAACAGCACCCAGCTCACAGTAGTGCCTTTTTTTTGCATGTGTATGTGTGTGTTTGGGAGGGGGGGGAGAGAGTTGGGGTCTGCATATGTGTGTGTATGGGGAGGAAGGGGGCAAAGCAGGATAAACAGACAAATGAAAAATGCCGACTGGACTGATCACCCAAAGGGTTATAATGCACTCCCTGGGTGGTTACTTTAGGAAGAGGTAGAAAAGAGATAAGAAAGGAAAGTTGCAGCCGAGAACAAACAAGCATTTGTCAATGCCGAATGTTTCCTTGTATGGTATATGTTGCAGGGGTGTATTGTGTTAGCTGAATCACAACTTAAGGTTACTAAAGGAATTTGGTACTTAATTGCATGTTCTGTGATCAGTAGGGGACTATTGTAAGCTGTCTACAGCCCTGTTGAGTTAGTATTTCCATTTGTGAGAGGGTAGGACTTTCATAGCTCACTCATAATTGTGACAGTAGTGAGTTATGGTCCTGCCCCCTCAATCATAAAGATAAATTGCATACTTTGAGTATGGCCACTGTATATCCCCTGTGTACTGTATGGTGATCAGTATTGCTACAAACATTATTGCACAGGAATGAAAAAATATAATTCCTCTGCCAGCAATCAACAGTGTTCTGGGGCTGGAAAAGTCATTTGGGACATATTTTCCTTGTCTAGGGAGTGAGATTCCCTTGCCTCATGTGGCCCCTCAGGCTGTGACATGGCTTTGGGGCACCAAAGATTTCATACTGCTGGTTGATTTATTCTTCGGACCTAAGTTATTGCTACAATTACTATGAATTCATTATGTACCTCTTAGCTGGTCCTTCTTCATTTTCCTGGACTTCAAGACAGCTTTATTTTATATTTTATTGTGTATTTTAAAGATTTGTTTTGTTTTAATATATGGGGTGGGTGTTCTAAGAGTACTGTTGGATTATATAGTTGAAGTCTTTATTCTGGTTAATTTATTAAGACTCACGAATTTTCTTATTTTGGAATGGTGAGCTCTTGGGACCTCATTACCAGTCTCCTTTAGAAGTGAGAGATTTATTGGGGACTGGAAAGACTTGTTTTTGGGCTGGGATTTGGACTCAATGATTGTGACTTTATAATTTATTCATTGTAGTTATTGTAATTTTGGTTGAGGGTGGGAGATTGTTTTGGTTATTTTTAAAGTTCAGTTTTATGTTTCTTTGGTTTTAGGGTTAATCAAATTGGTCACCAGAATGTGTTGGAGGCCTGCCCCCACAGTCGTGTGCTATTCATCCTCCGCCCTCCACTGTCTTCGCCCCTTTGTCTCCCCCCATTGCATTTTTCAATCTACTAGTGCTGTAGAGTATTGTGTATTGCATGTTGGGGGAAGGGGGGGTGCAAATGGCAGAGGTTGATTGGGCGGGGCCACCACATCAGGGTTGTAGGGTCCAGAAGATGCCCTGGGGTGAAATGGAACCCAGACCTTGGCCTGTCTTGTCTGGCTTCCATACCCAAGGGCACCACCAGTTTTGGTGGGCACATGGTCCGGGCAGCCCTGGAAGTTCATCCAACTCTAGTAGTGTTATGCAATGCCAGATCCATTAAAAACAAGACTGCAATTATTGCAGATCTTATAAATTCAGTGGATCTGGCTTGCATCACCAAGACCTGGCTGGATGATAACTCTGGCCCTATGTTAGAGGCCACAATTCCAGCTGGTTACTCGGTGATTCACCACTCAAGATTGGATCATGGGGTGGGGGTCGCGGTCTGTTTCAAGACCAAATTGGGCCTCATGAGTGTACCAGTTGAGGAGACTGAGTCATTTGAGTGTACTGTGGTAGCAGGCATAGGTTGTAGGATTGTCCTTATCTGCCGTCCACCCGGGGATGGGAAACGATTCCTTCAGGAAGTGGCGGACTTCGTCATCGACATGGCATTTGAGTCTCCTAGGTTGATGGTCCTGGATGACTCTAATGCCTGGATTGATGATGAACTCTCACAATTTGGACAACATTTTCTCCAGTTGATGACATCTCTGGGCCTCACGCAGATAGTTACCACTGCTACCCATAAACATGGTCACTCTCTTGACTTAGTCTTCATCCTGGGGATCAAAGCCTCAGATCTGGGGGTGGAACCAGTAGGGTGGTCCAATCATTACACCATGGGGTTCAATTTTAATGCCCCCCATCAAAGGCCTACCCCTGTGGAGATGGTCAAGTATCAGCCTTTACGAGATGTTAGCTCTGAAGGCCTAATGGTGGTACTTGACCTATTGATTATTCCAGTGGCAAACAGTGACCCAGAGGATCTCGTGGTGGCCTATAATATGGCCATTTTGGTGGCCCTGGATGTCATTCCTCCTGTCTGTGTTCGTTCTCTATCTCCCTTCCTTCACCCTCTGTCCCCATTGTTTGATGGGACCTTGAGGGAGATGCAGTGATTAGGGCGAAGGTTAGAGCCTTGCTGTCTGAGATCTGCCCTTGATGCTGACCACCTTAGATTAATGGAACATTATCAAGCCTATCAATCTGCAATCACCCATAAAAAGACAGAGTTCCTGTCCGGGGAGATTGAGGCCACTCAGAATCAACCAGGTCAGCTTTTCCGAACTGTGGACAGACTGTGCAACCCAGCCTGTCTGCAAGTCCGGAAAGCGTTTTTGCAAATAGAGTGCAATGAACTTGCTCGATTCTTTGCCACTAAGGTGACTGACGTCAAGACAGCTCTCTGACTGGCACACTGTATAGGCATTGCTTTTGATCAGCACTTGTTCACTAGCCTTCAGCTTTTCTGGAGTACCTTCGACCGCCCGGAGTTCATGGATGTTATGAGGATTGTCCAGAGTATGCATTCTACATGCTGTAGTTTGGATCCAAGACCGACTTCCCTGATTTTGGGTTGTATTGATTCCATTGGTCCGGTCCTTGCACAGATAGTTTGGTGCTCCTTGGGAACAGGTGAGTTTCCTAGCTCCCTGAAGGAGGCGGTGGTAATACCCCTCCTGAAGAAAGCTTCTTTGGACCCGAACTGCCATGCAAACTACAGACCAATCTCTAACCTTCCCTTTTTAGGGAAGGTGGTTGAGAAGGTGTTAGCCATACTGCTGGAGAACCATTTGACCATCCATGACATCTATAAGCCTCTCCAGTCTGGTTTCTGAAAGAGGCATAGTACTGAGACAGCGCTGGTTCGGGTGCTCAGTGATCTCCTGATGGTGAGAGATCAGAAAAAACATTCTATCTTGGTTTTTCTAGATCTCTCTTCAGTGTTTGACACTGAGGATCATGGGGTTCTACTCGGTCATCTGAGGTTCATCTGTATCCTGTTGGGTACAGTCCTCAGGGGTTTACATCTTACCTCACCAGAAGAACTCAAAGGGTAGTGTCCAGGATTCATTCCTCGGACCCAATCCCTCTGTCATGTGGGGTTCCTCAGGGACTGGTGTTGCCCCCCATGTTGTTTGCAGTGTATATGCTGCCCCTCGGAGACATTGTAAGACAGTATGGGCTGAGATTTCATTGTTATACTGATGATACCCAGCTCTACCTTTCTTTAGCACCCGACCAGGATGGAGCTCTCTCAGTCTTTAATAACTCCCTCACTGAAATGCAGGAGTGGATGGATTCGAGCTGGTTTAAGTTGAATTCAGGAAAGACTGAAGTGTTGGTTGTGAACCCAGGACAGTGGATGGGAGGTTGGGGTTAGGTTCACCCTCTGGGCTTTTTCTTGGGGTTCCATCACTCCCAGCCTCTGAATGGGTGCGAAACCTGGAGGTAATTTTTGATGAAGGGCTGACGCTGCATGCACAGGTGTCAGCTGTCATCAAGACCTCTTTTTAGCACCTGAGGAATATCTCCAGGATTAAGCACCTTGTTACATCTGGTGACCTTCCTACATTGGTTCACGCCTTTTGTGTCCTTGTGCTTGGATTATTGCTATTCCCTGTACCTAGGGCTATCTGGGGTGGAAATCCGCCATTTGCAGCTAGAGCAGAATGCAGCAGCATGGCTTTTGACAGATTCCTCTCGGTTCTGCCATATTTCCCCGGTGCTGCAGTCTGCACTGGCTGCCGGTACAATGGTGGATCACCTTTAAAGTCAGTCTTCTGACTTATAAAGCCCTACACGGACAGGGCCCTGATTACCTGAAAGAGCTTCTGGTTCCCTACCACCCGAGGTGATTGCTCCACTCAGCTGGCAAGGTGTTGCTAGAGATTCCAAGAGTGTGTTTAATATCATCTGGGGCCTGGGCATTTATGCATGTGGCCCCATCCCTCTCGAATTCTCTACCCCACCAGTTATGTGAGTGCGCGTGACCATGGAGGGATTTAAGTGAGCTTTAAAAACCCATCTTTGGCACCAAGCATTTGGTGACTGATTTACCTGTTTTAATTCTAGATGCTTATTGTCTTTAAATTAAGTTGATGTGAGATCTGATATGCTTTTGAAATTATTAGATGCCTTGGTTTTGGAAAGGCACCATAAAAATAAAGTTTTAGTATTATTATTATTATTAATCACATGAAGCATCATTCTCTCGACATGTAGGAACAAAATGTAAAGAAAATGAAACAGAGTAATAATCAAGCAGTTAATTATAAATTACACTGACTAAGTAATTGTAATAATTTATTTTACTAACAATAAAAATATATAGTTAATGAAAATGATATGCTGTGTAGGAAACACTTAGGAAATGTGTTTGCCTCCGCTAGTGACTGGGAGAAAAACAGCTAATTTATTTGTTGGAAAAAAAAGTTGTACCAGGAAGACCATACTGAGCTGGTGACAACTTGTTTCCAGATGAATCCTGGAGGAGTGGTTGGGGAGCAATATAAGGCAATATATTATGGTGACAGTGTATTGGCCAGTACAGTACAGTGCAAGGCAAACATGATATTAATAAAATAAAAGAGCATGCACATTACAATATATGCTGTGCAAGTTAAGTCAGCTGTGCCAGCTGAGGAAGAAGTTATTCTTTAAATATTGCCAGTATGGACAAAGTCAGTGACATGGAGGAGGAAAAATATGGCAGTAATTTTCAAAAGTCAGACTGTGAAAGGGTGGGGGGGACATCAAGGAAGGAGGAAAGATGACCAAGATGTAGCTTTGCCTGCATGTTGGCCAGGAAGAAAGTAATGAGATGTGACGGTAGTTATCTGGGTCTGAGGAGTCCCCCCCCCTTTGTGGAGATGGAATATGTTATCCAGCATCTGGGCCCTGGGGACTATCCTGAGTGGAAACTAGAGGTTGAGGAGTGTAGCTACAGAGGAATCAATAGCATGAGATGAGAGATGCGAAAGTTTGGAATGCAGTCCATCATGGTTGTGATCCTTAGAGGGACTTAGAGAGATCAGGGAGGTGAGGGCATCCTCAGGAGAGGTGTATGAGAAAGAGATGAGGGAAGATGGAAGTTGAAACAGGGGCAGAAAAGCCATCAGAGAAGGAAGAGAAACTAGTTTCTCATAATGAACAGTAGGGTACACTCTTGTTTCTTTTCAAAATGCATAAATCTTTCACCTTATAATGAACAGTAGGGTACCAATAGCCAAGGTGTGGCAAGCTTGCAGAGCTAGGTCAGCATTTCATAGCACTTCATGCATTTCAGTAATTACAAGTCCCTAGGCTATAGGTGTGTGTGCTTTTTTTTGCTGTTGTTCTACATGAGAGAGAGCGCGAGAGAGACAAGAAATTCCTTGTCCTAAAGAGGGCCATTAGCCTGTGACCTGATGAAGAAATGATGTGATCTACCTGCTTATAGGAATGTAGGAACACCCTCATAAATATGAAGAACAAGCTGTGCTTGAGAGCAAGGTTATTCTTGGATAGAGAGGCAGATATCTACAGTAGCTTGCAGTAATTTAGGGAAATAAAGTCAGTGAAGATCCAACTTCAGGAACGTTGCACCAGAGAAAAACATACAGCCAAAAGCTGAGCTTGGTGGGTGATGTCACACCCAGAAGCATCGGCATGAAAACAGACTGGTGGCTGGAGATATCGAAGAAAAGCCCCAAAAGAACAGAATGGGGCAGAAAGGCAGATGAATGAGGTATGGGGGAGGGAAGCCAGAACACAATAAAGGAGCTGGGAGGAATGAATGGGAAGGAAGCACAATCAAAAGAAGAACGGGAGGGGAAAGAGAACCGGAGCACGAGGCGGGGGGGGGGGACAAGCAAAGAGCAGTGAAAAAAAAGGGGGAATAGAAATATGAACAAGAAATGAACCAGGAAAGGAGAGGGAGGACAAGTAACAAAAAAGAGCCCAGCCTGACCAGCCACACATGCAGCTGCAGTATCCAGCAGCACAGGAAAGCACAGATGACTCACAATGCCACTTTTGCAATGCGCTATGCAGAGCTGCTGGGGGAGGCTCACCTTTATTTGGAAGGTGGGAGGAGCTATTCCTCCACATATAACCTCGGCCTTTAGCACTTCCAAAAAAACTGGGGAGTCCATTAGGGTGGATAGGGTTAAAGAGGAAACTAAAAAGTCTAAAAAGTGACTTTAAAGAGGAAACAAATAATCCTCAGTGTGTACAGAAAAAGTTGAACACCTAAAAGGGATAGAGCTACAATAATTGCCTTCCATGGGAGACCTCCGATGGTCCAACTCGCCACCAGCTTCTGCTTGACAACTTCTTCAGAATACCAACCGTAAATAAAAATGGCAAAAAGTGAAAAGAAATTACATTGTTTTTCATCAGTGTGTTCTTAGTGCTTAGTGCAGTGATGTACAGAAAGCCACTCAGCTGCTTGCTGGCCAGCTTTATGCAAATGAAAGTACTGAAACACTCTCTCATTGCAGCTCTTCAGTCCTTTCAAATATGCAAAGTTTATGCTCATGAAACTGTGACCACTGTCATACTCAGCTTGCATGGTCATTGTCCTGTCAGGGACAAGCCCAGTGTAGATTGATCAGCATTGGGCTAGTCTGTGACACACATCTGAAATGCCATTCTCTGAAACAAAATATTTCTTACGCACGCACAGGGAAACATAAAAAGGCTTTTTTGAACAGCAGACCAAAGCAAAGGTACACCTCAAATACTAAAAGGCACCCAATGTGGGACACAGCATAAACAAACACTAACAAAAAAAAGCATTTGTCAATGCTGAACATTTGATGCTTTAGAAGATGTCTGCTCCTGCACCTTGTTTATGTCCTTGAAGTTCTTGAAAGTTTTGTGCCCTGTGCCAGACTACCAATCTTGTTAATCAGCCTTCTATGTTGGTCGGTGTCAAAGGCTTTCCTGAAATCAAGGTAGGTGAAGCCCACTGACCCTCCTTGATTTGCTTCCTTACTGAGGCATTAGGATTTACAATCCTAACACCAACCCCCACTCCCACCCTGCAGAGACTGACAGGCATTGGGGGGGTATCTTTGGGTCATCGGGCATAACGCTCATGCCATTCCACCTCATCCCACCCTGCAAACACTGACAGACATCACGATGTGCCTTGGGGTCTTTAGCCATTATGCTCACCCCATTCCATAAAGAAGTTAGATGAGATGGGTGCAGCATAGCAGAATGGGGTGAACATTAGCGCCAAAGACCCCAAGGTACACCTCAATGCCTGCTACTGGTTGCAGGGTGGGGGTGGGATGGAATGTCATGCCATCATGTCCGACAACCCCAAGTCACACCCCCGACACCTGTCAGTCTCTTCAGGGTGGGGGCCGGGGGCATTACAGTTTGAAACCTTAATGCCCCGGGCATTAGTTAGTATTTTTGCTCCATAGTTTCAACATGGGCTTTTTGGGACCCCACCTCATGAACAGTGGCACTATCATTTCATTATTCAGTCCTGAAAGGTGATTTTGCACAGAGACCGCGCCATTAGGTGCAACAGGTGTGAAAACACATTTCGGACAGGATGTCAAAAAATGACAGCTACACTGTTCATGAGAAGGTGTGAAAAAATGGCAATGTTTTAAATCTAGAGTAAAAATATGAAAAATTGGTGAAGTTACGAGCGTTCAATGAAATTGTATAATGCATGCCTGTAACACAATCATTTATTGGAATTTTATCACCAAATTTTCAACATGGAAATTTTTGGACCTCTCTTCACGACCAGTAGCACTGTAATTTTGTTAATCTGTCCTGAAAATTTATTTCCTACAGCGACCATGCCATTCTACGCCACAGGTGTGAAAACACATTTTGAGCAGGATGTGAAAAATGACAGCTGCACTATTCATAAGTAGGTGTGAAAAAATGGCAATGTTGAAAATCTGGAGTGAAAATATAAAAAATTGGCGAAATTACAAGTGTGCATAGAAACTGCACAACACACACTCGTAACACAGTCATTTTTTTGAATGTTTTCACCAAATTGACAACGTGGGCTTTATGGGACCTCCTCTTATGAACAGTGGCACTATCATTTAATTAATCAGTCTCAAAAGATGATTCTGCGCAACGACCGCAAAATTACCTTTCAGGACCGAATAACAAAATGACAGTGACATGTTCATAAGGTGGGGTTCCAAAAACCCCATGTTGAAAATTGGTGTTAAAATTCCTAAAAAATGGCTGAGATATCAACCTAAGTTGAAACCCCCCCCATTGACTCCCATTATACAGCTTATCTTAAAATCTTTAGTTTGCCAGTCACCTTTGAAGAGTGCAGATGTGTCCCACTCCACAGAGGATTGCTGCTCCCGACCTCCAGAAGTGAGTATGGAGTGGGGGTGAAGGAGTTGGGTGCTCAGTAGGAGGGTGGGGATGGGGAGGGGACTGGGGAGCCGACGGTGGACCATTTTCTTTTACAGGGGAAAAGAAAAAAAAGGCTTTGGAGATGGTTTTCTTTTATTTGACAGGTAAAAAATTACATTTAGTCACACTGGGGTGGGCCTCAGTGTGCCACAATTATGTGTGTGTGTGTGTGGGGGGGGCATGCCAACACTGGGATTGGGCACCATGATTTCAGTGAATATTACCAGTGGGTTTTGGGGGGAGGGGCACATCCGACACCACGAGTGGGCATCCCGGTGTTGGAAAAAATAAACAATTACTTTGGCACACTGGGGTGGGCTCCCAGTGTGCCACTTCAATGGGGGTACATGCCAACATGGGGATTGGGCACCACGATGTCGGCTAATATTACAGACGGGTTTTGGGGGGGATGGGCACATCCGACACCAGGAGTGGGCATCCTGGTGTTGGAAAAAAATAAACAATTACTTTGGCACACTGGAGTGGGCTTCCAGTGTGCCACATCAATGGGGGATACATGCCAACACAGGGACTGGGCACCCTGATGTTGGCTTTCTGTGGAGAGTGTGGTGGGCAGCAAGAGCCGTCACCCACTTATTTATTTATTGAAATGTTTCACCAGGAAATGCACACCGAGCAAACAAGTTGCTCATCGAGCAAGGCCCAGGGACAGAGTGCTCGGCAGCAAGAGGCAACCTGGTTGCGAGGGAGAGGTAGGTGCCACTGCAGTGATGAAACTGTTGATAATTGCAGTGGTAGGTTTCTTTTAACTTCTTGGCTCTCTTTGAAGCTGCTGTCAATGGCAGCTTCCCCATTGATTGGTGGCTGCGGAACTCGCCCAGTAAAGTGGCAGTTGCATTGGGTGGCAGTGACACACCTCTCATTTCCCATTATTGTCCCAAAGCGTTTGGTGCTCAAGCGCATCAAATGCAAAAAATAAAAAAAATGCTGTCTTCCTGACTTTACTCTCGGATACCTCTAACTATACCCTGTCACAAATTCGCTTAACTGGTCAGCCCTCTACTCCCAAAGTGCCAACCTCTGAGTGTATGATTTGTGGACAGTGAACAGTACAAGGTAACCCTCTTGTCTGTTTTGTGGATTCGAGTCACCTTAGTCTCAAGTTCTGGAGGGATTCAAACTGATGACCTCTTGTTAGCGTACCCAATTATCAGGCTCAGATAATTCTGTCTTCGGTGGGCCAGATATCTTTGCCTATGGGCACTGAACCAGGTCTACAAAATAAACCCTTTCAACTCTATGCAAGACCTCAGAGAACTCTATCCGTTTCCCAGTTTGGTATAACAATAAGCTCATAAAACAGTGTCAACTACAACCTTAAAAAGCTTCACTTAAATAAAAAGAAATGTCAAGACACACCAGCAGTTTCTGTTTTAAAATATATATCTTTACTTTAAAATAGGAAAACAGAAAAATATTACAGAACAAAATATCCCAACACATACAGCCTTAAAACAAGCAGGTTTAAAGTGCAAGTTTCTACAATACATGCATTCAGACTGTTCTAATCTAATATATGCTTACTGTACTTTCTTTCAGTGCTGTGATGTTTCTTCCTCTCTCAGTCAGATAATATGAAAGTGTGTCTGCCAAGGTTTTCTCAGCATGTTAAGAACAGTCCTGAGCCGGCCCTCTCGCTGAGGTCACGAAAACTCCGCCTTGGTGTAACAAAATCTATATTTTTTATAACACCAAGATGGCCTACTAAGGTATTTAAAAAATAAGAGATGACATAATAAATCTCCTCTTCTCATGTTTACTGGTCTAAACCAGTTTGTGCTTTGCTTTACTCACACATAAAAGTCTCTTTGATATAAGTCACTGTATTCAAAGCAAAAGTATATTTGCCTCCTTAATTCCATCTGGGCCATGGTTATCTACACATCAAAGGTCTCTTTGATGAAATGCTGGTTTCTTGTGAGGTTATTCATAACACTGGTCAGTGTCCCTTTTCTCAGGACATCTAGTGCAGATCAAAGGACTTCCTTGAGGACGTTATGAATGGCTAATTTTATTTCCTGGGATCAAAGCAAATTGACAAGAAAATTACACTCCAGATATATGCAGTTTAACAATGTCCTGTCCTTTGAACTTATCCCTGGGGGGGTTTGAAGTGTCAGCCTCAGCAGCCAGCATCTCCCTCTGCCACAGTCCATCATACATTAATTTCTTATATTTGCAACAAAATATTATACAGGGATCAGAACCAGCTGTTCAGGTGTGACACACCCTGTTAGTTATATCTAGCTAAACTTGTGCAAAAAAGCTTTTCAAATTCCTTCTGCAATGTCTCAATACTCAAACATGAGCAATGGTTTCTGCACAAACCAGTATTTGATTTTTTTTGCCTTCTGATTTTGTTCAGCAGTCAGATGCATAGTCTACTCCTCCTTCTTCTTCTCAGTCTCGCACAACTCACTGTTCATTTGGGCACAGGATAATGCTCCTGCTGCAGCCCATACCATGTCACCATCCTTTTACACAGGAAACAAATCAGGCAGGTGACCTGCTGTCTGGTACACACAAGTAAAATTGACTTGACTGACAACGTTTTGTCACTGATTACGTAACATCACACCTCCCTCTATTTTGTGGCAAACATGACAAGAAATACATTGTATATTTTTTGCTGCAAATACTACAAAAGTGTAGGGGGTGCACTTCTTGCCTCTCTACCCTTGCTCTTTCCTTACTCTGAGGCATTTATTAGTTGGAAAAGCAGTTTCCTCTTGGAGACTCTGTGCCCTCTTGAATACTTTCCCCTCTCATGCAGTCCTCTGCCCCTTGCTGGTCCCTTACAAGGTAAGCCTGGGTTTTTCGTTGTACTACCTATGCTTTTTCCCATCCCTCAAAAAGTCTGTGTTACTGGTAAGTCACCATACCCCCACATTGTGCCCATCTACTTCCCTATAGGTTAGTTAGTTAGAGCCTCCTCTTTTGTTCCTTTGCCTTTCATTTCCTCATTTATGCTTCCCAGACCCAAAACATTGTCCTGATTCTTTTTATTTTACTGCTGAAATTATTTATTACATCTTGCTGTTTTGTATATCTGTTTTATGGATTGCTGCATATTAGCTATTGTTTCACTGTTGATTGTGGGTGGGATATTCAGACTGCGCCAGGCAGGGGCACAAGCCTGGGTGCTGCACATCTGAGCTGCATCAGGGCAGGGACCAGGCGATATTCAATGGTGCTGCACCATGGCTCAACACCACTGAATATGGAACTGAGGGTGCACACACTACGCACGGCGCAGTGGCACTGCGCCAGCGCAAGTGACAGAAGGGGAGCAGGGGGCTGCACCAGGGCAAGTGCATTGCGCTAGATGCATAAAATGCGATATTCAGCTGTGGGCATGCAAATGAGGCCATGATGCATGCAAGGTGCAAATGGGGCCATTTGCATATCATTATGGCCCAATTTGCATGCAGTGCGCCAATCTCCGGTGACTTGCACCTGGTGCCCTGCCAGGCTGCAGCTGTTGGGGACCAATGCCCTGCTGCCCCATGGCAGTCTCTGCTCTCCAAGCGCAGGCATGTGTATAAGTAATCCCTGGTGGTCCAGTGGACCAATTCCCATTGCTCAATCATGGGCATACATTACATATCTCCCTGGTGGTCCAGTGGACCCCTCCAGTGCCTGAACTTGGGTGGAACAATCCACGGACACCCTGATGGTCCAGTGGGACCCCCTCCCCACCAGCCCACTGCGTCCCCTGCCACCATGCACCCCCCCAGTCAGCAGCGGGTGGCAGCATCCTGCCCGTGAGCCACCCAGCTGCCCAACGACTGAAAACATACAGTAGGGCTGTACACCTATTGGTTCACTGTAATGGGCATGCAGACCATACTTACAAGTCCCAAATTGTGAATGGCTCATTCACAATTTGGGACTGTATAGTACAGTATGGTCTGTATGCCCATTGGCCCACACAGTGGCCAATAGGTGTACAGCCCTACTGTACACTGTCAGTCGGCAGGCGGCTGGGTGGCTTGTGGGCGGGTGCTACTGCCCACTGCTGACTGGGGGCGTTGCAGGCTAGCAGGGGATGCAGTGGGCAGGTGGGGATGGGGGTACCACTGGACCACCAGGGTGTCCGTAGATCATTCCGCCCATGTTTGGGCACTGGGGGGTTCCACTGGACCACCAGGGATTTTTAAGCTATGCCCGCCATCGGGCAGGGGGTTCGTGGACTGTGTCCTGGGTGGTTGGGTGGCTACCCACAGCAGGTGGCTGCCGTGTTGCACTTTACAATATGACAGCTTACCTGTGAAGTGGCCAGGACTTGCTCCTGGTTTCATCTGGCACAACCTTGTGCCCCCCTGCGTGGCACAAGGCAGGTATGTGTCAGCATATGCGCCGCACATCCCAGGCTGAATATCAGGATGTGCCATATATGCATGGGCATGTCCCCTGCACTTGCACTGCATGCAAATTCTGGTGCGCCCCGGCGCATCAGGGTTATGCAGTGCAACCTGCCCCATTGAATATTGTGCCGGGGTGCATTGGTGGGTTGTGCATCATGCAACTTCTTTGAATATCCCACCCTATGTGTTTATTACACACTGTCCCGTATTGCATGCTGTAACTGTCTCCCATGTACCCTACCCCCACTCCCATAGGATGTACCTGGAAACAAGCTGTTTATATGTTAGTGTGCCTTTCCTGGCCAAAACTTTAAATAAATATAAACAATTACATTTTATGGCTTTCTTTGGTTGTTTATTTTGTGTTATCTGTCTTCTACATGTTTTAATTCAACAAGTACTTGTTGTATTTATGTTAAAAAATCTCACTGTCCTCAACCGACCCCACAATTTCTGGGCCCAATTCTCTAATCTGTAGTACAAGCCCTTAATATGTGTGTAGTGAAATCTACATCCCTTGGCTACATAAAGAGGCCATTAAAGCCTCATGCAACATTCACTAATTCACCTAGCAGTCCTGCACATGCTCCCCACATGCTTGCAACTGTTTCAGAACAATACATGTGGAAAAGCTGGGAGAGGGGGATTCGGGACTATGTTGCCATTTGCACATGGCTTACAAAGGAAGGCCCCTGTATTAAATGTCTTCTCACTACCCGTGCTGACACAAACCCCTGGGCTGGGATAGATCCCATAGGATATATCAGCCAATGTACAGCCTTCCTCCTTGCTACAGGGTCCAGGACATGGGTCAGCAAGAAAAGGATTGTTTTACTTTCTGTTTCTATGAGGATAAAGCAGTCCCCTTTTGGGATACCCTGCCGCTGTACAGCATATGATCCAGCAATGTTTGGCTTGGCTTCTTCTCCTCTGTAATTCCTGTCCTTTTGAAGAATGCCTCATAAGTGCATCAGGCTGGCCAATGTCAATAAATGCTGTTGAGAGTTAGCCGAGCTCTGTAGCATCACATTACAGAGCTTCATGGGCTGTCAATGTGCAAATTACCTGTATGATGGCCATTGTAGTGCATTTAACCCTCTGTGTTTGTTATACCACAGTCCGTTGTCTGATTCCTGTGGCAAGAGGGTACAACAGGGGTTAGTCTGGGGCACTTTGTTGTTATCACTATTTGTAAACAACATCGACTTACAGGTACCACAACTAAAACAGTATCTCAATGCAGATGACAGGCTTCCACACCACAACAGACTATATTCGTAGCCTGAACTATAAATCTGAGACTATATTTATGGGTGACCTAAATGTCAACTGGCTTGCCTCTGACATAGGCCCCTACAAGGATGCTATCTCCTCACTCCATCTCTCATAGCTCATTATCTCCTCTACCAGGACTAACTATATGATGAGGACAAGCAGCCTCCTTAACTGGAGACTTTCTAGCTACCCCAATTGCATCTCTAACGTGACAGTGCATCTGGTTTTACTAAGTGACCTCTTCCCAGTTTCCTGTAGCTAGACAAACAAGTTTCTCAAGCTCCCTCCACAGTCTATTGTTAGCAGGGTGCTAAAATGTGGTCACCTGGAGCACCTAAAACATGACCTAAGCATTATTAACTGGTAACTCTTGGACACCACTGATGATGTCAACCTTGCCCTGGATCATTTCATAAAGCACTTAAATAGTGCTTGTGATACCCATGCTCCTCTAAAAAAGATGAAAGTTTGTGGCACAGTTAACCCCTGGTTATGATCTGAGCTAATTAGTAAGATGAAGCTCAGAGATCACCTTTGGCACCAAGCTAGACATTCTGGCAAACAAGTACTGTAGATGTGCAAGCTTATAAGAAGGCCAGGATTGCACGCATACGGGAAATTCACCTGGCAAAATCCAAACATCATAGGGAAATGCTCATCAACACATGAGGAAACAGTAAGAACTTCTGGAATAACATAATAGACATTACTGGGAAAGACTCAAAGGTTTTGTCCTCCATGCTCAACATCGATGGTATCCCCACCCTGGACCTGATACTCATAGCAAACACCTTCAACAATGCATTCACGGACCTGAGCAGTGTCCTCCCACCAGACTTCTTTGAGGGCACTGACCCAATAAACACACACTTTCCTGATGAGAATCTTCCTGCACCCCCTTCTTTTTACTTTAAAATGGTCCCTGTGTTGTTAGTCAGGAAGTACCTTTGCAAGGTGCTAGGGTAATCACATCAAAGTGGTGACTTGTTGGATCTCAAACTCGTGGCACTCACCCTAGAAGAAGTACTGCTACCCCTCACTAAGATCATAAACCTGTCGCTATGACTGGCACAATTCCCACAAATATGGAAGTCAGCCCTCATAACGCCAGTACATAAGGGTGGGGACAGGGCCCTACATGCGAATTTTAGACCCATATCTATCCTCCCCCCCACTATCCAAAGCACTCGAGTGCATTGTTTCTGATCAACTATTTCAATACCTTGACTTTGGCAAGATGGGAGAGTGCCTTAGAAAAGCACTAGCAAACAGGCTAGAAGGAGGTGTGCAGCAACAATGAGGAAACATCAAAACTGCCATCACAGAGACAACAAGCCTTTGTGTGAAGCAAATAAACAAATCAAAATGAAAGAAAAAGCCACTATGGTTCTCAGAAGAGGTGGCGGGGAAGGTTAGGAAGAAAAAGATAGCATTTAGGAAGTATAAGGAAACACAGAAGGAGCAAGACAGAGAACTGTACCAGTTAAGACAGAAGGAAGCAGGGAGGGAAGTCAGAATAGCAAAGGCCCAAACTGAGGAAAAGATAGCCAACTCAGTTAAGAAGGGGGATACAACCTTTCATAGGTACATCAGGGAGTGTAGAAAGACTAAGGGAGGGATAGTGAGGCTGAATAGAAAGGATGGTGGGTGGCCAGAGAGGGACAGTGAAAAAGCAGGGATACAGAATGAATACTTCTGCTCAGTATTCACAAAAGAGGAGGAGGGAGAGGTGCCTAATCCAATGAACAGGAGCACTCTGGATAGGGTGGCTGATCCCAGTCCTTTCACAGAAGAAAGGGTTCTGAAAGAACTCCTAAAACTGAAGGTGGACAAAGCAATGGGACCTGATGGAATTCACCCCAGAATTCTAAAAGAATTAAGGGGAGAACTAGTAACACCACTGACCACCATTTTTAACAAATCATGGGAGGATGGTGTGATACATGAGGACTGGAGAAAGGCAGATGTGATTCCCCTTCACAAAAGTGGGAGCAAGACAGAGGCAGGAAACTTCAGACCTGTCAGTTTGACCTCTGTGGTAGGGAAAGTGATGGAATCACTTCTGAGGGAAAGAATTGTTGAGTACCTAGAGGCCAGTGGGGCACAGGACCCAAGGCAGCATGGGTTCACAGCGGGAAGGTCATGTCAGATGAATCTAATTGATTTCTTTGACTGGTGGCTAAAGTAGTAGACCAGAGAGAGGCTGTGGACATGGCCTACGTAGACTTTAGCAAGGCATTTGACACAGTCCCACACAAAAGATTAATAATCAAATTGACCAGCCTGGGAGTGGGTCCCAGGGTAGTAGTCTGGGTAAAACATTGGCTGAACAACAGGACACAGAAGGTAATTGTAAATGGAGTCCACTCTGAAGAAAAAGGGGTTACTAGTGGGGTACCGTAGAGTTCAGTACTGGGTCCAGTCCTTTTTAACATCTTTATAAGTGACATTGCAGAAGGACTGGAATGAAATGTATGCATCTTTGCAGATGATGCAAAGATCTGCAACAGAGTTGATATACAAGGAGGCATGGAAAGGATGAGAATGGACTTGGCAAGGTTGAAGGAATGGTCAGAAGTACGGCAGCTTGGATTCAATGCAAAGAAGTACAAAATAATGCACCTGGGAAACAACAACCCAGGGGAAGATCACACAATGGGGGGGGTAGTAACAACAACAGAAGTGGAAAACGACCTGGGGGTAGTCATATCAGATGACCTTAAGGTTAGCAAGCAATAAGAGAAGGCAGTAGGAAGGGCTGGGGGGATACTGGGATGTATAGGGAGAGGCATCACCAGCAGAAAACAGGAAGTTGTTATCCCTCTGTACAGACAGTTGGTGAGACCCCATCTGGAGTACTGCATCCAGTTCTGGAGACCCCATCTCCGCAAGGACATAGTCAGGATGGAGGCAGTCCACTGGAGGGCAACTAAAATGGTGCAGGGTCTGCAAGAGAAGCCATACAAGGAGAGACTAAAGGAGCTTAATATGTATACCCTTGAGGAAAGCAGGGAGAGGAGGGACATAACAGAAACTTTCAAGTACCTCAGTGGAATCAACAAAGTCCAAGAGGGTAGCATCTTTCAGAAAAAAGAGATGTGCAAGAACAAGGGGACACAAATTGAAGATAGAGGGGGCACAGCTCAAGGGCAATGTGAGGAAGTATTTTTTCACAGAGAGGGTGGTGGATGCATGGAAGCGCCTTCCTGAGGAGATTGTGGAGTCTAAAACTGTGGGAGAATTCAAAAATGCATGGGACAGGCATAAGGCAATTTTTGTGGCGGCGGGTAGAAAGAATAGACTGTTGGTTAACTAGAATCTGCAGCTTATCCTGTAAGTAGGGAAATGGGCAGACTAGGTGGGCCAAGCGGTCCTTATCTGCCATCAAAGTCTATGTTTCTATGTTCAATGTTTCTAAATACTCTATACAATGCCCGCAGCAGCATGGATTCCAAAAAGGGCACAGCACCACTACGGTGCTGGTGGAGTTCACTGGATTCATTCATCAGTCTCTGGATCAAGGCACTTTGGTAGGGGCAGCCTTCATAGACCTCAAAAAGGTCTTTGATACTGTTCATCACTCACTACTCCTTTGGCAACTGATCTTCATTGACATCTCCACTGACTCAACACTTTAGTTTAAAAGCTATTCAGAAGAAGGAAAGGGAAAGGGAAAGGGAACATTGTTTAACCAGGAGTAGCACACTAAGCCGAAGCTTGTTTCCAGATGCGACCTGGAAGCACAAGGAAGTTAAGTGATTTGCTCAGGATCACACAGTATGCACCTAGGCAGCTGTGGAATTCAAACCCAGGTCTCCAGATCTGCAGTTCAGAGCCTTAACCCACTGTGCTAGACTGCTCTCAATGGGTGAAAATAGCCAATGTCATCTCTGATTGGCCGTCCATTCCCTCTGGTGTCCCACAGGGCTCTATTTTGGGGCCTCTCCTGTTCAGCATCTTTCTCAATCATCTTCCTCATTTCTGCAACCAATGGATGCTCCTCTATGTGGATGACACAGTCGTCTACTCCAGCAACCCTGACCCAAAGCAACTGGAACCACACCTACAGCATAGCTTTGAGGAAGTGGAGGACTCGTTCAGCAAACACAAATTGATCCTGAACTACAAGAGAACTAAAGTTATGATGTTCAGCAGCACCCAGAATAAGCACAAATCCCATGCACTTACCATCAGAAACTGCCTTGATGTTCCACTCAAACAAATAAAACACTTCAAATACCTGGGGGTCACCCTCGACAGCTGCCTAACTTATGCCCAGCATATTGACACTGTTACCAGGGCTATCAACATCAAGACCAGTCTACTCCACAGGCACAAGCATTGCTTGATACCGGATGCCCTTAGACTTGCTATCCATAGCTCTGTCTTATCCATTGTAGACTACGGCTTGGTAGTCTATGGTGCAGCCTCTTTATCATCCCTTCAGAGAATATCTGTAGTTCTGAATAAGGCATGCAGGCTACTTACTGGTGCTGCACGTCTCACCTACACATGTGAACTGCATGCCCAGACAGGCTTGCTTCAGTTTAGTGGAAGGATTCAGTAGTAAACCTGTCTTTTAACCAAAAAAGCACTTCTTGGCCTCCTGCCTCCTGGTATGGAAAACCTGCTTAGTCACCATCGCACTTCTCAACATACGTGAAACTCTGGCAACCAACTTCTCAATGTTCCTAGATGCCGGACAACACTGGGGCAAAGCTCATTTGCCTACAGAGCTCCTCTTTGGTTTAATGCACTTCACAGTGATATATCAACCCTACCATACCTAGATACATTCAAACTCATACTCCAGCAACACCTCACCTCTAATAGCTCCTGTGACTGTTATGCCTAAACTCCTCTACCTACAAGCAATTCGTCCTACTTATGTGGCCTCCCATTTCACTTCACTACCCAGCTACTCCATCTCCTCTCCAATTTGGACAAGGCCTCTGGCTGCCTCTCCCTCCCCACGCCCCCTCCCTGCCCCCATGCCCTCTCCCTTCTCCTAACCTCCTACTTATAACTTGACAAGGCCTCTGGCTGCTTCCTCCAACTTTCCTGTTTCCATTGCTTACCCTTCTCTCTCTGCTACACCTTGTTTCATCCTCTTAGTCATGTCTCTTCTGTATTTACAGTTGTATAATTACTCTGATTGACCCAATGTATTATGGAAACAATGTATTTTTCCTCCCCTGTACTGTATGTTTGCCTCACCTCCCCATGACGTGGAACCTTTGACTGAATAAATAAATAAATAAATAAAATAAAAGTCACTGTTCTTCACTGCATTGGGACAGTCAGCATTGTTTGATCAAACCTGCTGGCAGGATTTAACAATCTGCAATGCTCCCTAACCAGGATAAGCCAGATACTTTATTTTAATAACACCAAGGTCATGCTGTTGAGCTCAGAGTCAAAACTCAGAAAATGTAGTCCATTCAGGATATTTTTGCCTTTGATGATAAAATTATCAAGAAAGTATTTAATTTTAAAAACATGGGGATCTGGTTAGATGCAAACCTAAAATGGGAGAAGCATTTAGGGAGACTAACTAACAAGAAAAGGCTTATATTAAGTCACTTGAATGGGTTAACACTACCACTGTCCCGCACCTTGACTATGTAAATGGTAATGAATCACCAAACATTCCTTGCTACAGCAGGCTGGACACATTATTTTGTATCCCAGACAGGTACGTTTCATCCTTATTGACCTCTCATGATGCACAGTGTTATTCCTTGTAAAAGGAATTTGGCTGGATCCTCATAATTGAATGCTGGCAGTTCCACCATATAGTTTATGTATAAGTGTTTCTCCCAGAAATGTTATCAACATACAGTATCTTGAACCTGCTAAAAGTCAAGAGCAGCAGGCAGGTCTGTACCCTTCAGCTTGTCCTAAATTTGATTAATCCTCTGCTAAAAATAATGCAAGGAGACAGAGCTAGTGTTTACTAGCCCAACTGTTGGAATGTTACCCACCGACCTGAACACCTGTTCATGTCAAGTGCTGACCTGGTCAGTCCTGTCTTGGAAAATCTATGCAAATGTGACATTATTCTGTGATCACTGCATTGCTACTGTACCTGATTGTTTTGCAAGGGGGACAGACAGAAGGGAAACTCAGCTTTCCAGGCCTTTTCTAAGGCCCTCCTGGTGTGGGATAAGGGGAAGAGGACAGATAGGGTGAGGAGGCAGGAGACTGAACTATTTAATAGGTGGTTGAAAGAATGGTGTCAGGAGGAGAGGTACAATTTTGTAGGGGACTGGGAGGACTCCTGGGACAGTAGGCTCTGCAAGGGTAATATATATGAAACTGAGGGGTCCAGTGTGCTTGGAAAGACATTTGATGTCTACAAAAAGGAGGTGGACATTTAAATTGAGATGGGGGAAGTTTCAGAGATGGCCGCTGCTGCAACTCATCTGTAATATGAGTCCAGGGTCCATGGTACACAGTGATTTGGGATGGGTGCCACACACTCAGGTCCAACAAAGAGGGAATGAAACACTAACAATATGGCAGAGCAAGCCCCTAAGTTTTTGAGATTTGGACTGATCATTTTAAATGCTGATTAAAGCAATTACTGGCTTTGAAAAAAAGATTTCTACACTCAAAAGAACAGACTGAGCAGAAAGTTGAGGATATGGGGAAAAGACAGTTAGTAAAGAAAGACCTTACCCAGACAAATCAACTGGTTGAAACTCAAAAGGCCCTTACAGCTTCACCACTCCATGATAACTTGCAGTTTGTGGAGAATATTGCCAGGAAAAAGAACCTACATTTCGTCGGTGTGCCTTAATTAGAAGTAAAAGGTCAGGTAAATACTTTTGACATCATTATACAAAATGTGGAACACAAACTTAACCTAACCCCTAGACAATTGATGGCCTTTAGGATCCCAACTGGAGCTGACAAAATAAAACAATGAATAGCTCAAATCCAGAAGCCACATATAATCTTAATCTCCTTTTCTTCTTGAGTCAGATAGAAAAAGCATGATATGACTCACAGGGGTGAAAGGCTCAACTGAATCTATGAATTCCAAAGTTTCTGTATATGGTCTACAATAGTTTGCAGTAATTTAGGGAAATAATGTTGGTGAAAATCCAACTTCAGGAACGCTGCACCAGACAAAACATACAGCTGAAAGCCAAGCTCAGCGGGTGATGTCATATCCCAAAAATACAACCAACAGCTTAATAAATCTGGTTCAATTTCAGTTGGCATCCATCTGTATCTCCCTCCCCTTGGACAATGCTGAAAATAGGCAAAAAATTGTCTAGCCCTCCTTCCCGGTCAACAAAAACTAAATAAATTAAATAAAATACCCAGAAGCGTCAGCATGAAAACAGAGTGGTGGCTGGAGATAGTGAGGAAGTGCCCAAGAAGAACAAAACAGGACAGAAAGGCAGATGAATGAGGTACAGGGGAGAGAAGCCAGCACACAACAAAGGAGCGGGGAGGGGATTTAACAGGGAGGAAGCAAAACCAAGGAGAGAACAGGAAGGGCGGGGGGAAGAGAACTGAAGAGAGAGGCAGGGTGGGGGGATCAGCAAAGAGCAGGACAAAACAAGCAAAAGGGGACTTTAAAAAGGAAACAAATAATCCTCAGTGTGTACAAAAAAAGTTGAATACCTGAAGGGGATAGGGCTACAAAAAACTGCCTACCGCAGGAGACCTCCGATGGTCCAACTAGCCACCAGTTTCTGCTCAACAACTTCTTCAGAAAACCGACTGTAAATAAAAATGGCAAAAAGTGAAAAGAAATGACATTGTATTTCATCGGCGTGATGTTCTTAGTGCTTAGTGCAGTGATGTATATAAAACTGCTCAGCTGCTTCCTGGCCGGCTTTATGCAAATGAAATTACTGAAGCGCTCTCTCATTGCAGCTCTTCAGTCCTTTCAAGTACACAAAGTTTATGCCCATGAAACTGTGACCACCATCATACTCCACTTGCATGGTCATTGGTCTGTCGGGAACGAGCCAAATGTAGATTGCTCGGTGTCGTAGGTAGATGAACAGATGGATCACAGAGGCAAAATTGCAGCAAAAAAATAGAATATTTATTTTTATATAAAGCGGACTGAAAACAGCAAAACAAACAAACAAACAAAAAAATAAGTCAACAAAAGAAGGCTAGAAGTTGCTACCTTTAGGGGTGTTTACAGCATCACATTCCCATTCGAAGCTTTCCTTTCATCAGATGCGCTCTCTGCATTAACACTCCATCCCATCGGCTACCTAACTTTGATATACACCTTAAATACAAAAAAAATGTGTCATATGATCACTTAGCTCCACCTCTATACTTTATTTTATATATATATATTCTTTTATTTGAATTATAAATCTCTTATTTATAATAACATGGTCCCTTTAAAACACTTTATTAACTTGTAGACAGTTTATACAGTGAATTACATTCTTTTTTTAGCTCATTTGAACCTTTATTCAGCTTCAGAAGGCACCACCCCTTCAATGACAGCATAAAAGTGTTTTAGTAGAGGCCATCCGGCTCTTAGGGAAATGCTGCAGTGAAGGAGAATGGTACACCATGCTCTGCCTAGCTGTTTGGCTCCAAGAAATGTCTCGTTTTCAGAAAGTCTCAAAACAGCACTGAAAGAGCTCTATTTCAGCTCCTGTAGAAACATAGAAACATAGACTTTGATGGCAGATAAGGGCCACTTGGCCAACCCAGTCTGCCCATTTCCCTACCTACTGGATAAGCTGCAGATTCCAGTTAACCAACAGCCTACTTCCTGCCACCCCCCACTACAATTGCCTTGTGTCTGTCCCATGCATGTTTGAATTCCCCCACTGTTTTAGCCCTAACAACCTCCTCAGGAAGGCAGTTCCACGCATCCACCACGCTCTCCGTGAAAAAATATTTCCTCACATTACCCCTGAGCCGTCCCCACTCTATCTTTAAATTGTGTCCCCTTC
This sequence comes from Neoceratodus forsteri, assembly GCA_016271365.2. Classification (NCBI taxonomy): domain Eukaryota; kingdom Metazoa; phylum Chordata; order Ceratodontiformes; family Ceratodontidae; genus Neoceratodus; species Neoceratodus forsteri. The sequence continues at coordinate 163,204,478 of CM028132.1, read as the reverse complement.
TTCTTACACATCTCTTTTTCTGAAAGATGCTACCCTCCTGGACTTTGTTGATTCCCTTGAGGTACTTGAATGTTTCTATCATGTCCCCCCTGTCCCTCCTTTCATCAAGGGTATACATATTAAGCTCTCTCAGTCTCTTTCTTCTTATGATTTCTGATGCAGACCCTGCACCATTTTAGTTACCCTCCTCTGGACTGCTTCCATCCTGTCTATGTCCTTGCATAGATATGAGGTCTCCAAAACTGCACACAGTACTCCAGATGGGGTCTCACCAACTGTCTGTACAGAGGGATAACCACTTCCTTTTTTACGTTCACTTGCGCGCATGCGCAAGGAACGTCTTGGGAGAATGGGACACTTTGGAGGTGTGCCCTCCCTGCAATCCCCTGCTCCACTGAGCAGGCGTGGCAGTCCTGCACCATCGATCAGCGGTAAATATAACAGCGGTGGTCTCTTCAAAGAAACCACCGCTGTCATACAGCACCACACACGCCACCTCCCAAACATTTGCTGCCACGCTGGGAGCCACCCCAGCGTGGCAAACATCCCGCTGCCGCCTGCCGGACGGGTGCCCAATCCCTGTCGGCTCCAGCCCCCAGCCATCCTTCTGCCACGCTGGGAGCCCACTCCAGCGTGGCAAACGCTCCTGTGTCGCCAATTGTAAAAAACCCTGTAAATTAAAACCATCCCACGCAGTCTCCCTGCCCCTCCCACAACCCGCACTCACCCACTGTGCACCCTGCCTCCCACCACCCCATACTTTCATCTGGAGCTCGGGCGCGACGATCATCAGTGGACCGGGAACACGCCTGCACTTTCAAAGCCGACCGCGAACTGAGGAAATGCCGGTAAGCTGTATAATGGGCTAGATAGGGGTTTTCAACTTTATTGCATATCTCAGGCATTTTTGGAATTTTCAACATGGGGTTTTGGACCCCTTCTCATGAATGATGTCACTATCATGGTGTTATTCGGGCCCCAAAGGGTGATTTGCAGTCACTGAGCGAAATCACCCTTCAGGCCTGAATAATGCCATGACAGTGACATCATTCATGAGAAGGGGTCCCAAAAACCCCATGTTGAAAATTTGGTGCAAAAATTCCAAAATGACTGTTTTACGAGCGTGCAGTGCGCAGTTCCTACGCAGGCTCGTAAGTTCATGAATTTTCAATATTTTCACTCCAGATTTTCAACATTGCCACTTTACCACACCTCCTTATGAGCAGTACAGCTGTCATTTTTCACATCCTGCCCAAAACGTGTTTCCGGCCATGTAGCGCACAATGGCGCAGTCGGTGTGCGAAATCAATGTATGGGACACATTAAGAAAATCACAGTGACACCATTCATGAGCAGAGGTCATAAAATGGCTATGTTGAAAATTTGGTGAAAAAATTCCTAAAAATGACTGTTTTACGAGCGTCGTTGCGCAGTTCCTAGCGGCACGCCGTAGGTTTGTTAATTTTCAATATTTTCACTCCAGATTTCCAACATTGCCATTTTACAACACCTCCTTATGAGCAGTACAGATGTCATTTCATATCCTGCCCAAAACATGTTTCCATCCATGTAGCGCATAAACGGCGCAGTCGGTGTGGTAACTCAATGTATGGGACACATTAAGAAAATCACAGTGACACTGTTCATGAGCAGAGGTCTTAAAATGGCTATGTTGAAAATTTGGTGAAAAAATTCCTAAAAATGACTGTTTTACGAGCGTGCGTTGCGCAGTTCCTATACACGCTCGTGAGTTTGCGAATTTTCAATATTTTCACTCCAGATTTTCAACATTGCCATTTTACCACACCTCCTTATGAGCAGTACAGCTGTCATTTTCACATCCTGCCCAAAACATGTTCCCACACATGTAGCGCACAACGGCGCAGTCGGTGTGCGAACTCAATGTACGGGACACATTAAGAAAATCACAGTGACACTGCTCATGAGCAGAGGTCTTAAAATGGCTATGTTGAAACTGTGGTAAAAAATTCCTAAAAATGACTGTTTTACGAGTGTGTGTTGCGCAGTTCCTATGCACGCTCGTAAGTTTGCGAATTTTCAATATTTTCACTCCAGATTTTCAACATTGCCATTTTACCACACCTCCTTATGAGTAGTACAGCTGTCATTTTTCACTTCCTGCCTAAAACGTGTTTCTGCCCATGTAGCGCACAATGGCGCAGTCGGTGTGTGAAATCAATGTATGGGACACATTAAGAAAATCACAGTGACACTGTTCATGAGCAGAACTCTTAAAATGGCTATGTTGAAAATTTGGTGAAAAAATTCCTAAAAATGACTGTTTTGCAAGCGTGCGTTGCGCAGTTCCTACGCACGCTCGTAAGTTCGCGATTTTTCAATATTTGCACTCCAATGACTTCCAAATACCTAAACAGCACATAGAAGCAAGCAACATTCAGCATTGACAAATGCTTGTACTTTTGTCACTGATTTTTAAGCCATGTCCAAGTGCCAAATACCACCGCAAATACCTGCATGCTAACGTTCGGGATTGACAAATGCTTGTTCTACTTGTGATGCCCCTTCCTATGCATTCCAGTATCCCCCTGGCTCTCCTTACTGACTTCTCACATTGCTTACCAACCTTTAGATCATCTGATATGACTACCCCCAAGTCCCGTTCCATTTTTATTGTTGTTAGTACCTCCCCTGCTATTGTGTACTCTTCTCCTGGGTTTTTGTTTCCCAGGTGCATTACTTTGCACTTCTTTGCATTGAATCTAAGTTGCCATATGCCTGATCATTCCTCCAACCTTGCCAAGTCCTTTCTCATCCTTTCTACCCCACCTTGAGTATCAACTCTGTTACAGATCTTTGTATCATCTGCAAAGAGGCATACCTTTCCCTCCAGACCCTCTGCAATGTCACCTATGAAGATGTTAAAGAGGACTGGACCCAGTACTGAGTCCTGAGGTACTCCACTAGTGACCCCCCTTTCTTCGGAATGTGTTCCACTCACGATTACCTTCTGTGTCCTGTTGTGCAGCCTGTTTGCAACCCAGGCTACCACCCTGGGACCCACTCCCAGGCTGGCTAACTTGATTATTAATCTTTTGTGCAGGACTGTGTCAGATGCCTTGCTAAAGTCTAGGTAGGCCATATCCACAGCCCCTCCCTGGTCTATTACTTTGGTCACCCAGTCAAATAAATCTATTCGGTAAGGTGGGTAAGCAGAATGCCACCAAGGCGTTTATTTTAAAAATATCCTTCTCTGGGCTTAGTTTCCGAAACAAACGACTTCACGACTGTGCGCATGTTCGAGCAGGTTTGCCGTACTGGCACTCACACCTTCATAGAGTCGCAATTTTTTAAAGAGCGCTTAATGGGGATCAAAACCTGACTCATTCATTTAGGGGTTCTTAGTAAAGTACAATACCAGGAAAATGCTTAAACTAGCGCTTAATTACATGGGCTGATATACCCAAATGGCAAAGTAAGCAAACCGCGGCTTGGCTCAGACAAACAGAGCCCTGAAAGTTGTTTTACAGGGGAATAGCGCTGTAAAATAATGCACAAACCTTTAAACAGGGGCAGAATTAAATGAAGACCAAAAATAAAGCCCCGCAGAGCATACACAGCTCCATTTAGATATCTACACATAATTTAACAAGGGAAACAGGAGTAAAAGACTCCAAATACATAAACAAACGAATGCAGGGCATTATAACAATTAATGACAACAGTCTAGACATCCCCTTATTATTATTTCAGCTCTCTCTTTTTGTTTGCATGGGTGAGATAGGGATTCTAGAGAGAGACACAGAAGACAAAAAAATAAAATAAAACGACAAACAATTAACTATAAAAGAATGTAAACAAAGTGGGTGGCCAGCCCAACAAACAAGACATTACTGACAGAACATATAATAAGAGAATAACCCAGAATCCAGTCTTCCCAGCATGTGAGAACAAAGTAAAAAAAACTAAAAGGGGAGGTTACTCTTTCACATTCCTCCCCATGCAAAACCAAACTAATAGCATTGCTTTAAAAATACTTCCTGAGAAAATACCTGTCATCAGATCTCTCAATAGGAGAGATGGCGCCATAGCCCACCCTCTCCTAGGGCTCCACCTCAGAGTCCCTATTTATACTGAACAAAAATTATCAAGAAAGACCTATCCCTTCATGAGCAAATGCAAACATTACCCTGAGGTCTGATGACAAGTATCTGCATTTTCCATTCCATAACATGACGTAAAGTTAGCATTACCATGTGCTGTACCTTTCCAGTGTTTTATAGTAAACCTATATGGCTGTAGAGAAAGATACCATCGCATAATGTGAGGGTTCTTATCCTTCATTACATGTAACCAGCACAGCGGGTTGTGATCAGTCCACAGCTTGAATTCTGCACCCCATAAATAAAATCGGAGGGCATCTATGGGCCATTTAATGGCCAAACATTCCTTTTCTATGACCAAATAATGTGTTTCTCTTTCATGCATTTTAGGGCTTATATAAATTATAGGATGTTCTTCTCTGTCTATGATCTGAGTCAGCACAGCCCCTATTCCATAATTAGATGCATCAGTTTGAAGAATAAAAGGCTATGTAAAATCAGATGTTCTTAAAATCGGAGAAGAGCAAAGCTTAGCTTTGATAGTCTGAAAAGCATCCTCACACTCATCCATCCATTTGATCTTTTCTGGATTCCTTTTCTTGGTTAAATCAGTTAATGGTCAGGCTAAAGAGGAAAAATTGGGTATGAATCTTCGGTAGTAGCCAGCAAGTCCTAGAAAGGAATGCACATCTTTTTTTGTAAGGGGTCTAGGGCTGCTTGCTTCTGCTGCTACCTTGTTTATTTCTGGTTTTATTGTTCCATTACCGATCTGGAATCCAAGATTCTTTGTCTCCTGCATTGCTATGGCACACTTTTTAGGATTTATGGTTAGCCCGGGCTTCAGTTATTGTAGTCAATACATCCGTCAGATGTTTTATATGTGCTTCCCAGAAAGTTCTGAATACAATAACATCGTCTAGGTAAGCAGCACTATAAGCGGTGTGAGGGGTTAATAAGGTGTCCATTACCCTTTGAAAGGTGGCAGGGGCCCCATGAAGACCAAATGGCATAACAGTAAAGTGGAATAGACCTAAAGGAGTACTAAATGCGGTTTTCTCCTTATCTACCGGGTCCAAAGATATCTGCCAATAACCTTTTGTTAAATCTAAGGTACTAATGTACCTGGCACTCCCTAGATGGTCAAGAATATCATTGATGCATGGTATTGGATAGTTGTCAAATTGGGATACTGCATTTAGTCTCCTAAAGTCTAGGCATATGTGTATGCCTCCTTCCTTTTTATCTGCCACTACCCATGGGGAAACACCATTCACTATGTGATGGTTCGATGATACCCATTTCCTACATTTTCCTTATTTCCTGAATTACATCTTTTCTCACCCTTTCAGGAAGTCTGTAAGGTTTCTGTCTCAGGGGTTGTGTGTCTGTTACCCTTATATGATGGGTTGCATTCTTTATCTTTCCTGGTGTGCCTGTAAAAGTATTTATAAACTTGTATATAATATTGTCTAAATAATTTCTCTGGACCTCGGTTAGATGGTTAATCTGTAACTCAGTAATCTTTCCGACAGTCTCCAAACGTTCATAAACTGTCTCCAGTTCATTATTAGATTTGGGTAGTACGTAACCTGATAAAGGAGTTGGTCTTTCTACCCAAGCCTTTAACACGTTAGCATAATAAATGCGTTTGGTTCTTTTTTTGTCTGGCATTTCAATCTCATAGGTCACAGGACCAGTCCTTTGGTTAACTACATAAGGCCCTTGCCACTTCACAAGTAGTTTTTGATCAGAAGACGGTAGCAACAATAATACCTTATCTCCTTCACTAAATTCCTTACGCCCAGTCCCTTTGTCATAGTATTCTTTCTGCTTTACTTCTTGTTGTAAGTTAGTACTATGGGCTTTCTGTGTATATGTCATCAAGCATTGCCATAATTGCTGCCAATATTGTAGGGGTAAAACTGTTTTAGTCTGTTTATTGTCCTCCCACTCCTCTTTAATTACATCAAGTGGTCCCCTTGGGTTCTGTCCATATAATAATTAAAAAAGGGAGAAACCTGTGGATGCTGGCGGAACCTCTCTATGTGCAAACATGAGGTAGGGTAAGTAGATGTCCCATTTCCTACCCTCATCCACCACAAATTTCTTTAGCAGCTGCTTCATTGTTTTGTTAAAGCACTCTACTAGCCCATCTGTTTGGGGATGGTAAGGTGTAGTAAAGAGTGCTTCAATACCCAAGGCTTGATATAACCGTTTAAGCAATGCAGAACAGAAATTTATACCCCTATCTGTCAAAATTTCCCTGGGTATACCTACCCGACTAAAGATTTTAATCAGTTCCTCAGCTATTTTAGGGGCTGTTACAGTCCTTAAAGGTATGGCTTCTGGGTACTTTGTAGTGTAATCCACCACTACTAAGATAAACAAATTTCCTTTTCTACTTTTTGGTAGTGGGCCAACAATATCCATTGCTACTCGTTCAAATGGAGTGAATACCAATGGCAGGGGTAACAGGGGTACTTTATCTCTACGACTAGTCTTAGTCACCTTTTGGCATTCCTCACAACTCCTACAGTACTCTGTTACTTGTTCATGAATGCCAGGCCAAAACAAATGATGTAGAAGGCGCCTCAAAGTTCGATCCCTACCCAAATGCCCAGCCATAGGAGTACCATGAGCTATATTAAGTAGCTGAGTTCTATATGTCTATGGCACCATTAATTGCTGTACTGTCCCCCCTGTTTTCTCATTGGTACATACCCTGTACAATAGTTCATTTCTAAGTTCAAAGACATGACCTTTTAACTCATCGACCTTTCCAACCTGTGAAAAGAATGGTGTTAATGAATCATCATCTTTCTGTCCTTCTTTAAAGTCATCTCTATTATTAGTATACATATGATCAAGATTAGAGTCAATTTTAATGTCCGATACACCATTTGTCTTGTATTTACAAGTCCATAGTTTTTTCTCTTGTTTCTTCTGGCTTTTTGGCTTCCTCTCTTTACCGACACTCTCACAAAGATCTTCTTGAAAGGGAAATGTCTGTCCTAAAATCTCTTCCTGTTTGGTTTGTTCTCTAGTAGTAACAGCACTGATGTTGGACATTAATACAGTCTCAAAATTGGAAAAATCATGTCCAATAACTATTGGCACAGGAATGTGAGGAACCACACCCACTTTCATTTTCTGGGCGTGTCCCTCTACCTCTATTATAGTTTCTTTTAGTGGATATTGGTGTATATCTCCATGGACACATGTGATCCCAGTAGTTGGGCCTTTTATATTTGCATGGTTACCAAGCAGGGAAGCATGGATCAAAGTTTGTTTACTTCCAGAATCTATCAATCTAGTTACCACCTTCTTTACAACCTGAACTGGCACTAAATAATGTCCCCAGTTGGCAAAAGCTAAGTGGGTGTCATCAACTTTCCTTTTGAGGCAGAACCTTGCTATGTGTCCCTTCCCACTGCAATGATGACAAACAATGTTTGTATTATACCCCTTTTCAGGTCTAATGTTCTGTTTGGCTCCAGGGGTATTACTATGCTGTGGATGAGGTGTAAATGAAGGTTGTCTTACCGTAGGTGGCTGTGTGATGGATCTTCCTAATGGTCGGTGTCTATGAGGCCGTGCTGTTATATAGTCCTTTGCAAACCTAATGGCCACCTCTGCTGATGCGGGCCTGTGTTCTTTGACCCACAGTTGGACATCCTGAGGAAAGATTTTTATGAATTGCCGTAGGATAATAATCTCCAGTATCTGGGTGAATGTCCGTGTAGTGGGTTGTAATCATTTGTTACACAAATCCTTCAACTGAGTATAGACATCTTGAGGATTATCAGTACTATGAAACTTGAAAGATCGAAATCGTTGTCTGTATGTCTCGGAACTGATATCATACCTCTTTAAAATAGCCTGTTTCACGTCATCATAACCATTAGCATGTATAATGTCCATATGACTATATGCAAGCTGAGCTTTATCAGTCAAGTATGGGACCAACCGAATCACCCATTGTTCTCTTGGCCAGGCACAAGCGGTTGCCACCCTCTCAAAGGTCAATAAAAATGCTTCTATATCATTGGATACAGAAAGTTTTACCAGTTTAATGTCTTTCTGTACATTCATAGGTGAGGGAGGTCTACTGGTACCTATGGATTGGATTGCTCAAAGAGTATCTGCCCATCTGGCCTGGTTTTCTTCCCAGTGGGCTTGGTTTTCTCTCCTCTCTCTTTCCCTCTCCCTGTCAATCTCCGTCTATCGAATACAGAGCCAGCAAAGTAAGTCCTGGGGTTCTTCAGGTGGCTCTTCAACCTCAGGTTCGCGTGCCCATGCTCCTTCCACTGGTTTCTTGTCCTCCATAGGTAGATTCTCCATGATGATTCTTCTATTCATTTTACTCCGTACCATGGGGTCCAGTCTGGTCAGTAATGTCAACTGTAGATTCTTTGCAATGGACCTTGTAGTCGCACCAGTCACAGCTGCTGCCTCCTCTTGCATCTGGGGCCCATTCAGAATTTGAGCACAAATTCAGGAAAGGGATCCCACTTTGACACCATCTGTCATAGGTAGATGAACGGATGGACCACAGAGGCAAAACTGTAGCAAAAAAATAGAATATTTATTTTTATATAAAGTGGACTGAAAACGACAAAACAAACAAAAAAAAATAAGTCAACAAAAGAAGGCTAGAAGTTGCTACCTTTAGGGGTGTTTACAGCATCACATCCCCATTCCAAGCTTTCCTTTCATCAGATGTGCTCTCTGCATCAACACTCCATCCTATCTGACTACTTAACCTAGATGTACACCTTAAGTATAAAAAAGTGTCATGTGATCATTTAGCTCCACCTCTATACTTTATTTTATATATATTCTTTTATTTGAATTATAAATCTCATATTTATAATAACATGGTCCCTTTAAAACACTTTATTAACTTGTAGACAGTTTATATAGTGAATTACAGTCTTTTTTAGCTCATTTGAACCTTTATTCAGCTTCAGGAGGCACCACCCCTTCAATGACAGCATAAAAGTGTTTTGGTAGAGGCCGGCCGGCTCTTAGGGAAATGCTGCAGTGAAGGAGAATGGTACACAGCACTCTGCCAAGCTGTTTGGCTCCAAGAAATGCCTCATTTTCAGAAAGTCACAAAACAGCCCGGAAAGAGCTCTATTTCAGCTCCAGTAGGTAAGCAGAATACTACCAAGGCGTTCATTTTAAAAATATCCTTCTCTGGGTTTAGTTTCTGAAACAAACGACTTCATGACTGTGTGCATGTTTGAGCAGGTTTGCCGTACCGGTGCTCGCCTTCACACAGTCGTGTAAACTTTTTAAGTGCTAGTACAGGAAAAAAAAATGAAACCTGACTCATTCACTTAGGGGCTCTTGATATAGTATGATACCAGAAGAATGCTTAAACTAGCATTTAAATACATTCGCTGATATACCCAAACAGCAAAGCAAGTAAACCTCGGCTTGGCTCAGACAAACAGAGCCCTCAAAGTTGTTTTACAGGGGAATAGCGCTGTAAAATAATGCACGGACCTTTAAACAGGGGCAGAATTAAATAAAGACCAACAACAAGGCCCCGCGGAGCATAAACAGCTCCATTTAGATATCTACACATAATTTAACAAGGGGAAACAGGAGTAAAAGACTCCAAATACATAAACAAATGAATGCAGGGCATTATAACAATTAATGATAACAGTCTAGACGTCCTCTTATTATTATTTCAGCTCTCTCTTTTTGTTTGCATGGGTGAGATAGGGATTCTAGAGTGACACAGAAGACAAAAAAATAAAATAAAATGATAAACAATTAACTATAAAAGAATGTGAACAAAGTGGGTGGCCAGCCCAACAAACAAGACATTACTGACAGAACATATAATAAGAGAATAACCCAGAATCCACAATCTTCCCAGCATGTGAGAACAAAGTAAGAAAAACTAAAAGGGGGGGTGTTACTCTTTCACACTCGGCATTGAGTTAGTCCATGACAACCTCTGAAATGCTGTTCTCTGAAACAAAATGTTTCCCACGGACGCATGTGGAAAAATAAAAAAGAACATGGTACTGTAAATAGCGTTATGTCATTTGTACAGTAGTTATTTTCCACTTCAATTGTACCTAGGTATTTTCTTTATTTTATTCAGAGCTTTGATGGGGAAGGGGCTGGATACAGCAGTATTACTTATATTAACAGGCCTATACACTAAAACAAAATATTCTTAGCCAGTTGCAGGAATCAGTGAACTCTCTGGTGTCTGAGGCCCTCTGTTCATGGTGGGGGAGAGTGGCAGCCAGAGCCAGGGAACCACTTTATTTTGTTTTTAATTATTGCCATGTTTAAAGTAAGGGATACTGTGGAGCCCAACCAAGATGGTGGAGGGTCCTTGAAGCTCTGTATGTTGGAGTCAAAATTGCAAATTTAAATTAGGGTTTTTTTTTGTGAAGGTGAGCAAGTTTAAAGAGCATGTTAAAGTGTAAAGGGGTGTACACAGTGGGAAAACCTCAAAGTGATATGCTCTCTGACTCTTTTGGTAAAGAGAGAGCACTTCCATCAGCTTTGAAAGATGCTGTCTTCAAACATGATAGCAGGGCAACCACAGCTCCAGAAGAAATATTGCAGTCATTACGGGGAAGCTGAACCAACTGATCTTGTAGGTTTCAGAGATAAAAAAAAGTTGAATACTCTGACTAGTAGGCTAGCTACAGTGTAGCTTCAGATGGTGGAATGGAAATCAATGTCCAGGACTCTAAAAGACAAGCAGAGTTCACCCTCTGTGTTACAAACCCAATGTCATGCTCACAGACTGGACAAAAACCAGATTAGATGCATATGTTTACATATTCTGGGGTACCAAAGGTGGCAGAAGGAAGCCACGTAGGGCTAGTTCATAAGGACAGACTTTGAGATGTGTTTTGTGAAAAGGAGGATATGGCCCTGATAGCAGTGCAGCAGGCTTACAGAATGACCCCCCCCCCCACAATGGAAACCTGATGAAGAGTTATCCAGAGCAATTTTACTTGTAACCAAAGGGATTAGGAACAGGGACTGAATACTGATGGTGGACAAACACCTTATTTTGAATATTTGGATCAAATATTATGCGCATGTCCCCAAATATTTTAGCATATGTATTCTTTTTTATTTTTTTTTTATTTTTAATTACACAAAATATAAATTTCATCAGACAGGTTGGTTACATTAGTCTCAAGGCATTTTTTAATTACATACACAGTTTATAAATAATAAAAGTTCTAGGTATACTTTATACCCCATTTCTTGAGAATATAAAATTTTCAAAAGTTTGCCATATTTTATCAAATTCTTAGAATTTGCATGAAATCTATATTGTATCTTCTCCATCTTATATACATCAATCATTATATTTAGCCACTTCTCATATTCTGGTAGGGTACAATCTTTCCACTTCATTAAAATACATTTGTGTGCATTTATAATCGAAAGCATTATTAAACTTTTTTGACTATGATTTAGTTTATCAGGTAGATAACCAATAGTTAAAAATAATCCTTGTATATTCCTCTTAAGTTTTACATTCATCAATTTAAAAATGACTTCAATATTTTTTTGCCAAAAGGACATTAAGTTTTCACAGGTGATGAGCATGTGTTCTAGAGTAGCATTCTCTTTTTTACTTCTGGGACATTGATTTGGGAACTGTGGATTCATCAAATGTAATCTGTGCAGTGTGTAGTAGGTCCTATGGATAATATTAAAATAAATCTGAATCAATCTTATGGAACACAATCCTATACTCTTAGGCCCGGATATTCAGAAGGGTTGTGCATGGCGCAACACTGTTGTACCATGCACAACCCACTGATGCACCCCAGCACAATATTTAAATGGGGATTGAGCCTGGCACAAATCCCAATGCACCAGAGCACATCAGTAATGTATGTGACGCAGGTGGGGAGGCGGCCCATGCATACTCCGCACATCCCGATATTCAGCCCGGGATGTGCTGAGCCTATGCATGCGCAACTCCTACTAGAGCTGCACACAGGTGAGCCAAAAAAAAAAAAGGAACAACAGCTGGCCATCCACAGGTGAGCTGCTGTATTGCAGGCACAACATGGCAGCTGCCACTTGTGGGTGGCCACCCGAGCTCCAGCTGCACCTTCGTGGAGACGCCCCCCCATGCCCGATTGTGGGCATATGTAGGAGAAATAAACGTCCAATATCCCTCGTGGTCCAGTGGACCACTTTCAGCCTGATTGTGGGCATATGTGTTAAAAGAAATGTCCTATATCTCTGGTGGTCCAGTGGACCGCTTCATGCCCGATTGCGGGTTTAAGTATTACAAATACTGTCCATTATCCCTGGTGGTCCAGTGGACTGCTCACAGCCTGATCACAGGCATATGTGTTAAAATACCATCCATTATACCTGGTGGTCCAGCGGTACCCCTCCCCACCCGCCCACTGAGCCCCACTGCCCTGCTGCCCTCGGTCAGCGGTGGGCGGCAGCACCCCATCTGCCTGCCACCTCGCCACCCACTGACTGACACCGTATGGTAGGGATGTACTCCCATTAGTCCACAGCATGAGCCAATGGGCGTGCAGCCTGTACCGTACTACACAGTCCAGATATGTTCACATATTCATGATTTAGAAAAATTGGAGTGTTAGGTGAGATCCTATTTACTTGGTTCAATTTTTTCATAACAGTATCCCTTATTTTACAGGTAGTTTGAGTAGTAAAAAAAATCTGGTTACTTCTTAATGGACTTCAAGGTATGAAATATATGTTATATATTTAAATGGAGTTAGGGATCATTCTAATTGGCAATTAGCCTGATAAAGTTCCCGTTGACACCATTCATGTATTATTGACAGATTTGCCACTAAATAATAATGAAAGAAATTTGGTAAGGACAGACCACTCTCAAATTTATAAAGATATAATTTTTCTAGTTTAAGTCTGGGTCTTTTACCTTTCCATAAAAATGTTTTTATTATTTTTTCCATTTTTTTGAAAAAAATATTATTTATCAAAATAGGAAGTGTCTGGAATAAAAACAGAAATTTTTGTAATGTATTCATTTTAATAACGTTGACTCTTCCAATCAATGTTAGGGGTAATAATTCTCATTTATCTACCTGAAGCTGTGTATTAATAATTAGAGGTTCAAAATTGTTTTGAAAAATTTGCTCATTACTATTGTCCAAATATACACCGAGGTATTTTAGTTTGGAAACTTTTCTAATTCTAGGATTAACAATGTTATTAAATGGGTCAGACTGTTTTTTTGATTCTATTAATTCAGTTTTATTCCAATTGATTTTATATCTGGAGTATTTACCAAATTCATCCAATATGTGGTTGAGTTCTTCATAAGAATTGTTTAAGTTATCTAAGTAGATCAATGCGTCATCTGCATATAAGCTAATTTTGTGTTCTACATTACCCACCAATAACCCCTTAATGTTATTATTTGTTCTAATTAGCTTTGCTAATGGTTCAATAACCAAAGCAAATATGAGAGGGGAAGGGGCAACCCTGTCTAACTCCTCGATATAGAGAAAAGGTATTTGAAATGTCATTGTTAGTTTTAATTCTGGCTGTAATATTATTGAATAATATGTCTATCCAGGATTGAAATCTTGGTCCAAAATTCATAGCTTTAATTAAGGCTTTTATATATCTCCATTCAACCCGATCAAATGTTTTTTCTGCATCTAAAGATAATTATGAGTAGTCACTTTCTTTAAATTTTTCAATTAGATTTAGAGTTATTCTTACATTTGTTCTGAGATGTTGATTTTGTATAAAGCCATTTTGATTGGAATGTACAATTTGAGATAATATTTTATTCATCCTACTTGCTAGAACTTTTGTCAAGATTTTAACTTCTGAATTAATTAAAGAAATTGGTTGATATGAAGAGGTCATTGTGGGATCTTTATCTTTTTTTTAAACAATAATATGGTTGCTTCACATGCAGATGGATTTATTACTTTATTACAGATCATATAATCATATAGGATTTTTAAATGAAGAACAATTAGATGACTCAATTTTTTATAAAAGTCCATTGGTATTCCATCTGGACCAGGTGCCTTACCAGAGGGAAGTGTTTTTATTGCAGTTTCAATTTCAATCGAAGTGATCTGTTGATCCAATTGATCTCTATGGTTATCTTCAATGAAAGATATATCCGTATTCATTAAATATTGTTCAATATTTATATCTGCTGTAATTAACTGGGAAGTATAAAGCTTTTTAAAATAGTCAACAAATGTTTTGTTTATTTGTTGTGGGTATGATATTAAAGTCCCTTTTTCATCCTTAATCTTGGTTATGATATTATGAGCTTTCTCTTTTTTTAACTGCCAGCTTAATATTTTGTCTGGTTTATCTCCCAGTGCAAAATATTTTTAATCTGGTGTTTAGAAGTTGACGCTCTGCTTCCATAGTAGTAATTTTGTTATATTCGTTTTTAAGTTCAAGAACTTCTTGTAATGTATGGAGATTTTTATTAATATTATACTCATTTTCTTTCTGTAATATAGATCTCTCTAAAATTACAAGCTTTTGTTATTTTAGCTTTTAATTTTTTTGCATTATACCAGATGCTTATCTCTCTCACATAGTCCTTAAAGGAATCCCAGATCATTATTGCTGGTACATCTCTATATGTATTTACTGAGAAGAATGTTTCTATTTCAGATGTCATTTTAGGGATAAACTGTATATCTTTGAGAAGGAAATTATTAAATCTGAATAAGTTATATTGTTTAGGTGATCTAAGTTGTATAATCATGATAACAAGTGCAAGATCTGATATATGTATAGCTCTATATTCTATTTTAGTAATTAAATCTAATACAGTTTCTGATATTAGAAAGAAATCAATTCTGGAGTAGGTCTGATGAACAGAGGAAAAAAATGAGTATTGTCTTAGTGAAGGGTAAATATGATGCCATGGATCTAATAAATGATAATCTTTCATAAACTGTAAAAAAAATTTGCAGCTGTTTGTAATGGAGAAACTATTAAATTTGATTTGTCTATAGCTGGATTGAGAACTAAATTAAAGTCTCCACCAATAATCAATGGTGATTTGTATGTACCTGCTAATAAAAATAAATTAATATAGAAATCCGGATTATTTTCATTAGGACCATAAATATTAAGTAAAGTAAACATCACACCTTCTATCAGGACTTCACAGCATATAAATCTGCCGTTGGGGTCAATATTTTCCTTTAATATAGAGATTCCCAGATTGTTCTTAAAAAAAGATTGCCACCCCACCCCCCAGCATTATATCTATATGGAGCATTAATTGCTCATCCCCATTTATTATCATAGAATTGGAAGTCTACTGGAAGTAGATGTGATTCCTGCCCCATTAATACATTTGCTGATATGTTGTTCACATAATTAAATATTTTTTTACCTTTCACTCTATCCCTTATTCCCTTAACATTCCATGTTGTGATTTTCAATTGACTCATCTTGGCAATGCAAAAATATCATATAATCCATAAGTAATAATGACAAAGAATAAAGAAAAAGAAATACATACATTTCTTATTTTACATATTTTAACCCCTAGAACTATACCTGTCTTATTCTGATATTCCATTTTATTTTTTATTTGTTTCCCTTCACCTACCAAAGTGACCCTTAACCCCCACCCCCTCCCTCTTAATAACTAACCTAACTCTTACCATCGGTCCAGACCTCCTTATATGTGGTATTATCAAAATGGTAAATAAAAGATTGTCTAGCCTAGGTTTACCCTCTAGTACACCTATCTTAGTAGCCATGAACGAGGAGTGTTGGAGTGTGTGAGTGAAGCAAGTGGGACTTGCTCCTCCTTTAGCCTTTAGAATAGAGCATTATTCATCCGGTGAACTATATATATTTTTACCTGAAGTAGCCCAAGTAACCCAAAAAAAACCCAAAAACATTTTTTGCAGTTTATTTAGTATTCAATTTAGTATTCTCTATTATTGGGTGTATATAATTATATTCATAGCTTGGTTCGCCACTTAAGGGCAAGGCCCCTGTTGTTACCTTCATGAACACCCCCCAAAAAAAAGGAGATGGAGAAGCTATTTAGTTCACATCATAACTACAAAATCTGTGCATCCTAATCATTTGAAATTTCTTCAAACTGAGATCATGTTGCCAAAATCGAATCTTTGTAGAATTGTGTTGTAAGAAAAGATTCTGCTTTTTTATAATCTGTAAAGTAATGCATTTTACCATGCCAAAAACCAAAAAACAAAGCTTAGCTGGTGGTAAAATTAAAAAGTGGATCCCCATTTCTTTCAAAATAGTTTTTGCTTTATCAAAACTTTTTCTTGAAGTGACTGTTTCACCACAAAAGTCAGGGAAAGCAGAAAATGTCATTCCTTCAGCTGTGAGGCCTTTTTCAATCCTGGCTATTAACATAGAAACATAGAAACATAGAAACATAGAATGTGACGGCAGATGAGGACCGCTTGGCCCACCTAGTCTGCTCATTTTCCTACCTGACAGATAAGCTGCAGATCCTAATTAACCAACAGCTTACTTCCTCCTACCCCCCACTAGGACTGCCTTATGCCTGTCCAATGCATTCTTGAATTCCCCCACTGTTCTTGACTCCAAAACCTCCTCAGGGAGGCTGTTCCATGCATCCACAACCCTCTCTGTGAAAAAATACTTCCTCACATTACCTCTGAGCCGTCCCCCCTCTGTCTTCAAATTGTGCCCCCTTGTTCTTGCACATCTCTTTTTCTGAAAGATGCCACCCTCTTGGACTTTGTTGATTCCCTTGAGGTACTTGAAAGTTTCTATCATGTCCCCTGTCTCCCTCCTTTCCTCAAGGGTATACATATTAAGCTCCTTTAGTCTTTCTTCGTATGTCTTCTGGTGCAGACCCTGCACCATTTTGGTTGCCCTCCTCTGGACAGCTTCCACTCTGTCTATGTCTTTGCAGAGATGAGGTCTTCAGAACTGCACACAGTACTCCAGATGGGGTCTCACCAACTGCCTGTACAGAGGGATAACAACTTCCTGTTTTCTACTATTGATGCCTCTCCCTATGCATCCCAATATGCCCCCAGCCTTCCTTACTGCCTTCTCACATTGCTTACCCACCTTTAGGTCATCTGATATAATTACCCCCAGGTCCCTTTCCATTTTTACTGTTGACAATATCTCACCCCCCATTGTGTACTCTTGCCCTGGGTTTTTGTTTCCCAGGTGCATTACCTTGCACTTCTTTGCATTTAATCTGAGCTGCCATACATTTGACCATTCCTCCAACCTTGCCAAGTCCCTACTCAATATTTGTAATATTCTCTCCTGATCTTGATAATTATGAACCCTGACATAGACTGGCCTAATTGCGTGTTGCTGTTGTGGGAGATTCAGATGATTTTGATGATATAGTCCAGCTCTATGGGCCCTTTCCAGCAAGATTTTTTCATCTGGATATTTTAGGCCAAGTGCTTGTATCAGAAGTTTTTCAAAGAATTGAGTCAGGCCCCCTTTACATTCAATTCCTTCAGTTATATTTATCAGTCTTAGATTGTTACATCTGGATCTGTCTTCTTGATTAATTAATTTCTGTTGCAGCAATTGAAGTTGTAATTTGCATTCTGACATTTGTTTTTGTAAAGGGGGAACAGTATCTTTCAACTGACTAATTCTATTTTCTGCTTCAGTTGTCTGTTTTGATAGAGAATCTATTTTTGAACCTAAATCTTTTACAGATAACGTAAGTCCTGTCAATGTTTCTGTAACCAGATCAAAACCCTGTTTGATATCTCCTTTAATCTCTTCTCTAACTTTATTGATCATTTCTAGTCTATATGCAATTTCTTTTTGGGTTATTGTGGTATTTTCATGCTCATTTTCCCCTGTATTCTCTAATATAACTGTTGAAAGTGATAAATGCCTTTCTGTATCTGTACAGGTCACTTTTGCATTAATTAGAGACAAGGTATCTGATATTTTATGTCCAGTATTCAGTTGTATTCCTTCATTTTGAGGTAAATAAGAGATTTGCCTTACCTCGGCAGGTTGAGGGTGTGTCGGTAAAGTCGCTGCCGCCATCAGTAAGGAACTCTCGCTTTGAGTCAGAAGTTTTGTTGTCTGTGGAACCCTTTCCTCGACGTTGAAAAAAATCATCACCTCCTGTTGTTCCTCAATCTGGTTCTCCTTCTCCTTCTCGTTGGACATGTTAACCTGGGATTGTAACTGGGTTAGCTCCAGAGGGGACAGCAAATTTGGTATTTTCAAGAGTCCGTGTTCTGACACCAGTAAGAATTATAGTGTTTTTTGTTGAAGCCTCGTTCGAACCACAGGAGGTGTAATCGCTCCCAGGTAATCCAGATGCAGAATCGCGATCTATTGTGGTTTTATTCATGGTTGATTGAGCTTTGTCTTTTGTCCTGGTTCTAGTTTTTTTTCTCTCAGATGCTTCCGTTAGTAATTTGTTTCTTTTGGCTAATTTCGACATGTCAGTCTCTTCCTAATGTTTTCAAAAGTTAGCGCCAAGGGGTGCTCACATTAAGTATTGATGCTTTTAGATTACAGAAGTGTGGAGCTCATTTCCACACATCCATTCCCTCAAGCGGCCATCTTAAGTCTCTCCATTCCAGCATCTGTATTCATAGACTCATAATTTGTAGACTGACCCAGTCTGCCATGGGGCATGTGTTGACATTCATGAAGGAGGGATGGGACAGCAGTATCATAGATGGACATATTATGCTGCCAATAACATGTTACTGTATGATGGTACTGCCCTGCCCCTCCTTCATGAAAGTCTATGTATGTGCCATTGCAGACTCAGTCACTCTAGAAGTGTGAAGTTGGTGGCTTTAATAATTTAATAGCACTCAGTAAAATGCCAGTGCTGCTGGCATCTGGTCTCAGTCAGGTCAGTGTGATACTTTAGGACTGGAGCAGAAATGTAATTGGCTGGGCTAGGGATACAGTGGGAGGGGGTCCAACTGACTAGCCTGGATAACAGTTGCCACAGTGCCACTAGCCAACCATCAAGGTAAGGAGTCAAGTGGGACCATTTGAAATAATACAATTGTTGTAAGAGAACAGGGGAGTTGGCAAAGGTGGGGGGAGGGGGGAGCTTCAAAAGACACTGTTGGCTCCTGGCATAGTGACAGAAGCTGGCAATTTTATATCTTGATTTTACCCTAATAGTCTCTGGGGACTGACAAAAGAGAGAGGTGCATGTGTGGGAAACTAAATACCAACTATCATGAATAATGGAGTCACTTTTTCCTTTCTGTTCCTGTATAACAAATAGTTTATCATTTATGGTACATGGGAAATACTATTTATTACTAGCACACCCCTATTGAATACTGACATTAGGCAACCAAAACAGACATGCAGTCCTAGAGGGAAAACAGATTTCATTCTTTTTTTATATCAGCTATGGCACATGTCAAAGACAAAACCATTTTGAGCCAGACTGCACTGAACTGATGGTGGTGGGAATTCAGAACACAGTGGTCTTCCCTGCCAAGTTTTGTATTGTCCACAGGTAGGAAATATGATTGGGAAATAGGCAGAGAAATTTGGAGAATTGAAAGGTTTTCAGACAGAGGATGAAGAATAATTGAAATCAGATGGCTAATAGTAAAGGCAAGATCTACTGTGTGTATATATACTGTGTGTGTATATACTGTGTATATATATATATATATATATGTATATATATATATATATATATATATATATATATATATATAAATATATATACACACACACACACACACACACACACATATATATATATATATATATATATATGTGTGTGTATATACTTAGTATTCCTAGTGATTTTACTTTGAGACCATGCTTTTGGATATGTTGGTACTTTTCTAACTTGGCAGCTGATGGAATTGAAAATATGTGTTACTTTCACTTAATTAGTCATCAGGAATTATCAGGATATTAGAAACATTTGGACCTCATTTGGAACAAATTAATCCTGCAGTCATACTTTTGAGATGGACTTTGTCTGTTGGATAAACTATGTGGATTCTCTGTGACTCTTACCCGTCTGCTTAATCAACATGTTTAGTTTTAAAAATATGCTAAAATATCTAGAATGCTGTTTTCTGATAAAACTGCTTAAATGTTTATTTGAGGATGGCATGAAAGCTAAACAAAATACTTTTTTAATATTGTTTAGGCTCTAATTTTGATACACTAAGATAACGAATTTATTAATTTGATTGTTAAGAGCCTTGTGAATAACAGGCAGTTGTGGACTAACTTGACTATTGAAAAGTCATGAGACCCACAACCCTTTGATAGGGAACCAGACATTCTTATTCATTTCAGTTAGTAACTAATTTATACTCTTTCTGCATCTTGGGTTTGTACCTGCACATGTCAAAAGAACCTGCTAAAACATCTAAAGAAATAGAATAGAGGGGGAGGGGCAAGATGGAGATCAGGCTGGGTTGCTGTCTGTTTGGGCTCTGATTGAGCTGCTATGTTTTACGTTCCCAAAATTTTTACATAGGACAAGAAGAATCCTCATTACTCTGGAAGTGACTATTTATCCAGAGTGAAGCATTTCAACAAATATTTTAATATACTTTGTTGGAAGTAAGTAAGCCCTATCACTACTTAGGATCGAGGTGTAGGGCATAAGGTTAGTAGTAGTAGTAGTAAAAATCTTTTTTTTTATACAGGAAAAATAAAGTTGGTACATTTCATGTCACACCTTAGGACCAAGATCCTGTTTTCAAGATGGTCCTATATTGAAGTTTTAAGGTACAGACAAAGAACAGAAACACGTAATATACAGTAAATTTGGTAACAGTTAAAATGATAAACATTCATTTATAGTAAAACATATAACAGATTAATCAATTGTTGAGATTAACAGGAGTGTGTAGCTAGATGTGCAAAATCTCAGCCATTGCACATGCATCTACAGGATAGTTCCTTCTCTAAATGAGTGATAAAACTCTTTACTGATTTGACAGATTTAACTTGATCACTAATGTTAGCCTAAGTAGTTATAACATTATATGAGAACGTCATTTCTCCATATTTGTTTTTAGTTTTAGGTAATCTCAATTCCCTGGAAAGTTTATTTCTTTTTTCAGATATAAACATTGAGAATTTCTTGTTATTTTGTACATTTGATTTGCCCAAACTAATTTTTGTTTCTGTTCCAATGAGAGTCAATTTAGTTATTGGTATATTAAACAATGATGGGTTTTATAATCACATCTAAAAACAAAACAGGCCATTCTATTATATAACACATCTGACTTATTGAGGTGGGTTTTGTTTGCCATACCATAAATATGGCTTCCATAATACACATGTAACCCCCCCCCAACAAATGGGGGTTCCCGAAAAGTCTTCTGCGAGCTTGCCTAATTGCTCACTGATGGGCTGGTGTCCGGCACTATAGCCATTTAAATGGTGATGCTAGAGAGTGCCTGTAGAGCCTCTGTGTACTGTCTCCTTAAGAGCTGCCTGACTGCAGTTATATTTGATCTGGGAGGGGGATGAGTGTTTCCCTGCTCGAGTCCCACCCGGGCTGCTTGATAATCACTCTGCTTCTGCCATCGCTAATTGCACAGAGGGAGCTCTGTTAGAAGATGTGCTCGTTTACTGATTATGTATTAGGGCAGTAATAATATTGTAGTTTGTTCTAACCTGCCTTCTTTTCAGCGAGGGGTGTTCTGCCTATCTCCACCATCTTGGTCCTGAACTGCTGAATTGGACCAATCAGTACTTTGGAACTCTAAAATGGAGCCTGCCTGAAGAGGCTGTGTGGAGTAAAAACTTTGGAATTGTAGTTTTGGACTGTTGGCACCTTTATGCAACTGAAGGGGGAGCTTTTGCTTTGACTGACAGCCGAATGAGCCAACCAAACTTTTTGAATCTGAGGGAAATCCCCAAGCTGCCTGCTGTTTAGGGCAGATCTAAGTTGGAAGTGGAGAGAGCAACAGCTCAAGATAGTTCGAGCAGCCATCTGCAAAGTTTCGTGTGGGAGAACTTTGGAAAGGCCTGATTTATGGCCTACATGTCCGTCTACTACCCTGAGAGGGAGAAGGGAATTATTTCGGACTGAATCGGATCTTGTGAGGATGAAGTGCACTGCCAAAGTTTGACCAGGCTCAAACCTGAAGGGGACCGAAGATTTTGCTGAATGCGATCAGCATGCCAGGACTTCCAGACACCCTGCAAGCTCCCGGTTTGTGCAGAGATTTTACGATCATGACCAGAGAGCAGTTTGCCTGGTACAGCAGATTTTCCTTACATGTAAAAGTGCTGTGAATTAAAAGTGGGTTGTGAGTTGGTTCCCCACTGTGTGAACTGTGTTCTGCTTGTTAGAAGCTGTATCCAGCCCATTTGGACTGCATCCGCTGTTATCTCCTTTTGGCTGGGCCTTGCCACGAGGGCCTTGCCAAACTCCCCCACTGCACAGAAAAAAGCCATCAACGAGATACCTGCCTAGGGATCAGCCCCCTACTCCACGCTTGAACAGGAAGGCCCTGCTTCTCCTGGCACTCCAGATTGACCACCTGCTGTCTCGATTTTCATCCAGTCTTGGATATTGTGAGTAACCATCAGGGTAGCTCCCTGCAACTACAGTTTAATCTAAGTGTGTCATCAGATTTCTTGGTTATTTCTCTTTCTTCATGAACTGAGCCATCTGGCTCCGGATTACAAGTAGTGTGTTTTGTGCAGGTTGTTTTTTCCATCACAGGGCCCCTACCAGCTGCAACGCCAGCCTACCCTGGGCAACGGTCCTGGCTAGCCCACCTTTCCTCCACCTGGATACCCAGAGGGTGTGATTGTGTTAGGGACTCTGAATGCATGCACAGCTGTGTGATTAATAGAACATTTAAGCTAATTAACCTGATTACTCCCCTCCCTTGTTCAAATCTCCTGAATAAATCAGATCTACCTTTTTCTGCATTCAACTTGACTGTGGTCCCAGTTTGTGCTCAAAGTATTGTACTGTTGCTATTTGCTTTGTCTAACCTTGTTTCACAGGGTGTCCCCAGGGTCAAACCAGAGGAACCAGCCCTGGTGGTAAGTGCAACCAGTGTGGGTACTTTCAAGTTGCAAGAGAAAAAAAAACAGAGGAAAGAGTAAGGATTGAAAACAGTTAAGGGGCCAGAAATAAGACATGATTGGAGTGGTGCAGTGCAGTGGCTGTGGAGCAGCAGTCTCCCGGGAGATGTTCTGGTGGATGTGGTGTTGTCCCATCTGCAGGCACCTCTCTGGGCTGAGGGAGGAGGTTGCTCATCTCCAGGCTGAGTTGACCAGGATTTGTGGGACCTCTTCCATCCAGGGACCACCAGTGCCACTGCCTCCCTCAGAGGTTGCCAAGAAAGAGGAGCGTTGGACCACAGTGGGCTCAGAGAGGTGAGGTGGTGGAACAGAGGTGCATCCCTCCAGTTGTACCTCCACACCCTATGCCATTCTGGCAAGTGTGGTTCCTCTATGGAGGCACCCAGTGGAGACCAAGGAGGATGCTGGGAACCTCCACAAAGGAGACCCACAGAAGGGTGGCAGAGGACCCTGCAGGAAGGAAACAACTCCTGGTGGGGACTCCATTGTTAGGAAGGTAGAACTGGGGAGGAAGGGAGGGAGGTAAGGTGCCTGCCTGGTGCCATGGCTTGGAGGACAGGGAGCGATCCTCAGGATTGCTGGAGCAGCTGCACAGGGAGGGAGCTGGATGTCATTGTCCACCTAGGGACAAATGACCTGGCTAAGAAAGGGATTAGAGAAGTGCAGGAAGAGTTTGTGGAATTGGGGAGGGCCTCAGTCAAGTCAGCACGCACGGTAACCTTCTCGGAGGTGCTGCCCATCTATGGCATAGGAGAGGCTAGGGTGTTCCGCACCATGGGATTCAATCAGTGGTTGAAAAACTGGTGGTGAAGCTCAGGATTTGGCTTCATTGGGGACTGGGGTCCACCTGGAGTGATGCAAGCCATACTGGCATGATGGGCTGCATCTGTCCGGAAGGGAACCAGGATCCTAGGTGATAGGTTTAAATGCTTCATTGGCAAGCCTTTAACTAGCCAAGGGGGAGGCACTGGAAAGGAGCAGGAAATCTAGCCCCCATATAATCACGGTAGTAGTGCAAACACCAACATAGAGGTGTGATAGGGAGAAGGGCAGGGTAAATGGAGAAAGTGACAAAGGCAAGAAGGACAGGGATGGGGCAAAGGAGTAAGGCCATCAGGAAATGGAGGGTAATGAGTACCAATGCCTGGGCAACAAGCTCCCTGAACTGGTGGCTTTGATGGAAGAGGGATGCCTGGATATCGTAGCAGTCACAGAAACATGGTACACAGAGAACCATGACTGGGATGTTAACATACCAGGGTACATAACCTACAGGAGAGACAGGCAGGGGAGAAGAGGGGGAGGAGTAGCTCTCTATGTAAAGGAAGGGATAAAAGCAACTGAACAAAAGAGTAAACAGGGAGGAGAGGAGGCACTGTGGGTCACCTTGAGACTGGAAAGGGCACCACAATCCCACACAGGGTTAGTGTACAGACCCCATGTCAGGGGAAGGAATGGACAAGGATATGATAGAAGGAATTCTTAGAATGGCAGAGAAAGGGAGATACTATTGATGGGAGACCTGAATATGCAGATGTTAACTGGAGCACATTTGCTGCAGCCACATCCAAGAGCAGGGCCATTCTTGATGCCCTACAGGTGGCAGGCATTAGACAGCTAGTTTCAGAACCCACTGTGAGGGAGCAATCTTAGACCTGACTCTCAAACGGGGCAGTGAGAGGATCTCAGATCTAGAAGTGGGTTGCCATCTGGGGACAAGTGACCATCAAACAGTGTGGTTCATGTTAAACTCAGCTACAGAGTCAAGCCATACAAAAGTGAGGGTACTGGACTTTAGGAGGGCTGACTTTGGCAAGATGGGAGAGTGCCTCAGAAAAGCACTAGCAAACAGGCTAGAAGGAGGTGTGGAGCAACAATGGGGAATCATCAAAACTGCCATCACAGAGGCAACAAGCCTTTGTGTGAAGCAAATAAACAAATCAAAACAAAAGAAAAAGTCACTATGGTTCTCAAAAGAGGTGGCTGTGAAAGTCAGGAAGAAAAAGATAGCATTCCGGAAGTATAAGGAAACACAGAAGGAGCAGGACAGAGAGCTGTACCAGTTAAGGCAGAAGGAAGCAGGGAGGGAAGTCAGAATAGCAAAGGCCCAAACTGAGGAAAAGATAGCCAACTCATTTAAGAAAGGGATAAAACCTTTTATAGGTACATCAGCAAGCTGAGAAAGACAAAGGAGGATAGTGAGGCTGAATAGAATGAACGGTGGGTGGGCAGAGGGGACAGTGAAAAGCAGGATACTGAATGAATATTTCTACTAGTATTCACAAAGAGGAGGGAAGTGCCTAATCCAATTAACAGAAGCTACTCTTGATAGGGGGTCGATCCTAGTCCTTTCACAGAAGAAAGGGTTCTGCAAGAACTCCTAAAACTGAAGGTGGACAAAGCAATGGGTCCTGATGGAATTCACCCCAGAATTCTAAAAGAATTGAGGGAGAAACTAGTGAAACCACTGGCTACTCTTTTTAACAAATCATGGGAGGATGGTGGTACCCGAGGACTGGAGGAAGGCGGATGTGTTCTCCTTCACAAAGTGGGACCAAGACAGAGGCAGGAAACTACAGACCTGTCAGTCTGACCTCTGTGGTAGGAAAGTGATGGAGTCACTTCTGAAGGAAAGAATAGTTGAGTACCTAGAGACCAGTGGAGCACAGGACCCAAGGCAGCATGGATTCACAGCGGGAAGGTCATGTCAGATGAATCTAATAGATTTCTTTGACTGGGTGACCAAAGTAGTAGACCAGGGAGGGGCTGTGGACATGGCCTACCTAGACTTTAGCAAGGCATTTGACACAGTCCCACACAAAAGATTAATAGTCAAATTAACCAGCCTGGGAGTGGGTCCCAGGGTGGTAGCCTGGGTAAAACATTGGCTGCACAACAGGACACAGAAGGTAATTGTAAATGGAGTCAACTCTGAAGAAAGAGAGGTTACTAGTGGGGCACCGTAGAGGTTCAGATGAGTCCAGTCCTTTTAATGTCTTCATCAGTGACATTGCAGAGGGACTGGAAGGAAAGTATGCCTTTTGCAGATGACACAAAGATCTGCAACAGGGTTGATACACAGGAGGTGTGGAAAGGATGAAAAGGGACTTGGCAGGTTGAGGAATGGTCAGAAGTATGGCTGCTAGGATTCAATGCAAAGAAGTGCACAATAATGCACCTGGGAAACAAGAACCCAGGGAAGAAATACACAATGGGTGGGAGGTAGTAACAACAACAAAAAGGAAAGGGACCTGGGGTAATCATATCAGATGACCTTAAGGTTAGCAAGCAATGTGAGAAGGCAGTAGGGAGGCTGGGGTATACTGGGATGTATAGGGAGAGGCATCAGCAGCAGAAAACAGGAAGTTGTTATCCCTCTGTACAGACAGTTGGTGAGACCCCATCTGGAGTACTGTGTCCAGTTCTGGAGCCCCCATCTCCGCAAGGACATAGACAGGATAGAGGCAGTCCAGAGGAGGGCAACAAAATGGTGCAGGGTCTGCAAGAGAAGCCATATGAGGAGAGACTAAAGGAGCTTAATATGTATACTCTTGAGGAAAGAAGGGAGAGGGGGGACATGATAGAAACTTTTAAGTACCTCAGTGGAATCAACAAAGTCCAAGAGGTAGCATCTTTCAGAAAAAGAGACTTGCAAGAACAAGGGGACACAATTTAAAGATAGAAGGAGGGCAGTTCAGGGGCAATGTGAGGAAGTATTATTTCACAGAGAGGGTAGTGGATGCATGGAACAGCCTTCCTGAGGAGGTTGTGGGGTCTAAAACTGTGGGAGAATTCAAGAATGCATGGGACAGACATAAGGTAATTATTGTGGGGGGTAGGAAGAAATAGGCTGTTGGTTAACTAGGATCTATGGCCTATCCTGTAGGTAGGGAAATGGGCAGACTAGATGGGCCAAGCGGTCCTTATCTGCCGTCAAAGTCTATGTTTCTATGTTTCTATGTGTATCAGGGGTATTCTGAACATAATTATTGTGCAGTATTTAGGCCACTAGCAGGGAAAGAGGAGGGGTTACAGAGTCCTGGAGGGCTGTGCCCTGGTTAGTTTAACCACTACCATCCCCGACCTCTGGGTGGAGGCACCTGTTACAGAACCTAGGCCCCTTTATCTGCTACTAGCCAATCAGGCAGGGGTAGTAGCCCTTGGGATAGCACCACCTAGGGGTTATATCTTGGAGGCACCACTGGAATTAGTGTCCTCTAGTGGCCAAAGGACAGAATTACTCTGATATGTTCAGATTTGGTAAGAAAATGGAGGATTTTGCTATGCCCAAGCTAAAAATCACCCCCCATAAGCTGTTAGTGCACCGAATGATGGGGTGGAGTGAGGGTGAGGGGTTAGATCCCTAACAGACCCTACTGTTACTGGATGTTCCATTAGGGACCACAAATTCTAGTATTATAGAAGCTGTGGAACATGTCAAATATTTGGGCAAAGCTGAAGTGAAAGGGAGGGATTCAGACCTGTTTGAACAGATTATGATAGTTTTACTCTCCTGCAGTTTTCCCATAGATCCAGAGAAGGTACCCCCTGTTATTCTACCAGAAGGGACCCAGAGGGAGTGGAGGGTCATTCACCTGCTTAGTGATCTGGCTACCCCAGGCGGGACTCCCAGTATAGAGGGGATTAAGAACAAGCTGCTCAAGTTATTAGCGTCTGAAGGATGACCCACTCAAGAGCTAGTAAAGGTGCTAGACCTTTCAGAGGAACACATGCCATTGCAATCCCCTGCCATGTCTCCTGCTTCCCCTGAGTTCCCTTGTAGTCCCCTCCCCCATAGTAATTCCATCTGTGTGTTTAGACTCTTACTGTAAACTCAGACTTTTCTCGGGTACCATCCTGGTGCCTATGGGGAGGATGACCTTGAAATATGGATGGACTGTGCTACCCCCTTGGTACAGGAATGGAAGTGCTCTGAGGGGGAAAAAAGAAAGAGACTTATAGAAAGCTTAAGGGGCCCTGCACTGGAGGCTATCCACTTCTCACAAGCCACTAGCCCAGAGGCTACTGCAGCTGAATACCTCTCTGCATTGGAAGGAGTGTTTGGGAGCACAGAGTCGGGAGATGATTTGTTGTGGAAATTCAAGTCTGCCAAGCAATGGGAGAATGAGAAGTTGTCTGAGTTTGTTATCAGAATTGAGAAATCTCTGCAGAAGGCCCACAGGAAAGGAGGGGTGCAGGCTAAGGAACTGAACTGGGTCAATTGGACCATATTCTCAAGTCAGCCAGGTACTCCAGTGTGATGATGTTAAAACTTAAGCTGCAAGACAGGAAGCCTAATCCTCCCGAGTACTGTCACCTTATGAAAGAGATTCGTGAGGCAGAGAATGATGAAGAGAGCTAGGAGCCCTATGCTGGGGTTGTTGGTACCTGCCAGGCCCCTGAAAGAAGTGATGCAGATGAGGTGCAGCAGCTGAGTGAGCTAATTAAAGAGTTGACAGAGGCAGCCAGAGAACCTGATCTTTATCAGGCATCCCCTGAGACAAAAAGTGGGGTGGGGGTGCATGTTGTTTCTTCAGAAACCCGGACTGAGGGTAACCTATTGGAAGAAGTACGAGAGTTGAGATCCCTGGTGGGGGACCTACTATGAACCACACAAACCCTCAAACATGGTGGAAGTCCAGAGGATCAAGAATGCAAATAACAAGTCAAAGAAGAACCGCGAAGTGCCCCTGATGTGCCCAAACCGGGAGATGGCCCGCAGCCCCCCAGAGACCCTAGAGAACCCACCTTTTGCTACCATTGTGGGGAGGATGGACACACCCATTTCTTTTGCCACTCACCAGAGAATCTGAGGAAGGTCACTACAAGACTATTAGCCTTGATTCGACGGAACAACAACCGGCCGCCAGGTGGAGCTACTTGAAAAAGTTACTCTTCAAAGGCCACTGCCAAATCAACATCTAAGTCTGCACCACCTGAATGGTCTGAGGTGGTGGATCCTTTGATGGAAACAACAGTGAAGGTGAATGGTGTGTCCACCCGGGCCATGCTTAACAGTGTGTCTCAAGTGGCTATAATGTTTCAAGACTGGTATCGGAAGCACCTGTCTGATGTGTCCCTACAGCCCTTGGAAGGTTTGCATGTCTGGGGGTTGAGTGAGAAGTCGTATCCGTACTTCGGGTATATTTGGATCTGGCTGTCTTTCCCAACCTCAGTGGCTGAGGTGGATGAACAAGTCAAGACCCTGGCCTTAGTGTGTCCTCCTACTGGACTGTATGATGAGGTTCCCCTGTTAATTGGGACCAATGCTCATACATTTGGGAGGCTGGCACAACTCTGCTACTAGAAACAGGGACGCCAGATTGGGAGGGCTCTAAGAATTCCGGCTCTGATCAAAAGGGCCTATGAATTGCAACAGAATCCTGAGGAGGTAGACCAGGATGAGCCAGTAGGGGTTGTGTGGAAGAAGGATCCCGATTCAATGGTGCTGGCTCCTAATGCTAAGTGTACCCTTCAAGGGGAGGTCCGCCTACAGAAAAATGTCAAGAATAAGATACTGATGTTGGATGCACCAGGCAATGCAAAATTGCCAGAAGGTTTATTGATCAAGCCTAGCATCTTGCCAACTCATACTCATGCCTACGCACAATGAGTGATGGTCCAGATTCACAATGTGTCAGATCAGGAGATCCAGGTGAACAGAGGCTGCACCCTAGCTATGGTGCACTGTACAGACACTGCAGTGTTGCCCAGCAACAAGCACCTGGGTGAGACTGATAGAGTGACTCCCAACTTGTTTGACTTTGGTGACTCCCCATTGCCCGCTGTATGGAAGACTAGAATTTGCAAGAAACTTGCCCAGAGAAACCAAGTGTTTTCATTGAAGGAATGGGATGTGGGATGTGTCCAGGGTGTGGAGCATCACATACGCCTGCACGATGAACGGCCATTTCGAGAGAGGTCTCGATGCCTAGCTCCAGCAGACATAGATGATGTGAGAAGGCACCTGCAGAAAATGCTTGCAGCTGGTGTGATACAAGAATCCAGGAGCCCATATGCTTCGTCTATTGTGGTTGTGCGTAAGAAGAATGGGTCTGTGAGGATGTGCGTGGATTATCGAACCCTGAACTGGTGGACCATCCCCGATCAATACCCCATGCCCCATATACAAGATGCTCTGGACTGTCTGAATGGGAGCAAATGGTTCTCGGTGTTGGATCTTCGCAGTGGATACTACCAGATTCCGATGGCCCCGGAGGACAGTGAGAAGACAGCTTTTATTTGTCCCTTGGGATTCTATGAATTTCTGAGAATGCCACAGGGGATACTTGAGCACCCCTGCCACCTTTCAGTGACTGATGGAATGTGCGGTGGGAGATATGAATCTGCTGGAATGCCTGGTGTACTTGGGCGACGTCATTGTGTTCAGAAGCTCCTTAGAGGAGCATAAGAGCTGACTGTTCTAGACCGACTGGAAGATTTAGGCCTCAAGCTGTCCATTGACAAATGCCAGTTTTTCCAAACCTCTGTGAAGTATGTGGGGCACATAGTGTCTACAGAGGGGATAGAGACTGATCCCAGTAAAATTGAAGCTCTGACCACATGGCCCCAGCCCCACAATCTGAAAGAACTACAATGCTTCTTGGGGTTTTGTGGCTACTACTGCAGGTTCATAAAAGACTATTCCAAGGTGATTCGCCCACTCTTGAATCTTACCCATGGTTACCCTCCCACAAATCATAAATACAAGAAAGGGGCCACCCAAGGACCAGAGAAAGTATACTTCCATTCAGGTGAACTTTTCAGGCCCTACTGGATGCCTGACTGTGAAGCAGCCTTCCACAAAATCATATACCAGCTCACTCATGCCCCCATCCTCACCTATGCCCATCCCACCATACCCTATGTGCTGCATACTGACGCTAGTCTATAGGGTTTGGGAGCTGTGCTGTATCAAGATCATGAAGATGGTCTGAGACCCGTGGCTTTCGCTAGTAGGAGTCTGACCCCATCAGAGCGAAACTACCCTGTACATAAGTTGGAGTTCCTTGCGCTAAAATGGGCCATCGTTGACCAGTTTCATGAATACCTCTATGGGGCACAGATATTGGTGAAGACTGACAATAACCCATTGACCTATGTGCAGACTTCAGCTAAGTTAGACGCCACAGGGCATAGGTGGCTTTCTGCGTTATCTACCTATGATTATATTGTTGAATCAGGCGTGAATCATATTGATGCTGACGCCCTCTTACGAAGGCCCACTTCCAAGATTTACTGGGTCAGACTTTCTGAACCTGACATCCGAGCATTGTGCCAAAAGCTTGATAGAGATGAACAGATGTCCTGCGGATGCAGTGGACTGCTTAGTAGATTGCTTGGGCCCTTCTGATGCCTGCATACCAGCAGCGTATTGTCACTTCTCTGCTCTATATATTAGTACACTACCTCAATTCAACAATGACAGCATTCAGTGGGCTCAATCCCAAGATCCTATGATTCAGCCAGCCCTTGATGCCCTCCGTGCAGGGAAAGATGTGTCCAAGTTGCGTTCCTCTGACTTGCAAACTGCTTTATTGTTTAAAGAAGGCCCCAGGCTGAAGCTGCTTAATCAGTTGTTGTATAAAGAGATAGTAGATCGGGGTGGCCAATTAACATAGAAACATAGACGTTGATGGCAGATAAGGACTGCAAGGCCCATCCAGTCTGCCCATTTCTTTTTTCTACCTTATAAATGTGCCATTGGCCTTTGCTCTGTCAATGGCCTATCTATTCATACTCATCTGTATTGCTTCCTTATGCCTATCCCATGCCTGTTTAAAGCCCTGCACTGTATTCATATCCACCACTTCCTGAGGTAGGCCATTCCATGCATCCACCACCCTTTCTGTGAAAAAGAACTTCCTCACGTTACCCCTTAATCGGCCTCCCTCTAATCTCATGCTGTGTCCTCTTGTCCTGCTATTTTTCTTATATTGAAACATGTTAGACTCTTTCACCTTGTTAATGCCCTTAAGGTGTTTGAATGTTTCGATCATATCACCTCTCTCCCTCCTTTGCTCTAGGGTATACATATTGAGCTCCATTAATCTGTCCTCATGCTTTCTGATGCAGTCCCT
Source organism: Neoceratodus forsteri (assembly GCA_016271365.2). Classification (NCBI taxonomy): domain Eukaryota; kingdom Metazoa; phylum Chordata; order Ceratodontiformes; family Ceratodontidae; genus Neoceratodus; species Neoceratodus forsteri. The sequence continues at coordinate 163,172,230 of CM028132.1, read as the reverse complement.
GCACCATTTTGCTGCCTTTCTCTGGACTGCCTCAATTTGGTTAATGTCCTTGTGAAGGTGTAGCCTCCAGTACTGCACGCAGTACTCCAGATGGGGCCTAATCAGTGTCTTGTAAAGAGGGATTATTACCTCCCTCTTCCAACCTGTGATACCCCTACTAATACACCCTAACATCCCCCTAGCCTTACCTACTGCTTTAGTAGTCTGCTTGGATGATTTCATGTCATCGGTGATGATGATGCCCAAGTCTCTTTCTTCCCCTGTGACTGACAGCAACTCCCCTCCCAGCCTATAGGTGGCTTCAGAGTTTCTCTTCCCTATGTGCATGATCTTGCATTTCTTTGCTTTGAACCCAAGTTGTCACTCTTCTGACCATTTTTGCTAGTTTATCCAGATCTCTTCTCATTCTGTCCACACCATCTGGATCATCTACTCTGTTGCAGATCTTGGTGTCATCTGCGAACAGACAAACCTTACCCTCCAGTCCATCTGCAATGTCACTGATGAAGATGTTGAAGAGGACTGGCCCCAGGACTGATCCTTGAGGTACCCCACATGTGACTTGCATCTCTTCTGACTGTATACCGTTTACCACCACTCTCTGTTTTCTTCCCATCAACCAGTTTGCCACCCAGTTGACCAACTTCTGACCCACCCGAGCCTACCCAGCTTATTAATCAATCTTCTATGTGGAACAATATTGAAAGCTTTGCTGAAGTCAAGGTAGGTGACATCAACTGCTCCCCCTTGGTCCACCACTCGGGTAACCCAGTCAAAGAAATCTGTGAGATTAGTTTGACAGGACCTTCCTTTTGTAAACCCATGCTGTCTTGGATCCTGTGCTCCTATGGATTCCAGGTGTTGCACTATTCTTTCCTTAAAGAGTGCCTCCATAATCTTGCCCACTACTGAGGTAAGACTGACTGGTCTGTAGTTTCCTGCCTCCTCCCTGCTACCATTCTTGCGGAGCGGGATCACATAAGCACTTCTCCAGTCTTCTGGGACCTCTCCTGTGCTCAGAGACTCACTAAACAGTTCTGATAATGGCTCTGCTAGTTCCACCCTTAGCTCTTTTAGTACCCTGGGATGTATGCCATCAGGTCCCATTGCCTTGTTCACCCTGAACTTATTGAGCTCTTGTAGGACCCTTTCCTTTGTGAAGGGACTAGTGCTCACCTCCCTCCCCCCTGTGTCCATGGTGCTGAGCTGTGGGCCCTGCCCTGCCTTCTCTTCAGTAAATACTGAGCAGGAGTATCTATTTAGTATAGATGCTTTTATATAGTCCTCCTCCTCACACATCCCCTTATCTCCTTTGATCTTAACAATACCCCCTCTGGACTTTCTTCTTTCACTAATGTATCTATAGAAAGTCGTGTCACCTTATTTTACTGTTTGTGCTAGTGCTTCCTCTGTTTGGGCCTTTGCCTGCCTTACTGCCTTCCCTGTTTCCCTTAGGGAAGCTTGGTATGCCTCCCTATCTTCATCTCACTGTGTTCTCTTATATTTCCTGAAGGCCAACATTTTGACTCTGACCTTTTCTGCTACTGTTTTTGTGAACCAAAGTGGTTTCCTTCTTCTTTTGCACTTCCTTTTCTGTCTAACACAATGACAGTAGTAGACAAGCAACAATAGTAGACAAGCAACAATTGGTCCTGCCCACAGCCTTCAAAGATTTGGTACTGAGGTCCTTCCACAATCATATGGGCCACCTCAGTATCGACCGAGCCCTTGACCCAGTACGATCTTGATTCTACTGGCCCAAGTGGTTTATGTTTTCCAGAGTTCACTGCCCAAACTGAGTCTAAGTACCAACACCAGGTTGATTGTTCTGCCTTCTAGGTATAGTGCCCCTGCCCCATCTATCCCCAAGTTAGCTGATAGGGAAGGGCCCCGTCTTACATTGTTCCATGTACAGGAAGTTATTACCTGATTTCGCATAGCAGAGTGTAAATTATCTCTGTGACATATGCATGATATAATTCAGAATGGATATAGTATTGTGAAATGTAAAGAATATTTATAGTAAAAGTTAAGTATGTTGACTGATGCCTGAAATGTTGCTTGCATGACATGCTAATGGTATAGGTGTATAGTATCATTTGCATTTGCAATTATTGTAATGGTACTGACTTGACACGGATGGCAAGTTTTTTCCAGGCAGGGAAGGGTGTAACCCCCCTACAAATGGGGGTTCCCAAAAAGTCTTCTGTGAGCTTGCCTAACTGCTCACTGCCAGGCTGGTGTCCGGCGCTATAGCCGTTAAAATGGTGATACTAGAGAGTGCCTGTAGAGCCTCTTTGTGCTGTCACTTTAAGAGCTGCTTGATTGCTGTTATATTTGATCTGGGAGGGGGCTGAGTGTTTCCCTGCTCGAATCCTGCCCAGGCTGCTGGATAATCACTCCGTTTCTGCCATCGCAAATTGCACAGAGGTAGCTCTGTTAGAGGATGTGCTCGTTTACTGATTATGTATTAGAGCAGTAATAATATTGTAGTTTGTTCTAACCTGCCTTCTTTGCAGTGAGGGGTGTTCTGCCTATCTCCTCCATCTTGTTCCCAAACTGCCGAATTGGGCCAATCAGTACTTTGGGACTCTAAAATGGAGCCTGCCTGAAGGGGCTGTGTGGAGTATAAACTTGGGAATTGTACAGTAGTTTTGGACTGTTGGCTCCTTTTTGCAACTGAAGGGGGAGCTCTTGCTTTGCCTGACAGCCGAATCAGCCAACCAAACCTTTTGGATCTGAGGGAAATCCCCACGCTGCCTGCTGTTTAGGGCAGATCTAAGTTGGAAGCGGAGAGAGCAAAAGCTCGAGATAGTTCGAGCAGCCGTCTGCATAGTTTTGCATGGGAGAACTGTGGAAAGGCCTGATTTCTGGCCTGCATGTCCATCTACTACCCTGAGAGGGAGAAGGACTGAATCCGATCTTGTGAGGATGAAGTGCACTCCCAAAGTCTGACCAGGCTCAAATCTCTGAAGGGGACCGAAGATTTTGCTGAATGCAATCGGCCTGCCGGGACTTCCAGACACCCTGCAAGCTCCCGGTTTGTGCAGAGACTTTGCATTCATGACCAGAGAGCAATTTGCCCGGTACAGCAGATTTCCCTTACATGTAAATGTACTGTGAATTTAAAGTGAGTTGTGAGTTGGTTCTCCACTGTGTGAACTGTGTTTTGCTTGCTGGAAGCTGTATCCAGCCCATTCGGACTACATCCACGGTTACCTCCTTTTGGCTGGGCCTTGCCATGAGGACCTTGCCAGACTACCCCACTGCACAGAAAAAAGCCATCGATGAGAGATCTGCCTTGGGATAAGCCGCCTGCTGTACACTTGAACAGGAATGACACCTCGGTGAATTGTGTGGGCCCTGCTTCTCCTGGCACTCCAGGTTGAGCACTTGCTGTCTCGATTTTCGTCCATCTTGTGTCCAGTCTTGGGTATTGTGAGTAACCATCAGGGTAACTCCCTGCAACTACAGTTTAATCTAAGTGTGTCATCTGATATCTTAGTTATTTCTCTTTCTTCACGAACTGAGCCATCTGGCTCCGGATTACAAGTAGTGTGTGTTGTGCAGGTTGTTTTTTCCATCACAAGGCCCCAACCAGCTGCAACACCAGCCTACCCTTTCCTCCACCTGAGTACCCAGAGGGTGTGACTGTGTTAGGGACTCTGAATGCATGCACAGCTGTGTGATTGATAGAACATTTAAGTTAATCAACCTGATTACGCCCCTCCCTTGTTCAAATCCCCTGAATAAATCAGATCTACCTTCTGCATTCAACTTGACTGTGGTTCCAGTTTGTGCTCAAAGTGCTGTACTGTTGCTATTTGCTTTGTCTAACCTTGTTTTACAGGGAGTCCCCAGGGTCAAACCAGAGGAACCAGCTCTTGTGGTAAGTGCAACCAGTGTGGGTACTGGAAAGGTGTATCAGGGGTATTGCAAACATAATTATTGTGCAGTGTTTAGGCCACTAGCAGGGAAAGAGGGGGGTTACAGTGTCCTGGAGGGCTGCACCCTGGTTAGTTTGACCACTACCAACCCTGACCTCTGGGTGGAGGCACCCATTACAGAACCTAGGCCCCTTAACCTACTACTAGCCAAGCAGGCAGGGGTAGTAGCCCTTGGGATAGCGCCACCTAGGGGTTACACACAACTGGTATTAGTAACTGATTTACAGTGTTCTTACACTTTATCATATTAGTACAGAGGCTTGACCTCCTAAAAGCCCCCAATCTTTTGTTTAGGTTAGTATACAATTTTGTAATGTGTGATTCAAAAGTTAAGTGCTGATTTAGCCATACTCCCAAATATTTATATTCAACAACCTGTTTGAGAATTTCACCTATCAGGGTTCTGATTTCCATAGTTGGATGGACAGTCACATTTTTAGAACAGGTTTTAACAGCATAGTTTTACATTTTTTACTGTTCAAGACTAGTCTAGAATCCTCAAACCATTTACACAGGTGGGAAAAATCAGACTGCAGTTTTTGAGCCATACCATTTATAGAAGGGTCACTAGCCACCATTACTGTATCATCTGCATAAAGATGTGTTTTTGTAATTGAAATAATATCAGTTAGTCGGTTTACATAAATTAGAAATAATGTTGGGCCCAAAATGGATCCTTGAGGAACACCCCTTACTACATGTTGCATATTTGAGTGTTTGTTGCCAATTGCAACAAACTGCCTCCGATCTCTTAGATAAGCCTCAAACCATTTTGTAGCTTCTTCTGATACACCAATGTCCAGAAGTCTTTCACACATGACAACATGATCAACCGTGTCAAAGGCTTTTTATAAGTCCACGAACACCGCACCCATCACCTGGTTAGTGATGATGGGCAAGTGAATTAGCATAGGAGCTTAGTTTTATTGTTTTCAGAGAGAGATATTTACAGGTGTGCTGCTGAGGAATTTTAAATTTCACTCACATGATGCCATCCATCTGTGGCTACGTTGCAGCTGAGAGATGCTGACTGAGTGACAGTTTGGTGTGTGCACAGGCTATTGGAGTAGGAGTTGGAGTTAAAGTGGATTGTTATTTGGAGTGGAGTGGATTGTTATACTGCCTGAGGAGCGGAATCAGTAAAACAGCTGAACTTGTGGCCAGGAATTGTGGGAGGTTGACAGCCATGACCTGCAGTTGAATGGAGTATGGGCAGGAGTTTTTGTCAGCCCAAGACCCTACATTCACTGGACGGAGATTATTTCTGTGAACTTTCCTCCTCGACTTTTTATGGAGAAGCAGTTTTGGCTGTACAGTGTGCTATCTTTTGAGCCAGCTGGCAAGACACCAGTTTCTGTAAGTTCAATAGTTCATGGAAACTGTTTGGTTGGAGCCTAATTTTCTGTTCTATAGCTCTGCTTCACTAATTGTTCTTTTGTATACCATCTTGGCACAGGTGACAGCACTGCTAGAAGGTGTCCAAATAAACTGGAACAGTACTCTGCCTCAGAGAGTTTAATACTACTTTATCTTCGGGACTATTTTTTGGGACCTTTTTTTACCTCAGCAGCATTCTTGTTTGGATTCTCCTGTTGTAGTTTTTAAGAGACTGGGAGGCTGGGGAAGGGGGTTGCATGAGTATATCAGTTATTAGGTTTGAATGGTGGTTAATTGTGAAAATTATACTGTTGTATTAATACTGAGAGTTTGTTGATTGTTTGTGTAGGTTTAGGGTGTTTTATGCTTTTAGAAGGTGGAGTGGGGAAATTTAAATTGGCTGATTTTATATTGGGTGAAACAGCAGTCTGAAGATGTGCCATGGTCTCAGACCCCAGCGGATTTGTTATGCATCATGCCTGCTGCTTGACTTCTGCCCTTTGATTGACCTCCCTTTACCAGCTATGGTGATTAGGCACTGTAAGGAGATTGTGATTGGAAGTGGTTGGGATGGTAGGTGGCAGTGTGCTGAATGTAGAGTGGAAGTGAGCCATATTGGGGTGCTCAGGACCAGGAGGCACCCTGGGGCAAAATGGGGTCTTGAAAGAGGCCAGATGTGTTTGGCATCCATACCCAGGGCTCCCACCGGACTGAGTGGGAAGGCAGTCATTGGGTCAGCAACCTCCACTAGTCCCCTTTTGGGCAGTTCTATACAATGCCAGATTGATTAGGAACAAGATGGCAATTATTGCAGACTTGAGTTCCTCGGTCAATCTGGCCTACATTACGGAGACCTGGTTGGGTGATGATGTGGGTCCAGTTTTGGAGGCATCTATCCCAGCTGGGTTCTTCATAGTGCACTTCCCAAGGAGGGAATGCATGGGTGGGGGTGGGGCCATCTGTTTCAGATCCAATTTAAACTTCTCTGTGCACGTGGTGGATTCCATTTTGTTGTTTGAATGTGTAGCCATGCCCGGGGGTCCAGGTGCAGGATGCAGAATCCTTCTTATGTACTGGCCTCTGGGACGCGAGACTTCATCACTGATAAGGTGTTGGAGTGGCCCAGATGGTTGATTCTGGGTGACTTCACTGCCTGGTTTGATGATGAACTCTTGTGTTTTGGTTATGACTTTCTTCAGATGATGACCTCGCTGGGCCTCACACAAGCTGTTGCTTCTGCTAGGCACAGCCACAGCCATGCCTTGGACTTAGTGTTCTCACTGGGGATTGAGGTCATTGACCTCAAGACTGATCCAGTTTTTTGGTTTGATGATTGCATGGTAGAGTTCTTGTTCGGGGCCCCCCCATTAGTCCCTCCACTGTTGATATAGTCCACTACTGCCCTTTGAAAGGGCTGTCCCTAGAGGGACTGATGGTGGTGCTGGATCTTTCTGGTGTGAGTGGTGCTTGTGGGATAGGTGCGTGTGAGGTGGAGGCAGCCTATCAGCCTATGATAGTGCTGTCTGCAAGGCACTCGACTCTAACATACTAACATACTAAAATGGCAGCAGAATAGGCCTAATGGTCTTTTGTGTCTGCTCATTTGGTCAGCCCCCACCCTGGGAGCTGACCTTGCTGTCCCCCTCGCCTTCTCTGGCTTCTTCCTTCCCAGTTCCGGATATTCTTGCTGCATTGGATTTTGCTTCCAGAACCCTTCCCCTGTACCTGTCCCACCCCCTCTTCAAGCCCTCCACCATCTCTGTCTCCAGCAGCCCCCTGGGCAGCACATTCCATGGTTCCACCACCCTCTCAGTGAAGTAGCACCTCCTCCTTTCTCCCCTGAATCTTCCCCCCTCCAGCTTCCATCCATGCCCTCTAATTGCCCCCTCCTCCTTCCTTTGAAGCACCCTGACTGCTCCTCCCCTACTTACTCCCTTCATGTACCTGAAGACCTCTATCATGTGCCCCCGGTCCCTTCTCTCTTCCAATGTGTACATATTTAGCTCTTCGAGCTTCTCTGTCATAGTGGTTTGTATATGACCCAGGTCTTCTCGCCTGAGACCCCATAGATCGATGGGGTTCTCAGGGAGATGAAGACCAGGGGTCAGAGGTTGGAGTATTGTTGGTGGAGGTCTTGGTCTGAGAAGGACAGATTAGCTTTGAGAATTCACTACAGTGACTATCAACGGGCAATCAGAAATAAGAAGGCAGTGTTCTTGTCTGAGGAGATTGCTGCAGGGAGGAACAGACTCACTATGCTTTTTCAGACTATAGACAGGCTACTCCATCCTGCTTGTCTGCAGCCAAAAGGAGCAGTTTCAGTCATTCAGTGTGAGGGGTTCATTCTGTTCTTCTCTGCCAGGGTGTCCCCCATTTGTGCTGGGATCTCTCTAATGGGGCAGCAGTGGTGAGTCGCATATTCTCAGAGGTACTCCTATTGTCTGGGGTGAATTTAGGCTGGTGGAGGTGGCAGAGGTATGTGAGGTAATTTCAAAGTGGTGACCCATGTACTGTGAACTGGACCCAGGCCTCGCCCATCTCTTAATGGAATGTGTTGAGGATGTTGGTCCAGTATTCGCTGAGATTGTCTGGTGTTCTCTTTCAATGGGATTTTTCCCCATCTCCCTGAAAGAGACCCTGGTGAGGCACCTCTTAAAGAAACCATCTCTTGACCCTGACATCTTGGCAAATTATAGACCAATCTCTAACCTCCCATTTTTGGGTAAGGTTATCAAGAAAATAGTGGCTTTGCAGCTCGAGGCACACCTATGAGCCATTCCAGTCTTGATTTAGGTCCAGGCATAGCCCCAAGATGGCGTTAGTCAGGGTGCAGAATGATCTTCTCAGGGCGAAAGATAGAGGGGACCTGTCAATACTCATTCTCCTCAATCTCTCCTTAGCATTTGACATTGTGGACCATGTAGTGTTGCTGGATCACCTAAGGGAGCTCTGTGGACTCACCAATACTGTCATCAACAGGTCGGAGTCCTTCTTCACAGGCAGGATGCAAAAAGTAGATATGGGGAATTTCTCCTCCAGTTTGAAGCCCCTGCCTTGTGGAGTTTCCCAGGGCTCGATCCTGTTGCCTATGTTGTTCATGGAGTACATGCTTCCCCTAGGTGAGATCATTAGATGGTACAGCTTGAGTTTTCACTGTTACACAGAAGACACCCAGCTGTACATGTCAATTGCTCCCAGGATGAGTGATATGGAGGTGAGATCCAGGACTGGATGTCTTCTAGCAGGCTGAAACTCAATCCTGACAAGATGGAGATGCTTACTGAACCTGGTTGCCAGCAGGATGTGGGTGCTGCAGGGATGGGAACAGGGTTATTCCTTGGCCCTACTCTTTTGGCTGCATCTACTGAGGTCAAAATTCTGGGAATTGTCCTTGACAATGGATTGACACTTGAGGCTCAGGTGTTGTCCATTGTCCAGAGTGTTTTTTACCACCTCAGGAATGTCACCTGGATTAAAGCCTTAATTCCAGCTGATGACCTGCCCTCACTGATTCACACTTCTGTAGTGTTAACACTTGACTACTTTACTGCCCTCTATCTTGGGGGCAGTGGAGGTGTTCTGCATTGCCTGCAGCTGGTGTAGAATGCAGCAGCAGCCCAGGTTGCTGACAGGCCTTCCAAGGTCTTGTCATGTGACCCCAGTCCTGCTCAACCTGCACTGGCTGCCAGTGAGATGGAAAATCATCTTCAAGGTGAGCTTGCTCACCTATAAATCCCTATACAGACTGGGCCCTAGCTATCTGAGTGACCTCCTGACTCCATTCCACCCTGTGCATTCATTCCATTCCTCCACTGAGGGCCTCCTGCAGACCTCTGGAGAATGATCATTTGAGGTGGCAGGACCGGCCCTGTAGAACTCACATACAAGAGCGTTGAGGGAGGCCTCATCGGTGGAGGTCTTCAAACGGGGTCTGAAGGAGCATCTTTTTAGAGAGGTATTTGGGAAATTTATGATTCTCAGGACATAGCAGACTGGTGAACTGATTATTTTTAATGAGGATTTATTCAGGTGTTGTTGTTCATTATTACTTTTATTGATACACTGTATGCTCTTGTACTGATGTATGATTTTTAACTTTCACCTGCCTGAACAGCACCCAGAGCTTTGGAGATAGGGTACTCTATAAATAAAATGTTGCATATTCACTTACTAAATATTGGGCAACAGCACAGTGCACGTGCACAGCGCAACAGTGTAGCATAGTACTAGTACAGTACAGCAAAACAGCACTGGGTGCAAGTGCAACACTGAATATAGCACTGTACACAGGTGCAGAATAAATAGCTCACAGAACAGTGCAAGGGGTGATGGAGGGGTGGCAGAGGTGGACACCAATGAAAGACAGATGAAGAAGCAATGGTATGAAAATGAATTTACGCCACATAAATGGGCAACGGCCCACAAACAAAAAACAGTAACAATAATAAAAAAATGCAACAGTAAAATAAGCATTTATCAATGCCGAACATTTGATGCTTGTTAAATACTTTATTTTAACTTTGACCTTAACTTTTGAAGATACTCGTTTTAGGATTTACCTTATAGACAGTACACGTACCATTTTTAGTATATTAGCCAAAATGTCATTTGGCACCAGAGGTGCAAAAACACATCTCCAGGATTTAAAAAATGTTGAATGATAACTGGGTTTCCCTATAGGACAAAATGCTAGTCTATTATTATAAATAAAATAATAGGTAGGTGAGTGTGTATTACAAGGGAGTAATATCATCGAGAGGTTCTGGGGACATGGGAACCCTGAAAGAGAAGCTCAAGAGTTTCCCATGTTCCCAGAACCTCTCAATGGCATTACTGCCTTGTGATACACACTCACCAATCTTATGTTTTGTAATATATGGATCCAAGAGCAGGCACAGAAATGTGGTATGTCCAAGGAGTGAGGACATCCACAGGAAGAGGCTTGCATCCTGCGGCAGTCACTGAAGGCGGGTCTCCTATGGTGCAGCTGCATTCCTGTCAGGAAGAGGAGCATCTAGTCAGTGGGCCAGCAAGTGAAGTGGTGGCTGCGGTGTGGGCTCTGTTCAGCCTCTTTTGCTATTTTGTTTTTTATTTAGCAAAAGTTTAAGCAGTCTCTCATTGGTGGTGCACACAAGCGTAGCTGCACCATCTAGTAAGCCGCAGCAATGACAGCGAGCATCAGGGAGGCATTGGGCAGAGCATCAAGGCCCCACCTATTGGACTGCCCATGAAACCACCACTGAAAGCCTTCATCTTCTCTTATTCACCCTGGGTCAGGGCAGTTAGTAGAGGTGGCATCACTAGGCAGGTGCTGACCACTTGATCTAGTCAATAAAAAAAAGTTGGTTTCCAGTGTGTAGATAAGATAGTGCAGTTCCAGTGGTTTCTGTATTTTTACAGCTTCAGTGGACAGAGCCCTGCAGACGTGTTAGTATTAGTAGAAAAAAGGATCACTCCAGATTCCCAACGGACTAGATAAAATTGTTTTTTTTTTAATTACTCTGCTAACTGAAATCTGCTGTGTTTAATCAGTTGAGCAGTGTTGCACTGGACTCTTTTGTGTAATAACTACTAGCTTCAATCTGGCTAGTATTCTCTTTCAAGAAAAATTCATAGCTCATAAACATGTCAGCTTAGTCACCCTTTCCCAGCAACGAATCTCATAAAAAGATTTACACTGTTTTTTTTAACCACTTAAGACACTATTTAATAAGCACTGTCTCAGACATAGTTTACTATAGCAGAAGATATCTGTTTCTTTAAACCCTAAGACATATAAAGAACTGTTATCTTTAGTCATTGCTTTTACTGTGCCTTTGGAAAACAAGAAAATATTTATATTGGGCTTTAGCTGGCAAACACATTATGAAAGTTTTAGCCCTGAAAATAGCCACCTTTTGAGGTTTCAAATCTAAGTGCATAGCACAACCAATTATCTTAAATGTGTTACTGCCTTCAGAAGTATCTAGAATACATTTTAGTATAGCAGAAGACATCTGATTCTTTAACACCCAAGGCAAGTGTTACACGAGGTCCCTGCACCCTTATTGGTACCCTCAGAGGTACACCGTAGACAGTTAGTGTTTAGGCACATGTTATACTAACATATAGGACTAAGGGCATCTACCATGTAAGAGTAGATGTCAGGATATGTACACATATTATTGTAACACACTTTGCTTGCTAATACACATATATTCTTCTATGTATTTTCTGTGTATTTCTTACTTATAAGATGTTAGGACATCTGTGTCCTTGGAATAATTATAATACATAAATTGGCATTGCCACCTTTTGGTGATTTTTACTACTACACTGAGTTATGTAAGACTCTGTATAAGAACTCTTTTGTTTCACAAACTGATGACTACTACAAAATTGTATGTTATCTTGGACCATGGAGCCTCCTCTAATTTAGCCAATAGGGCTCATCTCTGTAACTAGAAATGTTTCTATCTTACAGTAACCATAGTAGTTATCATAGGTATATAATGTGATACACTAAGTCTTGTACCTCGGAGATCCCAAGAGACACAAAGAAACCTTGAGATATAGGGAACGCTTAGCACTGGATCCCGGCTCGTATTGGTAAGAACTGCTTAGGGCAACTGTGATTTTATCCTTTTTTGGTAGTAATAAACAAGTTTATTACTCTAATGCAACATGTCTGTGATTACTTGCATTCCCAATATTGCCAAGAACCTGAAAGCGAGGTTTAGACCTCCTGACAATTGTCGACCGCATGCAGGCAATATTTGGTGTTTGTAAGCTTTCACTAGTTGCTACAACTTTCCCTTCCTAACGGGGATAGTAGGTGTACATTTCTGTATCACCTCTCCTGTTTTCAAACCAGTTTGTAGTCAATTACAAAGTCTGGCTGCTTTTCTCGGGTGTGGTCAATTCTGACTTGACCCACTCCACAGCAGCTTTGAATTTTAAGCCTATGAACTCGACAGTAGCCCGACTGTGTTTCATGTGCTCCTGCTGTGGATCGATACATAGCACGGTGCCTTTTTCACAGTTTGATTTTTCGTTCCCTCCTACACAATGGGCACCATATCAAATATCTGCGCAGAACTGAGACCTGATGTCTCGAACTTCCTTGCCTCCCATGGAGGATGGACTGATTTTGCATGGGACACAAGTCAATCCAACAACCCTATACTGGGGATTTCAACCCAGTACACAGAGATGAGACAATCAACCAATAAGCGTCAAGCTAAAGGGCTGATAATCGCAACTCTCTTTGCTGCTCTGGAAGCCCACGAAGTGAGGTTTTGTACCCTTGATCTGCAAATTTCATCTCTTAAGCAAGAGATGGGTCTGCAGGAAATGGAATGTATTGGACTACAGCAGAAATTGGAGTCTGAACTTCAAACTCTTCGGAATGAAAATGATTCACTTTTGCATCATTCAGCTCAAGCTGGAGAACAGAACTTTGTATGTTGAAGCAGGAGTGTGAAAGTTTGAGACAGGATAAGGGACAGGCATTGCATATGAACGACTTGTTAAGTACTGTGAATGCACAGTTGAGTGAGGAGATGGGAGAGCTACAGGATGAGATAAACTAGCTAAGTAATGACTTAGAAGTGGCTACTAGGGACAATCGTGAATTGAGCGCCGCGTATAGAGTGTTGCAAAAGCAAATACAGGATGAGATTTATTTATTTATTTATTTAAACAGCAGTTTGGAAAACCTTTGAGCCATAGGCTCATTTACAAAGGTACCTTGTCACAGTAAGACAAACCAAAATACACAGTATAGCAGTACAACACATAAGTATAACAGTAAAATTAAGACATAGATACAAACAAGCTGGTACAGGTAGGATGGATGCAAACAATACCAGAGTTATGTCGTCCTTAGCATCTTAGTAATAAGCTTTGTCATACGTGATTGAGTACGGCTTTGACTAGTGGCAGTTACAGCATCGGGTTTAATAAGGTGGTTACGTAAGAAGTTTTGAAGCACGATATAGTTGGAGCCTGGAGATGGAGGGGGCAGTGTGTTGAACCAGGAGGGGGCCCTAAAGCTGAAGGCTCTTTGGCCGTGAGAGGTCCTAGCTCTAGGGATAACAAAAGAGGTTTTCCCAGAGGTCCGAGTATGAACTAGAGGGACAGAGCGGCGTATGGTGGTGGTCAATCCTGGTGGGGAAAGCCCAAGGAGGGTCTTTTTTGTAAGGGTACAGGTAAGATATTTGAGGCGTTTGTCGAGATAAAGTACCAGTGCTTTAGCATACAGTAGACAGGTGTGTGTCATCCTAGGTGCTCCAGTAATTAACCTGCAGGCCTTATTCAGAGTAGTGCAAATTTTATGGAGTGCGGTCTGATCAGCAGCACCATACACCGGCAGTCCATAGTCCACTAGGGACAGGATAGAGGAGGTGACTCATGAGTCAAGAGCCTCCGAGGGAGGCAGTGTTTATACCGATGTAAGATGCCCAATCAGATATTAGTGGCAGTGGCTAGGCAGCGATGTGTCCATGGAAGGAGAGGAGGGGTCAAAATGGATCCCTAGGTATTTATAGGAGCAAACTTGTTCGAGTGGGAATGAGGACCCAGAGTGAATGAGGAGTTTGAAGTTGCAGGACTTGTTTTGGGGATGAGTGAAGAACATGGTTTTTGTTTTTTAAGATTTATCACCAATCTATGTTCTTGAACCAGCCCTCGGCTTCAGTGAAGGACTTCTGCAGCGAGTCCTGGAGGGCAGTAGGGTTACGACTTGAGGCAAAGATGACTGCATCATCAGCGCAAATAGAATGTTCCCGAGCAAGAGCGTGGAAGGGTGTTAAGGTAAAGGAGAATAGTAAGGCCCAGAATGGAGCCCTGGGAACCCCAGAAAGATGGGACAGATGTCTGAGTAGGTCCCATTAATTTTACACGCTGTGAGCGGTCAGACAGATAACTGGTGCACCAGGAGATAGGCCCAGCAGCAAAACCAGAGAGACTAAGGGCATCAAGAAGGAGGGGGTGGGAGACAGTGTCGGAAGCTTTCAAGAGGTCAATGAAGACAGCACCAGCCAGAGAACCAGTGTCTAAGGAGGAGTGGAGAAAGTTGGAGAACTCTAGGAGGGCTGTGTTGGTACTGTGGCCCGCTCGGAAGCCATGTTGCTCAGGACAAAGGACATTGTAGGTGGAGAGGTAGTCAGAGATTTGAGAGGCCACCACTTTTTCCAAGGCCTTGGAGAGAGGAGAGAGAATGGAGATCGGTCAATAGTTTCCAGCCACAGTCCTATCACCACCTTTAAAGATAGGGGTGACAGTGGTGACTTTACAGGCAGTTGGAACCTTCCCCAGGCAAAGAGAGTGGTTGATGAGGCATGTGATCGGGGTAAGGACTGTGTCTAAGACCAGCCGTAGGATACACGGATCCAGGGTGTCACTGCCTGTACTATTACTCTTGAGGGCAGTGACAAGGTGCGGCCTAAGTTCTTGGGCAGAAACACGGCGGAGGAGAAAATAAGGGCAAGAAAGATTTACAGCAGGTGCTGGGGGAGGAGGGTCAAAAAAATTTGTAGGGAGGATAGGGCTAAGGTCAGTGAATGAGGTCTTGAGGTGGTTGGCTATGAGGGCTGGGTCTGAGGAGATCACACCATTAATGTTGATCTGGGTGGGTGGGGGAGTGCACTCCCATTTAACTGTTTAATGTTATCCCAGAAGGTTCTGGGATTCCCCCATGAGGCAGTGAGTGAGGACCGATAGTGCTCAGACTTGGCCTTTCTGATGGCCCGAGTGCACTTGTTTCGGGCGGCAGCATATAACCGCCTGTCATTGGGCCGGCCAGTCTCAATGGCACAGTGCCATAGGTTGTCCCTATGTTTGAGCTGGTGGATCAAAGCTGGGGTAACCCAGGGGGCATTCTTCCTTTTAGAACGGTGGGTCAACACTGGGGCAAAGATATCACAGGCATTATTAAAAGTTTGGGTAAAGAAGGAGAGAGCTGTGTCGATGTCAGGAGTTGCCTGTATAGGAGACCAGTCAATTTGGGACAGAAGTTCCTTAGGTTTTATCAGTCCACCAGGTATTAGACGCCGCGGCATGTGGACTGTGCTATGGGTTTGGGGACTGAGGTTGACCAGTGGAATAGAATGGGGAGTGATCACTGAGAGAGTCTGGGAGGATTTGTACATTGGGATCCGATTAGGGCAGTTGGTGAGTACCACATCAAGCAGGGTACTGGAGCCTCTCTGGGGTTAGTCCTGGTAGGGTGGGTAACTAGCTGCATTAGGTCTATTGCAGAAAAGGAGTCTCGGTAGAGGAGGAGGAGGGGCTGAGCCAGTTGACATTTAAGTCACCCACCAGAATTTGATCAGCGGAAGGAGGTAGAGGTAAGGTATTCTGTAAGAGAGGCAATGGCTCATGCTTGGTCCCTGGGGGCACTGATGCAGTAGTCAGATAAGGGGTCCCTTAAAGGGTCAGGGGTTAGTTTCAGCGTAGCGCCTGGGCCCTGAGTCAAGGATGGGAGTGGGCAGGGCTAGTATGGGAGAGATTCCTGACATAATAGCGCAGCGCCGCCCTGCCTCCCAACACGGCTCGGACCGAAAAGGGTGAAACCAGGAAGGGAGACTAGGAGTCAGGGAGGATTTTGACAGCCAAGTCTCAACCAGGGTGATGACATCAGGGTTAATTGATGTGACCAGGCATTGTAGTGAGTCAAACTTTTAGGGAGGCTACAGATATTCATGGAGACCATGCATAGGCCTGTGGTGCGAGTTGGGGAGCTCCTGGGAACCGGGCCAGGGTTTGATGAATGTTCCTGACAGGAGTAGTAGCATGACTAACACCCTGGCTGGGAGATGGTGAGAGGTTTTCCACGATTGACATGAGAGGGAGGGAGGGAGGCTAAGGGAGCAGGGGTGGGCAGGAGGTACAGGAGGGAAAGCAAGAATAAGAAGACACCCAGATGTGCCTGAGGTGAAGAGAAAGAAAGCTAGGGAGGGCAGGGGACGGGGACACACAGAGGTCCCAAGGGCAGGAGAGGAGGTTCAGGAGCAAGGGGAGGGAGGGGTGCCAGGGCACAGTGTGGACTAGCAGATGGGTAAGTGCACTGCTAGTGGGGATAGGCACAGGCAGAGCGTGAGGCAGGGCCAATACATTGTGGTGAGCAAGATCCCAGGGAAGTAGTGCTGTACAGGTAGGAGTAGGAAGTAGTGAGGGAGCATAGGTCCCTCTAGTGGCCAGCAGGTATAACCTGCAAATGGGAAAGTGGGGAGATAGGTTCTGGGCAACAGGACGTGATATCACGGATGTGATGTCACGGGTGGATCCTTAATTGACAGCCGCCCTGGGTGGGAGGGTGGTTGGGGAGCCCGGGGCAGAAGGCGCGAAGCGCAGTCGGGCTAGCACCCCTCTGCAGGCGTCCAGACGAAGAGAAGAGGCTCTCTTTACCTCGAAAGTTATCAGGCTGGAGATTTGGCTTCCTCAGCTACTCAGGTGAGCTGCTTGTGCTTCAGTTGCTTGATTGTCCCGAGTACCTAGCTTAGGTGGGGGGGAGCTGCCTCTGTTGTGGAGAAAACAATGCCTCTCATTACTATGCAGCGGGAGAATATGTTGTGACTTGCACAAAGGAGCTCCACTCTAAGCAAACAGGGCTATTCCAAAATGAGGTCATACTAGGACCCAGCTAACCTAATGCCTTCAGTGACAAGCACAATTAGCTCAATACCACCATATTAAACAAGTCTGATCTATATTAGCTGCTTGGTATAGCGGGCTTTAAGATGAAATCAGCAATTAGCTCCAAATACCACCATATTAAACAAGTCTGATCTACATTAGCTGCTTGGTATATCTGGCTTTAAGATGAAATCAGCAAGGCAACTCTAGAAAAGCCAGTGAGTCCCTAGCTTTACACTTCAGCAATTAGTAGCACAAAGAGAATCAAATAACAAGCCCACCCAGTGGTGGAAGATTGATATGGATGTTGCAACTGTGAGTCATGCTGAATGTAAAAGTAAGATGGCAAAACTGTGCCATCAGCGGGATGTTCTGGCTGGACATGTTAAGGCGATGGGAGGCGTAGCCCCTGCCTTACACACGTCATCTGAAGGGGAAGTATCAGATGATGACATCTCTCAGTACAATGCCCAGTCACACCCCTACTATGGCCCAGAAACCGTACCCAGCCATTCACAACATGGCGGGTCCCCACTACACCCACACCATGTCATACATCGTCAACATCATGATGCCCCTCATGGGAGACACCAACATAGCGGCCCCCATGATGGGGGGGAGCAGGCCCAGGCCTGGTCCCGGTGGCACCACTGATAGCCGTTATTAATGAGGAAGACAGACAGGAGATAGAAACAATGATTGAGAATGCAATAGGTAATGTACCTCTTCCTGAAAGAAGTAAATGGGCCATTAAAACCCAAATCAGACAGCTTCTACAGGAGGCTGGCACTCAGGATGGCATTATTCATACTGTGGCAGAGGCTGCAGCTTGAGCTGCCCTTGACGGTGCCCAAGATAATCTACCTTTGCCTGATCGGCACAATAATCCCCTACAAATGGCCTATTCTGTTCAGCAAATAGCTGATAGTATTGGTCGAATGAACCCATCTGACAACCTCAGCTGCCACTTTGAAAACGTGCATTCCAAAAGTAAGATGCTTAGCCTCACTGCAGAATGTCAGGTCCAGATACTTCGCCAGACCATAGATCCTAGTTTGTGGGCCAAACTCCCCAATGCCATCTGCCAGGACAGCAACGCCACCTTTGATGAGGTTGCAGCTGAGCTCATTTCTGCCCACAGCCCAGGTGTAGTAGGAGTGATGCTTGCATACCCTGTAAAACAGAATGCAAAAGAGAGTCCAGCAACTTACCACCAGAGACTCTGGATGGCCTACCGAGCAGGAAAGCACCTGGCACAAGAAGCTGCAGATGTAGATCTTATTGAATATAAGATCCTGTTCCTTAGGAACATGATTCCTGCAGTATGAGAAAAGGTAGAGCCAACCACTTACCCCAACACGGACAGGTTTGCCGATATCCTTCAGAAAACCAAGAGAGTTTACCAGCTCTACATCCATGATTTTGGCTCCGGTTCCAAGAAAGTAGCCACCATGGAGCCTATTCAAGAGGCCGCATCGCACTACATGGTGGAAGGGCAGGTCCAACATCAACAGCCCCTCCCCGCAGACAACCAACACCCCCAACAGGCCCAACAACCACAACAGCAACAACAGCAATGGGGTGGGAACCGGAATTATCATAAGAATAAAAAACATAAGAAAAAGGGCAAACAACAACAGCAAAGAACGGGCCCTTTAGATAGGGAAATAGCTGAAGAGAATCAGAAATTCTGAGAGCTCCTGGGGCAAGTATGCTCTGTGGCGGATGCTGTTCCCGCTCACTCCCTTGCGGTGTGTAACCGGCGATCCAAGCTCTGACAGGCCATGGTGACACCAGAAGTACAAGCCTTCAGGTCCATGCAGGCCTGAACCCGGAAGCTCCTCCCTATATAGCATCAGTGCAGCATGGTGAAGTGGTTCAAAGGAGCCAGGCCCAACCTCTCCATGCCCCCAGCAGTGCAGATTGACAATTACAGGCCCCAGTCTAGATTGTAAACAAGCTGGTCTTGGATACAAATGGAAGGCCCTGCACCAAGGCCGAGGTTGGGGGCTACCTATTTGTAGTCTTACTAGATACAGGTGCGGCTGTGTCTGTATTACATGATGACCACCCAGACACATCCCCTTGGTCCACCGGATGGAGGACCAACATGTCAGGAGTGGACGGTACTAGGTTACCTGCATACCTGTCTCTACCCTTGCCGGTAGAGTTAGGCCACTTAAAGGCCTCACACACCTTCCAACTGATGGTAATGCATGATCACCCTAGTATCATAGGGATTGACTTCCTTGCACCACACAGCTGTGTGGTAGACTTAGCTAACATGCTACTGATACAAATTCAGGGTCAGTATCACACTATCTTGATCCTTGATTCACACGTTGTGGCAACAATATCTGCTGACAACAAAGAATATGACGTCATAGATTTGTTCAAAAACCATGAGCTTTTTCCAAAGCTTCTCCCCATTTTGCAACAACATCTGAAAGTGTTTGCAATCAACAAACATAACTGTGGCAGAATGCACACTGTCATCGAATTGCCAGGCCCAGCACATGAGAGACAAAGGCAGTATCCTTTCCCAGCTGAGGCCTTGCCTTCTCTCAGAGAAACAATCCAGTCACTTCTCAAGCAAGGAGTAATCAGAACTTGCGTTTCTACTGCCAATTCCCCAGTGTGGCCTGTGAAGAAACCCACAGGCACCTGGATACTTATTATTGACTACAGGAAACTGAACCAAGTCACCCCCAGTTGTTCACCAGCTGTAGCATCTGCACCTGATGTGCTATGACTTTTTGACCCCTGACCTAAAATGGTTCAGTGCCCTGGATATCTCCAGTGGTTTTTGGTCATTACCATTGGCCCCTAAGAGTCAATATAAGTTTGCCTTCACCTTTGAAGGAAGACAGTATACTTATACTGTCTTCCTTCAAAGGTGAAGGACTTGCTTACCACAGGGATTCCATAACAGCCCGTCCCTGTTCCATCTGCATATGATCAAGGCCCCTAGAATTCTGCGGCCGCAGAATTTAGCGCAGAACTTGCAATCTGTCGCAGAACTTCTGCGGTGCCGCAAAATTCACTCTCCTTGGTGAGTTTTTATTAATATTTCTGTTTATCCATAGAATTTGTTTCCCTTCCCCTCTTTTTATATCCAAACCCCCCCTATATGCTCAGAATGTGATGTTATCATTGCTATAACATCATACATTAGCTAATGAAATGGCTGCATTCTGCCACAGAAATGAACAGTCACTTATCTACCACAGCTCCCACTGCCAGAAACGGTAGCACAGCACATCATGCATGGTGACAGTTGCTCAACCTGCACTACAGCCTAATACAATTTTTCAGTCTTACATTATTGCACTAGGGCCAACTTAAACAAAACCTTGTCAATAGCACAGACCTGTTAAGTCCATACCTCACTTTGTACAAACCTATTTGTGCCTTTAAGGTATAGAGATGCCATCTGAAATGAATAACTGGTAAAATGAATTTAATTGTCATTTTTAAGAAAAATAAAGTAATTATGCCCAGAAAAGTGAAATATAATAATGTGTAGACCTGTTGAAAGACTAGACCTGTTAAATAAATAATTGCACAGTATGCATTTTTGCCAGGGTTATTGATTACATATTGTCAATGGTTGATAGAATCACCTAAAAGTTATGGAGAAATGTTGTGTGCAGGGACAGCTGTTGGGCCAGAGGGTAGCATGCTGTGTTTCCATGCTGGCAACTCAGGTTCAGAGATTAGCTCTGTGAGCTGGCTGAGCAGCACAAGGATTGGTGGAACACATCACTGCTCGGAACCTGGGAAGGTATGGTGCAGTGTTCTGTCACATGGTGTACACATTGTGATGGACTGGAGAGCACTATCTCACTATCGGTTCACATGCATGTCATGGCCTGATGGTGTTATGCAGTGTGTTAGGCAAAGCAGGTTGACATGAAAAATGAATTTTGCAATAACTCCTCTATTCCATTTCCAATGGGACCTGCATGAATGAGGATGCAAGTTCATGGAAATTAAAAAAAATACATACATATATATATATATATATATATATATATATATACACACACACACACACACACAGTATCTCTGTCTCTCTCTCACCACACACACACACACATTTGTATGTATGTTACAGATTGCATATAAATATATGTGATACACAGTGGGAACCTCATGAGTGGTGTAGAAAGCACGTACAAATATATAAGTGATAGACAGTGGAAACCTCATTAGTGGGATAGATAGCATGCATATAGAAATACATTATTTATCACATAAGATACCCTCTGCATATCTCATTTATGCAACAGGCTAGGACCTTAAGGGAGAGACATTTGTTTTGATTTTTTAGGCATAAAATTATTTTTATTAGTCTGTTATTTTTGAACTAGTGTTACTATACTTTCCACCATCCAGATTGCTTTAACCACTGTCATGAAAGTGAAGTTAGGATGACAAGCTGACACTGTGATGTGGTTGTTTGTTAGTGCCTCAGAACTTCCACAGAAATTACAAACCACAGCCGCAGAAGTTCTGTGGCAAATAGTAGTCTTGCCGCAGAACTTGGTCCCACTGTGCCGCAGAAAAGTAGGGGCCCTGCATATCATGGACACCCTTGAGGGTTTCTGTACTCCCCAATGTCTCTTGCAGTATGTGGATGACCTGTTGCTGGCAACTGCCACACAGGAACAACATTTGGATCTTTTAGACGAACTACTGACTCTCATTCAGAGAGCAGGCCTGACATGCAATTTAGCAAAGGCACAACTATGTCAGAAAGAAGTATTCTTTCTGGGTCTAAAAATAACTGACCAAGGTTGAAGTCCTACCTGGAAGAAGATACAAGGATTGCAAGACTTGCCATTGCCTACCAGCGTGGTAACTCTTCGACGGTTTCTAGGTATGGTAAATTATTTGCGAGATTTTATCAGTGATTTTGCTCAGAAAGCTGCTCCTCTGTGTGAGCTATTGAAAAAGGACATCCCATGGACTTGGGGCCCTATACATACCCAGGCTGTGACATCACTGAAGCAGGCCTTGGCCTCCACCACAGCTCTGGTCAACCCCAACCCATCACTACCGTTCCATCTGGAATATGCCACCTCTGACATTGCCATGTCAGCAGTGTTGGCTCAGAAGGTTCACGGCACCTTGAGACCTACTGCATATGCATCACAGCTCTTGACCTCAGTGGAACAGAAGTACAGCCTTTGTGAAAGGAACCTTCTGGCCACCTACTGGGCTGTCAAGCACTTTCTGTATATCATTGGGTACTCTCCACTGATTATCATCACCAGCCACACCCCAACTACCTTTCTGCTCTCAGAGTCAAGGATGGGTCAGTCTCTAATACCTGGCTGACACACTGGTCACTTCTTCTCCAGGATAGAAAAATACAGGTGCACCCAACAAAAATTCCATCTATGCTGGCTTATGGACTCCTTTTCCAAGGAGAACCCCATGACTGTACACTGCAGTCACCTGATCTTCAGATCCAGGTCCTTTCCTCCCTGCCACACCACAAATATTTGACAACACCTCTTTGTGTCGTATCTTTACTGATGGTTCAGCATCTTACTATCAGGGAGAACAAATTGCAGGGATGGGTATTCTAGTGATTTGCCCTTATGGGAACACTGTTAAAATATCTAAGCATTGCAGTGTAGCATCATCACAGTATGCAGAGATGGCAGCGTCGGCCTGTGCCATCAAGTTCATCCAGCATGGGACCAAGGATACCATAATTTTTACAGACTCTTATTGGGTTTATTGTTCTCTTACAGAATTTCTTCCTTTCTGGCAGAAGAACTCCTTCCTCTCCTCTGATGGCAGCCCAGTGAAGTACAAGGAATTGGTAATATACATACATTCACTGGCACAAAAATTTGCACACAAACTCTGTGTACACAAAGTTAAAGCTCACTCTCTCCATGATCCCTATCATGCCTTCAATGATACAGCAGACACCCTTGCCAAGGAAGGGACCCGAGGGGGGCACATGGATGATGGACCATCCAAAGGCCAATGCGGCGGTACATATTTTAACACTCAGGAAAAAACCTGAACCCTTTTCCCCCTTGGACCTCTCAGCAGCCTAACACGTTGATACTGAACTCAAAGAAGTGTTCAGATTCCTTGACACTAGTATACTGAAGAGAAACCTGCCACACATAACCCCTACCAGAGGCAAGAAGGTAAATTACACTTGTCACCAGATGACAAGCTCATCTGATACCAGCCAGATGATTCCACCGCCAAGTTGTGGGTGGTTCCCAGACACCTTAGGCCTGAATTTTTGCTCCAAGTGCATGATACACCCACTGGTGGGCACCAGGGAGTGGAAAACGCCCTCCAGAGGCTTAAGACCACCGCCTGGTGGCCTGGTGTCGCCAAAGATGTCAAACAGTACATAGATAATTGCTTAGTTTGTGTGCAAAATAAACCCATCCCCACCAAACGAAATGCCAAACTTTTACCACAGCGGCACTCTGGCCCTCGGCACGCCATACAGATTGAGTTTATTAGTCCCTTAACCAATACCAGCAGAAATAACAAGTGTGCTCTCATGGTACCTGACCTCTTCTCCAAGTGGGTTGAAGCTTTCCCCACTAAAACATGTACCACTAAAACCACTGCCAAAATCCTGGTGGAACAGATTTTCTCCAGGTGGGGCCTACCTCTTAAGGTAGACTCTGACAAAGGAACCAGTTTTACAGGTGAGTTAATGAAAGAATCTCTTGAACTCCCTGGAGTTCAACAAAAGTTCCACATACCTTACCACCCCAAACTTCAGGTCAAGTAGAGAGAGCCAACAGACGGATTAAGCAAATGCTTTCCAAATTTATTGAGGACAATCCCAAATCCTGGGATTCCCTACTGCCGTTACTCCTTATGGCAATTAGGGGCACACCCTCAGCCACCACCCAGCTCACACCCTTTGAACTGATGACTGGAAGACAGATGAGATTACCTGAACACCTGCTGTTTGACCTGCACACTCCCACTGCAGACTGTGTGTCTGTAGATCAATATGTGGAAAAACGACAGAAAAGACCTTATACACACATGTTTGCATGCTGCCAACTGCATGGGTAAGGCTTGGCAACAGTCCAAAATACAGTTTGACAAGCATGCACAAGAAGTGGATTGACAGGTTGGAGATCAGGTAATGGTCCTCTGATTTGCACATCCCACCCATTCCTTCTCCAATAAATGGGAAGGCCCATACCCCATTGTCAACAAGCTCAGTCTGGCAGTCTATCAAGTTAGACTCCTGCACAATAATAAACTGACTGACAAATGGTTACATGCAAACCAACTGAAACTGTATAAAAGGGCTTAATTTCTTTTCCTCACCCCATTGGGCAGAATAGTACTAATTTACTAATGTTCGATTTTCCTTTTCGGATACACTGACAAGATGGCTATCTTGTTCCATTATCTTCTCATCTCAGGAGTTATCCTCTGCATCCAAGGCATGGTACCGAACCTCCTACCACACCTTGATCATCCAGCATCTGCTTCAGAGGGAGTATCCATCAAAATACCCAATAGTCTGATTACTGTCCAGAAAGGTTCTGATGCTTACCTCACTGCCTCAGTTGTCACTCCTGATAAATCTACCCTACAAATTGAGTGGCAAACCACATCACAAGGAAAAATTCTCCCTGTGGTCAAACTCTCCAAAGGAACTTTCCAGGGTTGGCCCAAGGCTAAATTATCCCCAAATGGTCCTCTATCCTTGCTACCAACTGCTCTTAGACATTCTGGTTTATACAATATTACTGCCTTAATTGATCATTCATACTGCAATTCTTTGTCTAAGGATACTGCTCGAAAATGTTGTGCTGTACACCACATGGCTTCTGCTGCCATGTATCTCTCTGTGTTACCACCCACTGATAAACAGCTTTTGGAATGTCCAAAGCATACCCCTGGTGCCTGCAGTGGTCTAACAGCCACTGCCCTCCCTGGTTCATTGATTAATAATCTACAATTTATGCATATACCTGTGTTGTTTAATCTTACTTACTGGAATATGAAAGAATTTGGTGTGTGTCACAATACTAACATGTCAGCATTTTTTAGTACATTATTGCTTGATAGATTAGCTGCATTTCAGATATGCACTCAAGACCCTATTGCCGGGGTCCATACTACTGAAATAGAGACAACTTCAGGAGAAAACCCAATCCTGATGATCAAAGTCATAAACGTAATACACGTGAAGTTGACAGTTCTGATGTCACAGGTGCAACAGGTTCTGTCACAGGTTTCTTTGGTACAGCTATGTCTATTTGGAATAAGGCAGACATTGCTGCTATCAAATCTCATTCTGCAAAATTTCAGACTGGTTTGGTCAGTAATATACTACCCCCATTATTGCATGGTATGGATGGCCTTAGTCAGGAAGAAAGCTACACTGTATACAATATGCACGACATTGCTAAGGCATTCACAGACTCTAAAGACAAGATTAACACTCTCATTGCACAGAATGACAAAGAAGTAGATAAACAATACATTGCTAGAGAGAATCTCTGCTCCACCTATGGCTCATACATTATCACTACCATCAACAATCTCTTCTGCGATCTAGAATCTGGAAGAATCCCTGATATTATACGTGATAGACACATTTCCAAATGGTATTATCCACGATGTAAAACCCCTAGCTGTATTGCTATGTGTATGCAACAATCTCTTACCATTCCTCTTTCTACAGCTAGAAACCTGGGGTTTGTGACCAGACGCCCTAACACTGGTCCTTGTTTCACTGCTAAGAAATGTTCCATAAGAGATACGATGTTTGTCTCTTTTACTGTCTCTTTACCATGCTTTGATTCCACTACAGCCTTGTTCAACAAGCTTGCATTGGTACATTCCACTGGGCACCTGTACAAAGACATCTACAGAGAATGCTTGGGTCTAACGTCTCTACTGGTTTTCCATCCTTTCCTGGACACCTGGATTGCTCCGCACATGAACTGCTGTGCGAAGAAATAATACATTTACTTGTGTCAATGTGATGTACTGTACTTGATGCTATTCAACCCGTCTGTGGTTATTCTCTAGACAGCATTGATTGGACTTTTACCATGGATGATGACATCACCACAAATGGCACGGATGTTTTGTTTTTTTTTGAAATTCAAGTTTATTAAATTTTTCCAATACAGAAAAGGCAACAACCACAACAAGATCGTACAGTATAACAAATAAACCCTCCCTCCTCCCCATCAACCCACCCACCACCCATCCCCCAGTCTCCCCACCTCCCCCAGTCACCACATAATCCCGCCCCCGGTCAGGGCTGGCAGACAGACGAGAGCCCCAGCCATATAACAGGCCAGAAAACCCAACAATAACCCCCCTCCCCCAACACATTGTTTCTTAACAAAGTCAGACATGTTCTGGGTGCAGACCACCTTCTCCCTAGGATAGAGCATCCATTAATCAACGCAGTCCTGGGCACATAAGTAAACCAGAATCACTAAGAGGAATGGCAGACTACAGGGATCGGGCATCGGCTTGCTAGAGCAAAGCAAGAGTCTGTAACTTACCCCACCTCTTCTGGAACAAGTCCACACGACCATGTAAACTAGCAATCAAACTCTCCGAGTGAAGGAGAGCACTAATCTCAGTCATCCACTTAGCATAGGACAAGGCCAGATGATCCGTCCAATGCCTCAGAACAAGCCTCTTGACTGCCATAGACACCAAAGCCATAAAAAATCGTCGTTCTACGCTATCTAGCTGAGAATAGTCCCCTAAAACACAGATCACAGGAGTGAAATAAGCCGATAAACCCAGAAGGGGATCCAGATTTTCCCTAATAAGTGTCCACAAGGGGGCAACCTTAGAGCAGGCCCAGAAAAACATGAAGGAGATTACCCTCCTCACGCAAACACCTAGAACAGTTAGAACTGGAGAGTTTCTTGAGTCTACATAGTTTCATCGGAGTGTAATACAAATTATTGATAATGTAATATTGAGTTAATCTAAATCTATCTTGCGTGTGAAACCTGTGCAAATCTTTCCAAATACGGGGCCAATCTGGCATACTCTCTGGTAGTAATAAGGGCCAGACACAGGAACCTTCACTTATTTCGGGAAACTTATAGTTAAGAAGATAGGAGTAAATTAAAGAAATAGAGTGAGGCTGAGAAGCAAGACGGAAGATCTCAGAGAGAAAGGGGTGAGCCCTAGACTCCTTGAAGGTGGTACCAAATCGTCCGACTAAAAGATGTCTCAGTTGGTAAACTTTAAAGATATCCCTTCTAGGAATGTCAAATTTGTCCAAGATATCCCCAGAGGTCAGAAAAGAACCTTGATAATAAACGCTTTACTTTGGCCTCAGCAATCATGGAAGCCATTCAGGAGTAATCCATGAATTGCCCAGTTTGATACTAGGGTTGAGAACCACCGGCTGTCCAAAATCAGAGGGAGCCGGAATGCCTAGGGACACCAGACATTGAGCCAGCGTCTTAAGAGATAGTAGAATCACATTTTCAGGTATCCACCGCTCTAGCTCCAACAAAGGAACAAAATATATAGCATGGGTATCAAGTCTAGCTTTAGAAAGTATTGAGCGTTCCACCTGGAGCCAGGACGGGGAATCCATACTACGATCTGCTGAAAGCCACTTCCCAAGCTTCAAGATGGCACGGATGTTGCAGACTCAACATTGGCTCCAGATAAATTTTATCGATCATATCTTGAGGAGGTTCATCGCTTGTCAACATGGATTTCCAAGATGGCCTATACCTGCCCAGTACAGTTACAAAAGTGGAGACTCCCTACTGTTGCTCTCAGTATAATTCTGATGGGGAGTATTACGTGGTAACCAATTTCAAAAGCTATACTTATGGATCTGAAACATGTGTTATTGATTCCCCCAATTTCTGTTTTGTCCCATACCAGAAAACTGTTATTGGACATACCATTATAACCACCGTCCCCCTTGTCGATGCAGACATCATTGATGGTAACCCCAATTATCTGTTCACACTTTCAGAATACTTACCATATTTTAATGTACACATTGACCCACTCACACTTACATTAAAATCACTTTTAGACAGGAAAGACACACACCTCATCCACGTCATCAATAATATGACCAAGGCCAATGAAGCTGTCCTTTCATTAATTAATGACGGTGACATGAATGATGCATTGACTAACACCTGGTTAGAAATTACTTTTAAATGTTTTGTTATTATACAAGCATTTTTGATATTTTTCTTAATTATTAGGCTATGCTGCCTACGGCGCACACTGCGCCAACACTGTGAGCAGCTTGAGTTCCTTTACAAAGCTTGCGCATCGAGTTTGTAAACGACCACTGCTCCCTGACCTTTCCCTAGATTTGCCTATGTTGCCCTTGGAGGCAACAAGAGGGGGAATGTTACACAAGGTCCCTGCACCCTTATTGGTACCCTCAGAGGTACACCATAGACAGCTAGTGTTTAGGCACATGTTATACTAACATATAGGGCTAAGGGCATCTACCATATAAGAGAAGATGTCAGGATATGTACACATATTATTGTAATACACTTTGCTTGCTAATACACAGACATTATTCTATGTATTTTCTGTGTATTTCTTACTTATAAGATGTTAGGACATCTGTGTCCTTGGAATAATTATGATATATAAGTCAACATTGCCACCTTTTGGTGATTTGTACTACTACACTGAGTTATGTAAGACTCTGTATAAACTCTTTTGTTTCACAAACTGATGACTACTACAAAATTGTATAATGTTATCTTGGACCATAGATCCTCCTCTAATTTAGCCAATAGGGCTCATCTCTGTAACTAGAAATGTTTCTATCTTACAGTAACCATAGTAATTATCATAGGTATATAATGTGATACACTAAGTCTTGTACTTCGGAGATCCCAAGAGACACAAAGAAACCTCGAGGTATAGGGAATGCTTAGCACTGGCTCCTGGTTTGTATTGGTAAGAACTGCTTAGGGCGGCTGTAATTTTATCCTTTTTGGTAGTAATAAACAAGTTTATTACTCTATTGTAACGTGTCTGTGATTACTTGCATTCCCAATACTGCCAAGAACCTGAAAGTGAAGTTTAGACCTCCTGACACAAGTAAAGAATTGTATCTTTTGTTACTCCTTTTACTATGCTTTTTTGGGAAAAAAAAATATTTATATTGAGCTACAGTATGGCTGATAAACACATCCTGTAACTTTTAGCAGTGTAAATAGCAAGTTTTCTGGTTACAAATTTAAGTACATATTACATACTTCAGCTCTATGTCCTTTGTCTTTTTACTCATTTTTTGTTTGAATTGGGTTCACCACAACATAACCCAGATAGACCATCTTAGGGTAGCTGGTTTATTCCACTGGGGTATCAAACAGATGAAGCATACTGATAAGTCCTGGTAGGATGAAACACGTGTCTGTGTCTTCTGTTGTCACCCTTTGCAAACTGTGTGAGAGGCCTTTTGGCAGCACGCATTTCTGCTTAAAGTTGAACCAGCATAATATTCTGTGGTGATTTGCATATGCAGCCCATGATGCTTTGCATTATGGGGCCATGTGTGATTTTGTATGTCCATTGTAGTTTATTATGTCAGAAGACAGCTGTTTGTTTTTTTAACCCCTTTCACTCAAACACACACATACACACCATCCTCATGGCCACAACATTCAAAATAAATACTGCAGCCTAATGTGTGTATTTATTCAGGGTAGCCTAGTCCAGACATAAAATATTGTTTTCAGCTTGTTCTAATTTTATGCAGTTCAGCGTAATAATGTGTAGCTGTAGAATCCTACTGAAAATAAGATGTCACATCTTCTGTGAACTATCCAGGCTAAATATATAGCAATAGGCAGGTAGTCTAGGAAAGCACATTGTAAAAGGAAGACCACATTGAAATTGCCTTTCAGCAGATCTATGTTATGCAAATACATTAGAAAACGTGGGTAAAAGCATGACCACACTGTAAATGACATATCGAATCTCAAGTGGTATATCCTGTAAAAAATCAATATTTAAAATGGGTTAAATGCTTTACCCAGATGAAATAAATATTTTTAATATTGGCTTGGCTAGTCTTTCCTCATAGGTCTTATCACACTGACCCTGCATCATTTTAGTTGCCTCCACTGTACCGACTCCACCCTGTCTATGTTCTTTCTTAGATGGGGCTTCTAGAATTGGATGCAGTATTCCAGGTGAAATCTCATAAGTGTCTTATACAGGGGCAAGATGACCTCCCTTTTTGTGCTGCTATGGAGGTGAGGAGTGAAGCAGGTTCAGGAGTGATCTTGGTTGAGGACTAGAACATCTGCAGTATCTGGCTGTGGTGGTTTACCTGGTGTATTGGGAGGCCAGACTCACAGTCTACAGAGGCTGACTGTTACAACCGGACTGGAGGGATTACCAAGTCATGCTGTATTGGATATGGGCTACCAAGTAACTCTGTACTGACCCAGAATCATGTTCCGGGAAGGATCTGTTCTGTCTGCTGTGGTGGACTGGGTGAGTCAAACTGGCTTGCCCCGAGGTGGGTGCTGAGTCAGCTATTTCCTCCTGGGGGGAATCGGGTGGTGCTGACCGGAGGGTGAGGATCTCTGTAGATCTCCTGAGGTTGCCGGGGTTTGCCTGACTAGCATCGGGCATGCTCTGACTGCCTGAGTTGGGGGGATTCGTGGGATTATGGTGCAGGATTTGGGGTTGGGCCAAAGTTAGGCCAGATAAGACCATCTGTTTGGATCTATTTTCTCAGATATGTCAGTTTGGTTTTGTGGAAGATCTGCCCTGAGTCAGTCAAATGGAGAACTGGATGTGAGATTTTTCACTGGATGCTACAAGTCTATCTTGAATGTTGGCTGCTTTTTGCAGTTATATCTCCAACTTAGGAGGCAGTGAGAGGGCCTCCCTCTGGTCCAATTTTACTATTTATTTCCCGTAGAAATGTGGCAGTGAGAGGGCTACAATGCTTGGACAGAGTTTTTTGATAAGGGGCCGATGAGAGCTCTCCCTTTTCACTAGCAAATACTTTCACTCCTTTGAACTGTTAAAGATTTAACACTGCATACAGTGGGATAGTGTCATTGCATTAAACAGTGAATAGTGGTTATACAGCTTTATTGGACTGTTGTTAATATTCTATTGCTGTCTTTGTTTCATATTTATTTAGGAAGTTTTGTGGGGTTTTCTTGTTTTGAGTGGAGGGGTTGGTAGGGTATTAATTAGAGTGTGAGAGTGAGTGTGTGATTTTTAAATTGATAGCTGCTAGCTCTAGGAGCAGCATGATGTGTTGTCAGAGAGCTCCAGTGGTCGGGTACTACTCCTCCATTGAGCTTAGGGCCCTCCGCCCTTTCCATTGTCCTCCGTTACCAATGGAGGTAGATAGGCAGTGTTGCGCCTTGGGAATAACGAGGCGGTGTTGGAGAGGTGGGGGATGGGAAGCAGTGGACAGATTGGAGTTGTGGAGTGAAGGAGAAGCCCTGGGGTGAAATGGGTCCAGGAGAGGGGTCCTCCCTGCCTGGTTCCCATACTCAAGGGCTCCAATTTGTATGGGCAAATGGTGCAGCCAGCCTCGATTCCCCATCCTACTCGGGCAGTGTTATGCAATGCCAGGTAGATTAAGAACAAGACAGCAGTGATTGCTGATCTTGTTGGAACATCCGACCTGGTATGCATCACCGAGACCTGGCTGGATGAGAATGCTGGTCCCATATTGAAGTCAGCTGTTCCAGCCGGGTAACATAGAAACATAGAGGTTGTTGGCAGATAAGGACTGCAAGGCCCATCCAGTCTGCCCATTTCTTTTTCTACCTTATAAATGTGCCATCGGCCTTTGCTCTATCAGTGGCCTATCTATTCATACTCATCTGTATTGCTCCCTTATGCCTATCCCATGCCTGTCTGAAGCCCTGCACTGTATTCATAGCCACCACTTCCTGAGGTAGGGCATTCCATGCAACCACCACTCTTTCTGTGAAAAATAATTTCCTCACATTCCCCCTTAATCAGCCTCCCTCTAATTTCACGCTGTGTCCTCTTGTCCTGCTATTTTTTTTATATTTAAACATGTTAGACTCTTTCACCATGATAATGACCTTAAGGTGTTTGAATGTTTCGACTCAGTGATACACCGCCTGAGGGTGGATCATAGGGGTGGGGCTGTAGCCATCTGTTTTATGACAGAACTTGGCCTTTAGATGTGCCAGTTGGGGTCACTAGATCCTTCAAGTGTATCGTGGGTGCAGGTGTGGGCTGTAGGATACTTCTTGTCTATCATCCACCCGGGGGTGAGAAGGATTTCCTACAGGAAGTCACAGACTTCATTGCTGACATGGTGTTGGAGTCCCCCCGATGGTTGGTGTTGGGGGATTTCAATGCCTGGGTCGATGATGAACTCTTGCATTTTGGTCAAGACTTCCTCCAACTGAAGATCTCGTTGGGCTTTACACAGGTGATTACCTCTGCAACCCTCAAACAAGGTCACTCATTGGATCTGGTGTTCCTGCTGGGGATGGATATCTCTGATGTGGTGGTGGAATCCATCGGGTGGTCTGACCATCACACTACAGGGTTCAGTTTTGTGGATCCCCGCAATAGACCTGCCCCTACGGAGGTGGTCCTGTACCGCCCTTCACAGAATTTGACCCCTGATGGTCTTATGGTGGTGCTGGATCTATCAGAGAGAGCGAGTGTTAGCTTGGATCCAGGGGGTCTTCTTCTAGCCTATGATAAGGCAGTGGTGGATGCTCTGGATTCCATAGCTCTGGTCCGGGTTCTCTCCCCTCTCCTTCAACCCCAGTCCTCTTGGTTTGGTGGGACTTTGAGGGAGCTGATAAGAGTGGGGAGAAGGTTGGAGCGATGCTGACAGAAAACTGGCTTGGCTGCTGACAAGCTTAGATTGATCTTCCATTACAAGGACTATCAATCAGCGGTCTCCCATAAGAAGGCAGAATTCCTGTCCAGGAAGATTTCTGCCACATGGAATCAACCAGCTCAGCTCTTCCACATTGTTGACAGGCTGTGCAATCCAGCCTGTCTCCAGACTTGGGGATTTTTTTCACAGAACAGGTGTGATGTGTTTGCTCGATTTTTCGTGGATAACATCACCATCATCAGGTTGAAGATCTGTACAGCTCACTCAAAATAGGAACAGCGGTGATCAGTGGGAGATTATAGGCACCCAGTCTATTTGGTCTGACTTTGACCAGTTGGAGATCTTGGATGTTGTGAAGATTATACAGGATTTGCGACCAACTTACTGTAGCTTGGATCCCTGCCCAACGAGCCTCCTGGTGGGGTGTGTGAAGGTCACTGGGTCAATCCTAGTTGAGATAGTTGGGTATTCGTTAGAGGCTGCAGTATTTCCAGACACCCTGAAGGAGGCAGTGGTATGCCCCCTTCTGAAAAAAACTCTCTTGACCCTGATTGTCTCACTAACTACAGGCCTGTCTCTAACCTGCCTTTTGTGGGCAAGGTTATTGAGAAGGCAGTTGTGTTGCAGCCTGAGGAACATCTTACCACCCACGATATCTATGCTCCTCTCCAGTTCAGTTTCAGGAAGAGGCATAATACTGAGATGGCATTGGTTTGGGTACTTAATGATTTCCTGATAGCGAGAGATCAGAGGAGCTGTTCTGTCTTGGTTCTTCTTGATCTCTCTCAGGCATTTGATACCATGGACCATGGGGTGTTACTGGGGTGCCTGCAGCTGCTCTGTGGTCTGCCTGGAACAGTCCTCAGATGGTTTCAATCTTTTATCACAGGCAGGACTCAGAGAGTGGAGCTTTTTTTTTTTTCCTTGGACCTTCACTCCCTGCCATGTGGGGTGCCACAGGGTTCTGTGCTTTCACCCATGTTATTCATAGTATATATGCTGCCATTGGGAGATATTATAAGGTGGTACGGGCTGTGTTTTCACTTCTACACAGATGATACTTAGCTGTACATGTCCTTTGTGTCTGACCAGAGTGACGCTGTCTCAGTCTTTAGCAACTGCTTCTCTGAGATTCAGGACTGGATGAGTGCCAGCTGGCTTAGATTAAACCTGGACAAGACTGAGGTGTTGGTTGTGGACCTGGGTCATCGGGTAGAGGGTTTGTCTGCCAGGTAGCCATTTGGGCTATGGCTCAGGGGCAGCCAGCTGTCAACTTCTGACTAGGTGCGAAATCTGGGCATTATTTTTGATGGCGGGCTGATGCCTAAGCCTCAGGTGTCGGCAGTCATCAAGATCTCATTTTACCATCTGAGGAATATCACCTAGATAAAACATCTGGTCCCGCCTGACTATCTTCCAACACTGGTCCACACCTTTGCGACCTCCTGCCTACATTACTGCAATGCCGTATACCTAGGACTACCGGGGGTTGACCTTCGCCAGCTGCAACTGGTTCAGAATGAGGCTGCCAGGTTGTTGACTGGCTTATCAAGATCTTGCCATGTCACACCTGTACTCCATGGGCTGCATTGGCTGCCAGTTCAGAGGAGGATCACCTTCAAGGTCAAATTACTGACATACAAGGCCCTACACAGAGTGAGACCATGGTAGCTGCAAGATCTCCTTTGCCCCCCACTGCCCCCTCCGTTCCTCTGAGGGATTGCTAGAGATTCCCAGGGTCTTTTTGAAAACTTCTAGAGCCAGATCTTTGGCTTTTGCACCCCAACCCTGTGGAATTCTCCACCTCGTTGGATTAGAGAGTGCCCAACCATGGAGACTTTTAAATCTGCATTGGAAGCTCATTTATTTAATTTAGCATATCTGGAGACTTGAAAATTCCAGCTGCTTTTATTAATTGGTTCTAAGATTATGGTTTTTATTCATTTATATGTTATTGTTTCATCTGTATGTACAATGCTGTGATCTGGGAATAGCATTTAAGAAATAAAGTTTACTTGCTTTATATTTGTGATTCCCCTACCTATGCATCCAAGCATCTGGCTAGTCTTTCCAGCCACCTTATTGCACTGCCTAGTTTCCCTCTGAGATGATAAATCCCAGGTCCCTATCAGCTTCATTACTGTCAGGACCTCCCCACCTAGTTTGTACTTTGCACCGGGGGTTTTGTGCCTAATGTGCATGATCCTGCACTTCTTTTCGTTGAATCCCACCTGACATTTTTCAGACCATTTCTCCAGTTTTTTTTAAGGTCTTCTCTCATTCTTTCAACACCCTCTGGCATGTCCACCCTATTGCATACCTTTGTATTGTCTGCAAAAATGCATACCTTCCCCTCCAGTCCCTCTGCAATGTCCCCAATAAAGACATTGAAGAGGACTGGCCCCAACACCGACCCCTGCGGCACACTGCCCATCACCTCTCCTTCTGCAGAGTAATCTATGTTTACCACAACCCTCTGACTCCTACCATTCAGCCAGTTCTTCAACCACAGAAATATTTTAGGATCCACTTCTAGGCTGCACTGTTTGTTAATCAGCCTTATATGGGGGATGGTGTCAAAGGCCTTTCTGAAGCCCAGATATGCCACAGCTGTCACAGGCCAACTCTTGTGGGGCCAGGTTAACTGGACTCAGAGCGAACTCCCCTAAGTGCAGCCCGTGGTAGTGTGGGTCAAGAAACCCCTCCCTTGTCCTTATAGGGCACTCACTGGTTTACAACTGAATGTCTGCCAGAGGATATTGAGGCCTCCTTTCTCTGTGTGAGGGGTACAAGTAAAATCTCAGGTCTGTGTTCCTGTGAGATAACCCTCTTGGCTACTGCACAGCGAACCAGAAAAGCCACAGTGTGCATAAGTCTTCGGGGGGGGGGCCCAATACACCCTATATGTGTCTTTTCCCAGAGAAAATGCAGAGACCAGTACAAATCCCACAGACCACTCCAAGAGACCTCATGTACAGTATCTTTCCCCTCCACTCACAGAGCCTCTGTTCTTAAGTCCCTTCCTGGTAACGTGTTGATCTTAAGCATTAGAGCAGGTATGGTATTGATTGAATAAAGCCTTCCCAAGCTTACACACACAACAGACAGTTTCAGAGGTACTGGAAAATTATGCCAAAAGGCTTTACTAATATCAATTAGATAATGTAATTTAACATAAAAATAGCATTTAAAGATTTGATAACAAGATATCAAAAATTAAAGTTGGGCAATTACACAAAAACAGTACACTAACTTTCTAAAATTTAACATATAGTTCTACCTTGTTCCAGTGCTGGTTGATGAAGTTAAAGTCCGGTAAAATAAGAATGTCCTCGTTACTTGTTTTGTGATGGAATGCAAAATAGGGGTCCCATTTGATCAGTTCATCATCACATATAGGACTGAGTTCTACAAGCCTTGTTCTTGGTTTTTCAAAGCAGTTTCAGAAGGGTGCCTTGAGATTCCCTCAGTGTGAGTGACTCATCTTTGTCACATGGCTGGATGAACAAGCCAGCTCTCTGGGGTTTGTTTTAAAGATTTCAACTGCAGATTCTTCCCTGGGTAGTCTCCTACCCCCCCATCCAGTTAGGAAAAACAGATTCCCTCTAGCCTGTCCCTGGAGACAGCCCTGGCTCCAACCCTCTGTGGAGAGAGCTAGGCCCAGGCCTTTTTGGCTTGCTTTTATTTCCATTAAATGAATTCAGAACCAAAATTACTGGGCTATTCGCTTAATCACCCTCTCATTATCGGAAATTGCCCTACCTATGCCTAGTTTCTGGAACACAAAGAGAACCAGTCTAAACTGGAAGAGCTTTTGTCCTCAAACTCAGATGCAGAAGAAAATAGGAATTATTTCAGGCCAAATGAACTTACAGAAAACAGTACAGGTTTGACCAACACCATATAACACTGCGAATTATTAAATAATAACTAAACAGAAATATGTTATGGCTCTATTCCGCCACACACCTCCCTCCTTAATGGAACCTGAGGAAACATGCCCCTTTTTCTAGCATGGTTTCCCTCAGTTCTGTTCCTGATTCTGACTGGTGGGATAAGCCATCTGCATTGGCATTTTGATATCCTAACCTATGGGTGATAGTTATGTCATATGCGTGTAATGCAATACTCCATCTTAGGAGTTTCTCATTAATTTTTGCCATTTGGTTCTGCCACCTTAGAGGATTGTGGTCAGTTTGTACCTCAAAGCCCTTCCTATAGAGGTAAGGCTCTAATTTCTTTAGCAACCACACCAAAGCAAGACACTCCTTCTCCACAGTGGAGTATGCCTGCTCATGTGGAAGCAACTTTTTGCTTAGGTACAAAATGGGGTGATCTTTCCCATGCTGAGATGTCTGGCTGAGGACTGCCCCAATATCCACATTAGAGGCATCCATCTGTACCACAAATGGATGGGAGCAGTCTGGGCTGGTTAGCACCAGGGCACTGCACAGTGCAATTTTCATCTGTGTGAAAGCCCTCTACATGATGGATCCCATTTCACTCTCTTAGGCGGTCTCTCTTTTAGTAGATCAGATAGAGAAGTTGCCAAGGTGCTGTAGTTGGGAAGAAATTTTCTGTAGTATCCAGCAGTTCCAAGGAATCTCCTTACCTGCTTCTGGGTCTCAGGCATAGGCCATGCCTTAGTCGCCTCTTTTTTTGCCTGTTTTGGATGGAATTGCCTCTACCCCACTACATGTCCTAATAGGTCACCTCTGCCATATCCATCTGTCACTTCTTTGCTTTCACAGTTAGTCCTGCACTTGTATTCTGCCCAACACTTCCATCAGATGGGTCAGGTGCTCATCCAAGTAATGGCTGAAAATGGCAATGTCATCCAGGTATACTACTGTATACTATCCTCTGTACCATGTAACACCTGATTTACCAAATATTGGAAGGTGACAGGGGGCATTCTTCATCCCAAAGACCATGACCTTAATTTCAAATAGGCCTATTTGGGTAATGAAGGCTGACCACTCCCTAGCTCTGGCTGTCAGTTCTACCTTCCAGTACCTCTTGGTCAGGTTTATAGTTGTCAGGTAGTTTGCCCCCCCAACTTGTCCAGCAAGTCATCTGTGCAGGGCATCAGGTGCGCATCAGACTTCATGATGGTGTTGAGCCAATGATAGTCTACACAGAAGTATGTAGCTCCATCCGTCTTGGGGACAAGGACTACAGGTGAGGCCCAGGGACTGTGGGATTTCTGATCACCCCTAGATCCATCAACTCTCCCACCTCCCTCCTAATATCTTTTAGGATGGCTTCAGATACCTGGTAGGCTGTCCGATGTATGGGTGTCTGGGACTGGTATCTATAACACGACTACTAGCAGGGTCCATCCAGGGTTGGAGGTGAACAAAGGGGGCAAAGCCCTCTAAAGCTGTCCTTGCCTCCTGGGCCTTCTCAGGTGTCAATTGTGTGGAAAGCTTGATGGCCTCCACAAATGACTCCCACTTGCTCTCAGCTAGAAAGTCAAGAAGGGGATCCGCCTCATCCCTCTCCTCCCCAGGACTGCAAACCACAAATACCATGCCTGCCCTATTGAAATAGGGCTTCATCATGTTCACATGGTACAACCTTTTTTTTTTAATTTAGCAAACTTTATTAAATTTAGAGAACAGATAACTAGATACAAACTAACTCACGTCAGTATAAAATGAGAAAAAACCAACACAACATGAAACTAATACATAGAAAGGACAGTCATCAGACTACACACAAAAATCCTAACACTAACAAACCTGCAACATCTCACCCCCCCAATCCACACATACTGGAATGAAAAAAAAAACATCTAGAACCTGAAACTACAAAACAGGGAAGGCAAAAGAGAGGGAAAAAAAAAAACACCTAGCAAGAAAAAACATACTATGAAGGAGAGAACAGAAAAATGGAGGCCAACCCAGCCCCAAGGCCCCCCTAAAAAGAACTACATGTCTACCTGTCAACTGGGGGGGGATTATGAGGACAAGAAAAGCATACAAAGGTTCCCTTCTGGAGTAAAAGTGACCAGGACAGTGCCTGATAGATGCAATTTGCTTTTCAACCTGCAAAGCTAACAGCATCTCCTGATGCCACTCCTTGTGGGAAGGAATTGTATCATCTTTCCAATAGTGGAGAATAACTATTTTTGCTGCCATTGAGATTAGGGCCATGTGACCTTTATGG
This sequence comes from Neoceratodus forsteri, assembly GCA_016271365.2. Lineage (NCBI taxonomy): Eukaryota > Metazoa > Chordata > Ceratodontiformes > Ceratodontidae > Neoceratodus > Neoceratodus forsteri. The sequence continues at coordinate 163,133,248 of CM028132.1, read as the reverse complement.
GAACCAAATAGCTGCATTGGAAAATAACCAAGTTAACACACCTCCGGACAAAAGAAATCATCTAGGCCTAGAAAAGGATCAAGGAAGCCTCTAATGGCGTTCCAAAAGGGGGTCACCTTAAGACAGTCTCATAGGACATGCTTGAAGAAACCCTTAACCTCCCTACACCTAAAATACAAAGACGACTTGGACTTACCTATTTGAAAAGGTTTAACTGGGGTATAATACATATTATGCAAAACCTTATATTGGATCAACCAGTAATAGTCTTGTTTAATAAACATATAAATCCTTCCAAATTAATTACCATTTAGTTTGATCCCACTGCAAATCTAGGGCTTGCTGCCAGTAATAACAAATCCCAGACAGATTAGCATGGTCTAAAGTTTGGAAGGCATTATATAAATTCAGAAACAGAGTGGGGATTAGCAGCAATATCAATTAGGGTATCAAAGTCAGATTCTCCCTCCATATTCTAAGGGTAGGAACTGAAGTGTAACAAAATGGCTCAGGACAATTGAAGATATTTAAACAAAAATGAAGGAGGAAGACGGAAACTTTCCCTAAAGGGAACAAATGAAGGTAACCTGTCCTCCTCCAAGAGAATGTCCTCCAGCAAAGTCTTCAATTGTGGTCAGAAGGCCAATGGAATGGGACAGAGCCCAATCCAGATATTGGGATTGCCCAATAAAGTTTGCTTAAAGTATTTTGTTCAGAAAATGCTTAGATACATGCCAAGCTGCATGTGGGCATGCAATAATCAAAACAGTGTGGTTGATTTTGGGGAGGGTGGGGTGGTGGTGGCTGGGATGGTTTAATAAAAAGTAGGCTACAAAAGTGGAGCCCTGATGACTGGCACAGATCCTGCTCAATAAACAACCAGGAGGGGATATAGCCCACCACGGACTCACCATCTAAATTCAGCCCCCATCTAAGATATTTACTAGAATGAAGGGTATAATAATACAAGAAAAAGTTTGAGAGTCGCAGGCCTCCTAACTTCTTCAAAAGAGTAAGCTTAAAGTAGGACTGCCGAATGGCACCACCCTGACAGAGAAAGCCATTAGAAAGATGTTGGAGCTGAAGGAACCAGGCTTTATGGAGATAAATACACAACATCCCAAGGGGGTATAAAATACGAGGAAGGATATTCATTTTAATAATACTTATGCATCCCCAAAGGGTGAGAGAAAGAGCTGAACAGTGATGTAGATCTGACTTAATTGTGTGAAAAAGGGGTGACAAATTATTTTCAAAAAAAGGTCTGAAGAGAACTAGAAATCTTAATACCAAGATAGATTAATATGCAAGGTTTCCAAACCAATCCCATGTTGGACATGTCCCGTTTACACAGTAAGTGGTTTAAGGACAGGACCTTTGTCTTGCTCAAATTAAGTTTATAGGCTGAAATATCAGAAAATGTCTGTATCTTAGACAAAGCTGCAGGAATCAAGACCAGGGGGTCCTCCACATGGAGAAGAAGGTCATCAGCATAGACAGATCATTTGTAACCTATGCCACCCACTATTATCCCCTTACAGCAGGGTTACTAAGGAGCCTGCAAATAAGGGGCTTGATATAAAGCATGAAAAGAAAGGGTGATAAAGGGCACCCCTGCCTCATCCCTCGCTGCAAGGTGATGGAGTCCAAAAGTATCCCGTTACACCCAATACAATCTATAGGGGCTTGATATTAAATTTGAAGCCACTTAAGAAATTCTTGGGGGAACCCAAATTTCCTAAGAGCAGCTAAGAGTCATGGCCATGCAACTCGATCAAAAGCTTTTTCTGTGTCCAGGGAGACCAGGGCTGCAGGGGTCTTGCCCACCCTGCCACTGAAATCAAGTAATGAAGCTTACAGAGGTGATAAGAAGACACCCTACCCCTCATAAAGCCAACCTGTCTCCAATCAGGGCATCCTCACATGGGACATCCTGTGGATGTGTCTCCGGTCAAGAGTTTTACTCTGTAATTTACATTATTACCTGCTGGACTACCTTGTATGGTCCCACCCACTCTGCCTGCAGGTTGTCTTTCTGGACTGGGATCAGAAACATGACTTCCTGTCCTACTCTGTATGAGTGAGCTCTGGCTCCACGATCGTACCAGGTTTTTTATCTCTGCTGGGTAGCTGTGAGGTTGCTCTGGGCCACTCCCATAAGCTCCTTCAGCTTTTCCCTAAATTTCAAAACATACTCCACTATTGGAATCCCCTGGGTGGCATGTTTGCCTTCCAAATCCTCATGTATAAATATCTAGGGGTCCCTGCACCCTATGTCCATACAAGAGCTCAAAGGGGGAAAATCCTGTCGACTCTTGTGGCACTTCCTGGAAGGCAAAGGGCAAGGTGGGGAAGGTATCTCTCCCAGTCCCATCCATGCTGTTCTGTGAATGCCCTCAGCATGGTTTTCAAGGTCTCATTAAACCTTTCTACCAGCCCATTCACTTCTGGGTGGTAAGGTGTTGTGCACCTCTGCAATACCCTATACCTCTCCCACAAACACTTCATCAGGTCTGACATGAAGTTATCTCCTTGGTCAGAAATAACCTCCTGTGGAAACTCTACATGGGAGAAAATACCTAGCAAGGCATCCGCTACAATTCCTGCCTTAATAGTGGACAAGGTAACTTTCTCTGGATATCAGGTGGCATAAGCTACCACCACCAGGATATACTTTTTCCCTGAAGGAGCTTGAGGAATTCAAAGTACCCACAATATCCATTCGTACCTTTTGGAATGGCTCCCCCACAGTAGGTAAAGGAATTAAAGTAGCTTTGCTTTTCCTCCTGCCTTCCCTGTTCACTGACACTGGTGACAGGATCGGCAGTATTATTTCATCTGCTTGGTAAAGTTGGGTCAATAAAAATGTTATACTAATCGCTGAGTAGTGTGAGCAATGCCCAAATGTCTGCACATGGGAATATCATGAGCTATCTTGAGCAATAACTCACAATATCCCTGGGAACAACAAGATACCTGCCTATCACCCCCCTGTCCTCACATTCTGCATGTATAACAGGCAATTCTCCCAGAAAACCTTATGTTTTATGTCACCCCCTTGTGTCCCATCAAACTCTGCACAGCCCTCGCATCTCTAAGCTAGGGTCAGTCCTCTGAGCTGCTGCAAAGTCCTTACACTTTCCTGAAATTTGGGGCATGTCCACTTCAATTCCCAGATGGAGGTCCATAGCTGCGGAATTCAGGAATTCAGTGTCACAGCAAACCCCAGCTCCCTTGCTATTTGTTACCCCCACTCTTCAGAGTCAACTTCAGTAGCTGTCTGGCGAATTGCTTCTTGGGTGAGTTCCACCCCCCCTTTATCACTCTCCCCTGCAAGAGATGCAGGTTGGTGGACCAGCCTCCCAGTCTCTCTTGCATAAGCTTCTTTGGGGTTCAGAAGATCACAGGAGGACCCAGCCATCTGGATCCGGGTCATGGAACATACCACCCCCTGCTGAACATCATTCCCTAAAATAACATCCACAGCGAATGTGTCTGCTACAGCCACCTTTTGGACCCTATCTCTTGCATTACCCTAGGCTAGGATAACACTGGCTAGTGGCAGGATTTTCTCCTCCCTAGTGAATCCTTTTACAGAAACAAACTGATTTGGCAGGAGTTGCTCAGGCCCAACCAAACCCCCTTTTATGAGGGTAAGAGATGTCCCAGTGTCCCTCTGTACCCCATTCACAGTAAATGGATGCCTGTGCTCCCTCATATTCACAAGAATAGCATCAGTGATACAATTAGCAATTATTTCAGCTGGATGGACCCCTTTCACACCTTGTATTTTTAGGACACTGCCTGGTAATGTGCCCTGGCTTTTTTCAAAACCAACAATCATCACTTTTCCCTAAAATCCCATTTGGGTAAATTGTGGTTCCCCTCTTTCTGCAGAGGCAATGAGGTTTTTAGCTGCCCTGAAGATGAGCCTTTCATCCTTGCCCCTGCAGTCGATGCTGCCCCACTTATCTTCAGAGAAGGCCTGCTCTTGGCATAGCAGTCAGAAAGCTCAGCAGCTTGTTTTGCTGTCTGAGGGTCCCGATTCTCTAGTCACATTTTCCGTTCTGCTAGACTTGCCCAAAAGAACTGTTCCAGCAATATGACTTCCTCAGTTGCTTAAACAGAGTTAACTTTAACCCTCTCCCACTGTTTTAAAAACTGGCATTGTTTTGTGGCAAGTTCCTCAAAGATAATTTCAGGGTCCTTCCGAAGCTTCCAGAATTTCACTCTGTAGGCCTCAGGGTTTAAATCATTCTTTTTCAATAAAGCACTTTTGAGTTTATCATAGTTCTGGCTGTCAGCATTGTCCATTTATCCCAGCACCTCCCGCCTGTTCCTAGTAAGTAGCAGGGATAGCTGAATACAGCAGGCCTCCTTAGGTATCTTTGCTTGAATGCGGACTTTTTCAAATGAGTTTAAAAAAAAAAAAAACATCCATGTCCTCCCTTCTTTATATTCCACTATTAATTTAGAGTTTAGCTTATACCCAGGCCCTGGAGTTTCATTTTCACCCAAGCCACATACCTTCTCTGGTGCTTTTTGTTGCAGCTTTAGTTTCTCCAGCTCAGTGTCCCTCTGGTGTTGTTTTCCTGCTGTTCTCTTTCATGCTGATTTTCTTGCATGACAAGCTCCAATCTCTTCATTTCCAGTTGTAGCTTTAACCTCTCCAGATCAAAATCTGTGGTGGTTCCCTCCTTGGTGCTGTGGCTCCTGGTCCGCTCTAGTTCCGCTTGCCTCGTCCTGGATTTTTCCACCTGACACCACCACATCCAAGGTCTGGTCCCCTGCAGTCACTGACTGAGGCTCCAATTCCTGGGCTGCCGCTTGGTTATCGGCTGCCATGATGACTTCTGTGATGTGCCTTTTAGCATGCCCCTCACAAAGGAGCCCTCCCTCCTGGCACAGCCATTTCAGCTGTTCTACAGTACAGTCATTGAAGCCAGAAGCTATCTTCCCTTCCTACACTATCACTGGTCTAACTTGCACAGCAACAAAATGAAAGCAAAACACAGTAAGGGACTATATTTTGTAACCAAATTTCTCCTATGCCAATTTCTGCCCTCTTTTGTGTGTGGCTTTCCATAACTCCCATAAGTGCAGACTGTGGTTATATGGGTCAGGAAACCACTCCCTTGAACTTTTAGAGCTCTCACTGGGTTACAACTGAACACCCACCAGAAGATCCTGAGGCCTTCTCTTTCTCTGTGAGGGGTGCAAATACAGTCTCAGGTCTGTGTTCCTGAGAGGGAACCCTGTTGACCACTGTACAGCAAATCAGAAGAGCCACAGGCATGTATAGGCCTTCAGGGGGCCTGATACACCCTACTGTATATGTGTCTTTTCCCAGAGAAAATGCAGAGACCAGTTCAAACCCCACATACCACTCTGAAAGTTCTTGTGTATCTCCCCCTCCAGTCACAGAGCCCCTTTTCTCATTTCCCTTCCTGGTAGTGTTTTGGCCTTAAGCAATAAAGCAGGCATGGTATTGCTTGAACAAAACCCTCCTAAACTTACACACACATCAGACAGTTTCATGGATATTGGAAAATGATGCGAAAAGGTTTTACTATTATCTATTAGATAGTATAATTTAACATAAAAATAGCATTTAATGATTTGGTTACAAAATATCATAAAATAAAAGCTGGACAATTACACAAAAACAGTACACTAATTTTCTAAAATCTAACATAGAGTTTTACATTGTTTTAGTGCTGGTTGATGAAGTTGAAGTCCTGTAAAATATGAATGTCCTTGTTACCTGTTTTGTGATGTACTACAAAACAGGGGTCCCATTTGATCAGTTAATCATCACATATAGGAGTGAGTTCCACAAGAAGAAGAAGAAGAAGAAGAAGCATTTATATAGCGCTTTTCATACATCCAAAGCACTTTACAAGCAATGCTAGACTGGTAGTGAAGTGACTGAATGTGTGGTGGCGGCCATATCACACATCATCACCCACACACAGCCTGGATAATTGCATGAACCAGTTTATGGGAAGGGGAATGTTGGCCAGGACACCAGGAATGTTCCCTACTCTTTGCGAAAAGTGCCCTGGGTTCTTTTACTTCCACCTGGACACCCCCCAGGATGGGCAGAAGGGACCTCGGTTTAACATCTCATCCGAAGGATGGCACACCCCAGCAGTACAGCACACTCCAATACTGCACTCGGATGCAAGCAATTTTTAGGTGCAAGTCCAATCCCGGTGTGGGACGAGAACCCACGACCTTCTGATCCAGAGGCGGATGTGCTACCAACTGAGCCACGCTGACACCTAGGTATTGGTATTGGTTTCTCAAAGCAATTTCAGAGGGGTGCCTTGGGATTTCCCCACTGTGAGTGGCTTGCCTTTGTCACATGGCTGCACAAACCAACTAGCTCTCTGGGGTTTATTTTTAAACATTTCAACTACCGATTCATCTCTGAGGGGTCTCCTCTCACCACCACCCCCATCTGGTTATGAAAAACAGATTCCCTCTAGCCTGTCCCTGGAGACATCCCCAGTTTGAACCCCCTGCAGAGATAGCTGGGTTCGGGCCTTTTTGACTCGCTCTTGTTTCCATTAAATGTATTCAGAACCTAAATTACTGGGCTAATTGTTTAATCACACTCTCATTATCTGAAATTGCTCTACCTAGGCCAAGTTTCTGAAACACAAGAGAACCAGTCAAAACTGGAAGCTCTTTTGTCCTTGAACTCAGATGCAGAAAAAACCAGAAATTATTCCAGGCCAAATAAATTTAGAGAAAACAATACAGATTTGACTTGCACCACATGATACATTTTAGTTTAAAGTCTGACAAACTGTCCTTTTATAGTATCTCAACAACTAAATCAAAATTTGGGGATCTTACTTCAGCAGTTAATGTACCTAAAACATAGGAAATCATGAAGAAAATGTATATTGTAAGTATTCCGCCTCCCTATTCACATTTTAAGGCATCTGTTGCTAGATTGATTTTTACAAATCGTGACTGTTTTTGATAGGTATTATAATTATCTTGATTACATAGCCCAATAATTGAAATGATATCTATAGTTTGAATGTTGAATGGTTATGCAACTTTATGTGTTTATGTATTTGTATTTTTAACTTGTGTATGTATTTACTGGACACAGTTGTAAAGTAGAGCTTGCTCTCAGTTTGCCATCCAACTACAAATAAAATGGTGATGATGATGATAACAAAGGGAATTATTAAATAATAATACAACAGAAATATGTTACGACTCTATTCCACCACAACATCCACTGCACCTCCCTGGTCCTCTACGTCAGTTACCCAATCACACCATAGGTTAGTACAATGAGTTGGTGCAAAACACAGTGCTTATCCTAAATACAGTAAAAGTTAGGGTTAGATGCATAAGTAAATAAATGCCATATAAGGCAGTGTATGTGTTTTGATGTGTGTGTGTGGCAATGCTCTGTGTGTGTGTGTGTGTGTGTGTGTGTGTGTGTGTGTAGACAGTGCACTGCTATGTTATACTGGAATATATATGCATATATGTGTAAATGTATTAGTCAATGTGTGTGTATCACAACAATTAGAAAGTGCAGTTAGGTGGCTCAATGGTTAGTGCAAAAATTGCTAGTCTACACCCCCTGCTATCTAGATCAATTTCATCATTATGCATGTTATTGCTGATTTAAATGAGATGACTAGTGGCAAACCCCATCCTTCGATGTCCCTCAGAGCCTGAAAAGAAGAAAACAGTCCCTCAATGTCTTTTTTAATCTGTAGAAATGTGTGTAGACAGTGCACTGCTATGTTATACTAGAATATATATGCATATACAGTATATGTACTGTATATGTATTAGTCAGTGTGTGTGTCTTTTTTTCATCTGTGCATGTAGGCAGTGCACTGCTAAGTTACACTGGAGTATATGTGTATATATGTGTCTATGTATTACTCAGTGTGGGTGTGTATCACAACAATTAGAAAGTGCAGTTACGTAACTCAATTGTTAGTGCAAAAATTGCTAGTCTACATTCCCTTGCTATCTAGGTTAGCTTCAGCCTTATGTATGTCATTGCTGATTTAAATGAGGTGTCTGGTGGCAACCCCCCCACCCTCCGATGTCCCTCAGAGAATGAAAAGAAGAACAGAGTCCCTCATCTTTTTTTAGTTGTTAAAAAAGGTCAATCACTGATGCAATCCCACACCCCCAGCATGACCTCCAACTGAGCACCCACCACCCCACAGTCCCCAGATCCACCACACACCCTTGCTTATCTGAACAAATCCCAGTGTGAATATCCACTATCCCACAGAAGACATGTCTCGCTGCTGGAACCAGCAACTGCTAAATGAGAAATAAGGTAGTTGTAGTTGACAACCCATTGAAAAACATTGAACCGCACTTACCATATAGTTGTCACCAGTTCCAGCAGCAAGACGTGTCTTCAATGGGAGAGTGAATCTTCACACTGCGACCTGTTCAGGTGAGTGAGGGTGTGTTGGGAGGTCTGGGGATGGGGGTGGTGGATGCTCAGTGGGAGGATGGGCTGTGGAGGTGGGAGTCACATCACCACCCAATCTTCTCTATGTATCCCTATATAGTGTGAGGAACATGCCCAAACTGAACCCTGAAGCCCTTCCTTGCCTTCAGGAAATGCTTGTGTCTATCCCATTCCTTCTTAAATTCTGTGATGGTTTTAGCCCCTAACACCCCCTCTGGTAGGCTATTCCAGGCATCTGCCACCCTCTCAGTCAAAAAATATTTTATCACATTTCCCCTGAGCCTTCTCCCCAACTTCATTTTGTGCTCCCTTGACTTGCAGTACCTCTTACTTTGGAAGATGCTTCCTTCCAGTACTCTGTTTATACAGGTGATATATATGTGTATATCTCAGTTATGTCCCCCCTCACTCCTTTCTTCCACGGAATACATATTTAACTCCTTTAGTCTTTCCTCATAGGTCTTATCCCACAGGTCCTGCACCATTTTAGTTGCCCTCCACTGCACCACCTGCATCCTGTCTATGTTCTTTCTTAGATGAGGCCTCCAGAACTGGGCACAGTATTCCAGGTGTGGTCTCTCATGAGTGTCTTATACAGTGGCAAGATGACCTCCTTCTTTTCACTCGTGAAGCCCATCCCTATGCATCCAAGTTTCTGACTAGCCTTTCCAGCCACTTTATTGCACTGTCTAGTTTCTCTTAGGTCCTCCAGGATGATAACTCCCAGGTTCCATTCCTGCTTTGTGACTGTCAGTACCTCCCCACCTAGTTCGTACTTTGCCTCTGGGTTCTTGTGCCCTATGTGCATGATCCTGCATTTCTTTGCATTGAATCCTAGCTGCCATTCTTCAGACCATTTCTCCAGTTTTTTAAGGTCTTCCCTCATTCTTTCAACACCATCTGGTATGCCCACCCTATTGCATACCTTTGTATTGTCTGTAAAGAGGCATACCTTCCCTCCGTCCTTCTGCAGTGTTCCAATAAAAACATTGAAGGGGATCAGCCCCAACACTGACCCCTATGGAACCCTGCTCATCACCACTCCCTCTACAGAGTGCTCCCTGTTTACCATATCCCTCTAACTCCTTCCATTCAGCCAGTTCTCAACCCACAGAACTATTTTAGGATCCAGCCCTAGGCTGCACAGTTTGTTAATCAGCCTTCTATGGGTGATGGTGTCAAAGGCTTTTATGAAGTCTAGATAGGCCACATACACTGCACCTCCCTGGTCCACTGTCTGAGTTACCCAGAAATGCCGTAGATTAGTACAATGAGTTAAAGTAAAACACAGTGCTTATCCTAAATACATTAAAAGTTAGAATTGGATGTATAAGTAAACAAATGCCATATAAGGCAGTATATGTAAGCTACTGTGGGTGTGGCAATGTTGTGTGCATGTAGACAGTGCACTGCTATGCTATACTGGAATATACAGTATATGCATATATGTGTATATGTATTAGTCAGTGTGTGTGTGTGTGTGTGTATCACAACAATTAATAAAGTGCAGTTAGATGGCTTTTAGTGCAACAATTGCTAGTCTACATTCCCCCACTATCTAGATCATTTTTAGCCTTATGCATGTCACTGCTGATTTAAATGAGGTGTCTAGTGGCAACCCCCCACCCTCCAATGTCCCCCGGAGCTTGAAAAGAAGAAAACGGTCCCTTGATGCCCATTTTTAATCTGGTAAAAATGTGTCTAGACAGTGCACTGCTATGTTATCTGGGAATATATATGTATAAATGTGTGTATGTATTAGTCAGTATGTGTATATCACAACAATTAGAAAATGCAGTTAGGTGGCCCAGTGGTTAGTGCAAAAATTCTAGTCTATATTCTCCCACTGTCTTGATCAATTTCAGCTTATGCATGTCATTGCCAATTTAAATGAGGTATCTAGTGGCAACCCCCACCATCCAATGTCCCTCGAAGCCTGAAAAGAAGAAAATGGTCCCTCGATGTCTTCTTTTTTTGATCTGTGAAAATGTGTGTAGACAGTGCACTGCCATTTTACACTGGGATATATATGCCTATGTGTATATGTATTAGTCAGTGTGTGTATAACAAGTAGAAAGTGCAGTTAGATGTCTCAGTGGTTAGTGCAAAAATTGCTAGTTTACACATTTCTCACTGCCCACAATACCATTATTTTGCAGCCATACTGGCTCTTGCTAGAGTTTGTTTTTGTTAGCGGAGTGTCAGCTTTTACTGTATGCGACAGTTACAGCAAAAGCAAGCTCCAACTCAACACGAGGAATTTGTGCACTTGCACCCTTCTGTTTCTGCAACAATACTATCATTCAGAGCTCCAAACAATAGTATTACAGGCTCTGAATAATAATATTACAGCACAGAAACAATGGTATTATCACTTCAAGTGTACTATTATGGGGAATTGCTTTTATACTTTTCTGTGGTATTATTTCCATGTATCAATATATTACAATATAATATTCCATCCTGTGTTAAGTATTATGCATGATATCAATTATCCTAATTTTTAAAAATACAGAAACACAAAAACATCAAAACTAAAATGTATAGTACATAACTTAGAAAAGTGATGTAAACACTCAAAGAGTTGATATTGATGTTTGAAAAAGAAATGTAATTACAATTTCCTATTTGTTGTTGAATTCTTAATCTGTATGTATATATATATATATATATATATATATATATATAATATATATATTTTTTTTACAGTGGCACAGTAGTGCCACTATAGTTAGAGTTCAGTGGTCACTTCTATGTCAAACCCAAAATATTGCACTTTAATAACTTTGCAACCATTTGACCAATTCACAAGAAACTGTGCATGCACCATTGGGGACCAATGATCTCTGGATCTGGCAAGTTGCATTCCAGTCAGATGTACAGGCGCAGAGATACAGAATGTCATAAATTTTGTAAATTGTCATTTTTGTGTTAATGCTTTGTCAAGCAGTTTCTTAGAAATAGCTTGGAGGTTGGTCTGAAATGTTTAGGATACATTGGGCTTTGGTAGCAGATGTGCCTTTTGAAGGGTTGGTGAAAAAACATTAAACAGTTCAAAAGTTATTAAAGTTTCAATTTTCCTATTATTTCCTATAAGAAAAAATAGATGTGCCATGCCAAATAACTGTTTTTCTGCCACAAAGGCATTTTTATTTTCGCAAATGCAAAATGTAGTGTCGAGATTCCACTATCTTGTTTACAGTTAGAGAGGCAAACAGATTTAAATAATTCAAAAACTACTTGAAGTTGGTAAACACCAACTGTTGTTTTTACATAATCGGGGCCTGAGGAATCAGATTCTGTGGTCAGTTTGTCCCACAAATGCCCAGAAATATGTTAATTTTGTCCATGGCTGTATTTGTGCCACAAATTGTGGCAGTTGTTTCATGTAACAAGGGGGCATTTGTGCCACAAATTGCGGCAATATCCCATTGTTTTGTGAAACAATGAAGGGTGTGCCAACCAAGCAGCTGCTGCAATTTGCAGCACAAATATGGTTGGGGAAACAAAAAACTTTTCTGGCCATTTTTGGCCTACAAATTGACACCAGAGTCCAATTTATTGGCCTCTGTTTAGGTAAACACCTGTTGGTGTTTACCTAATTCAAGTATTAACAAGGGGAAGGGGCAGAAGAATGAGGAGTATTATGTTTATTGTACAATACAACATCAGGATGCCATCCCCTAGTGTCGGATGCCCCCCAAAGCCCGTTGTTTAAATTAGGAGTGCTTACATCGGGGGCCCAATCCCCAAGCTGGCATTCTCAAGTCCTCCCACCCATCCAGCAGTGTAGGACATTGAAGAGCCCACTCTCAGTGTCCCAAAATATTTATATTTGTCCCAACCCCCTGCTGCAACCCATTGCTTTCTTTGGCAGCCAACATCGGGGCCCCAATCCCCGTGTCGGCATTTACACCCTCCCATAGTGTGGGACACTGGGGAGCCCACTCCCAGTGTCCAAAAATACTTTAATTGCATCCTGTGAAAAAAGTCCCTCAATGTCTTTTGGTTTTTGGTTTTTAAATCTATAAAAAAGAAAACAGTTCCTTGTCATCCCTGCCATCCCCCTCCCCCCGACCCTCCCACTGAGCACCCACCATCCCACACACCCCCACCTTGCCCTATACCTACCACTGGAGGTTCTCAGCTGCCATTTTCTGTGGGCTGGGACATGTCTTCACTCTTCAAAGCTAAACTGCGAACTGAGGAATCAAGGTAAGTGACTTGTATATATGTTTTCATTATATTTCAATCATTTACAATTTAAACAAGTCTACATTTCATATATCAGTATTAAGTTAATTGCAATGTTATTACAATGGTTATTAGACTGGAGGGTGGCCCATGTCATGCTGATCTACAAGGGGGGATCAAGAGAGGAGGTGGGAAATTACAGGCCCCTTAGCCTGACATCGGTGGTCGGCAAGGTGATGGAGGGTATTGTCAAGGAAAGGCTAGGGGGGGTTACTGGAACAAACTGGGTACTTGGATGATAGGCAGCATGGCTTTGTCACAGGAAGATCATGCCAGACAAATCTTGTTGAATTCTATGACTGTGTGATGAGGGCCCTGGACCAGGGTAGGCCAGCAGACATCCTCTTTCTGGACTTTAGCAAGGTGTTTGATTTGGTACCCCACAGTGGCCTGCTGGTTATGCTAAAGGAAATGAGGGTAGGGAGATAGTTGTTAAGATGGATAGGAAATTGGCTCTCTGAGCATACTCAGAAGGTGGTGGTCGGAGGATTAGCCTCATCCCCAAGGTGGGTTACTAGTGGGGTTCCCCAGGGGTCAGTGCTGGGGCCACTCCTGCTCAATGCCTATATCTCAGATATCAGAAGGGGGATCAGGAGTGAGATGAGTCTCTTTGCAGATGACTCAAAGCTGGGTGCAGTGCTGGATGGGGAGGAGGGGAGGGTGGCCATGCAGAAGGACCTGGAGGCTCTGGAAAGGTGGTCGGGAAAATGGAAACTGAAATTCAATGTGGGGAAGTGCAAGGTTCTGCAAATGGGAGTCAGAAATCCAGGCCAGGGGTATACCCTGGGAAGACACATGATTCAAGTGACGGAGAGTGAAAGGGACCTGGGGTTAGTGGTAATTGTCAAAATGAACAATGTAGAGACCTGTAGGAGGGCAGCAGCAAGGGCAAATAGGATGCTGGGATGCATCACCAGGGGGATTACCTCCAGAAAGGTGGAAGTGATCCTTCCACTATACAACTGCTTGGTTAGGCCACACCTCAAGTATTGTGTACAATTTTGGAGACCACATTTAAAGAGGGACATTACACTCTTAGAGAGGGTCCAAAGGAGGGCAACCAAAATGATCTGGGGCCTGGGGGAGAGGACCTATGAGGAGAGGCTCAAGGAGTTCGACATGTACACCCTAGAGGAGAGGAGGGACAGGGGGACATGATAGAGGTCTTTAAATATATGAAAGGGATCAATAAAGGAGGCCCAGTCAGGGTGCTCCAAAGGAAGGAGAGTGGCGCAACAAGAGGTCACAGGTGTAAGCTGGAAGAGGGTGGGCTCAGAAGGGAGAGGAGGATATGTTTTTTTCACTGAAAGGGTGGTGGAGCCATGGAAAGCATTGCCCAGGAAGCTGGTAGAGGTGGAAACTATGGATGGGTTTAAAAGGGGATGGGACAGGTACAGGGGGAGGGTAAATCTGACCAGGCCCAATACAGGTGGAACATCTGGGACTGGGGACAATATAACCCAAGGGGGGGGACACCAAAATCATCCCTCATTGTGGGTGCTGAAAATTGAGCAGACTTGAGAGACCATTAGACCTATTCTGCTGGCATTTTAGTATGTTAGCATGTAAGTAATTAATATTTGTAGTATACAGTACAAGTCACATTAAACTGTTCCATCAACTCACTGGTGTAGAATTTTTTTTTGTGATGCTACTGGAGTGGCAGCTCAAACTGTTGAAGCTTTCAACTATTTTTCAACCATCCTTCACTGCCTATTCAGCTCACATGTAACTGTTTAGTGAAATGGCAGTAGCTGCATTTTCATGGCATTGTTTATAAATATCACAGCATTCCTTAAGAGCATTGTTTATAACTATCACAGCATTCCTTAAGAGTTGTTTAGTCTGTCTTCTGAAATGAAACTCATAAGCACTCAGCTGACAATAAAGCTTATAGCACATAACAGCTAGATGCAAACCAATACTAACCTTTTACTAATTCATTGAATTAAACCCTGCACAGATTAGATAACTCATTGAACAATGCTACACCAGTGAGTTGAGGGAACAGTTTAATGTGACTTGTACTGTATCTACTAGTTAAAAATAAAGTCCACAATTCCCATAGGAGAAGCAGTTATCATTTAGATCAAACATAAATTAGTTATTTATCTTAATAGTTATATTACTCTGGGTTTTATCACAAGCTTACAAAATATAATACAGATAGTGAAAAATAAATTTACTCTATGCCCCCTTTAACCTGGCCATCACTATCCAAACAAATATATACATATATTTTTCCCTAATATGTCAAAATCAATCACAACTGGTATTTTTCATAAGCCTATCACTATTTAATAAATGTCCCAGAAAAGTTGTTCTCTTTATTCATCTTAAAGGGGAGGCATTTCCTCTTCCTAATCTGATTCTCTCCTCTGATTCTCATTCCTTTGCTGTATTTTTTTCTCCATGATGTAAGCTCTCAAATGTTCAGACTGAGAAATGAGCCTTTTATCAGCCCTGCATGTGAGCCAACATTTAGTTGGGAACAGGACTTTAAAGTTAGCTCCAATTTCATTAAGCTCCTCCTTATATTGTAAAAATTGTTTCCAACATTGCAGTGTTGCCGGAGCAATGTGAGGAAAAATCTGACACGCAATTTCCTTAAAATGCAAATCTCCCATTTTCATGGCTGTATTCGAAACTAAGTCCCAGTTCACATCAAAGGCAAGTGAAAAAAAATAGTGCTCTTTGGACCTGATGTGTATTTAAAGACATTAGTAGAATTTTGTGCCTGATTAAACACAGCTGCAGAATCAGATGAAAGCAGTTTGAAGCTCATATCTTGGTTTTCAGGTTTCTGTAGAGAAATAACATAGGACTTCCTCATTAGGGCTCTGAAAGCTCAAGTCACAAAAGGCAAGTTAGTCTCAGGCAGCTTCAAAACAGTAACAAAAAGATTTTTCAAGAGATCTCTTAGAGACTCAAATCCTTTGTCATTGGAATCTGGACCCCCACAAGTCTTAAGTTTTTATATCACATAGCGTTCACCATTACTTCAGTTTTCCTTTGAGGGGCCATAATTGCCTTTAAGTTAGTACTGGAAAGGGCGTCATTTGTAAGTGATTTTTGTTTCACAACAGCCAGTTCAAGTCAAGTCAAGTTCAATTTATTGTTCAACCAAAATGGAGAAACATTATGGTTTTTACAACATTTTACATTATATAAAAAACAAAAGCTGTAAGATATCTGACAAATATGTTAAAATGATTTACATTTATTAACATTTACAGAAAAATAAGCACCACAGTTGGGAATAAAAGTGACATTGTGCGTATTACATTGCCTCTAGTGTTTTTCTTTATTGACCTAACACCGAGGAATGTTTGTGTTTTCAGTAGTTTAGCTCTTTTTCTTTTTTTGTGTAACAGAAGCTAGAAATCTGGCTATTACCTTGAGATCTTCAGAATATCTATGGTGCAGAAGTATAAATACTGGATCATAATTAGCACTGGCATACATTTTTTAATTGTTCCACAAATACTGAGATCTTGCTTTGGAGTATAATGGGAAGATTATAATAATCTGTTGCATAGTTTCTCTAAACCCTTTATTACATGGACAGATATTACTAGTTGAATCAGGTGATATTTTATTGTAATGTATAAACTATGATGTCAAAAGCTCAAATCTGGCCCGTGTTAATAGTTTTCTATGCTCAGGTTGGGAATGAACAATTAAATAGTCTTCTAGTGCATGATCTATTTTATTTTCTTTGAACCAGTGTGAGTGTTTTATGTCCTTTATTAAGGACATATTTAGTGCTTTTGCTTTTGTAAATAATTTTCTTTTTAGAACTTTCACATATTGGAAGGATATATTTATTTGTTTTTTAAAATCAGACCGTAAATGAATTGTTTCAGTTTTTTTCTAAAATTTCCACTAGCAATTTTTGCCATTTTGAGTTGTAACTTTCTCTTTCCCATTTCATTTTTTCATATAAGCATTGCCTTGGTAAATCACTATGAGGATTACTAATTATGTGAAGCCAGTATGCAGCTAACCTTAGTTCTTTATTTGGGTCTAGTATAGTTGCCCGTCATTCCTTATCCTGACTCTGTATTTCCCGCGATCTAGTTCCCATAATTGAGTTTGCAGATGCGATGTTTGCCCAAACATTGTTTGATTGAAATTGTAACCTGAATGAGCCGACGCAGTGTGTAATGCTACAGTTCTGTTACTATTAATTAAATCAGTGTTTTCCTGTGCTGTGCACGAATTAAACTCAGGCTCAGCTCCATGATATGACTCTCAAATGTCAGATGTAAGCTGTGGCACACATCTCCCCGATTGTTCAGTGTTTAACTTGTTGCTTGTACAATCAATTACAGCACAGGGATTGGCAACCAGTAATTAATACTAATTAAATAAGTGGAAGACATTTTGTTCTCCTTGCTCCCAGCTACTGTTTTCATTTTGCACCATGGCTGCAGCAGAACCCACTGTTTGCCAAGTAGTTGCATCAAACAGAGGACATGGCAGAGCTCTGCATTGAGGGATTCCTATATGTAAAAGAGCGAAGTCATGGAGACCTTCAGTACTGGTGCTGTCAACAAAGGAAGTCACTTTGTTGTCATGGCAGGGCTCTACAGTGCTTGTTGAGGGACAGCACCAGCTTCGAAGTACAGCACCACATTGTCACTCACCAGATGCATTTAATTTTTTTATAGCTAATGCAGTGTCATCACACAAGTCAAGAGTGGTTTCCATGCATTACACCCCTGCACAGCTTATTCAGACTGAGCTGGCAAAGGTGTCAGCTGAAGTTAGGCACAATATGCCGGGAAACTGTCAATGGGAAATAATTTAGCGAGGAAAACAAATGATGGGAAAGCAGTGTCGGTAAACTTCATGTCGGGAAACCTTATGCCGGGCAACCGTATGGATCCCCTTTAATTGTTTGAATTGGTACCTATCCAACTCTGCCCTCACTAGTACTTTGGCTGTCAACTGTGGAACACCTAACAAGGCTTTACAATAGTAGGACATAGTTATTTCTAACTTTTCTGATTTATGATAGCCCCATACTTCAGCTCCATAAAATGACAGAGGGTTGATTTTAGCCCCTCTAGCTTTCAAGGCTGGTGTGATGGTATTACCTCCATATTGATAATTACATTTGTTTATAACATGGGATACAAAATATAGTAAAGCAATTGGTAGACTCCCATCATGTGACTGTTCATTAATCACTGTTAATGAAAAGTCAGTGTAAGAAGTCCAAGTGTAACAATCAGTGTGAAGCAGCTGGACTTCTTCACTGTGCAGGCAGACAATCAGAATGTGGTAGCCACTAAAATCCTCGCTAAGCGAGAGAAAGAATTGCTGTGCTGCTTTTGCCTTCCACATGTTAAACCTTATATTTCCACACAAGGAAGTGAACATTTCCCAGTGGCAGCTGTGTCTCTCACCACCCACCCACCCCGTGGACCTCTGGTGACCCAGCGAAGAGTGTAGCACCCACAGTATACCTGGAACAGGGTCAGCCATTCTGCATTCTGTCCTGAGTGTTCGATAATCTGTGTGACTTTAGTAGCCAGAAAATTGTGTTCTTCTTTGCACTGGAAGTTCAGAGAGCAGTCTGAATGCAGTCAGGCAACTGCTGTGTATGTCTCTCTCTCTCTTTCTGTCTGTAGCTTACCATGGGCAGAGAGAGAGCATTAGACTGATGAGGATTTGCGGTCAGCGACCTGCATCCCTAGTCAACCCCTCGTGACCCACAGTATCCTGTCCTGTAGCAAACAGCTGTTTTACATAGTGTGCAGTTTGTCTCTGTGTCTCACTCTCTCTGTCTGTAGTGTGACAGTGTGGTGTCAAATGGTTAGGGAGACAGAGAGAGAAAGAGAGTGCACAAGAGAGCTAGACATGGTACTGGAGCAGTGAGGAGTGAGCAGTCATACTAACTGTATTTGGTGTTCCACTGTTCATGTTTCACTCTGTCTCGTAGCTGCTCCCACCCCTGATGACAGCCTGACACATCAAGTGGTGCAATGCAGGCAGACTCTATCTGTAAAGCTGCAGGAGCTCCAGACACTGCAGTGCCCTGTTCTTGTATCCCATGGTTTCTGTGTCCCTGCAGTGAGTTACTGTCTGTGTCTTTGCTCAGCTGTCTTCCAACAGCAAGCCCCCCTTCCACAGCCATCATGCCTGAACCAGCGAGAGACCTGAGAAACACCAACAATGTCACTGGGCTGTGTGTAACATCTCTGCCCTAGTTGCATTTGCCACAAGAGCCATGACTGGCACAGAGTTCGGGCTGGTTGTGTCCAAACAGGCAGCAGTCTACTCTGACTCCCCAGGATTGAGAGATCCTCTCACACCTATCCATGTTAGGGCTCCATAGCATGCCCAGTTATCATGTGTGGGATGACCTCCCCCCTGATAAGAGAGAGACAGAGTAAGAAAACGGGTTACAGTAGAACAGTCTGGAGACACGGCGGCAGAGCAATATAGGGAGAGCCAACAGAATATGAGATGGGTGTTCTGCTGCCAGTTAGGGAGAGAGACAGAGAGCAGGCGCAGAGCTGAGTTCAGTGTATGTTAGTTAATATTGCCGTGCAGTAATGACAGTGTGCTTCTGACCTGCCCTGATGCTCTCAAATCCCTCTCCTTTGTTTAGCAAGAGCAGGCGTGTACAATCATCTGCATAGGGAGACAGACACACACTGCAGCTGCATAGTGAAATGCAAGTGCTTCTGTAGTGTTTGACAGAAGCATTTGTGAGTTGCAGGCTTGCACAGAAAGTGCATGTCTTATTGTTTCCCGAGTGCAGACAGACAGAGAGGTGGAGCAGGCTGAGAGACAGTGACAGATACACAGTCACAGCACATTGGGGGGGCTAATGTAGGCATACTGATGGTGCAGTGATGCAAATACCACGAAGATCATCACAGTGACATTTTCGGCAGTTCTCTGTGATCGTCTCCAGCTATTTGGACATTGCTGCTGCAAGGGTGTTTGCCCCTTCCCTGAACTAACTCCGACTGGAGTTAATAATCTTTAGTGTGGGGGGTGTGGGGGCAGAGCCTCCCATAGAAAACACTTATTCCCCCAGCGACGGCACACCACTTGGTGGTGTTGTGCTGTTGCTGTGCCAATGGTCAACAAATTTCTTTTTGCTGCGGCATAGTGGAACCACTAATGTAAAGGTGTCACAGAAAGGTGTAACACACTGTCATGGACAAGAAATGTCACAAGTTATCTCAGTACTGTCTGTGTGACATTTCTATGTGCATAACAGCACTCCAGTGTGCTTTCTTGGGTAGGAACTATTTTTCAAGGTGGCAGGATATGATACAGTTTTTGCTCTGTAAACAGCAAAAAACACCTTTTGAGATTTTTTTTGTTGTTCAAACATAACCCATGTTATAAGTGCAATAACCCACTTCAGGGTGTTCTGTTATTTGGGATTAATGCACACCCAGGTGCTGTGAGGACCTTCAGCCTGCGGCCTCGTGCCTCACAATGTGCATTAATCCCCAATAACAGCACACCTTGTTATGGGTTATTGCTTACATAAAGTTTTTGCTGTGACTTTAGCTTTTATTCTTTGTTCTATAATGTGTGGATTCCAGCTTATGTTTGTTACCATTTTTATCCCTAGGTAGATGTATTCACAAACTAATTTGATTTGTTCCTTGTTAAGAAAGATCTTATATTTATTAGTAGTCCTAGCTTTACATCCAAATATCATTACTTGTTGTTTTTAAATTAATAGTGAGTTCTAATTTAGTACATTTAGAATAGAAATAACTTAATTTCTTTTGCAGGCCTTTATATGTAAGTGACAATAACATGACATCTGCATATGCCAGAGCATGTATTGGGTTTTTATCTATCCTGGGTGGATCAAAAGAGGTTTCACTTTCAAAATTAAACAATGACTTAACATATAGATTACATAGAACCGGTGACAGAAGGCACTCCTGTTTGACGCCTCTTTTAGAGTCAAACTGTATTGTAAGATTTCACAAATTATCATATCTCACCCTTGCTGTGGTGTTATAATATAACAAAGAAATTGGGAGAAGTAACAAATGATATATATCATATTGGATTAGGGATTCCCACAAAGTATTACTATTAATAGAATCAAGTGCTGCTTTGAAATCTATATACAAAGCATATAATGTCATGTGTCTAAATGATACGTATTTCTCAATTAAGTGTGTTAGACAGAATAAATTGTCAATGGTAGAAAAACCCTGTCTGAAACCTGCTTGATTTTGTGAAATTATGTGATTATCATTTATTCAATTAGTTAATTTCTTTAACAGTATTCTAGAAAGAATGTTTGAGTTAATGTTTAGTAAAGTTATCAGTCTAAAATTAGCAGGGTAACTAACAGTGCTTTTTTGTGAATTGGGACTATAATATTTCTCAACCATGTTTTGGGGATGCATTTTTGGTCTAAACATGTGTTAAAAAACATGCTAGTAAAAGGACCCAGAATTCTTTATATTGTTTCTGTATTTGTGATGGTATAAAGACTGGCCCAGGGGCTTTGTTGTTTTTTAATTTGTCTATTGCCTGATCGACTTCATGTTGAAGTATTTTCAGTGGTGTATATCCCGCATTACAAACAGAGCTTATTGTTATTGTACCAATGCTGGATGAGTCCACTTTATTAAAAATTTCTGAAAAATAACTTATCCATGTGTCTTTCAGTACATGTACAGCAAGCGTTGATTGAAAGTCTACTGTGCCTTTTGCCACTAAGGACCAAACATTTTTTATATCATTATCTTGTATTAACTTGAAACAGCTGTCCCCACAATTTCTGTTGATGTTCTTTCTTTTTTTCTTCTAAATATTTGAAATATTGTTTCCTTTATTTAAGTTAATAAAGTTTACTTACGCTGTTTTTTTGTTTCTGTCCATCTTATTATTCTGTTAAGCTCTTTCTTGGCTTTTCTGCAGTCAACAGTGAACCAGGTGTTATTACACTGATCTTGTGTTGGGAGGACCTCATTTGTAAGTGTTTTTTATTTCACAACAGCCAGTTCCTTTTTAATTGTCTTTTGAATGCTTTGCCCCTTTTTAACTGCGCTCCCACAAACAAATAAGGATATGACTATACTATCTGAAAAAGTAAGGAAGTTCATTGCAAAAAACTTCATGAAGGCATCAGTTAGGGTTCTTAGTAAAGCAACAAAAGCAGGGAAATGTGATGTTGGCATTGGGGGGTGCCTTGGGGTAGTCGGCCCTAACGCTCACCCCATTCTCCTATGCTGTGCCCATCTCAGCTTATTTACTTATGGAATGGGGTGAGTGTTAGGGCTGATGACCCCAAGGCACCTCCCCCAATGCCTGTCAGTGTCTGTAGGGTGAGGGTGGGGTGTTAGGGTGTTAGAAACCCTAACATCACATTTTCCTGCTTTTGTCACTTTACTAAGAACTGTTGCATTAAGTGTTTTACAATTATATATATATATATATATACATATGCCAAAAAACTCAGTTTAATGCATCAGTTAGGGTGTTCCACAGTGAGAAAAGTGGAAATTCAGTATTGAGTTAAAGGTCCCCTTGGCCCCCCTCAGCCCACCCCAACTGGCTTTGGGGTGCACGTTGGGGTTGTCAGCCCTAACTTCACCCCATCACATGTGTAAAGAAGCAGAGGTATAGGAGAATGGAGTGAGAGTTAGGACTGATGATCCCAATGCACACCCTGAAGCTAGTTGGGAGGTGGGCGGGGGCGCCAAGGGGGCGCTTTCAACCCTAACACCGAATTTCCACACTTTTGTCTCTGTGAAACAACCCTAACTGGTGCATTAAACTGAGATTTTTGCCTAAAATTTCCCTTATTTTTGAGAATGAGGACGATAGACAGTGACTGGAATGTGGTGGGCCCCGCGCTGTCACCATGTGATGTCTTGTTGCACAGTAACAGGAACTGCAACACAAACGTAAGCGGCAATGGTTACACACATGGTAAAGCAAACGTAAATGGTAAAGCAAATGTTAATAGAAACTCAAGCGTAAAGTGATGCTGAAGCAAACAGTGACACAAATGGACATGAAAGTGCATATGAAAATGCAACTGGTAACGCACACAGTGATGGCACCGGTATTGTAAATGCAAATGTTAAGTGTTACTGCAATAAGAACGCCAAAGGAAACAGAAACAAAAATGCGAGTGGAAGCGTGCACGTAAACGCAAACCGTAATGCGCACAGGCACGGTACTGCAATTGTAAATGCAAATGGTGAAGTTAACATGAACATTAACATGAAAGGAAACAGAAATGTAAACATGCATGCAAACGCGTACGTAGATACAAACCGTAATGTGCATGGTCACGTTACTGCAATTGTAAATGCAAATGGTAATGGTAATGGTAACAGCAACAATAATGCCAAAGGAAACAGAAACACCAAAGGAAACAGAAGCACATATGGAAATGCAAACCGTAATGCGCACGGGCACAGTAATGCAATAGGAAACGCAAATGGTAACAGTAACAGCAATGAAGACGCAAAATGAAAGACAAATGCAAATGCAAACAAAAGGGCTGCCATAAAAGCAAATGGCAATGCACACGGTGACGCAAACTGAAATGCAAACACAAACAGTAGTGCAAATGCAAATAGTAACAGTAACACAAATGCAAGTGCAAACGAGAATGCAAAGGATAACGCATATGGTGGTGTACACGGGAATGGTAATGCAAACGGGTACGTAAACACAAGTGGAAACAGTAACTGTAATATTAACAGAAGTGCATACCCTGGTTTTCCCCAACAGCTCCATACAGAAACACAGTGACCTGGATATTCAGAAGGGTTGCGCCATGGGCAAGATGGATGCACCAGCACAAGTGCGGAAATGCACCATTGTGCGATATTCAGTGGGAGGCGGCTGCACAGCACAATAAGCAATGTGCCAGAGTGCAATAGTAATGAATGCATGCTCAACCGTAGGGGTCGGAACCATGAATAACATGCACAGTGCGATATTCAACAGCATGCGCCATGCGCAATAGGGGAGCTAGCTGAAGTTGCTCGACAGTGGAAATGATCCAAAATAAAAGAGAGCAAGAGAGGGGTGCAATAACACAACAGGGAAGCCACAGGTGGGAGTGTGGTGGCAGACATCAAGGGTGGTACAGAAGGTAGCAGTGTGCAGGACTGGGCAGGAATAGGACAGGGCCCACCAAACTGATCCAGAAACAGGGTAGGAATGGGGCACCTGCGTCACTGTGCAGGAGAGTCTGTGGTGTGCCAGAGTGGACTGAGGGCAGTGGAAGGAGGTAGGACAGCCACAGCCAAAGGCCGGAGGTGTACCCAGTGCAGGGGGAGCATCAGAAACTGACAGCGGGGGGAATGGGACAACAGCCGCTGGGGGGGGGAAGACCAGCCAGAGACATGGCCAGCACCACCTTCCAGATGGAGGTGGTAATGAGGAGTGTGAGAAGGCAGGCAGCAGGGGGGGTGCAGCCATGGAAGGGCCCATCGGCGGTACACCAGAACAGGCAGTACCGAGCCCACACTAGCTTTGAACACTACTCTGACACAGAGATTGTGGGCTGGTATCACCTGAACCAGGCGATCCTGAGGCAGCTCTGTGAGCTGTGCAGTGATGAGATGCAGGCAGCCACACAATGGAGCCATGCTCTGTCAGTGGAGATGAAGGTGACAGCCGTCATGTGCCTGCTTGCCACGGGCACCTTCCAGAGACCAACAGGTGACATGACAGGCATAACCCAGTTGGCCGCGTCATGCCTACTGACACAATTCCTCAGTGCACTGCTGCCACATGCTGCAGAGTACATCCATTTCCCCAGCACACAGGCGGAGTGCACAGCACACATACAGGAATTCCACAGGGTAGCACAGTTGCCTGGCATGCTCTGGGCCATTGACTGCACCCATGTGGCCATCTGCATGCCACCTGGCCCGGACGGAGTGTCATACATCAATTGGAAGGGGTACGCAAGCATCAACTGCCAGGTGGTGTACGATGCCATGGGGCGCATTACCAATGTCTGTGCCATGCACCCTGTGGGAGCACACGATGCCTTCATCTGGCACCAGTCCACACTGTGCCACAGGTTTGAGAGCGAGGACATCCCCATTGGCCATCTAGTGGGTGAGTATGCATATCACACAGGACGACATGAGCAGACATGGGGGGTTGCATAGTCAGAGGTGCCATGGGTACTGGCCTTGTTGGCCCATGGCAAAGTGATGCAGACCACCATACTAATGTCCACCCTCTACACACAGGTGACAGTGGCTACCTACTACGTCCCTGGCTGCTCACATCATACCAGCGCCCCATGACCCCATTGCAGCTATGGTACAATGAGGCACATGCCACAACACGGAATGTCATCAAGTGGGTGTTCAGGATGCTGAAGGCACAGTTCCGGTGTCTGGACACATCTGGTGGTGCCCTACAGTACAGCCCCTCGAAGGCCTGTGGGCAATTCCTGACCTGCTGTATCCTGCACAACATGGCCACCGACTGTGGGATAGCCATAGAGGTCAAAGAGGGGGACAGCGGTGGGAAAAATGAGGACGCTGGTCCAGCCGGTGATGGGCAGCCACCCCCTGGGCAAAGAGACCCCCACCTGATCCAGATGTCACAGCTGCACCAGGATACCATTACAGAAGAGCACTTTGGTCAACACAGGTAGGTCACGGGGCCATGCACAACCACCAATGACAAGGGCACAGCCCACAGACAGGCAGGGCAGAATGCCAGGGGTAGACGGCGGTAAGGGAATGGGTCTGAGTGTGGCACCGCACATGGCTTCAGGGATGGGCAGGGCCGAACATGACACGTGCACACACACACACACACACACACACCACAAGACATGCACAAGGGGTAGATGGCACACCAACCCCAATTGCCACTCCTACCCCCACACAGGTCCACACACGACCATGCCCAGTGGCCATCACTGTGCGTGCCTCAGATGCTGGGCACCATTGCACACTGGTGGACAGCGCAACGCAGGCATCATCATGCACACAACACAGTGTCCAGCAGCCAGGAGGGTGTGCACAGGGACTGTGTGTGTGCAGGGCTGGGTACCCCACCCGTGCATCACACAATGCACACCACACTGCACATAGGGCAGCAGCAGCAGACAGTGGCCATGGTGGGAGACAGGTCAGTCACGCAGCACAGTGCCACAGCCACCACAGATGCGTGGGCGGCCCCGCTGAGACCTGCCAGCCATGACAGGCTGACCATTGGCCTCATGGGGTGGCACCAACGGTCCCCCAGGGGTGATGCTGCTTGAATGCAACCTTGTTTGCACAGGGGTCTGCAGCCCACCAAACATGCCCACACCAGGCATGCTTGGTATGCCCACAGCCGAACCCGGTGTCGACATAGCAGGTGTTGCATGGTGCTGGGAACGGGTGGTGGACATGACACTGTGCGGTGTCTGCGGTGGATGGGCACCGAACTGGGTGCCCAATGTGGCCATGACAGCTGTCAATGCATTGGTCTGCCAGTCAATGGCAGCGGTCACATCTGTCTGCTGCCGGGTCATCTCTGCCAGGAGCAGACTGTGGTCTCTGCTGCACCGCTCCTCTACCTGGCGCAGAACCACACTGAGTGCATCCACCGCCGTCACAAGCTGCATCTGCTGATCTACTGAAGCCTGGAGTAGATGGCTGTGCTCATCAAAGAGGTCATCCGCTGGTCCAGCATGCTGTCCCTCATGGTGTTCCTGGCCCAGCTGGCCAGCACCCCTTGATGATGGGCATTGCACACCAGAGCCATGCGTGGGCACGTCCACACACGGTGCGCTGCCACCGCCCCCGACACTGTCCCCCCATTGCCATTGGCTGTCTGCTGGCACTGCCCCTCCAGCTGCCGATTGCCAGGGCTCACCGGCCCCAGCACAGCGGCCACAACACCCCACCACCCTGGATGCACACCAGTGCTGCCCCACTGGGGCATACAGGCACAGGCTGGGACTGTGTTGTTAAGCAGGCCTCCACGGTGGCACCACCAACGGCAACACCCATGCCATTGCCTGCTGTGAGACCATCCTGCGTCCCACACATATCACTGTCTGGGACATGCGGTCCATCATCATCAGTGCTGGATCTGGCACCAATCCATGTCCTAGCATGCTGGAGACCATGGGCACTGTCACGCTGGGACACAGGCAGGGCCTCGTCCGAACCCGCACCACCCTCATCAGTCCAGACAGACATGCAGGTATACACCATTCTGGTCCCCCAGAGACATGTGGAGGTGGATGGGTGATCTTCCGTGTCCAGGGCATCCACCTCGGTGGACACACCCACCACCGCTGACCCATGTAGACGCTCAGGAGCTGTAAGGGAACACATTAGCGTTAGTGGCTCTGCTCTGCCCTGTGGCATTCCCTCCAGCACCCACACAGTGACAGCACAGGACCTGCCATGCAGTGATGGGCTGCTACCTGTCTGAAAGCCATCACCAGGAATGCCCTCAATGGCACAACACTGCATGATGCCAGCCACCCGCTCCTCCTGTGGCGTCAGGCGTGGCACATCCGGATGGCCCCCACCAGTGGCAGCACGTGCAGCCCTGATGGCAGCCACCTTATCTTTGATCCTCCTCCTGTCTGTTCTGACCTCCTTCTTACACTCTTGCAAGGACCATTGGTGGCTGCCATGCTGGTTGATGGCACACACCACCTCACCCCACGCCGCAGCACGGGCCTGTGGCATTCCCCTCTGTCCACTGAGCAGCAGTTCCCTGTTGAGATATGTCTCAAACAGGGCATCTGATTCAGCCCAGGTGAAGTTGGGCCTCCTCCTTCCTCCCCGTCCCTGTTCCTTCTCTTCTTCATGTTCGGTCATGATCGAGCCTGTGGGAATGACAGGTGTTACCTTGGACTGTGCAGTCCCATTCAGCCCTCACAAACCATAGTCCCCACATCCCAGCAGTATGCAACCCACCACAATAGACTGCAATACCTAACTATGTCCTTTGCGGCCCCATGTCACATATATATAGCGCAATGCATGCAATTGAGGCGAGGCGCAACTGTAAGTGGATGCTAATGCAGTGGTTGCGCCGTGGAATGGCTGATGAGCTGATTTGCATATGCTAGCTGAATATTACGCTGTTGCACCTTGCGCAGTGTTGGTGAGGATGCTCCAGCTATAGCGCAGCACTGTGACGTGCGCAATCGGCACCGCACAGCGCATGCCCGGGGTGCTGACGCCGACGCATGTGGTGCTGCTGATGTGCTGTGCTCAGGAGGCAGTGCAGGGCATGGCCACCACTGTGTCTGTGGCACTAGTGCACTGTTCGTCTGTGTGGCGCTCATGCCCTGGTGCGCCATAGGCGCCATGGAGCCACAGCGTGGTAGGCCACTGCAGGGCATCACACACATGCACCCTACCGTGCTACATGCAGGGTGTCCCAATAGCGCTGTGGCACTCAGTGCGCAGACAGACCCTTGACCCTGTGGTCGACCTTTGCCCCCTAGGCACCATGCGTCCACATGGGTACACCCCATCACACAGTTTGGTGACAGCGTAATGGGGACTGGCATCGTAGTACTGCGCTGCCTTCGTATGTGGGGCACGTGCACTACAGAGTGCCATTTTGATAGCGATACAGACTGCAGGATGGCATGAAGGAGAACACAGATGTGGAGTGCTATTGAGCTGGCCAACTTGGTGGCCATAGTTGAGCCTCATGCTGGTGCCCTATTTGGCCAGCATTCCCTGGACAGACCACATAGTGCTGTGTGGCAGGAGGTGGCTGATGGCCTGGAGGAGGCAACCTGGATCACCAGGACAGCTGAGCAGTGTCACCACAGGTATGGCGACCTACAGCGGAGGGACCCTGACTGACTGGGGCATCTGCAGGCATGCGCCCGGCGAGGAGTCGTGCCATGGCCGGATAGGTGCTCCATCCATACTCTGGTAGCGTCCATCTCTCTGGGTATTGTGGTGTGCATGTGTCTACCCCGAAGGGGGGTGGGGGCCATCTAGTGTGGGTGGTGGTGGTGAGGGTGCATCATGGCTGGGCTGTGCAGGCACGCATACACTGGGGGGAGCTTTGATACTGGTTTGTACTGATGTTTCCCTCTCCACGTTTGCACCCTAGGCCTGGAGGAACACTGTAGGGTGAGACAGGCCCATGTACAGCAGGAGCAGGACAGATTGGGTGTGCTGCCAATGCAGCAGGGACAAGATGGAGGGGCCATGGGCCAGCAGCTCCCTACTGGCCTGGATGCAGGTGAGTGCCATGTTTCCCCTTACATCTGTGCATGCTGGGTTGCAGGGGTGGTGGCAGGGCATGGCCACAAGCACTTGGCCCCACTGCTGTGCACGCCACATGGTGCACTCAGCACTGTCCTGTGGCTCTGCATGTATGGGTGGGTGTCACAGGTGGTCTGTGCGTGCACTGGGTACATGTTTGTGCCACTGCCTTCGCACCGTGTAACCATGTCACTGTACGGCCACGGTGGTGCTGTGCTGGACATGGGCGGTGGATGTGTGCAGTGTTCTGCATGGCTGTGGGTGCCTGGGTAGGCGGGTCATGTAGGCGCGGTCACTGTGGGTGGTCACATGCCATCACAGGGGCGTGGCCCACGGCTGTATGCTGTGCACAATGGGTGGGCTGCAGGGGTCTGGCCAGTCATGCGTAATGACTCTGCTGCCTTGTCCTAGGTGGACAATGCTGGACTGCACTTAGATAGAGTGTGCAGGAGCTGCTGCAGTTGGTGAGGGCCACACTTGAGCTGCTCCAGAGAATGGATCTGGGTGGAGGACGGCGGCACCGGCAGAGGCACAGAGACCAAAGTGGGGAGAGGGGTCAACGCTAGGCCCACTATGCCCCTGATATGTATTCCCCTTGGACTAACCCTCACACCCCTTCATCCCACTCCCAGTTGTTCACCCTTGCCCCATGCCCACCCCCATCTGGTTTGTGGCCCTTCCCCCCCACATTGTAAATAGTTATATATCTGTTTTGTATTTTAGTCACATCTTTAATACATACATTTTGTTATGACAACTGTGGTGGTCTCTGATTTGCAGAGGGTCTTATGGTGCTTGGCTGCAGTGGATTGCATGGCATTGGGGGTGGTGCAGGCCTGGGCGTGTGTGTGTCTGGCAGGGATCCACCTATGGTGTGGGTGGGGGACTCAGTCCCTGTCTGTGGTATGTGTCTTGTTCCCCGTGCACTGGATGCCTGTATGCAGTGGTCTCTGGTGCATGCACTGTGTCCCTGGTGCCCCTGTCAGTATGTCCATGGCCCATGCAGCTGGCACCCTTGCATGTCTGTGGTATGCACAGTCTGCTGGCATGTCATTGGTGACTGTCCATGCTGGCCACCCTCTGGCCACGGCGTAATGGCAGCTTGCCTCCTGTCACCGGTATGGTGCACGTCTGCCTCGGGTGGCACTGTGGCCTATGCTGTTGTTGTCCCCCCTCCATGCTGTCACTGGTGTCTGTTGCAGGGTCTGTGTTCTGATGTCTGTCACTTGTGCTCCGGCCGCATGCCGGTGGCGGATGGCTTCATGGTGCATAAGCAGGATGGCTGGTACACCTGTGCCATGGTGGAGTGCAGGCCGTGGGTACACAGCATCAGTGGACGCATGCCAGCGGATCTTTTGCCCCACTATTGTGCCCCTGTGTTGGGGTGCCCTTGAGTCTTGGTGGGTGTTTGTCCATGCCCTGCATTGCATCCTGTGTGGTGCATGCCTCCATGCATCACTGTGGGTGTCTGTGCTGGCTGTTGGGGCCAGTGCTGGGACAGGGTGTGTGCTTGGGTGGGTGTGTGGGGTGCTGTCCTGCTGCTGGTGGGGTCCAGGGCAGGCCTTGTTGCCAGCGGGGTCCCTCGGGTACTGACACAGGGCTGACCTCTCTACTGTGCTGGGGGGGCTGTGCAGGGTGGCACAGTGTCTGCAGTTGTTGCTTCGGTGGCTGGTGCTGCCCGCTGCGGGGTGCTCACAGTGGGGCTGCCATGCATGGCTCCATGGTGCACAGGGTTGCATTGTCACAGTGGGGGTGGTGGCATGCATTCAGTGCCATGCACTGTTGGGCGCTGCTCCTGGGCAGGGTGTCTGGGGATCACTGTGCAGGGTGTGCTCTGCATTGGTTGGATGGGGTGGCCCTGGGTGACCAGCCCTCCTTGTGTTGCAGTCACTGCTTTCCAGAGGGTGTGCTGGAACACCATGCCCCAGCTGTGGATTCGGTGCTGGTGTTCATGGGCTGGTGGTTCATCCAGCTCACCACAGGTTGTGCAGTTCATTGGGTGCGGGGGGTGCTGTCTGGTCTGCTGCATGCTCCTCCGTCCATGGCTTCCATGGGTGGTGCACCCCTACATCCTGTCCCTGCACATCCCTGGTTGTGCTACTGCACATCAGCCCTGCACCACTGAGCCTCCCTGTTTGCACCATGGTGCAGTTGGCATGATATTCAGTTGTGTTATGCAAGCGCACCTTGGCCTGCGCAGTGTTTGAATATCGCACATGTTGCACATGGGTGCACTGCACTTGTGTCTGCTCCTGCAATTGCACTACTTTGTGGTGCAGTTTGAATATCCGGGCCAGTGTGTACAAAGAATGTATGCATAATAATGGGCCACGGAGTCGAAAATGTGGTGTTAGAATACTAAATTGCTTATATCTCAGTAACTGTACGACGTAGAAAAAAAAAATCAGATAATTCATGATTTTTCTGGCTACGTTTTCACTGAATTATCATGACAAAAATTCCGTATCTTGCACCATTTTCGAAATACAAGCCCAGAAAGGCGTGGCAGACGCCATCATGTTAGTCTATAGGGGAAAAAAGTCAACTTCAGAGTACCGTAACTTGGCATCCGTGCAATATTGTTTCACCAAACCATGAAAAGGCACATCGTGAGATTTTGGCTGCTTTCACTCTAAATTTCAGCCCAAAAGACCAAACCGTTCTTTTGCAGCAGGGTGTCAAAGAATTCCTGTCATTTTGGCCATAGTCTGGAAAAGTACTTTTTCAATTTGTGATACCTTTCGCAAAAATTTGCGAAAGTGTAGGTGTGACACTACTTTGCGACACTACTTTTTAAAGAAATTTGAAAAACGTAGTTCTGGGGTGTTTAACCCCAAAATAAAGACATGGCTAGCATCCTCAGGGTCCAACTAGGTGAACAGAGAAAGAACTGTGTCCCTAGAGGGTCCCAATTTTAAATGCCAGACATTTTTCTGATCAGTAACTGAAAACAAAATGATGGATTTGTGACACTAAAAAGTGCATTTACGACACTTTCAAACTGTTCCCATTGACTTATACTGGGAAATTGTTTTTTGAATAACTTTTGAACCATTCAATATTTTTTTATGAAATCTTCAAAAGGCACATCAGGGACCCTGGCTGCATGATCCCTGACATTTTCAGACCGGTCGCGCAAACCATGTGACCTGTAGGTGTAAGCAAAGAATTTGTAAAAAAATTTAATTGTGCATTCGGTTGTAGCTTAATAGCTCTGCAACTGTACATCCGACTGGTATGAATGTTGGCAGATCCCAAGATCTACCATGCTCAATCACGCATACCAAATTCTAGGCAAATCCATTGAAAAGTGGCAAAGTTATTAAAGTGCAAAGTTTCACCCTTTAACCTTAAAAGTGCTACTCAACCCTAACTATGGTAGCACTACCGTGCCATACTATATATATATATATATATATATATATATATATATATAACATTTTTTCTATAAAGGTTTTTATCCTTTGGTAGCAGGCCAGACAGCTGTATCAGCCCTATCCCCATCACTCTCAGCTGTTCTGAGTCTCCTCCTGTCTTTTCCACTGAGATCAGAAGGGCCTCCAGTGCTGGGTGGGCTTCATTAAGCCCATCCTCCACATTTTCCACCGGCATTTTCTCCCCTGGGTATGGCTGGATGTGCAATGAGCATGGTGTGTGCACTCTACCTCCACAAAGGTGCCCTCAGCACTCCATACATCGGCTCTTCCCCACACTAAGAGACCATACACATGCTGCCACCTGGATTCCTCCAGGAGGCAGTCGAGGAGGGGGAGTTGTGCAAACCCCCCCACCCTGAGGGAAGAGAGCTGTCCTATGGTTGCTCCATCTTTCCTCCTTCTCTCAGCTGGCCCCGAGTGACTTGAGTCCCTTCTGAATAGTGGAGAGGAATGAATGTTTCAATCTACTGTGCCACTGGGCTGGTCTATTATCTGTTTTAATATACATTTGTAAAAACAATATGTAAGCATGTACACAAACCTTGTTGAAAAATGATTTAGTTGTATTTCATACATTTAAACACTGTCCCTGCACAAAATGAGAGCATCCCATGAGCACCCTCAGATACTGCTATCCTATAGCAAAGTTCATAACAGTGTTCTGCTTTAAGAGAAGGTCACCTTCATACACAATTCAGGGTGGCTGAGACCACCATCCCAACCATATAGCATCAGAGACAGCCACCACACTGATGTCGAAGCACCTGAGCACTACATAACAGAGGCAGATAGTCGTTGTTAAGCCACTAACAATGCAACCCAGAGGATACCAACATATGTTATAATTATCTTAAGGCACTAAACTATTAAATACTTTAGTGTCATCCAACAATGCCACGTACTAAATTCCTTATATTTAGATAAGCCATCTAATACAAGTAGTGAGCCTAAATCCCTTTAAATCAACAGTCAAACACTGTTATCGATATTTGTTTTTTTCGCGCCCTAAGTAGAAAGTACTCACTTCACTGGGTAATCAACTTGGTAGTCTTATATTTAAGTAAACATTTATGGAATCAACTCAGAACATGATAGCAACTTCACACTGCTCCCCATTATTACAGAGTAACAAGCGCATAACACGATTAGCTGCATTATAAATTAATTTAATGTAATAGGAGTTGATTCCTACAAAATTACCATCCTTTTTTTTGTTTTGTGTTTTTTAGTTGTTTAACCAGGAGTAGCACACTTTACAGGTGTGACCTGGGAGCACAGGGAAGTTAAGTGACTTGCTCATCTTATAGCTAAATGGAGCTTTATAAAAATAACTGGAATCATGATCATGGTTTTGCAGCACTCCACACTGTTGCTATGTAACATACATGTGTCTCTGGTAAACAAAGTGCAGAACTTGGATTCCTAATGGTAATTACATTATTTCTAATATTTGAGCCTCTGTCTGTATTCTCGCTACCTATTTATTGTCGAGTGACATAAAGCACACTGCTGATGTAAAACATTAGCAATGTAACTGGCCAATATCCTAGGAAGTGGGTCCCAGCCACAATGACTTATGGTGCTTATCAAATTATATGCAGGGGAATAAAGAATCTGCTGTCTTTTGAAGTGAGTGGAGGACTCCCCTGCAACACACCACAGTAACATATGGGTATCTTGTTATTGCTCAATGTTTGTTCAGAAACCAGATCTAAAGTTGTACAAATTTTTATAAACTTTTATCCGGCATCTATACTGTATGGAAGTGGATATGCAGATAAACATGTGCATGTTAATGAGCTGACATAAGGGTCCGTGCTGAGCCCTTGAAGGCACGCTGCAAAATACTTGTTTTAATGCATACTCATAATATTATATGTCAAACATTGAAAACTGCTGAACTTCTTTAAACACACAGCCTGAAATCAAGGAGAAATCTCCATTCTGTACCTGCCATTGGTATGCCGTCGCTATGGTAACAACTTTACCATGATTGACACTACAGCGACAACAGTGCCAGATCACTGTAGTGTCCACGGGACCCGGGCACTGCTTTCTGGGGGTATTGCACCCCCTCCCCGAAGCAACTCCAACTTGGAGTTGATTAATCTAGTAGCAGGGGATGTGGGGGGCAGAGCCCCCCATGCATGGGGGATTCAGGGGGTAAAGCCCCTGAAGAAAACACAGTCTAAAGTGACTCCCTTTATGCTGACCACAAATGCGGTCGACATAAAGGAGTCTCTGTAACATTAGTCGACAAAGAAATTGTCGACCGACTGTCACAGATCCCCCGCCATCTATTCACTAATTGCACGGGTGTGTAAATGATTTCATGAATATTTAAAGAATTATTAAAAAAAATATTTGATGCTAAGAGAAACTTTGCTCACTAATTATTTTTTAACCAGGCGAGTCTGCAGAGACCTGTAACTGGTGTGAAAGTTTGTTGCAGTGAGCGCGAGCAAGGAGGAGCTGCAGAGGGGACAGAATAGAGTGCAAGAGAGAGGGGGGGGTCTGTGGCAGGAAATGAATGTTGAAAGCCAATCAGCTGCTTGCTACTTGCTGACTGGTTTCATGCAAATCAAAGGACTGAAACCTTCTCTAATTAGAGCAGCTCTATCCTTTGAAGTAAAAGAAGTTTCTGCCCAGCAAGCAGCGAGTGATATCATGACCAAAGTGCATGGTAATTGGTCTTGACTGCCAAGCCCCTGTTATTTTGAACTGCAATGGACTTGGCAGTGACATACCCCCAAAATCCCCTTTCAGTGAAAACAAATGTTTGGTGTGCAGGCGCATCAAACGTAAAAACAAATGGCACCATTCCATAAAAAGGGGGGGGCAAAGAAAATGGCCACCCACCCATACAAGAGGAACAACTGAAAAAAGGAGCAATGACCCATAAAAATTGGAACAAGACACAGAAATTGTCATGCAATGGACATCACTGTGCTGGGTAGACACTACCAACTATGCATCTGAATGCCAAACAAATACATGCTAAGATAATTCAAGGCCCATCAATGACTACTCTTACTGTGGATTCCATGCCACATAAGGCTGGCTCTTGTGAAATCCATTGGCATGGCACTCAGTTCAGACAGCACTGGAGATAATACTGATGTGAGCAGGCTGCCACCACTGTTGTATGCTGCATGTCACAGGAGTGTACCAGTACAAGAGTGTCCAGTACCTACCACAGTCAGATAGATATACTGCACATACATAGGCCCAACTATGTTGCACAACAGACTTGACAAGCAATGACAGACATACCATCGGGGACAGTGAGCATTGCATTCACACCCCTGATGTACCAAGGCTGCAGCACAGGGAACAAGCCACCGCATGGTATAATGCATGCCAAAGCAGAGTACACACACTGGACAGCATGCCTGTCATGAATATGATCAAACCAGTAGATGGCACAGGCTCTGTCACATCACAGTTTCAATGGTTGGACAGTGCTCCAAGCGCTTGATGAGTGTCCAGAACTACAACCTCCTAGGTGCTGCCACCACAAGCATACTGCGCACCTGGATATCCCACTTCCCTAGCAAAAACATGTGGCATAGTGTAGCCATGCAGTACAGACTGCGAAACATACAATGCAAGGTACTTATGTAGGTGCATGGCTGAGGGCCGATCAGCCTCCCTTGACTTCTGCCTTCCTTCTTCATGGCTCAGCACCTCTCTTGCTGTCTGGCATTCTGTATCCAACATCCTTCCTGTGTAGCCCTGAGCAGCCTTGGTTGGGTCCTGTTGTCCTGTGGAGAGGGCAAAAGTGAACTGTGATCAATAGCATGCAGTGGAACACATTACCATGCACCCAAACCAGGACCACACCTGAAGAATAGGTTTAATTGTGTGACCAACTATTCTGCTTGTGTGACCAAATCTGAGGCAATTATTAAACAGAATTTGGGTATTTTAAAAGGGGATCCAGGCTTAAATGAGATAAACAGTGAACCTCCTTGGATGGCCTATGGAAAGGCTGTTATACTTAAAACATTTTAGTCCACAGTAGGAAGATTAAACCTACAAGCTCCACATGGTTAACACAAAAAGCCATGGCTTTTTTTACATTACAAAAAATGTATGTACAGGGTATTTGTTTTCAATCCCACACAATGGCAAGACAAGGCAAGGTAAATTTGATTTATATGGAGCCCAATCCTGGAGGCTCTGGGCACGTTACAAAAACATACAACAAAATATGCAATAAAACATTAAAATTACATTAATACAATTTTAAATCAATAAAATATTAATCAATTTAAAAGCTTTCAGGATGCCATAATCAGGGATTGAGCAAGAATATGCTAAAATTCAGTGATCATTAAAAGCCAGGCTAAAGAGGTGGGCCTTCAGCCTCTTCTTAAACACCTCTACTGAGGAGGCCTCCTGGACTGCAGATGGAAGTGAGTTCCACAGGGACGGCCCTGAAATGCTAAAAGCACAATCTCCCAAGGTCTTGAGATAAACCCTGGGAACATCCAGGAGGCCCCTCGAAGAGGAGCAGAGGAAGCGAGCAGAGGTCACCGGTGTCAGGAGCTCTGACAGATAGATAATGGCAAACAACACCCTATCAGACAGTATATTACTCAGGAAAGTTCATGCGTTTTCTATGTTGTTTCTTGCAAGTGCTGAGTTTTTTACATTGCAAAACCAAAAAGACAATTTAAAATAAGGGTTGCAGAGCATTACAGGGCAATACCAAATGGAGATTGGAGGCTTCCTTTTTATACTAGGAGAGTCAGCCTAGTAGTTAGCAAGGGTGAAATGGATAGTGGGGGAGAAAGGAAAAAGGGGAGAAAAAAATAAGATATCTACTATAGCAACATTAGAGTTTTCAATAGGATTGAAGGAGGGGACATTTGCAGAACAGAAGAGAAAGATGCAGGGAGTGGTTCAGTGCAGTGGATGTGGGGCAGCAGTCTTCAGGAGGACATTCAGGGTACTGCAGTTCTGCCTTATATGCAGGCATCTCTCTGTATTGAGGGCAGAAGTTGCCAGTCTCTGGGCCAAGCAGGCAGAAATACTGGCACCTTTGCCCCAGCCCAGAGGCCACCATGTCTGCAGCCGCTACCACAATGGGATGCCAAAGCAGAGGGCTGGCTGGACTATGGTGGGCTCAGGGAGGTTGAGGGAGGGGGGTCAGAGGTACATCCTCTACCCAGCCCAACTTAAAAACTCCTATGCTGTCCTGGAGAAATGGGCAAGTCCCACAAGGGAACCCGAAATTGCAACCAGGGAGGATGAGCGGGTCCTCCAGGAGGGAAAAATCACTTCTAAACGATATGTGTGATGAATTCGCCTTAAGCCAATTAATCACAGAACCTACCAGACCAAACTGAAAAAATCCTAAAAAAAGCTCCCTTATCGATCTGATCCTTACTAACAAACCTCATAAAATTTTACAAGTAGCAGTATTTTATAATGACCTAAGTGATCACAGCATCATAGCTTGTGTCACAAGCTTGGAAAGGTTCAATCCTCCCTGCAAATTCATATTGAAAGGAGTTTTAAGAAATTTAATGTTGCTATCTATCTATCAGACCTTCGCTCCATAAGCTGGCAAAAATTCTGTCTGGCCACTAATATTAATGAAGCAGTGGCCATTTTTAATTCCAGCATCCTTGATATTATGGCATGGGGTCATAATGTCATGGATGCCACCACGCACACTACAACCACGCTGCAGCAACTAGCGTGAAAACACGTTTGACCATTTTTCATTTGTTTTGCAGGGAGATTCGTCACCTGTGCCCCCCACACCCCCTGGACTTATTATAATCAACTCCGAGGGGGTGTGGACTTAGGGGCAAGAAAAAAAAGCAGTAAAAGATTCTCAAGATGGGAATGAAACCCCGCCACTGCAGCATGGGAGCGGCTCGACTGAGCACCTGACCAGCTGTGTTCATAAACAGTTCCTCCTTCATGATGAGCATTGGGAGGTAGTGATACTTTCATATCACTGTAATTCCCCTGACGCTTGAAAGGCATATTCGCTACACACAGCACGGTAGTGCTGTGCGCAGTTTTCTCTGTGCAGATATCACCCGCTACCTGTTATTACTGTATCAATAAACATGTACCACTGATCAAATGTTGGACCAGAAAAGTGTCATGCCCCTGGTTTACAGGTGAAATTAAACAAGCTCTAACAAAAAGGGATCAACTGTAGGCTATTGCCAGGTGCACCAAGGATCCTTTTGACTGGACGAACTTCAGAGCCTTCCGAAACACCTGCACAAAACTGATTAGAGAAATTAAGGTGAATTACTATCTCAGTGCCCTCAAGAGTGCCAAGGATAACCCAGCAAAATTCTGGGGTGTCATAAAATCAGTCAAGGGACGAAGTGCCTCCCCATCTCTCCCCAAAATATTTTCTTTTTTTTGAAATTCAAAATCTTTATTGATTTTACAATAATAGTATCGACATTTGCATTCAAGACAGTAACAGCTTCGGATAACACAAGTTACAGTACACAATCCCCTCCCTGCCCACTCGGCTCCATCCCCCCTGGAGTGTGCCCCTGAGAAATGGATAAAAGTAGCATCAAAGTATTTAGAATTACATACATGGAGAGTTAGCAACACACAATACCATTAATGCAGATATAAAGCATATAACTTGCCCAATTTTTTATCAAAAAGCTTGAGCTTATTACGAGAGCTAGCAATCAGGTGCTCGTTCTAAAACATCCTGAAAGCTCTGTTAGCCAGTCACTATTAGATACCTACCACCAACTGGTCTAACCAGAGTTTAAGCACAAGCTTCTTGACAACCATAGAAATTAGTGCCATATGATAGCTATGCTTTTTGACCCTAATATTGGAATACATCCCAAAATACAAATTTCCACAGTGAAAAGTCCCTCTAGTCCCAACAAGGGATCCATCCTGAACTGAATTAATTGCCACAAGGGAGCCACTTTTTCACACTGCCAGAATATATGCAACAGGTTCCCTTCTGATTTTCCACACAAAGAGCAAATAGAATCAGGAAGACGGACAGTTTTGGCCAATTTGATGGTTGTATAATACATGTCGTTTAAAATATGGTATTGGGTAAGTCTAAGCCTGTCCTGGGAATTATAAATATATAGGTCCTTCCAGATTTGGGCCCAGTTGAGGGGTACATCAGGCAGCAGGGAGCGCCAAACTTTAGAACCCGGAAGGGGATCTGGGTGGCCAATAGCCAGAAGGCAGGCATATAACAGGGAGATACCATGAGGCTTAGGAATAACTCCTGCAGTTGGTCCAGTATGGGCTTCACCCTAGATGATTGAGGGGTGGTATCACATGACAAAAGATGTGCACTTGACTCTCTTTATATTTCACTAGACTCTCCGGGGAGGAAAGAAGGGAGTCAGGGGAGTATAGATCGGCCACTATAGCTTCTCATAGTTGAGGTAACCAACCTGGGGTGAGGCTAACACCATCTAACCTAATATTGGGGTTGAGGACAAGAAATTAGGCAAAATCTTTTTGTGGGGAGATCCTATAGAAAGAGCAACACTGAGAGAAAACCGTAAGTGAAGTACCAATCACCGAGTGATGTAGTGGCCCTGGCAGAGCTTTCCATGAAAGATAAAAGATATTGGAGGAGTCTAGGTTATGCAGCAGCAAGAGCTGGTCTTCTAATTGTAGCCAAGTAGGAGTATATTCACCTTCGGTATGACAGAACCATCTTCCCGATTTAGAGATGTGACTAGCCCAGTAGTATAGAAGGAAACTGGGGAGACTGAGACCACCAGAATCTTTGGGAAGGCTTAGTTTAAAGAAAGAGCATCTGGGATGTTTATTTAACCAGATGAAGTTAGAGATAATAGAGTGTATATGTTGAAAGAAGGAGAGAGGTAGCCAGATATTCAACAAATGTAATGGATAGAAGAGCCTGGGGAGAACGTTTATCTTTATGATGTTTATCCAACCCCATTAAGACAATGGGAGGGACTCCCATCTCCGAAGATCCTGTTGAATAATAACCAACAGATCATCTAGGTTTAATTTCTTGGAACTCGAGGGGTGAGGGGTCAGTGGTTAAAAGTATACCCAAATAACTAATAGAGTGTGGAGACCATTTCATTCTGAATTGGCTGAAATCTGCCCTATGGGGGAAGTAATTCAAAGGGAAAATTTCAGTTTTAGTGAGATTTAGTTTGTAATTAGAGAGACGACTAAATTGTGCTATGACATTCAGGGAATGCTCAAACGAAGCTATGGGGTGTTCTAAGTAAAGGAGAATATCATCTGCATACGCCAAAAGACTTATGGTGTGTTCAAGAATCGAGATACCCTGTATCTTAGGGGATAGTTTAATGTGACGAAGGAGAGGTTCCAGATAAAGACTGAAGAGGAAGGATGAAAGTGGGCAGTCCTGTCTGGTGCCAGTAAAGAGAGGGAAGCAGGGAGAGAAAACTCCATTACAATATATCCTGGCACAAGGAGATGACTAAATGGCTTGGATCCATTGAAGGAAGAGAGAGGGGAAGCCCATTTTTCATAGAATCGACCTGAGGAACAGACAATCAACTCTATCGAAAGCTTTCTCGGCATCTAATGAAATCAGTGCCATAGGGGTCTGAGAGGAATGACCCGCTTGGAAAATATGCTTAAGTTTCCTAAGATGGTCCACAGAAGACCGACCTGGTACAAAACCAACTTGTTCAGGACTCAGTAGGTGAGTCCAGACCTTCCTGATACGCAAAGAAAGTATCTTGGTTAGAATGTTGATGTTGCAATTCAGGAGAGAGATTGGACGATAGCTGGCTGGCTTTGAGTGGGGTTTGTCTGGTTTAAGAAGGAGGACTATTGTGGCTTTGAGTAGGGAAGAATCGAGAGATTCATTGTTAAGCATGTATCTGTATAGTCTGAGCAATAAAGGGACTAAATCATTAGTGAAGGTTTTATTAAAGTTAGATGGGAAACTGTCAGGCCCAGGTGCTTTATCCAGGGCAAGGCTTTTAATTGCCTGTGTCTGCTGGAGGGGAGGCGAGGGAGACCTGTGCCTGGTAGGTCCCCCCTCATGTTTCGAGACCCCGAACCGAGTTAAAGGTGCCAGTTTGCTTCCCTAGCTCCGGCGGGCCTCCTCGGCTGTAATTCTAAGCAAGCTGCCCCTGCCGTTGCAGGAGACTGATCTTCTGAGAGTACTCACCACCTGCACCAGATGCCGCAGGTATTCTGACCTGCGAGTGAGGAAGGTTGATGCAGCAGGTATTCTGACCTGCGTGAGTGGAAGCCAGCATTTTAGATTTCATTCCCTGCTGACGGATCAAAATCCCTGCCTGTTTAAACTGAACTTTGGCACCTTGCACACCTTCTTTCATTGGTTCCCTGCTGCTGTGATGAGATTGCTCTCCGCTCTTAAGGGAGAGAGGAACCTGTGGCTCACTCACTAATCCATTGCCTGTGTCTGCTGGAGGGGAGGCGAGGGAGACCTGTGCCTGGTAGGTCCCCACCCCTCACGCTTCGAGACCCCGAACCAAGTTAGAGGTGCCGGTTTGCTTCCCTAGCTCCGGCAGGCCACCTCGGCTGTAATTCTAAGCAAGCTGCCCCTGTCATTGCAGGAGACTGATCTCCTGAGTGTCTTTTTCATCCCACCCACGCACCCCATTCCCCCCTCCCATTAAATGCCCACTCACCCCTCCTCCTTGGCCTGATTCACCCTATCAGGTCATGGGGGAGGTCCTGCTTAAACACAACAGGCATATTCTGTTTAAAATACATAGCAAGAGCTTACACATTGCTATTGTCCAGGGAGAGGTCCTGCTTAAACGTAAGAGGTATATTCTGCCTAAAATACATAGCGAGAGCTTACACCTTGTTATTGTCCTGAGCAGCTTTTTGATGTACACTGCCTAAAATGTTCCTTGCTATTCATTGATCTAAGTGCTGTGTTCTTTCTCCCTATTCGACATATATTGTTAACTGTACCTAAGTGCTTTGTTCATCCTTCCCCACTTGCCACATATTGTAATTTAGTGCCTTGGTTGCTTCTTTTTTGTTACAGCCTCTAGCTCTCCCTGGGTTACACTCTGTTCCCTGCTGACTGGGCTTGAACAAAAGTACTCCCTAGTCCTTGGCTACGATGTGGCCCAGGAACCTGCAACTCACTACTATGGGAAGGGAGTCCCCTACGGCACTGAAGGGTGGTGTACTGTCTCCCCCTCATAGCTCTACTATCCTTGCTGGTCTCTTACTGGGGCTAGTTCTCCTCCAAGTGGTCACTATCCCCTCTCTGACAATACGGGGCTACTGTGAGAAGTCACCCTCCTATGAGGTGCCTGACTTCACCTTCTCTAATCTCCTAGCGTATACTAAGACACCTTTCTGTCTTACATGCTGCCTGGACCTCAGGTGCCTACTGTACTCCGCCCGGGTAAAGCGATGCCTAGCCAGCAAGCCCTTGACTGGAGTGACCTCCAACAGGTGGCACCTCCTCTGGCTCTTCATTTTGATACTACTCCTGGCTGGAGACATTGAATCTAACCCAGGCCCAAACTACCTGGCCTCCTCAATCCCCCCAGAATGGGGGCTGGGCAAGGGTCTATAAGTTGCTTATCTCAATATTCGGAGTCTACTACCCAACCTTGATGAGTTAGTCAAATGGGTCTCACTCTGCAAACCCGATATCCTTGGTGTTACTGAGACCTGGCTAAAATCCTTGATCCCTGACTCAGTTTGTGTGCTCCCCGGTTACGAGTTCATACAACTGGACAGATCTGGGAATAAGCGGGGAGGTGGCATCCTGATATATTATAGGAGCCATCTTAAGGTATCCTCAGTGGCACACCAGCCATACCCCCTGTCCCCTTGTGAGCTGCTTCATGTTATGCTCTTACTTGGGAACACTAAGAAACTACATGTGTTATGTACCTATAATCCCCCAAAGGGAGGGCTCCCAGGCCTGACCCACCTCTTGGACACCGTAGGTCCCAGCATTGGTGACAACGAACTTGTAATCATGGGCGATGTAAACCTTAACTGGGCTGGTGGCAATGCAAAGCAGTTTGAGCCTCTACTTGCTAGTCTTACCCTGACACATCTTGTTCAGGAGCCTACCAGACGGTCGGCCAATGGATCCTCCAGTTCCCTACTGGACTGGATCCTGCCAAATCATCCTGAAAGGATCTCCTGTGCCGGAATCCTATCAGACCCTATCTCTGATCATTCCCCAGTCTTCTGTGTGTGGAAAATCCCCTTCCCAAAAATTCCCCATAAATCATTCACATCAGGAACTTCTCTAGGTTTGATCCGGATGCTTTTCGGGAGGACCTAAGGCTCACTGACTGGTCTGGGGTGCTAGGAGCCTCTGATCCCTCAACAGCTGCTACCCACTTTCTCACCACCTTCGGTGCCTTGCAAGACAAGCATGCCCCTACGGTTACCCAGAGGGTAAGGGGGTCCGCCACTCTATGGTTGCATGGGAATCTCCTAGCCCTCATGCGGGCTAGAGACAAGTGTTGGGCCCACTTCTAAAGCTCCCTTGATCAGAAAATTTTTCAACAATATAGAAATCTCAGAAATGAGTGTAAAAAGGCCATCAGGGTAGCAAAAAGTGACTTCTGCAAGTCCACCCTACTCAGCTCTGCCAATGATCCTAGACGGTTTTGGAGAAACATAAAAACTCTTATCAGTGGACCCTCTAACTCAGGAGTATCCAACATGATTATCGGAGGGGTCTCCTGTAACAGTCCCCACATTATTGCCAGTGGCTCTCAATTCTTACTTCTCAGACCTATCAGCACTCTCATCGCTCTGCCCTCCCGAAGAGTGTACTACTTGTCCCCCTCCCCCTACATGGCAGAAGGCTCACCCTTCCCAACCACCATTCTGTTGTAGGGCAGTTTCAGACAAGGATATGCTGAGTCTCCTCTTCGGCCTCTCCCAGCACTCCAGTCCCAGCCCTGATAACCTGGAGCCTAAGCTTCTGAAACTAGGTGCCTCTTACATTGCCTCCCCAGTAGCCCACATTCTTAACCTGTCCCTTGCTTCAGGTGTTATTCCCAACATCTGGAAAGTGGCCAGGATTGTCCCTGTACTGAAGCAGGGCAATCCCAAAGTACCGGACGACTATGGTCCGATCGCCATTCTATCTTCTCTCAGCAAGCTCCTTGAAAATGTTGTGGCCGAACAACTTTCG
This sequence comes from Neoceratodus forsteri, assembly GCA_016271365.2. Lineage (NCBI taxonomy): Eukaryota > Metazoa > Chordata > Ceratodontiformes > Ceratodontidae > Neoceratodus > Neoceratodus forsteri. The sequence continues at coordinate 163,088,698 of CM028132.1, read as the reverse complement.
GAGTACATACAGGTCCATGAACTGCTGTCCCCAGCCCAGCATGGCTTTCGCAAGGGGCACATCACGACCACAGCCCTGGTCTCTGTCTCTACCAGCATCAGAGCAGCCATGGACCAGGGCAAACTCTCTGGAGCAATATTCATCGACCTGTCCAAAGCCTTCGACCTTATTGATCACGCATTGCTCTGTACTCAGATGCGGTCCCTTGGCCTGTCCCCCCCTGCTATGAACTGTCTAACTGGCTACCTGCATAGCATTATGCAGCAGACCAGATTCAACAAAGTCCTCTCTGATCCCTTACTGGTGACCTCTGCCGTCCCCCAGGGTTCAGTCTTGGGACCCCTGCTCTTCTCCCTTTTTTTTTTTTTGAAATTAGATAACTTTATTGAGTTTTCACAACAACCAAACATGAGGTATAGATAACAGCCAGAACTATAACAGGACCCAGCCAGCCTTCCCCCCCCCAAAACAAATGTTTTAAAAGGGAATGAACCAGAGTGCCATTTACTCTAACCCCTCCCCTCCCCTCTTCTCCCTTTTTGTTAATCAACTCCCAGCCGCAGTAACTAACTTTAGTGCCACTTTATGCGGATGACCTGGTTATCATGGCCCACTCTTGGGACATTGCGACTCTCAATCAGCACCTATTCAAGAATTTTAACAAGATCCAGGCCTGGGTAACCAAACACAAACTGGTTCTTAACCTGAAAAAAACACAGGCTATGCTATTTGGTTCAGCAGCCAAGATCAAAGCCTCGCCTGCTCCTTTGGGTATCACTAGTCCAGATGGAACTTCCCTCCCAGTTGTGAACTCCGTCAAATACCTTGGGGTGAAGCTTGACCCTCAACTCGACCTGGGGAGTCATATATTAAATGTCTGCAGAACAGTGAACTGCAAACTGGGCCCAGCCTGTAGGGCCAAACATAACCTCACACCTGCGGCTCGTCTGGCTCTTGCGAGAGGTGTACTACTTCCTTCCCTTAGTTACAGTCTGCACCAATTTGCTCGAACCTCCAAAACTCATCTTACTCGGTGGCACACGATGTACAACAATATCTGCCATTTTGCTCTGGCTGCCCCCCGTCTCACCCACCATTGTGAGCTTTATGACAAACTCACCTGGCTCTCTTCAACCAGTTACCTGGACTTTGGGTTGGGATGCCTTGTGGGTAAAGTGATCAGAACTGGCACCCCACTGGGGCTGGTTCAGCTTCTCTCACCTGCCGACCTCTCCTCTTACCCTCTCAGGTCCCAGGTTCCCAGGATGCTAAGAGTACCCCTTACCCGAACCCTCATGGGGGACAGGGACTTTGCTGTATGCACTTCTAGACTCTGGAACTCCTTTCCTGTACAGGTTCACTTGGCCCCTTCCCATCAGTGCTTTCAAAATTCCCTGTGGGGTTCCTGAAGCTGGCCTCAGCGTGCGAGTGTCCCAAGCCTCCCTAGTGCAATGTCCTTAGCAACTGGACCTATGTGCTTTTCAAAGCTCCTGCCAGTGATACTTTGCTCATCCCAATGATTCAATTTCTCACCAAGGCACTTAACTAAGTTATATTTGTCCAAGTCTAAATAACTGGAGATTCTATGTACTTTACCACTGTTTGACATGGGAGTTACTACATGCCTTACTACTTTGTGACACTTTGTATAATGTTTTTCAATGTACTTCTTCACGTTGCCATTCTGTTACGATGTTTCTATATTATTCTGTACTATTCTGTATTATTCTGTTGTACTCTCCCGGGTCGTTCCTGAAAATAGCCGTAATACTTGTCTAGTGTACTTACCCGGTTAACAAAAGATAAATAAATAAATAAATAAATAATTGTGTCATCTACTTCAGTAATAGAAATTGGTGAGGATAGAGAGGTCTGATGGTGAGCAAGCAGACAGGATAGGTCGAGAGAGTCCAGGCAAGCCTCTATTTCCTGGGATGATGGTGGAGAAGAGCGCTTACCATAGAGAACCCTGTAGAAATTTTTGAAAACCAGAGCAATATCTCGAAGTGCAGTTTTGGTGGAACCATCTGGAGCTAAAATGTGGGGGATTAGCCTGGAACTTTACAGTTTCCACAGACGGATGGCTAGGAGTCTACCCGCCTGTTCTCCTTGATCCACATAATTAATTTTCATTTTTTAGGATGGCATATTCTGCCTTCTCCCTCAGTAAGTCTGCATATTTATTTCTTAGGCTTAACAATGCCTTCAGAGAAGCAGGGGAAGAGGACGAGGAGAGTGAGAGCTCAGCAGCCCTAATTTGAGTAAGAAGAGATAAGGCCTCTGCCCCTCTCTGCCTTTTCCTCCTTGATGCAAGTTTAATAAATTTGCCTCTGAGATAACATTTAAGTGCAGACCACTCAAGGTCCTCCTTTTGTACAGAAAGCCTGTTGAGATCAGTGGAGGAGTGAATAAGGGATTGGACCTTAGAGACAGTGGATTTATCTTTTAGTAGTTGAGTGTTCAACTTCCACGTTGTGTCTCTCCACATATTAGGGTCAGGAGATAGGACCACCCAAGCCACTGAATGATCGGAAAGGACTATTGGTTCATTCCCTACCTGACATAGGCCTACCAGTAGGGAGATACTAATTAATATGTAGTCCAATCTAGACCATGATTGGTGGATAGCCAAGCAAAATGAGAAGAGATGGTGGGAAGAGTTAAGGACATGCCACAGATTGCAGAGTCTGAGCATATCCATAAAGTCACACAGAGCTCTCTGAGGTGGTGAAGAGGGTTTTAATGGAAAATGGGTCCTATCTAAATCTTGTGTAGGAGGAATGTTCCAATCCCCACTCCCAGAATTAAGGGAGTAGGCAGAAAAGATGCGAGCTTGTTGGCAAGGTCCATGAGGAATGATGCATCTCCTCCCATCAGACCATACAATGAACCCAAAACTACTTCTGTATTCATAAGAGAGCCTTTAACCAGGACAAATCTGCCATTTGGGTCTACAATAGTTGATTTAGTTTGGAATGGCACATTTCCAATGACTAGGATGGCAGAGGAATCTCCTGCTGTAAAAAATTGGGACACCCCCTGTCAACGTAGCCACATGGCCTCCTTGGCCAACAGATGAGTTTCCTGCAACAAGATGATTCCAGCATTAAGCAGGGCACAGTGTTTTAAAACTTGGTATATTTTCATCAGATCTCTAACTCCCCTAACATTCCATGTTAGAACTTTAAATGTGTTATTAGCCATTTATTCCATGTAATATGAATACCTAGCCTAGAGTAACGAGTAAATAGTAACAACCCATAGGGCACACTCCAGCACACCCCTTCCCCCCAACCCAAAAGACCAACATAATTCAGTAGGAGCAAAGCAAAAAGTGTAGCCTGATACACCAACAGAAATGCCTCCAGGTGCTCAGGACAAAGCTGACCAGCAATATTGAGCCGTAAATACAACAGTGAAAGGTAACAGGCATCAGGAATTAAAATGGACTGTTGTAAAATTGAACAAATGTGAATTGGGACCCTCCCCACCACCCTCCCAAACTTCCCAGTACAACGGATAAAGGCAACCTAGTAACTGCCATCTCACCTAGCCCCCCCACTCCCCCAGACCCCAGCAACTATGTACCTGGGACTTCTGTAATGCTAAACAAATATTACCAGAAGACAGGTTTAAAGTAACAGAAGCCCAACCCTTTTCGGCATTCCTAGCCACTACCAATTGCCACATACTAAAGAAAAACCTATAATAAAGCAGTAGAAAGCCTCTCCCTCCATAAATCAGTATGTTATGCAGCTCTACCTTGAGCCTGCATAATCCGGAGCTTCCCATCCCCCTCCCGCTCTGCCCGAACCCAAACTTATTACTAAGGATTCAGATACCTACCAACTCGAGAGCATGTCGCCTCCCTCATCCTAGCAGTAAATGATCAATGAAAAGGTATTAAATAATATACATGCCCTTATCACACATAAAAATAGCCACATTTGTGAGGCTCCGGATGGAGGGAGGGACATACTATAAATTATGCCCCTTCCTCTATTAATGGACAGAAGCCCTGGTCTATAGTCCCAGTTCCAACTGGGCCAACAATCCACTCCTCCAGTAGCCCACTGTATCTACTCAGGTGTGGGGGGTAGATTAGAACCCAGGACAATAAGGATAACACCTTACCAGTGAGCTGAGGGCCATTGTAGTGATTCAGTGCACAAGACCCATAATTCTTAGTTAGGCCCAATTCAGACCCCACCCACTGACAGTTTTACCATGCCGCAGTGACATCCCATATGGAGACATCCCCGACAGTGATAGCCACAGTGTCGAGTGTTGGCAATGTGGTGTCAGGGATGCCACCGTGTTTCTATCAGGGGGTGGCGCCTCCCAAACCCCCATGTGGGAGGCTCTGCCCCAACACCCCCCTGTCTCTAGGATTCCAACTCTGAGTAGGAGTTGGCTCGGGGGGGGGTGAAACACCCTGCGAGGCAGTCTCCTGGACTTGCAGAGACCATCACAGCGACATGCGGATTTTGCCTAAATCCTGTTGCTCTGATGGTCTTCGCAGTAGGAGTGTCGCTGTGCCATAGGTATACCCTCACGGACAAGCGTGAAAATGATTCTATCCACCACCACCATTGGAACCCAGAGTCAAGGAACAAAACTACTACCATTAATAACAGTATTATGATGAAATAAGGACAGAGTACTTGCCGGGGTAAAATCCAGACATCACCGGTAGTTTAGCCACGAGGATGTTACCAGAGGGAAGGAAGTGGCTTTGGATACCAGCAAACCATTCCTGCTACAAAAACTACCTCTTGGAATCACCTCCTAAAACTGTAGTTCCTTACTGTTCTGTTAGGACGCGCTCCAGCACCATTTTCTCCAGGTCAAGGCCTAAACACCATCAGGAGAAACGGAAGTACAGGACCCTCACCCTCACCCAACATGAAGGCCCCTCCACACCGAACAAGAAAAACAACCCCCATAAAAAATTTTTAATTCCACACAAGTAGGAGATATTATCCCCCAAGATAAAAGAAGTCAGAATTCCATCCTGCAAATATTCTACCTGCTTTAAAGAGATCTGGCAATTTAGATGTTAGTTCAGTCACGGTCTGGGTGGAAGATTCATACAAACACCAGGTACCACCAACTGAGACTTGCAATTTCGCTGGGTAGAGCATATTAACGGGAATACCAGCTGCAATCAGTTTGCTTATGGTAGGATGGAAAGCTGATCTTTTCTGGCGGGTCTCATAGGGTAGATCCTGCGTAATTCTTAATTTGGATCCTTCCCACATTATAGCCTGGAGGTCCATAGGAGCCAGGTTTGTAACATTTTTTGTGGGGCCCAGGGGTCAGGGGTCAAGGCCCTGCCCCATGGATCAGGGGTCAGAGGTCAACCACATAGGGTCTAGGGGTTCAAAGCCCCCGTCCTATGGGCTAGGATTGAGAGGTAAACTCACCACCACCAAGGGCGTATGGGAGCAGAGCACCTTGTATCATAACTTGGGGGTCTGGGGGTTAAGCCCCTGGCCTCAGGTATGGGAAAGGAATTGAAACAGTATTTAAAAGGCTTGTTTTTAAACTTTAGCAGGAAGACATTTTTTGGGGGGGACGGAGGCATTTAGGGTTTGATTTCCCAAATAATCTTGATACTTGGTTTGCTGCTGTGTGTGAATGTTAACAAATATTGTACTTACCATGTGGTGTCTTCTTTTCTTCCTTAGGAGACAGGGATCAGAGGAACATGTTCATCTCTATAAGGGGGGGGAGATCAGAGGAAGGGGTTGGTGGATGCATCACTACTCACCAGCAACACGTTCACTACTATATGGAGGAGGCTTGGAGGGGAGGGCATCAACTGTACACCAGGGAAGGAGTACTGTGTAATGTGCGACACTGTCAGGCACACTCCCTCCACCAAGTGCTACAATTGCAAAGAGAAGCATGCATGTTTACCAGCATCAAAAATATGATGTGCAACAGCATCCTAATACATCCACAGTATGAATGTAGCATACACATTTCACAGGTAACCTCAGCGACCAGAAAGCTTTAATAAGTGGGTGTGGTCAGTGGAGGCTATCTTTAATTATGTAAAAAGGCCTGAAAAAATCAGAAATTCATTAAGCATGATCACTCATACCATGTCAGAAACATATCATGATTTCTTTGCAAGTGCACACACACTGCCACAGTCAGTAAAAGTATTGGTAAGATAACAGGCCTTTTGTTCCAAAATACACCATACTGTTCCTGAACAAACCACACATCCTCTATTTCACAATTCCATTAAATGCATTTTCAGCTTACAACTTGTAAATTTTAGGTAGGTTATATAAATGTGATACAAACTCAGCTACTTGCCTTTGAAGGAACATACATTAACATTAGCCATGCTGTCACAAACAAGTTAGAAGACCATAAATCTGGAGAGACACTCACAGTATGCAACTAAGACAATAAGTAGGAATGTGAACATATTCAGTAAAAGTTTACAGATTAAAAAAATATATAGTTAGCCGACATGACACTACCCAGTGACATCCCCACCCCCTGAAGCCTGACCTCCCAAGTAGACTTCTCGAAAAAATAAAACATTATGTGCCCATTCACCAGCTGGCCTGGCAGCATACCAGGCCCTGCTACATGGTGCAGTCTCATGTTGGTGTGCGTTCACTCGACACACTACTCTCTCGCATGCTTCATGAGCAAGCAATGTGTTGTTACACACTAAGATAAGAGGGCATTGCACTGCGACCACCAAGTTGCCTAGTTACAGCAGTAGAGTTTAATGAGGGATCATGACTGTCAGTAAGTGCAGGCACTTTACTTACAAACAAGTGTTTTTATCAGAAAAGCCTAATCGGGTTGTCAGGCTTTGGGAGGTGGGGACTGGGGAGCATCACTTATCCCATTAACATCGATCCTTCCCCAGTCCCCACTCAGCCACCAGCCAGCAGAATCACCCAAGCCAGGAGCACCCCCCCGAGGGTTCGGACTGGTACTACATGTCTGTACACATCACATCAGTGATGTGCCACTGGGGTGTTAGTCTGTCACCCTGGGACCTCCCCTCCTGATTTTCCAAAACTCCAGGGTGGGTGCATAGAACCATGGGCCAGACTGTGTCAGCTTTCCAGTCCCACCATGACACCACCTCAGTGCAACCTTGGAGGCTAGTGCTCATCACCACAGGGGTTAAATACAGAGGAGCACCATGGAACTCAGTTCCTGACTTCAACCACCACACCTCTTGACTTACACATCTTATGACACAGTTGACATTTAAAGGATAACTGCGCTTAACCTGTAAGTCTTTTTTCCCAATAGAAGCTGTTTTTTGTGTACTGGATAAAATTATGTTATTATTCCATCTTTGCATACCGTTCAGTAACCTCAGTGGGTGTTTCTGATTTACATGGTGTTAAGTGCCCCTGCCATTTTAGAACAGTATGATGTAGCGGATGTCCCTCTCAGCCACTGAGTTGGTTCTATAAAACAACAGAAAAGCATTGTGCCAAGAAGAGAAGAGTAGAACAGGGACAGAAAGTACATTATACAGTTCAAAAATGGTTCTTAACAGCAACATGTAAATCGGAAACACCCAAAAGGATAACTAAAAAGCCTGGATAGCTGAAGCAATAACAGCATTTGAAGAAATATTTGAAAACAGCCTCTAGGAAAAAATGACTTGTACATGTTCAGTGCTGCAGCGCAGTTATCCTTCACAGCAAGGCAGCACTCAAGCAGCAAGACTAGATGGATGTACACCAAAGTCTCCATCTCCAACCCCTTTGTTGAACCATCCAGCAGCAAATGCCATGGAAGGGTAATGTGAAACACAACCTCCGCCTGAAAAGAAAAATACTCACATCTGCTGTTGCCACAATGACATTGACTTGTGCAATTAAACAGCATGGAGTATGTGTTAGGTACACACACAACACATGTACAGCCAGGATGAGAGAGAAGGTGATTGTCACCCAGGTTCTCTCTTTTCCCCTGCCCACAAACCCCATATCAATCATCAGGAAAATCCCAATTAAGAGCTGTAAAAGCATGTGCATGTGTGATGACAAGAAGGTAGTCTAGAAATGCAATGCTCCCCTGTTATTGCACAACTGGCTGTGATATACTGTGTATCCCTCAGGATCACGAAAAACTGTATGGCCCAGCAGTGTCCCGACCTGGCCCCCAAACTTATATGGTGTCCTTTCACCAGACATGCTCCCATAATAACACAACATAGTTACCTACCCAGCAGATTAAGGTAAGAGTGCAGGTCAGGGACATCCCTCATTTACCCACGATGACTGCAATCATTGATTCATTTCAATTTCCTCCTCACTAGGTTCTGCCCCACGCCCCCAGATGTCAAAATAGACAATAGTTCAGTTGCTTTGCTTTGGCTGGAGCTGGAGACTGTCTGGGAGACTGGGCACCCCATTAACCAGTTACCAGTGAAGAAAGCTTGAAATAGAGCAGGACACACCAGGTTTTGTTGTCTGTAGGCTAGTAGAGGAGGCAGTAGACATAAAAAAAAAAAAAAAAACAACACTCCAGGTCCCCCACATCAAGTCACTCACACAATTTCTGAGCACAGTGCACCCCCTTTCAGGCTGCTCTATGTGTTTAGCAGAGGTGGGAAAAGACAGAGTGCAACAGAAATGGAGTCAGTACTGCATTTCACTGCATACTCATATACAACATTATCACCAGGTAGGTAGGTTACAGACAGAGAGTTGGAGAGTCTCTCTATGTACCCATGGCCATGTCTAAAGAAAGTATAAAGAACTGTATCTCTCCAGGAGAGATACTTTATATATAATTTTTTTAGACATGCCCATAGGCACATAGAAGACCTGGGGTTGAAATTTTTGCAGCCACTAGCCAGCAGGGCTAGTGGCTGACAACACACCGGCCCAACAGACACACATTTCCAGTGCCACAGTTGTGTTCAAGCAATTCAGGAACCATTATATACAATAAACCTGCTTTTCCGTAGTCACAGACCCACATAACAAGAGTGAAGAAGTAAGACCCCTTAAAATAACTCAGTTGGCTGGCAACTGTTGCTTTTTTATGCTTCCCTGTGAAGTTTAATGAGGAATGCGTCTGCTATTTTTTTTTACTTTCTCATTATGCTATAATGCTGATACTCCCCACTTGGCCTTTTTAACCCCTCTCAGGTCACAGTTTTGGTAAAATATTTGTCAACATTGAGCAGCAGAGATTTTGAAGGGGTGGGGTTAAGCTACCCGGGAGAAGATGGCGTGGTGATGAGGGGGGCACAAATGTTGTGCCTCGGCCCCACCTCATCACTCATGCCATCTTCTCTCCGGCTCAGGTAGCTACTTCAATCTCTTCGAAATCTCTGTTGTTCAACATTGACAAACATTTTACAAAAAAATGTAATGTACAATTTTCAGCCCAACACAAATATCACTGAACTGGGTTTTTTTCTTCGGACTAGCATGTGTCCCACTCGGAACAAGTCTGTAATGTTGAATTATAGCTTTAAGTAGATTCCCACAATATTGGTCACAATCTGAAACATGGAAAAGACTCTATTTCGATTCATGGTGGGTAAAAACCCTGAATCCCCATTCACAAACTGGGTATTAACTTGTCAGGAGATACATATTTCACACCTAACACATAAGCCCGCGACCTTTAGTCAGTATTTTGCAGTTTGTTTTATGCCCCATGAGGCTGACACCTGGCAAAAAAATATTCTTCATTACTTATTGCTAATAAGCATTTTTTCTTTTCCTCTCTGGTATTTTCAAGGAAGTGATACACAATACATTTAATTATGATAGTGGCAATAATTTCTTAGCTGACTATGAGATCAGGCAGATGCAAAACAATGATCTGATTATGGCTAGGATCACACTGGCAGGAAAGGTAAAGGACACTAATATTTCAGAAACTAAGTACTTGTAGCACATGTGTTGCTGCTTACTCCCATGATAGGGCCTTTAGGATAGGAACAGAGACCTAGCCTACTGACTAGCTTGCTAAATCTTTTTTTTTTTTTTTTAACTCTTTTTAGGCTCCAGCTGGTTTGTGGCATCTCTCGGTCTCCCATACTCAGCTCCACGGCTCCACTGCCTGCCTGAATTGCTCCTCCCACACGCTGCATCAGGATCAGGACTCTGGGCTCCCCTGGCCCCACGGAGAGGCCTCAGAATCCCCAGGAGGGGGAGAGTTGGAAGTTGCAGCCGGCATTGGACGGTGGCCGGGGCTCCTGATGTTTGCTGTCGCCTCACCTGGGTGATAGGGAATTTTTCTTGGTTTTTCATCCCCAGAAATCAGACGTGCAATGACTTCCAGCTTGGCGTGTGCACACTCCGGAATCCAGGTCATTGGCGTGCCACAAGGTGTGGCATCCAGTGCCTCAACCCTCAGCTCCACCGGTCTGAGTTAGCTTGCTAACTTTCTTGCTGAAGTCTGCAGCAAGACAGCAAGCAAGTTAGCAAGCTAGCCAGGTTAGCTCTCAGTTCCCATCCTGAAGCTTCCCAGGGCCCAGGCTATTTTCCCCCCATGCTTCAGACACTGCAGTGACTGTCTGCAGTGCTGCCAGAGACAGAGTTCACCCCCATGCCCATAACAGTATTCTACACTTCTGCAGAGACAGACCACCAGGCCCACTTTATCAGTCATCACTGGACTCAACATCCCACCCATCCCCACGAGCCACCACAGACACCTTATTACCTGTTTTGCTTACTGCAGTGCTTACCCCCATGATGGGGCCTTTAGGATGGGAACAGAGACCAAGCCTACTGGCTAGCTTGCTAACTGACTTGCTGAAGGTTTCAGCAAGACAGTTAGCAAGCTAGCCAATAGGCTATCTCTTGGTTCCGGCTTGAAGCTTCACTGGGCCCAGCCAGGCTGTTCCCCCCATGCATCAGACACTGAAGAGCTGTCAGAGTCAGAGACACAGTTCACCCCCCCCACAGCACCATCAGAGAGTAGTCAGTACTACTAGTCTCAGATTGCTGGCTGCTGCAGAGACAGATCACAACGTTTCCTCAGTCACCTGCTGGACTCAGCATCCAACCCTCCCATCCCCACCACACCTTACCTGGTTTGCTGTGCTGTCTGGGCCTTAACTGGGGGGGGTACGTTACCACCTGGTGCTGCCTGCTGCTGTGCTGGTGGCCTGCTGGCTAATACTCCTGACACCTCCATCTCTCTGATGTGCTGCTACTGGGCTCACTCGCTGGCCTGCTGCCTGGGCTTTGCTGGCTGGCTTGGCTGTTGCTTTTGCTGCGCTGTACTCCGTCATTCTGTACATGGCTGCTACACCTGCTGCCCATGCTGAAGGACCCCACCCGGTGACCCGGTCCTCTCTTGTTTGTTGCTGCTGGCCTGACTGCTTGATGATGACTGTGCACCACCACCGTGTCTACCGGTCCTGACGCCAACTCCCTGCCCAGCTCCAGACCCTCCCTCTCTCCTCACTCAACAATTATGATTTGTGTTGTCCTCTCCTCTCCAGTACTGGCTGAGCCTGCTGATGTCCGAGAGTCACTCCTGGCTGACTCCTGACTCCAACTGCATGCACCAGTCTTTGGCTGGGTGGCTCAATGGCTCTGCCTGGGCTGACTGCTGGTGTGCTGCAAATGGGCCTCTGCCTGCTTCCTTGTTCTTCCCATGCCTTGGCTTGGATGGCTCTTTTCTCCGGACTGGCTCCTCTCTCCTGGCCGGGCCTGGACCACGACGACCACTTCCCTTTCTGGCTCTTCTTCTTCTCTCGTCCATGCACTCTACTGTCCCCGCCGCTGCCACACAAAACCATTGCTAACCCACTCACTTGCCTCCTAGCACAACAAAATTGACTTGACTCCCGACGTACACGCATGAGTATTGGATACTACTACACCCAAAATTAAGCCTTCCCCCCAGCTAATCACAGTGCAGCAACTTGAAAAATGCCACTGAACCACCAGTGATTTTCTGGGGGGTGACAAACCAAGCCGAGAAAGCATCAATTTTAAATAATGATGCCAGCTTGAAACGAAACAAAATTATTTGCCAGCTCAATTAAAAATGGGAGGCGGTGGGCACACAGTGGCACACAGTGGCACACAGTCACATCATCAGCGGAAAACCATGGGGTGTAAAAATGAAAAATAAAACAAAGTGCACAAAAATATTGCTGGGGCTCAGCCCAGGTCACAAAATATTGCTGGGGCCCATGCTCCATGGGTCCATACAACCTGGCACCTATGTGGAGGTCCCTTACTTTCAAAAGAATGTGTTGTTTTTCGATGAAGCTTAGGAATTTCAAGATAATTGGTCTGGGTGATGCTCCTGGCTGTGGTTTTGGTTTAAGAGACTGATGAGCCCTTTCAATCTGATATGAAGGGATGACAGATGAAGGGCCTACTACTTTCAACAAAACCTTCTGTAGAAAGGTGACAGTGTTCAGCCCCTCTTCTGACTCCGGCAGACCCATAATGAGTATATTGTTTTGCCTGCTTCTCCCTTCAAGGTCTTCTGTTTTCAGCTGAAGTTTTTGGATTTGCTGATGAAGTTGTACTATTTTGGGGTCTATTTTGGTTCTCCACTTTTCCAGGGAGGAGGAGGAGGAGTGGGCCTCTGAGTCTCCCACTCTCCTGTTCAGGTCAGACAAGTCCCCACTGATGGATTTCAATTCCGAAGAAATTTTGGATAAAGTTTCTTTAAAAGGCAATAACTCTTAAAGGTATCAATCCTCCGTAAGTGGGATCGATTGAGAAGTTGCAGGCGGATTTTTACTGGCCGCTGATCCTTGGGCCTTGGAATTTTTAGGCACCTTCTTGGGTGTGGGAAGTGGCATATGTTTCAAGAGGGCCTGCCTCATGTCAGCGTCCGCCGTGGCAATTTAAGCTCAACGTGATGTAAAAGAACACAAATATCGATCGCTGAAGGCAGGTCTTCACTTCTGGTATATGTATTTCAAGCGAAACCCTCTTGAATTAGAACAAAATAGGCAACAATAGGAGGGAAGGACAGGAGCTCCAGATCCTTGCTGCTGCTAGGTTGCTTGCATCACGTGACTCTCCCAAAATATTTTCTACCAAGGTACAACTATTACTGACAAATCCTTAATATTAGAAACATTTAATACACATTTCGTTGCCTTTGATTCCTCCACAGCTGCTAATTTACAGCCTACACAGATTCAAACATTAAGTATCATTCCCAGGATTACTTCTGTCTTTCTCCTTTTACTTTTAAACAAGCTGAAGACTTGCTTATAAATCTTGATGTAAAGAAACATGCAGGAGCTGATGGCTTAGACCCCCAATGCTTAAAAATAGGTTTTCGATACCTAACAACTCCAATACTGCATTTATTTAACTTGTCCATTTCTAATAGTGATGCCCCTTCTGTATGGAAAATAGCTAATATATTACTGCTTTTCAAATCTGGAGACCCCGGGGGACCTCAATAACTACAGGCCCATATCCCTCTTACCCATTCTATCAAAACTACTAGAGAAATGAATAAATAATCAGATCAGGGCCTACCTAGACAATTTAAATGTTATTAATCCACTACAATATGGCTTTTGGCCTTTTCATAGCACCGTCACTGCCTTCGCGAAAGTATTGGATTATTTGCTTCTCACCTTAGACAATAAACATGCCACAGGAGCAGTCTTCCTTGACTTGAGCAAAGCCTTTGATACAGTAGACCATACGATACTGTTAGACAGACTAAAGGAACATGGCATGAGTGGACCCACTGTAAACTGGTTCTCCAGTTGTCTGTCTGGCCGACAGCAGCAAATCAAGGTAGATGGTACCCTCTCACCACTTCTTCTGCTCACTAGAAGGGTACCCCAAGGTTCATTCCTTGGCCCCCTCCTCTTTATGATATACATCAATACCCTAAGCAATAATATATCCAAGGCTAAGCTCCATTTCTTTGCTGACAATACTGTTCTCTATTGTTCAAAACCTTCAGTTTTGGTTGTCTGCCTTGAACTCCAGTCTGAGTTCTACCTTTTCCAATGGTAGCCTGTGATGATGGCTACTACGATTGAGCACTTTCAAAAAGGGCAACTCAATCACAGAGCCTGTGCACAAGGCTACTGGGCAGGGAGGGCATCCGGATAGGGGGTTGACGAATATAGTGACAGGATGTTGCTATATATACATGCACACGGGGGGGGGGACCACGCTGTGCGAAGGGTGGAAAGGGAGGGAGGGTTTATGTGGTGTGGTGTGGTGGTGGGGTGCCAAGCTGGCCGTGTGGCATGGTGGGTTGGTTGGGAGTGTGATGGGTTCATTTCTGTGTGCGAGCTCATTTTTTGCGCTGCTCTGGGATTTTTTTTTCTTTTGCACCGCCCCATACATGCACCCCCCTGGAGCTGAGAATACTAGGGAGGTGCAGGGGCACGCCCCCAGCATAAAAAAAAAATATAAGTCCCTTGATGCCCTTTTGTTGTACGCTGTGAGTGTACATCCCTGAAGTTGATTTTCGGCGGTGTACACTCGTCCAAACAGCGATTGCCTTTCTGCGATCGCCGTTGTCACATGAAGCCTTTACAATACATCCTTTCTAAACTATTACTAAATGCCAAAAAACCAAAAGTTATGTTCTTCCAACCCTGAATAATCACTCTACTACAGTATATCCAAAAACTCCACTCCCCCATTGCTTATCGTGACCCTGTTAGGTTACACCCTAGAGGTTGTGGATAAGTTTAAATACCTCGGTTTCCTACTGGACCATAATCTCTTCTTCTCATCCCATATTGAAGCTCTCGCAAAAAAGATAAAGTTAAGGCTTTGTTTCCTTTATAGGTACAAAAGCCTTATTCTCCAAAAAGTCCAGGACAAGGCTGGTCCAAACCACTTTTCTTCCTCTGTTAGACTGTGCCGATATCTTTTACAGCTGTTGCTTGACTACTTGCCTACTTAAGTTGGACATCCTTTACTATCAAGCTATCCGATATATCATTTATGCACCATTCATGATGCACTACTGTGACCTCTATGCTGCAATTGGATGGACCTCCCTAGCCACCAGAAGATTGCTAAAATACTGATATCTGGGCATACAAAGCTTTGCTTAGCAAGCTACCATCATGTATCTCAAACCTGTTTTGTCATACCTCGTGCTCCTACGCCCATAGAAAAAAACTTGTACATTATGCTCAAAGTCCCAAAATTCCACACCAATTGCACTAAAGCTGCCATCAGTCATGCTATACCACTTGTGTGGAACAAGCTGCAATCATCCCTCAAATTAGCCAAACTAGTCCCATTGAATGCATTTAAAAGTCTTGTTGCCAAGTATACCAATAATACTTGCCACTGTTTCTCAACTTAGACCCTCTAGCCGTGCTCTCCTTCTCATCCTCCATCTGATCCTGTCATATAACCCCTTCCTACTGCTTCCCCAAAGCCCTCAATTCTCTCCCTGTATGCATGCCCCTCTCCCTTTCCCCCTACGTCCCACCCCCCAGGCCTAAAGTGCCTCTGTGTTTTCAATAATCAGCTTAGAATGTACCATTACTATGAGTTACTTTGTTTAGTATTATCACATTTGTGCCATTGTCTTTCTTCTGTACAGTACTTTGCAGTAATCCAGTACAAGGGCTTATGGACAGACTGGATGAGCCAGGTGGTCTTTATCTGCTGACAATTTCCTTCTTTCTATGTTTCTATTGCACTTGGCCTTTCATTGCTCCTGCTCTATTTATTTACCTTGTATTTTTAACTAATTTGTCCGTAAGGGACCTCCTTGTAAATGAACTTGCTCAACGGAGTCTTCCTGGTGAAATAAACTTAAACTTGAGACTCGGGGTTGAGAGATAGAGGACCCTAGAGGAAGAGGAAGCTACTCCTGGTGGGGGACTCAATAGTGTGGGGAATAGATCTGGGCAGAGGTACCGGAGTGGAGAGGGAGGTAAAGTGACTTCCAGGAGGCACAGCTCAGAGGGAAGGGGGGTGAATCCAGTTGATCGCTAAAGTGGTGGCAAAGGGGGGGGGACTGAAGGTCATTGTCCATCCGGGGACAATTGACCTAGCCAAGGAAGAGGTGAGCATAGAACAGGTGCAGGAGGACTTCAGGGAGTTAGGAAGGCAACTTGGAGGGTAGCGGGCTCTGTGACATTCTCAGAGGTGCTGCCAGCCCATGGCAGGGGGGAGGCTGGGAATCTCAGCATCAGAAAGTTCAACACTTGGTTGGAGGACTGGTGTGGAGAGAAGGGTTTTTGCTCCATCAGGGGCTCACCAGGAGCGATGTGGGCCTGTACAAGGGAGACGTTCTTCATCCGTCCAGGTAGGGGACGGTGGTCCTTAATGAAAGGTTTAAATGCTTCCTTTGCAAGCATTTAAATTAAGTGTAGAAAAAGTTAGGTTTGCGCCAAATAAATACTCTTACACAATTAAACATTTACATAATTTTTCTAATTAAATATAGAGTTCCCCAGATGAAGCCTAATTGATAGGTGAAACATTGGGACTTGGAAAAATAAAAGAAAATAAGAAAGACTTTTATGTGTAAGAGCATTTATTTGCTCGAGCAGGCCTAACTAACATTTTCTGGACTATGATATACTGAAACTGGGCCAGCTCCACCAAACAACAGGAATAAGAGAACTGAAAGAATAGAATTGGCGATTTCCCTTGGGGCCCCCCTCACAACTACAATCAAGCGTTTAAACTAGCCAAGGGGGGGGATGGAAGCAGGGAGACTTAAGCAGCCCACTCCACAGGTCAGAGAAGCCAGCATAGAGGATAAGGAGGAAAAGTTATTGACAAATATACTTAAACTTATTACAAGAGGTACAGCAGAGGAGGGGGGCAAGAAAAGAAACAAAAAAGAGGTGGAAAGAGGGGACAGGAAGACAGAAGAAGACATACAAGGGGGACAGACAGGGAAGCATGGAAAATCATGTATACAACTGCCCACAATCTGGGAAATAAAATCCCAGACCTGGTGGCCTTGATAGCAGAAACAGACCCGAACAAAGTGGCAATTACCAAGACATGATACATTTGAAACCACGGCCGGGAGGTATATGTACCAAGGTATGCTCTGTTCAGGAGGGATAGAGAGGGGGGGAAAAGTGGAGTGGCTCTTTACATCAGGGAAGGTATTAAGGCAATGGCAGTGCAGGGTAGGCAGGGGGAGGCCGAGGCACTGTGAGTCACCCTTGAGCCAGGAAATGGTACAGCAGTTCACACAGGTGTGATCTACAGGCCTCTAGCACAGGGGGAAGAGGTAGACAGGGCAATGGTGGAAGAAATACACAGGATGGCAGCAAAGGGGGTGGTACTGATGATGTGTGATTTCAGTATGCCAGATGTGGATTGGACCATCCCATTGGCTGCCTCAGCCAGGATCCATGGCGTCATGGAATACTTGCAGAAAGCAGGTCTCAGGCAGTTAGCACTGTAGCCCAACAGGGACAAAGCAATTCTGGACCTTGTACTGACCAATGGAGGCAGAATATTGGAAGTCAGGGTGGATTGTCACCTAAGGGCCAGCAACCACCATACAGTTTGGTTTAATATTGGTAGAGTGTGCAGATCAGCCACACAAAGGCAAGGATCCTGGATTTCAGGAGGGCGTACTTTGCTAGGATGGGGATAGGTATCAAAGAAGCCCTGGTGAGAAAGGAGACGGGGGTGAGAAGCACAGGGTACACCTACAATTGAGCCATAGTGGAGGTAACAAATAAGTGCATTAGGCTGAGAAACGAGGGCAAAAATCAGGAGCAAACCACTATGGTATACAAAGGAGGCAGCAGAGCAAGTAAAGGCCAAAAAAGTGGCTTTCAGAAGATACAAGGAGACACAGAAGGTTGAGGATAGGGCGGTGTACCTAGACAAACAGAGGGAAGCAGGGAAAGTGGTTAGGAGCACAAAGGCCAAAATAGAGGGAAGATTAGCACAGATGATAAAGAAAGGGGATAAGACATTCTACAGGTACATTAGTGAAAGAAGGAAGGCCAGGGATAAGATTGCAAGGCTCAGAGGGGATAAAGGGATGTGTGTGGAAGGAGATCTAGAAAAAGCGTTAATACTGAATACATACTTCTGTTCAGTATTTACTGAAGAGGGGAAGGCCCAGAGACCACAATTAGGCATCAGAAACAAAGAGGAGATGCAGGTGAACACCAGTCCATTTGCAGAAGAAAGAGTCCTAGAGGAACTCACTAAGCTGAGGGTGGACAAAGCAATGGGATCAGATGGTATACACTGTAGGACTTTAAAGGAACTAAGGATGGTGCTAGCAGTACTGCTGGCAGCCCTTCTTGGTGGGTCACTCAATACAGGAGTGGTTGCAGAGGACTGGAAGAAGGCACATGTAGTCTCTCTTCACAACAGTGGAAGCAGGGAGGAAGCAGGAAATTACAGGCCGGTCAGTCTCACCTCAGTAGTGGGCATGGTTATGGAGGTGTTGCTTAAGGAAAGGATTGAGGAAAAATTGGAATCCAGAGGAGCACAAGATCAGAGACAGCATGAGTTCACAGCAGGAAGGTCATGTCGGACAAACCTGATAGACTTTTTTGACTAGGTGATGAAATGAATCAGGGAGGAGCAGTAGAGATCACCTACCTCCATTTCAGCAAGGCCTTTGCCACCATTCCATACAGAAGACTGGTTAACAAGTTGGGTAGCCTGGGAGTGGGCCACAAAGTGGAGAACTGGGTTAGAAACTGGTTGAGACAGAAAGCAGAGGGTGGTGGTAAATGGGATACAATCTGAGGAAAGGGGGGCGAACAGTGGAGTACCTCAAGGATCAGTCCTGGTGCCAGTCCTTTTTAATGTCTTCATTAGTGACTTTGCAGAAGGGCTGGAGGGGAAGGTTTGCCTATTTGCAGATGACAACCAAAATCTACAACAGGGTAGACACTCCAGAGGGGGTTGCAAAAATGAGGGTGGACCTAGAAAAGCTGGAAGAATGGTCAAATGTGTGGCAATTAACATTTAATGAAAATAAGTGCAAAATCACGCACCTGGGGCACAGACACCCTATGGAGAATTACAGGATGGGGGGTTGCTGACGGTTACCAGGGAAGAAAGGGATTTAGGGATAATCATCTCAGATGACCTAAAGGTGGCCAAACAGTGCACAAATGCTGTGGGGAGGGCCAGAGGCAACTTGGTGTGCATAGGGAGAGGTATCACCAGCAGAAAAATGGAGGTGGTGATGCCACTGTACAAAACACTGGTGAGGCCTCATCTGGAGTACAGTGTACAGTTCTGGAGGCAGCATCATAGTAAGAACATAGACAGTGTGGAGGTGGTCCAGAGAAAAGGCAACTAAGATGGTGCAGGGCTTGCACCAGAGGACATATTAGGAGAGATTGAAAGACCTCAATATGTATATAGCAGAAGAGAGGCAGGAATGGGGAGATATGATAGAAACCTTCAAGTTTCTTCAGGGCATAAACAAGGTACAAGTGGGCTACATCTTTCAGTATAGGAGATGTACAAGGACAATGGGGCACAATATGAGATTGTAGGGGGGCAGGATAAAGGGTAATGTGAGGAAGTTTTTCTTCACGGATAGGGTGGTAGATGCATGGAACTGCCTACCCAGAAAGTGGTAGGTGCTAGCATAGTGGGGGGTTTCAAACATGCGTGGGATAGGCATAAGGGAACCCTATAGGTGGGAAGGAGAGGCTAAATCCAGTGGTTGAGTAGGGTCAGCAGCCCGTTGATGCAGGCAGGAAATATGAGCAGACTGAGTGGGTCTAGCAATTCTTATCTGCCGTCAAGTACTATGTTACTATGAGCTCTGAAAGATCCCACAGCTTTACACATTAGCCACACTAAGATTGATGAGGAACACAGTTTTGTTTATAGAGCCATTGACAAGGTATGCACAATGCCCTGAGGTGGAGACTTTAATAAACTACTATTAAAATGTTACAGGTTTTGAATTTATACCCTCAAGGCAAGTAGATACCCAGGACTAAATGGTAATTTTGACATTGTCCCATACAAAAAATAAAACTCTGTTTTTTATTAATAATAGGATTTCAGTACATATAATGCAACCCTTACCTGAGGAAAAACTTGCTGTGTCCATACATTGTTTCTTCTTTTCATCCTGGTGCATGGACATTTCTTGTTTGACCCAAGCACCACAGCCAGTTTATAATATTTGGTGTGACAGCAGTATGCTATTTATAGAACTATAACAGTGAGATAAAGTTGTGGCTGTGAGGGTGCTTCAGCAGAGAGGTTTGAAGCCCAGTTATTGTTTCCCGATTGTTTTTTGATTATGATCATCTTCCCCCCTCCAAAGAACAAAATATGTGTGCATTATTCACATTTTCACTTTCTGACTCCTCCCACAGAACTAGAGGATCACACCACAGCAAATGTTGAGTGAAGCTGGCCTAGCTCTGCACAAACAATAGCCAGCATCATTGTGCACCTCACCCACCACACTGTCACCCCCACCCACAGGGCAATGAGCAGTGTCAGACAGACAAAAGCACTGTCATCCCTTGCACTCTGTGATCCAGTTCACACCTGCACATGTGGAATTTTTCATACAGTGTTGTAAAGTGAGCAAGGTGAACAATTAAGATGTGTTTGGGGAAGGGAACCAGAAAAACATAGGGGGCTTTGGAAGTAGAAAACTTTACAACATATTTTAGGGTTCTATACCAGGCAGAAAAGTATTCATCTGAACAAGTAACGCCCTGGCTCCAGCATCATTATTTTACACAATGCCTTTTTATCAGCTAAGTGGACTGGAAACAGCATCCAGGCAGGAATGGTTACCATCACCATTTGTAATGATGTTGACCCATGCTACTCAAAAATGCCTATTTCTGCCTTTGAAAGTATACATATTAAAGGCAAGGCCTATCTTTGAGACATACTTACTTCAAAGCACTGTTTTTAGGATCAAAGGGCTTCCTGCATGGGATAAGGGTGAGACTGCATGGATTACATTTTCTGGCATTCTCTATTAAGGAGACCAAAGCTGACACCCACACCTGCTACCAGCAATGGCAGCAAGGGGTCTGTGGACGCTCATTTCAGTCTGCAGTGGTGTACTGGGACAGTACAAATTTGGGAAATTGGGAGGGGAGAGGGAGCAGATATGGTGATGCTGGGATAACAAAACGCACCACCTGCAGGGCAGAGCCTGCATACCTGTTAGCATGTTGTCACTGAAATGCTACACACACCAAAAAAAAGCATGGACATGAAGGGCACTTGTCTTAGTAATGTGGGACAAATCATGAGACACAGTCAGAAAGGCAAGTTCAAGAACACTGGAAGCTAGTGACTTAACACCACTCTAACACTGAAGACAGCCTGCACACTTGCTGAAAGCCATAATAGTGGAGTAACATTGAACAATAACTTACACTGAAAGGTTTGTGGGATCCCCCTCTTGTGCAGCCTGATAATTTCAGTTCTTAAAGGGCTGTTAATCACACCAGAACATTTGAAATAGCAAGGGATATTAGCATGATTAGTAGAGTACAACCTGGTAAAGCAGGAACATTTTGGTAGTACAGGCTAGAATCAGTGCACATTGACAGCTATGGAAAATACTGTTTGCAGTATTCAACATGGAACAGAGGGACAGCTGCAGTTCACCTTGTCAACTGGCACTAGGCCCTGGAGCATGAAAACAAAAATGAAAAGGACCCCTGCTGTGCTGTCAATTGTTTGGGGATGGAAGTTACTACACATATTACAATTTTTTAAGGATAGAAAGCAAACAAGGATGTGGGTGAACTCACTGATGGGAAGGGGGGCGGGATTTACTCCTTACATCCTTGGCCCTGACAGTTTTTAGATGCTTCTGCCACCTAGATTCAGAGTGAAGTACAACATGCCACAGCACAGTTTTTTGTAAGAAAACTAAAGTATGCATGATGACACGCAACATACAAACTGTCATCTGCACTGGTTGCAGAAGCAGTGCACTATACTGTACATAAAGTAACAGATGATGGTAAAGAATTACAGGGGTATAATATTATGTGAATGTTGCAGTCAGTTCAAAAACATTACTTTATCTTCTGCTAACAAAGTACATTTTTGACTGCTAGTAGCTGCTACTCCTGGCTACAGCACATTTCACACATTACCTGATACCACTGGGAAACACTACTGCAGGAGTAGGACAGAAGATGCTGTCACACTGGTCCTCCAAATAACTGAGGTAAGTTAACAGCTAGTTGGTTAGGCTGCAAAACCATAACACGGTGTCCTCTTCACGCACTGAAAGAGCAGTAGCGTACCAATCCTGCGTATTTCTTTGAGTGTTGCAAAATGACTGACACATTGGTGGAGGAACATTCTGCATTGCAGTAGGGCCAAGGATGTAAGGGGAATTCCCCCCACTGATGTGTTCAACCATAGCCTCAGTTTTATCTCATTCAAATTTGTAATCTGTGTAGACCTCCTCCCCCCCAAGACTGACAGCAGCTTCTACTGCCTAGTTCATTGATACCCACCTGACGGCCTGCCATGACCCTTCTTTTTCATTGTTCATGCTTGACCACTGTGCCTGAACCCAGCAGGCCATGAACTCATACCACCCCTATCGACCTGCTCAGGCCTTCAATTTCCAAAATTCTACTGACACCCTGCAAACCAGAAAGGGAGTAATTACAGAGTAACACTGCCGACTGCAACGCTGCATGCAGCCACAGTCCTCCCTAATAATGTATTTATTTATTTAAGAGTTTTACCAGGAAGGCATGCTGAGCAGGGTACTGCTCGATTCCAGATGCATCCTGGGGACAAGAACAATACAATAAAACAACATGAGGCATACAATGTAACAGATGAGATAACTGATACAGGCAAATTAACAGCAGGTTGCAGCACTATACAGAGTATTTTACAATACAGGGTACAAGTGTACAAGTGCATTTACAAGGAGGGTTACAACAGCAGAGTGCAGTGCCAGTAAGATAAGGAATACAGGGTGCAATAGTACATCCTAATAAAGCCATGACAGAGGTTTTACATAGTAAGTGAGTATAGGGATCACTTAACTTAGTAAGAAGGTTCAGAAGTGGTGCGGGGTATCCAGGTGGGGAGTACCTGTTGCAGAGCTGAGAATGAGTTAGGCACAAGAGTAGGTTGTGGCAAAATGTGCGGCTAGGAAGCCATTTATGTGCTGGGAGGGTGGGGAGGGATGGATAGTAAGTGGGAGGAAGTTCCATATCTTGGTCACACGATAGCTGAAAGCTGCCTGACCTGATGATGAGGACCTATGTGGAATGTGAAGGAGTCTACAGTCATTTGTCCTGAGTAAGTATATTGGGGATATGTGAGTAGTCAGGGCCAAGGAGAGGTAGGGAGGCAGAGCATGGGCCCAATATATCACCAACATTGCAAAAAAATAATAGGGCCAGACTATGCCACTTATGACAGTGAAAGGGCCATGGATTTTGTGCCCCCCCCCCCATTCCAGCAACCATGGACACACAGGTGGATTAAATGCACCAGACTGCAAAGGCACCAATTTTTAAAATTTGTCATCTGCTATTTCATCAACACAGGTGAGAGACTATACATAACAGCAGTCTGGCAGTCATTGCCTTCCCCTACCTCGTCAGGATGATGTTTCAGTCCATCCCTCTGCTGCCACCCCTACGCTGTGATGTTTTGTGACATCACAATTTGTAGAGTGCATGAGCATGCTGCATGGATTGCAATGGGGTGTCTTACTATGTCTTGTTTTCTGTTTTACAGGGTCCCTCAGGGCATATCAGTACCATTTCTTCAGGATCAGGATGGGGGCAGGGATTGGGGTCCAGCTCTTAATTAATATAATTTAAACTTCACAAAATAGCAGATCAAGAAATGTAAAATTGATGTCATTTCACTCCTGTGCAGGTAAGATATAGGTGGTTTGCTCTGGTGAAACACCTCAACTGGTTCTCTTTCTATTCAATGTTTTCATCAGTAGGTTCAATGTATTTACAACAGTAATAGCTTTCCAGAAATGGGCACCCCAGTGCTCTGTTCTGCAGTGTTGCTGGATGTGCTGGTACTTGGCTCCCCTGGGTACTGCTGAATTTCTACAGAAGCTGTTGAAAATTAACAAGATATTTCAGTGTTAGGAAGAAACACAACATTCAAGCAACAGTAATCATCAAACACATTCCATCCTCTGGGGAAGGCCAAGTGTCAATGAAGGGAAGGGATAAAAGCAACTGAACAAAAAGAGTAAACAGGGAGGAGAGGAGAGGAGAGGAGAGGGGAGGGGAGGGAGGGAGGGAGGGAGGGAGGAGAGGAGAGGAGGCACTGTGGGTCACCTTGAGACTGGAAGTGGCACCACAGTCCGCACAGGGTTGTATACAGACCCCCAGGTCAGGGGGAGGGAATGGACAAAGATATGATAGAAGGCATTCTTAGGATGGCAGAGAAAGGGGAGATACTGTTGATGGGAGACCTGAATATGCCAGATGTTAACTGGAGCACACTTGCTGCAGCCACATCCAAGGGCAGGGCCATTCTCGATGCCCTACAGGTGGCATGCATCAGACAGCTAGTTTTAGAACCCACTCATAAGGGAGCAATCTTAGACCTCATACTCTCAAATGGGGACAGTGAGAGGATCTTAGATTTAGAAGTGGGTTGCCATCTGGGAACAAGTGACCATCAAACAGTGTGGTTCACATTAAACTCAGCTACAGAGTCAAGCCATACAAAAGTGAGGGTACTGGACTTCAGAAGGGCTGACTTTGGCAAAATGGGAGAGTGCCTCAGAAAAGCACTAGCAAACAGGCTAGAAGGAGGGGTGGAGCAACAATGGGGAATCATCAAAACTGCCATCACAGAGGCAACAAGCCTTTGTGTGAAGCAAACAAACAAATCAAAATGAAAGAAAAAGCCACTATGGTTCTCAAAAGAGGTGGCCGGGAAAGGGAGAAAAAGATAGCATTCAGGAAGTATAAGGAAACACAGAAGGAGCAGGACAGACAGCTGTACCAGTTAAGGCAGAAGGAAGCAGGGAGGGAAGTCAGAATAGCAAAGGGCCAGACTGAGGAAAGGATAGCCAACTCAGTTAAGAAGGGGGATAAAACCTTTTATAGGTACATCAGGGAGCTTAGAAAGACAAAGGGAGGGATAGTGAGGCTGAATAGAATGAACAGTTGGTGGGCAGAGGGGGATAGTGAAAAAGCAGGGATACTGAATGAATATTTCTGCTCAGTATTTACAAAAGAGGAGGGGAAGGGGGAGGTGTCTAATCCAATTAACAGAAGCAATCTAGATATGGGGGGTCGATCCCAGTCCTTTCACAGAAGAAAGGGTTCTGAAAGAACTCCTAACACTGAAGGTGGACAAAGCAATGGGGCCTGATTGAATTCACCCCAGAATTCTAAAAGAATTAAGGGGAGAACTAGTGGAAACCACTGACTACCCTTTTTAACAAATCATGGGAGGACGGTGTGGTACCCGAGGACTGGAGGAAGGCGGATGTGATTCCCCTTCACAAAAGTGGGACCAAGACAGAGGCAGGAAACTACAGACTTGTCAGTTTGACCTCTGTGGTAGGGAAAGTGATGGAATCACTTCTGAAGGAAAGAATTGTTGAGTACCTAGAGGCCAGTGGGACACAGGACCCAAGGCAGCATGGGTTCACAGCGGGAAGGTCATGTCAGACGAATCTAATTGATTTCTTTGACTGGGTGACCAAAGTAGAAGACCAGGGAGGGGCTGTGGACATGGCCTACCTAGACTTTAGCAAGGCATTTGACACAGTTCCACACAAAAGATTAATAGTCAAATTAACCAGCCTAGGAGTGGGTCCCAGGGTGGTAGCTTGGGTAAAACATTGGCTGGACAACAGTACACAAAAGGTAATTGTAAATGGAGTCCACTCTGAAGAAAGAGGGGTTACTAGTGGGGTACCGCAGGGTTCAGTACTGAGTCCAGTCCTTTTTAACGTCTTTATAAGTGACATTGCAGAGGAACTGTAGGGAAAAGCATGCCTCTTTGCAAATGACACAAAGATTTGCGACAAGGTTGATACACAAGGAGGCGTGGAAATGATGAGAAGGGACTTGGCAAGGTTGGAGGAATGGTCGGAAGTATGGCAGCTAGGATTCAATGCAAAGAAGTGCAAAATAATGCACCTGTGAAACAAAAACCAAGGGGAAGATTACACAATGGGGGGGAGGTAGTAACAAAAACATAAAAGGAAAGGGACCTGGGGGTAATCATATCAGATGATCTTAAGGTTAGCAAGCAATGTGAGAAGGCAGTAGGGAGAGCTGGGGGTATACTGGGATGCATAGGGAGAGGCATCATCATCAGAAAACAGGAAGTTGTTATCCTCTGTACAGACAATTGGTGAGACCCCACCTGAGTATCAAGGCCCAGTTCTGAGACCCATTCCTCGCAAGGACATAGACAGAATAGAGGCAGTCCAGAGGAGGGAACTAGAATGGTGCAGGGTCTGCAAGAGAAGCCATTCGAGGAGAGACTAAAAGAGCTTAAAATGTATACCCTTGAGGAAAGGAGGGAGAGGGGGGACATGATAGAAACATTTAAGTACCCTCAGTGGAATCAACAAAGTCCAAGAGGTAGCATCTTTCAGAAAAGAGACATGCAAGAACAAGGGGACACAATTTAAAGATAGAGGGGGCAGTTCAGGGGCAATGTGAGGAAGTATTTTTCCACAGAGAGGGTAGTGGATGCATGGAACAGCCTTCCTGAGGAGGTTGTGGGGTCTAAAACTGTGGGAGAATTCAAGAATACATGGGACAGACATAAGGCAATTCTTGTGGGGGTAGGGAGAAAAAGGCTGTTGGTTAACTAGGATCTGCGGCTTATCCTGTAGGTAGGGAAATGGGCAGACTGGGTGGGCCAAGCTTTCCTTATCTGCCATCAAAGTCTATGTTTCTATGTTTCTATGTCATTATGGAAAATGTCGCGGTGAATCTACACGTAAAGTCCCTTCAAGGGAGGTTAGGATACACACTCAGTAGCCAAGCAACAACACTTCCCATTCACTGTTCAGATAAGGAGTGCTGGCAAAAGCCACCTAGTGCCATGAATGTGTAGGGTCAGGATGAACATCATCAGAGAACACATATGCACTGAATGACACCATTGCTCCCTGCTACATGGGCAGCCATGACACGGGATGTATGGAGTGTATGGCAGGCCTGCACATTGACCACACACTGGACAATTTGGATGCAGCAGATGGTAGGCATGACACATGCAGCAAGTCTGACTGTCTCAGTAAGGAGAGATGTTGACATCTACATGATTCCAGGTGAAAATGCTTAAATGATGAGGTTGGCCAACAACAAACTATTTGTAAAGCAGTCCAAAAATGATTTAATATCCTTTCAGTGCATGCACATGTCCCTCCCTGTGTATCTATGTATATGGAATATAATGGTGCTGCAGCCTTCCCATCTGGTTTGATGACCATGTTACAGACACAGTACACCCACCTGTGGCACACTATGACCCTTAATAGAAGGTTAAAGGGGTTGTAGTCATATGCCTTCTGTCATGCCTGCCCTCACATGCAGGTACTGTAAGAAAACACAGATCTAGTTATTGTTATTAACATTTTGTTTATAGTATGTAAATGGAATTACTAAAACCAAGATGACAACATTACATGCAGTGTTTCAGAGAATGGTAGAACATTGTTAACAATTTCAAATTATGACAATCACTTTGATGCATCAAGTTAGTGTGAGTATACTTACTGATACTGCATTGCCTGTCCTCTGCCCTCTTCCTTTTCTGGTGGATTCATTTGTAATGGTGTCCATGCCACCCAGCACCTCAAGCACTTCTGGGTCCCACTGTTGAAGGTCATCCCATTTGTGCTTGATTTGTTTGACTGATCACTGGATGCTTCCCCCTGCCTCAGCATCCAGGGTAGCCATGATACTGGTCCACAGTTCCTCCCTCTGCTTGAAGAGCACTCTATCAGGCCCATAAAGAGCCTTGGCATTCTTGGTCACCTCTTTGACCAGCAGTGCCACTTCCTTGGTGCCAAGGGGGGGTGCCACCTTTCTCCTGGTACCAGAGGTGGTGGCCTTCTCCTCCACAGGGTTCTGCTGCACTGGTGCCCCCTGTTGGTCATGCTACTGCTGCCCCCGCACCATGCTGCTGGCCCTCTTCCTGCACATCACCAGCAGCATTGCCCTCATGTTGTGCCTGTGATGCTGCTGCAGCACATGACTGTGTAATACATAAACAAAAACAAAGTAGAACTAGAAATAAATTATGAGTAAAGTTTCTTCAGAATGTGGAACTTGTTCCTGTCCTAACCTAACCTTGGCTGGGACCTCCACTAACTAACTCACGCCTGTCAGTGGTGTAACCATGCATACTTATTGTACGCATGAGTGTACAGTTTTTTCAGCCTGACACAAAAAAAAAATTCAAGCTGGCCCTTTAAAAGTCCTGAGTTTTTGGAGGCCAGCTGGACCTTAGCCTTGGTCGGGTCAGGGGTTAGTGTATGGAGGTTGGTTGCAGGGGCGTAGTTGGGGGGGTGTTTGCAGAGACGAGGAGGAGGCAGAAGCATTGTCAATATGGCAGTCCTCTGCCTCTGCTCCTCCTCCTCTCTCGACAAGACCCAATCAAGTTTGCGCTTGGAATTTGACAGCTTGGTGCTTTAATGCATGCTGGAGCACACAGCACACACTACTGCATTGCTTGCACGAGTCACAGGCTCACAGCTGAGGAGCGAAGAGGTTGTGGATGGACTGGGAGGAGTACTCAAAGGACTGTTTTGTGCTGTGTTGGTGGCGGGACGTGGGAGCCAAGAAGAGCACTGCACGTCACGACTCGCTACCGTGAACAAAATATTTTTAATTAAAATAGTGGGAGCGGGAGGGAAGGAGAAGATAAATGAGCCAGATGTTGCACCACAGTTGGGACTCGGGAGGGAATGCTGAGAGCAAGCCAAGAAGGAGCACTGAAAGGCAAGCCAAAGAAGCACTAGGACGAGCTTGGGGAAGTCTGGCTGGAGCTGTTTTGGCCTGCCTGCCCTGGTCCTGACAGCAGTCGACCAAATGTCGGGTAAAAAAATTAATTCAGTTCAGAGTTCAGTAAGGCAGGTAGGCTGAGAGAGCAATGCAGCATATATGTATTTTTCCCTGCCCTGGCTGCAGTGGCTGTAGGCAGGAGACTCAGTCTTCAGTGTCATTTCTCTGTGCCTGAGATCTATGTTTGTCCTGGTCCTTCCTGGTTGAACCCAAGAGTGGCTGATCACAGATGAATGGGACCACCCTCTCTCTCCATGGGGCATCAGCTCCCTCTTACTGATCTCTCTTTCTCACTTTCTGTTGGGGCAGCAATTAAGTGGACTCACAGGAGACCCCAGACCTTTTCATTACTTTGCCATTTACTTTTTGTTCTTCTTTTAATTTGCTGAAGAGGAGGATTCACAGGAAGGAAGCCCTATGACCTGGAACGCCAGACTTTTATGGCTCACTGGGTTCCTAGCAGTAGTTTGTTTCTCATCAAACTGGTCTCTGTCTTTGATTTGTTTTCCCCTCACTATCTTGTTGGAATGATTGACCTCTTCCAGCAGGGTAGCTGTGTTTTTTTTATTTTCTTGTACCAGTGGCAGTAGGTTTACTGAAATAACTGTTTTGCAGTGCACCCTATGTCAAACAGGTCTGTTATCAACTCTTCAATAGCTGCAAACAGTTTCAAAATTGACATTTAAAAATAAAAATCTTTTTTTTTTGTCTCTTGGTGAGTGCTCCTTTATGTTGGTGTCTAACTCTGGGTCAGATGCAGCTGGGGAGAGATCACAACAGTTTTATGGGTACCACACTGGAGGGTTGGTAACTCTCTTTGTCACAGATCCTAGCCAGTGAGATTGCCTGTACATGGTCTCTCAGTTTCTGGGTGTACCCTCTGTGACCAGGGTCTTTATATTCTTTACCCCATCTCCAAGAATTTGTTCTTTGCAGTTCCACATTATTTTTAATGTGTGGGGTAGGTAGTTGATGGCACTGTTTGACAGCCAGTTGTCCACATCCATTTAAACTGCAGACTCCAACACCCTTGATTCCATGGGCGGAAACATTTCTCTTGAAATTAGGAGTAGGCAAGATGTAACAAAACGGTGTTTTTCTTCAAGAAAAACCCTAAAACTCACCACAAAGTATGTAAAACCCCCAGAGCTTCTGGAGGCCTGGCAGACCCCAAACCCCCAGCTTTATTTGTTGTTATTCATAACTATCATATCTAGGTACCCTCCAAAAATCCTGCCTACGCCCCTACCTGTTGTTATAGTTAGGATGTGAGGGACTCGGGAGGAAAGGAGTTGACAGGCGGGTGGTTTAGGCAACTCACTGAACTGTGGGAACTGCAGAAAGGACTATAGTGCAACTTACTAGGCTTGGGGAGGGAGGAACAGGGTAGCTAATTCTGTTTCAGATTACCCCTAAAATGCACCAGAAATCAAAAATTTTCTGGGGGCCTAGGTGGCCCCTAGACCCCCGGCCAATAGTTTAGATTATTGGTGTGCACACTTTTTTTAAGGCTGGTTACTCCACTGACGCCTGTCTCTGGTGGCTGCTGTTATCTCTCTCTCTCTCTTTCTGTCAGCTCTGGGAGCAGTATAGCACTCTCAATGACTGACTCATATGTTTGCAGGAGTTATGGGGTAATTGCGATTTCTGCATGGTGAAACAGACTTTTAAAGTCACACTTCAATGAATGTTCTGCATTTCACATTGGAGTATGTTTAAAAAAGTGCAGAATTATTTTCCGGCAGAGGCGATTGAGTACAATGTAATACTTAAACTGTGGAAAACATCATCACGGTTGTTTGCAATGCCTTCCACTGTTTACCTTGAACTGCAGAAGTAGCTGTGAAGTGTGCAATCAGTATTTCACCACAGTGAGTATGGCTGGAACTGTCAAATTCTAACAAGTTATTCAATGGCACAAGCAATATGGCGGAATACTGATTATGCACTTCATAGAGACTTCTGCACTTCAGTGTAAACTCTGGAAGTCATTGAAAACCAGTGATGGTGTTTCTGCATGTTATGTATTAGGCTATATTCATGAAAATGGTGTACCAAAGTGTGACATGAAGGTTCAGTTTTCAAATCTAGAGCAGATATTTTTTTTCAAGAATTTCAACACGCTGTGACACAACAGTGAAAAGTGCACTGTGCTGTGAGATAGCACACTTTGAATTGTCCAAGAAAAACAATCTTCAAAGTTCTGAATGTAATGGCAGACACCAAACACATGTTGTTAATGTAATAGTAGACACTAAACGTGCATTGTTAATGTAAAAAAGATGCTAAACAACAGTGTAAGTTCATAAAAGTTTACTAATTGTCATCTGTTTTATAACAGCTACTACATACTATGCCAAATAGAAAAAAAAAGTATGGAATATTTGAAAATTGTGCTTTTTTAATGATTCTCAGTCATAATAGTGAAACAAATATAACGCAGTCCAAAGCCACGCACAGCAAAACACCTAAAGTAAGGTTAGTACTCAGAAATAACACCGAACGCTACCTTGTCAAAATCCACAAACAGCATAAGATGAATGTTAATGGGGGGGCTATGCCCCTGTGCACCTCCCAACTAAATTATAACCAACTAGGGGTGAAACTCATGGAAACAGAACAGTTTGAGGGAGAACAAAAAATAAATAAAAGCAACACAGGTGGTGGTGGTGGAGTGAATAGAAAAATTGACAGCCGTCGAGAGACCAGGAACAGAACCCTGGTCTCCCAGTTGCTTAGCCCCCTACACCATGGGAGCAGCTCAGTAAGACACCACCCACTTCACTCCTTTCTCCTCTCCTCAAATGTGACTGACATCAGCTGCAGGGTTAACAGTAACTTACATGCACTACCATAACCCTGCAGCTGTAATCATTTACGCTGTTATGACTTTGCCCTTATTCACCGTGCTGTTCCAACAGTGCTATATGAACCAGACACCTTTTTAACTTTTTTTTAAATATAGCTTTTTATTTTATTTTGAGATAGAATATCATATACATAATCACATTTTATACAACATATTAATTGTTGAGGTTCCTTGTTACAGCATATACAGGCAGTTCATTTACAGGCACTTAATTCATACACACAGGACTGTTTAACATATCCCTGGAGTAGCATCCTACTATCTTTCTCTGTTTGGTAAATAGACCAGAATAAGATCTCATAGACTGTAGTCTTAAATAAATAATGTTCCCTAGTTTCCCCTTCCCATATTTTCCAGATCAACGTCCATCTCGGTCTGGGTGTCCTCCCTTTAGCACCAAAGACTCCAAGATAATATACCACCCCAACTATGAGTAACTTGGAAATCATAAGATATTCATCCTTTTGTTTCATGGTACAAAATCTGGATAGGTCTCTAATTGATATGCAACTCATAGTCCCCATCTAGTATTAAAGGTGTTTATCCTGTTATTTATCTTATTTGAGAGACGTTCCAAGTTATATACTTCATAGGTAAGGTTTCTCCAAGAGGCTTTATCAGGGGCCGTTTTAGTGAGCCATAATCTGGTAATAACTTTTTTAGCTATTAAGATTAAAAGTGTGATGAGTTTATATTGACACCAGCTAATCTATATATCCTGTGGTGGTGCTGCTGTCAGGATAAATCCTGGGGTAAACAGATCAGGGGTGCCAAAAAGTTTGTTAAGTTCCACTATCATATCCCTCCAATAATCAGATGGGAGGGGACAAGCCCATAACATATGTTCTTGGCCTGCAGGAGAATATCCACGTCCTTTCCAGCAAAGACTTCTGTTTGGTGCCCCCAATTTTACCTGGATATCTGGAGTTCTAAAGAATCTAACCCTGGTCTTCCAGGCAAATTCCCTCCAATAAGATGTTGATGAATTCTTAGAATAAAATTAGCTGGATTGTAACCTTCTATCTGGGTCTAATTCTAATTTAAGTTCCCTTGCCCATCTAGTTCTCACTTGGTCATGTTCCTGTGCAGACATAGGACACATTGCCTGATACATATTACTAATAATGTGTTCCTGTGATCTACCTTCTATGGCCTGGATAATCAATTGTGTCCTTTTAGAAGGGGCTTTTCCTATTCCAGTTAAAGAGTCAACCATCTCTAGTAAAGCAGCATGTAGTGCCCCATAAGTTGGGAGCTCTCCATGGGGTAATCCATATGAGGATTGTAAGTATGTGAATGGATGAATTCCTGAAGGGCCCACCAGTTGGAATACATATCTGATGGAGTAGTGCTCCCATCTTAGTAGATCTGTCTCCAGCGAGGATGGGAAAAGATCTTTATTAGACTAAGGCATTTAAAAAGTATTTCTCCTGAGAGGTTAACCTAAACCAAGTCACATAAAGCCAGTTTTTTTAAAATTCTGCAGTCATTTTCAGGAACCGGGTCAGGGGATAGCACCTGGTGAGGTCTCCCAGTAGGTTCGTTGGTGAAGAGTCCGGTCCATTTAAGGTTACCTCTGTAACCCCCCTGTTACCTGGGGTTACTAGAATCCCAGTAAGATCTAGTGGTAGGCAGGGAAGGCAGCTTGTGAAACTCCAGTTAAATGGATTTCACACTGTCTCACTCTGTTCTCAGTCTCAGCTGAGACTGAGGGATGACATCATCTTAGAACTGTCGCAGCTGCATAAGCTACACTAGAATGTTACAGTTGGAGGTTAGAGTAGAACGTTGGGGAATTTGAAGCCAGTCTGTGTGCAGTCAGAGTGAGAGACTGTAGTGCAGCTGAGTGTGTGCAGGATCTCAGAGCATTAAGCTCTGTTTTAGAGCTACTTTTGGAAGGTGTGTGTTTCCACCTGAAGAGGAACACAGGAACTGGTAATTGAAGTGGTGGAGACCGCTTTCAATGGTTCAGTAACCCCATCCCTGAGGAGATGGGGGGAAGGTTTTTGCCTGTTTTCCACGGGCAAACCCCCTGGGTCTGGCTAAGGGAAAGAAGCTGCCTGTTCAAGTTGTGCTGAGGCACCAGAAGCTCTGAGAGGAGGATTCCTTGTGGAGGAAACACCTGTGGGGCACCCTCTGAAAAAGGGCCAAGTGTTTTCACCTGAACAGAAGGAAATTAAAGGGACTGTTACTGTGGGGTCAGGAAAAGACAGCCAAGTACAGTTGGAAAGTGGGGATTGGACTGCTTAATCTGTGGGAGGTCTAGAGTAATGGACAGTGCCACTTAATTCAAGTATGTCCAAGTCCAGCACAAAGAGTGAAGGAAGTTGGGGATTGGACTGCTTAACTCAGTGTGGGGTCTACAGTAATGGACTATGCCACATAAAAGTATGTTCAAGTCCAGCACAAACAGGAAGCAAGACAAGTAGATGGAATGTGAAATACATTTAGCAATTGTCTACATTGCAAAGCTTTACAGGATGAGATGTTTACTGTCCAGAGAAATGGCCGGGTATGAATTGTGGGAGCGAGAGGTGGGAGACCTCCCATCAGTAGTAACCAAATTCACCTCTATGGATTTGCTCTGAGACACCTTTTTCTTTCTCTCAGGTACTTGGCCAGTGCCTGAGGAAAGTACCCAGACGTGGGATTAGAAGGAAGCTTCCCTGATGGAGCCGAGGTGCTCTAAGGTGGTTTAGGGAGCCACCAGAAAATGTTTCCATGAAGTATGGAATGTGTCCAAGTGGCTGGCAAGGGAGTCGAGCCAGGGAAAACCCGGAACAGTGTACAAGTTCAGGCTGTGTAACTCAAAGCAGCGTGCAAGTCTGGGCTGTGTGCCCAGTGGGTTCAGAGCCTGAGGGCTAATGTGTTGAGGAAGTGTTCTGGTCTCTTTTAATCTGCATTATCAGGAGTGTAGCCCTGTGGGGGTCCATCTATGCTTTGTTTATTCTGTTTGGATGTGAATAAAAGCCACACTTTAGAATCCCACTTCTGGTATTGGACATTACAGTTATTGCTTCCTGTGTTCGGAGTTACTTGGGTGCCCCTGTGCAGAGTAGCCAAACCTAGCCTTTGTGCCGAGTGACCTATTTCCTCCCCGAACCCAGCCCACCTGGTATTGCTGTCAGAAACAAATGGTAGACCGGGTAGGGGTTACACCTCTATTGTTTTCCAGTGTGCCTTGTAAGAGGGATTAATGCGTAATAGGGCTGTATGGGTTTGAGTTGCACTGGAATATTCTTTCAGGTTAGGTAAATCTAGCACTCCCTGTGTCCCTAGAAGTTGTAATAAGGTGTATTTTACCCTAGGGGATTTTTCTTCCCAGATAAACCTAGAGATGAGCTTATCCCAGGATAGAAAATAAAAGTCCAAGGGAACAATTGGCAACGTTTGTAGAAAAAATAATAAGCGAGGAAAAATATTTTGTTGGATTGTTTTCACTTGATTAATTAGACCCAGGGGGAGTTGTGTCCACCTAGACATATCTGAAGTGATTTGCTGTGTAATTGGTTCCATATTCACCATTTCAAGGTGTATTAGCTTGGCTGGGATTTTTATCCCTAGATACCTCATCTCAAGTCTGTGCCAGCAGAAGGGAAATTCCAGTTTCATTCATCTGGAGGGGGAGAAGAAAAAATCAAGTACTTCAGTTTTTGAACAATTTATTTTATAGCCAGATAAGGTGCTAAAAAGCTGAAGTTGTTCCCATACCTCCGGGACAGGTGTTTCTGAGGAAGTCAGGGTCAACAGAATATTGTCTGCAAAAAGGGATAGTTTAAACATTTTGCCTCCTAGTGGGATCCCCTGAACGTTACCATTTTCCCTTAATTTGGCAGCTAGGGGTTCCAAATAAAGTGCAAAAAGAAGTGGGGATGGGGGCACCCTTGTCGTGTACCTCTATATAAAGTAAATGGTGAAGAAATTGAGCCGTTTAATTTCAGATAAGCCACTGGGGAGTGGTACATGGCCTGGATTTGGGATATAAACTTTTCAGGGAAATTAAATTCTTTAAGGGTAGCCCATAAGAAGGGCCACAACACCATATCAAAGGCTTTCTCGCCGTCGAGCCTGAGTAAAATTAAAGGGATTTTTCTTTGAGTGGTATGTTCAACTAATAGTAGAACCCTTCCTACTGCGTCATGGGCTTGGTGCATCATAATAAATCCCACTTGATCTCTTCAATTATCTGAGGTAGAAATCTGTCTAATCTGTGAGCCAGAATAGATATAAAAACTTTATAGTCACAGTTTAATTTAGATATGGGACGATAGGAAGCTGCCAGGGTTGGGTCTTTTCCAGGTTTTGGAATAGCTGTAAATTCAGCATATCGCCAGGATGGGGAACGTCCCTTCTGTATTTCTCTGAAAGACGGTAATAGAATGGGTATAAGTAATTTCTGAAATTGTTTAAGAAGCTCATTCGGGTATCCATCTGGTCCCGGGGCCTTTTGTGTCTTGGTCAACTTAAGGGTAGCTGTAATCTCTTGGCTGGTAATAGGGCATATCAGGGACTCAGCTTGGTGAACATTTAGACATGTTAATTTAATGCTCTGGAGGTATGTGGCCAGTTGATGTGGGCTCGGGGAAATATCTTCAGTATATAAAAGTTTGTAGAAATCAGCCATAGCTTGTCTGATGGCAGTGGGGTGGGACAATAATTGATTAGTTTGTGGATACTGAAGTTTGGCAACTGCAACCCTACCTCTGGACCCTCGAAGAGGTCTCACCAAGTTCCTGGCTCCCCGAGCCCCCCTTCCACTGAATTTAGCTTCAAGTAAAACAGTTGTTGCTCTATTTTTTGGTCAGTTATTTTTTGAAGTTTTTGCTTAATTATTAACATCTCTGGTTTGACAGCGTTATCACCCTGACATAACTTAGCCTGTAGCCTCGATAAAGCCTCTTGCAATTCCCGTTCCCTTTTTTCTCTACCTCTTTTTTAAAAGAAGCATATTTGATAATATCACCCCTTAGCACTGCTTTGAGACTATCCCATTTAATAGTAGCTGCTATATCAGGAGAGGCATTATCTGCCTGGATAATTGGTATGCGGACCTTAACCAGTTGAATGAATTCTGGATCCTGTAAGTGGGTTATGTTAAACCTCCAAAAGTTCTGTTTTTTAGTTCTCTCCACATCTGTTTTTAAGAAAACAGGAGTGTGATCTAATAGAAGGGATGTCCCTATGTATATGTCCCTAACATACTCAAGGTGTTCAATCGAGGTTAAAAAATAATCTAGTCATGCTGAGGTATTGGTTTTGGGCGAGTAATGCATATATGCCCTTTCTGAAGGGAAGAAGTGGCCCCAAGTATCTATGAGCCCCAATTCAGGGAGGGTTTGTCTTAAATATTTCTGGATAGCTGATCGCCGATGTTTAGTGGGATTAGATGAATCTAACTTAACATTCAGGGTGATATTTAAATCCCCTCCAATAACACACATGCCTTGAATGACTGGTAATAAGGTATCCAGGAATCTTTGCACCACCGTCACTTTACTCCTTGGGGGAAGGTAGAGCAAGGCTAACGTGATCTGCCTCGAATAAAGTTGACCCACAATGATTACATAATTTCCATCTGTATCTATGATCTGTTTTTGCATTTGGAACTGTGTACCATATGGAATTAGGATTGCAGTACCTCGCATCCGTCCAGAGGCATAGGCTGAGGCCACCACTTTATCAAACCCCCACACCCCTAATTTTGAATGTTCCAATTGAGAAAGACGAGTCTTTCGAAGCATAATCACATACGGCTTACTTTGTTTAAAATAACATAGTAATCTTCTACATTTTACCAGATTGTGAATGCCATTTATATTAAAGGACATAATAAGAGCAGAGTTAGCCATAATTACTTATAAAGAAAGTAATCTTTTTCTGAACAGGGACTCCCCCCTCTTTGTCTCTCCAGCCCTAACAGGGATCCACAATCCTGACTA
This sequence comes from Neoceratodus forsteri, assembly GCA_016271365.2. Lineage (NCBI taxonomy): Eukaryota > Metazoa > Chordata > Ceratodontiformes > Ceratodontidae > Neoceratodus > Neoceratodus forsteri. Next base: position 163,050,945 of record CM028132.1, on the reverse strand, counting down.
TTCTGATGTGCACAGGGCCTAGATCTAAATCTCCCAGAAGTTGTTTTTTTATCACTTCGATTGGCCCCTAGCAATTTCTTTCTATGCAGGATAGAAATATTAGGCCTCTTGCCTGACACCGTAATAAACTGTGTTGCATATGGTTGAATCTTAAGCCATAACTCACATGCTAACAGAGCATGATTAAACATTAAGAACCTCATTAACCCTAAAAAAAAAACTTTTAGTATTGTCATTATTATTAGGGTTTTCACAGACTGATCAAAAGCAGTTATCACTTTTGCCATATTACTTACACATAATATAAAAATAAAAAAATATAAAAGCTTCCAAGGCAAGGGAAACTATTTACCCGTTTCCCTTTAAGTACTAGGTGTGTATTGGTGTAATAAAACTTAAACCCAGCGGGAGGGTTAAGATCGGGGCATATTTTGCCTCAGGCCCTCCGTGAGCTGTTAAGGCCCAAAAATAAAAAGAGGGACAAAATATGTAATAACAAATCAAAAAAATGGTAAACACTATGTCCCAATTTATAAAAATAAATTGGTGGTTGTCCCATAAGGATATTGTACAAAGTTGCACAAAGTCCAGCTCTCAAACACCAATCCCCTTCCTGCATGAATTGTTTCTGTAAGAAAATCAATATACTTCGGGTCTTCATATTGTAGTCCCAGTCTTTTAAAGTACTCCTGGTCTGTTTTCAAGCATGCTTTTGCCCAGGACAGTTAGATGATATGTCTGATAAGTAAATATGGATATGGGCATAATTCAGCCATATGTGCTTCCCATAGAGAGAGAGAGAGAGGCAGGATTTGGCCAGTTCCAGGTGGTAACCTTAATTTGTGCCTCCTCTCGAAGCTGTGTGGTATCAATATTGCAGAAAGTATGTCAGGAAGCATGGAATGCCTATTTCAGGGCTCAATTATATTGTTTCCCAGGGTCCGTTGAGGAAGGGCGGGCTAAGGGAAAAGCATTGCAGTGGGAACAAGGCCATCTGCATATCCCCAACAAGTGTCCAAATGTCACCCAGATTTCAGAGGGCCAAACACTAGGAGCTAGAGTCAAGGGCAGCCACCAGGCCTAGTTCGGAGGTATCTGAATTAGTTCCTCACCGCTTCCGTCTCACCTCCAGCCCCCCACCCCGCCAGGGCCACTCTCGGCTAAACATGAATAATGTCTTCAAAAAGTACCTTCAAAGAATTTCAGGCTTCTTTCTCAGGAATAGTATTGGTGTCCCGAACAAACTTTGCCAACTGCTGTCTGGGGTCCCTTGTATTTATCTGGTTTCTCTTTTCTTCTATGGCAGTCAATTTTGGTTGTGCTGTTTGCCAGCGCGACGGCTGTGTGGAGCGGGTCCCACCAGGTTGCAGCCTTTCTGGAAACGTCAGACCTTTCACCATTAGTAGCTCACGGGCCTCCTTAGCATTGGAGAACTCCATCTTTCCCTCAGGCATGAAGACAATGAGCTTCGCCAGATAAGGGGTCTGAAACCTGATGCCCTGTTTTTTCATCCTAGGGAGCAGTGGGAGGTAGGCCCTTCGTTGTTTCATTGTCCGAGGTGCATAACCATGATCCACATAGAATCTGGTTTGTCCAAAGAAGATCTTTTGTTTGCACCAAGCTGTCAGCAATATATATTCTTTCACTGCATATTTACTGAATCTGGCAATTATGGATCTGGGTGCAGCAGTCACTGTGGATGGGTTTTGGAGCCAAAGCTCTGTGTACTCTTTCAAAATCAAATTGATAGTCCTCAGAGAGGTCTAAAGCTGAGCGGAGTAGGCCAGATATGAATTATTTTATTTCAGAGCCATCACTTCCCTCCGGGACACAATAGAGACGAATATTTTTACAACGTGCTCTATTCTCAGCATCTTCTTGGTGTGCTTCTAAGATGCCTTGTTGTTCTTGTATTTGTTGCATTGAATTTTCTAAGTCATCTACTCAATTACTTTGTTGCTGTAATTTGGCGCTCCGAATCGTCTGCTCGCTGTTCCAATTGCTGCACATCTCTGCGTATTTCTGAGTACAGCTGTTTAATGTCCGCCTTGAATGCACACAGTTCGTGGTATAACATATCTAGTTAAATATTTTTTGTTCTGTTCTTTGGTGTGCGATTTTCCAACTGGGTAGCCCTAGCAGATGATGGTGCATTTTGCGGCTGAACCGATTCAGACTCTGAGATCTCGGACTCCGATCTGGGATCATCTTCCACGACATCATCCATTTTCTTTAATTTTATAGATGTAGGACCTTTGTTCCCCTCTTGTGCATGTTGTATTCATATTATTTTGAGGATTCTGGATGTAAGAGGCAGGATTTTCTCGGAAGGGGGATCGGAGCAGTTGTCTTAGGCTACCATCACCATCGGGGGCGGAACTGGAAGTCACCTTTTTTAACTTTTGATAATATCCAAAAGTAAAAAGGCTTCATTTCCAGCGCTGCTGGAGCTTTTCATAGCTTATTGAGATAATTTGCTATATATTAGGTGAGATTTGAAAAATGCTTTGTCCAAATACTGTACTAGCCTGTGAAAAAGTTTCTGCTGCCTGACCACATCAGTGTTCTCATGGCATGGCCATGTGTAAGATCCATTCTCACGTCGGTGTAGAAATTAGACAGTAAAAGCACATTTTACTTTGTTGAATTCAAGCACTTGTCCAATATAAAATGTGTTGTAATAGTACACAACATTGAATTTCCCCAGTCATATTTTGTCTGGGTTCACCTTTTTTTGGAGCTGGTGAATGTACTGTGTGCTGAATAGAAGTGGTGAAGGGGTCTGTTGCAGACATGCTGGGAGCAGCAGAGAGGACAGTCATTAGAGTGCTTGAAGCAGCAGAGACATCCATCACTGTAATGTAGGGAACAGTGGAGGGGCCTGTCAGTGGAGTGCTGGAAGCAGCATAGTGGTCCACTGCTAAAGTGCTGGGAGTAGTGGAGGGATCTGTCACCAGAGTGTTGGAAGCAGCACTAGGGCTCATCACTGGAGTGCCAGGAGCAGTGGAGGAGTCCACCACTGGAAGTCTGGGTGCAACAGAGGGTTACATTACTGGAGTGCTAGGAACGGTGGAGAGGTTCATCACTGGATTGCTAGGAGCAGTGGAGTAGTGAGTCACTGTTGTGCCAAGAACACTGTCCAAGTTCATCCTGTGGTCATGCAACTGAATACTCTGTAATGTGTTTTTCATGTAGGTATGTGAAATTGTGAACCTCCTTACTGTCCATGGTTGCACATATTCACAGTCCACGCAAGGGCCATCATATTTGTGGCAGTGGATGCAAAAACAACTCACATTTCTGGTGGCAACCAGACAAGCTACCAGAGACTTGACACTCTAGATGCATCAAATTCTAGGGACAGTTTTCACATCTTTTCCTTTTGGCCTTCCTATGCATTTGTCAGGTACCTAGTGTTCTTTGGAAGTGGTTGCATCCCTCACTTGGAGGTTGTCATGTTAGGTTATCTGACTGTACATGGACATCTCTTCCACTGTGGAAATGACTCCAAGATGGGACTGCACAGCCCTCATTGTCACTGATTTAACCACAGAACTCTCTCTATCTGAAGGACCTTTCCTATGCCCTGATCCAATGTATGTCCTTTCGATTGAAAATCCGCACTGAACAACCACTTTGATTTATATTGGCTCTCACAGCCGACTGTAAAATTTACCTCCTTTTCAATGGTTAGTTGCCGGGCCTTTGTGAGATGTGCATTGGCCATGTTCATAAAATGTCGAACTGCATGGTGGTCACGTTTGAGGTCCTGTGAAATGAATACCAGTGTTTCTGTGATGGTACCTTCACAAGGTGCACATCTGTAGTATGTACCAATGGGATGCACTGTAGCCTGTTTGTGATGCCAGTGGCAGGATTAGATTTTATCCAGGTACTTGCAGGTGTAGTTTTCTGCTAAGTCCAGCACCATGAGAACCCATCCCTGAGGAATTTTCTCCTGAATGTGCTGAACTGGTGCTGATGCCATGCAGCCACATGCAAGAGGCATCTCAAAAACTGGAAATCCTCCATAAGCATTCCAGACAGTATTTTGTGCTGCACCACCTGGTCCCTCTTGGAACACTGCCCCCACCACTGAGGACTAAAGGACCGCGTTGGGGGGCCGCCGCTCCTATCCAACCACCACGGTTGCATCCAAGGGCCCACCTGACTGTTCCTGGAGGAGAGTGACACTGGAGGAGCCAGAGACACACTTCAGGTACACTTTTCATCCGTGCTCCCCGTGTCCTCCACCCTCTGCCTCAACTGATGATCCCCTTCTATAGCCACTCCCCGGCCCTTTTATAGGGCAGGGAAGGTTCTGCTGGGCAGCCCCTGGAGTTGGTCTCCATCACCTCTGCTGGGATGGTCTCCTGCCCATGGCCCTTCTTCACAGCGCCAAACTGAGTGAAAGTAGACAAAGGATGGGGGGGGGGGTAGAATGGAGCCATAGAAAAAAACTTTACTTTTTGCCTTCAGGGAAGGGTCCTTATTTTTCTTGTAGTGCCCCCGTACTCCAGGGCACTACATTCACCACCCCTTAAACATACATGTCCCCATGTATGGAGGTTTGTTACCACTGTGAACTTGAATGACAAGCAAACATTTTATGGCTATTAAACTATTTATCTAGTCTACTTAAAACATTAATTTCTAACTGGTTGACTAACATGTTTTACTAGCCTTTGCATTCCATCCCAGGCTTTGGAGCTGGTAGCTATGCACTGTGGAGAAATGGATGCCCATGATGACATACAGGTTGGGTTCCTGCCTTGAAGATGACTCTTTATCACCCCAGGACCTCACCAGCACTCGCTGTTCTAAGCGTAACACCATATCCCGATCATAGGCATCATCCATCTCTTTCCCGTCGTCTGGGTCTGTACACACTCTTTTACTGGTCGGTGTCTTAGGCTTTGCTCGAGGAGGGTTCTTTTTTCCTTTTGGTGATGCAGTTCCCCTGCCAAGACAGATGTCTGAATGGGGGTGCAACCTGCATGTTCTGCCAACTGATATCGGTAATGGTGGCCCAAACTGGATCTGGTTCTTTTTCAGGTTTGCTCTTCAGGGCTGTGGAAAATGTAGGGGCCTCTGGATGCAAATGCTGGCTGGGAGGCTCCTTTACTGCTGCTGGGGTGTCGAGCTCTGGTGGTCCTTGCAATTTCTGGGTGCATGCAGCATTTAGCTGGATGCACTCCTCCTTCTGCAAGGATGCCTGTAGCTCCACCATGCACCTGCTGAGCTCTCCTTTTTGCTGTGTTTTGATGAGCAGTGAACAGCTCAGGTCTTCAGTCATAATGTCATAGCCTTGAATGATTATGGTGCACCGGGCTACTGCCTCTTCATGATGAAGAGCTTGCTCGGCTGGCTCCTTAATCTTCTGATCTCACTATCACTAATTCTTTTTGAGGTCTTTACATTCCATCTGCAGCTCAGTATTCTGCTTGGCATATTGTGCAACCCGCTGTATAAGCTCCTATTACTGGGCCTCCCTTTGGGCATTCCAGTCTGGAACCTGTTAACTCACATCACAGGTGACAGCACTCGCCACGTATACAGGCTCCTTCATTCGGGCATCTGGAACTCTGGATGGACCTCCTGAAGGTGCCATGTCAGCTTGGTTGCACTGCTTGATTCTCCCCATCTCCATTTTGGTGTCCTCATACAGATGATGCTGAGCATTCTTGACTTCACTGCTTCTGGCATCACTCAGACGGATGCTGAATGGCCCCACGGTTTCTTTGAATGGGTGCATGGTCCTGACCTACTTCACCCATTGATCCATGCATCTTTGACCTCGGTTTCTTCTTTTTCTCCCAGGCCGGCACGGGCGCTGCCCAACCTGGAGCTGGGACCCTTGCTTCATTTGTACGATGTATGCAGCCAGCTCCCGAACTTGACATGCCACACAGGCCAGCTCCTCTTGCATATCATGGCAGGGATCCCACTCCATTTCAGCATGTCAGTGTGGCTTAGTTGGTAGCACATCCACCTCTGGATCAGAATGTCGTGGGTTCTCGTCCCACACTGGGATTGAACTCGTACCTAAAAACACTGGCACTGTACTGTTGGGGTGTGCCATCCTTCATATGAGATGTTAAACTAAGATCCCTTCTACCCATCCTGGTGCTGTCCTGGTGGGTGTCCAAGTGGAAGTAAAAGAACCCAAGGCATTCTTCGCAAAGAGTAGGGGACATTCCCGGTGTCTTGGCCAATATTCCCCTTCCCATAAAACTGGTTCATGCAATTGTCCAGGCTGTGTGTGGGTGTTGATGAGAGATATGGCCGACACTACACATTCAGTCACTTCACTACCAGTCTAGCATTGCTTGTAAAGCACTTTGGGATACATTTTGTGTGAAAAGCGCTATATAAATGCTGATTATTCTTCTTCTGATTCTTCTTCTCTTGCAGGCATCTTGGTGTGGGTAGCTTCAAGCTTTGGACTCCTTGGTGTTTCTTATCCTGTCAACTATGCCAAATGTAGGGGGCCAGAAGGTTCCCAGTGAGATGGGGGTTCATGACTCCCTAACAATCCAGGATAGACCAGATGAATCTGGAAAGAGAGGCAGGAAGTTTACTCAAGGACCAAAATGCCAAAGGTTTATTTACACGGGACAAGAAGAATACAAAATAACTGGTTTCTACAACACTACAGGATAATGGAATAAACAATGAGACAATTCGACTGGGACCAACAATTGATTGCATCAGGAATGGGGGTTAGCCTGCCCGGTGGTGCTGAGGGTTGAGGCACTGAATGCCACACCTCGTGCCATGCTGGCGACCCGAGGTCGGGAATGAGTTCAGGTTGCCGGGGCTCGGCTGGGGAGGGGAGGAGAGGAAAGGATTGAGCATCCAGAGGACAGCTTTCCTTTCCTGGGGAAGGTGGGTTCACTATCCCACCACAGCAGTGACTCCAAGTGGAGACTGGGGGTGCCAAAGCCAGGGTTGCACACACAAGGGCTGGATATGACAGCGGATGCTTGCGAGCAGGGTGTGGGAGTGTGCCTGACTCATGCTGAGCATCATTGCACAATCTGCACCTCCAGAGGGGTCATGCTCAGGAACCAGGAACAAGAAAAACTCCGCAGCTCCTGGGGAGGCAACGACATGCCAGCCCCACCCCCACTGTCATACCCCACCTACCCAGGTCCCGATATCCTCCAGCCTGCACCAGATCACCAAACTTGATTGAAGGAGTGCCCAAGGTAAAAGAAAGGTAGCCCTGTCCTGGGGGGCACAAGCCAGGGGGACAACAGTGGAGCAGGGTGCTAGGTCGGGGTTCAGGAGGGATCTAGAGTGAGGGTGGTCTCAGACTGTGCGGGATAAGCTGGGGATGCCTGAGGGATGCCCCAGGACCAGCGACCAGAGGGAAAAAGAAAGTAGAAAAAAAAGAACAGGAGGCGAACCCCTTTTAGTCCAAGTCCCGCATGCACTTGGCCGAGATGAGAAACGGCAAACGGTGGATGAACTAAGCTTAGGCTTGCGATGAGTCGGCTGATTAGAAGGTGGGCATTGACCCTACAAAGCACTTTTTACAAACAGGCCATAGTGGGGAGTCCCCTGGATGAACAGAACACAAAAAGAAACACTGCTAGCTGGACAATGAAGAACTTGGCAGTCTTCTGCAGCTTCGGGAAAGAAGCAGAAGACTTCTGTTTGGCAGATGGTTCTCTGGACGATCTGCAGCAACGATCACTGGCAGGTCCCTGGCACCCAAGCCACCTCTCAACAAGAAGACTGCTGGTGATGTGATCTTCAGATGGCCCCTATGGGTGACATGGGTAGGCACACACTTACGGACAGCTGGCAAAATAAGAAAAAGGACATGCACAGTGTTAACTGTGGTCCCTCTTGCTTGATCCAGGACGTCTCCTAAGCTGACTTACTACTGGATACCTGACTAGTGGCTCTCTGCACTTACCATCACAGGGTTGATGCTGGAACACTGTGGTGGAACTTCGAGGCAGGTTGATGTTGCTGCCAGACAGTTCTGCTGCAGATGGAGGATGGGACGGGGACCTCGCTGGGTCAGCGTCAGACTCTGAAGGAGCTGGTCCGGGCAACAAAGGCGAAGCTAGACGTCAGGTACACCAGGACACAATTCAATAGCACAGTTTTAGTAACAATCAAGCAGTTCAGATTTTGGCAGATAGTTCAGGTTGTGAGCAACAGTTCAGTATTTAGGGGGTATCAGGCAGGCTACAGTACTGTTCAATATAGGTGGGGCCCAGAACACCTACACGTAACTCTGTGAGCAACATAGGACCATCCCTTCCCCTCCCTCCCTTCTTCTCACATCCCCAAAGAGTGCTATACATAGATACATAGATACTATAGGCATATAACAGTCTATGGCCCATCCAGTCTGCCCATTTGAGCTTGTAAGTTCCCTTTACGTTTTTCTAGAAGTCTGTTGTCCCTTACCCCTGTCGTCCAGGATTCCCTTATGTCCATCCCATGCATTCTTAAATCCCATGATTGTTTCAGCCCTCACCACTTCCTCTGGCAGGGTGTTCCACTTGTCCACCACCCTTTCTGTGAAGAAATTCTTTCTCACGTTTCCTCTGAATAGCCCTCCCTCCAACTTCACCCCATGCCTCTAGTCCTGGAACATCTTATTCATTGGAAAATAGTGTATTCCTGCACCCTGTTCCTCCCTGTAAGGTACTTGTATATCTCTATCATATTGCCTCTCTCCCTCCTCTCCTCCAGGGAGTACATATTCAAGTCCTTCAGCCTGTCCTCATAGGACTTGTGATGCAATCCTTGTACCACCTTTGTTGCCCTCCTCTGAAGCTTCTCCACCCTGTCTATGTCCTGACGTAGTTGGGGCCTCACTAGTGTCTTGTATAGTGGAATTATGACCTCCCTTTTCCTGCTGGTAATGCTCCTGCCCGTGTATCCCAGCATCCTATTTGCTTTACCTGCTGCCTTGCCGCACAATTTCCCCTACCTTGAGGTCATCAGAGATGATAACCCCAAGGTCCCTTTGCTACTTGTTGCTTGCTATGTCCTCACCCCCCAACTGATATATTTTTCTAGGGTTTTTGTGCCCCATATGCATTATTTTGCATGTCTTTGCGTTGAATTTCATCTGCCAAACCCTCAATCATTCTTTAAGCTTCTGCAGGTCCCTCCTCATTCTGTCCACACCCACTGGCATGCCCATTCTGTTACAGAGCTTCATGTCGTCAGTGAACAGAGAAATTCTGCCTTCTATGTCCTGCCCAATGTCACTGATGAAAATATTGAATAGGACCAGTCCCAGCACTAATCCCTGTGGTACCTCACTGATCACTCTTCCCTCTGTGCAGTGACAGCCATTTACCGCCACCCTCTATGTCCTGCCGCCCAGCCAATTACCCACCCACTGCACTATACTATGTACCTTTGAGGGTCCTTTGTGTCAAGCTGTCCTTGTGGAGCTAAACCCACTTCATTAACATTTATACCCATTTATAACCACCCCGGTGTCTGCCTGCTGTCTGAAGGGCCATGTCCAGCCCTTTCCTTGATATGCGTGAGGGCCTGGGCCCTCACAGTTTGCCCCTCTCCTTCTATTTGGGAATTTGGTGCTATTCAGCTCAGGCTGCCCCTTCCCTGGAAAGGCTTTACACAAAATACAAACTTGGTGGGCCCAGCCACACTTGAGGCTTTTTTTCCATTGGGCACTCTGCCCACTTTCCCTGATTCTCCACCTCCTCCTTAGGGCAGGCAGCTCAACCAGGAAGCCCACTGTGCCCCCCCCCCTTGTAGTTACTAGGATAGTGGCCCATTAAATTTCATTTTTTTCCTTCTCCTCCTCCCGCTCAGTCCCCGGCGCCTGTGGTGCAAGCAGAAAGAATCAGGCACTAGGCCCACCTACCGCCACAGTCTAGGACTCCAGTGCTGCTGGGGGGAGGCAGAAAACCTGGTCGAGGAGCTGCGCTCCCATCGGGCTCCTAACTGTTGCAGCTGCTGGGGTGGGACTACAAGGTCCAGGAGGCATTTTCTACCCGGATCTATTTCATGCTGCACCACCTGATCTCTCTTGGAACACTGCCCCCACCACTGATGACTAAAAGACCATGTCAGGGAGCCGCTGCTCCTACCTGACCACCGTGGCTGCTGCCAAGGGCCCGCCTGACTGTTTCTAGAGGGGTCTGACACCGGAGGAGCAATGGACACACTTCAGGTACATTTTTCATCTGTGCTCCATGCGACCTCCACCCTCCACATCAACTGACAATCCCCCTCTATAGCCACTCCCTGGCCCTTTTTAAGGGCAGAGGAGGTTTGGCTGGGCAGCCCTTGGGATTGGTCTCTGTCACCTCTACAGGGAGGGTCACCTGCCAATGGCCACCCTTCATAGCCCCAAATTGCACTAAAGTAGACAAAGGACATGGGATGGGGTCGAATGGAGCCATAGAAAAAAAACTTTACTTTTTGCACTGGGAGGAGGCCCCTGTTTTTTTTTGTAGTGCCACTGTTCTCCAGGGCACTGCAGTATATATTCAGGACTTTGCACTTAATCATTTTGTGAAGGTTAGCCATGCGGTTTATTGTGCATAGTTTTAGTGATGCATTTGCACACTACTCACACTGGCACTGGACAAGTTTCTGTTCTTTGGCAAGTTTAATGTGTATTGGTCGCAGACTATTCAATTTAGTTGCACTGATGATGCACTCTGTATTTTCCTTCTGAAATTCTGCATGCAGTGCATTAAAGGGTTTTGAAAGAAAAGTTTTGGCATGCTGACTTCTTTTCAAATATGCCTTCCTGTAAAGCAGAGGTGTGGCTGGCTCTTCAAAAAAGCTTTTCACTTTGTTGGCAGTTTGCAAACACAGTGACAATTTGTATACATTTTTCACATACTTCTGTTCCCTGTCCAAAGTGTTAATAAGGGTTGCCCAGCTGATCACAAGGGTTCTGCTTCCCTCACATAGTAACTTATATTTTTTCAAAACCAGAAGTGCTCTGACCCATTCACTTTTTTATTTTTGTCCACTCTTTCGTTTTTCCTTCATGACCTCCACCAGTTTCTTCTCCAAATGTCACAGCAGGCCATGAATTGTCCTGTTTTGCTAGTGCTGCCTTCTTTGCTGGTGAACATGACAATATCAACTTATTGACTGTAGATGCAAAATGGGTTTGTGACCATAGTAAGGCTGATCGTGCCCTTTGAATTGACATCCAGATGGAGTTGTCAGATTGGGGGTCCACAACTGTGGCTGTATCAGGATGATCAGCAATGTTTACTTGTACTGATACTGTGGTGACAGTCTGTACTTTTCATTGTTGCTGGCCCTCCGTCTTTTTTTAGCATCTTTTTTCATCTTTTCTCCTCTTTTTCTGTGCTGACATCGTTGCACGTTGCTGTCTTTTTTCTTCCGTCCATATTTTTCTTTTCTGCTGTTTTTGTTTGTTTGTCTCCTCTTGTGATCAGTTTGCTTGGCACTACACTCAGCATTGTTGACATCTAATTTCTTCTGCTTCTGACATTCTCTGTGCTGCTGCATTTACAGCTTAGACTTCTCTCTGTACTCACGGCGATTCTCCTCATCCAGGTCATCATGGTGTAACCCCCAGGTGGCACTATCCCAAAGGCGACTAACCCTGCCTGCTTAACTGCTAACAGGTTGAGGGGCCTAGGTTCTATGGCGGTTGCCTCCACCCAGAGGTCAGGGTTTACAGTAGTTAGACTAACTTGGTCACAGCCCTCTGGGACACTGACACCCCCATTTATTTCTACTAGTGACCCACACAATACACCAGGAGTACCTTCTCTATTTACACTTACCCCAGGACTTGTTCGGTCAGCTTCACTCTGGGGACCCCCTGTAAAACAAGATGATGCAATACAATATCCACAGTACAATACTTTAACATAAACAAATACCTCAGTCAATGTAACTTTGCTGAAACAAACAGATCTGATTTATTTAAGGGGTTGTAACAAGGACGGGGGAAATCAGGTTAATTAGGTTAGACACATTAATAATCACAGTACTGTGTGCATATTCAGAGTCCCAAAATGTCACTTTGTTGGGTACCCAGGATGGTGGGGGGCTAGCCAGGATTGGTGCAGCTGGTTGGGGCCCTGTGATGGAAAACACTTACACAATACCCAATTGTAATCCGGAGCCGGTTGGCTCAGTTCATGAAGGAAGGAAGAAAAGAAATCAGATGAAACACTTCAATTAAATGGACAGATGGCAGGGAGCTACCCTGATTTGCACTCACAAACGCGCTGCTGAAAACTGGCACCGAGGGATGATGGATTGCCAGATGCCCTTGCACAGCAGGGGGATGAAATTCTACAAGCAGGCACACAGCTTCAAGCAGCAACGGATTCAGTCTGCCTGCATGCAGTTGCCTTCCCGTCTACACACACAAGACAAGAGGACTCGTTTAGCTGTCCTTCACAAGCACTCCACACATTTATATGTAAAGCAAATTGCTATACCAGGCAGCTGCTCTTAGGTCCCGATCGCATTTACTGCTAACCCGAGAGTTCACACTGCAGCTTCATTTTCCTCACAGACCGAGCGCAATTAAGCAGTTTCACCAGTCCTCTACAGGGTGAGCCTCGTTCCCAATTGTTCAGCCTCTCCTCTCCTCTTCTCGGTAGCTGCAGATTCAGTCTGAATTGCCATGGCAATGCGCCACCCAAGTTTAGGCCTCCACATGCATTTCCCATGCAAAACTCTGTAGCGCAGAAGCTTGGAGCTCCTTCCCCAGTCACGGTCACCATGGATCTGCCTTTCCAGACACAAGACAGGGTATTCCATTAGGTCGCCACCCGGTCCAATTGGTGGACTTCAGTTGTCAATCACTCAAAACATAGAAACATAGAAACATAGAATTTGACGGCAGATAAGGACCGCTTGGCCCACCCAGTCTGCCCATTTCCCTGCCTGATGGATAAGCTGCAGATCCTAGTTAACCAGCAGCCTACTTCTTCCTACCCCCACCCCCTAGAATTGCCTTATGACTGTCCCATGCATGCTTGAATTCCACCACTGTTTGTGACTCCACAGCCTCCTCTGGAAGGCCGTTCCATACATCCACCACCCTCTCTGTGAAAAAATACTTCTTTAAATTACCTCTGAGCCGCCCTTCTATCTTCAAATTGTGCCCCTTGTTCTTGCACACCTCTTTTTTTTGAAAGATGCTACCCTCTTGGACTTTGTTGATTCCCTTGAGGTACTTGAAAGTTTCTATCATGTCCCCCTCTCCCTCCTTTCCTCGAGGCTATACATATTAAGCCCTAAGCTCTTCATATGTCTTCCGTGCAGACCCTGCACCATTTTAGTTGCCCTCCTCTGGACAGCTTCCATCCTGTCTATGTCTTTCAGAGATTGGTCTCCAGAACTGCACGCAGTACTCCAGATGGGGTCTCACTAGCTGTCTGTACAGAGGGATAATAACTTCCTGTTTTCTACTGGTGATGCCTCTCCCTATGCATCCCAGTATCCCCCCAGCCCTCCTTGCTGCCCTCTCACATTGCTTGCCCACCTTTAGGTCATCTGATATGACTACCCCCAGGTCCCTTTCCATTTTTGTTGTTGTTAGTATCTCATCCCCCATTGTGTACTCTTCCCCTGGGTTTTTGTTTCCCAGGTGCATTACCTTGCACTTCTTAACATTGAATCTAAGCTGCCAAACATTTGACCATTCCTTTAACCTTGCCAAGTCCCTTCTCATCCTTTCCACTCCACCTTGTGCATCAACTCTGTTGCAGATCTTTGTGTCATCTGCAAAGAGACATACTTTTCCTTCCAGTCCCTCTGCAATGTCACTTATAAAGACATCGAAGAGGACTGGTCCTAATACTGAACCCTGCGGTACCCCACTACTAACCCCCCTTTTTTCAGAGTGGACTCCATTTACTATTACTCTCTGTGTCCTATTCTCCAGCCAATTCTTTACCCAGGCTGTCATCTTGGGACCCTACTCCCAGGCTGGCTAACTTATATTAATCTTTGTGTGGGCCTGTGCCAAATGCCTTGCTAAAGTCTAGTAGCCATGTCCACAGCCCCTCCTGATCAACTACTTTGGTCACCCAGTTAAAGAAATCTATCAGATTTGTCTGGCATGACCTTCCCGCTGTGAATCCATGCTGCCTTGGGTCCTGTGCCCCTCTGGCCTCTAGATATTTAACAATTATTTCCTTCAGAAGTGATTCCATCATTTTCCCTAGCACTGTCTGTTTTGGTAGGTACTTTATTTTCTTTGTTAAACAGCTGAGTATACCTATTGCCTAATACTTTATAGTACATTGTATCTTTTGGCTCAGTCTCTGATTTTTCTCTTCTTTCTCCAATGTTTTAGAACTGTTTAGTTATTGTGGCAGAGGTGTGGTACTGTGTTCTTTCTTGTAGTTCAAGGTGCTTTCGGAACTGCTGATTTCTATTGGTTTAAACTACTAAATTTTTTTTTCTATTTTAAAAAAAACTACATCAACTTGGTTTGTTGTCACCTGTTTGTTGTTGCTAAGTAGCAGATGTTTTTGCATTGTGCTCTGATTCTGTGATAGAATCTGTATTAGTAGAAGGTAGATTATTGTGATTGTAGTTACCTTTTGATGGTAAGGATAAAGAGGTGAGATAGAAGTGTATGTATTTTCAAATATTATAGAGGAACAGTGGCAGGATTTTTAGGACAGTAAATTAATAAAAAGAGAACTAGGAGAGCTTCAGTAGCAGACAAGTAGTGGAATAGCAGTATAACTGCAGTATAATGTGGGGAGTGGTGCAATGCAGTGGCTGTGGGGCAGCCATATTCAGGCAAACCTTCTGGACACTGAGGTGCTGCCCTATCTGCATGCATCTTTCTGGACTGTGGGATGAGGTAGCCAGACTCAGAGCGGAAGTAAACTGGGTCAAGAGTACCATCACCCCTATCCAGAGACCACTCAGTCCAATGCAGCTGCCTCAAAGGATGCAGAGAACGAGGAGTACTTGGATGACAGTGGGCTCAGGGAGGGTAAGACCAGTCAGGCAGAGGCACGTCCCAGATCCTATTCCACTCAAGAAATCATATGCCACACTACCAAACAGGGACAACCAAATAGAGGTACCCAGAGAAATGGAAGGAAAGGATGTGGAGGTTAGCCAAGTGCAAAAGATGGAGATTAACGCCCAGGAGGTGGATAGGCAGAATAGGGCAAAATTCAGCAGAAAGGCAGACAGCAAGGTGAACCAGAGATAAAGGACAACCAAGAAAGGGGCTGAGTAGAACAGCGAAACAGTCTAGGAGGTCAAATCATGGAAAGTCATGGTGCAAATGACAGGAGCCTTAGCAACAAGATGGAAGATCTGAGGCTGTCTGGTGCAGTCAGACCTGGACATTGTGGTCATCACTGAAACCTGGTGTAATGATAACCACGACTGGGAGTTGACCATACCTGGCTACAACATATTCAGAAGAGACAGGGCAGGCAGGAAGGAGGAGGAGTGGCACTGTATGTGAAAAATGACTTAAGGGCCACAGAGATCCAGGAGGAACAAAATGGGGGAGAGATACTGTGGGTTAAGCTGGAAAGGAAAATGGGGCCAGCCATCCGCACAGGTGTGGTCTATAGACCACCAGCCCAGGAGGAAGAAACAGATAGGGAACTGATGCTAGCCATCCAGAGGATGGCAGACAAGGGTGAGGTAGTACTGGTTGGAGACTTCAATATTCCAGATGTGGACTGGAGCATCCCAGCAGCAGCATCAACTAGGAGCAGATTTATCCTGGACTCCTTCAAGGTGCCTTCTCAAGCAACTGGTCATGGAATCAACCGGCAGAAGGCAATACGGACCTTGTGCTCACAAACAGGGACAGTGTGATGGGGTAAGAGTGGGGAGCACCTGGGGAACAGTGACCACCAGTCACTGTGGTTTGAAATCACAGAAACAGCAGAACCAAACCACACAAAACACGATCCTGGATTTAGGGGGCAAACTTGGGAAAATGGGGAGATACTTGAAAGAGGCATTAAGGGAATGGGCAGGAATCAGGGGTTGAGGAACAGTGGAAGTATTTAAAATGGGGATTACAAGAGCAACAGAATTATGTATTAAGCAGGTTAGCAAGAGGAAAAGGAAGAGGAGACCATTATGGTTTTCCAAAGAGGTAGCAAAGAAAGTGAAAGCCAAAAAGATTGCATTCAGGCAATACAAAAGACACAGGCAGAAGGGGATAGGAGAAGTACCAGGAGAAGCAAAGGGAGGCAGGGAGGTCAGTAAGGGAAGCCAAAGCTCAGACAGAAGAACAGATTGCAAAATCAGTGGGTAGAGGGGACAAAAGCTTTTACAGGTACATAAGTGAAAAAAGAAAGGCAAAGGGAGGGATAGTGAGACTGAAAGGGAGGATGGGGGCTGTGTGAGGATGACAACAGTAAAGCTGACATATTGAACAGGTATTTCTGCTCAGTCTTTACTAAGGAAGAGGAGGGTAATGGGTCTGAATGGAGTACAAGGGTGAGAATGGTGCAGAAATGGACACAAGTCCCTTTACACGAAAGGGTCCTGAAGGAACTGGAAGTAATAAAGGTTGATAAAGCAATGGGGCCAGATGGGTGCACCCAGGGTCCTTGAAGAACTAAGAGAGGTGGTGGCTGAACCTCTTGCTATCCTGTTTAGCCGATCACTAGAAACAGGGAGTACCCAAAGACTGGAGGATAGCAGATGTAGTCCCTTATACAAAAGTGGGAACAAAGAGGAAGCGGAACTACAGACCAGTCAGCCTCACCCGGTAGTGGGAAGATCATGGAAGCACTACTGAAGGAGAGATTGGTGGAACATCTGGTTGTCAATGGACTACAAGACCCAAGGCAGCATGGTTTCACCAGGGAAGGTCATGTCAGACCAACCTCATTGAATTTTTGACTGGGTAACTAGGAGGTGGATCGGGAGGGCAGTGGACATGGCCTATCTGGACTTCAGCAAGGCCTTTGACACTGTGCCACATAGAAGACTATTGCACAAACTGAGGAATATTGGTGTGGGCAGGACAGTAGTGTGGTAGGTAACTGGATGGGCAGCAGGACACAGAGGGTGGTGGTAAATGGCTGTCACTCCACAGAGGAAGAGTGACCAGTGGGGTACCACAGGATCAGTGCTGGGACCGTACTATTCAATATCTTCATCAGTGACATTGCACAGGACCTAGAAGGCAGAATTTCACTGTTCGCTGATGACACAAAGCTCTGTAACAGAGTAGACACACCAGAGGGTGTAGACAGAATGAGAAGGGACCTGCAGAAACTTGAAGAATGGTCAGGGGTTTGGCAGTTGAAATTCAATGCAAGGAAGTGCAAGATAATGCATATGGGCACAAAAACCCTGGCACAATATATCAGTTGGGGGTGAGGATATAGCATGCACCAAGCAGGAAAGGGATCTTGGAGTTATCATCTCTGATGACCTCAAGGCAGGGAAACAGTGTGACAAGGCAGCAGGTAAAGAATAGGATGCTGGGATGCATAGGCAGGGGCATCACCAGCAGGAAAAGGGAGGTCATAATTCCACTATACAAGACACTAGTGAGGCCCCACCTGGAGTACACTGTGCAGTTCTGGAGACCTTACCTACGTAAGGACATAGAGAGGGTAGAGAAGGTTCAGGGAGGGCAACACAGATGGTGCATGGATTGCATCACAAGTCCTATGAGGACAGGTTGAAGGCACTGAACTTGTACTCCTGGAGGAGAGGAGGAGAGAGGGATATGATAGAGACATACAAGTATCTTACAGGGAGGAACAGGGTGCAGGAATGCACTATTTTTAAGCTAAAAGATGTTCCAGGACTAGAGGGCATGGGATGAAGTTGAGGAGGACGATTCAGAGGAAACGTGAGGAAGAATTTCTTCACAGAACGGGTGGTGGACAAGTGGAACACCCTGCCAGAGGAAGTGGTGGGGCTGAAACAATCACGGGATTTAAGAATGCATGGGATAGACATAAAGGAATTCTGGAGGTCAGGGGTAAGGGGCAACAGACTTCCTGGAAAACATAAACTGAACTTACAAACTTAAATGGGCAGACTGGGTGGGCCATAGGCCCTTATCTGCCGACACTGTCTATGTATCTATGTATGTATCTATGAGGTTAAACTAACAGGCCTGTAGTTTCCTGCTTCTGCCTTGCTCCCACTTTTATGAAGGAGAATCACATCTGCCCTTCTCCAGTCCTCGGGTACCACCCCATCCTCCCATGATTTGTTAAAGAGTTTAGTCAGTGGTGTCACTAGTTCTACCCTTAGTTCTTTAGAATTCTGGGATGAATCCATCAGGCCCCATTGCTTTGTCCACCTTCAGTTTTAAGAGTTCTTTCAGAACCCTTGCTTCTGTAAATGGGCTGGTATCAACTTCTGTATCCAGAGTGTTTCTACTGTTTGTTTTAGGTACCTCCCCCTCTTCCTTTGTAAATACTGAGCAAACATATTTGTTTAGTATCTCTGCCTTTTCACAGTCACCCTCTGCCCACCTCCTCCCCTTTATTAAGCCTCACTATCCCTCCCTTGGTCTTCCTTCGCTCCCTGATGTACCTATAAAAGGTTTTATCCCCTTCTTAACTGAGTTGGCTATCTTTTCTGGTTTGGGCCTTTGCTGTTCTGACTGCCTTCCCAGCTTCCTTTGCTTTAACTGATACAGTTCTCTGTCCTGTTCCTTCTGTGATTCCTTGTACTTCCTGAATGCTTTTTCTCTTGAACGTTCACTGCCACTTCCTTTGAGAACCATACTGGTTTCTTACCTCATTTCATTTTGTTTATTTGCTTTACACAAAGGCTTGATACCTCTGTGATGGCAGTTTTTATTATTCCCCATTGTTCTTCCACCCCTCCTTCCTGCCCATTTGCTAGTGCATTCCTTAGGCACTCACCCATTTTGACAAAGTCAGCCCTCCTAAAATCCAGTACCTTTGTCTTTGTATGGCTTGACTCTATTGCTGTGTTTATTGTGAACCATACTGTTCGATGGTCGCTAGTTCCCAGATGGCTACCCACTCTACATCTGTGATCCTCTCTTCATCTCCATTTGAGAGAACCAGGTCTAAGATTGCTCCTCCTCGAGTGGGCTTCAATACTAGTTGTCTAAGGCATGCCCCCTGTAGGGCATCTAGAATAACTCCACTCTTAGAAGTGGCTGCTGCAACTGCACTCCAGTTAACATCTAGCATATTCAGATCACCCATCTCTCCCCTTTTTCTGCCATCCTAAGTATACTTTCTATCATTTCCTTGTCCAATTCCTCCCCCTGAGAAGGGGGTCTGTATACAACCCCTGTGCGTATTGTGGTGCCATCGCTGGTCTCCAAATTTACCCACAGTGCTTCTTCTCCTCCCTGTTTACCCTTTTGTTCTGTTGCTTTGATTCCGTCCCTTATGTAAAGAGCTACTCCTCCCTGTCCCTCCTGTAGATAGTGTATCCTGGTATGTTTACATCCCAGTCATGGTTTTGTGTGTACCATGTTTCTGTGACTGCCACGATATCCAGATGTTCCTCCTCCATCAAGGCCAGTAATTCAGGAAGCTTGTTACTCAGACTACGGTCATTGGTACTCATTGCTCTCCATTTTTTGATGGCTTTACCTTCTGTTGCAGCATCCCCCACTGACCTTTCTACCTTGGTCTTTTTCTCATTTAGTACCCTGTTTTGTAGGGGAGGCCGGATTTTCCTGCTGCTAATCAGTGCCTCCCTTGACTAGTTTAAAAGCTTGCCAATGAAGCATTTAAACCGATTGCTCAAAAGACTTGTTCCCTTCCTGGACAGATGCAGATCATCCTGCCAGTATAGGCTGGTGTCCCTCCAGGTGGAACCCCAGTCCCCAATGAAGCCAAACCCCTGTGCTCCACACCATTTTTTCAACCATTCATTAAACTGCATGGTGCGAAGTACCTTGCCTCACTCATGCCATTGACAGGCAGCACCTCTGAGAAGGATACAGTGTGTGCTACTTGTCTTAGGCCCCTCCCTAATTCTACAAAGTCCTTCTGCACTGCTCTAATCTCATGATGAGCCAAGTCATTTGTCCCTAGGTGGACAATGACGTCCAGCTCAGACTCCCGTGCAGCTGTTCCTGTGATCCTGAGGATGCGCTTCCTGTCCCTCCAAGCCATGGCACCAGGCAGGCACCTTACTTCAGTTTTCCCTGCTCCCCCCAGTTCTATCCCCCTAATAATTGAGTCCCCCACCAGGAGCTGTTACCTTTCCTTGTGGTGTCCTCTGTCTCCTTCCTGTGGGCCTCCCTTGTGACAACTCCCCTTACTGGTGTAAATAGGCGTCAAGGTCCAGAACTTCACTTCCCAAAATTACTAGCTATACTTCTTATGGCAAGCTGGCTCCCAAGAGAGTCCTGAACCTGGTTGGTCCACTTGAACTCCATTTTAGATGCCCTTCCTTGTCTGATTGGATCTATTCAGCAGTTCAGATCCAAAATGGAGGGGCAAAACACCCAGAGTCCCAGCTGCAAGAAAGGCAGGTTAAACAAATTACATTTCCACTAATACTCTAAACGATGTGGGGCAAACAGTTACATCTCTGATAAGTGCTCACCCTGTCCACTTAGTGACAGCAGTAATGGAGCGATTTGTCAACAACTCGAGCGGGACTTGAGCAGGGAAACACACAGTCCCCCCATGCAAACTAATCATGCTTGCAAGCAGATGGCTCTTAAAGAGACAGTACCAGAGGCTCTAAAAGCACTCACAGATAAATGGCTTAAACATCGAACACCATTCAGGCTGGGAGCACTTAGGCAAGCTCCTAGGAGGCTTTTGGGAACCCCATTTGCAGGGGGGTTACACCAGTAAGCCTATGCTCGATCTTTGTAGTTTGCCAGATATGAGTCATAGTGTTCTGGGTCCTTTTTCATCCTGTCTCCGAAGCATTTACTTGTCTCTTTTTCAGACATTGTAGTTTAAGAGCTCATTGGTCCATCGATAAAGGATGCAGCAAAAACACCTGGTCTTGGTCTCCATTGATGTTCCATTTTTCTGAAAATATCTAAAAACATTGTAATTTCTGGGGTTAATCAAGCAATCCCACACTCATTTCCTCTTTCAGAGCTGATATAATGTCATGCATAACAGAGGGCGCCATTTCCTTATAACAGATGAAAAGACAGAATGAAGGAGAGCACACATCAATTGCTTCATACAGGGTGGGGTGGGCATAAGGGCAATGGAGGTGCAGGGGTTGCAGGGTGGGGAGGAGTCTCTAGTTCATGCATGTTGTAGCGAAAAACATGTTGCTAATGCCAATTACTGCGTCGGCAACATGCCGCCTGTCATTACAGTGACAGGCATTATGTTTCCCAGGAGTTACAGCACCAACGCACTCTACTTGGAAACAGTCATTTTTTGTAGGGAGGCTTCACCACCCACCCCCAAAACTAAATATAACCTCCTCCAGGGCTGGTATGCCCCAGAGGGGGTAGAAACTGTGTGGGGACAAATGGCGACAGGAGTAAGGGGTGATCTAAAATCAAGATCACCCCTTTCACTGTTGCTCTTGTTGCAGCACTGTAATTGTAGCAACAAAATTCAGTCGCTGCCCTAGTGGTATACCAAGGCCCTGTGAGTCACCCTGGAGACATGTAATGGCACTGCTGACCACACTGGGGTGATCTACAGACCTCCAGCACAGGGGGAAGAGTTGGACTGGGTTCTAGTAGAAGCCATACATAGAATGGCAACTAAAGGGGAGGTGCTGCTGATGGGTGACTTCATTCTGCTGGAAGTTGATTGGAGCATCCCAGCTGCAGTCACAGCCAGGAACAGGAACATCCTGGACTCCCTGCAGGGGGCAAGCCTCAGGCAGCTAGTGATAAAGTCAACCCATGAGGGGGCAATATTGGACCTGGTACTCACCAATGGGGACAGAGTTGCAGAAGTTATGGTGGGTGACCACCTGAGGTCCAGTGACCACCGTACAATATGGTTCAATATGAGAACAGGGGCAGAGTCAAGTCACTTGAAGGCAAGGGTCCTGGACTTCAGGAGGGCAGATTTTGTAGAGATGGGAGAATGTTTCAGGAAAGCCCTGGCAGGAGGGGAGGACTGGGAAGGAGTTGAGGAACAATGTTAGAATCTAAAGGGAGCCATAAGGAAGCTACAAACTTCTGCATTAAGCAGATAAACAAACGCAAGAGGAAACAAACTACTATGGTTCTCTAAGGAAGTGGCAAGGATAGTTAGAGCGAAAAAGGAGGCATTCAGGAAGTATAAAGAAACACAGAGCGAGGAGGACACAGTAGTGTATCTGGAAAAGCAAGGGAGGCGGGGAAAGTTGTCAGGAGCGCAAAGGCGCAGACAAAGGAACAAATAGCCCAGCAGTAAAGAAAGGGGACAAGACATTTACAGGTATATTAGTGAAAGGAGAAAAACCAGAAGTGGACTGTAAGGCTAAAGGGGGAATGTGTTGAGTGTGCAGAGGGGGACCAAGAAAAGGTAGTAATTCTGAACAAATACTTTTGTTCAGTGTTCAGAGAAGGAGGTGAGGGACCACAGTCAAGTGACAGGAGCATTAATGGAAAGGAGGTGGATACTGGTCCATTTGTGGAAGAGAAAGTCCTAATGGAACTCGCAAAACTGAAAGTGGATAAGGCAATGGGGTCAGATGGTATACATCTATGAATATTAAAGGAGCTTAGAGAGGTGCCAGCAGCATCACTGACAGCCCTGTTCAATAGATCGCTGGAAACAGGAGTGGTTCCAGAAGACTGGAGGAGGGCAGATGTAATCCCTCTACACAAAAGCGGGAGCAGGGAGGAGACGGGCAACTACAGGCTGGTCAGCCTGACATCAGTGGTGGGTAAATTAATGGAATCATTGCTAAATTAAATAATTATGGAACATCTTGAATCCAGCAGATCTCAGGATCCAAGGCAGCATGGATTCATGGTGGGAAGGTCATGTCAAACAAATCTGATTGATTTCTTTGACTGGGTGACCAGGGAACTGGATTGGGGGAGCAGTGGATGTGGCCTGACCTGGATTTCAGCAAGGTCTTTGTCACCATTCCACACAGGAGGCTTGTGAACAAACTGGGCAGCACTGGGGTGGGTCACAAGGTGATAAACTGGGTTAGAAATAGGTTGAGGGCTAGAACACAGAGGGTAGTGGTAAACGGAGTTCAGTCCGAGGAAAGGAGGGTGACCAGCAGGGTGCCACAGGAATCAGTTCTAGGGTCAGTCAACTTCAATGTCTTCATAAGTGACAATGCAGAGGGGCTGGAAGGGAAGGTATGCCTCTTTGCAGATGACACCAAGATTTGCAACAGGGTGGACACTCCAGGAGGAGTGGAAAAAATGAAAAGGAACCTAGTTAAACTTGGGGAGTGGTCAAGGGTGTGGCAGGTAAGAGTCAATGCAAAGAAGTGCAAAATCATGCATCTGGGACATAGAAACCCAGGAGAGGAATACATGATGGGGTTGGGAAGTACTGACTGCTGCCAAAGAGGAAAGGGACCTAGGGGTATTCACATCTGATGACCTAATATTGTCCAAACAATGTGGCAAAGCTGTAGGGAGAGACAGTGGGATGTTGGGGTGTGTAGGGAGAAGTATCACAAGCAGAAATAAGCTGCTGCAATGTGTTTCTTGTGTATAAGAGCAAGCAAACATAAAAAGGAGGTGGTGATACCACTGTACTAAACATTGGTGAGACCTCATCTGGAGTACTGTGTCCAGTTCTGGAGGGCACATCTCTGGAAAGACATAGACAGAGTGGAAGTGGTTCAGAGGAGGGCAACAAAAATGGTGCATGGACTGCAAAATAAATCCTGTGGGGAGAGACTTGTGGATCTCAGTATGTGGTTGCCCCCTCCAATGCGACACCCCTCCAGTAAATCCTGAAAACAGACTATTACAGTGACTGTCACTGTAATGGTCTGTTTTCAGGTGATGCCTTTTTCCTGGTATTCTGCCCCCTCCCCAGAACAACTCCGATCTGGAGTTGATTATATAGAAACCCGGGGGCTGGGGGGGGGCTATGTCCCTCGCAACAAAACACTTTATTTTGGGACTGCACAATACTGGTGTCAGTATTGTGCTGTTGCTGTGCGGGAGGTTGGCAAATTCACTGTCAACCTCCAGTGGTGCTTCCCTCAGTATGTATATCTTGGAGGAGGAGAAGAGGGAGAGGGAGAGGGAGGATATGATAGAGACTTCCAAATATGTAAAGGGCATAAATAAGGTACAGAAGGGCAGCATCCTTCAGAATAAAAGATATTTGAGAACAAGGTGATATGATATGAAGCTGGAAGGGGGAGACTCGGGGGTAATGTGAGGAAGTATTTTTTCACAGAAAAGGTGGTGGATGCATGGACCAGCCTCCCAGTAGAGGTGGTGGGGGCAAAAACTGTAGGGGAATTCAAAAAGGCATGGGATAGGCATAAGGGAACCCTGGTGGCTGGAAACAGATGGCAAAGACAGAGGAAAATATAGCAAAATAAGTTAAACAAGCATTTGTCAATGCTGAATGTTTGCTTGCTGGTATTGGCATTGATAGTGCAGGAGTTAGAGAGATGCATAATAGGAATGGCAGTGAAGTACTGAAGTAACACTAACCCCCACCCCACCCTGCAGAGACTGACAGGTGTTGGGATGCCTTTTGAGTCATCGCCAAACACTCACGTATTCGACCTCACCCCACCCTGCAGACACTGAGATAGGTCGCTGCGGTGCCTTGAGTTCTTCAGCCCTTACACTCATCCCGTTTGAAAAAGAAATAAACTGAGATGGATGCAGTATAAGAGAATGGAGTGAATGTTAGGGCTGAAGACCCCAAGGCACACCTCGATGGCTGTCAGTGGCTACAGGGTGGGGGTGGCATGGGTTGAGCATTACGGCTGATGACCCCAAGTCACACTCCCAATGCCTGTCAGTGTACAGGGTTGGCATTACGGTTGGAAACCCTAACGCCCCAGGAGTGTGTTATTAGTTTTTGCTCCAAAATTTCAACATGGGCTTTTTGGGAGCCCACCTCATGAAAAGTGGCAGTATGATTTCGTTACTCAGTGCCAAAAGGTGATTTCACACAGCAAATGTGCCATTCGACACCACAGGTGTGAAAACATATTTTGGACAGGATGTGAAAATGACAGGTGTACTGCTGAGGAGGAGGTGTGAAGAAATGACAATGTTGAAAATCTGGAGTGAAAATATAAAGAAGTGGTGAAGTTGCGAGTGTCCATAGAAACTGTGCAATGCGCACTCGTAATGCAATCATGTTTTGAAATGTTTTCATCCAATCACACACACCACTAGACATGCCATCACAATAGTAGCTACACCATCTCAAACAGTTGTCAGACTAACAGATTGACTTTTGGTTATAATATTGCATTGTCACAAGCCTCTGTATGCTGCTTTTACAAAAGATCCTCTGTTATATACATTGTTCCGCATCACCTTGTATTCTGTATATGCACCACCTTGTATTCTGTGTATATATATGTCATGTCTATTTCTTCACTGTCCCATCCCCCAGGATGCACCTGGAATTGACTTGAGCAGTACTCTGCTTAGTGTACCTTCTTGGTAAAACTGCTTAACAAATAAATAAATAAACAAATAAAGTCACACTTTAGAACCCCAACTCTGGTTTGGACATTTAAAGGTTTTGCTTCCTGTGTGTGGAGTTACTGGGTGCCCCCTCCAGCAGTATAGATATAGCATAGCCCTAGCAAAAAAGTTCTGTCCTCCAGACCTGGGTTTGGTCATGAGAAGTTTCATTTTTGTATACCCCAACCCTCTTTTTGACCTATACTAGTAATGAGTCTGGTACACATTCCCAAAGCTAGAAATGGTACCCTTTCTGAAGTACTTTATGCCCAGTCCAGGGTATCAGGGGCCAGGGGAGCCAATTGTGTAAAGTAACTGGGGGGGGTGTGGTTACAAGTAGAGAAAGACAACACATATTGTCTATCACTCTAGGAGCAGTGCCCAAAGCACACATTTCTTCTGAATTCTATTAAATACTTAATGCCCCTATTGGAGGGGTGCTCACAGGACAAAAGCCATCAGGGGGTGCAAATACTCATAGTATAAGGCAGCAGTACATCAAAGCAGTGAAGTTTTGACCTCTCTGTTTTTATTCTATTATACAGTGACCCTTATTTCTTGACTTGTACAACACCTTCTTCCCCGATTGTATTTGTTTATTTTCTAACCAGGAGAAACACAGTAAGCTGAAGCTTGTTAATAGGTGTGACCTGGGAGCATAAGGAAGTTAAGTGACTTGCTCAGGGTCACACAGTCTGCAACCATTGCATTATACTGCCTCCAAATCAATAAATAACTTTGAATCTGCTTTAGTATGTTTTTGCACATTTTAAATAAAAGGAATGCTCCTTTTAATATGGCTCGGACCAGGTTTTCGTCCATCTTCTCAGCTGTTTTTGCACATTTTTTGTCACATAAACTCAGAGAGCAGGCTGTACTGTAGGCTAGTTCACCTTAGTCTCAAGAAAAATTATTTTAAACAATGGGCGTTCAAAAAACAGAGCATGATGAAGAAAACCTGGGCTGAGCCATGAGAAAGGGGCGCTCTTTTTATTACTTCAGCTAAAAGTGGAAAGCATGCTCAAAATGGAAGAAATGGCATCATGCTAGTCAGGAGACAGGTGGTAGTCTTAAAGTAAGTAATTATTGGTCAAAATAGTCACCGCTATCACGTACTGCTGCCTTAAAACAGAAATTCTGAAGTTTAACAAGTCCATCCAGGCCAGTCAGTGCAATAACTCACTGAATTTGATGTGGGGTAGATTATAATGCTAATTCCACCTCTCAATGCCACTACAAGGGGAAAAGTTATTAAAAACCGAAGGAAAGAATATCTAGGATTTCAAAATGGATAAAAAAAAAATACACATTTCACTTTGAGTGACTGAAAACAGAAAAAGTAACATGTTCTGTGATATTATTCTTTCTGTCTGGGTGCTCAGCCCCCCCCCCCATACCCCACGGGCATAAACACAATTTCATCTGTGCACCCAGGGGGAGTTTGGAGCAGAGTGCCCCCACAGAAAGAATATCTATGGTTATTTAAAAGACAGATGAAGTGACACATTTCACTTTGCTCCACCCCCCCAAACTCCCCCAAGCATAAACACACCTTCATCCTTGCACCCAGGGTGTGTGTCTTGAGGCCAGAGCAGCCCAACAGAAAATAATATCTATCTTCATCCCTACACACCTGGGGCATAAACACAGCTTCATGTGGGGCCAAATTTTCCTCATTCTTTTGCCAGCTTCCCTACCTGGAACACAGCACTTCACCTAGTAGGCACAGTACGGCCTTAGATCTTCAATCGCCATGAAATCAATACTGTTCCTCTGGCACTGTCAGCATTTATTTCCAACAAGTACTGTAAAGATCATAATGACTAAGTACACATTTTGGCTGCTTAATTTTGCAGTCATCAGCACCTGGATACTAAGTGTTTACTGTAACGGGACCTGATGGCATACATCCCAGGGTACTTAAGGAGCTAAAGGTGGAACTAGCAGAGCCATTAGCAAAACTGTTTAGTGAGTCTTTGAGCACAGAAGAGGTCCCAGAAGACTGGAGAAGGTCTCATGTGATCCCGCTCCTCAAGAGGGGTGGCAGAGAGGAGGCAGGGAACTACAGACCAGTCAGTCTTACCTCAGTAGTGGGCAAGATTATGGAGGCAGTCCTTTAGGAAAGGATACACCAAACACCTGGAATCCATAGGGGCACAGGATCCAAGACAGCATGGGTTTAGAAAACGAAGGTCCTGTCAAACTAATCTCATAGATTTCTTTGACTGGGTAACCAGAGTGGTGGACCAAGGGGGAGCAGTTGATGTCGCCTACCTTGACTTCAGCAAAGCTTTCAACACTGTTCCACATTGAAGATTGATAAATAAGCTGGGTAGGCTCGGGGTGAGTCAGAAATTGGTCAACTGGGTGGCAAACCGGTTGACGGGCAGAAAACAGAGAGTGGTGGTAAATGGTATACAGTCAGAAGAGATGCAAGTCACAAGTGGGGTACCTCAGGGATCAGTCCCGGGGCCAGTCCTCTTCAATATCTTCATTAGTGACATTGCAGATGGACTAGAGGGTAAGGCTTGTCTGTTTGCAGATGACACCAAGATCTGCAACAGAGTAGATGATCCAGATGGGGTGGGCAGAATGAGAAGAGATCTGGATAAACTAGCAAAATGGTCAGACAAGTGGCAACTGGGATTTAATGCAAAGAAGTGCAAGATCATGCACATAGGGAAGAGAAACCCTGAAGCCACCTATACGCTGGGAGGGGAGTTGCTGGCAGTCACAAAGGAAGGAAGAAAGAGACTTGGGCATTATCATCACCGATGGCCTGAAATCATCCAAGCAGACCTCTAAAGCAGTAGGTAAGGCTAGGAGGATGTTAGGGTGTATTAGTAGGGGTATCACAAGTTGTAAGAGGGAGGTAATAATCCCTCTTTTCAAGACACTGGTTAGGCCCCATCTGAAATACTGCATGCAGTACTGGATGCCACACCATCACAAGGACGTTAACCAAATTGAGGCAGTCCAGAGAAGGGCAACCAAAATGGTGCAGGGACTGCATCAGAAGACATATGAGGACAGATTAATGGAGCTCAATATGTATACCCTAGAGCAAAGGAGGGAGAGAAGTGATATGATTGAAACATTCAAACACCTTAAGGGCATTAACAAGGTGAGTCTAACATGTTTAAATATAAGAAAAATAGCAGGACAAGAGGACACAGCATGAGATTAGAGGGAGGCCAATTAAGGGGGAATGTGAAGAAATTATTTTTCACAGAAAGAGTGGTGGATGCATGGAACAGCCTACCTCAGGAAGTGGTGGCTATGAATACAGTGCAGGGCTTCAAACAGGCATGGGATAGGCATAAAGGAGCAATACAGATGAGTATGAATAGATAGGCCACTCACAGAGCAAAGGTTGATGGCACATTTATAAGGTAGAAAAAGAAATGGGCAGACTGGATGGGCCTTGCGGTCCTTATCTGCCATCAACCTCTATGTTTCTATAAGCACTTAAGGTATTGCTTTTATTATGCATTCTATGGTCACTTTAATAGTTAAAGTAAAGCATTATTCCGGTACTGCTGTCAAATGCAAACGTAGGCCGCCAAAATGTATAATTCATTATAGTTATCTTTAAATACTTCTTGTACATAACTTAAGACTGTGCCACAGTAACATCAATTAGGGTGAAGTGCACAATATCATTGAATAACTTTTACAGTCCTCTCAGACTTCATGACCACCACCTCTGGCTCTGGTCAGCTCATGGAGCCCAAGGAGTATATAAAAATCAAACCTTTGAACTTAAACTAGATAATAGATTTCCACACAGTTTAGTAACTGTAGTTATTTGGACTTGGTCCGTCCACCAACCACTGCCATACATTTACCCAGCATTGGGCAAGTTACTTTTCTATTACTTTCTATTACTTTTTGGAAACTTGTTCCAGGAAGCTCTGTGCAGTCACTAGCAAGGATGGAGAAGTACTAGAAAAAGTAATACACCTTACAGTTACTTATTTCTTTTTCTACAAAAACAATACAAAAATAATAAATAACTATAACAGATTACATTTATTTGAGAGTAATAGGTTAGTTACTAGTTAATTTCAAATAACTGTAATCAGTTACAGTTATGTATTACTTTTGAATAAAAAGAGATAAGTTTTTGTAACTGTAAGGTGTATTACCTTTTTCTAGTACTTCTCCATCCTTGCTAGTGACTGCACAGAGCTTCCTGGAACAAGTTTCCAAAGGTAATAGAAAGTAATGGAAAAAGTAACTTACCCAACACTGCATTTACCACAATAAATGAAATCCACCACACACACACAAACACACACACACACATGCACACACACATACACACACATGCACACACACACACACACACACACACACACACACACCTAACCCCCACAATAAACAAAGTCAACCCCCCAAAAAGTACCTGGTTGAGCTGATGGTCTCTTCACTGTCTGAGACTGGTAATACGGTCAGAAGTACTGGTCACCATCTGCAAAGTTCCTGGCTGGCACAGGGCAGGCTGCAGCACAGAGTCACACAAGCGGCAGCAAAAAAACCTGTACCGGAACAGAACGGTGCCACCGATGAAAATCACAGAACTGGCTGCTTGGCAGCGTCACCCCAAAATTCTGCTAGGCAATGAAAGGCTCAGGCTCAGATGGATCGACTGGACTGTTGTGTAGGCAGCAAGGTGCTGGCTGGTTGGCGGCAAAGCTCTCAGGTGACTGGCGCTCTGCTCAAGGCTCCCCTTGGCCCTTGCTAGATAGTGGTACCAGAGCTCAGCAAAGCACTACAGTCTCTCCTCTTGGCCCCGACTGAGTCGACTCCAATGATCTATCCCCCCGCCCGTCTTGGACTGGTGGACCTGGTGGCAAAGCTACCCATCTGTTGGCTCCTCCTCGACTTGCTCCTCCAGGCAGTCAGTAACTGGCAGTGACTGCAGGATGTAGCCAGGAATTTCAGATGTATACACCAAGTTGACACATTGCTACTCCCCCCCATTGTCCGTGCCCTGCTACACCATTCGCCCAACACAAGCATCATTTACACTGTAGCATGTGCTATAAATTGGGCATATACCATAAATATGACATGTAAAGATGTAACACGCATGATCCCATTCCTAGACAGCAAGAAGGCCTTTCAATAACCAGTGTCAGACAAACAAACTGGCTTTTAGTTACGATGTTTCATTGGGACAAACCGCTGTACTACATCAAGGTAGCCAGTCCCACAGAGGTTCATTCATACAGACACAGACTATGCTAGCCACAAGTGTCAGACTAAGACTTGCTTTTAGTTACAATGTCGCATTGTGACAAAGCCTCTGTACCACATTAAGGTAGCCAATCACACAGAGGTCCATTCACCCAGACACACCCACCCCAGACACACACCCGACACACACGACACCCACCACAGACACACAAACTCACTCAATGCCCAACGCCCACCCACACACCAGGCATACCCCCACACAACACCCAAACCCACCCACCCACAAGACACACCCCCACACAACGCCAAACACCAATCCACCAAACACACACCCACACAACACCCAACACCCACCCACCACACACACACCCACACAGCACCCAACACCCACCACCCACTCACCAGACACACACCCACACAACACCCAACACTCACCTACACACCACACCCATACACACACACTACACACACACACACACTCACACACACACATACACACACACATATGCACGCACCCCCCACAGACACACACCCCAACACACCCCCACACACACACGCACACCCCCCCCACACACACACGCACATGCACATACACCCCACACACACCCCACACTGCTGTAACTCCCTGCTGCTTTACATCCACACAGAGTCCTCCCAGACTCACACCCACTCAGGTGCCATACAAGTTTTAACTTATTTAGACATGACAGAAAAAACTCAAGTTCACCGTAGGTCATGGGGGGGGGGGGTAGCATTTAAAACTAAAGCTAATCTACTGGTCAAAACGTCAAAATAAAGAAAATCAATTGTTTTTACCTGAATGATCCGAAGTTCTTTGCAGGTCAGGGGCAACATTTTTATTACTAAAGGTAGTGCCAGTGGTGGTAACAAACAGCAAGAAGCTAAGTTACTGCAGCCAGTCAGTGTATAATAACAGTACCCGATGTCTTGAAGGATTCCGTGGTGGGAAAAAGTCAGAACACAGAAGCTGCTGCACTTATTTCCAGTGGCTGAGCAAGACAGTAGGACCAGGGGCAACAATAGAAATTTCTGGGCCCGGGACACACCTTCAGGACTGGGACCCCTTCACCCTCCCATCCCCTTGTTACACATATGTAAATCAATAAATGAGTAAATTTATATTTAAATAAATAATGTGCTGTCACACCCCTTTAGGTAGAGGAACTAGACACAGCTGCTGGCTAGGTGGGTAGCCTTGGCCCTAAGGCGCTTAGTAGCCCACTTTAGAATGACTCAGAATCAGATAGGTGCTTGTAGACAGCTGCTAGTTGCTACTATTGCTAGTGATAGTATAGCTTAGCTAGGTGGTGCCGTGGTATCAAATGGTGGTAGCCTTAGGCTAGGAAGGAAGGTCAGGTAGACATACAGCAAGGGACTGAAAAGGAGGAGGTACACTAAGACACTTACTCAACTAAGTGTGAGTTGAGTGAGTTAAGTGTATTT
Organism: Neoceratodus forsteri; assembly: GCA_016271365.2. Taxonomy (NCBI): domain Eukaryota; kingdom Metazoa; phylum Chordata; order Ceratodontiformes; family Ceratodontidae; genus Neoceratodus; species Neoceratodus forsteri. The sequence goes on along the minus strand of CM028132.1, from coordinate 163,018,739 downwards.
ATTGTATCAGCAGTTTAGCCCCCGGCCCCCCACCTTATTAAACTACTAATTACAGTTACAGACTAGTATAAACTGTTACTTACCCGTCCAGGCTCCGGCTCCAGTTCCACGTTCCGTCTGTACACCACAGCATCAAACTGGACTGCCGAGGCAAATTGGTATAGCCCAGACCCTAGGGCCAGCTACCCCCACCCCTGCTGCAGCCCCCCAAGAATGAGTATGAGGAATCCATTTCCACTACAGCAATGGCCTCCTTGTCGTCCATAGTCCACCACCACCAGTTCTGATTTAAAAGATTCAGACAGGTACGGTCAGTCCTAGGGTTGCCAACACTGGATATTAAAAAATAAGGGACAGGATCCCCAACCCCTTGCCCTGCCCCTTGCCCACCCTAGCCCCCCACCCCGAAACTATGCAGTGCCAGCCTGCTAGAAACCTTGGAGCAATAGCCCCGTATTCAAGGAGTCACTTCAGAAAAACTTGAGAAAATTATATATTGCCAAAAAGTAGAAATTTATTGGTAAACCCTCAGGAGGGCAACTGAACAAGCCCTAAATCCCAGTGCTTCATTTCTCAAATAGTCTTCATCAGGGGGCATGTCCTGTTTGGGCCCAAACTTTTAATATTTAATCTAAGGAAAGCCATAGGCCTGAGATTGTTTTTTTTTCCTACAAGCTGTAGTAGATAGACCTTCCTTAAGGGCCAAATTTCAGCATTTGCACTGTTTAGCCTCCTGGATGGCTCCTCACTTGGAAGGAACAACCTACAGTACTCAATCAGACCAAATTAAGAACATTTCAGAACTGACAAGTGGCTGGCCCGCCGGTGCGACGGTTGGATTTCTGCTTGCAGCGCCAGCGACCTGTGTTCGGGAATGGACTCGGGTCGCTGGACGTACGGCAGTTAGGAGAAGGATGAAGCATCCCATGGACTGCTCTCCTTCTCTGGGGGGAGGGTGGGGGCACCGTCCGGCGCTTGACAGACCTCTGGTGGAGGCTGGGGGTACCGCAGCGACCGGCGCTCAGCAGCACTTCGGAGGCAGGGCGGACACAGGTCGTCATTGCACATTCTCACCTTCTGTGCAACAAAGCAAGGAGAGAAAAACCACTCCTGCACCCGATGGCACAGTGAAACCCACTCTGGCTGCATTAGGTGCTCAGGCCGACTCCTGCCTCTCCCAAGTTCACAGCACCCTTGGTCAAAGTGCCATGACCCCGCCCTGGGGGGAAAGCCAGGGGGTTCAAGGGAGGACGGTTTGAATATGAGTTGCCACAGCTGGAGTCCATGACTGGGCTGATGGTCTTGGCATGGGAATGCAGGGGGTAAAAATTGTAATTGGGAAAAAAAAAAGAAAAAAGAAAAGAACTGAAGTGACAAGATTAGATCTCAGATCAGTTGCATCACTGCACGCACCCTCCACACCCCTGCCCTTACCAGGGCCGACCAGCCAGGGAGCCCAGCCCAGCCTGGCACTCTGGCAGCACTACACCAGCCATGCCTATGATCTCCTCTCAACACTGTCATACTAAATGTGTTTTTTAACTTATTTTTCTGCAGCTGTGATGTCTGTGAGCACTTACTTTTTTGCCAGAGTAGTGGTCTGTAGTGTAGTCCTGGCTGGTTCTGAATTCTCTCCTTGGCTCCTTTCTGCCTTTAAACATCCGCTGACAGTTTGTGGCATTGTGCACTAGTGGCAGCTGGCTGGACCAGGCCCTGGGAAGCTCCAGACCCCCCAACTCAGTAAGGGTCAGTCATGGTCTGATGATCTATTCAATGTGAAAAAAATTAAAGCAAAAATCAGTCAACAAGCAACTTCAAGTGAGTCCCGATGAGCCACGCCTTCTCTGTCTTCCACAAACCAACTCCTTCTAGATCTTCAAGAAAAACATTTATCAGCTTGTGCGACGTCATGTGGCATGACTGTGGCCCAAATTATGACCTGACCTCTGACCTGCCTGCCTGACTTGAGTGACTTCCAACCTGACCTGGGCTGTTGCTGTGACACTGATCTGTCACCTACCAGTGGTGACCCCTGGGCTGGCTGGCATGTTATTCGACTCCTTGGAATCCGATTCCAGGAAGTCATCAAGCATAGGATGAGCTGAATAGTCAGGAGACTGCTGGCTGGCTGGCTGCTGCAGTTCTGTGGTAGAGCCAAGGACGAGAAGGAGCGGGCCAACGGAGTGAGCCAGAGGGCTGTAGACTAGCCTGCTTGCCTAGTGGAACTTTTAGGAAGCAGCGAGAAGCCATTGGGTGATGGTGATGGGCCATGGGGAGATGTGTGAGGTCAAAGATGTGTGGAGGGACTAGGAGCCTAGCTCGGGGGAAGGTGGGTATGGCGTGCTCAGCCGCTCAGCATCTCAGCCTGCTGTGTGAGCTATTCCGGAGGGGGGTGGGCTGCAATATTCAGATGGCTGGGCCCCCCTGAACCACCTGGCCCAGGACAGTTGTCCCAGCTGCCCCCCCCACCACCGTTGACGCTCCTGAGTAGTACATTTTCTCTCCAGTGTTCACTGTTCTGAGTCTTGACGTGACAATGACCAAATGTAGTGGGCCAGGTGAGCTGAGTGACTGGAACGGAGTACGGCGGAACAGCGTGCAATCGATTTCCACACCAGACTTGGACTTGCTGCACAAGAAAAAACAAACATTAAGAGCACAATTACTTTTTTTTACAGAGAGCGAGTCACAGCTTCTCCTGACCGACCACAGATGCTGGCAAGCTCGCTGCCTCCTCCGCTTAGGCTCAGTCAGTCCACCAGCTGTTCCCATTCCCAGCTGCATCAAATTCATGGCCACGCTGCTCTCTTCTTCTGCTGTGGCCTGCACCGGGCTTCTTCTCACTCTCTTCCAGTACACTCTGAAGACGCAGTGGCTTCTTTCCCAAAGCCTGTAGTCCTGCTAGGCAGAAAGGCTGGCTCTGCTCTCGGCTCCTGCTACTCTCTAGTTGGTCTGCTGCACGCTGTGGCATGCCAGGCATATAGGTGGCTATGCCCTGCAATGACAGAGCACTCCCTCATTGCGGTGGTGATTTTCTTTCAAGTTGGTAGCATGCTTCTCAAATGCTGTCATAGACAGCATGCTCATTCATTGCTGCCACAGAAACAAGCCCACAAAAGCACTGGTGGCATTGGCCACAACACTGCTGCATCTCCAGAACCTGCTACTCCAGCAAGCTGGCACAAAATGTTTCTTGCGCATGCACACAAGCAAACATAAAAAGGGGACAAGACCTTCTATAAATACATTAGTGAGAAGAGAAGGACTGGGGGGAGATTGCAAGGTTGAAAGAGGAGGGAGTGGAAGTGGACCGGGATAAATTATCTGTTCTGAATAAATATTTCTGTTCAGTTTTAACCGAGGAAGAGGAAAGGGAGGGACCACAGCTAAGAATCAGGATGGGAAGGGAGGTGGACAACAGCCAGTTCAAAGAGGAGAGAGTCCTAAAAGAACTGACAAAACTAAAGATGGATAAGGCAATGGGACTAGATGTGATACACCCTAGAATATTAAAGGAGTTGGGGGTGGTATTGGCAGCACCACTGGCAGCCCTATTCAAGAAGTCTCTGGAGATGGGAGTGATTCCAGAGGACTGGAGAAGAGCTGATGTAATCCCTCTCCATGAAAGTAGGAGTAGGGAGGAGGCTGGTAACTATAGACCTGTCAGCCTGACCTCAGTGGTGGGTAAAGTTATGGAATCTTTGCTAAAGGAGAGGATAGTAAAGCACCTTCAATCAAATGGAGCACAGGATCTGAGGCAGGACAGATTCACAGCAGGAATGTCATGTCAAACTAATCTGATTGATTTCTTTAACTGGATCACTAGGGAAGTGGAGTGGAGGAGCGGTGGATGTGGCCTACCTTGACTTCAGCAAGGCGTTCAACACCATTCTGCATAAAAGGCTTGTGAACAAGCTGAGCAGCCTGGGATTGGGACACAAGGTGGTGAACTGGGTTGGAAATCCGTTGAAGATTAGAATGCAGAGAGTGGTGGTAAATGGGGCTAAAACCAAAGTAAGGATGGTGACCAGCAGGGTGCCATAGGGTTCTGTTCTTGGGCCAGTACTGTTTAATATCTACATTAGCAACATTGCAGAGGGGCTGAAGGGGAAGGTGTGCCTATTTGCAGATGACACAAAGATCGGCAATAGGGTAGACAGCCTAGGAGGCGTGGAGAAAATGAGACGGGACCTAGCTAAAATGGAAGAATGGTCCAGGGTGTGGCAACTAGGATTCAATGCAAAGAAGTGCAAAATCATGCACTTGGGGTGCAGGAACCCAGGGGAGGATTACATGATGAGTAGGGAGATATTATTGGCCACAAAACAGGAAATAGATCTGGGGGTCATCATATCTGATGACCTAAAGTTGTCCAAACAATGTACCAAGGTGGTGGGGAAAGCCAGTGGGATGCTGGGGTGCATAGGGAGAGGTATTACCAGCAGAAGAAAAGAGGTCATAATACCACTGTACAGGTCATTGGTGAGACCTCATTTGGAATACTGCATCCAATTCTGGAGACCGCATCTCCAGAAGGGCATAGACAGGGTGGAGGCTGTTCAAAGAAGGACAACAAAAATGGTACCAACCAAGAGAACCTCTCAGCTCTCCCCTCAGAAAGTACAACTCGGCCTGCAGACTGCTGTGTGCTTTAAAAGGTATACATTTATTACACTCTAAATATACAACACACTTCAGAGACATTTGTTAGCTGGATCAGAGGGAAATGAGTGAAGTTTTATTTGTGTGGGGAAATCTCTAGTATGTGGTTTACTGACATATAAGGACTTGAGTGGGTTTAACTACTTATTAATTGTGTTATACACATGAGGGGAGAGTAGAAAGGTGAATTATTGGATTAGTTAGTTCCAATTTGGATTCTAATCAATTTGGAATTGTACCAATAGAGATCTGAACATTATTAGGCCCTGAAGGTATTTATGCGAATGGAACTTTGCACACATTAGTTCTTGATAGAGCTCCTTTTTCAGGGGTGACACCTTTTTAACTAATGTCTCTGAAGTGTGCTGTATATTTAAAGTGCAATAAATTTATACCTTTTTAAAACACATAGTAGTCTGCAGTCCGAGTTGTATTTTCTAAGGGGAGAGTTGGAAGGTTATCTTGGTTGGTGTTATTGATTTAACTGAATGCAACTGCAGCAGATGGGTGACCTCTTCTTGCTTGTCAACAAAAATGGTGCAGGGTATGCACCAAAAGCCATACAAGGAGAGACTGGAGGAACTCAATATGTATACCCTGGAGGAGAGGAGGGAGAGGGAAGACTTGATAGAGACCTTCAAGTGTTTCAAGGGGATTAATAAGGTACAGGAGACAGCATCTTTCAGAAGAGAAGATGCTCTAAAACAGCAAGCAGGCATGACATGAGACGGGAAGGGGGGAGACTACGGGGCAACATAAGAAAGTACTTTTTCATGGAAAGGGTAGTGGATGCTTGGAATGGCCTGCCCCAGGAGGTGTGGGAGCAAGCACAGTGGAGGAATTTAAACATGCATGGGATAGGCATAAGATAACCCTATGGAGGAAGGAGAGGCTACAGCCAATGGCTAAAACCAATGACTAGGGTCAGCGACAGCTTATTAAAGATAGGGTATACAGGCAGACTATATGGGCATAGCAGTCCTTATCTGCCATCAATTTTCTATGTGTCTATGTTTCTAAAGTTGGAGCCTTAATATCAAGGTAAGTCACAAAAACCAGCAAACATTTATAGTGCCAGACAGAGAACCAATAATTCAGACCCCCCCCACCACATGGTCTCAAAATGGCTGTACGCCAAGCACCAAACAGAGGAGTCTTCAGCATCCAGACATGGTAAAGTCATGCAGTGGTGGATTTAAGGTCTTAGGCCTTAATAAAAAGTAAGCCACAAAAACAAGCAAACATTTAAAGTGCCAGACAGCAAAACAATGATTCGTAGTCCCCCCACCACATGGTCTCAAAATGGCTGTATGCTGAGCATCAAAAAAAGTGGTGTTCAGCATCCACCTATGGTAAAGCTGTATGTAGTACCTCAGAGTTGGGGCCAAAAACAGAAAAAGAGAAAAAGGTGCCCCAGTATGTTGTGTTTGGTGGACGAAAATAAGTACCTTAAACACACAAGGGTCTTGGTAGTAAGAAAACCAAGCCACACTGAAATCTAGGCCTTCTCATTTTACTTCCATTCAGCAGCACATACAAGAGAAGACTGACTCAAACACAGGCACACTTACAGGAAGTGCACATTCTCTTAAAGCTGTACTGTCTCTAACATTTCTTAAAGCTATACTACACATAACAATCCCTCCTAACTTAGCTAGGAAATACTTAAAATTAATAATTCAGCAGTAATATGAAACTATTACAGTTATTACTGCAATGTCCCTTTTAGTTACTCTATGTTATTAGGCTATATCCCTACAAGTCCATTCTCTTTGGTGGACGTCTTATATGTCCTGACCGACGTAGTGGGACTAGAGGCTGTTGCACTGGAATCTGAGTAGCATCAACCATATCTTGTCTCAAATGCTGTGGTTCCACTATCTCTTCCTGTTCTTGTTCTGGCACAAATAATGCTGGATAACTACCCTGACTCTGGGTATCCCTTTTTTGTTCTGTCTCAGTTCTAGTACATAATTGGTTCACGTTTTTTCACTTTCCTCTGGTTAGTCAGTTGAACACTATAGACAACATTTCCAAACTTTTTTCCACCACACCTTCTATCCATCTCTTCAGGCCTGCATACATCCTGACCCACACAAGATCATTGGGTTTGAAGGATCTGGTCTTAGGAAGCATTTCAGTTATTGACTTGTAGCCTAGAGGGTGAAGAAGATCCATTTGAGTTAGAATCTGATGTCCAAACAACAATTCTGCAGAGGATATTCATGTGACACAATGTGAAGATGTTCAATACACCACAAGAAAGTCCAAAAGGGCTATTTGTATTGCCGTCGGTGTAGTAGGATTAGCTTTGTGCATACTCTTTAAAAGTCTGAACCAGGTGTTCTGCTTCGCCATTTGAACTTGGATGATAGGGAGTTGGGAAAATATGGTGGATACTATATTGCTGGCAAAATGCTTGGAATTCAACAGACGTGAACTGTGGTCCATTATGCGACCAGTCACTTGTGGGAAACCATGGATAGCAAAGATAGATTTCAGCATTTTGATGGTACTCTCAGTAGTTGTCGAAGACATTTGATGAATTTCTATACATTTACTATAAGCATCAGTTAAGAGTAACTACATGGAATTTAAATAGGGTCCCGTGAAATCAATATGTAATCTTTGCCAGGGTTTTCAGGTCATTCCAAATGGTGAACTGGAGCTCTTGATGGATTTCCCATCGATACAGCACAACTTTCACATCTTTGCACAAGCTGGTATATGTCTCTGTCAATGGAAGGTCACCATACATGAAGTCTGGCCAGGGATTTCATTTTAGCAATGAAAAAGAGTCAACACATTTGAGTGATATCGTTGGGGTACTATGACACACAATCCCCCATAGAGGACACCCCTCATCCATGGACAACTGCTGTCTCTTTGTATAGTAGGGTTGTAGTGCAGCCGAACAAGTAGTGCCTTGTGGCCAAGCCCCAAGCATATACTGATACACTTGTTTCAAAATTACATCTTGACTAGTCACTTTTGCAATGTTCTTGACTAGTATTGGAAGCTGATCTAACTGTTGCAGCTCCATTGCACACACACCAGTCGAGTCCTCCATATCTTTGAATTGCACTGGAAAACTATCTAGCCCCACCTGGCATACTAATGGCTCCTCTTTAAGTTCCACATCGAACTCCATTTCTCTGGATATTGGTAACCTCGACAAGGCATCCGCATTTCCATGCTGGTCCGTTGGTTGGTATGTAACCTCGAAATTATAGGCAGACAAAATTAATGCCCATCATTGAAGTCTGCTAGCATCTGTCTCTGGAATTCCTTTTCCTGGACTGAAAATTATCACTAGTGGCTTGTGATCTGTCTTCAGGTGAAATTTGCGACCTAACAATTATTGACAACATTTCTGGACTCTGAACACAATTGTTAATGCCTCTCTCTGAATCTGGGCATAATTAATTTCAACTGCAGTGAGTTTGTGTGAAGCATGGGCTATCAGCTTCTCCACTCCTTCTGGATCTGTATGGAAAAGGACAGCTCCTATATCCACAGGACTAGCATCACAGGCCAATGTGATAGGGAAGTTAGGGTCATAATGAATTAAATTATTCACATCAGTTAGACAGAGCTTGATGGCTTGAATTGCATTACTGTGGCCCCTGGTCCACTTCCACGGAGTACCCTTATGCAACAGTTCATTTAGGATAGCACATTTAGTGGCTAAGACAGGTATGAAACAGTCATAGTAGCGCACCATACCCAAGAATGAGCACAACTCTGAAACATTGTGCGGTTCAGGCATGTGCACAATGGCTTCCACCTTTTCATCATTCAGATGAATTCCATCTTTGTCAATAGTGTGACCTAAGTACCTGGCACTTGGTTGTCAAAACTGGCATTTTTCTCTCCTAAGTCTGAATCCACTCTGTTGCAATCTCTCTAAAGTATTTTGTAAGTTAAATGAATGTTCTACTTCTGTCTTGCCTGTGACAATGATGTCATCCAAATAACAAGCACCACCTGCTATATCACCCACCATTTGCTCAATCTATTTTTGAAAAATAGCAGGTGCAGAATGGTTCCACGTCTTTTCTTCGCATACAAAATCAGAGCGGTAAATATTAGCATGATTACTTGCGCATATTCATTTTGCACGTATTAACTTTACAGCACGGTGTCTAATAGCGTAAAACACTTTGTTCCTTCCTCACCCAGACAAGTTGAGTGCCTGGTTTGTTTTGTTTCAATGTCTTGAGTTTGACCAGTTGCACCCCAGCTGTGTGCGAGCTCTTTTGTGTTTTCACATGAGCATATGCAGCAGTCTGACACAGAAGATGCCACACACTGTTCCAGTCCCAACTTCTAAAGGTGAGGCACTTGTGGCAAATTCCATCCATCCACTGGATGGTCAGGATGGCCTTTTCTTGACTAATATCGGGGATTAATGACATATTCTGTCACCTTCCAAGCCTCCCCACCTGTTTTGCAAGCTGCCATCCATATGGTTGGAGGAAAACAATGCTCAACCAGGAGTTTGCCTAAGTCTAAAATGGTAAAAAAAGACATCACAGAACCTAAGAACAGTTTTTCCACTTTGCAAGACCAGCCTATGGATGAAGATGTGGACTTTGAGGCTTTCTCTATCGCATCATCTAAGAGCGACCAATATGGATGGGGATCTAGTGGACACCATTAAAGAGAAGAAAAGGACTCGAGAAAATTTTGTTCATTGTTATGATTTCCCTCCCTTGTTTTAACTCTGACTTCCACATCTTGTCCTTCAACGTTAATAGCATTTGTAATCCTGGATGAAGGATGGTTACTTTTGCATCTTTATATCATTCCACTGCTCAGATGATTTTTTTTGCAAGACACTAGGCTTCAGTAAATGGCTGATATTCATCAAGCTCAAAAAGCCTGGTCCTGGGGAGCACTTCTCTGGTCTTTGGGTGATGATTCGTGCCCTAGAGTGGAGATTCTTTTCAAATCTTGTTCTATTCAGATACAAAAAGTTATGGATATTGATCCTGGGAGGGCATCATTGGTGAATCTATGTGCCCCAAGCTAAAACCTAACAAATTGCTTCATTTTGCTCCTTTACATATAGCCCAGAGGCTTGTTTTAGTGGATGACTTTAATTGTACGCTCACATTGCTTACACTGTTAATGCTTATGTGCTTACATTTATTATGCGCTTGCAGAAACACTGATAATGCTGCGCTGATGCGCTTGCTCTGAAATGACGTGTTACCATGCGGAACTAAGGCCGAAACATAACCGTCTGTACTTGTACAGTCCTTGGCGTGTATCAATCACTACCAATTTCTGAGAGTCTGTAAGTTTAGAGAACCCCACAGCACCATTCAGTCTATGTAAAAGTTCCTCTAGTAAGGGTAAAGGAAATACATCTGTGCTAAGTACTGGATTAAGTGTCACCTTAAAATCTTCACATATTTGAACCTTACCACCTGGTTTAGATACCACCACAATTGGAGTGGCCCAATCTAAACTGGAACCCTTTTCCAGCACACATACACTTTTTCCAGTCTGTCCAATTTTGTCCCAACTGGTTTAAAGACCAAAGGGAGTTTCCTTGGTTTACAAAACTTAGGGACTACATTAGACTTTGTAACTAGCTTGACTTTAGCTGTTGCATAACATCCCAGACCTTTCCACATCTCTGGATACATGTGCAAAATCTCCCCAAGCTTGGTCGGGTTACTGCTTTGTGGTACCTGGACAGCAGCAAGTAGGCCAAAATCTTCTGGATCAACATGAATGTTAAGAAGAACCTGGGCATCTCTGCCCAAAATGTTGACACCCTTTTTTGAAACCAGAAAAGTTAAAGGTGTACCAGTCTTGGGAGAATCAGTCCTATGTACCATCGTGGTAAACAAGCCCAGTGGCTGAACTGATTGCCTTTCAAATGCATGTAGCAACTTATTACAAGGAAACAATGGTGGCTTATCCAGATCAGACCATGTTTGATAGTTAATAAAAGTAAATGGAGAAGCAAAGTCTACCATTAAATGCAACTGATGCCTCAGTTGTGGCAATTGAAGTAACACATAGAAAGGAGGATCATCTTTAGTCTGCATTTGTGATGCAATAGAAACCACTACACTGTCTGGGCTCTCCTAACTGACTACCATGGTTCTGCTGCTCCTGCAAACCTTTTCAATATGCCCCTGATGTTTACATGCATGACACTGAACTTCTCTGAATTTGCACTGGTCCCTGCTATGCTGAGATGACCTACATGATGCACATTTGTACTGGCCATGCAGCTTGGGTGGAGTGGTTGAATTTTTCTTTAAAAATAATGGCTTAGTCTTAGGTTTGAGCTATTTCGATTTGGGGTTTAATGCAGCTACTTGTACCTCATTTTTAGTGTCCATCTTAGCATGTGCTTCATTTTCTGCAGCCTCATACATTTGTGCCAACTGTAAAAGTTCCTCAGTAGACTTCTTGACACTTACAGAAAGTAATTGCTGAATACGACATTCATTATTTAACCCCATAACAAACTTATCAGCTAGATTAGATTCAAGATGCTCCCTCCTCCACTCACATATGAGAGTTAAGCATTTGATCTCAGCCAAATAAGATTGTAATGACTTACCTAATTTCTGTCTGTAACTGTAGAATTTATCATGTTCAGCCCTTGGAAAAGTTGTTAAACTGTACTGTGCATTCAATTTAGCCTTTAGCTCTTGATATGACAAATCCTCCGGCCGGTCCGGTGCACACAGACTGCATAAAAGTTTGAAGGTTTCACTCCCCAAGAAAGTACAAAAAGCAGCTTGAATAAGCTTATCCTGTTGTTCATCATTAGCAGCTTGTATGGCAGAATTAAGTAATAACCACTGATCAAACAGTCGGGACTATGTATCCCAGTCCGTTCCTGTAAAAATGTCAAAGCTGGCTGAAGTTGCCATGATATTGCACAGTTCCAAATTGCTTGCTTGGCTCCAATGTAGAAAGTCACAAAATGGTGTATTTCAGTAAGATGGAGCAATTAAAATGTCCACCATCCGTCGTCACCTGTTGGTTGTGTTTGGTGGCCAAAAATAAGTATCTTAAACACACAAGGGTCTTTGTAGTAAGAAAACCACACCACACTGAAATCTAGGCCTTCTCTTCTTACTTCCGTTCAGTAGCACATACAAGAGGAGACTGGCTCAAACACAGGCACACTTACAGGAAGTGCACATTCTCTTAAAGATTGTACTGTCTCTAACATTTCTTAGAGCTATGCTACACATAACACAGTAAACATAAGGTACCACAGAACTGCTCAGGTGCCCCAAGCTTTAGATACAACCATCACAAACACTTTTTTTAAATACTTTAAATAAGCCAGAAATGCTAAGCTATAATGCTTCCATGCCAGCAAGTGGCATATGTATATAAAGTGGTTCAGGATGGAATGCCAGGCTGGGGAGATGGAATGCCATGCTAGGTAGCACATGCCCAGCATTCCAGAACCAGAATTGGAACCCAGAGTGTTGTTTTTTTAAAAAAAATCATAAATTGTTACAGTGTGAATCATGGTGGCTGTGGAGGAGAGAGGAAACAGAAAGCATAGAGGGACCATAGAGCTTACCTGTAGGGTTGAAGCTGTCCCTGGGAGCTTGTCTGTGTGCCTCTCTTGCTTTCGGTCCCTGATCCTGCCAGCCTCCAGTCTGTGAAGCAGCTGTGCAGTTCAAAGTGTCATTGGGTCACCTTGTAAGAAGAGAAGAGCATCCTGTTCAGCATGTTGGGCTCGGAGCCCCGGGTTATTACTTTTTATATTTAAAGTACAGTTTCCTGTGCCCCGGAGGTGGCGGTAGCAGTGCCTCATCGCACAGTGAGACAGTCGCAGAGCGATCGAGCCACTAGGAACTCACAAAGTCCCCAGATGTCTTGTGCCCACCTGCAAGAAAAGCCCTCCTACTGTCAGCAAACCTCCCACCTCCTGATCCAGTATCCCTGTGTGCTTCACCCTGGGCCGGGGTGGTGAGTCGGTGGCAGCACCAGGAGCTAGGAGCTGACTGTCTAAATATTTTTTTTAAGCAAAAGTTATTTATTTTGCAGTGCAGTTGGCACTGCATAGGAATGGCCGAGAGCCATGGGGAAGGCCAGAGGGCTGTATGTATTTAAATAGATTAATATTCATCTGGGTTTAGCGACACCCAGTGGAGGAGCCTGGTAGGCTTTGTAGGGAGACATTATAAATATTAATAAAGGGAAGTCCCGGAGGTGAAGTGAAGGTGGGGCAAGGGCAGAAAAGACCCTGACTATGGCCCAGAGATTTAAAGGGGCCCAGCCAGGAAAGGCACATAGATTTAAAAGGGGCCTAGAGGAGAGAGGCCCAGGTCTTAATAAAGCCTAATCTGGGGTCCAGCATTTAAGGACGCCTAGTCTTCAGGCCCAAGTTAAAAAGGGGCAACAGGCCCGAATGTCTATTTAAAAGGGCAAGTTATGCCCACTGCTATTTAAAAGGGCAAGTTAGGCCTACTGCTATTTAAAAGGGCAAGTCAGGCCCACTGCTATTTAAAAGGCAAATCAGGCCCACAGTCACTTAAAGGGGCAACTCAAGTCCTAAGGTCCACAGCTAGCCATTTAGGCCCACAGATGTTACAGGGGCCCTGTAGCATAATCAATCCCAGGAGTTATAGGAGCCTAGTGAGCCATTCCAGTCCACAAGTGTTAAAGGGGCCTGATCAGACATTTGGGTTCATAGCATTTTGAAATAGCCTAGTCCCAACTGCAGAGTACCCACAGTAACAGGAGAACCTGATTTAGCTAGAGGGACCCCATTGTAGTTAGGTCCACTGAATGCCAGGGCTCACCCTGAAGAATAAAAGTGCCTGTTTATTTACTGTGGACCGGACACTGAGACTGTGCAGTTGACCACTACAGTAGGGACTGTGACATTTATTGCATTGCTATCATTCCTATGAATGGTAGAAGTGCTAGAACTCCCCGTGTATTGCTTTGTTCCAGCATTTCAGTGTCAGAAAAGTATTTGAATCAGTCATCAGCAATTCTCCAGAGTCACTTCTCCAACATGTATCCAGATCAGTCTTCATCAATTCTTCAGAAAGCATCTTCCAGTGCATCTCAGAAGCAGCCAGCAGCAACATTCTCTTGAGAACCATGCTGTAGTCATCTCAGTTGCAATGTCCTGTGTATTATTTTCCTCTCTCAAGTTCCCAGTGTACAGCCTGGCCCAGTGCAAAGTCTGCCGTCCATTTTCTTGTTTTGTCGTCCACACCAAAGTGCCATCTAGATCTTCTGTTCCAGTACCTTGAGTCATCGTCCTGTTTAATATTTTGCATCAGTTCTTGGTTCATCCGGCCTTGGTGCCCAGAACCCTAGTGTTCTCTCACATTACACAGACTTCCTTCTCCCAGCATCTTCTTCATTTCCCAGCAGTCTAGAAGTGGTCTGTGGCCAATTGTTCAGCATCTTCTTTATCTCCCAGCAGTCCAGAAGAGGGCTGTGGCAGGGTGTTCTGCATCTTCTTCATTTACCTGCAGTTCAGAAGTAGGCTGTGGCTGATTGTTCAGCGCTTCTTCTTCTTCCGGCAGTCCAGAAGTGGGCTATGGTTGGGTCTGTTGTGTTTCAATTCCGGTGGCCCTCAGTGGGTTTACTGCTGAGGAAATCTTTGTGTTGTTCCTAAATTCCAGCAACCCTAGAGAGGTGGAGTGTGGCTGAGAAACTCATGACCTGTTCAAAATCTTTTCTGCATTCCCGTAGTTTTTAACTCATTCTAGCCAGTCAGCCAAGTTGTTCCTCTTGAGTTTCCATATCCTGCATCCCAGTTTCTTCTCGACAACAGAGAAAGCTCAACCATGCATGAAGTGCCTTTTTATGATATATGTAGAGTCTTGTAGTGATATGCTGTAGTGTTTCTTAGACTGGAGTACTCCAGGTAATAGGCCCTAGGCAGAGGTGCACCTCAGGGTATTATTAGAGACTGCATAGTGATTCACTGATCTTAGAGGATAGAATGCTTTTAAAGCAGAGCTGTTACAGTAGATTACTGAAAGTGTGCATAGAGCCACCCTTGTACAGGCTATAGTAGATAGAATGCTCTTAAAGTGGAGCTGTTGCAGTCGTTTGAATTAGACTTCTCCTCGTACAGGAGATTAGGTATAAGAGTTCCCTGTGACTATGTTCCCTTTCTCTGTTGGTATGAATAAAAGCCTGTTAGGCATTTGGAATCTATTTCTGAGTCCTGCCTCTTTTTGTCAGGTGCCAACATCCACCTCCTTCGGACCTGTGTTAGTAATCTGTGTGCAAGTTACTGGTGTCATCACAACACAGTTGCTTTATTTACCTTTCCATATTTCTGTGGAGACCCAGCACACGTTAACATCCATTTTACTACCATCAGGTTACCACACATACGGTGGTGGATTCAAGGTCCTAGGCCTTAATAACAAAGTAAGCCACAAAAAACAAGCAAACATTTACAGTGCCAGAGAATGAAATAATGATTCAGAGCCCCACGACCACCTGCACCACCACATGGTCTCAACATGGCTGAATGTCGAGCACCAAACAAAGGGGTGTTCAGTATCCAGCCATTTTAAGACCATGCAATGCAGAGTTTTAAGTCTATGATATCACCCAGCAAAAAAAAAGACAAAATATTGCAAACACAATAAAATTCATGATTTGGAGCCCAAAAGTATCCTCTGGCACCACCACATAGTCTCAAAATGGCTGATTGTCGAGCACCAAACAAAGGAATGTTCAGCATCCAGCCATGTTATGACCATGCAGTGTAGAGTTTCACATCCACAACATTATCCAGCAAAACAGACAACATATTGCAAACACATTAAAATGTCATGATTTGAAGCCCAAACGTACCCCCTACCCCACCACCATACACTGTGTGGTCTCAGAATGGCTGAACATCGAGCACCAAACAAAGGGGTGTTCAGTATCCATGCATGTTAACACCATGAGGTGTGTGGTGGCATCCTCTAAAGAAATCCTGTGTCTCCCACACACACACAATAGTACCCTCCATATCCCAGCATATTGGGTAAATTGTTAAAGTCAGTGAAATTCAGACATCATTCTTAGACTTAGGGGCATCTAAAAACTGTTTGAATAGCTTAAGTTATTATGCTCTGTAGTAATTATAAAGTGAATCATCTTTCCGCTATATTGCTGGAAACAATATAAATCATTCAAACTAGTCCCTATTGTACCACAATAAGCTGCATAATTAGCTGCATTTGTGTTTCTTTGCAGTAAAGACACATTAACAGAAAATATGCACAGTAAAAGAAAACATGCCTCCTAGACACCATGTCACTTGGTTCTGAATGTACAAATACACCTCCAGATGTGACATCCAAAAATAGCATATGGCATTTTAAAATACTCCCTAAGCAGTGTCAGTAAAAATTTCCCCGGCGGACTCACACCCACAATAGTACAGAAATTGTGGTCCCCCACAAAGCCTTTAAAGGTGTGTGCTTACCTTTGAAGAATCCCTTGGGTGTTCAGAGCATACTTATTTAAGTTGGGCTTCTGAGTGCAGCGGTGGCATGATAGGTGGAAAAGAAGCAAGATGTCTCAAGACCAGGAAATCTCATGGGGGCACAGTTGTGATTCTAGCGGGCCGGGGGGGAGCTGAATGTACATCTGGGAACTGTGGACACGACTGGGGATTGTGTGCAAAGAGCAAACACAGCTCCAAAAGCAAGTACCTGCCAAATATTTTATGAGTGCTTGGGGTACATGGGCATTAGAGGCAAAAGGGAGGCATACTAAGCAGAATAATAATACATTGCTGACCAGAAATGTGGGGCCATGTTCTGAATGCAACAATATCAGGCACCAGCTGTTGCAGTCAAAACATGCTATTGAGGTACATAAATATAATAAAGGGCTGGAAAAAATGCATAATTTTTGGTGAAAAAGCAACATGGAACAAAAGAGTGAAGCAAATAAATCTTAATTTAAACAGAATGTATTAATACATGCTCAAAACACACATTGCTAACCCCTATGGCATTTCATGTTACATTTTGATTGCTGAAAATTGTTACAAATAGTGGGATGGACAATAAAAATAATAAAATTACTAGCAGCTAGGGACAACAGTTTTATAATATGCATCTATTTTTATTTATTTATTTAGTTTTTGATAACTGGGAAGGAGGACTGGACAATTTTTTGCCTATTTTCAGCCTAGTCCGGGGATACAGATGGCTGCCAACATGAAACTGAACCAGATTTTAAGCTGTTTGGTGGTATTTTTAGTGAATTGGGGAAATTTGGAGACTTCCAGTGACGTCACAGAGCTGAAGCAAGCTTAAATCTTGAGGCTCCCAAGCCAGCTGACTTATAAAACCTCCTACAACTCTCTTTTTCATCTTTTAAAATGTCACAAAGTTCAGGAGGAACACCCTTTACAAACAACAGAGGTAGAAATCAACCCGATGGTAAAGGTAAACCTAGGGATGACACTAGATTGAAAACGGGCCTGCCAAGCAGATTGGCTTCATCGGCCAGCTCCCATGTGGCTGAATATGATACCGATGGAGAAAGTGAATAGCTGTCGTGTACTAGATTTGAAACGCTCCTACATGAAATCAAGGAATCAAGGAAGGAAAATAAGCAAGACTTCCGAGCAGTTCAGAACCAGTTGTCCACCCTAGAAAACTGTATTGGAGCAGTTGAGGAGAGGGTCTCGGAAACTGAGGACACAATAATGCAGCTCATTGACATCGTACAGACCCTACTGTATCAAACTGAAACCCTGGAAGCTAAGTGCCTCAACCTGGAGGGCCGTTCTTGGTGCGATAATTTGCATTTGTACGGACTCCCAGAAAATATAGAAACAACCCCGATGACACCTTCCATAGAGAACCTTTTGAAAGACGTTCTGGATCTCCCACCTACCCTAATGTTCCATGTGGAAAGGGCACACAGATCTTCGCAAAAGAAGCCAACCGAACTAGCTGCACGCCAACGCTCAATTGTCTTTAAACTAAACTCTTTCAGCGCTAAAGAAGAGATACTAAGATGGGCATGGGGTAAAAACGAATTCAAATATCTCACATATCGGCTGTTTCTAGATCATGACTATCCCCAAGAAATACAACAACAGAGAGTCAAGTACCTTCCTATCTTGAGAGCTGTATGGGAGAAATCAATCCATTTTCATACGCCATACCCCTCGAGACTGAGAGTATTCTGGAAGGATGGTGTGAAGATTTATTCACAGTCAAGGGAGCCCTGGAAGCACTTAAGGAGCGGAAAATCCCAATGGAAGATGGCAGGAACCAAGATGCTGAGAGGCGAGGACTGTTTTGGCAGTGAGCCACATACAGGAAGGCTTGGGGGAACAAAACAATGTCACATGCTGAAGCACTGCATAGGATCCAAATGCTGCTTAACAGAAAAGCGGGACAGGCTAGAGCAGAAACCTGAGAGGTCAACAGATCCGTACGTTTTCGTCGCTGAAATCACTCTCTTGACCCTTTCATGAGTAATGATATGCATTTTAATTATGTAAATGTTTTAGAGATGAGGAGGCCACCATTATGGGGGAAGGACCAGTACTTCCAAATATGCTGTCAACCGGGAGAACTTAACCCTATCTAATATGATGCAACCTTATGCCATATGCACATATAATGTGCACGGCATCACTAACCCCATCAAGAGGAGTAAGATTCTCCAATACATGAGGAGGGAGAGAGCTAATATTTTATTATTACAAGAAACACACCTTTCCCAAATTGAACATAAAAAATTTGAATGCTTAGGTTTTGCTTAGGTGGTGGCCTCTTCATATCAAGGGGCTAGATGGTGGGGGACCACAATAATGATCAAACAAGGGGTACACTTTGAACTCAAGGATCAGATTGTCGACAAAGAAGGGAGATATGTCTTCTTGAAGGGTTTACTAGATGTCCAGATGGTTACTCTGGCATCTGTCTATATACCTCCAGCAGCAGACTTTATATTATATAGAACTCTGCTGACCCAATTAACTGAGTGGGCAGAGGGCCAGGTGATCTACGGAGGGGACTTTAACCTGGATAGTTCAAGGGAAAGTACAGACTGTCCCTCTCAGGGTTGAACAAATAAAATAACCAGAAAAGTTTGGAAATTGTTACAGGAACAGGGGCAATTCTTACATGGCCCCTCCCGCAGACATACCTTTTACTCCCAGGCTCATGATACCTACTCCTGTCTCTATTTTTTGGTAACCCCACGGGAACAGCTAAACACAATGCAGCATATTTGGCAAGGGGACTTTTGTGTCTCAGATCATGCCTCTATTTTCTGTAGGGTTCATCCACACACCACCCAAAAGAGAACTTTTTGGAGGTTAAACTTGTCCCTCCTTAGAAATAAAGAGGTGCAGGAGTCAGTTAGGGATACAATAACCCAGGCCCTACTTGATAATGACACTCAGGAGACCACAATAGCTATGATTTTAGGATACTATTAAGGCAATAGTGAGGGGGAAATTGGTAGGAATTTCTTCTCACCGGAAGAAACAAAGGGAGTCTCGCAGACTTGCCCTAGAAGAACAGGTAAAAGCTTTAGAAGACCTCCAATGTGTTAAGCTCTGTAAATCTCAAACTCGGGAGCTTACCTGCTTAAAGAAAGAACTAAATAATATTCTAGATTATGCTATAGAACAGAAACTAGTATTTTTATGGCAAAAATACTATGATGGGGTCCTGGATCTATGAGATTAATCGCAGGCCAATTACGGGCCCAGAGAATTAAGTCCACTATTTTAAAAATAAGACACCCTATATCCAGTGATCTTAAAAATAATATTACTAGTATCTCCGAGGCCTTTCTCCAATGTTATACAGCACTCTACTCTGAAAAACCTACCCTTTCTATGAGAAAATTTGGGAGTTCCTAGCTCCCTTCGGTCTCCCCACTCTATCACAGAATCAAGACACCCAGCTGGTAGCCCCTATTTCCATCAACGATATATCAACGTCAATTGGAAGTTTAAAAACAGGGAAATGCCCAGGGTCAGTCGGTCTACCGGGGGAGTTTTATAAAACCTTTTCCAAGATTCTCATTCCATTACTGAGTAGGGTGTTTTCCTTTGTGAGTGCAGAGGAAGGAGTGATTCCTCCATCCTGGAATGAGGCCATAGTCTCAGTGATACCAAAGTTGGGCAAGGACCTCTCGTACTGTTCATCATACAGTCCCATATCAATACTGAACACGGATTATAAGATCTTTGCCTCTATATTGGCAAAGAGGATTATTCAATTTGCCCCATCCAAAATACATATTGATCAATGCAACTTTATTCCTGGACTTCAAGTCCAGGATAATGTCAGATGCACAGTATATATTATCGAGCATATTCATACCGTACCATCCCTGCAGTTTTCCTTGGACTAGATGCTGAAAAAGCATTTGATATGGTGTCATGGAACTTTTTGAGAGGGGTATTGATAGGGTTTGGCTTCTCAGTCCAGTTTGTAGATACCATTTTTAAATTTTACAGGAATCCTACTGGATATATTAGAACGAACGGTCACATCTCAGAGAAATTTCCTTTATTCAAAGGAACTAGACAGGGATGCCCCCATCCCCACTTCTTTTTGCTTTTTATATTGAACCCCTAGCCCAATATTTACACCTGACCCCCATATATTAAAGGTATTAAGATGGCAGACACAGAACAAAAGTTGGCCTTTTTTGCAGACGATATACTTGTGTATTTAACAGACCCCGATACATCTTTGTTGGCCCTTTTAAAAAAATACATGAATTTTCTAACCTTTCAGGCTTTTCATTAAACATTAACAAATCAGAAGCCCTAACATTTGAATACAACCCCCCACCCACTCTCAAAAACAATATCTGATCAGATGGGATAAAACCTGCATAAAATATTTAGGTATACAGATTACTAAAGACCCAGATCTGCTTTTTTCTCACAATTACCATCCCCTGCTAAAAAACATTAAAAAAGATTTGAGGAGATGGGATCTTCTGCCATCCTCCTTTTACACAAGGACTTTGTCCTTGAAGATCAATGCTTTATCATGATTTCTATATTTATTCCAGTGTGTCCCCTGTACCATATCACCTAAAGAACTTCTTTCCTGGCAGAAAACCTTGAACACATTCCAGTGGAACCAGAGGAGGCCACGGATAGGTGTCTTCAAACTATTCCTACCCAAGGAGATGGGGGGAAGTGACCCTACCCTCAATTCAAGACTACTGGATTTCAGCACAGATGCGTCTAGCACTGTTATGGGGCACTACAACATACCACAATGTCTGGAAGCAAATAGATTTAACCAGATTAACCCCCACCTTACTTCCAGCTTGCCTGTTCTCCCTGCCCCATCTCAAGAAGATTTTGCAAGTAATCCCACCGGCAACTACAACTATCCTGAAGGGCTGGCAATTGGGAATGAAACACAAAGCCTTCCAACAACAATTTTGGAAATAAAATTGGTTTGTGCTGACCCCCCCCCCATTTGATACACCAGTACAAAACCCATGGTACAAAAATCAGATTAAGAAGAGGTTGGAGGCACCATGGCAATTGATAAAAGGAAATGGGATTATAGATTTTGCAGAAGGCCAAAGGGCATACTCCTGGATGGAAAAAGACAGACTATATTATTATCAAATTAGAGACTATATACTTACACAAAATAGAATTAATGAGAAGAGCTCCCAGTTAAAGGAGGATAACACTCCGTTTAGACAAAGCTGGTCCTCACTCCAGGGGGAAAAGGCGATTTCTATAATATATAAGTCCCTTGTACAACAATTATTACACTCAATGGAACCGGTCCAATCTAGATGTGAAAAGGAGTTCGCACAACCAATATCTAGTAGGGATTGGCTCAGGATGTGGAGGGGCACGTGGACTACCACCTCCTCCCCTATTTGGAGGGAATTTATATGGAAGGTTATGGCGAGATTTTTTCTGGTTCCCTCAGTAGTAGCCTTAAGGAACCCAGGAACCACCCCCAGTGCTGAGAGATGTGGACAAGGGCATCACATAAACATATTTTGACTTGACACTATCTGCTTTCTGGCACCAGGTATCACTTGAAATTGATATTAGATATTCAGGGCACCCTTAAGGGGATCAATGTAATATTGGGGATCCCACTGGTGGAGGCCAAGGATAAAGCTACTTTATACCTATGGTCTATTTTTTTAGGCACCGCCTAAAAGTCCATCACTAAAAAATGGCTTCAGACATCCCCCCCACTGGTATCAGATTGGAAAGCTTTAATACTTAATATTCAGCATAATGAACAGATCTCTTTTGGTCTCCAGAGCAAGATGGAAGCTTACATTTCAAGATGGTCACGGTGGGAATTATATCAGGATCAAATTATTTAGCATATTAAAGGTCAAGTAAAGAAATATATTAAAGAGTTGATTGACCACCCCATCAGACACTGTTGATATCAATACATGGGATTTTGATTATCTACTGTGTATAATAATATATTAGATTAAGTGTTCCTCCTAGCCTCTTGGTAACCTAAAACTCTTAGACTGAGTTTCACGGAATGTATTATAATAATTCATAGGTAGATGCTCATGCTCCAATGTTAATGTCCTGCTTAAAGTTTTTAGAGTTATTATTCTGGTTTCTTTTTATGTATTAGAAAGGCTGTAGGTTGGAACAGCCAATACCTGTTCTTGTAATAATAATGCTCTTCCAGAAATAGATATAAGAAATTAAGAATCTAAATAAAGGACGTATAAAAAAAATTGAGGAAATTTGGCCAGGACACCAGGGAAATTCTCCTACTCACCAGTAGGGGAACCTCTGGCTGCAAGATGGCGGATGTCAGTCCTGGAGGAAGGAAGGAAGCTGTGAAAATGGGAGAGCAGGACCTCTCTTCTACCTCGTCTATGATAGGGGCCAAAGTGTTGAATCAGGCTGATACTGAAGGAGAAGAATCTGTTGAAATGGAACACATCCCTGATGATATACCTTTAAGAATCCAGAGAACTCTGCACAGGTACAAGACGATTGTATGGACACTGATAATGACTGTGATTTTTTGGATACTGCTGACTCTGTACAACCTGACCACACTAATGATTCAGCTGAAACCTTAGAACTGCAATGCTAGCTTGAGTCTGAAGAGCAGAAATTCAGGTTTACTAGGATGTCATTGTGGTAGAAAATTCACTGGCTGAGAGCTGACAACGCGGCTGACGCTGTCTCTCTTTTTTTTTTATAATTCATATTTTATTAGTAAATTTTTTACTAATACAGGGGACAGAAAATTACCACAAAGAGTGCTTATACACAGAATAATACATGAGCTGTCCCCATCCCCCTTCCCCCACCCCATACAGCAGCAAGGTACTCACACAAGTGGAAGGATACAATATAGTATCACAAAATAAAGAACACTGGAAATACAGACTCATTTAGCAGCTCTGACCATAATTAACATGTGAAGGGGATCCCAAGTATTCTTGTACCACTGCAACTTATTGTGGAGGCTCACTATTGCTTGCTTAGTACATAAGTTAGCCAGAATTTCATTAACCCATTCTTGATATGTTGGGTTTAATGCATCCCTCCAGTGCCAAAGCACAATTTTCTTAACTGATAATGCAATCATGGAAATATGAAACCTTCTGATGCTAACCTTGATAGAGGATAAATCCCCCAACAAACATACATCTGGAGTGAAGTATTCCTGCAAACCCAGTACGGGGTCTAGGTTATTCTGTATGGCAATCCATAATGACTTTATCTTAGGACATGACCAAAAGACGTGAAGAAGCGTACTTTCTTCTTGACATCCTCTGGTACAGGCTTCCAAACTTATAAGACCCCATTTCTTTAGTTTCACAGGGGTATAATACATGTTATGCAATATGTGAAATTGCATAAGGCGGAGTCTATCCTGAGAGACATATTTATGACAGAACTTCCATAAAGCTGGCCAATTAGGAGTATATTGAGGAAAAAAAAAAGAGACCCAGAGCCTAGTAGGGCCTTCTGGTCTCCCATATCTCCACTGATATAGGACACAATATATTTTGGAAATAGTACCTGGTGACCCCAATAAAGGGGAGAGATCCGATACAAACAGAAAATCTGGAGGACGAGGAGGGACATTACCAAATATTGTAGAGAGTAAATGTTTCAACTGGGCCACACTAAAGTAAAATGTTATGGGGATATCAAACTTGCGGATGATATTAGAAACTGAGAGCCATTCCCCTGCGTCATCCAGAAAAGTAGAAATTATCCCATCCCCGATCTGTGGCAACCATTTATGAGATATCATCTTTTTGTTTATTGAGAAAGACGGGGAATTCCAAATGGACTGGGACAAGTCCATTTCTGGGGAATACCGCAGAAATGAACAAAGCTGCATGTGAACTCAGAGGGACGTTTGGATACTAGGACAACTAACAGTGTCCGGTAGGGAGGCTATTTTTAGATAGAACAATGTCCGGAGGTCAGTGTTCTCAGATTGAATAAGGTCTAACTCAATTTTGAGCCAGACCGGTCTTAACTATTCAGGACCCGGATTAACCCACCGCAAATATTTTGCAATATGACTAGCCCAGTAATAAATTGCTAGATGGGGGATCCGCAGCCCTCCATCTAGTTTTTGAGTGGCTAGTTTTTAATATGCTAACCTGGCTTGTTTATTAGACCAGATTAAATTTATGAAAATTCCATGCATTTTATGAAACCATGATAACGGTGTAAAGGAGTTAAGAAGTAAGAGGGGATAAAATAAATGAGGAAAAACATTCATTTTAATGATATTAATGCGACCCCAAAGAGAGAGAGGGAGTTTGGGCCATGTATTGAGATCCTGAACTATCACTTATGAAAGAGGCTCCAGGTTTTCCTTAAACCAGGAGGAGGGGTTACGTGTTGAATTAGTGCCAAGATATTTGAGAAACCGTGGAGACCAACCGAGACCAAAAGATGACAAATCATTTTTAAAAACCTTATGATTAAGAGGGAAAATGGAGGATTTAGTTATATTCAACTTACAATTCGAGAGAGCACTGAACTTGGTGATTTCCCTCAACATGGTGGGAATTGAAGTTTTAGGATGAGATAAATGAAGAAGGAGATCGTCAGCATAAGCCGTGATCTTTACCACCTGATTGCCAATCGGGATACCGCTTATCTTCGGATTATTGAGACTATTTCGAATAAGGGTCTCTAAGTATAAATTAAATAAAAGGGGGGAGAGAGGGCAGCCCTGCCAAGTACCAGAAGACAAAGGAAAGGGTTTGGAGAATGCTCCTTTGCCAGAAACTCTGGCAGATGGAGTTTGATATAAGCCCCAAATCCACTCTATAAATTTAGCCGGAAAGTCATATACTTTAAGGGCCTGAAACAGGAAATTCCAATTAACATGATCAAATGCCTTCTCGGTGTCCAAGGAGACCAATCCCATGGGAAAGGCAGCATCCCTGGACACCAAGATTACGTGTGACAGGGTACGTAGCTGGTCAGCTGATGAACGTCCCCTCATAAATCCTACCTGAGACATATTAATCAGGTCAGGGAGAACTCATGTTATTCTATCAGCCAATATCTTAGAGCGAATTTTAACATCTTGATTCAATAAGGATATTGTTCTGTAGCTTTGCACTAATTCCGGATCCTTATCGGGCTTAGGGAGAAGTACAATCAGGGCCTCGAACAAATGCACATCTATTTTTGCACCAGCAAGAATGTGACAATACAACCGGTGAAGAACTGGCAATAATTGTGGTCAAAAAGTTTTATAAAATAAGGCAGAAAACCTGTCTGGACCTGGGACCTTGCCTGAGGGCAAAGCCCCAATGACCTCTGAAATTTCCTCTAGTGATATTGGTGAGGATAGAAAATTCCCCTACGATTCTGATAGAGAGAGTAGAGAGGAATCCCTCAGGTAGACCTCAAGCTCTTCTAAGGAAGGAGGGTTGTCCATATCCCTGTATAGATCCTCATAATAAGAGGCATACTCCTGCACAACCTCAGAAGGGGATACCTTCAAGGATCCATCTGCCTGGGCCCTAATTGGAGGTATAAATCTAGCTGATTCTTGCTACTTTAACCTTAAGGCTAACAGGCGGCCCGCCTTTTCCCCCTGATCGGTATAGTTTGCTTTGGTACAAATAATAGGTAATTCTACTTTTTCCCTCAATAGGTCTAAATATTTATCTTTGACAACTGAGAGCCTTCTCATATCTTCTTCCGAGGCATTAGAGGATAATCTGGTTTCCAAAGACCTAATTAGGAATAATGAAGCTAATAATTCCACCTCTCAAGTCTTTTTACTTTTTGTGGCTAAGCTAATAATGATCCCTCTCATATATGATTTGAAAGCACCCCACAAAATATCAGGAGTCGTATCCTCAGAGGAATTAGTGGAGAAAAAGAAATCAATCTGCTCCTTTATTAAGTCACAGTACTTAGTATCTTTGAGCAATTGACCATTTAATTTCCATCGGGTTTCTTTCCGGGGAATGTTAGTGAAGGCCAGCTTGGAAGTTACCAAAGAGTGATCAGATACTGGACCTGGCTGGATCGAGGCAGTCAAGATCCCTGGCAAAAGGGCCTGAGAGAGGAAAAGATAGTCAATGCGAGACTGAGTTCTGTGCACCAGTGAGTTAAAGGTATACTCCCTGTCCTTTGGGTGTAACACACGCCACACATCACACAGTCTGCATTGGTCCAGAAAGTCCCAGAGGGCCCTCTGTCCAGGCATTAAGCCCATCAATCCAGTACCAGACCTGTCTACTTCGGGATCAAGAACCAGATTGAAATCCCCGCCTATTGTTATACCAATGGGAAGCATGGGAAGAAGTATGGAAATAAGTTTCATGTAAAAGCCTGGATCATCTGCGTTAGGCCCATAAATGCTACCAAGTAAAATAGGCATAGACCAGAGACTCCCTTGAACTAGGACATATCTGCCATCCGGGTCTCTGAAAACTTGTTTGGAAATAAAGGGAATGTTTCTGTTAACTAGAATCATAACCCCACAGCTATCAGTGGACCCGAGGCATTAAACACTTGCCCAATTTGTTGCCTCCTAAACTGCAGAGATTCACTTTCCAGTAAATGAGATTCTTGCAGGAATATAATCTGAGAAGATAGTAAACTTAAGTGTTTTAACACTTGGTATTGTTTGACTCTTTTCCTTATCCCCTTCACATTCCATGTAGCAATATTTATAGTACTGGCCATTTATCCAGAAAAAGAAAAAGAACATTATATGAAATCCAGGAATTATAACAATAAGACATAAATGACCCAGTCCCCTGTTTGCTGCTGTATACCCTACCCACCCAGGTATCACCTTTCCTCCCATCCACCCCCACCCCCCATAATATTCCATCCCATTCCAACTAACAAGTAATATGACAACCCTGAACACAGTATCACCCCCAACTGTCCTGAGCAACGTTCAGCACAATACCACTTTCTTTCCTCCCCCTCCAACCTCCCACATGTGTACCCAAAAACCCCGCCTTAGAATGTAAACCTTCTTATAGAATCAATAAGCAATAACATCACTTCAAAGATAAAAATAATGTAGATGATGATAGGTGAACACTGGACTCCTGAAATCCAGAACAAAAATGGCAAGAACGAGAAATAGAGAAGAGAGCAACCCCTACTTGGGAGCAATCCAGAAACCCCGAAATCCTGAGAGAAAAAAGAGAATACACAATGTAAGACACACTCGCTGAAAATGCTCTCATAACTGCTGCCATTAATAAAATTGAAAACTTTCCCCAAAACGTATAATCACTGGTAAACTAAATGCTCCCAAGTAGTGGACCGCCATCTGTGTCCAAGCCCCCAAAGCAATCTATGTCAGATAGAAATTAATTCCAGAAACAAATAGGTAAAGGGGGGGGGGTTTGAACCATGAAAATTAGGGCAATAGCGCCCTCTAGTGATAATATCTAGAAAACATTGAAACCAAAAGGACACTCTCTCGAACCATGCCCCAATAATCTAAAATATCAAACTTGAAGGTTTTCATGATATAAACTATATCCTGTGAGACCATTGAGTGTCCCTAGAAATGAGAAACCGGAAGATGTGGTCTGTATGAATAGAAAGAGAATGCTTCCAAACCAAAACACGCCCCCCCCCAGAGAAAAAGTCCTGAGGTGCAAGGATGCTTCAAAACACTGAACACTGAGATGGAAAACACAAAAGGTCAAGACTCCGCTGAAGGTAGTCCCCTCCGTTGCAAAATTCAAGAGTCCACAAAACCAGATTAGTATTCAGTCCTCTTTTGGTATAACAACATGAAGGAATTCTTCTCCTTTCGAAAACAGGGTGGGGTAAATCTGACCAACAGATCAGGTGTCCCAAAACAAATCAGGCAGAGCAGCCTTCAGTCCCGAGAAAGCAGCTTCAGGATTCTCATATGTTAACCAGGTACCATCCACTAGTACTTGTAGTCTAGCTGGATGCCCCATTTTGAAGCGAAGGCCTGCAGCTATAATTTTTGACACAACTTAATGAAAAGCAGTGCGCTTTGCCCTGACCGACCCCGGTAAATTTTGGGCAATTCTAAGCCTGGTATTTTCCCATTTCACTTCTTGTAACTCTCTCACTTTTCCCAGAAAGTGCTGTCGCTCAAGGTAATTTAAAAAATGACAGATAATGGGATGAGGCATTGCTCCTGGGGATGGCTTAGGTCGCAAGGACCTATGCGCCCTTTCAATGATGTAGTTAGCCCCAAAGGGAGAGGGACCAGCGAACTTCTCAATCAGCTTCTGCACAAACCCCAGCATATTCAGGCCTTCTTCTCCTTCTGAAAGGCCCAAGATAACAACATTATTTCTTCAGCTACGGCCCTCCAAATCTTCCAACTTAGCTTCCAGGCTAGAGATCTTTCGCCGCATGGCTAAGAGACCGGGATCGATTTTTTCCACTTGTTTCTCAAGAGATAAGATATGGGCTGCATTATCCGAAGTTTTCATCGTGACCTCCTCAAGTTTCTTAGAAAGGGATTTAATTTCAGCTGCGATTTCTTTAATTTCTTCCTGGAAGGGTTTAAATTCTTCCAAAAATCTGCTCAGAGTTAGGGGCTCTTGCTTGGAGATCAGGTTTTGAAGCTCTGGCTTAACCACAACACTCGAGGCCCTTGATTTTTGCGGGGCCTTCTCGGGAGTGACCGGCGGCGTATGCTTCTGCAGAGGCTTTTTCATATACACCTCCATCATTTCTGACAACAAGCAAACAGGAGCCCAGGATGTTAAGAAGGTGATAATCTATAAACTTTCTGGTTTTAAGGGGAAAATAGCCACCAAAATAGCAATAATTTGTGATTAGGAGGTTGGAACTATGCAGAGGAGCTTCTACTCGGTATCCTGCATCACGTGATCCCCCAGCTGACGCTGTCCTCTTAAGAACAGCTGAGAGTTCAGAATGCTTTAAAGAAGCCGCCTTCTGCCAATGGAGGTCCTGACAATAAAGCCGCAAATACTTCGGACTGTGCTACCAAACTGACTGTGAGTACAAAATATGTTCATGCCATGGAACGTCCTGTTTTAAATACAGATTCACAACCACAGAAAAACAAGCAGAATATTTGTGCAAATAAAGAGTGGTCGGTAGACGCTGCTTTACAGGGAGCAGGTTGGGAGAAGCAGACTGGCTCTAATGCATGGGTCTCCGGAAATTCTTCGATACGGATGCCGAATCCGGAAAGGGTAATATAAAACAGGATTACTATACCCAAGGTAGTAAAATAAGATCTTCTACTTGTGAGAAAGATCTTGGTATACACATACAACAGGATATGAAAAGTGGAACACACTGTAGGAAAACAGCTAATAGATCTCTGCATTTGGTAAATTGCATTAGAAGAAGCTTTCATACCAGGAATGCAGAGGTGCTCACTAAAGTGTTTAAATCATACGTTAGACCAACTTTGAACTATTGTTTCTCAGTTTGGAGTGCTTGTTTAAAAAAGGATAGGGGTTTTATTATAATGTCCACAAAGATCTTTAACTAAAATGGCATCAGGTCATAGGAGCCAACCATATGAAACCAGATTAAAATCAATGCGACTATGGTCCTTCTCAAATAGGAGGAAGAGGGGTGAGCTGTTGCTTCTGTATAAAGTCTTGCATCGGGATAGTTTGAGAACTGAATTGGGCCTTCTATATAGGGAAAAGATCTTTAACTGGAGAAAACATGATCAACAGTTAGTGAGTGAAAGGTGTAACACTAATCTAAGAAAACATGGGCAGGGTATATGGGTATGTAGGGCAGTCAAATACTGGAATAAATTACCAGCCCATGTTGTGCAGGCAAATGCTTTCAGTACCTTTAAGACCAGGTTCGATAAATATTTGACAGTTGGTGACAATTGTTACCACCACTGAATTGTAGGGACAGTCTAAAAATGGGCTATCTAGCTTTCTTGACTGTCTTAATAAACCGTAGTATTTCACCAACTTAAGCTTAAATTCAGGCCCAGCTTCTCATTTACATGACGATGCTGAAACAGTTGACCCTTTATCTATTCCTACCAAGCTACATCTTACACAAAATCCAGTTTTGAACTTACCGCCTACAGACTTCTCCCTAATATATCCTTCTGTTAATGCCACTGAGGCCTCAGAACAAACTGCAGCACCACTGAACAGAAAACCTGACGGTCAGAAAAAAAACCTTCTCTTCCCTTTTTCATCTCCCAGTTCTTCCAGCAAAGCATCACAGTGCAGTTCATCTAACATATACAGGTGACATGCCAGAACCTCCAGACCATGTCTTTGTGGCAAGAACTTTATTAAAGGACTCTTTAAAGTTTTTTTCCCATGAAATGTATGCTTTAATACACATTTCGGGAGAGACCTCTTTTGATGTCAGTTTTAAAACTACATGTGGGTTGGAGAGATTCTGGTCTAAATATCATTCCTTAAAAAACATTACTTTATGGACTCCTTTTCTGGTTACCCTTTAACAAAACCTGCTTACAAGACCATTACTATCTTGTTCTGGAATGAAAGTGTAGATGTGGCTGATGTTACCTACTGGCTGAAGTACAGTTGTACAGTGCTTGGTGACCCTGAGGCAATTTTAGACACTGAAAATATATGGACTTGGGGGTGGAAAGTTAAAGTTTTGCTGAAATCTTCAGATGATGGCATTCTTCATTTGCCTAACTCTTTTTTCCTTGGACGTGACAGGGTTTTTTTGTTTTACCCGGGGCAGCCTAAGGCCTGATATAGATGTGGGGATTCTAATCCTTTAAGCTGTGCCTGTGATAAAGTGAAGTGTAATCTGTGTGGGGAATTAGGGCATTTAAGTTTTTTTTATTTTAGTCTTTGGTAACTGGGTAAGGCCCACTAGACACAAGTGCCTGTTTTCAGGGGCGGCCTGGGAGCACTGGGCGGTTAAGTGACTTGCTCAGAGTCACACAGTATGCAAGCGGAGGTTGTGAGAATCAAACTCAGGTCTGGTCTGCTGGATGTACCAAGCTTGTTCACACCTCATTCCTCTAACCTCTAGGCTATGCTGCCAGTTCTGCATGTTTGAATGAAAGTAAGTGTAATTTATATGATGAAGCTGGTCACACTTTCCAAAACTTCCTGTGGGCTGCTCATAACTAAGAGCGCCATGGTGAAGGGGCCAACCAACATTTTATCATTTCCCAAGCCCAGAAAGCAAAAATAAGAAATAGGTCTAGTCCAGTACCTGCAGCCCCACCACAGAGTAGTCCTCCCACAGTCCATCCATTACCTCCTAGGGCTGTACCTCCTTCTACTGAGATAGTTTCTGAGGATCTTCCTACCACGTCTATTTCCTCAGATACAAGAACTATTGTTTCTATAGCTACTTCAGAAATGCCCCCCCCCCCCCCCCAAAGAACCTGCCCAGACAGGTTACAGGTGATCTGCTAGAACAAAGCTGAAAGCTGCCCCCACACTGAAAGCAACCAAAACTTCACCTATGAAATTAACAAATCAATATGATATACTTCATGAAACCTAAGCCGAATCAGATGACGACACTGATTCCTCCTCCATCTCTTTTTCACATCCTGAGGGAACAACAGACACCGAGAGCTGCTCTAAAGGAAGGGTTCACAAAAAAGGAAAGCTAAATCCAAAACTAAGGGAATGTTTGTTAGTAGGAAAAATTATGATTATAGGCCTTAAGATGTCTTTTAGCTCTTTTCACCCTTTTACATTTTTGGTATGATATTTGATGTAATACATTGTCATACTATTAATGTAAATAGTTTAAAGCGAATAGGGGAAATGTCAGATTGTATTTTCCTTTCTTGTTTCACTACATTTAGGTATTTTCCTTTTGCAAGACACCAGGTTTCACACCTCACATGAGGTAAGACAAGCTCAGAGAGATCGGATTTTTGGACCATCCTTCTGGTCCATAGAGCAAGAAACATGCTCTGGGGTAGGTATCCTTGTTAGCCTGCCAGAATTCAAACTTTTGAAATGATATGACCTTGTCCCTGGGAAGGTTCAAATCCTGAATGTCCTTATGCAACATGTATCCTATCGCATAGTTAATCTCTATGATCCTCAAACTAAAACAGCTTGGAAAGACATTTTGTACCTTATACAACCATACTTACATACTTCAAAAGAAATCATATTTTCAGGTGACTTCAATTGTGCTCTTAGTCTGAAAGAGAAGAGTATGCATGCTAGAACCAAGACATTATTTTGTGATACCCAGGCTTTAAAGAAAATTCTTCACACAGCAAGGCTAAATGATGCATACCTGGATGTGATAACTACTTCTAAGAGGGTAGCATCTTTCAGAAAAAGAGATGTGCAAGAACAAGGGGACACAATTTGAAGATAGAGGGGAGACGGCTCGGTGGCAATGTGAGGAAGTATTTTTTCACAGAGAGGGTGGTGGATGCATGGAACAGTCTTCCTGAGGAGGTTGTGGGATCTAAAACTGTGGGAGAATTCAAGAATGCATGGGACAGACATAAGGCAATTTTTGTGGGGGGTAGGAAGACATAGGTTGTTGGTTAAATAGGATCTGCAGCTTATCTTCTAGGTAGGGAAATGGGCAGACTAGGTGGGCCAAGAGGTCCTTATCTGCCATCAAAGTCTATGTTTCTATGGTAAAACAACACACTCCTGTCTTTCAGAAAGGGGTTTTAACCACAAGAATAGATTATGTATTTTTTTTTTATAAAATGGGCACCGGGCGAACATCGTAAATTCAGCTCACTTGATTGGCTGTCGAACGGTGGCAGTGGTGTTATTTCTTAACAACGCTTGGTGCAAAACAAGTCCCTATGGTTGCCAACATTTCCTACCTGGTATCCTTGTGCTCACGTTGTACCCATGCACTCAGGAACATAGGAAAACACCAGTCCCTCGCACAAGTCGACTCGATAGCCCACTCGTCACCGGCAATGCAAATGCATAAAACAAAAGTCATCTTTCACCTCCTGTCACAGAAAGAGGTCACAGAAATGTTTGGAAGTGACAAAGAGCAGTGTACCAAACAGTCTGCTACTAAAAAAACATAAAAAACAAGCAAGTGCCTGTTTTGAAAATTTAAGTGCGAGTGACGTGGATAAACTCGAGGGAGACCATCAAGAGCAAGCCACAAAATGTCAAACAATGTGGGTGGTCCAAGTGTTCAAACAGTGGGCAGTGGCAAAAAACATCACTCACAATTTAAAGGCAGTCTCTCTTAACACCATAAATAGCCTACTTAGACAATTTTATGCTGAAACACGAACGGAGTCAGGAGAGCAATATTCAGTCATCGGCTACTGCTCACTCCATGCTGGTCTGTCATGGCACCTAAATTCCCCAAAAATAGGGCGCAATGTCTCACTAGTAGCAGACCAAGCATTTAAGACATCAAACAATGTGCTCTACTCCATCCCCAAACAGCTGTGCAAGAAACAACAAGACACAGCTTCCCTCCATCCACCTATAGCTGAGCAAGACCTGCAAAACTGCATTTGTCAAACACCCACCCACCACCCAACACTGTGCCAGGATTAATCAGGAAAATATGGTTCAACATTCAAATCCTTATGGCACGGTGGGACGAGAGGGCTTAAAAGACCTTACACCACAATCATTCACAGTAAAAGCAAGTGAAAATGGGCACAAATATATAAGTTTAACCTATAATCCTGAAACAAAAACCACAACCCCCAGACCCCACCAAGAATCTCAAAGGGGGTTCAGTTTTGAAAGACTAGAAGACCCACTATGCTCAGTAAAGTCCTTCCTTAAGTACCTGTGCAAAATCCTAACAGACACAAAATCATTCTACCTTCCTCCTAGAAAGCTGCCACAAGACTACTTAGACAAAGAGCCTACATGGTACACCCATGAACCTATGGGGAAAAACTTCATTGGAAGCTTGATGTCAAAACTAAGCACTGAAGCGGAATCCAGCCAAAGATACACTAACCATAGTATCCTGCAACTGCAGTTCAGCTCCTTTCCAATGCAGGACTGGCCCCCAGAGACATTATTAGTGTCACAGGACACCGCTCAGAATCAAGTCTGACCAATTGCTGGATGGCTTCCTCAAACGACAGAGAAAACCGGAGCAGTATTCTTGGTGGTCACCAGCACAGAAGCACCACTACATCCACAAATAAAAGGTATGATCTACATTATATTTCTTTCTCTCTCTATATATAGTTTCTACATTTTATCTACATTGTTTCCCACATAAACACATTTTGGTTTTTTTCCT
This sequence comes from Neoceratodus forsteri, assembly GCA_016271365.2. Taxonomy (NCBI): domain Eukaryota; kingdom Metazoa; phylum Chordata; order Ceratodontiformes; family Ceratodontidae; genus Neoceratodus; species Neoceratodus forsteri. Next base: position 162,984,394 of record CM028132.1, on the reverse strand, counting down.
TTAGCATACCCTAACAACCCATTCAACTTGATACAGTGCAGCTTCACAGGACCAGTTAACTTCATAAACTACCACAAGTAGAAGAAACAGTGCATCTTTATTTTTTTCCTAGTTGTCAAAGTAAAAAGTACAACCCGAGATTAATAGTGTTTCAGTTTATTTCTCCTCCCCAGTCCCCAAAAAAGGGACTATTTTATTTTCATCTCTACTTCAAAACAACTTTAAATTTTAATAAATTCACTCATTCAATTGTTTAAATCAACTTCCTTGTGTCAGTCTCTTCATTCCATTTTCTAAGTGTGATAATACCCTCCAGGGTGGGCATTATGGGATATAACGGACCTTCCAGGGGCTCTAAGGCCCTCCGCCTGTGGCGTCAGGCCTCATTAAGCCCCTGAGCGGTCCGTTATATCCCAATAATGTCCACTCTGTCAGGTATTATTACTTATGTCTCAATCTATCAGTGTTTCTTCTGCTAAAGTCACCCCACTTGAGTTTTCTGACCATACAATAGTGTCTGTAACTCTTGACAACAACCCTTTCAGACTAAAAGGCCCAGGAACTTGGAATTTAATACTAAACTATTACAAGATAATAGTTTTTTATATTCATTAGTTCATTTTTTAGATGCCAGGAAATCTGTCCTGGTCTGTTATGACTCTCCCATTGACTAGTGGGAAGACACAAAAACAGACTTAATTAACTTCCTAAAACAGTACAGTAAACAACAAAGCAATGATGAATATCTAGCATATTTACATAATAGACACCATTTACAAACTTTGTTAACAATAGCTTGCACAACAGGACAAGATTTAGGACAACAAATTAATTTAGTTCAGGAAACAATGTTACTATTCCATAAGAAAAAAGCAGCACAGCTCTTCAACCAGTAGAAATCTGGTACACAAGGTACCACACAAGAAGTATGCCCTTTTGACCAAAACTATCATAATGTGGGACATAAAATAATGCCTTTTTTGATTGATCAGTCAGGAGTTAAATATTCTACTTAACAAGACATTCTAAGTTTTGTTATTAACTTTTCTACTCAATTATTCTCTCCTATTTTATCAAATATACAAAAGTTTGAAGCTTTCTTTTCAGACATTCAGATACCACAAGCTCCTCCTCAAGTCATTTTCAAGGCATGTCAGCCAATATCCCCGGCTCAGTTAATGAGTACAATTCAGCACTTAAAAAATAATATTACCCCGAGCCAGATGGCCTTCAGAATTAATTGTTTAAAGTTTTAGGAAAACACTTCTTAAGTACAGAGCTTACTTGCATATTTAGTGCCTTACTGGAGACTGGGAATATACCCTTAAATTTTAATAAAGATATTCTATTATATTTGCATAAAAAAGATGAGAAATTTCACTTGAATAATTGGAGGCCAATATGCATTCTGAATATGGATTTTAAACTGTTAACTAAAATCTTAACAAATCAATTGCTAGGAATAGCTGAAATAGTTATTTCACCAGAGCAATCTTGCTCTATACCACACAGGTATATTCAGGACCATCTTCTCATAACGAGAAATTATATCCACAAGCCATGCTAATACTCTGCTGGGATATGTAATCTCCCTAGATCAAAGGAAGGCCTTTGATTCTATGAATCATGAATTTCTTTGGCCTTAAGTCCCCTCTTATATGTATCTTTTATAGATCCTTTACTTCAAAAGATGAATTGCAGTAATTTCGTTAAGCATATTTCTAGTCCAGAGACATTAATGACTCCTAAGGCCCTAGCGTATGCGGATGATCTCTGCCTCCTACTGGCAGACAGAGATTCAGTCCACAATTCTTTGCTTCAATGTACCATGTTTGGATCCCTTTCAGGAGCTGTGCTAAATTTAAATAAGTGCAAAGGTTTCTCACTGGGCACTCTCCCTGTTCCTGAAACTGCTATATGCCCCGATTTGTCTTACAAAAGACCCTGTTTCTATTTTAGGAATTAAATTTGGACTCCTGGGTATGGAAACTTTGAACTGGGAGGAGAAGCTTGTAATCAGTAGTCAAAAGGTAGCTCAATGGGACAAGTGTTCTATAGGAAACAAGAAAAGGGTATTTTTGGTCAAATCATTTTTAGTACCTATTTTTTATATTTAAGTTATGTGTTTCCAGTCCCCAAGAAATTAGAGACTTCTGTTTTAAGTTTTTTTTTTCAGGCTATATGGGGCAGTCGCCGCAATCCTATTAAAATAAATATTACCTACCTTCCAGTAAGAAATGGGGGCTTCTCCATGATTAACCCCCTATTGCTTTTTTCTAGTATTTTTTTTTATGCTTAATCTTAAACCCCGTTTAATTAATATGCTAAAAGGATGGGAACAGTGGCTATATGGTAACTGCAGACACTGGTTCCACAAATGAGAAATTCACTCAGATCATTTAGAGCCTCTGCACTTACCCGTCTCTATCTTAAAGAAACTTTCCAAAGACTAAAACAGTGGAAAGTTAACCCTCAGCAGATTATTTCAGCTTCCACACATAAAGCCTTATACAAACATCTTTTAGCTATGCTCTTCCTTTTTCCAGTTGTCCAAACTTATACCTACAATCCCTGTAAACTCTGTTTAGATCATCGAGAATTCCAATTCATATGTGGGACTTTCACTGGCTCTCTTGCCATGAAAAGGTCAATATAAAAGGTAACCAGAAACACAAACAGCTTCAGGAAAGAATATGTTGTTGCCCTTGATGTATTTCTATAATTGAATCAATTAAACATTTATTTTTTGACTGTTCTTTCATTTCAGACTTTTGGGATTTTATTGCAAAAAGGTGACAAGAACCTATTTTTCCAAAGGTCACATATTAATCTAATGTACATAGACAGTGTCGGCAGATAAGGGCCTACAGCCCACCCAGTCTGCCCATTTGAGCTTGTAAGTTCACTTTATGTTTTCCTAGAAGTCTGTTACCCCTTAACCCTGACCTCCAGAATTCCTTTATGTCTATCCCATGCATTCTTAAATCCCATGATTGTTTCAGCCCCACCACTTCCTCTGGCAGGGTGTTCCACTTGTCCACCATCCGTTAACATAAAGTGGAACATTAGTACTCTAAACCTACTCTTCACATTTATAAAGTGGAACATTTGGATGGCTAGATGCTGCTATACTTTGCAGCAGAAAGATTGCACTTATATAGAATTGATTAGGAAAATAGAAAAAGATGTATATAATGTTTATGTTTCTGAATGTACAAAGCTACCGCATCGTGACCTGTTAGCATTATGGAAAGGCCTTCCTTGAGTAACAGATACAGATGCTTACATTACATAAATGTAATATTTTTCTTTGTATTTTTATTTATATTTGCACTTTTCTTTTTGGATTGTATGGATTATGTAGTATAAATTGTTTTGTTGGTTTCCGATTTTCTGTTTAATAAAATTTCCCCCTACTCTTTTCGAGAAGTGCCATGAGATCTTTAACATCCACCAGAACTACCACCAGAACAGGCAGATGGGACTTCGGTTTAACATCTCATCTGAAAGACAGCAGCTCAGGAGTGCAGCACCCCCCTCATGGTGCACTACAGTGTTTTTTACAAATCTGGATAAATATAAATCCTGACCTGTTGATCCTCTTCCCCCAAAGCAGAGCCAAGATGAATCAGAACCTCCCCACCCTCATTCCACTTTAGGTTTGTTAGGAAAACTGAGGTGCTAACCCTTCTAAAATGTCTGAAACCAGACTCTTCCCCGGGTTTGACCAGCTTGAACCCAGGTTGCTAAGAGTGGCTGCCACTGCTATTGCCCTTCCTGTAACAATGTTAATAAACAGGTCCCTTCAGTAAGGGTCCCTACCTCACAAATGGAAGGTGGCTTTGATGGACCTCATCCACAAGGGCAGATCTTGGAGCAGTGTGGAAAATTACCGACCCATATCAATTCTCTGTCCGCTAGCAAAGGTGCAGGAACGATTGGTATTCAATCAGCTCCAGGACTGCAGTACCTCAAGCAACATCATCTACTAGTGGATATCCAACATGGCTTCAGAAAATGCCATGGTACTCATACTGCACTTGTCAAATTCACAAGTGAGGTCTTGGGGGCAATGGATAAAGGGTCACTGCCGGAGGCCATTTTCATTGATTTAGCTAAGGCCTTTAACCTGGTTAACCACAGGCTGCTCCTTGGAAAACTAGAACATCTGGGTCTCAACAGACACTCACTGTCCTGGTTTTCTGACTATCTGGCTAATAGATACCAAAAGGTAAAATGGAAAGGGATCCACTCCAGCTGCCATGCAGTCACAGATATAGTCCTCCAGGACTCTATATTAGGCTCTCTATTGTTTTCCCTATTTATGAATGACATAGGCCAAAACTGTAACAGTGAAAACCTTCTACTATATGCTGATGATACTGTGGTATACTAGAGTGACCCCAAACCCAGCACAATTGCTACGTGCCTGTCTACCAGCTTGAATGCTTTTGAAAGATGGTTTGCCACCAACATGATAATGTTAAACAAGAAGAAAACAAAGGCTGTGCTATTTGGCCCCAAATGACTAGGTGAAAACAGACAAAATCTACTTTGGCTGACCACTGAGGCAGGTCTCCAGATAGATGTAGTGGATAAGGTGAAATACTTAGGTGGTTACCTTGACCAAGAATTAACCTTCAGATCACATGTGGATCCCATAAGCAAGTCCATTCACCAGAAGCTAGGACTTCTGTATCATCTTGGCAGCTCCCTGGCACCTGACATTAAGTCTGTTATTGCAAGAAGTATTTTCCTACCCACATTGGTCAACTACGCCCTGGTGCTACACTTCCTTAGGGAAAGTGAAACACACAAACTAAACATCCTATATAACAAAATTAGCTGGTTTGCAACCAGCTCACCACCTAGGAGACACCACTGTGATGTTCTTTTGGAGTTACACTCACCCTCGCTGGAGTCCAGACTCACCTACCCTCTCCTTTGTCTCACCTTTAAGCTCACTAAAATCTATAACCCCCCAACCTAGCAGGTCTACTGACCCGGAAGCCTCTAAGGCACACCCTCTGTTCAGCAAATGCCAACCTACTTCAGGTACCATGGGAACGAACTAACCCTGAAAAGAGATCCTTTGCATACTCTGCTCCACAATACTGTTGTGCTCTCTCCGAAAGTCTAATTGACACCACCTCACTGGGTGAGTTCAAAGCTGGCCTCAAAGTCTACATGTTAGAATACTGCCACTGTAGCTGTTAATGCTGAACCCACTAATTCAACACTCTGCAACCCACCATATCGATAGTGTCATACACTTGTGTTATATTCTTTTTCTTGGAATGTCATTGATTTCCCTTGTTATTGTTACCTGTTACTATATGTTACACCTGTGACTATGTTTTCATGTGTTAGCAACTGATTTTTATTTTTCTAGTCTGTTCAACACTGATGTCATCTCACTGTTGTTCTATAGCCAGACTGATGTTATCTAAATGTTCTTGTACATAATCTGTGTTGTTGATTATGTATAGAATTGTGCTACTCGCATCTGTACTATTTTTCTTATGATTTATGCACCTGTATTTACTGTATGTAACTAACTCCGGGTTGCCCCTGAAAAAGGGACCTCTGATCTCAGCCGGCTCACCCAGTTATCAAAATGCTATAAATAAATAAATAAAGTATTAGTATTTAGAACTAGAAAGTGAGACTGCATGGACACGCGTCTGATTCACAAAGGGTGGTGAGTGGTGTTACCCAGGGTTCAGTGCTTGGACCATTGCTGTTCAGCATTTGCATTAGTGATTTGAAGATAGTGAACAAAAATAAGCTAATAAAATTTGCTGATGATGTTAAAATGAGGGGAGTAGTGGATACGTTTGGCGATAGATTAATATTTGGGCAGGATTTGATTTACATAATGGAATGGGCAAATGAAAGTGGGATGACCTTTAATAGGGAGAAATGTATTATTAGGCATTTCAGAAAGCATAATGTACAGCAGACTTATTATATGCAGGGCCTTCAATTAAAGGTGTCAAAGTGCGAAAAAGATTTAGGTGTGTTAGTACAAAATTATCTTAAAAGTGGAGCCCATAGTAAATATGCATCAAATAAAGCTATGCAGTTGGTAAATTGTATGAGAAGGGAGTTTCAATCCAGGAGTAAGGAGGTTTTGTTGCCACCGTATAGGTCAATGATAAGGCCCATATTGGATTATTGTTCCACTGTCTTCTGTCCATTTTTAAAAAAGGATATTAGGGTAATGGAGAGGCCACAGAGAACCTTTACCAAATTAATTGCTGGGGGCCAAAGAAACTCATATGAGGAAAGGTTGGAGAATTTGGGCTTGTGGCCATTGATGAGTAGAAGGGTGAGAGGTGACTTATTGCTACTATACAAAACCTTGGGGGATGAAGATCTCAAATTAGGGTTGGGTTTGTAATCGGTGGTAAAGCCGTATTATCTGAGAGTACACAATAAACAACTAAGGGAGGAGACAGTGAGGACTGAACTGAGAAGAAATAGTTATAAGTGTAGAGTGGTCAGGATGTGGAACAAACTGCCACAGGAGGTCGTGGATGCTGATAGTTTAGGGTTTTTTAAAGATAGACTGGATAAATATCTTATAGAAGTTGGTAACATAGGTTACCGTCACTGAATTGTGGGGGAAGTCTGTATGGGCATTGCCTTCTTGATTTCCTTAAACTTCCAGTATGAAATCCAGTATGAAACCCAAGTGCCTGGAGTGGGGATAGAACCCACAGTCTTTTGATCTTCCAGCCTCAGAGGCGAGTGTGCAACCTGCTGAGCCATTGACACTGCAAATGTAAATCTATGAATGATCTAATGCATTCAACAACATTTTAAAAATACTTAATTTCATTTTGGCTTACTTTGTATTTTGACAAACAAATTTCAATGCTATTGGTACAAGGTTTTCATGAATGTACCCATTATTATTAGCTCAACCGCCTCCACCAGAAAATAATTCGGGCCTTTTTGAAACTACACTCTATGTGTTCTGTGGAATATTAATTGAAGTGTGACTTTAAAAATCCACATTTTGCCACATGGAAGCTGCACTTCTTCCACAAGTCCTGCAAGTGTCTCAGTGACCCTGGTCCTCCCAGGCCAGGAATGTGCATGGAATCATGGATGGACAGTGTGACCAGGGAGGAACAAGTGTAAAACATACACTGATAGGATACAGGTGAAGTCATCTCTGCTAGTGATCTTGAAGTCTTTTTATATTGTCTTGCACATGCAGTGCAAACAACATATTGTGGTTGCTTCAGCTGAGAAGCAGGTTCCGGAGGTGCTGTCCTGGTGCAGCCAATGGTGCCACTGCTTTTTGAGACTGGACTCTGTGACACCAATGGCATAGCATGCTGTCTATGACAGCAGTTGAAAAAATGTTCCACCCCCTTCAAGGAAATTAGCTGCTGCAATCAGGGAGTGCAAAGGAGTGGTCCCTGAATGCAGCAGCCAATTACTACTTGTCTGGTCTGGGCCAGCAACATGGCAGCAGCTTCCCTGTCAGCTTCTCAGTCCCCAGAGAAGTCGATGGACAGCTGCTGCCTTTTTCATGTGAAAGCCGATGGGGGTGCCCAATCCTCATCGGCATAATGTACCCCCCCATTTTTCTTGGGTGCCGAGGGGTGCCCAATCCCCTCAGCTCATGTGACCCCCCGCTTCCGCTCACCAACAGGGGTGCCCAATCCCCGTTGACATGCCCCCTTCTGAGGTAATTTGCTGATGGGGTGCCCAATCCCTATCAGCATAATGTACCCCCCATGTCTTGTGACACTAGGGGCTGCCCAATCCCCCTCGGCTCATGCGACCCCCCCCCACCTCTGTATGGCCGGTGGGGTGCCCAATCCCCTGTCGGCTACAGCCCCCCAAACAGTTAGGTGGTGCACTGGGAGTGCACTCCAGTGTGCCAATTGCCCCTGTAAAAACAAAAACCATCCCACAATTTTTAATTTTTTTTTACCCTGTAAACCAGAAAATGGTCCTCGTCGAGTCTGGCGGCCCCTCTATCAACCTGCACCCATCCTCTGTGTACCCTGCCTCCCCACACGCCCCCTCACCCCATACTTACCTCTGGAGCCCAGCGCGATGATCTTCAATGGACCGGGAACATGTCTGCACTCTTCAAAGTTGACCGCAAACTGAAGAAATGCTGGTAAGCTGTATAATGACATAAATAGGGTTTTTAAAACTTTGGTGCATATCTCAGGTATTTTTCAGAATTTTGGCACCACATTTTCAACATGGGGTTATTGGGACCCCTGCTCATGAATTCAGTCACTGTTGTGGCATTATTTGGTCCCAAAAGGTGATTTCACCATTACTGCGTGAAATCACCATTTGGGACCAATTAATGAAACGACAGTGCCACTGTTCATTAGGTGAGCTCTCAAAAAGCCTATGTTGCAAATTTGGTGAAAAAAATCAAGAAAATGACTGTTTTATGAGTGTGCATTGTGCAGTTTCCACACACGCTCATAACTTCACAAATCTGTAATATTTTCACTCCAGATTTTCAACATTTAGCATTTTTTCCACACCTCCTTATGAGCAGTACAGCTGTCATTTTTCACATCCTGTTCAAAATGTGTTTTCGCATTACCGGCACAGAATAGCATGGTCGCTGTGGGAAATCAGTGTTCAGGACAGATTAAGAAAATCACAGTGACTGTGTTCATGAGTAGGAGTCCTAAAATGCCTATGTTGAAAATTTGATAACAAAAGTCCACAAAATGAGTATGTTACAAGCGTGCGTTGCACAGTTTCCATGTGCACTCGTAAGTTCAAGATTTTGTAATATTTTCACTCAACATTTACAACATTGTTAGTTTTGCACACCTTCTTATGAACTGTATAGCTGTCATTTTTCACATCCTGCCCAAAATGTGTTTTCACGTAACTGGCGCACAATGGCATGATCGCTGTGGAAAATCAATGATCAGGACAGATGAAGACAATCATAGTGACAGTGTTCATGAGCAGAGGTCCCTAAATGCCTATGTTGAAAATTTGGTGAAATAATTCCACTAAATGACTGTGTTACAAGTGTGCGTTGAAACTTTGGTGACAAAAGTCCACAAAATAAGTATGTTAAAAACGTGTGTTGCGCAGTTTCCACATGCACTCATAACTTTGAGATTTTGTAATATTTTCACTCAACATTTACAGCATTGTCAGTTTTACACACCTCCTTATGAACTGTACAGCTGTCATTTTCCACATCCTGCCCAAAATGTGTTTTCGCACAACTAGCACACAATGGTGCAGTCGCTGTGGGAAATCATCAAACAGGACAGATGAAGAAAATCATAGTGACAGTGTTCATGAGCAGAGGTCCCAAAATGCCTATGTTGAAAATTTGGTGAAATAATTCCACTAAATGACTGTGTTACAAGTGTGAATTGTGCAGTTTCTATGTACGTTCGTAAATTCGAGCATTTTTAATATTTTCACTCAAAATTTTCAACACTGCCATCTCTTCACACCTACCTATGAATGGTACAGCTGTCATTTTTCACATCCTGCCTGAATGGCCTTTTCCCACATCTGGCTCAGAATGGTGCGGTCGCTGTGAGAAATCAACGTTCGGCACAGATTAACAAAATCACAGTGCTACTATTCATGAGCAGAGGTCCCAAACACTTTCATGAGGTGGGAGGTCACAAAAATGCAATGTTGCAAATTTGTAGTGCAAATACCAATGAACGTCCGGGGTGTTAGGGTTTCTAACCATAACGTCCCACCCTGTACAGACTAATAGATATCAAGGGTGTGCCTTTGCATTGCCGGCTGTCATGCTCATGCCATACCATCATCCCCACCCTAAAGTCACTGACAGGCATCGAGGTGTGCCTTGGACTCTTCAACCCCACAGTTCACCCCATTCTCCTGTGCTGCACCCATTTCAGCTTATGTCCTTATGAAATGGGGGTGACTGTAAAGCCAAACACCCCAAGGCACACCTCAGCACTTGGTGTCTGCAGGATAGGGTGAGGTAAAATGCCATGAGCATTATGGCCGATTGGGGTGAGCATAGGACCTGAGGACCCCAAGGCACAACGCAATATTTGTTACACTGAAGGGTAGGGTGAGCTGAAATGCCATGAACATTATGGCCGATGACCAAAGGCACACCTCAGTACCTGTCAGTCTCTATGGGGTGATGTGGGGTTGACGTCACTTTTGTACTTCACTGCCATTCCTATTATGCATCTATTCAACTCCTGCGCTGCCGATGCCAACGTCAGCAAGACAACATTCGGCATTGACAAATGCTTGTTTATTAATGTGTTAGTAAAGGATCCAGGACCAGAACTGCCTGAAGGGCCTGACCTCTGACACAGCTACATAAAGGCAAAACACACACATACACACCACACCACACCACACACCACACACCTATGCTGCTAAACAAGGGAATTCAGTCACAGTTCAGCAAATGCAGAAATATTTATGGCAGGCCATCTGCTGCCCTGTGAGACATTCAACATCCCCTCAGGAGCAGCACATGCATACAGAAATTGTCTGGGTTTTTTGGGGGGTTCAAAAGACTGTTTGGGGCCTGCTAGGGCTGAATCTGGACATGAATGTCTTATCATGTTTTACACAATCCTCTGACCATCCAAATTAAAATTTTTCTGTTCACAACCTGTGATGGAGTGTATGTCAGTCATGCTCCTCTTCGCAACCTTGCAACACCAGCAGTACAAGTGAACTCTGCAACACAGGCAGCACAACTTTTGACTGGGGCTGTAGTGGGAATTGTATAAAATCCCTATTGTTTTAAAGCTGGCCCTTTAAAATCTCTCTGTTCTGGTTGCTCTGAGTGTTGGATGTATCTCAGGAGGAGGGGTATTAGCAAGCAACCCCTGGGCCCAATAAAGCGGGCCGGGTGAATAAAGAGAGAGAGTTTTTTTGTTTCAGTTAGGTGCTGGAAGTGGAGACAAAGACTGAACTGAATTTTGGCTAAGCTGAATACAAGCTGTTTTGTTTTCTGCTTATTGAAGTAAAGAAAATTTCATTTATTTAAACTGGCCTCCACAGTGTTCCTTTTGAGAGTGTTCCCAGAAGCTGCCTGGCATACTGCCCTGTCACATGTGGTTGGCTTTAGCAGTGGGATCAAACTTCCCCTTGCTTAAATTGGGGCAAGATGGATTCGGACAAACTACTGAAATGGCTGGCAGAACAGCAAGTACAGTGGATCCAGATGCAAGCACAATGGGTGCAGATGCAAAGCGACTGGATGGCTCAGCAATCACCATTGCAGATGCAGATAGACCAACAGCAAATAGACTGGATGTCTCAGTAAGCACAATTACAGGCACAGAGAGACCAACAGTTTGCACAACAACAGGCACAGAGAGACCATCAGCTAATGAAACAACAAGTGCAGATAGATCAGCAATTGCAAGAGTTAATGAAGCAGGTGCTACAATTACAGAAAGACACTGTGCTCCAGCTTCAGGGAACAGGGAATCCTGTCTCCATAGGACCCCACCCCATGCTAACAAAAATGGGTCCTAAGGATGACCCCAAGTCTTACCTAACAATGTTTGAGAGAGTTGCCAGCACCACTGCTTGGCCATGAGAAAGTTGGGCTACTCACATTGCACTCTACCTGACTGGAGGTGCCCAAGCTGCATAAAGAAGCTTAAGTGACACTGCAGCCAGAGACTGATCAGGTACAGATGGCTATCTGAGACTGTGTTGGAATAACTGAAGAAAGCTGTAAATGAAAATAGTAGCAAGTTTTGTGATCACATGAACTGTGATTTTGAGGAATGTATAGCTACCACCCACACACAGGAGTCTCAGGCCAAACACTGATATACAATAATAATGCAAGTAGGCAGCCACACTGTTACTGCTCTGGTGGATTCAGGCTGTGGGCAGACACTGGTTCCATAGAAACAGAAATTGTCGGCAGATAAGGACCACTAGGCCCATCCAATCTGCCCCTAAGCCCTACACTTATATGCAGCCTCTGACCCTACCTGGCCAATGGCTTATTGCATCTCCTACCTGCCTATAAGGTTCTTTTATGGCTGTCCCAGGCATGTCTAAATCCCTCCACTGTCATCACTCCCACCAACTCCTGTGGCAGGCTATTTCGCACATGCACCACCCTCTCCATGAAAAAAAACTTCCTCATGTTTCCTCTCAACTTGCCCCCTTCTAATTTCATATCATGCCGCCTTGTTCTTTTACTTTGCCTGTAATGGAAGATGTCATCTCCCTGCCCTTGTTTATGCCCCTAAGGTACTTGAATGCTTCTATCATGTCCCCACGATCCCTTATCTCCTCCAGCGAGTACATACTGAGGTCCTTTAATCTCTCTTGATATGTTTTTTGGTGCAAGCCCTGCACCATCTTTGTTGCCCTTCTCTGGACCGCCTCCACCCTGTTGATGCCCTTTCAAAGGTTTGGCCTCCAGAACTGCACACAGTACTCCAGGTGAGGCCTCACCAGTGTTTTGTACAATGGCATCATCACCTCCCACCTTCTGCTTGTGATGCCTCTGCACCCCAGCATGCCACTGGCCCTTCCTGCCGCCTTTATACTCTACTTAGACACCTTTAGGTCATCTGAAATGATAACCCCCAGGTCCCTTTCTTCCTTGGTGATAGTCAATAGCCCCCCCCATCCAGTAGCTCTCCCCCGGGTTCCCACTTCCCAGGTGCATTATTTTGTACATCTTTGAATTAAACTTCAGTTGCCACACCTCAGACCATTTTTCAAGCTTCCCCAGGTCCCTCCTCATTTTTTCCACCCTGTCTGGTGTATTCACCCTGTTGCAGATCTTGGTGTCATCTGCAAACATGCAGACCTTTCCTTCCAGCCCTTCTGCAATGTCACTATATGAAGACATTAAACAAGACCGGCCCAGGACTGATCCCTGAGCTACCCCGCTGGTCACTCCACTCTCTCCAGATTGGCTCCCATTTACCACAACCCTCTGCCTCCTGTCCATCAGCCAGTTTTTAACCCAGTTTACCACCTTTTGCCCCATGACCAGACTGCCCAGCTTGTTATCTAGCCTTTTCATGTGGGACAGTGTCAAATGCCTTGCTGAAATTGAGGTAAGCAACGTCCACCACCCCCTGCCCGATTCACTGCCTTCATCACCCAGTCAAAAAAAATCTATCAGATTAGTCTGACACAACCTTCCTGCTGTGAATCCATGCTGTCTCAGATCCTGGGCACTGATCGATCCTAAGTGTGCCACAATCTTTCTTTAAGCAGTGCCTCCATGATCTTACCTACAACTGATGTGAGGCTGACTGGTCTATAGTTGCCTGCCTCCTCCCTAGTACCACTTTTGTGTAGAGGGACTACATGTGCCCTCTTCCAATCCTCTGGTACCACCCCTGTGTTGAGTAACTTGGTGAACATGGCTGCCAGAGGTGCTGCTAGCTCCCCTCACAGCTCCTTTAATAACCCTAAGTTGTGTACTTGCAAATGTTAGAAGCATTTAAAAAAAAAGAACTAGAAGCGCTGCTTACTCTACATAAAGACACAGATATCAGTGCCCTAACAGAGACCTGACGGACTGCCAGAGATGAGTGGGGGAGAGACATACTGGGATACACACTCCTTTTTTGGGATAGGATGGATGAAAAAATGTGAGGGGGTAGAAGCATATATAGTAAAACAATTTAGAAGTTTAAATATCTAAAAAAAAAATTAAGGAGGCTGGCACGCATACAGAAACTTTATGGATTAGAAACAAATTGAAACCAAACACCTTTATTATACTAGGGATTTTTTATAGACCCCCAGGTACAGAAGATGAGGTCAGTCATATCATAAACAAAGAAATAATAAAGGCATGTGAGATGGGAAACGTGATCATAGTGGGTGATCTAAATTATGCAAATATTGACTGGGGACAGGAAATGGCCAAAATAAATATTAGTAAGACTCTCTTGGCTACAATAAACCAGCTAGGGCTCACACAAAATGTAGGCCAGCCTACTAGGGGAGAACATATCCTTGATATTATAGTAACGACAAGAGAATTACAGATAAGTAAGTGTGTAGTGGAACCACCCCTGGGGAATAGTGACCATAATAGTGCATTTTGTGCAATCAAAGAATATGTACCAATAATAAAGGGATGTGGAGAAATCTATAAATTTAAAACAGCTGATATCCCAAATATTCAGAGGGAACTTCAAAGTATAAACTGGAAATCAGAGTTGGGGGATAAATCAATAAATGAAATGTGGGATAGTATCAAAAAACACATAAAAGAAATATGTGACAAGAAATAGCAAAAAAATCAAAAAGTATAACAGTGCAGGTATCAATCCAAAATGGTCTACTGAAGCAATAAAGAGAGTGTTACAAAAGAAATAAAGGCTATTTAGGAAACACAAAGAAATAGGAATGCAGGAAACCTGGGAAGAATTCAGAAGCATGCAGAAACAATGTAAGACATTAATAAAGAAAAGCAAACAATGAATGGGAAAAAAAGTAGCAGGGACAGCACAAAAAGATGATATGAGGGAATTTTATGAATACGTAAGCTCCTTGCATAAAACCAACACTAATCTTTGTTCAATATTAGTAGGGGATAAAATCATAAATGAACCTAGAGAAATTGCAAATGTATTCAATGAATACTTTGGCTCTATTTTCTCACAAAAACTAAAGAAAGGGCAAATAAAGAATTAAACCTCAGAACTCAGTATAAACATAACAGGAGATGATTATAGAAAAAATAAAGGGATTCGAAAACACATACTCTGCAGGACCAGATAATATATCCAATACCCTACTTAAGACACTTTCCCCAACAATAGCCATACCACTGAAAATAATGTTTACCAAGATATTGATAGAAAGTGAGGTACCAGTGGACTGGCGAATGGCCAGTGCGGTGCCGATACACAAGAACGGTACAGAGCTGATCACACAAACTACAGACCGATAAGTCTGACATCGGTGCCAGGTAAACTAATGGGAGTCACTTATTAAAGATGATATCAATGACCATCTGCAGGCCAAAGTTCAGGTAAATGGGGATCAGCACAGTTTTTGTAAGGGGAAGGGCAACCCACTTCTTTTTAACCCCACTATCCCTCCTGAATAGAGCATAACCCAGAGCATTTGTGTCCCAGTCATGGTTTGCGGTGTACCAGGTCTCTGTTATTGCTGCAATGTCTAGGTCTGCCTCTACTATCAAGGCCTCCAAGTCTGGAATTTTATTTCCCAGACTGTGGGCATTTGTAACCATTACCCTCCATGGTTTGTTTCCTGTCCCCCTCCACCCCTGTGTTTACCCTCCTGCTTCTTACCCTCACCCTCTGTTCTCTTACTATGCAGTCTGACTGCCCCTGCCTTACCCTTTGTATCTGGTACTGGTGTTCCTTTCAGCATCCTACCTTCATGTTCCATATTTTTGGCTACATACATGATTGTGTCCTCCTTGCATACTACACTAACCTGTGGGGGTGGGCAGTATTATTCACCCAGCTCTCTATCTCCACCACCCCCCTGGCTAGTTTAAATGCTTGCCAATGAAGCATCTAAACTATTCACTGAGGACTACGGCGCCTCATCAAAAAGATGCAGGCCATCTCCCCCATACTGGCCCACATCTCCACATGTTGGCCCCCATTCCCCAGTGTAGCCAAAACACTGGTCTCTGCATGAGCTCCCCAGCCAAGCATAGATGCTCCTGGTGCAGAGATCCCTAGCCTCCCCCTTGCTGTGGACAGGCAGCACCTCTGAGAAGGTCACAGAGTTTTCTACCTGCCCCAGGCCCCTCCCCAGTTCCCTAAATTCCCCCTGCACCCTTTCTATGTCTACCTTGTTCCCAGCTAGTTCATTTGTCACAGATGGACAATGATATCTAGCTTCCCCCTCCTTGTTACCACCCTAGCAATCCCCTGGATCTGCTTTCCATCCTTCTGAGCCATACTTCCTGGCATGCACTTCACCTCCTTCCCCTCCCCTTCCATTGTTGCTCCTAGCTCTACTCCCTGAACAATGGAGTCCCCCACCAGAAGTATCTTCCTCTTCCCTTGGGGACCCCACTGCCCACCCTTGAGGTTCCATTCCAGAAACCCTGCTCTTCCTCCCTCAGTGTGACCTTGGGTGACCCTTGGGGACCTTCCCATTCCTCAAGCACAACATAGGAATTCCTTAGTCACACCAGCTGGGGAATGTGCCTCTGCACCACCTCCCTTACCCTGCCCAAGCTCACCATAGTCTAACCACTCCTCTTGCTGGGCAACCTTTGAGGGTGTGGGTGTGGACACAGTGGCCCGTGGTTAGGGATGGAGGCCTCCTGAATCCTTGCCAACTTGACCCTGAGAGTGGCCACCACTGCCCTCAGCCCAGAGAGGTGCCTGCAGATGGGGCTGCACCGCAGTATCTAGAAGGTTTGTCTGAAGACTGCCGCCCCACAGTCACTGCACTGCACCGCACCATTCCCATCATTGTCCCCTTTCTACTCAGCTTGTTACTACACTTATGTCCCTACCATGACCAATAACCTGATTATTACCAATGTGTACCCCCAGGCCCTTGTTCCTTTTTTAAGACAGTTTTTTTTTTTTTTATTGCTTTCTCCCCTGGTTTGCTTAATATCCCTACTTGCTGTTCCTCATCTTCCCACCTATGCCCCTCCTTTCCTCCTTATAAAGGTGGAGTAGCACGGGGTGGGTGTGTTGAGGGGTGGGATGAAGGGCCTACCAGTGCCTGCCCATCTTTGTCTGAAACAATCAGCCCTTCTGTGAGAGCCGCAGATCCACATCTAGTTTCCTGCTCTCTGCACCTCCCTTTGTGCTGCAAAATGTGGTGCCCTTTCGGCGTTTTCACTCCAGCCCTGGTCCGAATCCTCTTACTATTGGAAACCCTGCAATGTAGCTAAATGCATAATACAGCAAAATAATCTATCCTCTCAGTAGCTTCGTCTTCCTTGCCCCACTGTCCCTTCTCCTACAGCCAGCAGTAGGGATAGGACGTGAATACGGCGAAGACAAAACAGCAAAGCAAAAACAGCAATGACATAACAGTGAAAACTAAACGGTGACCTAAAAGTGATGGCAACACTACCAGAATGGCAAATACAGTGATTTGGCCTACTCCAGTGTCAAGGAGCACCTTGGAGTAGTATAATTAGAGATGGGGTGGTTCGGGGGGGCAGAGCCCCCCAAGTAGATAAAAGACTAACTGGTGTGTTCAGTAATAATGTCCACCACATACCTGAAATTCGCCATATATGATGGTCGCTGACATTTAATGGTGCCATTTGTGCAGTCGCCATTTTGTTTTTGCCATTTTGACGTTCGTCATTGAGTAGTCACCGATATCACACGGAACCACAGTACGGACTGAGGAGCTAACTGATTACAACTCTTTTACACTCGTATGTCCGAATTCAAACTTGGTGCCCTTATGTTACTGCAACCTGATTGGCTGCCCTCTCTCCTTTTGTTCTCCAGTGCGGGTTGGCATTTCCCCGATGTCCTTCTCTGCACTTCCTGCACACAAAAGTAATGGGGAAAAAGAAACTAACAGTTAACCTGCCCACGTAATACAACCAACAAACCTGCACAGAAATTCAGGCAATAACAGTCTTAGATTTCAGGTTCACCCTTCTCTTGCTGCTCCAGCTGAAACTAACACAACAAGAGCACAGCAGCGGACCCAAGCAGTGGATGGTAGCTCCTAGCATTCCCCGCTCTCAATGCATTTTACCAGTGGCTGCAAGGTAAAATACAAACGTTAACAATAAACAGACCTTTACTCCCAATGTCTGCGAGGAAAAGTAAAACCCCAAGCAATGTGGTGCCCAGTTGGCTTCCTCCTTCCCTCCTTACTCCCTGATCCTCCTGCTGGGTAAACCCTGCAATAAAATGTACCCATATAAAGATAAACGTGGTGCCCTGTCAGCATTCCAGCCCCGGTCCCGATCCTCTTACTATTGGAAACCCTGCAATAAAATGTACCCATATAAAGATAAACGTGGTGCCCTGTCAGCATTCCAGCCCCGGTCCCGATCCTCTTACTATTGGAAACCCTGCAATAAAATGTACCCATATAAAGATAAACGTGGTGCCCTGTCAGCATTCCAGCCCGGTCCGATCCTCTTACTATTGGAAACCCTGCAATAAAATGTACCCATATAAAGATAAACGTGGTGCCCTGTCAGCATTCCAGCCCCGGTCCCGATCCTCTTACTATTGGAAACCCTGCAATAAAATGTACCCATATAAAGATAAATGTGGTGCCCTGTCAGCATTCCAGCCCCGGTCCCGATCCTCTTACTATTGGAAACCCTGCAATGTCACTAAATGTGTGATACAGTGAAATAATCTATCCTCTCAGTAGCTTTATCTTCCCTACCCCGTTCTCCCTTCTCCTGATGCCAGCAGTAAAGAATCTGTGGTTGGCCCCAACTAAGACAGTTGGAAAATCCCATAAATATTGCCTGCATGCTTGGGGATACTTGTACATACCCTACAACCCAGCGTGGTTAATAGTAGGCAACTGGGCAGGAATAATAAAAGTGGGAACTTCCAAAACTTTACCTTGGCCAGTAGTTCTGGGCTGATACTGGGAAGGGTTTCATACCTCCTGCGCAGCAAAACTGCAATATCAAACCCACGGGAGACCACAGAAAGAGGGTCTAGGACATGTATTTCCCTTTACTGGCTTTGAACTATTTGGCCCAGAGTGGAAACCTAAAAAGTCCCAAGGTCAGAAACAGAGGGGGGGAAAAAGAAGGGGCCTCTCCATCTGAGATTGTAGTAGTTGGGGACCACAAGGACCTGGATTCAAGGAAGGTCCAGGATGACTCAGATGAGGACATGGCATCCACATCTACAGAAGGTCACAATATCCTTCTGGAAGTCGGATCTGACCTTTTTCAAAACCCAGCCAACATAGATGCTGAACAAAGGGGCGATGAGGTACTTAAAAATGCCTACCAGAACTTAGCTGTGGTGAATGGTAAAGTGGTGGATGGAAAAAAAGCACAATGTTTTCTCAGGTTTGAACTTGAAAGATAATATTTTGCACTGGGTAGAACCCGAGAAACAAACTGGTACTTTACGTTACCAATTAGTGGTTCCTAGGTCTGCAAGAAGGGAGGTGCAGAGACTGGCACAAACAATACCTATTGAGGACCATTTGGACAAACAGAAGACTGAGGCACACGTACTTGACCAGTTCTTCTTGCCAGGTATGTGAAAGGAAATAGCAAACTTTTGTGGTTCATGCTCTGAGTCTCAGCTGGTGGCCCCCAGAAGAGTAGACTAGGCCCCTTTGATACTTATGCCCATACTAGACAGCCCACTTGAAAGAATTGGGGTTGATATAGAGGGATCCTTGATAGAAAGTGCATCTGGATATTGGTATATATTGATTATATTGAATTATGCCACCACCCACCCATTACCCCTACGTTCCACTAAAGCCCAGTCAGTGGCAAAAGAATTGATAAAAGTGTTTTTTTCTAGATGGACTGCCAAAGGAGATCTTAACTAATCAAGGCACCAATGTCATGTCAAAACTTACACAGGAGTTGAGTGCTTTACTGAAGGTTAAGACCATCCAGATGTCAGTGTATCACCCACAGACCAATGGCTTAGTGGAAGACTATAACAAAGTAGTAAAAGGTTTGCTGTCTAAATTCATATCAACTGAGATAAAAAGCTGGGATGAGTTATTGCCACGTTTAATGTTTGCCATTCAGGAGGTGCCACCTTTGTCCACTGGATTCTTGCCCTTTGAACTGTTGTATGGGTGACATCCCCAAGGGATGTTGGATCTTGTAAAAAAGATGTGGGAAGATCAGGCACATAGTCTACCTAACGTGTTCTAATATGTATTACAAATGAGAAAAAGACTGGAGACAGTGGGGAGATTTGCCAAAGAAAACTTAATAAAACCACAACAAACCCAGACAGGACATTATAACCAAGAGGCAAGGTTATGGAGTTCAAGTCCAGTGACAGTGTACTCCTGCTGCTGAGCTCTGACAGTAAACTCCTAGCTAAATGGCAGGGACTGTATGAGGCCCTTCAGAAAGGTGGGGCTGGTTGATTATAAAATTTTACAACCAGACAAAAAAAGTAAAAACAAATTCACCATGTTAATTTGTTGAAACCCTGGAAAGATAGGGAGGTGTTATTCATTGACCCAGAAGATCTAAAAGGGGCTGGTGACTGGTGAGGACATTGATGACGGAACCCTGGACTTGGGACCTAAAATTGTAAAGGAACCGTGCCCTCTCCCAGTGGATGACCAGCTCAACCAAAAACAAAAGCAAGAAGCCCAGAGTCCGGTAGATAATTTTCGGTATGTAGTCTTCCCAAAGCCAGGACAAACCCATGTGATCCAGCACCACATAGACCCAGACCCAAGTGTTTTGATTTACCAACAACCATACAGACTGCCGGAAAAAGTTTGAGAGACAGTACGGAAGGAAATCCAGTCTATGTTGTATTTGTGAGTAATTGAGAAATTCCAGAATGAATGGTCCAGCTCTATTGTGCTAGTCCCAAAACCAGATGGGACAACCCAGTTTTGTATAGACTTCCAGAAAGTTAATGCTGTATCCAAGTTCAGTGCATATCCTATTTCAAGGGTAGATGAACTTTTGGACTGACTTGTGAAGGCTTATTATATTAGTATCCTAGATCTGACCAAGGGGTATTGGCAAATCCTTTAACTCCCAGGTCCTGAGAGAAAATTGACTTTGTCACCCCATTTGGACTATATCAATTTACTGTGCTTCCCTTTAGGTTACATGAAGCCCCAGACACATTCCAGAGGATGGTGGACCATATCCTCTGTCTCCACAGGCTCTATGCAGCAGCAGACCTGGATGATGTTGTCAAATTTAGCCCTGACTGGGACAGTCACTTGCAGGATGTGTCTGCAGTACTTCAGTCCCTCAGGGAGGCAGATCTTCTGGCCAATATCGCAAAATGCACCATAGGGAGGCAGGAGGCAAAATACTTGGGGAATATGAATAGAAATAGCCATGTATGCCCAGTCATTTACAAAGTAAAGGCCCCAGCTGACTGCCCTGTCCCAACTACTAAGAATCAGGTTAGGTCTTTTCTGGGACTTGTAGGGCATTTCCCCAGGTTCATTCCAGAATTCTCAATCCTTGTTACCCTGCTGACTGACCTAACAATGAAAAATGCCCCAAATAAGGTCCATTGGATGCCTGAGTGTCAGATGGCATTTCAGGCCATCTAAAATGTGCAGTGCGAGTGGCCAGTCATACAAAATCCAGATTTCAACTGTCCCTTCATTCTGTATACTGATCCCTCTGAGGTGGGACTGGGGCAGTGTCATCTCAGAAATCTGAGGATGGGATTCACCCCATCCTGTATCTATCTCACAAACTTTTTCCCCTAAGAGTAGTGCTATGCCACACTGGATAAAGAGTGTCTGGTGGTAAAGTGGGCAGTAGCTGCCATCCACTAATACCTGTTGGGATGGAAGTGCACCCTTGTCACTGACCGTGCCCCCCTCAAGCAGTTACATGCAATGCAAGGATACCAATGCCCGGGTCACCAGATGATATCTAAGATTGCAGCCTTTTTTGTTTGATATGCAGCACCAGGCAGGTACCTAGCATGGTAATATGGATTTTTTTCTCTTGGGAGGGTGGGTTTTTGGCCCTTATTGAGTGTGCCATGGGCACAGCTCTGAGGGGGGAGGGCATATGATGGAGTGTATGTCTGTCATGCTCCTCTTCACAACCCTGCAACACAGGCATTACAAGTTAACCCTGCAACACAGCCTGTAACACAGGCAGCACAACTTTTGTCTGGTGCTGTAATGGGATTTGTACAAAATTCCTATTGTTTTAAAGTTGGTCTTTTAAAACCTCTCTGTTCTGATTTTTCTGAGTATTGGATGTATCTCAGGAGGAGGGATGTTAACAAGCAACACCTGAGCCAAGTAAAGGGGGCTGTGTGAATAAAGATAGAGTATTTTTTTGTTTCATTTAGATGCTATAAATGGAGACAGAGACTGAACTGAATTCTAGCTAAGCTGAATACAAGCTGTTTTGTTTTCTGCTTACTGAAGTAAAGAATATTTCATTTGTTATGTTGGTTTGTACGTGCGTGCGTGCCAGCCAACATATCGCATTAGTAGCAGATTTAGAGGTGCAGTCACTGTGGGTGAATGCAGGGCTCACATCAGTAGGTGTGTCCCTCATTCCCCAATAAGATAACATGCAGGCTCCACACCAGCAATACGTAAACTGGCCACCAGGTCAAAGAAAAGGTCCGCTGCTATGAGAGCCACCAAGCTCCTCACGCAGCATGCCTTTTCTGGTGAAGCAGTTTACAAAACATGGCGGCACGCAGCCGCTTCATTTGCCAACAGGGGAGTCCACTCCCCATCAGCATACTGTTCCCCTTTCCTGTCCCAAGTGTGTGCTGAGGGGGTGCCCAATCCTGCTCGGCATCATGGTCCCCTCAACAGTTTTTCCTTGCCGACAGGGGGCCCAATCCCCATAGGCTTCAGTCCCCCCTGTCAAGTTTAATTTGCTGATGGGGGAGCCCACTCCCCGTCGGCATAATGTCCCCGGCCCCATGTGTGCTGTGTGCTGAGGGACTGCCCAATCTCCCTCGGCATCATGCTTTTCTGTACCGACGGGGGGCCCAATCCCCGTTGGCTGTGGTTCCCCTCCCCGTTATGCAGGTGGTACACTGGGAGCCCACCCCAGTGTACCAAACACCTACAAAAAAAGAAAACCGACCCACCCTCATTGTCTTTTTTTTTTAACCTGTAAAAGAAGAAAATCGGTCCTTCGCAATCTCTCCTTCACCTCCCCCAACCCGTGCCCACCCTCTGCGCACCCACCTCCTCACCCCCCTCACCCCATACTTACATACAGAGTCTGGCGCGACGCTCTTCAGTGGACCGGGAACACGTCTACACTCTTCAAAGCTGATGGCGAACTGACGAAATGCCGGTAAGCTGTATAATGGCATAAATGGGATGTTTTCAACTTTGGTGCATATCTCGACCATTTTTAGGAATTTTGGCACCAAATTTTCAACAATGGGTTATTGGAATCCCTCCTTATGAATTCAGTCACTGTCATGGCATTATTCAGTCCCGAAAGGTGATTTCATGGTCATTGCATGGAATCACCTTTCGGAACCAATAAATGAAACAACAGTGCCACTGTTCATGAGGGGGCTCTCAAAAAGCCTATGTTGAAAATTTGGTGAAAAAAATCCCCAAAATGGCTGTTTTACAAGCATGCATTACGCAGTTTTCATGCACCCTCATAACTTTGTGAATTTGTAATATTTTCGCTCCAGATTCTCAAAATTGGCATTTTGCCACACTTCCTTATGAACAGTACAGCTGTCATTTTACATATCCTGGCCAAAATGTGTTTTTGCACATCCAGCACAGAATACCGCAGTCACTGTGCGAAATCAGTTTTTGGGACAGTTTGAGAAAATGACGGTGGCACTGCTCATGAGCAGAGGTCCTAAAATGCCTGTGTTGAAAATTTGGTGATGAAAGTCCTTAAAATGACTGTGTTACAAACGTGCATTGCTCAGTTTCCATGCACCCTTGTAACCTCGCAAATTTGCAGTATTTTCATGTCAGATTTTCAACACTGGCATTTTTTTCACGCCTCCTTAAGAACAGTACAGCTGTCATTTTTCACAACCTGCCCAAAATTCGTTTTCGCACCTGTGGCATACAATGGCATGGTCACTGTGGGAAATCAACTTTTGGGACAGATTAACAAAATCACAGTACCACTGTACATGAGGGGAGGTTCCAAAATACCTGTGTTGAAAATGTGGTTAAGAAAATCCCAAAAATAATTGGGATGCGGATGTGTGTTGCGCAATTTCTATGCCTGCTCATGCAATGGTGCAGATAGAAATTTTCAGGCCTGGGACACACCTTCTGGTCTGGGCTGCTCCTCCCATCCCCAAGACATAAAAATGTGTAAATGTGGGGCCCCCCAAGCCACCTGGGCCTGGGACAGTTGTCCTGGCTGCCTCCCCCGTCGGCAACCCTGTGCTCATGACTTCACCAATTTTTTCATATTTTCACTCCAGATTTTCAGTGTTGCCATTTTTTACACCTCCTCATGAACAATATAGTTGTCATTTTTCACACCTTGCCCAAAATGTGTTTTTGTGCCTGTGTTGCCAAATGGCATAGTCGCTGTGCAAGACCACCTTTTGGCTAACAAACTGATAGTGCCACTCTTCATGAGGTGGGGTCACAAAAAGCCCATGTTGAAAATTTGCAGTGAAAATACCAACAAACGCCTACGGCATTAGAGTTTCCTACTGTAATACCCCACCCTGTAGAGACTGAAAGGCATCAGGTGTGTGACTTGGGATCATTCGCTGTAATGCTCATGCCATTCCACCCCCACCATGTAGCCAGTCATAGGCAATGAGGTGTGCCTTGGAGTCTATGGCCCTAAAGTACACCTCACTCTCCTACACTGCACCCATCTCAGCGTATTTCCTTATGGAATGGGGTAAGTATAAGGCCCAAAGCACACCATGACACTTGTCAATGTCTACAGGGTAGGGTGAGGTTAAATGCCATGAGCTTTACAGCTGATGACTCAAAGGCACACCCCAACACCTGTCACTCTCTGCAGGGAGGGGTTGGGGTTAGCGTCAGTTCAATACTTCATTGCCATTCCTATAATGCATCTCTAACTCCTGCAACTCCAATGCCAGTGAGACAACATCGGCATAGACAAATGCTTGTTTAAACTGGCCTCCAGAGTGTTCCTTTTGAGAGTGTTCCCAGAAACTGCTTGGCATACTACCATGTCACACAACCCAATGTAAAGTTAAGATTGTTGTCTCTAATATACTCTGCTTTTTATGTCAAGTGAATCCGTGTGGCCTGACAGCTTGTATCAAAGTCTTTGAGGTACAATAAAGGTTTGTTCATCTTTTGGTGCAAGAAAGGGCTACTATGGATACAAACAATTTTTTTCCACTGATGTTTTATTCATTACACATTGACAATAAAATTGTATTTCTTAGGAATTGTAGTTTTATCCTCACAAGAAGAAATCATGCCCCTCCTTAAGTTTGACCCCCACAGACATGTCACAAGGCTTCCTGTAGACTTAACAGGCATCCCCATCCCGTGCCTTCCCTGAAGTCTTCCCCTTCAGCAGGGTCATCATTGACATTGATGGCAGTTCCCAAAGTAAGGAGTGTGTGCGACCAGGACACCAATGTGAAGAAGTGCTCATGTTCACAGCACACCCACTCCCCTCAAAAAGCTGCTAAAGGTGCACTGTCACCTGTAGTCCCCAGGGTGGCATTGTAGTGCCATAGCTGACTTACCTTCCTAACCCGGTGGAAGCCAGCATCCTCTGGGTTGCTCAATCCTCCTCCCCTGACTGTCCAGGCACTGAGTGAGGATCCAGGCTCACTTCCAAATCAGGCTTATAGTGTTTAGACTACAGATAGAGAAGTTTTTGGTTTGCCAAGTATGTACAACAGAATTCACACCTTTCTGCATGCCACGCATGAAGAAAGAACAAGAACATGTATAATTTTCTTTGCTCAAGGGAGAGGTGGACATCAGGAAATGAACAGAACAGTGGAGATATTTCAAGCACTGTGACACTAACCCCCTAACAAGTGAAACAGAGCAAGTTAAACTCAAAGATGTTAATGCTTGGGGTTGCAGTGTTGCATTATGGATCACAGCATAGATAATAAAGAAGAGGTGTATTACCAGTGTACTGGGGTGCCTCAGACGGGGGAGGGGAGTCTCCAAAAAACATCCAGTTGCACCTGAAAAATGAGAATGCCAATGGGGTCATAAAGGATATGTAGCTCTTTAGTAAATTAACTGGGATAAACAAGGTACGCTATAAAACAAATACTTATCTGATACACAGAGTGAGTGCCCAGTCATGACTCATGTTATGCCAGAAGGGAGTCAGCGTTCATGGCGACTGTGTGGTCAGTGTTCAGCCAGTACAGTCTGTACAAATAAAAGTGGAATGTGATACCAACAGATTCCACTCAGTCTCCCAATTTTTAGGACACCTCATTCAGCCACCTACCATGTGGTAGAGCTGTGCATGGCCTCATTGTACACATGAAAACGGATGGGAGAATCCACAGCAAAAGCCAGGCTTCAGGCAAGGCCTATTGCCTTCAGAGGGACCCTGCCAGAGAAAGGAACATAGAACCACCTTCCCTCTGGTACCGACAGACTCCTCTTTGTCTCCCCATTCTTGGCTCAACTCATTCAGTCACCTACCATGTGGTATGGCAATGCACTGCACATCATACACATGAAAACTGATGGGAGAATCCACAGCAAAAACCAGGCCTCAGACAAGGCCTACTGCCATAAGAGGGACCCTGCCAGAGAATGAGCATAGGACAATCTTCCACCTGATACCAACAGACTCCTGTCAGTCTCTCCATTCTTAGGACACCTCACTCACCCACCAACTATGTGGCATGGCCATGCATGGCCCTGTCATACAAATGAAGACAGTGAGAATTCACTGCAAACACCAGAGCTCAGACTTCCTTTAGTCAGCCCCTGATGGAGAACTGCAAATCAAACCACCTTCACCCTGGTAACAATAGATTCCTCACACATTCTCCATTCCTTGGACACCTCAGTCAGCCACCTACCCTGAGGCATGGCTGTGCACTGCCCCATCATTAACATGATGACTGCTGGAGAATCCACCAAAAACACCAGAGCTCAATATGCCTTCAGAGGGCCTCTGCCAGAGAACAGAAAATCAGACCACTTTTCCTCTGGTAGAGATGGATTCCTCTCAGTCTCCCCATTCTTAGTACACCTCACTCAGCCACCTACCCTAGAGCATGGCACTGTATAGCCCCATCAAACTCAGAAATTGTTCAGCTCCACTGCCCACAGCAGAGGTCACAACCCCAGAAGGTACGAGATGCAAACGTCGACATAACGCAGGTGGGTTTCTTGGAAACATAATTAAACCTGGTTACACAGTCAGAAAAGACACACACTGGTAATTTTTATAGCTACCAAATGCTCAACTTACTACACAGTCCTAATGGAATAAGAGCAAGAAATACCATGTACACAGGAAGACACAACAGGTAAGACAGTTTGATTTTAACATATACCTTACCTGGCCTGAGTCACTTCACCTCAGCAAACACCGAATGCTTTTCTACAGTAAGCACTGCCTCAGGCCCACTGGCAGTCAACTGCTGGTGGCAGAGACCCTACCGGGTCAGTCTGTCGCATGCTCTACTGCGCATGTCAATACTGCACAACAGGAACAGCGTGGTCGGGAAGAGCGAGTGGGTGCAAAACCACAAAAGGGTGTATGCACGGTAGTGCATCCTCTCACTGTTCCCAGGAAGAGGATAAGACCTCTGCTGGGAGAGGGGCAGGCAAGCAGCTGCTGTGGCTCAGCGGGATGAACCACGGGCAGCAAGGGAGGCAATGCATCTGTGGACCTAATTTCAATTCCTGGTCCCAGATGCATAACATTTTTTTATTTTTCACACTTTGTGTGATTTTAAGTGCTAACCCCCGCCCTGGAGTTGGTTATTTAGGTTGGGGGGTTTGGGAGGCTCAGCCTCCCATAATGGAGGTGCAGGGGTGGAGCTCCTCGCAAGACACAGTAATTAAGTTGGCAACATACTGAGCTATATTGGTAGTATGGTATATTGTTGCTCTGTAATGTCTTGTGACATTATGACCCCATACTGGCAGAGGTTGGGCTGAGCTCCTTGATGCCAGAGACTTCCCTGGTCACCAGGGAAATCTATTTTTATAGTAGTGTTTCATGCTCTAGGCATTTAGGCACTACTAATATTGCAGCCCTGTTTTACAGATGCCTCTCTAGGAACACTGAGTAAGAGAGTGAGACCCTAGCATACCAGCACATGCTACAGGAAACAAGTAAAGCATCTACCAAGGCACCCTGCGAGGTACACCACATGACAATAGGGATGGCTCACAACTGCTCAGCAGCAGAAGCTGACACACCTGTGGAAGTGAAATAAAAATCCTATGTATTCCACAAATTTTCCATCCATTCTTTCTAATCTCTTAAATTGGATCTGGCAGTATAGCCTACAGGTTAGAGTAACAAGCTATGAATGAGCTTGGTACATCCAGCAGACCTGGATTTGATTCTCATACAGCATCCTCCACTTGCATACTGTGTGACTGTGAGCTAGTCACTTCACTTCCCCAGCGCTCATGTGTTGTCCCTGAAAACAGGCACTTGTACCTAGTGGGCTTACCTCGTTACCAAAAAAAAAAAGTGAAAAAAATGTCTGTACTGCTGGCTGAACTGCAGAGTAATAAACTTGAAGTACACAGTTTGGCTCTGCAGAATTTAATTACTCAGTTTGTGACATTAATCAGCAATAAATGCAAATATTCAATAGTTCTATGCAGAAACTGAGTGATCTCTTATGCAGAAATGTATTCTGCAATTTAATACATTAAGACATTTTACTTATAATAATCCCATTGTTCTAAATGCTTTAGAGCTTTTCATTTCAGAATTCAATATGGTCTGTGACAAGCATGCTCCACTAAAAACAAGGAAGATCAAAGGTGTCCCTAACCCCTGGATCACATCTGACTTACTTGACCTACTCAAGCCTAGGGACCAACTCTGGTACAGGTCACGACCCAATTGGACTCCATCCAATATTCAGAACTATAGGAAAGCTAGAAACGAATGCACCAGAGCAATATATCATGCAAAAAGTTTTTATTACAAGGACGTGTTATCCAGAACCTGGAATGACTCCAAGTCATTCTGGACAGACCTTCAAGACATCTCTGGAAAGACCCAAAAGAACACACCCTCGATGCTCAACATTGAAGGCACACCAACACTGGATCCCCTACGCATAGCCAATGCCTTTAGCAATGCATTTACTGACCTGAACGCTGTCCTCCCAGCAGACTTCTTTGACCCATGCTACCCAGATGACCTCCAGAAACTGCCTGAACATACCCTAGGGCATCCACCATTCTATTTCAAATCAATCTCAAAAGGAGATGCCAGAAACTATCTGGAAAAAGTCCTCTTGAAGTCTAGATTCAGTGGGGACTCCTTGGACCTCAAACTCTTGCACCTAACCCTGAATAAAGTCCTTGACCCCCTGACCAGGATAATCAACTCATCCCTTTGTCACTCAAAATTCCCCCCAAAGTGGAAGTCTGCAATAGTAACCCCGGTTCACAAGAGTGGAGACCGGACCCTTCACAATAATTTTAGACCCATCTCCATCCTCCCTCCTCTCTCCAAGGCACTTTAAAGAATAGTGGCAGATCAGCTGGTTGAGCACCTGGACCACCACAATCTCCTAAATAACCAGCAGCACGGTTTTAAGAAGGCACACAATACTGACACTGCCCTTTTGGAGCTCAGTGGCTTTATCCATCATGCTCTCAATCAAGGTAATCTGGTAGGTGCTACCTTCGTAGATTTGTCCAAGGCCTTTTGATACTGTGCACCATGGACTTCTCCTTGACCAACTTACTACCATTGGGATCTTCTCTGAGGCATCTATCTGGTTTTCCAGTTACCTAAGTCACAGGTCGCAACAAGTTAAGATTGGTGACGTCCTCTCGGACCCCAGACCAGTCAGATCAGGTGTTTCCCAAGGATCCATCCTTGGCCCACTACTTTTCACCATTTTCATTAACAAACTACCTAACTTCTGCCACAGCCGCTTACTCTTGTATGCAGATGATGCTGTCATTTTTACCAGTGACACACAGCCAGAGCATCTGGATTCAGCCCTGCAACAAGGTTCTTCATCAGCAGGAAAATGGTTTGAGGACCACAAGTTAGTGATGAACTACAATAAAACGAAGTTTATGTTGTTTGCAAGTTCTCAAAGCAAACTTGAATCCTTCTTCCTAGCCATCAAGAACAATAAGGGCACCTCGCTTGATCTAGTACAGCACTTCAAATACCTGGGCATTACTATTGTTTCCAACATGTCCTACACCACACACATTGCCAATACTGCCACAGTAATCAATGAGAGAGCAGACATGCTTTATCAGCATAGACACTGTCCTAACACCTGAAGCCATGAGCCTGGCTATGCACAACTCAGTGTTTGCCCTCGTTGACTATGGCCTGATCATCTATGGTTCAGCCAATGACATGACCCTTCACAGTGTCTCAACAGCTCTGAACAAGGCATGTCAACTTCTCACAGGGGCTGGGCACTTAACACGCACCTGTGATCTCTATGCACTAGCCAATTGCCTTCAGCTAAAGGACAGGATCTTTTACCAAACCTGCTTGGTAGCCAAGAAGATCTGCCTTGGCATGTTGCCCGCTGGAGTCACAAACCTTCTCAGCCCACACCAGCCCACTCGAAACACCAGGAGCTCTCAAAATCAAGTCTTCCGAGTCCCTAGATGCTGTAAGGCACTTGCACAGCATGCCTTTGTCCATAGTGCCTCACTCTGGATGAACTCACTCCAGCCCGAAATAAGTTCTTCCACCTCAATTGGTCTCTTCAAGTGCAAACTTCAATCTCATCTTCTGTTAAGATCCACCTGTGATTGCTACCACTAAGTCCTCCATGGTACCCAGACCTTATGCACCTTAGCCTGCACCCTTACTCTCCTCTGATTCTATTGGTCACACCTAGTGTTTACCCCCCATGCCATGCCACCTCCTACCCTCTCCTCCCTCCTCACACCACTACCCTGCCCCTCACCTCTCTCCTCCCTCTCTATCCCCTCTTCCTCCTCCTCCCTTTCTTCATGCCACCTGTCCCATACCCACAGACCACTTCTCCCTTCCCCCATCCTTTCCCCTTCTGGCACACCTTCACATCCTCCTGTTCTATTGACGAGGGTACTTCATTACCTGCCTGAGACCTGCTATGTAGCCATTTTTCATTATTTTCGTACTCTATTGACTGTAATGAACTGTTCTAACTCACCTGTAACAATTATTTGTCTCTGACAAGGAACCTATGTAAAGAGCTGTTGCTCAAAGGTATGTATCCTAGCATTCAATAAATTAAAATAAATAAATAACTCAGACTTTCATGAACGTTCTGACTGTCTTAACTTTATTGAAGTTACTGGCGATATTGTTGTTGTAACTTCTACTGATGTAACTGAAGACACTGTTGTACTTATGTTATATTTCTCCTTACCTAATTTGACTTGCAATTTGTATTTCTGTGGACAGTTTTTTTACTTGTACCCTCCTGGGTCATGCCTGAAAATAGGTATTTTTATGTCTAGTGCACCCACCCGGTTATCAACAATGAAATAAATAAAAATAAATAAATGATTTCTAAACTTTCACAGAAGTGAAATTTTGACTTTTGATGAAATTCCACTGGCGGAAGTTTTTTTTTCACCCAGTTCTAATTGTGGGACAAAGAGGTGTAGAAAAGGGCCACAAGGATCCTTTGGTTAGTTCATTGCAAGCATTGTGTCTGTGCAATATGGAGCTGTAGTAGCAGATTAAAAATTAGGACAAACTGTGATGGATGGAAAGGAATGAAGTCCGGTATGGAAGTGTCCAGCAAAGCCTGAAAGAAGAAACTGAATTAGATTCAGATGGATGTGTAGATAACATTTGCTGAAGAAGATGAGTTATTAGAGTGCGTGTTGCTAACATGGCTGCATCTGTACAATAGACTATATGGTGCAGTAATGCAAGCAGATCCACTGAAGTCAATGCAACTACACAGTCAGGAGAAAATGCAATCTGTCGTCCTTTTTTATCCAGAACATTCTTTGGTACTCTACATAAAATGCATGCTAAGACATTGAAGTATTAGATGAATAGAAATTTAGAGATGGACAAGAGTCATGAATTGAGAGAAGACATAAGCTGCAAAAGAAGAAAATGACCCACATATGTAACAGGTAGGGAACATTATGCAGAAAAGTGGCATAAATATAACTCATAATGTGCAGCTGCCCAAGACATCAGTGAGTTACATTTTGCTACATCAACAGCAGCTTTGGTTGAGACTGGCCAATGGTAATTATGGAACTGTTGCCATTCCTGACAACAAGATCACGTTTTGAAGACCTAGACAAGTCAACTGATAGAAGTACTGGTGATTGCTGAATCAGTTGGGGAGGTAGAGTTGGAGAAGGCAACAACAGCTATTGGGACAGCTCCAGGGAAATGGAGGGAGAAGGATGGGTCAATACTGGAACAGCAGTATTGCTAGGATGACCTGGTAGCTGTTTGGATGGTCCCAGCCTGACGGTTGACTGCAATGTCGGACTTCCAAAGATACCACTCTGGAATCAGTCTGAGCTATGGTCAACCCACTGGGAGAATAAGATTCCATAACTTCTCAAACTGAGATGAAACAGGAGTGGTAGTAGGAGCAGATACTTGTGGCAAAGAGCATGCTGGGTTTGCCATCAATGATATGACATACAAATCAAACAATTCCTTCTCCTGGCAGAGAGAAAAAAGGGGGACTTTCAATACTCACTGTACATATATCAGCTTGGAAATCACCCACTCTTTAATTTAGAATGGAGGTTTTCCCATGAAGAGCTTAGTGGGAAGTAGACTGCAAGGGATCCACATCCTCTGGGTTAGAATGAACTAAGTCAGTAACTTAGAGGTTTGATATGCTGACAGCTGGGAAGGATTAAAAGGAGGATTAGATAAGTTTACTGTAAGTGGAGCTTGGGGTGTTGAGCCTGTCCTGATGAAGTAATCTCTATGGGTGGATGACCCCCGGCATCCCAACTAATGCTCTAGGGATGGGATCTGGTTTCAAATACTGGCTAGGCTAGGCACATGTCCATACAACTGTGCTTCTATGGGCTCTACAATGTATCGCTACATTGCTTATCCCAGGAATGATAGGAACTAGCAAGGGGGCTCCAAATCCAGAACCTACCAGAGTATGGTCCAGTGTTCCAGATGGAGATTAATGCCCTTGAGAGACCTGAGCTCTATGAATGAAAAAGGAGACTAGAACTATCCAAGAGAAGTAAGTAATACAAACATAGGCGGCAAGACAGACATCCAAAAATTACAGCAACTGAGGGCAAGAAGGCTGAAGTCCAACATGACTAGATCTCACAGGGAAAAGGAAGAGCCAGTGGAGTATGGCTAACAGAGGAAAGCAGCAATCTGGCAAATAAAATTGGAAAGGAGAACTGAAGGAAACACCACCAGTCAGACCCCAAAAGCATGTAACACAGACATAGACAGGTGGCTGGCTAGCAAACTGAACAAATGCATGAAGAAAAGTGAGCAGGCAGAGGAAACGCAGCACAAGCAAAGCACTGGTGGGAGAAAGAGAGAGACAGAAGCAGGATAATAGAACAGAAAGGAAAAGCTATAGCAAACAGAGGCAGGAATGAAACTGAAAAGGAAAAAAATTGGGGGTGGGGTTGTATGGATGAGAACAAGCATGAGTTGCAGGAGCTGTGGAGTGCAGAAGCAAGGGAAACATACAAACAACAAAAAGGACAACAGCCACAAGAAGAGCTCAAACAACAGAGCACAGAGAAAATGTCATCTAGAGGAAAAACAGTTGGGATCAATGAGACTCACAGAGATAAACAGCACAGAACAGCAGAGCAAGCACAGAATTGGAAGCCAGGACTGAAATAAGACCTCGTGTGAGAAACACTAGGCAGTGATTGAGTGGCTGTTAGGAGTTTAGGTAGTGCAGTGGGGTAGGGTCTGGCAGCCTTGCACTGGATCACATGCTAGCCTTTTAATCAGGGCCATGATGCCCATTGACTTGGGGGGGGGGGTGACCACCCAAATAATGCTTTTTGAGTTGAGAAAGGCTGTAAAAGTGTTACTTTGGGTCCTACTAGACCAATTTTAATTGTGTACCCTCCATATATTTTCATGGCATGACATCCCCTGCTTTGATTCCTAGTTAGACTGGCAATTGTCACCACTCACACAGGCAGCTGTAGCAGCTGTTGTGTTTTCATATGAGACAGGGAAGTGTTTGGTTTTATATTTATGGCTGAATTATTTCTGTCTTGTTCTCTTTAAGGGGAAGTGAAACCAGAGCTAGTAGCACTTGAGGAGGAGGAGGAGGAGGAGGAAACCACAATGTGCTTCTGGATTGCTTAGTGTCAATAAATGCATTAGAAGATGTCTGAAGGCTGCTAGGAAGACTGGAAGTGTAACAAGTGAACTACTGTGGACCACTGAACCAGAGATCATTGTCCCACAATCCCACCACCAACTGCAGACATTGTACTTGGACCTGGCACAGAGGGACCTTACCCTGCACCTTTCCTCCCCATAGCTCCTTTTTCTCCTGTTTGTTTCTTCATGTTGTCCGCACTACAGATGACACTGCCATGCAGCAGCAGGATGTGGCACAGACTATGATAACAATATTGTGTCTGTCGAAGATAAGACAACCCCATGATGCTAATGTGATGTGACTCACAAAGCAAAACAGAAGACAGTAAGCATGATGTTTTCTTCATGTTTTCAACAAAACAGATGACACTTTGATGCAACAGCAGGATGTGGCACAAACTATTAACTATGATGGCAATAATTTGTGTGCCAAAGATTACACACCAATGTGGTATTGTCCACCCTGGACCCCACTGACAGACCAACTGAAAGGCAGTCACTCTAAAGACCTACAGTAACAGTCTCAGGTCTCACACAGCAGCCTGGTTTACTTTTACTCACTGTTCATTTCCTTTACTGACAGACTGGCTGGCTCATGTACAGGGAAAAATACGCAGATTCTGCACCCTGCACCAAATCGAGGTAAGTGAAATAAAGATTTAACATAAAATAAAGCCTGCAAAAATTCCCCTATCCTGCCCCTGTCCCAGTCCTCTACTGTAGGTAACCATAAAATTAATGATGAATAACTCTTCGATGATTTCAAAATATTTCTGATCAAAAATTAATGCATTTCTGTAATCAGCCTCTCTTTTACGAAGCTCAAGGCAGGTTACTAGGGAGAACTTGAAGGCTTAAGCCAGACCCTGTGAGTTGATCCATCTAGTGGGCCTCAGTTAGTAGACAGGGTGTCTGGAGTATGTGCTCTGTGCTTCTTGGCTTAGTCCGTCAGAAGCCTGGGCATAAATAGTCCTGACCCTGCCCTCCCTCTTTGTTCGACTGAGAGGGGAGGCTAACTGAGTCAGACTGGACTAGAGGTCAGGATTCAGCTCTAGAGAAATCTAGTGCACCTGGGGAATCCAAGTTTAAAGGCAAGAAGAGCTAGAAGAGGGGTATTTCTCCTCACCCCCTGGAGTGGGGAGTAGAGATGTTATGAAGTTTCAATTTGCTGGTAAAGTTGGAGCAAATTTGGGAAATTCACATCTTGCGAAGATTTATGAATTTCTTGGGGGGTGCACCAACTTCACTGGTGAATTAAACAAAATACTCTAAAATTTAATATAATCCTTCCCCCCACCCACTGTGGTGTACTTCTACCCCTCTCGCCTCTCAAACACTTTTATCTCTCTTATCTCTCATAACCCCTTCTCATTCCCCTGTTAGCACCCACCTTCCCCATCTGCCCTGGCAAAGTTATGTATAAGTCAAGTCTGAGTCCAGATTAGAGCAAGTTATATACTCATACTGTATGTACCTTCCCCTCACCCAAGTGCCATGCACACTCCACTCACTTCACCTCAACAGACCCTATTTTACAAGAAGCCCCACTAGAGGTGGGTGAATACCCTATTTCATATATTCAGGCAGAATATTATATTTGAGTCCCAAAATATTCAAGTATTCATTACTCAGTTAGGATGGGGGGGGAAAACATAAAATTACCCCTTCACCTGGCATCTAGGCTAATCTTCTGGCCACTCTCTCAGCCCATTTCAAATACTTGCCACCCACCTCATGCTTTTCATGGTTTCCAAAGACAATTGGATTTAAAAAGATATAAAATTGGATGTTTCTGACACTATGCTAGGAGCCAACAGCATCTTTTGAAGCTTGTTTCCCCTACCCTAGCCCAGCTAGGGTTTTGAAATTTAGAAATTTCACTTAGGGTTATATTATTATATCAGTATATCACAGTATATCACAGTATATTAGTATAATGGTATATTAGTATAATATAAGGGTTATGATATTTCTGTAGGCTTATATACTGTTATTGCATTTAGAGTTTTAGAGATTTCATTTAGACTTATACATTATTAGTACTGATATAGCATTGCAGTGTTAGAAAAATTGGCAGGAGGGGATATGGAAACCTAGCCGGTACACTCAGTGGAGGGGCAGGGGGGATGGGGAGGGGAGGGGAGGCATGTGGGGATATGGGGAAGGGAATGAAGGGGAAGGATAGTCAACTGCGATGGATGTGAGATGGTAGTATTCTTGGATGCAATGTGGAGGGCAGAGGGCTGCCTGGTGTGCAGGTGCCTGGGGCAGCTAAAGGTGGAGGTTAACTGGCTAAGGTGAATAACAGAAAGAGAGGGAGATGGATGGGGATTTGACAATGGGAGAAGGGTGCAGTTTGGTATACTGCTGACTTAGAGGGAGGAGGAGCAGGCAGATCCACATAAACCAGTTGACATGGGAATTGGAGAATGGAAGGAGATATGGAGAAATTGGAAATGGGGGGGACCTGTATATGGAAACTGCAAATGGGCAAGGGTAAGGGATGAGGGAGCTTCCACTGGGGCAAAGGAACCTGCATCAAACATATCTGCAGCATTGGCAGGCTTGGTGGACCAGGGGGAGCATGAGGTAGTTGGGACTCAAAAAAAAAATCCTAAGATAAAAACCAAGTATAAAGGAACAGGGAAGGTAAGTAAAGCAGGTGGAGGGACAATAAATAAAGGACAGAAAGAGGGCACAAATGGAAGGATAAGTGGGACAACGGGAGAAACCAGGCAAGGGAGTGCAGCAGGGGATGGCAGGGGACAGGAAGGAAAATGTGAAATGTGGGAGGCAGTGAAGACAATGGAGCACTGTGGGAGTTTGCTCAGCCAAGATCATTGGGAGGAAAGAGAGAGGCTGAGGGAGGGAGGGAAGATCACCTACAGCAGCCTTGGGGCAAGAAACAAGTTAGTGAGGAAGAAAAAGTGGTGATCTTTGGAAATTCCATCATAAAGGGCATACACTGGTTAAGGAAATGGTACCCAAGCTACAGACGATCAGTCATCTGTGAACCAGGGATGGAAGCCGGAAGGGTAGGTCTGGGATTTTGAAAGTGGCAAAATAGATGGCGGGGTAAACCTCACTTTATTATTCACCTGGGAACAAATGATTTGGCAGGGACTGAGGTGAGGGTTGTTCAGCAGAGATTCAGGGAGTTGGCAGAGTGTTATAGGATCAAGCTCTATAGCATTCTCTGAAGTTATTTTAGTACCCTGTGCCAGCACAGGGAGGAAAAGGAGGAAGGACTTTAACAAATGGCTGAGGGACTGGTGCAGGGTAGAGGGGTTTGTTTGTTTTGGAGGATGGGGAAATGGATGGTTGGATGAGGAATTTTTTGCTAAGGATAGACTGCACTTAAGTGAAGAGGGGTCGAGAGTTCTTAGGGGAAGCTAAAAGGGTATATGGATGAGGTCATGAAGTTAAACTCTTAAGGGGGGAGCATGAGGCTAAGATGGAAGAAAGAAAGAAAGGATTGTCAAAGAAAGAGGGAAGAGGGAACCTAGCTGGCGCTCCCCCAATAGTGGGGAATGAGAGTAAAATGGGGGATGGTACCAATGGAGGGAAAAACACATGATGGGCCATGGGTGTGAATGCCTGAAGCTTGGGAAATAAAATCCCGTACTTAGAGGTCATCATAGTGGGGGAGGACCTGGATCTAGCGGCAATCATGGAAACCTGGCACAAGGAGCATCAGGACTGGGACTTGGTCATACCTGGTTTTATTCTATTTTGGAGGGACAGGTAAGGGAGAAAGGGAAGGGGTAGCTCTTTATATAAGGGACTACATAAAGGCTACAGATATACAAAGGGGGCAGGGGTAGCGGGGGCACTGTGAGTCACATTAAAGAAGAGAAAGGGGTCAGCCGTATGTATGGGGTGGTATACAGACCTCAAGCACAGGGAGAAGAAGAGGATAGAGAGCTGTGACAAGCAAAACAAATGACGGCTAGCAAGGGAGAGTTGTTGTTGGTGGGGGATTTCAACCTTCTAAATGAGCAGTGGAGTCCCCCAGCAGTGACAACCTCAAGAAGGACTGATACCCTAGGCTCTCTGAAGGGGGCGAGCCTCAGGCAACTTGTAATGGAACCCACGCAGGATGGTGCTGTGCTAGACCTGATACTCACAAACGGGGACTGTGTCGATAATGTAGAGGTGTCAGACCACCTGGGGACCAGCGACCATCAGTCGATGTGATTTAATGTAAGAAATGAGCCAGAACCAGATCACACCAAAACAAGGGTCCTGGATTACAGGAGGGCAGATTTTGAGAAAATGAGGGTATGCCTGATAGGAGCCCTGGCAGAATTGGGGGAGAAAAAGGGGTGGAGGAAGAGTGGACTGTAATAAGACATAGTACTGATAGCACAACCAAGCTATGTGTTAGATGGGTCAGCAAGAACAGGAGGAGGAGGAAGCTGATCTGGTTCACTAGGGAGGTGGTGGAAGTACAAAGGGCAAAAAGACTAGCTTTCATTAACTTCAAAAGAACGCAGAAGGAGGATGATAGGGAATGCTACCAAGAGAAGAAAAGGAAGGCAGGGACGGAAGTTAGGAGAGCAAAGGCATTAATGGAAGAGACTATAGCCAAGACAGTTAAGAAAGGGGACAAGACATTCTATAGGTACGTTGGAAAAAGGAAGAAAACAAAGGGAGGGATAGTTAGGCTGAAAGGGGACAGGGGCTTCATATAGAGGAGGACTGATAAAAAGTAGACATACCGAATAGGTATTTATGTCCACAGCATTGAGACACCTTTTTCAGTCGCCTTGGTGAACTGGGACTCTACCTTTGCTACCTAATAGGTGTTCCATCCTAAGCACACACCCTCTGCCCTACCTATCTACACTTACTTATAAGGTCAGGGTGTTTCTCTATGCAACCCTGAGCTCTCTTAGTGCACACTTCAGCTACCCTGAGTCTTGCCAACTGCCCTGCTGTAAACAGGGAATGCTCACGGTCCTATAGACTGATGCTGAGTGCACTTAAAAGGATTTTATTTCTGCTGCTGCTTTGTTCAGGTAGTGTCGAGTTAAATCCAGGCCCCCCACCACCAATCTCTGCTCCCCGGGGACCTAGCAAACTTCAAAGGACTGAGCATCCTCCACATAAATGCGTACAGCCTCTTAAAAAAATCGGACGTTATCCAGACTAGGATTTCCTATACCAAGCCAGATGTTCTGGTGGTCATGGAGTCCTGGTTCAAACCCTCCACTTTGGACTTGGAGGTGAATCCTATAGTATTTTCCAAATGGAAAGACTGGCCAGAGGAGGTAGGGTTGCCATCCACATACTGGAAAAATGTACTGTTTCTATCTCTGACTCCACATCTGTCCTGAAGGAATTTAAAAACTTAACCATCAAGGTTCAGCTTTCCTCTTCCTCATCCCTGTACAGCATAGAATGTTATAGGCCTCCCTCCACAGGTCTATAATTATTGAGCCACCTAACTAGCTCCATGAGTACAATGCATTCTGAAGTCATCATTCTGGATTACCTCAATCTGGGCTGGCTCGCTGACTGTTCCAAACCTCTCAAAAATCTGTGACACCTTTGGGCTTGTCCAAATTATCACATAAGTAACCCTACCGAACAAAAAAAATCCTAACAAAAGTTCCTTGTTAGACCTTATACTAGTAAACAACATCATTTATTTTCCCACTCGGGTGTCTTTTTCACCAGCTTTATTGACCATTGCTTCATTGCTTGTTTAAGGTCCGCACTCAAACCAATCTCTACGTCCAGGTACTGTACATCTTTAAAAGATACTTACATAACTTTGATCCTCTGGTTTTCCTCTCAGACTTGCAGAATTCCTTACTCTGGCAGGACTTCTACCTGTCCAAGTCAGTCAAGAAGGCATATGAGACTTTCCAAAATATTGCCCTTGGGACGATAGACAAACATACCCCCCTGGTCAAAATCCGCACTAAGAATAAATCGTTTCCTTGGTTTATGGCCAACCTAAAGTCTGCACTGCATAGCAGGGTCAAACTCTAGAAAAATGTGCAGAAAACAAAGCTTCCTTTTGATTGGTCTGCCTTCAGGACAGCCACCTCTGCATGAAGCTTATCAGAACCAAAAAGGCTAATTACTACCGCACAACGTTGAACTCCTCTACCACGTGCTCTGCCAAGTTCTGGAAAACCCTTAAAAGTATTGAAGGGCATGCATCTCCTAGTTCCCTCCACACAAAAATCTCACATGATGGCTCCTCCATCACTGACAAAGCCAGGATTCTAGACCTTCTAAACAACCACTTTGCCACCACAGGGATGGCCTTCGACTCATCACCTGCCAATAACCTCCGAACCCAGCTCTCAGCCCAGGCCCCAACAAACCCTGTGGTCGTGAGGGCTACCAGGTTCGAGCCCTCCCCACAGCCACCGGACAACCCCCCCCCGTGGAACAATGGAGCAGCCAGTGCATACAGAGCGGTCGTGAGGGCTACTAGATTCGAGCCCTCCCCACAGCCACTGGACAACCCTCCCCCGCCAGAACAATGGGCACCCAGTGCATACAGAGCGGTCATGAGGGGCTACCAGGTTCGAGCCCTCCCACAGCCACTGGACAACCCCCCGTGGAACAACG
Organism: Neoceratodus forsteri; assembly: GCA_016271365.2. Classification (NCBI taxonomy): domain Eukaryota; kingdom Metazoa; phylum Chordata; order Ceratodontiformes; family Ceratodontidae; genus Neoceratodus; species Neoceratodus forsteri. Next base: position 162,943,689 of record CM028132.1, on the reverse strand, counting down.
GGCAACCAGTGCATACAGAGGCCGGTCATGAGTGCTACCAGGTTCGAGCCCTCCCCACAGCCACCGGACAACCCCCCATGGAACAACGGAGCAGCCAGTGCATACAGAGCAGTCATGAGGGCTACCAGGTTCGAGCTCTCCCACAGCCACGGACAACCCCGTGGAACAACGGAGCAGCCAGTGCATACAGGTAGCGATCCCGCGCTCGCAGCCACGACAGAGTGCTGCGCCAGAGATTTTTGAACTTGGCGCCTTTTACTGGACCTGACTATCTGCTACCTGTGCTAGGTTTCCCATCGGTGGAGCAGTGGAGATTGTTTTTACACACACACTGCCTCCTCCGACTCCGGATTCCATCAAGGGGAACATCTTACCTTAATTGTATTTTAAAGGGGTCAAGCAGCTGTACTTTAATTGTACTTTAAGGGGATATTGTGACTCTTTAGACTGTGGGGGCTCAAGGGGACTCAAATGACTCGTTTGATAACACACTTAAATGGAAGCTCAGCGCTTTCTGTTAGAACAAACGCTGCATGATTTCTGTGCCCAAATCTATTGTTTCACTCGGTAGACTTCCTCACTGCTTTTTTATTCTACCAATTAAATGCAAAAGCTGGAATAGTCACGTACCTGCTGTTAGCTCCACCTCCCACAGACCAATACTTAAATCTGCCTTCTTTTTCTTCCATCAGAGTGGTCGTGAGGGCTACCAGGTTCGAGCCCTCCCCACAGCCACCGGACAACCCCCCTGTGGAGCAACGGAGCAGCCAGTGCATACAGGTAGTGATCCCGCGCTCACAGCCATGACAGAGTGCTGCGACAGAGATTTTTGAACTTGGCGCCTTTTACTGGGCCTGACTATCTGCTACCTGTGCTAGGTTTCTCGTTGGCGGAGCAGTGGAGATTGTTTTTACACCACACACTGCCTCCTCCGATTCCGGATTCCATCAAGGGGAACATCTTACCTTAATTGTATTTTAAAGGGGACAAACAGCTGTACTTTAATTGTACTTTAAGGGGATATTGTGACTCTTTAGACCATGTGGGCTCAAGGGGACTCAAATGACTCGTTTGATAACGCAAACTTAAATGAAAGCACAGCGCTTTCTGTTAGAACAAACGCTGCATGATTTCTGTACCCAAATCTATTGTTTCACTCGGTAGCCTTCCTCACTGCTTTTTAATTCTACCAATTAAATGCAAAAGCTGGAATAGCCACGTACCTGCTGTTAGCTCCACCTCCCACAGACCAATACTTACATCTTCAGCCTTTTTCTTCCATCAGGCGGTTGTGAGGCTACCAGGTTGAGCCCTCCCAAGCCTGGACACCCCCATGGAACAATGGGCAGCCAGTGTAAACAGATGGCGATCCGCTCTGCACAGCCACGACAGAGTGCTCATGAGAGATTTTGAAGGCCCGCCTGCAGCTACTGCAGGCTCCCCACCGCCCCACCACCACCTTGGTGAGCTCCTCCTTTTATAGGGTTGACCTGGTGTGTGCGTTAACCAATCAGCCCACTTTCCCATTAGCTCCTTATACTATCCAGCCACCAGTGGCCACCCTAGAGCAGCTCTCATTTCCTATACTAAAATGCAGTATCTCCCATTGACATTTACTATGCTATTCCTAACCCTATCTTACCTTCCACCCTCTTCCCACCCAATACTACTTAATGCCTTGCCACTCCTCCCGGGTTTTACAAAGCCACCCTCCCACCTCCTCCTCTGTCCTTGCGGACCACACTCGGCACCACTGGCATAACTGGTCCCTGGGGACCACTATTCTCCCTCCCTCTTTCCATGCAGACCTACCGGCCTTATACATCCCCTTCTACTTAGACCCTAAACCTAACTCACAAACTCTTAATCGCCCCCCTCCACGCTGGTCTTTCCCAAAGCTTATGTGTCTAGCTAGGCTCTTCCTGGCTGTCCTTCTCCTTATAGCCGGGGACGTAGAATGCAACCCAGGTCCTCCATCCCCAATGGCTGGGCGATCTCCTGCACCGGACACCCACCTCCCAAGAGGTTTCAAAATCATCCACCTTAACATCTGCAGCCTCCTGAACAAATCAGCTGCCCTACAAACTACTGTCCTATCCCTTCGCCCTGATATTGTAATCATTACTGAGTCTTGGCTGAAGCCCCATCACCTCGGCGTGGAATTCTCAATACCCGGGTTCTCCTTAATTCGCCAAGACAGACAGGGTACAAAGAAGGGTGGCAGCACTGCCATGTATATCTCCTCTAAACACCAGTTCTCCATAATCACCCCCACTGGACCCAACTTTTCAATAGACTGCCTACTAATCAAAATCCCCCTTCCGCACAGTATCCCTGTATATATAGCAGGGTCATACTGTCCGCCAGACACACCGCTGGGTAGCATCCTTGACCACCTAGGGAACCTGAGGTCCTTGATGGCAGGCGGTGAACTCCACATCCTTGGTGATTTCAACCAGGACTGGCTAGGCAGTGTAGCCACCAAAACACGTTCCTCTTCCTTGCCGTCTGGGACTTGCACGCTCCTCTCAGAAGATCCAGAGTAAGAGGAGCACACATGCCCTGGGTAACAGCAAACCTCTTGGAACATCTACGAGTCCGAGACCGAGCCTGGAAACCTTTCAAGGCTACAGGAGCTCAAACGGCCCTTCTGCACTACCGATCGCTGAGAAATGCCTGCACTAGACTCATACGTCAGGCCAAATCTAACTTCTTTAAGTCTGCTTTCAACAATAACTAGCTCACCCTTCACATTTCTGAAATTTATAAAATCCTTCTTACTCCCGGCCCAACCCTGTCTCCCACCCTCAACATAGGTGGAAGCATCATCGTGGATCCTTGCGCGGTTGCCACCGAGTTTAATTCACATTTCTCCACCACAGCATCTTCTCTACTTGCCTCCCATCCCCATCCCCCGCACTTTATTCCCCCGGCTGTATCCTCTCCGGCCTCCTTCTCGTTACGCCCAGTCACACCCGACCAGGTACTAAAAATACTGCAGTCACTCAACCCTTCCAAAGGTAAATGCCCATCAGGCCTTGACTCCAAAATGCTTCTGCTCACCGCACTTGCCATAGCCTACCCTCTAACCTCCCTCTATAACCTGTCTTTTAGACTCGGGTCTGTCCCTACTACTTGGAAACAGGCCACGGTCATTCCCCTTGCCAAAGGCGGCGACCTTTCCTCCCCATCCAACTACCGTCCCATATCACTGCTCCCCATTCTAGCCAAAATTCAAGAGCGCCTTGTACTATCCCAGCTCCACCTCTGTCTTGATGCCCTATCCTTCTTCACCCCTTTCCAGGCTGGGTTCAGGAAAAATCACTCCATCACCACCTCGCTTCTTCGCCTCACCAACACCATCCTTACAGGTATGGACAAAGGGGAAATAACTGCAGCTATCTTTATCGACCTGGCCGAAAGCCTTCGACACGGTCTCGCATCCCCTGTTGGCTAAACTTGTTCAAGCTGGACTGTCTGCATCCGCAATTAACTGGTTCCATTCCTACCTGGCAGGTAGGACCCAATCAGTCTGGGTTGGCTTGGCTACTTCCTCTTCTCTCCCAGTCACCAGTGGAGTTCCCCAAGGGTCTGTTCTTGGCCCTCTGCTGTTCTCTATCTTTCTCAACGACTTGCCTGTTGCATGCCCACATACCGCCATCCACATGTACACTGTCGACACGGTGTTGTTCACCTCTGGCCCATCCCCGGAGGCAGTTTCATCCTGTCTGCAGAAGGACTTCAACTCCGTCCAATGTTGGTTCCACGCAAATCAGTTATTTTTAAACTCAAACAAAACAGTCTCCCTCACCTTCGGCACTCGGACTAAACTAACCTACCTTCCTGCCTCTCCCATGTTTTACACTCTGGATGGCTCCCCACTGAAGGCCTGCACTTCCTATAGATACCTCGGTGTCTGGTTAGATCAGTACCTTGACTTTTCTGCGCATATAGATGCTCTTCACAAAAAACTGCATCCCATGCTGGGTGCCCTCTACCTCAACAAAAATTGCATCCCTCTACCAACACGACTAGCAACAGTCCAAAAAATGGTCCTCCCAATTATGGATTACGGTGATGTAGTCTACAGTGTGGCCCCACAAACTTCCTTATCCAGGCTTGACCCCCTCTTCAACTCCTTCTGTAGGTTCGCCTTGGACCGGCCTCCTAACACTCATCACTGTGTCCTCTACCAGTCCATGGATCTCCCCTCTCTCCATAACCGGTGACTACTATACTGTGCTAGAACTGCAGCCAAATTCTGGACACAGTCTCCCCCCTCCTACCTGATGTCCTCCCTAACAGCCTTCCCCCCACCAGCTTATGCTCTCAGGAACGTTGACTCTCGGCTCCTTCTAATCCTGCACAGATCCACCCGGTCTGGCCAAGCCGCTTTCAGCTTCAGGTTGCCCAAATTATGGAACTCCCTGACCTCAGACATTAGACATGCCACCAGCACTCTGCACCGGAATGCCCTTCTTAATGTTCACTTCGCTACATCCTGCTCCTGTTTTCCTGCTCCTCCCCCTAGTTCCCCTCACTACCTAACTTCCAGCTTTTAATCATCAGTCTGGGTATACCTTTTGTACTGGGAAATATTTTTTTTTACTGTTCCATTGTTTGCAGAAATTATACCTGTATATTGTAAGTGTGACTGCTCTCACCAACTGTCTTCTACCACACTTATATTTATGTTGCTTTTGTACTCCTTACCATTTGTAACCCCCCCCCCCCCGGGTGCATCTGGAATCGAGTGGTACTCTGCTCAGTATGCTTTCCTGGTAAAACTCTTAAATAAATAAATAAATTTCCTGTGCCCCAGTCATATTTTTTTCCTTTCAGCCTGTTACACTCAAAGATGTGCAGGACCTGCTTCTACAGTTGGATACCAGAAAAAGCATGGGAGCTGATCGCATTGGACCATATTTTTTAAAGCTTAGTTATCGTGTCTTGGCAGTACAAATTGTGCACCTCTTTAACTTGTCCCTTAGATTGGGTGGACTCCTGTCAATCTGGAAGACTGATCAAGTCATATCTCTTTTCAAATCGGGAGACCCACACCGGCCTGGTGGCACTGAGGGCTGAGGTGCTGGATGCCTCTACCTCACGCCACACCGATGACCCGTGGTCGGGAGTGAGCATGGGCAGCCAGGGGTCAGATGGGGAGGAGAAGGATCGAGCATCTGATGGACTGCTCTCATTCTCCAGGAAGGGGGTGGTTGGCATTTGACTGGTCCCTAGCAGAGGCTGGAGGACAGTGTGCTGACACAGTAGAAAGGGGGAGGAAATGGGGAAGACACCAGGAGGGAGCACATGCGGATGTGTGCAAGCTCTCTCTGGAGGTGTTATTGCATGCCTCATCTCCTGGGGAGAAACCAGGAAAACAGATGCCACGGTGAATGATGGATGGCACCTTGCAGGCTATACTTCCGGCTAGCCACAGCGCTAGCCACACAGGATCTGGTCTCCAGTGGGGGTTGGGGAAAGCTGCTGGAACTGCTGGGGGGTATGGGCCAGTGCTCGATGGTGAATGCTGGGAGACGGGGCTGGGGGCTCCCTCTGGAGGAGGGCTGAGGCTTCAGGAGAAGAAAGAAAATAGTAAAAAAATAAATAAATCAGGAGACCCATGCAACCTCAATAATTACAGACCTATTTCTTTACTTCCCATCCTTTCTAAATTGCTAGAAAAATAAGTTAATATTCGACTCAGGGATTATCTAGACTCTTCTGACCTGCTTAATCATGTACAATCAGGCTTCAGGCCTTGCCATAGTACAATTTCAGCACTTGCAAAGGTAACGAATGACTGGCAAAGAGCCCTTGATGCAAAGAACTTCATGTGTGTAGTCTTTCTTGATTTAAGTAAGGCATTCGACACAGTGTTCCATGACCTGCTTCTGGGTACCCTTCATAACATTGGATTGGACCCCTTATCCTTGAAATGGTTCTTTTGTTACCTTATCCATCTTGTCCAGCAAGTCAAAGCAGTGGCTGATCTTTCTCCACTGAAACCAATCTTCAGAGGAGTGCCGTAGGGCTCACTTTTGGGACTGCTGCTATTCATACTATACATTAACAATACTGACTCTGGAATCAGATCATCTGACATCCATCTATTTGCAGATGATACAATCTTCTACACTGCCAGTCCTACCTCTGAGAGTGCCTGCACAGACCTTCAGTCAGACTTTAACCTACTACAACAAAACCTGCTTAACCAAAAAGTACTCTTAAATGCCAAAAAACTAAGGCCATGTTCTTGTCACTGAGCATTGAGAAATATTGCCTCAAATACCTTCATGACTGGCCCTGTGCCACCTATTAACACGCTACTAGGTGAATCATTGGATTATGCAGCTAAATGGAGAGTGGATTGACAATAGACTTTCATTTCTCGAGCATTTAGAGGAACTCTCAAAACAACTTAAGCAAAGCTTGGTCTATTTTATAGAATTAAACATCTGCTTACCCAAGAGGCTAGGAAGAGGCTGGTACAAACCACTTTCCTAGCACTCCTGGACTATGCTGACTTCCTCTATGGTCAAGTTCCAGGGTCAGCGCTAACAAAGCTTGATATCCTGTACCACAGAGCCCTACGGTTCATCTCTAGTGCAGCCTATACCCACATCATTTTGCACTTTATTCCCTAGTGGGTTGGTTATCCCTTATGTTCTGGAGACAAAGGAATGCAACTCTTTGGACCTACAGAGCAATTGTTAAAAAGCTACCCCACTATATCTCTGATTGCTTGCCCTTCTGTACCTTAGGTAATTATGCCCTGAGAAGTTATTCCTACATCTCATTATTTGTACCAAAGGTCAAATCCCATTTTGGTAGAGCTTCCATCAGTTACGTGCTACCCCAGTTGTAGAATAAGCTTCAAAAAAAACTTAAAACTGGCTAGCACAATTAATCAGAGTTCAAAATGCTTTATGCAAGATCCTTCACTGAGCCCAGTAAGTGTTTTACTTGATGCCCGTTGACTCCCAGATCAGCTTCGTATCCTACAGCAGCACCCCTGGCACTCCTCCCCTTCTTCTACCCTCATCCTTCCTTCTTCCTTTCCACTAAGCTTTCTCATACTAATTAGTTTTCTATCCCAGTGGACTATTCTCAATGCTTGCCTACCTTGCACATATTCTGTAAATTGTTGTCATTGTATGAGAGCTATATTGTACATATTTCTGTATATTGATGTCTTCTGAGTTGTTTTAATATCAAATTGCTATTGTCCTTACCCCTTGTTGCTCCTGTTATACTGCTGTACTGACAATATGTTCTTGTTTACTGCTGTAATGATTATGTGTCGTCACCCAGGTCACCTTGCAAATGAGCTTGCTCAAAGGTGTTTCACCTGCTAAAATAAAGATTGATTGATTCATTGATTGATTGATTTCTGGTCAGTATTCATGGAGGAGGAGGACGGGGCTGGGCTGGAGATCCAGAACAGGGGCATAACTGGCAGAAAGGTGGACACCAACCCCTTTATGGAGGAACAAGTCCTGAGTGAGCTAAAGAAGCTAAGGGTGGACTAGGCGATGGGCCTGGTCACAGTGCACCTCAGGGTGCTAAAGGAACTCCGTGAATAGTTGGTTGCACCCCTCACGGAGTTGTTCAACCTATCGCTAGAGACATGGGAAGTGCCACAGAACTGGAAAAGAGCTGATGTGGTCCCACTCCACAAAGGTGGTGATGGGAATGAGCTTGGAAATTACAGGCCTGTCAGCCTGACTTTAGTAGTGGGCAACATAATGCAATCTTGGCTGAAGGAAAGGTTAGTTGAATACCTTGATACAAATGGTCTACTAGACCCAGGACAACATGGTTTTACCAAGGGGAGGTCCTGCCAGGCAAACCTAATAGAGTTTTTCAACTGGGTAACTAAGGTGGTGGACCAGGGTGGGGCGGTGGATGTGGCCTTTCAGGACTTCAGAAAGGCCTTCAACACTGTTCCTCGCAAAAAGACTGATAAACTACGTGGCCTAGAAATGGATTCTAAAAAAAGTACTATGGGAAGAGAACTCACTTACTGGTAGGAGTCAGAGGGTGGTGGTAAATGGAGAACACTCTAGGGAGGGAGGGAGGGAGAGGTAGCAAGCGAGGTGCTACAGAGGTCAGTTTTGGGGCCGGTCCTCTTCAATGTTTATATTGGGAACGTTGTAGAGGGATTGAAGGGGATGATATGCCTATTCGCAGATGACATGAAGGTATGTAATCGAGTGGGGGGGTTGAAAAGATGAGGGAGTACCTTACAAAACTGGAGGAAAGGTCTGGAGCATGGAAGCTGGGATTCAATTCAAAAAAGTACAGGATCATGCACATAGGGCACAAGAACCCAAGGGCAACTTACAAGCTAGGAGGGGTTGTACTAACAGTCACAAAGCAGGAAACAGATCTGAGAGTTATCATTTTGGATGACCTGAAAGAGGCTTGACAGTGTGACAAGGCAACAGGGAAGGCTAGTCAGATGCTTGGATGCATAGGGAATGGTATCAGAAGTAGAAAGAGGGAGGTCATTTTGCTCCTGTATAAGACACTGGTGAGACCACACCTGGAATACTTCATCCAGTTCGGGAGGCCCCATCTGAGAAAGGACATACACAGGGTAGAGGCAGTGCAGAGAGGGGCAACTAAAATGGTGTAGGGCTTGCAGGAGAAGACCTATGAGGAAAGACTAAAAGAATTAATATGTATTCCCTGGAGGCGAGGTGGGGGGGGCATGATAGAGACATAAAAATACCTCACTGGAATAGACAGAGTACAGGAAGGGAGCATCTTCCAAAGTAGGAGATGTTCCAATACAAGGGGGCACAATATGAAGTTGGAGTTGGGACAGCTCAGGGGTAACATGAGAAAATATTTTTTCATGGAGCGGGTGCTGGACACTTGGAATGGCCTACCAGAAGAGGTAGCATGGGCTAAAATGGTCATAGGATTCAAGAAGGAGTGGGACAGATTGAAGGGTATCCTGGAGGTAAGGGGAGTTCTCTGGAGTTCAGTTTGTGCATCAGACCTCATACTACGTAGGGATAAATAGGGTAGACTGGGTGGGCCAAGAGGTCCTTATTTGCAGTCAACTTTCATGTTTGTATCTATGTAACTCTCCCATTCTTCTAAAACAGATGTTTTATATCAGAGAAACCCCCATTCACCTCTTACCTTGATGGGGGGCTAGTGGCATTGTGGCAACCACAATCCAGGCTAGTCTGTCCTCTACCCTTCCACTGTGTCCCTAGCCCAACAGATTCCATATCTGCTCCAATGCTGAAGTAATCCCACTGCCCAGACTGAGACCAGATGGTGGCAGCACTGGAATTTTATTGTATACTAATAATTAAATTATAAAAGCCACCGACCAACTTCCTCAGTTGTAGTCTGAACAAGTCTGCAACTGGGCATATGTTGCATTGATGTTCGTGAAGGAAGGGTAGTGCAGCAGTCTCATACAGTGTGATGGTATTCATGTCACTGTACGGTGCTGCTGCCCCATCCCTCCTTCAGGAACATCAATGTGTGGAATGCCCCATCGCAGACTCAGTCAATAAACAGCTTTTATAATTTAGTTAATAGTACACAATAAAATAGTAATCCTGTTGGCATCTGGTCTCAGTTGGGTCAGTGGGATTACTTCAGAATAGGAGCAGATATGGAATTAGCTTCTCTAGGGACATGGCAGGAGTGGGGCTGACTGATTATTTTCATTTTCAGTGTTTTCAATTTTTACAGCTGTAGTGGGTGTAGCCCTACACATGTCTTGCAAGCACAGTAAAGCAAAAGGGAGCTTACCAGATACCAGACAGACTTCTAAATAGTGGAGATGGATGACAATCACTGTGCGCCCACAGCACTATTTTGTCCGCCAGTCACTGGTGGAACACAGCACTGCCCTCTGTGTCCAACATGGCAGCTGGGATTCTCTTCGAATGCGTGATGACTCACACATGGGCAAGGAAATCCAGTAGCCAACTTGGACACAAGGCATTAAGAAGGGGGAGAAGGACTTCTTTAAGTACATCAGGGAGAAAAGAAGCTGTAAGGAACACATAGTAAGGATTAGGAAGGAGGGGGGTTGGGTGGAAGCAGGGTGCGATAAGGCAGAAGCACTAAATGAGTACTTCTGCTCAGTATTTACTAAAGAGAAAAGGGGGTGACACCCAAGGTGGGAGAAATGGCAGAAACAGGGGGAAGTGGTGACAGATGGGGAAATCATGGAGGGCAGAGTTCGTGAGGGTTTGAAGGCACTGAGGGTGGACAAGGCGCCAGGCCCAGATGGCATCCACCCCAGGGTACTGAAGGAGCTGGCAGAGGTCCTTGCAGGACCTTTGGCAGACCTATTTAATGCCTCACTACATTCAGGGTGCATACCTCAGGACTGGAGGATGGCTCATGTGGTGCCCCTCCACAAGAGTGGCCCCAAGGATGAACCGGGAAACTACAGACCAGTGAGCCTCACATCCATCATGGGTAAGCTAATGGAGACTATCCTGAAGGAGAGGCTGGTGGCCCTCCTAGAGGCCAAAGGACTACAGGACAGCAGACAGCATGGCTTCATACGTGGCAGATCCTGACAAACCAACCTGGTGGAGTTCTATGACTGGGTAACTAGGCAACTGGACAGGGGCCATGCAGTGGATGTCCTGTATCTGGACTTCAGTAAGGCATTTGACTCTGTGCCACATGGAAGGCTGGGAAGGAAGTTAGTAGGCACAGGAGCGGGTGCGAAACTGGTGAGATGGGTAGGAAACTGGCTTCAGAGAAGGCAACAGAGGGTGGTGGTGGTGGGTGGGGAGCTCTCACAGCCAAGGGCAGTGACGAGCGGTGTTCCACAGGGCTAGGTGTTGGGACCAGTGTTGTTTGGGATACTCATTGCAGACATATCATGGGACATCAAGAGCAAGATCAGTCTGTTTGCTGATGATACCAAGGTAGGCGCAGTGGTGGATGACCTAGGAGGATGGCAGGGGTTGCAGGATGATCTGGCAAAGCTTGAAACCTGGTCAGACACCTGGCAACTGGGGTTTAATGCCAAAAAGTGCAAGGTGCTGCATTTTGGGATGAAGAACCCAAGGAGGAGTTACCAGTTGGGGGAAGTGTAGCTAGCCCAGACAGAGGAGGAGAAGGATCTGGGTGTGCTCATTACAGGGTCAATGAACAACTCGGCACAATGTAGGAAGGCAGCTGCAAAGGCCAACAAAATACTGGGTTGTATTGCAAGGGGTATATCCTCGAGGAGGAAGGAGGTGATTCTGCCACTGTATAGGTCATTAGTTAGACCACACCTGGAGTACTGCGTGCAGTACTGGCGTCCGTATCTGAAGAGGGACAGTAAGTTACTGGAGGGGGTGCAGTGCAGGGTGACAAAGATGATCAAGGGGTTGGGGGACTTATCATAATAGAGGAGGTTGAAGGAGTTGAACATGTACTCACTGGAGGAGAAGAGGGACGGGGTGACATGATTGAAACCTTTAAATACATGAAAGGAATAAACAAGACGGGTACAGAGGGGCTGTTCAAAGTAAGGGAGGGAAGGGCCACCAGGTGCTATGATATGAGACTGGAGGGAGGAAGGTTCAGGAGGGAGATGAGGAGACACTTTTTTAGAGAGCGTGGTGGCTGGGTGGAATGTGTTACCTGCAGAAGTGGTATCCAGTAGAACAGTGGACTGCTTCAAAAGGGGATGGGACAGGACAAGGGGGAGAGTTAATGAAGGGAAAGGGTGGAAGGGAGGGGCAGCTGCAGAATAAGGGGTGCTAGCTGCACATTCGAGCAGACTTGATAGACCTCTAGGCCTTTATCTGCTGGCAAATTTCATATGTTCGTATGTTCATAGGCAGTGCTATGTTCCGCCATGTCCTTGTTAATTATGGCTAGTAAAATATATATAATGAATTTGTTACACAAGGTCTCTGCACCCTTATAGTTACCCCTAGAGGTACACTGTAGACAGCTAGCATTTAGGCATATGTTATACTAGCATATAGGGCTAAGGGCATCTACCGTATAAGAGTAGATGTCAAGATATGTATGCATATGATTGTTATACACTTTACTTTCCAATATACACATGTATTTCTTGCTTATAAGATGTTAGGACACCTGTGTCCTTGTAATGATTATGATAGATGAGTCAGCATTGCCATCTTCTGATGATTTGCATTATTACATGGCTATGCACAAACTGTACATCTCTGTCTTTACAAAGTGATGACTACAACAAAATTGTATAATGTTATCTTGGACTGAGAAGCCACCTCTAATTTAGTCAATAGGGCTCATCTCTGTAACTAGAAATGTTTCTGTCTTACAGTAACCATGGTAATTATCGTAGGCTTTATAATGTAAGACATTACGTCTTCTACCTCGGAGACCTCAAGAGACATGGAGAATCCTCAAGGTATAGGGAACGCTTAGCATTGGCTCCCAGTTCGTATTGGTAAGAACTGCTTAGGACAACTGTGATTATCCTTTCGGTAGTAATAAACAAGTGTATTACTCTTGTGCAACATGTCTGTGATTCTTTGCATGCCCATTATTGCCAAGAACCTGAGAGTGAGGTTTAGACTTCCTGACAATTGACGACCGTGAGCAGGCAATATTTGGTGTTTGCAAAGTTTCACTTGTTGCTACAAAACTTTTCCCTTCCCAGCGTGGAGTGTAGGTGTACATTCCTGCACCACCTCTCCTGTTTTACGACCACTTTGTACTTACTTGCAAAGTCTGGCTGCTTACTGGGTGTGGTTGATGCCAACTCAACTAACCCCACGGCAGTTTTGAATTGCAAGCTTACAAGTGCACAGTAACTCAACTGTGGATAAGTGCACCTGTTGTGGATCGATACATGGTAGGGTGCCTTTTTCATGGTTTGATTTTTTGTTCCCTCCCACACAATGGCCACCATATCAAATATCTGTGCAGAACTGAGACTCGATGTCTCAAACTTCTTTGCCTCCCATGGAGGATGGGCTGACTTCACACGGAACGCAAGTCAATCCAAAAACCCTGTACTGGGAATTTCAACCCAGTGCTCAGAGTTGAGACAAACAGCCAGAAAGCGAGAAGCTAAAGGGCTGTTGGTCGCAGCTCTCTATGCTGCATTGGAAGCCTCCGAAGTGAGGTTTCAAACACTTGAACTGCAAATGTCATCTCTCAAGCAGGAGATGGGGTTGCAAGAAACTGAATGTGTAAGAAGTGAGCAAGATTTGGAGTCAGAACTCCTAACTCTGAGAAATGAAAAGGATTCCCTTTTGCATCATTCTGTACAGGCAGGCAAGCAAGAACGTTGTATGTCGAAGCAGGAATATGGAAGTTTGAGACAGGATAAGGGGCAGGCTTTGCAAATGAATGACTTATTAAGTAGAATGAATGAAGAACTGAGTGAGGAGTTGGAGAGATATAGGACAAGATAAACCAGGTACGTAATGACTTAGAAGTAACTACTAGGGACAGTCGCGAATTCAGCGCCGCATATAGAGTGTTACATAAACAGTTGCAGGATGAGTTGGAGTTGAATGTTGCAAAAGTGAGTCATGAGGAATGTGAAAACAAAATGGCTAAACTGCGCCATCAGCGAGAGGTGCTGGCAGGTCACATCACGGCGACGGGAGGCGTAGCGCCCGCCTTGTCGACGTCATCTGGCGGGGAGGAGACGGATGATGACATCTCACAGTACAATGCCCAATCATACCCCTACCATTGCCCAGAAACCCCTCCCCGCCATACACAACATGGTGGACTCCCGACACATGACACTCATACCTTACGTCATCGACGGCATGACGCACATCATGGGCAATGCCAACATAATGACCCCCATGATGGGGGGGGCAGACCAAGGCCTAGTCCTGACAGCACCACCAGTAGCCATTATTAATGTGGAAGACAGGCAGGAGATAGAGAGAATGATTGAGAATGCCCTAGGCACCGTGCCCATCTCCGAGAGAAATAAGCAGGTTCTTAAGACCCAGATTAGACAGCTTCTACATGAGGCAGGTACTCAGGAGGGCATGGTGCAGTCTGTGGCTGAAGCTGCAGCTCAGGCAGCCCTAGATGGCACCCGAGGTAACCTACCTCCACCTGATTGTCCCAATAATCTCCTACAAATGGCCTACTCTGTTCAGCAAATAGCTGACAGCATTGGTCAGATGAGCCTGTCCAACAACCTCAGTTGCCACTTGGAAAAGGTGCATGCCAAATGTGAAATGCTTAGTCTCCCTGCAGACTACTAGGTCTAGATCCTATGCCAGACCATTGATCCTGGACTGTGGGCAAAACTCCCCGATACTGTCCGCTAGGATGGTCACGCCACCTTTGACGAAGTAGCAGCTAGGTTCATTTCTGCACATAGCCCAGGTGTAGTAGGAGTGATGCTCACATACCCTGTAAAACAGAATGCGAAAGAAAGTCCAGCAACTATCCACCAGAGACTTTGAAAGGCCCACCAAGCAGGGAAGCAACTTGCAGGAGAAGCTGTGAATGTGGACCTCATTGAGTATAAGACCCTGTTCCTTAGGAACATGATCCCTGCAGTAAGAGAGAAGGTGGAGCCAACCACTTATCCCACCATGGAGAGGTTTGCCGATATTCTTTGGAAAACAGAGAGAGTTTATCAACTCTACATCCATGATTCAGGCTCCAGTTCCAAGAAAGTAGCTGCCGTGGAAGCCATTCCAGAGGCCACGACACACTACATGGTGGAAGGGCAGGCCCAAGAGAAACAGCACCTTCCCACAGACAGTCAACACCCCCAGCAGGCCCAGCAACAAAAACAACAACAATCCTATAGTGGGAACTGGAAATACCACAAAAACAAGAAACACCATTAGAATAATAAGGGTAAACAACAAAGAACAGGCCCTTCATATAGGGAGACAGACGAAGAGAACTGGAAGTTCTGAGAACTTCTCTGGCTCCGTAATGAATGCTGTTCCCATTCGAGCCCTTGCAGCCATACAACTGGGACAGCAGGCCTCAACAGGCTGTGGAGACACAGGAAGCACAGGCCTTCAGGCCCATATAGGCCTGAACCTGGAAGTGGCTCCCTACATAGCATCAGTGCAACATGGTGAGGTGGTTCAAAGGAACCAGGCCCAAGCTCTCTTTTAGGAGCCTCCCCATGCTTCCACTGGTACAGACTGACAATTACTGGCCCCCGTCTGTATTGTAAACAAGCTGGTATTGTATACAAATGGAAGGCCCTGCACAGAGACTGAGGTCAGGGGCTGCCTACTAACAGTGCTACTGGATACATGTGCGGCTGTGTCTGTATTACATGATGACTACCCAGACACATCCTCTTCATCCACCAGAAGGAGGACCAACATGTCTGGGGTAGACGGAACTAGGTTGCCTGCATATCATTCCCTACTACTACCAGTGACACTGTGACACCTGAAGGCCCATCATACCTTTCAGCTGATGGTACTGCATGACCACCCTAGTATAATCAGAATCAGCTTCCTGGTGCCACATGGCTGTGTAGTAGACCTAGCCAACATGTTATTGATACAGATGCAGGGACAATATCATACCATCATGATCCTTGACTCACATGTGGTTGCAACAATATCTGCAAATGACAATGAGTATGATGTCACGGATCTGTTCAAGAACCATGAGCTTTTCCCAAAGCTCCTTCCCATTCTACAAATACATTTGGAGGCATTTTCCAGCAACAAGCATGCTTGGGGCAAAATGCACACTGTCATTGAAGTGACAGGCCCAGCAATGAAAGGCAATGGCAATACCCCTTTCTACATGAGGCCTTGCCTTCTCTTAGGGAAACTATAAAATCTCTCCTCAAGCAAGGTGTAATTAGGACATGTGTTTCCACTGCAAATTCCACAGTCTGGCCTGTGAAAAAACTCACAGGTGCCTGGAGATTTACTATTGACTACAGCAGACAAAACCAGGTCACCCCCAGTTGTGCCACAACTGTGGCATCAGCACCAGGTGTGCTACAGCTACTGACCCCTGACCAATGATGGTTTTTTGTCCTGGACATCTCCAATGGTTTCTGTTCATTGCCATTGGCCCCCAAGAGTCAATATAAGTTCACCTTCACCTTGAGGCAGGCAGTACAGGTGGACATGCTTACCACAGGGATTCCACAACAGCCCCTCCCTGTTCCATTTACACATGATGGGTTTCTCTTGCAGTATGTGGATGACCTGTTGTTGGCCACAGCCACACAGGAGCAATACCTGGATCTATTGGACAAACTACTGACCCTCATCCAGAGGGCAGGCCTCAAATGTAACCCTGCAAAGGCACACCTATGTCAGAAAGAGGTACTCTTTCTGGGTCTGAGGATAAGAGACCAAGACCAAAGCCCTGCCTGGAAGAAGATACAAGGATTACAAGACTTGCCACTGCCCACCAGTGTGGCCACTCTTAGAAGGTTTCTAGGTATGGTAAATTATTGCAGAGATTTTGCTCAGAAGGCTGCCTCTCTGTATGAACTATTGAAAAGGATATTCCTTGGAATTGGGGCCCCATTCACACCCAAGCTGTGATGTCACTGAAACAGGCCCTGGCCTCAGCTCCAGCTCTGGTCAACTCCAATCCAGCTTTTCCATTCCATCTGGAGTGTTCCACCTCTGACATTGCTATGTCCACAGTACTGGCCCAGAAGGTCCATGGCACCCTGAGACCCATAGCATATGCAACTCTTGACCCCAGTAGAACAGAAGTATAGCACTTGTGAAAGGAACCTTCTGGCTACTTACTGGGCTGTCAAGCACTTTCTGTATATCATTGGGTTCTCTTCGCTGATCATTAACACAAACCACACCCCAACCACCTTCCTGCTGTCAGATGGAGTAAAGGATGGGTCAGTCTCCTATATCAGACTGACACACTGGTCACTTCTTCTTCAAGATAGAGACATTAAGGTCCACCCACTAAAATGCCATCTATGTTGGTGCATGGCCTCCTTTTCCAAGGAGAACCCCATGACTGTACACTGCAGCCACCTGATCTCCCAGCTTCAGGTCCTTTCCTCCCTGCTACACCACAACTACTTGAGAACACCTCATTGTGTTGCTTCTTTATAGATGGCTCAGCTTCCTATTACCAGGGAGAACAGATTGCAGGGATGGGCATATTAGTCATTTACCCTTATGGTAACACTGTTAGAATTTCTAAGCATTGCAGTGTGGCATCATCACAGTATGCCAAGATGGCAGCAGTGGTCTGTGCCCTTGAGTTCATCCAGCATGGAACCGAGGATGCCATCATTTTCACAGACTCTAACTGGGTTTGTCATTCTCTTACAGAATTCCTTCCTTTCTGGCAGAAGAACTCCTTTACCTCCTCTGATAGCACCCCAGTGAAGTACAAGGAACTGGTACTATACATTCACTCACTGGCACAAAAGTTTGCACACAAACTCTATGTGCACAAAGTTAAAGCCCACTTCACACATGATCCCTATCATGCCTTCAGTGACACTGCAGACACCCTTGAAAAGGAAAGGGCCCGAGGGGGGGCATCTGGATGATGGACCATCCAGAGGTCAGAGCGGCCATACACATTGCAGCAGTCAGGAAGAAGCCTGAACCTTTTCCCCCTTGCACCTATCAGAAGCCCAACACGCAGACTCTGAACTCGAAGATGTGTTCAGATTCCTTGGCAATGGTACTGAGAAGAATTTACCTACCTATGACCCCTACCGAAGACATGAAGGTAAGTTACACTCATCTGGTATCGACCGGATGACACCCCCACCATGTTGTGGGTGGTTCCCCGTCATCTTAGGCCCAAATTTCTGCACCAGGTGCATGATACCACCACTGGTGGACACCAGGGAGTGGAAAATACACTCCAAAGGCTCAAGACCACCTCCAGGTGGCCTGGTGTCACCAAAGATGTCAAACAATACATAGACAACTGCCTCGTTCGCACATAAAATAACCCTATCCCTACCAAACGAAATGCCAAACTACTACCACAAAGACATTCTGGCCCTTAGCATGCCATACAGATTGATTTTATTGGTCCCTTGACCAATACCAGCAGGGACAACAAATACACCCTTGTGGTAACTGATCTCTTTTTGAAGTGGGCTGAAGCTTTCCCCACTAAGACATGTACTGCTAAAACCACTGCCAAAATCCTGGTAGAACAAATTTTCTCCAGGTGGAATCTACCTCTCAACGTAGACTCTGATAAAGGAACCAGTTTTACAGGTGAGTTGATGAAAGAAGCACTTGAACTCCTTGGAGTTCACCAGAAGTTCCACATACCTTACCACCCACGATTTTCAGGTCAAGTAGAGAGAGACAACAGACGGATTAAGCAAATGCTTTCCAAGTTCATTGAAGACAATCCCAAGGATTGGGATTTCTTATTGCCCTTACTCCTTATGGCAATTTGGGGTACACCCTTGGCCACCAACCAGTAGACGACCTTTGAGGTAATGACTGGCAGACAGATGAGATTACCTAAGCACCTGTTATTTGACCTGCACACCCCCACTGCAGACCGATTGTCTGTAGACCAATATGTGGAAAAACTTAGACAAGATCTCATACACACTCATTTGTACGCTGCTAACTGCATGGGCAAGGCCCAGCAACAGTCCAAAATGCAGTTTGACAAACACGCACAAGAAGTGGATTGGTAAGTTGGGGATCAGGTAATGGTTCTCAGATTTGCACATCTCACACATTCCTTCTCCAATAAGTGGGAAGACCCCTACCCCACGGACAACAAGCTCAGTCCAGCAGTCTCTCAGGTTAGACTCATGCAGAAAAACAAATTGACTGACAAATGGTTACACGCCAACCAGTTAAAGCTGTATAAAGGAGTATAATTACTTTTCTTCACCCCATTGGGCAGAATAGTACTAATCCACTAATGTTTGATTTTCCTTTCCAGATACTGACAAGATGACTATCTTGTTCCATTTTCTCCTCATCTCAGGAGTTATCCCCTGCATCCAAGGCATGGTACAGCACCTCTTTCCTCAGCTTGATCCACCTGCAACTACCCCAGAGGGAGTCTCCATCAAGTTCAACTTCAAGTTTATTGCAGGAAAACTCCATTGAGCAAACTCATTCACAAGGAGGTCCTAAATCATGTAAACAGGATACATTTCATAAAAAGGCAACATAGTGAAAGCAATATTCCCGACAATTTGATTAGTGTCCAGGAAGGTTCAGATGCCTACCTCATTGCCTCGATTGTTGCGTCTGATAAATCTACCTTACAAACTGAGTAGCAAACCACATCACAAGGACAAATTCTCCCTGTGGCCAAGCTTTCCAAGGGAACTTTCCATGGTTGGCCCAATGCAAAATTATCCCCAAGTGGTTCTCTGTCCTTGCTACAAACTTCTCTTAGACATTCTGGTCTATACAATATTACTGTCTTAATTGATCCCTCATATTGTAATTCTTTGTCTAAAGACCCTGAAAGGAAATTTTGTGCTGTACATAACATGGCCTCAGCTGCCATGTATCTTTCTGTGTTGCCCCCTATGGACAAACAACTTTTGGAATGTCCAAAACACACCCCTGGTCCTCGTAGTGGTCTCACAGCCAATGTTTTACCTGGTACACTTATCAATACCTTACAATTTATGCATATACCTGTTTTGTTTAATTTGACTTATTGGAATATGAAAGAATTTGGTATGTGTCATACTACTAACACTTCTTTGTTTTATAGTACTTTGTTACTTGACAGCTTAGCAGCCTTTCAAACCCATACTCAAGCCCCTATTGCTGGAGTACATTCCACCAAGCATAGAGGTAACTTTAGGAGAAAACCTAATGCTGATGATCAAAGTCATAAACATAATACGCATGAAGTTGACAGTTCTGATGTCACTGGTGCCACAGGCACCACTGCAGGTCTTTTTGGTACAGCCATATCTATTTGGAATAAAGCCAACATTGCTGCTATCAAATCACATTCACAGACGTTCCAAACTGGTTTGGTAAATGATATTATACCCCCATTATTGCATGGTGTGGATGGCCTTAGTCTGGAAGAAAGATACTCTGTATAAAACATGCACGATATTGCTAAGGTATTTACAGATTCTAAAGATAAGATCAATGCTCTCATAGCACAAAGCAATAAAGAAGCAGATAAGCAATACATTGCCCATGGAATATTCTGCTCAGCCTATGGCTCTTATATTATTAGTACCATCAATAATCTTTTCAGTGATCTAGAATCCAGAATAATCCCTGATATCATACATGATAGATGTATTTCAAAATGATATTGTTTTCAGTGCACATCCTCTAGCTGTGTTTCTATGTGTATGTTGCAGACTTTGACTATTTCACTTTCAACAGCTAGGAATTTGGGTTTTGTAACCAGGCACCTTAATACTGGTCCTTGTTTTACTACTAAGAAATGTTCCATTAAGGATACTATGTATGTCTCTTTTACTGTCTCTTTACCACATTTTGATCCTACTACAGCTTTATTTGATAAGCTAGCAACTGTACGCTCCATTGGGCACCTTGACGAAGACATCTACAGAGAATGCCTTGGTTTACCTCCTCTACTGGCTTTCCATCCTCTTCTGGATGCCTGGGTCACCCCACACACAGACTGCTATGTGAAGAAAGGGTATATTTATTTGTGTTGCTGTGATGTATTTGATGTTATTAAACCTGTATGTGGCTCTTTCCCAGACAGCATCGATTAGTCCTTTTCCATGGATGATGACATCACCACTAATGGCACAGAATTCCAGGACTCAACATCAGCTCCAGACAATTCCAAGTTATACCAGTCCTACCTAGAGGAGGTTCACCGCCTGTCAACACGGATTTCCAAACAGACTTATACTTGTCCAGTACAGTTGCAGAAATGGAGACTGCCTACTGTAGAAATGCATTATAACTCTGACAGCGAGTACTATGTCGTCACAAACTTAAAGAGTTACACTTATGGACTTAAGACATGTTCTATTGATAGTCCAAACTTATGTTTCATTCCCCATCAGAAGTCAGTTATTGGACACACAGTTATTACCCCATCCCCATTATGGACGCTGACATCATTGATGGTAACCCTGACTATCTGCTTACACTTACTGAATATTTACCTTACTTTAATGTACACATTAATCCCCTCACATTGACATTAAAATCACTTTTAGAGATAAAAGACACCCATCTTATCCACATCAGTAATAATATTTCTAAAGGTAATGAAGTTGTCCTTGCACCTATTAACGATGGTAATATGAATAGTGCACTTACTAACGTGGTTAGAGAATACATTTAAAGGTTTTGTTATTATACAAGCCTTTTTGATATTTTTTCTCATTATTATGCTTTGCTGCCTATGGTGCACATTACGCCAACACAGTGAGCAGCTGGAGTACCTTTACAAGGCTCACGTGTCAGGTCTGTAAATGACCTCTGCTCCTTATCCACTTCCTTACTCTTGCTGTGTTGCCCCTTTTGAGATAACAAGGGGGGATGTTACTCGAGGTCCCTGCACCGTTATTGGTACCCCTATGGGTACACCATAGACAGCTAGCATTTAGCATATGTTATACTAACATATAGGGCTAAGGGTATCTACCATATAAGAGTAGATATTTCTTCCTTACAAGATGTTAGGACACCTGTGTCCTTGTAATGATTATGATATATAAGTTGGCATTGCCATCTTCTGATGATTTGTATTATTATATGGCTATGCACAAACTGTACTTCTTTGTCTTTACAAAGTGATGACTACTACAAAATTGTATAGTGTTATCTTGGACTGAGGAGCCACCTCTAATTTAGCCAATAGGGCTCATCTCTGTAACTAGAAATGTTTCTATCTTACAGTAACTATGGTGAATATCATAGGTATATAATGTAACAGATTACATCTTCTACCTCGGTGACCCAAAGAGACATGGAGAATCCTCGACGTATAGGGAACGCTTAACATTGGCTCCCAGTTCGTATTGGTAAGAACTGCTTAGGGCAACTGTGATTATCCTTTTGGTAGTAGGGTGATTCCATGAAAATGGGTTACCAATGGTGTCCCAAAATGTACATGCCATCTATAAACTATGTAAAACCTGTGCCCAGTGAATGACTATGCTGTAGGAAAATATGGGATGTGGAGAGATAAATTACATAATATGAATGCTGCCAGTTGTTAATTTCCTCAAGAAAGAAACATGGTTAGTGATAAAAAGCTGTAATTTTTTGTGCCTAATTTGTGACATTGTGGCACACACTGTAAACAGCATTCATTATTTTAATAACAAAATGCTATTTACCACAATAAACTGATTTGACTTATTGTCCTGTGTCCCGACTTTGTTTTCTGACCATTTAGTCAATGTAAAATGTGCCTGAATAGCGCTTACATAGAAGAGTAAATGCGGTAGCTAATATAACCACTTGTGTCTCCAGCAGTTATGTTCATCCTTTGCCCCCAAAATGTACTTATATTAATAAAGCTTCCAGAAATTGCCTTGTGTTTTGATCAGGGAGCTTCTGCAAGAGACACAGCACTAAATTTCACTGGAAAATACTGTACTGCAGAAGCGTTGTGTCTGACCTTTGTCCCCATGGTCTCCTGGTGTCCAGAAGTCCTGGATGTTTGTTCACTCCCACCTGAGTGCCCCCCCACCTCCAATAATCATGTTAGTGCATTTACATGCACCAAGAGAGGGGAAGGCTCTCAGAGTGCTTAAAAGCACAAAAATTTGCATCAGAGTTCCAATCCTGCTCTTGCCAGCTCACAGAACAATCCCGGTGTCTAGCCAGCAGCATGTCAGTTATGTAAGCAACCACATGGAGCCCAGGTACACCATTGTTACTTTCAGGTCTAAGAATACAGCTGCAGAACAGCTTGTACAAATGGGATGTTGCTTAGAGTACAGTGTACATCTGCACATCTTTTGGAGAGCATATTCTAGCAAATAGTATAGTGATTTGATGATTTTAATAAGCATTAGAGCCCCAATGCAGTGTTTAGAGACTGCAAATGAATTGTAGTCTCTGTGTGTTCACCACCAAATGGGGCTCATTCTCAGTATTGCTGTGTATATCAGGCAGTAAGGTTGGTGGAACAAAATGTTTCTGTGCACTTACTGTGCAGTACAAATGTGAACATTTTAATATATATTTTTTCTTGTGAAATGAGGCTTGGAGGTATTGTGTTATTGGAGAGGGGTACAGTTTAAGTAATGGATACCACCAACATTACGTGATTCTGGCTCCTTTCTTTTTTACAGTACAAACTTCCAGTGGGCAGTTATATAGTACAAATGCAGTTTAGCATTATGCATCAGTTTTAATCAGTGGCACATTTCTTTTGGGCAAGTTAATTTGTTTTTTTGAAGGGGATTTGGTTGTAAAGTTTTAATGGGCCCCAAAGGCCAAGTACCCAGGTGTGTGTGTGTGTGTGTGTGTGTGTGTGTTTGTCTGTTTTCAAAATGCAGCCTTAACAAAAAATTATTGTGTGCACAGAAGTGATTTTGTTCATGGTAAATAATTTTTTTTCACATTATTTCTAAGGCTGTGTGATTTGGCTGAAGTTTGGACCTCCTTGTTCTTGCACCAATCGTGCAGTTGTAGTTACTATTTGAAGTGGTTTTCTAACAAAAATGTTACAGTAATTGTATTGCATGAGAAATGTAACATACAGATGCATTCTGTGTTATTACTAAATGTGATTTAGGCAAATATGTTGCTTTCTGTCAGTATCATTGGTCTTTGTTACTTTCAGAACCATGTGCCTGGGGCCCCCATTATGTTAGCCACCCATACAGTGTATTTTATTAAAATAAAGAACCCTTCATGTAAACTGTGCTGCTGGGATGGTGTATTTCAACTTTCTGCTTATTTGGGGTTTTGATTCAGCAATTATCTGCATTTTATTTTTTCAGAGTTTGCATTTTGGAATGCTTTTTGAGGTCTTGGTTACTTTAGGCACCATGTACTTGGGGTCCACATTATGTTAGCCACCATTAAACTCTATTTTATTAACCTAAAGAACACTTCAAGTAAACTGTGCTGGTGGGATGGTATATTTCAGCTTTTTGTTTATTTGGGGCTTGATTCAGCAATTATCTGCATTTAATTTTTTTCAGAGTTTGCATTTTGGCCATACTTTTGTGGTCTTGGTTACTTTGGGTACCATGTGCATGGGGTCCCCATTATGTTAGCCACCCATAAACTGTATATTATTAACATAAAGTACCCTTCAAGTAAACTGCGCTGGTGGGATGATATATTTCAGCTTTATGTTCATTTGGGACTTGATTCAGCAATTATCTGTGTTTTATTTTTTTCAGAGGTTGCATTTTTGCCTACATTTGTGGTCTTGGTTACTTTAGGCACCATGTGCTGGCAGCAGGCCAAGAATTCCCATAACACCCCTACCTCATGCAATATTTTGGTAATGTGTTGATTAACATGGCATTTTGCCATGTTTCTGCTCATAGTGAGTATTGTTTAATGCTGTTTCACACCACCCTTCTTCTGTGACCCATTATAATTTCCCTGTGGTATTTATACCAAGGCTTGCATACAAACAAGGTGGGGCTTATGAGTAGTTTGGTACCATTCATTTTTGAATTGGCACAATATTCCCTGAGCATGGAGGGCATGGGTTTACTATAAATGGTTTATGCTTTATGTGTGAAATAGCATGAAGTCCCTTTTTCAGGTGTGACAAGATGCTGAAATGTGCATGTAACCACACACATTTTCCCCACATTGCCCAAGGTGTGGGGTGGGGGAGTACTTGGATTGCAAAAGGTGTGGAACCATGGTTAGCATGGTAGCTGATGATGCCCCACAGTACTTTAGAAATATGACCTCGCTGACTGTGACATCAGTGCTACTTAGGAACAGCAAGTAAATGACTGCCAGGGCACTCGCCTGTGAAGTCACTGAGATCACAATGCTGCTGATGTGTTGTGGGGCAGTAGAGTTGTCAGCTGCCAGTCTAACAGCTGTTAAACACATCCAGCACAGTATTATCACATCACAACTTTCTGATGAGAAAAGAAATATACTTCAGAGATTAGAAAGTTACTGTGGGCTACTAGTTCAAATTTGTGTTTCCTGTCTGCCTGTTTTGGCTCCAATAGCTCTTTACTTTTGTGTCTTCAAGTGGAAAACCCTTACCACATTCTTGCATGGGCTTCTTGTAAGGGTTTTGTAGAAACATGCATTCTCCTCCTTATCTGTGTGTTTGCCAAGTAGGAATCCATTGTCACTTTCTTACATGTGTGTCTTGTAGTGGTTCTTAACAAAATATTGTGTTCTCTCCTCCTTAACTGTGTGTTGTTTAAGTAGAAAAGCATTGCCGCTTTCCTGCATGTGTGTCTTGTAACAGTTCATAACAAAATGTAGTATAGTCTCCTCCCTAACTGTGTGTTGCCATTGCTAATGCAGAAGTCTTGTATGCATACTGCAAGAACTATCTAATTAAAAAGCCAGCCAGTGTTGGGTGTAGCCATTCCATTCACACTTTCTTCTGTTTTTGCTGCAATGACATTAAACAAAATGTGCATGGTATTATCAAAATGATACCAGGGACCCATCAAGTACAAAGTGAAAAGTCAGTGAAAACAGGAGTGGTTGCAGGCAGAGACTTAACATGCTTCTGTAGACAATGTCAATGAGAGCTGCCATGTGACAACAGAAGGTATGTAGGACCGTGGACAGTCAAGCATTTAACAATGGCATCTGTGCCCACTTCACAAAAGACCTCTGTTTGGCTGCTGCATGTTGAACAGTCACATGAGCCAACACCAAAATTTTCTGAAGTCAGTGGTCACTCAGATTAAACTACTTTCAGCATCCCGATATCAGTGGCCATTTGTACCAATCAGAATGACATTGCCTCAAATGATGTAGCCCCCACAACAAGCACCTAAACTGATCTTCTCGGGGATCCATGTGTTCTGCTACCTGACACCACCACACACAGTGTACAGCCAGCAAAAACAAGAATCATGCCCTCAGGCTTAATTTAAGTCAACAAAGTGTATGCTGTTTATTAAACAAACGCATTCTACATTGGTGAGGTTACAACAGTACATAATCACCTGTACAACTTCAAATTCCTGCACCAGCATGGGGATTCAACATTTACATGGCAACAGCTCTATGACTACATGAATATAAAATGTGGCCGAATATTTTATGGGCTAGTACAGCTACATGGAGATAGAAACTTTAAAATTAGTACTGAAGTATGGAAGAAATATGTGGAAAGTATTCCAGACTGAGGCAGAAATGGGATTAGGAGTGTATGGGAGCTTTTCACAAGAGCTGAAAGACATGTCTGCTGACCTGAACAATTAACAATCTTCAAAATGCTTTGAAATAATTTTCATTTGCTTGCAGGACAAGAATAGTTTGTTTTCCAGCCATACACAATGGACTTAAATGCATTGCAGGGAAGGATGATTTGAAACAGGTCTTGTAAATATTTCACATTTCTATTGCTTTATGTTGGGTGGTTTGTGCTGTAATGGATAGTGTTAGTATTATGTAATGAATGGCAGCTTTAATAAAATCTTTTCCCCTCAAAAAGGTCTTTGGTGTCCATGTTATGTGTGCATCCTTAAACATGCATTAACCACAAGCCCATATAAGGGAGTTACCAAATACCACACTCCATATTCACTGGTAGAGTACACAAGTTAAGCCTAATAACAAATGTTTCCTAATATGAGTTACAAAAACACACATGCACGTCACAATTCTTTGGTGTCCCTTGTTATGTTTGCAACTTTCACAACCCATTTTCTCATGTACCGATCAGGAAGTTATCTCCCTATATATATATTTACTTAATAAGTGGTTTGCAGCAGCATCATAAAACACATAACAAAATTCATCCACTTTGGGTTTTAAAAACTGGCACTCACGTCACACTTTGGTAACTCCTTTTCATGGAGTTGCCCAGTACTAAACAAGTTTATTACTCTTATGCAACATGTCTGTGATTCCTTGCATGCACATTATTGCCAAGAACCTGAGAGTGAGGTTTAGACCTCCTGACAAATTATTACCTAAGCTATAATAGCACATTGCCAAAATGAGTAGTTTAAAAAATGGCAGGATCAACATGTAACATGACTGAACCTGATGCAGTAAAAAAAAAACAATTTGTATTTTGTGAAAAGACTGCAAGCTGTCTTTTGGACAGAACAAGGTATTTTTTATAGATATGTCTTATTGATCATGATTAAAAATGAGCATTCTTTGCTTTGCATACTAATATTATTATAATCAGCTTATATAACATAATGAACATACATACTGTATGCTGCAGTTAGTGTAAATGACACAGCAAAGCATTCACAACCTTTCCCGTTATGTGCAGTGAACATTTATAATATGTCACTGCTGTATGCCACATTGCCAAGATGAAACTGAAAATGGGCATCCTGATTCCCAGTCCAGAGCTTTAGCTATTATGTCATGGTATGCCGACCTGACAGTGACACCAACACAGCGACATACCCCAGTGATGGAAAAATCAACACTTTGCTGACTGGTCGCTGTGTTGGTGCACCCGAGACAGGGGCACACTGTATCCCGGTCCTGCACCCCGTCCCCGAATCAGCTCTGACTGGAGTTGATAATTCACAGTACAGGGGGTGAAGGGGGCAGAGCCCCCTGCATGGGGGGGTTTGGGGAGCAAAGCCCCCCTATAGAAAAACAGGACCGGGAGACATGTGGAATTTATGTCTACTGCAACTTGCTGTCGACATAAATCCCATCACTGAGATGCCGGTTGACAACAAGTTTTGTCAAACCATCATCATAGACCCTTATGTCACGATGTATATTAATATTTGACAAATGATTTCCCAATAGAGGAGGTACATCTTGTTTACAGAGTGGTCTTTGACCCAGTTATACAGCAGGACAGACCAAAGTAGAGGTCAAATTGATTGCTCAGTGTTATACTGTGAGTCAGGACTGTGTTTTGATTTGAAATTCCTGTCTCCATTGCAAAAAATCAATCATATCCGACACTCCGCCTCCCCCCCCCACACACACATATTACTGGAATCTTAAAACATAATGTAACAGTACTTCTATTAGGAAAACACTATTCTACAAGACACACTAAAGAAGCAGGCTTTTTAGCACGCTTGCTACAACTCTTGCTTGGGGATTGGGAGGCCATAGGTTCACTGTGCACAGTGTTCTCTTTGCTCACTGTTGTATATGTAAGGAGATACAGTATATGTAAAATGCAAGTGTATGCACAGATATGCCCATGCTTGCATGTCTGGTGTGTGTGACAGAAAGAAACAGAGCAAGAGCTTTGGGGGGGGGGATGACAAACCTTGAAGTCTGCTACTGTACATCGTAACATCAGGAAAGTGTGTTTTGTGGGTGGGGGGACATGGCTATTGATGAATACACAAATAAGGCAAGACAACCTCATTAGTAGTTTTCAGTACAGGAACTTATTAAAATTGCAAGTGGAAGAAAAGTGTTTAAATGGGGGGATAAAATAAAATAAAATAAAAAAAAAACAACACATGAATGTGCAAGTGGCAGGGACGTTTATAAAAATGAAGGGCAGATGGGAGGATCATGCATACGGCACCAGTGGAGTCAGCGAACTAAAAGAGAAGCTGCTTTCCAGCCCATCAAATTAACTCAGAATCTGGTTAAAAATTGTTTATTTTTTGAGTAGGTTAATCTTTGTAGTTTAATTCTTGTGGTATCACAAATGTATTTGCTATTTTTCATTATTTTCTTTCTGTGTGAAAATACTTTGTCTCAGTGTGATGGCACCAGTGGCTTAAAAACCACCAAGAATGGGAGAGGCATTCCGAGCAGGACTGCAACTGCAATTACGACTCACCCTCAGCACTGTCAGTCAGACATAAATCTAATGAAGGAAATCTTTACAGAACTAAAGCTAGGCACCGGGAGGTTGGCAAGTGCAATAAGCAATCTACAACAGGATTTTAAATCAGCATCTGGTAGAACAGAGGTGTCCAAAACAAAACTGTATGCCTTTGAAGACACAGTGCTCTTCTTGGAAGAAAAAACAGATTATCAAGAAAAGCAAATGCAACAATTATTGAAAAAATTGATAATATTGAAAATGGAGGGAGGAGAAACAATATTTATATCATCAAATCAAATCAAATCTTTATTTATCCAGGTGATCATCATCAAGCAAGCTCATTTACAAGATGGACCTGCTGTTGTCCAAGACAGTTATACATACATAGACTGAGAATACAAAGTACAACATGTGCAAAGAGTTGCAAACAAATTTACGGAAAAGTGGTAGCTGCACGATATACATTCCAAGCGTTCTTGTAGGAACATACATGCATCACTCAACTTTGCTGTGGTATATACAGAAACATAGAATTTGTCGGCAGATAAGGACCGCTTGGCCCACCTAGTCTGACCATTTTTCTACCTAACAGATAAGCTGCAGATCCTAGTTAACCAACAGCTTACTTGTATGTAGACTGCATGTATGCAGAAGTTGAGGTGGTATGTTTAGTCATTCTTAGTCAAGCCTCCATCACAGGGTATGGGTATACCAGAGGGCATGGAGGGAAATGATATGGCTAAGTTTCTTCAACAAACCCTCTCTGAAATAATTAATTATCAGTGACCCTGGCTACTCAAAACTGAGAGGACAAATCAATCTCTGACCCTGAACCAGCTAAAGACTCAAGATCCAGGCTTATTGCAGCAATTTTTTTTAGATACTCTGTGAAAGAAGAAATTGTCAGGATAACAAGGGAAAGAAGGCAGGTAATGTGGAAGGGGTGAAAGTACTTATTTTTCACAACTTTTTTTCAGAAAAAATGAAAAGAAGAAAGGCTTTGTGGGATGTTAACTAGTCATTACAGGACATTGGTGTGCCGTATTTTATTAAATAGCTGACTACATTGGTGATCTAGATACAAGGGCTGCCTTCTATTAGTTCTGAGTCCTCAGAATCCACCTGGGACTTCATTAATGAACATTTTCATGCTGGGTCCTTTCACTTAGATTCAAACAGTTATGCTGCCATGAGCCCTGTTACTGAACAATTCTTGAGATCTAACCAATCTAAGAATACTGAATCCTCCAAGATTCCAGTCAAAGAGCACTCTAAAACTTCCAACTCCTCCCATACAAATGCTGCCAGACTTGATAAGCACCCTCAAACTCTTACGTCAAACTCCACCATTACAAGGAAGAGTAGACCCCAGAAGAAAACCTTTTCCTGTTACCATACCTCACAGCCAAAACTAAATGCAAAAAGAGGGGAAGAAGTACTAGACAAGATAGTAAGAGCACCGCTGACTCCATGCCCTGATCATCCCTGGAACTGGGCATTTCTGTTGCTATGGAACTAGTGGGAGACACATGACTCTGCTGTACCAATCAAATGTCTTGCTCTCTGTTTAAACTTTGGACCCTGGACAGTTTCCAGCTGCTCATCTCATACAGCATCAATTTTTCACTTTACTTTTATTTTACATATGAACATATGAAGTGCCAGCAGACAGGCCAAATGGTCAATTGAGTCTGCTCAATTGTGCAGCTTGCCCCTCAGCTAGCAGCTGCCCTCCTCTTCCCACCCCCTCACAGTCCTTCCCCCCTCACTCTGTCCCATTCCCTCTTGAAGCAGCCCACCATCCTACAGGAAATCACCTCCTCGGGTAGAGTGTTCCATCTGTCTACCACCCTCTCTGTGAAATAATGTCTCCTGATTTCCCTCCTGAATTCCCCCCTCCAACCTCAGTTGATACCCTCTAGTATCCCTCCCTCTTCTGATCCAGAATATCTCTCCTGTATTAGCCTTTTTTATCCACTTCAGGTACTTTAAGGCCTCAATCATATCGCCCCTGTCTCTCCTCTCCTCCATGGAATACATGTTAAGTATGTTCAGTCTCCCTTCGTAGGAGTTCCCCTCCAAACCCTGTATCATCTTAGTCACTCTGCGCTAGACCCCCTCCAACAGTCTGATGTCTTTCTTCTGGAATGGGCACCAGTACGGCATGCAGTATGCCAGGTGTTGCCTGACCAGTAACCTGTACAAGGGAAGGATCACCTCACTACTTCTAGAGGTGATCCCCCTTGCTATATATCCCAGCATCTTGTTGGCTTTCACTGCTGCCTTCCTGCACTGTGCCGAATTGTTCATACTCCCCATTATAATCAACTCCAGGTCCTTTTCCTCCTCTGTGCTCCCCAGCTGTACCCTTCCCAGCTGATAGCACCTCCTCTGGTTCTTAGCTCAAAAGAGCAGTACTTTACACTTCTTGGCATTGAACCCGAACTGCTATGTTTCCGACCACTCCTGCAGTTTAGTCAGGTCTCCCTGCAGTCCCCTCCACCCTTCAATGTCATTCACCACAGCACCCATCTTGGTATTGTCTGCGAACAGATTGATCTTACTCTGGGTCCCGTGTGAGATATCTGCTATGAATTTCCCAAACAGCATTGGTCCCAGTACTGATCCCTGTGGTACCCTGCTCATTACTGCTCTTGGTAATGAGAGTTTCCCCTCCACCTCCACCCTCTGCTGTCTGCCCTTCAGCAAGTTAGCGATCCATTTGACCATCTTAGTACCCACCCCTACATATTCCAGCTTCCCCCCTAGCCTCCCATGTGGCACGGAATCAATGGTCTTACTCAAGTCCAAGTACAAGACATCCACTGCATGGCCCTTGTCCAGTTCCCTGGTCATCCAGTCATAGTATTCAATCAGATTTGTCTGGCAGGACCTGCCCGAGACAAACCTGTGTTGGTGCCTGTCCTGAAAACCATTGTCCTCCAAAAATGTTACCAGCCTCTCTTTAAGGTTTGTCTCCATGAGTTTTCCCACAATTAATGTGAGGCTCACTGGTCTGTAGTTACCTGGATCATCCTTTGGGCCACCTTTGTGAATGGGCAGTACATGGTCTAACCTCCAGTCCTGTGGTACGCATCCTGTGTGCAGAGAGGTATTGAACAGGTTAGCCAGTAGTCTTGCTAGGCACCCTACCAGTTCCTTGAGTACCCTAGAGTGACTGCCATCAGGTCCTAGTGCCTTGTCCACCAGCAGCACCCTCAGTCCTACCAGTACTCTGCCCTCTGTAATTTCTCCATCATTCTCCCCTCCCCTCCCCTGGCCACTCCACCACTCCCATGAGGTATCTGTCCCCCCATCTCTTCCGTGAATACAGAGCAGAAGTACTCATTTAATGCCTCTGCCTGCTCCTCCCCTCTCTCTACTCACCCCATCCTTCTTAATGCTCACAATCTGATCCCTGTTCTTCCTTCTCTCACCAATGTCTCTAAAGAAGAAGTCCTCTCCCTCCTTAATGCCCTGCACCAGACTCAGCTCTCTGGATGCCTTGGCAGCTCTGACCAGCCTTGTAACCTCCCTGGACTTCTTCGTATACTCCTCCCTGTCTTCCTCCCTCCCTGATCTCTTGAATCTCTGAAAAGCTTCCCTCTTGGATCTCACCCCATCCATTACCTCCGTAGTCAGCCAACTGGGCTTCTTTGTCCTTCCTTTCTTACTCTGTGCCCTAGTGCATGTTCCAGTGGCCTCTGTCAGCCTGCCTTAATAATACCCCAATTTTGGTTGGCATCCATGGTTGGTTGGACTCCCTCCAGGTGACTTATGAGAATTTCCCCCATCTTGTTGAAGTCTGCCCCCCTAAAATCAATCACCCTGGTACCAGAACCTCTAGTTTGGTTCCCCATTCTGAGTGTGACCCACACTGAGTGGTGGTTACTCCCAGCCAGAGGGTCCTCAACCTCCAGGTCCCTTATGGCTTCCCTGTTCAATAGTACAAGGTCCAGAGTCTTTCCCAGCCTAGTTGGGTCATGTACCAACTGCACCAGGAAGCTATCCTGAAATGCCCCCAGTATAACCTGCTCCCTAGCACTTGTGGTGGCTGGTGTGCTCCAACCCACCCCAGAAAAGTTGATGTCCCCACCACCATCACCACTGTGTTCCCCTTCCTGCAAAATCCTCCTGATTTGTTCTGCCAACTCCTGTCCAGCTCTTCCCCTTGAGTTGGTGACCTATACACTACCCCTATCCTCAGTACCCTGCCCTTTGAATCCTGGACCTGCATCCACGGGGCCTCTCTCCCGCCTTCCTCCTCCTCTTCCCTTATGCACCTTATTCCTTCCCTTACTTAGATCACCCCCTTTCCTGTTTGCCCTGTCCTTTCTGATCAGTCTGTATCCAGGGATCATCATATCCCAGTCCTGGTACTGGGTGACCCAAGTTTTAAGTTGTGTTCCGAATGTATTTTTATGGTCATGTTATCTTTCATGTTTATTGCATATGTGTTATATATTTTATATGCTTTCCATTTTGGATAATGGTTCTTGTCTCCTCCATGTTACTTCGAAGAGACTCTACAGTACTAACTACTCGGTAAGCTCAGGATGTTTCTTTCTTCTGCACAATACCCTATTTCACCAAAAGTCCCACTGTCAAAATGTGACTCGTTGCCTTTAGGGTTTTTATACATATTTTTGGGTTTAACACTATTGCAGGCAAACCTCCTTTTTTCTTACTTACATTTTCCATCTTTTGCCATGAACTTGCATCTTAATTTATAAGAGATCCCCAATTTGACAAAGGGTGATTACCAACCTCAATGAATATGTTTAAACATTTAAACTCTATGGGCCAGATATTCAGAAAAATGTCAAAGGCCGGCGTAAGTCCGGTGCAGTGTAAATCTGATGCACCGTGGAGCAACAGGAGCCATATTCAGATGTTGGGCTGGATGCACTGCACCAGCGCAACCTGGCTGAACATGGCACAGGTGCACCATGGTGCAACCAGAGGCATGCTATGGCACAAACACAGGTGTGCCATGGTGCAGACAGATGAGCCCCAGGGCAACCATGGGAGCACAGCAACACAGCAACAGAAAGGGGCACGGCACAGAAAGGGGACCCAGGGACAGAGCCAGGGAAGCACAGTGACAGGTTACAGGAGGCCACCACCAGCTGGGCACAGCAGGGTGCACACAGGCACCCAGACCCCCATCCCAGAACACAACAGTGGTACAGACAGTAGGCAACAGGAGGTGCAATGGTGAATGGAGGGCCACCTAGGGAGCCCCCCTGCAGGCTGTGCCACCTACACACCCAGACCAGAGCAGGCCACACCCAGGACCATGCTGCCAAACACACACACCCACCACACACCCCCTACCACCACCCCATGGGCACCCCAAGGCACAGCCACCGACCGAGAGGAGGGATACCACCACAGAAGGACACACCACAGCACACAGCAGTGACCACAGAAGTACAACATGTGCCCTGACACATGCACACCACATGGACAGGCACTGGACCACTGCAGCATGGCTCCTCATGCCACTTGCAAAGCAGACACAGACACAGGCAGGTATGTCAAAAGAAAGATATAGATATATATATATATATATATATATATATATATATACACACACACACACATAGACAGAGAGATTGAAAATCAACTATGTACAATTGAACTGTGTGGGGAAGGGTAGGAAAGTGAAGGAAGGGGATAGGGAACAGGGACTGTACAGTGGGAAGGAGGACTGGAGGGGGAGGTACTGCTGGGGAAACGGGAATTCAGGGGCCGACTAGCAGCCTGCTGCCCCTTGCAGTCTTCACTGCCTCCTGTACACCAGCAGCATTCTGCAGACTTGCTGCACTGTCTCCATGGTCGTCGAAGTGATTAGGATGAGTTGGCAGAGTAGCCAGCAGTACAGGGGGGCCTCCTGCACTGCCGCGGGACACCTAGAACAAGAGACAGGATAGGTGATCAGTGCAATGTCCCAAGGAACCATGCCAATCCACAGCGTGCAATGGGCAGCTGGATCACCCCACACGGAGGGCCTGTACAGGCCACCAGCAGGGGGGTGGGCCAAAGCCACCAGCAACATGGCACACCACAACAGTGCACAGCAGTGGTCCCCACTGCACAGTGTCCACCTGACTGCACTATAGCAGTCACATGGCACAGTGCTCCAGCAGCACCACAGCAATGTCAGCGGCAGCCGGGCGCACACCCACCCCACCAACAGCTGGCATATGTGTCCAATGGATGCGCCACAGTGGTGGGCACCATGCACAGTGTGACACACACAGCTGCCATGGCACATGGCACAGGCAGTCATGCCTGCACCCACTCCGCCACCACCCCCCATGTATGGTGTGAAGGACTAAGTCAGTGCCTACCTGCTCTCTGTGGCCCCACTGGTGACAGAGCTGCTTCTCCACTGCCACCTTGGCCTGCTGTGACCTGCCATCCTGCCACTATTGTTGCTGCGCTCCTCCTGTTTTCAGGCCCTGGGAATGGAACAGAGACAGGTATACATCAGTAACCAACCACAGCAGCGGCCCACCACCCCCAACCCTGTGTTCAAGGTGAGCCCCTGCCAAACACGTCCCACGCAGTGGCATCGCAATGAAAGTGGCAGAGGGTGATGCCACCCTGTCATGTGCACGATGGCAGTACATCACCCAGTGGGGCATGCCAGGCAGCCTAACCAATACCACAGTACAGCACCAGGGCACACATGTATTATGGGCCTACTCACCTGGCTGTGGCACAACCCCATGCCTGACGCATGCCTCCAGCCTCCTGAGGTGCTCTGAGTCCCTCTGTGCCAGGTCACCATAACAGTGGTGACACTGCTTTCCCATCCTGGCCACCTCTGTGTGCTGCAGCAGTGTGGCAGCAATGCCTTGCCACACCGCTACCCGGGCTGCTGCAGTGGCACCTG
The DNA here is from genome assembly GCA_016271365.2 of Neoceratodus forsteri. Classification (NCBI taxonomy): domain Eukaryota; kingdom Metazoa; phylum Chordata; order Ceratodontiformes; family Ceratodontidae; genus Neoceratodus; species Neoceratodus forsteri. The sequence goes on along the minus strand of CM028132.1, from coordinate 162,907,970 downwards.
CCTGAATATTTGGGGTGTGCGTGGGGCTAGACGCAGGTGACAAAGTTGACCAGTTCAACCTGCATTCAGTTTGCTGCCTGTGGTGCTCTCTGCTGCTCCATGGTGCAAATGTGAGCTGGTGAGCAAAATGGCAGTGGTAAGTGCACATGGCCACAGTATTCGCCAGATGCGCGGGCCAAGGAGACACGTGCTGTCTCTGCCCATCATGCAGTCTCAGAGATGCATGGCATGGGCATGGCTAGGTGGGGTCACAGGTGTGGGGGTCACACGGGGCAGAGGTCATAGCAGGGGTCAAGGTTCGGTTGCCGCGCAGTGCGCATGTGCACAATAGCAGGCCTGGTGCACCATGCGCAGGGCCCCGATTTTTCTGCGGCACATCGGAGCAAAGTTCTGTGGCAGGGTTCTCATTTGCCACAGAACTTCTGCGGCACTCAACACCAATTTCTGCGGCAATTCTGCGGCACATTTTAACCCTTAATTTTTTTCCTTTTTTTGTTTTTTTTGCCATATCTGACACAGTGCACGCTCGTAACACAGTCATTTTATGGGTGCTTGTCGCCACATTTTCAAAATAGCCAGTTTAAGACCTCTGCTCATGAACAGTATCACTGTGATTTTAGTAATCTGTCCGGAACATTGATTTCGCACACCGACCGCACTATTGTGCGCTACATGTGCAAAAACACATTTTGGGTGAGATGTGAAAAATGACAGCTGTACTACTCATAAGAAGGTGTGGAAAAATGGCAATGTTGAAAATCTGGAGTGGAAATATTAAAAATTCGCAAACCTATGAGCGTGTGTAGGAACTCGCATAGCATGCTCGTAAAACAGTCATTTTAGAATTTTTTCACCAAATTTTCAACATAGCCATTTCAAGACCTCTGCTCATGAACAGTGTCACTGTGATTTTCTTAATTTGTCCTGTACATTGATTTCGCACACCGACTGTGCCATTCTGCGCTACTAAGGTGGAAACACATTTTGGGTGAGATGTGAAAATGACAGCTGTACTACTCATAAGACAGTGTGGTGAAATGGCAATGTTGAAACTCTGGAGTGAAAATATTGAAATTTCGTGAACTTACGAGCCTCGCGTGGAACTGCTGCTATGCATTCGTTAAACAGTCATTTTGGAATTTTGGCACCAAATTTTCAACATGGGGTTTTTGGGACCCCTTCTCATGAATGATGTCACTGTCATGGTGGTATTCAGTCCCAAAGGGTGATTTCACAGTCACTGCGCGAAATCACCCTTCGAGCCTGAATAACGCCATGACAGTGACATCATTCATGAGAAGGGGTCCCAAAAACCCCATGTTGAAAATTTGGTGCAAAAATTCCCAAAAATGCCTGAGATATGCAATAAAGCTGAACCCCTCCTATCTAGCCCATTATACAGCTTTCCGGCATTTCCTCAGTTCGCGGTCGGCTTTGAAGAGTGCAGACGTGTTCACGGTCCACCGAAGATCGTCGTGCCGGAGTCCGGAGGTAAGTATGGGGTGAGGGGTGGGGAGGTGGGTACACAGAGGTTGGTGCTGGTTGGTGGAGGTGGGCAAAGAAGCAGCGATGGAAGGTTTTTATTGCAGGTTTTATTTTTTTAACTACACACAAGGAGGGGACGGTGAAGCCGATGAAGTTAGGCACCCCATCGCCGCAAGGACGTTTTGCCATGCTGGGGTGGGCTCCCAGCGTGGCATGTAAGCATTGGGGGGACAGTGAAGCCGACGAGTTGGGCACCCCCGTCGACAAGGCGTTTTTGCCGCGCTGGGGTGGGCTCCCAGTGTGGCATGTAAGCATTTGGAGGGGACAGTGAAACCCGGCCGAGTTGGCACCCCGTCAACAAATAAACGGACGTTTGTTCCAGCGGGCAGCCGCTAATTCCATGGGTGATGGCAAATTCACGGATATTTCTGCAGTTTGCCGCATCCGTGGAATCGCGGAAAACTCGGGGCCCTGACCATGCGCCATGGCCCCCATTGTGCAGTCGGTGTACAGTGTGCAACTGGTGACAAGAAACCATCTGGCGCATGAGCACTGTGGTCCTGTGCGCCACCTCATGCTTGCACATTGTGCCGCGACTTGCTCTGGAGCAAACTCTTTGTGCATGGAACAAAATCACGATATTCAGCCGCCACATGCAAATGAGCTCATCAGCCAATGCATGGCACACTGAGGGAATTATCATGTTATTATCATTGCGCCAAAGCTCATTTGCATGCGATGTACTATAAAAGCGACATGGATCAGCACGGGCCATGGACCTGTATTGCAGACTTTTGAGGTAAGTTGCACAAGATGCTGTAGTACACTGGCTGCAGCCAGCACAGCAGGGGGTGGGGCAGAACAGGGTGCTGCTGCCACTGACACACTGTGCTATCCATGTCCACATGAAGTGACATGTCAGAATGTGAGGAGGGTGAGGAGCATTGGCCCGCTTACAAGCACAGGCCCAATTTCAGTAAGGCGGAGACAGAGGCTCTGTATGAGGCCTACCTTGTCAGGGAGCCCTGTTGAGTGGTGCCACAGGCACACCACAGGCCAGGGCTGGGGCCTGGGTGGAGGTGGTGACATGTGTGAACCAGCAAGGCAGCCACCAACTCTCAGTGCAAGAGTGCAGGAAGAAGGTGGGCACAGACAAGAGGAGCATCAAGGAGAGGGTGGTGGCCATCCATGCCTCCTGGAATGCCACTGGAGGGGGGCCTGCAGCAGCGCCACCACTCACAGTGCAGGAGGAGTTGGTGGCAGCCACCATGCACCACAACACAGTGGAAGGTGTGCCTGGTGGTGGATTCCAAATGGGTGACAGCCCATCACTGCATGGTATGTATGTCAGCCATGCACAGTTGAGGGTGTGGAGGGTGTGGACACGGCCGTGCTGGCATTTGTGTAGCTGGCATGCCTGTCATGTGCACGTGTGTGCACCTACATGCATTCCATGCTGCAGGGCACAGGCAGTGGCAGTGGGAGGGGCACATGTGGGCAATGCATCACTAACATGCCTCTCTTTCTCTTGCAGCACCAGCAAGCCTCCATGCAGATGATGAGGCTGCAGCGGCAGCAGCCGTGGCCACTGGACCAGCCCCAGAGGACCAGCCTTCCACCCATACAGACATCTGGGGGGCTTACAGACTGAAGCTCACCTGTGCTGTGCAGGTGGATGTCCTGGACCTGGGATTGGATGAGGCTCTGGATGTGTTCCTGCAGGATGCCAACCTTGGGGTCCTTTGCGCAGAGACACAGATCGGGGTGGGGTCTGACACTGATGATGACGTAACGCTTATCCTGGACAGCATGGCCACCATTGTGGGGGGAGACGCTCCTGCTGGCCACTGACACAGGCAGCATGCCCAGTGCCCTGCTGGTGGCAGAACAGCTGCCCTCCACCACTGTGGGTGCAGCAGTGTGTGCTGCCCAGGATGTGCCTTGCAGTAGTGGTGGTGCTGCCATGCAGGTGTTGGGTGGCATGTAGTGGCTGGACAGGCAGCAGCAGTGAGCTGCAGGTGCCACTGAGCAGCCAGATGCGGGGTCTGCTGCTGGTGCTCCTGCTGTACCCTATTCTCCTGCAGGCCCCACTGTGCAACATCCACCAGAGAGGGGTGTCATGCAGCGTGGCCAGTCACCCGGTGTCTGGCCTTGGAGCCACAGGACACCAAGCCACTTGCTGACCACACCCGTTTGCTGGGGGAGTCTGTTCAGCAACAGGTGCTGCTTGCCACTGGGGTGCACACACTGCACACCGAGGTGCACTAGTTAGCAGAGCAGCAGGAGAGGGGCACTGTGCAGATTCTGGCAGGGATGCAGTGCATGCAGGAGGCCACAACCACCTCCCTGGATCACATTGCCACCACAATCTCAGATGGCTTTGCATTGCTGGCTGCCACAGTGTGTAGCCAGGCACAGATGACCCACCGCGGTGTGCTATCCACACTACGTACCCAGCATCAGGCAGCCCCTGGCAGTTGATGACAAGCTCAGCTGCTGCCCAGTGCACGCATGGGTGATGTGTGTGTGCCTGCTGCAGGTGTGACACCTGTGAGTTGTGCCATGGGCTGCCTGTGTGCGTGCTTGCCCAACCGCTGGACAGTGTGGCATGGGCGTGATGACAGCAGTCCTGCACCTGCTGCACCTATGAACCAGTGTGATGCATCTGATCATGCCACATACCACCCCTGTGTGTGTGTGTGTGCATGTGTGTGTGTGGGGGTTGTGTGGGGTGCTGTGTGTGGTTGTGTGTGGGTGTGTGCCCCTGTCACCCTTACCTCTGCTTCCTGCCTCAGTGTGTGCATCCCTATTGCCATGCATGCCTCTGCAAGTGTGCTGTACCTGTTTATGTGGACTAGTGTTTTGTGCCACCTACTTGTGTGCACCAAAGTGCACTCTTGCTATGGTGTTCCTGTGCCATCTTGCCTGCTGGATCAGCCGTGGATCCCTCCACCCAGCGGGTGGCTGTCCACCTCCCTCCAGCCCATTGCCTCCATCGTCCCCACTACTGCCACCCTCATCAGCCTCGACAGCTATCCCATAGTCAATCGCCATGTTGTGCAGTATGCAGCAGGCCAGGAATAGGCCACAGACTTTCGAGGGGCTGTACTGCAGAGCACCACCTGACCTGTCTAGGCAATGGACCCATGCTTTCAGCATGCCAAAGACTCTCTTGATGATGTTGCGCATGCTGGCCTGTGCCTTGTTGTAGTGTTCCTCTGCTGGGGATGATGGGCGCCGGTAGGGGGTGAGCAGGAATGGCCACAGTGGATAGGTGCTGTCCCGTGTGTGGATAATGATGACATGGTTAGCCCTCTGCAATGCTAGACAGTGCCTTTTGCCTGCCCCTGCTGCCCATGTCAACATGCACACCCTGGCCTCCCTATCCCACGGTATGCTCTGCCCATCACCCCTTGCCTGTGCCATACTCACCCACTAGGTGGCCCATGGGGATATCCCCATGTTTGAGCCAGTGGCACAGCACAGAGCTATGCCAGATGAATGCATCATGTGCACTCCCAGGGTGTATGGTGCAGACATTGGTTATGCACCCCATGGCATCGCACACCACCTGGCAGTTGACACTCGGGTTCCCCTTCCTATTGATGTACTCCACACCCTTGGGGCCAGGTGGCAAGTGGATGCCCACGTGGGTGCAGTCAATGGCCTCAATCATGCCAGGCATATGTGCTACCGTGTGGAAGTCCTGCATGGTTGCTGTACGCTCCGCCTGTGTGCTGGGGAAATGGATGTAATCTGACACATATGGCAGCGAGCGTTAAGGAACTGTGTGAGGAGTTGGGACATGGCCGACTGGGTTATGCCTGTGGTGTCCCCTGTTGATCTCTGGAAGGTGACCGTTGCGAGCAGGCAGATGACAACTGTCACCTTCATCTCCACGGACATGGCGTGGCTCCGTCTGGTGGGTGCCTGCATCTCCTCACTGCACAGCTCACAGAGCTGCCTCAGAATGGCCCTGTTCAGGTGGTACCAGCCCACGATCTCTGTGTCACTATACTGCTTGAAGGTGATGTGGGTGAGGTACCACATGTGTTTGGCATTCCACTAACTGGCCCTTCCACGGCCACATCACTGTTCCTGCTGCCCCCTCACACTCCTCATTACAGCCTCCATCAAGATGGGATCACTATTCATGGCCCTTCCTGTCCTCTTTCCCCCTGGGCGGTTGGCTGCTGTGTGCTGTGTGATGCCCTGGTGCACTGCCTGGCAGTGTGTCTGCCTGTCTGTCACACTCTATCTGCCCCTGTCTCCCTCTCCACTGCCACCTCTATCCCTCTCCCTCTGTGTCTGCCTTGGTCTGTCTGTCTGTCCGTCTCTCTCTCTCTCACTTTCTCTAATTGTCTGTCTTTCTTTCTGTTCCTCTCTCTCTCTGTCTCTCTTTCTCTCTCACTCTCACTCCCTCTCACCTAGTGTAAGTGCTTTCTGTGTGCTTGTGCCCTGTATTTATAGAAACAAGTCTGCTCGGTACATTTCTGATTTGCTCCGCACTTGCTCCATGGTTCCACAGTTGAATATCACACTGCGCTGGATATTCATGGGCATGGCCCCTGCGCTTGTGCCTGTATTCATTATAGTTGCACATTGGTGCAATGAGATTTGTGCTGCACACTGGCTCCTGTTGAATATCGCTTCTTGGTGCAAGTATGCACTTGCGCTGGCGCAGCTCTGTTGCGTCATGTGCAACTGCTTTGAATATCTGGCCTATGTGTATATAAACTCCCTTTTAAAAAATATTGGTTATTTTGCTTATGATTTACAAATATATTATAGTTTATCATGCACATTTCAATTGTTAAAATGATTACCCTCACCACCCATTTAACTTGTCCATGCTGGTGCTTTATTAATATTTACATGATGTGACTATGTATTTAACAGTGATCTTGGGTATATCTGACACCAGGCAAATTAGGTTTTTGTGTGTGTGTGTGTGTGTGTGTGTGTGTGTGTATGTGTCTGGATCTCAATGAATATACCTGACTCCTGCAATCTGATAAGATGTCCTTTACACCTCAGTGAGGACTATATTTATCCCCCTATTGTTAGAATTTATTTAATTTGGGCACAGTGACTCAGCCTACTGTAATTCTAATGGAAACATGGAATACCTGAACTGATGCAATTTCTTGGCAACAGTTCAAGATTCAAGGATAGGGTATTTCTCCCTAATGTATATCTGGATGGCATCCTTATGGAGCCTCTTTGTAGGTGATCTTTCAGAACCCATCTTTTTATGGCTGTAGTGGGTAGAACCCTGCAGTCATTTTGCTATTTCAGTAGAAAAAGAGAGCCTTCCAGTTTCCTAATGGACTAGATCATATTGAAGGTTTTGTGTTATCAGTATGCTAATTAATCATAGCAGTTTGCTGAGGAGAGTTTCAAAGCACTGTTTTGTGTGCTAAGCTTCAGTCTGGGTAGAGTTATCTTTGAAGAAAGATTCATAGGTCATAAACATGTCAAGTCACACAGGTATTCACAGGCATAAAGGCACACAGAATACTGTGCTGCTGTGCCTGGTCAAGCTGCTCCCGTGGTGGAGTGGTTATGGCACCAGGACACAGCAGCGATGGAGACCAAGGACCATGGTTCAGTTCCCCCCAGGTCTTCTGGTGTTGTAGCTTTTTTTAATAAAAAAAACGAATTTTCTCCCCTCCCGAGTTTCTACCCATCCCCAAAGTCCACCACCCCCTGAGCTGATCATTTAAAATCTAGGGGGTGTGGGAGGTGAAGCCCACTACATCGGGAGGGTGTGGTGGCAAGGCCCCCACAAAAAGGAAAAAGTCCCATTGTTTTCAATGGGGTGCGCATGTTTCTTGTGTGGTTGCTGTTGTGCCTGATGTTATGTCTGAGCATGATATTTTGACTGCAGCATTGTTTGCTGCGCTGTTTTTGGTCACAACATTATGACCCTGTGCCCTTCAGACAGGCCAGACAAAAACTGAAGTATAAATGAGAAATCAGACCAGAAACCCACTTTCACATTAAGTTCATAGTTTTATTTTTCATCAGACAGTATTCCTTATTCCAAACCATCCAACATTTTGAGATCATAAAGACTTCATCAGGAAATTGGATGACATTCACATAATAATAATAAAATTAGTATGCAATGTTTCACTGCTAACATACCTCACAAAATAATTCATATCATCAGTTTTTTTATTCTTTTGGTAACTGGGTAAGGCCCACTAGGCACACATGTCTGTTTTCAAAAGCAACCTGAGAGCACTGGGGTGGTTATGTGACTTGCTCATAGTTACACAGTATGCAAGTGGAGGTTGTGGGAATAAAACCCAGGACTGCTGGATGTACCAAGCTCATTCATTGTTCATTAACCTTTAGGCTATATTGCCAGCCTCAATTGTAATGTGGAGTGGAATAGTCTCAACATTACCTTAATAGTTCCACAATGTATGCACTTACTTATTTGCTTTATTTAGACATTTTCCAAAAAAATCTGTGTGCATAAATATATATTAAAGTATGCTCATAAATATCAATATGGACACTACAAAATCACTAAAATGTTTTTAAAACTTGTTAATGGGCACATTATTGTCTACAAGATTAGTTCCTTTTTAAATGCTATATCAAAACCTTCACCAGACAGAAATACAAATAATTACCTGACCCATGTTTGCTAGGAAGTTACTATGTTACTATGCTATATACTATCACAAAAGAAAAACATACTGTAGTTCATCATACCAGCCTTTAAACATGAAAACAAAAACATTTTCAATACAGACAGTTAACCTAATTCACTTCACTCCTTAAATTCTTTGACCATTTTAGCCTCTACCATACCTCTGGTAGCCTGTTCCAGGCATATACCACCCTCTCGTTGAAAAAATATTTTCTCCTGTTTCCCCTGCACCTTCTAACTTCATTTTGTATCCCCTTGACTTGGAGCATCTCTTACCTGGGAAGATGCTTCCATCCTGTACTCTGTTTATATCAGTGATGCATTTGTATGTCTCAGTCATGTATCCCTTTCCTCCAGGGAATACATATTTAACTCCTTTAGTCTTTCTTCATAGGTCTTATGCCACAGGCCCTGCACCATTTTAGATGACCTCCACTGCATCGCCTCCACTCTGCCGATGTTCTTTCCCAGATGGGGCCTCCAGAACTGGATGCAGTATTCCAGGTGTGGTCTCTCATGAATGTCTTATACAGGGGCAAGATGACCTCCTTTTTTGTACTCCTGATATACCTCCCTATGCATCCAGGTATCTGGTTAGCATTTCCTGCCACCTTATCGCACTGCCTACTTTCTCTTAGGTCCTCTGAGATGATAACTCCCAGGTCCCTTTCCTGCTTTGTAACTGTCAGTACCTTCCCACCTATTTTGTACTTTATCCCTGGGTTCTTGTGCCCTATGTGCATGATCCTGCACTTCTTTACATTGAATCCCAGCTGCTATTCTTCAGACCACTTCTCCAGTTTTTAAGGTCTTCCATCATTCTTTCAACACCCCCTGATGTGTCCACCCTATTGCTTACCTGTCTGTCATCTGTGAAGAGGTATACCTTCCCCTCCAGTCCCTCTGCAATGTCTCCAATAAAGACATTGAAGAGGCCTGGCTCCAACACTGACCCCCTGCAGTATCCTGATCATCCCCTATCCCTCTCCAGAGTACTCCCTGTTTACCAGAGCCCTCTGATTCCTGTCAGCCCACTGGTGCAACTGTAGTGCTACTGCTTGCAGCACCAATGACCTGGAGTCAGGAGTGACCTCAGGAGTTGGAGGGTCAGCTGGGGGATGAAGAGGATCAAGCATCATGAGGACTACTCTCCTTCCCTCCTCTGGGGGAAGGGTGGGGATAAGTTCAGTGCTCTACTGGCCCTGAAGGAAGCCAGGGGAAAGACAGCTAGAGCTCAAGGAGGTGGGGAGACATGGCAGACATCAGCACACGTGCCTTGATGTCAGCACATGCCATGTCCCCCAAAGAGGGGAAAACTGAAAAAATGGTCCCAGTCACGCTGAATGACCACTGGCCTCTGCGCCCTGCACTCGACTGCTCAGGTGCCCCGGGCACCAGAATTGAAGTCCTGACAGGTACAGAGGACTCCCTGTCACCCTTGCTATTGAAGGGCACAGTGGGAGACTTCAGAAGAGAGGTAAGACCTTGGGGAAGTCAGGGTGATGGGTCTGGGAGGACCGGCAGGAACATGGACCGACCGGGACAGGGGAGAAAAAGAGTAAGTGGAAAAAAAACAACCTCTGACTCCTGCCATTCATCCAGTTCTCCACCCACAGAACTATTTTAGGATCCATTCCTAGGAGACGCAGTTTGTCAATCAGCCTTCTATAGAGGATGGTGTTGAAGGCCTTTCTGGAGTCCAGATTGGCCGCATCCACCTCACCTACCTGGTCCACTACCTTAATTACCCATTCATGCCATAGATTAGAAATCCATGATACTGGTGTATGCCTGCAACATCTTCACAGTGTAGGTGGTGAGGGCAGAAATGGTAATGGGATTCAAAAATGCATGGCATAGGTTTAAGGGGACCTTAGTGGTAAGGAAAGGGGGAAGCCGGAGATCAAGTAGGGTCTGCAGTATTACAGCAGGTAGGAAATTGGCAGACTAGGTGGGCAAAGTGGTCCTTTCAGCCCTTTTGTAGTCTCACATAGTCATGGACACCATAAAACATACATACAAGTGATGGGCCTATACTTCTGCATCTGCAGATGTAATGCATACACACTGACCTCAAGGTGCAGAAGTGCAAATACCACAAAATACATGATATGAAAAGTGCAGCAGTACGTCTGTCTGCAGAAGTAAAGTTCCCTGAGGTTCATGTGTCTCTTCAGAGGTTTTATATGCAAGGGGGGGCTGCTGTTCTGGAGCCAGAAGTTGGTGTATGTTTTACACCTCTGGCTAAAGAGACACAGGACCCTCTTTGCTACAGAAAGGCTGGCCTCTTAGGGGCATAGAGAAAAGAAGTCTTGTAATTTGGATATAGTGGGTTTGTATCTGGCTGGAGGGGCCTGTGCTTTTGCATACAGAAGCAGTGTGGTGATTTCAGTATTGAAACACAGAAAGATATAATTCAATGGCAGATAAGGACTGCCTTGCCCACCTAGTCTGCCATTTTCCTACCTACTATAACACCACAGACTCTACTTGATTTCTGGCTCTCCTCTTCCTTACCACTAAGGGTCCCTTATGCCTACCCCATGGATTATTCAATCCTGCTACTGTTTTGGCCCCACCACATACATTGGGAGGATGTTCCAGGCATCCCCCAGTATCATGAATTCCTATCTGCAATGACAAGTGTATGTGTATATTTTGCAGCTTGCATGCCACAGATACAAATCCACAAAGGTAGCATGTCACTGCTACTGCATTTGTGTCATCTGGAAACAGCTGTATGTTGCTTGTTTTACCTGATGATGGCTGTCTGTGGTTGCTTGTGTGGTCTTGTCCTTTTGCTGCTTGGGGTGTGGAGGTGGGGAGTTAGAGTTGGAAACTGTAATATCAAATTTCCCAGCTTTTGACACTTTAATAACAACCCTAACTAATGCATTAATGTAGTTGTTTTGCAATGAATATGTGTATATGTATTAGTCAGTATTTGTGTGCATATCACAATAATTAGAAAGTGCAGTTAGGTGACTTAGTGGTTAGTGCAAATAATTGCTAGTCTACATTCCCCACTTTCTAGATCAGTTTCAGCCTTATGCATGTAATTTCTGATTTAAATGAGGTGTCTAGTGGCAACCTCCCACCCTCCAATGTCCCTCGGAGCCTGAAAAAAAAGAAAACAATCCCTTGACGTCTTTTTTTTAATTTGTAAAAATGTGTGTAGACAGTGCACTGCTATATTACACTGGAATATATATGCATATATGTGTATATGTATTAGTCAGTGTGTCTGTATTACAATAATTAGAAGGTGCAGTTAGGTGGCTCAGTGGTTAGTGCAAAAATTGCTAGTTTACACATTTCTCACTGCCCACAGTACCATTATTTTGCAGCCATATTGGCTCTTGCTAGAGTTTGTTATTGATAGGGAAAAAACCTTTAGGCAGCAAGTGCCTGTTTTCAAACATGACCCAGTAAATTACAATACAAGTTACATGTAACACAATAACAGATTCCATATAAAAACACCATGTCACTATAAAATTGCTAAAGCCATCCATTTAAAGCATTTGCACATTATATAATCATTTAAATGTTGTCTTAGTCCATTTTAAAATTGCCTAATAGATTACAGTGTAAAACATTAAATGGAAGGGAATTCCAAATTTTCACAGATTTTCACCTTCCTTGCAATGGATGCTCAAGGCAGAGTGGGGCTTGCACTAGGTCAGTGCTACAGTATATATATTCAGAAGAGGTACCCCACTCAACCTCAGACTCTCCTAAATAATAATAATCACTCAGAACTTATTTTTTCAAAATATGGTTCTAATTTATTTTCTCAGAAGAATTGTGACATTTCAGAACTTAAGCCTTCCTTCTTCAGACAACTGAGCCCTTTTAAATCCATGTTTCTTTTTTTATAATTTTTTTTTATTTTGTTATTTAGATATTGAGGTCTTGTTCTGTGAACATAAACACAAATAAAAAAGCTTATAAATAACATATTTCAGATCCAAACTATTTATCATTTCATTAACAGAATTTTAAACAGAAATTTTAAAGTAACACAAATTTACAGAGTTGCAAAATGTACAAGAATTGGTGCAAGGGGAACTAACCTACAAAGAACAAATCCCTATGTACTTGTGGTATTCTGTTGAAAAACATGGAGATATATCAGGTCTGGATATGCTGGAATGGAGGTGGGGCACGATGATCAATGATCCTTTGTTTATAATTTATCCCATCTAAAAAACAAAAGAGTTTTTTATTTTGTTATGTAAGTGATATACATTTGTTTTTTATATAAAATTTAATAATGGCAGCTCTCAAATATTAATGCAGCTTATTCAGTTTAGTGTTTACCTTTAAACACACTGCCTGTGCAGGAAAGTTTTTACGTGGATTTCCAGGCATACATTTAAAATGGTTACCACCTTTAAAAGAGAAGAAAAGACTTCATAACAAAATGCTCCTTCATGGATGTATTCTAAAACCTATGAAATAGTTGTTGTATACAAAATAACTTTTAGAATTAGTAGGTTATACCGCTATGATAGCTTATTGATTCCAATTTCAATTAAAGTTTCACCAGACTGCTGTGTTTTGTCACAAACAGAAACTCCGCAAAAAGAAAATACATGCCGCCATTCAACAGGATACCAGAGTGACTCGCATCTATGTGCACCTTCTTGCTGAAGGTAAATGAAGGAGCTAGGTCGAAGGGTATGCATGCGGATAGCATGTATATGTCACAATGTGACATCACCCTGGGCAGTCCGGTTCAATTAGAAACTACTCGATGCAAAAATGCTAACAATGAGTGGCCCCCTTCAGTTTTACATACTAATGATGAGGCTTCAGAACAGTGGTGTTATTGGATTAAGGGAAGGGATGAATACAGGGATGAAAAGCGAATATAATGAACAAATAAGGGCATGTAGAAAAAACAGGGGGGAATAAAGGGATGTATGGGGTGGAGGTGAAAAATTGTTCTAAAGGGATGTGAAAAAGAGGGGGAAAGGGACCACATAGAGAAAATGAATCAGCATAATAACAGTCTCTTTTCACTGCAAATAAGTATGTATGTGCATGTATATGTATATGTATATGTATATGTATATATATATATATATATATATATATATATATATACATGTACGTATATATATACACACACACAATTCCATGGTGATTATAGAGTAGAATCACAACAACAGAGGATGGAGTGAACACGGATTCTAAAAATGAATCATGTTATAAGTCAAAAGTAGTCCAGATGAAATTTTCATTCAGTCCATATTTCTTTTTATATGTCCTTAGTGTAAATATCCACCATGCCTCTCTTTTCAGAAGGATGGACTCTACTGCCTCCTCTCTTTGGTTCAAGTACTCTTTCCAGTCCAAAAAATCTCAATGATGAAATCTGATGATTGGTTTCCATAAAATGTCTCACCGGGGTGATCTCAAATCATCTCTCCTTATACAACTCTTGTGTTTGCTGACCTGCTTTTTGTGGGTCTCATAGTTTCTCCTGTGTAGTAAAGGGAACAAGGACAAACAATGCAGTAAATGACGTAATCAGAGTTACACGTGAGGAAACTTCTAATACCATGTTCTCTGTCTGTGCATGTATTTTGTATGTATTTTGTCTGAATTCCACTACTACAGTGCACACAGTTACCACATGTATAAAACTCTTCTATGTCTCATTTTAGCCAAGTGTGTGGTTGTGGTTCTGGGGTCCAGTGTTGGGTCTTTACCAATTTATTTCTTAATGTCATTGTTCTCTTTGCTGTGATTATTGATTTTTATGAAAAGATATGGATTGCACTTAGGGGTGGGCACTGTGAGCTCAGTGGATCTGACCCTCAGGAGTGGGTTTGTGTCAAACCTTACAACTTAGCTTAATTAAGGGAAATTATTTTTATACTGTAGTTGCTCAAACATGCAACATTTTCTGCCCCAGCCCTGGTGGATTTGGCTGACTCCAGCAGACTCCATACTCAGCTGTTGTACTTAGCCAGAGTACTCATCTGCTGCCGCTTTGAAGATGCCAACATGTCATCTTGGATGGGGGAACTGCCCTGTACTCTCCTGTATGTGCGACACGGAGTTCGTTATCTATAATACAGGGAGTGTGGGGGGGCAGAAGCATTTTTCAGTGTCCATCAGTGCATTGGTCTGCCATTGTGTTTCTGTGTAGCTGTAGGGGGTGTCACTGTCAGTGTTTTGCTGTAGAGTATGTCAGCAGATTTGATGGATTTATTTTTTTTAACATATCATACTTTTCTCCACCTTGGTCAGAGCGTCCTCTCCCAATCTCCGGCCACTGGCACCCACACCCCTGAAGTCGGTCAGGCATGCAGATTTAGACACCCTATCGCACTTGTCTGGCCAATGGCAGGCTTCCCCCTACAGGGACCTGCAGCACTGAACTGGTGAAAATGCCATGTGACTCCAGGGGCACAGGGCTCGCCATCAGCCACAGAGGTCATCCCACCAGGTTTTTTCCATTTTTCTCCCACTTGAGGAGCCAGTCGTGCAATAAAGTCAGCGCACATACATTCCGACATCTGTCATGCTCCTGTCTCAAGTATGCCCATGTTGATGGAAAGTCTAGCCTCCACTAGGTGTCGCAACAGCGCGGTGCATGTCCCACACTCACCCTGAAGTAAGGAGAGCTTTTGCGGCATTCTCAATCCTTCCTTTCCCCTGCCAGCCCATGGTGGCCCGAGTCTGTTCCTGAACCCGGGTCCCCGGCATGGCACAAGGTGTGTCATCCAGTACCTCAACCCTCAGCACCACCAGGCTGGCCATTTGATGGATTTTAAATAGTCTTCATGTCCTACCCACAGCAGCCCTGCCACAGCAGCTAATTGGTAGGTTGGGGCAACTGGTGAAAAATCAGGGAGCAGACCAGTAATACCGGAGAGTTAGCTGGAGACAGCACCAGGTGATAACAGACAGGTACTTAGTGCTAATTGTGGACAGTCACTTGTAGGTTGGTGTTGTAACAGTCTTTTACACACAGATCAAATAGCAGCAACACAAAATCATAGTTTAAAAATAGATACAGCTCACAGCCCATTTAGATGTTTTAATAGTTCTGAATGGCAGGGATCCCCTTGCAATTTTGGCACCTCAGAGACAGTATTTGCATTTTGGAGCAAAAAGGACTGCTCAGAAACAGCAGAACATTAAAACTAGCAGACGGTTGCATGTAGAAGATCTTAGCTGGAATGGTGCAGGCACCCTGTAAACAGGTGGAAGGAGTGAGTTGACATGCTATGGGACTTGGATCTGGATTCATGAGAAATACTGATGGTCAGAGTACCTTATGGAGATCGCCACTAACCCACCATACCCCACCATCATACTTAGAATACTCAGCCACCACCACTCTGAAGATGCCGTTTGATGGATTTAAATAGCCCTCACAGCCAGCCCACAGTGCCCATGCACCAGCAACTGATTGGTAAGTAGGGGCAACTGGCAGGAAATCAGGGAGTAGACCAGTAATACCGGACAGTCAGCTGGAGACAGCAACAGGTGATAATAGACAGGTACTTAGTGCAAAATGTGGACAGTTACTTGTATGTTGATGTTGTAACAGTCTTTTACACACAGTTCAAATAGCAGCAGCAGCACAAAACAGTAGTTTAAAAGTAGAAACAGATCACAGCTAATCAAGATGCTTTAGTGATTTAGCATGGCAGGGACCACCTTGCAATTCTGGCACCTCGGACACAGTCTTTGCACTTTGGATTAAGAAGGTCTGCACAGCAACAGCAGAACTTTAAAAGCTGCAGACAGTTGCACTAGACACAGCAGATCTTATTAACTGTTTGATAGATTTAAGCCTGAATGGTTGTTGCCACAGTGTCACAAGCCCTCATCAAGGTAAAGGGTCAAGGGTCAAGGGTCTGAAATGAAATAACTGTTTTAAGAGAACAGGGGAATCAGGCTAGGGTGGGGGAGCCAGCATAAAAAGATAATGTTGGTTCCTGACATAGTGCCAGGAGGCAGGAGCCAACAACTTTATAGCTTTTGTTTACTATAGAAGTCTCTGGTTGGGAGGTGGGGAAAACAAATACAGAATACCATGAATAATAGGGCCTGTTATTCATTTTTGTTCCTGAATAACAAATAGTCTATTATTTGTGGTATACAGTCAATATTATTTATTTATACATCCCTACCCCCCATGCAACCCTCGTCTGGCCTCCACCACCCTCCTTCCCCCAGCAGCACCCATAAATACTCTTTTACTATGACCTAGTAATAAGCTAGGCAGTTCCACAGTGTAGAAACTGTGCTCTGTTCAGTGTCCATCTTGGTAATGACTGTGGTGTAGGAATGGATGGTGATGTCTTTGCTCCTGAATTTTCAGCCTATCAGATTTTACTAGGAGAAAAGACTTGACCATCATTCATTCATGTGCCACTGTCATCAGTTAACTCGAGTACACTAGCCAGCAGGGGGATGGGATAGGATGGGGATGACAAGATTTAAAAGAGATTAGAAGGTGTCTGGGGTGGGATTACACCACAGCAGGTGGAGGAAGGGATTTTATGGAATTTAAGGTCTGTAATTTGCATACTTTTCATGTGTAGATTGCACAAATTCACATAGCAGAACTACACAGATTGCCTAATTCATCATTGAATTTGCAATTTTTGTAGTTCTGCTGCACACATTTGGGCAATTCATCAGGCAAATAAATACACATATTTTGATTGTCTGTGATTTTTTTTGCAAAGTGAATTTCACCAGTTTTGCACACCTCTAGTGGTAGAGGCTTTCTGGTGACCAGCAAAGAAGGAAGACTTGAGCAGTTCTGATCTAAGAGAAGAATGAAGAATGACCACCCAGCCCGATCTGTCCGAGTTCTGGTGGCCTCCTCCAAAAGGAGGTTGCCAGGATCCTAGAAAGGTCATTGCCACCCAGAAGTACGCAAGAGAGGCAGCAATGTGTAATTTAACCTTCTTGAAGTGTTTCAGAGAAGAAATAGTGCATGGTCCACCCTCCTCCCTGTGTCTAGAGGTATATGGTGGCACTACTCTCTAGGTAGGGGGTTTTCACAGTCAGAAGCACTCAGAACCTCATTTCACCACTGGCAAAGAGGAGTGTAAATACTTAGCTTTACTTTAAAGGTATTTTTATTTCTCTTCATACTATAATTGTCAGAGTAACTGGAGAGAAAAAGTGGTTTTTAGATGGTATTTGAAGCACTTTGAAACTTGTCTTTAGAACTGTAACAGGTAGTGTGGGGAGAAGCTAGGTCAGGAGACTAGCCCACCAACTGGAAGCACTAGCTACTCAGGAAGTCCCACTTAGAGCAGATTCCCCCTGGTATATAAAAACAAAGACTCCAAATGTTTCCCCACACATGTTTGTGTCTCAGCACATGAGTGGAACAGGTAAAAGACTGGCATCTTAGGCATCAGTAGAAGAGACCAGGGAGGCAAGGGACTCTACCGGTCGACTAAGATAAGTTACCTGTTCACTACTGTTCTGACACTTACTGCTGGGAAGTGCAGAGGATCAAGGTAGGTCAAAACTTGGAACTGTTACACCCTAACTAGGGTGGTAATACAAAGGGACTGGGGGAATGGAGGAATCAAATAACTCCCTATTTAGGGTCAGGGCACAAAGGGAGTAAGCAAGCAGAAGTCTACTTAAAAGCTCAAGGGGAAGCAGACGTATGTATTTAGGGTATAGTAATGGAGAGTTATCAGTACAAGAAAAGGAAATCAAGAAACACCCTATCCAGGTTAAGGGCATAAACTCTTGTAAGGTAATAGGGGCAGTAGAACTGGAAATGTTGGGGATGGTGCAGTGTAGTGGGTGTTGAGCAGCAGTCTTCAGAGAGACCTTCTGGAAACTGAGGTGCTGCACCATTTTCATGTACCTCTCTGGGCTGAGGTGGGAGGTTTCTAGACTCTAGGCCAACTTGGATTGGATTTGGGAGGGCTGTTCACACACCTAGGGGCCACCAAATTCATTGCTGTTGTCTCAGTGAGTGTCTGGAAGGAGGGCCAGCGGGACTGTGGTGGGCTCCGGGAGGGTGAGGGTGGAGGTAGGGAAACAAATTCCTTAGTCTATGCCACTGAAGAACTCTTTTACTGCTCTGGCAGGATGGGACTGGCAAGATGAGTCCCATCCTGCCACCCTCCCTTGCAATGGTAAGCGAGGATGTGGGGGTCCTTCCTAGTGCAGGCACCAAGGTGGGAGGAAGAGGACCACAGTGGAAGAGAAAGCAACTTCTGGTGGGGGACTCAGTTGTCAAGAGGATAGTTTTTGGAACACCACAGAGGGAAGGAGGGTGGTGAGGTGCCTACCTGGTGCTTCAGCAAGGAGGGATGGGGAACAGATCCTTAGGACTGCCAAGGTGTCAGAGCAGGAGGGGGACCTGGATGTCATTGTCCATCTGGAGACAAATGACCTGGCAGGGGAAACAGCTGGGATGGTGCAGGACAGGTTTAGGGAACTAGTGAGTGGCCAGAAGTAGGTAACAAGCATGGTGGCATTCATTAAGATGCTACCTGTGCAAGGCTGGGAGAAGGAGAGGGGAAAACTGCACCAAGTGCTTCAACAACTGGTTAATGACATGGTGCGGGAAGGAGAAGGTTGGCTATATCGGGTACTGGAGTCCTATCTAGAAGGATAGAGGCCTCAGCATATGGTATGGCCTCCATCCATCCAGGAGGGGAAAGGCAGTAATGGGTGGGAGATTAAAATGCTTCTTCGATGGGCATTTAAACTAGCTGGGGGTCGGCAGCAGAAATACAGGAGGCAATGAATGCCAATCAGGGATGATAGAGCAGCAGTGATGGATAGCTCAGGGGAAATTAATTCCCCAGGGCTAGTGGGGAGTAGGGGCAAGCAGAAGGAAGGGAGTGGGGATGTCAAAAGGTGGAAGTAGGGTATAAGAAACTATTAGAGAGAGAGAGTGAGCAGAGGAAGGGTGAAAAGAATAAGGACAAGGGTGAAAAGAATAAGGACAGTATCAGTGAAAAAAGAAGGGTGAAGGAGGGCAAAGCAGGGGCAGGGAGGGACAAAGGGAATGAAAGTCTTGTGAGCCAGGACAAGGAGCCTAGGAAGTAAAATTCCTGACCTTGAAGTTACCATTGCAGAGGCAGACCTGGACTTGTGGCTATAACAGAGTCATGCTGCACCAACAACCACAGCTGGGAAGTGGCCATATTGGGGTACAACATATTTAGAAAGGATAAGGCAGGGGGAAAAAGAGGTGGGGATTATATGTAAAGTTAGTTATTTAAGGCCATGGAAATGCAAGGTTACAGCAAGGAGGAGGGAATTAAGGTTTTTTTGAGGGGGTGGCTTGGAGATGGGGGCAGGGGCCTTCATACATGTAGGGGGTGGTATACAGACCACCAGCACAGGTAGAAAATATGGACAGGGTTCTGGGGGAGCCTATAAGCAAAATGGCCAACAAAGGGTAAGTAGTAATTATGGGTGACTTTAATTTACCGGATGTCAGCTGGAACATCTAGTCAGCAGCTTCAACTAGGAGCAGGGTCATCCTAGATTCCCTGCAAGGGGCATTTCTCAGGCAGCTAGTTACAGATCCCACTAGGGACAGGGCAGTGCTGTATCTGGTACTTACAAACAGAGACTGCATTGCAGACATCACAGTTGGTATCCCCCTAGGTTCAAGCTATCATCATGCAGTGTTGTTTTTTTGTACTTCTTATTTATGGATTTTGTGACATTTTGTTTTTCTATTCTTTGGTAACCAGATAAGGCCCACTGTCAATACAGCATATACTGCACCATAATACATAAAAAGAAAAGGTAGTATATGCAGACCCAAACAATAATCGTACAGGCAGCTTGGGATAAAAACACGAGAAAACAGGTCATAAAGTCTGTTCAGTATTTGGTACTGCCAGAATCCATCAAAAATCAGGAGTAAAGTCCAGCTTGACATTGCTGTAGGAAATAATGCTTTCACCTTAAGATTTTATTAATCTATCAATGCACCAGCATTTCAGGCCCCACGCAGGTACTGCATATCTGTGGGAGGCTTGACAGGCACATTGCAAAGAGTAATATACAGCATAAATGAAAGCCTGAGCTTAGTTAAGTTGCAGTGCATCCCTACATTGTATGGCAAGGCTACTTCTGCATTGTGGGATTAGCAGACATAAAATACCTAGAAAATGATAAATGTTCACAAACTGATTGATGTGTTATACCACACTAAATCATACAGTATGCTCTTACACTGGCCAACGGGTCAATTATATAATATTTAGGTCTATAATAATGTGAATAACAAACCACAACAAACAATAGAACAGTGCAAAGATAACTAAGCATCTGACTGAGGGTCTGTAAAACAACAAAATGTAGTTGAATCAGGATCATTGCTCCAGCATATGGAAGTGAAAACACCATCTTGATTCCTTAAGTCACCCCTCGTCATCCTGGACAGTTTAAGATAGACTTAGCTGTGAAATTAATTTTTTTGCAAAAGCCATCACAGAGTCGGGGTCCACAAAGACATGGGTTTTTGAATTATGGCAGATCTGAAGTCGAGCAGGAAAAATTAGCTGTGCCGAGATTCCAGTTTGCAGGAGTGCTTTTTTTAGTAATCTGTAGCTCCTTCTTCCTGGCTTAGGTGTGAGCAGGGATATCAGGGAAAAAAGACCAGCCTACTTTCCTCCCAAAGTCACCTAGAGACCGAGCAACTTGGAGAAGTGGAATCTGAGCCACCAGTCCCGAAAGTGTAGCAGTTGCCGTTAGGAGTTTCTGCGAGTTGTTGCCACTTGGCTGTGACTGTTGCAGAATGGCAAAAGCTTAACATTTTAACCCCCATATCCACAGACAAGATTTGTAAATGATCAAAGATCAGTTTACTCACAGTATTTAGAATGTGGGTGGTGGGGTTCATGGACTATGTCCATGGGCTCTGGAAAAGGGGCTCCATGTGGCATCAGTCTTCATTGACCTCATCAAGGCCTTCGACTTGGTTGACCTTGAACTTCTCCTGTATATCATGTTGGAACAGGGTTTCTCAGCTGACTCAATTTCATGGGTAAGAAACTGTCTTCAGGGGAGATCCCACTGTACTATTATCGAATGGGCTCAATCTGACACTAAGGAGATACAATTCTGAGCTCCTCATGGATCTAAATTGGGCCCATTGTTATTTTCTTTGTTTTTGAATTCCATGCCTTTGGTTTGTACATCATCTAAATTAATTTTGTATGCAGATGATGCTATGTTTCGTTCTGATAAAGATTTTTATTGTTTATAAAAAAACCTTTAAAGTATTTCAATCATATTCATCTGTTTTTTGTCTCATAAGTTACTTTTAAATTCTAAAAAGAACAAATATATGTGTTTTTTCCCAGCCTAGTAAATCATTGTTACATGGTTTTCTGATTTCTGATTAAAATGGGCTCCCAAATGATTATGTGGATAGCTTCTGTTACCTGGGGATTACCCTGGATAAACATTTTTTTCTTTGTTTTTCTCTTTTTAATTTTTTTTCATTCAGATGAATAGTGAGGCCCATAGCTCGTCTGATTACGTATATCAGCATGCATGGCCATTTTCATCATCATAACCTGGAGGTCTAGGAACTATTACTATAATTAACTATACTATTTCACTCTTTTCCAATCATTTGTAATTATTTTGGTGGATGCATGTTTAATTATTTTCAACATTTATATCTGTATCTATTCTTACATTCCCTGTATTTTCCTATGTTATTCTAACAACCCCTCTTGTATCCCAATATAGAATGGGCCCCACATCTTTTCAAAAACTTCTTTTTCATCATTTTTCATATAGTACAGTGGTAGCCTCAGACATTGCAAGATATTTCCAGATATTTCGTGAAATATCTGAAGAGTTTCTCTCTGCTGCCCCTACTGTTTAAATGCAAAAAGCATCAGATATTTCTGGAACTATCACAGAAATTTTGGGAAATAGCTTGCAGTGTCTCTGGCTACCACTGTGTATCTTTTTCTAACTTCATCATGTCTATCATGAAATTAATCCAAGTTTCAAACACCGGTGGGTAACATCATTCCATTTGAAATAAATTTTTTTGCAATTATTGATAAAATTGTGATAAATCTTTGTTAGTGCTTATCTAGCTGATTGTTTATTGTTCATATAGATAATAGTGTTAATAGGAGTGTTAATTTTATGCTTTTATTTCTCACTTTATTTGTTAGTGTTCAAATTTTTGACCCAAAATTTGTTAAATATGGGCATGCATGTATCAAATGAATTAAAGTCCCTAACAGAGGGAATTTTGAAGTAGTAGAGCTGTTGATTTTATGTAGTTTGGAAGGAGTATACTAAATTCTATGAAATGAGTTAATCTGTATTTGTTGCAGTTTACTTGACTTTACCTTTGTTGTAAAGGTATTCACTATTTCTGTCCACTTTTCATCTGAGGATATTAATACCTAAGTCTGATTCACATTTCATTCTTGATTTTCTTAAGTCATTATTTGTTTGTTTTATTATAGTTTCATAGCTGATATAATTTTAATATTTTCATTTTTATCTTGTAATGTTTCTAAGAATGGTGAATTTATTTTTTATGTTAATGATCTATGAGTTTAATATAGTTTTTAATTAGAAAATATTGAAATAAATGTGCTTGTGGCAAGTCATACTGGGTTTCGATATGTTCAAATGTTTTAATTCTACTATTTTCAAAGAGAGATACCATTTCATTAATACCTCTATCTTGCCAAAGTTTAAAATTGCTATCCATTAATGAAGGAGGGAAATAGACAGGAGTGTATGATATTACTTTTATCTTACACTTGATTAATTGATGGGCTTTCTTCCAACATTGAATTGATTTTTTAGTAGTAAGATTTTCTTATTTCTTTTTTTTTTCAAATATTATGCTGAGGATAATAAATTTCTTAGTTTTGGGTAAGGGTATGATTCTTGTTCCATCAACACTGAGGTTGGGACCATGTCAGGTTGTTTAATCCAATACCATATTATGTT
The DNA here is from genome assembly GCA_016271365.2 of Neoceratodus forsteri. Classification (NCBI taxonomy): domain Eukaryota; kingdom Metazoa; phylum Chordata; order Ceratodontiformes; family Ceratodontidae; genus Neoceratodus; species Neoceratodus forsteri. Next base: position 162,884,845 of record CM028132.1, on the reverse strand, counting down.
TATCCGGGCTGCTAAATAGTATATTTGAAAATCAGGTAAGGCCAGACCTCCTTTTGTTTTTGGTAAGACCAATGTATCATATCCAATTCTTTTTTTTTTTAAGTTTCCAAATAAATTGTGTAATGCTGTTTTAAGTTTATTAAAATATGTTTGAGGTATAAAAATTGGTAATGTTTGAAATAAGAATAATAATTGTGGCAAAACATTCATTTTTACTGCATTTACTCTTCCTATGAAGGTGAAGGGAAGCATTTCCCATGTATTTAATTCTGTTTGTGTTTCCTTTAGAATTATTTCATAGTTTGTTGAAAACAACATTTATATCTCACCTGTGATGTTAACCCCTAAGTAATATACTGTATGTGTGATGTTGTTTGTTGGCAATGACAGCTGTCTAGTATTTTCAAATTAAATGTCAGATCCAACCATAATACAATAGTTTTTGTCCAATTTATGTTATACCCTGAAGCTTTTCTGAAAAGCTGCAATAGGTTAATGACTTCCTTTAGCAAGCTTTCTGGATCAGTGAGATAAAGCAGATCATCATCTGCATACAAACTTACTTTATGAATTTATGTACCTTGTACATTTGTATTTTCTCTAATTGCTGTTGCAAAAGGTTTCATGATTTATGCAAATATCAAAGGTAACAAGGGGCAGCCTTGTCTGGTCCCTATTGTAAATCTAACATTTTTTGAAATATTATTGTTAGTTTTTATTCTTACTATCGGAGTATTGCATATCAGTTTAATCCATCCACTGAACCGTGCACCAAAACCCATCTTATGTAAAGTTTGAAATATGAATTCCCATTCTATTCTATCAGATGCCTTCTCTGCATTTATAGCTAACAATACTGCATGTTGTGTTTTATTATTTGTAATTATGTTAATGGAGCACTGGACATTCTCTGAGATAAGCCTACCCTTTGTAAAATCATTTTGATCTGATACAAGTCAGTAGTATCTGTTCCAGTTTCTTTGCTAACACTTTTGCAAATATTTTATAATCAACATTAAGTAGTGAAATTGATCTCTATGATGCACAACTCAATGATCCTTATCTTTTTGTGTAAAAGACATGTATTATAGCTTCTTTAAATGAGACTAGTATATTGTGTATTTTATTAAATTTGTTAAATATTATTGCTAACCAGTACGATAGTATTGATTTAAATTGTTTACAGAATTCTATTACTATATCATCTGGGCCTGGAGAGGCTCTTGTATCACATGTTCTATTTCTTGTATAGTTATTGATTCTTCTAAAGCATTCTTCATTGAGTGTGACGATTTAGGGAAAGTAATGTTTTCTGAGTATTTTGTAGGTGTTTTATCCATTTTTTTCTAATTGTGTAGTATATAAATTTTGATAAAATTCAGCAAATTGGTTGTTAATTTCCTCTGGTTGTTCTATAATTTTTCCCGTCTGATCTGTTACACTTACTATAGTATCTTGTTTTTGCTCTTTTTTCAGCTGCCATGCTAATAACTTTAAAAGATTATTAGACATGATATAATACTCAGATCTAGTTCTTGAAATCTGACTCTCTACTCTGTCTGTGTACAACTCATTATATTTTTTTATTTTTGTATCAGTTTATTGTATAAATCTTTATCAAAGGAAGTGCTGTGAATTTGTGACACATTTTGGATTTCTTCTTCTAATTGAGTATTTTGTTTCTTTCTTTTTTTAAATATCTGTAGAATGTAGTCTCACTCTTATCCAAGTTTTAAATGCTTCCCATATAATAAGTATTGAGTAATTCACTGTAATGTTTTTCTGAAAGTATCCACGTATTTCTCTATTTAGTTGTGCTACTGTATATGGATTATTCAAAATGGTTTGGTCCATTCACCAAATATTATTATTGTCTTTCAGAGTTAAAATTCAAGAGGAATGATCTGAGATGGCTATGCCTGGATATTCTACTTTCAGTGTTCTGTATACTAAGGTGTCTGATAGTAAGAAATAGTCTATCCTTGAATAGGATTAGTGGACCACCAAGAAATATGAAAACATTTTTCTAATTCTTATTTTGATTCCTCCATGGGTCCACCAGTCCTGATTCCTGTATAAATCTTATAACATTTCTTGCAGTTTTGTTTGTCTTACTGTATCTGTGCTGGAGGATTTGTCTTGATGTAAAGTTAAATTAAAATCCCCTTCTATCAAAAAAGGAGCATTAAAAGTTGTTAGTTGTAAAAAAATATTCTGTGTAAAATTTTGGATTGTTTTTATTAGGATTATATATGGTAGAAATTGTATATTTTACCCTGGATAATCACATTTGATCATCATGTTGCCCAGTTAACAAATGTATAATACACAATAGATTGGGCATGCCATACAGAATGAATCAGTTTTTGGTTCCTGAGTCATAAAGGCTATTGGTGAATAGTTTGTTGTTTTTGATGTTTGATTATGGTAGCATTTTTTACTTTTTCTTCACCAAAGATCTGTTCAATAGATTAAATATACTTTACAATTCCATATGTAGGGTTCCTACTGGGTTGAGGGGATTAACACACCGTTGTCTCTTGTATAGTCAATGGGATGTCTTCCATTCAGACAACATGTTACATTTAAGGTTTTAATCTTTTTGCATGGAATTATTTTAGGCCATATGCCAAACTGAGTGAGTGAGAAATTTACTTTATGTACTAACACATTCTTCACCAGGTCTCAAAACAAATATGTTTTTTTCATTCCCAATTTTAATTTGACTTTTAGCCATTGATCCTTCAAATTCAAAGTGATTATTCGTTATAACAATTTACCTCAGTCTGTCTTGAGTGGTGTACAGTTGTCCTCATTTAAATTTGGATTGTATAATATGTTGTTGTTGGATTCCAATTGTGTATGTTTTAAGTAATGTTTAATTGCATTTGTTTTTATATACTGGTCACTGTGAAAAAATGGCATTATTGCTACAGTAATCTGCTTACCAGTTAAAATAAAAATTAAATGAAAGGAGAACGTCTGCTCTGCCTGTGAACCGGGGTGGGGAGACCCACAATCCTGATATTAGCCTGTCTTTGGCCATTTTCAAGGATCTCCACCTTAGCTCACAAAAAATTGAAGACTCAGAACAAATGTAGTATTACACTCCAATTGCTGGCCATTTGTTTCTGAAAGTTCTTTTATCACCATGGCATTCTCCTGAATTTTGCCATCACTTTCTGTGATCTTTGCCTGCACAGCCATTAATCATTTATTGGTGTATTCACCTGTTACTTGTATTTTAGTGATCATAGCCAAGATTAGAGCCATAGGGATGTCCATCACAGTAGCTCCACCAGGAGCTGTAGGCTCAATCCTTGGAGGAGGTTGTAGGCATAGAAAGGGATTGAGACTTTGAGGAGCATGTTTTAGGTCTTTTTTTTTGTCCTCATGTTTTGCTAAAATATTTCAGCCAGGTACCAATGAAGTTTTGTGCTGTTTAGGAGTGAATTGCTGTATATTAGATCAGTTTTATTTTTCTGTCTAGCCAAGCTGTCTTAGATTGCATCTACCATGTTGCTGCTCCACATGCACCCCCCCATACAGTGTGTTTTGACATACAGATTGGGCAAGAGAAAAACCATAGTAGGACAAGAGTCCTGGACTTCAGGACAGCTGATTTTGAAGAAATGCAAGATGTCTTAAGAAATACCTTGAAAGGAGGGATAACGAGGTGGAGGCACAATTGACTAGAATAAAGGAAAGGATAACTAGGGCAATGACAAGCTATTTAAAGGTAATAAACAAGGGTAAGAGGAGAAACAGGCCACTGTGGTTCTCAAAGGAGGTGGTAAAGGAGAAAACAACAGCTTTCAGGAAATAAAAGGAGACCCAAACAGAGGCAGACAGGAAGGTATATCTAATGATAACAAGGGAGCTAGAAAGGAAGGTAAGTGCAGCAAAGGCTCAAAATGAGAAAAAGATCACTCAGGAGAAAAAAATGGAGATAACTTAGAAACATAGAATGTGATGGCAGATAAGGGCCACTGAGCACACCCAGTATGCCCATTTGTTTAACTTCATTTGTTTTTTTTGTTTTTTTGCTGCAGACCCCCTTGATCTATAGCACAATCTCTCCCCTCTTTCCTTACTCCTGCAATTCCCTTGTGACTGTCCCAGGCATTTTTGAACCCCACAATTGTCTTTGCACCCACTACCTCCATTGGTAGGCTGTTCCAGGTATCCAACACCCTTTCTGTGAAAAAATAGTTCCTCACATCCCTCCTGAATTTGCTCTACAGCTTCATAGCATGCCCCTTTGTTCTAGAGCACCTTTTCCTCTGAAATATGCACTCTCCTGTACCTTACTAATCCTCATCAGGTATTTAAAGGTCTCTATCATATCCCCCTTCTCCCTTCTCTCCTCCAGATTGTGCATATTTAGCTTCTTTAGCCTCTCCTTGAAGGACTTTTGACATGACCCTGCACCATTTCAGTAACATCCTCTGGACCTCCTCTACTCTGTCTATGTCCTTCCTGAGATGTGGTATTCAGAACTGGACACCATACTCAAGGTAGGGTCTTACCAGTGATTTATATACAGTAGAAGTAGCATTATCTCCTTCTTCCTGCTGGTATTATCCCTTTCTATACCCCCCCAGCACCCCACTAGCCCTTGTGACTGCCTTCTTACACATCCTGGCCACCTGTATGTCATCCAATATGATTTCCGATAGGTCTGTTTCCTGCTTTGCCATTGTCAATATCACTTCATCCATTTTGTACTTCACTCCCAGGTTTCTGTGGCAAGAATGTCTCATTTTGTACTTTTTTGCATTAAAACCTAACTACCATATCCTTGATCAAGCTTCCAGATTTTTGAGATCCCTGCCCATCCTTTCCACCCCACTAGAGCATCCACTCTGTTGCAGATTATGGTATCATCTGCAAAGAGGCAGACCTTTCCTTTCAATCCCTCTACTACATCACTTATAAAAACATTGAAGAGGACTGGTCCCAGCACTGATCCCTGAGGTACCCCATTGGTCACCCTCGCTTCCTCAGAGTAAACTCCATTTACCATTACCCTCTGTGTCCTATCCGCTAACCAGTTCTTTACCCAGATTACCACCTAATTACCCACCCCCAGTTATCCAACTTGCTTACTAGTCTACTATGTGGAATGGTGTCAAAAGCCTTATGGAAATCCAGGTAGACCACGTACACCTCCTCCCTGATCCAACTCCTTGGTCACCTAGTGAAAGAAATCTATCAGATTTGTTTGGCATAACCTTCCCCCTGTGAAACCATGCTGCCTTGGATCCTGTAATCTGTTGGATACAAGATATTCTACAACCATTTCTTGTAATAGTGTTTTCATTAACCACCAATGTCAGGCTAACAGGCCTATGATTGCCCACCTTTTCTTTGCTACCACTTTTGTGAAGTTGGACTATATCTGCCCTTCTCCAGTCATCTAAGACCAAGCCAGTCTCCAGTGATCTATTAAATAGGTCTGTCTGAGGTGCAGCTAGTACCTCTCTGAGCTCCCTTAGCACCCTTGGATGTACCCTGTCTAGCCCCATAGCATTATCCGCCATCAGGTTAGCGAGTGCCTTTCAGACTCCACTCTGAAAACAGACTGTACTAAAGGTCATACTAAAGGTTGTGTTGAGCTTAGAAGGCAGTGTGCCCATAATTGCTCTGAACCATTATCCATAATAGAAGAGTTCATTACCCTCCAAAATGTGTTTATCCGATCTTAACTTGAATTCCTGTTTATTTCTAGTTATTATTATGTCAGTAGGCAACTTATTTCACATATTTACAAAACATTGTGTGTACAATTTTCTCTTATGTGTGAAGAATTTTAAAGGTCTAATTTTCATTGGGTGCCCTGTATTGCAGATATTGTCAGTCTTGAATTCAAGATTGAGCTCACTAATTAGATATTCATCTTGCATAATATAAAAACATAAAAGAGATCACCTCTTTACTTCTTGTCTCCAATGTCAACATATTCAAATGCTTAAGCCTGTCAGAATAGCTAAGATCTTTTAATGCATGCATCATTTTTGTGTCCATCTCTTTCCATTCAAAGCTCCTGGTACCCTTTCATGGTCCCTTTCCTTCTCCTTCTACTGTAAATACTAAGCAAAGTATTTGCTTAAAATGTTTGCTTTTTCTTGATCCTTCTCTATACAGTCACCCCTTCCTCTTTAGCCATACAATTCCTCCCTTTCTCTTCCTTTTTCACTAATATACCTAAAAGATTTCTTGTCCCCTTTTTATTCTCCATGAGCTATTCTTTCATCAATTTGTGTCTTTGCACTTCTTACTGCTTTGCCTGTCCTTCCATTTACCATGATACATTTCACCATCCTTATCTCTCTGAGTATCCTTATACCTTATAAATGCTGCTCTTTTTGTCTTTACCTTTTCTGCTACTTCTTTCAAGAACCATAGAGGTCTACTCTTTCTTTTGCTTTTGCTTACTTGCTTTATACAGAGGTTTGTTGCCTTCACTATGTCCTGTTTTAGTTTGGCCACTTTTCTTCCACCCTCCAGGTCATCGTCCCCTGGCAGGTCATTTCATGAGGCATTCATCCATCTTAATAAAATCAGCCCTTCTGAAGTCCAGGACTTTTGCAGTGTGTGGTTGGATTCCACAGCTGTTCTTATGTTGAATCTCACTGTGTGATGATTGCTGTTCCCCAGATGGCTCCCCACCTTGATGTCTGTAACGCTGTCCCTGTTAGTAAGTACCAGGTCCAGTACTGCCCCATCATGAGTGGGTTCACTGACTTGAGGAACACCCCTTGCAGGGAGTCCAGGATATTCCTGCTTCTAGCCGAAGCTGCAGCAAGGAGGCTCCAATCTACATCTGGCATACTGAAGTCCCTTACCTGCAACAGATCCCCCTTTTCTGCCATTTTGCCAATTCCTTTGAACATTACCTTATCTAAATCTTCCCTCAGTGCTGGAGGCTTGTAGATCACACCTGTCTGAATAATGGCTCTGTTTCCTGACTCAACAGTGACCCATAGCATACCTGCCCCCTCAGTTCCCTGTAATTCTGTTGTTTTTATGCTTTCCTTCAAATAAAAACCACTCCTCCTACTTTCCTTCCAACCCTGTCCCTTCTGAACATCATGTAGCCTGGTATGACCATGTCCCAGTCATGGTTATCAGTGCACCATGTCTCAGTAATGGCCACAATATCCATGTCAGCCTCCACAATGATGGCTTCAAGATCTGGGATCTTTTTATTTCCAGACTTCTAGCATTAGCACACATGTCCTTCAAGATTTTGCTTGCTCCTTGCTTGTCATGTTCCCTTTTCTCCTTTGTTCCCCCTTCCTACTTCTTCTTTTCTGACTTCTTCCTTTCCCCATCCTCCTTTGCTAAACCCCTACTTCCTTGATTAACTTGCTCCATGAGGGGACTCTTGTCCATCAGAATCTCCCTACATTCTATCTCAGCCTGTGGGGAGGCGGCAGAGTCTGCCTCCCTTTTTTCTTTCCCCACCTCCCTTGGCTAGTTTAAATGTGCATCAAAGTAATGTTTAAACCATCAGCTGAGAACTTGTGGTTACCCTCCCAGGTGGATGCAGGCCATCACCTCTTTATAGACTTTTATACTCCCAGGTGGTCCCCCAGTCCCGAGTGTAGCCATACCTCTCCTCTCTGCACCATTCCTTCAACCATATTGTAGATGATCAGTAATGCCACAAGAGATGCAGAGCATGCTACCTGTCTACAATTTCTTCCCAGATCCCCAAACTCCTGCTACATTGTTCTTGCCCAGTCCTTAGCCAGGACATTTGTCCCCAGGTGGACAATGACATCCAGCTCCCCCTCTCTTCCAAGTGCCCTAGCAATCTGTAGGATATGCTTCCCATCTCTCCAGTCTGTGGCACTGGTTAGGCACCTGACCTCTCTCTGTGCCCCCTTTCCTGTTCCCAACTTTATCTCCCTGACAATGGAGTCCCCCACCAGAAGTTGCTTCCTCCTTCTTCAGGGTCCTCTTCCACCCTTCTTGGGTCCTCCACTCGGGAGGGCCCCTACATCCTCCTCAGTCACTGCCACAGGTGCCTCCTGTTCACAATCCCTCTCTACAAGAGTGGCATAAGAATTCTGCAGCAGTACAGGCTGCAGTTGAGGAATGTACCTGCAAGTTACCCAACCTTACAGATCCCACTACCCCTCCCTCCTCAAGCCCACCATAGTCCACAGCTTCTCCTGTCTGGCATGCTTTGAGGTAATAGTGTCAGACTTGGTGACCCCTGCATGTAAAAAAGGTCATCTGACTCCTAGTCTATGCAGCCCTAAGTCTAGTGACTGCCTGCTGACTCATAACCAATGCAGCCTTAAGTCCAGAGACCTTCTCCCCATCCCAGAGAGGCACATGCAGATGGGGCAACACCACAGTCTCCAGAAGGTCTCTCTGAAGGTTGCTTCCCCACAACCACTGCACTGCACCACTCCCCACGTGCACTATTTCTGCTCTCCCTGTGCTTCCTGACCTCCTTTCCCAGAACCCAGTATCACTAAGCTGCACATAGTATAAGTTATTAAAGCATAATACACAACCTTGTAATTACACTAACCTAGGAATGTCACAGATACAGGTATGCTATAACAACAATCACTACACAGATACACAATCACTTCACAGATACAGGTATTCTATAACACAGTTGTAACCCCCTTGTTACCCGAGGTTACTAAAATCCCAGTAAGACCTAGTGGTAGGCAGGGAAGGCAGCTTGTGAAACTCCAGTTAAATGGGTTTCACACTGTCTCACTTTGTTCTCAGTCTCAGCTGAGACTGAGGGATGACATCACCATAGAACTATCACAGCTGCATGAGCCACAATGGAATCTGCAGCAGGGAGCTGGAATAGAATGTTGAGAGGTTTGAACAGTAGTCTGTAGGTCAGTTGGAGTTTGAAGCTTGCTGAAAGAGGAGCACAGCAGCTCTGGTTAGGCTCTTGGAGCCTCAGCCCTGATATAGGGCTACATTCTGGAAAAAGGGTGTGTGTCTCCACCAAAAGAGAGACACAGAAGCAGTTTGTAACTGGTGGAGACCTCTGATTCAGGTCTCAGTGCCCCCTCCCTCCGGGGATGGGGGCAGGAAAGGGTTTCTTGCATATTCCAGGGGCACCCCCCCCGGTTCTGCTACTAGTGGAGAAGCTGCCTATTTATTCCAGAGTTTTTTGGAAACAAGAAGATTTGTGAATCGCCTATGGGGCACCTGCAACAGGAGGGTGAGTTTCTGCTCTTCCTAAAGGGCCTATGTGTTTCACCTTGGGACTTGTGTGATAGTGGGGATTGGACTACTGAAATAGTGGGAGACCTAGAGTAATAGGCTTAGCCAAAAAGTAAAAGTATGTTCAAGTCCAGCACTTATGGGAAGTCAAGATATGTAGAGGAGGTGTGACATACATCTACCCAGTAATCTACATTGCCAAGCTTTCAGTAAAAGAGTAGTTTAGTTTCCAGAGAAATGGCCTAGTATGGACTGTGGGAGCTGGAGGTGGGAGACCCCCACATCTTTAGTGACCAGGTCCACCTCTACGGATTTGCTCTGTGGAGTTCTACTTTGCCTCATGCACTTGGCCAGTGATGAGGGAAGTACCCAGATGTGGGATTGGAAGGAAAATTCCATCTAGGAGTCAAAGGCTCTAAGGTAGTTTGGGAAGCCACAACAGGAAAACTGGTTCATTTCCCAAAATGGACCATGGATCAAGTGGCTGGTGGGGGAGCCGGGCCAGTGAGGAAAACCCAAGTAGTGTATAAGTCGGGCTGTGTACCCAAAGCTGCATGCAAGTCCTGGCTGTGTGCCTGGTGGGTTCAGAGCCTGCTGGCTGGAAATCATGAAGAAGTGTTTTGTTGTCTCTAATATGCATTCCCAGGAATGTAGCCCCAAGGGGGTCTGTCTATGCTTTGTTTGTTTTGCTTGGATGTGAATAAAAGCCACACTGTAGAATCCCATACCTGGTTCTGGACATTACAGTTATTGCTTCCTGTGTTCGGATTTACTTGGGTGCCCCTGTGCAGAGTAGCCAAACCTAGGGCCCCAGTGCTGAGTAACCTCATCCTCCCTGAACCCAGTCCCCACCAGGTACTGCTGTCAGCTTCAACAGTATGCCACCTGTCATTTTGCAAAAAGGCAGGGGTCCAGAGGTTACAAAAATGGAGGCACTGCTGGGATTTTATTCTGGCAAGGAAGGTGCTTGGGCAAGGGCGCTAGCGTTTTGGTTATTTGGCAGTGGGCAGCCCAAAAAGCTGAAGCAATTTACCTAGTGTGTCACTGTGTGCTGTGGATCTTATGCTGCTGTTAAAATGCCAACTGTTTACCAAGGAGCAGTAAAGCCAAAGAGTGTGCCCTTGTCCTGCATCAATTGTTTACAGCATTTTTGCATGCTTTTAAAATAAACTGTGGTAAAGAAAAGTGTGGAAGACTAGGGGTAGCAACAGGAAAATTGTGCCCTGGATGTTGGAAATGCTTTTAAATGAACTGTGGTAAAGAAAAGTGTGGAAGACTAGGGGTAGCAACAGGAAAATTGTGCCCTGGATGTTGGAAATGCTTTTTGAATGAACTGAGAGACTTGCAGTTGTAATGGCTATGTTAAATGGCTAAAATGGGCTCCCGCCGTGTAGTCAGTTGAGAGAAAAAAAATGCATTCTGCAGTTTAAATTTGCCTGCTCGACGATCGCCGTGAGGAGAAGAGCACTCGTGAGGAAGAAGAGGCTCATTTGCATGGTGTCGTGTGATTGGTGAGGCTGCAATCAGTCCGGCCCCTCAGCCAGCTCTACAGTGACTGCCCCGGCACTCGAGAGGGAGTGTGAGTGAAGTCCGTGTACTGGCTAGTGGAGGAGCATCGCGGAGTGTTAAAATCGCTGTAAACCTTCCAAAATTAGATTTGCTTGTTTAAAATTGGTCTCAACCCGCTAATCGATCGTCTGAATTGCAAGTGTGGTGGTCGAGGAGAAGATCGGCAGGACTGCCCACCCGTTTCTGTTCTGAGGCTTTCAAGACTGGCTGCAGGCCATTTTTCCCCATCGCAGCTAACTGCTACTGATAACAGTAAGTACTAACATTGAAACTGCTCAAACAGTGATTTTCTGCCAAATGCCATATAAATATATGAAAGCAGTGTAGTTGCTTTGCAAGTAACGACTGTGTCAAGTCCTGCCAGCAAGTGCAAGTCTGTTAAGCCATTGACTGTGTGCATGGTAATGAGTTCAGCCTCAGTTTAAAGTTTAAAGCCAGAGAAATACTGTGAGTTGTAGCCAAATGTGCAGCACTAGTTTTACAGGCAATCCTGTGCTTAAAAACCTGAAGCTTTAAGGGACTGTGAGTCAAAGAAATGTTTCCAGCATGTAAAAAGTCTGTGGAAAATCAAGTAAAGGGGTTTAAAACAAGAACAGTGCAAGTTTGTGCAGTTTGAGCAAAAGTTATCAGTAGTGTGTGTAAATCGGTGTGCAATGGCTTGACCCAATTTCTGAATGTTGATGCACAGGAGTGCTGCCGCCGCCATTACAGGGTGGGGTAGTAAAGTAAACACAGCAGCAGAGGAGCCATTTTAAAACTAAAGAGACTGTTCAGTAAAGTGGGACTTTCGGTTACAGTGAGCTTTTGTTTGTTTTCTGCAGTTATGGCCTCAGGACCAGCTTGTTACCTGGATCATGCCCGGGTTGCAGTAACAGCAGCAGTCAATAGACTGAGGGACATTGAAAAGTGGTGCTATGGAGGACAACTGCCTCCTCAAGTGGCGATTCCTGGTTTTCCAGTGCATGTGTGTCAAATATGCGTGAGAGCTGGAAGGGACATCTTCATGATTCCTCACTGTGCTGGATGCCTAGAAAAATATGGCTTGTATAAAGTGCCTCAGGTTCATTTGGCTCCCACATGGACAAAGGTTCAGGAATCTGCAGTTGGCAGCATACAGCACCAGGCAGAGCCTGTGGAGGAAGGCCCCTCGGGGGCGTGTGGCACAAAGCTAGAGGGTGCAGAGTTAGAGATGGAACCAGAAGTTGAAGTTTCGGATGCTGGATCCCAGAAGGAAAGTTCAGATAAAGCATCAGTAGACCCACGGAGGGGGGTCCTAGCCCAAGTCTCATAGAAGAAGATGAGATGCAGGAGGCCTTTGAGTGGGAGGTGTCGAACTCCGCACCCAGTGCTGAGTGGATAGTCTCAGGAGTGAGGACAACTGCTCACTCCTGGGCTCAGATCCTCAGTGAAGAGGAAGATGAGGGGGAAACTATGTGGCCTTGTGAAAAAGGAACGGGTACACAGCCTCAAGATCTTGCCTCGGAGGAATGCATGGAAGAGAGTGGTGATGCCACTGCCCTGACTATGCAAGAAGAAAAAGTCAGGGATCCATTTCTAATTTCATTAAGGATGTGAAGCTGGCAGAACCAAGACTGGCCACCCCCAAGGCAGGCCAGCGGTCTCAGATTGACCAAAGCTAGTAAAGAGGAGAGACTGGTTCGTAGAAAGGCAAATGAGATCTATGGTATGACCTTTCATACCTTTCCTCAGAAAGTCTGGGAGGAGATTGAGAACAGCAGGAAATCCTGGATCTGGGCCGAAGCAATGAAAGGTGTGTATCCTGGGGCAAACAAGCATGTAAAAAACAGACTGTTTCATGAGAAATATACCCAGCGGAAGGGAGGCAGGACACAGTTTATGGACAGAGTGTGAATAGTGGACAGAGAGGGACGTGAAATCTCACACTTTGTGAATTATGTGTGCCCAGACGGGGTAATAATTCAAGCTCCTGACCCCTGGTACTATTGGCCTCAGTGCAAGGCCCTCCCAGCAAATGTGCCCATGCCTACAAAATGGAAAGCCGAGCAGTGGTAGTGAATACTGCCACACCAGACTGTGAAGTGCCTTTATTGATCCACCAGTATGGACATCCAGGACTCAGATGCCCCACATTCATCAGTTCTACAGTGTACTGGCCTTTCCAGAATTCATCGACCGGCCCACCAGATGACTTCAGATCCAGAGAGGACACCAGCCCAGCTGTATCCTGAGCCATCGCCTGGTAATCGGATGACGTCGGACCAGCTGTTTTCTTTTTGTTCCTGTTCTAAGGTTCCATTTCCAGAGATGACATCACCCCAGCAGTTCCCAGATGTGCCCTCCTATGGTTCCCGGAAGGTGTCTTCCCAGCTGTATCGGAAGAAATGCTGCCAGGGAGAGTCTGCATCAGAGGTGCAGGTCGGTTCAGAATTTTCCATACTACAAGGGGCTGGTAAGTCCGAACTTTTCTATCTTTATGACATTGCAGTATACACCCTACACTAGCAGACTCCAAAATGTGTGATCTGTCCTCAAAGACTCTCCCCTTTGGGACTTTGGCCTGTTAGAACTGTGCTTCACCAAGCTCCGTCTCAGGTGAGACTCTTTAATGGACTAGCCTTCGGACATTGTGGTCACTAGTTGGGACTTTTAGGGCACTCCATCCCCCCAAAAGTGTATTGTAAATAATGTTGTTGTTTTCTACTGTTTTCTAATGTATATACTGTTTTTCTACCTTTCCTAAAAAATCTTTTTGGGATTCTTCAGTGTTTTGATGGTAGTGGTTGTAGGTAGACTGTGTATGCAGATTAGGAGTGTGTGTTGTCTTTCTTTTTCTTGCAGGTGTTCCTGGAGAAGACAGAAGAGAAGACAAGAACAGGAGGAGGGGCTCATCGGAGTTCCTCACTAGTACTTTAGTGTGTAGTGATTTAAAATACTGTGGTGTTGTTATTGTTGTTGTTACTGTATTAACCCTTTTCCTTCCACAGGTGTGGTTGTGGGGGTAGGGAGAAGGCAGTAATATAAAATGTGGTATTATTCTTGGTGTGTGGTTGCAGGTTGCCCAAGGTCGGGGAGGTCCCCGGGTTGTTTTTGTTTTTGGGTGTTAAGACAAAGGTAGACAGATTTTTTCTAGAGGGTTAGGGGGGATAGACAGGCTGTGGTCCTGAATGGCCATAGGGACCGCAGTGCTGATCTATTAGGGCTATGCTCTGAACAGTTCTACCACAGCCACTAGGCGGCCATAGTAAATGGGTAGTGTAGAGGCCGATATGTCAGCTAAAGGTCTCTAGGCCCTTAGTGTTGCCTGCCTGTGCTTGCACATGGGAGGAGGGGGCCTGATCACCACCCTCCACAGGTAGCACATAGGGTGGGATGGCCTAAAGCCCGGTAAACAATGACTGCGGACAGTCATTTTCCTGGTCAAGGGCAAGTGTAACCCCCTTATTACCTGGGGTTACTAGAAACCCAGTAAGACCTAATGGTAGGCAGGAAAGGCAGCTTGTGAAACTCCAGTTAAATGGGTTTCACACTGCCTCACTCTGTTCTCAGTCTCAGCTGAGACTGAGGGATGACATCACCATAGAACTATCACAGCTGCATGAGCCACAATGGAATCTGAAGCAGGAAGCTGAAATAGAATGTTGAGAGGTTTGAACAGTAGTCTGTAGGTCAGTTGGAGTTTGGAGCTTGCTGAGAGAGGAGCACAGCAGCTCTGGGTAGGCTCTTGGAGCCTCAGTCCTGATATAGGGCTACATTCTGGAAAAAGGGTGTGTGTCTCCTCCAAAAGAGAGAGACACAGAAACAGTTTGTAAGTGGTGGAGACAGCTGAGTCGGATCTCAGTGGCCCCTCCCTCCGGGGATGGGGGCAGGAAAGGGTTTCCTGCATATTCCAGGGGCAACCCCCCTGGTTCTGCTACTAGTGGAAAAGCTGCCTATTTGTTCCAGAGTTTTTTGGCAACAAGAAGATTTGCGAATTGCCTGTGGGGCACCTGCAACCGGAGGGTGAGTTTCTGCTCTTCCTAAAGGGCCTATGTTTTTCACCTTGGGACTTGTGTGATAGTGGGGATTGGACTACTGAAATAGTGGGAGACCTAGAGTAATAGGCTTAGCCAAAAAGTAAAAGTATGTTCAAGTCCAGCACTTATGGGAAGTCAAGATATGTAGAGGAGATGTGACATACGTCTACCCAGTAATCTACATTGCCAAGCTTTCAGTAAAAGAGTGGTTTAGTTTCCAGAGAAATGGCCGGGTATGGACTGTGGGAGCTGGAGGTGGGAGACCCCCACATCTTTAGTGGCCAGGTCCACCTCTATGGATTTGCTCTGTGGATTTCTACTTTGCCTCATGCACTTGGCCAGTGATGAGGGAAGTACCCAGATGTGGGATTGGAAGGAAAATTTCCTCTAGGAGTCGAAGGCTCTAAGGTGGTTTGGGAGCCACAACAGGAAAACTGGTTTATTTCCCAAATGGACGGCGGATCAAGTGGCCGAGGGGATCCGGCCAGGGGAAACCTTAGTGTACATCGCCTGGCTGTGTACCCAAAACTGCGGCAAGTCCAGGCTGTGTGCCTGGTGGGTTCAGAGTCTGAGGGCTGGAAATAGTGAAGAAGTGTTTGTTGTCTCTAATCTGCATTACCAGGAATGTAGCCCCGTGGGGGTCTGTCTATGCTTTGTTTGTTCTGCTTGGATGTGAATAAAAGCCACACTGTAGAATCCCATTCTTGGTTCTGGACATTACAGTTATTGCTTCCTGTGTTTGGATTTACTTGGGTGCCCCTGTGCAGGGTAGCCAGACCTAGGCCCCCTGTGCTGAGTAACCTCATCTTCCCTGAGCCCAGTCCCCACCAGGTACTGCTGTCAGCTTCAACAGCATGTCACTTGTCGTTTTGCAAAAAGGCAGAGGTCCGGGGGTTACACAGTCCTACCTTTAGGCTCTTTTTTTCAGGTACATGTGCGAAAAGAGGAAGGTAAGGGGTGGTATAGTGTAGATTAGAACACAAGGGGCCCAATATTCAAAACTTTGCCCAGGTGCAAAACTGAGTTTGCCCATGCAAACTGGATTTTGTGCAAATAGGCAATATTGAACAGTCTGGTTAGCATGGGCAAACTTGGTTTGCACCCAGGCAATAGTCAGAGGGGGTCTAAATGTAAATGAAGGGGGGAACCTGAATATTGATGCAGTCCAATATTCAGAGTGTGTGCTCCATGCAAGGCCGTTTTGTTCAGTCCCTTTGTGTAGCGCATATAACGTCGATCAAATCTGCAACTTATTCCAGTGCAACCCTAGTGGTTGGTGGAAGAAGTGCAGTGGTGGACCCCCTTACCCCAACACAGTAGTCGCTGGCATCTAGTGGTCCCCTCAGCCCCATCCATGCCTGTAGAGTTAAAAAGTATTCCCTGGTAGCTAGCAGTCCCTCCCAACACCCGCACCTATGCCCATAGAAACATAGAATTTGATGGCAGATAAGGACTGCTTGGTCCACCCAGTCTGCCCATTTTCATACCTAACAGATAAGCTTCAGATCCTAGTTAACCAACAGCTTACTTCTTCCTACCCCCCACTAGGACTGCCTTATGTTTGTCCCATGCATTTTTGAATTCTCCCACTGTTCTTGACTCCACGACCTCCTCAGGGAGGCTGTTCCATGCATCCACAACCATCTCCATGAAAAAACACCTCATAGAAACATAGAGCTATAGGGCTAAAAGTTATTCTCTGGTCCCCCCCCACTGGCATCCATGCCTGTAGTGTTAAATAGTATTCCCAGATGGCTAACGGTCCCTCCCCTACCCACACCCATGTCTGTAGTGTTAAATAGTATTCCCTGGTGGCTAGTGGTCCCTCCTCCCACTCGCACCCATGCCCATAGTGTTGAAAGGTTTTCCCTTGTAGCTAGCACTCCCTCCCCCCACCTGCACCCATGCCCATAGTGTTAAATAGTGTTCCCTGGAGGCTAGCAGATCCTCCACCTCCCCAGCCATGGCAGCTAGTAGCCCACTACCCCCCTCCCACATCCTGATCTTGGCACAGCCCTCCTCTCGCTCCTCTCACCACCACAACTGGTCACTGACTGAGCTGTCACTGAGCATACACTGTATACATGTGGTGGTGAAAGGAGGGCTGTGCTGGTAGCCAGCTCAGTATGGGGATGGAGGAGTGAAGTTGTGAGGCACTACCTTTCAGGGTGAGTGGTGGGGTCTCTGCTAGCTACCAGGGAATACTATTTAACACTATGGGCAATGGTGTGGATGGGGGGAGGGACCACTAGTCACCAGGGAATACCTTTTAACACTACGGGCATGGGTGCAGGTGGAGGGGTGGGACAGATAGCCGTTAAGGAATACTATTTAACACTACAGGCATGGGTGTGGGTGGGGGAGGGACCATTAGCCACCAGAGAATACTATTTAACACTATGGGCATGGGTGCAGGTGTGAGAGGGGCTGCTAGCCTCCAGGGAATACCTTTTAACACTATGAGTATGGGTGCGGGTGTGGGGTCTGTTAGCCACCAGGGAATATTTTTTAACACTATGAGCATGGATGCAGGTGGGGGAAGGGATCACTAGCCACCAGGTATGTTTCCCATTAACACTTCAGGATGGTGATTGGTGGAGGGGAGGGACCGTAGATCCCAAGGACACATTTTCTTTATATCAGGCCAGCAATCAGTTGGGGGGCACCACTAGCACCAGGAACACATTACTTTTTCAAGTTGAAACAGTGATCAGCAAGGGGGTGCCCCTAGCACCAGGGATAGTTCTCAGAGAACAGGCGATTAGGAGGCAGCACCACATGGTCCGGCCTCAGTTCCTATGCAAATGAGCTCATAATGGGCATGCAAATGGCCCATTAGTGCCTTGCATGCCCAATTGGCTCATTTGCATAGGTCCATTTGAATATGGCATATTTAGCATGGGGACAAACTATTGTGCCACCCTATTTTGGGGGCCATAACTGCGCGGCACTAGGTGGCTTAATGCTGGATCTTAATGTCCCTATATTCAATCAAATAGCGCAAATGCACTATTGCACTGAATATAACAGTTTTGGATACCTGGGCAACTGCAGGGGGCAGAGCAAAGTTTTGCCCTCTGCTTTGCCCAGATTTGAATATTGGGCCCTAGGAGGAGGGAATATGCAGAGGAAGACAAAGAAAAAGCTACAATTTTAAATGAATGTTTCTGTGTGGGTTTCACAGTGGAAGGGAGGAACAGGCCATCATACATTAACAGACACCGGGGGAAGGGAGAGTGGACACAACCCCATTTATGGAAGAGAGAGTCTGCCAGGGATTGGAAGCCCTTAAGAAAAACAAGGTGATGGGGCTGGATGGGATTCATCCAAGGATACTTAAGGAAGTGAGCATGATGTTTGCCGCGCCCCTCCGGCAATGCTGTTTAGCACCTCACTGGAGATGGGTGTGGTTCTAGAGGAATGGAAGAGGGCCAATGTGGTCCCTCTGCACCAATGTGGTTCCTCCGCACAAGAGCAGCAGCAGGGCAGTTACAGACCGGTCAGTCTCACATCAGTGGAGGGGAAGTTAACGGAGTCCCTGCTAAAAGGACAGACTGACGTAGTACCTGTAGACAACTGGCAGCACAGCTTCACATGGGGTGGTCATTACAAACAAATCTCATAGATTTCTTTGATTGGGTAACAAGGAAGGTAAATCAGGGGAAAGCAGTGGATGTGGCTTATCTGGACTTCAATAAGGCCTTTCAGGCTGTTCTATACAGGAGGAAGATAAAGAATAAAGAAATGTAGTAGCCTGGGGGTGGGGGAGAAGGTGGTGTGCTGGGTATCAAATTGGTTGGAAGATAGCAGGTGGGGTGGGAGTAAATGGCAGTCACTCAGAGGATGGCAGTGACCAGTGGAGTACCGCAGGGATCAATACTGGGTCCTGTCCTCTTCAATGTCTTCATAAGTGATATTTTGGAGGAGCGAGAGAGGAAGGTGGGTCTGTTTGCAAATGACACAAAAGTCTGCAACAGGGTGGACACCTTGGGGGGGGGTGATAGAAGGTAGAGAGATCTGGGAACACTAGAGTAGTGATCTAAGGAGTGGCAGCTGGGATCCAGTGCCAAAAAGTGTAAAGCCAGGGACTGTGTATAAGACTGGGATAGGTACTTACAGTTTTGAATCAAGATAGGAACCTTGGTGTGATCATACCTGATGATATCAAGAAGGCCAGAAAATGTGACAAAGTGATCGGGAGAGCTAGTGGGATGCTGGGGTGTATAGGTAGAGGTATCACTAGCAGGAAAAGGGAAATGGTGTTGCCCCTATACAGATCATTGGTAAGACCCTACCCCCCCAGAGTACTGTGTCCAGGTTTGGAGACCACATCTCAGGAAAGACAGATGGAGTAGAGGTGATACCATTTTGGCATATGTGCACTATGTCATAACTATAGGAGTGGCAGGTACATACACTGACTATGCTACACTGAACACATTATTTCAACACTTTCAACTTTAAGACATTTTAGAACACTTAAACCAGTAATAAGTGCTTAAGGGCTAGGACAGCGCCCAGTCGGCAAGCAGCAATCTTCACTTCACTAAGTTTTCAGCCTTCTTCTGCCCTTCTTCCTCTGTTTCCTGCAGGGACATAATGGTAAGGCCCAGCTCCACCTGAAAGGAAGAAGAAGATATCAACACACAGCACAGCTATTCCCCTTCCCCCACGAGCACACACACACACACACACACACACACACCACACACACACACATACATACACACATACACACACACTCTCTCTTTTTCAACATAAACAAGACTAGATTAAATGGCAAATGTAGAAGTCCATACTTTCACAGTCCATGAGCGCAAACAAATCACCATCTTCTGATGGGGTGGGTCTCCATGAGAAGATCCTGAAGTTCAAATTTTGAGGTAGTTCACACTGTCACACAGTGAACACTGCTGTATTGTCTGCATAGCTGTTGGCCCCTGGAACTGAAGTTATGGGCCACTCCCACTGTGGAGTGACAAGTTACTTTCCCTCATGAGTGGGAGAAAACACGCCAGACTTTGAAGAATCAGTTGTACTGATGCTGGGCATCTGCATCATGCATAGTGCTGTGGATGGTTCTTTTTGATGCACTCCCCATCTTGTCTGATGGTTCACATGAAACAGTCAGTCTGTGTAAAGAACCTTGTCCATCTGGATGCTTCTGCCCATGTCCCAGGTGTAAACTTTCATCCTTGCAATACAAATTATCTGGTCTTTGTTTTGCAGGCAGTACACATGATCACCTTTGGCCAGAGCCTTCCTGGCTTCCAATAATAAAATGGCCATGCAAAGTGCTTTATCAATTTCCCATAACCACCCTGGCATGTATGAGGAGCAGTATACATACAGTAGTGTGTTTAAAATCATCTTTTTATGACATGGTCAACTTGGCTAATCTTACCAAGATGTTGGACAGTTTCTCCTTTGCCTGGTGGCAGCCACGGTATATGCCACTCTTTCCTCATGGCCTCATAAATTGTCTTCTGAGTTTTTAACTTGGTTTCTGCAACTTGGACATCTGTGGATTCTGGTACTGGAGCCTCTGGTATGGTGGCTACTATCAAGGGAGGTAAATTGGAGACTCTTGTGGGAGACTCTGGTATGGCTGGATTGATGACTTTCTCTCTGACCTCCTCTACCACCATTTCTGCAGGTTCTGGTTCCTCCTTCTCCTCCAGTGTTATGGTGCTGGTGCTATCCTTCTTCTTCTGGGAGTCAGGCAGGCCTGGCTGAGGGCAGACATTTGGGCAGGGCACAGGGAAAATGACCATGTCAAGAGCTGGGGTTGTGAAGTCTGATGGAGTCATCAGGCCTGATGGGCAGTTGAGTCACTCTGGATTGCTGGTCAGAGTTACTTTTGACCATGACCTACTCTCATTGTCTGGCACACCATTCCCCACTCTCATTGGAAAGTCAGCCATGGTTGAAGCTTGTGACTTGAACTGTGACTTCACCAGGTCTCTGGCTGAATGATCCAGTCTTACCCATGCATCCCAGCAGTCAGCTTCTGGACCCTGAATGTTCCTGTAAAATGAGCACCTTTCCACAGTTTCTCAGGCCTTTTGCAAAGGCCTTTTTTGACTGGTATAGGCCAGTGGTGGTGGCAGGGGCAGATACTATGGGCTGGTTCTTGTCTCCTCCTTCTGCAGACCAAGCATGATCACCTGTGGGGATCTGACAGGGTTGCTATCCATGACCCAAATATACAGTAGCATGGTCGTTGCAGAGTTCACTCAGTTTTACAGTCAGTACCCTGTCAGCATGATTAAAGCAACTTTCCCATTACTCAGGGGAAGATTTGGCTGCAATCCACCCCCTCCGTAGGCCAGTGCATGGACACCCAAGCAACTTTTATAGGGCCTGGCTTTCCTGTAAGAGACGTAATGCTCTTGTCTGCTGGTGCTTGAGCCATTCCTCCATTCGGGACCTACAGACCATGCAGAAGGTGATCCCCACTCCTGGACTTGCCTGTTCTGATTTTTTTTCTTTCAGTTGCAAAGTTCTGTTAACAGATCACTCACCAATGTATACACCAAAGACTCAACTACTCAGTTACTTGATAAATTAGTTTTACTTGCACTATCATTGTTTCGTTCCTGGCTCCCCAATTTCAAAACAGTTCTTATTCATGAACCCCTTGGAAGTAGGCTTGTGGATGGAGTCCTTAGGCTAGGTCTCACCACAAATGTGGGTAGAGGTCCACTGACATGCCTCCTCCTTCTTCTGCGCAAGCAGGGGTGCTGGTAAGGAGTGATCTAGTAGACTGCTGATTCCAGGGGTGCTGGTGCTGCAGCTGATGTCAATTGTCCAGGGTCATCAGGGGCCTTCTTCTCTCTGTTTTGATGGCTCTCTCTGACCATCCTCTTCCTTCACCTCCATGCAGGTGTTCTCTAATACACACAACCAGTGTTCAGGTTTTTCTAGCTCCTGCCTATTCTGCATACAGGGGAGACCTTCAACATGTCAACTTTGGTCATACAATATCATTCTAATCAGCAGAAGGTGTCAGTTGCTTCTCTTACAAATAATACACATGCAGTCAGCTGTAAAACTAAACTGCAGAAATATGAGACTGTTTAAAATGTCCACATAACTTCTGAGGTCCATATCTCTGCTTTTTTTTTTCTTTTTTTTACTGATTAGCACCAAATGGAAAAATACATGAGTGGTCCCAGAGTACACTGTGCACAGTGCTTCTAGTACTTCCATCCCCCAAATGCAGGAGGACAAGCCCCCAAGTGTAAGACCACCCTCCTTCCTGTGTATAAGAGCATATGGTGGAATCATTTCCAGGAAGGGGGTGACTTACAGCAAGAAGTACTCAGAACCTCAAATCACTGTGCCACCATGTGTCTGGGCAGATGGGGACAAGGGGCACCAGGCACATACACAGCAGCACTGATGGCATGAGACAACTCAAAGCTATTGTCCTACTTAGGATCTGGGGTCAATCAAGCTGTGTCTTTATTGCTGTCACTGCTGGCACATTGCTTAAAAGGGCATCACCCTTGCTAATCACTTTACATTCACACATGACTTCATCATTTAAGGGATTCAGTTAACTCCATTTTGGGAGTATCTGACTTCCAAAAAATAAGGTAGCAACTTCCAAAATAAAAGTGGAGGAAGTCACTAACTTCCAAATGTAAAACAAAAAAACAGATGACTTCTAAAATTGCAGGTATGGACATCAAGAAATGATGGATTTTTCTGAAAGAAATTGTATAGGGACCACTAGACTACCAGGGAATTTTTTTTCTATAATGAGACAGTGATAGGAGCATGGGGGAGGTGGGATGGACCACTGGACTACCAGGGTCATGGTGCTGTGGGTGGGGGGGCCACCTTTTACTAACTCTGACAACCACTAGGGTTGTGTGGAGTTAAGAGGAGATTTTCTTCTGTGGTATTTTCTCCATACAAGGGAACCCTGCAACAGGCCCTTGCATGGAGAAAATGCTTAGTGAATGGGACTGCGCCAATATGCAAGTCCCCTCCCTCTCAATTGCATTGTAGCCTCCTCAAAACTTTGTTCCATCGCAAACGCAGTTTGCTGGTGTAAACTGGGTTTTTGTGAATACCACTTTCGGGCAAAACCCAGTCTGCACCATGCAAACTGAGTTTGCTCTAAGGCAAAGTTTTGTGAATCTGGCCCCTGCTCTTTAACTTCATTGAGCTCTAACAGAAGTTGTTCATGCTTAACAATATTAGCTTTAATAATTAACTCTGTAAAGGTTTTTGAACATTGTTTTGCTGCATTAACCCACTAATTTTTAAATTCAAAATCCTCCAATCCTGAAGATGGTGTCACTGTAACACTTAACCCTCTCGAGGCTTGCTGTTTAGATAGATATTGTTCCAAAGTAGAAATACTGTATTAAAATGTAATTCTTTATGTAAGAGTTTTTCTCATTTGTCAAAAGTACCTTTGATATCCTCAGAGGTGGTACGATTCTCTTCCATGACATGTAACATAGAAACATAGAATTTGATGGCAGATTAGGACTGCTTGGTCCACCTAGTCTGCCCATTTTCCTACCTAATGGACAAGCTGCAGATCCTAGTTAACCAACAGCCTACTTCCTCCCACCCCCCCACTAGAATTGCCTTATGTCTGTCCCATGCATTTTTGAATTCCCCCACTGTTTTTGACTCCACAACCTACTCCGGAAGACCATTCCTTGCATCCACGACCCTCTCCATAAAAAATACTTCCTCACATTACCTCTGAACTGTCCCCCCTCTATCTTCAAATTCTGTCCCCTTGTTGTTGCACATCTCTTTTTCTGAAAGATGCTACCCTCTTGGACTTTGTTGATTCCCTTGAGATACTTGAAAGTTTCTATCATATCCCCCCTCTCCCTCCTTTCCTCGAGAGTATACATATTAAGCTCCTTTAGTCTCTCTGCGTAAGTCTTCTGGTGCAGACCCTGCACCATTTTAGTTGCCCTCCTTTGGACAGTCTCCATCTTGTCTATGTCATTGCGGAGATGGGGTCTCCAGAACTGCATGCAGTACTCCAGATGGGGTCTCACCAACTGTATGTACAGAGGGATAACAACTTCCTGTTTTCTACTGGTGATACCTCTCCCTATGCATCCTAGTATCCCCCCAGCCCTCCTTACTGCCTTCTCACTTTGCTTGCCCACCTTTAGGTGATCTGATATGACTACTCCCAGGTCCCTTTCCATTTTTATTGTTGTTAGTATCTCACCCCCCACTCTTCCCCTGGGTTCTTGTTTCCCAGGTGCATTACTGTGCTCTCTTTGTGTTGAATCTAAGTTGCCATATGTTTGACCATTCTTCCAACCTTGCCAAGTCCCTTCTCATCCTTTCCACCCCACCTTGTATATCAACCCTTTTGCAGATCTTTGTGTCATCTGCAAAGAGACATACTTTTCCTTCCAGTCCCTCTTCAGTGTCACTTACAAAGACATTAAAGAGGACTGGTCCCAGTACCGAAGCCTGCGGTACCCCACTAGTAACCCCCCTTTCTTCAGAGTGGACTCTGTTTACTATTACCCTCTGCGTCCTGTTGTCCAGCTAATTTTTTACCCAGGCTACCACCTTGGGACCTACTCCAAGGCTGGCTAACTTTTACATTAATCTTTCGTGTTGGACTATGTCAAATGCCTTGGTAAAGTCTAGGTAGGCCATGTCCACAGCCCCTCCCTGGTCTTCTACTTTGGTCACCCAGTCAAAGAAATCTATTAGATTCATCTGACATGACCTTCCCACTGTGAATCCATGCTGCCTTGGGTCCTATGCCCTGCTGGCCTCTAGGTACTCAACAGTTCTTTCCTTCAGAAGTGATTCCATCATTTTCCCTACCACTGAGGTCAAACTATCAGGTCTGTAATTTCCTGCCTCTACCCTGCTCCCACTTTGTGAAGTGGAATCACATCCACCCTCCTCCAGTCCTCAGGTACCACCCCATCTTCCCATGACACCAACCTAAATATTACAGATTAGAATGAAAATGTTAACAGAAAGGCATATGGTTTGTGACAGGCACTCAACAAAACTGTACACAAATGTTTACAGTGAGTATGTCTGTCTACACCCTTGGTAGTCAGTGGTGTCACTAGTTCTACCCTTAGTTCTTTTAAGGTCCATTCTGTACCCTTCTGAGCCTTCTTTTTTTCTTATTCCGTGTTTCTGTTTGCTCCCAGCTGGGGCATTTGGGGTCTCCTGATGAGGAGGCTCACTCTTGGCTCTGCATAGCATTGCTAGTCAAAATCAATGGAAAGATCCCCAGCTGTACTCCAAGCTGATTGACTGACCACTCTCATGAACTTCTACTCCCCTGGCTGTTCACTTTAATGCTTGTGTTTCTGCGGTTTATTTATTGGAATCTTGGATAACACCTTTGAGCTAAAAGCTTGTTTACAAAGGTTCCACATCATAAAGCAACAGACAAGGTACATAGGCATTACAAAACAGATAGGGGTATATACAGCAGGCAATTGCATTATGGTACATACAGATACAGATTTAAGCAAATACAGTTAAAATACATCAGGCAGAAGACAGACTTGGTACTGAATTCTGCTATTCATGTTTATCCAACCAGTGCTTGAGTATAGTTCACAAGTGTGAGTTAAACGGTCCACACCCAGGACTAGTCTGCAGGCTTTGTTTAAGACAATCTTGATTCACCTAAGTGCTGTATTGGTACCGGCTTCATAGACTACCAGACCATAATCTATGATACAGAGCATAGAGCTGTTAACTGCAAGCTTGATGGCACTTTTGGTGAGGCACTGCCTATGCCGGTAGATCTGACCTAGTCTGGCACTAGCTGCCTTGGCAACATGGTCTATGTGCTGGCCGTAGGAGAGAGAGCTGTCAAGGTAGACACCAAGGTACTTAAAGGTGGTGACCATTTTGAGTGTATCAAACTTGTTATTGTAGATATTGAGGTGATGTGACTTATGACAGTTTTGATGGGAGGCAAACAACATTGTTTTAGTCTTAGTGCAGTTGAGCAACAGCTTAGACTGAAGGAACCATTTTTCCACAGCAGTAGAGTCACCTTGCATGCCTTTTTCCCGCTCTTCCAGAGTAGAGTGACATGTGTAGAGAACAGCATCATCTGCGTATAGAAGGATCTTATTCTGGCAGACTTTGGGGAGTTCATTTAGAAACAGGCTGAACAGCTGGGGGCCCAAAATGGAACCTTGGGGTACTCCTGTGTAGACATGCTGGTGGTCAGATAGAACGTCAAGAATTTTGACCTGGTGGGTCCTGTTAGAGAGGTAACTCTGGAACCAGCCTAGAGAGACAGAGGATATACCAATGTTAGAGAGTTGTGTGAGAAGCAAGTCGTGGTTGACCGTGTTGAAGGCCTTGGTGAGGTCGATGAAAGTGGCCCCCCACCAAGAGCCCTCAGTCAAGTGCTTCATGGATATGACTGGTAAACTCAACCAATGCTGTTGAAGTACTATGTGCCTTCTGAATGCCATGCTGTTCCTGGCACTGACGGTTGTACTTATCAAGGTACATACCTAACTGATCATATACTATCCTCTCTAGTGCCTTGGGGGGGCAGAATTGAGACTGGCCTGTAGTTGGCCAGGCAGGTTCTGTCTCTGCTTTTAAAGACTGGGGTGACCACTGCAGCTTTCCAGCATTGAGGGAAAATGCCATTGGTTAGTGAGAGATTTAGGATCCAGGTTAGAGGGGAGAGTAACACATCCAGGGTGAGAGCCACAATCTTTAGATCAAGCGAGTCCCCACTGGATCTAGTGTTCCTGAGAACTTTTTCAAAGTATTTTTTGCTTCAGTTGTAGAGATTACCTTCAGGTAGAAGGAAGGTGCTGTGTGCGTTGGAGGGATGTCAGTACAACTAATGGCAGAGCTAGGCACAGGTCGGAGATAGTCTGGAGAAAGGACCCCACTAAGGTCTGTGAAGGCCTTGTTAAAGCCATCTGCGATAGTTTTGGGATCCTGGGCAATCACACCCTCAAAGTTTATTTGTGATGGTGGTGATTTACTTGCTCTGCCTGTTAGGGTTTTTATATCGTTCCAGAATCTGCAGCTGTTGCACCAAGAGTTGACCAGTTCACTTTTAAAGTGAGATCTTTTTGCAAGGCTGATGGCTTGAGTGCACCTATTATGTACTACTTTGTATTTCTGTATGTCAGAGGGGGACCCAGTGCTCTTAGCCCTATGCCACAGGTTATTCCTGACCCCCATGAGCTCAAGGAGCTGTGGTGCGATCCATGATTTGCTGGTTCCTTTGATTTTCCTCATTTTTAGAGGGCAAAGATGTTGCTACCCAGAGAGAAGTGAAGTGTTCAAACAGTCACTATATGGTGTTATTTCAGTGTTACAGTAGCAGTGTACACTTCCTGCACACTTCATTTCATAATGCAGTCCATCAATGTTTAATCAGTGCATCTTCAGGTCTCTTTTGGTGTACATGCAGTGCTGATACAGTGTGTGCGAATTATGTTAATTAGCACTGTAATCACACTGAAAAAGTACTGCAATTAGCAGTATTTTCAACACTGCCTGAAGCAGTGTTCTGTCAGCAACACTGCCTTAAGCAGTTTTGCACTGCTTTTTCAGTGTGTGCGAATTATGTTAATTAGCACTGTAATCACACTGCAAAAGTACTGCAATTAGCAGTGTTTTCAACGTTGCCTGAAGCAGTGTTGCATTGCTTTTTCAGTGTGTGCGAATTATGTTAATTAGCACTGTAATCACACTGCAAAAGTACTGCAATTAGCAGTGTTTTCAACGTTGCCTGAAGCAGTGTTGCATTGCTTTTTCAGTGTGTGCGAATTATGTTAATTAGCACTGTACTCACACTGCAAAAGTACTGCAATTAGCAGTGTTTTCAACAGTGCCTGAAGCAGTCTTGCATTGCTTTTTCAGTGTGTGCGAATTATGTTAATTAGCACTGCACCAACACCTGTAGTGCACTTCAGTGTGATTTTAGTAGCACTCCTGTCAGCAGTGTTGTAGTTCTGTTTCAGTGTATTAGGCTGCATTAAAGATGGCGTCAAATAAAATTCAACAAAAACAAAACAGTATTCATCTGCAAGTATCTGCAACCTCAGCAGAGGAAGCTTTGTTTAAGGGTTCCTGAATGAGAAAGTCATCTGTGAATTCCAAAGAAGATGGAGATCTTGGGGGCTATGTCTATAGGAGGTACTAAAGTCTGTTACCCCATGTTTGACTCAAAGTCACAAGGAAGGGGGTGGACATTTAGGTAAAGGAATGACCAACAATCATTCTGGTTTGCAGAAAATGGTATGGGAGCCTCCATGATATGCAGGTCCTCACCAGTATTTCTAGGTTTATCTTCAAAAGGAGAAGAGAGCCTCTTTGGACTGGGAGCACATGCACGGTGTGGAAAATTATTTTCGGTATCAAGGGGCTGTTCGAGTGAAGTGTGTATGTGTATATGTATATGTGTGTGTGTGCGTGTCTGTGTGTGTATCTCTCTCTCTATACATATCTCTATCTCTATAATGGGATTATCAAATCGCATTGGGCAAACACCATTAGGTGACTGTGCGTATATCGTAGTGCAACCACACACCTGCACTTTTACTCCCCTCCAAAACAATTTTGCCATTTTAAAGATAGATAACCCACTGTGTGGTGTGTAGAAGCGCAGTGATATACACACGGCTTGGGTGGTTGATGCACTCAGCCTGCGGCCTCATGTGCAACAACACATACCAAGGTGCGCGTATATCAGAGCGTGACTGCACACCCTACAGTGGGTTATTACACACACACACACACACACACACACATATAGACAGTACTTGCTGCAAAACAAAAACACTACATTAATGCAGGCATTAGAATGCAAAGCGCACAAAGCAAGAACATAAAAAACAGGGTTTGAGCCTCATGAGTCTTGGCAAATTGATTGTGTGGTGTTCCCTGGAGTTCCCAACCTTGATGCCCATCCCATACCCCCCACCAGCCCATAGTCTCCTTTCTACAGCACAAGGTACAGCTCCAACCCAATGCCTCCCATAGCAGCCATTCGTACCTGTAAAACAAGAACAGCAATGGGCTCACAAAGGATCTGCAGCTCGTTATGAACTATTATATGACAAACAATGTAGGGTAAACAAAAAAACAATACTTATCTGATACATATGGTCAGTGTCTTCCTACTCCCAGTAAATGTCCTGTCAGACCTGTAGATATAAAAGGGAAAATGGGTCAGTATGAAAATTAAAAATACTGATCAGCTGGGTCAGTTGGGAAGGCTCTGTAGAGGTTAAAATAAAAAAATTGGGTTGGGGGGAGATACCAGACCTGTACCACACCATCAATCTGGCTTTTAGAATGGACTTGGTCACTCAGGGGATGTCATGGTTGGGGGAGGGAGGAGGACTCCTTGCCCATGCCACTAGAACTGATCTTTTTTGGGGGTAGGTCATCATGTTGCTCCACACATCAACCAACACAGGGTAGGATAAAGACACCAAGGAACAGATATTCAAGGCACAATGAATGCTTCTCTGGTGGTGTAGTGAATCCCCCCTCCCTTTTCCCAATCTGCCTGTAGAATACATAGGAACACAGGTATGTGATGGCAGAAAGGGACCGCAAGCCCACCTAGTCTGCCCAGTTCACCTAGATAGCCACTAGGCCTTTTCTGTAGTCCCCCCCGTGCCAGTTGCCCCTCTGTGCTTATCCCATGCCCTCAATACCCCTCCCACCATTTCTCTCAGCAGCCCATTCCAGTTGTCCACCACCCTCTCAGTGAAGAAGTACTTCTAATCCTTCCTCTAAGTCCCCCCAACCGATTTGGAATTTCCAACTACCATCCATTGCAGTACAGTACACCACGCAGGCCAACTGTGACCATCTCTAGGCAGATATCGCAGACACAACCAGTCCCAGAACTCCCTGCAGCTGGCAACAGGCAATAGAAGTTCCAATAGCCTACAGTGCACATTTGAGCCTACACAATCTCTTATCAGATGTTTTCCACTTCTGCTCTTCTCCAGAGGATAAGTCAGTCTGTGACAGAACTTAGCTCAGGGAGTTCAATGGGGCCAGTAAACCAAAGCTGAGAGCCTATATAAACTCTTAACATGCACTGTAGGACAATCTCCCACCACAAAGAACTCCAGGATCTGCTGTAAATGAAGCTGTCAGTGCAGAATCCAGCAAAACCAGTCATCATAATCCACTACACTACAGCACACAGCAGGCAAACCAAAATGTTTCCACATGCAAAGTGCACATTAACCAAACCCACACTTATGTGGGACCCTTGACACAAGCCAGCCAGTGGGTATTGTGGTAAGGAGGGACAAAACCTTTTACATGCAGGTACATCCAGAAGAAAAGGAAGGCAAGGGGAGATACTGAGTGTCTGAAAAGGGTGGATGGAGGGAGGGTAAAAGATGACCGCCAAAAAGCAGAAATACTGAACAAATACTTCAGTTCGGTTTTTACAAAGGAAGGGGCAGGAAATGGGCCAGCATTAATAAGGATGGAGAGATCATAGAAAAGGACACAGCTCCCTTTGCAAAAGAAAGGATCCTCATGGAACTGGCAGCAATAAGGCTATGGGCCAGACAGATGCATCCCTGGACACTAAGGGAGATGTTAGTAGGGCCTCCGACTACCCTGTTCACCCTGTCTTTGTAAACTGGTGACATGCCCAGGGATTGGAGAAGGGCTGATGTGGTCCCACTATACAAAAGTGTTAACAGGGAGGATGCAGGAACTACATACTGGTCAGCCTGACCACAACAGTGGGAAAAGTAATGGAAATACTGCTGAAGGAAAGAATAGGGGAGCACCTGGTTGTCAATGGTCTATAGGGGAAGTGGTAGAAGGGAACATTGTTTAACCAGGAGTAGCACACTAATCTGAAGCTTGTTTCCAGATGCAACCTGGAGCACAAAGAAGTTAAGTAACTTGCTCAGAATCACACCGTACGCACTTAGACGGCTGTTGGATTCAAACCCAAGTCTCCAGATCTGTAGCTCAGAGC
This sequence comes from Neoceratodus forsteri, assembly GCA_016271365.2. Classification (NCBI taxonomy): domain Eukaryota; kingdom Metazoa; phylum Chordata; order Ceratodontiformes; family Ceratodontidae; genus Neoceratodus; species Neoceratodus forsteri. The sequence continues at coordinate 162,854,080 of CM028132.1, read as the reverse complement.
CTTTACCCAATGTGCTATACTGCCTCCAGGACCCAAGGCAGTTTGGTTTTATGGGAGACAGGTTGTGCCCGACAAACTTAACTGAGTTTTTTGACTGGGTAACAAGGAAGGTGGATGGAGGAGGATGTGGCCTACCCAGATTTCAGCAATGCCTTTGACACTTTGCCACATAGAAGGCTGGTAAATGAGCTGGAAGGCTTAGGGGTGGAACAGAAAATAACAAGGTGGGTGGAGAACTGGTTCAAAGACTGAAACCAGAGGGTGGTGGTAAGGCAAATGGGATGCATTCCAGGGTGGCAGTGGTGTGCCCCAGGGGTTGGTGCTGTGACCCATCCTTTTTTAATATCTATAGCAACGATTAGCCCAGTTCCAATCAGGGGAGGAGAGCTGTTCTTTCCAGACTGGGGCTTGTCGCTGGAAGTGGTCTGGGCAGGCATTCTGGGGCTACATCGGCAGTGGGAGAAGATGGGATCACATTGGTGATCAACAAGGAAGCTCTTGCTGGTGGGAGACAGGCAATGCATACCGGGTCCACATCAGCCACAACTTTGCAAGCCGGCGACTCAGGAAGGAGCGGGCCAATCAGTGAATAGGGCGCGAACCTTTGACTGTGTGACTGGGTCATAAAAGGCAAATAGCCCAGTCACAATCAGAGGAGAAGAGCTGTTCTTTGTTCCACACCACCTACCCTGGCCCTGACCTCTATTAAATGGTTGGTGAGGGCGGAGCCTTGGAGGAGGACAAGTCTAGATTGGGCGAACTGGAACACTAGGAAGCTGGATTGTTATTGATTGGGGGAAAAGGGTCTTGTACACTGTGCTGCTTGGGCAACACTGACTACTACCAGGAAGGGGCATAATGAAGCAGACTGTGTAAATGACTGTGTATGCCAACTACATCTGAGGGAGTAGGCAAACTATGTGTGAATCGATTACTGCTAGGGCCTCTGAGCTGGCTAGTGTTGTGATGGGCTAATTTTGCTTGTGAGCCGTCTACTGCTAGGGCTAGAAAACTGGCTATTGTCAAGAAAGAGGGAAAGTTGCTGTAATCGGAGGGGGCAAACTGCTTGGGTATTAGTACAACACTGACTGAATTATTTCTGTTAGAGGGCCGCATTGCTCACATAAAATGAGGGTAGACTTGGGGGTGGCCAAAGTGGGCACCTTCGGTAGAGTGATTGGGTGTACAGGGTGCGGGGGGCAATAATATTAAATTGGGCAAGGAGGTTCAGAGGGTGCCCAGTGTGTTTTCAGTTGGCAGGTCTTAGGGAGGAAGTAGAGGGGATCAGAAGGCAGCTGGAAGGTGGGAGGGGTGGGGAGGAAAGGTGTGGAAAGGACCTCATGAGAGTACACCAGGCCAATATGGCATAACCCATGGAACAGGTAGACAAGGATCATATGGTTACTCATGAGGGGTGGGGCACGAAACAAGCAATGTACGGAAATCACTTTGTAGGAAGGTGGCTGACCAGAAGGAGGAGGGACAGGAGAGAGCAGGTCGGGGGCAAGCATCACACTTACTAATCTATTCGCCTTGCTGTATACGGGAGATGAAGTGGAGAGGCTGGCAGGAGGAGGGAAGCAGGCAGACAGAGAGGGTTTGGTCAGTAAGCTGGGGGAGATGAGGCAGGAGAGAGAGCCAGATCCACAGAAGGGAAGGGGGGGAGAGACATTAGCCTAGGTGGGAAGGAAGAGGGAGTGCAGAGTGAAGCCAGGGTGGGAGGAGGGAGGACTAGGGTAGGGCAAGAATCCAGGTTAGGGAAGTCAACCAAGGATAAGGAATACTCTAGATAGGCCAGCTTCAGGGCAGGAGAAATCAGATGAGGTGGAGAGGAGGGTGGGGAAGACGGGCGGGTAGGGAGAAACACAGCAGATGGGGTGAAGGATGCAGAACTTGGAGGGGAGGAGGCAAGGAGGGAAGCAGTAGAAGGGAACCTGGGTGGGAGATCTGAGGATACCAGCCCAGAAAGAGTCCACGGAGATCTGGGTGGGGGGCAATCTGTGCCTCCCAGGAGGTTGGGGGGGCAAGGAGCAAGCTGAGAGCTACAGGTAGAATAATGAGCATGGTAGGGCAAGCACAGGCTTGTGATCCCCAGGCTGAGGTGGACAAGAGAAGTAAGCTGGGGGTTGATGACAGAAGGAAGAGCCTGGATGGAATCTGACGGGCCAGTAAAGTGGGGGGGTGGAGAAGGTGATCCTGTTGGGTGACTCCATGACCTGAGGCATCCAGTGGGAGGGGCCGGGGGAGGGAAAAAGTAGCCCAGTCAAGGCTAAATGTATCCCAGGCCTAGCCGTACACAAGGCCAAATTCCAGCTATACTCGATAGCATTGGAATGCGGGTAATCTCCAAATGAAACATCTGGGAACAAATGACTTAGAGGGGAACAGTGAATTAGAAATCCAGGCAAGATTCCGAGAACTGGCAAGGGTTTATCACTCTATAGAAGCGCAATCTCCTTCTTTGAGATTCTGCCAGTGTCTAGAGTGTCCAGGGAGACCAAACATAAACTTAAGAGGTGTGAACCAGTGGCTCAGGGACTGGTGCAGGGCAGAAGGGTATGGGCTGGTGAGGGACTGGGGGATACATGGGAGGACAAGGGGTTATATGCCAGTGATAGGCTACACCTCAACTTGGAGGGAAGGGAGATCTTGAAACCAATACTGCTCTCCTGGAGTTTGCTAACTTCCTTCATAACTCACTTGATGCTGGCTTCCTCGCTGGTGCGGTATTTATAGACCTATCAAAAGCCTTTGATACCGTCTCACACCCTCTACTGTTAGCTACCCTTGCCAGTGTGGGCTTTGCCTCTGGTATAGTCTCCTGGTGCGCCAGCTACTTGACCAACCGCTCCCAACGTGTGCGGATTGGTGGCACTCTTTCCAGTACCTGCCCAATCCGCTCAGGAGTTCCCCAGGGCTCCATACTCGGGCCCTTACTCTTCTCTGTCTTTCTCAATTCCCTGCCCAATGCATGCGTAGGAAATATCCTACTCTATGCAGATGACGCAGTACTCTTTGCCTCTGAAAGTAACCCCGTCTCACTCCAAAACTCCCTTCAGCGCACACCTCAGCTGAAAACTGGTTCTCTGACCACCGCCTTGTCATCAACCTTAAGAAAACTAAATCTATGCTTTTTACACACCCTCAAAATAAGTCCAGCAACTTTCCTCTCTCTGTCCATTCCTCCTTGAATCACCCCTTAGAACTTGTGCACTCTTATAAATACCTTGGCATAATCTTCGACTCTGCTCTCTCCTTTCATAGCCACATCTCTGCCCTGACCTCTGCCTCCAATGCACGGTTGGGTATCCTCTACCGGCACAAAAAATGTCTCCCCGCAAACTCCCTCCGCTTGGCTGTGACCTCTTCGGTGCTCTCACTAGTTGGCTACGGCCTCCTGTATATGGCTGCAGACCAGACAGCCTCCACAAGGTATGCCTAACGCTTAACAAAGCATGTAGACTTATTACCAGTGCCCATAGACTCACCCATACCTGTCATCTTTACTCCATGTCCACCCTACTCAACCTTGATGAGCGCCTCTTGTTCCTAACCTGCCAAGTTACCTATAAAGCCCTCCATGGTCTATCCCCGCCAGGCCTTGCTAACTCTATTCACTGATCCAACCCCACAGTGTGCACTCGCGCCTCCAGCAAAGCTGCTCTGGTCATTCCAAGGGCACGGACCACCCAGGGCCAAAGGGCTTTCCCCTATAGAGCCCCTCCTGGTATAATTCCCTCCCTGCTGGCATCACTGATGCCCCCTCACTCACTAGCTTCAAATACAGCCTAAAAAATCACTTGCTCACTTCACACCCCTGCCACTGCCCCTGACCCCGCCATCCCCACCTCCGTGATGATAAGAAATAAAAAAAAAGGGTGTTATGACACTCATCACCTGTAACGTGACTGTGCCTATTGTTAAACTGTGTTGCTGATTGTCTCGCATTGCCTGCACCTTATTGCTGTACTGTATTTCTGATTGTCTCATGTATGTATGTTTTGTCTTCCTTATGACGAGGTACCTTTGTAAATGAGCCTCTGGCTCAAAGGTTTTAAACTGATGTTAAAAATAAATAAAATAAAATAAATCTTGCTGGATTCATAGTCGAGAGGTGGAGTTTAAACTTGTAAAGGGGGGTTAAGTAAAAGAGTGGCTCCAGGAGGGCTGCTCGAGGGTGCAGGTGCAGGGCATGAAAAGAAGGCAGGTAACTGTGATCTAAATCTATCCAGAGCTGTGTAAGAAAGGGCATCTAGGGACTGCTCAGGGTCGAGATGACTGGAGAAGGGAGAGGGGTCAGGGTGGAGGACAGCCCTGATCAATGCTAGGAGCATGGGCAACAAAATGCCCAAGCTCCAGATGATGCTGGTTGAGGGATCAGTGGATGCGGCAGCAATTACTGAGACATGGGCCACTCAGAAAAATGACTGGGACCTAAATTTGGTGGGCTACAAAATATTCAGGAAGGATAGAGGAGAGGGAAGAGGAGGGGGTGTAGCGCTGATAGTCAAAAATGAAATAGCGGTTAGTGGAGTGGAGGAGGCTGTAGGGGGAGGTGGAGGAGATCTGGGTAACCCTACAAAAGAGGGGAGGTAAAAGATTGAAAATAGGGGTGGTGTACAGAACCCCCAATGATGGAAGAGGCCCTGGAGGACAAACTAGTTGAGAACATCAAGGGGCACTGTGACCGTGGAAAGGGAATGATGGTGATCATGGGGTGACCTTAATATGCTGGGGACAGACTGGGACACTATGGCATCCTCTGTGGCCAGGGAACATAGACTGATGGATATGTTCCAAAGTGCCTTCCTGGTCCAGCAGGTGGGGGAACCTACTAGGGAGGAGTGGATACTGGATTGTGTCCTAGCAGACAGTGACCAGATAAAGGGCCTGGAGGTGTGCAGCCCGCTGGCAGGTGGTGATCACACTACTGTCTGGTTACTGCTGTATCGGGGGGAATAACCATTCTAATACAGTAGTAGTGGACTTCAGGGGAACAGACTTCGTGGGCATGGGCAGGATTCTACAGGGGAGCTTGGACAAGATTAGGCCGGACATGGATGCTGGCAGCTTGTGGAAGGCCATTAAGAAGGGGTTTGCAGGAGACTACTAACTCCTGTACAAAGGTGAGGCTTAAGCATGGTAGAGCCAACAAGCTGTGTTGGTGGACCAGGGAGGTGCAGGAGGCAGTGAGGGATAAAAAGGCTGCCTATGCATGTTTTAAGCGCTCTAGGGGGGATAGGGGAGAGGGGTATGAGTTGATGGCTGGAAGGGTCACCACAGTGGTGAGGGGAGCCAAGGTGAGGAGGGAGCAAAACCTGGCTAGGGATATCCGAAGGGGGAAAGGGATTCTATAGATACACAAGGGAGAAGAGAAAAGGGAGGGCACGGATCAGCATGATTAGGACTGAGGAGGGATGGACTCAGGAGGCAGGGGAAATCAGGCAGAGGTGCTAAATGAGTACTTTGCCTTGATATTTACGGAAGGAGGCAGGGATCCTCCAGCCCAATGGGAAGGAAGGGAGCCAGCAGAGTGGGAGGTCAGATGGGTCGAGAGGACTGAAAAGATAGGGGTACAGGCTGGGCCAAGTCTAGAAGGGATGGGTGGTTAAATGAGGGGTGGGCTGGGAGGAGGGAGAAATCACAGTGGAAAGGGAGAAGGAGGCCCTTCAGACACTAAAAACTGAAAATGCACCGGGGCCAGATTGGTTGCATCCGAGGGTCATGAAGGAATTTGCCGATGAGCTAGCAGCACCACTGGCAGCACTCTAACACCTCTCTGCTGACAGGATGGGTGCTTCAAGACTGGAGGGTGGCTCATGTGGTGCCTATCCACTAATGGGGGGGTCTAGAGAGGAGATGAGGAATTATAGGCTTGGCAGCCTAGCATCTGTGGTGGCCAAAGTAATGGAGGGCATTATCAAGGATAGGCTCAGGAGGCAGCTGGAAAGGTTGGGGCAACTGGATGACAAACATTATGGTTTCATCCTGGGGAGATCGTGTTAGACCAACCCCATAGATTTTTATGACTGGGACCCTGGACCGGCATAGACCGGAGGACGTCCTATACCTGGATTTCAGTAAGGCATTTGATTCGGTACCCCAAAATGGGCTGCTATTAAAGCTGGGGGGTGGGAGGACATTTGCTCAGATTGGGGGGTGGGTGTGAGAGGACAGTTGCTCAGATGGGTAGAAAATTGGCTAACAGGACAAATACAGAGGGTAGTAGTGGGTAGTCTCCTCCTCCTCCTCCATGAAGTTTACCAGTGGGGTCCCCCAAGGTTCGGTACTAGGGCCACTCCTGTTCAATGCCTATGTCTTCGATATGGGGAGGGCGGTTAAGAGTAGGATGAGTCTCACTGTAGATTACTTAAAACTGGGCGCATTGGTGGACGGAGATGAAGCAAGAGAGACAGTCTAGAGGGACCTGGATACCCTGGAGGGGTGGTCAAGGAGGTGGGGGACTGAGGTTTAATGCAGGGAAATGTTGGGTGCTGCATCCGAGGGTCAGAAACCCGGGCCACGTATACACCCGGGGGTGTCATACTGCAAGCCACAACGAGTAAGCGGGATCTAGAGGTGGTGGTAGATGTCAAAATGAACAACACTAAAATTGCAGAAGAACTGTGGCCAAAGCAAACCAGATACTGCATAGCCAGGGGGATTACATCCAGGAAGAGGGAGGTGATCCTCCCCTCTGTATAATGCCTTGGTCAGACCATATCTCGAGTACTGCATGCAGTTCTGGAGACCTCACCTCAAGGATGACGCAACACTGCTGAAGAGTGTCCAGAGGAGGGCAACCAGGATGCTTCAGAGCATGGGAGGAAGGCCCTATGAGGAAAGGCTGGAAGAGCTTTGGCAGTACTCGCTGGAGGAGAGGAGAGATGGAGGACATGATCGGGGTCTTCAAATATGTAAAAGGAATAAACAGGGGCAGTGCCAAAGAGATGTTCAGACTAAAGAAGATGGGAAACAACCAAGTGGCATGAGTGGAAGCTAGAGGAGGGAAATTACAGGGGAGATGCAGGAGACCTTACTTCATTGAGAGGGTGGGGGAGCCCTGGAATGCACTGTCCAGGAGTCTGGTGGAGGAGGGCACAGTGGAGGGCTTGAAGAGGGAGTGGGACAGGTTCAAGGGTAAACTGAAGAAGAGGATGACCCTCTCTGGGGCTGGGTGGGAAAGAAAGAACCCATTAGGAGGCTGGCTACTGAGGAGACACAACAGACCACCTGGCCTATTCTGATAGCTTTTAGTATGTTAGATATAGCAGAGGAACTTCAGGGGAAGGTGTGCCTATTTGTAGATGATACGAAGATCTGCCATAGGGTAGACACCCTGGTAGGGGAGGTGGAGGCAGTGAGGGAGGGCCTAAAGATTCTGGAGAGGTGGTTGGAAACTTGGCAGCTGAAATTTAATGCCAAAAAGTGCACAGTAATGCACATGGGTGTAATAACCCGCAAACCATTTACACACGGTGGGGGGGGGGGGATAAGGAAACTCAGCAGGACAGAGATCTGGGGATTATAATTTCAGATAACCTGAAGGCGGAGAACCAGTGCAGCACAGTGGTGGGCAAAGTGAATAGAATGCTGTGTGCATACGGAGGGTTATAAAACAGAAAAAAGGGAGGTGCTGATGCGCCATTATAAATCCATGGTGAGGCCTCACCTTGAGTATGGAGTTTAGTTCTGGAGGCCTCACCTACGCAAGGATATAAGACAGAATTGAAAGGGTTTAGACAAGGGCAACCAAGATGGTGCACGCTATGCATAGGCAGCCCTATGAGGGGAGGTGGAGGGAATCTGATCTGTACCCACTGGAGACTAGTAAGCTTATTTGCAAGGAAAATAAGTGCTAGAACTAGGGATCATAAACTAAGATTAGAAGAAGGAAGGTTTAGGGGCAATGTGAGGGGGCATTACATCACTGAGAATGTGGTGAAGTCCAGGAACTGACTACCAGAAGAGGTGGTGTGCACAAAAATGGTGAAAGGATTCAAGGGGGCATGGAACAGACACCAGGAGCTGACCAGTGGGCAGAGTGGGGTGTCTCTTGACAAAGATGATGATTGGGGGTGGGGGTAAGGGGCAGACTCGACTGGCCAAAATGGTCCTTTTCTGTCACCAGATTTCTATGATTCTAAGGCAGTTAAGTAATTAGGACTTACCTGTTCCATCAGAGTAGGGGAGTCCAGAGTTGGGATGTCCTTGGTTTGGGGTATTCTGGTAGGACCTGAAAGGGAAGAACAGAGAAGGTTGAAGGGACACAAAGGTTTGGAGGTGCTAGAGGAGAGATTAGAGTGTTAGAATTAAACAAAGATACTTATCTGATTGGTATGTTTGGCCAGACCTGTAGAAATAAAGGGAAAAATAGATCAGTTTTGGGGAAGTTATAGTAGCAAGAGTAGAGAGATACAAAAATGGTATATAGCACAGGAGTAAAGGAAGAGAAGTTTCAGAGGAAAAGACAAACTAGGCCAAAGTAAGGAAATTAGAGATGGAATAAAAAATGCAGACAGCTAAGAACAGAGAATAAAGTGGTATTTGGGACTCGGCAAACCCCCTTAGCGCCCCTAGGTGACCTGCAGGTAGCCAATAAATTTAAATAGTAGTCCAGATGGGCAGGTGGGAATGCATTTGGGCTAGTGGCCCCTATATTATTTAAAAAAGGGGACACTGGTGGTTCAGGAGTCTTGAGTTGTCCCAGGAGGCCAGTGGTTTGAAAGGTATAGCTCTGGTGATATAATGGGTCACTCCCTCATGGACAGTGGCATTTTTTTTTATATTATCTTCCCCTGGAACCTAATGTGGAGGGGGTGATGTCCTTGGGCCCAGACTGTATGTAGCAGGCAGGAGGCTGTTCAGAAAACTGCTGACCAGAAATGCTGCGGCTGTTGACAGGCAGACAGTTTAGTGCTACTGAGCTACAGTGACAGTAATGGCAGGCACTTTCAACTGCCAATCCAGAGGAGGGCAACTAAAATAGAGAAGGGTCTGCACCAGAAGCCATACAAAGAGAGATGAGCTGAATATGTATGCCCTTGAGGAAAAGGGCCAGGGAGACAGGACAGAAAATTTCAAGCACCTCAAGGGAATCAACAAAGTCCAAAAGAGTAGCATCTTTCAGAAAAAGAGATGTGCAAGAACAAGGGGCCAAATTTGAAGATAGAGAAGATGGCTCAGGGGCAACATGAGGAAGTATTTTTTTCACAGAGAGGTGGTGAAAACATGGAATGGCCTTTCTAAGGAGGTTGTGGGGTCAAAAATAGTGGGGGACTTAAAGAATACATGGGACAGACATGAACCAATTCTACTGGTGGGTAGGAGGAAGTCAGCTGTTGGATAACTAGGATCGGCAGCTTATCAACTAGGTAGGGAAATGGGCCAACTGAGTGGGCCAAGCAGTCCTTATCTTCCATCAAGGTCTATGTGTCTATGATTCAGACCACAGAGCTCAGGCTGTGACCTGCTCCATGTGTATGGGAATGAAGATGGGATATTTTTGGGAGGGGGAAGAGACTAGAGCAAATATGTCTCCCTCTACCCATCAGCCACAAAGTGGCATGTGAAGAGCCCCCACGGGAAGAGGGTCTGGAGGGTGGGCAGCCAGCAGTAGGTGGCAGGAGCCTTTAGCTAAGCCGCATGGTGGCAGACTGTAGGTGCCCTGAGGGCCTGGTAGAAAGGGACTGGGAGAGCAAATGCACAAGATAGGGACCACAAAGGAAAATCCACAGTGCAGCTGAAGGGCAATGCCTGAACTTGACTTAAAAGTAGCTGTGGGTGGGAGGCAAACAGGGGAAATCAGTGGGCTCCCTGATGGGACCATGAAAGCAGCAAGCACTGCATACAATAGAGTCGCACAGCAGCTAATGTCAAAGTACCAGGGGCTAACAAAAGGATCTGGGTGAGGAAAAAAACAACATAAGGTCCAGGACAGCTCACAATTAAAAACACAGAGCACTAAAGAGAAAGAGCCCTGATGGGTTATAAATATTAAGTAAATTTATGCAATAGGAGTGGACATAAATGGAGTGTGATAAATCCATTTTATCTGAGCATGTACGTGTATACATGCAGAATCTTACATTTACACATATATTTATTATGGTCATCCTTGACTAATGTGCATGGTGGACTGTGTCACACATCCCCATCCCTCATCCCCGTTGTTTGACACTGCTTACTGGTATCTTGCTTTTAGCTTTGTTTCTTCCAGGTTGACAGTCCCTCAGCCACACCACGTGCCATTTAGTCATACTTCTGCCCATTCTTCCCACTATCATACAGTAATCATTTGTTTCTGTTTTAACATTTTTTTCTTTTTTGCTTTTCTGCCAAACCTTTTTCAACTGGCTGCTCCAAGCTGTCGCACTCCTCTGCATTCTGTTGCCGTGTCCTCACCACACCTCTCGATATAAAAACCAGAATTTTTTTTTTTTTTTTTACACTGCTTCCTCAAAAACTGATAAGCCTTCACTCTTACTCTTCCACTCTGGTTTCCCCACCTCGCTATAACTGCCACCAGAGCTCCCCCAGCACATAGAAACTGTCAGATTTTTTTCCTTAAACTGCTTGCTCGCAAACCCCACTGCTGATAAGCCCTCACTCTAGGTCACAGTTCTGCTGTGGTTTCCAGACCTCGCTACAACTGCAACCATAGGCTCCTGTGAAGTCCTTCTCTGTAAACTCTAAATGGTCTCTTGTGGCCCTTATGGCCCTCCCTCTTTCCTGCTTATTTACTGAGATTTCCCTATGTCTATACACCACGCATGTTTTAAGCCCCCCCCCACCACATTTCACTCCTGACCTCCAACACTATAATGCTGTCAGTCTGTTCCAGGTGTCTACTACCCTTTCAGTGAAGTAGTAATTCCTCACATCCATCTTACCCCCACCATTAGCTTCATCATGCCCCATGGTCCTTTTTCCTATTTGAAGGACCCCCCAGCACCCTGTTAATCCTTGTAAGGTACTTGTGGGTCTCCATCATGTCCCCTCTCTTTCAAGGTTTATATGTTGAGATCCCAGTCTCCTCACAGGGCTTTTGACACAGCCCATGTACAATTTTAGTTGCCCTTTATACTGCCTACACTCTATAGCCTTTCTATGGTGCAGCCTCCAAACCTGGACACAGGACTCTTAGGCCCTGTCCACACTACCCCTCTGTAATGTTACAGACTGCCCAAACCATTACCGCAATGGTTTACGTTTACACCTGTAACGTTACAGAAGGAGTTTTCGTAACCGTTGTTGAAACCACATGAGGTGGTTTCAACAATGGATATGAAACCGGTTACGCCTCGGTAACGTTACTGGGCATAGTGTGGATGCATGGCACTGGTCCCCTAGTGCAGCACGAGCTGCATTGTGGGATCGGGTGCCATGGTAACAGTCACCTGGCTTCGGAAGTGTGGATTGGTGGTGTCGTGGAAAAAATATATACTTCTTACACTTTGCTTTAAGTATCAGACTCAGGACCACTGCATAGCAGAAAGAACAGTTTATTACATATGCATATGGGAGTCTGCTTCCAAAAATCATGCAAGGCTCCCTGAGTTTCATTAGTCAATCACTTATATACACTTATTATCAAGGCGTTGTTAGGCGTACTTTTATCTTGAAAAATACCAACATTGCAGTATTAACCAATCATGAATTAGAAAAACATGTTGATACCAATGTAACAGAAAACACTCTCATTTCTTTCCCAATACTGCTTGATACATATGCCTGGGTCAAGCTGACCTGAGAGAGACAATGAGTTTCAATCACACCATAGCAATGTCTCTATGTGCTGTTATCTTTATATTTTGTCCGAGCCTGTTATACAGGCTGGTACCAACCAGTTCTATCCAGTTTTATTTTGCTTTCTGCTTCTACAAATGTACCTCAAGTAACCTCAGTGACATTCTGTAACCCTGTAACAGCATATACTAGTATGAACTCAGACATTTCTACTACAGTGGTGCCGGTCCCGAAATGGACACTGCGGCAGTGTGGACACACTGTACCACTCCACGGTAGTAACGGTTTCTATCTGTTACGGGGTCTAAGAGGTGCAGTGTGGATGGGGCCTTAGTTGGATCTCACTAATAAGGGATTACTTGCAACACCACCACCTCCCTCCTCCTGCTGAAGATACCCCTCCCTATGCAGCCCCAGCATCCTTCTAGCCCTACTCACTGCTTTGTCATGCAGCCCAGCAACTTTAAAGAGACTAACCAAGGTAAGGTAACTGAGTCAGCCACTGCACCATATCCATTGGTGCCTTGCTGCCAGAGGACCCCAATGAAGTTAATATGTCCCAAAATTTTTAAGCCGTTAAAAAGTTCTGTCCTTCGTAAAAATATACAAACCAGGTCCCAAGAACTTCCCAGTTGCTTGCTGCTGCCCCAGCTCCGCTCCTACACTCACTAGCAGGATGATGAGATGCCAGTGAGAGCGCCGGGGTGCTCATTCTATTCAATGGCGGCAGCTTTCATTGATTTTAATGATTTAGTGACCACCTGGCAATGAAACATGGGCATCAGTCAGAAACAAGGCTCTTGTTAGTTGAACAGTGCCCACATTTTGTGCCAGGTAGCCTATATAGCTTAAAAATCAATAGAAATGCTGCCGCCCATTACATATAATGGAGTGCGCCCCCATGCCCTTACTGGCGTCTCATCATCCTGCTAGTGAGCATGGGGGTGGAGCTTGTGTAGCAGAAAAACAAAACAGGAAGTCCTTGGGACCCAGTTTGTATATTTTTATGAGGGACAGAACTTTTTAATGGCTTATAAATTTAGGGACATATTAACTTCCTTGGGGTCTTCTGGTGGCAAGGCACCGATGGGTATGGTGCAGGGCAGTATCTTGGCAAGTCTCTTTAAGATCATAATAACTCCAAGGTCCCCCCCGCTTAGTGATAATCAGTACCAATCCTATAAAGCAGCTTCTGGTTTCCTATGCCCTAGGTGCACAATTCTGCACTTTGTCATTGAACCCCAACTGCCCCAATCTTGACCACTTTTTGAGTTTCTCCAAGAGGCATGTGCATGCTGTCTGCTCCCTTCTTAATGCCCACCCTACAAATTTTGGTATTGTCTGCAAAAAGGCATTCCGTTCTTTGCCAGTTTTTCTTCAATGTCACTTATGAAGACATTGAAGAGGATCTGCACCAGTACTGAGCTGAGCTGCTCACTGTCCCGTCACTGTAATAAGTGCCATTAACCATCACCCTCTGACACCTTAACTCCCACCCCCAACTACTACTTCATTTTCCAACCTGCATTTCTGGTCGCCACCCCCTTCTGTTCAGCTACCACAACACCATCACTCTGGCATCTGCCAGGACTTGTTCCACCACAGAATGAATCCAATATGTGGAGCAGCTGCTAGGTAGTCAGGATACATTTACATGTTCTTACATTCCCTAGGACATAAGTGGCAAGGGTGCACAAACACATGCACAGACATGTGTGGCACAGCACCAGTCAAGGTCTTCCCACCCATGGGCTGTTCCCACCTGCACTGCCACTTGTGGTCACTCAGTTGGCAGTACTACAGCTGAGCTGGCTGTCCTCCTTCCCCAGAGGAGAGCCTCTTGTATAACAGTTGATCCTCCTCCTCTCCCCAGAGAGCCCCTGATGAGAGCTCATTCCTGAACTAAGGTCACCTCCGCCGCAGGTCATAGTGCTACTGTTAAGCTGAAGGGCACACATGTTAACCAGTTTCTAATTAATTTTACCACTTTGGATCCCTCTTAGGCTGATCAATCTCTTTAGCCTTGCCCCCCCAAAAAAGTAGTCAACCACCCTCCTCTCTGCTAGATCACCCTTCCAGGCACCAGACTATCCTCCATGCAGCTGGACAACCCTTCTAACCCCAGCCTTTCACATAATGAGCACTGGAGCTAGAGCACCACACAGGCTCTGGGTCAGCCGCTAACCCAGCCAGCCACCCTCCCTACATCTGGACCAGTCTCCAACTACATTCTATACAACCTCCATGTAGCTGGAGCACCACCCCAAACCTCCACTCTAAACAGACCAAATATCTGAAGCTGTCCCTACAAGCCCTGGACCAGCAGTCCCCCATGTAACCACTCAACCTACAGCTAGATCCACCAGAAGTACCATACCAGCCTCACCATCCAACCACCCACCCTGCAGCTAGACCTCACTTCCAACCTTGAACTAGCCCCACCACCACCACCACCTGCTACCTCCCTGCTGCTGGCTCACTCTTTCATGCCCTGGACTAGCCTCCCCCAGCAGACAATCCTCCCTGCAGCTAGACCCCTGGGTTCATTCCCACCCACAGACCAGCCTCCCTCCCCTCTGCAGGTTGAGTAACCTCCCCAGAGCTGGACACCCTTTCCAAAAGCTGGACACACCCACCATCCAGAGCAGAACCTCCCTACACCTAGACCCCCAATCACCCTTCCTCAACCATGGACCCCATACTTCAATGTAATATTTAAAAAAAATTATGTGACACTAACATATTGCATTTGCACTGTCAGTGGCTCAGCAGGTAGCACACTTGCCTCCGAGGCTGAGAGATCAGAAGGCAGTGGGTTCTATTCCCATACCAGGCACTTATGTTAATATCCCAATACTGATGCTGTAGTGCAGCATGAGGTGGATGGCTGCACTCCTGAGGCACTGCCTTTCAGATGAGACGTTAAACCGAAGGTCCCATCTGCCTGTTCTGGTGGTAGTTCAGGTGGATGTTAAAGATCCCATGGCACTTCTCGAAAAAAGCAGGGAAATTTTCTCCAGTGCCCTGGCCATATTCCACCCCCAGTTCACTAAAAATACCACCAACAGCTTAATCTGGTTCAAGGTCAGTTGGCTTTCATCTGTATTCCTCTCCCTCCGGGTCGTGCCTGAAAATAGGCAAGAATCTGTCTAGTGCACTTAGCCGGTCAACAAAAACGAAATAAAATAAACATAAAATATAAATTAATGCAGTCTTCGCCAAAAGAAGAAAAAAATACACTGATCCCCAGATTACAAAATGGATTAACACATGCAACTGTTAAAGACAAATATTAAATGCAAAAAAACAGTTCCCCCATAAACACACTCAAATATCAGCAGTAAATAATTCTTCCTTTAGGGTAACTCCAGATTTTCTCAAATTAAAAAAGTTGTAATCTTTTCTCTATGCATTCTGAATTTGCTCAGTTATACAGTCTTCCTGCTGTTCATTCTCCTGTCCCCACCAACACTACTTTAAAGTAACTAAATCAGCAAAAATTCCACAAATAACAAGTAATCTAGAGGCACAATGCATCCTAAACACTTTGGGGTGTTGATTGAAAATAAAATGTGTATTTCAAACTTTAGCCAAGAGTTCAGAGAAGAGAAAATGTTTTCAAGACAAAACATTGAAAGTGAAACTTGCACAGCATTTCATTTTGAAGAAAAAAAAAACACCTGAGTGATAATTCCTTTACTGTATTTAACATTATAGGGAGTTAAAAATATGTACTTTTAAACATAAGCTCTTACCTTAACATGTAAATCTTAGCTGTAGGAAACCTCAGATGTTCAAAAATGGAGACCACAGAGCACTCGTGCAGTTTCATCAGACTGAACACAGACAGGAAGAGAGCTGGGAAATGTAGGCCTCTGACTGAGTAGACTTATGGGAAAAGTAGTTTAGAATAGACTTTTAATAAAGGGACACTGCCAACTTGTTTTGCACCATATTATTTCCAAGTAAAAACCCACATTTTATGGTTGCTTACCTTCTCTAAAATTCATTAGTGTTGCTGGTTGTTTTATCTGTCTCCTTGCTTAGTAGAACTGTAATGCACGGTAATGTACCCAGCCTTGATTGGCTAATTTAAATCCTAAAACTACTCTGCTGACTGTAATCTTCATT
Source organism: Neoceratodus forsteri (assembly GCA_016271365.2). Lineage (NCBI taxonomy): Eukaryota > Metazoa > Chordata > Ceratodontiformes > Ceratodontidae > Neoceratodus > Neoceratodus forsteri. Next base: position 162,838,201 of record CM028132.1, on the reverse strand, counting down.
TATGATTCAGTTGTATTAAAAAATTGTACTTTTAAGAGCATTGCAGATCTATTTCTAATCCTCATTTAGCAATAACTTACTCTTGAACAACTAGTCTGCTGAAATACTTCTTAGAATTTAGTATTCTTAGCGGTTGTATTTTTGAATGATGATTAAAGATTATTAACAAGCATTTGTCAATGCCGGACGTTCGCTTACAGGTAGTGGTGTTTGGCACGTATGGTGCTTTACCCTAATGCCCTGTGCGATTGCTGGTATTTGCACTACAAATTTTCAGCATGACCTTTTTGTTACCCCCACCTCATAAAAGAATTTGAGACCTCTGCTTATGAACAGTACCACTGTTATTTTGTTAATCTGTCCTGAATGTTGATTTCCCACAGCGACCACACCATTCTGCTCCACATGTGCAAAACCACAGTTCAGGCAGGATGTGAAAAATGACAGCTGTAGCATTCATAGGGAGGTGTGAAGGGATGGCAATGTTGAACATCTGGAGTGAAAATACAACAATTTCTCGAACTTACGAGCGTACATGGAAACTGCGCAATGAACGCTCATGACACAGTCATTTTGTGGACTTTTGTCACCAAATTTTCGACATAGGTATTTTGGGACCTCTGCTCATGAACATTGCCACTGTGATTTTCTTAATGTGTCCCACACATTGAATTCGCACACCGACTGCGCCTTTGTGCGCTACATGGGTGGAAACACGTTTTAGGCAGGATGTGAAAAATGACAGCTGTACTGCTCATGAGGAGGTGTGGTAAAATGGCAATGTTGAAAGTCTGGAGTGAAAATATTGAAAATTACATGAAACTTACGAGCCTGCGTAGGAACTGCAAGCATTAAATAGTAAACAGTCATTTTGGAATTTTTCTCCGAATTTTCAACATAGCCATTTAAGACCTCTGCTAATGAACAGTGTCACTATGATTTTCTTAATGTGTCCCATACATTGATTTCACACACCGACTGTGCCATTGTGCTCTACATGGGCGAAACATGTTTTGGGTGAGATGTGAAAATGACAGCTGTACTACTCATAAGAAGGTGTGGTAAAATGGCAATGTTGAAAATCTGGAGTGAAAATATTGAAAAGTTCGCGAACTTACGAGCCTGCGTAGGAACTGCACAATGCACACTATAAGAAACGTTATTTTAGGAATTTTTCCACCAAATTTTCAAAATAGGCTTTTTGAGAGCCCACCATATGAACGCTGGCAGTGTCGTTTCATTAATCAGGCCTGAAAGGTGATTTCACGCAGTGACTGCGAAATTACCCTTCAGGCCCAAATAACGCCATGACAGTGACATCATTCATGAGAAGGGGTCTCAAAAACCCCATGTTGAAAATTTGGTGCAAAAATTCCAAAAAATGCCTGAGATATGCAACAAAGTTGAAAAAATCCTGTCTAGCCCATTATACAGCTTACTGGCATTTCCTCAGTTCGCGGTCGGCTTTGAAGAGCGCAGACGTGTTCCCGGTCCACCGCAGATCGTCACACCGAGCTCCGGAGGTAAGTATGGGCTGGGGGGGGGTGTGGGGAGGCAGGGTGCACAGTGGGTAGGTGCAGGTTGTGGGAAGGGGGCCAGGGAGAAGCGCCGTGGGACTGTTTTTAATTTTCAGGTTTTAAAAAAAAAAAGATGACACGGGACGTTTGCCACGCTGGGGTGGGCTCCCAACGTGGCAGAAGGATGGCTGGGGGGGCGTGGAGCCGACGGGGGATTGGGAACCCCCATCATCCAAAACAAGGTTTGCCATGCTGGGGTGGGCTCCCAGCGTGGCACCAAAGCTTGGGGGGGGGCGTGAGGCACTGCCAGCACACAGCGATGCGACAGAGGATGTTTGCCATGCTGGGGTAGGCTCCCAGCATGACAGCAGGGAAAGTTGTTTGGGGGGACATGGAGCCAATGGGAGATTGGGCACCCCCGTTGGCCAAAACAAGATTTGCCACGCTGGGGTGGGCTCCCAGCGTGGCACCAAAGCTTTGGGGGGGCATGAGGTGCTGCCAGCACACAGCGGTGGTTTTCTTTGAAGTGAAGACCACCGCTGTCATAAACAGCACCCGCATTCATTGGTGCAGGACCGCCACGCCTGCTCAATGGAGCAGTGCATTGCACAGAACAGTCACATCTCCAAACTGTCCTATTCTCCCAAGACGTTCCTTGCGCATGCGAGCAATCGAAAGTAAAAATGACTAAAATTAGTCTTTGAAGGCAAATTAATGAATGCTTTAATACTAAATTTAGTATTTGACTTCAGTGAGGGTTCCCAAGTACAGCCCTTTGGGCCTGTACCTCCCATGACCACTCACATCTTGAACACCCCCTTCCCAGATGACCACCCAGCTGGACAACTATATCAACATCCCAATAGACCTCTCCAAAGTTGTTTACCTTGCCTGCAGCTAGTCCACCCTACAAGCCCCAAACCAGCCTCTCCCCATCAACTATCACCCACCCTGTAGCTGGCTGCTCCAGGCCATCCTTCCTACCCTCAGACATGATCCCCCTGCAGATGAAACCCACCAGGCCTGCCTCCCCACCTCAGTAGACCACCTCCCTGCAGCTGGACCAACCTCCCAGTCTCACCAAACAAAACACCCTCCTTAGAGCTGGACCAGCACCCTGTAGATAACAACTCTTTCTGCAGCTGGACCCACCCCACACTACCCATCTTTCCCAGATACCAGTTGCCCATCCCACCACAGACCACTCTGTTTGCACATAGAAAACCCTGCCCTGCTAGGTACCCTTTTATAATCCCAATGCTTATTAGTCTGACATGCTGCATCCCACACACAACAACCCAAAAGCCCCAGCAGCCCAACACACAGTGGGCTGACCTAGGACAGCGCCTGACACACTGTCAGGCCAGAGGAGGTTGGGATGCTGTGCAGCTGTTGAGTGGATTTTCCACAAACACATAAAGCACCCGATCCCGACCTATGCCACCCATCCCAGGACCTGAGACACTACTGAACAGCACGGACAATGTGAAAACACCCACCCCCTATGTGGTGCACCCTCCGAGGACACACTGACCTGATCACAGACCCCCTGGTAAGGATGACTGTCTCACCATCCGTGAGACAGGGATGAAACAAATAGCCGTGCATGCCCCAGTGTGTTGACCAGCCATCCCAGGCAGCATGGCGGATTGTCCGTGCATCCCTGCATGCATGATTATGTCAGCTGACAGCCAGCCAGCTGGGCATGCATGAAGGAATTGGAATACCATGCCTGTTGGTCGGTGCATGCATGACACTGCAGGCACACAGCAGAGCAGCACAGCGAGAGCATGGATAGCTGCACCAGGAAATTGTCCACAGCAACACCACATGTGGATGCCAGGACACAGAGCAGTATGCCATCGCACCAACCGTGCAATGTGTGCATGTGGCTGTGTCATGCTAGCCCACTATGGGCCTGCAGTAACCACACAGAAAAAAGTCTGGAGGTGTTTGGGGGCTGTGCCACAGGAGCCCACTGTGGCATGAAGGCTGCCAGGTGTGTTGTGGGGGGTTCCACAAGGGCCCATTGTGGGAATGCTGTTACCACACAGTTGCACAGCTGGAAGGATTGGTGGGCACTCACACAGCTTCAGACCTGTGCGACATGCGACACACAGTGCAGATGTGGCAGTATGCAGTGGGCTACTTGGCGATACCCAGCAGTGTTGTGATGAGACATCACCACCAGGTTGGGGTGCATGTTAAATGTGGGGGTGAAACTTTATTCAACAGTAGGGGACCACAGTGGCAACCTGGTGGCTGTGCATGATGTGTACTGTGAGTGTACAACTGTCAGGTGCCAAGTCACCATGGAAACCCTACAGGGTGGTGTTGGGTGCCATGCCACAGAGGAACTTCAGCAGCTTGCCCTTGTCCTTGGATGCTAGTACCATCCTTGTCCACTCCTCGTAGCTCTTTTTGGGTGGTGTCCATGGCAGTCCACAACAAATGCCTTCCCTGGTGACATAGGTCCATTGCTGTTCCCTGTGGAGTTCTGCTAGCATTGTCATGACCCCTACATGCACCTTCCCGAGCAGAGGGCATTGGAGATGGCAGTGCCAGGTCTCGACATTGCTTTGGGTCCACGGCATACTTGACTCATTGAGATCTGCAACCAACCACAGCTGGTGGGAACATGGGGTCGTATCTCGTGGGCACCTTGGTCACCCTACTGTACAGCCATATCCTGCCCAGCACATGTGTCTGCTCGAAACAATAGAAAAGTGTGATGGCATTGGGCGGAATGGTTGACTTGAGGAGGCTGAATGCCGCTGGAATGTCCTGTGCCAGGAGATGGGTGAGGGCCATGAGTTCATGGATCTTCAGGCTGAAGTCTGGGTCACTTCTGTATTGTGGTGCAAGGCCAAAGCTCTGGACCTTCTGCCACACAATCTGCCCAAAGTGGAACAGGTGTCCCTTGTTTATGGTTTGTGGAAATTTCATCTTACAGGCATTGATCACAGTCTGCTCAAAGTCAGTGATGATCATAGGTGGTTTGAGGGTGCAGGACTGTATACTGGCATATTTATTCAGCTCCTGGAACAAGGTGCAGTAACATTGCAGGCTCTTTGTCGTCATCAGTGTATACACCAATGATATAATGAGGTTGTTAGGGCCCATCCCCATGGGTGCGTGGATGGTGTACAATGAGTGAACAGGTGTGGCACAGTCTTGAATGTACCATCCATCATCCAAAAGGGTGCCTGTGCTAGGTCCCTGATGTCCTCTGTGGTGAGTAGAAGGACCTGGTGGGTGGTGCTGCCGGTTATCCTGCTGTACCATGGCCATCCAGTCACCGTCTGTAGCTGCTTGGGAATAGTGAGATCAGCCAGTGTCACTGGTTCTGGTTAGAAGTCCTTGTGGCAGGTCCTGTTCACAATCTGCAGCAGGGCCCTCTTGCTTGGCAATAGTTGCCACAGCTCAGTGGTCATTGCAGTTGCTTCACTCTGCAGTAGCTATGCGGGGCTAGCCATGGTGCTGTGTGCCTTCTACTTGATGCCTGCCAACACCTGTGCTGGTAGAGCATCTGTCACCTCCAGAGCATGACTGTGCTCATTCTTTTTCTTTAGGTGGTGCTGGCCATCCTGGAGCAGTGTGATGGCCAGGCCGAGGCAGGACTTGGACTTATGGTGCTGGTAGCACCATTACACTGTCTCATGCTGTCCTGGTGGTGCTGAGGGTTGGGCACTGGATGCCATACCTTGTATCACGCCAGTGACCCAGGTTCAGGATTGAGCCTGGGCTGTCGGGGGTCGGCAGGGGAGGACTGGGATCGAACATCCACAGACTGTTTTCCCAGTCCTGGGGTGGGCTGGGGAATTTCACTGTGCTGTAGCAGCCCTCTGGGGATGCTCAGGGGCACTACTAGTGTCAGTGACTCTAGATGGGGAGCACGGCACATGTTGGTATGTTGCTCCTGGACATCATTGCACGTCCGTGCTACTGGGGACAATAGAAGGAAAATGGCTGGGCATGACCTTTCAGCTTGATGGCAGTGCTCTGAGCCACCTGGAGGACTTTGGTGGAGTCCTGTTGAGGAGGGTCTGGGGCTGTCCTGGCTGGTAGAGGCAGAGGGGGTGCTCTCCAGCAAGATGGCATGATGGCCGTCCCTGATCCTCCTGGGTGCAGTTTGAGCTACCCAGCTCTCCAGGTGGGTGGAGCTGGTTGCTGGATGCCCCAAGCCGGAGTGTGTGCTGCAGCAGGTGAAAAATATGATATGTTAAAAAAACAGTACACTGTCTCATTGCAGGTCCATTCATGGACCAGGATAAAGCCATTCACATTTAGCTTGGACTTTCCCTTCCTGGATGGTACCACCTCACAGATTGTCCATGTTGTTGGGGTTGCAGTTGAGCACCCTGGCCCTTCCATGTTGTCCACACTGTCCTCCATTGTGCCAGAGGACTGTGCAACATGACCGGCTTTGGTTCCAGCTCAGGCATGCAGGTGTGATTGCACTTCATTTGCACATCACACTCCATGGGCCACATCTGTGGCAGTTGCTACTTGTCTGTGGGTGGTTTGTACCAGTACTGTAGTGTCACTGTCTGCCCACAGTCCCAGTGCTTCAAGGCTGTGCTGTGCACCATGGTCACATTCAAGTTCTGTGTCCACAGTGTCCTGTGCCCCTATCAGCTACTGTGCTGCAGTGGGGCTATTCTCCATGGTACACTTCCCTGCTGTCCAGCATGCAGGGATGCAGGGGTCCCTGTGTGTTGTGCACTCTGCCTACAGGTCAGTGTCCACCTACCTAAGCTGGCCTTTGCACCCCCCAGCATTGGCATCTGTAGTTCCCATGCATGCCTTCATGAGTCTATGTCTGTCCGCTGCCCCCATGCATCATTTTCTGATGCCTACCTGTTCTCTATGTTCTCTTCAGCTGTAGTTCCCTGACCTGAGACTTCTCTGGTAAATGATCTATTGTAGCCCTCATTGTGCACTCTCCTATGAGGCTTGCATTTTCTGCCCCTCTGCCAGTTTGTTTGTCAGAGTTTCAGTTCACCTGCTTTGTTTACTAACCACTCTCCCTGCATCTGAAATAGGCCCTACCCACCCAACCACTCTCCCTGCAGCTGAACCACCCTTTTGGCCCCTGGAGAAACCTTCCCCAAGGAAAGCACTGTCCATGGACCATTTCACAGTTACAAGGAGGGAGGAAGAGACCCCCATCTGAGTAGGAAGCTACTGCTGGTGGGGGACTTAATTAGGGGGATAGACTTGCGAGCAGGGAGGGGTAAAGGAGAGGGAGGTGAAATACCTGAGAGGTACTTTGGCTTGGAGGGATGAGAGCAGATACAGTGGATCATTAGGCAGCAGGAGATGAGAGGGAGCTAGATTTCATTGTCCACCTGGGGACAAATGACCTAGCAAGGGACGGGGTAGGGGTAGTGCAGGGAAATTTCAGGAATGGGGGAGGGTCCTCAAGCATGCATGGTGGCTTTTGCCAAAAGGTTGCCTATATACATCTTGGGAGAAGACAGGACTCTCCACATGGCTTTCAACAGTTGGTTAAAGGCATGGTGCAGGGTGGGGCTCAGTACTAGGGTGGGCCTCTTCAGTGTCTTCATAAGTGAAATTGCAGAAGAACTGAATGGGAAGGTAAGTCTTTTTGCAGATGCCACCAAAACCTGTTATAGGGTTGACACTCAGGAGGGTGTGGAGAAAGGGTTCACCCATGCTGGTGTGACAGCCATGTTGCTGATGCCGATTACGTACAGGCCACATTACAGCACCAGGCAAAATGTATCCTGGGAGTTACACCACCAAAGAGCCCTCCTGGGAAACAGTCTCCATTGGGCCCCTTCCCCTATTTATCCCACAGGTCCAGGTTCTTAATTTACCTGTTCTCCAGTCCTACCCCATCCTACAATCACCCCGCAGATGTACAGTAGATTGTTACTATCCCTGATGTTCAGTGGTTCCCATTTATTTATTTATTCATTCATTTACTGAGTAGGTGCACTGGTCGAGAACCATTTTCAGGCATGACCTGGGCCATTGAGATGGCACGGAATAAGCAAAGTACAAAGGAGGCTGGGACAAGGCATACAATAGACAGTAATAAAAATATACAGGATATTTATATGAAGATATATATAAACTTGCAGCGCAATGGATAAATAACATTTATGACAATAACAGGCACAGTAGTAGGCAAGTTGTAATACAAATTAGGCATGATCTGAGATGAGTAAAGGAAAAAGTGCATCATGGCAGTGTAGGTATGGACCAAGAAGGAAAAGGAGGGAAGGGAAGTAGAGGCATGATAATAAGTTGGGAGGGCAGGAGCAAGTAGTGGAGGACAGAAAGTGAGATCAGAGGAGAGAGTGGAAGAGTCCTGGAGAGTCAGTGGTGCTAAGTGGAAGTGGGCAGGTTGTTCCAAAGGAAAGGGGCTGCAGATGAGAATGCACATTTACCCATACGCTGGAGACTAGGGGGCACTCAAGCATGGGGCCAGCAGTGAGGCAGAGCTCTAGAACAAACACTTTTGGCCAAAGAAGGTGGGATTGCAGAGAGGTAGCTCAGTTTTGGATGGCCTTATTGACTGTGCTGGCCAGGAGATAGGTCTGTTGGGCTGATGGGGGGAAGCCATCCCAGGGTCTGATAGAGTGAGCAGTGGTGTGTTGAGTGAAAGTCCTTGCCCTCTGTATATCCAAAGTCCCCACCATGACCCAGTTAGTACTTACAGCAAATATTACCTCCTAGTCCCCAGCCTTACTATATATTTGGCACCCTTCCACATCTGGCACAGACCAATCCTCTCAGCTCCTTGATCAGGCACAAAATGGATGATAGTTCACAATCATGTGCTAACTGTACACAGCTGTTTATACAATAGGCACATGAGAGCAAAACTGGCGTTCTATCCTCAGTTGGTCACAGAGGTTAGCAGAGTGTCTGTGCCAATTGCCACTGTGGGGAGAGTGTGTAAACATATGGTGGGGGCCATGAATGGTCCGAGCAGTGGGACTGGGTGGGCAGGTAGTTATTGGCAGTTTTCAATGTATGGAATGGACAGCAGCACCACTGAACACCAAGGGAAGTGTGATATTACTGATGGTGGGAGCTCAAAGGGGCAGTGGTAGGAGGCAGAGGTGATACTACCTGGTTTAGGGAGGCAACATCTTTTAGAGCCATTTACCAACTGGTCAGAGACTCACTAATTATGTTATTCAAGATATAATTTTGTGATCCTACCCTGTTTTGGGGGTGCAAAGTGTTGTTTGAGAGTCACTTACCCATTTAGCGATCGCAAATGCTCTTTGAATGTTCTGGTCTATGTGAACAATAACAGTCCATTACCAGTAAGATAAAGACAAGTGAACAAATACAAATATAGAATTGAGAGCTGTTCTCCATGAGGTCGCTCCTGTAAAAAAGCTTTCAGCTTAGTGTGCTATACCTGGTTAAACACCTAAATAAATAAATTAAAAAAATAAATAATTTATCTTAACAATGCGTTAGAGTACAGAGTATGATGAGATTAATACTGGTACCATTGTGCTACCACATGAGTCTAGGGTTGCTGTGAGAGGTACCAAATACTGAAATGTGAAAATAACGCAGTACCATTGTGCTACCAGTGTACCAGTATTTGTGGGAGCCGACAAAAATCTAAAAATGTTGTGATTCCATTGTATTACCAGTGTATGTGTGTGAGAGAAAATGGTAAAAAATGCCATAGGGATACCATTCTGCCAGTGCACTACCAATGCACAGAGGAAAATCTATATATCACATACCACTGTGATACCAGAGTACCACTGGTAGTACTATTGTGGATTTTTCAGCTGGCACAGTATTGCCATTGCTATACCACTATAATGCCATTGTGACAAATTCAGTAAGGTAGCCAGATTGCTGAGACAATGCAGTGCTAAAGTGTGATAAAATTATAAAGTGTTGCCAGTACTACTGCAGTGTGCAGCAAAAATTTGTGAAGGAAGTACAGTGCTAAAGAAGTGTGCATGAAAATCTAAGAATTATTTGCAGTGCTCTTACAGTCTGCATCAAAAAATAAGAAAGATTGAGCAGTACTACTGCAGTGTGCAGCAAAAATTAGTGAAGGAAATACAGTGCTCTTACAGTGTGCATCAAAACATAAGAAAGATTGAGCAGTGGTACGACAGTGTAGCAGAAAGTCAGTGCAGTGTATTAACAGTGCACTGATAAAAAGCAGTGCTTTGTCAGTCTGGACTGAAATAACACTGAAATAAGACTGAAGATGGAAGTGTACACTCCAGTTCCCTCTGGGTAGCCATGTTAAACTTGTCGATAAAGCACTCAAGCAGCATTCACATCAGCAACAGAGTAGACCCCCTCCCAGTCCAGCTGGCGGAGGTAGGATTTTAGTGAGGCAAGATGTCCAGTTTTTATAATTCAGGAGGTTATTGTTTTGGGGGGGGGTTCAGGGTCTTGTTTGTCCAGGAGCACAAGACTGGCGAGTGGCCACTGATAGAGTTGGCTAGCACAGTGGTTCTAGTTATTCTTTGTGGCCAGTTGGTTAGTACCCAGTCTATGAGAGTACTTGAACTGGTGCATTAGTTTACACGAGTGGGGGATTGAATGAGTTGGATCATGTCTATGGCTGCTATTGCATCCTGGTAAGGTGCAGCATCTGGGGATAACAAATTTATATTAAAGTCCCCTAACATTATGATTTCAGATTGATGGCGATTACTAGATAAATAATCAAGTGCTAGTTTGAAACCAGCCTCTTGATCTTTAGGGGGTAGGTACACTGATATTATAGTTAAACACTTTCCCTGGGATCCAAGTTGAACCTGGATGGAGAGAATTTGTGATCTTCCACCCTGGGGCAGGATGGGGAGTGCCCTGCACTGAACTGAGTCATTAACATAAATGACTCATCCTCCCCCTTGTGTTCCTCACCTGTCCACCCTGAAAGCTGTGTAGCCCTCAAGATGGGTAGCAGAGTCAGAGGTTCTAGGAGTGAGCCAGGTCTCCACAACTGAGATGACATCTGGTTTATGTTGAGCCAGCCATACCTGGAGAGCATCAAATGTTGCTAGAAGTCTGCATATTTTAAGAGATGCAATAGTTATTGCACCAGCCTTGTAGTCTGTTGGTGGTACTGAGGCACTACTACTAGGTCCATGGTTTGAGTGAACGCTCCCTGAGAGTTGAAGGAGTAGCCAGGCAATTCTAAGAGCTTATAACATAGAAACATAGAAACATAGAATTTGACAGCAGATAAGGACCGCTTGGTCCACCCAGTCTGCCCATTTCCCTGCCTACTGGATAAGCTGCAGATCCTAGTTAACCAGCAGCCTACTTCTTCTTACCTCCACCCCCTAGAATTGCCTTATGACTGCCCCATGCATGCTTGAATTCCACCACTGTTTTTGACTCCATGACCTCCTCCGAAAGGCCGTTCCATGCATCCACAACCCTCTCTGAGAAAAAATACTTCCTTAAATTTCCTCTGAGCAACCCCCCTCTATCTTCAAATTGTGCCCCCTTGTTCTTGCACACCTCTTTTTGAAAGATGCTACCCTCTTGGACTTTGTTGATTCCCTTGAGGTACTTGAAAGTTTCTATCATGTCCCCCCTCCTCCTTTCCTCGAGGCTATACATATCAATCCTAAGTCTCTCTTCATATGTCTTCTGGTGCAGACCCTGCACCATTTTAGATGCCCTCCTCTGGACAGCTTCCATCCTGTCTATGTCTTTGCGAAGACTGGGTCTCCAGAACTGCAGCAGTACTCCAGATGAGGGTCTGACCAGCTGTCTGTACAGAAGGATAATAACTTCCTGTTTTCTACGGTGATGCCTCTCCCTATGCATCCCAGTATCTCCCCAGCCCTCCTTGCTGCCCTCACATTGCTTGCCCACATTTAGGTCATCTGATATGACTACCCCAGGTCCCTTTCCATTTTTGTTGTTGTTAGTATCTCACCCCCATTGTACTCTCTTCCCTGGGTTTTTGTTTCCCAGGTGCATTACCTTGCACTTCTTAGCATTGAATCTAAGCTGCCATACATTTGACCATTCCTCTAACCTTGCCAAGTCCCTTTTCATCCTTTCCACCCCACCTTGTGCATCAACTCTGTTGCAGATCTTTGTGTCATCTGCAAAGAGACATACTTTTCTTTCCAGTCCCTCTGCAATGTCGCTTATAAAGACATTGAAGAGGACCGGTCCTAATACTGAACCCTGCGGTACCCCACTAGTAACCCCCCCCTTTCTTCAGAGTGGACTCCATTTACTATTACTCTCTGTGGCATATTCTCCAGCCAATTTTTTACCCAGGCTGTCATCTTGGGACCCACTCTCAGGCTAGCTAACTTGTATATTAATATTTTGTGTGGGCCTGTGTCAAATGCCTTGCTAAAGTCTAGGTAGGCCATGTCCACAGCCCCTTCCTGATCTGCTACTTTGGTCACCCAGTCAAAGAAATCTATCAGATTTGTCTGGCATGACCTTCCTGCTGTGAATCCATGCTGCCTTGGGTCCTGTGCCCCTCTGGCCTCTAGATACTCGACAATTCTTTCCTTCAGAAGTGATTCCATCATTTTCCCTACCACTGAGGTTAAACTAACAGGTCTGTAGTTTCCTGCTTCTGCCTTGCTCCCACTTTTGTGAGAGGGAATCATATCTGCCCTCCTCAGTCCTCGGGTACCACCCCATCCTCCCATGATTTGTTAAACAGGGTAGTCAGTGGTGTCACTAATTCTACCCTTAGTTCTTTTAGAATTCTGGGATGAATCCCATCAGGCCCCATTGCTTTGTCCACCTTCAGTTTTAAGAGTTCTTTCAGAACCCTTTCTTCTGTAAATGGGCTGGTATCAACTTCTGTATCCAGAGTGTTTCTACTGTTTGTTTTAGGTACCTCCCCCTCTTCTTTTGTAAATACTGAGCAAAAATATTTGTTTAGTATCTCTGCCTTTTCACAGTCTCCCTCTGCCCACCCTCCTCCCCTTTATTAAGCCTCACTATCCCTCCCTTGGTCTTCCTTCGCTCCCTGATGTACCTATAAAAGGTTTTATCCACCTTCTTAACTGAGTTGGCTATCTTTTCCTCGGTTTGGGCCTTTGCTGTTCTGACTGCCTTCCCAGCTTCCTTTTGCTTTAACTGATACAGTTCTCTGTCCTGCTCCTTCTGTGATTCCTTGTACTTCCTGAAAGCTTTCTTTTTCTCTTGAACCTTCACTGCCACTTCCTTTGAGAACCATAGTGGTTTCTTACATCGTTTAGTTTTGTTTATTTGCTTCACACAAAGGCTTGTTACCTCTGTGATGGCAGTTTTTATTATTCCCCATTGTTCTTCCACCCCTCCTTCCTGCCCATTTGCTAGTGCATTCCTTAGACACTCACCCATTTTGGCAAAGTCAGCCCTCCTAAAGTCCAGTACCTTTGCCTTTGTATGGTTTGACTCTATTGCTGTGTTTATTGTGAACCATACTGTTCGATGGTCGTTATTTCCCAGATGGCTACCCACTTCTACATCTGTGATCCTCTCTTCATCTCCATTTGAGGGAACCAGGTCTAAGATTGCTCCATCTCGAGTGGGCTCCAATACTAGTTGTCTAAGGCATGCCCCCTGTAGGGCATCTAGAATAACCCCACTCTTCGAAGTGGCTGCTGCAACTGCACTCCAGCTAACATCTGGCATATTCAGATCACCCATCAGCAATATCTCCCCTTTTTCTGTCATACTAAGTATACTTTCTATCATTTCCTTGTCCATTTCCTCCCCCTGAGAAGGGGGTCTGTATACAACCCCTGTGTGGATTGTGGTGCCATTGCCGGTCTCCAAATTTACCCACAGTGCTTCTTCTCCTCCCTGTTTTCCCTTTTGTTCTGTTGCTTTGATTCCTTCCCTTATGTAAAAACTACTCCTCCTCCTCTTTACCCTCTCTGTCCCTCCTGTAGATAGTGTGATCCTGGTATGTTTACGTCCCAGTCATGGTTTTGTCGAACCATGTTTCTGTGACTGCCACGATATCAGATGTTCCTCCTCCATCAAGGCCACTAATTCAGGAAGCTTGTTACTCAGACTACGGGCATTGATACTCATTGCTTTCCATTTTTTGATGGCTTTACCTTCTGTTGCAGCATCCCCTACTGACCTTTCTACCTCGGTCTTTTTCTTATTTAGTACCCTGTTTTGTAGGGAGAGCCTGGGATTTTCCTGCTGCTTATCAGTGCCTCCCCCCTTGACTAGTTTAAAAGCTTGCCAATGAAGCATTTAAACTGATTGCTCAAAAGACTTGTTCCTTCCTGGACAGATGCAGACCATCCTGCCAGTATAGGCTGGTGTCCCTCCAGGTGGAATCCCAGTCCCCAATGAAGCCAAACCCTTGTGCTCCACACCATTTTTTCAACCATTCATTAAACTGCATGGTGCAAAGTACCCTTGCCTCACTCATGCCATTGACAGGCAGCACCTCTGAGAAGGATACTGTGTGTGCTACTTGTCTTAGGCCCCTCCCCAGTTCTACAAAGTCCTTCTGCACTGCTCTAATTTCATATTGAGCCAAGTCATTTGTCCCTAGGTGGACAATGATGTCCAGCTCAGACTCCCGTGCAGCTGTTCTCGTGATCCTGAGGATGCGCTTCCTGTCCCTCCAAGCCATGGCACCAGGCAGGCACCTTACTTCAGTTTTCCCTGCTCTCCCCAGTTCTATCCCCCTAATAATTGAGTCCCCCACCAGGAGCTGCTTCCTTTCCTTGTGGTGTCCTCTGCCTCCTTCCTGTGGGCCTCCCTTGTGACAGGTGTCCTCAGCCTCCTTAACTCCTCTGTGGGTGCATCCGTGGTGGAGCTGTGCTCCCCCAGAATGGTGTATGGATTATGGAGTGGAACAACTGACTGGGTGTGCCTCTGTTCCACCATCCTCACCCTCCCTGAGCCCACTGTGGTCCAACTGCTGTGCTTTCTTTGCAACCTCTGAGGTAGTGGTGGTGGCTCTGATGTTCTCTGGATGGGGGAGGTTCCCTTCCTACCATCCAGTCTGGCCTGGGGGAAGGTTCCCTTACTGCTGTCCAGTGTGGCCTGAAGACAGGCAAATTCCTCCCTCAGGGCAGAAAGTTGTCTGCAAATAGGGCAGCATCTCAGCCTCCAGAAAGACTCCCGGAAGACTGCTGCCCCACAGCCATTACATTGCACTACTCCCCACATGATTATGTACTTTTTTTTTTGTGTGTGTGTTTGTGTACGTGATTGGTAACTTTAAATGTTTCATTAGATAAGACTTGCTGTGGGAGTTGGCTATTTTATTCTTTACTTTTGTGGTGACTATCAGCATATTTAGCTGAGCCGGCAGGATAGCGGACATATGTTTAACTGCGTCCCCTACTCTTGTGGGATGGCAGAGAGGTGGCATAGTGGGATTGCCAGAGGTGGTCTCAGAGCACCTTGTAGTTGGGGCCGGAAGTTGGATTACATTCCACATTATTTTGGAGAAGGATAAGTCAAGTGTATGATTCTACTCATTGTTTAGGAAGGCTTTGTTTGGTTGTTTGCCTTGGACACTTTCAAGGGCAGTGGTGCAGGAGATTGGTGGGCAGTGGAAGTTGATCAGAGCAGATAATACTACCCTTGCAGAGAGGGTAAGGGGGGGTCTGCTTAGAGAATGTTGGGCAGTAGAAGGTATGAAAGGTTGGAAATGTACAAGGATTACTGCCTTTTGAGGGAATTAACTGCATGGCAGACACCGTTGGGTTTATTTCCAGTTCTATAGGCGTATTCGGGCAGGATGAGT
The DNA here is from genome assembly GCA_016271365.2 of Neoceratodus forsteri. Taxonomy (NCBI): domain Eukaryota; kingdom Metazoa; phylum Chordata; order Ceratodontiformes; family Ceratodontidae; genus Neoceratodus; species Neoceratodus forsteri. The sequence continues at coordinate 162,822,958 of CM028132.1, read as the reverse complement.
CTTTCCTGGGGACCAAAATTGGCTCCACTGTCAGAAGGAGGATGTAGCCAATGAGAAGAAGGGGGGCTGCAGAACCCATCTTTTAGATTTATCACAATAGCTAATGAAACAGTACTATCTAGAGCTATAAAACCACAGCCAGGGAAAAAGAGAGCAGGGCTTTAAGGAGAATGTGTCTTTTCGTGAAGATGCCTTTAAGAGAGGGCAGGATCAACAAAGGGGGTGGGGAAACAGAAAGCTTTAAGCTCAGAGCACTAGTACTGGGAGCCAATGGGGCAAGATGGGGTGGGGAGGGAGGAGCTTAAGTGTATTGAAGGGTGGCCTGGGAGGGGGATGAGGGGTGGGTGAATAATTTGGCAGCTGGAGCAGCAGCCAGCAAGGCTGAGGCTGTGTATAGGCCATACCTGATGTTTGATTCAAGGGGGTTGGTGGCAGCAGGCTCCTTGGCACTGAGAGAGGCACAGAGTGGTGTCCAGGCATGCAGGAGGCAAACCACGAGTGCAGTAGGTAGTCCATTGGGCTACAAGGATGCCTGTTGGAAAAGGGACAGAACAGGGATTTATAGCCCTCCAAAGGGGTGGGAATGAAACTAAGATTAGCACAGAGACAAAAGAGCTGCAATTTACTAAAAAAGGGACAAATAATGGGTCAAGAAGCAGACAGATAGGCACCAGCTCTGTAACTGAGAGTTGTAAAACAGTGTGTGGGGGGCAACTAAGGGATAAATTAAAATGGTAGCTGCACTGGATTAAAATACGACAATTCAGTATGCTATGCAGACTTTCAGCTAAGAAATCTTAAACTCTGAATCCTGACTCTAAATTCTGTACATTAATACACATTGCTGTGTCTATACAGCAACCGAGGTGACAGGTTAAATACAATACAAAAAAAAAGACTGCAGGTAGAAGCACAGGGAAAATTTAGTAGAGGGGAAGCTGTAAAGCACAGCTTGGTGCACTGAAACTGAAGACTGCACTTGCAGGGGTACAGGAACCCTGTAAGTGCAGGGTTGTAGCTGTAGGAGGGAGAGAAAAACAAATGTATTTCTTTACTAGTTCCAGAGTCTTTGAACAGAGGCAGCACAAATTAATTCACTGGCTTAATATCTAAGAGCTAAGTCCAGTACCAGGAGAGGAAAAAGTCAGTCCATTGGGCAGACAGTCAGAATGCTCCTACTCAGAAGCAGCCAATGAGAACTTTTCCAGGGAAAGGTGCTGGTTTTTGAATAATTTGGCAGCTGGAGCAGCAGCCAGTGATGCTGGGCCTGTGTATAGGCCCTAGCCTACCTCTTGATTCCAGAGGGTTGTTGACAGCAGGCTCCTTGGCACTGAGACAGGCACAGAGTGGTGTCCAGGCATGCAGGAGGTGAACCGCGGGAGTGGTAGGTAGCCAGTTAAGGAACGCAAGCAAACATACACGTCCAACAAAAAAGATAAATGCAAACTCACACTTCAGGGAGGTGCATCGAAGTGGGGAGCTACCCTATGTAGATGTTTGTGGGATAACAACAACACAGGCACAGAGGTTTCAGCTTTAGAACACACTTTGAGTTCAGTGTGAAATTTTATTTTCCAAAAGAAATTTAAAGCTGTTTAACGTGAGCAGTTTTTAAAATCAAAATAAACAAAATAAAGAAGTTTCTATAAATCAAACACAAGCTGTTTAGCTTTAGCACAACACCAACACCTTGTTGTGCTGCCACAGAGTGGAATACCACACTATCAAAATTCAGTGTTTTCCACTATCATCTGTGCTCTCTACCTGGTGCAGTACTGTCCCTACTGCTACCTGAGAATCATCTGCCTGTCTTGGGTTTCAGAAAGGAATATATCCTGGCTTTCAATGATATCACAAGATCAGCTGATCCACCCCTATTCTATTAACTTAAAAATCTCTATTCTAATACATTATTTTGGGGGATCGGCCTAACCACAATATACATACATCCATAATTAAAGCCAGTAGGGACAGTATATCTCATACAGTTCTCAGAAGCATGATATAAAGCCATATATGCTTCAAATGAGCTTTTGGGTGTCATGGCTATACCCTGTGGACAGTATTATGGACTGTCTATGACCTCTGTTTGGTCTTGAAATGAGCCTCTGTTTGGCCCCATTTTCCACTAAGGTGCAGCACAACAACAGGAAATTTAGGTAGGACAGAAACCATTTGTATAATTAATAAATGCTTTGTTCAAACTGCAGAGCTACTCTGCAGGTTTTGTATTATTATACTAACTTATTATAGTACAACAAGTGCAACAGTTAAAGAAAATGCACTTTAGCAGCCAATGGCTGTTTTACTTTCATTTGGGCCCATTTTATATTTTCAGTCTCATTTCCCCGATTCAACTGGGGAAACACTTTTTTGTAAAAACAAATGCTGCACTTTAAATCCTAGGTAAAGTAAAGCACCACAAGCAAAGTGGAGAGCTCTTTCTGGCTCTTACAAAGTCCTTGTCCCCTGTCAGAGGCTTTTCTCTGGACTACAAGTCGGGACAGTAGCGCTACAGCACAGCGCCTCCACTTGCTTCCCCTCATACAATCGTATGCCATACAGTGCACTTGTATTGCTGCAAGGTGCGTAAAGGAGTGAGCATTACTTCTCTTGATGGCATTTCAATATTTTGCAACCAGCCCTGCTCTAAATACCTCTTAACTTTCTTTTAACTCATGCACACTCACTGACATAAATACCATGCCACTAGATGTGAGGTGCATGTGAGCAAGAAGTCGCAGTCAGAGGGTTTGCTTAAAACAAATGCAGCCCTCTTTGAGGTGGACCACTTTGCTCCTTAAACCAACCACCAAAATAACCCCTTTCGTTTAATCATTCACTAACATGCTACCATGTTTAGCGATGTAGGGGCACCATGTGGGAAATACCTAACTTGGATAGAGGTATTTGTTTAAAGTCCCCACTGCACAAAACCCAATGTCAAGGCCAGAAACACAGATAGAATTAGCAGGAAAGCATAGGTATAGGAAATTACATTGGGAGGCCACCCCCTCATAATTGTAGTGGTGAAAAAGGGTATGAGAGACCCTAGCAAAGCAAAAGGGAGCTACTGCAGTAGACTTTTAAGTAAAGGTAGAGAAGGAAAGCAAAAAGAAACAGTCCTGACAAGGGTTGTACATTTTGGGGGGGGGGAGGAGACAACTCTACTACATACCCCCCATGGACAAGCGAAAAGCAGTCCGATCTGATTTTCAAGACAACCTACCCACAAATAAGCTGGGCAAGATGGAGCTTCCACCCACCCACTCTTGGAAGGTCCACCCCAGGGTCCCTAAATACTGATATGAGAACAATATACACAAGAACAGTAAACAGTATGTCCATTTGTTCTCTCAATCAAAACATTAACCCTGGCGAGTCTATAAACAATCTGCATTATACTATATACAGGTACCCTTACCTAGTTGTGTTATGGGGCACCATGTCGAGACAAAAAGTCAGCATTGACATGAGTTGTACCTGCCCTATGTTTCACCGTGAACTGATATGGTTGTAGGGCCAGGTACCATCGCATTTTGTGATTATTTTGGCCTTTTATCCAAGATATAAAATACAGGGGGTTATGGTCTGTAACTAAGGTGAAAGGGGCACCCCACAGATAGAAGCACAAGGCTTGCCTTCTAGTACCCATTGAGCGACCAAACACTCTTGCTCCACCGTAGAGTACTGTTGTTCTCAATCATGAAGTTTTCGAGATACGTACACTATGGGGTGCTCTTCTCCATCAATTGCTTGGCTCAGTACTGCTCCAATCCCTATCCCTGAGGCATCTGTGTGAACCTCAAAGGGATTTTCAAAATTGGAGCTCTTCAAGACTGGGGATGAGCATAGCACTGCTTTTATTTGCTAGAAAGCCTGTTCACAGGCTGGGGTTCATATTACCTTATTTCCACATCTTTTCTTTGTAAGGTCTGTCAACGGGGCAGCAAGGGTAGCAAAGTTAGATATAAACCTATGATAGTAGCTAGCCAACCCCCAAAAAGACCAGACATGTTTCTTGGTAAGGGGTACCAGACAATTTGCCACAGCTTCTACCTTACCAACTTCAGGCTTAAGTAACCCATTCCCCAACAGAAATCCCAAATACGGTGTCTCTTGCTGTGCCAGAGCACACTTGGAGGGGTTGATTGTTAACTCTGTACATTCAATAGATGTCAGTACTGCTCTTAAATGGGTCAAATGGGTCTGCCATGATGCACTGAACATGACAACATCATCTAGGTATGCTGCACAAAAATTACGATGAGGTGCCAGTATCCTATCCATAAATCATTGGAATGTTGCAGGTGCACCATGGAGACCAAATGGCATAGTTTTAAATTGAAATAGACCCACAGGAGTTGAAAATACAGTTTTTCTCTTGGCAGTTGACTCTAAAGGAATTTGCCAATATCCTTTAGTCAGATTCAGAGTGGAGATATATGTGGCATTTCCCATATTTTCCAATGTGTCGTCCACTCTGGGCATGGGATGGGCTTCAAATTTGGAAACCTGGTTTAACCCTCAGAAGTCCAAACATAAATGGATCCTGCCCTCCTTTCTGGGAACCACTACAATAGGTGAGTCCCAGCTGCTTTCAGAGGGTTCTATAATGCCTAATGTCTGTAATTTTTGGATTTCCTCCTGAACTTTAGCATCCTCTCAGGTAATCTATAAGGCTTTTTCCTAATGGGGCAGCTTCTGTATGAATACGGTGTTCCACCCCTTGGGCATGTCCAGGTACACTTGTGAAAAAATGGTTAAACTCACCAATGAGGGAATTCAATGGCTGTTTTTGGTCATACGTGAGTTCAGGGTTGATTTTAACATCCCCTGGTCCTTGTTCCTTCTCTAACCAGCCATAGGCCAGGCCCAATTCACTTTCCTTTAGTTCTGGGAGAACGAAGAAACTTTTGACTGATTCTGATTTAACATGCCATTTTTTAAGTAGATTTGCATGATAAATCTTTTTTTTCATTCTCCTGTCAGGTGTTTCTATTAAGTATGTCACAGGGCCCATTTGCTGTACTGCTCTATATGGTCCTTATCATTTCATCAATAGCTTATTATTACACGTCAGTAATAACAACACCTGATCTCCTTCTGTAAATACATTTGTTTTGGAGACATTCTGATCATATCCCTCCTTCTGTGTTCTTTGGGCCTGCACTCCTGCCTCATGGGTCCTTTTTATATAACTTACTAGACATTTCTGGAGGTCTCTCATATATGATGCTATCCAGGGAATTTCAAGTCTTTTCCCTCTTCCCAGCATTCTTTGACCATGTCAAGAGGGCCTCGGGGATTCCTCCCATACAGTAATGAGAAGGGGGAATAGCCTGTCGAGGCCTGAGAAACCTCACTATAGGCAAACAAGAGGAATAGCAAACATTTGTCCCAGTCCTTACCCTCATCCTGAATGAATTTCTTAAGCATTCTTTTGATTGTTTGTTTAAACCACTCCATGAGCCTATCTGTTTTGTGGTGATAGGGAGAGGTGCACACAGCCACTATTCCTAAAAGGCGGCACAGTTCCTTGAAGAGGGCAGCGTTAAAATTATTCCCTCGATCTGTCAAGATCTCCTTTGGGATCCCTACCTGGCTAAACATTTTCACCAATTCTTCAGCTATTTAGGACTGGTGACTGTGCGCATGGGAATGGCTTCAGGATGCTTAGCAGCATAATCGCAAGTTACTAAGATGAAGCAGTTTCTATAGGCATAAGGGGTACCACTTCCTTCCTTTCTTCTTATCTGGGCAATGAGCTGGCACTCCTGACATTCCTGACAATAATGACTTATGTCCTCATGGATGCTAGCTGGTAAAATCTTTGTAATATTCTGCTCAGGGTCCTGTCTCTTCCTGCATGCCCTGCTCAAGGTACATCATGTCCCAGGTACATAATATCCTGTCTAAAACACTTTGGGACCAGTAACTGTTCTGTTATTTCCTCTGTCCCTGGTTTCTTATAGAATCTATACAGTACATCATGCCAGAATCTGATCTCTGGAGCCCCGGGTATGCCTTTCTGACCAACCTGTTGGGAAAAAAAAAGGTTACGGTATCATCCTGTTGCTGTTTAACGCCAATTTTATTATCAATGAAAACAGGTTTAATGTCCTCAGATAAATCACATTGTCTCTTACGCCATTGCTGCTGTTGTTTCTTCTTACAATTCAAGGACTGTCTGCTTTTACCAGGGGCATCAATTACTTCTCCCTCAAAAGAGAATGGATCCCCCAACAACAGTTCCTTCTTATTCTGTGCACGGTTGGTCACTGCAGTTAATATATTTGTATCCAAGATTAAGGTTGCAAAATCAGGGAAATCATGACCCAAAACAATGGATATGGGCAATCGTGGTACCACCCCTGTGGTAACTTGTGTATCTTTCTCCTTAATGGTAATGTTAATGTCAGTGGTAGGATACTGGTGTTGGTCCCTGTGTACATACACAACATGCATCGGGGGTCCTTTCTTTCAGGATTTCACTACATCAGGTCATACCAGGGTATTCTTACTCACTGAGTCAATTAGGCCCAGGACAGTTTGGTTAGCAATAGTCACATTAGTCAGAAAGTAGCCATCATTCAACAATGTTAGACGTGATACATTTGATTTTTTTGTGGGGCGAAACCTGGCTATGCACCCCAATCCTTGACAATTTCAGCACACTATATTTGTGGGAAGGTTCTACCACTGGGCCCAGTTCTATTCTCAGATTTTCTATTTTGGAAGGTAAAGGTAGGCCTTACCGTTGATGCTGGGTTCTTATTGGCAGGCACATCAGGGGGTCATTGTCCTCCCTTTTTATACGGCTGGTGGGAAGCTTTGTAGTCCTCCGCCAATGTTATTGCCACCTCCGTCGATTCCAGGTTGTGCTCCTTAATCCACATTTGTACTACCTGGAGCATAATATGCAAAAACTGTTCGACTATAAAAGTCTCAGTTATGTCCATTCTGGATTTCCCCTCAGACTGCACCCATTTATTGCAAAGTTCTTTAAGTCTAGTATATGTCTCTCTGGGGGGATCAGCAGTGTTGCAGTGTTGTGCTTAAGGGCATGGAATCTCAGCCCGTATATCTCAGCAGTAATGTTGTAGCGTTTAAGGATTTCCTGTTTCACAAGATCATAATCCTCACTTAAACAAATGTCCATATTCCTGTAAGTTAACTGGGTCTTATCTGTCAAGTAGGGGGCTAGGCGTACCATTCATTGGTTAGAAGGCCATCCACGGGCTTTGGCCACCCTCTCGAATGTAGTTAAATAAGTTTCAATGTCATCCGAAGCAGTCATTTTAGTAATTTTAGCATCCTTTGGGTTATTATTGGACATCCCAGTACTACCAGTACCCTGGCCTACCCCCATTTGCTTAAACACCTGGATAGCATCTGCCCACCTGAGGTCCTGATGTCTTCATTCCCTCTCTTGTTCTTACAAATCCAGATCCCTCTGTCTCTCCATTTCCAGTTGACGAATGGTCAACCAATGGAGCAGGTCAGCCAAGCTTTCTAGTGGTTCATCTCAGGGTGCCTGATGTCCTTCGTTGGTCTCTGGCTCATCATCTTCTTCAAAGCTCTCATCCTTTTTTGTTCATCTCTGGGTCTCATTTGGCAAACCAGCATATAATCTGTCATGGCTTTCTGGGTACAGGTCACAGCTCCCAGTTTCTTCTGCTCACCTTCTTTGGCCATCTCTGTTCAAGTTGCTGTTGTGATATCTGGCCAGATACCCAGACTGGTCTCCCCTTGCTACCATGGACAACCAGTCTGATCCCACTTCTAACACCAAATGTTGACATTTGTGGGATAGCAACAACACAGACACAGAGGTTTCAGCTTTAGAACACACTTTGAGTTCAATGTGAAATTTTTATTTTCCAAAAGAAATTTCAAGCTGTTTAACGTGAGCAGTTTTTAAAATCAAAATAAACAAAATAAAGAAGTTTCTATAAATTAAACACAAGCTGTTTAACTTTAGCACAACACCAACACCTTGTGCTGCCACAGAGTGGAATACCACACTATCAAAATTCAGTGTTTTCCACTATCATCTGTGCTCTCTACCTGATGCAGTACTGTCCCTACTGCTACCTGAGACTCATCTGCCTGTCCTGGGTTTCAGAAAGGAATATATACTGGATATCAGTGATGTCACAAGACCAGCTGATCCACTCCTATTCTATTAATTTAAAAATCTTTATTCTAATACATTATTTTGGGGGATCGGCCAGATCACAATACACATACATTCATAATTAAAGCCTGTAGGGACAGTATATCTCAAAGGGTTCTCAGGAGCATGATATAAAGACATATATGCTCCAAATGAGCTTTTGGGTGTCATGGCTATGCCCCCTAGACAGTATTATGGACTGTCTATGACTTCTGTTTTGTCTTGAAATGAGCCTCTGTTTGGTTCCATTTTCCACTAAGGTGCAGCCCAACAACAGGAAATTTAGGTAGGACAGAAACCATTTGTATAATTAATAAATGCTTTGTTCAAACTGCAGAGCTAGTCTGCAGGTTTTGAATTATTATACTAACTTATTATAGTACAACAAGAGCAACAGTTAAAGAAATTGCACTTTAGCAGCCAACAGCTGTTTTACTTTCATTTGGGCCAGTTTTATATTTTCAGTCTCATTTCCCTCATTCAGCTGTAGAAAAACTTCTTGTAAAAACAAATGCTATAACAATATAAAAATCCCAGCTCCACTCACACGCGTGCCTTAAGTAAAATGGACAAATGAGGAGAAAAAACTAAGGCACTGCAAGCATCACAGTTGTACTTTTATTGAAATACAAAGGTGCAACAAAGTGCAACAAACCGTCACCCAGCAGCACAGAGAATAACCTCAACCCCTCAACTGGTTTCACACCACCGTGCATCGTCAGGTAGTGTGAAACCGGTTGAGAATATTCCCTATGCTGCTGGGCGACAGTTTGTTGCACTTTGCTGCACCTTTGTACTTCAATAAAAGTACAACTGTGATGCTTGCAGTGCCTTAGTTTTTTCTCCTGAAAAACAAATGCTGCATTTTAAATCCTAGGTAAAGTAAAGCACCACAAACAAAGTGAAGAGCTCTTTCTGGCTCTTACAAAGTCCTTGTCCCCTGTGTGAGGCTTTCCTCCAGACTATAAGGCAGAACAGTAGCACTACAGCACAGTGCCTCCACTTGCTTCCCCTCATACACTCGTAAGCAATACAGTGCACTTGTATTGCTGCAAGGTGCATGAAGGAGCAACGTTACTTCTCTTGAGGGCATTTTAATATTTTGCAACCAGCCCTGCTCTAAATACCTCTTAACTTTCTTTTAACTCATGCACACTCGCTGACATAAATACCATGCCACTAGATGTGAGATGCATGCGAGCAAGCGGTTGCAGTCAGAGGGTTTGCTTAAAACAAATGCAGCCCTCTTTGAGCTGGACCACTTTGCTCCTTAAACCAACCACCAAAATAACCCCTTTTGTTTAATCATTCACTAACATGCTACCATGTTTAGTGATGTAGGGGCACTATGTGGAAAATATCTAACTTGGATAGAGGTATTTGTTTAAAGTCCCCACCACATAAAGCCCAATGTCAAGGCCAGAAACACAGCTGGAATTTGCGGGGAAAGTGTAGATATAGGAAATTACACTGGGAAGCTACCCCCTCATAATTATAGTGGTGAAAAAGGGCATGAGAGACCCTAGCAAAGCAAAAGGGAGCTACTGCAGTAGACATTTAAGTAAAGGTTGAGAAGGAAAGCAGAAAGAAACAGTCCTGACAAGGGTTGTATGTTTTGGGGGGGTGGAAGAGACAACTCTACTATACCCCTCATGAACACATGACTGCTGAAACTCAATGCACTCCTGTGGGAAATACAAATTCACCTTGCCATTATAAGATGGTTGCCAGGTGGCTACCTGGTTAGTTCATAGAAGCACAGAAACATAGAAATTGTCAGCAGATATGGATCACTAGGCCCATCCAGTCTGCCCATAAGCCCTATACATATATGCATCCACTCACTCTAAGTGGTTAATGACTTTTCATCACTCCCTTCCCACCCAAGGTTTCCCTGTGCTTGTCCCAGGCATGTTTAAGCCCCTCCACTGTGCTTGCCCCTACCACCTCTTGTGGCAGACTATTCCAAGTGTTTACCACACTAACCGTGTAGAAAAACTTCCTCACGTTACCTCTTAATCTCCCACCTCCAATTTCATGTTCTGGTATCTTTTCTACATTGCAAAAGATCTCCCAACTGCACCTTGTTTATGTCCTTGAGGTACTTTTATCATGTCGCTCCTTTCTCTCCTCTCCTCCAGGTGAGTACATAGTGAGGTCTCTTAGCCACTCTACATATGTTTTGTGGTGCAAATCGTACACCATCTTAGTCGCCCTTCTCTGGACAGCCTTCACCATGTTTATGTCCTTATGCATGTGTGGTCTCCAGTACTGCACACAGTGCTCCAGGTGAGACCTTACCAGTGTTTTATACAATGGTATCACCGCTTCCTGCCTCCTACTAGTATTATCTCTGCCTATGCTCCCCAGCATGCCACTGCTCCTCCCTGCAGCCTTTGCACATTGTTTTGATACCTTCAGGTTGTTACACGAGGTCCCTGCACCCTAATTGGGACCCTCAGAGGTACACCGTAGACAGCTAGCACTTAAGTACATGTTATACTAACATATAGGGCTAAGGGCATCTACCGTACAAGAGTGGATGTCAGGATATGAATGCATATTGTTGTAATACACTTTGCTTGCTAATACATATATTCTGCTATGTATTTTTCTGTGTATTTTTTACTTGTAAGATGCCAAGACACCTGTGTCCTAGGAGTAATTATAATATGTAAGAGGGCATTGCCACCTTTTGGTGATTTGTACCACTACACTGAGTTATGTAAGACTCTGTATAAGAACTTTTTTGTTCTCAAACTGATGACTTTACAGAATTGTATAATGTTATCTTGGACCATGGAGCCGCCTCTAATTTAGCCAATAGGGCTCATCTCTGTAACTAGAAATGTTTCTACCTTTCGGTAACCATAATAATTATCATAGGTATATAATGTAATGCACAAGCCTTATACCTCAGAGACCTGAGAGACCCCAAGAGACACAGAGAAACCTCGAGGTGTAGGGAACGCTTAGCATTGGCTCCTGGTTCGTATTGGTAAGAACTGCTTAGGGCAACTGTGATTTATCCCTTTTGTAGTAATAAACTTGTTTATTACTCTAATGCAACATGTCTGTGAATACTTGCATTCCTAATATCGTCAAGAATCTGAAAGTGAGGTTCAGACCTCCTAACAAATTGGCGACCATGTGCAGGTGATATTTGGTGTTTGTAAGTTTTCACTTGTTGCTTAAACGTTTTCCCTTTCCCACAGGGACAGTGAGTGTAGACTCCCATATCACCTCTCCCATTTTAAAACCAGTTTGGAGTAACTTGCAAAGTCTGGCTGTCTTTTTGGGTGCAGTCGATGCCGTCTCGACCCACTCCACAGCAGTTTTGAATTGCAAGCCTGCAACTTATACAGTAGCCTGGCTGTGTATAAAGTGCTCGCACTGTGGACTGATACGCAGCATGGTGCCCTTTTCACAGTTTGAATTTTTGTTCCCTCCCACACAATGGCCACCATATCAAATATCTGCACAGAACTTAGACTCGATGTCTCGAACTTCCTTGCCTCCCATGGAGGATGGGCTGACTTCACGTGGGACGCAAGTCAATCCAAAAACCCTATACTGGGGATCTTAACCCAGTACACGGGGATGAGACAATCAGTCAATAAGCGTCAAGCTAAAGGGTTGATAGTCGCGGCTCTCTACGCTGCTCTGGAAGCCTCCGAAGCGAGGTTTTGAATCCTTGATCTGCAGATTTCATCTCTTAAGCAACAGATGGGTTTGCAGGAAACAGAATGTATAAGACTGCAGCAGAACTTGGAGTCTGAACTCCAAACTCTGCGGGATGAAAAGGATTCACTATTGAATCATTCAGCTCAAGCTGGAGAACAGGAACTGTGTATGTTGAAGCAGGAGTGTGAAAGTTTGAGACAGGATAAGAGTCAAGCAGTGCAAATGAATGATTTGCTGAGTGCTGTGACTGCTCAGTAGAGTGATGAAACGGGTGAGCTTCAGGACGAGATAAACCAGGTATGTAATGACTTAGGAGTGTCTATCAGGGACAATCGTGAATTGAGCGCCGCATACAGAGTGTGTGATGAGGTTGATATGGATGTTGCAAGTGTGAGTCACAATGAATGTAGAACTAAGATGGTGAAACTGTGCCATCAGCGAGAGGGTTCTGGCTGGACATGTTAAGGCAATGGGAGGTGCAGCCCCTGCCTTTCATACGTCATCAGAAGGGGAGTTGTCTGACGATGACATTTCACAATACAATACCCAGTCACACCCCTACTATGGCTCAGAGTCCCCACCCAGCCATCCACAACATGGTGGGTCCCCACCCCCAACTCCCCACGTCATATGTCGTTGACGTCGTGACAGTCATCATGGGAGACGCCAACATGGTGGCCCCCCATGGTGGAGGGGAGCAGGCCCAAGCCTGGTCCCGATGGCATCTTCGGTAGCCGTTATTAATGTGGGAGACAGGCAGGAGATAGAAACTATGATCGAAACTGCGATAGGCAATGTACCTCTTCCTGAGAGGAGTAAATGGGCTATTAAAACCCAGATTAGGCAGCTTCTGCAAGAGGCTGGCACTCAGGAAGGTATTGTCCACACCACAGCCAAGGCTGCAGCTCAGGCTGCCCTGGATAGAGCTCGAGACAATCTACCTCTGCCTGATCAACCCAGTAATCCTCTACAAATGGCCTACTCTGTTCAGCAAATTGCTGACAGCATAGGTCGGATGAATCCGTCTGACAACCTCAGCTGTCACTTGGAAAAGGTACGTTCTAAATGCGAGATGCTTAGCCTCGCTGCTTAATATCAGGTCCAAATACTACGCCAGACCATTGATCCTGGTTTGTGGGCCAAACTCCCCGATGCTGTCCACCAGGATGGGAACGCTACCTTTGACGAGGTTGCAGCTGAGCTCATCTCTGCTCACAGCCCAGGTGTAGTAGGAGTGATGCTTGCATATCCTGTGAAGCAGAATGCATAGGAAAGTCCAGCGACTTACCATCAGAGACTCTGGATGGCCTACCGAGCAGGAAAGCACTTGGCACAAGAAGCTGCGGATGTAGATCTTATTGAATATAAGACCTTGTTCCATAGGAACATGATTCCAGCAGTAAGAGAAAAGGTAGAGCCAACCACCTACTCCAATATGGATAGGTTTGCCGACATCCTTCAGAAAATCGAGAGTGTGTATCAACTCTATATCCGTGATCTGGGCTCCGGTTCCAAAAATGTAGACGCAGTGGAGTCCACTCCAGAAGCCACGATGCACTACACAGTGGAAGGGCAGGCCCAATGCCAACAGGCCCAATATTAGCAAGCCCCTCCAGTTGATAATCAACACCCCCAACAGCCTATCAACAACAACCACGACAGCAGTAACAATGGGGTGGGAACCGGAATTGGCATAAGAACAGAAAGCATGAGGGTAGAAGTAAACCACAACAGCAAAGAACAGGCCCTTCATATAGGGAGATAGCTGAAGAGAACTGGAAATTCTGAGAGCTCCTGGGACAAGTAGCTCTGTGATGGATGCAGTTCCCGCACAGGCCCTTGCGGCAGTACAACCGGCAACCCAGGCACTAACCGGTCATGGGGACACCGGCAGTACTGGCCCTCAGGCCCATTCAGGCCTGAACCCAGAGTTCCTCCCTATATAGCATCAGTGCAACATGGTGAAGTGATTCACATGAGCCAGGCCCAACCTCTACATGCTTCTAGCAGTACAGATTGACAATTACAGACCCCCAGTCTGGATTGTAAACAAGCTAGTCTTGGATACAAACAGAAGGCCCTGCACCGAGACCAAGGTCGGGGGCTGCCTACTAGTAGTTTTGTTAGATACAGGTGCAGCTGTATCTGTGCTACATGATGAACACCCGGACACATCCCCTTGGTCCACTGGACGGAGGACCAGCATGTCAGGAGTTGATGGTAAAAGGCTACCTGCATACCATTCTGGACCCCTACCGGTAGAGCTAGGCCACCTAAAGGCCTCACACACTTTCCAACTAATGGTACTGCATGATCAACCTAATATCATAAGGACTGACTTCCTTGCACCACACAGCTGTGTGGTAGACCTAGCTAACATGCTACTGATACAGATTCAGGGTCAATATCATACCATTTTGATTCCTGATTCACACATTGTGGCAATGATATCTGCCAATGACAAAGAGTATGACACCATAGATTTGTTCAAGAATCATGAAGTTTTCCCAAAACTCCCTCTCTATTTTGCAGTGACATTTGGAAGCATTTGCAATCAACAAGCATGATTGTGGTAGGATGCACACTGTCATCAAAGTGCCAGGCCCAGCACATGAGAGGCAAAGGCAATATTCTTTCCCAACTGAGGCCTTGCCTTCCCTCAGAGAAACAATCAAGTCACTCCTCAAGCAAGGAGTAATCAGAACTTGTGTTTCCACCGCCAACTCCCCAGTGTGGCCCGTGAAGAAACCCACAGGCACCAGGAGACTTACTATTGACTACAGGAAACCCGAATCAGGTCACCCCCAGTTGTTCTCTAACTGTGGCACCAGTACCAGATGTGCTACGACTTCTGACCCCTGATTTGAAATGGACACCTCCAATGGTTTTTGGTCATTGTCCTTGGCCCTTAAGAGTCAATATAAGTTAGTCTTCACCTTTGATAGAAGACAGTACATGTGGACTTACTTGCCACAAGGATTCCATAACAGTCCATCCCTGTTCCATCTCCACATGATGGATGCCCTTGAGAGTTTCTCTACTCCCCAATGTCTCTTGCAATATGTGGACAACCTGCTGCTGGCAACAGCCACACAGGAACAACATTTGGATCTCTTGGATGAACTATTGACTCTCGTTCAGAGAGCAGGCCTGAAATGTAACCCAGCAAAAGCACAATTATGTCAGAAAGAAGTACTCTTTCTGGGTCTAAAAATTACTGACCAAGGTCAAAGCCCTACCTGGAGGAAGGTACAGGGATTGCAAGACTTGCCATTACCCACCAGTGTGGCAACTCTTCGAAGGTTTCTAGGTGTGGTGAATTATTTGAGAGATTTTATTTGTGATTTTGCTCAGAAAGCTTCTCCTCTGTATGAGTTACTCAAAAAGGATGTACCATGGACTTGGGGCCCTATACACACCCAGACTGTGATGTCATTGAGGCAGGCCTTGGCCTCCGCCCCAGCTCTGGTCAACCCCAATCCAGCACTACCATTCCATCTGGAATGTGCCTCCTCTGACATTGCCATGTCAGCAGTGCTGGTTCAGAAGGTGCATGGCACCTTGAGACCCATTGCATATGCCTCACAGCTCTTGACCCCAGAGGAACAAAAGTACGGCCTTTGTGAAAGGAACCTTTGGGCCACCTACTGGGCTGTCAAGCACTTCCTGTATATCATTGGGTACTCACCACTGATCATCAACACCAACCACACCCCAACTACCTTTCTGCTCTCAGATAGAGTGAAGGATGGATCAGTCTCTAACACCAGACTGACACACTGGTCACTTCTTCTCCAGGACAGAGACATACACGTACAGCCGACTAAAGTTCCATCTATGTTAGCTCATAGCCTCCTTTTCCAGGGAGAACCCCATGACTGTACACTACAGTCACCTGATCTTCCAGATCCAGGTCCTTTCCTCCCTGCCATGCCACAAATACTGGACGACACTTCTTTGTGCCATGTCTTTTACTGATGGTTCAGCATCCTACTATCAAGGAGAACAAATTGCAGGGATGGGCAATCTAGTGATCTACCCTTATGGGAACACTGTCAAAATATCTAAGCGCTGTAGTGTAACATTATCACAATATGCAGAGATGGAAGCGGTGGCCTGTGCCCTCGAGTTCATCCAGCATGGAACCAAGGATACCATCATTTTTATAGACTCTAACTGGGTTTGTTGTTCTCTTACAGAATTTCTTCCCTTCTGGCAGAAGAATTCCTTCCTCTCCTCTGATGGCAGCCCAGTGAAATACAAGGAATTGGTAATATACATACATTCACTGGCACAAAAATTTGCACACAAACTCTATGTACACAAAGTCAAAGCTCACTCTCTCCATGACCCCTACCATTCCTTCAATGACACAGCAGACACCCTTGCTAAGGAAGGGGCCAGAAGGGGGGATGTCTGTATGATGGACCATCCAGAGGCCAATGCAGCTGTACACATTGCAGCACTCAGGAAGAAATCTGAACCTTTTTCCCCCTTGAACCTCTCCGCAGCCCAGCATTTTGACACTGAACCTAAAGAGGTGTTCAGATTCCTTGACAAAGGTACTGAAGAGAAACTTCCCACACATAACCCCCAGCGGAGGCATGAAGGTAAGTTATGCTTGTCACTAGATGACAAGCTCATCTGGTTCCAACCAGATGACTCCACCACCAAGTTGTGGGTGGTCCCCAGACACCTAAGATCTGAATTCTTGTAACAAGTGCATGACACCCCCACTGGTGGACACCAGGGAGCAGAAAATACCCTCCAACAACTCAAGACCACTGCCTGGTGGCCTGGTATCAACAAAAATGTCAAACAATACATAGACAACTGTCTCGTTTGTGCGCAAAACAACCCCATCCCTACCAAACGAAATGCCAAACTCTTACCACAATGACATTCGGGCCCTTGGCATGCCATACAGATTGATTTCATTGGTCCTCTGACCAACACCAGCAGAAATAACAAGTATGCACTTGTGGTAACTGATCTCTTCTCTAAGTGGGTAGAAGCTTTCCCCACTAAGACATGCACTGTGAAAACTACTGCCAAAATCCTGGTGGAACAGATTTTCTCCAGGTGGGGTCTACCCCTCAAAGTAGACTCTGACAAAGGAACCAGTTTTACGGTAAGTTGATGAAAGAATCCCTTGAACTCTTTGGAGTTCAGCAGAAGTTCCACATACCCTACCACCCTCAATCCTCAAGTCAAGTAGAGAGAGCCAACAGACAGATTAAGCAAATGCTTTCCAAATTCATTGAGGACAATCCCAAAACTTGGGATTCCCTATTGCCGTTACTTCTGATGGCAATTAGGGGTATACCCTCAGCCACCACCCAGCTTACACCCTTTGAGGAGATGACTGGCAGACAGATAAGATTACCTGAACACCTGTTGTTTGACCTGCACACCCCCACTGCAGACTGTGTGTCTGTGGACCAATATGTGGAAAAACTCAGAAAAGACCTCATACACACACACTTGTATGCTGCCAACTGCATGGGCAAGGCCCAGCAACAATCCAAAATACAGTTTGACAAACACACACAAGAAGTGGATTGGCAAGTTGGAGATCAAGTAATGGTACTTCAATTTGCACATCCCACCCACTCCTTCTCCAACACGTGGGAAGGACCATACCCCATTGTCAACAAGCTCAGTCCGGCAGACTATCAAGTTAGACTCCTACATAACAACAAGTTGACTGACAAATGGTTACATGCAAACCAGTTAAAACTGTATAAAGGAGCTTAAATTACTTTTCCTCGCCCCATTGAGCGGAATAGTACTAGCATACTAATCTTTGATCTTCCTTTTCAGATACACTGACAAGATGGCTATCTTGTTCCATTATCTCCTCCTCTCAGGAGTTATCCCCTGCATCCGAGGCACGGTACTGGACCTCCTATGACATCTCGATCCTCCAGCACCTCCTCCAGAGGTAGTATCCATCAATATACCAGATAGTATGATCACTGTCCAGGAAGGTTCCGATGCTTACCTCACTGCCTCGGTTGTTGGTCCTGATAAATCTACCCTTCAAATTGAGTGGCAAACCACATCACAAGGACAAATTCTCCCTGTGGCCAAACTCTCCAAAGGAACTTTCCAAGACTGGCCCAATGCTAAATTATCCTCAAATGGTTAGCTGTCCTTGTTGCAAACTGTATTAAGACATTCTGGTTTGTACAACATAACTGCCTTAATTGATCCTTCATACTGTAATTCTTTGTCCAGAGATTCTGCTCGAAAATTTTGTGCTATACACCACATGGCTTCTGCAGCCATGTACCTCTCTGTGTTACCACCAACTGATAAACAGCTTTTGGAATGTCCAAAGCATGCCCCTGGTCCCCATAGTGGTCTAACAGCCTCTGCCCTCCCAGGTTCTTTGATTAATAACTTACAGTTTATGCATATACCTGTTTTGTTTAATCTAACTTACTGGAATATGAAAGAATTTGGTATGTGTCACAATACTAACACATCAGCATTTTATAGAACATTATTGCTTGATAGTTTAGCTGCCTTTCAGATACGTACGCAAGACCCTATTGCCGGGGTCCAATCTACTGAACATAGAGGCAACTTCAGGAGGAAGCCCTCTCCTGATGATCTAACTCGCATGACAGTTCTGATGTTACAGGTGCAACAGGTACTGTCACAGGCCTTTTTGGTATGGCTATGTCTATCTGGAATAAAGTAGACATTGCTGCTATCAAAGCTCATTCTGCCAAATTCTCCACTGGTTTGGTCAACAACATACTACCCCCATTATTGCATGGTGTGGATGGCCTTAGTCAGGAAGAAAGATACCTATATACAACATGCACGACATTGCTAAGGCATTCACTGATTCAAAAGATAAGATTAACACACTCAAACAACAGAATAAAGAAGCAGATAAACAATACATTGCTAGAGAAATACTCTGCTCTGCCTATGGCTCCTACATTATCAATACCATCAACAACCTCTTCCGTGATCTAGAACCTGGAAGAATACCTGACATTATACATGACAGATGCATCTCCAAATGGTATTGTCCATGATGAAAAACCACTAGCTGTGTTTCCATGTCTATGCAACAGACTTTAACTATACCTTTTTCTACAGCTAGGAATTTGGGGTTTGTGACCAGACACCCTAATGCCCGTCTTTGTTTCACTGCTAAGAAGTGTTCCAAAACAGATACCGTGTTTGTTTCCTTTACTGTCTCTTTACCACATTTTGATCCCTCTACAGCTTTGTTCGACAAGCTTGCACTGGTACATTCCATTGGGCATTTGGATGAAGACATCTACAGAGAACGCCTGGATCTACCGCCTCTGCTGGGTTACCATCCTTTCCTGGATGCCTGGGTGGCTCCACACATGGACTGCTGTGCGAAAAAGCAATATATTTACTTGTGCAGATGTGATGTGTTTGATGTTATTCAACCTGTTTGTGGTTACTCTCCAGACAGCATTGATTGGACTTTCACCATGGATGATGACATCACTGCAAATGGCACTGACTCCTTTGACTCGACTCTGGCTCCAGATAAGCTCTACCAATCCTATCGTGAGGCAGTTCATCGCCTGTCAACACGGATTTTGAAGATGACCTACACCTGCCCTGTCCAGTTGCAAAAGTGGAGACTCCCTACTGTGCGCTCACAGTATAACTCCGATGGCGAGTATTGCGTGGTCACCAACTACAAGTCTTATACCTATGGATCTGTTACATGTGCTATTGATTACCCCAATTTCTGTTTTGTCCCCCACCAGAAGACTGTCATTGGACATACTGTTATAACCTCCATCCCCCTCCTTGATGCAGACATTATTGATGGTAACCCAGATTATCTGTTTACACTGTCAGAATATTTGCCATACTTTACTGTACACATAGACCCACTCACACCTACATTAAAATCACTTTTAGACAGGAAAGACACACACATCATCCACATCAGCAATAATATCACCAAAGCCAATGAAGCTGTTCTCGCCCTGATTAATGATGGTGATATGAATAATGCATTAACTAACACCTGGTTACAGATTACTTTAAAGGTTTTGTAATTATACAAGCATTTTTAATCTTCATTTTGACTCTGACCTCCTAACAAGGTCATAAGATATGATAACTCCTAGGTCCCTCTCCTCTTTGGTGATGTCAGCACCTCCCCCAACCTGTAGGTCTCCCCAGGGTTCCCCCTACCCAGGTGCATTATCTTACACTTTTTCACATTGAACCTCAGTTGCCACACCTCTGACCATCTTTCAAGCTTCTCCAGGGCCCTCTTCATTATCTGCACCCCTTCTCGAGTATCCACCCTGTTGCAGACCTTGGTGTCATCTGCAAATAGGCAGACCTTTCCTTCCAGCCCCTCTACAATGTCACTAATGAAGACGTTGAACAGGACTGGTCCCAGTACTGATCCTTGCGGCACTCCGCTGGTCACCTTTCTCTCCCCAGATTGGATCCCATTTACCACTACCCTCTGCTTTCTGTCAACCAGTTTCTAACCCACTGTATCACCTTATGCCTCATGCCTAGACTACACATCTTGTTAACCAGCATTCTGTGTGGAACAATATTGAAGGCTTTGCTGAAATCCAGGTAGGCAATGTCTATGGCCCCTCCCTGATTCACCTCCCTAGTCACCCAATCAAAAAAAATCTATCAGATTTATTTGACAAACCTTCCTGATGTGAATCCATGCTGCCTCAGATCCTGGGCACCAATGGAGTCCAGGTGTGCCACTATCATTTCTTTTAGCAGTGTCTCCATGATCTTCCCCACCACTGAGGTGAGGATGACTGGCCTGTAGCTCCCTCTTTCCTTCCTACTGTCATTTTGTGCTGTGGGACTGCATGTGCGCTCCTCCAGTTCTCTGGAACCACACCTATGTTGAGTGAATCTGTGAACAAGGTGGCCAGAGGTGCTGTTAGTTCCCTCTGCAGCTCCCTTAATATCCTCGGGTGTCTATCATCTGGTCCCTTGGCTTTTTCCACCTTTAGGTTTGTGAGTTCCTCCAGAATGCTCACCACTGTGAATGGACTCATGTCCATTTTTCTCCTTCCCCCCAGTTGCCTCTGCTTTCGAACTGTGGTCCTTGACCCTCTCCCTCCTCAGTGAATACTGAACAGAAGTATGTGTTCAGTATTTCTGCCTAGTCTAGATCCCCCTTCTTACATTCTCCCTCCTCCCCTTTAAGCCTCATAATTCCTCCCCTGGTTTTTCTTCTATTGCTGAGGTACCTATATAATTTCTTGTCCCCCTTTTTCACGGACTGTGCCAAACCCTCCTAGGTCTGTGCCTTGGCTTTTCTAACAGCCTTCCCTGACTCTCTGAGACATTCAAGGTGTGCCTCCCTGTCTTCCTCCCTTTGGGTCCCCTTATACTTCCTGAAACTTGCTCTTTTAGCCCTTACTTTGTCTCCCACCTCTTTAGAAAACCATAGTGTTTTCTTTCTTCTTTTCCCTTTGGTCACTATCCTAATGAATTGGTTAGTTACCTTCAGAATGGCTACTTTTAGTTGCCCCCACTGTTCTTCCACCCCCTCCATTACTTCTACCTCTACCTTCTCCAGGACTGCTTTTAAACATCTACCCATTTCATTGAAATCCACCCTCCTAAAATCTAATACTTTTGCCCTTGTGTAGCTTAATTGAGTCCCTGTCTCCATGTCAAACCACCCATGTGGTGGTCGCTGGATCCCAGCTACCCATCCACCTGGATTCTTTTGACTCTGTTCCCACTGGTCCATACCAGGTGTAGAATCGATTTGTCCCTGGATGGCTCATGCATCAGCTGTCTGAGTCCAGCTCCCTGCAGGGATTCCAGGATGGCTGAGCTTCTGGCTGAAGCAGCTGCCTGGGTGGTCCAATCCACATCCAGCATATTGAAATCTCCTATCAACAGGATTTCACCTTTACCTGCCATGTCGTGAATTTCCTCCACTAGTAGCATGTCCACTTCCTCCCTCTATGCCAGAGGTCTGTTGATCACCCTTGTACTTATTGTTGTGACATTGTCTGATTCAAGGGTGACCCACATTGCCTCAGCCTCCCCCTACCTTCCCTGTACTTCTGTAGCTTTATGCCTTTTCTGATGTACAGGGCCACCCCCCTCCCTTTTCACCTTCCCTGTCCCTTCTGAACAGTGTATAGCCTGGTACATTGATGTCCCAGCTGTGAGTAGCAGAATACCATGTCTCTGTTATTGCTGCTATGTCAAGGTCTGCATCCATCATCAAGGCTTCCAGGTCTGGAACCTCATTTCCCAGACTGTGGGCATTTGTGAACATGACCTTCCATGTTTTACTCCCTGCCTTCCCTCTGTTCCTGTTTTCTCTACTTTGCCTCTTCCCCCACCCCGGTATTCCCACTCATGTGCTCGTGACCCCCTCTTTAT
This sequence comes from Neoceratodus forsteri, assembly GCA_016271365.2. Taxonomy (NCBI): domain Eukaryota; kingdom Metazoa; phylum Chordata; order Ceratodontiformes; family Ceratodontidae; genus Neoceratodus; species Neoceratodus forsteri. Next base: position 162,800,688 of record CM028132.1, on the reverse strand, counting down.
CCCCCCTTATAAAAGTTTTCCCTGCCTGCCTCTCACTCCTCACTTGCGTTGTTCCTGTTGTCAGTTTGTACTTTTGCATGTTTTTGTGTGTGTGTGGGGGGGTGTTCCTAAACCACCTGTCTCTCCTGGCTGTCCCCCCCTTGGCCAGTTTAAAGGCTCTCTGCTGAAGCATTCCAACTTCTCCCTAAGGACTGAGTTCGCTAATCCAAAATGACACCAGTCCTAATGATGACCGCAAAGAACATTCATAAACCTAATTCTGCACTATAAAATTCCTTTTGTTACTAATGTACAAGTAAAAAAGTAGGAGCAAGTTGAGAGTCAGTCCAGTCACCGTCCACACTTGCCCAGGTGCTTCGGGTTCAAACAACCCTCCCACAGAGGGCATGGGCAAAGACCAATGATATCACCTTTAAATTTAAGCCTCCAATACATATTCATGACAGTTCTATTCAAAAGCTTCAATCAACTGTGTTCACAAATTGTATAATGTGATGAGTGCAAAAATTACAAAAAATGACATTCAAAACATTTCAAAGCATTTTCAAGCAGTATGTAAATACATTCACACATGGAATGAAGACAGGCTACTATCTGAACACCACATCAAAATCAATGCCCATAGGTTACCTCTGCTGCTTAGATTTATTATACTTTTATCTACACCTGCTCCCCCACTCCAGCTTTTTTCTTGTGTTTTATCTGTACATGTATGCTTGCTGAGGTGTAGGAGCTTTACTCTTGAGGTTTGAGTAGCATCCCACACCTTGAGTGTGTGTAAAATTCTCATTATACACACTTACAGTACTCATGCATTATTCTATATGTTATTTGTTACAAGGTAATAATTCTTCATCCACATATTTTATACAGTGTAAAATTTGAAACAAATAAATTACTGGTTCTTAGTCATAGCACAGCACCCCCACAGCTAGTAATATCTAAATGACTGCAGCCCCCCAGTGCAAACATCAAGCATGAGAATGCTCCAGTGTATACAACTTTTATTCAGTTCATATCTTTCATATAAACACCAAAAATTGTCTTCAGGTTTCTAAAAATGTCACAGTGTTTCAGTATGAACCAGGCACACCTTTTGCAGTGACTCTCAATAAAGTGTGTTTGTTAGTATGAGGGGAAACTGTAGTAATATTGCCCTGGCCAATCTAAGGGCTCTTCAGTATATAGTGAAAGTAAGCAATAGTGCATGACAGGGTGCAAGTAGGGATCCAATAAATGGCATACAAGTTGAATCCTGTTACAATCCTTCCAGGTGGTGCTGTAAATTACTATCTACACATCTTAATAATATGCATAAAATGAAACTATCATAGATAATTTAAAAAGTAAGAATTTAAAAGAAAAGATTTGCTGAGAAAGCAAGGATATGGGTTTAGTGTAAAAATGCCCAGAGAGAAGGTAGACTTCACCACAGGCAAGGAGGGCTGAGTCACCTACATAGAAACATAGAAACATAGACTTTGATGGCAGATAAGGACCACTTGGCCCACCCAGTCTGCCCAGTTCCCTACCTACTGAATAAGCTGCAGATTCCAGTTAACTAACAGCCTACTTCCTGCCACCCCCCACTACAATTGCCTTGTGTCTGTCCCATGCATGTTTGAATTCCCCCACTGTTTTAGACCCAACAACCTCCCCAGGAAGGCAGTTCCACGCATCCACCACTCTCTCCGTGAAAAAAATTTTTCCTCACATTACACCTGAGCCGTCCCACCTCCATCTTCAGATTATGCCCCCTTGTTCTTACACATCTCTTTTTCTGAAAGATGCTACCCTCATGGACTTTGTTGAGTCCCTTGAGGTACGTGAATGTTTCTATCATGTCCCCCCATCCCTCCTTTCATCAATGGTATACATATTACGCTCTCTTTTTCTCTCTTCATATGATTTCTGATGAAGACCCTGCACCATTTTAGTTGCCCTCCTCTGGACTGCTTCCATCCTGTCTATGTCCTTGCATAGGTGAGGTCTCCAAAACTGCACACAGTACTCCAGATGGGGTCTCACCAACTGTCTGTACAGAGGGATAACCACTTCCCTTTTTCTACTTGTGATGCCCCTTCCTATGCATCCCAGTATCCCCATGACTCTCCTTACTGACTTCTTACATTGCTTACCAACCTTTAGATCATCTGCTATGACTACCCCCAAGTCCCGTTCCATTTTTGTTGTTGTTAGTACCTCCCCTGCCATTGTGTACTCTTCTCCTGGGTTTTTGTTTCTCAGGTGCATTACTTTGCACTTCTTTGCATTGAATCTAAGTTGTCGTATGTCTGACCATTCCTCCAACCTTTCCAAGTCCCTTCTCATCGTTTCTACCCCCCCTTGTGTATCAACTCTGTTACAGATCTTTGTATCATCTGCAAAGAGGCATACCTTTCCCTCCAGACCCTCTGCAATATCACCTATAAAGATGTTAAAGAGGACTGGACCTAGTACTGAGCCCTAAGGTACTCCACTAGTGACCCCCCTTTCTTCAGAATGTGTTCCACTCACTATTACCTTCTGTGTCCTTTTGTGCAGCCAGTTTTCTATGCAGGCTACCACCCTGGGACCCACTCCCAGGCTAGCTAACTTGATTATTAATCTTTTGTGCGGGACTGTGTCAAATGCCTTCTAAAGTCTAGGTAGGCCATATCCACAGCCCCTCCCTGGTCTATTACTTTGGTCACCCAGTCAAAGAAATCTATTAGATTCATCTGACATGACCTTCCTGCTGTAAATCCATGCTACTTTGGGTCCTGTGCCCCGCTAGCCTCTAGGTACTCAACAATCCTTTCTTTCAGAATTGAGTCCATCATTTTCCCTACCACTAAGGTCAAACTTACAAGTCTATAGTTTCCTGCTTCTGCCTTGCTCCCACTTTTGTGAAGGGGAATCACATCTGCCCTCCTCCAGTCCTCAGGTACCACCCCATCCTCCCATGATTTGTTAAAAAGTGTAGTCAGTGGTGTCACTAGGTCCCCCCTTAGTTCTTTTAGGATTCTGGGGTGAATCCCATCAGGCCCCATTGCTTTGTCCACCTTGAATTTTAGGGGTTCTTTTAGGACTCTTCCTTCTGTAAGTGGACTGGTGTCAACCCCCCCACCCAGAGTGCTTCTATTGTCTGGTTTAGGTAACTCCTCCTCATCTTCTTTTGTGAATACTGAGCAAAAGTATTCATTCAGTATCTCTGTCTTTTCACTGTCTCCCTCTGCCCACTTCCCCTCTCCCTTATTAATCTTCACTATTCCTCCCTTAACCTTTCTATGCTCCCTAATGTACCTTTAAAGGTTTTATCCCCTTCCTAACTGAATTGGCTATTTTTCCTTGGTTTGGGCTTTTGCTATTCTGACTGCCTTCCCACTTCTTTCTGCTTTAATTGATACAGTTCCTGTTGTGTTCCTTCTGTGATGCCTTATACTTTTTGAATGCAGCCTTTTTCTCCTTAACTTTCCCTGCCACCTCTTTTGAGAACCATAGTGGTTTTTTACTCCACTTTGTTTTCTTTATCTGTTTCACACAAAGGGTTGTTGCCTCTAGGATAGTAGTTTTGCTTTTGCTCCATTGTTCTTCCACCCCTCCTTTTTGGCCATTTGCTAGTGTATTCCTCAGGCATTCACCCATTTTGCCAAAGTCAGCCCTTCTAAAGTCCAGTATGCTTGTTTTTGTATGGCTTGTCTCTATGGTTGTGCTTATTAGGAAGCACGCTGTGCAGTAGTCGCTTGTTCCCAGATGTCTACTGACTTCTACATTTATGATACTCTCTCCTTCTGAGAGTACCAGGTCTAGTTTTGCTCCCTCCCAAGTGGGTTCCAACACTAGCTGTCTAAGGCCTGCCCCCTTCAGGGCATCAAGAATGATCCTGCTCTTGGATGTGGCTGCAGTACATGTCATCCAGTTAACATCTAGCATATTCAGGTCCCCCATCAACAGTATCTCCCCTTTTTCAGCCATTTTGAAAATGTCCTCTATCATTTTCTTGTCCATTTCCTCCCCTTGAGATGGGGGTCTGTATACAACCCCTGTGTGGATTGTGATACCATTCCCTGTCTCCAAGGTGACCCAGAGTGCCTCTTGTCCTCCCCTTTACCTTTTTAGTTCTGTAGCTTTGACCCCTTCCCTTATGTATAGAGCTACTCCACCTCCTCTTTTCCCCTCCCTGTCCCTTCTGTAGACTGTGTACCCCAGTATGTTGACATCCCAGTCATGGTTCCTCATGTACCATGTTTCTGTGACTGCCACAATATCCAATTGTTCATCTTCCACCTACTTTTAATGTTTGCTTGCACGCATGTGCAAGAAACATAGTGCCGTCATCCGAGTTTTCGGAGTTGTGGCAGCCATCTTCCAATTCAGTCAGTGTGTTTGCAGGTGTGGACTCAGTTCTCCAATGAACGCCGCAGCTGTCTATGACAGCATTTGAAAATGCAGTGCCGTACAGTTGAAAGGGAGAGCTCTGCTTTAGTGAGCAGAGCTCCCCACTCCACATGCACGCATGCACATTGCGTGCTCATGCGCCCCCCCCACACACACTGTATGTCCGGTGAGGGTGCCCAATCCCCCGTCATCTCCAGACCCCCAAACAGTCTTCCAGCTGCTACGTTGGGAGCCCATCTCGGCGTGGCAAACATCCCACATCATCAGCCTTCCAGCTGCCATGTTGGGAGCCCACCCAGGTGTGGCAATAGATTGTATGGCCGACGGGGGTGACCAATCCCCATCGGCTCCACGGCCCCCCAAAACAGCCTTCCAGCTGCCATGCTGGGAGGCCACTCCAGCATGGCAAATGTCCTGCATTGTCCAAGACAAAAAAAACAACCTATAAACAAAAAAAGTTCCCTAAGGCGGTCTCCCTGCCCACCGCACCCACCCTTTACACTCTGCCTCTCCACACCTCCACAGCACCCCATACTTACCTCCAGAGCTCATCGCGATGATCTTTGGCGGACCTGGAACACATCTGCGCTCTTCAAAGCCGACCGCAAACTGAGGAAATGCCGGTAAGCTGCATAATGCAGTAAACAGGGTTTTTTCAACTTTAATGCATATTTCGGGCATTTTTTGGAATTTTGGCACCAAATTTTCAACATTGGGTTTTTGGGACCCCTCCTCATGAATTCGTGAACTGTCATGGCATTAATCAGGCCCGAAGGGTGATTTCGCAGTCACTGTGTGAAATCACCTTTTGGGACTGATTAATGAAATGACAGTGCCAGTGTTCATAAGGTGGGCTCTCAAAGCCTATGTTACAAATCTGGTGAAAATATTCTAAAATGACTGTTTTTTGATGAGCGTACATTTGTGTCCCTACGCACGCCATAAGTTCACAAATTTTTAATATTTGCACTCCAGATTTTCAACATTGCCATTTTACCACACCTCCTTATGAGCAGTATAGCTGTCATTTATCACATCTCACCCAAAATGTGTTTCCGCGCATGTAGCGCACAATGGCGCAGTCGTGTGGGAAATCAATGTATGGGACACATTAAGAAAATCACAGTGACACTGTTCATGAGCAGAGGTCTCAAAATGGCTATGTTGAAAATTTGGTGAAAAAATTTCTAAAAATGACTGTTTTACGAGTGTGCGTTGTGCAGTTCCTACGCACGCTCGTAAGTTCGCGTATTTTTAATATTTGCACTACAGATTTTCAACATTGCCATTTTACCACACCTCCCTATGAGCAGTACAGCTCTCATTTTTCACATGTTGCCCAAAATGTGTTTCACTGCATGTAGTGCACAAAGGCGCAGTCGGTGTGGCAATCAATGTTTGGGAAAGATTAAGAAAATCACAGTGACACTGTTCATGAGCAGAGGTCTTAAAATGGCTATGTTGAAAATTTGATGAAAAAAATTCCCAAAAATGACTGTTTTAGGGCCATGTTGCACAGTTCCTATATGCCTGCATAAGTTTGCAAATTTTAATATTTGCATGCCAGATTTTCAACATTGCCATTTTATTACACTTCCTTTATGATCAGTACAGCTGCGATTTTTCACATCTCGCCCAAAATGTGTTTACGCACATGTAGCGCACAATGGTGCAGTCGGTGTGTGAAAGCAATGTTTGGGACAGATTAAGAAAATCACAGTGACACTGTTCATGAGCAGAGGTCTTAAAATGGCTATGTTGAAAATTTGGTGACAAAAGTCCATAAAATGACTGTTACGAGTGAGCATTGCGCAGTTTCCATGCACCCTTGTAAGTTCATGAATTTGTAATATTTTCAGTCCAGATTTTCACCAGTGGCATTTTTCCACACTTCCTTATGAACAGTACAGCTCTCATTTTTCACAACATGGCTGAAATGTGTTTTCACACTTTCAGCGCTGAAATGTGTGTTTGCTGTGGGAAATCATTGTTCGGGACAGATAAAGAAAATCACAGTGACACTGTTCATGATCGGAGGTCCCAAAATGCCTGTGTTGACAATCTACTGTAAAAAAAAAAACCCAAACTAATTACATTATGGGTATGTGTTGCACAGTTTCTACACATGCTCGTGACTTCACCAGTTTTTTTAATATTTTCACTGCAGATTTTCAACATTGCCATTTTTTACACCTCCCCATGAACAGTACAGCTGTCATTTTTCACATCCTGTTCGGAATGTGTTTTTCACCTGTGGTGCTAAATGCTGTAGTCACTGTGCAAAAGCAACTTTCGGCTAACAAACTGATATTGCCACTGTTCATGAGGTGGGGGTCACAAAAAAACCATGTTGAAAATTTGGAGTGAAAATACCAACGAATGCCTGAGTTGTTAGGGTTTCCAACTATAACGCCCCACCCTGTAGAGAATGACAGGCATCAGGGGTGTGACTTGGGATTCCCACCTGTAATGCTCACACCATTTCACACCCTGCAGCCAGTGAGAGGCATCAAGGTGTGCCTTGGACTCTTCGGCCCGAAAGTTCACCCCATTCTCTTATACCGCACTCATCTCACTATATTTCCTGATGGAATGGGGTACGCATAAGGGCCAAAGATCCCAAGCCACACCGTGACACTTGTTGGTGTCTGCAGGGTAGGGTGTGGTGAAATGGCGTGGCCGTTATGCCTGACTACCCAAAGGCACACCCCAATGCCTGTCAGTCTCTGAAGGGTGGTGGTGGGGTTGGCTTCAGTTCAATACTTCACTGCCATTCCTATTATGCAGCTCTGTAACTCCTACACTACCCTCGCCAATGCCAGCAAGCAAACATTCGGCATTGACAAATGCTTGTTGCTTAAAGTTCTGTGATAGGTAAGCAATAACCCACTACAGGGTATGGGGTTATTGGGATTTAATCCACACCCTGGGTGCATTGTGAGGAATGGGGCCTCAGGCCAAATGTCCTCACAGTACCTAGGGTGTGAATTAAATCCAAATAACCCCATACCCTGGAGTGGGTTATTGCACTTATAACATGGATTATGTTAAAAAGGAAAAAGTACAAAGTGTACTGTATCCTGCCAACTTGGAAAGTAGTCCTCAGAAATCATGCGTATGTTATTTATTTTAGGAACATATAACTATCAGACATAGAGTCCTGACACGATTTCTCACAGTTGTATGTTAATAGAAAACATAACATATGCATGACTCAGTGCTTTTTGAAATTTCCCTTTCCAATTAACTACATGCTGTGCAGTGCAGTGAGGGACAGCATTTTGGGAAATAAGCAGAGGGACTGACTGCGCAACTTGTCTTTTCACATTTTTTTACCTCACTCTCTCACAGTACAAGGTGCTGGGAAAACAAGTGACAGCTTTGTGTTTTCAGGTTGTTTACCTCAATTTTTCACAGTACAATGGGCTGGGAAGACAAGTGACAACTTCACAGCTCTCTTTCTCTCCACAGCGCTGGACAAATGCCTGCGACTTGTCTTTTGAAGTTTTACTGCCTGCTTTGGTTTCCAATACAGAATGAACTATGAAAAAACTGAGACAACTGTCAGCTTTTCTTTCCAACAGACAACAAGCTACATAAAACCATCGACAAATCTCACATTACTGTCTCACTCAGTCTGTCTCCACTGTACCAACACAGTGGGAGAAAATGCTGTCCTTGATGTTACGAAATTATATCACACTATTAAATTCACAGACATGTAACCTATATATACATATGTATCTACGGGTTCGGGGAAGGATGAGGTTACCTGGCACAAGAGACCTAGGTTTGGCTACTCTGCACAGGGGCACCCAAGTAAATCCAACTACAGGAAGCAATAACTGTAATGTGCAGAACCAGAATTGGGATTTTTCAGTGTGGCTTTATTTATTAACTAACTGAACATAAACAAAGCACTGCATGGTCCCCCCAAAGGGCTACGTTACTGTATGTGCAGATTAGAGGTTAAACACAGTGGTCCATTTGAGGAATGAACACATTATTACAATTGTCTGGCTTTGGACCCACCAGGCACTCAGCCCAGACTTTGCATGCGCATTGGATACATAGCCCGACTGTCCCGGCTCCCCTGCCGGCCACTCGACTGATGGTCCACTTGAAGAATGAACCCAAACTTTACTTGGAAAGACATCCCATCAAACAAGGAGACTCCCAAACTGTGGCTGCCCACACCACTTGAAGTCTGCGACTCCTAGAGAGATTTGTTTTCATACTTCCAATCGAAACTCCCATCAAACAAGGAGACTCCCATCCAACAAGGAGTAATTTTCCCATCCTGTGGTCCCCCCCCCACTTAGAGTCTGCGACTTCTAGATAGATTTTCAAGTTGCGACCCACATCTGGGTACCCACCCCATCACTGGCCAAGTGCATGAGGCAAGTAGCAAAAACACAGAAGAAATCCGTAGAGGTGGACCTGGTTACTAAAGATGGAGGGGGTTTCCACCTCCAGCTCCCAAAGCCCATACCCGGCCATTTCTCTGGACACACAGAAAACTTTAGACTTTAAAATGTAGAATGAACGGTGGATGACCTGAAGCACCCCCTCTACAGCGAACTTTAAATCCATTTAAAACTTTAAACGCTTGACTGCTCTATTTGTTTGTCCTAGTTGACATAGTTCTCCCAAATAGCAGTCCCCAATACTTGAAATCCAACTGAAGAAAACAAGATGTTTGCCCCTTCCAATGGAGCCAAACACTCACCCATTCGTTGCAGGTGCCCCACAGGTGAAGTACTGTAACCTTTGCTGTTATACATGAACAGACTGAAATTAAATTAGGCAGCTTTCTTCCCAGGGTGGGAGAGGGGGATTGTCCCTGGAACCCACAGAGAACTTTCCTCCCCCCCAGAGGGAGGGGGGCACTGAGACCGGGGGAGCGGTCTCCACCACTTTAAAAAAGGTGAAATACAGGAACACTTCCTTTTTTTCTGAGTGAGAGATCACACTGCAGACTAATGCTTCCTTCTTGCTTAAGGACAAACAGAAGTATGACTTTGAATTTCCCAAAGTTCTAAACTTCACTCCCTGAGCTGGAGATTCCAAAGTGGCTCATGCAGCTGCGACAGTTCTATAATGATGTCATCTCTCAAGTCTCAGCTGTGACTGAGGACAGAGTGAGACAGTGTGAAACCCATTTAACTGGAGTTTTACAAGCTGCCTTCCCTGCCTACCACTAGGTCTTACTGGGATTCTAGTAACCCGGGTAACAAGGGATTACACTGCTCCTTGACCAGGAAAATGACTGCCCCCAGTCATTATGCACTCGGCCTTAGGCCATCCCACCCTATGTGCTACCTGTGGAGGGGGGTGATCAGGCCCCCTCCTACCATGTGCAAGCACAGGTAGGCAACACTAAGGGCCTAGAGGCCTATAGCTGACATGTCAGCCTCTACTCTATCCACTTACTATGGACACCTAGTGGCTCTGGTAGAGCTGTCCAGAGCATAGGCCTGATAGATCAGCACTGCAATCCCCACGGCCGCTCAGGACCACAGCCTGTCTATCCCCCCTAACCCTCTAGGGAAAACCTATCTGCCTCTAACATAATATCCCAAACAAAACAAAAACCCGGGGACCTCCCCGACCTTGGACAGCCTACAACTACAACCATTAGCAATAATAACACAGTACATTTAAATTCTACACCATAAGCACTGATGAGGGACTCCGATGAGCCCCTCCTCCTCTTCTTGTCTTCTCTTCTGTCTTCCAGGAACACCTGTAAGAAAAGACAAAAACAAAAATAACGCATCCTAATCTGCATGTACAGTCTATCTAAACAGCAACAATGACAACAACAACCCTTACCACACAGAAAAAGCACTGAACAATCCCAAAAAGAAAAATTTTTTTTTTTTTAGAAAAAGGTAGAAAAACAGTATTTGCATTAAAGTACAATGACATTGATGACAATACACCTTTGGGGGGGATGGAATTCCCTAAATGTCCCAACTAGTGACTACAAGGCCCGAAGGCCAGTCCATTAAAGAGTCTCTCCTGGGCCGGAGCCCCGTGAAGCATAGTTCTTTAAGGCAATAATCCCGAAGGGGAGAGTCTTTGCGGACAGTTCACACACTGTTTGAAGTCTGTAGTGTATGGTGTGTATTGCAATGTCATAAAGATAGAATAAAAAGATTTTTTTTTTTTTTGGACTTACCAGCCTCTTGAAGTATTTGGATTTCACAAACCTGGTCCCTTCCGAAGACTCTCCCTGGCAGCATTTCTTCTGATACAGCTGGGCGGACATCTTCCGGGAACCCACAGGAGTGCACATCTGGAAACAGCTGGGCTGATGTCATAACTGGAGAAGGAACCTTAGAACAGGAACAAAAGGAAAAACAGCTGGTCCGACATCATCCGATTACCAGGCGATGAACAGGAAACAGCTGAGCTGGTGTCCTCTCTGGATCTGAAGTCATCTGGTGGTACCAGTAGATGGTTGCTGAACAGGGCAGTACACTGTGGACTGAAGAATATGGGGCACCTGATTCCTTGTTTATTCGTATTGGAAGTTCAATAAGGGCACTTCACAGTCTTAATGTGGCAGTATTGACTACCGCTGCTCGGCTCTCCATTTTGTAGGCACGGGCTTAATTACTGGGAGGTCCTTGCACTGAGGCCAATAGTAGAGGGGGTCAGGGGCTTGAATTATTACTTGCCTGACGACATACATTCACACAGTGGGAGACTTCTGCATCCCTCTCTGTCCACTGTTCTCACTCTGTCATAAACAGTGTCCTGCCTCTCTTCCACTGTGTATACTTTTCATGGAACAGTCTATTCTTTACATGCTGGTTAGCCCCAGGATGCACATGTTTCATTGCTTCATCCCAGATCCAGGATTTCCTGCAGTTCTCAATCTCCTCCCAGACTCTCCGAGGAAAGGTAGGAAGGTCATACCAAAGATTTCATTGGCCTTTCTACGAACCAGTCTCTCCTCTTTACTTGCTTTGGTCAATCTGAGACCGCTGGCCTGGCTTGGGGGTGGCCAGTCCTGGTTCTGCCAGCTTCGCATCCTCAATGAAATTAAAAACGGATCCCTGACTTCTTCTTCTTCTTCTGGTGAAGCCAGGGCAGTGGCATCACCACCTTCTTGAACACATTCCTCCGAGGCAAGATCTTGAGGCTTTGTACCCGTTCCTTTCTCACCAGGCCACATAGGTTCCCCCTCATCTTCCTCTTCACTGAGGATCTGAGCCCAGGAGTGAGCAGTACTTCTCACCCCTGAGACTATCCATTCATCACTGGGAGCGGAGGTCGACACCTCCCATTCAAAGGCCTCCCGCATCTCATCTTCACCTTCGAGACTTGGGCTAGGCCCCCCCACCCGGGGGACTATTGATGCTTTATCTGAACTTGCTTTCTGAGATCCAGCATCCAATACTTCAATTTCAGATTCAGTCTCTAAATCTGCACTCTCTAACTTTGTGCCACACTCCCCCCGAGGGACCTTCCTCCACAGGCTCCACCTGATGCTGTGTGCTGCCAACTGCAGATTCTTGAAGTTGTGTCCATGTGGGAGCCAAACGAATTTGAGGTGCTTTATACAAGCCATATTTTTGTAGACATCCAGCACAGTGAGGAATCATGAAGACATCCCTTCCAGCACTCAAGCACATCTGGCATACACGCACTGGATAATTAGGAATTGCCACATCAGAAGGGAGTTGCCCTCTATAGCACCAATTTTCAATATCTTTCAATCTATTTACTGCTGTGGTTACTGCAACCCGGGGCATGATCTGGGTAACGAGCTGGTCCTGAGGCCATAACTGCAGAAAAACAAACAAAAGTTCACTGTAACTGAAAGTCCCACTTTAATGAACACACTCTGTAGCTTTAAAATGGCTCCTCTGCTGCTGTGTTTACTTTACTACCCCACCCTGTAATGGCGACGGCAGCACTCCTGTGCATCAACATTCAGACTCTGGGTCAAGCCACTGCGCACCCGATTTACATCAGCTACTAATAACTTTTATTCAAACTGCACAACTTGCTCTGTTCTGACTGTTCACACATTTACAGGATTTTCCTTCTACTTTTCACATGCTGGCAACATTCATTTAATTACAGTGCCTTTTAAAACTTCCGGTTTCAGCACAGGATTGCCTGCTTCTACTAGTGTTGCACTTATTTTACAACCCACAGTCTCTCTGGCTGCAAACTTTAAACTGAGGCTACTTTCATTGCTATGCACACATTTAATGGCTTTACAGACTTGCACTTGCCAGCAGGACATCACACAATCGCTACTTGCAGCGACTATACAGCTGCACACATTTTATATGGCATTCTGAAAATCACTGATTTGAGCAGTTTTAAATCGTTTACTCACTGTTATTGTAGCAGATTGCTGCAATGGGGTAAAACGGCCTGCAGCCAGATTTTTGAAGGCCTCAGATTGCAAACGGGCAGGCAGTCTCCACGATCATAGTATTAACCACACGATTCACTGATCCCACAATCAATAAGCGGGTTGAGCCTGATTTTTAACTGGAAAGTCACTTTTTTACTGTTTACAGTGCTTTGAACACTTCGCGAATGCTCCTCCACTGCCAGTACACGCACTACTCTCTGTCTCCCTCTCGAATGCTGAAGCAGACTCTGAAGAGCTGGCTGAGGGGCGGGACTAATGGCAAACTGACCAATCACAGGACACCATGCAAATGAGCCTCTTCTTCCTCACGAGGGCTCCTCTCCTCACAGCGATCATCGAGCAGGCAAATTTAAACTGAAAAGATGCACTTTTTTTTTTTTCAACTGACTCCTCGTGAGACCCATTTCAACCATGTAACATTGCCATTAACTCTGCAGTCTCTAGTATTGCACAGAAAGCATTTCCAACGTCCAGGGCATAATTTCTCTGTTGCTACTCCTAGTTTTCCACACTTTCCTTCACAGAACTTTATTTTAAAACTGACAAACGCTGTAAACTATGTTGATGCAGGACAAGGACTCACACTTTGGCTTTACAGCTCCTTGGTAAACAGTTGGCATTTTTTAAACAGCAGCACAAGATTCACAGCACACAGCCCACACTAGGGAAATTGCTTCAACTCTTTTGGGCTACCGACTGCCAGATAGCCAAAACGCTAGCCTACTTGCCCAAGCATCTTCCTACCCAAACAAATCCAAAGCAGTGCCTCCATTTTTGTAACATATACATACATATGTATCTACGGGTTCGGGGAAGGATGAGGTTACCTGGCACAAGAGACCTAGGTTTGGCTACTCTGCACAGGGGCACCCAAGTAAATCCAACTACAAGAAGCAATAACTGTAATGTCCAGAATCAGAATTGGGATTTTTCAGTGTGGCTTTATTTATTAACTAACTGAACATAAACAAAGCACTGCATGGTCCCCCAAAGGGCTACGTTACTGTATGTGCAGATTAGAGGTTAAACACAGTGGTCCATTTGAGGAATGAACACATTACTACAATTGTCTGGCTTTGGATCTACCAGGCACTCAGCCCGGACTTTGCATGCGCATTGGATACATAGCCCGACTGTCCCGGCTCCCCCTACCAGGCAGCCCACTCGGTAATGGTCCACTTGAAGAATGAACCCAAACTTTACTTGGAAAGACATCCCATCAAACAAGGAGACTCCCAAACTGTGGCTCCCATACCACTGAAGTCTGCGACTCCTAGAGAGATTTGTTTTCGTACTTCCAATCGAAACTCCCATCAAACAAGGAGACTCCCATCCAACAAAGAGTAATTTTCCCATCCTGTGGCTCCCCACACCACTTAGAGTCTGCGACTCCTAGAGAGATTTTCAAGTTGTGACCCACGTCTGGGTACCCACCCCGTCACTGGCCAAGTGCATGAGGCAAGTAGCAAAGACACAGAAGAAATCAGTAGAGGTGGACCTGGTCACTAAAGATGGGGGGTTTTCCCACCTCCAGCTCCCACAGCCCATACCCGGCCATTTCTCTGGACACACAGAAAACTTTAGACTTTAAAATGTAGATTGAACGGTGGATGACCTGAAGCACCCCCTCTACAGTGAACTTTAAATCCATTTAAAACTTTAAACAGTTGACTGCTCTATTTGTTTGTCCTAGTTGACATAGTCCTCCCAAATAGCAGTCCCCAATACTTGAAATCCAACTGAAGAAAACAAGATGTTTGCCCCTTCCAATGGAGCCAAACACTCACCCATTCGTTGCAGGTGCCCCACAGTGAAGTACTGTAACCTTTGCTGTTATACATGAACAGACTGAAATTAAATTAGGCAGCTTTCTTCCCAGGGTGGGAGGGGGGGATTGCCCCTGGAACCCACAGAGAACTTTCCTCCCCCCCCCCCCAGAGGGAGGAGGGCACTCAGACCGGGGGAGCGGTCTCCACCACTTTAAAAAAGGTAAAATACAGGAACACTTCCTTTTTTCTGAGTGAGAGATCACACTGCAGACTAATGCTTCCTTCTTGCTTAAGGACAAATGGAAGAATGACTTTGAATTTCCCAAAGTTCTAAACTTCACTCCCTGAGCTGGAGATTCCAAAGTGGCTCATACAGCTGCGACAGTTCTATAATGATGTCATCTCTCAAGTCTTAGCTGTGACTGAGGACAGAGTGAGACAGTGTGAAACCCATTTAACTGGAGTTTCACAAGCTGCCTTCCCTGCCTACCACTAAGTCTTACTGGGATTCTAGTAACCCCGGGTAACAAAGGGGTTACAGACATATCAGTGAACTTGGACTTTGGATTTGGTTTGGGGTGTGTCCCGGTATCCTCTAATGTTGGCTCATGCTTGCATGCCAGACAACATATTGAGTAGTAGCAGATTTGGAGGTGCGATCACCGTGGGACAATGCAGGGCATGCATCAGTAGGTACATCCCTCATTCCCCAATAGCCAGAAGTGAACGGTAACATTTATCTTTTGAAGTTTTACTGCCAGCTATCACCACAGTGGGGGATAAATGCTTTGGGAGGGGACAGGAGGGGGAACAATTGTACCATCTCCAAATACCATTCAAACTATGTCCCGATGACCGCTGCCACACTCTGCTCACTCTCTCTCCCACTTTACTAACTTTTCAATGGCTGCTGTTTCCATTTGCTGTGATGCAGCGGTATTGAGTGGCAACATGTGGAGGCATATTTAGTCAGGGACTTTCACTCCAACTGTGGATTAAATAGGAGATTTAATCCATGGTCAGGTGATGGTCTTCCTCTTTGTTCCAACTCATGTTATAATATTATTTACTATAGCTGATCTTGACAAGTCAGTACTATAATGGCGGTGGAGGGAGTGTTGGACAGAATGAATGAATTCTAGTATAGAAAGATGTAACCTGTAAACTCAAAAGTGAAATAACATCTTTTAACACGCAGTGAAACTTGCCTATTAAAGAGCTGTTGATGCCTTAAATAAATTTTGAAAAACATAATAATTCAGTACCATTCAGCTTCCATTCCATGTATATTCTTGAGAGCCCTCATACCTTGTGTATATTACTAAGAACATTTGCATGAATACATGACCTTTATCCCTCAGAGTTCATCTGCCTCCATAGCTGACTCCTTATTTCAAGTCACAATCCTCTTTTGACATCACAGTCTCTTGTCATGGCAGTAACTGTGACATCATGAGCAGTGCATTATGACCTCAGGTAGGGAGACAGCAAAAGGAATAGATGAACTCTTCAGGAGCAAAGATCCTGTTTTCATGCAGACAACCTCAGTAATAAACAATGGGGAGCAGGAATACTGACCTAATGTGAAATACAAGCTGGACTGTGTCTAAATATTATGTTTTCTTAAAGTTCACCTGAAGGCGTCAGCCAGTCTTTAAGTATGTGGTAGATTAAGGATGTCAAGGTGTTATTGCATTTTATTTGTCATGTTCTACAGCTTACTCTTCCAGTTAATTTTGCTGTATACTAGAACATGATAGAACATTTGTATCTTTATTTTCAGATCTGAAATGCATAACTTTAAAACTGAGTTACAACTCTAAACCAAGAAAAATAAGATGATAGAGATATGAAATATTGTTTACAGAATAAAAAGAATTCTAGTAGGGAATAGGATTCTAATTCTTAAGCCAGTCAGGGATTCTAGGAGCTTAAAAGTCACAGCTGATAGAAGGACTTTTCACTTAGGATGGTGTCTAAAGTCCCAGTTGTAATCACGCAATGAATGCTTTGACTAAGACAGGGTCTCCTGGGCTTATTGATATAGCCCAGATAATAGCTAACTGAACTAGTCACATCCAAAATCTCACCCTCAATCAAAAATATGGGCATAATAGGCAGGGTTTAAAGGCTGATTGATTCCAGATATTGTCTAGGATACAGCCTCATGCAACAGCTCATGAAATGTTCTGCTTCTGTTGCAAATTTCTTTTTGTACAGAAATTAAGCAGAGAAGATGAGCTTTGTTAATGATGGATTTTCAGTTGGAACAAAGAAACATAGAATTTGATGGCAGATAAGGACTGCTTGGCCCACCTAGTCTGCCCATTTCCCTACCCAATGGACAAGCTGCAGATCCTAGTTAATCAACAGCCTACTTCCTCCTACCCCCCACTAGAATTGCCTTATGTCTGTCCCATGCATTCTTGAATTCCCCCACTGTTTTTGACTCTACAACCTCCTCAGGAAGGCTGTTCCATGTATCCACAACCCTCTCTGTGAAGAAATACTTCCTCACATTACCTCTGAGCCATCCCCCCTCTATCTTCAAAGTTGTGCCCTTGTTTTTGCACATCTCTTTTTCTGAAAGATCTTACCCTCTTGGACTTTGTTGATTCCCTGGAGATATTTGAAAGTTTCTATCATGTCCCCCCCTTCTCCCTCCTTTCCTCTAGGCTATACATTTTTAGTTCCTTTAGTCTTTCTTCATATGTCTTCTGATGCAGACCCTGCATCATTTTGGTTGCCCTCCTCTGGACAGTCTCCACCCTGTCTATGTCTTTGCAGACATGGGGTCTCCAGAACTGTACACAGTACTCCAGATGTGGTCTTACCAACTGTCTGTACAGAGGGCCAACAACTTCCTGTTTTCTACTGTTGATGCCTCTGCCTGTGCATCCCAGTATCCCCCTAGCCCTCCTTACTGCCTTCTCACATTGCTGGCCCACCTTTAGGTCGTCTGATATGACTACCCCCAGGTCCCTTTCCATTTTTGTTGTTGTCAGTATCTCACCCCCTATTGTGTACTCTTCCCCTTGGTTTTTGTTTCCCAGGTGCATTACTTTGCACTTCTTTGCATTGAATCTAAGCTGCCATACATTTGACCATTCCTCCAACCTTACCAAGTCCCTTTTCATCCTTTCCACCCAACCTTGTGTATCAACCCTGTTGCAGATCTTTGTGTCATCTGCAAAGAGACATACTTTCCCTTCCAGTACCTCTGCAAAGTCACTTATAAAGACATTAAAAAGGACCGGCACCAGTACTGAACCCTGCAGTACCCCACTAGTAACCCTCCTTTCTTCACTGTGGACTCCATTTACTATTACCCACTGTGTCCTGGTGTCCAACCAGTGTTTTACCCAGGCTACCACCCTGGGACCCACTCCCAGGCTGGCTAATTTGTTTATTAATCTTTTGTGTGGGACTGTGTCAAATGCCTTGCTAAAGTCTAGGTAGGCCATGTCCACAGTCCCTCTCTGGTCTACTGCTTTGGCTACCCAGTCAATGAAATCAATTAGATTTGTCTGACATGACCTTCCAGCTGTGACTCCATGCTGCCTTGGGTCCTGTGTCCCACTGGCCTCTAGGTACTCAACAATTCTTTCCTTCAGAAGTTATTCCATCATTTTCCCTACCACTGAGGTCAAACTGAGAGGTCTGTAGTTTCCTGCCTCTGTCTTTCTCCCACTTTTGTGAAGGGGAATCACATCTGCCCTCCTGCTGTCCTCAGGTACCACACCATCCTCTCATGATTTATTAAAAAAGGGTAGTCAGTGGTAAACAAAAGAAACAAGCATTTGTCAATGCCGAATGTTGTCTCGCTGGCATTGGCATTGGTAGTGCAGGAGTTACAGATGTATAATAGGAATGGCACTGAAGCATTGAACTGACGCCAAACTCACCCCCCACCCTGCAGAGACTAACAGGCATTGGGGTGTGCCTTTGGGTCATCAGCTACAACGCTCATGCCATTTCACCTCACCCTACCCTGTAGACACTGACAAGTGTTGTGGTGTGCTTTGGGGTCTTTGGGCCTTATACTTACCCCAGTCCATAAGGAAATATGCTGAGATGGGTGCAGTATAGTAGAATGGGGTGAACTTTGGGGCAGAACACTCCAAGGCACACATCGATGCCTGTCACTGGCTCTAGGCTGGGGGTGGGGGTGGAGTGGCATGAGCATTACAGCCAATGATTCCAAATCAAACCCCCCTGAGGTCTGTCAGTCTCTACAGGGTGGGGTGTTATAGTTGGAAACTCTAATGCTGTAGGCGTTTGATGATATTTTCATTCCAAATTGTCAACGTGGACTTTTGGTGACCCCACCTCATGAAGAGCAGCACTATCAGTTTGTTAGTGGAAAGGTGATTTTGCACAGCGACTGAGCCATTTGGCACCACATGTACAAAAAACATGTTGGGCAGGATGTAAAAAATGACCACCGTATTGTTCACGAGGAGGTGTAAAGAAATGGCAACGTTATAAATCTGGAGTGAAAACATGAACAATTTAAGGCATGAGCATGCATAGAAACTGCACAACACATGGCATTTTAGGACCTCCCCTCATGAACAGTGGCACTGTGATTTTGTTAATCTGTCCCAAAAGTTGATTTCCCACAGTGACCATGCCATTGTGCACCACAGGTGCGAAAACACATTTTGGGCAGGATGTGAAAAATGACAGCTGTAAGGAAGTGTGAAAAAATGCCAATGTTGAAAATCTGGCATGAAAATATTGCAAATTTGCGAAGTTACAAGGGTGCATGGAAACTGTGCAATGCATGCTTGTAACACAGTCATTTTATGGACTTTCATCCCAAAATTTTCAACATATGCATTTTAGGACCTCTGCTCATGAACAGTGTCACTGTCATTTTCTTAATCTGTCCCTAAAACCGATTTCCTACAGCGACCATGCTATTCTACGTCGGAAGTGCGAAAACAGATTTCGGCCAGGATATGTAAAATGACAGCTGTACTGCTCATAAGGAGGTGTGTAAAAATGCTAATGTTGAAAGTCTGGAGTGAAAATATTGGAAATTCGCGAAGTTACGAGCATGTGTAGAAACTGCGCAACGCACGTACATAAAACAGTCATTTTTTGATTTATTCCACCAACTTTGCAACATAGGCTTTTTGAGAGCCCACCTCGTGAACAGTGGCACTGTCATTTCATTAATCAGTCCTGAAAGGTGATTCCACGCAGTGACCACGAAATCACCTTTTGGTGCTGAATAACGCCATGACAGTGACTGAATTCATGCGGAGAGGTCACAATAACCCCATGTTGAAAATTTGATGCCAAAAATCCCCAAAATGCTGGAGATATGCACCAATGCTGAAAAAAACCTATTTATGCCACTATACAGCTTACTGGCATTTCTTCAGTTCGCAGTAGGCTTTGTAGAGTGCAGATGTGTTCCCAGTCAACTGAAGATCATCGCGCTGTGCTCCAGAGGTAAGTATGGAATGGTGGGTTGGGGAATCAGGATGTGCAAAGGGTGGGTGTGGGTTGGGGAAGGGGTCACCGGACTCAATGAGGGACCGTTTTCTGTTTCACAGGTTTAAAAGAAAGAAAAAACATTGTGGGAAGTTTTTTTTGTGACAGTTAGGCACACTGGGTGGGTTCCCAGCATACCACCTGAGTGTTTTGGAGGGGCTGTAGCTGATGGGGACTGGGCACCCTGTTGCACATACCAGGGGAAGAACCGAGGAGGTGGGCACCCCTTGGCATACAACAAATGGGTGGGGACATTATATGACTAGAGTGGAATCCACCATGACCGAGATTGAACTGGGAATGGGGACTGAAGCCAACTGAGTTGATTGGCCCCCATCAGCAAAGAAAGACTGTTGGGGAATGCATGATGCCGAGGGGATTAGGCACCCGCACAAAATTGAAATTGGAGGAAGGGCATTATGCCAACAGGGAGTGGGCTCCCTCGTTGACACATGAACTCGGTCGGGTCATGCTGACAGAAGGATCTGGCACCCCTGAAGTCGGCATTGTGGCAGGCGGTGGCAGTAACTGCCGCCATGTTTATTGGAATGCTTCACCAGGAAAGGCACAGAGGGAGGTGTGTTATTGTGCCACTGCATGATGAGCTTGCCTCTCATTGCAGCAGTACTCTTCTTAGATGTGGTGACCACTTTACGTATTGCTGGTGTCAGCACCTGCATGCTGGCTTATCGGAGAATGAGGGACATACCTACTGATGCATGCCCTGCATTCTCCCACAGTGACTGTACCTCCAAATCTGCTACTACTGCAATATGTTGGTTGGCACACAAGCGCGAGCCAACATTAAAAGGGGACACACCCCAAACCAAATCCAAATCCAGAGTCCAAGTTCACTGATACGTCTGTGAATCTAATAGTGTGATATAATTCAGTAACATCAAGAACAGCCTGTATTATAAAAAAAACTGGCACATTGTATTGGCTGTTTCTGATCTAGCTCCCATCATTTGTACTAGCCCTAGAGTTGTTTATAGAAAAAGCATAGGAGATATTTTTTCTATAACTCACTCTAGGGCCACAGTATACTTTTTCTTTCAAATATTAGAGATACTGTTGTGAACAGCCATTTCCATATAAATAAACCTAGAGATACTGTAGATCAGAAGTACAGAGTTGTTTGCCATGCTCTGTTAGTTTCCACTGCTGTGGAAATTGTAATGGTTATGGACATACTTCACAAGTCACCCTTTCCACCAGCCCTGTTAACTCGAAGACTTATGAAATTGGGCAGTTCATCACTTATTGCACAGAATTTGTGGTGCACATATTGTGATGTCACTGCCACACATTATAAATTGGCCATATGATAAGATCCAAGAACACCTTTGATACATTAGTAGTTGTTTATGTCAGACACCAGTTGGTCTTTAGTATTCTAACCATTGAGGCGATTTGATACAATTCCATTATATGGGGTTGAATCATGTAGCTGCTCAAATAAGAAGTGAGGACAGGAACTGCACTTCAATGCAAAGAGACAGTAAGTTGATTTTCTCTATAGAAGCATGTTCACCGGTAGGTCTAAATGAAGATTAGGATGTTGTAACCCCTTTTGTAAAGATTATTTTGTCAGTATCTTTCAGTCTCTTTTCTTTTCACAGATGCTTGCTAATTGCTGTTAAATCATTTGGAAAATCTGTACTAACAGCACCAACTAATAATTAATTTTTGCTATATAAAGCTTTATGACATAGTTCCAAACAAATTAATTTGACATTCCTGCTGTAACAATTACACATACTTTCTCTTTATTCGATATTAAACAGATTCACATGTGGGATGTATTTTTATTATCTTAACTTTTGGGGATAATGTTGGTTTGAATAATTAGTTAGATGCTGATTTTATCTAGTATAAGGCTCTCAGTCTCACTAGTATGTTATTGTGTACTGTCTCTTTAAATACTACCTTTATATTGTGTGACTTGGTACTGAGCCCCCACCATCTGATGAAGAATTTGGTTTGGACTGAAGCACTGGGGTTACTAATCTGTCATCTCAGCCAGTGTTGTATTAAATTAAGCAATTGCCTTATCATTTTTTCTGCGTGCCTGTTTATTTTGCACACCATTTTTGGTTTCCTGTTGACGTTCCTATGTGAAGTTTAGTGGATGAAGCATTCCGTGGTCTGTCGGCTCTTTTTGGTTTTTGTTAAATCTTTGAATTCTTGGCTTTGCTACTTGAGGATGGGGAGAGGGAAGCTAGAACTTCTGGCAGTCTCTGAACTTGTATCTTCTCCTGCATTGCAGCACACTGCATTGTCACCATACCAACTGGCTGGTGCAAAAGGAGAGTTTTGAATGGAGCAACAACTTTCACTTTCCTGAGATCAGCAGTTCATTACTTAATGATGACAAAAGCATAGATATTCAGAAAAAAACAAGTCAGTTGCCTAGCCTTCACGTCTATTAAAACAATGGATAAGCATGAGCAGGTGTTCACAATAAAATGTGATAAAATCAGTCATTCGCTCATTTTGACAATGTTTCTCACGTTATTATAAATACAGCAGGGGGCTAAAAGTCACTTTTGAAGTCCAGTAGATTTTGTGGTAGATGGTTTCATCTGCAAAGATGGGATTTCATTTTTCAGCTCTGGGAAAACCTGTTATAATTTACAATCTGTCTTAAAGGCATAGACTGTTGAACTTTGAATTAGGATGCATGTTATAGTAGTGGCCAGTAGTTATGGTAACAATAATACCCAACAAGGTGGGTGGTATTGGGCTATACTGGACTTCACAGGGGCATAATGAGACCCAATGCCATAGGTGGAGGGCCTTATAGCCCCTGGAATGCCCAGCATACCCATATGTCCCACCCTGAAAGGTATTATTGCGCTTAAAAAATAAAAACTACAATACAAATTACAAAAAAGGTAGTATACATTTACTGTTCTCTCCGGGGTGCCCCAGGGCTCCATCTTGGGCCCACTTTTCACTCTGTACCTTAACTCCTTGAATAAGGCCTGCTCCGAAAAAATGCTACTGTATGCAGATGACACCGTGATCTATGCCTTGCACCATAAACGCTCTCCCCTCCAGAACTTCCTCCAACATGCTTTCCTTCAGATCAAAGCATGGTTCAAGGACCATAGACTGGTCATAAACCTGAAAAAGACAAAATCAATGACTTTCTCCCACTGTCAAAACATAGTGAAAAGTGTTCCTCTCCTCATCCTCCCCTACACCCAGCACCCCCTTGAGCAGGTTTCCATCTACAAATATCTTAGACTTACCTAGACTCTGCACTTACCTTCCATGACCATATAAACACCCTAGCAACTGCCACCAACACTAGGCTTGGACTCCTCTACTGGCACAGGGACAGCCTTCCTCCTGATGCCCTCAGGCATGCCATTACCTCCTCAATTCTGTCCCCAGTAGAATACAGGCTCCCTGTGTATGGGGCAGCAGATAACTCCGCACTCCAGAAAATTCAGATCACCCTCAACAAGGCGTGCAGGCTCCTAACAGGTGCCCCTAGACTCACCCACACCTGCTCCCTCTATTCCTCTGCCAATCTTCTCAACCTCAGTGAAAGGCTCCACTACCAGACCTGCCTACTGACCAAAAAAATCCTGCTCGGTCACTCCCGTCCTGGGGTCACTGCCTCTCTCCAACTCACCAACCAGTCCATCATCACCCGCAACTCAGAGAAAGCTATACTGGCAGTACTCCAGGTAAAAACCACCCTTGCCCAGAGATCCTTCCACCACAGGGCCTCTGTATGGTTTAATGTGCTCCCGGTCACCATCACTGGTGCACCCAAGATTTCCCATTTCAAAGTTGCCCTCTGCAACCACCTTCTCAATGTTTGCACATGTAATTGCAACTAACCTGTGCTCATATGCCCACCTTGACCCATGCCTCTGTCAAAATCCACTATGGACTTCAACCTCTCACAACTATATTAACCTCCTTTGTCCTTTCTCTCTGCTATGCCTATGTGAATATCGTTTTTTTGCACTACCTGTATATAACACATGTTGACAATGTCTGTAAAACCATACATGATGGCTTTTTCCTCTGTCAGTTTGTAACCTGTCTATTTCTTATTCTGTCCTCCTTGTGATGAGGTACCTTTGTAAATGAGCCTTACGGCTCAAAGGTTATAAATCCGATATTTCAAATAAATAAAATAAATAAATAAATTTAAAATTTTATGTGTTAAATAGTCCCTTTAGTGCTGTTTTGGCAGCAGAGGGTAGTGTTGTGATTTGTATTTGTATTTTATTTGTATAAAGTCTAGGAATTACAATCCTTTGAGTCAGGGACTTATTTACAAAGGCTCTGCATCATACATTGAGTGAGGACATATACAGAGCAATATACAGTACAGTAGCAAGTACAGAGACAACAATAATGGGATAATACATGTACAGAGCATCACCAAAGGTGCATAATTCCACAACATAATTATATACAGAGTTTATTTAGCAACAAGAGAAGCCTAAGCCCTATAGAGGAGCTTATGAGCAATCACAATGACTGTTTAATATAACATGGGTGCACAGCACTGGCTTAAACGGCCCTAGCCTTGGGACTGAGAGGGCAGTATCAGGAAGGGAGTTCATCCAGTGTGGCGCCCTGTAGCAAAGGACCTCTGGCTGGCAGTGGTCCTTGCAAAAGGGATGCGAAAGGTAGTAGCATTAGAGTGTTTTGTGGCCCTCGTCGGCAAGCACATTTGTAGGAGTGATAGACAACCGGGGGGTGGGGCTAATCCTAGTTATATCTTTTTGGCCAATAGGCAGGTCTGATAGAGAAGCAGCCCCTGGAAATTTAGCCATGATGACTGTTGGTAGAGGTCACAGGTATGTGTGAAGTGATCACAGCCTGTGGCCAGCCAGCATGCTTTGTTAAGAGTGCATTTTATGCTAGACAGGGTAGTGTCGGAGGCAGTGCCATATATGATTATGCCATTGTCTACCAGGGAAAGGATGGAGCTAGAGATGGCTAAGTGGAGGGCATCAGAAGGGAGATAGGGCCTATATTTGTACAGGAGGCCAATTCTAATGTTTATAGCAGAGCAAGTCAATGCTATGTGCTCACGGAAAGTAAGGGCCAAGTCTAGTGTGATCCCTAGATATTTAAAATTGGAAATTGCGTCCAACATGGCACCCTGTGAATTTAGTATGGATAATCTGGTCATGCCGTGCTTATGTTGGGGGTGGGCAAACAGAATGACCTTTGTTTTTTTTGTAGTTGAGGACAAGTTTGTGGGAGGTGAACCATGATTCTAGCTCTGTGAAGGAGCCCTGCAGGGATTTTTGGAGCAGGGTAGGGTCTGGGTGCAGGCTGAAGATCACAGCATCATCTGTATAAAGGAGCAGACACTCAGTGGAGGCCAGAGGGAGGGAGTTTAAGTATAGGGAGAAAAGAAGAGGGCCAAGGATGGACCCTTGTGGGACACCTGATCAGACAGGGAGACTAGCAAAAAGGGTGCTATTTATTTTTACTTGATGGGTACGGCCATAAAGATAGTTGGAGAACCAGTCTGCAGTTTCTTGGGAGACACCAACAGAGTTGAGGGAGTTAATCAGCATACTGTGGTTGATGGTATCGAAGGCCTTGGAAAGATCAATGTAGACAGATCCGGCCAGGGCTCCCTGGTCAAGGGCTTCATGGATATGGGAGGTAAACTCGAGCAGGGCAGTAGTAGTATTGTGCCCTTTCCTGAAACCATGCTGCTGCTGGCACAGTAGATGGTATGTGTCCAAATAGTCAGTAAGTTGCTCTGCAGCAATTTTTTCCAGTGCTTCGGAGAGGGGAGGAAGTATGGGAATGGGTCTATAGTTACTACTAGAAGTACGGTCACCATTTTTGTGAACAGGAGTGATGACCGCTTTTTTCCATAGGGTAGGGAACTGCCCAAGGCATAGGGACATGTTTAATATTTTTGTTGGGGGGGGGGTAAGGACTGTATCATGGGTTAAGGAGAGCAGCTTTGCATCGAGTGAATCTCCACTATGTCTTGTCTTTCCTAGGAACTTGGCGAGATATGTGTGAGCGACACTAGGGGAGATTGTTTTGAAGTAAAAAGATGGAGCACTGTGGGGCAGTGAAAAATGACCAGTAGATGTAGTAAAGAAGTCAGGAGGGAGGATAGAGCTGAGGTCTGAGAAAGATGCATTTAAGGCCTTTGCTGTCTTGCTGGGGTCTTGGGTGGAGACGCCATCAACAATAATCGTGGCTGGAGGAGGGGAGGGGGACTGGCCACTAAGCTCCTTCATATTGTCCCAGAACCTCTTCCCATTGCCCCAGGTGGCAGTAAGGTTGGACTGATAGAAAGCTGCCTTAGCCTTGGGGTTGCCCAGGAGCATGAGTTTCGGGCAGCATGATACAGTTGACGATCAGAAGAGCAACCAGACTCAATGGCACGGTACCATAGGAAATCACGGGCCTTCATTTGATTGAGCAAGGACCGATTGACTGTGTTTAGTAAGTTGAATGCCACCCCTACCTCCCAGTGCTTGGTTAGCTGAGTGATTATTGTAAATGCTATCCCACTGTTGGTAGCAAGTGTGGTTGGCAGACCCACTGCTCCCCCCACACACACATGATCGAGAGCGAGAACCTCCCCACCCTACACACACACACACACACACACACACAGATAAGACATCAAGAGTGAGAGGGTGACAGTGCTTCAATGGCTCCAGTGCAAAAATGACGATTTTTTGTAATTAAAAAATCACTGCCAGATTGTGAGCGGGGAGCAAATGCCGAGCCCTGCCAGGAATTGCAGAGCAGTCGCGGTGCAACTTCATGACTGAACACTGGCAGCATATGATGTAGGGGGAAAAATCAGCTGCAAGAACAATTTGGAACAAAACAGGTACACGGCTTTCATTTGGGGACTTTAAAGTGATTTTCATGTCAAATAGCGAGTGGAGATAGTGAGGTAAATCTAGCTAAGTGAGAGAAAAAATATGGAGGCCGAAAGATTCAGAAAACTGAGTAGGCACAGCTATTTTAAATGTGAAAAGGCAGCCTGGGATAGGAACTTCTTATTTTCTGGTCTGTATCAGCACATAAATGCACCTCTTGCCAGGGGTCTCAGCCAATCAGAGACCGAGAAATCTCCCTACCCATT
The DNA here is from genome assembly GCA_016271365.2 of Neoceratodus forsteri. Taxonomy (NCBI): domain Eukaryota; kingdom Metazoa; phylum Chordata; order Ceratodontiformes; family Ceratodontidae; genus Neoceratodus; species Neoceratodus forsteri. Next base: position 162,773,516 of record CM028132.1, on the reverse strand, counting down.
TTCTAAATAAAAATGTGCTATTGTGCAATGTTTGTACTTTAACAACATAACCACCAGCCATTACAGTTTTGTACCTGACATGTGGATTTGTTTCTGTCTATTGTTTTTTCTCTTTCTCTCACTCTCTCTCTCTCTCACACACAGACACACAGACACAGACACACACACACACACACACACACACATGTTCCCAATACTGTTACAGACTGCTTAATGAACTACTTTTTTCAGTGATGAATAGCAACTTGCCCTTTATGTCCTATTGCATAGACTGATTAAGGGAAACTAACCCTGATGATTATGTTTAATGGAGAAAGTTGATTTCCTTAATCTCAGCATTTTCAGAAGTTTTGTTTTGTTGCAAATGCAGTTTGCTCAGTTAGGAAATGTCTTTCTTGCATATTTGCAATCCAAGCCAAATTCCTGGTCATGATGGTATTGCAGGGATGTCTAGGGCCCAGATATTCAAACTGCACCAGGCAGTGGTGCAAGCTTGGGTGCAGTGCAACTTGGCTGCACAGGGGTGTGGACTGGCCGATATTCAACAGAGCTGCGCCATGGCACAGCATCGTTGAATATCACACCCTGGCCACTCTCAGTGTGCATGGCGCAGTGGCACTGCACCAGCGCAAGTGGCCTGAGTGGAGCATGGGGATGCACTAGCGCCAGTTCCATTGCGCTATGCACAGCAACCGCGATATTCAAAACTTGACATACTAATTGGGCCATAATGTATGCAAGGCACAAATGGGGCCATTTGCATGTAATTATGGTCACATTTGCATGCAGGTGCGCCGATCCCTGACGACTTGCACCTGGCACCCTGCCAGGCAGCAGCCGTCGGGGACCAACGCCCCCTGCAGCTGGCACTGTGCTCCACAGCCCGATCATGGGCTGCAGTAAAAAAAGGAAAAGCATAAATCCCTAATGGTCCAGTGGACCTGCCTGCCTGACTGCGGGCTAAGTAAATTAATAGAATCCCTATCATCCCTGGTGGTCCAGTAGACCTGCCCACCCGATCATGGGCTGAGTAAATTAATAGAATCCCTATCATCCCTGGTGGTCCAGTGGACCACTGTCTGCCTGATCGCGGGCATTTGTAAAACAAAAAGAAGAATTCTGTCCAATATCCCTGGTGGTCCAGTGGACTGCTGTCTGCCCGATCGTGGGCATTTGTAAAACAAAAGAAGAATTCTGTCCAATATCCCTGGTGGTCCAGTGGACCGCTGTCTGCCTGATCGCAGGCATTTGTAATAAAAAAAAAATATGTCCAATATTCCTGGTGGTCTAGCGGTAGCCCCACCCCCACTGACCCCACCGCCCGCTCCCCCAGTCAGCGGCGGGAGGCAGCACCCACCTGCCTGCTGGCCGCCGATCCGCCGACTGACACAGGCCAATGGGGCTGTCGCCCGGTGGTCCCTGGCGTGAGCCAGCCAGACAGCGCACCGCCATACCGCCACTACACATTCAATCTGGAATGTATGTCTGATATGAACTGCACCGCTATTGGCTCACGCTGTGGTGGCTCAGGCGTACAGCTCCCCGACTGGTGTCAGTCAGCGAGAAGCGGCAGAAAGAGTAAGGGTGCTGCAGCCCACCAGCTGACCGGGAGGAGCAGGGCAGTGGGGCTCCAGTGGGCGGGTGGGAGGGGCAACTAGACCACCAGGGATATTGACTTTATTTTTTATTACAAATGCCTGCGAATAGGCAGACAGGGTCCACTGACCACCAGGATATTAGACATAATTCTTCTTTTTATTACAAATGCCCGTGATACGGAGACAACGGTCCACTGGACCACCAGGGATATTGAAGAGTCTTCTTTTATTTACAAATGCCCACAATCGGGCATGGGGGAGCGCCACCAGGTGCAGCCAGAGCTCGGGTGGCCACCCACAGGTGGCAGCTGCCGTGTTGTGACCTGCAATGCGGCAGCTTACCTGTGGGTGGCCATCAGTTGTTCCTTTTTCTTTGGACCAGCTTTGTGCTGGCACAGGTAGGGGTTGCGCATGCATGGTTCTGCACATCCTGGGCTGAAAATCGGGTTGTGCAGGGTATGCATGGGCACGCCCCCCCACCTGCACCTGCATGCATTACTGATGCGCTCTGGCACATCGGGACTTGTACCGTGCACTTTTTCCCTTTTAAATATCGCGCCAGGGCGCATCAGTGGGCTGCGCATGGTGTAACACTGTTGCGCCATGTGTGTGCGACCCTTTTGAATATCTGGGCCTAGCTGTTTATCTGTGCACTGTTACAAGTGCATGCAGCACTTAGTGATGGTACAGTAATCGCAACAGCTGCATCAACTCTGGCTTTTGACTGAAGTCCATATCTGCATGATTTCCTGTATGTTACTGGAAAATCAAAAAGCATACTGGGGAAATTAAGACCACATAATAGTGCTGCTGACAGTATCAAAGTGTTACATGAGCTGTGCTTCTGCCATTTACAGAGGGAGTCATCCAGGATGCAATGCTCTCATCGTAGTTTCTGCAAGTGGCATGCTACAGAACTCTACAGGAACACAGTGTAATCCAGTAGCAATTCCTCCAATCTGCCCATGGGAAAGTGTGACATGTTTATCACAAATTGCTGCATTCTGGCTGACTCTGCTTGCCCCCATCTAGTGCAGGGCTATGAACTAGATCAGATGGCACAGTGTCATTCAAGGGAGGTTAGGAGCGAGTGGGGGGGAACACAAAAGGTGAGCAAAACTAACCATGTTGGGGCCATCTTATTCACTTCAAAATACTGTTGATCAGTAATAAATCTCACCCTTCAGAATGGCAGTAAACAGACAATGCATAAACATGCTTTGGCACCTAACACAGGCTTGCATTGCCTGTAGTGTACAATGGAGCCATATACAAAGCTGTGTACAATACAAATGTAAATCATTTTGCCAATAAATTAAAATGACCTATATTGGTACTTCAGACGATGAAGGCAGAGAGCATAAGCCTAGAGCATGCTATATAGCCATGTGTATAGGAATATAAGAAGAATCTTCATTTCTCAAGCTGTGAGCTTCTGGGTCATACTATAGTAGCTGTACCTATTTTCAACATAGACCTACAAAGATCCAGTATACTCCACTCCACAGCAAATTAATTCCTTAAAACACAACGTTATCCAATATGAGATGCACGCTACTTGCAGACATAGCAGAACACATTTTGCAGGGGCCCCAAGCTTCCTCAGCTGAAGAAGCCTGCAGTTTCATCAAAACACACTTTTTTATGTTCACTTGCAAAGCATGCAAACATATTGCTATCAGTCCGAACTGTGAGAGGGTTTTTGGTGGCACTATCCTCCTCCACCAATCACAGCTTTAGAATATTGAATCTCCTCCCTAATTCCACCCACTCTCTGCCTTTCACCTCCTTTTCCCTTTGACGTCCTTGCCCAATCTGAAAAATGTGAGGTAGAGGGTTTCTTGTGCAGCTCCTAATTCACGCTTGAATCCTTACTCCGGCATTTAGTTTCACAGGTGAAGTGATTTGATTCACAGGGAATGGCAGAGATGGTGCACAACCTTTGTCATTTGCATATGGGGAGGATCCCCGGTGCCTTTTCTTCTCCCATTATAGCATTAAAATGCTGTGCTTCCTCCCCAACTTTCCTCACTCTCGGTCCTTCTCATCCTTGACCAATCACAGTGTTATGACTGGCCCTCTTCATTTCCCAATCAGGACAATTTCATTTTTGCAACTCATGTTATTAATTTGTTAATTTTAACCGATGCACTGTTTAAGCCAAAATTACACAGCAGATACAAGCAAGTGAACTTTTGGAATTGACCAATTCGTGTTTAGTCTTGTGAGTCTCTCATAACATATACAGAATAAATGTTTAGCTTATGGAATTACCCTAGTATGACATGCACTAGATCCATGTAGGTATAATAAATTACTCAAGCAATTTACAAAAGCCCCTGGCTCCATGAGGCTTCTGGAAATGAGTATACTGTAAAATATAGCTTGGCCATCAAATTAGAACCTTTATTTTGGATTGGGGGAAGCAGAGTGGGTATGTAGAGGAATAAATATGGTAATGTCAAGTTTTGCTTATATTTTCAAAATGAACAGCACAGGATAGGGCTGGCAAATATACCTAAGGGGTTCTCTCCACTGATGGACAGTTCATGAAGTACTGAATGGAAATGGGAAAAGAGAGGGAAACTGCTGTCTGGATCAACCTGATCTGCAAGACTCAAACTAGTTCTGAAAGTCTATTTACATACTGAGCTTTCTTTTAAGGACTAGATGGGCTGCATAACCCAAACTGTCTGGATGGCTGTTTATTCCCTTCTGTCAGCTCAAAGGAGACTTCAAAGCTCTTGTGTTATGATTTCTTCAAACATTGGCCATTTCTAAAAATGCTGCATTTTGGCTATCAAATGAAAAGCTGGTGCCAACTAAAGCAGCATTTCAAGAGAGGCCACTCCAGTGCTCCCATTGAGTGCAATGAATCTTAGGCAGTAACAACAGTAAGAGCTCAGTCCACCGGTTACATTCACATAAAACTGAACAAAGCACAAGATATGGTACAAAATACCTTTATTGAAAGTTCAACAGCAGTACAAATTGCAGCAGCCAGTCCCCCAGCAACCACCAACATTTCACACCAGATGCTGGGTGCTTTCTCAAGGAAGTACAAATTTGGTGCCAACTAAAGCAGAAGTAAATGCAAACTTTTAGTCATCATAGCCCCATTCATAGGAAATTAGATATCCATAAAACACAGCCTTCCCAAATCTTTGCCACATACTTTGGGGTTACAGTAGTCAGGACATTTCATCTTTTTAAAAACTGATCAGGTATCCTGGCAGATAGATTCTACTTAACCCAGTCTTCCTGTCTGCCAAGTGTAATGTACAGTAGCATCAGACTGACATGTTATGAGGTACTATAGGGTAGCAGGAAGGGAAAGATGTAAATAACAGCTTCCACTAAACCACTGCAGTTGTACAGAGTGAGATTCTGTTCTTTTACTTGTACATAATCTCAAAGTCTTGTATAAACAGAGCTCTAATTCTGATGCCATAAAAGAAAACCCTTTTCCAGTTATTGTATATTCAGTTAGATAACCTCTTCTGGATTTCATGTATGTGTCTGATTTTTCCCTAAGGAGGAGAAGCTATACCACTCACAAGGACAGCATGGGAAGAGATACTATAGAATGGCCTAGTGTGTATTAATGAGCAGGGTCTCCTGTCTCCGTGAGAGTGTGTAGGTACAATACAAGGCAAAAACAGCAGCCTTTTTGTGACATCATACTTTGAGGCCATACAAACATGACTTTTACCGTAGTTGAATAAAGAAGGCATCCCCCATGCAACTCAGTCAAAAAGCAAATTAATCTGCCAAAAGTGTGCCTGCGTGCATGCTTGTTAGCAACTGTGGGGCTACAACATTGCATACAAGCATTTGTCAATGCCGAATGTTGTCTCGCTGGCATTGGCATTGGTAGTGCAGGAGTTAGAGATGCATAATAGGAATGGCAGTGAAGTACTGAACTGACGCCAACTTCACCCCCACCCTGAAGAGACACATTTTCAACATAAGCATTTTGGGACCTCCCCTCATGAACAGTGGCACTGTGATTTTGTTAATCTGTCCCAAAAGTTGATTTCCCACAGCGACCACGCCATTCTGTGCCACAGGTGCAAAAACACATTTTGGGCAGGATGTGAAAAATGGCAGCTGTACTGCTCATAAGGAGGTGCGAAAAATGCCACTGTTGAAAATCTGGCATGAAAATATTGCAAATTTGCGAAGTTACAAGGGTATGTGGAAACTGCACAACGCATGCTTGTAACACAGTCATTTTATGGACATTCATAACCAAATTTTCAACATATGCATTTTAGGACCTCTGCTAATGAACAGTGTCACTGTCATTTTCTCAAACTGTCCCAAAAACTCATTTCGCACAGCGACCGCGCTATTCTGCGCCAGAAGTACAAAAACACATTTCAGCCAGGATATGTAAAATGACAGCTGTACTGTTCATAAGGAGGTGTGGAAAATGGCAATGTTGAAAATCTGGAGTGAAAATATTACAAATTCACGAAGTTACAAGCTTGCGTGGAAACTACACAACACACGCTCATAAAACAGTCATTTTTTGGATTTTTTTCACCTAATTTGCAACATAGGCTTTTTGAGAGCCCACCTCATGAACAGTGGCACTGTCATGTCATTAATCAGTCCTGAAAGGTGATTCTGTGCAGTGATTGCGAAATCACCTTTCGGGACCAACTAACACCATGACAGTGACTGAATTCATGAGGAGGGGCCCCAAAACCCCAATTTTTTTTTAAGTCTTTATTTATAGCATTTAGTACATTAACATACACACTACTAGATTCCTGAATAGGTACACAGATTACACATACTTTAGTACTTTACTCAGGATGATGATTATCTATTTGATTGGTACATCATGAGGGTAGAAAACCCATTTTATGAATATAAGAAGCATCAGATCTATTTCAGGAGCTAAATTGCAGTCAATGCTCTAAACAGGTAACTTAGTAATATTACATTTTTAACATGTTAAACCAGCCAAAGGTCTTGTATTATATTTGTCATCAATAAGATAACTAAGAGATCTCCATTCCAGAGCGCCCCCTGGTGTATAGAGGGGTAGGTGGTGCTGCCTACTGCAGTCTGGGAAATTAGCCCACTGAGAAATGCAACAGAAATAGTATGTCTGGTGCCTGTAGTGGAAAAACTTCACTCACACCAAGACCAGCTCATGCCACATGTATAGGAAATCATGGCACCAAACTGTAAGAAATTAAGTCTCCAGGGCTCCCAGAGATTGCGGTATTGTCACTTATATTAATTGACTAAGAGGCAAAAAGCACCTCTCACCCCATATTATTCCGAGCAGAGAACCGCACAATATTAAACTTTAAAACTAAGATCATAACAGCTAAACATTGAAACACTGACAGAGAGGAATGCGTAATAAACTTAAACATTGCTTGTAAAAAGTCCCAGTTCTCTTAAGTCTTTTGTGTATAAGAGCTAGAGCTTTAGACAATAGAATTACATAAGGTCCCATTATGCGGTGCCTTTGGGAACAAATGAAACCACCAAAGTGATACAGCTCATTTAACTAAATAAAACGGAGCATGTCATATTTATCATGGCTCGCAGTCTCAGACCGATCTCAATCCCCTTCTGATTCTTCTCCCTCCAAGGAATGCTCAACCCGTTGCCATTTAGCAGTTATTCATTCAGTACATGTACCAGCTTCCTTTGGGTCCATAAAATGGTATTAATGGTGATCCACTGTGAAGCAAAGTCGGACAGGGAATGCAAGGGAATAAGCAATGTTCAACTCTCGGAGACGCTGCTTCACACCATCAAAGGCCTTCCTTCTTGAGCAGGTGGCATAGGAGAGATCCGGAAAAAATAAGATGCGGGCCTCATCAATATGTATCGGGCCCCGGTTTCTCAGGGATCCCATCAACAGATCTCGTTCTCCGGAGGAACGTAGTGTAAGCAAGACAGTTCGGAGATTAGTAAATCCACTCATGGGTCTTCTTGGGGTGATTCGATGCGCTTTAATTATTTTAAAGTCTGTCACTTCAGTCAGACCCTTGAGCCAGGATTGCAGAAAATTAAGTAATGAGTTACCTTCCATTTCCTCTGGCAAACCGAGAACCCGGACATTAGCAGCCATGCTGAATTTTTGAGCTGTTCCACACGGCTTCTCAAGGCAGTCTGTTCTTTTAGTGATATAGCCATGGCAGCCAGAGCCCTTCTCCCATAGCTTCCACTAACTTTGTGGTTTCCCCCCATAGCATCAAGTCTGTGCTCCACCTGCAGAAATTTTTCAGAAAAAGTGTCTAACTTTTGGTCCATCTATTGGACCGTTTGGTGAGAGCTTGCATCATGATTTGCAAAGTTGACAGGGCAGCCCCAGTAGAATCGGAGTTCTTCACTTGGGTTGGGCCTGGTGGATCATCTGGTGGCTTGGCGCTGGAGGAGCATGGAAAGAAAAAGTCCTGTTTAGTTGTTTTATACACCCCATTTTCATTGTTTGGTTCGACAGCCAAGTACAATAACTCCTCTTCCATCAATATCTCACTTTTTGATAATAGTTCTGTCTCAGAATAGTCATTTTATAAAGGATTAAATAGTGAGGCGCAGGGTGCTCCAGAAAGTTGGTACTGCTGGCTGGGCTGCTAGCTCCCCCCAATAACCCCATGTTGAAAATTTGGTGCAAAAATTCCAAAAATTCCCAAGATATGTACCAAAGTTGAAAAACCTTATTTATGCCATTATACAGCTTACCGGCATTTCTTCAGTTCACGGTCAGCTTTGAAGAGTGCAGACATATTCCAGTCCACCGAAGATCATTGCACCAGACTCCGTGGTAAGTATGGGGTGAGGGAGTAATAGGAAGAATGTGCACAGAGGGTGGGTTACGTTGGGGAGAACAGGCCAGACCGTGGGGACCATTTTTTCTTTACAGGTTCAAAAAACTGTGGGGCGGTTTGATTTTACAGTGGCATTTGGCATGCTGGGGTGGACTCCCAGTGTGCCACCTGAGTGTTTGGGGGGGGCTAGCTGATGGGGGATTGGGCACCCCCGTCGGCACATACCATAGAGGGCTAGAGCCGAGGGGGATTGGGCACCCCCCTTGACACATGACAAATGGGGGGCTTTATGCCAATGGGTAGTGGGCTCCCCCATCAGCACATGAACTGGGTCAGAGCATGCTGACAGGGGGATTGGGTACCCCCGATGTCGGCATTGTGGCAGGTGGTGGTGGCAGTCAATGCCGCCATGTTTACTAGAATGCTTCACCAGGAAAGACACATCAGGAGGTGCCGCTGCATGCCAAACTTGGCTCTCATTGCAGCAGACCTTTTCTTAGATGTGCTCTCCACATTACGTGTTGCTGGTGTGGTGCCTGCATGCTGTCTTATTGGGGAATGAGGGACGCACCTACTGATGCATGCCCTGCATTCGCCCACAGTGATCGCATCTCCAAATCTGCTACTACGGCAATATGTTGGCTGGCGCTCAAGCACGAGCCAACATTAAAATGCTTTATTGGATCAGCTTGGTGTTCAGTGCATACACCAGCACACCAACACACATGTCTTAACTCTTACAGTACTGCAGGAGTATAGATACATGTATATGTATATATATATATGTATCTGTTATATATATATATCCTGAATCTATATATATTCAAATATACTCAGCACCCAAAGAGTAGCAGTCATACAAACAAAACTATGGAAAGATGGGTGTGTTCATTTCATTGCAGTCATAGTTACATGCAGTCAAAATTGCTGAGATGGAACTTAACTGTTATATTTAAGTTGTAGTGAAGTGCAACAGCTCACTGATCAGAAGGAAGCATGGGTTAGTGCTTAGGGTACTGAAGTGTAAAACAGAGCCTCACAGGTTCCAATCCTGCCATAGTCACTGGCTCACTGTAAGCATGTCATGTGAACTCATTGTAGTTTATCTTCACAACTGTAACACTGGGTAGATGCAGGATCCCCACCCCACCTTTGATTAAAAACACAGCTGGGTCATGCTAGAGGAAAAAGCTTCTAAAGGAAGTTTTTTTTTCATTATTTGTTATTCTTTGGTGACTGGGTAAGAGCACTGGGCACAAGGCCTATTTTCTGGGGTAACCCAGGAGCTCAGAATGGTTAAGTGACTGGCTCAGGGTCACACAGCATGCAAGTGAGGGTTGTGGGACTCAACGCCAGGCCTGCTGGGTGTAGCAAGCTCATTGCTCTAACTTTTAAGCTATACTGCTGGCCACGCACCCATGCCTATAGTCCTCAGCTTGAATTTTCAGAGGACTCTGTGGCTAACAAGGCATAGTGAATAATGTGCATAAATAGTGAACAATATGCATACATAGTGAACAAAATGCATAAATATTGAACGGTGTGCATCAGTTATGCCTAGCAAATGGGATTTCCTATGGACCATTATAGATTGCACCACTTGTTTGTAAATGTTGGATTCACAGAGGTGTATCTCAGTATCATTACCTGTAATGTCTCTTAATCTGAGTTTTTTTAATTAAATACCTGCAAATAACTAGAATTTAAGTCTGCAAGTGGTTCACAAGCAAAGAACAGCTGTAATACCCTTGGCTAAACATATCAATGCTAAAAATGAATAGCTTTATGCTGGAGATAATGGTCACAAGAAAGATTAACAGAGATAAATTGCTGGCAGAAATGTTTGTGTTTTCCATTGGGCTCTGTGCTTTTGGAACAATGGCCCAAAGCACTCTGATGGGACTTGTACCTCTTTTGGTAAAAGTGCCATCTCTTGTGCCCTTCCTGCTGCCTGGAATCAGCTTCAGTCTGTATTTCAAATTCTCCGGCCTTTTCTCTATCACCTCCTTTAAAACTTTAGCTGCAACCAAATTGAAAGAAACATGTTGCTGCCACTAGTCTTCTTTGACCACAGTCTCACAATCAATATCTCCCTTCCCCTCGCTAATCCTCCTGCATACCCAATGTTTTTTTCCCCCTCCTCATTTGCGTTACACTGGCCCATTCACGCCTTGGTATCTGAACACTGTGTTTTCCCTTTTTCTGGACTTCCATCAACCGTTCTTCTCTCTCCTTTTCACACTGTTTTCTCTTTTATCTCATTTCATATGTACTCATTTCCATGTCCTTGAATGTTGCTACCCCTTCTTACTACAATGCAGTTGGTATGTTCTATCATCAAGCTGTACATTTGCTATGTTTTCTGTGTGCTTTTTTTTTATATGTATCTTACACTTTATCCTTGGAATTTGGTTGTATATAATTTGCCTTGTCTGTATGTTTAACTGTTACATGTCCTCAGGACCTACTTGTGAATGAGCTTGCTCAATGGAGTTATTACTGCAATAAACTTCTATTCTATTCTATTCTATTCTATTCTATTCTAATTGACACAGAGCATTTAGTGCTCTGTTTCATGCTGCCATAACCATTGCATACCTGCCTGATGGGAGTCTGGTGTAAGAGTGAGCTGATGAGTTTGGTGGACCATCGGATAACTAGACCTTCTGACTATAGTAAGGGGGGTCAAAAATTACATAACTTTCATTCAGCTGCTCAGCACTTTGATGTCATGATGCAGTGTTTTTTTCACAGGTATCACACACTGAGCTTGCACAAGCCTCATAACCTGCAGTAGCCACTCAGCAATGCAGAAGATCATGCTCCCCTCATGCTATTCATGTTTAGTTACATGTCAGCTCTTTCCTGATAGAGAAGGGCATGTGTGTGTGTGTGTACACTAAGAGACAGAGCTCTTCAATTCTTCTAAATTGTAACTAGCCTCTCACTTACCCCAAGCTTAAGGCAGCTTACTAGGGAGCACTTGAAGGGTTAAGCCAGACCCTGAGAGCTGCTCTAAAGTGGGCCTAAGCTAGAAGACAGGATGTCTGGAGTTTGTGCTCTGCACTGTCTGGCTTAGCCCACCAGAAACCTGGGCATGAATATTACTGACCTTGCCTTCCCCCATGATTCTATAGACAGAAGAGGCCAGCTGAGGAAGGCTGATCTAAAGCCCATGATTCTGCTGTAAAGCAGTCTGGGGCACCCTGGGAATAGAAACGTAGAAAGACAGAATTTGACTGCAGAAGGAGACTGAAGGTCCATCATGTCTACTCTTCCTATACTACATCACCGTCCACTGACTTACTGTGCTTCTGAACTGTTATCCCCTCCTCAGTCCCCCTACCCCTCAAACCCTTGTGGCCACCCTAGGGATTATGAGTACCCTTGTATGTTCCAATCATATTTAAACCTGTTTAGGGTAGCTGCACTCACCACATTTGCCAGTAGTCTGTTCTACAGTTACTGATCCTCTCAGAGAGGTAGAATTTCCTCAAATGTCTCCTGAACTTACCCCCACAAGCCACCAGCCATGCCACCAGTGGCTGCATCCCTATTCCTTACAAACAGATCCTCACTATTCATGTTGTTTATAACTCTGAGAAATGTGCAAGTTTTATTCATAATCCCCCCATCTGATTTTCAACTAGCACATATTTAGGGCTTCCAGTTGATCCTCATAGGATCTGCCCTGCTGATTCTTGATCATCTTGATGACAGGTCGCTGTGCCGACTCGAGTCTATCAATGTCTTTCTTCAGGTGAAGACTCAAGAACTGGGTGCAATACTCAGGTTAGGGATCACCAGTGATCTGTACAGTGGCAGAAACACCTCACTTCTCCTACTGTCAGAACCCCTCTATATACATAGAAACAGAAACCATTAGCAAATAAGGGTTACTATGCCTACCCAGTCTGCCCATTTTTCACTACTTTCATTCTCACCGTAGACCCTATTTGATCTACAGCTTTTTCTCCCTCCCCCCTTCCTTTCCACTATGTTTCCCTTGTGCTTATCCCATGCAATCTTGAGCCACACCTCTGTTTTCACCCCTAACACCTCTGCTGGAAGGCTGTTCTGGGAATCCCCCACTTGTTCTGTGAGGAAGTACTTCCTCACTTCTCTCCTGAATCTACCTTCTTCCAGCTTCATATCATGTCTCCTTGTTCTTGAGCACCTTTTTTTCTGAAAAATACTTCTCTCCTATGCCTCATTTGTCCCTGTGAGGAATTTAAAGGCTTCTGTCATATCCCCTGTCTCTCTCCTCTCTTCCAGGGTGTACATGTTGAGGCCCTTTAGTCTATCCTCATAGGGCTTTTGATGTAGCCATGATGTCTTGCCTTATGCCTTGTTGCCTTGTCTCATTTGCTTGAGGGAGTCACTGATGATGACTCTCAGATCCCTCTCTTCTGTTGAAGTGGCCAGTCTGTCCCCTTCCATCCAGTATTCAGTACTTGGATTCTGTCTCCCTAAGTGCATTGCTTTGTACTTCTTTGCACTGAATCTCAACTGCCAGATCTTAGACCATCTCTCCAGATTCTCTAGGTTGTTTGAGAACTCCTGCACCCCTTTGCCATGATCTATCCTTCTGCATAGGTTTGTGTCATCATCAAGTTTACACAGATATCTTCCCCATGACACATAAACATAATAAATAGGATAAGTCCCAGGTCCAGTCCCTGAGGCTCTCCACTCGTGGCCTCCTTGTCCCCTGATTTGCCTCTGTTCTCCACAACTGTGCCCTCTGTTGCCTCACCACAATCCAACTACCTATCCACCTAACAAAACCCCACTTTACATCCAAGTCCTTCAACATCTTCAGTAGTCTCCTGTGCTCCAATATTGAATCAAAGTCCTTACTGAACTCAAAGCAGAGAAAATATACCACCTGTCCTCTGTCAAATGCCTTGGTGATCTAATTAAAAAAGAGTATCAGGCTGGTCTCAGGTTGGTCTGACATGACCTCCATGACATAAACCCATGCTGCCTGCAGTCCTGGAGTCCATTATCTTCTAAGTAAGCCACCAAGCTTTCCTTGACTATGGTCTCCATCAGCTTACCTGCAAAGGAGGTAGGGCTAACAGGCCTGTAGTTGCCTGGATCCTCCCTGCTCCCCCCTTGTGGAGGGGTACTAATTTGGCAGCTCTCCAATAAGAGTCTGAAGACAAGAAGAGCTGGAAGAGGGAAGCCCTGTCTCTCTTTGCCCCTTCTGGGCAGGGAGAGGCCCTCCACAGAACAGCAGAGGAGAAAGACCTGAATGGTTCTGTCCTGAGAGGAGATGGATCACCTAGCCATACCAGCACCCAGAAGAAGTGGTGGGTGTCTTCCACAGTTGCCAGAATCCTTGTGGGTCCACACTCACCCAGAAGTATGAAATAGAGGGAGAAATGTTTAGGTTAACCTTAAAGAAGCATTTCAGAGGATAAAAGGTAACTTTTTTATACTTCTTTTATTAATAAAATGTTTGTATACATCAATTAATGTAATAATAATGTATAACAATAATAATATTGTTCTTCTTATACAAAGTAGTACAAGTATCGACTGTTACAACATACAGCCCTTCAAGTATATCTCAACTTTAAAAAAGAGAAAACTAAAAAAACTCTATATGCAGGACATAAATAGTAGTACATGAGCATCATCATACATGCTAATACATTTATTTTTTTGGAACTCATTTGAGCAACTTCATTTTCCTTATATTGGGGGTAGTGATTTATCAAGTATAATATTTTAAACATTAAGTGGCCAGAGCTCCTCACTATTGCAGCAATAAGTGTGTGAGGGTTGACCATTATTCATTCTAGTATGTGTCTTACTTATCATAAACATCCTAAAGAATTTGATCTTGATTTAATTCCCACCATGAAAATCTCGAGATGTATGTCTTCATCTTATCTTGGAGACCAAAAGACATCTGCTCATTATGCTGTATACTAAGTATTAAAACTTTCCAATCAGACATCAGTGGTGGAGGATTCTCATAGCCACTTTTTTGGTGGTGGATTTATAAGCAGCTCCCAATAAGATGGCTCATAGGTATAATGTAGCTTTATCCTTGGCCTCTAAAGGTGGGATCCCCAATACTAGACTGATCCCTTTAAGAGGGTGTTGGATGTTCAATATTGTTTTTATGTGGCACGATATCTGATTCCAGAACCCAGAGAGTTTAGGGCAGTCAAAGAAAACATGTTTATACTAAGGTTCATACTAAGGTTAGGTGCAAGAGCAAGAAGACAGAAGCCCATGAAGCTCTTATACTAATCCAGTACCTAATAGGAGAGGTCATACCCATTACATATAAGACTATCCAATCTATTTTTAAAAATACTTTTAGTTTCACTGATAACAACATTTAGTGGTAGCCTGTTCCAAGGGCCAACAACTCTGACAGTAAAAAAAATATTTACGGCTAGACTTGACAAAAGGTTTTCTTACCAATTGTAAGGGATGGCTCCTGATGTTATGACCACAGTTTTTAAATTCTAGACCCAGTTCACACAATAAATAAGGGTCTTGAATAATATCATACAGTAACATAAGATCACCACAAAGTCAACGTGTAGATAAGGGCATAAGTTTTAAAATGTCTAATCTGTTCTCATAAGGAACTGTGAATAGCCCAGAAATGTTTTTTGTATATTTTCTTTGAACTCTTTCCAGTAACAGGCATTCAGATTTTTTATAAGGATTCCAAAGCTGTGAGTCATATTCTAAATGTGGTCTAAGGTATGCACAAAACAAGGGCAACAATACTTCCTGTTTTCTAGATCTAATATTATGTAATATAGACCATATCACTTTATTAGATTTGTTAATAATATTGTGTACATGATTATTGATAATGATGCCCTTATCTCCCCACAGTCTCTCCAACACTGTGCAGATGCTCCTGGGTTCCTGATGGCCACTACCGAAGGAACCAGAAAAAACCTTACCCTAACTTTCCACATGAACTCCCTCCAGACTGGCGAAGAGGTGGCAGTCCATGTTCCCTTCCATACCCCGAGCCACTCCCTACTAGAAATTGGTTGGGCAAAATCTTTCTCCCACTTTTATTTGACTGATTCCACAGCATGTGCTAATTGATGTGTAAGGAATTTATATATTATGAAGATTGCTTTTTCCCCTTGAGGTGAGGACCATATTTGATTAAATGGAGTATTGTCTTCCCATATCTGGGAGCTTTGTTCTCTAATTCTAATTTGTTTAAGTATAGAGGGCAGAATATTCAGGGCAGATGCGCCATGCACAACAGGAATGCACCAGCGCAAGTGCAGAAATGCACCATTGTGCAATATTCAGCGGGAGACAGCTGCGCATCACAACAAGCAATGTGCCAGAGCACAACAGTAATGAATGCATGTGCAACCGTAGGGGGCAGAACCATGAATAACATGTGCAGTGTGATATTCAACAACATGCGCCGTGCACAATAGCGGAGCAAGTGGAAGTTGCGTGACAGCGGAAATAAGCCAAAATAAAAGGGAGCAAGAAAGGGGAGGAAGAACACACCACAGGGAAGTCACAGGTGGGAGCATGGAGACAGATTGCCAGGGAGGAAATACAGGAAGCAGGGTGCAGGAGTGGGCAGGTGTAGGACAGGGCCCACCAGAAGTGTGCCAGAGTGAGGATAGGAGTGGGTGTGCCCATGCCAGTGTGTGGAAAAGGGCGTGAGAGTGCCACAGTGGACTGAGGGCAGTGGCAAGAGGCAAGACAGCCGCAGGCAAACAGCTGGAGGTGAACTCAGTGCAAGGGAAGCACCAAGAATAGATAGAGGGGGGAGCAGAAGAACAGCCACCTGGGGGGGGACACCAGCCAGGGACACGGCCAGTGCCACCTTCCAGATGGAGGCAGTAATGAGGGGTGTGAGAAGGCAAGCAGCAGGGAGACGCGGCCATGGCCCATTGGCAGTATGCCCAGAACAGACAGTACTGAGCCCGCACCAGCTTCGAATACTACTCTGACATAAAGCTTGTGGGCCGGTACCACCTAAACCGGGTGATACTGAGGCAGCTCTGTAAGCTGTTCAGTGATAAGATGCAGGCACCCACACAACGGAGCCATGCTCTGTCAGTGGAGACAAAGGTGACAGCCGTCATGTGCCTGCTTGCCACGGCCACCTTCCAGAGACCAACAGGGGACATGACAGGTATAACCCAGTTGGCCGCATCACGCCTACTCACACAATTCCTCAGTGCACTGCTGCCACATGCTGTGGAGTACATCCATTTCCCCAGCACAAAGGCAGAGCACACAGCACACATACAGGAGTTCCACAGGGTAGCATGGTTGCCTGGCATGCTCGGAGCCATTGACTTCACCTATGTAGACATCCGCATGCCACCTGGCCCAGAGAGTGCAGCAAACAAAAACTGCCAGGGATACCAGAGCATAAACTGCCAGATGGTGTGTGATGTCAGGGGGCGCATAACCAATATCTGTGCCATGCACCCAGGGGGAGCTCACAATGCCTTCATCTGGCACCAGTCTGCACTGTGCCACAGGTTTGAGAGTGGGGATATCCCCAATGGCCATCTAGTAGGTGAGTATGCATATCATGCAGGATGACATGAGCAGACATGGGGGTTGCATTGTCAGAGGTGCCACGGGTACCGACCATGATGGCCCATGGCATAACGATGCAGACCACCATTCTAATGTCCCCCCCTCTACACACATGTGACAGTGGTTACCCACTACGGCCCTGGCTGCTCTCACCATACCGGCGCCCCACGACCCCATCGCAGCTACGGTACAATGAGGCACATGCCACAACACGGAATGTCATTGAGCGGGTGTTTGGGCTGCAGAAGGCATGGTTCCGGTGCCTGGACACATCAGGCGGTGCCCTACAGTACAGACCCTCAAAGGCCTGAGGGCTATTCCTGGCCTGCTGTATCCTGCACAACATGACCACTGACTGTGGGATAGCCGTAGAGGTTGAAGAGGGGGACACTGGTGGGGATGATGAGGATGCCAGTCCAGCTGGTGAAGGGCAGCCACCCCCTGGGCGATGAGACCCCCAGCTGTTCCAGATGGCACAGCAGCACTGGGGCACTGTTACAGAGGAACACTTTGGACAACATAGGTAGGTCAAGAGGACATGTGCAACCACCAAGGACAAGGGCACAGACCACAGACAGGCAGGGCTGGACACCAGAGGTGGACAGCGGTTAGGGAATGGGTCTGAGTGGGCACTGCACATGGTGGCAGGGATGGGCAGGGCTGAACAGGACATGTGCACACACACACACGCACACACACCACAACACATTCACAAAGAGAAAATGGCATGACCACCCCAATAGCCATCACCACCCCACAGAGGACCACACACAACCATGTCCACTGGCTGGCACTGTGCGTGCCTCAGATGCTGGACACCATTGCATACTGGCAGACAGTGCAACACAGGCATCATCATGCACATGCGACAGTGGCAAGCAGCCGGGATGGTGTGCACAGGGACCGTGTGTGTGCAGGGATGGGTACCCCACCCGTGCATCACACAATGCACACCACAGTGCATGCAGGGCAGCGGCAGACAGTGGCCATGGTGGGAGACAGGTCAGTCACATGGCACAGTACCACAGCCACCAAGGATGCATGGGTGGCCCCACCGAGACCTGCCAGCCATGCCAGGCTGACCGGAGGCCTCTTGGGGTGGCACCGATGGGCCCCCAGGGGTGACACTGCGTGAATGTAACCGTGTTGATGCAGGGGTCTGCAGAACACCAAACATGCCTGTGCCAGGCATGCTCGGTATGCCCACAGCCAAACCCGGTGTCGACATAGCAGGTGTCACACGGCGCTGGGAATGGGGGGTGGACATGACACTGTGCGGTGTCTGCGGTGGCTGGGCACCTAACTGGGTGCCCAATGTAGCCATGACAGTTGTCATTGCAGTGGTCTGCCTGTCAATGGCAGCGGTCACATCCACCAGCTGCCAGGCCATCTCTGCCAGGAGCAATCCGTGGTCCCTGCTGTGCTGCTCATCTGCCTGGCACAGAACCGCACTGAGTGCATCCACCGCCATCATGAGCTGCATCTGCTGATCTACTGAAGCCTGGAGAAGATGGCTGTGTTCATCCAAGGGTCATCCATTGATCCGGCATGCTGTCCCTCATGGTGTTCCTGGCCCTGCTGGCCAGCACCCCTTGATGTTGGGCGCTGCACACCAGAGCCATGCCGGGGCACGTCCACACATGGTGCACTGCCACCACCCCCCAACATTGTCCCCCCGTTGCCATTGGTGGACTGCTGGTGCTGCCCCTCTGGCTGTTGATCGCCAGGACATACTGGCACTGCCGCAGCAGCTGCAACAGCCCCACCACCCTGGACACACACCACTGCTGCCTCACTGGGGCATACAGGCACAGGCTGGGACTGGGTTGTCATGCAGGCAGCCATGGCGGCATCACCCACGGTAACGCCTGTGAGGTTGCCTGCTGTGGGACCATCTTGAGTCCCACATGTATCACTGTCCAGGACGTGCAGACCATCATCATCGGTGCTGGATCTGGCCCCAATCTGTGGCCCAGCATGCTGGAGACCGGGGGCGATGTCACACTGGGACACAGGCAGGGCCTTGTCCGCACCCGCACCACCCACATCAGTCCAGACAGATGTTCAGGTATGCACTTGGCATGTCCCTTGGACACCTGTGGAGGTGGATGGGCAATCATCCATGTCCAGGGCCTCCTCTTCAGTGGACACACCCAACACCGCTGCCCCATGTAGATGCTCAGGAGCTGTAAGGGAACACATTAGCGTTAGTGGTCCCACCTTGCCCTGAGGCATGCCCACCACCACCAACACACTGACAGCACAGGACCTACCAGGCAGTGATGGGTGGCCACCACCAGGAATGCCCTCGATGGCACTACGCCACATGCTGCTGGCTACCCGCTCCTCCTGTGGCATCACACGGGGTACATCTGGATGGCTCCCACCGGTGGCAGCACGTGCAGCCCTGATGGCAGCCATCTTGTCCTTGATCCACCTCCTGTCCATACCTACCTTCTTTTTGCACTCCTGCATGGACCACTGGTGGCTGCCCTGCTGGTTCATGGCATGAGCCATCTCACCCCATGCCTCAGCATGGGCCTGTGGCATTCCTGGCTGTTCACTAAGCAGCGGTTCCTTGTCCAGATATGCCTCGAACAGGGCATCAGATTCAGCCCTGGTGAAGTTCGGCCTCCTCCTTCGTCCACTTCCCTGTTCCTCCTCTTCCTCACGCTCGGTCATGCTCGCGCCTGTGGGAATGACAGGTGTTACATTGGACTGTGCAGTCCCATACAGTCCTCCCAAACCACAGCCCCCATATCCCAACAGCATGCAACCTCCCACAAAGGACTGCAATACTGAACCATGGCCTCTGCAGCCCCAGGTAGCATTTCTATAGTGCAATGCATGCAAATGAGGGCAGGCGCAACTGTAAGTGGATGCTAATGCAGTGGATGCACTGTGGAATGGCTAATGAGTTGATTTGCATAACCTGGTTGAATATCGTGCTGTTGCGCCTTGCTCAATGTAGGTGAGTGTGCTCAGGCTATGGCAGAGCACTGTGACGTGCACAATCGGCACCGCACGGTGCATGCCCGGGGTGCTGACGTGTGTGGTGCTACTGATGTGCTGTGAGTGGGAGGCAGTGCAGAGCATGGCCACCACTGTGCCTGTGGCACTAGTGTGCTGTATGCCCATGTGGCACCCGTGCCATGGTGTGCCATGGGCTCCAAGGTGCCACAGCATGGTAGTCCACTGCAGGGCATCACACACATGCACCCTACTGCACTACACGCAGGGAATCCCAGTAGTGCTGTGGCACACCATGAGCGGACAGACCCTTGACCCTGCGGTTGACCTTTGCCCTGTAGGTGCCATGTGTGCCCATGGCTGCACCCCTATCAAGCAGTCCAGTGACAGCACGATAGGGACTGGCAGCGCAGTACTGCACTGCCTCCACACATGGGAACATGTGCTACAGAGTGCCATTTTGTTGCCATTTGAGACAGCAACATGCCCAGGACCAAAGCACAGGTCTAGAGTGCCATTGAACTGGCAAACCTGGTGGCCCCGGTGGAGCCACATGCTGGAGCCCTCTTTGGGCAGGAACCCCCTCCACAGGCCATGGACTGTGATGCAGCAGGAGGTCTCAGAGGGCCTGGAGGAGGTGACAGGGAGCAGCAGGTCAGCGGAGCAGTGTCACCACCATTATGTCGACCTCCAGCAGTGGGACCCTGACCGTCTGGGGCATCTGCAGGCATGCGCCCAGTGAGGTGCCGTACCACAGCCAGGTAGGTGCTCCATCCCATCACTGGTAGTGTCTGTCTGTTCGGGTATCGTGGTGTGCATCAGGCCCCCCTTGGGGGGGTGGGGACCATCTAGTGGGGGTGGTGGTGGTGGGGTGCATCATGGCTGGGCTGTGCAGGCACGCACACATTGGGGGGGCTATGTTACTGACCTGTACTGATGTTTCCTTCTCCATGTTTGCACCCTAGGCCCAGAGTATTGCTGTAGGACATGTTTGGCCCAAGGACAGGAACATCAGGCCCGGAGTGGGTGCCATGGACTTGCAGCTGGGACACGTTGGTGGAGCCATGGGTCAGCAGCACCCTGCTGGCCAGGATGCAGGTGAGTGCCATGTTTCCCCTTACATCTGTGCATGCTGGGTTGCAGGGGTGGTAGTGGGGCATAGCCAACTGCACTTTGCCCCACTGCCGTGCATGCCACACGGTAGACTCAGCATTGTCCTGTCGCACTGCATGTGTGGGTGGATGTCACAGGTGGGCTGTGCATGCACTGGGTCCATGGCTGTGGCACTGCCTTCGCACTGCATAGCCATGTCACTGTATGGCCATGTTGGTGCTGTGCAGAACATGGGCAGTGGATTTGTGCAGTATTCTGCATGGCTATGGGTGCCTGGGTAGGCGGATCTTGTGGGCGCAGACACTGTGGCTGGTCGCATGCCATCATAGGGGCATGACCCATGGCTGTATGCCGTGCACATTGGGTGGGCTGTAGGGGTCTGGCCAGCCACACGTACTGACTCTGCTCCCTTGTCCTAGGTGGACAATGCTGGACTACCCTGGAGCGGAACATGCAGGAGCTACTGCAGCTGTCCCGGGCTACTCTGGAGCTGCTCCAGAGGATAGAGCGTGGCAGCGGTAGGAGGCACAGGCAGTGCCACAGGGTTCGGAGTGAGGAGAGGGGCTGCCATTAAGGCCTACAGTGCACATGATGTGCACTACCCCCCCGGACTTGCTCTCACACCCCTTTGTCCCACTCCCTGATGTACACCCTTGCCCCATGCCCACCCCCACCTGATTTTTGGCCCTTCCCCCCAACTTTGTACATAGTTTTGATTTATTAAATTGTTTGTACAGTTTACCCCTTCAATATATACTTGTTTGATATGACAACTGTGGTGGTCTCTGATTTGCAGCGGGGATATGGTGCTTGGCTGCAGTGGTGTGCATGGCGCCGGGGGTGGTGCAGACCTGGGCATGTGTGTGTTCAGAAGGGCCCCACTTATGGTGTGGGTGGGGGACTCAGTCCCTATCTATGGTATGTGTGTTGTTCTCTGTGCACTGGATGCCTGTGTGCAGTGGTCCCTGGTGCATGCGCTGTGTCCCTGACACCCCTGTCAATATGTCCATGGCCCATGCAGCTGGGCCCCTTGCATGTCTGTGGTACGCATGGTCTGCTGACATGTCATTGGTAGCTGTCCATGCCGGCCATCCTCTGGGCATGGAGCAATGGTGGCTTGCCTCCTGTCACTGGTTTGTTGCACGTCTGCCTTGGGTGACACTGTGGGCTATGCTGTTGTTGTCCCCCCACCATGCTGTCGCTGGTGCCTGTTGTGGTGTCTGTGTTCTACTGTCTCAGAGAAGGAGATGTTGGATGAAATGGATGATAGTTTGTCACCTAGCCTGGTCAGGTGTGCCTTGGTCTCCACAATTGACCAGCTGGCGAGATCATTAGTCCCTATGTGTACCAGGACGTAAATGTTTTCTCCTGCTTTGTGAACAATTTTAGCAATGTGGTCAGTGTCTCTCCACGCTGATGTACCTGGGAGACATCTGACCATTACCCCTGGCTGGAGATGGGTATCAAGTCCTCGAATCATGGCATCTCCTATGATCAGAAGTTTTTTGGATTTCCTTTTTGCTTTTTTTTTGTTTTGGTTCCTGATTTGGGTGAGTTTTGTTGTGCTAGCTCCTGTGCTGCAGTGTCCTGCTCTGCAGTGTCCTCTGCCCCTTTGTTTGATTTTGGAGATAGAGGTAGATACCTGTTTGTAGTGTTTATATGGTTTTTGGAGGTAATATGTTGGAGAGCACAGAGTGATGGGGCACCTGATTTGCCCCTCCTAACCACCTGCCAAGCTCCTATAAGTAAACAATACCTTTAGGTACTAACGCCATGGGCTGTATGAGCCTCAGCATGCTCCCATCTACCGACCAACCTCACATTTAACATAATCTGAAATATACATAACAGAGGCATAACCATATTTATCCGGTGTGTCCCGCCCTAGTTATAGCGTCAAGAAAGGTTTTTAGCATAGATCGGGATTATTCTTTTCTTTTACATTTACTATATTTCATCCCCTCAGGCTTCATCTATATTGCTTCCCACTTCATGGGAAGTTATCCCCCCTGTCAGTGATGTCATCTATTGGGCTAGATGAAGCTGGTTATAGGATTTAGAGTGAAATATATCTCCCAAATTAAGTAGCACTGAGTTTTAGGCCTATCAACGAGCAAAGTATGAAAGGCAACATTAAATGATAAAAGAATATCTTAGTCCTGTTAATATGAGGCCATCCATAGAAACATAAAGGTCCCATTATGTTAAGTCCAGCTAGTGAGTGCCTAGCTAGATAATTAAAGTCTGCTTTCCTCAATCCTCCCCCCCCATGTGCAACCATCGGCCCAAAGAGAAGAAAAAAAAAGGGCTGATTAAATATTTTAAAGTACTTAGCTAACAGTTAGTCCACTGCTACATGGGGAGCTTTTAGTAGATCTCTGAAGGCAGGATAAATGAATTCAGAGTGACAGCTAGTAAACCTTTTGGCATCTCAGGTCACTGCTCTAGTCTGCCCAGATTTCTTGCAAAGCAACATTTGGATTCTGCATAGTGCCTCGGTATGTTGCATTGTTTTGGTTCCCCCATGCTTCCTATTTGTGGTACGCTGCCAAACCGGTCTGCTCTTCCCTTCATTGGAGTTCCGGATTTCTGCTATAGGGATTTTTCTCTCCCTCTTAGGGCTTCCATGGTCTCCTTGACCATAGAACAGATCTTAACATAGAAACACAGAAACATAGAATTTGTCGGCAGATAAGGACCGCTTGGCCCACCTAGTCTGCCCATTTCCCTACCTAACGGATAAGCTGCAGATCTTAGTTAACCAACAGCCTACTTCCTCCTACCCCCCACTAGAATTCTCTTATGTCTGTCCCATGCATTCTTGAATTCCCCCACTGTTTTTGACTCTACAAACTCCTCAGGAAGGCTGTTCTATGCATCCACAACCCTCTCTGTGAAGAAATACTTCCTCACATTACCGCTGAGCCATTCCCCCTCTATCTTCAAATTGTGCCCCTTGTTCTTGCACATCACTTTTCCTGAAAGATGCTACCCTCTTGGACTTTATTGATTCCCTTGAGGTATTTGAAAGTTTCTATCATGTCCCCCCTCTCCCTCCTTTCCTCGAGGCTATACATCTTAAGCTCCTTTAATCTTTCTTCATATGTCTTCTGGTGCAGACCCTACAACATTTTGGCTGCCCTCCTCTGGACAGCCTCCACCCTGTCTATGTCTTTGTGGAGATGGGGTCTCCAGAACTGTACACAATACTCCAGATTTGGTCTTACCAACTGTCTGTGCAGAGGGACAACAACTTCCTGTTTTCTACTGATGATGCCACTCCCTATGCATCCCAGTATCCCCCCAGCCCTCCTTACTTCTTTCTCACATTGCTGGCCCACTTTTAGGTCATCTGATATGACTACCCCCACGTCCCTTTCCATTTTTGTTGTTGTTATTATCTCACCCCCCATTGTGTACTCTTCCCCTGGGTTTTTGTTTTCCAGGTGCATTACTTTGCACTTCTTTGCATTGAATCTAAGCTGCCATACATTTGACCATTCCTCCATCCTTGCCAAGTCCCTTTTCATCCTTTCCACCCCACCTTGCGTATCAACCCTGTTGCAGATCTTTGTGTCATCTGCAAAGAGACATACTTTCCCTTCCAGTTCCTCTGCAATGTCACTAATGAAGACATTAAAAAGGACCTGCCCCAGTACTGAACCCTGCGGTACCCCACTAGTTTAGTTTAGTTTATTGTTCTAGGAATTATTACCTTTGAGCCAATGGCTCTTTTACAAAGGTTCCACGTCATCAATGTACAAACAAACAAGACATGTTACATAGAATGGTCAGCAAATTATTAAGCAATAAGGCACTACCAGGGGTTAGATTAACAGTCTGTTAATCACCCCCTAGGGGTGTAATGTAGCACAAGGCGCAGCTGAGTGCCATATTGCTCCTAGCGGGTGATTAACTGACTGTTAATCTAACTCCTAGGAGTGCCTTATTGCTATTATAAAAAATGGTTCCAAAAGAAATGTGTTAAAAGTATACTTTTTGAATGTTTTCCTCATTTAGAGGGAGATTTTTAATAAAATAGTTCTTCCACCGACAGTTTAAGAATGCTGGTTCAAAATCAGAATGCATCATTCCACACATTCAGCAGTGCTAGAGGATGGAATGCTGACAGGAAGAATCCATGTGCCATGGTGATCAGGCTGTACATGACAGTATAACATGGATTAATGTAAGGCTGTTGAAATCCTAACAGCCAATCAGATTGCAGAATTTCTGAGAGCCTTTTTATAATAAAGGTTTCAATAAGCCAGTATAATACAGTACATCACAGGAAAAAAACAAAACATTTGAGGAATGGTCAAGGTGGGAAGGATAGGAGGAGATATGGGAAGGGGAGCAGACTTAGAGTAGTTAGAGGTACTCAGATGCCTTTGTCAAGAAAGGAGCAGAGGAGGAGGAGGATGAAAAACAGTAAAAACAGCCATGAGGGAAGAATCATTAGTCAAGGCAGTCACAGGACTGGAGGCTGAGAGGTGAGAGTAAAGCATAGATTTGAAAGCTCCTAGTGATGTGAAGGATGTAATGAGCGAGCTCAGGGCATTGTACCAGTTGGGGGCACGATAGGCAAAAGATCTTTGGTCCTGTGCGGTCCGGCATCTGGGGACCTGGAGAGGCTGGTGTTCCGATCTTCTGGTGGGACGGATGCTGGTATTCGGGCAAAGTAGGTCTTGGATACACGGCAGAGTGCGGCCCAAGATGGATTTTTTTTGCCATCAAGCATGTGAGGTACCTTATGCGATTTGAGAGTTGCAACCATCCTGCTTCAATGTAGAACTCACATGTATGAGTACGTCTTTGCGCTCCAGTGAGCAGCCAACAGGCCTTGTTTAGGGTGGTTGTGATGCACCTTAGTGCAGTGGTAGTGGCAGAGCCATAGGTAATTAAGCCATTGTCTATGATTGAGATGACAGAGCTTTGGACAGCAATCCTCAGTGCAGCTTGGGTAAAGAATTGCCGGTTTCAGAAAAGGATACCAATGCACTCGTTCACCGTTTTTGCTGTGTTATCAATGTGGGTCACAAAGGTAAGACCTTGATCAAAGGTGATTCCAAGGTATTTAAATGTTGACACTTGTTCAAGGGTATTTCCTGGGTATGTTTTGATAGTAAGTGGAATTTGTCTTTTTCTGTTTTGTGGACTGGAGAAAAGCATGGATTTTGGGTTTTTTTTGTGATTTAGGACCAGCTTGTCATCTAGGAACCACTTTTCAACATTGGAGAAATCAAGTTGCAGGCTCTGGAGTAAGGGTTTTGGGTCCTTATGAGAGTAGAGAATCACGGCATCATCAGCATAAAGAATTATTTGTTCTGGGCAGGATTTGGGGAGAGCGTTTAGGAAAAGGCTGAAAAGGAGGGGGCCTAGAATTGACCCCTGTGGAACACCTGAGAGGACTGGTTTTGAGTCTGAGAGAACTTCTGAGGCTTTTACTGATTGAGAGCATTGTGCCAGGTAACTTTTAACCCAGGCACCTGGTCCTTCCGAGAGCCCAAGACTGTGTAGTTGTGTGATAAGTAAGCCATGGTGAACAGTATCAAATGCCTTTGTTAGGTCAATGAAAAAAGCTCCAGTTTGATATCCTTTGTCCAAGGCAGTGTGAATTTCTCCAGTGAATTCCAGTAGGGCGGTCGATGTACTGTGTTCTTTCCTAAATCCATGTTGCTGCAAGCAGAGTATGTTATACTTATGCAGGTAGTCTGAGAGTTGGTCAGCCACAATGTGTTCGAGGGTCTTGGAGAGGGGTGGAGGTATAGATATAGGCCAATAGTTTCCTGGTAGGGACTTGTCACCACTTTTGAACACTGGTGTGACTATAGCAGACTTCCATTTGCTGGGAAATTGACTAAGGCAGAGGGACAGATTGAAAATTTTGGTGAGTGGGTGCACCACCTCTTCTAGGGTAAGGGACAGAATTTTAAGATCAATAGTATCACTGCTTGCTCTGGATTTAGAGATTGCCTTTTTATATATATTTGTAGACTTCATGTGCCTTAACTATTTTGAAGTGGAAAAGTGGTTGGTCAGGTGAGGCGGTAGGAGATATTGGTTTTGGCGAGTCCATGTCAAAGAAGAAGTCTGGCGGGAGGACCCCACCGAGGTCAGTGAAAGTTTTATTTTAGGCCTTTGCCATGACCATTGAGTCTAGGGTAGTGGTTCCATCGACAGTCATTATAGTGGGAGAGGATTTGGACTGCTTACCCATGATATTTCTGATGTTGTCCCAGAATGATCTCCCATCACCCCAGGAGTTTGCGAGGGCATTTTTGAAATAGGAGCTCTTCATTAGTCGGATTTGTTTGGTACATTGGTTCCGTGCCTGTTTATACTTCTGGATATCTGTCAAGGAGCCTGTGGCTCTGGCTATGGCCTAGAGGTGGTCCTGAGCTTTGAGCTGGGTCAGTAGTTTGGCCATGAGCCAGGGATTTGAGAGCGCTTTGATTTTACACTTTTTTACTGGTGCGTAGGTGTCACAGGCAGTGTTGAAAGTTGTGATAAAATAATCTAGGGCTGCGTCAACATCTACAGTATTGTATATTGGGGACCAGTCTTGCTGTAAAAGACAGGTCTTGAGCTTAGTAAGGTTTTCATGGGGTAGCACTCTGCTTGAGATGGTTTTTGGAGGTGGTTTTTGGAACTTATTTGTCCAGGTACAGATCACAGGGGAGTGGTCACTGAGAGAGTCTGGGAGAACAGCTATGTTTTTTATGTGGGCTGGGTGGCTAGCAAGGATCCAGTCAATGAGAGTGCAAGTTCCAGTTTTGTAGTTTTTTCTAGTGGGGGAGCTCACCATCTGCATTAGGTTAGCTGCTAGGATAGCATCCTTGAGGGACCCAATGTCTGATGTGAGCCAATTTATATTAAAGTCACCAGGGAGAAGGAGCTTGGTGTCAGGTGGTTGCAATCTTACAAATTCAAGAACAGTCTGGAGGCCGGACCCTGGATCTTTAGGAGGGATATAGACAGCGGCCACAGTAAGCACTTTATTTTGGGCACCAAGTAGTAACTTGACAGGGAGAAATTGCACAGAGGAGTTTGTGGTGGAAAAGCAGACAGGGTGGCTAGAGAGACTGTCCTTAATGTAAATAGCACAACCTCCCCCCTTAGACTGGCAAAGACTTGAAGGGATGCCAGTTTTAGAAGAAAGCTACAGATATTTAAGGTGGCGATGGTGAGACCCCCCCCTCAGTTTTTGCTAGATTTGTTACCCTGGTAGAAACAGGGCCAGGGTTTGGATGGACACTTCCTGACATCAGAAAGAGGAGGAGCAGGAGTTTAAGGGACATCTGCAGTAGCTCATAGTATGACATGTAACGCCTCTGTTTCTTGTTAGTTTGAGTACAGTGTAGTCATTTAGGGTCCCAGCGTAGGGTAATGGCTAGGAGCAGGTGTCAATTTGTCAACTTTCCAGTGGCATGAGCTGTCAGTTGCACCCAGTCCTTTGTAGGAGGGTGTCACAAGTGAGGGTAGGGAGGATTTGCCATGGTGTCAGGTTGCTGGTATCAAGCTTGAATGGTTAGCGTGAGAGGTAGAGGAGAACTGCAAATGTTTACTGTAGCAAGGGTGAGTGTTCCTGAGTGACTCATGGTGAGCTACTGTGGACCAGAAAACTGATTGTAACTGTAGATCAATGACCCAGAAAGTGTTAAATTCCTGAAGATGATGAACATTAGTCTAGATCATATGCAGGATGTAAAAATCCTTTGTTAGAATCTTCCCTTTGTTCTCCAAAACAGTTGTGAATAGACCTCAAAGACAACCACACATCCTTTAAGAAAGTCAGACGGAAATGTGGATTCAATGCAGCACTCCACAACCCAGAAACTTGTATAAAAGATTTACTGACCTCACTTTTGCTTTTGATGTCTTCCAAAAAAGTTGATTTATGATGAGAATGCCTATACCTGGTGGTGATGTTTTGTAGTTTCTTAGTCCAGGAAATGTTCATAGATATTATGTCCAAGAATGGTCCAGATCCTCCAAGTAGAAACACATGAAAAACCACAAAAACTAAATTACTGACAGAGACAAACACAAATAGCCAGCTACACCGATGATGAGAGTGTGACCTCAGTAACCCTCCTTTCTTCACTGTGGACTCCATTTACTATTACCCGCTGTGTCCTGTTGTCCAGCCAGTGTTTTACCCAGGCTACCACATTGGGACCCACTCTCAGGCTGGCTAATTTATTTATTAATCTTTTGTGTGGGACTGTGCCAAATGCCTTGCTAAAGTCTAGGTAGGCCGTGTCCACAGCCCCTCCCTTGTCTACTACTTTGGTCACCCAGTCAAAGAAATTAATTAGATTTGTCTGACATGACTTTCCCACTGTGAATCCATGCTGCCTTGGGTCCTGTGCCTCACTGGCCTCTAGGTACTCAACAATTCTTTCTTTCAGAAGTGATTCCATCATTTTCCCTACCACTGAGGTCAAA
Organism: Neoceratodus forsteri; assembly: GCA_016271365.2. Lineage (NCBI taxonomy): Eukaryota > Metazoa > Chordata > Ceratodontiformes > Ceratodontidae > Neoceratodus > Neoceratodus forsteri. The sequence continues at coordinate 162,744,010 of CM028132.1, read as the reverse complement.
CTGACAGGTCTGTAGTTTCCTGCCTCTGTCTTGCTCCCACTTCTGTGAAGGGGAATCACATCCGCCCTCCTCCAGTCCTCTGGTACCACACCATCCTCCCATGATTTATTAAAAAGGGTAGTCAGTGGTGTTACTAGTTCTTTCCTTAGTTCTTTTAGAATTCTGAGGTGAATCCCATCAGCCCCCATTGCTTTATTCTCCTTCACTTTTAAGAGTTTTTTCAGAACCCTTTTTTCTGTGAAAAGATTAATATCAACCCCCCATCCAGAGTGCTTCTATTGACTGGATTAGGTATCTCCCCCTGCTTTTCTATTGTGAATCTTCACACTGTCCTCCCAAAAAATCCGCAGCCTAGAGGGATAAGGAGTATGGAATCTTATTGCCTTCTCACGGAGAGATCTCAAAGTTGGAAGGTATCTTATTCTCTGCTGCTGTACTTGCTGGGAGTAGTCATGATCCATGAACAATTGATGTGAAAGATATTTAATTTCTTTTTTAGCCCAGACTCACCTTAATATCTCCTCCTTTGAGCTGTAGGAGTTTAGCTTAAAGACAATAGAGCCGTGGGCGCTCTGTTGGGTCTGATGGCTTACTTTGTAGGGATCTGTGCGCCCTTTCCACGTGAAATGCTATTATAGCTGTAAGATCTAGTATATCTTTCAAGAGGTTTTCTATGAAAGGTGCTACAGGGGCCATTTCCATATCTTCTGGGAGCCCATAACAATGTAAATTTTCTTGCCTAGAATGGCCTTCTAAGTTGAAGCATTTAGCTTGCAGCTCCTTGGTTTGAAATAGCAGGGTCTGCACTATTTCAGAAAGCTGTACCGTTGTGTCTTCAGTTTCTGAGATCCTCTCCTCAGTCATGCCAATACAAGATTCTAAAGTGAACAGCTGTTTTTGTACCACTCTAAACTATTGTTTGTTTTCTTTTCTTGATTCCTTAATTTCATTTAAATGTGTCTCAAATTTAGTAAGTGAAAGCTGTTCACCTTCACCATCAGTGTCATATTCAGCTGCATGGGAGCTGATCGGCGAGATGGATCTCCTCGGAGGGTCCACTTTCAATCTGTTGCCATCCTTAGGTTTACCTTTGCCATCAGGGTAATTTCTACCTCTGTTATTTATTGTAGGTGTCCCTCCTGAGCTTTTAGACATTTTAAAGATGAAAAGTATTAGTTTTAGGAGGGTTTGTAGGCCGATTGGCTAGGAAGCTCTAGTGATCAAGCTTTCTTCAGCTCCGTGACGTCACCGGAAGTCCTTGAGAAAAGGTACTTTAATGAATAATGAACAACCCCTAGGTACTGTAAATGTACTGTAATGCAATTGTTACTGGGTCATCAGATAAAGGAGCCTGGTAGGACTCAGCATCAGTGAAGTTCCACAGAGTTGGGCCAGACAAGGCAGTCCATGGCTTTGGATCACTATGGCCATCAGTGTATTATTGGAAGGGAGACACACATGGTTGAATTGACTATTGAAAATTTAGTAGCAAACACTAATTTGATTGCTAATATGTCAAGTTGCCACGAGCTGGCACAGAGTCATGGATAGGTGTAACTGTTCCACAGGGAAGTGTGTCTCACCCTACCAGAGAAGGGTGCCAGTACGCACTTGATATTGTGGATAACCATGCACAAGAGACCTTGTAAGAAAGATAGGATTTTTGAAAAGTTTAATTATCAGTGCAGCAGTGTCCAATCAACTTAAGGGGCAACAGTGATGGTATTGATCATGCCAGTAATGAATGGGGTTCAGATAATTTATTTTTACTGGAAGTCTAAAACTTTCATGAGTCAAAATCTGGAAGTCATTCCAATTTTTTGGAAGTCAAAATACATCATAGATCCCACATTTAGAAGCCTGTATTCTAGGAAGGACCAATTTATGGATGTTATTGACATTGATTGACAGCTCAGTGTGAATTGTCATTCAATGAGCATGTACTATGTACAGTATGCGCTCATTGAGAGCTCAGTTGGCAGCCAGCTGTGGTGGTGACAGGAGGGCTGTGCTTGTGGCCAGCTATGGTTGGGATGAGGAGGAGCGGGGTGGAGGGTCACTAACTGCTGGTGTTGGGGGTCCACCATACCACCAGGGAAATGGGGAACTTTATTTTATAAGGGATTGGGATGGAGGGTACACCAGACACCAATGACACTATTCTATATATATTGAGTGGGTGATCAGGTGGGAGGAGGGATGACTAGCCTCCAGGGACACAATTTAATATATTATAAGCCAGCAATCACAGAACAGGGGGGACCACTACCATCAGGGAATATGGGTCTATATTTCTATATTTGCCTCTTGGGCCAGTGATCAGTGAGGGGGGCACCACTAGCACCAGGAATTATATATGTTCCTAGCACTGGGTGGTTGGGACAGCAGTTGGAGAGGAGTGAACCACTGGACCACCAGGAAGACCGTTCTTGATTTCTTGGACCGGCGATCAGCAAATTTGGGAACGGGAAACACTGGGCTGCCAGGCCAGTATTCTATGTCATAATATGGGATGGCGATAATAGAAAGGGGAAGGTGGAGGGACTACTGGACTACCAGGGATATATTCCATTTAATAATACAGGATGGTGATCAGCAAATGGGAGACGGGGGGATAGACCACTGGATTACCAGGGAAATATGCTATTTAACAATATGGAGTGGCAATCAGAGAACAGGGAGGGGTGAGGGATCACTAGACTACCACAGACTAGGGTTTTCTTCTACAGGGACAGTGATCGGTGACCAGGGAGGGATCACTAGACTACCAGGGAGAATTTATTTATTCTACTCAGGACAGTGATCAGCGATGGGGGGGCCACTATCACCAGGAAACTTAAATGATTTTTTTACCAGGCCTGTGATCAGGGATGGGGGGGACACAGGAGACTACATGGAAACATGACTGCCTCTGGGGCAGGGATGGTGGGGGCATGCAAACCTTAATAATGGGCATGCAAATGGCCCGCTAACACCTTGCATGCCCAATGGGCTCATTTGCATGGCTGCTTTTGTGCACCATCACTATTGGTTGCAGGGCCATTCACAGGAATGCAGGTTGGGGCAGCGCTAGTGAGGTTAGAGGTAGCAGTAATGGATTACCACTGATTCTTCCTAGCCCTATTCACAGTCTGATAGTGCCTTATGCTATCCATCTGTGAATAAAATGTTTTAACACCTGGGCAATCATAAAGCGCAACACAAAATTTTTCATTGTCATTTGCAATTTTTTGTGAATCTGGTCCAGGTGCTTTCTTTTAAAGGGAACAAGCATTATAAGGAATTGGATGCAGCTTAACAGACTGGATAAATATGAAATAGAAATTATCTCATGAAAACAAAATGAATTTATGAAGATTATGAGAGAAAGGACATTTTAGTTTGGTCCAAACCTAAATCACCAAGATCTAAAAGTAGAGGATGCTGTCGGGTCCAATTTCAGGAAAGAGGTTCTAGAAATTGATCTAGAAATAGGCAAACTAAATCTAAAAACAAGGAGGCAAACAGCTCTGAAAAGGAATTGGGAGAATGGGAAGTTTTTGTAGAGAAACCTATACCAAGAGAAAGAGGAAGACTAAGGGGGTTGGGGAAACTTCAGAGTACTGAGAAACAGCAACAAAAAGGCACAGAGCTCCAAATAATTAACTTATCACAGCATACTTTGACAGAATATCAATGAGCTGTTCTACAAATCTGTCTGTCCTTCACTGCCACACCAAAGGTTAACGAGTTTGCAATATATATGGACTTGCATAAACTGTCTTGTAAAATTCAGTTGAAACACTATTTTTTTGATAAAAACAGCCAATAGCAAGAATTTAATGTGGGTTTTCATGACAAAAATAATGTCATCACACACAGAGAACTTGGATGTATTACTGTCAGTAATTGGAACTATTGGTGACGGCATGGAGAATACAGAAAATCTGAAGGTTAATCAATACCTGGGTCTAACTGGAAACATGGGACATAATGACCTGGAAGGGCTGGAGTCTTTACTTATGGAGAACATATAATATGTCTAACTTTGTGACAACAGAATCTATGCAAGGTAACAATGAAATGCCTAGACTTTTACAAGTAACTGAATCTGTTAATAAAACAAAGGCTTCTATTTAAAGGCAAATCTCTGTTTCATCCTATCAGGTATACTGTAATTCTGCTGTCTCTATATTTGAACATATGGTTTTGAAGCAGTTAAAAGATCTATTAGAGAAATCCAGGCCCCCAAAGTCATTTAATCTAACAAAACAGGGTCATGAAGCACTCATAGAGTTGAAGGGTTTGAAAAATATGATTAGCAGGCTGATAATGGGAGAAAATGGGAGAAATATTGTCCTTTTGGATATAGAGCACTACAAAGAGATAGTTTTATGACTTCTAAATGATTCCAGTAAATACATTAAGTTGAATTGTAACCCAATATGATCATATAAGAAAGTGATGCACAGATTGTTGCAAGGGGCCATTCGGGATGGGGAGAGCACATAAAAGAAGTATAAGTTCATTTGGAATGAAAATCCTAAAATTGCTGGATTTTGTATACTCCGCAAAGTGCATAAGGACTCACAGACCCTCCAGAAAAACCTATTGTCTCTGGAATTGACTCCTTGACAGAGAATTTGGGCCAGTTTGTGTACTTAACTCTTCAAAAATGTGTCCCTTATCTGGAGTCTTATGTAAAACATACTACTGATGTTTTAAAAAAATGATGTGTTAAAATAGGAAGAAAATTTTGCACGGATCACCATAGATTTAAATTCATTAAATACATTTATGAATTGCCAGTCCAGTGGCATAAAGGGCTGAGATGCTGGCACCTTACCTCAAACCACACCGGCGACCCAGGTTCGGGAATGGACCCGGGACACCGGGGGTCAGCAGGGGGAGGAGAGGATTGAGCATCTGTTTGGCTGCTCTCCTCTTCTGGGGTGGGTTAGGGCAGCATGTCGCTCTGCAGCAGCCCCCAGTTGAGACTGGGAGCACTGCAAGAGGAACATCAATGTGGGAACACCAGAAAAGCGGAAACTGCCTCAGCACCACCCGGACAAGAGAGAACTAGTGTGCTGGAATGGCCTTTCGAAGGGTGGGGACCCTCCCAGTGAAGGGATATGCCGAGCTAGCCCAAAGGGAAGCTACAATATGAGGTAGGAAGGTCAATTCCTAAGACTATTTTGTAACTGCAGCAATGAATCTGATTTTGATAAACATGCTGAGGAGCTTAAAGTGAGGTTTTTGCAGAAAGGTTATAAGGAATTTCTATTGGAAGAGTCAAAAAACAAAGTTGGAGTGGAAGAATAGAAATTAATTGCGTACTAAAAAAAATGAAGTGCATGGAAACGTTTCTAATGTAAACATGATTACTTTCACCACTGAATTTAAAAGCTTAGCGGGAAGAATTAGTAATATATTTTTTAGAAACTGGTCTATACTTCACTGAGATGTAAATGGAGGAATGGCTATAGGAGCTAAACCTAGGATCTTTTTTTGAAGAGCTAACAATCTTAGGGATTATCTCGTGCATAGAAGATTAAAAGAGGAACGGGGAGAGGTTAGTTTCCTGGTAAACTAAAAGGGTCTCACAAATGTAACATATGTAAATATGTTCATACTCATAAGAAGTTTGAGCATCTAAGGGACAAGAATTTTTCTGTAGATATAAGAGAGTACATAACATGTGATGCTCCCTTTTATTGTTATGGTCTTTGGTGCACCTGTGATTTGGTGTACATTGGATGTACTGTGAGGCCCCTAAAACAGAGACTTCAAGAGCATGTCAGATCAATAATTAACAAAAGGTTTGACACACCAGTTCAAATATCATAGATGGTGATGTCAATTTTATGGGACTGGACTAGGTTCCATGTCCTAAGAATGGAGGTGACAGGAAAACACTCCTTCTGAAGAGAGAAAGTGTTTGGATTTTTGCTCTAAAGACAGTAAAACTGTTAGGAATGAATGATTGTTGGGATTTAAAGCAATAGTTATGATGTACAGAAAACAATACAAATTGAAATGTATATACTTTTATCTGCACAGGTAGATTATCAAACATTTCTTGCTCTAACTTCTACTAAATGCTATATTTGGCTAAGCGATGTAATTTTCGATAATTGCAAAATTTATTCTGTGATTTATTAAACTATCTCTTTTTCAGATTCTTCCACCTTCATCCTAGAGGAGGGAATACTGTGCTGAAGCACTGGATCAAGTGTTGATTGGCCTCTATTTTTTATTATTCAGCTCACTCTCTGTATCCTATAGCCTTTTTTCACTCTATTTTCCCTCCCCTCAACTTTTAGACTCTGTCACCTCAGCCCATTATGCTGTTAGCTTCAACTAGTCATTTTTCTCTGTATAGTGTTAAGCACTTATGAATTACCATTCAGTTTTCTAACAATCTATATTATGTTATTAGTCTGCTGCTCTGTATCTAAATGCTATAGTCTGTATGTTCTCAAAATTAATCTAAGCACCAGAGGTAACCTATGGGCTTTTGATTTTGACATGGTGCTCAATTAGAAGCCTGTCTTCGTTCCATGTATGAATGTATTTACATACTGCGTGAAATTGCTTTGAAATGTTTTAAATGTCACTTTTTAATTTTTTGCACTCTTCACTTTATCTAATTTGTGAACAGTGTTGATTGAGGCCTTTGAATAGAATGTCCATGAATATGTATTAGAGGCTTAAATTTAAAGGTGACATCATTGTTCTTCGACCGCACCCCTGAGAAAGGGTTGTTTGACCCCAAAGCACTAGGTCAAGCATGGTCGGTGATTGGCCTGGCTATCAACTTGTTTCTACTTTTTCACTTGTGCATTCATAATAAAAGGAGTTTTACACTGTAGAATTTGACTTACAATTGTTATTTGCAGTCATCATTAGGACTGGTGTCATTTTGGACTAATGAACTAACAAGGTAATCACCTGGCAATCATCTTATAGGGGCAAGTTGAATTTGTATTTTCCTAAGGAGTGCAAATGAATTTCAACAGTCATGGGTTCATGAGGGCTAGTCTCCCTATTTCAATGCACCCCCTGCAAAGTGTGAGTTTGCAGTTATCTTTTTTGTTGGATGTGTGATTCATAAACCAAAGATTATTACTGTACATTTTATTTATTTTTTGCAATTTTTGCCGAAGAAAGGCACACTGAGCTGAATCTCATTTCCTGGTGCATCCTGGGAGCACAGGGATGTTAAGTGACTTGTTCTGGGTTGTACAGTAACAGTAAGCATGTGGATGTTGTGGGACTAAAACCCAGGTCTGCTGGATGTACAAAGCTCAATCACAGTTCATTGCTCTACCCTCTAGACTATACTGCCAGCCCAATGTGCAGACATGCCAAACAATCAGATTAAACCTATGCAACAAGTATTCTGTTTTCAAGCAACAGTCCTTAGTAGAAAAGAAAGTGTTATAGATAAATAAATAACATTTGGTGAAACAATACAAAGTTGTGTATAAATGTTGCAGTTTTTCCCAGAGATGTTACAGACTATTTAATATCTTAGTGTTGACTACCAGGGTAGGGAACATAACAATTCCGCTTCTGCAAAGTTCAGCACAACACTGAGGATTGTGTATGAGCAAACATACACAGCAAGGCTGTGTTTCAGTCAAGAGGCTTCTGTGGTAACAAAAGATCTCGAGAGCACAGCTCAAGAGGTCTCATTACCACGGAAACCTTGAGACTGGAACTCAGCCTTTTATGCGTACATATGATTGCTCATACACATTCTTTTATAGTGTATGGGCAACCATTAATATAAGCTTACAGTATGTCCAAGACATATAAAAAAGGTCTCACTTCCTGAGCCAGCTGTCACTGCTGTAGCTGCTTCATCAAGTGTGGTGGTTTGAACAACACGGTTGCGTGAAGCTATTCTGTGTTGTTGTACTGCAGTAGTGACATCTTCAGTGCAGCACAACATCATCATGACATCATTACTGCAGAACAATTCTATTCTAGAGTTGGAATTTCATCCTCAGCTGTGTTCTACCATACATTACATCCACATTGTAGAATGCAGAAGAATGTAGAACTGCACTATTTCCAATGGTGAATTCAACATTTTGTAGAATTCAGTGAGCAAAATGCAGAATTCTGTAGAGTGCAATTCCATAGAACTCTCATGGAAAATTCCACAGAAATACCTTAATCCCAATTTTTCATTCACCAGTGATAAGATATTGTCTGCAGTGACCATAAAGGCAGGGCAAAAATGGGTAGACTGGGTGAGTGAGGCGATCTTTATCTGCCCTTCAAATTCTATGTTTCTATGTTTCTTTGTTTCAGTGAAGTTTTTAACATTACACACCTCTAGTAATGATATCATTGAAATGCTATAATACCAAAGTTCTTACATTGCTGGAATACTGTAATTGCATAATTTTTCACATCATTCTGTTATCTTGCATAGCTGATATTGTTATATCTTGTAATAATTGTTCAGCCACATGGCCTGAGTTGGTCCTGAAAACAAGCAATATACCAAGTGTACTTACCTGGTTAATAAATGAATCAATGGGTGGGAGGGGGTGGCCTGACCAGGCAGAGGATGGCAGCATAGTTCAGAATCTCTGCAAGAATGACTGCAATCTAACCTCATCCAGCCTTCACCAGACCTTTCTTTGGTACCAACTCCTGTGACCATCCTGTAATCTTACTGCCTGATGCAGTTTGTAAGTCATTTTTGATCCATCATCTACTTATATTCAATTATTCTACACTGTACAGCAGCATACTAGGCCTCAAACTTCAGCATTATGGCAGATCTCCAAGTACAACAAAGCTCACTTGCTAGAGTGGAAGTAATGTTTTCTAAACTGATGGCTGAGATTAATGATCTAAAAAGCCTCTGGCTGCTCTACCATGCCCTACGCCACTTACCCCCCTCTCCCACCCCAGCCCCCTTTCCCTCTCTTGCCTTTCCCCTCCGAGTGTTTATTTGTACTACCGCTAAAAAATGATTATGATAACTTTAGTAACTGTTTGATATCCTGTACTCATGTAACCTTTTGATGTTATTGTTCTGTACCTATTGACATGGAATCTTTGTAAAAGAGCCTTGTCTCAAAGGTATTTTGTAATCCTAGTCTCAAGCAAATAAAAATAAAAAATAAAAAAAACACCACCCAACAGAATGCGACCACTCTTGAAACTTTTAGCCAGAAAATTGCATTTAATGAGAAAGCAATGGCCTGTAACACCACTACTATTCATGACCTCCAGGCTACTGTCCACAATCAGGATCGAACTACTAAATCCCTACAAGCCAAAATTGATGATATTGAAAATCGTAATCGTTGCACCAGTTTACGATCTTTTTGGCTTCCCTGAAGGTGTAGCATTAGGAGACACTACTGCACTTTTATTACATGTGCTGCCTGCAATGCTTAAACTGCCTCCTGACCTAGTGTTAATCATTGAGTGGTCTCACCACACTCTGAGTCCCAGGCCAACATCTGACCAGTGACCAAGGCCTATCATTGCTCGCTTCTTGAACTATTCCCACACAGAATTAATACTGAAATGAGCCAGAGAAATGGGGAAACCTTAGTGGCAAGAGTTTAATATTTCCATCTAAAGAGACTTTTCAAAAGATTTAACCATCAGAATGAAGGCCTACAATCCACTTAAACAAATCCTCCACCAAAGAAGCATAAAATTTGCTCTACGTTACGCTGCAACGCTATGCCTTTTCTCAGGCTCTTCCTTCAAGGATTTTGAAACCCCTGACACCTTAGCCAACTGTCTGGAGATCTCTCTCTGCAATCTTACCCTGGGAGGTTCAGCAGCAACTGGCAACCCAAACACAGCTTTGGTATCCGCATGGAGGGTGGACGACGAGGTACAGGAATGTGGGGAAAGTGTTGCAGAACTCACAATGCCACAATTGATTTGACCCCAAGGCAATCAACACTGCTGCAAGAGAAGCTTCTGTCAGGACATTATTCTTCAAGACTTTCATGCTGTTCTAGCAAGGTTTCACCCCAAACACCCCAAGCTGCAGCCTCTCACCTTCAAATCAACCCCTCTATTCCCTTGAGCAAGAAGTTTGCTCTCTTGGAGGATGACATGCACTCCTCGCAGGAGGATCTTTCCCAGCAAATTTCAGACGAACATCCCTCTAATTTGGGCCTTGTGCCTCAGGGATGTATTTATGCTAATACTTCATGGGCAGAAGTTGTTGCAAGTTCCCCACTCAAATCTTTAAAGCTGCCCAAAAAGAAATGTAGGGCAAAGACCAAAAGCAAGAACATCAATAGTCACAATCCTGCTAATAAATATAAGGTGTCATGAGCTTATATGGCCAGTAATATGGTCACAGTTGCTATATCTTGGTAGATTTTGCTTCCAGGATACTTAAAGGGAGTGCCAGTACACTTTTTCTGCCTAGCTGCCCGCTCTACACTCTATGCTACCTGGTTGCTTTCGCTCCCAGTGGGTGCAGAAAGCAGACTGTAGATCGCGGCGTGATCAATTTACTTTTTGTTGCAGTGTTTGAACGAGCAGCTTAAAGGTCTTCATGGGTACTTTGGTATATCAGAAATGCTTTTCTAACCCATTATTTTAGTGTTAGATCTTATACATTACCTCACTAAACAGGCTTTCTGTATCTAGCCTTTTACACTCCAGTTTAGCAGTGCATCAGGTCTTTTGGCTGTTCAGTTGCATATCTTCAATCGTGTGCATCCTGATTATTGCCTTTTCTTTTTTCATATGTGAATTATTATATATTACAAGGCAACTTATCCCTTCCCTCTCCTGATGACAGATTCTTAAGTATTATTGGCAACTACATTTAATCTATCTCCTTCCCTAAGCTCCATAATTCTTACTACCTCCTGTTTACAATATGGAACTATCATTAGCACTCAAAGAGGTGGGCTATGTTTGGTGTACTGTTGCAAAGGATTGTCAGTCTACATCTTCCTTATGCTCCTTATTTTACTCAAAGCCTACAGATATTATAGAAATCCACTGCTGTGTGGTCCCTCCTGTTTTGGGGCTCACTGGGCCTAGTCTTCTAGACCTAGTCACCCCATACAGTATAACACCTCTTTAGGTGATTTTTGAGTAATCAAAGCTGATCTTTACTATGACTCTTCTGTCTACAGTTATCACCAAAGTCTATACCTCTCCACATAATCCCGATTTGCATTTGGCTCAGGGCATAAGGGCTTAAATTGACCTCCCCTTTCTTCTTTCCCCCTCAATATTGTATTTATTATGTATTTATTCTGTTGCACTGCAATGTATACACAGAGTCACTCTAATGTGGTAATGATCTACTTTTTCTTTTATATTTGTTCATTTGTATTCCACCTGGCTCCCTGAATTCCTTGCTCTATGGCTAGGCTGTACTGGCATCTCGTATATGGTTCTTTAATTTACTGTTATTTCGAGTTGGTATATCTTGTACTATTACTACCAGTGTTTATAAATAAGTTCTGGTGTTTAGTTTTATCTTTATACCTTATCCTGTTAGCTTAGAATTAAGCTGAACTTATTACAGTCCCCTGTCTTTCTTGTTATTATTCCTTTTCAGTTTAGCTTATCAGGAATACTTACTTTATTATATTACTGGGATCAGACTTAGGTTTGTACCAATATTTATAACCGGTCCTCCCTAGTCTCCTACCTACATCGATGCCCCAGAGTGTGGTGAGAGAGTCTCTTAGCCAGTTGGCTGACTCATATCTCCTCACACCCATAAAACATTTTCTTTGTTATTGTTGCTGTTAATGACTCTTCTCCTTCCCCATCTCTATTCTAACTTTAATAAGATATCTGTGCTACTCATGTATCATACATCTGACATTTTTTGGCTTGAATGTTCCTGCCACTCTGCATATACGTACGCTCTCCATATTGTATTCTAATCATCCTCTGCCTCATTTATTTGTCCCTTCACACTCCAGTGATTATTCCCTGTCATTAACACTAACAATATGAGTGATATACTTTTATATACATGGAATGTGAAGTGACTTAATTCTCCTTGTAAGCGGAAGAAAATTCTTTAACATCTCAAATAACATAAAACACAAATTGCTTTTCTTCAAGAAATAAAATTATTAGCAGAGAATGTTCATAGACTTAAAAAAGATTGGGTCGGTCAGATCTACGAATCATCCTATACCTCAAAAAAAAGAGGAGTTGCTATTCTTATTCACAAGAGTCTCAAATGGTCCCCTGTAAACTCCATTTCTGATACTGATGGCAGATGGGTGATGGTCAAACTGAGTACCAGCTCTGGTCCTCTTCTGCTTGTTAATGTCTATGCACCCAACTCCACTTCCCCAGAGTTTTTTCATAATTTAGCTCAACAAATTCTATCCTTTAACACTGATAGTACACCAGTTATTCTTTGAGGGAATCTTAACTTAGCTTTAGAAGCCAGCATTGACAGAAGTAGCCCCACTACAGAGGCCCACCCTAGAAGTATTAAAGCCCTTTCATTACTAATGCAAGATGTTGGATTAGCTGATGTATGGCACCTCCTTCACCTCCGTGATCGTGAATTTACTTTTACTCCTGTCTACATAAGCAAGACATAATGTGTAGAATTGACTACTGGTTAGCCTTCTCCTGTTATAATGGGAAAAAAAACTATTGATTCATCTACCTCTCCCATCATAACCATTCCCCTGTCAAATTGCAACTTTTGTGGAGCCCTTTAGCACCTAAATCTTCTTACTGGTGGCTGGACCCTCTCCTTCTTAAGGATCCCAATTTCTTACCCATGATCAAAGCACACATTTCAGGACTTCCTCTTTCACAATACCCCAACCGAATCTGCTCTGTCCTCTGCGTGGGAAGCTCTTAAAGCTATGAATTGAGGGAAAATTATCAGTTATGCTGCACATAGGAAAAGAGAAAGGGAACCACAGCTGGCTGACTTGGAAAAATCTCTTAAGGCTAAAGAGAATTTATACTTTTCTTCTAATAAGCACTGTCCTGATCCTCAACTTCATCTTGAAAGTCTTCAACTTAGAGTTAAAATTAACTAATTAATTTCTCGTAAAACTGAATTGGCCTTGTTTAAACTTAAATATAAGTTTTGGGAACACGGCGATAAAAATATGAAACTCCTCTCTTACCAGCTCAAAGCACAACAAATGGAATGACACATCCTAAGCCTAAAAGATGAACAGGGTACGACTCACTCCGACAACCCCTCTATAAATCGTATCATGAAAACCTTTTATCAAAAACTATAACACAAATCTTCTATCTACTTTACAAATTCAACAGTTCCTTAAATCATTACATCTTCCTCATCTTTCTACTCTTGAAACAAATTCTTTAGATGACCCCTTCTCACTTCAGGAAATCCAGAAAGCTTTGTCTTCCTTGAAATCTGGCAAATCCCCTGGTTATGATGGATTCCCTGTCAATTTATATAAAATGTTTTCTGACACCTTATGTCCCCTTCTTCTTAATGTTTATCAAGAAGCTTCCAATACTGGCATGCTTTCCCCATCTTGCACCGACATAACCCTAATCCCTAAGAAAGAAAAAGACCCTACTCACCCAGCAAGTTACAGGCCCATCTCTTTATTAAACATGGATGGGAAGATATTTGCTAAGCTACTAACCTCTCAACTTGAATCTTTGATTCCCAAGCTAACTCATTGTTCACAAGCTGGTTTTATTAAACATAGATCTGCTTATGATCACCTATGTTCCTTATTTAATTTAATTCACAAAGCCAAATCGCTCAAGACACCAGCTGCAGCCATAGCTATTGATTTCAGCAGGCCTTTGATTCCTTAAACTGGGACTACCTTCATCAAGTTTTATCTTATTTTGGTCTTTCTCATACCTTTTGCTCCTGGATCAAGCTATTATATAACTCCCCTGTTGCTAAAGTACTTACTAATTCCACCCTTTCCTCTTATTTTTATCTAGCAAGGGGAACTAGACAAGGCTGTCCCCTGTCACCTTCCCTGTTTATTTTAGCCATGGAACCCCCGACTGCTTGTTTACATCAATCTTCTGGCATTATGGGCATACCTGTGAGTAATTCAAGATATGTTTCTTTCTCCTACGCGGATGACCTCTTAATCTTACTTGAAAACCTGAATGAGGCTGGACCCCTGTTGATTGATTTGCTTAATAATTTTACTAAAATTTCTGGACTTGCTTTGAATTATGCCAAATCACAAACTATGCCCCTTAACGACCACTGTAAAGCCTTTATGAACATACCTTTTGGATTCTGCTGGTCACCACATGGTATAACATATCTAGGAATCAAAACTACTAGTAACTTAGGGAAGATATGGGACATTAACTTTAACCCCTTATTTGATAACATCAAAACAATTCTTGACAGATGGAAGCTTCTTAATCTCTCTCTCTTTCATAGGGAAAACTGCAGCCATTAAGATGTCCATTTCTCCCAAGATTCTTTACCTCTTTGCCCATATTTCTTTAGTATTACCATCCTCTTTTTTTGCTAAAATTGATAAATTAATAGGTAACTTTATTTGGGATGGGAAACCACCGAGATTTAACCACAACCAACTACAATCACATTGGAAAAAAGGGGGATTCAGACTCCCCTGTTTCAAAGGCTACCTCTGGGCTTTCCGAATGGCCCAAACCATTAAATGGTTTCAGAAACCCTCCCCTTACTCACCACTATGGGTTGCAATGGAATCCGCATTGTGCCCAGGAGGAGTTCCACTTCCTTCATTTTTAATCCCATTTCCTAAACTAAAATCTCACCTGACTATATCATCCTCTGTTCTTTACTGGAAACTAACCTCACAAATTCCTTGAAATCAATCCAACACCCCTGGTTTTATACCCTTATGGGCAATCCACTGCTCACTCTAGAAGATCACCCAATTTTCTGTCATACATGGAGGAACAAAGGCATTTTCTTTCTCAGAGATATCTTGGACCAGAATTCACTCACTCTTAGATCATTCTCAGACTTGCAAGTCACATGGAAACTTCCTAAACATGACTTCTGGAAGTTTTTACAAATTCGGGCATCTTATAACTCTCTCTCTCTCTCTCTCTCTCTCTCTCTCTGTAGTTTAGTGTATAGGCATACTCTTCTAAACCCATACATCTCGCACTGGACTAATTTATCAGTAAAATTAAATAGCTCCATTTACAAAGACATTATTGATAATCTACCTGATCAGTCTATACAGGCCAAAAATAAATGGAATACTCTTCTTAACTACGATATTTCAGATGCACAATGGAGTAATTGTTGGCATATTGCATATAATACCTTTAAAGATGCCCGTAGTTCTTTAATACAAACTAAAATCCTACATCTTTGGTATAGAACCCCCTTTGTGCTTCAACAAATGGGCATATTATATAACAATAATTGCTGGCACTGCAATTTGGCCAATGGGGATCTACTTCATATCTTGTGGTCTTCCGCTCCCATTAATAAGCTCTGGCATAAAGTGTGTTTACTTGCCTCCAGAGTAACAGGACAAAAAATACCTTTTGACCCCAAGCTATTCCTTCTAGGCATCCTTATCCCCAATAGCTCTCTTCTTTCACATGCACATTTTAGATGGCTAAACATACTTTCTCTTCTGGTCAAATGTCTGATTCTTATGAAATGTAAATCAACTCTGGTGCCTTCTCTTTCACATGTTCTTCAAAACCTCTCTCAGTATGCCTCCTTAGACCAATTATGCAGAACAACTTTGTCACAGGACATCTGAGAAACTCAGGAATCATGTCATTCATCAGATTTATGCTAGAGAATCTCACCTTAAAAACAGATTTTCTGAACTTTCACACATCCTTCAAGGAAACAACAGTAATGTATTACCAGGATTTAATTGTGATCTCCAAACACATTTTCAAAAAGTTCTCAAAGCAGCCCTATCACAGAAGAGGAGAAAACTCAGAGAACTACAAGACAGCAGCTACAACAACATCTTGACTCATCCAGGGGAAGTAAACCACAGCACTAACACTGGCAAACAAGATAATACACTGCAACAACCACCAGTGGTCAACCTATCTAATAAAGAACTTACATGGGCTGAAACATCTGTACTATCCAAGGGCTTAAATTTCTGCCCCACAAAGGAATTTGATAACATTAGATTCTGTGTGGATATAGAAGAATTTTTTATATGGCTACATCTAAAAGAATATTTCTTTGATAAAAATGACACTCAAACAACACATTATGACAGTGCAAAGAAAACATCAGACTGGACCCCTTGGAGTGGACACAACTCCAAGTTGGATGCCTACATCAACTGCTTCCATGGAAGAATAAACTCTCAAATCCTTAGCAAACAACAAAAACTCCTGTACAATATTACACCACTAGAAAAGAAGGCAATACAAACTCTGAATAACAACCATAACATTGTAATAAAACAAGCTGACAAGGGTGGAGCGGTTGTTGTGATGAACACAGAGGATTACATTAAAAAGGCACACAGACAGCTGTCAGATACAGCTTACTATAGAGAACTCACCAAAGACCCTACTATACAATATACAGAAGAACTTAAACAAATCATCATGTCTCTACCAAACAACATCCAAGAACAGTTAAAAATACTAATTCCAAATAAACCTACTCCAGGGACATTTTATATGCTACCCAAGATACACAAACCAGGGAATCCACGATGACCCATCATCTCTGTCATTGGCACACTCACTGAAAACATTTCAGGACTTATTGAATCCATTTTAGAACCACTAGTAAGAGCTACTAACAGTTTTATTCAGGACACCACCGATTTTCTCAGGAAACTGAAACAACTTGAACACCTGCCATGAACACTATCCTAACCACAATGGATGTCACTGCCCTGTACACCAACATCCCACATGAAAATGGCATAGCAGCATGTCAGAAATTTTTAAAGGAAAACACATCCACAGGAGACATTCCAGAAACCACCATCAGCACCCTAATAAAATTCATTTTGACACACAACTTCACTTTTAATGGCAAGCACTTTTTATAGGTTATGGGGACAGCCATGGGCACTAAAATGGCACCACAAAATGCCAATCTTTTCATGGCCTGCTTAGAGGAGGATTTTTTTAAACACCACCCTTATAATCCATCTGTCTACCTCCATTTTATTGATGACATATTCCTGATTTGGACTGAAGATGAAGATTCTCTCAAAAAATTCCATCATGATTTTAACAACTTTCATTATTCCATAAATCTCACTATTGAATACTCCACCACCAGCATACCTTTTCTTGCCTCCGCAGTCAGTATCACTAAAAATGGACATATACAAACTGCTCTTTAAGGAAAACCCACTGACAGACACCACTACCTGCATAATTCCAGCTTCCACCCTAATCATACAAAAAAATCTGTAATTTACAGTCAGGAGATTTGATACCATCAAATCTGCTCTGATAAGAGAACACAAAACAGACAGCTCTCCACACTTCAGAATTCCCTAATTTAGCAGGGCCACTCTCCAAGACAAATTGACAGAGAATTTGAATGGGCCATACAAATACCATTAGACAATCTGCTGGAATACAGGCAAAGACATCAAACTGACTGCAAACCTTTAGTGGTCACTTACAGCTCCATGCTAAAACCCATTCAGGAAATTATCAAAGAGCTACAACCCATGCTAAGAGAAGATGAAACACTGAAAAACATCTTCCTTGAACCACCTGTCATTGCCTATAAGTGCCCCCCCAGCCTGTCAAACATAATGATTCATAGCAAACTCCCAGTAGATTAAAATAACAAGAAAACAAGAGGGACAACACCATGCAACGTGGCAAGATGTAAGACCTGCACCCACATATGCACATAGGCCACCATTAAGACAAGCCAGAATAACGTAATACAAATTAATGGATCCTTCACATGTCAATCCAGCAATGTGGTTTACCTAATTCAATACAAGAAGTGCACTAATGGTTGCTATATTGGGGAAACTAGCCAACCACTGAAAACCAGGATGAGTCACCACCATCACACTACAGTAAACCAGATTATCAGCACTCCAGTAGGAAACCATTTTTCACAAACAGATCACACTCTCCTGGATTGATCTGTCTTGATACTTAGAGGCAACTTCAGAAACACACAGGACAGAAGGACATGGGAATTGAAATATATAAAACAATTTAAATCTAACATTTCTGGACTGAATCGGGACATCGGTTTCATGACCCACTGTGGTAAACTGTAACTCTTTTTTTATTGTGTACTAAATCATGTGTCTATTATCACACTTTGGTTCTGCATCTCTCTGACTATTGTATTTTTTTCCTCTGGGTTCTGCCTCTTCTGTTTTTTTACCTATTCCTCACATCCTATTAACTCCTGAAATCAGTCCCACATACTCCCTCTTGTTTTCACACCTCTGTTTATCTAGGCCTTTGTTCTTTTGTTTCCCCTAATATTTTGATTTCCTTGCATCTTTAGGCATCTCCTGTCCATTCTACCCTTTCAGCCATCCTCTGATCTCAGATCCTATTTGCATGCTTTTGTCTTCCCTTTAGCTTCCTTTGATCTCCTACTGACCTGTTCCTACTATGCCCCTTCCCCATTTCTTCTCATGTTATTTTTTGCATCTTAGACTTTCTTCTCTAGTCCCCTTTATCACCTTCCTACTTCGCTTCCTGATTTTTAATTGCTCCACAGTGGATATAAATACTGCTTGTTGCTCAGTTTTGCTATTCACCTGAAGAAGGGACCTGTGTGGCCCAGAAAGCTTGTGTATAATTCCATCTTTGTACAAGACACTTGTTGGTCCAATAAAAGGTACCAAACCTTCCATCTTCTCCCATTTAAGTAAAGGGGGCTGTACCTGACTGGAGAAACTACATGCTTAACTTTTTGACTGCAATGGTGAACAATTACTGATTACGTGCATGTCAGAATATGTGCTCATTTTGACTGACTTAGTGTTGTAAACTGTGGAATCATGTCCATTTTTTTGCTATGTTTGATGTTTGGGATTTGGCTGCTGTCTATTATGGGAAATGCATATATTTAAATGGAGAGGAGATTTGAGATCTGGTAGTTGTTGTTGCAATTCCCTTGGCAGAACTGCAGATGGTAGTACACTGAGGTTTACATCTTTTTAATCTGTGAATTTTACAGCCAATATTGCACATTAGTAACTTTTCCCCCTTTCAACTGATTTATACGAAATTTAGGAAGCACAGCCTCTGTATGAGGAACTCTTGATCCTATAAATTCCATGTAGATCGGTTCAGGGGAGGCAAAGTTACAGAGATGCAAAAAAATGCAACAGTCTCAGTTTTTGACAATGTTAAACCTGTTTTTGCCACCCCATAACTAAAAAAATAGGAGACTTTGAAACCTGAAACTTTTAGGTTTGATAATTTGTCCAATGTGTGTGATTTTGTGGTTTTTAGATCCCACTGCTTCAGTAGTTTTTTAAAATATTTAAAAAAAGGCATGGAGGTAGGGTTGCCACCTTATGATGAGGCAAAAACCGGATCCTAAACTCCGCCCCTAGCCCCACCCCTTTTCATGACTCATCATGCATTGTTCCTCTTAGAAGTCCATTTGTTATATCAATAAAAACAACGCATAAAGCAGCAGTTCAACAAAAATGTGAAGATACTATACTGTACCTGTTAAAGTTACTTTCCTAGGTTCTTCCTAATTATTTATTTACTTATGTATTTATTTATTTATACTGGTTTACCAGATAAACATACAGTGATAAAACAAATCTCATTTACAGATATGATCTGGGGGGAGACAAGGGAAATACTGTAAATAGCATACAATAGTATACATACCTTATATCTTATTCTGGCTCCATTTCCTGTTCATGTCCACAGTACTATTTAAAAGCCAAAGAAGTGACTATACTTTTTTCTTAAGGAAATAAAATAATTTAAAACATTTAAAAATGCCTAAATTCTATTAGAGATGACAATGTTAACCAGAAAATGAAAGTGGAGGACAACAGGCTCTGTTACTGTTACAAAAGGTGGGGGCAGCTGTGCTGC
Organism: Neoceratodus forsteri; assembly: GCA_016271365.2. Taxonomy (NCBI): domain Eukaryota; kingdom Metazoa; phylum Chordata; order Ceratodontiformes; family Ceratodontidae; genus Neoceratodus; species Neoceratodus forsteri. Next base: position 162,724,009 of record CM028132.1, on the reverse strand, counting down.
TCTGCCACTTTAAGATACAGTGCAAAGATTAGGTTAAGTAAGTGCTAATGGTGTTAATGGCCATACTTTACACCTTCCAGGGTGACAGCATTCACAAACAAAAGGCTACATTGACAACAGAACTTGTTTGTAACCTGGACATGTAGTTGAAACAATGAGTGATATGACAACATTTATTTAAAAAGTATGTGAGCACTCAAAATGGCTCAAAAACCTGACCAGCACATAGCAAAACCGGATTACCTGAAAGGGACCCTGAAAATCTGACCACCAGGAAAAAAACCTGACAGGTGGCAACCCTATTAGATAACCAAGTTATGACAAATAAATACAGCGTTGCAGGCACTTCAGTAGCCATATCCTGTGGAATACAACGTTTTTATTTTTAACTTTGAAACTGCATCCATCCCAACACACCAGTATCTACACAGAACTACTATAATCACTAGTTTTCATTAAGTGGCCATTTTTTGTTTAAATACAGTACAGATCCTAAAGTTAAGGATATGATGTACTTAGGAGATGCAAACCATTGATAAATGCAGCCAAAAGATTATTTAGGAAGGAGACAAAAAGTGCAGAACGTCACAAACTTCTGTGAATGACAACAAAGAGATGTAAAGAGAAGAAGCAAAAGGGCAGAAAAAAAGGAAAATGTGGGAAGGAAGGATGCATGGGAAAGAAAGCATTTTCCAGTGAGTGAGTCCCTATTGAAACCCTGACAAGCAGTCACTTTCCAATTTGCATTCCTCAGGAGCAAAATAAACTTTCAGTTCACACGCAGAAAAAAAAATCTACGACACAGAGCAGTACGGAGGAAGGGATTTCTGGTTCAAAACTGGGCAACAGTAATTACAGCAGACTAGTTCATACAAGTGTCACAGAGGTATACACCACGACCCAGCAGCAGACAACCCCGGAGGGCCTTTCAAAACAGCAATCTACCAAGGCTTTCACAACACAGGGGCAACAAGCACAGAGAACTTTGCAGCCACCTATTTACTCGGACAACAGACATCCCTGCTTAATCAGTAGGAAATATACCATTTCCTTTCTAAGAACAAATTCCTTTGTTTCCTCTAAAAGGTTTGTTTTCTTTTATTTTCCTCAAGGGACCCCTAGCTCGCCAGCAGTCAGCGCAAACCTCTCCATGAGAAAAACAAAGTCCTCGGCCCCCAGAGGGGTTCATCGGGTCCTGTGAAACACTCAAGTGAGGGTCTCAGATTTGTTCACGGGTGTAAAATTCCACAATAATGAATTGTTATGAGGTTGCAAACACATCCACTAAATTAAACTTTCTTTACTTAGGATGAAACACAAACACTGTGGCAGTTTGAACAAAAAAACCATTAGAAATGCGCAAGGTGTATATAAAGGGGGGTTTATATAACTTTTCTTACCGGTTCTTGCTAAATTCGGCTTCTGAAGTGCTTCTCTTTTTGAAATAGTCAAAGTAGCTTCCTTGCCTCTTGGCTAAATGCCTCTCCTTACCATATTCCACCTGTCCGTCCTTTCACCTTGCATGGGAATGGTTAAAGTGGCACAGCCAAGCCTGCTGTGCTCTGAAAGCCAGCCCCCGAACTGCTTTCTGTGGACGTGAAACCCGTTCTGCCTGGCCCTGAACCACGGCCAGCCAACCTAGCCTGTTGGATGAACCCTGGCTTTGGGAGGCGATGACAGCCGCAAAGCTTTTGTTCGCATGGCAACCCTTGCAACCAGAGCTCATGTAAGAGCTGCCCACAGCTGGGGAAGTTGGAATGGGGGGGGGGGATGGAATCTGCAGCCACATGGCTGCTGTGATTGTGTAGCTGTGCTTCGACTGTGGTTTAGGCAGGCTGAGGCTACTGGTGTTGTTCCCGGTGTTTTTATAACAGCTGTGCACCAGCCCTCATTACCGGACTCAAAGGGCATAAAACTGGGTAACCGGAGTAGAGGGCTGATTTCCGGATGATCCGGAAAATTACCGGGTAGGTGGCAACCCTACATGGAGGCAATCTGGAAAATCAAATATGGCATACATTACTGTGTAGTTACTGAAAGGGTGTTTCTAAGCCAATAGACCTAGTGAAAAAATAAAAACACAATGCATAGCCTTACAGATGTTTTCAAGCTACTTATCACGGAACTACCAGAAATATCACTTATGCATATCTATTCTTGTTTGACAGCCGTCTGTTGGCCGGCAGTGAATTGCAGGCTAAGACTGAATAGTACTACTACACCTGTAAGAGGTTTTCTTGAGAGGGGGGAAGACAATGTTGGTGGATACTTCCATACATTAATTGAGGATTAATGTACGGTCAGCTGATGCAAGCTGATCAATCCTGTGCAACTCTTTCTCTTCCCCATGTTACAAATAAAAATATGGAAGTGCACAGACTGCCAGTTCAACAGGCCTAAAGTACAGTATGATCCTTTCCTTTCCTTTCCTGTAATGTTGTAAGTAAAAATGATGCTATTTATTCCTGCTGACTTGCCTTTCTCTTAGGCTCTTGTGAAGTTAACTGGTGCTAAGTGCCATTTAAGCATGCTTAGTGCTGTTTAAATCCCCAGACCAGCTGGAAATCATGCAGCAGGAATGACAAAACAAGGGACTGAGCTGAAAGAGGAAGTTTCATTGCTATGGCAGTACAGTGCAATGACCAGACTCACTGAGGTTAAAAAGAATACTTAGGGGGAGATATTCAGAAATGCACCCAATGCCAGCGAAAGTCTGGCGTAGTGCAAGTCAGATGCACCATGACAAAATGGGAGCCATATTCAGAAGATGCACCCCCTGAAATGCTCCAGCGCAAGTCGGCTAAATATGTCAAAAATGCCCCACTGCCCAACCATGGATGTGCCAACACAGCCATGGATGCACGGAGCAGACCTGAGCACAAACCCAGTGAGCAGAGCAAGAGCAACAGGCTGCATGGACACATATAAAAGCAGCACAGGGCAAGGGGCACAGGACCCCACCAGCAAGGTACACATGGGTACACAGAAGCACTGACCTGAAGGGAAGACAGGGCATCAGGTAATGGTGCGTAGACAACCCCGGTCTGCCAACCATGGAAGATGCAACCATCCAAAACCCTGCCACCACAGTCATGCCAAGGGCAGGGCCTTGCAACAGACACCCACCAGGCAGGGCCACAGGGCACCATGGGCATGGTCTCAGGTGACGATGCAAACACAGCAGGTGACTGTGGACAAGCAAGGCACAGGCCACACAGGGCACCATCCGCAGTGGAGATGGGCACTGCAGTGCTGCCCACAGTGGATATGCACAGCTCTACAAGCAAATGGCAGGCCAGGCAGACAACTACACAAGCTGCAGGAGCAGACAAAGGCCACCATGTGACACATGACACAGGGCCACACACAGGAAAGGGACAAGGACCACCTGCCAGTGATCACAGGGGCAATGGCTCAGGAGGAACAGAGGAGGGACACTAGAGACACAGCAATGCACAGCAGAACAGACAACTGCAGCATAGCTCCACACGCCACCTGCAAAGCAGACACGGACACAGGGATGTAGCACAATAAAGCTTTATAACAAAATACAGACTAGTACAAACAAATAACAGGGGCAGGGATGGGTGTGGGTGAGAGTAGGAATGGGGTCAGGAAACCGGGGCTATACAGTGGGATGTGGGACTGCAGGGAAACAGGATAGTTGAGGGTGAAGGGGGCTATATACAAGTGGGGCCTCTCAACGCTCCTTGGCCGCCTGCTCCATCCACTAAACGGCCTTCCTCAATACAGCAATCTCCCACAGTTGCCTCCGCTTGATGAGAAGTATCCTCCTCTGAAAGGCCAGCACCTTGTACATGGCCAGGAACAGCCTCTGTGCTCCCCTCTGCACTGCCATCCTGGGTCCACCTAGGAGAAGGGACAGAACAGGCAATCAGTGTCATGCCCCAAAGAACCCCGGCCCACCCACAGCATGCAGTGGATGGTGGGAGCACACAGCACTCGAGGGACCACAATGGACCCATGCCTGGAGGGCTACACCAGCCATCCACACAGCACACCACAATGGTGCAGACAGTGTAGCGCAGTGTGTGCATGTGTGCAAGAGCAGGGGCACACGGCACAGAGTGACAGCACTGTGGCAGCAGACATGGTGGCAGCTGTGCGCATGACCTCCCCAACAGCACAAGGCCACCAAAGTATGTGTGACACTGGCACGCAGAACAGACAGTGCACCAACAACAGCTGTGCAGACACATGGCTAGAGCAACCATGGCTGGACAGTGTCCCCACTGTTATCCCACACAGACATGTAACAGCAATGTGACCAAGCCTACCTGCCCGACACCATCCAGCTGATGCTGCTGGCTGTGCCCTAACATGGGTCTGCACCCCTGCTGCGGCCACCCTGGCCACCTGCTGTCCTCTGGCCCTGTGGAAGGAAAGAAGAGAAGAGAGCATGAGTACATAAGCATGCATGGACAGCCCCCACCACTACACAGCCTGGATGGCACAGGGCATGTCCCCATCCATCCAGTGGCCCCCATGCCTGCACGACTGCAACACGCGCAGCAGCCATGCATGATGCACAGAGACTTCCAGGACCATGACAAACCCCAGCAGTGGACCATGCTGCATAGCTGTACACCTACCACAGTAGAGCACCTGAGCATGCCTGCCACCTGCGCACACCTACCTGGCTGTGGCACTGCCCTGCACTGCACCCATGCCTGCAGCTTCCACAGCCTCTCTGGGTCCCTCCACTTCAGGTCCCTGAACCTGTGGCAGCACTGCTCCAGGGTCCTAGCCACCCCATCCACATCTCCAGATCCCTGGCCACCCACTGCCACACCTCACTCCATGGCTGTTGGAGGGGCAGCAGTCCAAAGACCTGCCCCTCAAAGGGCTGTACAACTACCATGAGGTTGATCGCCTCCAGGTCAGACCAGTTTGTTGTTCTTCTATGTCTCCCCTGTGACATGGCTCCGACCAGGTCTTGCGATGGATGCCAGGGGAAATGGGCACCAAAACTACATGTGGGGCCACACGTGTAGGATGTGGGATCACTAACACCAGGATGCAATCGTGTAACATGAGGATGTGCAATCTCAGTGCACAATGCGGGTGCATAGCACAGTAACATGCATTTGCACAACACCACTGACTGAACGCACGAGATCACGTACATGACCCAGAGGGCACAGGGCGTGACCCCTCATTGCATCACACACGTGCCCACCATGTACACATTGTGCAGCTGGTGGTAGGAGACAGTGCCATGAGGCACACAAATGCACAATGGCCCCCCCAACGCCACATGTGCAATGGCATGGCATCACGCAAAGGCACGTCAGTCGCACGATAGGCATGTGGTACAGTGTGCACACATCTGCACTGCAGGCACGTGCACTGTGCATGCACCACACTTGCGCAACAGGGGTTGCTCCAGCACAACTCAATTATTCACGGTGTATTTACGCGATATTTGTCCGCTCTTTGCAGATCACCTCATCAGCTAATGCGCAGCACAGTAGGGTTCACTAGCATATTATTACCATCGTGCACAAGATCATTTGCATGTGATGCACCATATAAGCTCCAACAAACAGCATAGGTCACAGACCGGTACTGCAACTTGTTAGGTAAGTGGATGCAAACTCAGAAAAAGAGGCCTAATACAACACTGCTACAGGGGAATGTTATGGGCCTTGCTGACACTGACCCACTATGCTGTCCCTGTTCACAGGTAGCAACATGTCGGGCAGTGATGGAGGGGAGGAGCATGGGCCTCCATGCAAATTCAGGCCCAACTTCACAAGAGAGGAGCAGAATGCCCTGTTTGAGGCCTACCTAGACAGGGAGGACCTGCTCAGTGGTGGTGCTACAGGCATGCCTCAAGAGAGGTGGTCAGGGTGGGAGGAGATAGCAAGGTATGTGAACATGCATGGCAGGCACGGCAGGCACCAGCACACTGTGGAGGAGTGCTGTAAGAAGGTTGGCATGGACAAGAGGAGGATCAAGGAGAAAGTGGTGGCCATACGGGCATCCCACTGCATGACCGGCAGTGGCCCATTCACCGCCCCAACACTGTTGGCCACAGAGGAGCTGGTGGCAGCCACCATCAACTACATGGCAGTGTAGTGTGTGTCTGGTGGCACCTTCCAGATGGGTGGCAGCCCCTCACTGCATGGTGATTATGCACTCAACAGACATGTCCGACAGGTGTGGGATGGAAATGCAGGTGTGTCTGCTGCTGTGCTGCATGTGTGGGTGGCCACAGCCATGCATGGTACCACATTGGCCAGCGGCAATGGCAACATGCGCATGGGGAAGGGAGGCACATGGATGATACAGCACCACTAACTCTGTTTCTTTCTTGCAGCACATCACTCCTCCGTGAGGAGGATGGAGTGGAGGTGGCTGTGGCCATAGATGCCGTACCATCCACGTCCACTGGCATCCAGAACGGGGACAGGCCATGGCTCAGCTGTGCAGAGCAAGTGGACGTTCTTGGCCTGGGGTCAGATGATGCCCTGACTGAGTTCTTGCAGGATGTCTGCCTGCCAGTGCTGTGCGCTGAGATTCAGCTGGAGGCTGGGTCTGGCTCCGGTGATGACCTAACACTGATTCTGGACAGCGAAGGAGCTGTGGTGCCTGACACACCCCTGGGAGTATCATGGGCAACATCAGGGCCCAGTGCTGTGCCAGCAGCTGTGCAGCTGCCACCCATCCCTGCCAGCATGGTGGTGTGTGATGTACCCACTGTGTTCGGCATGGGTGGTGGTGCTGTTGCAGCAACGGCAGCGCAGGGCACTGCCCAGCAGACATTTGGGTGGTGGCAGCAGGATGCAGGTACCACCAGGCAGCATGACCCAGGGTCCGCCACCATTGTGCCTGAGGACACTGTACCTCCACTACAGACCCCTGTGTGGCATCCACTAGATTGGGACACTGGGCAGCATGCTGTGTCACTCCCAGCAGCCCAGCATCCAGCTCAGGAGGCGCAGGATGCTGAACGGCTGGCTGAGCACACCAGGTTGCTGCGGGCATCCATTGAGAACCAGGCACTGCATGCCACAGAGGTGCATACACTGTGGGCAGAGGTGCGTCAGCTGGCTGAGCAGCAGGACAGGGGCACTGCATGACTCACTGATGAGCTCTGCCTGATGCGAGAGGCTACAACCGCATCACTGGACAGCATGACTGGTGCCATTGTGGCCAGGCTTGCGTCAGTGGCAGCCACTGGGCTCAACCATGCACAGAGGACCCCCTGCAGTGCTCAGTCCACCCCACAGTCCTGGCGTCTGGTGCCCCCCTCGCAGAAGATGCCAGGCTGTGATGTTGGCATCCCAGGACACCCCTGGCACTAGCCTGTTTGGCCACCTCAACACCCCTGCGAGGACACTGTCACGGTCCAGAACTTCAACCCTTGGGGTGCATCGGACACCCCCCCATGGTTGATGCTCAGCCTGTGGCAGCTGATCAGCCCTGGCACAGCTGCCCAGGTGGCTGTGGTGGCCAAGGAACTACACGGTTGGCCTGAGGTGTGCATACCTCTCAACTGTACCACATTACGAGGAACGTTCCTCATTTTACTTCACAAAAGCTCCCTGTTCCACATTGTGAAGACTTGTCCCACATTCAGTATTAACATTTTAAAGCAAAAATCTATAGTAAATGATGCAAAAAATATATTATTCAATTAATAACAAACTTTCTGAACATAAATGCAAACATTTTAGCAGTGTTCTGAACTTCCTTGGTAAAGATTTGATTAAGTGTTCCACATTTTGCTCATTTGTTCCACATTTTGAGAGGCAATGTTCCACATTTGGGGGACAAAAGGTTGAGAGGTATGGAGGTGTGTGCGGCCCTGACTTGCTGTCCACTGCTGCTGACCCATGCACAGGTGGGTGGTGGTACAGCATACATGTGGTGGTGCACGTGTGTTGTGGCCCCTTGTGTGTGCCGTCCAGGCTGCTGGGACGTGTGGCATGGGTGTGATGAGGATAGGTCTGTGCCGGTTGTGTCTGTGCACCAATGTCATGTTTCTGATCCATGCCATGTTCCTCAGCCTGTGTGTGTGTGTGTGTGTGTGTGTGTATGTGTGTGTGTGTGCACATGCCTGTGCTGTGTGTGTGTGTCTGTGTGCCACTGCATCCGCTATGCCTGCAGTGCACCCCATTCCCTGTGTGCATCCCGCTGTGCACGTACAGGCCCATGTGTGGTGTGCTGGTCCATGTGTCTAATGCATGTGTGTCAATGCATGTACCTGCGCTCTCCATAATGAGCCTGTGCAACTGTGTCTCAATGCCACCTGGCCTCTGCTGCCAGACAGGGGTCCCACCTCCCTGGTGGTGGCTGCCCACCATCTTCCAGTACATCCTCACCATTGTCCCCGCTGCTGTCACCCTCATCCACCTGGACAGCTATCCCATGGTCAATGGCCATGTTGTTCATAATGCAGCAGGCCAGGAATAGGCCACAGGCTTTCGATGGGCTGTATTGTAGGGCACCGCCAGACATGTCTAAGCAGTGGAATCACATTTTCAGCATGCCAAAGACACGATCAATGATACTGTGCATGCTGGCGTGTACCTCATTTTATCTATCCTCTATGGTGGATGACGGTCACCCCGTAGAGGGTGAGCAGCCAGGGCCTGAGCGGATATGCACCATCACCTGTGTGAGGAATGACATGGTTAGGACTGTGCTGTGTTGTGGCAACCACCCTGTCCCTGTCACCCACTGCCCACTTCACTATGCCCACCCTGTCTGCCCTACCTCCTCCCACTTCCTTGCCATGCACGCCCCCTGGCTAATGCCCTACTCACCCACCAGGTGGCCTGTGGGGATGTCCCCAAGTTTGAACCTCTGGCACAGCGCAGAGCTGTGCTAGATGAATGTATCATGTGCACTCCCGGGGTGTGTGGCGCAGACATTGATTATGCACCCCGTGGCATCGCACACCACCTGGCAGTTGATCAATTGATATCTTTTCCTATTGATGTATACTGGCCCCTCAGGGCCAGGTGGGTGTGCGGATGCCCACATGGGTGCAGTCTATGGCCCTGATCATGCCTGGCATGCGTGCCTCCCTGTGGAAGTCCTGAATGTTTGCTCTACACTCTGCCTGTGTGCTGGGGAAACATATGTACTCCGAAGCATGTGACAGCACAGCGTTGAGGAACTGTGTGAGGAGGCGGGACGTGGCTGACTAGGTGATGCCTGTGGTATACCCTGTTGGTCTTTGGAAGGTATATGTGGCAAGCAAGCACATCACAGCGGTCACGTTAGCCTCCACTGACATGGCATGACTACATCAGGTGGGTGCCTGCATCTCCTCACTGCAAAGCTCACAGAGCTGCCTCAGAATTGCCCTACTCAGGCAGTACCAGCCCACTATCTCTGTATCACTATAGTTCTCGAATGAGATATGGGCACTGTACCACCTGTGTCAGGCATACCACTACTGGGCCCTTCGTTGGCCATGTTGGTGTACCTTCTGCCTCCTCATGCCCCTCATTACCACCTCATCACAAATGGTGAGCCGCCCATCTCTGTGTGTGGTTTGGCACAGGGTTGTGCATCTGCTGTCTGTGTGTTTTGAGCCAGGTTTTATAGGGTCAAGTCTGGCCAGCACATCTTCTGGTTTGCTCTGGACTTGCACCATGATTTCTAGTTGGATATACCATTGTGCCGCATATTCATGGAAACGCCCCCTGCACTTGTGCAGCATGGATTACATTTGTGCCATGACACAGTGAGACTTGCGCAGGGCAGCCAGGGTGTTTGAATACTGCTTGTCGGCTCAAGTTCACAGTTGCACTGGTGCAACTCAGTTGTGCCATGCACAACTGCTCTTAATATCCCCCCCCTGAAAGTACAAGAAGCAAAACTGCTTTGTATGTAATGTTCCTATAACAAAGCTACATGCCTGGCTTAAACATCAGAACAGCCACCAGAAAAAAAAATAAGGCAACTGTAAGATTTAATTAGCAGACATATCCTAACAAACTTCATTTTGAAATTCTATTAAAATAGCATCTGTAAGTAAGAAATGTGGGCCCCATATTCAAAACTGTTACAAATCCAAGCATTAAACAGTTTTGGAACCACACGCTTATGTTCGGGGCACTAGATGAGGATTGCAAAAACCAGAAGAGCATGGTCAAAAGGCGTAATGGAAAAATGCCGCTGTCAATTACAGCTCCCAACCAAAATGCCGACTGCAAAAACAATGCCAAAGGTAGCAGTCCAGAAACACACTGACCACTACCGTGGACAACAAAAACAAAAGGTAATTTGTGTTTTTTCGGGCTGCTATGCCCTGCGCACCCCCCAGAAGTGGAGAGCTTCACCCCGCACCACCCCTGAGCTTATTATAATTAACTCCATGGGGGGGTGGAACTTGGGGAATGGGGGAAACTTGGGGGGGTTACATCGGGTGAAGGGACATGAAAAAAATAAAACTCTGGGGGGGAAATGGAAATTACATCGGGTGAGGGGACGGAAACAAAAAAAAAACTTGGTGGAGGGGAAACAGGAGTGGTTACATCGGGTGAAGGAACAAGTAACATAAAAATAGAACTGCTTGGGGGGGACAGAAAATATTGCATTTGGGAGACCAGGAACAGAATCCTGGTCTCCAGGATGATTCTCTGCTTTAGTTGCTCAGAGTCTTAGCCCCCTCCTTCACAGCAGCAGCTCAGCAGAGCACCACACTGCTGGATTCTTCTTGTCTCCTCCACTGTGCCTAGACAGCTGCAGAGGTAGCGATAACTGCCTTGCGCTATTCTATCCCTGTAGCTGTCTAGATAGATGCTATTGTGGAAGTGCGATTTTGACAGTGGCATTATTGAAACACTATATTCATCTTATTCATCTCGGGGTCTATGTGATGATGTAGCGCTAAAAGCGATCACCGTTATTGCTCAGCCAGAGTGCGAGACACATTTGCACTCTGACAATCCAACGCACCAGGACATATTTTACTGCTTTCTGGGGCTCAGCCCCCACCCCCCTTTTGTAGGCTTTGTTCTCCACCCCCCTACTTAAGGATTCTCAACCCAGGAGGGTGCATGTCGGGGATAAAAGCAATAAAATAAAAGGTTCAGGCTAGGCACAATAAAATTGCACCAGCCAGGACCCTAACCCGTACCTCAGCCATCACAGCCACTAGCCAATCCCTGACACCATGACGCAGCTCAGCAGGCAACAGTAGCATCACCCCCTGGCCTCTCCACCCCCCAGCCTGTGGCCAATAACGCTCCCACCTGTGTGTGTATGTGATAGCTATCCTGTCACCTAGTTCACCCACCCCCTCATCCGGTCACCCTACCTTTCCATCGCCATGAGTGGATTGCACCGGGAAGGTGTCATCATAATGGACAGCGCCCTTCCTCATGTACCCACTTCACGGGTTACCTTCATCTGGTAGGGTGTTCAGGCACAAAAAGGCTGTATTTGAACATGTGTCTGATACATTTTGGGAACTTAGAATGCATCTGGTACATGAATACAGCAACCTTTGCAGGTTCAATGGAGAGAGACATACAGCTGCAACCAGTGGCAAGGTGTAGTATATCCAGGTATGTTGCAATATATCACAATGTATTGAACACCTGTGAGGATGTCTTGTGGGATTTTAGCACTGATATTTTGCTATCTCCACACCTAGAGTGAGAATATCAGAATATTCTCACTGTAGGTCCTCAACGGCAAAAATATCCTCACTGTAGGGGATGATTGGTTGGAGTCAGCAGTGCGAGCAGCATAATTTCATTTTTACAGTCTCCAGCTGACTTGCACGCTGGTTATGCTTCTCCAGTCTTTAACTCGTCATTCACACTGGCACTCCCATAGGGTTAACATCACCTGCTTAACAAACAAATAAAACATTTACTTACCATTCTGTTAAACAATGGAATACATTTCACATCAGTTTATTCCACAAGCTGTCATTACTGATGTTCCCTACCACAAAAGGCATGACATCTACTGAGAAATTCCTTTCTGTATCTTCACTTTCCAGCATACCGCAAATCTCCTATGCGGATGCATGCCCTAGTGCATCAGTAGCCAGACCATTACACTGTCCATGTCCACTCCCTGATATGGCCACAAAATCCCCTACTACTTTCAGTAGCTCGCTCGCTCACTCACTCATTCACTGAATTGGTCAGTAGGTATGTCTTTAGCATGCATAAACATGATGACACCTGACACAAGGTGCCTCACCACTCTGCCATCCTGAAACTGCATGACTGATTTTTGAATAGAACAACCAACAAATGCACAAAACAAAAATGATCAAGAACCACAAAAAACAATGGGCATTGAATAAATTGTATAGGCTGTGGCAAGATAAGGCCATATTGTACTATTTTGGGATATGTTTTATATAACTTTATGTATATAATGCATCAGAGATGCCCATAGTAGCCTGTGCAAGTGTCACCATCATGGCTTTTTTTCTATATTCAGAAAACTGCATATCTGTGTTTTTATAATAAAATACTGAACTTTGGTTGAGTAACCACAGAAACTGAGATGCTAGCCAATTGCAGGGCAGCCACTAGCCACTGGACCTGCCCTTTTGAACCCCTTTAAAACCAGGATGTAGAGGGGTATCTATGCCTTTTGTTGCCTTTTTGCTTGAAGCCTGTGGGACCCTCACTGCCTGTCTGTTGGAAGGACACAAACACTTTCTCCTGGATCTCTGAGGGCCAAAACTTCCACTATCACACTTCTAAGGACTCTTTTGCACGTCAAAATCCCAACTAAGGACTCAAAGTAGACTTTTAACCTCAGAGTTTGAAGGATACCTAAACAACATTTAGACAAGCTATTCAAAAATCTGACTCTGTAGGTGACTAAAGGAAAGACTGCTGTATTCATTAATGCTAAAACTACGTTTATATAATTTACCTAAATGTGGTCCTAGAGCATTTGAAAATTGTAAAATCAGCCTTCCAACTTCAAAAAAACTGTCTTCCCTGCTTCCTAAAATGGCTGCCAAATATGTTAAGTGATGACATCATTGGAGTTAAAGTCAGAGAGATATATGGCTCCCTACAGTGCTAACTAGTTTTTTCCCCTTTGTATATAATTGTTTCACCCAAATGGTCAAAACCATGTGCATTATTTTGTATAATACACGTTAGGCTATGGTTCTGTTCATTTTGTTTCCTTTTACATACTGAAATTGTGTTTTAATCCAACCGACTTTCTCTGTGGCAAACCACAGTGCAGTACAAATCTTGAATAACCTGGTGGTCTGGTGGTTATGGCAGATCTAGGATGCTACAATGGGGTGGAGTGGTGTGCATACTTAATATGCACTTTTTGACAATTTTATTAAACCTACCTATTTTCTGCTATTATTCTTTTCTAGTATGTTTGTGACAGAACCTACAAATGTAATCCATAGTTTGAATGTAAACATTTGTACAATCAATAAATCAGACTTCTTCAACAAAGTGAAATGCAGCAGCAAACAAGTATGTTACAATGTGTGTGTGTGGGGGGGGTGTAGCCACACCCTTCACCACCTCCTAGATCCAACACTTTTTGTAGCAAAGTTCTTGTGCAGTCCAATCTTAGTGTTCATACTTTGTCAAACATCAAATTTATGCTTGCCTTGTCTTCTTTTCCATGGGAAATTATAATAACAATAATAATAATAGGAAGAAGAAGAAGAATCAGCATTTATACTGCTTCTACAGTCTCCTACTTGTCCTTCCCCACCCTTTCCTCCCTATCTCCTCTTCTCCTCCCCCCAGCCCCCACCACAAATACCCTCATTCCTGACCTGGCACTTCTACCTGTATACCCCTGTCCTCTGTCCTCCTCCTCCTCCTACATTCGCACTTCTCCACACCCTCTTCCCTCTTTGACAATGGCCCTCCAGCCTGTCTATCCCACTCCTATCTACCATACACTGTTCCCTCTCCACCTGTGCTTTCTTGAGATCCTAGTCTTACATAGTCTCTCCTTATGAATCAATGTAATTGTCCTACTTCTGTCTTTCTTGTGTAATTTTGATACCATGTAACTTGTTTGACCTTTGTATGTTTGTTACCCTCCATTATTGATGAGGAACCTCTGTAAATGAACTGTTCTTGCTCAAAGGTAATGTAATCTAAGAGTCTAATAAGTAAATAAATAAATATAGTGCTTTCATACACATTGTATCCCAAAGTGCTTTACATGCAATACTAGCGTGGTAGTGAAGTGACTGAATGTGTAGTGGCAGACATTTCAAATATTAATATTCACACTCAGCCTTGGACAATTGCATGAACTGGTTTTATGGGAAGGGGAATGTTGGCCAGGACAATGGGGTCAGGTAGTGATCATGGTGCTGATAGCCCCACATCTTATATCTCACAGTAATATGCTCATATTATCTCCTTCTGTCTTCCCCTTCCCTGAATATCGCAGTACCTTGCAAGAGTGGCCTTCTCAGTCCCCTCTAGTATTTATTCATTCTTCACTACTCCTCCTCACACCAGCAACTGGTGAGCTCATCACCCTTCTGCATCATGAATGCAAGTAGTACGGTCCCTGTTTTTTTGGCGTATAAAATATATATATATCTTTCCAGTAAGTCAGACTGATAGCAGCAGGGAACAAGGGGAAAGATGGGCTTTCCTATCCTCAAAAGATCTAGGCTACCTTTGATTAGGCACTATTAAATGATGGGTGTGTGCATCATTATGCACGTCATTTAATAGTGCCTAATCTTAGGTGGCTTAGATCTTATATGGGTAGGAAAGCCTCTTTTTCCACTTGTGCCGTGCTGCTATCAGCCTGGCTGATCAGAAGATCATGTTTATTATTTATATGTAAAAATAACACTGGAGACTGTACTAACCACATTCATGATGCAGAAGGGTAGTGAACTCACCAGTTTTTGGTGTGGAGAGCAGGTGAGAAGAATGAATGCCACAGAGGGACTGAATAGGCCATTCCAGCAGGATGCAGCTATATTCAGGTTAGTTGAAGACAGGAAGGAGGAAGCTGAGCAGATCTCTGTAAGATCTGAAATGTGGGGCTGCCAGCATCATGATCACTACCTAACTGTGGATGAGAGCAGCCAGCGATGACAAATACTCAGAGTGGCAGGGCTGCACCTAAACTGTTACTTGAATTCAGGGTAGGAAGATTACCCTTGGGTGGGGGGGTTGACATTTGTTAGGACAGTATTGAAGGAGTTGTGTGTAGCTCATTCAGGATTTGGAAGGGTGGTGGCCAGCCAACTCGCATTGTGGAGTAGAGCACAGAAAAGTACTGGAGAAGAACTGCTAGGAACTGTCCTGCTGGGTTCTGCAGATCACAGGTAAAGAAGTAGACTGACACGTGAAGTTGGGTTAATTCACTCAAGGTATTAGTATGCCTCTCCTGCTGATAATATTGTTATCCATTGTACTGTAAATGCAGCCCTTATAAAGGCATGAACAGCAGTTTTTCTGGAGGGTCATGATGCTTATTGCTTGGCCCTCCAGAAAGACCTAGTTGTTGGTTAATGAGGTAGGAAAAAAAACACAACAGGGGAACTGTACATACTACCTCCACTGTACAGAAGAGTGGTGATCCACTCAATGTTTACTATGGGAGCAGAAGTCAAACATTGAGAAAGTGGACTGGATAGTGATTTTGGAGGCATTTTTTAACAGTGCAAGCTGATGACACGTATCGGTATAGGTGTGCACAACTCTCTGAGGTACAAGATTACAATCTGAAGTGTGATAATTCTCTTAATGAGACCTCATGCACATAATTTGGCTCCAGGCAATACTAAGGACAGGGTATGGATGGTGGGGTGTTCAACAGAAGACAGGCTAGGTGCAAGGGGTTCGCATGGAAAAAGAAAGCCTTATTTATGGATTAACAAGAGAGCATGAGCTTTGGAATGAACCAGACCAGTACTTTGCTGTGTGACCCTGAGCAAGTCACTAAACTTCCTTGTGCTCCCAGGCCACACCTGTAAACAAGCTTTCAGCTTAGTGTGTCTCTCCTGATTATAAAAATAATTCAGTGCATCACATAACCACTAGATCATCAGGTATTTGAAGTGTTGTACTGTACTGCGGTTTGCAAAAGAGAAAGTCAGCTGGATTGCAAAACATTTTCCGCAAGTTAAAGTAAACAAAATGAACAAAATCATAGCCTAACATGAGTACTGATCAAAATAATCCACGAGTTAACACATGGTGTTGATCATTCTGGTGAAACAATTCAAAACAAAGAGGGAAAAGAAGAACTAGTTAGCGCTGTAGGAATCTATGAATCTCTGTCTCTTGCTCTGATGATGTCATCATGACTCATCACTTAACACACTTGGCAGGCATCTTAGGGTGAAACCAAATCTGCTTTTTGAAAGTAAAAGGCTGATGTTTACATTTTTCAAAAGCTATGAAACTGCAATTATGTTATTTACATAAATGCAGTTTTAGCATAAATGTAAACAGCAGCCTTTACTTTAACTTGCTACAAAGCCAGATTCTGGAGTTTGCAGTTTTAAAAAACCTGCCTTTTTAGGTACCCTTTAAAGTGTAGGTTTTTATGTATACTTTCCTTTTATTTTCAATATCCTGTAACCAATCTCCAAATTATTTTGTCTTTATGTTATTTACTGTTTTCTAATTAATTTAATTAGTAAAGCCTTTGGCTCATTTTAAAATAATCCTGCTTATGTCATTTGTGTGTGCTGCCTGGGTAAGAGTTGTTCAGACTATACTATGCCTGTGTGATCACTTAAGGGCCAAAACACTTCCAAAAGTGAAGCACCATTAGGGACTTCATGATTAAAGGAGGGGAGAAAATACAAAGGGTCTCAATAGGAGCCTGTGGGGGTTTGAACCGAGTGCTGCATTTCTGGGGAAAGATACAGTAATAGGGTGTGTAGGGCCCCCAAAGCCTATACACACCTGTGGCTTTCTGGTTCATGGTGCAGTGGTGGAGGGAGTTTTGCCCCAGGAACACAGACTGAAGACTGTATTTGTATCCCCTCGCAAGGAGAACAGGTATCTCTGACCCCATTTCCCCCCCCCCATCATAAGAGGGATTCGCTGTGATGCAGAGAATCCTGCCCCACAAAAGGGGACTTATGAGACAGGCCATTGCCCCCATCACAAATATATCTGTTATTTTGCCTTCCTGCGGTTTGATCTTTGACATCACTCATGGCTTTGCCACTTATTATGTCATAAGGTCAAACTGCACTCAGGAGAAATAACAGAAATATTTCTGATGGGACCATGGTACATCCCTTGTACAGTATATCACAAGAAATTCCATTAATATGAAAGAGATTTCCTGTAACATATCGTGATATAGCACAATATATTTGGATATACTGCAATTTATCAATCACTGCAACTGTATGGGGGTGGGCCCAGTTTGTGACAACTAGAGCAGTGCAGAATACATGATGAGTGGCATTTCTACTTCCAAAATGCTTTTTGGAATTTCTTTTTGAATTCTGTAGATTTCTGAAAACCATTTCTATGACTTGACTTAGAGACGAGGATAGGAGCATTGAAGATGATGGACAGATGGCCACTGCTCTGAACAATTTCTTCTGTTCGTTGTTCATGATTGAACTCAGTGGACCTATGCCAGACAGTGGCATTAAAGCAGCTGACAAGTAGGTACCACTAATATAAACACCATCAATTACCACCAGCCAGGTCAAAAGAGGCTCTACGACACGGGCAAAGCACCAGGGTCAGATGGGCTGCATCTCAGGGTGCTGAAGGAGCTTGGAGAGAAACTGGCAGGCCACCTGGCATACCTCTTTACCAGATCACTATAGATGGCAGTCATGCCAAAGGACTGGAGAAGAGCAGATGCGGTTCCTCTACACACAGGAGGGAGCAGGGAGGAAACTGAAAACTACAACCAGTTATCCTCACATTAGTGGTGGGGAAACTAATGGAGACCTTAATTAAGCAAAACCTAGTAGAGTACCTGGAAGAGAATGATCTTCATGATGTCAGACAGCATGGATTCACAGTGGGCAGGTCATGCCAGATAAACCTGATTATATTTTTTTGACTGTGTGACCAAGGAATTGGATAGGGGCCACCCAGTGGATTTCTTCTGCTTTGGTTTTAGCAAAGCCTTTGCTCAATGCCACACAACTACCTGTTGAGGAAGATGGAGGACTTAGGCATGGCCAAGAGTGTAGTCAGGTTGGTAGGAAATTGGCTAAGGGACAGAAAGCAGAGGGTGGTGGTAAACGGGATGAAGTCAGATTGGAAGGAGGTCACCAATGGAGTTCCCCATGGGTTAATCCTGATCCTGGGCCCATTTAATTTGTTCATTAGCAACATCAATGTAGGCATCAAGGGCATGCTTGCACTCTTCACTGATGATACTAACCTAGGCAGCAGTGTTGATGTAAAGAGGTGATTGAGGACTTAAAAAAGGATCTGCAGAGGTTGGAAAGCTGGCCTAACATCTGGCAGGCAAGGTTCAACATGAAGAAATGTAAGGTGATGCATCTAGGCAAAGGGAACCTGAGGACTGAGTATTAGCTCACTGGAGGAAAGGGACATAGGGATCTTCATATGTGACACCCTTAAGCAATCCAGCCAATGAAAAAGAGCTTACAGTAAGGGCAGCAAAATGCTGGGCGGTATATGGAGAGGATTTGACAGCAGGGAGAGGGAAGTGATCCTACCACTGTACAGGTCACTGGTAAGCCTCACTTGGAGTACTGTGTTCAGTACTTGGGTCCGCACCTTAGGAAAGATAGGGATAGGCTAGAGGTGGTGCAGGGAAGGGCGACAAAGATGATACATGGTCTCCAAGGGCTCCCATGTGAAGAGCACCTGGAGGAACTCGATATGTACTCGCTGGAGCATAGAAGGGTGGGAGAGAGGGAATATAATTGAGACTTTCAAGTTCCTGAGAGGCATAAATAAGGTACCATACTCAGAACTCTTTAACAGGGTCCGCCATGCAACCACTAGAGGTCACGAGTAGAAACTGCAGGGGGGGACTTCAAGAAGGATCAAAGGAAGTATTACTTTACAGAGAGGGTTGTGGATCCTTTGAATAGGCTGCTTACTGAGGTGGCAGGAGCAAGGAATGTGACAGCATTCAAGATAGGGTGGGACAGGTCAGAAGGTGGTTCAAATCCCTGGACCCATAGAAGGTCTTGGAAACTCATGGGCAGACTTGACGGACCTTTGGTCTCCTTCTGCCATCATTTTTCTATGTTTCTATGTAAATCAAGAAATAACTTTCTGTGAGTTACATAAAGCCAGGGATCATTTTCTGTGAATTCTGGAAAAGGAATCCATGGTTTGTATTCCATGGATTACTAATCCATGAGAAGCATTCTGCATTCAAAATGTTGTAATTCTGCTACCAGTGGAATTCTGCAGAATTTAGTGGAATTTTCTGAAATTCTGTTGAATTCCATTTTATCAGAATTTGAAAATTCCACAGAACACAAGTGACAGACATTTCTTGTACAGTATGATTGCAAAGTAAATTGTGACTGTTAAACTGCCATGCAATATTCAACCACAAGCGTGCAGGTGAAGCACATTCATAGCCAGCTGCCCATCAGCCAGTCTTCAGCATGCATTATTATGAGGTTTTCAATAAATGCTCAGTGAACTTATGGGAAATGGGACAAATATAGAAAATAAAATGCTCATAAAAAAGAGTTTGATGTAACTGCTTGAATTTTATTAAAATAAGCAGATTTCACCACAGTGAATAAAAATATATTGTAGGTAGGATCAATGCCCCAGCACTTTGACCTCAACACAGGTCTTCAGCAGGGTGCATAGTATTATTATAGGAATAGCACATGACAAGCTGAGTAATGCAGGGGAATAATGCATAATCCAGCGACTGAATGTTCATTTCTGGTGCTAAGAAGGCTGGATGGGAACCATAACTTATATAGCTAAATTGGTCTGACAGGGGGTGTCCACTAAGCCTGTTACTACATGTATTTTCTGGAGATCCACAATTACATAATTGGATTCTCATAAAAAGATCAAAGAAGTAGGAACATCTCAAGTCCATCTGAATATAAAAGTTACGTCTTATGCAGACACTTTATGTTTGTTCATGAAACACCAAATGAATACAAGCCAGAACACAAATAAATGCAGATGGGACCGTATCAAGAGCGAATCTTAATATTGATAAAAGTTGTAGTATTGAAATAAATAGTTCCTAGCATCACAGACAGCATATCACAGGAATTAAAAACTCTTTAGAGTAAATTAAAATGCTGGGAATATTGTTTTGGTCAAGGAGATATGATACAAAAAATTTGGAAGAGAAATTAACCGCAGTAGAACAAAAAGTGGGAAATTGGAAACAATGGCAGATGTCAAAGCAAAAAAGAGTAGTTGTGATTAAAAGGTTTTAGTATCCCTTTTATTATATACTAGCTACATATACTGTACCTTCCCACAGCAACAATGGAGACATGGATCTTGAGTTGCTTTTTCAGGATGCTGTAGGGAGTGTAGCTTAAACCCCACCAAAATAAATACCACTTAGCTACCAGTGGAACACTACAACCTAAATATGCTTAACCCAGTAGCATTTTATTTTAGTATATTTCTGTTTAAACATTTTTTAGACAAAGGAAGTATATGGAGAACTGTCACCTTGCAGGAGAGGTGAGTCTGACCTTTACTGCTGGAATGGTAATAGAAACTTTGTACTGTAACAGAAAATTATCCAGAATATGCAAAACTGGCTTTCCAGAAAGTTAAAAGAAATACATGGGCACTTTTGACAAGCAGCACTAGAAAATAATTGTGTAACTATGTAATATATTTCTTTCAAGCCGAAGCAATATTGTTGGACTGCCCTATGAATAGTTTTATAGATAGAAGTGAATAACATTTAGGCAGAAGAATCCCTAAGAAAGTTTGGGAGTTGGGACACTCCATGGCTATGTCATAGAAAACTATGGCCCAGATATTCAAACTGCGCCCAAAAAGTGCACAATAGCAGGAGCAAGTGCAAGCCTATTGTGCCCATGTGCAACAGACAGGATATTCAAAAAAGGAGCAGGCCAAATTGCGCCTACAGCCAATAACTGAATATCGCGCCACCTGCGCCATAGTGCAACTAGGGAGGGGAAGCTGAACAGATCTGATACGCCATAGCACAACAAGTGATGTTCAGCTGAGCAGTCCAGAGGCACCATAGTGCAACCACGGAGCCCCCCCAGCTGCAGAGCAATGTAACTGCACAATCAGGGAGGTAGGGGCCCACCACCCATGCCACAGATGGGCACAGGAAGACACAGCTGAACAGACATTGTCCCTCCACACCCCAAGCACAGCACAACCAGGGAAGGGCTGGAATAACCACTGGTCCATGGAGACAATCTACTAACCCACAGCCTGGCCATGGTGCCCCATCACACCTACCAGCAAGCTGTGACTGGCACACAAGGAGGGCAGACCACCCTGTGCCACACCATCCCCCCCAGTGCACAGCACACCCTGCACCATGACCCCCAGACCCCCCCATGAGCAGTGACCACCCCTGCAGGAAACCCCATGCATGCCACCACCCCCACTGTGTCAATGCAACCCTGTGCACCACAGAGCCATGCAAGCCAGCCCCACCACGAGCACCCATCAGCAGGTTGCAGCACACGGCAATGCAGCAATGGCAGCCACAGTGCCACCATGCACAGTCCCCCGAGGTACTGCTGAGAGACCGACCATGCGTTGGCACAAAAGGTACCCCACATGGGACGGTCGTGTCCTTCACACCACCACCAGTGGTACAGCACTCTGCACAGTATTCCACTGACACCTGGCCACCACTGGCCACAACAGCCCAGCACAGACACCCACAGTGGTGCATGGAAGCATGCACCACACGGATACAACACAGGGTCTGGACGAACCCACACTGTACAAGGCACAACAACACAGGGGACGCAGTGGTGGGGCAACCAAGCCCCATTGTGGGCCCATGTAAGCCGGTGTACACACAACCCACAGTCCACCATGGCACTGGAGTGCCAGCCACCCTCTTGCAGCACCGTGGACCCATACACCACCAGTAGTCACCCGGAGCACAAGCCACAGATAGTGGGGCACATCCCCTGCAACACACACAAGCCACAGCATGGAGGTGGGACAATGACCGTGTCACCCACAGTGCCATCTGAGCCAGGCATGCACCACACCAGTGACATGGGCAACCCAGCAAAGTGATGGGTACAGTGTCCACCCTGCAGGGAATGTCACCACTGACATGCCAGTGGACCATGCATGTCACAGACAGGCATGTGTATCAGCTGCACAGGCCATGGACGGGCCGATGGGTGCGCCATGGACACACAGCATGCGCCATGAACCACTGCACACAGTCATCCAGTGCACAGGGAACAACACACACAACACAGACACTGACTGATACCTACCCCCACACCATAGTCACCTCCACACGGACACACACACATACCCATGACTGCACCACCCCTGATGCCATGCACACCACTGCAGCTGAGCACCTATAGCCCGCTACAAATCAGAAACCACCACGGTATTCATATAAAATTCAAATGTATTGTAAAAATATAAAACTTAACTATGTACAACAATAAAAACTATTTACAAGCTTGGGGTGGGGGACACAAACAAGGTGGGGGTGGGCAGAGGGAAGGGGTGGACAAATGGGATGCAATAGGAGGGGTGTGAGGATGGGTCCGGGGGGAAGGGGAAGTCAGGGACCAAGGGACTGTTAAAGGGACTGCCGTTCCTGTCTCTGGGTCCGCCTGGCTCTGTGTCGCCACAGCACCCCCCGACTCGTCCAGCCTCCTTAGTGTCTCCACCGTCTCGTGGACCAGATTCAGGAGCTCCTTCATGGTGTCCTGAATTTCCCTTAGATGTCTCGCACCTAGAACAAGGGAGCACAGTCAACAGGTGTGAATGCACAACCCCATACAGCCCGCCCACTGTGCATGGCATACAGCCATCGGACGTACCACTGTGATGGTGTGTGACCACCCGCAGTGATCACGTCCACAGGACCTTCCCACCCAGGCGCATACAGCCATGCGGAATGCTGCACACACCCACCGGCCAAGTCACGCACAGCACCACCGTGGCCTTTTAGTGACATGGCTATGTGGTGCAAAGGCAGTGGCACAGCCATGCACCTGGTGCACGCATGGACCACCAGTGATGCACACCCAGACATGCATTGCCACTGGACAGTGTTGACTGTAACAAGTGGCGTGCATGGCTGTGATGTCAATGAATGGTGGCCATGCCCCACTGTCCACCTTGTCACACAGCATGCAATACTAATCATGGAGGTCTGGCACTCACCCTCATCGGGCTGGTCAGGTGGGCGTTGCTGGTCCTTGGCCCACCTGGCTGCGGTTTCCACACCCCTCTGCTGCTCTGCCCACACCCTGCATAGTTCTTCCGGGCCTGTGGGGACAAAAAGGAGAGAAGAACATCAGTACATTCCGAATCAAAGTCCCCTGCCCCAAGGTGTGCCCTCCACCCAGCCAGACCCACCACCCACACCTGTGAACACCACCACGGCCAACCCCATACTGTCCCTCCTCTATGTGCTGGACACATACAACACTGTGACTCATATGGATGATAAAAGTGTGTTGACAGAACCCCTACCTGTACGTGGCACCGTGCCCCTCCTGGCACGTGACCGCAGTCAGGCCAGTAGCTCTGGGTCCCTCCTGCGCACGTCACCATAGCAATGCCTGCACTGCTGAGCCAAATGCCCCTGGCCTGTTGCCTCATCCAGGGCAGTGGTAACCTCCTGCCACACCTGGGTCCTTGCCCTATTTAGGGGGGCCTCCCCAAAGAGATGCCCATGGTGTGGCTCGACTATGGCCCCCAGATTGGCCAGCTCAATGGCACTCCATGGAGCAGCTCGTCTACGTGCCATTCCAATAGCTATAGTAGGCAATATGGCACTCTGCAGCGCAGCTCCCCATGTGCAGATGCTGCACGGTACAGCGCTGCCATTCCCTATTACGCTGTTACCGAATAGCGCGATAGAGGTGCACCTATGCCTGACGCATGGCGACAAGGGGGCAAAGGTCTGGCACAGGGTCAAGGGTCTCTGGCGCAAGGCCACGCACAGTGCCATTGGATGACAATGCATGTATCGCGATTGGCTGCCTGTGTGCCGGCGCCACAGTGGACTATCGGGCAGTTGGGCCATTGCGCCTATGAAGGCCCAGTGCCACAGCGCCATGTAGTGACCATCGCTATAGCGCCACTGGCACAATGGTGACCGTGCCCTGCATTGTCTACCATGCACAGCACGTCATCAGTGCAGCAGACACCTGCGTCAGCAACCCGGGCATGCGCAGTGAGGTGTACTACGCATGCCACAGAACTGCTCCATCTGCTCAGCACGTTCAACACAATTGCGCAAAGCGCAACAGCGCGATATTCAACTGTCATATGCAACTCACCTGATCAGCCATTCAATGGCGCAGCACTGCAGTTTGCATCTAATTAAAGTTGTTCCTCACCTCATTTGCATGGATTGCGCTATAAAGGTGCGACAATGTGCTGCAGTGGCCATAGTCGGTTACTGCAGTTTCTTGGTGAGTTGCATGCTGTTTGGGAGTGTGGACTGTGGATTCAGAGACATGCATGGGACTGCACAATCACAGGTAACAACTGCCATTCTTACAGGCTACATAATGACCAAGCACGTTCTTGGAGAGGAGGACAACAGTGGTGGGAGGAGGAGGAGGAGGCCAAATTTTACTAAGGCCGAAACCGAGGCCCTTTTTGAGGCCTACCTGGATCAGGAGCGACTGCTCTGGGGATGGCAGGGCACCCCTCAGGCCTGTGCTGCTGCATGGGAGGAGGTGTCACGTGCCGTGAACCTGCATGGCAGCCACCAGCACTCTGTGCGGGAGTGTAAGAAGAAGATGGGCACAGATAGGAGGAGGGTAAAGGAGAAGGTGGCTGCCATCAGGGCAGCACGTGCTGCAACAGGTGGGGGACAGCTGGAGGTGGTACAGCTCACCCCAGTGGAGGACAGGCTTGCTGGAAGCATGCACCGAAGTGCCATTGAGGGTGTTCCGGGTGGTGGCTTCCAGATGGGTGGTGACCCATCACTGCATGGTAAGTCATGGTCTGTCTGGGGGGGGCAGGGTAGATCACACGCAGTAACGTGACTTTGCTTTCCCTTACAGATCCTGAGCGTCTGCATGGGTCAGTGGTGGTGGGCCTGTCCACTGCGGACAGTTGGATGGAGTTGGAGGTGGGACCTTCCAACTCCACAGGTATCTGTGGATCAGTACAACAGTGGGGCCGCCTGGCTGTCCACACTGACGTCATTGAGACAGGTGTGGAGGAAGCCCTGCCTGTGTCCCGGCATGCTGGCATCCATGGATGCCAGTACACTGTGGCTGTGGCCGGTGCAGAGTCTGGCATCAGTGATGATGACACGACCATCTTGGGCAGTGACACGTGTGTGCCACAGGATGGACACACAGCAGGGCAATTCACGCCCATGGCTGTGGGTGGTGCCGCCGTGGAGGCCTGCTTATCAGCACAGTCCCAGGCTGTGCCTGTCAACACCAGTGGAGCAGCACTGGTGTCTGTTCAGGACAGTGGGACTGTTGCAGCCACTGCGGCAGCACCACTAAGCCCTGGGGTGAGGCAGCCGGAGAGGCAGCATCAGCAGTCACCCACTGGGCTTGGGGGTACAGGGTTCAGTGGCAGCATCTGTGCACCGCCTGTGGAAATATCCAGACCTGGTCCTGGTGCGCAGCACCCACCCTCAAGGGGTGCTGAACATCAGGCCCTTGCACACCCTGAGGGACAGGATGCCGAGGAGGCTGCTGACCTCTTGAATGAGCACACCCGCCTACTGCGAGCATCAGTCCAGCAGCAGATGCGGCTTTCGACGTACGTGGATGCACTGCATGTGTCTCTCGAGAGGGCAGAGGGGCATCGCAGCAGGGACGCCGAAATGATCATGGCACGGATGGACCATTTGCGGGAGGATGTGACCGCTGCCATTGACAGGCATGCACAGGCATTCATTGCTGTCATGGCCACAATGGGCACACAGTCAGGTACCCATGCATCGCGGACACCACACAGTGCACTATCAACCCCCCATTCCCGGTGACATGCGACTCCCACCCAGTCGATGCTGGGTTCAGCTTTGGGCATCCCGAGCACTCCTGGTGCAGGCATGTTCGGTGTGCTGCAGACCCCTGTGTGGGCACGGTCATGTTCACGCAGTGGAACCCTTGGGGGACCATCGGTGCCACCCCATGAGGCCAGTAGTCAGCCTGCCAGTGCTGGCAGGTCTCGGCGGGGCCACCCACGCATCTGTGGTGGCCATGGCACTGTGTCATGGGACTGACCTCTCTCCCAGCACAGCTACTGTCTGGTGCTGCTCTTTGTGCATTGTGTGTGTCGGTGGGCAGTGCACGGGTGGGTACTTGGCCCTGCATGCGGAAACACAGTCCACCTGCACACCTCCCGGCTGCTGTCCACAGTTGCATGTGCATGATGATGCCTGCATTGCCCTGTATACCAAAGTGCAATGGTGCTCGGCATCTGACACACGCACATGGATAGGCAGTGGGCATGGTGGCCTGTGGACATGTGTGTTGCTAGGGTGTGCATTCTGGGCCGGTGTGCCTTCTGCCCTCTGTGCACGTTTGTTGCATTGTGTGTGTGCATGTGTGTATGTCCTTCAGCATGGCATGTTAATCCTCACCCATCCCTGGCTGTGTGTGTGCCTCTGTGCCCTACCACTTTCCTTGATGGCATACACCCCAAGTGTGGGTTCCTGCATGTTTGTGGGTTGTGCCTTGGCCACTGGTGGTTGTGCATGGCCCCATGACTTACCTGAGTTGGCTGAAGTGCTCTTCCGTGATGGTGTCCCGGTGCAGATGTGCTAGCCAGAGCAGTCGGGGGTCCTGTCAGCCAAGGGGGGGCTACCCATCACCATCATCACCGGCGTCCCCATCGTCCCCATCTCTGTCCCCCTCTTTGACCTGTATGGCTATCCCACATTCATTGGCCATGTTGTGCAGGATGCAACAGGCCAGGAATATCCCACAAGCCTTTGAAGGGCTGTACTGTAGGGCACTGCCAGAGGTGTCCAGGCAACAGAGACGTGCCTTTAGCATCCCGAACACCGGCTCAATGACATTACGTGTGGTGGCGTGTGCCTCATGGTAGCATTGCTGTGATGGGGTCGTGGGCCGCCAGTAGGGTGTGAGCAGCCAGGGACAGAGTGGGTATCCACTGTCACCTGTGTGTAGAGGGTGGAGGTTAGTTTGATGATCAGCATCGCCCTGCCGAGGCCATGTAGGCCACTACCCATGCCACCTCTGGCCATGCCCCCCCCAGGCCCTATATTTGTCCATGTGGTTTGCATACTCACCCACTAGGTGGCCAGTGGGGATGTCCCCACTCTTGAATCTGTGGCACAGTGCCGACTGGTGCCAAATGAAAGAATCATGTGCTCCCCAAGGGTGTGTGGTACAGACATTGATGATGTGCCCCCTGGCATCACACACCACCTGGCAGTTGATTCTGGCATAGCCCTTTCGATTTATGTATGTGGCCCCCTTGGGGCCAGGTGGTGTGCGTATGGCTACATGGGTGCAGTCTATTGCCCCTAGCACGCCAGGCATACGTGCTACCCTGTGGAACTCCTGTGTGTTTGCTGTGCTCTCTGCCACTGTGAGGGGAAATGGATGTACTCCTCAGCATGTGGCAGCAGTGCGCTGAGGAATTGGGTAAGGTGGCATGACGTGACCGACTGATTTATGCTTGTGGTGTCCCAAGTTGGTCTCTGGAAGGTACCCGTGGCGAGCAAGCACATGTGGGCTGTTACTTTGGTCTCCATTAACAGGGCATGGCTCCGTCGTGTGGGTGCCTGCATCACATCACTGCACAGCTCACAGAGCTGCCTCAGAATTGCCCTGTTCAGGCGGTACTGGCCCACAATCTCAGTATCTGTGTACAGCTCAAAGTTGGTGTGGGCTCAGTACTGCCTGCTGGGGGCATACCATCGACGGGCCCTTCCACGGCCACACCCCCCTGCTGCCCACCTTCTCACCTCCCTCATTATGGCCTCCATGTGGAAGGTGGCACTGGCCATGTCCCTGACTTGTATTCACCCCCCCCGGGGAGCTGTTACTGTATCCCCCACCGCTGTCCTGGCTGCTACCTCCCCTGCACCAGGTACACCTGCCTGTGCTGGCTTCTGTGCTGTGAGGCTCCCCACACCTTCTCTGTGCCTGGCTGTTCACTGTGGTGTTTCCCTGGCCTGCCCTGTTCGTGCCACCTGCCCTGTCTGTCTGTCTCTGCCTCTTGTGGCTTCCCTGTAGCATTCTTGTGCCTCTTCCTTGCTCCTTTTTATTTTGGCTCATTTCTGCTATGGCGCAACTTCCGCTTGCTCCACTGTTGCGCATTGCACAAGTCTTTGAATATCACACCGCGCCATTTATGCATGGTTCCTCCCCCTCCGGTTGCGCATGCCTTCATTATCATTGCACTGTTGCTCAGCATGATTTCGGGGGCGCAACTACCTCCTGCTGAATATCGCAGAATGGCGCAATTTCGAACTTGCGCAGGCTCAACCCTATTGCGCATGGCTCAACTCTTTTGAATATCTGAGCCAACATGTCCATGATAACTATAAACACAAACCTGTATTGAAAAAGTTTCTTCACCATGCCCCATGTATAGCACAGTTGGAGATGCAGCAACA
Source organism: Neoceratodus forsteri (assembly GCA_016271365.2). Lineage (NCBI taxonomy): Eukaryota > Metazoa > Chordata > Ceratodontiformes > Ceratodontidae > Neoceratodus > Neoceratodus forsteri. The sequence continues at coordinate 162,695,293 of CM028132.1, read as the reverse complement.
TTTATTAGTCACATGTCTATATGCTGTACAATTTTGAAAATATGCTGCACAAAAATGGGACAGACCAGATTTATGCAGATTATTTTATCAGAACATTATTTGCAATTTGGCAACCTGTTTAAACAAAAATCACCACAACACTTTTAGACTCCTCTTAGCTGGAATACACTGTTTTTATTTGGCAGGTTAGGTGTTGCCTAGTATTTCAACAGGCTGAGGTTCCTGTACAATGTCTGGGTGATATGGTAGAAACATTTATTTTAGAGGTAGTAGAGAGATCTAGAATCATGCTGTGTCCAGCACATCTCTCCTTTCAGAGTTCAGTACAAAACTAAAGTAAACAGTTTACCTTGCAGCCATTGGAAGGGAGCTCTAGCAACGGAGGAGGTAGTACAGCTTAAAACAGATCTCCTTTTGTATGTGGTATAGGGGCTGTATTTTCTCCATTGATTTGATACTTGATTTGCTACTGGGCAATGTGAGCAGCTAAATCTGTGGTATGGGGTGGGTTTATATTTCTTTACATAGCACTGTGAACAGCTAAATCTGTAACTTTAGCCTGAACTGTACAATCAGGGAAGTATTCAACTACAACTGCATTTTGCTGTGGGGTGCATTAGGTACTAGGAATAAATTAAACTGTAATTGTACTGACTGTTTCCTCCATAGCAGCATGGAGATTAGGCCCACCCTCCCCATCTCACCGACCCCAGGCCAGTCCACCTTTATAGGTGGATGATCAGGAAATTGATTACTACTTCCTGATTTAAGTCAGGGTAGGAGGGACTACAGCCACATCATAAAACCATGTAAGAATCAAGCTTGGAATTGCAGTCTTGCATAGTGGCAGATTGAAGGAACAGGGAAGAAGCAAAAAAAAAAAACCCACAGGGAGCCTTAGGGGAGCCAAAACACAGTAAAGGTATACAACGATTGCAGGGGAGAGTCACTGGTACTGGGGTCAAAGTTAATACAGCCAGGGAAGATGCAAGGGGTAGTGCAGTGTAGTGGGTGTGGGGCTGCAGTGTAAAGAACATTCTGGATCATGCGGTGCTGTCCCATTTGCAGGCACCTCTCTAGGCTGAGGGACGAGGTTGCCTGTCTCTGACCTGAGTTAGCCAGGATTCAAGAGGTCTTTACCCCCACCCAGAGGCCGCTGTGTCCACAACCAGAACCTCAAGTGATGCCCGGAGGAGGAGTGGATGGACCACAGTGGGCTCAGGGAGATTGTGGCAGGATAGTCTAAAGAACATCCCCCAGCCGGTCCAGCTAAGAAACTACTATGCTGTCCTGGAGGAGCAGAAAGCTCCACAAGGGCACCCAAGGTCGAGACCAAGGAGGATGGGCAGGTTCTCTGAGATGGAGCCCCAGGGAAGAGGGGTAGAAGACCCCAGAGGAAGAGGAAACTACTCCTAATGGGGGACTCAATTGTCCAGGGAGTGAAGTTGGGGGCAACTAGCAGAGGGGAGAGGGAGGTCAAGTGCCTTCCAGGTGGCACAGCATGGAGGGATGGGAAATGAATCCATAGGATCACAAGGGCAGTAATAAGAAGGGAGGAACTGGATGTCATTATCCACTTGGGGACAAATGACCTGGCGGGGGACAAGGTGGAGATTACCAGAATTCAGGAGGATTTCAGGAAGTTGGGGAAGGACCTAAAGCAGATAGTATACTCTGTTTCCTTCTCGGAGGTACTACCTGTACACGGCAAGGGGGGGGCTAGGACACTCCACATCCAGAACTTCAACTCCTGGTTGAAGAAACAGTGTGGAAGAGATTTGGCTTCATGGGAGACTGGGGCCCCACCATGAGGGATGTGAACCTGTATAAGGAGGACGGCCTACATCCATCCGGAAAGGGGACCTTAGTCCTAAGTAAGAAGTTTGAATGCTTTGGTGGCAAGCATTTAAACAGGCCAAGGGGGGTCCAGGAAGGTTAGGATGCTTACTCCCCCCCATGAGCAAAGGCTGTACATGGGTACTCAAGGCAAAGATAGATCAGAAGAGGGCACTGTTCAACATAAGGGAAGGGGACAGGAAGGACCAGGTGGGATGGATGCCCAGGAAAGGGGGAGGCAAATGTCCACAGGCAGGGGAGGGTAGTCACATCCTGGAGAGCCATGTGTGATAACACTCGGAGTCTGAGTAACAAGATGTAGGACCTTGAGGCAGCCATGGCAGTCAGACCTGGACATTGTGGCCATCACAGATACGTGGTGTAATGATAACCATGACTAGAAAATGTCCATACCAGGCTACAATCTATTCAAGAGTAGTGTGTGAAATTGGAAAATTTCACTGGGCGTAATATTTAGCAGAATGTGTGCTTTTTGTGAAATAGTTCGTTGGGCGAAATGTGAAATTTCTCCCATTGGGCGGGCACAATTTCACCTTCTAACTAGTGAAATTTGCCACTTGGGGGCAAAATTTTGCCACCCACATGCAAAATTTCTCAATTTCACCAGTGGCCCAAAATCTTTCAAAATCAAAACCAGTCCCCTCCCCTGTCCCTGGTGTCTAGTGGTCCACTCATCCAACAGATCACTGGCTGAATTCAAATCAAGAACCCCCCCAGTCACTCTGAGCCTCAGATCCCAAACTTTGGAAAAAAATATCCCTTTCTCTATCCCTGATGTTAAGTGGACCCCCCACATTGTCATATGTCAGAGTCCACCCTGCTCCCCCCAGTACCCCAATTGGGCCACCGGTACAGCCCTCCACTTACCTCCATGGCCAGCAGCCTGTTTGAGTGCTCAATGAATAGCGCATGCATACCACCACTACATTGAGCGCCTGTGACGGCTGCTGGCCATGGAGGTGTGTGAGGGCTGTGCCGCGGGCCCAACCAGGGCACTGGGGAAAGTGTGGGCTCTGACTTAAGACAGGGTGAGGGGTGGGGGGCCCACTAGACACCAGGGACAGGGGAAGGATTTTTTTACAAAGATTAGGGCCTGGACTCAGGGTGACATGGCGGGAGGGTTCTTGATTTTAATTGCCCAGTGATCGGCCGTGGGGGGGCACTAGACACCAGGTATGGGCATATCACTCATCTGTGGATGCAGATGAAATTGCAGGCAAAATTACTGGAAATTGCCGATTTTGCTGCAATTTCACTGGCGAAATAAAATTTCACAACATCTCTATTCAGGAGGGACAGGGCAGGCAGGAAGAGGGGAGGAGTGATGCTTTATGTGAAAGATAATATAAAAGCCACAGAGATCAAGGAGAACAAGGGGGATACTGTGGGTTAAGCTACAAAGAAGAACAGGGTCAGCCATCTGCACAGGGGTAATAAACAGACCCTAGTCCAGGGGAAAGAGATAGATAAGGAGGTGATGCTAGCTATCCAATGGATGGTGCACAAAGGGGAGGTAGTGCTGGTTGGTGACTTCAATATGCTGGATGTATACTGGAGCCTCCCCGCAGCAGCAACAACCAGGAGCAGGTTTATCCTGGACTCCCTACAGGGAGTCTTCTTAAGCAACTAGTCATATAACCCACATGGGAGATGACAAAGCTGGCCCTGGTGCTCTCAAACGGAGACAATGTGACAGGGTCATAGTAGGGGAGCACCTGGGAAACAGTGACCACTGGTTAGTGGAGTTTGAGATAAATGAAGGGGCGGAATACAGCCACACTAGAAAAATAACCCTTGTCTTTAGGAGGGCAAATTTTGGAAAATTGGGGAAATGCTTGGAAGAAGCATTAGCTGGAATAGGGAGGAAAAGAGGGGTGGAGGAACAGTATACAGCATTCGAATCCAGAATAACAAAGGTGACACAACTATGTGTAAAACAGGTTAGCAAGGGGAAAAGGAAGAGGAGACCATTATGGTATTCCAAGGAGGTAGCTGAGAAAGTGAAAGCAAAAAAAAAAATTGCATTCAAACAGTACAAAAAGACACTAGCATAAGGGGACAGGAGAAACAAAGGGAGGCAGGATGGGCAATAAGAGAAGCCAAAGCACAAACAGAGGAACTCATTGTGAAATCAGTGATGAGATGGGACAAAACCTTTTACAGGTACATCAGAGAAAAAGGAAGACAAAGGGAGGAATAGTGAGGCTGAAAGGGGAGGATGGGGTAGAGAAGAAGATAAACATAAAGCAGACATACTTAACAGATACTTCTGCTCAGTCTTTACAGATGAAGGGACATGAAATGGGTCAGAAAGGAGTAGAAAGGATAGGAAGGGCACAGAAATGGATACAAATCCTTTTCTAAGGGAAAGGGTCCTAAGGGAAATGGAAGGAATAAAAGTCAATAAAGATATGGGCCGAGGCCAGATTGGGTTCACCCCAGGGTGCTGAGGGAGCTAAGAGAGGTGGTGGCAGAACCTCTGGCAACCCTGTTCAGCCAGTCACTGGAAACGGGGGAGGTACCCAAAAACTGGAGGACAGCTGATGTAGTCTCCTTATAAAAAAGCAGAAACAGAGAGGAAGTGGAAACTACAAACCAGTCAGCCTGACCTCAGTAGTGGGGAAGATCATGGAAACACTATTGAAGGAAAGAATAGTGGAACTTCTGGTTGCCAACAGTCAACAGGACCCAAGGCAACATGGTTTTACTGGAGTGAGGTCATGCCAGACTAACCTCATTGAATTCTTCAACTGGGTGATAAGGGAGGTGGATTGGGGGGCAATGGATGTGGCCTACCTGGACTTCAGCAAGACCTTTGATATTGTGCCACATAGAAGGCTGTTAAGCTGGGGAACATTGGAGTGGGAAGGGCGGTGGTGATGTTGGTGGAGAATTGGCTGGATAGCAGGACACAGAGGGTGGTGGTAAATGGCTGTCACTCTGCAGAGGGAAAGGTGACCAGTGGGGTTCCACAGGGATCAGTGCTGGGTCCAGTCCTCTTCAATACCTTTATCAGTGACAATACAGAGGACATGAAAGAGAGAATTTGCCTGTTCACTGATGTCACAAAGCTCTGCAACAGGGTGGACACCCTAGAGGGTGTGGATAGAATGAGTAGAGATCTGTAGAAGCTTGAAGACTGGTCATGGGACTGGCAGTTGAGATTTAATGCAAAAAAATACAAGATAATGCACATGGGGCACAAAAACCCAGGAAGAAGATATCAGCTGGGGGAATATAGAATGCTCCAAGCAGGCAAGGGACCTAGGGATTATCATCTCTGATGATCTCATGGTAGGGAGTCAGTGCGACAAGACAGCAGGAAAAGTAAACAGAATGCTGGGATGCATAGGTAGGGGTATCACCAGCAGGAAAAGGGAGGTCATAATTCCACTATACAGGGCATTAGTGAGGCTATGCCTTGAGTACAGTGTCCAGTTCTGGAGACCATACCTACATAAGGACATAGACAAGGTGGAGGCAGTTCAGAGGAGGGCAACCAAGTTGGTGCAGGGATTACATCACAAACCCTATGAGAACAGGCTGAAAGACTTAAATATGTACTCCCTGGAAGAGAGGAGGAGGGGGGATATGATTGAGACATATAAGTACCTCACAGGGAGAAACAAGCAGGAAAACACAATTTTTCAAAGAAAAAGATGCTCCAAGACTAGGGGGCATGGATGAAACTGAAGGGAGAGGGGTTCAGAGGGAACGTGAGGAAGTACTTCTTCAAAGAGAGGGTGGTGGACAAATGGAACAACCTGCTGAAAGAGGTGATGGGGCAGAAATGATTACAGGATTTAAGAATGCATGGGATAGGCATAACAGGATCCTGGTAGTGGGGGGAAGGGGACAGCCTAGTTCAAGGGAAGCTTGAAGAAGCACATTTACATGTGTAAATGGACAGACTAGGTAAGCCAAAGGCCCTTATCTGCTGACAACATATAAGTATCTTTGTATCTATGTAGGTGTATAATATTCACAACAAAAAAGGGAGGACAGACTCAATCTATTCAAAATTAATATTTTCTTGCATATTAATATTTGTTAGTCACAAATCACCTAATATTGACTCTGCCAACATTTCATATTCCCAGGCCACTTCATCAGGGCTCGTGCAGGTCCTGAGAGCATATACATGTAAGTATTAATCACCGATGAAGGTGGCATCTAATGGGGAGTTAATGCATGGTTGGACCGTTGTACGCACTCGGCCTCCGGCCTCATGCCACAACGGTCCCAACCATGCATTAACTCCCCATTAGATGCCACCTTCAGAGGGGATTAATGTGCTTGTAACATGGACATCACTATGCTTACTATGGACTACACATCTTGCTACTCATACAACAGAAAAGACTACGGCAGTGATATGGTCTGCTGTGATTTCTAATGTTACTTTCACATTTTTCAACAGTACTCTGTTACACACATATGTGGTTATTCTTGTTTTTCGATCCACTGAACTGTTGTTTGTTTCTTTTCGATTGCTGCACATTTGAACAATTTCTGTGCAAGTGTTTAATTAATATCTGAGTTAGGATGACTGTGATTCTGCCGGTTTTGCTCTTTGCACAATGTGTGCATGTCTGATTTGCATACGGGCAGTGTCATTTTCTCACTCGAATTTCTATTTCTATGCTGCTCGCTCTGTATTCCCTACTACTGGTTTCTTTACCTTTTGTGATCTATCCCATGTCTGTGGTATGGTCTGGATGTGTCATTCCTCCTCCATAGTTGAAGTTTACCATGCTGTGGATGGTGAAACTGTTAAAGTTAAATGAGTCACCGGATGTTCCGCCTGTGGCTCCCTGTTCTCATGTCCATCTTTCTACCATTAGCTATGTCCCTCACTTCTATTTCTCCCCCTACCTATCTATCCTACTGTCTTGCTCTTCCCACACTGTGTTGCTCTTATTTTTTAACGGTGAGAACTGGAAAAAGTGCTAATTTCATTCTGGTGGCTGCTTTCTGTAGTTCGGAAGCAACACGGCATTATCGTCTCATAATGCCGTGTTGCTCCTGTACCACATGACGCCTTCTGTCCTATCCCCGTTGCTCCTCACTGTTCTCACATTTGTGCCATGTTACAAGGTATTTTAGTGCAATTTCCACAACATAATGAATAATTAAATCAACTCCCCAAAGTAAATTCACATTCATTAAAACATTACTGTATAAAAGCACTTATTATGTAACATTTGCTCTACTTATATAATCTGTCTACAGTACTGTTTATCTTTGTGTTTCGCTTTGTGTCACTATGTGCATTACCATTTGTGTTTGTGGGCACTGTGTTACTATGTGACAAGACAACATGTGGCAGGAGTCCGGGGCCAAAAGGGCCCTGTGCTCCTGTCGCTGGACTCGCCAATGTATTACATTCACTATTTCTCAGTACTGTTTATCTTTGTGTTTCACTTTTCGTTAACATGTTCATTATCATTTGCATTTGCTGCACTATGTAACTATGTGACAAGACATGATATGGTGGGAGCGTGGGGCCTGAAGGGCACCCCGCTCCCGTCACTGTCTTACATTCACTATTTCTCAGCACTGTTTATCTTTGTGTTTCACTTTGTGTTACCATGTGCATTACCATTTGTGTTTGTGGGCACTGTGTTAGTATGTGTGAAGGCATCATTTGGAGGAAGTGTGGGGCCCAAAGGGCCCTGCATTCCCATCACTGTATTACATTCAGTATTTCTCAGTACTCTTTATCTTTGTGTTTTACTTTGTGTTACCATGAGCATTACCATTTGCGTTTGTGGGCACTGTGTTAGTAAGTGTGAATACATCATGTGGCTGTAGCATGGGTCCCGAAGGGCCCTGCACTCCCGTCACTGCATTACAGTCAGTATTTTTCAGTACTGTTTATCTTTGTGTTTCACTTTGTGTTACCATGCACATTAACATTTGCGCTTGCTGTTACTGTGTTAAGATGTGTGAAGCCCAGGCCCTGTGCTCCCGTTGCTGTATTACATTCACTATTTCTAGTACTGTTTATATTTGTGTTTCACTTGGTGTTAACATGTGCATTACCATTTGCATTTGCTGGCACTGTGTTACTATGTGACAAGAGACGACATGGTGGGAGCGCGGGGCCCAAAGGGCCCTGCGTTCCCATTGCTATTTTACATTCACTATTTCTCAGTACTGTTTATCTTTGTGTTTCAATTTGTGTTACCAAGTGCATTAACATTTGTATTTCTTGGCACTGTGTTAGCATGTGTGAAGACGATCATGTGGCAGGAGTGTGGGGCCTAAAGGGCCCTGCACTCCCGTTGCTGTATTACATTCAGTATTTTTCAGTTCTGTTTATCTTTGTGTTTTGCTTTGTGTTACCATGTACATTAACATTTGCGCTTGCTGGCACTGTGTTAGTATGTGTGAAGACATCACATGGCAAGAGCATGGGGCCAGAAGGGCCCTGTGCTCCCATCGCTGTATTACATTTAGTATTTTTCAGTAATGTTTATCTTTGTGTTTCGCTTTGTGTTACCATGTGCATTCCCATTTGCATTTGTGGCACTGTGTTAGTATGAGTGAAGATATTACATGGCAGGAGTACAAGGCCCAAAGGGCCCTGCACTCCTGTCACTGTATTACATTCAGTATTACTCAGTACTTTTTGTCTTTGTGTTTTGCTTTGTGTTACCATGTGCATTACCATTTGCATTTGTGGACACTGTGTTAGTAAGTGTGAAGACATTACATGGTGGGAGGGCAGGGCCCAAGGGGCCCTGCACTCCTGTCACTGTGTTACATTCAGTATTTCTCAGTACTGTTTATCTTCGTGTTTTGCTTTGTGTTAAAGTGCGCATTAACATTTGCATTTGCTTGCACTGTGTTAGTATGTGGGAAGACATCACATGGTGGGAGCAGGGCCTGCTCTCCCATCACTGTAATACATTCAGTATTTCTCAGTACTTTTTATCTTTGTGTTTCGGTTTGTGTTACCATGTGCATTACCATTTGAGTTTGTGGGCACTGTGTTAGAAACTGTGAAAACATCATGTGGCGGAAGCATGGGACCCAAAGGTTCCTGCCCTCCCGTCACTGTGTTAGTAAGTGTGAAGATGTCATATGGCGGGAGTGTGCACTCCCATTGCTGTATTACATTCAGTATTTTTCAGTACTGTTTATCTTTGTGTTTCACTTCGTGTTACCATGCACATTAACATCTGCGCTTGCTGGCATTGTGTTATTATGTGTGAAGACATCACATGGGCCTGAAGGGCACCGCGCTCCCATCGTTGTATTACAGTAACTATTTCTCATTACTGTTTTTCTTTGTGTTTCACTTTGCGTTACCATGCACATTAACATTTGCACTTGCTGGCACTGTGTTAGTATGTGTGAAGACATCATGTGGTGGGAGCGTGGGGCCCAAAGAGCCCTGCGCTCAGGTCGCTGTGTTACATTCAGTATTTTTAAGTACTGTTTATCTTTGTGTTTCACTTTGTGTCAACATGTGCATTACCATTTGGGTTTGTTGACACTGTGTTACTATGTGACAAGAGATGTTGGGCCCCGCACTCCCATCTCTGTATTACATTCACTATTTCTCATTACTGTTTATCTTCGTGTTTCCTTTTGTATTTCCATGTGCATTACCATTTGTGATTGTGAGCACTGTGTTAGTATGTGTGAAGACATCACGTGGAGGGAGTGTGGAGCTCAAAGGGCCCTGTGCTCCAATCTCTGTAATAAATTCAGTATTTCTCTGTACTGTTTTTCTTGGTGTTTTGTTTGTGTCAACATGTGCATTACCATTTGCAATTATGGGTACTGTGTTAGTATGTGTGAAGACCTCATGTTGCCGGAATGCAGGGCCCAAAGGGCCTGGCGTTCCTGTCACTGTATTAAATTCAGTATTTTTCAGTACTGTTTATCTTTGTGTTTCGCTTTGTGTTACCATGCGCATTAACATTTGTGCTTGCTGTGTATGTGTTAGTATGTGTGAAGACATCACGTGGTAGGTGTGTGGGGCCCAAATGGCTCTGCACTCCCATCACTGTGTTATATTCAGTACTTTTCAGTACTGTTTATCTTTGTGTTTCACTATCTGTTACCATGTGTATTAACATTCGCACTTGATGGCACTGTGTTAGTATGTGTGAAGACATCACATGGTTGGAGCGCTGGCCTGAAGGGCCCTGCACTCCCATCGCTATATTACATTAACTATTTCTCAGTACTGTTTCTCTTTGTGTTTTGCTTTGTGTTACCATGCGTATTAACCTTTGCAATTTCTGGCACTGTGTTACTACGCGACAAGAGATGACATGGTGGGAGTGCAGGGTCCAAAGGGCCCCGAGCTCCTCTCACTGTATTACATTCACTATTTCTCTGTATTCTTTATCTTTGTGTTTCACTTTGTTTTACCATGTGCATTAACATTTGCATTTGAGGGCACTGTACAAGTAAGTGTGAAGACATCACGTGGCAGGGGCCCTGCACTCCCATCGCTGTATTACATTCAGTATTTCTCAGTACTGTTTATCTTTGTGTTTTGCTTTGTGTTACTATGTGCATTACCATTTGCATTTCTGGGCACTGTGTTAGTAAGTGGGAAGACATCACGTGGCAGGAGAGGGCCCCGCGCTCCTGTCACTGTATAACATTCAATATTTTTCAGTACTATTTATCATTGTGTTTCGCTTTGTGTTACAATGTGAATTAAACTTTGTACTTGCTGGCACTGAGTTAGTATATGTGAAGACATCACATGGTGGGAGCATGGGGCCTGAAGGGCCCCTCACTCCCGTCACTGTATTACACTCAGTATTTTGCAGTACTGCTTATCTTTGTGTTTTGCTTGGTGTTACCATGCGCATTAACATTTGCACTTGCTGGCACTGTGTTAGGATGTGTGAAGACATCACGTGGTGGGACCATGGGGCCCAAAGGGCCCTGCACTCAGGTCACTCTGTTACATTCAGTATTTTTCAGTACTGTTTATCTTTGTGTTTCGCTTTTTTTAACATGGTCATTACCATTTGGGTTTCCAGGCACTGTGTTTCTATGTGACAAGAGATGTTGGGCCCCGTGCTCCCATCGCTGTATTACATTCACTATTTCTCATTACTTTTTATCTTTGTGTTTCATTTTGTGTTCCCATGTGCATTTCCATTTGCGATTGTGAGCACTGTGTTAGTATGTGTGAAGAAAGCATGTGGAGGGAGTGTGGGGCTCAAAGGGCTCTGTGCTCCCATTGCTGTAATAAATTCAGTATTTCTCTGTAATATTTATCTTTGTATTTTGCTTTGTGTTACCATGAGCATTACCATTTGCGTTTGTGGGCACTGTGTTAGTTTGTGTGAAGACCTCATGTTGCCAGAGTATGGGGCCCAAAGGTCCTGCACTCCCATCGCTGTATTAAATTCAGTATTTTTCAGTACTGTTTATCTTTGTGTTTCATTTTGTGTTACCATGAGCATTAACATTTGCGCTTGCTGTGTATGTGTTAGAATGTATGAAGACATTACTTGGTAGGTGTGTGGGGCCCAAATGGACCTGCACTTCCGTCACTGTATTATATTTGGTACTTTTCAGTACTGTTTATCTTTGTGTTTCGCTATCTGTTACCATGCGCATTAACATTCACACTTGATGGCACTGTGTTAGTATGTGTGAAGACATCACGAGGTTGGAGCACTTTCCTGAAGGGACCCACACTCCCATCAGTGTATTACATTCACTATTTCTCAGTACTGTTTCTCTTTGTGTTTCACTTTGTGTTACCATGCGTATTAACATTTGCATTATCTGACACTGTGTTACTATGTGACAGGAGATGACATGGTAGGAGTGCAGGGTCCGAAGGGCCCCACGCTCCTCTCGCTGTATTACATTCACTATTTCTCTGTACTCTTTATCATTGTGTTTCGCTTTGTTTTACCATGTGCAATTACATTTGCATTGGTGGGCACTGTGCTAGTAAGTGTGAAGACATCACGTGGCAGGAGTGTGGGCCCAAAGGACCTGCACTCCCATCGCTGTATTACATTCAGTATTTTTCAGTATTGCTTATCTTTGTGTTTCGCTTTGTGTTACCATGTGCATTACCATTTGCATTTGTGGGCAGTGTGTTAGTATGTGTGAAGACATCACTTGGAGGGAGTGCAGGGCCCAAAAGGCCCTGCGTTCCCATCGCTGTATTACATTCAGTATTTCTCAGTAGTCTTTATCTTTGTGTTTTGCTTTGTGTTACTATGTGCATTACCATTTGCATTTCTGGGCACTGTGTTAGTATGTGGGAAGATATCACATGATGGGAGCAGGCCCCACTCTCCTGTCGCTGTAGTACATTCAGTATTTTTAAGTACTATTTATCATTGTGTTTCTCTTCATGTTACAATGCGGATTAACTTTTGTACTTACTGGCACTGTTTTTTAATGTGTGAAGACATCACATGGTGGGAGCATGGGGCCAGAAGGACCCCATCATCCCGTCGCTGTTATACATTCAGTATTTTTCAGTACTCTTTATCTTTGTGTTTCGCTTTGTGTTACCATGTGCATTAACATTTGTGCTTACTGGCACTGTGTTAATATGTGTGAAGATATAACATGGCACTCCTGTCGCTGTATTACATTCACTATTTCTATTACTGTTTATCTTTGTGTTTCGCTTGGTGTTAACAAGAGCATTACCATTTGAGTTTGCTGGCACTGTGTTACTATGTGACAAGAGAAGACATGGTGGGAGTATGGGGCCCAAAGGGCCCTGTGCTCCCATCACTGTATTACATTCACTATTTCTCATTACTGTTTATCTTTGTGTTATGCTTTGTTTTACCATGTGTATTACCATTTGCGTTTGTGGGCACTGTGTTAGTATGTGTAGAGACATCAAATTGCGGGTGTGCAGGGCGCAAAGGGCCCTTCAATCCCATCACAGTATTACATTCAGTATTTCTCAGTACTGTTTATCTTTGTGTTTCACTTTGTGTTACCATGCTCATTTACATTTGTGCTTGCTGGCACTGTGTTAGTATGTGAGTATGTGTGAAGACATCACATTGTGGGAGCATGGGCCCTGCACTCCTGTCACTGTATTACATTCAATATTATTCAGTACTGTTTATCTCTGTGTTTCACTTTGTGTTACCATTTGCATTCCTATTTGCATTTGTGACACTGTGTTAGTATGAGTGAAGACATTATGTGGCGGGAGTGCAAGGCCCAAAGGGCCCTGCACTCCCATCACTGTATTACATTCAGTATTTCTCAGTACTTTTTATCTTTGTGTTTCGCTTTGTGTTGCCATGTGCATTACCATTTGCATTTGTGAGCACTGTGTTAGTAAGTGTAAAGACATCAGATGATGGGAGGGCAGGGCTCAAAGAGCCCTGCACTCCTGTCACTGTGTTACATTCAGTATTTCTCAGTACTGTTTATCTTTGTGTTTCACTTTGTGTAACCATGTGCATTAACATTTGTGCTTGCTGGCACTGGGTTAGTTTGTGTGAAGACATCACATGGTGCTCCTGTCACTGTATTACATTCACTATTTTTAGTACTGTTTATCTTTGTGTTTTGCTTTGTGTTAACATGTGCATTACCATTTGCGTTTGCTGGCACTGTGTTACTATGTGACAAGAGATGAAGTGGTGGGGTGCATGGCCCGAAGGGCCCTGTGCTCCTCTCACTGTATTGCATTCACTATTTTTCAATACTCTTTATCTTTGTGTTTCACTTTGTGTTCAAATGTGCTTTACCATTTGTGTTTGTAGGCACAGTTAGTATGTGTGAAGACATCATGTGGAGGGAGTGCGGGGCCCAAAGTGCCCTTTGTCCCCATCACTGTATTACATTCTGTATTTCTCGTACTGTTTATCTTTGTGTTTCGCTTTGTGTTACCATGTGCCTTACCATTTGCATTTGTTGGCACTGTGTTATTATGTGACAGGAGATGACGGGCCCTGTGCTCCCATCACTGCATTACATTCATTATTTCTCAGTACTGTTTATCTTTGTGTTTCACTTTGTGTTTTCATGTGCATTACCATTTTCGATTGTGGGCACTGTGTTAGTATGTGTGAAGAAATCATGTGGTAGGAGTGAGGGGCCCAAAGGGCCCTGCACTTCCGTCGCTGTTTTACATTAAGTATTTCTCAGTACTGTTTATCATTGTGTTTTGCTTTTTGTTACCATGCGCATTAACATCTGCGTCTGCTGGCACTGTGTTAGTATGTGTGAAGACATCGCATGGTGGGAGTGCAGGCATGAACTGCCCCGTGCTCCCATCGCTGTATTACTTTCACTTGTTCTCAGTACTGTTTTTCTTTGTGTTTTGCTTTGTGTTAGCATGCGCATTAACATTTGCATCTGCTGGCACTGTGTTAGTAAGTGTGAAGACATCACATGGTGGGAGCACATGGCCCAAAAGGCCCTGCACTCCTGTCACTGTATTACATTCGGTATTTCTTAGTACTGTTTATTTTTATGTTTCACTTTGTGTTACCATGTGAATTAACATTTGCTTTTGCTGGCACTGTGTTAGTATGTGTGAAGACATCATGTGGTGGGAGAGTGGGGCCTGAAGGGCCCCATGCTCCCATCACTGTATTACACTCAGTATTTTACAGTACTGTTTATCTTTGTGTTTTGTTTGGTGTTAATATGCTCATTAACATTTGCACTTGCTGGCACTGTGTTAGTATGTGTGAAGACATCATGTGGTGGGAGCGCGGGGCCCAAAGGGCACTGCGCTCAGGTCATTGTATTACATTCAGTATTTTTCAGTACTGTTTATCTCTGTGTTTTGGTTTATGTTAACATGTGCATTACCATTTGGGTTTGCTGGCACTGTGTTACTATGTGACAAGAGATGTTGGGCCCCATTCTCCCATCTCTGTATTACATTCACTATTTCTCATTACTGTTTATCTTTGTGTTTCATTTTGTGTTTCCATATGCATTACCATTTGCAATTGTGAGCACTGTGTTTTTGTCTTACTATGTGCATCACCATTTGCATTCGTGGGCACTGTGTTAGTATGTGTGAAGACCTCATGTTGCCAGAGTGTCAGTCCCAAAGGGCCCGGCACTCCTGTAGCTGTATTAAATTTAGTTTTTTCAGTACTGTTTTATCTTTGTTTTGCTTTGTGTTACCATGCGCATTAACATTTGCGCTTGCTGTATATGTGTTAGTATGTGTGAAGACATCACGAGGTAGGTGTGTGGGGGCCAAATGGCCCTGCACTGCCGTCGCTGTATTACATTCAGTACTTTTCAATACTGTTTATCTTTGTGTTTCGCTATCTGTTACCATGCGAATTAACATTCGCACTTGATGGCACTGTGTTAGTATGTGTGAAGACATCACGTAGTTGGAGCACTGTCCTGAAGGGCCTTGCACTCCCATCACTGTATTATATTCACTGTTTCTCAGTACTGTTTCTCTTTGTGTTTCGCTTTGTGTTACCTTGCTTATTAACCTTTGCAATTTTTGGCACTGTGTTACTACGCGACAAGAGATGACGTGGTGGGAGTGCATAGTCCAAAGGACCTCTCGCTGTATTACATTCACTATTTCTCTGTACTCTTTATCATTGTGTTTCACTTTGTTTTACCATGTGCATTAACATTTGCATTTGTGGGCACTGTGCTAGTAAGTGTGAAGACATCACGTGGCAGGAGTGTGGGGCCCAAAGGCCCTGCACTCCCGTCACTGTATTACATTCAGTATTTTTCAGTATTGTTTATCTTTGTGTTTCACTTTGTGTTACCATGTGCATTACCATTTGCATTTGTGAGCAGTGTGTTAGTATGTGTGAAGACATCACTTGAAGGGAGTGCAGGACCCAAAGAGCCCTGTGCTCCCATCGCTGTATTACATTTAGTATTTCTCAGTACTGTTTATCTTTGTGTTTTGCTTTGTGTTACTATGTGTATTACCATTTGCATTTCTGTGCACTGTGTTAGTATCTGGGAGGACATAATGTGGCGGGAGAAGGCCCCGCACTCCTGTCACTGTATAACATTCAATATTTTTCAGTACTATTTATCATTGTGTTTCACTTTGTGTTACAATGCGAATTAAACTTTGTACTTGCTGGCACTGAGTTAGTGTATGTGAAGACATCACATGGCAGAAGTGTGGGGCTTGAAGGGCCCCACACTCCCGTCGCTGTATTACACTCAGTATTTTGCAGTACTGTTTATCTTTCTGTTTTGCTTAGTGTTGCCATGTGCATTAACATATGCACTTGCTGGCACTGTGTTAGTATGTGTGAAGACATCATGTGGTGGGAGCGTGGGGCCCAAAGAACCCTGCGCTCAGGTCGCTGTGTTACATTCAGTATATTTCAGTACTGTTTATCTTTGTGTTTTGCTTTGTGTTAACATATGCATTACCATTTGGGTTTGCTGGCACTGTGTTTCTATGTGACATGACATGTTGGGCCCCGTGCTCCCATCGCTGTATTACATTCACTATTTCTCATTACTGTTTATCTTTGTGTTTTATTTTGTGTTCCCATGTGCATTACCGTTTGCGATTGTGAGCATTGAGTTAGTATGTGTGAAGACATCACATGGAGGTAATGCAGGGCTCAAAGGGCCCTGTGCTTCCATCACTGTAATAAATTCAGTATTTCTCTGTACTGTTTATCTTTGTGTTTTGCTTTGTGTTACCATGTGCATTACCATTTGCGTTTGTGGGCACTGTGTTAGTGTGTGTGAAGACCTCATGTTGCCGGAGAGTGGGGCCCAAAGGGGCCGGCGCCCCAGTCACTGTATTAAATTCAGTATTTTTCAGTACTGTTTATCTTTGCGTTTCACTTTGTATTACCATGTGCATTAACATTTACGCTTGCTGTGTACGTGTTAGTATGTGTGAAAACATCACGTGGTAGGTGTGTAGGGCCCAAATGGCCATGCACTCCCGTCGCTGTATTATATTCAGTACTTTTAGTACTGTTTGTCTTTGTGTTTCGCTATCTGTTACCATGCGCATTAACATTCGCACTTGATTGCACTGTGTTAGTATGTGTGAAGACATCACGTGGTTGGAGCCCTGGCCTGAAGGGCCCCGCACTCCCATCACTGTATTACATTCACTATTTCTCAGTACTGTTTCTCTTTGTGTTTCACTTTGTGTTATCATGCATATTAGCATTTGCAATTTCTGGCACTGTGTTACTATGAGACAAGAGATGATGTGGAGGGTGTGCAGGGTCCGAAGGGCCCCGCACTGCTCTCACTGTATTACATTCACTATTTCTCTGTACTCTTTATCTTTGTGTTTCGCTTTGTTTTACCATGTACATTAACATTTGCTTTTGTGGGCACTTTGCTGATAAGTGTGAAGACATCATGTGGCAGGAGTGAGGGGCCCAAAGGCCCTGCACTCCTGTCGCTGTATTACATTCAGTATTTTTCAGTATTGTTTATTTTTGTGTTTCGCTTTGAGTTACCCTGCATATTAACTTTTGTGCTTGCTGGCACTGTGTTAGTATGTGTGAAGTCATCACATGGTGGGAGCTGGACCCTGCATTCCCGTCACTGCATTGCATTCAGTATTTTTTAGTACTGTTTATCTTTGTGTTTTGCTTTGTGTTACGATGCGCATTAACATTTGCGCTTGCTGGCACTGAGTTAGTATGTGTAATGACATCACTTGGCAGAAGCGTGGGGCCCAAAGGGCCCCGCACACCCGTCGCTGTATTACATTCAGTATTTTTCAGTACTGTTAATCTTTGTTTTTCACTTTGTATTAACATGTGCATTACCATTTCCATTTTCTGGCACTGTGTTACTATGGGACAAGGGATGACATGGTGGGAGTGCAGGGTTGGAAGGGCTCCGCACTCTTCTTGCTGTATTACATTCACTATTTCTCAGTACTCTTTATCTTTATGTTTCACTTTGTTTTACCATGTGCAATACCATTTGCATTTGTGGGAACTGTGTTAGTAAGTGTGAAGACATCACGTGGAGGGAGCTTGGCGCCCAAAGGGCCCAGGACTCCCGTCACTGTATTACATTCAATATTTCTCAGTACTGTTTATCTTTGTGTTTCGCTTTGTGTTACCACATGCATTAACATTTGCATTTGCTGGCACCGTATTAGTATGTGTGAAGACATGACGTGGCAGGCGCCTGGGGCCCAAAGCTGACCGTGCTCCTGTCGCTTTATTGCATTCAGTATTTTTCACTACTGTTTATCTTTGTGTTTCACTTTGTGTTAACATGTGCATTATCATTTGTGTTTGCTGGCACTGTGTTACTATGTGACAAAAGATGACCTGCCCTACGCGCCCATCATGTACTACATTCACTATTTCTCATTACTGTTTATCTTTGTGTTTCGTTTTGTGTTCCCATGTGCATTACCATTTACGTTTGTGGGCACTTTGTTAGTATGTGTGAAGACATCACATGGTGTTAGTTCGGGGCCCAAAGGGCATTGCTCTTCCATTGCTGTATGACATTCAGTATTTTTCAGTACTATTTATCTTTGTGTTTCGCGATGTGTTATCATGTGCATTAACATTTGCGCTTGCTGGCAGTGTGTTACTATGTGTGAAGACATCACGTGGTGGGAGTGTGGGCTCCAAAGTGTCCTGCGCTCCCATCACTGTATTACATTCAGTATTTTTCAGTACTGTTTATCTTTATGTTTTGCTTTGTGTTACCATGCACATTAACATTTGCGCTTGCTGGCAACATGTTAGTATGTGTGAAGACATTACGTGGTGGGAGCTTGGAGCCCAGAAGACCCTGCACTCCCGTTGCTGTATTACATTTATTATTTTTCAGTATATTTTATCTTTGTGTTTCGCTTTATGTTACCATGTGCACTAAAATTTCCATCGGCTGGCACTGTGTTAGTATGTGGGAAGACATCACATGGTGGGAGTGGGCCCCATGCTCCCATCACTATATTTCATTCTATATTTTTCAGTACTGTTTATCTTTGTGTTTTGCTTTGTGTTACCATGTGCATTAATATTTTCATTTCCTGGCACTGTTTTAGTAGGATTGAAGACATCACGTGGCAGAGGCATGGCACCCAAAAGACCCTGTGCTCCCGTTGCTGTATTACATTCAGTATTTTTCGGTACTGTTTATCTTTTGTGTTTCACTTTATGTTACCATGTGCATTACGATTTGCATTTGTGGGCACTGTGTTAGTAAGTGTGAAGACTTCACATGGCAGGAGCGCAGGGCCCGAAGGGTCCTGCACTCCCGTCACTGTATTACATTCAGTCTTTTTCAGTACTGTTTATCTTTGTGTTTCACTTTGTGTTACCATGAGCATCAATATTTTCATTTACTGGCACTGTGTTAGTATGTGAGAAGACATTAAGTAGCGGGAGTGGGCCCCACGCTCCTGTCGCTGTACTACATTCAGTATTTTTCAGTACTATTTATCATTGTGTTTTGCTTTGTGTTACAATGTAGATTAAACTTTGTACTTGTTGGCACTGTGTTTGTATGTGTGAAGACATCACATGGCGGGAGCATGGGAACAGAAGGGCCCCATGCCCCCCTGTTGCTGTATTACATTCAGTATTTTTCAGTACTGTTTGTCTTTGTGTTTCGCTTTGTATTACCATGTACATTAACATTTGCATTTGTTGACACTGTGTTAGTATGTGTGAAGACATCACATGACAGGAGCATGGGCCTGAAGATCCCTGCACTCCCGTTGCTGTATTTCATTCATGCGCTTCATGGCAATGTGTATGTGTGATGACATCACGTGGTGGGAGCTAGGGGCCCAAAGGGCCCTGCACTTCCGACGCTCTATTACATTCTGTGTTTTTCAGTACTGTATATCTTTGTGTTTCGCTTTGTGTTACCACGTGCATTAATATTGGTGCTTGCTGGCACTGTGTTAGTATGTGTGAAGACATCATGTGGCGGGAGAGTGGGGCCCGCGCTCCAGTCACTGTGTTGGATTCAGTATTTTTCAGTTCTGTTTTTGTTCATGTTTCGCTTTGTGTTACCATGTGGATTAATATTTGCATTTGCTGGCACTGTGTTAGTATGTGTGAGGACATCACGTGGCGGGGTCATGGGGGCCAATGTGCGTTCTGGCGCTTCCCGTTGCTGAATTACATTCAGTATTCTTCAGAACTGTTTATCCTTGTGTTTCACTTTGAGTTACCATGTGCATTACAATTTGTGTTTGTGGGCACTGTGTTAGTATGTGTGAGGACATCACATGGTGGAAGTGTGGGGCCCAATGGGCCCTGCACTCCTGTCACTGTATAGCATTCAGTATTTCTCAGTACTGTTTATCTTTTTGTTTGGCTTTGTGTTACCATGTACATTAACATTTGCATTTGCTCTCACTGTGTTTATATGCAGGAAGACATCCAGTAGCGGGAGCATGCCCAGTGCTTCTGTCACTGTATTACACTCAGTATTTTTCAGCACTATTTTTCATTGTGTTTCACTTTGTGTTACAATTCGTATTAACCTTTGTACTTGCTGGCAATGTGTTTGTATGTGTGAAGACATCACATGGTGGGAGAATGTGGCCTGAAGGGCCCCGTGCTCCCGTCACTGTATTACGTTCAGTATTTTTCAGTACTGTTTATCTTTGTGTTTCACTTTGTGTTGCCATGCGTATAAACATTTGCTGGCACTGTGTTAGTATGTGTGAAGACATCACGTGGTGGTAGAGCAGGGCCCAAAGGGCCCTGCACTCCCGTCACTGTGTTACATTCAGTATTTTTCAGTACTGTTTATCTTTGTTTTTTGCTTTGTGTTACCATACGCATTAACATTTGTGCTTGCTGGCACTGTGTTAGTATGTGTGAAGACATCACATGGCACTCCTGTCACTGTATTATATTCATTATTTCTAGTACTGTATATGTTTGTGTCTCGCTTTTGTTAACATGTGCATTACCATTTGTGTTTGCTGGCACTGTGTTACTATGTGACAAGAGATGACATGGAGGGAGTGTTGGGCTCAAAGGGCCCCATGCTCCCATTGCTGTATTACATTCACTATTTCTCAGTACTGCTTAACTTTGTGTTTCGCTTTGTGTTACCATGTGCATTACCATTTGCATTTGTAGGCACTGTGTTAGTATGTGTGAAGAAATCTCGTGGTGGGAGTGTGGGGATCAAAAGGCCCTGCTTTCCCATCGCTATATTAAATTCAATATTTTTCAGTATTGTTTATCTTTGTATTTTACTTTGTGTTACCATGTGCATTACTGTGTGCGCTTGTGGGCACTGTGTTAGTAAGTGTAATGATATCACGTGGCGGTAGCACGTGGCCTGAAGGGTCCTGTGCTCTTGTCGCTGTATTACATTCACTATTTCTCAATACTGTTTATTCTTAAGTTTCACTTTGTGTTACCTTGTCCATTAACATTTGAATTTGATGGCACTATGTTAGTATGTGTGAGGACATCACATGACAGGAGTGCGAGGCATGAAGTCCCTGTGCTCCCATCACTGTATTACATTCAGTATTTTTCAGTACTCTTTTTCTCTGTGTTTCGCTTTGTGTTACCATGCAGATTAACCTTTGTACTTGCTGGCACTGTGTTTGTATGTATGAAGACATCATGTAGTGAGAGCATGGGCCTGAAGGGCCCCGCTCTCCCATCGCTGTATTACATTCACTATTTCTCAGTTCTGTTTATCTTTGTTTTTTGCTTTGTTTTACCATGCGCATTAACATTTGCATTTGTTGGCACTGTGTTAGAATGTGTGAAGACACCACACGGCAGGAGCCCGGGGCCTGAAGGGCCCTGCACTCCTGTCACTGTATTACAGTCAGTACTTTTCAGTACTGTTTATCTTTATCTTTTGCTTTGTGTTACCATGCACATTAACATTTGCACTTGCTGGCACTGTGTTAGTATGTGAGGAGACATCACGTGGTGGGAGCGTGGGCCTGAAAGACCCCACGTTCCCATTGCTGTTTTATATTCACTATTTTTCATTACTGTTTTTCTTTGTGTTACCATGCATATTAACATTTGCATTTGCTGGCACTGTGTTAGTATGTGTGAAGACATCACTTGGCGGGAGCATGGGGCCCAAAGGGCCCTGCACTCCTGTCGCTGTATTACATTCAGTATTTTTCAGTGCAGTCTATCTTTGTGTTTCACTTTGTGTTACCATGTGCATTAACATTTGTGCTTGCTGGCACTGTGTTACTATGTGACAAGAGGTGATGGGCTCCGCCCTCACATCACTGTATTACATTCACTATTTCTCATTACTGTTTATCTTTGTGTTTCGTTTTGTGTTCACATGTGCATTACCATTTGCGTTCACGGGCACTGTGTTAGTATGTGTGAAGACATCACGTGGTTGAGGGAGTACGGGGCTCAAAGGGCCATGCACTCCCATCACTGTATTACATTCAGCATTTCTCAGTACTGTTTATCTTTGTGTTACCATGTGCATTAACATTTGCTTTCACTGTCACTGTGTTAGTATGTGGGAAGATATCAACTGGCGGGAGCAGGCCCCGTGCTCCTGTCTCTGCATTACATACAGTATTTTTCAGTTCTTTTTATCATTGTGTTACAATGCGGATTAACCTTTGTACTTGCTGGCACTGTGTTTGTATGTGTGAAGACATCACATGGTAGACCCTGCACTCCTGTCACTTTATTACATTCAGTGCTTTTCAGTACTGTTTACCTTTGTGTTTCACTTTGTGTTACCATGTGCTTTAACATTTGTGCTTGCTGGCACTGTGTTAGTATGTGTGAAGACATCATGTGGTGAGAACGTGGTCCTGAATGGCCCCACGTTCCCATTGCTGTAATACATTCACTATTTTTCAGTACTGTTTTTCTTTTTGTTTCACTTTGTGTTACCATGTGCATTAAAATTTTCATTTGCTGGCACTGTGTTAGTATGTGGGAAGACATCAAGTGGTGGCAGTGGGCCCTGCTCTCCTATCGCTGTATTACATTCAGTATTTTTCAGTACTATTTATCATTGTGTTTCACTTCATATTACAATGTGGATTAACCTTTGTACTTGCTGGCACTGTGTTTGCATGCGTGAAGACATCACGTGGTAGACCCTGCACTCCTGTCACTTTATTACATTCAGTGCTTTTCAGTACTGTTTATCTTTGTGTTTCGCTTTGTGTTACCATGCGCTTTAACATTTGTGCTTGCTGGCACTGTGTTAGTATGTGTGAAGACATCACATGGTGGGAGCGTGGGCCTGAATGGCCCCACGTTCCCATTGCTGTAATACATTCACTATTTTTCAGTACTTTTTTCTTTTTGTTTCGCTTTGTGTTACCATGTGCATTAACATTTGCATTTGCTGGCACTGTGTTAGTATGTGGGAAGACATCAAGTGGTGGCAGTGGACCCTGCACTCCTGTCGCTGTATTACATTCAGTATTTTTCAGTACTATTTATCATTGTGTTTCACTTCATATTACAATGTGGATTAACCTTTGTACTTGCTGGCACTGTGTTTGTATGTGTGAAGACATCATATGGCAGGAGCATGGGGCCAGAAGGGCCCCCGTGCTCCTGTCGCTGTATTACATTCAGTATTTTACAGTTCTGTTTATCTTTATGTTTCGCTTTGTATTACCAAGCACATTATCATTTGTGCTTGCTGGCACTGTGTTAGTATGTGTGAAGACATCACGTGGTGGGAACGTGGGCCTGAATGGCCCCAATGGCCCCACTTTCCCATCACTGTATTACATTCACTATTTTTCAGTACAGTTTTTCTTTGTGTTTCACTTTGTGTTACCATGCATATTAACATTTGCATTTGCTTGCAGTGTGTTAGTATGTGTGAAGATATCACATTGAGGGAGTATGGGGCTCAAAGGGCCCTGTGTTCCCATCACTGTAGAACAATTAGTATTTTTCTGTACTGTTTATCTTTGTGTTTCACTTTGTTTTATCATGTACTTTACCATTTGAGTTTGTGGGCATTGTGTTAGTATGTGTTAAGGCGTGAGGTGGTGGGAGAACAGGGCCCAATGAGCCCTGCGCTCCAGTTGTTGTAGTACATTCACTACTTCTCAGTACTGTTTATCTTTGTGTTTTGCTTTGTGTTACCAAGTGCATTACCATTTGCATTTGTGGGCACTGTGTTAGTAAGTGTGAAGACATCACATGGTAGGAGTGCGGGGCCCGAGCGTCCCTGCGCTCTATTACATTCAGTGCTTTTCAGTACTGTTTATTTTTGTGTTTCGCTTCTTGTTACCATGTGCATTAACATTTGCGCTTGTTGGTACTGTGTTAGTATGTGTGAATACATCACGAGGTGGGAGCGTGGGCCTGATGAGCCCCGCACTCCCATCACTGTATTACATTCACTATTTCTCAGTACTGTTTTCCTTTGTGCTTCGCTTTGTGTTACCATGCACACTAACATTTGAGTTTGCTGGCACTGTTTTAGTATGTGTGAAGACATCACTTGGCGGGAGCATGATTCCCAAA
The DNA here is from genome assembly GCA_016271365.2 of Neoceratodus forsteri. Classification (NCBI taxonomy): domain Eukaryota; kingdom Metazoa; phylum Chordata; order Ceratodontiformes; family Ceratodontidae; genus Neoceratodus; species Neoceratodus forsteri. Next base: position 162,671,012 of record CM028132.1, on the reverse strand, counting down.
GGGCCGTGCTCCCCTTCTCTGTATTACATTTAGTATTTTTCAGAACTGTTTATCTTTGTGTTTTGCTTTGTGTTACCATGCACATTAAAATTTGTGCTTGCTGGCACTGTGTTAGTATTTGTGAACACATCACATGGTGCTCCTGTCACTGTATTACAGTCACTTTTTCTAGTACTGTTTATCTTTGTGTTTTGCTTTTTGTTAACATTTGCATTACCATTTGTATTTGCTGACACTATGTTACTATGTGACAAGAGATGACATGGTGGGAGTGTGGGATCCAAAAGGGTCCCATGCTCCCATCGCTGTATTACATTCACTGTTTCTCAGAATTGTTTATCTTTGTGTTTAGATTTGTGTTACCATGTGCATTACCATTTGCGTTTGTAGGCACTGTGTTAGTATGTGAGAAGACATCACGTGGTGGGAGTCTGGGGCCCAAAGGGCCCTGCATTCCTGTCGCTGTATTAGATTCAGTATTTTGCAGTACTGATTATCTTTGTGTTTAGCTTTGTGTTACCATGTGCATTAATATTTGCATTTGTGGGCACTGGGTTCGTAAGTGTGAAGACATTACGTTGTGGAAGCTAGGGGCCCAAAGGGCCCTGCTCTCTCATCTCTGTATTACATTCAGTATTTCTCAGTACTGTTTATCCTTGAGTTTTGCTTTGTGTTACCATGTACATTAACATTTGCATTTGCTGGCACTGTGTTAGTATGTGGGAAGACATCAAGTGGTTGCAGCAGGCCCTGTGCTCCTGTCGCTGTATTACATTCAATATTTTTCAGTACTATTTATCATTGTGTTTCACTTCATATCACAATGTGGATTAACCTTTGTACTTGTTGGCACTGTGTTTGTATGTGTGAAGACATCATGTGGTAGGAGCGTGGGGCCAGAAGGGCCCCGTGCTCCTGTCGCTGTATTACATTCAGTATTTCACAGTACTGTTTATCTTTGTGTTTTGCTTTGTGTTACCAAGCGCATTAACATTTGCGCTTGCAGGCACTGTGTTAGTATGTGTGGAGACATCAAGTGGTGGGAGCGTGGGCCTGAATGGTCCCACTTTCCCATCACTGTATTACATTCACTATTTTTCAGTACTGTTTTTCTTTGTGTTTCACTTTGAGTTACCTTGCATATTAACATTTTCATTTGCTGGCACTGTGTTAGTATGTGTGAAGACGTCACATTTAGGGAGTACGGGGCTCAAAGGGCACTGTGCTCCCATCACTGTAGTACAATTAGTGTTTTTCAGTACTGTTTATCTTTGTGTTTCACTTTGTTTTGCCATGTGCATTACCATTTGCGTTTGTAGGCACTGTGTTAGTATGTGTGATGAAATCTCATGGTGGGAGTGTGGGGCCCAAAAAGCCCTGCATTCCCATCGCTATATGAATTCCAATATTTCTCAGTACTGTTTATCTTTGTGTTTTACTTTGTTTTACCATGTGCATTTGTGGGCACTGTGTTAGTAAGAGTGAAGATATTATGTGGCAGGAGCACGGGTCCTGAAGGGCCCTGTGCTCCTGTAGCTGTATTACATTCACTATTTCTCAGTACTGTTTATCCTTGAGTTTCACTTTGTGTTACCATGTGCATTAACATTTGAATTTGCTGGCACTGTGTTAGTATGTGTGAGAACATCACGTGACAGGAGTGCGGGGCATGAAGTCCCCATGGTCCCATCGCTGTATTACATTCAGTATTTTTCTGTACTGTTTATCTTTGTTTTTCACTTTGCGTTACCCTGCACATTAACATTTGCGCTTGATGGCACTGTGTTAGTATGTGTGAAGGCATCACATGGTGGGAGTTGGGCCCTGCGCTTCTGTCACTGTATTACATTCAGTATTTTTCAGTACTCTTTATCTTTGTGTTTCGTTTTGTGTTACCATGAGGATTAACCTTTGTACTTGCTGGCACTGTGTTTGTATGTATGAAGACATCTGGTAGTGAGAGCATGGACCTGAAGAGCCCCCCCTCCCATTGTTGTATTATATTCACTGTTTCTCAGTACTGTTTATCTTTGTTTTTTGCTTTGTTTTACTATGCGCATTAACATTTGCATTTGCTGGCACTGTGTTAGAATGTGTGAAGACACCACATGGCAGGAGCATGGGGCCTGAAGGGCGCTGCACTCCTGTCGCTGTATTACATTCATTACTTTTCATGACTGTTTATCTTTGTGTTTTGCTTTGTATTCCCATGCAAATTAACATTTGTGCTTCCTGGTACTGTGTTAGTATGTGAGGAGACATCACGTGGTGGGAGCGTGGGCCTGAAAGGCCCCACGTTCCCATCACTGTTTTACATTCACTATTTTTCAGTACTGTTTTTCTTTGTGTTTCTCTTTGTGTTACCATGCATATTAACATTTGCATTTGCTGGCACTGTATTAGTATGTGTGAAGATATCACTTGGCAGGAGCATGGGGCCCAAAGGGAACTGCACTCCCGTTGCTGTATTACATTCAGTATTTTTCAGTACTGTCTATCTTTGTGTTTCGCTTTGTGTTACCATGAGCATTAACATTTGTGCTTGCTGGCACTGTGTTACTATGTGACAGAGATGATGGGCCTCGCACTCCCATCGTTGTATTACATTCACTATTTCTCATTACTGTTTATGTTTGTGTTTTGTTTTGTGTTCCCATGTGCATTACCATTTGCGTTCGTGGGCACTGTGTTAGTATGTGTAAAGACATCACGTTGAGGGAGTACGGGGCTCAAAGGGCCATGCGCTCCCATCACTGTATTACATTCAGTATTTCTCAGTACTCTTTATCTTTGTGTTTTGCTTTGTGTTACCATGCACATTAAAATTTGCTTTCACTGGCACTGTGTTAGTATGTGGTAAGACATCAAGTGGTGGGAGTGAGCCCCGCGCTCCTGTCTCTGCATTACATTCAGTATTTTTCAATACTTTTTATCATTGTGTTACAATGCGGATTAACCTTTGTACTTGCTGGCACTGTGTTTGTATTTGTGAAGACATCACGTGGTAGGCCCTGCACTCCTGTCACCTTATTACATTCAGTGCTTTTCAGTACTGTTTATCTTTGTTTTTCTCTTTGTGTTACCATGCGCATTAACATTTGCACTTGCTGGAACTGTGTTAGTATGTGTGAAGACATCACATGGTGGGAGCGCAGGCCTGAACAGCCCCACATTCCCATCGCTGTATTACATTCACTATTTTTCAGTACTGTTTTTCTTTGTGTTTCGCATTGTGTTACCATGTGCATTAAAATTTGCATTTGCTGGCACTGTGTTAGTTTGTGGAAAGACATCATGTGGCGGGAGCAGGACCCGTGCTCCTGTCGATGTATTACATTCAGTATTTTTCAGTACTATTTATCATTGTGTTTCGCTTCGTATTACAATGTGGATTAATTTTTGTACTTGCTGGCACTGTGTTTGTATGCGTGAAGAAATCATGTGGCAAGAGCGTGGGGCCAGAAGGGCCCTGTGCTCCCGTCGCTGTATTATATTCTGTATTTTACATTACTGTTTATCTTTGTGTTTTGCTTTGTGTTACCAAGCACATTAACATTTGCGCGTGCTGGCACTGTGTTAGTATGTGTGAAGACATCACGTGGTGGGAGCGTGGGCCTGAACAGCCCCACTTTCACATTACTGTATTACATTCACTATTTTTCAGAACTGTTTTTCTTTGTGTTACCATGTGTATTAACATTTGCATTTGCTGGCACTGTGTTAGTATGTGTGAAGACATCACATTGAGGGTGTACGGGGCTCAAAGGGCCCTGTGCTCCCATCACTGTAGTACAACTAGTAGTTTTCAGTACTGTTTATCTTTGTGTTTCACTTTGTTTTACGATGTGCTTTACCATTTGCGTCTGTGGGCACTGTGTTAGTGTGCATTAAGACGTGAGGTGGTGGGAGTACAGGGTCCAATGAGCCCTGTGCTCGAGTCATTGTATTTACATTCACCACTTCTCAGTACTGTTTATCTTTGTGTTTCACTTTGTGTTACCATGTGCATTACCATTTGCATTTGTGGGCACTGTGTTAGTAAGTGTGAAGACATCACATGGTGGGAGTGCGGGGCCCAAGGGTCCCTGCACTCCTGTTGCTGTATTTCATTCAGTGCCTTTCAGTACTGTTTATCTTTGTGTTTTGCTTTTTGTTACCATGCGCATTAACACTTGCGCTTGCTGGCTCTGTGTTAGTATGTGTGAATACATGACGTGGTGCGAGTGAGGGCCTGAGGGGCCCCGCGCCCCCATTGCTGTATTACAGTCACTATTTCTCAATACTGTTCTCCTTTGTGTTTCACTTTGTGTTACCATCTGTATTAACATTTGAGTTTGCTGGCACTGTGTTAGTATGTGTGAAGACATCACTTGGTGGGAGCATGGGTCCCAAAGGGCCATGCGCTCCCATTGCTGTATTACATTCAGTATTTTTCAGAACTGTTTATCTTTGTGTTTTGCTTTGTGTTACCATGCGCATTAAAATTTGCGCTTGCTGGCACTGTGTTAGTATTTGTGAACACATCACATGGCACTCCTGTCGCTGTATTACAGTCACTTTTTCTAGTACTGTTTATCTTTGTGTTTCGCGTTTTGTTAACATGTGCATTACCATTTGTGTTTGCTGGCACTGTGTTACTATGTGACAAGAGATGACATGGTGTGAGTGTGGGACCCAAAAGGGTCCCGTGCTCCCACCGCTGTATTACATTCACTGTTTCTCAGAATTGTTTATCTTTGTGTTTAGATTTGTGTTACCATGTGCATTACCATTTGCATTTGTAGGCACTGTGGTAGTATGTGAGAAGACATCACGTGGTGGGAGTCTGGGGCCCAAAGGGCCTTGCGTTCCTGTCACTGTATTAGATTCAGTATTTTGCAGTACTGTTTATCTTTGTGTTTAGCTTTGTGTTACCATGTGCATTACCATTTGCATTTGTAGGCACTGTGTTAGTATGTGAGAAGACATCACGTGGTGGGAGTCTGGGGCCCAAAGGGCCTTGCGTTCCTGTCACTGTATTAGATTCAGTATTTTGCAGTACTGTTTATCTTTGTGTTTAGCTTTGTGTTACCATGTGCATTAATATTTGCATTTGTGGGCACTGGGTTCGTAAGTGTGAAGACATCACGTTGTGGAAGCTAGGGGCCCAAAGCGCCCTGCTCTCCCATCACTGTATTAAATTCAGTATTTCTCAGTACTGTTTGTGTTCTGCTTTGTGTTACCATGTGCATTAACATTTGTGTTTGCTGGCACTGTGTTAGTTTGTGGAAAGAAATCAAGTGGCGGGGAGCGGGACCTGTGCTCCTGTCGATGTATTACATTCAGTATTTTTCAGTACTGTTTATCATTTTGTTTCACTTTGTATTACAATTTGGATTAACCTTTGCACTTGCTGGCACTGTGCTTGTATGTGTGAAGACATCATGTGGCAGGAGCATGGGGTCAGAAGGGCTCCATGCTCCCGTCGTTGTATCACATTCAATATTTTTCAGTACTGTTTATCTTTGTGTTTCGCTTTGTGTTTCCATGCGCATTAATATTTGTGCTTGCTGGTACAGTGTTAGAATGTGTGAAGACATCACATGGTTTGAGCGCGGGGCCCAAAGGGCCCTGCGCTCCTATTGCTATATTATATTCAGTACTTTTCAGTACTGTTTATCTTTGTGTTTCACTTTGTGTTACCATCCGCATTAACATTTGCGCTTACTGGCACTATGTTAGTATGTGAGAAGACATCATGTGGTGGGAGCACAGGCCTGAAGGGCCCCATGTTCCCATGGCTGTATTACATTCACTATTTTTCAGTACTGTTTTTCTTTGTGTTTCACTTTGTGTTACCATGTGTATTAACATTTTCATTTGCTGGCACTGTGTTAGAATATGTGAAGTCATCACTTGGCAGGAGCATGAGGCCGAAAGGGCCCTGCACTCCTGCCGGTGTATTACATTCAGTATTTTTCAGTTCTGTGTATCTTTGTGTTTCGCTTTGTGTTACCATGTGCATTAACATTTGCGCTTGCTGATACTGTGTTAGTATGTGTGAACACATCACATGGCACTCCTGTCATTTTATTACATTCACTATTTCTAGTACTGTTTATCTTTGTGTTTCGCTTTTGTTACCATGTGCATTACCATTTGCATTTGTAGGCTCTGTGTTAGTATTTGTGAAGACATCATGTGGTGGGAGTGAGGGGGGCCCAAAGAGCCCCTCGTTCCCAATGCTATGTTACATTCAGTTTTTCTCCGTACTGTTTATCTTTGTGTTTCACTTTGTGTTACCATGTACATTACCATTTGCACTTGTGGGCACTGTGTTAGTAAGAGTGAAGACATCATGTGGCAGGAGCATATGGCCTGAAGTGCCCTTCGCTCCTGTCACTGTATTACATTCACTATTTCTCAGTACTGTTTATCTTTGAGTTTTGCTTTGTGTTACCATATGCATTAACATTTGAATTTGTTTTCACTGTGTTAGTATGTGTGAAGACATCACGTGGCAGGAGTACAGGGGCCCGAAATCCCTGTGGTCCCATCATTGTATTACATTCAGTATTTTTCAGTACTGTTTATCTTTGTTTTTCATTGTGTGTTACCATGTGCATTAATATTTGCGTTTGTTGGCACTGTATTAGTATGTTTGAAGTCACCACGTGGCAGGAGCACAGGGCCTGAAGTGCCCCATGCTCCCATCGCCGTATTACATTCAGTACTTTTCAGTACTGTTTATCTTTCTGTTTCGCTTTGTGTTACCATGCGAATTAACATTTGCACTTGCTGGCACTGTGTTAGTATGTGTGAAGACATCATATGGTGGGAGCGTGTGCCTGAAGGGCTCTGTACTCCCACCACTGGATTACATTCAGTATTTATCAGTACTGTTCATCTTTGTGTTACCATGCGCATTGATATTTGCACTTGCTGGCACTGTGTTAATGTGTGTGAAGACATCACATGGCGCTCCTGTCACAGTATTACATTTACTATTTCTAGTACTGTTTATCTTTGTGTTTTGCTTTGTGTTAACCTGTGCATTACCATTTGCATTTGCTGGCACTGTGTTACTATGTGACAGGAGAAGACATGCTGGGAGTGTTATGCCCTAAGGGCCCTACACTCCCATCGCTGTATTACATTCACTATTTCTCAGTACTCATTATCTTTGTGTTTCACTTTGTGTTACCATGTGCATTAACATTTGCGTTTGTTGGCACTGTGTTAGTATGTGTGAAGACATCACATGGCGGGAGTGTGGGTATCAAAGTGCCCTGCATTCCCATCGCTGAATTACATTCTGTATTTCTCAGTACTGTTTATCTTTGTGTTTCACTTTGTGTTACCATGTGCATTACCTTTTGCATTTGTGGGCACTGTGTTAGTAAGTGTGAGGACATCACGTGGCTGGAGCATGGGACCTGAAGGGAACTGTGCTCCCGTCGCTGTATTACATTCACTATTTCTCAGTACTGTTCATCTTTGTGTTTTGCTTTGTGTTACCATGTGCATTATCATTTGCATTTGCTGGCACTGTGTTAGCATGTGTGAAAACATCATGTGGTGGGAGTATGGGCCTGAAGGGCCCCGTGCTCCCTTTATGTATTGCATTCACTATTTCTTAGTAAGGTTTATCTTTGTGTTTCACTTTGTGTTACCATGCTTATTAACATGTGCGTTTGCTGGCATTGTGTTAGTATGTGTGAAGACATCACGTGGCGAGAGCAGGTGGCCCAGAGGCCCTGCGCTCCCATCGCTATAATACATTCAGTATTTTTCAGTACTGAATATCTTTGTGTTTCACTTTGTGTTACCATGCACATTAATATTTGCGCTTGCTGGCACTGTGTTAATATGCGTGAACACATCACGTGGTTGGGGACGGGCCCTCCACTCCCGTCACTGTATTACGTTCACTGTTTCTCAATACTGTTTTTCTTTGTGTTTTGCTTTGTGTTACCATGTGCATTAACATTTGCGCTTGCTGGCACTGTGTTAATATGACTGAAGGCATCACGTGGTCTGAGTGTGGGGTCCAAAGGTCCCCGAGCTCATGTCGCTGTATTACATTCAGTATTTTTCAGTACTGTTTATCTTTGTGTTTTGCTGTGTGTTACCATGTGCATTACCATTTTCGCTTTCTGGCACTGTGCTAGTATGTTTGAAGACATCACCTGGTGGGAGTGCTGGGCCAGAGGGCCCTGTGCTCCCTTCACCATATTGCATCATTTTTCAGTTCTCTTTATCTTTGTGTTTCGCTTTGTGTTACCATGCGCATTAACATTTGTGTTTGCTGGCACTTTGTTAGTATGTTGGAAGACATCACGTGGCAGGAGCGGGCCCTGCGCTCTTAACGCTGTACTACATTCAGTATTTTTCAGTACTGTTTATCTTTGTGTTTCACTTTGTGTTGCAATGCGGATTAACCTTTGTACTTGCTGGTACTGTGTTAGTATGTTAGAAGACATCACATGGCAGGAGCGTGGGCATGAATGGCCCTGCTGTCCCATCGCTGTATTACAGTCACAATTTCTCAGTACTGTTTTCTTTGTGTTTCACTTTGTGTTACCATGCGCATTAACATTTGCATTTGCTGGCACTGTATTAGTATGTGTGAAGACATCACATGTCGGGAGTGCAGGGTCTAAAGGCCCTGCACTCCTGTCGCTGTATTACATTCAGTATTTCTCAGTACTGTTTATCTTTGTGTTTCGCTTTTTGTTACCATGCACATTACCATTTGCATTTGCAAACACTGTGTTAGTAAGTGTAGATACATCACATGGCGAGAGCGCGGGGCCCAAAATGCCCTGCAGTCCCGTCACTGTATTACATTCAGTATTTCACAGTACTATTTATCTTTCTGTTTTGCTTTGTGTTACCATGCGCATTAACATTTGCGCTTGCTGGCACTGTGTTAGTATGTGTGAAGGCATCACATGGCGCTCCTGTCGCTGTATTACATTCACTATTTCTAGTACTATATATCTTTGTGTTTTTCTATGTGCTAAGATGTGCATTACCATTTGCGTGTGCTGTCACTGTGTTACTATGTGAGAAGAGATGACTTGGTAGGACTTTGGGGCCCAAAGGGCCCCTTGCTCCCATCGCTGTATTACATTCACTATTTCTCAGTACTCTTTATCAATGTGTTTCACTTTGTGTTACCATGTGCATTACCATTTGTGTTTGTGGGCACTGGGTTATTATGTGTGAAGACATCACATGTCAGGAGTGTGGAGCCCATAGAGCACCACACCCCATCACTGCATTACATTCACTATTTCTCAGTTCTGTTAATCTTTGTGTTTCGCTTTGTAACCATGCGCATTAACATTTGCATTTGTTTACACTGAGTTAGCATGTGTGAAGACATCACATGGTGGGAGCACGGGCCTGAAGGACCTTGCACTCCCATCACTATATTACCTTCAGTATTTTTCAGTACTGATTATCTTTGTGTTTCGCTTTGTGTTACCATACACATTAAAATTTATGCTTGCTGGCACTGTGTTAGTTTGTGTGAAGACATCACGTGGTGTGAGCATGGGTCCCAAAGGGCCTTGCACTCCTGTCACTGTATTACATTCACTGTTTCTCAGTACTGTTTATCTTTGTGTTTCGCTTTCTGTTAACATGTATATTAACATTTGCCTTCATTGGCACTGTGTTAGTATGTGTGAAGACATCACGTGGCAGGAGCCCCGCGCTCCCACAGCTGTATTATATTCACTATTTCTCAATACTGTTTATCATTGTGTTTCTCTTTCTGTTAAAATGCTCATTAACATTTGCGCTTGCTGGCACTGTGTAAGTATGTGTGAAGACAACACAAGGAGGGAATGAGCGGCCCAAAATGCCCAACGTTCCCGTCATTGTATTACATTCAGTATTTTTCAATACCTTTTATCCTTGTTTTTCACTTTGTGTTACCATGTGCATTAACCTTTGTACTTGTTGGCAAGGTGTTTGCATGTGTGAGGACATCACATGGTGGGAGCATGTGGCCTGAAGGGCCCCGGGCTCCTGTTACTGTATTGCATTCAGTACTTTTCAGTACTGTGTATCTTTGTGTTTCACTTTGTGTTACCATGCTCATTAACATTTGCAATTGCTGGCACTGTGTTAATATGTGGGAAGACATCATGTGGCGGGAGCTGGGCCCTGCGCTCCCTTCACTGTATTACATTCAGTATTTTTCAGTACTGTTTATCTTTGTGTTTTGCTTTGTGTTACCATGCTTATTACCATTTTCGCTTGCTGGCACTGTGCTAGTATGTGTGAAGACATCATGTGGTGAGAGTGCAGAGCCAAAAAGGCAATGTGCTCTCGTCGCTGTATTACAATCAGTATTTTTCAGTACTGTTTATCTTTGTGTTTCACTTTGTGTTAACATGTGCATTACCATTTGCATTTTCTGGCACTGTGTTAGTATGTGACAAGAGATGACGTGATGGGTGTGCTGGGTCTGATGGGACCCATGCTTCTCTCATTGTATTTCATTCAGTATTTCTCAGTACTCTTTATCTTTGTGTTTCGCTTTGTGTTACCATGTGCATTTCCATTTGCATTTGTGGGCACTGTGGTAGTAAATGTGAAGACATCATGTGGCAGGAGTGTGGATCCCAAAGGGCCCTGCACTCCCTTCACTCTATTTCATTCACTATTTCTCAGTATTGTTTATCTTTGTGTTTCACTTTGTGTTACCTTGTGCATTAACATTTGCATTTTCTGGCACTGTGTTAGTATGTGTGAAGACATCACGTGGCAGGAATGTGGGGCCCGAAGGGCCCCGCACTCTTGTTTCTGTATTACATTCAGTATTTTTCAGAACTGTTTATCTTTAGGTTTCACTTTGTGTTAACATGTGCATTACCTTTTGCATTTGTGGGCACTGTGTTACTATGTGACAAGAGATGACAGGCCCCATGCACCCAGCTCAGTATTACTTTTTTATTTCTCATTAATGTTTATCTTTGTGTTTTGTTTTGTGTTCCCATATGAATTAACATTTGCGTTTGTGGGCACTGTGTTAGCATGTGTGAAGACATCACATGGAGGGAGTGCGGGGCCTAAAAGGCCCTGTGCTCACGTCACTCTAATACATTCAGTATTTCTCAGTACTGTTTATGTTTGTGTCTCGGTTTTTGTTAACATGTGCATTACCCTTTGTGCGTGCTGGCACTGTGTTAGTATGTGTTAGACATCATGTGGCAGACGCGCAGGCATGAAGGGCCCCTCGCTCCCATCGCTATATTACATTCACTATTTCTCATTACTGTTTTTCTTTGTGTTTCGCTTTGTGTTACCATGCGCATTAACATTTGCGTTTGCTAGCTCTGTGTTAGTATGTATAAAGACATCATGTGGCAGGAGCATGGGCCCCAAAAGGCCCCGTGCTCCCGTCACTGTATTACATTCAGTATTTTTCCATACTGTTTATCTTTGTGTTTCACTTTGTGGTGCCATGCACATTAACATTTGCACTTGCTGGCTCTGTGTTAGTATGTGTGAAGACGTCACATGGTGCTCCTATCGCTGTATTACATTCACTGTTTCTAGTACTGTTTATCTATGTTTCGCTTTGTGTTAACATGTGCATTACCATTTGTTTTTGTAGGCACTGTGTTAGTATTTGTGAAGACATCACATGGTGGGAGCCGGTCCCTGCACTCCCTTCACTGTATTACATTCAATATTTTTCAGTACTGTTTATCTTTGTGTTTTGCTTTGTTTTACCATGCGCATTAACATTAGCATTACTGGCACTCTGTTACTATGTGACAAGAGATGACAGGCCATGTGCCCCCATTGCTGTAACATATTCACTATTTCTCATTAGTGTTTATCTTTGTGTTTCATTTTGTGTGCCAATGTGCCTTACCATTTGCATTTTTGGGCACTTTTAGTATGTGTGAAGACATCATGTGGAGGAAGTGCTTGGCCCAAAGGGCCCTGCGCTTCCATCACTACATTACATTCAATATTTCTCAGTACTGTTTATCTTTGTTTATTGCTTTGTGTTACCATGAGCATTACCATTTGCATTTGTGGGCACTGTGTTAGTATGTGTGACGATATCATGTGGCTGGAGTGTGGGGCTCAAAGTACCCTGCACTCCCATTGTTGTATTACATTCAATATTTTTCAGTACTGTTTATTTTTGCATTTCGCTTTGTGTTACCATGCGCATTAACATATGCGCTTGCTCGCACTGGGTAGGTATGTGTGAAGACAACACATGGAGGGAATGTGGGGCCCAAAGGGCCCTGCACTCCTGTCACTGTATTACATTCAGTATTTTTCAGTACTGTTTATCTTTATGTTTCTCTTTGTGTTACCATGTGCATTAACATTTGTATTTGTTTGCACTTTGTTAATATGTGTTAAGACATCACGTGGTGGGAGCTGGGCCCTGTGCTTCTGTCACTGTATTTCATTCAGTATTTTTCATTACTGTTTATCTATGTTTTTCACTTTGTGTTACCATGCGCATTACCATTTTTGCTTGCTGGCACTGTGCTAGTATGTGTGAACACATCACATGGTGGGAGTGCAGGGCCCAAGTGGTGTTGTGCTCATATCGCTGTATTACATTCAGTATATTTCAGTACTGTTTATCTTTGTGTTTCGCTTTGTGTTAACATGTGCATTACCATTTGCATTTTCTGACTCTGTTTTACTATATGACAAGAGATGACATGCTGGGAGTGCTGGGTCTGATGGGCCCCGCTCCCTTCTCACTGTATTATGTGCAGTATTTCTCAGTATTCTTTATCTTTGTTTTTTGCTTTGTGTTACCATGTGCATTATCATTTGCATTTGTGGACACTGTGTTACAAATGTGGAAACATCATGTGGCAGGAGTGTGGGGCCAAAAGGGCCCTGCACTCACATCACTCTATTACATTCACTGTCTCTGAGTACTGTTTATCTTTGTGTTTCAATTTTTATTACCTTGTGCATTAACATTTGCGCTTGCTGGCGATGTATTAGTATGTGTGAAGACTTCACGTAGTGGGAGTGTGGGGCCCTTCGGGCCCGGTACTCCCTTCACTGTATTACATTCAGTATTTTTCAGTACTCTTAATCTTTGTGTTTCACTTTGTGTTGCCATGCGCATTAACATTTGCGCTTGCTGGCACTGTGTTAGTATGTGTGAAGACATCATGTGGTGGGAGTGCGGGGCCCAAAGGACCCTGTGCTCCCAACGCTGTATTACATTCAGTATTTTTCAGTGCTGTTTATCTTTCTGTTTCACTTTGTGTTACCATGTGCATTAACATTTACGCTTGCTGGCACTGTGTTAGTATGATTGAAGACATCACATGGCAGGAACATTGGGCCCAAAATGCCCTGCGCTCTTGTTGCTGTATTACATTCAGTATTTTTCTGTACTGTTTATCTTTAGGTTTTGCTTTGTGTAAAATATGCATTACCATTTGCATTTTATGGCACTTTGTTGCTATGTGACAAGAGATGACATGGTGGGAGTGCAGGGTCTGAAGGGCCCTGTGCTTCTCTCACTGTAATACATTAACTATTTCTCAGTACTCTTTATCTTTGTGCTTCGCTTTGTGTTACCATGTGTAATACCATTTGCATTTGTGGGCACAGTGTTAGTATGTGTGAAGACATCACGTGGTGGGAGTGCGAGGCCAGAAGGGCCCTGCGATCCTGTCACTGTGTTAAATTCAGCATTTTTCAGTACTCTTTATCTTTGTGTTTTGCTTGGTGTTACCATGCTTATTAACATTTGCGCTTGCTGGCTCTGTGTTAGTATGTGTGAAGACATCTCCTGGGGGGGTGCCGGGCCCAAAGGGCCCTTCACTCCTGTCACTGTATTACATTCAGTATTTTTCAGTTCTGTTTATCTTTGCGTTTCACTTTGTGTTAACATGTGCATTACCATTTCCATTTGCTGGCACTGTGTTACTATGTGACAAGAGATGACAGGCCCCACGCTCCCAGCACTGTATTACATTTTTATTTCTGATTACTGTTTATCTTTGTGTTTCATTTTGTGTTCCCATGTGCACTACCATTTGCAGTTGTGGGCACTGTGTTAGTATGTGTGAAGACATCACATGGAGGGAGTTCGGGTCCCTAAGGGCCTTGTGCTCAAGTCACTGTAATACATTCGGTATTTCTCAGTACTGTTTTTCTTTGTGTTTCACTTTGTGTTAACATGTGTATTGCCATTTGCACTTGCTGGCACTGTGTTAGTATGTATGAAGGCAGCACGTGGTGGGAGTGCAGGGTCCAAAGGGCCCTGTGCTCCCTTCACTGTATTGCGTTCAGTATTTTTCAGTTCTCTTTATGTTTGTGTTTCACTTTGTGTTACCATGCGCATAAACATTTGTGTTTGCTGGCACTTTGTTAGTATGTTGGAAGACATCATGTGGCAGTTGCGGACCCCGGGCTCCTGTCACTGTATTACACATGCAAGGACATAGACAGGATGGAAGCAGTCCAGAGGAGGGCAACTAAAATAGTTAAGGGTCTACATCAGAAACACTATGAAGAGAGACTGGGAGAGCTTAATATGTATACCCTTGATGAAAGGAGGGATGGGGGACATGATAGAAACTTTTAAGTACCTCAAGGGAATCAACAAAGTCCAGAAGGGTAGCATCTTTCAGAAAAAGAGATGTGTAAGAATAAAGGGGCACAATTTAAAGTTGGATGGGGGCCAGCTCAGGGTTAATGTGAGGAAATTATTTTTCACGGAGAGAGTGGTGGATGCATGGAGCCGCCTTCCTGGAGAGGTTGTGGGGGTCTAAAACAGCAGGGGAATTCAAACATGCATGGGACAGACATAAGGCAATTATAGTTGGGGGGTTGCAGGAAGTGGGCTGTTGGTTAACTAGAATCTGCAGCTTATCCAATAGGTACAGAAATGTTCAGACTCAGTGGGCCAAGTGGTCCTTATCTGCCATCAAAGTCTGTTTCTATGTTTCTATTCAGTATTTTTCAATACTGTTTATCTTTGTGTTTCGTTTTGTGTAACAATGCGGATTAACCTTTGTACTTGCTGGCACTGTCTTAGTATGTGTGAAGATATCACATAGCGGGAATATGGGCCGGAAGGGCCCCTGCTGTCCCATCGCTGTATTACAGTCATTATTTCTCAGTACTGTTTTCTTTGTGTTACCATGTGCATTAACATTTACGTTTGCTGGCACTGTATTAGTATGTGTGAAGACATATTGTGGCGGGGGCATGGGGCCCAAAGGGCCCTGCGTTCCCATCACTGTATTGCATTCAGTATTTTTCAGTACTGTTTATCTATGTGTTTCACTTTGTATTACAATGTGAATTACCATTTGAGTTTTTGTGGGCACTGTGATAGTAAGTGTGAAGACATCACATGGTGGGAGTGCAGGTCCCAAAAGACCCTGCACTCCCGTCAGTGTATTACATTCAGTATTCCACAGTACTGTTTATCTTTCTGTTTCGCTTTGTGTTACCATGCACACTAACATTTGCGCTTGCTGGCACTGTGTTAGTATGTGTGAAGGCATCACATGGCTCTCCTGTCACTGTATTGCATTCACTATTTCTAGTACTGTTTATCTTTGTGTTTTGCTTTGTGTTAATATGTGCATTACCATTTGCGTTTGCTGGCACTGTTACTATGTGACAAGAGATGACATGGTGGGACTTTGGGGCCCAGAGTGCCCCTGCTCCCATCGCTGTATTACATTCAATATTTCTCAGTACTATTTATTGTTGTGTTTCACTTTGTGTTACCATGTGCATTAACAATTGTGTTTGTGGGCACTGGGTTATTATGTGTGAAGACATCACATGTCGGGCCCGTCACTGTATTACATTCATTATTTCTCAGTACTGTTTATCTTTGTGTTTCACTTTGTTACCATGCACATTAACATTTGCATTTGTTGGCACTGTGTTAGTATATGTGAAGACATCACAGGGTGGGAGCTCGGGCCTGAAGGGCCCTGCGCTCCCATCGCTGTATTATATCAAGTATTTTTCAATACTGTTTCTCTTTGTGTTTCGCTTTGTGTTACCATACCCATTAACATTTGCACTTGCTGGCACTGTGTTTGTGAGTGTGAAGACTTCACTTGGCAGGAGCAGGGTGCCCGATGGGTCCTGCTCTCCTGTCGCTGTACTAAAATCAGTATTTTTCAGTACTGTTTATCTTTGTGTTTTGCTTTGTATTACCATGTGCATTGCCATTTGCATTTATGGGCACTGTGTTAGTAAGTGTGAAGAAATCACGTAGTGGGAGCATGGGGCCTGAAGGGCCCTGCACTCCTGTCACTGTATTACAGTCACTGTTTCTCAGTACAGTTTATCTTTTTGTTTCACTTTCTGTTAACATGCCCATTAACATTTGCCTTTGCTGGCACTGTGTTAGTATGGGTGAAGACATCACGTGGCAGGAGCATGGGGCTGAAGGGCCCCGCGCCCCCATAGCTGTATTATATTCAGTATTTCTCAATACTGTTTATCATTGTGTTTCGCTTTGTGTTACCATGTGCATTAACATTTGCATTTGCTGGCACTGTGTTAGTAAGTGTGAAGACATCACTTGGTGGGAGCACGGGGCCCAAAGAGCCCTGCACTCCCATAGCTGTAGTACATTCAGTATTTTTCAGTACAGTTTATCTTTGTGTTTCACTTTCTGTTACCATGCGCATTAACATTTGCGCTTGCTGGCACTGTGTTAGTATGTGAGGAGACATCACGTGGTGGGAGTGTGGGGTCCAAAGGGCCCTGCTGTCCTGTCACTGTATTAAATTCAGTATTTTTCAGTTCTGTTTATCTTTGTGTTTCGCTTTGCGTTACCATGCGCATTAACATTTGCGCTTGCTGGCGCTGTGCTAGTATATGTGAAGACATCACGTGGTGGGGGCCTGGGGCCCAAAGGACCCTGCACTCCCATTGCTGTATGACATTCAGTATTTTTAGTACTGTTTATCTTTGTATTTTGCTTTGTGTTAACATGTGCATTACCATTTGCATTTTCTGGCACTGAGTTACTTTGTGACAGGAGATGATGTGGTGGGAGTGCAGGGACTGAAGGGCCCCACGCTCCTGTCACCATATTACGTTCACTATTTCTCAGTACTCTTTATCTTTGTGTTTTGCTTTGTGTTACCATGTGCATTACCATTTGCGTTTTTGTGGGCACTATGTTATTAAGTGTGAAGACATCATGTGGTGGGAGTGCGGGGCCCTTCTCTTTGCTGTATTACATTCAGTATTTCTCAGTATTGTGTATCTTTGTGTTTCACTTTGTGTTACCATGTGCATAAAGATTTGCGCTTGCTGGCACTGTGCTAGTATGTGTGAAGACATCACAGGGTGGGAGTGCAGGGCCCAAGTGGCACTGCACTCTCGTCGCTGTATTACATTCAATATTTTTCAGTACTGTTTATCATTGTTTTTTCACTTTGTGTTAACATGTGCAATACCATTTACATTTTCTGGCACTCTGTTAATGTGTGACAAGAGATGATGTGCTGGGACTGCTGGGTCCAATGGGCCCCGTGCTCCTCTCACTGTATTACATTCAGTATTTCTCAGTACTCTTTATCTTTGTGTTTTGCTTTGTGTTACAATGTGCATTACCATTTGCATTTGTGGGAACTGTATAAGTAAATGTGAAGACATCATGTGACAAAATCACTCTATTACTTTCACTATTTCTCAGTACTGTTTATCTTTGTGTTTCGCTTTGTGTTACCTTGTGCATTAACATTTGTGCTTGCTGGCACTGTGTTAGTACATGTGAAGACATCATGTGGCAGGAGCATGGGGCTGAAGGGCCCCCGCACTCCCGTAGCTGCATTATTTTCACTATTTCTCAATACTGTTAATCATTGTGTTTCACTACGTGATACCAGGTGTATTAACATTTGCGTTTGCTGGCACTTTCTTAGCATGTGTGAAGACATCGTTTGGTGGGAGCATGGAGCCCAAAGGGCCCTGCATTCCCAATGCTGTAATACATTCAGTATTTTTCAGTACTGTTTATCATTGTGTTTCCCTTTCTGTTACCGTGCGCATTAACATTTGCTCTTGCTGGCACTGTGCTAGTATGTGTGAAGACATCACGTGGTGGGAGTGCAGGGCCCAAGTGGCACTGCACTCTCGTCACTGTATTACATTCAATATTTTTCAGTACTGTTTATCATTGTTTTTCACTTTGTGTTAACATGTGCAATACCATTTACATTTTCTGGCACTCTGTTAATGTGTGACAAGAGATGATGTGCTGGGACTGCTGGGTCCAATGGGCCCTGTGCTCCTCTTTCTGTATTACATTCAGTATTTCACAGTACTCTTTATCTTTGTGTTTTGCTTTGTGTAACCATGCGCATTGACATTTGCGCTTGCTGGCACTGTGTAAGTATGTGAGAAGACAACACATGGAGAGAATGTGGGGCCCAAAGGGCACTGCGCTCCCATCACTGTATTACATTCAGTCTTTTTCAGTACTGTGTATCTTTGTGTTTCACTTTGTGTTACCATGTGCATTAACATTTACCTTTGCTGGCACTGTGTTAATATGAGTGAAGACATCACGTGGCGGAAGCCAGGCCCTGTGCTCCCATCACTGTATTACATTCAGTATTTTTCAGTACTGTTTATCTTTGTGTTTCGCTTTGTGTTACCATGCACATTACCATTTTCACTTGCTGACACTGTGCTAGTATGTGTGAGGACATCTCGTGGTGAGAGTGCAGGGCCCAAATTGCACTGCACTCTTGTTGCCGTATTACATTCAGTATTTTTCAGTACTGTTTATCTTTGTGTTTTGCTTTGTGTTAACATTTGCATTTTCTGGCACTGTGCTACTATGTGACAAGAGATGACGTGCTGGGAGTGCTGGGTCCATTGGGCCCAGCACTCCTCTCGCTGTATTACATTCAGTATTTCTCAGTACTTTTTATCCTTGTGTTTTATTTTGTGTTACCATTTGCATTACCATTAGCATTTGTGGGCACTGTGTTAGTAAATGTGAAGACATCATGTGGCAGGAGTGTGGGGCCAAAAGGGTCCTGCACTCCGGTCACTCTATTACATTCACTGTTTCTCAGTACTGTCTATTTTTGTGTTTCACTTTATGTTACCTTGTGCATTAACATTTGCGCTTACTGGCACTGTGTTAGTATGTGTGAAGACATCACGTATGTGGTATGCGGGGCTCGAAGGGCCCTGCACTTCCTTTGCTGTATTACATCCAGTATTTTTCAGTACTGTTTATCTTTCTGTTTCGCTTACTGTTACAATGCGCATTAACATTTTCGCTTGCTGGAACTGTGTTAGTATGTGTGACGAGATCACATTGTAGGAACATGGGCCCAAAGGGCCCCACACTCTTGCCGCTGTATTACATTCAGTATTTTTCAGTACTGTTTATCTTTAGGTTTTGCTTTGTGTTAACATGTGCATTACCATTTGTGTTTCCTGGCACTTTGTTACTATGTGACAAGAGATGACATGGTGGGAGTACAGGGTCCGAAGGGCCCCGCACTCCTCTCACTGTATTACATTATTTCTCAGTACTCTTTATCTTTGTGGTTTGCTTTGTGTTACCATGTCTATTACCACTTATGTTTGTGGGCACAGTGTTAGTATGTGTGAAGACATCACGTGGCAGGAGAGCAGAAGTGAAGGGCCCCATGCTCCTGTCGCTATATTACATTCACTAATTCTCAGTGCTGTTTATCTTTGTGTTTTGCTTGTTGTTACCATACGCATTAACATTTATGTTTGCTGGCACTGTATTAGTATGTATGAAGACAACACTTGGTGGGAGTGCGGGGCCAGAAGGGCCCTGCTATCCCGACACTGTTTAATATTCCATATTTTTCAGTACTGTTTATCTTTGTCTTTCGCTTTGTGTTACCATGCACATTAACATTTGCGCTTGTTGGCACTGTGTTAGTATGTGTGAAGACATCACCTTGGGAGTGTGGGGCCCAAAGGGCCCTTCACTCCCATCACTGTATTACATTCATTATTCGTCAGTTCTGTTTATCTTTGTGTTTCGCTTTGTGTTAACATGTGCATTACCATTTGTGTTTGCTGGCACTGTGTTACTATGTGACAAGAGATGACAGGCTGCACGCTCCCAGTGCTGTATTACATTTTTATTTCTCATTACTGTTTATCTTTGTGTTTCATTTTGTGTTCCCATGTGCATTACCATTTGCATTTGTGGGCACTGTGTTAGTATGTGTGAACACATTTCGTAGCGGGATCCCATCGCTGTATTACATTCAGTATTTCTCAGTACTGCTTATCTTTGTGTTTTAATTTTTGTTACCATGTGCATTACCATTTGCCTTTGTGGACACTGTGTTAGTAAGTGCGAAGAAATGTCATGGCGGGAGCATGGGCCCAAAGGGCCCCACACTACAGTCACTGTATTACATTCAGTATTTCACAGTACTGTTTATCTTTCTGTTTTGATTTGTTGTTACCGTGTGCATTAACCTTTGCGCTTGCTGGCACTGTGTTAGGATGTGTGAAGGCTTCAAATGGCGCTCCTGTCGCTGTATTACATTCACTATTTCTAGTACTGTTTATCGTTATGTTTTGCTTTGTGTTAAGATGTGCATAACCATTTGCATTTGCAGGCACTGTGTGACTCAGTGACAAGAGATGACATGGTTTGACTTTGATGCCCAACACATTGCTGTATTACATTCAGTATTTCTCTGTACTGTTTATCTTTGTGTTTCGCTTTGTGTTACCTTGTGCATTAACATTTGCACTTGCTGGCACCGTGTTAGTATGTGTGAAGACATCATGTGGCAGGAGCATGGGGCTGAAGGGCCCCGCACTCCCGTAGGTGTATTATATTCACTATTTCTCAATACTGTTTATCATTGTGTTTCGCTTTATGTTACCAGGTGCATTAACATTTGCATTTGCTGGCACTTTGTTAGCATGTGTGAAGACGTTGCTTGGTGGGAGCATGGGACTCAAAGGGCCCTGCACTCCCAACACTGTAATACATTCAGTATTTTTCTGTATTGTTAATCATTGTGTTTCACTTTCTGTTACTGTGCGCATTAACATTTGCTCTTGATGGCACTGTGTTAGTATGTGTGAAGACATCATGTGGTGGGAGTGAGGCACCCAAAGGGCCCTGTACTCCTGATGTTGTATTAAATTCAATGATTTTCTGTACTGTTTATCTTTGTGTTTTGCTTTGTGTAACCATACGCATTGACATTTGCACTTGCTGGCACTGTGTAAGTATGTGAGAAGACAACACATGGAGAGAATGTGGGGCCCAAAGGGCACTGCGTTCCCATCACTGTATTACATTCAGTCTTTTTCAGTACTGTGTATCTTTGTGTTTCACTTTGTGTTACCATGTGCATTAACATTTGCCTTTGCTGGCACTGTGTTAATATGAGTGAAGGCATCACGTGGAGGAAGCCAGGCCCTGCGCTCCCATCACTGTATTACATTCAGTATTTTTCAGCACTGTTTATCTTTGTGCTTCGCTTTGTGTTACCATGCACATTACCATTTTCACTTGCTGGCACTGTGCTAGTATGTGTGAGGACATCACATGGTGAGAGTGCAGGGCCCAAATTGCACTGTGCTCTCATCACCGTATTACATTCAGTATTTTTGAGTACTGTTTATCTTTGTGCTTTGCTTTGGGTTAACATTTACATTTTCTGGCACTGTGATACTATGTGACAAGAGATGATGTGTTGGGAGTGCTGGGTCCGATGGGCTCAGCACTCCTCTTGCTGAATTACATTCAGTATTTCTCAGTACTATTTATCTTTGTGTTTTGTTTTGTGTTACCATTTGCATTACCATTTGCGTTTGTGGGCACTGTGTTAGAGATGTGAAGACATCATGTGGCAGGAGTATTGGGCCAAAAGGGCCCTGCACTCCCATCACTCTATTACATTCACTAGTTCTCAGAACTGTCTATCTCTGTGTTTCACTTTGTGTTTCCTTGTGCATTAACATTTGTGCTTGCTGTCACTGTGTTAGTATTGTGAAGACATCACGTAAGTGGTGTGCAGGGCTCGATGGGCCTTGTGCTTCCTTTGCTGTATTACATTCAGTATTTTTCAGTACTGTTTATCTTTCTGTTTTGCTTAGTGTTACCATGCACATTAACATTTGCGCTTGCTGGCACTGTGTTAATATGTGTGAAGACATCACATGGCAGGAACGTGGGGCCCAAAGGGCCCCGCACTCTTGCCGCTGTATTACATTCAGTATTTTTCAGTACCGTTTATCTTCAGGTTTTGCTTTGTGTTAACATGTGCCTTACCATTTGTGTTTTCTTTCACTTTGTTACTATGTGACAAGAGATGACATGGTGGGAGGATAGGGTCCAAAGGGCCCTGCACTCCTCTCACTGTATTACATTATTTCTCAGTACTCTTTATCTTTGTGGTTCGCTTTGAGTTACCATGTCTATTACCACTTGTGTTTGTGGGCCCTGTGTTAGTATGTGTGAAGACATCACGTGGCAGGAGCACAGAAGTGAAGGGCCCCATGCTCCTGTCGCTATATTACATTCATTAATTCTCAGTACTGTTTTTCTTTGTGTTTCGCTTGGTGTTACCATGCACATTAACATTTATGTTTGCTGGCACTGTATTAGTATGTGTGAAGACATCACTTTCTGGGGGTGTGGGTCCAGAAGGGCCCTGCTATCCCATTGCTGTGTTACATTCCGTATTTTTCTGTACTGTTTATCTTTGTGTTTCACTTTGTGTTACCATGCACATTACCATTTGCATTTGTGGGCACTGTGTTAGTATGTGTGAACACATTTCAGTAGCGTGATCCCATCACTGTATTACATTCAGTGTTCTTCAGTTCTGTTTATCTTTGTGTTTTGCTTTTTGTTAACATGTGCATTACCATTTGCCTTTGTGGACACTGTGATAGTAAGTGTGAAGAAATGTCATGGCGGGAGCATGGGGCCCAAAGGGCCCCACACTACCATCACTGTATTACATTCAGTATTTCACAGTACTGTTTATCTTTCTGTTTTGATTTGTTGTTACCGTGTGCATTAACCTTTGTGCTTGCTGGCACTGTGTTAGGATGTGTGAAGGCATCAAATGGCTCTCCTGTCGCTGTATTACATTCACTGTTTCTAGTACTGTTTATCGTTATGTTTTGCTTTGTGTTAAGATGTGCATTACCATTTGCATTTGCAGGCACTGTGTGACTCAGTGACAAGAGATGACATGGTTTGACTTTGATGCCCAACACATTGCTGTATTACATTCAGTATTTCTCTGTACTGTTTATCTTTCTGTTTCGCTTTGTGTTACCTTGTGCATTAACATTTGCACTTGCTGGCACTGTGTTAGTATGTGTGAAGATATCACGTGGCAGGAGCACGGGGCTGAAGGGCCCCGCACTCCTGTAGGTGTATTATATTCACTATTCCTCAATACTGTTTATCATTGTGTTTTGCTTTGTGTTACCAGGTGCATTAACATTTGCATTTGCTGGCACTTTGTTAGCATGTATGAAGACATTGCTTGGTGGGAGCATGGGACCCAAAGGGCCCTGCACTCCCAACGCTGTAATACATTCAGTATTTTTCAGTACTGTTTATCATTGTGTTTCACTTTCTATTACCGTGCGCATTAAAATTTGCTCTTGCTGGTACTGTGTTAGTATGTGTGAAGACATCACGTGGTGGGAGTGAGGCACCCAAAGGGCCCTGTACTCCTGACGTTGGATTAAATTCAGTGATTTTCAGTACTCTTTATCTTTGTGTTTTGCTTTGTGTAACCATGCGCATTGACATTTGCGCTTGCTGGCACTGTGTAAGTATGTGAGAAGACAACACATGGAGAGAATGTGGGGCCCAAAGGGCACTGCGCTCCCATCACTGTATTACATTCAGTCTTTTTCAGTACTGTGTATCTTTGTGTTTCACTTTGTGTTACCATGTGCATTAACATTTGCCTTTGCTGGCACTGTGTTAATATGAGTGAAGACATCACGTGGCGGAAGCCAGGCCCTGTGCTCCCATCACTGTATTACATTCAGTTTTTTTCAGCACTGTTTAGCTTTGTGCTTCGCTTTGTGTTACCATGCACATTACCATTTTCACTTGCTGGCACTGTGCTAGTATGTGTGAGGACATCACGTGGTGAGAGTGCAGGGCCCAAATTGCACTGCGCACTCGTTGCCGTATTACATTCAGTATTTTTCAGTACTGTTTATCTTTGTGTTTTGCTTTGGGTTAACATTTGCATTTTCTGGCACTGTGCTACTATCTGACAAGAGATGACGTGTTGGGAGTGCTGGGTCCGATGGGCCCAACACTCCTCTCGCTGTATTACATTCAGTATTTCTCAGTACTATTTATCTTTGTGTTTCATTTTGTGTTACCATTTGCATTACCATTTGCATTTGTGGGCACTGTGTTAGTAGATGTGAAGACATCATGTGGCAGGAGTGTGGGTCCAAAAGGGCCCTGCACTCCCTTCACTGTATTACATTCACTATTTCTCAGAACTGTCAATCTTTGTGTTTCGCTTTGTGTTTCCTTGTGTATTAACATTTGCGCTTGCTGTCATTGTGTTAATATGTGTGAAGACATCGCATAAGTGGTGTGCAGGGCTTGAAGGGCCTTGCGCTTCCTTTGCTGTATTACATTCAGTATTTTTCAGTACTGTTTATCTTTCTGTTTCGCTTAGTGTTACCATGCGCATTAACATTTGCGCTTGCTGGCACTGTGTTAGTATGTGTGAAGACATCACATGGCAGGAACGTGGGGCCCAATCGGCCCCGTGCTCTAGCCACTGTATTACATTCAGTATTTTTCACTACTGTTTATCTTTAGGTTTTGCTTTGTGTTAACATGTGCATTACCATTTGCGTTTTCTGGCACTTTGTTACTATGTGACAAGCGATGACATGGTGGGAGTACAGGGTCCGAAGGGCCCCGCTCTCCTCTCACTGTGTTACATTATTTCTCAGTACTCTTTATCTTTGTGGTTCGCTTTATGTTACCATGTCTATTACCACTTGCGTTTGTGGGCACAGTGTTAGTATGTGTGAAGACATCACGTGGCAGTAGCACAGAAATGAAGGGCCCCATGCTCCTGTCGCTATATTACATTCACTAATTCTCAGTACTGTTTGTCTTTGTGTTTTGCTTGGTGTTACCATGCACATTAACATTTATGTTTGCTGGCACTGTATTAGTATGTGTGAAGACATCACTTGGTGGGGGTGCGGGGCCAGAAGGGCCCTGCTATCCCATTGCTGTGTTACATTCCGTATTTTTCAGTACTGTTTATCTTTGTGTTTTTCTTTGTGTTATCATGCGCATTAACTTTTGCACTTGCTGGCATTGTGTTAGTATATGTGAAGACATCACCTTGGGGGATTGTGGGGCCCAAAGCGTCCTTCACTCCCGTCACTGTATTACATTCAGTATTCGTCAGTTCTGTTTATCTTTGTGTTTTCGCTTTGTGTTAACATGTGCAATACCATTTGCATTTGCTGGCACTGTGTTATTATGTGACAAGAGATGACAGGCTGCACGCTCCCAGCTCTGTATTACATTTTTATTTCTCATTACTGTTTATCTTTGTGTTTCATTTTGTGTTCCCATGTGCATTACCATTTGCGTTTGTGGGCACTGTGTTAGTATGTGTGAACACATCTCGTAGCAGGATCCCGTCGCTGTATTACATTCAGTATTTCTCAGTACTGCTTATCTTTGTGTTTTGCTTTTTGTTACCATGCGCATTACCATTTGCCTTTGTGGAAACTGTGTTAGTAAGTGCGAAGAAATGTCATGGCAGGAGCGTGGGGCCCAAAGGGCCCTGCACTCCCGTCACTGTATTACATTCACTATTTCACAGTACTGTTTATCTTTCTGTTTCGCTTTGTTGTTACCGTGCGCATTAACCTTTGCGCTTGCTGACACTGTGTTAGGATGTGTGAAGGCATCAAATGGCGCTCCTGTCGTTGTATTACATTCACTATTTCTAGTACTGTTAATCCTTATGTTTTGCTTAGTGTTAAGATGTGCATTACCATTTGCGTTTGCTGGCACTGTGTTACTATGTGACAAGAGATGACATGGTTTGACTTTGATGCCCAAGACATCACTGTATTACATTCAGTATTTCTCTGTACTGCTTATCTTTGTGTTTCACTTTGTTACCATGCGCATTAACATTTGCATTTGTTGGCACTGTGTTAGTATGTGTGAAGACATCACATGGTGGGAGTAGTGGGCCCAAATGGCCCTGGTCTCCTGTCGCTGTATTAAATTCAGTATTTTTCAGTACTGTTTATCTTTGTGTTTCACTTTGTGTTGCCATGTGCATTACCATTTGAATTTGTGGCACTGTGTTAGTAAATGTGAAGACATTATGTGGCAGGAGTGTGGGGCCCAAAGCTCCTCGCACTACCGTCACTCTATTACATTCACTGTTTCTCAGCAATGTTTATCTTTGTGTTTCGCTTTGTGTTATCTTGTGCATTAACATTTACGCTTGCTGGCACTGTGTTAGTATGTGTAAAAATTTCACGTAAGCGTAGTGCAGGTCCCAAAGGGCCCTGCGCTTCCTTCACTGTATTACATTCAGCATTTTTCAGTACTGTTTATCTTTGTGTTTCACATTGTGTTACAATGTTGATTAACCTTTGTACTTGCTGGCACTGTGTTAGTATGTGTGAAGACATCACATGGCAGGAAAGTAGGCGTGAAGGGCCCTGCTGTCAGATCGCTGTATTACAGTCACTATTTCTCAGAACTGTTTTCTTTGTGTTTCACTTGGCGTTACCATTGCATTAACATTTGCGTTTGCTGGCACTGTATTAGTATGTGTGAAGACATCATGTGGTGGGGGTATGGGATACAAAGGGCCCTATGTTCCCATTGCTGTATTGCATTAAGTATTTTTTAGTACTTTTTATCTTTGTGTTTTGCTTTGTGTTACAATGTGCATTACCTTTTGCATTTGTGGGCACTGTGTTAGTATGTGTGAACACATCACATGATGGGATCCTGTCGCTGTATTACATTCCGTATTTCTCAATACTGTTTATCTTTGTGATTCATTTTTTGTTACCATGCGCATTACCATTTGCCTTTGTGGACAATGTGTTAGTAAGTGGAAAGACATCACATGGAGGGAGAGCGAGGCTGAAAGGGTCCTGTACTCCTGTCCATGTATTGCATTCAGTATTTCACAGTACTGTTTATCTTTCTATTTCGCTTTGTTGTTACCATGCGCATTAACCTTTGTGCTTGCTGGCACTGTGTTAGTATGTGTGAAGGCATCAAATAACTCTCCTGTCACTGTATTACATTCATTATTTCTAGTACTGTTTATCTTTGTGTTTTGCTTAATGTTAAGATGTGCATTGCCATTTGCATGTGCTGGCACTGTGTTACTATGTGACAAGAGATGACATGGTGGGACTTTGATGCCCAAAGGGACCCTTGCTCACATCACTGTATTACATTCACTACTTTTCAGTACTGTTTAATTTTGTGTTTCGCTCTGTTACCATGCACATTAACATTTGCATTTGTTGGCACTGTCTTAGTATGTGTGAAGACATCATGAGGTGTGAGCATGGGGCCTGAAAGGCCCTGTACTCCTCTCACTGTATTACATTCACTGTTTCTCAGTACTGATTAACATTGAGTTTCACATTCTGTTAACATGCCCATTAACATTTGCCTTTGCTAGCACTGTGTTAGTATGTGTGAAGACATCATGTATCAGGAGCGTGGGGCTGAAGGGCACCACACTCCCGTAGCTGTATTATATTCACTATTTCTCAATACAGTTTATCACTGTATTTCACTTTGTGTTACCACATGCATTACCATTTGTGTTTGTAGGCACTGTGTTAGTATGTGTGAAGACATCATGTGGCGGGAGTGGGGGCTCAAGCGGGCCCTGCGCTCCATTGCTGTATTACATTCAGTATTTCTAGTACTGTGTATCTTGTATTTTACTTTGTGTTACCACGGCATTAACATTTGCACTTGCTGGCACTGTGTTAGTATGTGGGAAAATGTCACTTGGTGCTCCTGTCACTGTATTACATTCACTATTTCTGGTACTGTTTATCTTTGCGTTTCGCTTTGTGTTAACATCTGCATTACCATTTGCGTTTGTAGGCACTGTGTTAGTATGTGTGTAGACATCACATGGAGGGAGTGGGGGGCCCAAAAGGCCCTGTGCTCCCATTGCTGTATTACATTTAGTATTTCTCAGTACTGTGTATCTTTGTGTTTCACTTTGTGTTACCATGTGCATTACCATTTGCATTTGTGGGCACTGTGTTAGTGAGTGTGAAGACATCATGTGGTGTGAGCATGGGGCCTGAAAGACCCTGCAATCCTCTCACTGTATTACATTCACTGTTTCTCAGTACTGTTTAACATTGAGTTTCGCGTTCTGTTAACATGCCCATTAGCATTTGCCTTTGCTGGCACTGTGTTAGTATGTGTGAAAGACATCATGTATCAGGAGCGTGGGGCTGAAGGGCACCACACTCCGTTAGCTGTATTATATTCACTATTTCTCAATACAGTTTATCACTGTATTTCGCTTTGTGTTACCATGTGCATTAACATTTGCGTTTGCTGCCACTGTGTTAGTATGTGTGAAGACATCACTTGGTGGGAGTATGGGGCCCAAAGGGCCCTGCACTCCCGTCGCTGTATAACATTCAGTATTTTTCAGTACTGTTTATCCTTGTGTTTCACTTTCTGTTACCATGCGCATTAACATTTGCACTTGCTGGCACTGTTTTAGTATGTGTGAAGACATCATGTAGTGGGAGTGTTCAGACCAAAGGACCCTGCACTACCATTGCTGCATTAAATTCAGTATTCTTCAGTACTGGTTATCTTTGTGTTTCACTTTGTGTTACCATGCGCATTAACATTTGCGCTTGCTGGCACTGTGTTAGTATGTGGGGAAGACATCACATGGTGCTCCTGTCACTGTGTTACATTCACTATTTCTGGTTCTGTTTATCTTTGGGTTTCACTTTGTGTTAACATGTGCATTACCATTTGCATTTGTAGGCACTGTGTTAGTATGTGTGAAGACATCATGTGGCAGGAGTGGGGGCCCAACAGGCCCTGCGCTCCTTTTGCTGTTTTACATTCAGTATTTCTCAGTACTGTGTATCTCTGTATTTTACTTTGTGTTGCCACGTGCATTAACATTTGCGCTTGCTGGCACTGTGTTAGTATGTGGGAAGATATCACTTGGTGCTCCTGTTACTGTATTACATTCACTATTTCTGGTACTGTTTATCTTTGGGTTTCGCTTTGTGTTAACATCTGCATTACCATTTGCGTTTGTAGGCACTGTGTTAGTATGTGTGAAGACATTATGTGATGGGAGTTGGGGGCCCAAAGGGCCCTGTTCTCCCATTGCTGTATTACATTTAGTATTTCTCAGTACTGTGTTTCTTTGTGTTTCACTTTGTGTTACCATGTGCATTGCCATTTGCACTTGTTGGCACTGTATTAGTATGTGTGAAGACATCATGTGGTGGGAGTGTGGGGTCCAAAGGGCCCTGCGCTCCCGTCGGTATATTAAATTCAGTATTTTTTAGTCCTCTTTATCTTTGTGTTTCACTTTGTGTTACCATGTGCATTAACATTTGCACTTGCTGGCACTGTGTTAGTATGTGTGAAGACATCACATGGAGGGAGTGTGGGACCCCAAGGGCCATTTGCATTTGTGTTCAGTGTGTTAGCAATTTTGAACATATGATGTGGAGAAAGCACGTGGCCTGAAGAGCCCAGCGCTCCCATCACTGTATTACATTCTCTATTTCTCAGTTCTGTTTAACTTTGTGTTTCGCATTGTGTTACCATGCGCCTTAACATTTGCATTTGCTGGCACAATGTTAGTATGTGTGAAGACATCAGATGGTGGAAGCTGGTCCCTACACTCCCGTCACTGTGTCAGTATGTGTAAAGACATCACTTGGTGGGAGCATGTGGCCCAAAGGGCCCTGCATTCCCATAGTTGTATTACATTCAGTATTTTTCAGTACTGTTTATCTCTGTGTTTCACTTCATGTTACCAAGCGTATTAACATTTGCGCTTGCTGGCACTGTGTTAGTATGTGTGAAGGCATCATGTGGTGGGAGCATGGGGCACAAAGGGCTCTGCACTCCAGTCGTTGTATTATATTCAGTATTTTTCAGTATTGTTTACCTTTTTGTTTCTCTTTGTGTTGCCATGCGCGTTAACATTTGTGCTTGCTGGCACTGTGTTAGTATGTGTGAAGACATTATGTGGTGGGAGCATGGGGCACAAAGGGCCCTGCACTCCCATCACTGTATTACATTTAGTATTTTCAGTATTGTTTACCTTTGTTTTTCACTTTGTGTTACCATGTGCAACCACTTGTGCTTGCTGGCACTGTATTAGCATGAGTGAAGGCATCATGTGGTGGGAGCATGGGGCAAAGGGCCCTGCACTCCCATCGCTGTATTACATTCAGTATTGTTTACCTTTGTTTTTCACTTTGTGTTACCATGCGCATTAACATTTGCGCTTGCTGGCACTGTATTAGCATGTGTGAAGACATCATGTGGTGTGAGTGTGGGACCCAAAGAGCCTTGCACTCCCATCACTGTATTACATACAGTATTTTTTAGTACTGTTTATCTTTGTGTTTCAGTTTATGTTACCATGTGAATTACCGTTTGCATTTGTGGGCCCTTTGTTACTATGTGAGAAGAGATGATGTGATGGGAGCATGGGTCCCGAATGGCCCCATGGTCCCATCACTGTATTACATTCACTATTTCTCAGTACTGTTTATCATTGTGTTTTACTTTGTGTTCCCATGTATATTACCAATTGCATTTGTAGGCACTGTGTTAGTATGTGTGAAGACATCACGTGGTGGGAGTGTGGCCCAAAGGGCTCTGCACTCCCGTCACTGTATTACTTTCAGTATTTCACAGTACTGTTTATCTTTCTGTTTTGCTTCATGTTACCATGCGTATTAACATTTGCGCTTGCTAGCACTGTGTTAGTATGTATGAAGGCATCACATGGCGCTCCTGTCACTGTATTAAATTCACTATTTCTAGTACTCTTTGTCTTTGTGTTTTGCTTTGTGTTAAGATGTGCATTACCATTTGCGTTTGCTGGCAATGTGTTACTATGTGACAAGAGTAGACATGGTGGGACTTTAGGGCCCAGAGGGCCCGTGCTCCCATCACTGTATTACAGTCACTATTTCTCAGTACTGTTTATCATTGTGTTTCACTTTGTGTTACCATGTGCATTACCTTTTGTGTTTGTGGGCACTGGGTTATTATGTGTGAAGACTTCACATGGTGGGAGCATGGGCCTGAAGGGCCCTGCACTCCCAATGCTGTATTACATTAAGTATTTTTCAGTACTGTTTATCTTTGTGTTTTGCCTTGTGTTACCATACACATTAACATTTGCGCTTGCTGGCACTGTGTTGTTGTGTGTAAAGAAATTACATGGTGGGAGCTGGGGTGCCCGAATGGCCCTGCTCTCCTGTCGCTGTATTAAATTCAATATTTTTCAGTACTGTTTATCTTTGTGTTTTGCTTTCTGTTACCATGTGCATTACCATTTGCATTTGTGGGCACTGTGTTAGTAAGAGTGAAGACATCACATGGTGGGAGCATGGGTCCTGAATGGCCCTGCACTCCTGTCACTGTATTACATTCACTGTTTCTCAGTACTGTTTATCTTTGTGTTTCACTTTCTGTTAATATGTCCATTAACATTTGCATTTGCTGGCACTGTGTTAGTATGTGTGAAGATATCATGTGGCAGGAGCACAGGGCTGAAGTGCCACGCACTCCTGTAGCTGTATTATTTTCACTATTTCTCAATACTGTTTATCATTGTATTTCACTTTGTGTTACCACGTGCATTAACATTTGCATTTGCTGGCACTGTGTTAGTATATGGGAAGAAATCATTTGGTGGGAGCATGGGGCCCAAAGGGCCCTGCACTCCCGTCTCTGTATTACATTTAGTATTTTTCAGTACTGTTTATCTTTGTGTTTCACTCTCTGTTACCATGCACATTAACATTTGCGCTTCCTGGCACTGTGTTAGTAGGTGTGAAGACAACATGTGCTGGGCCCTGCACTCCCATCGCTGTATTAAATTCAGTATTTTTCAATGCTGTTTATCTTTGTGTTTCACTTTGTGTTACCTTGCGCATTATCATTTGCGCTTGCTGGCACTGTGTTAGTATGTGTGAAGACAACATATGGCAGAAGCACAGGCATGAAAGGCTCCGCTCTTCCATCGCTATATTACATTCACTATTTCTCAGTACTGTTTTTCTTTGTGTTTCGCTTTGTGTTACTATGCGCATTAACATTTGCGTTTGCTAGCTCTGAGTTATTATGTATGAAGACATCACATGGCAGGAGCATGGGGCCCAAAGTGCCCTGCACTCCTGTCACTGTATTACATTTAGTATTTTTCAGAACTGTTTATCTTTGTGTTTCACTTTGAGTTACCATGTGCATTAACGTTTGTGCTTGCTGGCACTGTGTTAGTATGTGTGAAGACATCACGTAACTGGTGTGTGGGGCTTGACGGGCCCTGCGCTTCCTTTGCTGTATTACATTCAGTATTTTTCAGTACCGTTTATCTTACTGTTTCGCTTAGTGTTACTATGCGCATTAACATTTGCGCTTTCGGGCACTCTGTTAGTATGTGTGAAGACATCACATTGCGGGAAAGTGGGCGTGAAGGACCCTGCTGTCCCATCGCTGTATTACAGTCACTATTTCTCAGAACTGTTTTCTTTGTGTTTCACTTCACGTTACCATGTGCATTAACATTTGCGTTTGCTTGCACTGTATTAGTATGTGTGAAGACATCACATAGTGGGGGCATGGGACCCAAAGGGCCCTACGCTCCCATCGCTTATTGCATTAAGTATTTTTTAGTACTTTTTATCTTTATGTTTCACTTTGTGTTAACATGTGCATTACCATTTTCGTTTGCTGGCACTGTGTTACTATGTGACAAGAGATGACAGGCCGCACACTCCCAGTGCTGTATTACATTTTTATTTCTCATTACTGTTTATCTTTGTGTTTCATTTTGTGTTCCCATGTGCATTACCATTTGCGTTTGTATGCACTGTGTTAGTATGTGTGAACATATTTCATAGCTGGATCCCGTCGCTGTATTACATTCAGTATTTCTCAGTACTGCTTATCTTTGTGTATTGCTTTTTGTTACCATGGGCATTACCATTTGCCTTTGTGGACAATGTGTTAGTAAGTGCAAAGAAATGTCATGGCAGGAGCGTCGGGACCAAAGGTCCCCACACTACCATCTCTGTATTACATTCAGTATTTCACAGTACTGTTTATCTTTCTGTTTCGCTTTGTTGTTACCGTGCGCATTAACCTTTGCACTTGCTGGCACTGTGTTAGGATGTGTGAAGGCATCAAATGGCGCTCCTGTTGCTGTATTACATTCACTATTTCTAGTACTGTTCATCGTTATGTTTTGCTTTGTGTTAAGATGTGCATTACCATTTGTGTTTGCTGAAACTGTGTTACTATGTGACAAGGGATGACATGGTTTGACTTTGATGCCCAACACATCGTTGTATTACATTCAGTATTTCTCTGTACTGTTTATCTTTGTGTTTCACTTTGTGTTACCTTGTGCATTAACATTTGTGCTTGCTGGCACTGTGTTAGTATGTGTGAAGACATCATGTGGCAGGAGCACGGGGCTGAAGGGCCCCGCACTCCTGTAGCTGTATTATATTCACTATTTCTCAATACTGTTTATCATTGTGTTTTGCTTTGTGTTGCCAGGTGCATCAATATTTGCATTTGCTGGCACTTTGTTAGCATGTGTGAAGACATCGCTTGGTGGGAGCATGGGGACCAAAATGCCCTGCACTCCCAACGCTGTAATACATTCAGTATTTTTCAGTACTGTTTATCATTGTGTTTCACATTCTGTTACCATGCACATTAACATTTGCTCTAGCTGGCACTGTGTTAGTATGTGGGAAGACATCACATGGTGCTCCTGTCACTGTATTACATTCACTATTTCTGGTTCTGTTTATCTTGGGGTTTCACTTTGTGTTAACATGTGCATTACCATTTGCGTTTGTTGGCACTGTGTTAGTATGTGTGAAGACATCATGTGGTGGAAGTGGGGGCTCAATGGGCCCTGTGTTCCCATTGCTGTATTACATTCAATATTTCTCCATACTGTGTATCTTTGTATTTTACTTTGTGTTCCCATGTGCATTAACATTTGTGCTTGCTGGCACTGTGTTAGTATGTGGGAAGATGTCACTTGGTGCTCCTGTCACTGTATTACATTCACTATTTCTGGTACTGTTTAAATTTGGGTTTTGCTTTGTGTTAACATCTGCATTACCATTTGTGTTTGTAGGCACTGTGTTAGTATGTGTGAAGACATCACGTGGTGGGGGTGGGTGGCCCAAAGGGCCCTGTGCTCCCATTGCTGTATTACATTTAGTATTTCTCAGTACTGTGTATCTTTGTGTTTCACTTTGTGTTACCATGTGCATTGCCATTTGCGCTTGCTGGCACTGTATTAGTATGTGTGAAGACGTCATGTGGTGGTAGTGTGGGGACCAAAGGGCCCTGCACTCCCATTGGTGTATTAAATTCAGTATTTTTTAGTACTCTTTATCTTTGTGTTTCACTTTGTGTTACCATGTGCATTAACATTTGCGCTTGCTGGCACTGTGTTAGTATGTGTGAAGACATCACTTGGTGGGAGTGTGGAGCCCAAAGGGCCATTTGCGTTTGTGTTCGGTGTGTTAGCAAGTGTGAGCAAATGACGTGGCGGAACTGCACTGCCTGAAGAGCCCAGCACTCCCGTCACTGTATTACATTCTCTATTTCTCAGTTTTGTTTAACTTTGTGTTTCACATTGTGTTACCATGCGGCTTAACATTTGCATTTGCTGGCACAATGTTAGTATGTGTGAAGACATCAGATGGTGGGAGCTGGTCCCTACACTCCCGTCGCTGTGTCAGAATGTGTAAAGACATCACTTGGTGGGAGCATGCGGCCCAAAGGGCCCTGCATTCCCGTAGTTGTATTACATTCAGTATTTTTCAGTACTGTTTGTCTCTGTGTTTCACTTTGTGTTACCAAGCCTATTAATATTTGCGCTTGCTGGCACTGTGTTAGTATGTGTGAAGGCATCATGTGGTGGGAGTGTGGGGCCCAAAGGCCCTGTGCTCCCATTGCTGTATTACATTCAGTATTTCTCAGTACTGTGTATCTTTGGGTTTCACTTTGTGTTACCATGTGCATTGCCATTTGTGCTTGTTGGCACTCTATTAGTATGAGTGAAGGCATCATGTGGTGGGAGCATGGGGCACAAAGGGCCCTGCACTCCCATCACTGTATTACATTTAGTATTTTTCAGTATTGTTTACCTTTGTTTTTTACTTTGTGTTACCATGCGCATTAACGTTTGCGCTTGCTGGCACTTTGTAAGTATGTGTGAAGACATCACGTGGTGGGAGTGCAGGGCTCAAAGGGCCTCGTGCTTCTATCGCTGTATTACATTCAGTATTTTTCAGTACTCTTTATCTATCTGTTTCGCTTTGTGTTACCATGCGCATTAACATTTCCGCTTGCTGGCACTGTATTAGCATGTGTGAAGACATCATGTGGTGGGAGTGCGGGACCCAAAGGGCCTTGCACTCCCATCACTGTATTACATACAGTATTTTTCAGTACTGTTTATCTTTGCATTTCAGTTTGTGTTACCATGTGAATTACCATGTGCATTTGTGGGCATTGTGTTACTATGTGAGAAGAGATGATGTGATAGAAGCATGGGGCCCGAATGGCCCCATGGTCACGTCACTGTATTACATTCACTGTTTCTCAGTACTTTTTATCTCTGTGTTTTACTTTGTTTTCCTATGTGCATTACCACTTGCGTATGTGGGCACTGTTTTAGTATGTGTGAAGACACTGAATTACATTTAGTATTTCTTGGTACTGTTTATCTTTGTGTTTCATTTTTTTTGTTACCATGCGCATTACCTTTTGCATTTGAGGACAGTGTGTTAATAAATGTGAAGACATCATGTGGTGGGAGTGTGTGGCCCAATGGGCTCTTCACTCCTGTCACTCTATTACATTCAGTATTTCACAGTACTGTTTATCTTTATGTTTTGCTTCATGTTACCATGCGTATTAACATTTGCACTTGCTAGCACTGTGTTAGTATGTGTGAAGGCATCACATGGCGCTCCTGTCACTGTATTAAATTCAATATTTCTAGTACTGTTTATCTTTGTGTTTTGCTTTGTGTTAAGATGTGCATTACCATTTGCGTTTGCTGGCAATGTGTTACTATGTGACAAGAGATGACATGGTGGGACTTTAAGGCCCAGAGGGCCCGTGCTTCCATCACTGTATAACAGTCACTATTTCTCAGTACTGTTTATCATTGTGTTTCACTTTGTGTTACCATGTGCATTACCTTTTGTATTTGTGGGCACTGGGTTATTATGAGTGAAGACTTCACATGGTGGGAGCATGGGCCTGAAGGGCCCTGCACTCCCAATGCTGTATTACATTAAGTATTTTTCATTACTGTTTATCTTTGTGTTTCACCTTGTGTTACCATACACATTAACATTTGCACTTGCTGGCACTGTGTTATTGTGTGTGAAGAAATCACATTGGCGGGAGCTGGGGCACCTGAATGGCCCTGCTGTCCTGTCACTATATTAAATTCAGTATTTTTCAGTATTGTTTGTCTTTGTGTTTTGCTTTCTGTTACCATGTGCATTACCATTTGCATTTGTAGGCACTGTGTTAGTAAGTGTGAAGACATCACATGGTGGGAGCGTGGGTCCTGAAAGGCCCTGCACTCCTGTCACTGTATTACATTCAATGTTTCTCAGTACTGTTTATCTTTGTGTTTCACTTTCTGTTAACATGCCCATTAACATTTGCATTTGCTGGCACTGTGTTAGTATGTGTGAAGATATCACTCGGCAGGAGCGCAGGGCTGAAGTGCCACGCACTCCTGTAGCTGTATTATATTCACTATTTCTCAATACTGTTTATCAGTGTATTTCGCTTTGTCTTACCATGTGCATTAAGATTTGTGTTTGCTGGCACTGTGTTAGTATGTGGGAAGAAATCACTTGGTGGGAGCATGGGGCCCAAAGGGTCCTGCACTCCCGTCTCTGTATTATATTCAGTATTTTTCAGTACTGTTCATCTTTGTGTTTCACCCTCTGTTACCATGCACATTAACATTTGCGCTTCCTGGCACTGTGTTAGTATGTGTGAAGACATCACGTGCTGGGTCCTGCACTCCCATCGCTGTATTAAATTCAGTATTTTTCAGTGCTGTTTATCTTTGTGTTTCATTTTGTGTTACCTTGTGCATTATCATTTGCGCTTGCTGGCACTGTGTTAGTATGTTTGAAGACATCATGTGGAAGAAGCGCATGCATGAAAGGCCCCGCGCTTCCATCGCTATATTACATTCACTATTTCTCAGTACTGTTTTTCTTTTTGTTTCTCTTTGTGTTACCATACGCATTAACATTTGCGTTTGCTAGCTCTGTGTTATTATGTAAGAAGACATCACATGGTGGGAGCATGGTGCCCAAAGTGCCCTGCACTCCTGTCACTGTATTACATTTAGTATTTTTCAGAACTGTTTATCTTTGTGTTTCACTTTGAGTTACCATGTGCATTAACATTTGTGCTTTCTGGCACTGTGTTAGTATGTGTGAAGGCATCAAATAACTCTCCTGTCACTGTATTACATTCATTATTTCTAGTACTGTTTATCTTTGTGTTTTGCTTAATGTTAAGATGTGCATTGCCATTTGCATGTGCTGGCACTGTGTTACTATGTGACAAGAGATGACATGGTGGGACTTTGATGCCCAAAGGGACCCTTGCTCACATCACTGTATTACATTCACTACTTTTCAGTACTGTTTAATTTTGTGTTTCGCTCTGTTATCATGCGCATTAACATTTGCATTTGTTGGCACTGTCTTAGTATGTGTGAAGACATCACTTGGCATACACATTAACATTTGTGCTTGCTGGCACTGTGTCAGTGTGTGTGAAGACATCACATGGCGGAAGCAGGGGGCCCGAAGGGCCCTGCTCTCCTGTCGCTGTATTAAATTCAGTATTTTTCAGTACCGTTTATCTTTGTGTTTCACTTTGTGTTACCATGTGCATTACCATTTGCATTTGTGGGCACTGTGTTAGTGAGTGTGGAGACATCATGTGGTGTGAGCATGGGGCCTGAAAGGCCCTGTACTCCTCTCACTGTATTACATTCGCTGTTTCTCAGTACTGATTAACATTGAGTTTCACATTCTGTTAACATGCCCATTAACATTTGCCTTTGCTAGCACTGTGTTAGTATGTGTGAAGACATCATGTATCAGGAGCGTGGGGCTGAAGGGCACCACACTCCCGTAGCTGTATTATATTCACTATTTCTCAATACAGTTTATCACTGTATTTCACTTTGTGTTACCACATGCATTGCCATTTGTGTTTGTAGGCACTGTGTTAGTATGTGTGAAGACATCATGTGGCGGGAGTGGGGGCTCAACGGGCCCTGCGCTCCCATTGCTGTATTACATTCAGTATTTCTCAGTACTGTGTATCTTTGTATTTTACTTTGTGTTACCACGTGCATTAACATTTGCACTTGCTGGCACTGTGTTAGTATGTGGGAAAATGTCACTTGGTGCTCCTGTCACTGTATTACATTCACTATTTCTGGTACTGTTTATCTTTGGGTTTCGCTTTGTGTTAACATCTGCATTACCATTTGCGTTTGTAGGCACTGTGTTAGTATGTGTGTAGACATCACATGGAGGGGAGTGGGGGCCCAAAAGGCCCTGTGCTCCCATTGCTGTATTACATTTAGTATTTCTCAGTACTGTGTATCTTGTGTTTCACTTTGTGTTACCATGTGCATTACCATTTGCATTTGTGGGCACTGTGTTAGTGAGTGTGAAGACATCATGTGGTGTGAGCATGGGGCCTGAAGACCCTGCACTCCTCTCACTGTATTACATTCACTGTTTCTCAGTACTGTTTAACATTGAGTTTCGCTCTGTTAACATGCCCATTAGCATTTGCCTTTGCTGGCACTGTGTTAGTATGTGAGAGACATCATGTATCAGGGTAGTGGGCCTCGCTCCGTCAGCTGTATTACATTCAGTATTTTTCAGTACTGTTTATCTTTGTATTTCGCTTTGTGTTACCATGTGCATTAACATTTGCGTTTGCTGCCACTGTGTTAGTATGTGTGAAGACATCACTTGGTTGGAGTATGGGGCCCAAAGGGCCCTGCACTCCCGTCGCTGTATAACATTCAGTATTTTTCAGTACTGTTTATCCTTGTGTTTCACTTTCTGTTACCATGCGCATTAACATTTGCACTTGCTGGCACTGTTTTAGTATGTGTGAAGACATCATGTAGTGGGAGTGTTCAGACCAAAGGACCCTGCACTACCATTGCTGCATTAAATTCAGTATTCTTCAGTACTGGTTATCTTTGTGTTTCACTTTGTGTTACCATGCGCATTAACATTTGCGCTTGCTGGCACTGTGTTACTATGTGACAAGAGATGACATGGTGGAACTTTGATGCCCAAAGGGAAACATGC
The DNA here is from genome assembly GCA_016271365.2 of Neoceratodus forsteri. NCBI lineage: Eukaryota > Metazoa > Chordata > Ceratodontiformes > Ceratodontidae > Neoceratodus > Neoceratodus forsteri. Next base: position 162,631,301 of record CM028132.1, on the reverse strand, counting down.
TCACATCACTGTATTACATTCACTATTTCTCAGTACTGTTTAATTTTATGTTTCGCTTTGGTACCATGCGCATTAACATTTGTGTTTGTTGGCACTGTCTTAGTATGTGTGAAGACATCACTTGGCATACACATTAACATTTGTGCTTGCTAGCACTATGTCAGTGTGTGTGAAGACATCACATGGCTTGAACAGGGGGCCCGAAGGGCCCTGCTCTCCTGTCGCTGTATTACATTCACTATTTCTAGTACTGTTTATCTTTGTGTTTTGATTTATGTTAAGATGTGCATTACCATTTGCATTTGCTTGCACTGTGTTACTATGTGACAAGAGATGACATTGTGGGACTTTGATGCCCAAAGGGACCCGTGCTCCCATTGCTGTATTACATTCAGTATTTTTCAGTACTGTTTATCTTTGTGTTTCGCTTTGTATTACCTTGTGCATTAACTTTTGCGCTTGCTGGCATTGTGTTAGTATGTGTGAAGACGTCATGTGGCAGGAGCACGGGGCTGAAGGGCCCCGAACTCCCGTAGCTGTATTATATTCACTATTTCTCAATACTGTTTATCATTGTGTTTCGCTTTGTGTTACCAGGTGCATTAACATTTGCGTTTGCTGGCACTTTGTTAGCATGCGTGAAGACATCGCTTGGTGGGAGCATGGGGCACAAAGGGCCCTGCACTCCCAATGCTATAATACATTCAGTATTTTTCAGTACTGTTTATCATTGTGTTTTACTTTCTGTTACCATGCGCATTAACATTTGCTCTTGCTGGCACTGTGTTAGTATGTGTTAAGCCACCACGTGGTGGGAGTTTGGCACTCAAAGGGCCCTGTACTCCTGATGTTGTATTAAATTCAGTGATTTTCAGTACTGTTTATCTTTGTGTTTTGCTTTGTGTTACCATGCGCATTGACATTTGCGCTTGCTGGCACTGTGTACGTATGTGAGAAGATAACACATGGAGAGAATGTGGAGCCCAAAGGGCCCTGCACTCCCATTACTGTATTACATTCAGTCTTTATCAGTATTGTATACCTTTGTGTTTCGCTTTGTTTTACCATGTGCATTAACATTTGCTTTTGCAGGCACTGTGTTAATATGAGTGAAGACATCACGTGGAGGAAGCCAGGCACTGCACTCCATCACTGTATTACATTCAGTATTTTTCAGTACTGTTTATCTTTGTGTTTAACTTTGTGTTACCATGCACATTACCATTTTCACTTGCTGGCATAGTGCTAGTATGTGTGAGGACATCACGTAGTGAGAGTGCAGGGCCCAAATTGCACTGCGTTCTTGTCACCGTGTTACATTCAGTATTTTTCAGTACTGTTTATCTTTGTGTTTTGCTTTGTGTTCACTTTTGCATTTTCTGGCACTGTGCTACTATGTGACAAGAGATGACATGTTGGGCGAGCTGGGTCTGATAGGCCCAGCACTCGTCTCGCTGTATTACATTCAGTATTTCTCACTACTTTTTCTCTTTGAGTTTCATTTTGTGTTACCATTTGCATTACCATTTGCGTTTGTGGGCACTCTGTTAGTAAATGTGAAGACATCATGTGGCAGGAGTGTAGGGCCAAAAGGGCCCTGCACTCCCGTCACCCTATTACATTCACTATTTCTCAGTACTGTCTATCTTTGTGTTTTGCTTTCTGTTACCTTGTGCATTAATATTTGCGCTTGCTGGCACTGTGTTAGTATGTGTGAAGACATCACGTAAGTTGTGTGCAAGGCTTGAAGGGCTTTTCGCTTCCTTTGCTGTATTACATTCAGAATTTTTCAGTACTGTTTATCTTTCTGTTTCGCTGAGTGTTACCATGCGCATTAACATTTGCGCTTGCTGGCACTGTGTTAGTATGTGGGAAGACATCATGTAGTGGGATTGTTCGGACCAAAGGGACCTGCACTCCCATTGCATTAAATTCAGTATTCTTCAGTACTGTTTATCTTTGTGTTTCACTTTGTGTTACCATGCGCGTTTACATTTGCGCTTACTGGCGCTGTGTTAGTATGTGGGAAGACATCACATGGTGCTCCTGTCACTGTATTACATTTACTATTTCTGGTACTGTTTATCTTTGGGTTTCGCTTTGTGTTAACATGTGCATTACCATTTACGTTTGTAAGCACTGTGTTAGTATGTGTGAAGACATCATGGGGTGGGAGTGAGGGCCCAAAGGGCCCTGCGCTTCCATTACTGTATTACATTCAGTATTTCTCAGTACTGTGTATCTTTGTGTTTTACTTTGTGTTACCATGTGCATTAACATTTGCGCTTGCAGGCACTGTGTTAGTATGTGGGAAGATGTCACATGGCACTCCTGTCACTGTATTACATTCACTATTTCAGGTACTGTTTATCTTTGGGTTTCACTTTGTGTTAACATGTGAATTACCATTTACGTTTGTAAGCACTGTGTTAGTATGTGTGAAGACATCATGGGGTGGGAGTGAGGGCCCAAAGGGCCCTGTGCTTCCATTACTGTATTACATTCAGTATTTCTCAATACTGTGTATCTTTGTGTTTTACTTTATGTTACCATGTGCATTAACATTTGTGCTTGCAGGCACTGTGCTAGTATGTGGGAAGACGTCACATGGCACTCCTGTCACTGTATTACATTCACTATTTCTGGTACTGTTTATCTTTGGATTTCGCTTTGTGTTAACATGTGCATTACCATTTGCATTTGTAGGCACTGTGTTAGTATGTGTGAAGACATCACGTGGTTTGAGTGGGGGGGTCCAAAGGGCCCTGTGCTCCCATTGCTGTATTCCATTCAGTATTTCACAGCACTGTGTATCTTTGTGTTTCACTTTGTGTTACCTTGTGCATTGCCATTTGCGCTTGCTGGCACTGTATTAGTATGTGTGAAGACATCATGTGGTGGGAGTGTGGTGCCCAAAGGGCCCGGCGCTACCATCAGTGTATCGAATTCAGTATTTTTTAGTACTCTTTATCTTTGTGTTTCACTTTGTGTTACCATGTGCATAAACATGTGCGCTTGCTGGCACTGTGTTAGTATGTGTGAAGACATCACATGGTGGGAGTGTGGGGCCGAAAGGGCCATTTGCATTTGTGTTCAGTGTGTTAGCAAGTGTGAACACATGACGTGGTGGAAGCTCACTGCCTGAAGAGCCCAGCACTCCCGTCACTGTATTACATTCTCTACTTCTCAGTTCTGTTTAACTTTGTGTTTCGCTTTGTGTTACCATGCGCCTTAACATTTGCATTTGCTGGCACAATGTTAGTATGTGTGAAGACATAAGAAGATGGGAGCTGGTTCCTGCATTCCCGTTACTGTGTCAATATGTATGAGGACATCACTTGGTGGGAGCATGCGGCCCAAACGGCCCTGCATTCCCAATGTTGTATTACATTCAGTATTTTTTAGTACTGTTTATCTTTGTGTTTCACTTTGTGTTACCATGCATATTAACATTTGCACTTGCTGGCACTGTGTTAGCATGTGTGAAGGCATCATGTGGTGGTAGCATGGGGCACAAAGGGCCCTGCACTCCAGTTGTATTACATTCAGTATTTTTCAGTATTGTTTACCTTTTTGTTTCTCTTTGTGTTACCATGCGAACATTCTTGCGCTTGCTGGCACTGTGTTAGTATGTGTGAAGACATCATGTGGTGGAAGTGCGGGACCAGGGTCTCAAGGCTCGATCGCTGTATTACATTCAGTATTTTTAGTACTTTTATCTTTGTGTTTCACTTTGTGTTACCATGCACGTTAACATTTGTGCTTAGCCCTGGGAGTGTGGGACCCAAAGAGCCTTGCACTCCCATCGCTGTATTGCATACAGTTTTTTTCAGTACTGTTTATCGCTGTGTTTCAGTCTGTGTTACAATGTGAATTACCATGTGCATTTGTGGGCACTGTGTTACTATGTGAGAAGAGATGATGTGATGGGAGCATGGGGCCTGAATGGCCCCATGGTCCCTTCATTGTATAACATTCACTATTTCTCAGTACTGTTTATCTTTTGTTTTACTTTGTGTTCCCTTGTGCATTACCATTCGTGTTTGTGGGCACTGTGTTAGTATGTGTGAATACATCAAATGGCAGGAGTACAGGGCCCAAAGTGCCCTGTGCTCCCATTGCTGAATTACATTTAGTATTTCTCAGTACTGTTTATCATTGTGTTTAATTTTTTGTTACCATGAGCATTACCTTTTGTGTTTGAGGACACTGTGTTAATAAGTGTGAAGACATCATGCGGTGTGAGTGTGTGGCCCAAAGGGCTCTGCACTCCCGTCACTGTATTACATTCAATATTTCACAGTACTGTTTTTCTTTCTGTTTTGCTTCGTGTTACCATGCACATTAACATTTGCACTTGCTAGCACTGTGTTAGTATATGTGAAGGCATCACATGGCGCTCCTGTCACTGTATTAAATTCACTATTTCTAGTACTGTTTGTCTTTGTGTTTTGCTTTGTGTTAAGATGTGCATTACCATTTGCGTTTGCTGGCAATGTGTTACTATGTGACAAGAGTAGACATGGTGGGACTTTAGGGCCCAGAGGGCCCGTGCTCCCATCACTGTATTACAGTCACTATTTCTCAGTACTGTTTATCATTGTGTTTCACTTTGTGTTACCATGTGCATTACCTTTTGTGTTTGTGGGCACTGGGTTATTATGTGTGAAGACTTCACATGGTGGGAGCATGAGCCTGAAGGGCTCTGCACTCCCATTTCTGTATTACATTAAGTATTTTTCAGTACTGTTTATCTTTGTATTTCGCCTTGTGTTACCATACACATTAACATTTGCGCTTGCTGGCACTGTGTTATTGTGTGTGAAGAAATCACATGGCGGGAGCTGGGGTGCCCGAATGGCCCTGCTCTCCTGTCAATGTATTAAATTCAGTATTTTTCAGTACTGTTTATCTTTGTGTTTTGCTTTCTGTTACCATGTGCATTACCATTTGCATTTGTGGGCACTGTGTTAATAAGTGTGAAGACGTCACGTGTTGGGAGCATGGGTCCTGAAGGGCCCTGCACTCCTGTCACTGTATTACATTCACTGTTTCTCAGCACTGTTTATCTTTGTGTTTCACTTTCTGTTAACATGCACATTAACATTTGCATATGCTTGCTCTGTGTTAGTATGTGTGAAGATATCACATGGCAGGAGAGCAGGGCGGAAGTGCCATGCACTCCTGTAGCTGTATTATATTCACTATTTCTCAGTATTGTTTATCATTGTATTTCACTTTGTGTTACCACGTGCATTAACATTTGCATTTGCTGGGACTGTGTTAGTATATGGGAAGACATCACTTGGTGGGAGCATGGGGCCCAAAGGGCCCTGCATTCCCGTCTCTGTATTACATTCAGTATTTTTCAGTACTGTTTATCTTTGTGTTACCATGCACATTAACATTTGCACTTCCTGGCACTGTGTTATTATGTGTGAAGACAACATGTGTTGGGCCCCACACTCCCGTCGCTGTATTAAATTCAATATTTTTCAGTGCTGTTTATCTTTGTGTTTCACTTTGTGTTACCTTTCGCATTATCATTTGCACTTGCTGGTGCAGTGTTAGTATGTGTGAATACATCATGTGGCAGAAGCACAGGCATGAAAGGTCCCGCGCTTCCATCACTATATTACATTCACTATTTCTCAGTGCTGTTTTTCTTTGTGTTTTGCTTTGTGTTACCATGCGCATTAACATTTGCCTTTGCTAGCTCTGTGTTATTATGTATGATGACATCACATGGCGGGAGCATGGGGCCCAAAGTGCCCTGCACTCTCATCACTGTATTACATTTATTATTTTTCAGAACTGTTTATCTTTGTGTTTCTCTTTGAGTTACCATGTGCATTAATATTTGTGCTTGCTGGCACTGTGTTAGTATGTGTGAAGACATCACGTATGTGGTGTGCAGGGCTCGAAGGACCCTGTGCTTCCTTTGCTGCATTATATTCAGTATTTTTCAGTACTGTTTATCTTTCTGTTTCGCTTAGTGTTACCATGCGCATAAACACTTGCGCTTGCTGGCACTGTGTTAGTATGTGTGAAGACACCACGTGGCAGGAACGTGGGGCCCAAAGGGCCCCGCGCTTTTGCCACTGTATTAGATTCAGTATTTTTCAGTACTGTTTATTTTTAGGTTTTGCTTTCTGTTAACATGTGCATTACCATTTGCGTTTTCTGGCACTTTGTTACTATGTGACAATAGATGACATCGTGGGAGTACGCGGTCCGAAGAGCCCCGCAATCCTCTCACTGTATTACATTATTTCTCAGTACCCTTTATCTTTGTGGTTCACTTTGTGTTACCATGTTTATTACCACTTGTGTTTATGGGCACAGTGTTAGTATGTGTGAAGACATCACGTGGCAGGAGTGCAGAAGTGAAGGGCCCCATGCTCCTGTCGCTATATTACATTCACTAATTCTCAGTACTGTTTAACTTTGTGTTTCACTTGGTGTTACCATGTGCATTAATATTTACGTTTGCTGGCACTGTACTAGTATGTGTGAAGACATCACTTGGTGGGAGTGTGGGGCCAGAAGGGCCCTGCTATCCCGTCGCTGTTTTACATTCCGTATTTTTCAGTACTGTTTATCTTTGTGTTTTGCTTTGTGTTACCATGCGCATTAACATTTGCGCTTGCTGGCACTGTGTTAGTATGTGTGAAGACATCACCTTGGGGGAGTGTGGGCCCCAAAGGGCCCTTCACTCCCATCACTGTATTACATTCATTATTCGTCAGTTCTGTTTATCTTTGTGTTTAGCTTTGTGTTAACATGTGCATTACCATTTGTGTTTGCTGGCACTGTGTTACTATGTGACAAGAGATGACAGGCTGCACGCTCCCAGTGCTGTATTACATTTTTATTTCTCATTACTGTTTATCTTTGTGTTTCATTTTGTGTTCCCATGTGCATTACCATTTGCATTTGTGGGCACTGTGTTAGTATGTGTGAACACATTTCGTAGCGTGATCCCGTCGCTGTATTACATTCAGTATTTCTCAGTACTGCTTATCTTTGTGTTTTGCTTTTTGTTACCATGCGCATCACCATTTGCCTTTGTGTACACTGTGTTAGTAAGTGCAAAGAAATGTCATGGCGGGAGCGTTGGGCCCAAAGGGCCCCACACTACCGTTACTGTATTACATTCAGTATTTCACAGTACTGTTTATCTTTCTGGTTCGCTTTGTTGTTACCGTGCGCATTAACCTTTGCGCTTGCTGGCACTCTGTTAGGATGCGTGAAGGCATCAAATGGCGCTCCTGTCGCCGTATTACATTCACTATTTCTAGTACTGTTTATCATTATGTTTTGCTTTGTGTTAAGATATGCATTACCATTTGCATTTGCTGGCACTGTGTTACTATGTGACAAGAGATGACATGGTTTGACTTAGATGCCCAGCACATCGCTGTATTACATTCAGTATTTCTCTGTACTGTTTATCTTTGTGTTTAGCTTTGTGTTACCTTGTGCATTAACATTTGCGCTTGCTGGTATTGTGTTTGTATGTGTGAAGATATCATGTGGCAGGAGCACAGGGCTGAAGGGCCCCGCACTCCCGTAGCTGTATTATATTCACTATTTTTCAATACTGTATATCATTGTGTTTCACATTGTGTTACCAGGTGCATTAACATTCGCATTTGCTTGCACTTTGTTAGCATGTGTGAAGACATCGCTTGGTGGGAGAATGGGGCCCAAAGGGTCCTGCACTTCCAACACTGTAATACATTCAGTATTTTTCAGTACTGTTTATCATCGTGTTTCACTTTCTGTTACCATGCACATTAACATTTGCTCTTGCTGGCACTGTGTTAGTATGTGTGAAGACATCATGTGGTGTGAGTGTGGCCCCAAAGGGCCCTGTACTCCTGACGTTGTATTAAATTCATTGATTTTCAGTACTGTTTATCTTTGTGTTTTGCTTTGTGTTACCATGCGCATTGACATTTGCACTTGCTGATTCTGTGTAAGTATGTGAGAAGACAACACATGGAGAGAATGTGGTGCCCAAAGGGCACTTCGCTAGCATCGCTGTATTACATTCGGTCTTTTTCAGTACTCTATATCTTTGTGTTTCGCTTTGTTTTACCATGTGCATTAACATTTGAATTTGCTGGCACTGTGTTAATATGAGTGAAGACATCACGTGGAGGAAGCCACGCACTGCGCTCCCATCACTGTATTACATTCAGTATTTTTCAGTACTGTTTATCTTTGTGTTTCGCTTTGTGTTACCATGCGCATTACCATTTTCACTTGCTGGCACTGTGCTAGTATGTGTGAGGACATCACGTGGTGAGAGTGCAGGGCCCAAATTGCACTGCACTCTCATCGCCGAATTACATTCAGTATTTTTTAGTACTGTTTATCTTTGTGTTTTGCTTTATGTTAACATTTGCATTTTCTGGCTCTGTGCTATTATGTGACAAGAGATGACGTGTTGGGAGTGCTGGGTCCGATGGGCCCAGCACTCCTCTCGCTGTATTGCATTCAGTATTTCTCAGTAGTTTTTATCTTTGTGTTTCATTTTGTGTTACCATTTGCATTACCATTTGTGTTGTGGGCACTGTGTTAGTAAATGTGAAGACATTATGTTGCAGGAGTGTGGGGCCGAAAGGGCCCTGCACTCCTGTCACTCTATTACATTCACTATTTCTCAGTACTGTCTATCTTTGTGTTTCACTTTGGGATACCTTGTGCATTAATATTTGCGCTTGCTGGCACTGTGTTAGTATGTGTGAAGACATCACGTAAGTGGTGTGCAGGGCTCGAAGGGTCTTGTGCTTCCTTTGCTGTATTACATTCAGTATTTTTCAGTACTGTTTATCTTTCTGTTTCGCTTAGTGTTACCATGTGCATTAAAATTTGCGCTTGCTGGCACTGTAGTAGTATTTGTGAAGACATCACATGGCAGGAACGTGGGTCCCAAATGGCCCCGCGCTCTTGCCGCTGTATTACATTCAGTATTTTTCAGTACCATATATCTTTAGGTTTTGCTCTGTGTTAACATGTGCATTACCATTTGCGTTTTCTGGCACTTTGTTACTATGTGACAAGAGATGACATGGTGGGAGTACAGGGTCCGAAGGGCCCCACACACCTCTCAATGTATTACATTATTTCTCAGTACTCTTTATCTTTGTGGTTCGCTTTGTGTTACCATGTCTATTACCACTTGCGTTTATGGGCACAGTGTTAGTATGTGTGAAGACATCACGTGGCAGGAGCACAGAACTGAAGGACCCCCATGCTCCTGTTGCTATATTACATTCACTATTTCTCAGTACTGTTTATCTTTGTGTTTTGCTTGGTGTTACCATGTGCATTAATATTTACATTTGCTGGCACTGTATTAGTATGTGTGAAGACATCACGTGGTGGGAGTGCGAGGCCAGAAGGGCCCTGCAATCCCGTCACTGTGCTACATTCCATTTTTTTCAGTTCTGTTTATCTTTGTGTTTCGCTTTGTGTTACCATGCGCATTAACATTTGCGCTTGCTGGCACTGTATTAGTATGTGTGAAGACTTCACCATTGGAGAGTGCACGGCCCATAGGGACCTTCACTCCCGTCACTGTATTACATTCAGTATTTTTCTGTTCTGTTTATTTTTGTGTTTTTCTTTGTGTTAACATGTGCATTACCATTTGCGTTTGCTGGCACTGTGTTACTATGTGACAAGGCCCCATGCTCCCAGCACTGTATTACATTTTTATTTCTCATTACTGTTTATCTTTGTGTTTCATTTTGTGTTCCCATGTGCATTACCATTTGCATTTGTGGACACTGTTTTAGTATGTGTGAAGATATCACATGGAGGGAGTGCGGGGCCCAAAGTGCCCTGTGCTCACGTCACTGTAATACATTCAGTATTTCTCAGTATTGTTTATCTTTGTGTTTCACTTTGTGTTAACATGTGCTTTTCCATTTGCGCTTGCTGGCACTGTGTTAGTATGTTTGAAGACATCAAGTGGTGGGAGCGCGTGGCCCAAAGGGCCCTGTGCTTCCTTCACTGTATTGCATTCAGTATTTTTCAGTTCTGTTTATCTTTGTGTTTCGGTTTGTGTTACCATGTGCATTAACAATTGTGTTTGCTGGCACTTTGTTAGTATGTTGGAAGACATCACGTGACAGGAGCTGGCCCCACGCCTCTGTCGCTGTATTACATTCAGTATTTTTCAGTACTGTTTATCTTTGTGTTTCACTTTGTGTTGCAATGTGGATTAACCTTTGTACTTGCTGGCACTGTGTTAGTATGTGTGAAGACATCATGTGGTGGGAGCGCGGGGCTGAAGGGCCCTGCTATCCCATTGCTGTATTACAGTCACTATTTCTCAGTACTGTTTTCTTTGTGTTTCACTTTGTGTTATCATTCGCATTAACATTTGCGTTTGCTGACGCTGTATTAGTATGTGTGAAGACATCATGTGTCAGGGGCATGGGGCCCAAAGGGCCCTGCGCTCCTATCGCTGTATTACATTCAGTATTTCTCAGTACTGTTTATCTTTGTGTTTCGCTTTTTTTTACCATGCGCATTACCATTTGCCTCTGTGGACACTGTGTTAGTAAGTGTGAAGACATCACTTGGTGGGAGCATGGGACCCATAGGGCCCTGCACTAACGTCACTGTATTACATTCAGTATTTCACAGTACTGTTTATCTTTCTGTTTCGCTTTGTGTTACCATGTGCATTAACCTTTTCGCTTGCTGGCACTGTGTTAGTATGTGTGAAGACATCACATGGTGCTCCTGTCGCTGTATTACATTCATTTTTTCTAGTACTGTTTATTTTTGTGTTTTGCTTTGTGTTAAGATGAGCATTACCATTTGCATTTGCTGGCACTGTGTTACTATGTGACATGAGATGACATGGTGGGGCTTTGGGGCCCAAAGGGCACCGTGCTCCTATCACTTTATTGCAGTCACTATTTCTCAGTACTGTTTATCTTTGTGATTCACTTTGTTACCATGCGCATTAATATTTGCATTTGTTGGCACTGTGTTAGTATGTGTGAAGACATCACATGGTGCTAGCATGGGCCTGAAGGGCCCTGCGCTCCCATCGCTGTATTACATTCAGTATTTTTCAGTACTGTTTATCTTGTGTTTCGCTTTGTGTTACCTTACACATTAACATTTGCGTTTGCTGGCACTGTGGTAGTGTGTGTGAAGACATCACATGGTAGGAGCGGGGGGCCCAAAGGGCCCTGCTCTCCTGTTGCTGTATTACATTCAGTATTTTTCAATACTGTTTATCTTTGTGTTTCAGTTTGTGTTACCATGTGCATTACTATTTGCATTTGTGGGCACAGTGTTAGTAAGTGTGAAGGCATCAAGTGGTGGGTTCATGGGGCCCAAAGGGCCCTGCACTCCTGTCACTGTATTACATTCACTGTTTCTCAGTACTGTTTAACTTTGTGTTTCACATTCTGTTAACATGCCCATTAAATTTGCCTTTTCTGGCAGTGTGTTAGTATGTGTGAAGACTTCATGTGGCAGGAGCGTGAGGCTGAAGGGCCCTATGGTTCCGTAGTTGAATTTTATTCACTATTTCTCAAAACTGTTTATCACTGTATTTCGCTTTGTGTTACCACGTGCATTAACATTTGCGTTTGCTGCCACTGTGTTAGTATGTGAGAGGACATCACTTGGTGGGAGCATGGGACCCAAAGGGCCTTGCATACCCGTCACTGTATTACATTCAGTATTTTTCAGTACTGTTTATCTTTGTGTTTCACTTTCTGTTACCATGCGCATTAACATTTGCGCTTGCTGGCACTGTGTTAGTATGTGTGAAGACATCACTTGGTTGGAGTGTGGGGTCCAAAGGTTCCTGTGCTCCCTTTTTCCTGTATTAAATTCAACACTTTTCAGTAATGTTTATCTTTGTGTTTCGCTTTGTGTTACCATGCACATTAACATTTGTGCTTGCTGGCACTGTGTTAGTATGTATGAAGACATTATGTGGTGGAAGTGCAGGCATGAAGGGCCCCGTGCTCCCATCACTATATTACATTCACTATTTCTCAGTACTGTTTTTCTTCGTGTTTCGCTTTGTGTTCCCATGCTCATTAACATTTGCATTTGCTAGCTCTGTGTTAGTATTTATGAAGACATCACATGACGGAAGCATGGGGCCCAAAGGGCCCTGCACTCCCGTCACTGTGTTACATTCAGTATTTTTCAGTACTGTTTATCTTTGCATTTCACTTTGTGTTACCATGTGCATTAACATTTGCACTTGCTGTCACTGTGTTAGTATGTGGGAGGATGTCACATGATGCTCCTCTCACTGTGTTACATTCACTATTTCTAGTACTGTTTATCTTTGTGTTTCGCTTTGTGTTACCTTGTGCATTGCCATTTGCGTTTGTTGGCACTGTGTTAGTAAGTGTGAAGACATCTTGTGGTGGGAGCGTGGGGCCTGAAGAGCCCCGTGCTCCCGTCGCTGTATTACATTCTCTATTTCTCAGTATTGTTTATCTTTGTGTTTCGCTTTGTGTTACCATGCCCCTTAACATTTGCATTTGCTGGCACTATGTTAGTATGTGTGAAGACATCAGATGGTGGGAGCTGGTCCCTGCACTCCCGTTGCTGTATTACATTCAGTATTTTTCAGTACTGTTTATCTTTGTGTTTTGCTTTGTGTTACCATGTGCATTAACATTTGCACTTGCTGACACTGTTTTAGTATGTGTGAAGACATCACAGGGCAGGAATGTGGGGCCCCCGTCTCTGTATTACATTCAGTATTTTCCAGTATTGTTTATCTTGCGTTAACATGTGCGTTACCATTTGTGCTTGCTGGCACTGTGTTACTATGTGACAGAAGATGACGTGGTGGGAGTGCAGTGCCCCAAGAGGCTCCGCTCCTGTCACTGTATTACATTCACTATTTCTCAGTACTCTTTATCTTTGTGTTTCACTTTGCATTACCATGTGCATTACCATCTGTGTTTGTGGGCACTGTGTTAGTAAGTGTGAAGACATCACGTGGCAGGAGCACTGTCCTGAAGGTCTCCGCTCTCCTGTCGCTGTATTACATTCACTATTTCTCAGTACTGTTTATCTTTGTGTTTCGCTTATGCTACCTTGCGTGACACATTTGCTGCTTGCTGGCACTGTGTTAGTATGTGTGAAGACATCGCGTGGTGGGAGTCGGTCCCTGCGCTCCCTTCATTGTATTATATTCAGTAATTTTCAGTACTGTCCTTGTGTTTCACTTTGTGTTACCATGTGCATTAACATTTGCTCTTGCTGGCTCTGTGTTAGTATATGTGAAGACATGATGTGGCAGGAGCCTGGCCCCTGAAGGGCTCTTCACTGCCATCGCTGTATGACATTCAGTATTTTTCAGTACTGTTTATCTTTGTATTTCGCTTTCTGTTAACATGTGCATCTCCATTTGCGTTTGCTGGCACTGTGTTACTATGTGACAGGAGATGATGTGGTGGTAGTGCAGGGCCCGAAGGGCCCCGCTCTCCTGTTGCCGTATGTCATTCACTATTTCTCAGTTGTCTTTATCTTTTTGTTTCACTTTGTGTTACCATTTGCATTACCATTTGCGTTTGTGCACACTGTGTTATTAAGTATGAAGACATCACATGGTGGGAGCATGGGACCCACAGGTCCATGCACTCCTGTTACTGTATTACATTAACTACTTCTCAGTACTGTTTATTTTTGTGTTTTGCTTTGTGTTACCATGTGCATTAACATTTGCGTTTGCTGGCACTGTGTTAGTATGTGTGTAGACATTACATGGCAGGAGCATGGGCCCAAAGGGCCCCACTCTCCCGTCACTGTATTAAATTCAGTATTTTTCAGTACTGTTTATCTTTATGTTTCACTTTGTAGTACCATGCGCATTAACATTTGCGCTTGCTGGCACTGTATTAGTATGTGTGAAGACATCATGTGGTGGGAGTGTGGGGCCCAAAGGGCCCTGCTCTCCTGTCGGTGTATTAAATTCAGTATTTTTCAGTACTTTTTATCTTTGTGTTTAATTTTGTGTTACCATGTGCATTAACATTTGTGCTTGCTGGCACTGTGTTAGTATGTGTAAAGACATCACATGGTGGGAGTGCAGGGCCCAATAGGCCCTGTGCTCCCCTCGCTGTATTACATTCAGTATTTTTCAGTTCTGTTTATCTTTGTGTTTCGCTTTGTGTTACCATGCACATTAATATTTGCGCTTGCTGTCACTGTGTTAGTATGTGTGAAGACATCACATGGTAGGAGTACTCCCCTCGTTGTATTACATTCAGTATTTTTCAGTACTGTTTATCTTTGTGTTTCGCTTTTTGTTACCATGCACATTAATATTTGCACTTGCTGTCACTGTGTTAGTATGTGTGAAGACATCACGTGGTAGGAGTATTCCCCTCGCTGTATTACATTCAGTATTTTTCAGTACTGTTTATCTTTGAGTTTCGCTGTGTGTTACCATGCGCATTAACATTTGTGCTTGCTGGCACTGTTAATATATGTGAAGGCATCATGTGGTGAGAGCATAGTGCCCAAAGGGCCCTGCACTCCCGTCATTGTATTACAGTCAGTATTTTTCTGTACTGTTTATCTTTGTGTTTCACTTTGTGTTACCATGTGAATTACCATGTGCGTTTGTGGGCACTCTGTTACTATGTGACAAGTGATGATGTGGTGGGATCATGGGTCCCCAATGGCCCCATGGTCCCGTCGCTGTATTAACATACTAACATACTAAAATGCCAGCAGAATATGCCTAACGATCTCTCGAGTCTGCTCGATTGGTCAGCCCCCACCCTGGGTGCTGACCTTGCTGCCCCCCTCACCTTCTCTGGCTTCTCCCCTCCCAGTTCCGGATATTCTTGCTGCATTGGATTTTGCTTCTAGAACCCTTCCCCTGTACCTGTCCCAGCCCCTCTTGAACCCCTCCACCTTCTTTGCCTCCACCAGCCCCCTAGGCAGTGCATTCCATGGCTCCACCACCCTCTCAGTGAAGTAGCACCTCCTCCTTTCTCCCCTGAATCTTCCCCCCTCCAGCTTCCACCCATGCCCTCTAGTGGCCCCCTCCTCCTTCCTTCGAAACACACTGACTGTTCCTCCCCTATTTACCCTCTTCATGTACTTGAAGACCTCCATCATGTCCCTCCAGTCCCTTCTCTCTTCCAATGTGTACATATTTAGCTCTTTGAGCCTCTCCTCATAGGTCCTGTCCCCCAAGCCCCAAATCATTTTGTTTCCCCTCCTGACCCTCTCCAGGAGTTTAATGTCCCTCTTAAGTGTGGCCTCCAAACTGCATGCAGTACTCAAGGTGTAGCTCACCAAGTAGTTATACAGAGGGAGCATCACTTCCTCCATCTGGAGGTGATCCCCCTAACGATGCATCCCAGCATCCTGTTGGCCTTGGCTGCTGCCCTCCTACAAGTCTCAAAGTTGTTTATTTTGACATCCACCACCACCCCCAGGTCCCTCTCAGCCATCAAGACTTGTAGCATTTCCCCCCAAGGGTGTACACTTGGCCCGTTTTTCTGGCCCCCAGGTGGAGTACCTTGCATTTCCCTGCATTGAACCTCAGCTTCCACTTTCTAGACCATCTTTCCAGAGCCTCCAGATCCCCTGTAGGGCCACCTTCCCCTCCTCCCCATCCACCACCGCCCCCAGTTTTGAGTCATCCACAAAGAGACTCATCTCACTCCTGATTACTGTCCTTATGTCAGAGATGTAGGCGTTGAACAGGAGGAGCCCATGACTGATCCCTCTGGACACCACTAATGACCCTCTTTGGGATGAGACTATCTCGCCAACTATGACCCTCTGGGTACAGTCCTGGAGCCAATTGCTCATCCATCTGATCATCTGGTTCCCGCCCAATTTCTCCCAGCTTATCCAACAGGCCCATTTGAGGAACAGAGTCAAATGCCTTGCTGAAGTCTAGAAAGAGGATGTCCACTGGTCTACCAAGGTCCAAGGCACTGGCCACCCAGTCATAGAACTCCACAAGGTTTGTCTGACATGATTTCCTGAGATGAATCCATGCTGTTCATCATCCAGGCACCCTGACTTTTCCAGGTCCCCCTAGCCTCTCCTTGACAATGCCTCCATCACCTTGTCCACCACCAATGTCAGGCTGACAGGCCTGTAGTTCTCTGCCACCTCCCTTGATCCCCCTTGTGGATAGGCACTATATACGCCACCTTCCAGTCCTGGGGCACCCACCCTGTCCTCAGAGAGATGGTGAAAAGTCTGCAGGGTTTCCGCCAGGACATCCACAAGTTCCTTCAGCACTCTGGGATGTAATTTATCCGGCCCTGGTGCTTTCTCCGTCTTAAGGGAGCTGAGGGCTTCCTCACTCTCTCTCTGTGATTTCCACTTCCAGTACCTCTTCTCCCTGCTTAGCCCTTCCCTCCTGCCAGTGATGCTACCTCTCCCCAGACCTGCTGATCGGTAAGGGTCCCCCCTTCAGTATTCTGTCCTCCCATATGATGAGCACCACCATTTTCTTGGGAAAACTGAGGTGAAGTACCATTTAGTACCTCAGCCTGCTCCCCCGGTCTTGTGCCCATCTCTCCTGATTCAATCCTGCTAATCTGCCCTTCACCCTTGTTTTTCCCAATGTATCTAAAGAACCCTTGTTCCTCTCCTGATTTCCTGGCCAGGTTCTGCTCCTTCTTGCCTTAGCTGCCCTCACCACCCTAGTGGCCCTTCTAGCCATCAGCTCATACTCCCTTG
This sequence comes from Neoceratodus forsteri, assembly GCA_016271365.2. Classification (NCBI taxonomy): domain Eukaryota; kingdom Metazoa; phylum Chordata; order Ceratodontiformes; family Ceratodontidae; genus Neoceratodus; species Neoceratodus forsteri. The sequence goes on along the minus strand of CM028132.1, from coordinate 162,614,573 downwards.
ATCCTTTCACCCTTGAGCACTTGAATTGCCTATAGGCTGCCTCTTTCCCTGCACCACCTCCTGACCTCCCTGGTTCACCAGCAGGGTTTTCGGGCCCTGCTGCATTTTCGTCTTACTCTTGCACAGGTGCTGGTAGCATCTTGCACCCCTCTCCTGATGATTTCCCACCTACTATCAGCGTCCATGTCTGATCCAATCCCATCCAAATGCTCCTTAAGGATCCTTCCCATTTCCTTAAAATACGTTCCCCTGAAGTCAGTTACCTCCGTCTTTGTGCAGTTTTCTAGCCCTCCTATGTCCCGGCAGAACCAGACTGTGGGATGGTCACTCCCCGCCAACGGATCCTTTACCTCCAGGCCCCTAATCTGGTCACTGTCTGCCAGGACCACATCCAGTACCCGCGCCTCCCTGGTTGGTTCCCCCACCTGCTGAGTTAGGAACACGTCTTGAAAGACATCCAACAAACTCTGTTCCCTGGTCACAGAAGATGTCATAGTCTCCCAGTCTGTTCCTGGCATGTTTAAGTCCCCCAACACCACCACCGCTCCTCTGCCCAGTCTGCAGTGTCTCCCAACATCTGCCACCAGACCTCCCTCCAGCTCCCCCACCAGGGCAGGGGTCTATACACCCATCTATTTTTTACCTCTTGCCCCTTCTTATCAAGGTGACCCAAATTGCTTCCACGGTTCCTCCGCCTCCCTCTACTCTCCCTATGCCAATGCACTTTTGACTATCATTGCTACCCTCCTCCCCTTCCCTCCCCCCTGTCCTTCCTGAACATAGTGTAACCCTCCAGGTTCAGGTCCCAGTCATGTCCTGCAGTGGCTCAGGTCTCAGTGACCGCTGCCACATCTACTGCTCCCTCAGTTAGCATCACCTGCAGCTCAGGCATTTTATTTCCCAAGCTCCTGGCATTTAGCAGGACTACCTTCCACCCTTTCTCTATACTTCCATTTCCCCTGCTCGTGTGCCCATGGGGATTCTGTTTTCCCCTGGTCTGCACTTTACCAGTCGGCCTTTTCCCACAATCCTCCATCTCCCATGGGGGGTGGAGACAGAGTCCCTCCTTTATCAGCACCCCTTGACAGCCTTTTCTCCCATCCCTCTCCTTCACAAGTTTAAACCCCACTTTTCACCAATGAACCCCTCTATTTTCAACTTAAGGATTCCCCTCCCCTCCAAATTGAGATGAAGTCTATCTCTAGCATACAGCTCCTTATCCTCCCAGGTCTCCCCCAATCCCAATCAACCCATACCTCTGACCTCACACCACTCCTTGAGCCACTGGTTTATCTCCTAATCTTCCTTTGTGCTCCCACTGGCCCTTGGCACTGGCAGGATTTGAGAAGGAAACTTGCATCCTATGTCATGACAGACCCTGGCAAGCTCCCTGAATCTTGCCTGTATCTCTAGCTCACTATTTCAATGTCATTTGTACCCAGGTGGACCAGTATGTCCAGGGAACCCCAAAACTCTTTGCTAGCTGATATACCTCGTGCTTAGCTCCTGTGCACTGTTAGTCCAGGGAAGCATTTTGTTCTAACTGGCCAGGCTTCTCCTCCCTATCCCATTTGATACCCCTGATCATAGAATTCCCCAACAGGAGCACTCTGACTGCTCCTTTTCCTCCATTCCCTTCCATGTCCCTCATCCTTTCTACCGCCCCTCCACCCATCCGGCCCTTGTTTCCTCCTTATCTTGGTGCCACATGCCACCCTCCTTATTTACCCTGACCACCCCTCCTCCAATCCTATGCTTCTCTCCTCCTGAGTATCCTTCTGTACCTTGCTAACTCCCTCACTGCTCACAACTGGTCCTTCTCCACCCTGCTAAACTAGCCTGGCTCGTCCTCCCTTCCTGCCGCTCTTCATTTAGTCCTCCTGCTTGTTGTGCCCCTGGCCTAAACCCTCAGCTCCCTTTACTAAACTCTCTTGTACTCTGGTCCTTCTCCTTTACCTTTCCTCCCAACTGGTCCTTCTCCTGCGCTTCCTCCCTCTTCCCCTGCCCCTCCTGCTCTGATTCGCTGTTCCCCATTTTCCTGCATTCCAGGTACCCCTGTTCTTCCTGCTATCTGGCCCCTGCCTCCTGCCCCCCACTCCCTTTCCATCTCTAACCACCCCTGTCATGGCTACATCACCCCCCTCATCCTCGAGCAGAAGAAGAGAATTGAAGCGGTTACTGAGTGTAAGATCTGATCCACCTCCCTGCCTTGCTTCCTTCTGTCTAGACCTGGCCATCTGCCTACTTCCCTGAGAATGTTGTCCCTCTGTCCCTACTTTGTGAGGGTCCCCAGTTACCTGCTGCTTCCTTGGTAGTGTCCTTTTGGACCCCCTCTGCCAGGGTCCCTATGTGACCCCTGAGTATTCTTCTGCACTCCTTTCCCTATGCCACTGTCCCAGTGCTTGTGCAACCCTGTGGGAGATCCTGCCCTTCCCCAACCATACCTCCCCCTTCCCCAGCTGTCTCCTAATCCCGCAACCTCCTCCCTAAGCTGTGCCAGCTGGTAGCACACTGGGCAACCACCAAACTTCCAAGCCCAGTCCAGTATCATGGCTGCTCCACACCCTGTGCACCCCACCATCCTCCCAAAGATGCTGGCCCTAATGCCATGTGGTTCCATCCCCTTCCAAGTAGGTTTCCTTGGGTGAGCCACCAGGTTCCCCCCAGTCCAAGATACACCCTACTGCCTAATCAGGTCACCCACTAATCTTAGATACAGTCCCACAGTACACTGGTAACCCTGTTACTAGGTGCAGTACAACACAGTAAACTTATAAGGGAAATGAACAACTCCCTAAGCTCCTCTCTCCCGGCCTTTAAATCCAACCCCCAGTGGCTAGAACTACATGAGCTAGACCTGTAGCCTTTTCCTCCAATTGCAGGGCAGGTGTTTCCTCATAAATTAGCAGAACTCTGGGGAGGGAGGGGTGGGGAGGGTGGTCTTGGGCAGACACCCGACTCGAGAGAGGTATCAGCCCTGTGTCTCCCCTCCAAGCCCAGCAGCCAAATACCCAGGCCCAAGCAAATCCCACCAAATAGGTTTCAAATCAGAAGAAATAGGCCTCCATCAGCGCAGCCTGCTACACAGTGAAACATCCAACAAATGAGCCCACTTTCAGCCACCAAACCAGTTTTCAAACTTCCAACAGCCCCCACAACAATACCCTGCTAGCCCCTTAGAAGTAAGAAAGCAAAGAAATAACCTTCTACCAAGTAAAATTCACAATAACCCTGTAAAAACAACAAGCAGCAGCTACTGTCCTGGAACACAACTGATCCTGTCCCTTTCCAGTTCCTTTCTCAGTACTGTTTATCTTTGTGTTTTACTTTGTGTTACCATGTGCATTACCATTTGCATTTGTGGGCACTGTGTTTCTGTGTTACAAGAGATGACATGGTAGGAGCATGGGGCCTGAAGGTCCCCATGGTCCCATCGCTGTATTACATTCACTGTTTCTCAGTACTGTTTATCTTTGTGTTTTGCTTTGTTTTACCATGTGTATTACCATTTGTGTTTGCTGGTACTGTGTTACTATGTGACAAGAGATGTTGTGGTGGGAGCACAGGGCCCGAAGGGCCCCATGGTCCTGTTGCTGTATTACATTAACTATTTCTCAGTACTGTTTATCTTTGTGTTTCTTTTTGTGTCACCATGTGCATTAACATTTGTGTTTGTGAACACTGTGTTAGTATGTGTAAAGGCATCACATGGTGTGAGCGTGTTTATGGCAGTTTGTTAGTATGTGAAAAGACATCACATGGCAGGAGCATGGGGCCCACGCTCCTGCTGCTGTATTACATTCAATATTTGTCAGAGTAATTTTTAAAAAGAAGGGAACTTAGAGAGAAACACTCTGTTTACTGTTTCAGTTAGTGTTGTTCCACAGTGACAGAAGTGAGGAAATTCTGTGTTCGGGTTCAAAAGCATAAATGTGCATTCACCCCCCACCCTCTGAGCACCAGTGGCACACAGAGACACACACACACATGGAAGTAGTGGGGAGAACCAAGGCAACAGGACCAATCACCGACAATCAACAGGAGGTGTCAGAATAATATACTACTAGTCTACATACTGCATACTGAGTGGAGAGCCACAGCACAAATAAATCTATGGACATGAATAGTGTAACTCTGTCATTGCAGCTGTAGAGAACTTAGCACACTTACGAGTATCATTGCAGGTGTACAGAAGTTAGTACTCTTAGAATTTGCAGTCTCATGGGGTAGGGGACTACACCTCCAGAGCACTTGCTGTATGTTAAGTGAAGAGGCACATTCAAAGAAGGGTGTTGAAGATCACTTGTACACTTCCATAATTACAGGTACAGTGTAGTTAGCACAGTTATCAGTTAAATGGCCTCAGCCAGGTAATGCCATTTCCAAACTGTGACACCAAGTACTGGATCCTCAGTAGAGACCCACAGCACAGCTGAGGGTATGGACATCAATGGTAGATATCAGTGATTGCAGAGACACTCAAAATAGCATAGTTAGTGTTTGTGGGGGGTGGGTCAGACAGGTAATGCTTCCCCCCAAAAATGTGTACTGCATCATGAGTACTGATGCACAGAAAGACTGAGGCAATGGACATCAATGGTATGCCTCTGTATTTGTTGGCTGACACAAGTTTGCACAGTTAGGATTTGTATGGGCTCACCCAGGGAATGTTGTCATGCATACCAGTTACTGATTGTGACTGTACAGCCACAGTTTCATGGACTTAGTTTGCAATGTCACATATCTCTCTACAACAGCTACTGTACTCTGACTGTAGACTCAGAGGAAAAGTAAGGGTGGTTCATTCTAGTTAATTTAATTAGGAATTACAGGAGGTTTGTCAGGCAATGTCTGAACCCCTAGCCCACATACTGCATACTGAGTGGAAAGTACAGAACAAAAAAGCCTATGGAGATGAACAGTGTCATGGGGGAACTGCACTTGCAGACCACTTGATGCATCCTGAGTGAACAGTCACAGGAAAAGACAGAAAATGTACATCAGTTTTACAGCTCCCTGATTACAGGAACAGTCCAGTTAGCACAGATACCACTTGAATAGATTCAGGCAGGCAATGTGTCTTCAAATGTGACAGCAAGTACTACATTGTCAGTGGAGATGCACAACATAGGTGAGGGTATGGACATCTCAGTGGAGATACACAACACATGTGAGGGTATGGACATCAATGGTAGACATCACTGATTGCAGGGATACTGAAGTTAGCTGAGTTAGGATTTTCATGAATTTAGGCAGCTAATGCTGCTCCCCCACAAAAAAATGTGTACTGCATCATGAGTGGTGATCCACAGGAACAATACGGCACTGGAGATCAACAGCACACCTCTGTAATTGTAGGTACAGTGAAGTTAGCACAGTTAGGATTTGCATGGGCTCAGCCAGGGAATTGCAGCACACACAGCAGTTACTACATCCTGAGTGTATAACCACAGCTGGATAGTGTTACACTGTGATGCACCACACCTCGCTACAGCAGCTACTGCCCACTGACTGGAGAGACACAGGAAAACTAAGGGTGGTACAAACTACTTAACACACTTAGGAATTATAGGAACTGTGTCAGGCAATGTGCCACACCCTAGCCCACATGGTGGATACTGAGTGGAGAGTCACAGCAAAAAATAAGCCCATGGACATGTAGGTGTGGTAGTATTTCTTCCAGTTGATTTGCATGCTTAATAAAAACAAGAGTTACATTCTAATGTTATTATGCTATGGTTCATTAAAGACTCAACACAGATGGTTAAGTTTAAAATGATTTATTGCCAACTGGTGAAACTGAAAAAGGGCCAATTAAGATTTTATTTTTTTTACAAAATGAGTCTCACAATACAATCCTTGCATGTATGTAATCATTGCATGAAATATATCTAAATGTGTGTCATTTATAGTAAGTAGATGATATGAATTGGAATAAGTATGTACATATATGGAAATACAGCATAGAAAGAAGGCAGCAGAAGAAGGCAATTTGGTCTATTAAGTCTGCTTGTGTTGCAGGGTTCACATCTTAAGCTAATGTCTCTGCTATCCCTGCACAGTCCTCCCATCTTCCCTAGGCATGATTCTTATTGTCCCCCTATGCATATGCCTGGCTCTTTTATAGCTGGTCACTGTCTTTAATGAGGTGACCTCTTTTAGCAGTGCAGTGTAAGTGTTCACTACTCTTTGTGGGAAGAAGTGCTTTCTGACATTCCTCCCACCATCAAGCTGAAGCCTGTGCCCCTTCATGATATGTTTGCCACTCAGCTTGAAGAGACTTTGGTTAACAATATTATTTATACCTTTTAAGTATTTGAATGTTCCAATCATTAATGAAGGTATGTCAGGAGCGTCTAAGCAGTGATTACACACATGAAACAGTGATGATTTGTTGTTATTGTGTGACTGATAATGTGTATGTTCCTGGGGTGGGCGAAAAACCAGATGCTAAGTGTTCAAGTAATAGAATATAAGAAGTTTATGGTTTCAATGACATTAGATAACTGGTATGCTCAGTTAAATATTTTAAGATATATCACTGACTAGGTGCATATGGAAAATTCCAACCCGACCCCTCAATAGAGGGGATCATAAACATTGTCAGGAACAGGTATGAAGTGTGTTGTGATTAGTAACAGTGTCTGATTTACAATTTTCAGTATTATTAACATAGATTACATTTACTTGTATGACAAGTACAACAGATTTCATATTATTACGGGTACAATATACATTTCTTTCAATGGTTACATTAGTTACTATGTCAGCTCTGAACTAGTAAATATCAAATGTGTGTAGCACGTTGTTTTTATGAAAGATATGGGTCACTGAACTTAATCTCTATAGTATTCTATTGTATGTTAAGGATTAATTGTTCCTTGACTCTTATAGTAATACTTTTACTAGAACAATTAAACTAGTTAACAACAATGGTGAGACGAAATGAGAATGTAAATATTATTTACATGTCATTACATAGGTATGCAAGAGTCATTTGATAATAAGCTGCAATACTTCAGTGTTTACACTTGCTTCAGTTCACTTGCTTCATTATGACTAAAGAGTTTTATTTTTACATATGTACAGTTTCAGTGTAACAAATACATCAGGCATAGTTCAACACTGTTGCATGGTGACAGAATGATGATGTTGTCTAGATGTCAAAAGCTAATAAACAAAAAAAAACTGGTGATAGAAAACTTGTGACAGAGTATTCTCTTTGGTGAATGAGACGTGCTACACACTTATTTAAAACAATAAGAGACCACTTTTGTGTCTCTGCAGAGGAAAAAAGTTAGGAACTGGTAACACCTTAGTGTTATGTATGGGTATGATACACCTACAAGAAAAGATATGTACATAACAGGGGAGCCAGAAAGGACTCTGTTTTGACATGTACAATCTTTGATAGATATGTGAGCATGGTTTCTCTAGTGACTGTGAATACTGTTGGCACCGATTGAAGCCACTACAACAATTTCCATGTTGTCACTGATCCACACAAGATCTTAGATGTCATAGTGCATGAAATGTTTTTGCCAGTATATCATTTTGTTGATATGTTACAGTTTATTAAGAGTCGTAGATTGGAAACAATTGTACTGACCTATGACTGATTCTGTCACAAAGTAGTCATTTAAAAAATTCTAGATGTTGTCTACTATTCTTCTGAAATATGAAGGTCATCATAATTATTCAATATTAGAAGATATGCATTTTTTAAGTGTTGTGGCAGTCTCTGTTTAAAACTGCTTGTAGAGTCGTCACACTCTACCCATCCACTTCTGTACCTTAGCAAACAGGTGTAATGGCCAGAATGCATGGATTGACCATGGTGATAGACTACACTGTGAGTGTCAAACACTGATTGGTTAAAAACTATTCTACCAGCTGTGTAATCTGTGATAGGAATGTCAACTCTGAGCCCGTTGGAGTCAAATCTGTGCAATATAAGTAACAGATATTGAGATGAACTCCTGAGATGTATGGACTGAGTACATCTGCCTCCACACCTTTTACAGGAGTGACCACATTGAGCATTGATAAATAGCTGTCAAAATTTGACACTTTTGGCTTGAGGGACAAAAAGAGTATCCACAGCATGTCTTCTGTGGTTTCACACTGTGAATGACCACATGATACACATACACATTTGGTTACATATGACACAGTGAAGTATTGGTGCATTGGAGTGCTGTCTTCATCCAAGTTGTTAATGATAGCCATCATAAACTCACTAGTGTCTTGCTGTATGTCAGCAGCAAATGTACTGCATCCGTCATATGTACCTAACACCAGGCGTAGTGGTGTTAGTGACTGCACATTGTTAGACTGGTCAGAAGTCATGTTGACAATCTGCTTCAATGCATTTGATAGGGGAGTGTCTTGTGAAGCAGATATTGCCTGCACAAAGTGTGGCATGTGTAGAAAAACTTGCATAGTTGAGTTAGCATAGCAGTTCACTCTAGTGCTGTTGTCAAAGGCTGGTACAGCAGCTACACCAACTGATTTCTGATGAACTTCTGGCTCTGAATGTTTAGTTGATATAGTGACCTTTGTTGAACTCTTTAGAGTTGAATCACTTATGGAAGCTTGTGCCTGTTTGCTGACACCTGTAGATATGACTGTACAATGTGAGACAGCCAGATATGTAGGCAGTGGTATTAAAGTCATTTGTGGCTGATGGAGAGTATGTAACCTGTTGTACTCAACAGTACATCGCTTGTCAGCTCATATCTTCTGAGGTGCAAGAGTTATAATGTGCAACCCAGAAAGACTACGGACACGTGAAAGTGCCACATAGCTTATACCATCCTTGAAAATGTCTGTACCTATGTCCACCATTGCTGAATCCAAACTCAAGCCCAGAGATTTGTGAATAGAAACAGCACATGCAACACATAGTGCAAACTATTTCCTGTTTACATAGATATCCTTAAATACCTGAAATTTCACACAGGTACATTTTATGTGTACAGGCTGTTCCATGTTGTCAAAGTGAACTACAAGTGTCTCGACATATGTCTTCTGGACATTGTAGACAAAGTCAGTGATGTTTCCCATGGCACCGTTTACCATGCCCTTTCAACATTGAGATTACGTCGTAGCATGATATGTGCATTCCTACAAAGTGTAAGAACAGCTTCTAGGCCAGCTGTGTATGAAACATCTGACTTCAGTTCACTGAGTCATTCAGTCATCTTTGCTACTAGGTTGCGACTGAGAATGACACTATCAACTGTATCAACAGCATGCAGAGTTAGAATTTCTTGGTTTTCTCTCAGCAGCACAACATTGTTGAACTCAGTGCATTTCTTTAATCATGGCATAAGACACTCTATGTGTGTCTCTGTAGAGTACACATCACTGAAAACATTACATGCTGTTTCTATGGATTATAACCCAAGCAAGATTTGAGAGTATTACAACAAATTGGAAATTAAATATATATATAGTAAAGAGAAAATAATGGGGGATACACTATGTAAATGTGGAATAGATAAAGATACATTTAGACATTTATTAATAATATGCCCTCCATACGAGAAAGATAGAAGGAAAAGTTTGGGGGAGATTTTGAGAAAACTTGAGTTAAATCCAGAAATTATGCTGAATTTCTTGTTAAAATCTCATAACCTGAAAATATTACTCTCTGTGGCCTCCTTTTTAAAAATAATTGAGCAGAAAAAATTGCATGTGAGGAATGTTTTAACGTAAGGGGTAGGTTAAACTGTTTATAATTTGTCCAATATGTCAATATTTAAAAATATTTAAAAATGTGGATATTACTAAGAAGAATGTAAAATTGAGGACTAATGTTATATTATGGATGTTTTAACATGGAAATTATAAAAATGTGCATTTGATTGAATTTTAATCATGTATTTTAATTGCAATGACTTGAATAAGTTGATCAATAAAATTGCTACTACTACATGCTGTTTCTATGGATGTAGTATCTACTCTGATTCTCCAATCGTTTAACATAGCAACATGTTTTGGTGATAGAGAACCTGTACAAGCTTCATCTAAAAGTGATTTGTAAGCCAGATCACCACTTTGGTGCATGTTCTCATACAACTCAACATAGGTAAATAACTCCCAAATGTTATAACCTGCAATGCAGCCGTGTATGTTCTTAGCTTGCTTGGCAGTGAGAGTTGCAAACACATGCTCTGCATTAACTGGTGCAAGCTGCAAAAGATCCCCCAATACAACAATACTTTTGCCACCAAATGGTACTCCATCGTCAGTATCTAAGATCTCCTGTAGGTCTAGATGTAGATGTATACAGGCAAGCATTACATTGGATACCATGCTGATTTCAACAATGATGAGTAACTTCATCTTTGTGAACATGGAACGGAGCTGAGATGCAACCTCAAATGACAGTTCACGATACTCTCATGTTTTGCCATGTTCCACTGGCAACATAAAAAGATGGTGTAATGTAACTCCACCAATGTTGTATGCAGCTAGTCCTGTGAGAGCAGTAACAGCAACAGACATTGATGACCCTGTCAGGCTCCGTATTTCAGCAGTGATGGCTTCAATAAGGAAACTCTTTCCTGTGCCAGCTGAACCACTAACAAAGATCAGTAGTGGTTTAAAGTTTAGACAGTCACATTATTTTGTTTCATGTAGTAGGCCATGTCGAACAGCGTCAATGATTTGAGAGTGAACTATATGAGGGGCACCCCATGCTTGATATTCCATCCTCCAAAAATAATGCTCCACAGTGCCAAGAGGTGGATTGTTCTTTGACAATATGAAAGTCAGAATGTCATGGAACCGTTTATGAAAATGTCTTGTGACAGACACGGGGTCAAGTGAACACATTTCTCCGACAGTCACTGATGAAATGCCATCAACATCAGAATTTGCCCACTTCAACAGTTCAATGAGCTTGTCCCAGGCATATTCAGCACAACTAAGTGTGACAAACCATGTGGCTGCACCATACTCTTGCAGCATTGTCATCACTTCGGAGAGTCTGTGATACCAATATTCTTTGGTGCCACGTAGACTTGAAAGTATGGATGACAGATTCACTTGCACATTTTCATCTTTCTGCTTTAATTTCTCTAGAAATTGAGCAGCTGTTATTCCATCTAGTGGAGTTGTGAGACGAATAGTATGTGCAATAGACGCAGACAGAATGCTAAGTTCATTCTCTCAGAGGAGATGAAACAGGTGCTGTATGTTACATCTGAATTTGCCATCTTTACTGAGCACACGGCTAGTGCAGTACTCAGCACCCTGTACATGCACTTCCCTTTCATCTAGCCATCCACCTGATTCTTTTGGGAATAAGTCTGGGAAACAGCGTGCTTCTAGTGTTGCCTCCCAAATGCTAACAGGCTCACCTTCTACCTGTTTAATTTGATAGAGATCAATGTTGTCTCCTACTGGACTACTGCCATGTAGTGGGAAAATTGTGTACTGTTCAAACACATTGTCACTTGTCTGTCCACTGACCTTCTCAATCATTGGCTTAGCTGTTTCTAAGAGATCATGTTGAACAGAGAGACGAGTCAAGTGATCTATGTCAAGGTCTGCATAAAAGGGATTGTTACTCTTTAAATGATTAAGAGCAAGCTTAACCTTCTGTACATTGACAACATCTTGCTAGATGACCTTGGACTTAGTTGGAACATCATTTACAAGAACCATCAAACTATTTTCCATAGAGATTGCCTCCACATTTTCCTGTAGAGATTGCCTCCACATTTTCCTGTAGAGGAAGTGGGAGATACATCATGGAACCCTTTAGAGCTCTAATGAGTTCTTTCTGTGGAATGTTCCGTGTCTTTGTGTTCAGATGTAGAATGGTTTGAAATGGTTTCATTGCCTGAATTAGAATGTGTTCAAATATATTCAATGTCGCAATCTTACTTGGTGTAACATGTGCCTCCATATTATTCAACAGTGACCTTGGTGGCAGAATGTTAGACTTTAGTTTGGAGAAACAGTTTTTGCACAGCAGAATGGTGGTCTGTAACTGAAAGTCAGATTTCATCAACAAAAATGCTGAGAGACGGAACAACATGTCATTGTATGGTGACAAGGTTTCCAGGTTCATTGTGACTGTCTGTTTGCTGTAGCACAGACGGTCATATGACACACATACAGAGTCAAACTTTTGAGCCTTTGCCAGCTCAAATTTTGCAATTTCTTTGCTGTACTGTTTCAGTATGTCAGTTTCTAACACAGAAACAGATGTTTCAGCAGAACTTGCTGACTGATAAATAGTTGTGCCTGGTACAGAAGTCACACGTTGCAGCTGTTTGAGAAATGTGATGGCACCCTGCATGTCACCCGACTTCAATAAGTCATTTAAACAAGTGTACTGATTGACAACTTGTCAGACTTCATATACCCTTTATACGGAGTTTTGCATGCCTGTTTGATGCACTCCCAGCATCCGCATGTTGTGAAAGTCACTGTCACAAACACCACTATCGAGGCATGCTAGTGAGTGACCCATAACTCCAGCATGTGGACGAATTTCACAAAGATCAATCTTGTTAAGCAGTTTATGTCTTTCTTTGTGATCTGTTATCACAAATAGGTTGACAAACTGTTCAACTTTTTCAAATGACGATTGCCTATGGTTGCAGGTTTCATCACATGGCCATGAGAGACAGTGCCATTTATGGAACACAGTGGTTGCCTCACAGTCATCATTTGTGTCCATTGCTGTGTCATCACAGACACTGAACACATTGACCAGCTTACCGGACTCATCAATGGTGAACTTGCTTTCTTTTTTCTGTGAATAATAAGATTCTTCCCAGAAATATGCCTCTGAGTGCTGTGTGTGCATCCAGTGACCTGTGAATACATCACAGAAATTGTGCACAGTCAAAGTAGGATACCATTGTAGCCTTTATTTGATGTCGTATGCAACTTTTCTGAATAGTTCAAGCACATAAGACATCTTAGGCCATAAATGTTGAAGAACAAACACTGCTCTGTTGGCAAATGTGCATACTTTGATATGCAATTTCATCAAAGTCATATGACTCTTTGTCTTTTTGTGCTCATGTATCATCACAGCAGCAATAAGCTTGTCGATCTTAGCTTTACTTTCTAGTGATCGGAAATACTTTTGCTTTCTGAGATGAAAATCACCAGCTGTGAGTTTACGGCACTGTTTAGAAGGTCTGTTGATGGTTGCTGTAGCAATAGTTGTGTTTCATCTGAACGATGTACACAACTGTTGCTCAGGTAAACATTTTTTACTTGCTGTTGAGCAAGTATGTGGTTTTGTTGTGGAGTGAGTTACTGTAGAGCTCACTATTCCAGCAGAACTCTGTTTTGTTTTATGTCTTGAACTCACATCACTGTTTTTTTATCATTCTTAAGCAACAGTGAAGTACTATGATACCTGTTTCATCTTTCTATACATGCACGTTTGTATTTACTAGGCATCTTTCAATCTGTTAGTTCACAGTGGCAGTCAGTAATGTTACAGAAGTATCAGAAACCTGTATAAAAGACAAAGAAAAAGACAATATTAGTATATGCTTGTGTCGATCACTTCTAACATTGTATATTGAGACAGATGATTTATGCATAAAATATTACAAAAAAAGATTCATAAAATGCTTTAATCAGATTGGTTACTCAAATTTCGACATTCTTATTTTGATTCATGTTACACTGTCCTGTTTAGCGTTATCACCATGCCACATAGATTTTTTTTGTACTATTTCACTGTTCAGCAATGCAGAATCACTGGAATTCTGTATAGTGATTTTGACCTAGTATTGTTAAACTGCTGGCCAAACAACTACTTTATTTAAACTCTTTCTGTAAATGAGTAACAGATTAATAAAGTCAACTTCAAACACTTAACTTTTGAATATTAATTGTCATGATAGCCATAAGGCATTCACAAGAATCACATTGACAGTTATTTAATTACATCTTTGGGGTGATATAACACTTGGCTGTACCTTGTGCCACATTATGTCTCTAGGGAGTGCTTAAGATATTGTTAAGCTAAGCTGTGTTCATGTGTTATTGCTAAGACAAATAATCACAATACTTGATTAGGAATGAATATCGCGGTCACTTGTGGAGTGACAGAAAACAATGAAATGCAAAAATGTAGCTTCAGCAATTACATAGTTGTGCAGGTAGAGTTACAATTTCAGAATAACTATGTGAAATTGTGTGAACTTATTTATTTGTACATTAGGTAAGAAGCAGGAAACTTTCCCCTTCAGTAATCATCATTATGTTGGCGCGCTTGCACAGCCAACATCGTGAGACAGTGCAGCTTTGGAGGCGGGCTCGCTGTTGGATGAATGCAGGCCACACACCAGTAGGTGCGTCCCACATTCCCCAATCAGCCTGCATGCTGGCGCCACATCATGCATACATAATATGGCAAGCACATCTAAGAACAGGTCCACTGTGATCTGAGCAAAGCTCGTCATACACAGTGGTCCTTTTCTTGCCATGCTCACCGCCATTATGTGCATGGTCAGAGAGCAGGTGACTGCCTAGCTACTGCCGACTTCGGGGGTGCCCAATCCCTCTGTCGGTTAACCCCACACTTTCTTTGTGTGCCAATGGGGAGCCCACTCCCTGTCAGCATAAAACCCCCACCCCAATTGTTGAATGCCGAGGGGGTGCCAAATCCCACTCGGCTCACGCTCCCCCGCTTTCTTTGTGTGCCGATGAGGGGTGCCCAATTCCTGTCGGCATTACTTCCTCCTCTCCCCATGTTGTGTGCCAACGAGAGTGCCCAATCCCCCATCGGCTACAGACACCCCCTCAAACAGTTAGGTGGCATGCTGGAAGCCCACCCCAGTGTGCCAAAGCCTCTGCAAAAAAAACTGTCCCGCAATGGGTTTTTCATTTTTTTCCTGTAAAATGAAAGTGGTCCCTTGTAGTCTTGATGCCTCCTCCCCACCCACACCCACCCACTGTGCACCCTGCCTCCCTCACCCCTCACCCCATACTTACCTGTGGAGTCCAGCGCAACAATTTTCTCTGGACTGGGAACACGTCTGCACTCTTCAAAGCCGACCATGAACTGAAGAAATGCCAGTAAGCTGTACAATGGAATGAACAGGGGTTTTTCAACTTTAAGGCATATCTTGGGCATCTTTGTGAATGTTGGACCAAAATTTTCAACATGGGGTTTTTGGGACCCCTTCTCATGAATTCTTGCACTGTCATGGCGTTATTCAGTCCTGGAAAGTGATTTCTCAGTCACTGTGTGGAATCACCTTTTGGGACTGAGTAATGAAATGACAGTGCACTGTTCATGAGAGGGGATCTCAAAAAGACTATGTTGCAAGTTTGGTGGAAAAAATCCCAAAAATGACTGTTTTATGAGCCTGCATAGCAACTGCGCAATGCACGCTCATAAGTTAGCGCATTCACACTATTTTCAAGCCAGATTCTCAACATTGGCATTTTACCACACCTTCTTGTGAACCGTACAGCTGTCATTTTTCACATCCTGCCTGAAATGTGTTTTCACACTTCCGGCTCAGAATAGTGCAATCACTGTGCAAAATCAGTGTTTGGAGCACATTACAAAAATGACAGTGACATTGTTCATGAACAGCAGTCCTAAAATGCCTGTGTTGAAAATTTGGTGACAATACTCCATAAAATGACTGTTTTACGAGCGTGCGTAGCAACTATGCAAGGCGTATTCGTAAGCTAGCGAATTTGCAATATTTTCATGCCACATTCTCAACACTGGCATTTTAACATACCTTCTTGTGAACTGTACAGCTGCCATTTTTCACATCCTTGCTGAAATGTGTTTTCACACTTCCAGCAGAATAGCACAGTCACTGTGCGAAATCACTGTTAGGGGCACATTACGAAAATGACAGTGAAACTCTTTATGAGCAGAGGTCCTAAAATGCCAGTGTTAAAAATTTGATGACAGTAGTCCAAAAAATAATTGTGTTATGAGCGTGTGTTGCGCAGTTTGCATGCACACGCTTACTGTAAGTTCGTAAACTTATATTTTCACTACATATTTTTAACAGTGCCATTGTTCTACATCTCCTAATGTACAGTGCAGCTGTCATTTTTCACATCCTGACCAAAATCTGTTTTCACAGCTCTGGTGCACAATAGCACAGTCACTGTGGAAAGCCCCTGTTTGAGACACATAATGAAAATGGAAGTGACACTGGTTCATTAGCAGCTGTCGTAAAATGCCTATGTTGAAAATTTAGAAACGAAAGTCAATAAAATGAGTGTTTTATGAGCACGCATTGTGCAGTTTGCACGCATGCTCGTGACTTTGTGAATTTGTAATACTTTCACTCCAGCTATTCATCAATGCCATTTTTCCATACCTGCATATGAACAATACAGCTGGCTAAAATGTGTTTTCACACATCCGGTGCAGAATTGCACGGTCACTGTGTGAAATCACTTTTCAGGACACTTCCAGGAAATGACGGTGACACTTTTTATCAACAGAGGTCCTAAAATGCCTATGTTGAAAATTTGGTGGTGAAAGACCAGACAATGACTGTGTTGCAAGTGTGCATTGCGCAGTTTCCACACACCCTTGTAACATTGTCAGTCTGTAATATTTTCATGCCACATTTTCACCACTGGCATTTGTGCAGACCTCATTATCAATAGTCCAGCTGCCATTTCCCACAGCCTGCCCAAAATGCGTTTCCACAACTCTGCCGCACAGTGGCGTACTCACTGTGCAAAATCACCTTTTGGGACACATTAACAAACTCACAGTGCTATGCCTCTCCACCTCCATCACTGCCAATGTCAGCGCAATAACATTCAGCATTGACAAATACTTATTTTTGGAAAAAATCATTAAAATTATATTGTAAATTCAAAGTTTTGAAAAAACAGTGTCATGTGTACGAAAGTGTCGCAAAAAATAGTGTCATGCATTCGACAGTGTCACAGAAAGTAGTGTCATGCATGCGAAAGTGTCGCAAAAGTAGTCTTGTGTGTGTGAAAGTGTCACAAATTTAAGCTTGGGAGTGACAACTGTATTCATTAACGAATCATATCTGATTGCTATTTGACTGACAGTTAGTTCTGCCAATATTATGCTAGATTTATCAGACCATGTGAGACAACCAATCAGAGACAGACATCACTGAAGAAGACATCAACAGCAGCCATCTTAGTTTACACTGAGAGACAGCACATTTATAATTGTAAGTACATTATATTTTATAAAACATTTTTCTAGTATGATCAAAAGTGTTAGTAACAGGTAAATAGTATTAATCAAAACATTTTTACTGCTCTATTTGACTATGTTGCTAGAAATAACCTAGGATGCTGCATTATTTAGGTAAAACTGTTTAAAAGTCAGATAGTAGTTTGGTACTTACTTGTACCGATACAGCTGCAAATGGAGGGAGATAGCAAGCTGCATGTGTACCCACAACAGATGAGGGAACCAATCAGACATGTTTCTGCAGTTGTAATTGTTTAAAACTGCCTATCAAAAGGATGCATTTTCCCTCCTTTAAATTTTAGCACATTTTAGCTATAGCAGAAGTGCAGTGATAGTCAGTGCATAGACTACATTGGTTAATGAAGGCACAGTAGTAGCCAATGATTTGTTTTATTTGTGTGTTATGGATCAGCCCACTGAAACTGGGTTGAAGTTAGGAGGGAAAATAGCAGTTTTACTTTCACTACTGCTTAGGTACTGCAGGGTGAACACTGACTTTTGTGGTAGCTCTCTGTCCACGTCTAAGTTTAAAAGCTGAGAATGGCAGAAAACAGCAAAAGGACTTCATGGATAGTTGGAAGCAGTATAGTGAAACAAGAGTCTGAGTATGCTCAAAATAGTGATTTTAGGAGAAACCTGCAGCTCTCAAATTGCTGTGTTACATGGTTTGGTAGGGGTAGAATGAGGTGGAAGCACCTCATGCCAACCATGCACAGACTTTTGAGTACTCAGGCTCATCCAGACATATTGCTGATACATCTTGGCGGCAATGATGTGGGAACCAAATGCTGGGTAGATTTAGTGACAGAAGCAAAATTGGACCTTGCTTCTATTATGACTGTGTTGCCTGCCTGTAAAATCATTTTTGGATATTACAGAGCGTAGGGTCTGGCAAGCAGAACACCATATGTACCTGATTGACAGAGCCTGAAGAAAAGTCAACATACAGATATCTGCATTTCTACACATGTCTGGAATGTACACCATACGTCACCCAGAAATTAAGTATTGTTATGATTGACTATACCTACCAGATGGTGTACACTTCTGGCATGCTGGCAATTGCCATTTCCTGTGAGACCTTTGAGATGCAATCCTCAAAGTCTTCTAAGAATGTCAGACTGTTTGAAGAAATACCAAAGTACTAAGGTTCTTTTCAGAACCAAAAAATGTTGGTCACAAAATAGAATAGCTGCATACATCACTCACACAGATGTAACAAATGGGTCGGGAATATTCAGACTGTGTCAGGCTATGGAACAAGCCTGGCCAAAGTGCAACTGCAACTGCAATGCAGCATGTTGTTGTCAAGGCAATATTTTACAGTGCTGTGGCATGGTCAGCAGTGTTAAATATTTCAGTCTGGCAACCTGCATTGTGCATGTTACTCTGGCACTGCATGAGTGTAAGTGGGCAGAGAGGAGTAGGGGGTATACAGCACTGAAGTGCAGTGGTGGTAGGTTCAATTATGACAGTATTTAGTACAGTACATGCAAATGGAGCCGTAATGCATGCAAGGTGTTAATACACCTATTTGTATATCATAATGGTGTCATTAGTATTCAGGTGTGCTGTTCATCAATAACTTGTCCCTGGTACTGTGTGAGGCAGTACCTGTTGGCTAGTGATGCAGCCCCCACCGGTTGCTTTGTGGTAATGTATTTCAAAACTAGATCTTGGTTTTTCAATAAAAAGAATACTGCTGGTAGTACAGTGGACTGTACCCTTTCACCTTATAATGGGTTAACTGTATAAAATGTATCCCTTGTGGCGTTTTTCACTCTACTTCCTCATTAGATTGAGCTGGAGTGGTAGCTGCAGTACAGCACAATAGTTAATTTTCAACAGAAAGCCCACAATTGGGTGAGGGGTTGGGGTGCAGTGGACCACCATGGATATCACAGTTGGTGAGGGAGGGCTGATGCCAACACACAGTAGCCCTGGAGCTTGGGTGGCCACCCACAGCTGTTGGTTGCCATGTTGTAGTGTGCAATACTGCAGGTACACTGTGGTTGTCATTTTTTTTAAACTTTTTTTGTTTGGGGAGCTTCAACAGTGTGCAACAGAAGTACAAGTTGTGGTTGCAGATGCTCACGTTATTATGGGATCAATACCAGGATGTGTCAAGCATGCATAGGAGTGTTACTGTACCACAATACAACCCATGTGAAAAATAATTTCTGTGTGAAGTGGTATGGCAGGGTTGTGAAATGCTGTTCTTGACATGTTCTAATCAGAATACTTCATAGAATACATAGAAATATACAGACTCTGAGACGTGACAGTAATGGAATGTTTGTGTATGTTTTATTGCAGAATCAATAAATCAACATGAGATGGTGGAGCATGAGAGAGGTGTGCTTGCTCCTTGAGGCAGTCCAAGTGAGGGGGAGTCCTTGCATTTTAATGCGGAGCACAAACCAGAAGTTGGACTCAATGTGGAGGCACATAAACAGCTTCCTGCATATGGTATTAAAAGTTAAGAACAAGACCATCGTGCAGTTGAAGAGGAAGTGGAAGCTGTTGTGCCAATGCTTCTACATTTTGAAGCAGAGAGAGGAGATAGCGGTGAATGATAAGTGCTGGTACTACCTCACGTACGAGTTATGGGAAGCTGCAGGGAAGCCAGCTGCGGGGGAATGCCTCACTGATCATAAGTTATTCGATAAAATTCCTCATATTCTATGATATTATAGCACAGGTACACAATTGGGTAAAAGAAAGTATTTTTCTGATTGAAGTCTTTGTTGTTGTAGCCATGTTAATATAACAATAAGATGTTACAAGTCAAGTTGCTGTAGTGTAAAACAACTGAATATTTCATACGTCACAAGAGACGTCTTTTTTTAGTCTTTTGTTTTGCTTTTTATGTGTTACGGAAAAAGTATTTATAACTGTTATTAAATAATGATGCTTTATTTTGTGTTACATACTGTAGATGTATGTATATACATATATATATATATATACATATATATATATATATATGTTCATACAATACATGTGTCTTAATATTGACTTAGATAAAAACATGTATTTTGCGATGCTGTTGAATGAATAACCCAATGATAGTGCTGAAGTTACTATCCAGTATCAATTTTATTGAAGCAGAATTGTATTTCATGTGGCTTACTATATAAGTACTAAGTATTGTGTACTGAGTCAGCTTATGATCTTCTATTTATGAAATATTTATTCACAGTAATGATTTTATATGTGTCTGCAATGGCTCTGTAATACCTGATTACAGGCAATGTTAGGTGCCTGAAACATGTTGAATGCTTAAAGAAAGTGTAGTTAAAATGTGATGACATTTACATGCAAAACTTAGTGGACCTACTTATTATCTTCTTTCACAGACCAGAGCAGTCACCCCCCAGTTGCAGCCGAGGTAGTACCAGCACAGTCAGAAGCTGTGAAGGCTGAGAACTCTGATACTGACAATGTGATCCTTGTTGAGTCAGATGGTAAGATGCTGATAGAAATAACTGTATTACGTAATTGGGGTGGTATGAGGCTATCATGTAAGTTGTGAGCTGGACTACTTAACTCATTTCTTTTTAGGAAATACTCTTTAGAAAGTTAATATGACTTCCAGCACTGATGTAATATTTGTAATAATACAACATACACACAAAAAAATTGAATAGAGTTCTGAATTGTTACTGTCTAGCTGGCACCTTTTAAGTGTTGTAAATACTCCAGTGTACCTGCTGTAAAAGGTGCCAGCCACCACTCAGCCACATCAGGAACTCCCTGGCAAATGCATATGTTCATCACAAACATCACTGCAAAGCTAACGGATGGATGGCAAACAAACGAGCAGCAAGTTTGAAATCAAATGGATGTTTTAAATATTTTTTTGTAAAAAAACAAACAAGCCCTTTGTATAATTGCAATATACCCCTCCAGGGAGTGGGTATACTGGAGGATTTACCACTCTTGGCATGGTTAAGTCTCTCGGCTGCACCTTGTGACTGAACTACACCATCCATGGTAAATTCTCCATTAAACCAACACCCTGTTGGGGTATATTGCTTAAAAATTCTAAAGAACAAGGTCTAATACTTCATTACACAACTGGTGATTCAAAAGGAACAGATTTTATAGCCACATATATGGTAGTTGTATACATCTCAGTTTGGTTTAACTGACTATGATCTACAACTGATCATGACATTTCTAGACAGCAATGGTATGTGAAGTATTGCTGTCCTATGAGTTTCTTATCTATTTTTTCATAAGTGAATGTTGTCTTCATTGCACTCTAAGAAGATATTTGTACAGATCTGAATTGTGTTTTTGTGTCCTCTCATGTTCAAAATGAGTAATACAGGTACTCAGACCAATATATGTTATCTAGATCTTGGCTGGTATATTTAAAGTGTTTTTGCCTATTGATATACTATCCACTTAGGTGAGATGTAGTGATGTGACCAGACACAATATACACAGGAGAATGTTCTGTTGTTCACATAATGATGTGAGAAGGGAAGAATAGTAATATATGTTAATCAGGTTGGGGAGGCCGACCCATGCATACCTAACAGATTGTGATATTGAGCCTGTTATGTTTTGGTAATATATTGCCAGAATCTGTATATTGCTGAGTGGACAGTATTGTATGTCTATGGCAACAGTGGGGTAGTAACTGAAAATGGGGTGGGCGTCTCTGAACAGCTGCATGGACACGTGCAGTACTGCACAGAGAGAGTTTCTGAATTAGTGGGGTGTGCAGTGCTGATGTGGCTGACAAGGTGTGGGAACTTCTCTGGAAGATCGGCTGTGGCACTGCTGGTACTGTTCATGTAAGTGAGTTTGTTGCTGTACCCACAAGCAGGGCCGGTGCATGGATGTCACTGCTGGTGAATGACACAACATCCATGGAAACACAGAACTGTCATTGCAAAGAGAAATGTGATGCATGGTTGAATGACACAATGAGACAGTATAAAAAATGTATTTCACAATAAAAGTTTATTGGTAGATTAATATATTGTGGCATATGTTATAATATTTTTTACTTATATGTTTTATAGTGGCCAGGGAAGCAGTGCCAGTAAGAACTGTGGAGGTGAAGGAGGAGCCAGGCACCAGCTCTGAGCGTAAGTACCATCATAAAAGATATTCACACAAGATATAGTGTCATAGTCCCCTGCACCCAAAATGTCTGTTCAGTAGTATGGAGGACCTTGTCACCCCTAATGCAGCCATAGAACTGCTAATTGCTAGGTACTGTGAGGGCAGTGTAGCTATTTGTGAAAGGGATGAGTAAGTGGTGATGCAAACAGTACTGTAGTAGACAGTCTCAACATGTGAATGGATCATTTGTATATTATAAAATGGCAAGAAAAAAATCTAGAAATCTCATTGGCCAAGAGACATCAGCTGACTGTATGTTAAATCTCTATATACACACAGTCATACTGGTCCTAAACCACATCACACAATGAGCATATCAGTCCTCATACAACCAGAACTATCTTTCATCAGTTCCCCTTCAACCAGAACTGATCTTCCATTATAAACATGGCTGCTGCCTTTACACTGTAAGAAAACCTTCAACTGGGCCCTAAAAATAAAACTACCTTAAATTAAAAATAAACTAAATTAATTAAATGTTGTTTCCCTGATCATCACACTCTCCTTACACACATAAACAAATTAGAAACATTAAGTATTGTTTATAGTTTTCATTACAACTGTTTGTTTACTAACAGTGAAAAATCCCCCTTCTGTCTTTATCTGCTCATCAGGGAAATCTCTTATGCTTGCCTTGACAGTGATATAATTGAGCCTCTGGCACTAAACCAGGCCTTTGTTGTCTGTGTGTACAGAATGTCAGGAGAGTAACATTCTACAAGTGGAATAGAGCAGAATTTTGAATCCTTGTATTCCATGGTAAACATTCCATGATAAACATTCTATGTCTATGGGGAAAAACAGAAAACAAAAAACAGGATGAAGAAAGTAAACAATACAGTAATACTTTATAAACAAAAAGAAAAGGTGGGAAAACACAGTTAAATAGGCAGAGGCAGACCCAAAGTGCCCAAATACATTGCTAATGTTAATAAAAGCACATACATTTGAATCTTATATAGCGTAGTTTTCAAGTGAAATCTACCTTCCTTGACCACCAAAAAAATGCAACCTGGCAGGTTTAAAGTTTTTTTTTTCCTTACTAACCTTTCACCTCAATCCTATAGCAGTTTTCCTTTTATGTACTAGACCACAGCACATAAGTAAAAACCAAAAATAAAGAGAAGGTTGCCTTCAATGAGACTATGTAACTACAGTACAGTGTAATGAAAATTAAGTTTTAAACACAGCCTATGTCTTACAAATTTACAAATGTTACAGTGTATTTATATGATAAAATGTACATGTGATAGAGAAATTATTTCAACCAACTCTACTAATAAATACTTTTACTGCAAAGTACTGTACTAGTTAACCTATTGCTGACATATCCTATTTTATGCATTAATAGGTAGTCCTTTTTTCAGTTTTTAGATGTTTTAGAGGTGTAATGTATTATAAAATGGTCAAGAAAAATCATGTCTCCTGATTTGTTGACAGGGCTTGGAATCCAGTGATATAAGGAATAACAACCACTGGGTCGGGAACACTTTCCAGCCAGCTGTGCAAAGGCCACCCCAAAATAAATGCTTTCCCCACATTCTGTAATGGAATGCCCGACCTCCATGTTAGTAAAGAATCTGACTGGCAAGTGAAATCATCAAAATGAGGGAAGGTTTTTTTTGTTTCAGGTTTTTACCATGATCCCATAACACAAACGAGAACAAAATCTCACACAATAAATCAAGTTAACCTTAGTGGCCATTGCTAGCTGCTTCACTGTCCCTCTCCTAAACTGAACTGCAGCATTTTTCTGAGTAGGCCACACATCCCACTGTTCGCAGTAGATGAACAACCTGCGCATCCAATCTCAGCTTCGGGAAACTGTCCTAACAGCTGATTGCACACTCATTCACCCTTCTCTCCCAAAGCACTGACAAATAATTGAAACTGCTTCTCTCCCACAGTCTCTGAGTACTTTCCCCATCAGCATGCACATGATAAAATGTAGGTATCGTAGTGCAATCCAGCCCTAGCTCCATCCCTGTCATACCACACGCCAGTCCCCACTGCGACAAACAGCTCACATTCGTAGTCTGGGTGTATAGGTGAATCGCTGCAGCAGCAGTAAAAAAAGAAACTGATACTTATCATGGCATTGATGTAACTCACAATCCATAGAGGTAATCGGCCGGTGACACAGGCTATCAGTTAACTCAAATGTACAATGCAATGCGAGTGCAGAGAGACATTGAAAAAAAAAGCTGATCGCTTCCCGAGATGGAAGTGCATGGTGCATGATGGTAGGCACCAAAAAGTTAAAGAAATCCACCCCAGCGTGGCAAAAACTTCCTTAGCTGACGGTGGTTCCCAATCCCCTGTCGGCTTCACTGTCCCCCCCAAGCTGCCTGGTGCATTGCTGGGAGCCCACCCCAGCATGGCAAAAGCTTCATTTGCCAACAGGGTGCCCAATCCCCATCGGTTTCACTGCCCCCAACAGCGCAGGCTGCTGGAGCCCACCAGCATGGCAAAATCTCCTTAGCTGACGGGGTGCCCAAACCCCATCAGCTTCACTGTCCCCCCAAAGCCACACTGGGAGCCCACTCCAGCATGGCAAAAGTCCCTTGTGTGTAAATAAATAAAAAAAACCTGAAACAAAAAAAACTTCCCTCATTGATTCTTTTGCCCCCTCCTGCAACCCGCACTCACCCTCTGCATACCCACCTCCCCACACCCCCACCTCACCCCCACCTCAACCCATACTTACCTCCGGAGCCCGGACGAATGATCTTCGGTGGACCGGGAACACGTCTGCACTCTTCAAAGCCGACCGCGAACTGAAGAAATGCTGGTAAGCTGTATAATGGCATAAATGGATTTTTTTCAACTTTAGTGCATATCTCAGCCATTTCTGGGAATATTTTCACCAAATTTTCAACATGGGGTTTTTGGGGCCCCACCTCATGAACTGTGACACTGTTGTTTCATTAATCAGTCCCGAAAGGTGGTTCCACAGTCACTGCACAGAACCACCTTTCCAGAATGATTAACGAAATGACAGTGCCACAGTTCATGAGGTAGGCTCCCAAAAACCCTATGTTGAAAATTTGGTGAAAATATTCCTCAAAACGACTGTTTTATGAGCGTGCATTGCGCAGTTCCTACGCACGCTCTTAACTTCAAGCATTTTTAATATTTTCACTCCAGATTTTCAGTATTGCCATTTTACCACACCTCCTTATGAACAGCATAACTGTCATTTTTCACATCTCACACAAAATATGTTTTCGCCCATGTAGCGCATAATGACGCGGTCGGTGTGCGGAATCAATGTTCTGGACAGATTAATAAAATCACAGTGATGCTGTTCGTGAGCAGGGATCTTAAACTGGCTATGTTGAAAATTTGGGGAAAATATTCCCCAAAACGACTGTTTTACAAGCGTGCGTTGTGCAGTTCCGACGCATGCTCGTAACTTTGAGCATTTTTAATATTTTCACTCCAGATTTTCAGTACTGCCATTTTTACCACACCTCCTTATGAACAGAACAACTGTCATTTTTCACATCTCACCCAAAATGTGTTTTCGCATATGTTGCGCACAATGGCGCGGTCAGTGTGCGAAATCAATGTTCAGGACAGAATAAGAAAATCACAGTGAAGTAAAGTACAATTCATAAACTACAACAAGTAGACTGTTGTTTGCTAATGTTGTTGGTAATTGCTATTTTTTATCATTCAAAAAAGTTTACCAAGGGACTATTTTATCTCAGTGTTTCAATTAATTCTCTATTCTGTATTTAAATAAATGTTACAAAGTTTTCAAAATATAAACACTTTGTCAGTGTCCTTTTTTCCATAGTTATTTCCCATTTTATAAGCACAATAAGACACTCCAGGGTGGTGGTTGTTATGTGATAACCACACACCTAGGTGCGGAAGGACACTCAGTCTTTGGCCTCATGCCTCACCACACACCTAGGTGTGCGGTTATCACATAACAACCACCACCCTGTCATGTCTTATTGCTTACTTGAGATTCTGTGACACAGTGTGTTATCTATGTTCAGATATCCACTTTTTGCTTTACTCTGCATACAGGTGTACCATATGGGGTCACTTCATGCACAGCTGAGAGGTATTTTGTTGTACAGTGTGCCCTATTCATTACGATGGTACACTTATGATTAAATTTTTGTTTCTCAGTGGGTAGGTGGTCAGGTGGTAGTACTACATCAAGGGGGAATCTATGATGTGGTAAGACTAGTATGGCACATGACAGCAGCTGTACTAAGCCAATTCTGAGTACATTATCATAATTATCGCAATGTGTGTGCAGCAGTGATGGAGTGTACTGGACTGGTGTGTCATGTATGTGTGTCATCATAAGTGTTATTGTATGAAGGGGGAGTGTACTGGGATAAGAAGTGTATTTATAGATAGAAAGTTTGTGATAGTCAAGATGATAAGGCCTACTGTACTACAATGCATACTCAACCAATTCAAAACAAGTTTTCACTTCAATGGGGAGGGCCTAGTGTAGTAATAGAGCTAGTTACCATATTGTAAGAGTGTGATAAATGGTAGCGGGGGGTACAATGGATATGTCACATGGTGTACTTGCCATTCACAGATGATGGGTGTACTGTAATGCTTTGAAATGTGTCAAGTCACCTGTAAGTGGGTACATATTGTTGTTGTTTGCTTATGGTGTATGCTCACACCTGTACCCTTGCACAGAGACAGTGGAAGGTTAGTGTGCAGGTATATATATATATGACACAGATTACAGAGTGAGTAATGAAGACAGATGACTATGCATGTTAACTGGCCACTTATTTTTTTGCATCGATTACTGTTGCAGTTTGTTTCATTATAGCAAACTGCTGTAATATAGAAAAGTGCAGATGCAAATAGGGCTATCATGCATGCAAGCTGGAAATGGGGCCATTTGCATGTCATTATGGCCCCATTTGCATGCAGGTGTGCCAATCTCCGATGACCTGTGCCTGCCACCCTGCCACACTGCAGTCATTGGGGAACAACGCCCCTTGCCCCTGCTGGCAACATGCTCTGATGCCTGTTTGTGGGCATATGTATAAATAATAAACAACCCATATCACTGCTGGTCCACTGGAACACTCGCAGCCTGATTCTGGGTATATGTGATAAACTACAATGTCCTATAACAGTGGTGGTCCAGTGGACTTCTCATAGCCCAATTGCAGGAATATGTAGTGAAATAATAGTCCAATATCCCTGGTGGTCCAGTGGACTGCTTACAGCCCAATTGTGGGGATATGTGATATACACAATGTCCTATAACCCTGGTGGTCCAGTGGCCCAGGGGCCCACATCGCTAGGTAAGGCCATGCAACTCCTAAGTGTGGTACATTGTGTGCACCTGCAATCAGGGATGTGTAAGTTTGGTGTACATGGCCTCAGTTTTGCGGTTGATCTCCACTGAGCATGCAGTACCTGGTCAGGTGGGTGGGGATGTCTTGTAGTACTTTTAGACAGTTGCTTTTTATTTCTGTCACCTGCTGCTGGTTGTCTGTGATTGGTCGTGTTGCCTTGGTCCTCCCCCCACTTGCATATGTGTGTGTGTGTGTGTGTGTGGTGCTGAGGGGTGAATCCGGAATTAGGGTTTTCAACCCTAACACTGAATTTCCTTGCTTTTGTCCCTGTGGAACAACCCTAACTGATGCATTAAATGGATTTTTTTGCCATGAATATATTTTATAGATGGCAACTTACTTACTATTAGCCATTTCAGAATGAATACACTATTTGAGTTTATCATGCCCTATAGTAGGAAAAGATGCAGGCAAAGCAGTACACTCCTAGCTCCCCTAAAGATTCTGATGTCCGGACAACTTGGACTAGAAAACTAAAAATATCAGCACACACATTCATAGGACTATATTTTCTTTAGTCACAGGTTTGAACCCTGGCATTCTCAATGTTCAGTTTGTTCTTTAATATGCAATTTGCTCCCATCGTGTATCAATCTGCTGCTTCCTTGCTCCCCACCCACACACTTTTTTATTTACAAATAAATGAAATTTAATACATTGCAATAAATTCATCTCTGAAATGTTTGTAAGGCTACAGTTTGTTTTGCCCACAGGTTTGAACCCCTGCATTTTTAATGGCTAATTGGTTCTTTAATGTGCATTATGCACACCCTGGTGTATTGACATGATGGTCTTCTGCCCCCTTCCTTTTTGCTAGTAAATTAAATATATTACCTTGCAACAAGTTATCTAGTCCTCCTCAATAGTTGCAAACTACAGACCTATTAGCTGCCATGTAAATAATAAACAAAAATAAAAGGTGGCAATGATATATAGGGCTCTTCATCCGCTCATTGTTTTTTATCTGCAGCACCATTAATGGCTGCAGATGGATGGTAAAGTTCTAGTCTTGTATTTCTATACAGTGTTTTAAATGTGCTTCTTGCACTTTAAATTTTATAGGCATAGTTTGCACTTTATTGCTATGTGACGCAGTACTTTTGTTAACCAATAGTTTTGCACCTTGTGGTATTTAAATGGTGTCAGTACTTCCTGGCTGTGCCCTTGAGGAAGCCTAAGTGCAAGCCAATATGTAGGGGCATTGTGTCCTGGTGTTCTGGGGTGGCTAGGACACTAATAAATAAAGAATATTTAAATATTAGTCTTTGGCATGTGCACTGTTTTTTATATTTCTTACCATGCCCTGTATTATCAACAGGTGTCGTGTTTACCCGCTGCTTGTATACTCTGAGTAAGTCACCATAATGATATGATTGATGATGGATTCTAGTCCCTAGGATATGTTGCTATGAAATGGCTCATGGTAAGTAAGTTGCTATCTACTATGGGGTGGAGTAGCACCCCCATAGTTGGGGTTGAATAGGATGTTTATGTTAAACCCGAAGTTTTGCACCTTAATAACTTTGACATTGTTTGACAAATTAGTTCAACATTTGGTATGAGTCATTAGGTTGGCAGAGTCCCAAGACATGAAATTGTATGGCATCTTGGGATCCATGATGCTGGTGTGACAGTAAAGTTCTCGACCAATGTTACAGCGATGGATTTATGTCGATAGCAATTGTGGTCAGCATAAACCCGTCCAAAGAAAGGTACTTTTCTTTAAGGGGGGCTTCACCCCAGAACTCATGCAGAGAGCTTGCATTGCATTAGTCATAGTCAAAACCATAATTTACAGAGAGATTTTTAATGACAGGAAATCAATGCAGCCAATATAATCAATTGATACCAAGTATTTGCACAATGTGTAGATAAGTCAAATGCAATAAAATCAGACATCATAAATGATGTGTGGATGCTGTACTTCACAAGAGCAAGGTATTAAATGGCTTTTCTGACTATTAGTAATGCAATACAAGCTCTATTCATGAGTGTTTAAATTGAGCTAAACCAGCAATCAAATGTAACTAATTTTGTGTCCAATGTTTCATCTATCAGTGCTTTCTTTTTCACATTTTTTAAATGTGTGTCACCTGCTGTGGTTTTGATTGATTGCACCATATTATGTGAGTGTTAAGATGAGCACTTTAGCTTTTGACAACCCATGCTTGTGCAAAATGTTGGGACTAAATTGTGGCTGGGTCTGCTGACAGAGTGCTCTGTTTGCTGAAAACATCACTTTAAAACATTTTCATTTTTGGTTTTGAGTGTGGTTTCTTTTGTTATTTTCATGTTCCAATCATTGAAATGATGTACCACGGTTTTATGAGCTGCCCTGCTTTTTTCCCAGATCTGAATGTGGCTCACCTTGCCATGTGTGAGATGATTGGTATTCTGACCTCAGATAGACTGTGGCAGTGCATGGAAAGTCTAGCTGCAACAGCTTTGACATCATCTTAGGCTGTAGAGGCATTTGTGGGGGGCTATACATAAGGGTCTCATGTTGGCTTACCTAACCTGACCCCATTATCCCATCATCAACATGAAATGAGCTTTTTTGAGAAGCAGAGGCAACTGGTTCAGACTCCAGGAAATTTATAAATCCTTTTAACTGAGCAAAATTATCTCTGCCTTGCTACCACTGTCTGAGACCTTCCCCAATGTGCCCTAGTCTCACTGCAACAAGTGGCTGCTGATTTTCTATTAGCCATCCACCAATGTAAAGAGTTCTGTGGGAGCCATTGCATCCAGTCATGGAGAAAAGATCCTTACTATCTTCATTGCATACAGATTCCATGTTACTGCACTGCTTATGCAATGAGTATATGTGCACAATTCTGGCACAAGGAAAAAACAGTGATGACTTGTACACAGCAACAGTGTTTGCACCCATCTCAGCTGAGACAAGGACTGCTAGTTGCATGTGTGCATTGTGCCTCTTTTCTGACCCAAACATTTAAACAAGTGGAAGGGGGGGAATACAACATGGCCCATCTATATATCAAAGTAAGTGTATGTGTGTCTGTGCACATGCTCAAGCGTGCATGTGTGGTGGTGGGGGAATGGCCGATCTAGTCCCCCATTTCTGCTTGCATTCTTTTATACATCCCTGTTAACTGCAGTTTGAAGAAGCTGCTGGTTCACATTACATATGTACTGTATTTACTTTACCCTGACATACTGCTGTGGTGTAGGTGTGCAGAGATGTTTCAATCAGTAATGGACACAGTGTCTATAATTAATGGGGAAAGAGAGCAAAAAAATGTTAAACCATATGAATCACCACAGAAACAGCAGTCAACTGTGATCAATAAATGTCTTCACACAATGATCAAACTTGTCAAAGCCATCAACAATAAAACTACACAAATACCTGTGCAGTACAACATATGCCATGAGAGGTTGGGATACCTGCATCAACCTAAACAGGGCTCAAAAAGAGATGGGTACAAACACCTTCTTTGCAAATTCCAGTCACACAACAGCTACCATGATTAAATATGTGGAATTACAGTTCATTTTTGGATTAAACTAAATTAAGAGAAACCAACCAATGGAATAAACAGTGCTTCTCGTATTTACAAAATAAGTGTGTCAAATAATAGCTGTATTGCCTGCCCAACAGTGTTTCATGCCTGCCTGCCTGCAGAGAGAGGGGGAGAGAGAGAGAGAGACACTAGCTGTCACTTGACTAGCACTTTCATTACTGAGAGTGTGAATATTTATGCACATGACTTGTGCTGTGTTCCTGTGAGAGCAGGTACACCTACATGATCTGACTCATGCTATCGGACAGTCCCTACTGCCACTGCAGGTCTTGGGAACTGTCATTTGGCCAGCGGCCAGAGGGGCCTGAATTCTCTGAAACAATGATTAACTGTAGCTTTGCTGCCTTGTAAGGCCCATGTCATGGAAAGGATCCTTCAGTATCCCATTTAACTACAAGAATTAAAATACAACAAGCATTTGTCAATGCTGAATGTTCACTGTTATATTGCTGTTATACTGGGTCTTGCTTGTATGCATTTGTACTATACATTTATCCAAGATGGAGCAGATGAGATGCAGTGTCTCATTTTCAGTGGTGTCCTGGTTTTACACATTGTTAGATTGTAATTACCCAGGATAGGGCAGCTGAAAGGAAATATCTACTTTAAAGTGGACTCCCACATTTTGACCCCACACGTCCAACAGACTTTTTAATGACATGACATTATGATCAAGACAGGTGGAGTTTTTAAAATTCCATCTGAAAGGTGATTTCACTGTGCAACTGTGGAAACAACTTTCAGAGGGGCTGTGAAAAATGACACCTGCCATATTCAGGAGGTGGGGAACTACAAGTAAGCAATAATAACTGACAGGGTGGGCAGTATTGGGCAATACCAGACCACCTAGGGGCATAATGAGGCCTGACACCACAGGCGGAGGGCCTTATAGCACCTGGAACATCTGGTATTGCTCAATACTGCCCACCCTGGAGGGTAGTATTGCATTTAGAAAATGGCCCGTAAGTAAAATCTTAAATAAGATGAAATATTAAGAACAAGTTGTATAAATGTTAAAAGATAATTGAAAAATACATTTTCTTGTGAAGTAGTCCCTGCACTGTGCTATTTCCACTCCTCCCTGCTGTGTGCTCAGTCACAAAGAAATCTGGTGCAGAGACAGGGGGGTGCTATCCCCAGCCTCTAAAGTACACCAGTGAGACAGACATTTTTCAAATAGATATCTAGATTTATTTTTGGTATAAAACTAATATAGGCCAGTCTCACTATCTTTGAGTGCTCCTCTCCTTCCATTAAACTCACTCCCCAAGCGCTTTTTTGATAATGGAGTATATTCCTCCTCAGGGGACCCTGAGGAAAACAATGCCTATGGTTGAAACGCTGGGGAGTGAATTTGAGTAAGGAGAGGAGTACTTGAGGAAAATGAGACTGGCCTGTATTAGCTTTGTACCAGTAATGAATTTGGATATCTATTTGAAAAACTTCTGTCTCACTGACGTACTTTACAGTGCAGAACATTCTTGGATTGTCCTGTACTGTGCTAGTCTTGCCAATAGAGGGTGCTGCTGGTTAGGAGACCATATCTGAGAAAGTTTTATGACTGCCCCATGGATTCTTGGGAGTTGTAGTCTGAGGTATGCAAGGCTGCAGTAGGAAGTGACAGCACCGGAGTTGGTTCCATTTTTTTTTGTTAAAAATAAGCATAAGAGGAACACTCGGGCGATGGAGGAGTGGATGCAAGTGTCAGGTTTTGCCTGAAATGTAAGCCCTTTTGTTAACAGGGTTATGTATTAGTTCTGAGTTTGTGTCAGGAGTTTTGGGAGAGGAGTGAGGTCAGGCAAGACAATAGCAGGACTTGGCTGGAATGGGGTCCTAGAGATAGAGTCATGATGCTGGCTAGCAGTGCTTATGAGAGCAGATGGGAGATCAGAGGTCAGGAGCGATGACAGTTAGGTCTAGTTTTTGTAAAGAAAAAAATGCACTTTATGTTGTTATGTTTATTTAGTGCTGTATGTGTTTGAATTTCTGCGTGTAGGTACTGGTCTGAGAACTGAAGGGGGGTGCTTCTCGCTGGCTGTCTCACTTACTGAGCTGGAAAGAAAATGGTGGCATATGTATTTTAAAATTCTGTCACTACGAAACCAGTTTAACACTGGGGCTGCTGCTGGTACTTGTTTTCCACAGGGCTCTATCTAAAAACAGACACCCAAGATGGAACTGCTTTCAGCCAATCACAATGGAAAAACTATGCTTGCTATTTGGTAAGGGATATGTTGAATATTAGGAGCCGCAATCAGCAAAAAATAAAGTTATGAGTAATTGTTGGAACACTCCAATGTTTCCTCTTAATTTAATTTTTTTTTTTTTCAAATTTGTACCCCAAATTTTCAACATCATCTTTTTATGGCCACTCCTGAGCATGACAGGTGTCATTTATATTACAATGACTGAAAAGTCATTTTGCACAACAAGTATTAAAACACATTTTGGGTAGGGTTTGAGAAATGGCAGCTGCCACATTCATGGGGTGATTTGAAAAAAATGTTTATGTTGAAAAGCTGGGGTCAAAATATTGAAAATTACCATAGTTTCTAGAGTTCATTGAAAAATTGCAATGTAGACTCAAAACTTTGTTGTTCTCTTATATTTTTACCCCAAATTTTCAACATAGCCTTCGTATGACCCTGCATAGCCTTCGTTCATGAGACCACCTCATGAACGAGGGTGGAGAAAATGTTCAAATCCTACCCAAAAAGTAATTTTGTGCCACAACTGCAAAAACATTTTAGCCAGGATTTTAAAAATGACAGCTATCACATTCATGAGGCACTGTGAAGAAATGGCTATGCTGAAAATTTGGGGTCAAAATATTGAAAATGACCAAAGTTATGAGACTGTGTTTATAAATTTCAATGTAGGCTCATAACTTTTTTCTATATATATTTTTACCCCAAATTTTCAACACAGCCTTCTTATGACCCTGTAGAATGTGTTCAGTGGCTGGCAGGAATGGGCCTGGTTCTGGTAGGATGGGTGGCTCTAGGCCACACTCATGTGGCTGTCTTTGGTATAGGAGGCCATGTTCCAAAATGTAGGGCATTCTGGCAGGAAGCACAGTGATGTCTTGGTACCTTTCTGTTACAGGCCAAGATGGCGGCCATGCTGGGCTAGCCACTTTGTTCTGCTCTGTTTTGTTTCACCTTGCCCGTTTTATCTTATCCTCTCGTTTATCTTTTGTTGCTTTTGTAATTCTGTTGTGGGTTTTTATGTTTTATTAATATCATTACCCGTTTTATCGTCATTGTTACCCACTTTTTTACCCGCCTTTATTATGTGTTAGTATACTCTGCTCACTTATGCTTTGTTTCCCATATTCGGTTTGGCCTGTTTTTGTTTTGTTCTACGGGCCGGGACCTAGTGTGCTGTCTGAACACCTGGAGATCTGTGAAGAGTCATGGTGTTCTAATGGAGAAGACCTGGTGATATTCTGAGAAGCTTTCTGGAGTCTCCGTTTACTTGATCTTAATGCCTGGATCGAGTTCTTGTATGCGGACTGAGTTTCTGATTTATTCGTCCAGGGAGTGGACCGGTCGGTTTTATGGCTTTTTTAGCCGAATTTAATCAAGTTACTGTTGAACTGTCATCCTGTTACCCCGTATGTGGATTTGAACCCGTGGCTGTGCTTTTTGAATATCCTTGGATTTATTTATGTTTGGCCAGTGGATCGTGGGCAGCAGTGATCCGGGGGAGTCATTTCGAAGAGCCTTCAAGATAAGTGGATTTGACATCTTTAGTGACATTTTTGATGGACTAAATGCTATCTTTTGAGATTGACATTCCTGGGCTTAATAGTTGGGCTTGCAGAGTTCCTGGGGTGCCACGGGTCAGTGTCACACACAGAGGTGGGGAGTGGGGTAGGCTGGAGGGCTTGTCCTTAACTCCCTTCCTCTAGACTCCTGGGTAGCTGGCTGGGGGCTGACTCTCTGGAGTGTGTGCAGGGCCACTGACTGTCTGGGCTGGTTGGAACTCATGGCCTGCTAGTGGCCTTTCTTCTATTCAAATCAGAGTGGATTTTGAAGTCCTGTGTTTTTGAAGACTGACCTATATTGTTTGCTGCTCCTATTGATGTTTGGGCGGGTTATTTGAGATTTGTATCCTGTTGCATACAGACAGGATTCTTGTTGTCTGCAATTATATTTTGTTTGAGAAAATAATATGAGCAGTGAAAGTGCTATATAATATCTTTTAACCCACCTGTATCCGGTATTGTGAGAGAGTCCTGGAGGGTGGCTTTTAAATTATTTCCTCTGTTTATTATTTTTTATTATTATTATGATTTAATTATTATTATTTGTTTATTTTTGTGAGAGTGTTTAATTTGTTTTAAGTATCAGGTAGTGAGAGGACCTGGGAATAATTTAGAATAATTTAAAATTGTTTTGGTTAATTTTTGGTTGACCCCCAGGCTGTGAGAGGACCTGTGGGTTAATTAACTAGGTTTTGTGTTAGAGAGTTGGTTTAGTTTTATTTTATTTTAGTCGGTCTCATAATTTGCAGTTGTATAATTTTAGTTGCAGGAATTTTGCGGCTAGTTTTTATTATATTTATTGTTTTAAATTGAGCAGCTAGATGTGCCTGCCTGCCCCTCCTGTCTTATGCTATTCGGCCTCCGCTCTCCATGCACCTCCGCCCCTTCTCTTCGCCCCCCTGCCTTCTTATATTTATCATCATTGTTGGGCAATTGAGGATTGCTTGAAAGGGGGGAATTGGGGGTGAGTGGAGGGTTGTGGACAGCGGAGTGAGCGGGGCCTTCCCATGGGGTGGTCAGGCCCAGAAGACGCTCTGGGGCAAAATGGCTGCTTGAATGTGGTGACTCTGTTCTGGTTCCCATACCCAAGGGTACCTCCAGTTTGGGAAGGCAAGTTGTTGGGACAACTCGTCAACCTCATCCAACTCGGGCATTTTTGTGCATTGCCAGATCTGTCGGCAACAAGACTGGTCTTATTGCAGATTTTTTTGCAAGAGCAGATCTGCCTTGCATTACCGAGACCTGGTTGGATGGGAATGCGGCCCCTCTTTTAGAGGCTGCTGTTCTGACCGGGTACTTGGTTATACATCACCCGAGATTGGATTGCAGGGGAGGTGGCGGTCTGTTTCAAGACCGAATTGGGCCTAACTGATGCACCAGTTGAGGAGGCCAGGTCATTTGAGTGTACTGTGGTAGCTGGTGTAGGGTTCAGGATTGCCCTCATTTATCATCCACCAGGTGATGAGAAGCTTTTTCTGCAGGAAATTGTAGATTTTGCCACCGTCATGGCCTTGGAGTCACCCAGACTGATGGTTCTGGGTGACTTCAATTCTTGGGTCGATGATGAATCTTCGCTTTTTGGTCAACATTTCCTCCAGGAGATGACATCTCTGGGCTTTACACAGATTGTTTCCTTAGCTACACACAAATGAGGTCACTCTCTTGACCTGGTCTTCCTCCTGGGGATCGAGGCTTCCAATTTGGTAGTGGAACCAGTCGGTTAGTCCAATCACTACTCAGTTGGGTTCAGTTTTGAGGCCCCCCTGGGTAGGTCGGCCCCTGTGGAGTTGGTCAGGTACCACCCATTGTGGGACATTGTCCCTGAAGACCAGATGGCGGTTGTTGACCTCTCATTGTTGGATGAGTTCTGCACTGATCCTGAGCAGCTGGTAATGGTCTATAATAGGGCCATATCGGTAGCACTAGATCAGATTGCGCCAGTCTGTCTTTGTCCCCTTCCACATCGTCCCACTGCCCCATGGTTTGATGGGGCTCTGAGAGGGTTGTGGAGGATGGGGCGTAGGTTGGAGAGTCAGTGGAGGAAGACTACCACTGATGCCGACCACCTTATTTTGCTAGAGCATTATAAACTCTACCAAACAGCAATTTCCCATAAGAAGGCAGAATTCCTGTCCAGGGAAATTTCTGTCACACGGAATCAACTGGCTCAGTTCTTCAGAACTGTTGACAGACTGTGCAACCCAGCCTGTCAGCAGATCTGTCAAGTCTTTACTCAAACTGATTGTGAGGAGATTGCTCGATTCTTTGCAAATAAGGTTGAAGACATCAGGAGGGAGTGCCTCCAACCTCATTCCAAGGATGTTGCAGTTGATCGGTGTCCTTTCACAGAGCCTGGAGTTTCCTGGAGTGCCTTTGACCTGCCAGATCTCGTAGACACTATGAGGATTGTCCATGAGATGCATCCCACTTGCTGTAGTTAAGACCCTGGCCCTACTTCCCTGATTTTGGGTTGTAGTGAGATCATCGGCCCAGTCTTAGCTTGGATTATGCAGTGTTCTTTAGATATGGGAGTTTTTCCTAGCTCTCTGAAGGAAGGGGTGGTGACTCCCCTTCTGAAGAAAGCTTCTTTAGACCCGGATGACCTAGCAAACTACAGGCCAATCTCTAACCTCCCTTTTGTGGAGAAGGTTATTGAGAAAGTTGTGTCGACTCAATTGGATAACCATTTGACCATCCATAGTTTATACGAACCTCTCCAGTCTGGTTTTTACAAGAGACATAGTACCGAGACTGCTCTGGTTCGGGTGCTCAATGATCTCCTGATGGTGATAGATCGGAGACACTGTTCTATGTTGGTTCTCCTTGATCTATCATCAGCTTTTGATACTGTGGATCATGGGGTTCTGCTTGAACACCTGAGGTCCATTTGTGGGCTATCGAGTACAGTCCTCAGATGGTTTTCATCGTTCCTCAAAGGGAGAACACAGAGAGTGGTCTTGGGTTTGTTGTCATCCGGGGCCTTCTCTCTGCCTTGTGGGGTGCCTCAGGGCTCGGTGCTTTCCCCCATGTTATTCACAGTACATATGCTACCCCTTGGAGACATTGTAAGATGGTATGAGCTGAGGTTTCACTGCTATGCTAATGATACCCAGCTCTACCTGTCTTTTGCACCTGACCAGGTTAGTGCTAACTCGGTACTGAACAACTGCCTCACAGACATCCAAGACTGGATGAATTCCAGTGGTTTAAAGTTGAACCCAGGAAAGACTGAGGTTATGGTTGTGGACCCAGGTCACAGGGTAGAGGGATTGAGGACTGGTGTCTCCTCTGGATTAATCCTGGGGGTGGACCCGATCCTCACCTCTGAATGGGTGCGTAACCTGGGAGTGGAGCTTGATGCTGGTTTGACCCGCCATCATCAGGTGTCTGCAGTTGTCAAGCTGGCCTTTTTCCATTTTAGGAACATTGCCAGAATTAGGCATCTTGTTCTGCCCAGTGACCTGCTGGTCTTGGTCTATGCCATTGTGACATCTCATCTTGATTACTGTAACTCCCTTTACCTAGGACTTCCTGGGGCTGATATCCGCTGCTTGCAGATAGTGCAGAATGCGGCAGCATGTTTGTTGACTGGGGCCTCTAGAAGTTCTCATATTGCCCCTGTGCTGTGCACGCTGCACTGGCTGCAAATACAGTGGCGGATCACCTTTAAAGTGGGTCTTTTGACCTACAAAGCCCTTCACGGTCTGGGTCCCAACAACTTGAAAGAACTCCTGGTGCCTTACACCCCTCTGCGACAGCTCCACTCGGCTGACGAGGGTTGCTGGAGATTCTGAAGGTAAATTTGAAGTCATCTGGTGCCCGTGCATTTGGATTTGCTGCACCTACCCTCTTGAATTCTCTGCCCTGTCAGCTCCGGGAGTGTAGGACGGTGGGGAGTTTTAAGCAGGCACTAAAGACCTTTTTATGGCAAAAGGCGTTTCCTTCTTTGTTCTGATTTTATACTGTTGTATTGGAATATATGTTCATATTTGATTTTATTGAATGTGTTGAATATGTTTTATGTTTGTTCTTGCTGTACAGCGCCTTGAAATTTTGAAAGGCGCTCAATTAAATAAATTTTATTATTATTATTATTATTATTATTGACCCTGTAGAAGTAGAGACCAATGGGTAAGAAAGTATTAGACACATTTCCATTTTTGATCCTGTCTGTCAGTAGGAAGTTGGTAGTGGTGTGGTTGGTGTGCAGCACAATAGAGGAGAACCCTATAATGTAGGTGAAGTGTCTGATGGCCCAAATGGTTGCCAAGAGATTCTTCTCACATACAGAGTACTTCTGCTCCACAAGGAAGAGCATCTGGGAGACATAAGCAATGGACCTGAGGGTGCCATTTGCCTTTTGTGCAAGGACTACTGACATGCCCACCTCAGATGTGGTGGCTTCCAGATGGAACATCAGTTCTGGATTAGGGTTTACCAAAGCAGCGGGGCAGAGGCAAAAGCCTTCTTCAAAGAAATGACATCATCTGTGTGTTCTGGTCCCCACTACCAGGGGACATCTTTCTTCAGCAGCTTATACGGGGTGTGGCCTTTTGTGCAAAACTGCAAATGAAATCCCTGGAGTAGTTAACCATACTCAGGAAACTTCTCAGTGTAGCCACACTAGTGGGTAGTGCCAAGTCTTGAATGCCCTGGATCTTGTCCAAGGCAGGGCTCCTGCCTTCAGAAGTGATGCACAAACCCAGAAAGGAAACTTCTGGGAGGCACAATTGTACCTTTGCAGGGTTGCACTTAAGGCCTGCCCCTCTGTAGGAGCATCAAGAGCTCATCTAGAAGCTCCAGATGTTTCTCTAGGCCTGTGGTGGCCAGGAGCAGATCATCCACATGTTGTAAGAGGCATTCTAGTGTGGAAAAGCCATGTATGGCATCCTTCATATTTATGTGAAAGAGGGAGGGGCTGTTGTGCAATTCTCGAGGGAGGCAGTTCCACATGTACTGACGTCCCTCAAAGGTGAAGGCATACTTATATTGGCTTTCAGGTGCCAAAGGGAGTGACCAGAAACCATTGGAGCTGTCTAGTGTACTAAATCCCTTGGGTTCAGGTTTCAGAAGTTTGAGCATATTCAGGACAAATGCCACGGTGGGTGCTCAACTGGGGGTGACTTGCTTAAGTCACCTGTAGTCAATGGTGAGCCTCCAACTGTAGTTAGGCTTCTTCACTGGCCAGATGGGGGAGTTGACTATGGACACACAGGACCCAATGACCCCTTGCTTCAAAAATGAATCAGTAGTTGCCCTCATAGACTGTATTACCTTGCCAGGAAATGGATAGTGTCCCTGACAGGGTGGTTCATCACCAGTGACTTGTATGAGGGTATTCATCCTTTGGCAATCATGTTTGTGTTTAGTAAAAGCCTCTTGGTGCCTTTGCAAAATTGGTTTCAGTTGAGAGATTAGCTTGTGGTGCTGCAGCATGAGGATGACGTTATACTCTGTGTCATTGGCCTTCACTGCTGCTACCACATGCTCTGGTGATGATGTAGTATCATGAGGTCAAAATGGTGTGTCACCTCAAAAGTACCGATAACGACTGATATTGGTTTCGACCAGTATGATATGACTACAGTTCCTTCGAAGGTCTGGGTGGAAGTGGGCTTCCCACATCAACCAGTGGGATAGCTGTGTGTCATCTTGAAGCAGCACTGAGACTGCGGCACCCATATCCAGAAGTAACCTGTTGCTAGCCTTGCTTGTAGAGCAGAAAGCAGCTAACTAAAAGAAGCTACATTTTCTTATTAACTTAACACTTATATCTCAGCAAGAGTCAGTGTCTGTGAGTTTAAGCAGACAGATACTTTATTAGAAGTAGAAGGGGTCTTATTTAGAGTAAAGAAAAGAAAGAAAATCAGTGTGTGTTCTGTGCTGGAAAGAGTACTGTGTCAACTTACTTTGCTAAACCAGTAGGAGGAGAGAGAGCTTAATTAGGGTGTGGCTTAGACACTATAAAAGCAGGTGACTCAAATTACAACTTCATGTTGCTAGCCTTGCTTGTAGAGCAGAAAGCAGCTAACTAAAAGAAGCTACATTTTCTTATTAATTTAACACTTATATCTCAGCAGGGGTCAGTGTCTGTGAGGTTAAGCAGACAGGTACTTTATTAGAAGTAGAAGGGGTCTTATTTAGGGTTAAAAAAAGAAAGAAAGAAAAGAAAGAAAGTCAGTGTGTGTGTTCTGTGCTGGAAAGGGTACTGTATCAACTTACTTTGCTAAACCAGTAGGAGGAGAGAGATAGCTTAATTGGGGGTGTGGCTTAGACACTATAAAAGCATGTGACTCAAATTACAACTTCCTGTTGCTAGCCTTGCTTGTAGAGCAGAAAGCAGCTAACTAAAAGAAGCTACATTTTCTTATTAATTTAACACTTGTATCTCAGCAGGAATCAGTGTCTGTGAGATTAAGCAGACAGATACTTTATTAGAAGTAGAAGGGGTCTTATTTAGGGTAAAAAAAAAGAAAGAAAGAAAAGAAAGAAAGAAAGAAAGAAAGAAAGAAAGAAAGAAAGAAAGAAAGAAAGAAAGAAAGAAAGAAAGTAAGTCAGTGTGTGTTCTGTGCTGGAAAGGGTACTGTAACAACTTACTTTGCTAAACCAGTAAGTGGAGAGAGAGAGAGAGAGAGCTTAATTAGAGGTGTGGCTTAGACACTATAAAAGCAGGTGACTCAAATTACAACTTCCTGTTGCTAGCCTTTTTTTCTTACTAATTGCCCTCCATCCCACCTCTCCACCCACCCACCCTAAGCCAGTTCTACTTTTATAGCCACTGGATTTGCCTGTCAACAGGAACTTCCTGTTTGGCAGTAGGAAGGGAAGGATCATAGGCAAACATTGGTTTTGTCAACCCTAAAGGAAAAAAGTAGCTCACTCTTCCCCCTAACTGCTGGTGGTCTGACACTGAGCAACGAAGAAGAAGGCTACTGAAGAATATAGGAAGTTGCTGTCCCAGAACAGGAAGGGTGAGAGTTGTAAGGAGAGGAGAGAGTAAGCATACAGAGAAACAGGAGAGGGGACACAAAATAAGACATGATAAGTGTGGTGCAGTGCAATGGCTGTGGGGCAGCAGTGTTCCGGAAGACATTCTGGAGGCTGCAGTGCTGCCCTATTTGCAGACCCCTCTCTCTGCTCTGAGTGAGGAGGCTGCCCTTCTCCAGACTGACCTGGCTAAGATTCGAGAAACCTCCTCCCCCACCCAGGGCCCACCAGGGCCAATGCCACTACCTCAGAGGTTGCCAAGAAAGAGGAGAGGCTGGACCAGGGTGGGCTCAGGGAGGGAGTGGGTGGTGGAACAGAGTTGCATCCCTCCAGCTGTACCTCTCTCCACAATTCATTCACTCTTCTGGTGGATAGTGGTTCCTCTATGGAGGCACCTGCAGTGGAGACCAAGGAGGATGCTGGGAACCTTCACAAAGGAGACCCACAGGAGGGTGGCATGGGACCCCACAGGAGAAGGAAACAACTCCTGGTGGGGTACTCAATCATTAGGGGGGTAGAAATGGGGGAGGAAGGGGAGAGGGAGGTAAGGTGCCTGCCTGGTGCCAAGGCTTGGAGGGACAGGAAGCGAACCCTCAGGATCATGGGAGCAGCTGCACGAGGGAGCTGGATGTCATTGTCCACCTAGGGACAAATGACCTGGCTAGGAATGGGATCAGAGCAGTGCAAGAGAAGTTTGTAGAGTTGGGAAGG
The DNA here is from genome assembly GCA_016271365.2 of Neoceratodus forsteri. Classification (NCBI taxonomy): domain Eukaryota; kingdom Metazoa; phylum Chordata; order Ceratodontiformes; family Ceratodontidae; genus Neoceratodus; species Neoceratodus forsteri. Next base: position 162,571,847 of record CM028132.1, on the reverse strand, counting down.
GGCCTTAGACAAGTAGCGCATAAGGTAACCTTCTCAGAGGTGCTGCCTGTCTATGGCAAGGGTGATGCTAGGGTACTCCTCACCAAGGAATTTAATGAATGGTTGAAACACTGGTGTGGAGTTCAGGGTTTTGGCTTCAATGGGGACTGGGGAGCCACCTGGAGGGATGCAGACCTATACTGGTGCGATGGTCTGCATCTGTCCAGGGGTGATCCAGGATCCTAGGTGAGAGGTTTAAATGCTTCATTGGCAAGTGTTTAAACTAGCCAAGGGGGGGCACTGAAAAGGAGCAGGGAAATCCCAGTCTCCCCCCACAAAACACAGTAATTAGTGAGGTAAACACCAAGGTACAGAAGTCATTAGGGAGCAGGACAGAGGTAAATGTAAAAAAAGGCAAAGGCAGTAAGGACAGGAATGGGGCTAAAAGGGGTAAGGCCATCAAAAAGTGGAGGGTGATGACTACCAATGCCAGTAGTCTGTGTAACAAGCTCCCTGAACTAGTGGCCTTGATGGAAGAGGGTTGCCTGGATATTGTGGCAGTCACAGAAACATGGTACACAGAGAACCATGACTGAGATATCAACATACCAGGATACACAATCTACAGGAGGGACAGGGAGGGTAAAAGAGGAGGAGGAGGAGGAGTAGCTCTCTATGTAAAAGAAAGGATCAAAGCAACAGAACTAAAGACTAAACAGGGAGCAGATGGGACACTCTGGGTCACCCTGGAGACAGGAAATGGCACCACAATCCGCATGGGGGTTATATACAGACCCCAATCTCAGGGGGAGGGACTGGACAAGGAAATGATAGAAGGCTTCCTTAGAATGGCAGAAAAAGGGGAGATATTGTTGATGGGGGACCTGAATATGCCAGATGTTAACTAGAGCACCTTTGCTGCAGGCACATCCAAGAGCAGGGTAATTCTTGATGCCCTACAGGGGGCATGCCTCAGACTGCTAGTATTGGAACCCACTTGGGAGAAAGCAATCTTAGACCTAGTACTCTCAAATGGGGATGGAGAAAGAATCTCAGATTAAGAAGCGGGTAGCCATCTGGGAACAAGTGACCACCAAACAGTATGGTTCACGATAAACACAGCCATACAATCAAGCTATACAAAAGCAAGAGTATTGGACTTCACGAGGGCTGACTTTGGGAAAATGAGAGAGTGCCTCAGAAAAGCACTAGCAAACAGGCAAGAAGGAGGGGTGGAGGAACAATGGGGAGTAATCAAAACAGCCATCACAGAGGCAACAAGCCTTTGTGTAAAGCAAATCAACAAAACACAACGAAGGAAAAAAATGCTATGGTTCTCAAAAGAGGTGGCAGGAAAAGTTAAAGAGAAAAGGATAGCATTCAGGAAATATAAGGAAACACAGAAGGAGCAGGACAGAGAACTTTATCAGTTAAATCAGAAAGAGACTGGGAAGGCAGTCAGAATAGCAAAGGCCCAAACTGAGGAAAGGATAGCCAACTCTGTTAAGAAGGGAGATAAGACCTTTTATTAGGTACATTAGTGAGTGAAGAAAGACCAAAGGAGGGATACTGAGGCTTAATAAAGGGGAGGGAATGTGGGTAGAGGGTGACAGTGAAAAAGCAGGGATACTGAACTAATATTTATGCTCAGTATTCACAAAGGAAGTGGAGGGGGCGGTACCTAAACCAAACAAGAGAAACACTTTGAAGATGGGGGTCGATACCAGTCCATTTACAGAAGAAAGGGTTCTGAAAGAACTAATAAAATTTAAGGTGGACAATGCAATGGGACCTGATGGGATTCACCCAAGAATTCTAAAAGAACTAAGGGTAGAACTATTGACACCGCTGACTACTCTCTTTAACAAATCATGGGAGGATGGGGTGGTGCCTGAGGACTGGAGGAGGGAGGATGTGATTCCTCTTCACAAAAGTGGGAGCAGAACAGAGGCAGGAAACTACAGACCAGTTGGTTTGACCTCAGTGGTAGGGAAAATGATGGAATCACTTCTGAAGGACAGAATTGTTGAGTACCTAGAGGCCAGTGGGGCACAGGACCCAAGGCAGCATGGATTCACAATGTTAAGGTCATGTCAGATAAATCTAATAGATTTCTTTGACTGGGTGACCAAAGTAGTAGACCAGGGAGGGGTGTGGACATGGCCTACCTAGATTTTAGCAAGGCATTTGATACAGTCCCACATAAAAGGTTAATACACAAGTTAGCCACCTTTGGAGTGGGTCCCAAGGTGGTAGCCTGGATAAACAATTGACTTGACAACAGGATGCAAAGGATAGTAGTAAATGGAGTCCACAGTAAAGAAAGGAGGGTTACTAGCGGGGTACTGCAGGGTTCAGTACTGGGACCAGTCCTTTTTAATGTCTTTATAAGTGACATTGCAGAGGAACTGGAAGGAAAGGTATGCCTCTTTGCAGACGACACAAAGATCTGCAACAGGGTTGATACACAAGATGGAGTGGAAAGGATGAGAAAGGACTTAGCAAGGTTGGAGGAATGGTCAAATGTATGGCAACTCAGATTCAATGCAAAGAAGTGCAAGGTAATGCACCTGGGAAACAAAAACCCAGGGGAAGAGTACACAATGAGTGGTGAGATACTGACAACAGTAAAAATGGAAAGGGACCCGGGGGTAATTATATCAGATGTCCATAAGGTGGGCAAGCAATGTGAGAAGGCACTAAGGAAGGCTGGGATGGTATTGGGATGCATAGCGAGAGGCATCAATAGTAGAAAACAGGAAGTTGTTATCCCTCTGTACAGACAGTTGGTGAGACCCCATCTGGAGTACTGTGTGCAGTTCTGGAGACCCCATCTTCGTAAAGACATAGACAGAGTGGAGGCTGTCCAGAGGAGGGCAACCAAAATGGTGCAGGGTCTGCACCAGAAGACATATGAAGAAAGACTAATGGAGCTTAATATGTATACCCTTGAGGAAAGGAGGGAGAGAGGGGACATGATAGAAACTTTTAAGTACCTCAGGGGAATCAACAAAGTCCAAGAGAGTGGCATCTTTCAGAAAAAGAGATATGCAGGAACAAGGTGGTACAATTTGAATATGGGGGGGGGACGGCTCAGAGGTAATGTGAGGAAGTTTTTTTTTCACAAAGAGGGTTGTGGATGCATGGAACAGCCTCCCTGAGGAGGTCGTGGAGTCAAGAACTGTGGGGGAATTCAAGAATGCAAGGGACAGACATAAGGCAGTCCTAGTGGGGGGTAGGAGGAAGTAAGCTGTTGGTTAACTAGGATCTGCAGCTTGTCTGTTAGGTAGGAAAATGGGCAGACTAGGTGGGCCAAGCAGTCCTTATCTGCCGTCAAATTCTATGTTTCTATGTAACTCTTGCTGGTGGCCCCCAACCAGTGCTTCACACAGGGACATCTGGAATCATCAGTTACCAAAGTTGTGATGATGTGAACTGGGGCCTGACACCTTCAGTCCAATTCACATTGCTTCTGGTCACATGAGGAGTATATCCCTCAAAGCATTTGTACCACTTCAGAGCATGGAGACTTGGACCACCCACCCTCATTGGATCCTCCAGTGAAGGGGCGGAAGTAAAGGCAGCCACAGTTCTTGCTGGGATGGCTGCCATCAATGATTGGACTTTGGCCTTAAACTCCCAAAGCCAGTTTTGTTCTCTTTGGCCAACTCTTGGTATGAAAGGCTGGACCGCTGTTTTTGTCTGTTATTCCCTTTCACATTCTGCTGGTTCAGCTTCTGCTGAAACCTCTCTTTGCTCTTATTCAACCCTCCTCAATGTTGGTAGGGGGGCTTATCTTTTTGGGAATCCTTGGATTTCCCTTCCATCATGTACTGTGTGGATGGCTCAGTGCCATTCTACACTATGACCACTTTGGCCTTCGAACTTGAGCCCAGGTGCCGCACATAAATTTGGTATGCATGCTACACTCTCTCCCTGATGTTTTGGAAGTGGTCCCATCTCAAGAATACCACTGTTTCACACTTCTCACGAAGGGCTGGCTGCATGTTTTTCAAAAACAGTCTTTAGTACTCAATCGAGTCTTGGTCTGTAGCTTCATTAGACAATTATTTGCCCACTGTATAGTCAAACCATAAGCAGCTATTGTACTGGGCTGGTGTCTCTTTGGCAAATTGCTATCAATTACAGTTTGTTTCAAAATCTGGGCTCTATGCTCATCTGGGAGGCTGAGCATTTCATATTGGTTTAGCACCTTTTCCAAATGGCAACTAAGATTGTTGCCAGAGGCAATGCATCCTACTTTGTCCGCAATAGTATGAATGGCTTGTGCGGACTACAGAGCACTGAGGGTGGGCCCCGTATGCCCTGTCATTGACTTGTCAACTGTCTCAGCCATAGTGTTCACCATGCCCTGAAGGAGGGTCTGTTGTTGCACCTCCTTCTTTAACATTTTAGCTATGGCTTGCTGGATTGCCACAGACTGTGCCTCTGAGACTCCAGCCTTTATGACCACCGGTTCGATTAGGGCTTCCACTTCACCTTTGTCTTGCTTATTCAAGATGGCTACCACTGGAGAGCGAGTCCTCCACCCTCCACTGTCCCAAGGACTGCCATCTTGGATCTTGTCATCATCGCTGTCATCATCCTCTGATGATGCCAGGTCAATGGGTGGAGAATATGGCACTAGTTTCACATGACCCTTCAGGATTACCAACTGCTGACGTAACTTCATCATCTTGGCTCTACACATCAAATTATTTACTCTGCCTTTGTACTGTCTCTTACTGACATGCTCTTGCAGAACTCTGTACGCGGCGTTCACTTTGTGATGTTCCCTGATCTCGCTGTCCAATGCTTCCTGGCACCTTTCCAACTCATCATACAACTCCTCACTCTAACTCCACAATGTATCATTCATACCAGTAAGCAAATCATTCAACTGTAATGCATGCTTTTTATCCTGCTGCAACGTTTCACAATCCTCTTTCAATCTGACAACCTCTCTGACTCTCTCCTGTATAGTACAAAGCAATTCATTCTGAGTCTCATTTCTCAGCTTTTTGATTTCTTGTTCCAGCTCCCTCCATTGCATGCCTGTTTCTTGGGACTTGGAGCCCAGTTCCTTTTTTAGAGCTAGGACCTCCGTTTCCACTGCCTGTAGTGCAGCATACAGGGCGGCAACCATTACACCCTTTTGGTCATGTTTCCTAACTATAGGTTTGGTCTCTGAATACAGCATGCACACATACTGTACCGGATGACCATGTGACTTTGCATCAAGTGCGAAATCGTCCCAACTGCCATTGGAGGTTAGAAAGTTTGAAACTTCTAACTTGAGCTCAGTGCTAATAGCTATTTTAGCAAGTTCCCCTTTTCCTGCATTAGCCAGGAGTCCAAGGTGTATTGTGCCACCTTGTGCCCTGCAGCTTGACAGTTACATGTTTGGGATACAAAATCCCACAAACCAATGCCGCTAGTGAATGACGGGGCAGAGTTTCAAACACCTTCGCAATTCCCAGTCCCGTTCATGGTGCAGAGGACCTGAAAGATCATCTGTATGGTTTGAACAGGTGGGTGTAGGTTTGCACGCCTTCATGATTCTCGTACCTGTTCATCTGCACACTTTTTTCTTGCACTGGTCCGGTTCTCTCCAATCAGGTCTATGCCATGGTCACCATTTGTTGGAGTCAAGGCAGGATCTAAACATGATGGCAAAACATGACACAGGGGCAAGTACTGTAGAACAAAAAGTTTATTACCTAATACATGTTAAAAGGACAGCTTACCATAGCAGAGAGTCTGGAACCTCAGAACACCCACTGTCATTATAGGAAAAACTCAGAGAAGAATACTCTTACACAAAGTTATATACTCAGAGATAAGAAGGTCTGTTACCTGGTAAAGGTCTCATCTGTATAGTAGAAAAGCCTAACAATGCATTTCTATTGGTGGGTAAGGTGGGCAGCTCACACCCAAGGCCTTTAGCTTTGCTCATACACATCAGTAAGTAGTTATGCTGACTAAAACTACTTTTGGGTTATAATGGGCTGATTCATAGAATATGCTAATCATAGCATTATGGCTAATAGCTGTAGGTGGCGAGCCAAGACCACAAATATAACACTGCATAGTACATCATAGCAAGCATGAATAAATACTGATATCCCTTATACTGAAAGATGGTGGTCCACATTAGGGACTGTTGGTCAGGCAGATCTACAACCCCAGCTCATGAACAAGGGTGGAGAAACTTTTCAACTACTGTACGATAGGTGATTTCGCACAATAACCACAAAAATTGCCTTTTGGGACAGATTTGACTAATTTCACTGCCATTCTTCATGAGGTGGGGTCCCAAAAAAAGGCAAGTTGAAAATCTGGGGCAAAAATATTCAAAATGACCTAGTTATGGTGACAAGTTCAAAACCCTTTGAAATACATTGAACTACAGTACATACCTGATTTCCTCATTTTGTGGTCTGGCATAGAAGAATTAAGATGTGTCTGTGGTCCACAGAGGATTATTATGTTGGACTCTGGTAAGTAGGTAAGTAAGGGCTTGGGGTGGGTGCTGAATGGGAGGGTTGGGTGGAGGGATTGTAACGGCAGCAACAGCAACAGACATTGATGGATGTTTTGTTCTTTTTCCTTTTTTTATATAAAAAACTACAAGGGATGGTTTTCTTTATTTCAGGTAGTGACACAAGAGATTGGGCACCCCCAGTGTTGGTGTTATGTTTGGCAGCATCGGAGGGAGGGCTCCCAGTGTTGCAGAAGCAAAATAGGTGGGGTGGGAGGTAGCAGCCAGCACAGGGGATTGGGCACCCTCATATTGGAACATTAACATGTGTGGGTTGGGCTTGAAGGGGGTGGGGCTGTGGGTCCTGAGTGGTAGGGTCAGGTGGCAGGACAGGAACTGCAGCGGCAGCAACAGACATTGATGGACATGTTTCTTTTTTAGTGTATTAAAAAAAAACTATGAGGGATGGTTTTCTTTATTTCAGGTGGAGACACCAAAGATGGGGCACCCCCAATTTTGGTGATGCATTTGGAAGCAATGGGGGTGGACTCCCCAGTGTCACAGAATCAAAACGGGTAGAGTGGGGGGTAACAACATGCACAGGAGATTGGGCATCCCCACGCCGGAATATCATCATGGGTGAGTTTTCTTGGTTGGAGGGACAGTAACAGCAGCAGCAACAGATCTCAATGGATGTTTTCCTTTTTTACAAGGTATAATTTAAAAACAAACAAAGGAAAAAATATGAGGGATGGTTTTCATCAAGCTGATCATGACAGATCAGCTGTGCTTGATTGGCAGGGTTACGTAGATCAAAGGAAATAGCCGCCCTATCATTGAGTTGGTTCTCTCCGAACTACATGAAGTTTCCGCCCAGCACAGCAGTGTCATAATCAGCTTGGCTGATGATTGGTGTGATACTGATTAGCCCATGGCAGACCACTCTGCATTGGTCTGGCAGTGTCATACCTCTTAAAACCCTCTTTCCTAACAAAATGTTCACTATGCGTGCATGTACAGTAAACATAAAAAGGCAATCTTATTGCTACTGGAAAATATTGAAAACAACACTCCAGCACAACCCACCATTATAAAAGACCCCCAAAGTGCAAAATGATGCAAAATAAGGAATACTGTAATTCATTCCAACTGTGTGCTGTCCTTAGAACATGTATAAATACATGAGACTCCCTGAAGCTGCTTCTGCAAAACTGGTAGGAGTTGGTGGGGTTCTGCCAGCATTTCTCCAGTCTCATATATTTATACATGTTTTGAAGGTGGCACACAGTTGTTATGAATTAAAGTATACCTTATTTTGCATCATTTTGTACTTTGGTAGAGGCAGTAGAGCACAGTGGTTTAAAGCTATGAGCTGCAAACCTGAAGACCTGGGTTTGAATCCCACAGCTCCCACCTGCATACTGTGTGACCCTGAGCAAATCACTTAACTTCCTTGTGCTCCCAGGTCACACCTGGAAACAAGCTTCAGCTTAATGTGCCTTTCCTGGTTAAACAATTTCCCCTTTCCCTTTTCAATGGTGGGTTGTGCTGGAGTGTTGTTTTCGATTACATTTTCTTTCTCAGTGTGCACGTCCAACAGTGGGGAGGGCTTGGCTTGCAGTACTAGAAAAAAATGCAAAACAATTTGAAAGGAAGCCAGCACCTGCTATGAACAGTCATTAAACTTATTTAAGCATTACTCGCAGACAGCAACTGTTGAAGAAAGGTATCTGGACCAGTGCTTCTGGTTAAAATATCACTTTTATTGGTCCCCATAAAAGATTTTGCTCAGCATTCAATCTCCAAGATGCAGATTGTAAAAAAACTCCACAACCAGCTCCGCACTGATAAGAGACCACCTGTCCCTAACACGTTTCACTCAGTACTAAGTTTGTGAAAGATTGACAGGCTCCCCTAGAGGTGTACAATATAAATGCTCCATTTAAAGCTACAGTGCAAAATATCACCAAAGTTCACAAGGACTTAGTTAATCTTCCTGGAAGACTGATTATCTCCAGGATTAACTCACTCATGAAGCCTCTGGCCAAATTTGTTGACTTTCACTTGGGGGAACTAGTTAGGGGTTTACCCTCCTTTGTAAAAGACACTGGGGAAATACTATGAGTTCTGGAAAATGTGGCCATAGATGATGATATCCTACTAGTAACATTAGATGTGTGCTCCCTTTACTCAAACATTCCACATAAAGCGGGGTTACTGGCTATGGGACACTTTCTGGACAAGAGCGACCAAATGGAGCCACCCATGGAAGTTTTGCTAGAGCTGTCCAAATTCATACTGGAAAGTAATACATTGTTTTATAAAAAGGACTTCTTCCTGCAGAGAAGAGGGACAGCAATGGGCACAAGTTTTGGGCCCAAGTACGTAAACTTATATATGGGGAATTGGGAGGATGACATCATCAGAAACAATGAGATGAACCCATATCTGGATAAAATCGATCTCTGGAGACATTTAATTTTGACATCATCCTCATTAAGAAGAGCACTGAAAGGGAACTGTTCCTGTGTGTTAAAGTTTTGTAACAGGCAAACTCATATCTGAGATTCACTATCTCATATAGCCAGTCCCAGATAAACTTCCTGGACCTTACAGTAAAAAAGAATGGTGTGAGTAGCATCATTGCAGACTTTACCACAAGAGTACTGATAGAAATAACCCCCTTCTAGCAACCAGCAGTCACCCACAGCACATCATCAGGGCAATACCTAAGGGCCATTCCATATGGACTAAACAAAACTGTGGAACTGAATCATTATATAATGAAAGGGCATGTGAATTGGAAGCAAGATTGAAGGATAGGGGATACAAAAGGGAACTTGTGGCTCAAACTAGACAGGAGGTAGATCAAATACTGATAGAGAACTTGTTGATTGAAAAGGTTAAATCACAAGATATTGAACCACAGGTGTCCTTTGCTTCAGCTTTCAACCCCAAATCTAGGCAGGTATCAGACATACTTAAAAAACACTGCCACTTAATTCAGAAGGATGAGGGTCTTAAGGACTTAAACCTGGAAAATCCCAGGATTGGTATATAGGAGGGGAATAGAATCTCAGGGACACATTTGTCTATACAGTTGGACCCATTAAGGAAGCCCCAAGAATGTGGATGCCTAGGAGAAAAGACGGCTGTCACAGATGTGCCAACTGCAAGTTTTGCCCCCTGTCAAAGTAGCGGACCACTTTTACAACCCTGTTACAGGAAGGGATGCACCAGTAAGAGGTTTTATTACATGTTCCACCAGTGGGGTGATTTATTTAGCCATATGTAGTTGCAGAAACTTTTATATTGGCAAAACAAAATGCAGTTTTAAGTTAAGAATTGGTGAGCACCTTCGAGCTATCGAAGGGCAAGATGTGAGGAATGCTATTTCAGTGCACATCTCAAAATCCAGGGATGCAACACAACAATTCTTTATGTTTCAGGGCATCAAAAAATCCATACTTCTTGGGAGAGATGGGGATTAAGACAATTTATTGTTGAAAAGGGAGCAATACTGGATCTTCTCCCTACGTACCATGGAAAATGGGTTAAATGACAAAACAGAGATACGTCCATTCCTTAAAAAATGAAATCTGTACCATATGTCTGATTTGTATAATTACACAGTTTATATCTTTGTTGTTGCTTTGGCTTTAAGGGGAGGTGGGTAGATGGTGGGTTGTTCCTATTGTACATCATTAGTAATTCATGTCTTCTGATTTTTTGTAGATTTTGCACAGCGTGACCCACCCAATTTTTTAGGGAGTTCACTTTGGCTATTCCAACTACAAATTGAAAGTGCTGCAAAAATAGTTGCGTTTAAAAAAATCTTTCCACTATTTGGACTTCAGTTTTCTGTGCATAACATTATAATGCAAAATAATGCAAATGGTCAGCAAGCCAACCAGGCTAGGGAACACCCTATACCTCGTGCTGGCAAATGGGGAGTTTGTGAGGGAGCTGGGGGTAGAAGAACCCCTGGCAGGCAGTGATCACCACTCAGTGTGGTTCACATTGAAAATGGATAAGGAGGGAGTAGAAACAGGTACAAGAGTGTTGGACTTCAGGAAGGCCAACTTCGGAAGAATGGGGGAGGTAGTTAAAGAGTATCTAGCCAGAATCCAAACTAATAGGGACACTAACCAGAGGTGGGAGGTCATAAAACTGGGGATTGAGGAGACAACCAAAACCTGCATCATGGTCCAGAGTAAGAGAGCTAGGGCCAAGAAACCCAGCTGGTTGAGCAAGGGGGTCATGGAGAAAGTAAGAAATAAAAGAGCTGCCTTTAGGAGGTTCAATAAAACAGGGAGAGAGGATGACAGAGGATTACCTGAAGGAATCAAAGGAGGTGACAAAGGCAGTGAGGGCAGCCAAGGCATCTAAGGAGCTCAGGCTGGCACAAGGCATCAAGAAGTAGGAGAAGGAATTCTTTAGGTACATCAGGGAGATAAGGAGTTGTAGTGACAAAATAGCAAGTATTAAAAGGGATGGGGTGGGTGAAAACAGGGTAGAGCAGGCAGAAGCACTTAATGGATACTTCTGCTCGGTGTTTGCTGAGGAGAAAGGAGGGTGAAGGGTGGGTGGGAGGTCAGGCTAGGGGGAGGAGTGACAGATGGGGGAATCAGAGAGGGCAGGGTACTGGAGGGCTTGAAGGTCCTGAGGGTGGACAAGGCACCAAGGCTGGATGGCATTCACCCCAGGGTACTGAGAGAACTGGCAAAAATCCTGGAGGAGCCCCTTGGCAGACCTGTTCAATGCCTCCCTTGTCTCAGAAAGTGTACCTCAGTACTGGAGGATGCCTCACGTGGTACCCCTACATAAGAGCGGTCCTCAAGATGAACTGGGAAACTAAAGGCTGGTAAGCCTCACATCCATCATGGGAAAATTGATGGAGACAATCCTGAAGGAGAGACTGGTGTCCCTTCTGGAGACCAGTGGGCTGCAAGACATTAGGCAGCATGGGTTTGTCATGGGCAGATCCTGTCAGATCAACCTGGTGGATTATTATGACTGGGTAACTAGACAGTTGGACAAGGGCCATGCAGTGGATGTCCTGTTTCTGGGCTTAAGTAAGGCATTCAATTCAGTGCCACATGGGAGGTTGGGTAGTAATCTGGCAGGTACAGATGCAGGAGCAAAAATGGTGGGATGGGTAATAAACTGGTTACAGGGAAGGCAGCAGAGGGTGGTGGTGGGAGGGGAGCTCTCATCTCCAAGGGCAGTGACAAGTGGAGTACCACAGGGCTCAGTGCTGGGACTGGTGTTGTTTGGGTTGTTCATATCAGACATCTCTATGGGCATCAAGAGCAATATCAGTTTGTTTGCAGATGACACCAAGATGGTAGCAGTAGTGGATGACCTAGGAGGGTGGCATGGGTCTCAGGATGATCTGCCAAAATTAGAGACCTGGTTAGACACCTGGCAGTTGGGGTACAATGCCAAAAGTGCAAGGTGCTACATTTGGAGCAAAAAAAAAAACAAGAAGGAGCTACCAGCTTGGGGAGGGCAGTTAGCCATGGCAGAGGAGGAGAAGGATCTGGGGGTGATTATAATGGGCTCAACGAACAACTCAGCACAATGCAGGAAGGCAGCTGAAAAGGCCAACAAAATGCTGGGTTATATTGCCAGGGATGTATCTTCAAGGAAAGGGGAGGTGATCCTGCCATTGTATAGGTCACTGGTTAGGCCACACCTGGAGTACTGCATGCAGTACTGGTGCCCATACCTGAAGAGGGACATTAAGTTACTGGAGGGGTGCAGTGCAGGGCAACAAAGATGATCCAGGGACTAGGGGACATACCCTATGTGAGCAGGTTGAGGGAGATGAACATGGTACTCACTGGAGGAGAGGAGAGGAGAGGAGAGGATAGGATAGGATAGGATAGGATAGGATAGACAGCGGGATATGATTGAAACCTTCAAGTACATGAAGGGAATAAACAAGACAGGCATGGAGGGACTATTCAAGTTAAGGGGGGGTAGGGACGCTCATTCTCAGATTGGAGGGGGGAAGGTTCAGGAAGGAAATGAGCAGGGACCCTGGTTTTCCATTTTTACCGGTAACACCGGTAACAATCACGGAATCCTGCTTGGTTTACAGATTTTGAATTCTTGTACCGGTGCCTCACGGAAATTGCATGTCACTGCACAGAATCTCTAAGATTTCAGCATTTTTTTTCATTTGTTTTAATTTTCTTTCTATGTCCCCTTCTCACAACATCAGTCTCCACTTTTCAGAGATCCCTAGACTGCGTATCCCTTAGCTTCACCCCCAGGTAACGCTCATGAGCTCCTGTGGTCCTGCCCCTATCCTGCCTGGATTGTACCCCCACAGGTGGGAAGGGAGGGGACCTCAGGTCACCCCTCCACACTCCCTTAGTGTGTGTCCGACAGCTCAGTGGGTCCCTCATGGAGCCTGGTTATGAAGTCTGTGGCACCTGGGTCCCTTCTGCCAGTGGCCAATGTGGGGTGATTGTTCCTGGTTTTCTGGTCTCTGTCCCTGAGGGCACCAGCACTAGAGGAGATCCAAGGAGGTAGGTCACATAGAAACATTCCACTGCTCCAGATCCTGGCTAGCGTCCTCACCTATTGATCACTCTGCAGCGCCATTGCATCACCACCCGTGGTCACACAGGTGGTGGTAAAGCAGCAGGACCTGCAGCCCGCCCTCCCGGGAGGAGGAGGAGGAGAGCACTCCCCCAGGTGCTCAATCCTACTCCCCTGGCCAGACCTCCAGCAACCCGAATTCACTTCTGACCCTGGGTTGCTGGCATTGCAAGCAATAGTGCTACCACAGCGCCAGCAGGCTGACCCAGATTTCAGCATCTTAAAATGAATGCTGCTGTGCTTTGCATCCTTTCTGCTTTGCTGCATATAGAGTCAGAAAGGAAATCTCCCGCACTGCTTTGTTGTAATCAACTACTCAGTTTAACCACCCATGCCTAGTGGTTAGAGTAACAAACAGTGAATGAAATGGGTACATCCTGCAGACTTGGGTTTTTATTTATTTTTATTTATTTATTAAATTCTTGGATTACAAATACCTTTGAGCAGAAACTGCTCGTTTACAAAGGTTCCACATCAAAGGATGAGGGTCAACATACATACAGAGGTAGTAAAAGAATGCACAATAAGCAACCAAAACAACTAAAAGAAAAAATAAAGATACTCAGTTATAACATACTTTAAGATAATATTCATAAAACGAGCAGCTTGAATAGGCAGCTGGCTGTGGTAACAATAAGAGATAGAGGGCACCATAGGCAGTTAGTATTGCAGGCATGCGACCGGAAGAGGAAGTTGGCAGGCTAATGAACCACTATCCGATGGTGGTGGAAAATGTCTTGTACCAGTGGAGATGTGAAGCAGGAAAGGAGTCACAAGGAAGGCCCAGTGCCAGAGGGAATGAGATTGGGAAAGGGCGGGCTGTGAGACATGAGTGAGCTGGGAGGTGTTTAGAGAGATCTCTGTTCAGAGAAGCAGTCACATTGAGTGGTAGAGGTGAGGTAAAGTTTGAGATTCCTTTGAAGGGTCCAAGTGTAGTAGAGGAAAGTGCTTCTTTATTGAGGGAAATGAACCATTGAGTGGCTCTATAGATAAAGGACCGCTGACCCATGAAGGTACGACATCTGGGAACCTGAAAGGTTAGAGATTGGACACCACGTGTTTGTTGAGTGCCACTGTAGGTAGTAAGGAGTGAGCTAACACCAGGTGGCATGAGACCAAGGAGAATCTTTTGTAAGTAAGCAGGTCTGGTATTGTATTCTGCTGCGTAGGGGTAGCTAGCTGGCCTGTGCATAGAGGTCACAGGTGTGAGTTTGTCGGGCTGCACCAGTCAGTAGTCTACAGGCTTTGTTGAGAGCAACTGAGATCCTGTGGAGGGCACTTGTTGAGGCAGAGCCATAGATGGCAAGGCCGTAGTCAATGATAGAGGTGACAGAGCTGTAGATGGCTAGTTTAAGGGCATCCGCAGGCATACAGTGCTTGTGTTTGTGTAGTAGTCCAATCCGTATATTGGCAGTCTTGGCAACAGTGTCAATATGCCGAGTGTAGGAGAGGGTACTATCCAGGGTAATACCAAGGTACTTGAACTCCTTGACATGTTTGAGTGGGTTCCCAGCATGGTTCTTGATGGTGAGAGACAGAGAGTTGTGCCTGCTCTGTCGGTGACAGAAGGACATGGCTTTAGTCTTGCTGTGGTTCAGGACAAGTTTATGAGAATTGAACCAGTTTTCGATGCGATTGAAGTCGAGCTGCAGCTGGGATTCAAGGACTGTAATGTCATGGTGGCTGGAAAGCAGGACTGCATCATCTGCGTATAGTAATATTTTTTGGTGGCAGGCACTGGGGAGGTTGTTGATGAAGAGGGAGAAGAGTAGATGGCCCAGAATAGACCCCTGGGGGACTCTGGAGCGGACCAGTTTCTCATCTGAAGAGATCCCTGCAATCCTTACATGTTGGATCCAATTATCAAGGTAGTTGGTGAACCATGGAAGGGCATCACTGGAGATCCCAATGGAGGACAGTTGCTTGAACAGTAGGGGGTGGTTAACTGTGTTGAATGCCTTGGTAAGGTCTATAAATACTGCCCCTCCACAATTCCCTTTGTCAAGAGTGGCATGGATGAAGGTTGTAAATTCCAGAAGTGCAGTAGTGGTGCTGTGCCCTTTTCTGAAGCCATGCTGCTCTGGGCACTGTACATTGTACTTACCCAGGAATTCAACTAGTTGGTCCGACACTATTCGCTCCAGCGCTTTGGATAGTGGGGCGAGGAGTGAGATAGGTCTGTAATTGGTGTGCAGTGTCCTTTCTCCGCTTTTGTGAACTGGTGTGACAGTGGCTTTCTTCCAGAGAGAGGGGAAATGGCCCAATCTAAGTGAGAGATTAAAGATCTTTGTAAGTGGTTCTAAGATTTAATCGAGGACTTGTGCCAGCAGTTTCAGGTCAAGGGAGTCACCACTGTACCCTTGTTTGCTGATGGCCTTTTGAATGTATTTTCTAGCTACTTGTGGTGGAACCTCCCTAAAAAAAAGCTTTGGGGTTGTACGTTCTAGTTTGCGGGTAACTTGGGAGGAGCTGGAGGGGAGGTCGTCGAAAAAATTTGGTGGAAGGACACTGTCCAGGTTTGTAAATGCATTATTAAAAGTGCTGGTGATGATACCTAGGTCGAGTGCAGGAGTGCCATGAAGGTTGAGCATAGTGGGTGGTGCTTTAGAATCCTTGCCTGTGAGTTCTTTCATGTTGTTCCAGAATTTGTTTCCCTGGCCCCAAGAGTTGGTCAGAGCCTCTTTGTAATAGCTGCGTTTAGCATTCCGTATTCTTCGAGTGCAATCATTTCTGGCTGCTTTGTATAATTGTATGTTTACTTGCGTCGGAGTTGCACGAGCACAATGCCAGAGGTGGTCTCTGTGCTTGAGCAGAGTTAAAAGGTCAGTAGTAACCCAGGGGTTGGTCTGTCCTTTGACCTTCATCTTTTTCACTGGTGCATAGATGTCACAGACTTCATTGAAACGTTTGATAAATAAGTCCAGAGCTTTGTTGGTGTCATTGAGAGAATCAAGCACTGCCCAGTTCAGCCTGGTTAGATGTGATTTTAACAGCTGGAGGTGCCCTTGTTTGATAACCCTGGCATAGATAAGCTTGGGAGGGGGCTTGTGGTATTTGTTTGACCAGGAGCATATGACAGGCGAATGGTCACTTATTTTATCCGGGAGTACAGAAATATTGGAGATGCATTCAGGGTGGTTAGATAGAATCCAGTCTAGAAGCGTAAGGGAGCCTGTCCTATAGTTACACCTAGTGGGGGCATTGACCAGTTGAGTGAGGTGATGCGCCGTGGCTACATCCTTATAGGTAGCGGCCTCAGCGGAGAGACAGTTAATGTTAAAATCACCCATGATTATGGTTTCAGAATTATGTTGCTGGACCCTTAGATATTCCATGATGCTATGGAAGCCAGCAGCCTGGTCTCTTGGGGGTAGGTAAACTGAGGTGACAGTGAGTTCCTTGTTATGTGCACCAAGAAGGATTCTGATTGTGAGGACCTGAGAGGAGTTGCTCAGGCTAGGGGATGGGATGATGTGACCCATAAGGGTATCCTTAAGATAGATGGCGCAGCCCCCGCCCCGTTTAGCAATCCTGTCTTGCCTGAAAATGCAGTAGCCAGGGATAGAGATTGAGGTATCAGGGATTTTAGGGTTTAGCCATGTTTCCACAACTGAGAGGACATCAGGGTTGTGCTGTAGGATCCATGTTTGAAGGGAGTCAAGTTTGTTGAGGATGCTGCAGGCATTGATGGATGCCATGGTGAGTGTCCCTGGTTTGATTCCCACAACCTCCACTTGCATACTGTGTGACTCCAAGCAAGTCACTTAACCTCCCCAGTGCTTCTAGGTCACTCCTGAAAACAGACAGTTCTGCCTAGTGGGCCTTACCTGCTTTACAAAGAATATAAAAAAAAATACCAATACATGTTTACTAAATCATAGAACAGTAGTCAAGGTACCATGTAATTTACCTGGGTTTTACTTGGGCTGAAATGATTTTGTATAGGTAAAGATAAATATTCAGATACATTTTATGTGTTTTATAAGCTTGTTTTTTAGATTTTAGTCAGGTTTTTATTGTATTCTTTGCATATAAGCATCTAGGTTATAGATTGCTAAATGCAGGATCACTGTTACCAACTAGCTTATTCAAGTTTATAATCAGTAGGGCCATCCAAGATCCTCAGTTGTTTGAATGAAAACTAGTCTGAATGAAAGTATGTTCACAAAGAAGAAACTGCCTTACAACTTATGAAAAGACTTCACAGTTAGCACCCCATTTAGGTGAACTAGATAATTTGCACCTTTTCTCCCACCTGCTGCTTCAGTCTCTGTGACAACAGAAAGTTTTTTGAAAACTGTTTCAACAAAAAGCAAATGTTAAGTATTTAAGTGTACTTATGTTTGGCCAGTGGATTTTAAAAGCACAGTCAATGATGTACAGAAGGTAAGACTCCAGGGGCTGTATGATGCTGGTGGGCAGAGTGGTGCTCAATTCACATCTGAACAAAGACATGAAAACTGGGAGACACCCTTTTCGTGGACACCAAGTAAAAAAAAAGCATCCACATATCTGGGAGATGCATAAATCCATTTGAACATCTTCCACTAATCACTTGTGAGTTTTTTAGGTGAAGACACTTTATTTCAAACAAGCAAATTCAAGCAGTTTTTTTTTTGCTCCTTCTACCCCCTGGCAATTCATTCCTTCAGGCCTGCCAAGGCCCCCTACCACCACTGCTGACTCCCGACCACCATCCACTGCCCCTTACTTCTGTGCTACCAGGTAACCCAAAGTAACCCTTCACTGAGCGGGCCCCTACCCCTGTGGGAGGCTACCAGGGGAGGAGAATTGTCCTAAAGAGCTTCCTGTGTATCCTGGGCATGGCAGGGGTCAGAACGGACACATGTCTGGGGCTTCCTGCTTACGGAGGGACCAACAGCTGTCCTCCGGTTGGTCAGCGGGTGTTTTCCCATTTTCTTGGGAGTGTGAGAGGCCACATGATGTCAAGGCACAAGCTGACATCCGTCACGCTCCCTCCTGCAGTGAGGGCTGACATGTTGTCGTGCCTCTGGCCTCCACCGGGGGCCAGCAAATGCTGAGCCATGAATCCACCCTCCCTCCCAGGAGAAGGTGAGTGGTCATTGGACAATCAAGCCTTCACCCACCAGCTGGCCCGCCAACACCCAAGTCTGTTCCCTAACCCTGGTCAGCAGTGTCACAGGCAGAAATCCAATTCAGGCAGTTAAATTATAGATAGGAAAAACCAAAGGTAGTCCACCTTAGCGGTGATGGTTCAGATTAATTCACATCTGAATTCTAACAAGCAAAGAGACCAAGTCATTTGTAACTTGTGCATGTGGGATGTGGGTGTTGAAGAAAGGGGATCATAGTGTTGTCACTACTGCCATCACCCCAGGGGGCTGTGGACTGCATTGTTGCTACTGCCATCACACCGAAGGGGTGGGGGCGGTAGTGCTTCTGCCATCACCACTGGTGGATGGGGAATGTAGTACTGCTGCTGTCCCACCTGAGGGATGGGGACCATAGTGCTGATACTGCCATCACACCTGAGGAATGGTGAATGTAGTACTGCTGCCATCAAACCTAAGGGATGGGGGCCACAGTTCTGCTGCTTCTGTCACACCCGAGGGAGGGAGGTCATAGTACTTTTGCTGCTGCTATCACATCAGAGGGATGGGGGCCGTAGTGTTGTGTTGGTGCTGCCATCACACCTGAGGGATGGGGCCGTAGTGCTGCTTCCATCACACCTTAGGGATGGGGGCCGTAGTGTTGCTGCTGCCATCACACATTAGGGATGGGGGCTGTAGTGCTGCTGCTGCCATCACACCAGAGGGATGGGAGTCATAGTGCTGTTGGTGCTGCCATCGTACCTGAGGGATGGGGCCATAGTGCTGCTTCCATTACACCTTAGAGATGGGGGCTGTAGTGTTGCTGCTGCCATCACATCTTGTACCTAAAATAACTTTAAATTGGTACAAGGATGGAAGGATGTGTAATAGTGGAGGTCAACATTGCTAAAATGCATGTTAACAGAGTTAAAAATTGTTAAATAAAGTACACAAAACCAAACACCGGTAAAACCGGATTTTGGGCTAGCAGACACCGGTGACATTACCGTTTTTTACAATGTGCAAAACGGAATATGCCCTTTCTCAATCCCGGTAAACCAGTGTCCCTGGAAATGAGAAGACACTTTTTTATGGAGAGAGAGTGGTGTTTGGGTGGAAAGCATTGCCAGCAGAAGTGTTGTCCTGTAGAACAGTAGACTGCTTTAAAAGAGGATGGGATAAGGTAAGAGGGAGGGTCAGGGGAGGGGCAGCTGCACATTCAAGCAGACTCAATAGACCATAAGGCCTTTATCTGCTGGCAAATTTGTATGTTCATATAATAATTTGAAGCCATAATAACTACTGGTGCTCTGTCAGTTCATCTTGATTGTGATGCATAGTATGTTTTTTTTTAAACTGTTCTTCTTTTAAAATGTATTAATGTCCTTTTGGGTTATTTGAGAACTGAGCGTATTGTACTTTGGTGATATTTTGCACTGTAACTTTAAATGGAGCATTTATATTTTACACTGCTAGGGGAGACTGTCAGACTTTGACAAACTCAATACTGAGTGAAACGCATTAGGAACAGGTGCCCCCTTATCTATGGGGAGCTGGTTGTGGAATTTTTTTACAATTTGCATCTTGAAGATTGAATGCTATGCAAAGCCTTTTCTGAGGACCAATAAAAGTTATAGTTTAACCTGAAGCACTGGTCCGGATACCTTCCTTCAACAGATGCTGACTGAGTAATGCTTAAATGAGCTTCATGACTGTTCATAGTAGGTGCAGGCTTCCTTGCCTTTTGACACAATAACCTTCTCTGCCTTGCACTGCACCTCTCTGGTTGTGATTCAACTCCTACGTGTCTTAAAACAATTGGAAAACCTTCTACTTATGTTTACTTTTTACCCTTTTGTATTGCTTCCCCAAATGTCTCTTGCAGCCCTGTATTTTAAAAGAAGCTGATCAGTACTCCTGCTCATTACTCCTGATCATTACTCCTGCTCATTACTCCAGATCAGTACTCCTGCTCATTACTCCTGATCATTACTCCTGCTCATTACTCCAGATCAGTACTCTTGCTCATTACTCCTGATCATTACTCCTGCTCATTACTCCAGATCAGTACTCCTGCTCATTACTCCTGATCATTACTCCTGCTCATTACTCCAGAGCAGTACTCCTGCTCATTACTCCTGTTCACACCTAAGGTATTGGAGAGGTTTTTATTTCTGGGTTCTTGTTTAGATGCTGGCAGCTGGGTTTATTAGGTCAGAACATTGCTATAGTTAAAAAAAATATGTATTTCTGACGGGTGACTTTGCAAGTGTCAGTTCTTGCTGATGATATGTGATTTCAGTCATTCCTGCAGCAGTATTAACAGTGTACTGACTTTCATATTTATTTATATCTTTTTTTTTAAGTGAAATTCCAGTGTAGGCTGCTCTCAAATCATATTTAAAGAGACTTATTATTATCCCTAACAGGTAAGCTGACCCTGAGCTTTGATGTTTCATGCTGTGTACACAGCTCTCCTCAGAGAGAGATAAGGATGGAAGGGGTTCAGTTAAACTGCTCAGCTGGGTCAACTTACAAGCACTTTGAGATGACAGCAAAAGGACAATCTATCACCTTTACATGTCAGTGGTGTCTTCCTGACTGCCTAGACCTCCTAACAAAAGAAGAAATAAACTGCCAGACAGCCTTTGATAAAGGATGGGACACATTCAAAATGCATCAGGCAGGGCATACCCTGTGATTTTTAATTTTTTATGTGCCTAATAATCTATTGAAACTGGACCATATGTGGTATCCTTAACTATATTTAGAGGTTTGTGTGTGCCCAACAGTTTTTGTTAAAGAGCTCCTCAAAATGCATTTCCAATGTCCCCACAGATTGGGGGGGCACTGAAATTTACTCAGACTATGGCACAAAAGATCCTGCTGGCATGCGGCATACTGCACAATATTGCTATAGTTCACCAGATAACCATGCCAGAGGTAGATGTCAAACACGGTGACGATGTGGAGGGTGGCGATGATGAAATCCAGGATGCCAGACCCATGCAGGTGACTACAAGGACGTGGACTGCAATAGCTCAACATCGTGCCAGGGCCTGATTGGTCAGCAGCCACTTTAGCCGAGCAGACCACAGTACCACCAAGAAGCAGACCAAAAGGCAGCATGGAATGCACACATAGCATCAGTGGGCTGATGATCATCCCATGCTGATAATAATGATGCTAAAGGCATGCCAGTACATGTGCAGGAGCCACACAAGGCATACCAACAACAGCTACACTGACATGGGCATGGGCCAGGTACAGCAAAGTCAGAGGTGTGTCTGCCCGGTGCTGCCAACAGGCAACAAGAGCACTGGTGTACATATTGTGCTTGTAGCCTGTATGTGGTTCCTAGGTGGCACATACACACACACACACACACACACACACACACACACACACACACATCAGTGAGGCAGTGGACAAAGAGGATGGCACAAAGTGCACGTGGTTTTTGGCAGTGGCCAGATAAAATACAAGGGCCAGTAGGCAGAGAGCTGGAGCTGTACACCTATAATATGGCTGCATGATGTCTCGGGGCTTGCACAAGGGTAGCAGCAGAGGCACCCCTCCCACAGGCAGTATGTGGGACATGTTGCAGGCTGGAGGTGTAGGGGGCCTGGGGATAGGACATATGTGGCATGACCAAGCCATGGCGACTGCCCATGGCCAGCCATAGCTAGTGTGCCAAGAGTAAGGACCACCATGGCTGTGGCAATGCAGGCCCTATAAGGCCCAGTGCACCAGCAGCTACATGGCTCTGATGATGCCCCCCACCATGAGGACTGGACACAGTGTCCCACATAGAGCAGTTGTACCCCACTAGGGATCATGCCATGGCTGTAATGATGTTGGCACCCCAAACTGCAGGCTGCAGGTCTTGGTGCAGGACAGTCCCAACTGTGACATGTGTCCTGTGCTGTACAGTGGCCACCAGCAGCATAGGCATTTGGGTATGTGTCTTGCTGCCAGCCACGCAGTGCTGTGAGATGTCAAAACATAGAAGATGATGTGGAGGCCATGACAATGTGTCAGCCCCTGACAACAGTGCAGATGTGCATGTGGAGTGACTCAATACACAACATGTACCCAGTGCCAGTCACATGCCTGTGGTTGTGGTGTATTTGATCTAGGGGCAAGCAGTATGCAGCTGGTTCAGGTCAGGGGGGATGATAGTGAGACATGTGTTATGGTACACACCTGCCATGTGATACTGCTTACAATGTGGTGCCAGTGCCACTCTTATGTGTGAAAAGTGGTACTACAGCATGCTGATGTCCCGTAAAGCAACCGCAAGAAGTTGCATCATACAATGACAGTTCTGATGCAAGCTGTGGCACCCGATGAAAATAACATGACATGCATCAAAATTGCACCTGTTGCTTTGGAATGTGTGCAACACACCCTGCATGCCCATCATGTGCCTGTGGTTTCACGAGGCACAATAGAACACCCATGGCGGCTGTACAAGCAGCAGCTTAACATCCACTCAACAAGTGGTATGCAGTATGACTAGAAATTACAACAGTTTTAAAGGGCCTCCTCCACTAGATCTCCTAATTTTACAGATGGAGAAACAGTATTATTCATCAGCATGGTAGAGCAGTGGGCCAGAATCCTGCTGCCACCAGGTAGCAGCAGGCACACACCCAGGGCCCGGGATGGAGTGTGGTGGGTCATCGTCTTGAGGTTGTTCAAGCTAGCAGGGGTGCAACGCAACACATGTCAGATTAAGCACAGGTGGAATGACCTTCCCCTGAGGGAGACCTAGGTGCTTGAGGAGGATGGCCCTGGAGGTGGGCATGACCATTATGGGTAGTCATCAATGCAACATCAGTAAGTAATGACCCACATACCAGCATTATCATAATATGCAAATGTGGCATGTCACTGTGTGGTCCCAATGTTATCCTGCATGCCCCCTGTACTGTCTCCACAGGTGGCCAGCAATGGGATAGAAAAGCTACCCACAGTGGAGAGAAGGACAGGGACACCAACAGAGGGAGTGGGCCACAGGATACCCCAGGGCCCAGCCACCAAGGTAAGTCATGTGATCTAGTAGGGAATCACTGCTGTAAAGGGAGGAGAATGGGACACATACCAGGTCTTGGTACCCACCCATAGCTCAGTCAGACAGGGGCCACAGAATATCAAGGGTGTTGCCCAACCATTCACAGTTTTGGACAATAAGGTAAGGCTGTGATGTGCAGGGGCCAGGTGACCCACCAGCAACAGGAGTGACACTGCACGCACTGTACACATGTGTAACAGCATCCTGTATAATGTCCTCTTCCAGGCAGACAGGGCAGGACCATGCCCATGGCCAGAGAAGGTATGTGACACTGCAATGTAGGGTCATAGGCTGTGGTAAGGGAGGCTGATGGCATGTACCTCTACCCACTGTTGACCTAGACAAGTGTGCCATGTAGGCACTGTCTGGAGCACAGTATGGAGAACCACAGGTGATACATGCAGCAGGCAAATGGCAGGGTGAGTCATGCTGAACTGCTATGGCCACTGAGGCTGCACAGGTCCATTTCAAAGGATCTAACCAGGACAGCGCACCACTCTGAACTGTAGTGGTGGCCTACATGGGTTGTGGGGTGCTGTTAGCTGCCATGTGGGCTGCACTGTTGTACCACACCCATTTGGAATGTGTTCTGTGCCCCACAATAGATAAACCGCCACCATCATAGCATGCATGGAAGCAAACAGAACCCCAATGACACCCCTGTGTGATGGTAACAGGCACTATAGGGTATGTGGCAGGGATGCGTTCATGTCCCTGCCATGCAGGGGTACCAGACTGCTAGAGGCAGACATGAAGGGATGGCATAGAGGTTAGTTCACCCACTGTTGTCTCCACACCAGGTATACAGCCTTGCATGGTTGCAGCTTGCAGCTGGCACCTGATGGTGTCATGTGCCACTCACATATGGACTGTGTGGGCCCACACAAGCATACCACCATTACACCAGGTACTGTACAGCTGCTGATCTGTAGGTCTGCACCTGGGTGGGATACGAAGTGCCACACAGGGTGTGCTTGCAGGCCCGATAGTAACTGCAGTGCCCTAGACAGCCCCCTGGGTCCATGACTGCTGCTGTATTGGACACCTTGGCTACATGACAGCCAAGCAGTGATGCACACTAGGTCTCATTGGTCAGTGATAGGCCCCCCTCAAGCCACCTGTAATGTTGCCAGTACCATGTCATCACTGACTGCTGCAGGGCTCACCACATCCAGGTGGGAGGTGGCGAAGGGACATTGAAGACTATACCACCTACATGACAGTGAGTGGAGTGGCTTGTTCTGTGCCAATACCACAGTGCTGGCTCTGGGGACACATCTGCAGTGGGACACATGGTCTATGGTCAATGGACATGTGACAGTGCTCTTGTGTAGGGGGGTTTGTAGGTGGTACAGTGCAGCATACCCCATACCCAGGGATGTCAATGGACAGGGGGGCACTGTGTTGGCATGGCACTGGGGCCATAGAGCATGTACAACAGGGCCTGCAGCAAAGTCTGGGATTGCGGTAGGGTGCCACCATCGATGTTGCATAAAGTCTGCATGTCGTGGAGTAGCAGATGTGTCCAGGTATGTGCCTGGTAATGTACAATGGTGTTTCTTATGTTCATCTGTATATACAGTGGCACATGCACTTTGTCAACTGCAGTGTTCTGTATTTTCCAGAGTGGCCTTGGTGCCATCAGTCCCCTCACCCACACCCACACCCTCAAGGAGTGTCGCACACATGGCACAGCAGCAGGGGTTCCAAGTACCACACAGCACATGGCCCTACCTGGTGCCCCCATGGATCCTAAACTGATGGCCAACCCCCTGGACTGGTGTCCTACGGGGGAGGGGGGATGGTGAGCCATGCCCCGCACCACACCTGTGCTGTATCTCACACACAGAGGTGAGCAACACATGTGATGGATCCTCAGCACTGACATCACTATGCAAGTGGCCACAGTGGTACAATGGTAGCCCAGCCACATCTATGCCTACAGCGCATGGGAGCCATTTCCAGGGCCATGCAATGGACCCGTGGTGGTCATGAACAGCAACCTAGCCTCTGCACAGCAATTCCATTACCAGTGGAACGTGCTTCAGGGGCTCTGAACATAGTGCCCACATATCTGATATGGCCACATCTGTTGTCCCCACCAGTGGCAAGTGGACATGGGGACAATGAGCCCACTCACTTGCCTGCCACAGGTCTGTGCACACAGGTTAGTACCACACTGTCACAATGTGACACCTCAAAGGTAACATAGCCCAATTATGCATGACATATGTCAACATACACGGTGTGACATGGAATGGGACATCACATGCCACATTGGTGGTAGCCCCCATGTGGGATGGTGGTCCACCAGTCCCACTGTACCATGTCTTCAGGGCTATACCATTTGCTGTGGGGGACCACAGCAGTGAAGCCCATACCTGCAAGCTGGAACCCCACCCAACATCAATGACCCGATGTGGGCCATGCAACAGCCAGGACCTCCCGTCTCGTGGTTCCCCCACAACAGACACCTTCACAAATCACAGGCACTCCCACAACCCTTGACCACCAATGCCTACTCCCCAGCACATGTCTTCACCCTGCCCCACCCATGTCTTCTGGCCCATGGTAGATGACACCTCCTGCGGTGTTCCTGTAACAGGCCAGAACATAACCCCCGGTACACCACATGTGACTATACTGCACTGCAAATGTACATGGTGCACTGTACCACAGTCCTGGCTAGTGTAGTTACCAGACACTAGCAGCATTTGACCTCACCATTCTCTACCCCACAACACTGGATTTTTTGGTGCCTGCACCACAGCAATGGCTCTGTCTGTGAGCTGAGGCTGCTGACTGCATACCTTCAGTTGTGTGGTTGAGGTGGTATCTACACAGCTGCAGAGCCTTTGTCTGTACCTGTGGCATGTCCAGGGTGGCAAGACCTGTATATGGGGTTATTTATCACAATGCCCACATTGCACACCTGCAACAACAGCCCTCTTGTCATTTCTATACTGCTGATGTGCACTTTCTGTTGTTGCAGGAGCTGGCGGTACTTCTGCACCTGAGCAGCTGGAGCCTACACCTAGACTTTGTGCCCTGGAATGGCAATAACGCAGTGATAAGAGAGGAGACCTGGGCATACACAGAAAGGAGACAGCAACTGCAACAGGAGGCCTGTTCACAGCCTGTGGCAAACCTTGCAACACAGCAGCATTGCCCAGAGTCAGATGATAATGGCACAACAAGTGCAGCCATGGACACTGGGCGACAAGTAGGCAACACCGATGGGGCCCCAACACACTTGGTTGAGGAACAGGATGAAAAGGTAATGAAGGAGGTTCTCCAGCACCAGAGATGTGGCCACAGCACTAGCACCACAGCCCATGCTGTCCAAACTGTAGCAGGATTAAGAGGTATGGGACTTGGAGGATGCTGGGGAACTTGATATTGGGGAGGAAGTGGAGCCTCTTCAATGCCCCAGACTGCAGGTCTTCATTTGGGGGGAATCCACCCACCTGCACACTGTTGTGTGGGATGTAGCTCACCTGCAGGGATCCCTCCAGACCTTGCTGGACCACATTGATTAATACAAGGAAGTGAGAGCCAACCAGGGATGGGTTGACACATGTAAATATGAACATGCCAGTGCGAGGGTTTGCTTCATGTGGCATTGCTTTACTGTTGTTTTTGTTTGTTGAATGTTATTGTATTGTTGTTGTAGGTTGATTGTTATCCCTGTTATTTTTTTTATGTATGTTTCATAATGTCCCCTTAAGGATGACCTATCCACGAAATTGTCATTATCTCATTTCTAATTGCACTTCAGGCACAGTGGGGACCCTGAATACTATGTGCCTAGTCAAATTGCTCAAATTGCAATTAAAATGTGCTTACTAGATGCCAGTTTTGAAGCTCTGTGTGGTTACTCTGAGTTTCCAGACTGCCACGCTGCTGCAGACTGAGACCACAAGTTCTAGGTCACTATAGGACTTCCACTGTGATTGCTCAGACTGTCTTGCCTGCTGCAGTGCATAGAAGACCTCAGGGGAGAGCTGTTGTGCAGATGAATTCAGTGAAGCAGCACATTCCTTTTGTTAGGAATGATTGTTAATATTATGTTTTCCCAATAAAGATTTTCAGATCAAATGTGTGTTTTTACTGTGTGTGTGATACTGAAAAATTGCAACATGCTGAAAGCGGGTGTTTTACTGGTAAAGGGTCACCGGCTCAGTTGTTCACAGCAAATACAGTATGTGGCATTCATATACTTGGCTTAACAGCACAATCAATGACATTTATGGGTCTGGTGCAATCTGATGATTTTTGGCCCAAGATTTATAATTAATTTACACTGCAGTTGCAGTTGTCTTACTCATTGTAATGTTACAATGCTTTTTTTTCTTTGTTTCTTGTGATGGATACACTACACCCTGACATAGAGGTAATCACCGACATAGTACTGCAGCTACATATTGGGCCAGTGCTTGTGGGCAAGCTCCCCTGACAATCACTGTGCACATTGCAAGCCTGGTGGAAGTGCAGGATGTAGGTCTGTACACCACTCCCTAGTGATGAGGGTGGGGGTGGGAGGCACCAACATGGTGCTGCAGCAACATATTTGGCTGGTGATTGTTGGCAGGCCAACTTGTCCATGAAATGGCAGCGTCCCATATACTGCAAAACAAGTGGCACTGGAGGACAATAAGCACCACTGCCCTGGGTGGGGATAGGCAACCAGCTAGTGTGGGTCACCTATGTTGGGGTGAGGATTGTTGGTGATCCATAGTCACAAACAGAGAGCATTGACTATTAAATTCACTGGCCAGTTATACTCCATCAGTTTGGAGACAGTAGAAACCCACTCCACCCATAGGGTGTTGTGGGAAGGAGCAATGCAGTAATCCGCAAATTTATTTAGTTATTTATTTAGCTAGTTTTTGTTGACCAGGTAAGTGCACTAGACAAATCCTGCCTATTTTCAGGCACGACCCGGGGGAGGGGGATACAGATGAATGCCAACTGACCTTGAACCAGATTAAGCTGTTGGTGGTATTTTTTTAGTGAATGAGGGAAATTTGGCCAGGACACTGGGGAAATTCCCTTACTCTTTCCGATAGGGGATTTCTGGCACACAGACATGGATGATTGCAAGAGGTGTCAGCATCACAATGGTGCTGCACCGACTCTGGAGCCTGATATACTACTCGAGACTGCTTTGTCTTCACATTCACCTACTGCTTTAACGCCTGAAAACCCTGGAACAATGGATACAGATTTATCGCTGATTTCTGCCAAGAAAATCCCTGTACCTTCTACCTTTTCCATTCTGGATTCTTTGCCATCGGAGATGCCTCCTGATTCTGGTCAGTTAACGGGACGTTCAGTTCAGCAGTCGCGGTGTCATCAGCCGGATCTTTCCCCGTGCGTTTCCATTCCTACCAGGGTTGCGACAGATTCATCGCTTTCGAGAGAAAAGCCTACTAATTCTACAAATTCTCCGCTATCACTGCCTGCTCAGCTCCTTCTTAATACTTCCTCTACCACATCAGAGCTATTA
This sequence comes from Neoceratodus forsteri, assembly GCA_016271365.2. NCBI lineage: Eukaryota > Metazoa > Chordata > Ceratodontiformes > Ceratodontidae > Neoceratodus > Neoceratodus forsteri. The sequence goes on along the minus strand of CM028132.1, from coordinate 162,543,117 downwards.
TGATCTCACTTTGGACTTTCGACGAATGATCCAACTTGTGCTCCCCCTTGGACTGCTTCCATGGCCTTGCGAAATGCAGGATGGACTGAGATGGCATCTGGATCTTGGACCCCTGACCCTTCTTGGGATGCGGACTGCCATGGCGTCTTGTTTTCACCCTCCAGGCCTGCACCTTCTATGAGCTCCAACGAGGTACCTGTTCTAAAACAGGACACTTCTACTTTTACTGATATTTGTAATGAGATCTAATATGCCTAAGGTAGCCTGGGGGGATGTTATGGATATGCATGATGCTTTATCTTCTCAGCCCTCTACAGTACAGGGTAACCCAAGTGATCTATTACTTCTCTCTCTCTCCACCTCCTGATAAGAGGGCTTCGCATGGTGCCCATTCTTCCCCTGCCCAGGCCTTAGAAAATGTACAGCCCTCCTCACTTCTCCTGGACTCTGGCCCACCTCCTCCACTCTCCATACTAGATGATCCTGGAAAAGGTCCGTCCTCCCTGACTCCCACCCTGCAACCCTCCCCAGCAATGCCCCCCCCCCCCACACTGGTCCTATGCTTTCTGACTTATTTAAGAACAAACCAGAACAAGCCCCTCACCGTAATGCTGTTCGTCTACGTTACAGGGGTGGGCTTCAGAATTTCCCAGACAGATATTATGTAGCTCGTATGTTTTTGAAAGGCACTATGCAATTCCAGGCTTCTGACATATATGCCTTGATTCATGTTTCTGGGGAAGAAACCTTTGACGTCAGTTTTAAAACCACTGTTGGTTTTGAAAGATTCTGGCATAAATATGCTTCCTTATAGAATACCTCTCCGTGGACTCCATTTTATGTCATTCCCCTCACTAAGCCTTCCATTTGTACAGTCACTATCATGTTTAGGAATGAGGGGGTCAGTGTTAGTGACATTATTCACTGGTTACAGAAACATTGCACTGTGTTATCCCCTCCTGAGGCACTTTTAGATGAAGAAGGCCTCTGGACGGGGATGGAAGTTCAAAGTTAAACTTTTCTAGTTAACTCCGAACTTCTCCACTTACCTAACAGTTTCTTTTTGGGTAAGGATCGGGGTGTATGCTTTTATGGGGGTCAGCCCAGGGCATGCTACAAATGTGGGGCACGCACGCACTTAAGCAGCACATGTGATCTATTAAAATGTGGTCTTTGTGGGGGGTATGGTCACCCGAGTGTTTCTTCTCTGAATGTTTTCAAGTGTAATTTATGTGAGGAAACAGGGCATGCCTACCACCAATATCCTTGGGCAAGCAAAAACCGTAAGGAAGATGGGATCCTGATGTACTAGTACAAAAGGCACAGGATAAAAAACAGGAATAACCCACTTCACTGGTTGATGTTTCAAATCTAATGGATACTGTCCCCCCCCATTCCTCCTCCTGTAAATAGTGAGGTTTCACCTATTACACTGGACCACCCTATCCCTTCTATACCTACTTCCAATTCCTCACTCTGTCCCAAGACTAATTCAGTGACCTCTTCTACAGACCAGGACAGTTTTAAACCTAGCAGAAGGGTCAATAGAGCTGCTGCACGGAAGACTGTGAAATCTTTTGACCTCCCCCTTTCTAATCCTTTTGACTGTCTAAAAGGTGGCAGAGCAGAGTCAGATGGTGAATCAGACAATTCGATCTTTCCATCAGATATAGAATTGTCCACCCCAAACCTCCTGATGTATCCCGTAAAAAAACTAGTAAATCTCTTAAAGGCAGCAAAAAGCAGAAAAATATGACAATCACTGATGGCAGTGGGTGACTTTATGCTTTATCCTGGCGTCTCTTACTGTAGCTACACTTAATGTTTGTAGCATTAAAAGCTACAAGAAGAGAATGGTTTTTCTTCATCTTGCTGCTTCGCTACACATTGACATCCTCTTTATTCAGGAAACACATATCTCCACACTGTTTGAGGTACAACACCTTAAATGCAGTTGGATTAAGGGGCCCTCTTACTGGACCTTTGGAGACAATGTTGCTGATGGGATAGCTATTTTGCTCTTTTCCATACACTTTTCTATTACACGCATCATTGATATTTCTCCTGGTAGGGCTTTAATTCTTGACTGTACCATTCATAATTCTCAGTTTCGTTTACTCACTATATATGGCCCACAAACTAAGGCATCCTGTATTGCTTTATTGAAATTACTTCAACCATATTTATGTACCACAAAACATATTATCTGGGGGAGGGGATTTTAACTGTTCATTGGATGTTAAATATTGAACTGCGGAGGGGAAGAAAATTTATTGTGACTCCTGGCTTTATCTGACTTGGTGAAAGGGGCGAGTCTCACTGACCTACCGTTCACTACATATATCTACTTGCTGGTTATACATTAGGTCGATTTTCATACACACTAATTGACTATTTTTTCTCTTCCCCACACTGCGTAGCACATACAGCCACACTTCAACCTTCGGAGATCTCAGACCATTTTTTACTTACATGCAGTTTCTACATCAGTCAATCCCCTGTTTCTTCACTTTCGCCCTCTACTAGCTGGAAATTAAATAACTCTCTCATTTCCTCACTGGAAATGCAAGACCATGTCCACCTTCTTTTCTGTGCCCGGATTTCAGTAATCTGTTTTTATGATTCCCTATTACAGTGGTGGTTGGATACTAAGTTGGAATTTAAATGTCTTTTTCAGACTATGGGAAAACGGATAGCCCGTGATAAATATATCACATACCTATCCCATAGAAATCAATTATATAAATTACTATCTTTATCTACTACATCTCCTATTGATTACTCCTCCCAAATTGCCACTATTAAACATCATATGGTCTCATATCAATATAAAAGTGCTCGCACATTGGATTTTTTCATTAGAGTGGGAACCTCACACCTGCCCTCTAGGAACCCTTTTTTGCACACCAAGATAGGATTCGGAACACGGTGATGAATGGTTTATTGAATCAGCATGGTGTTATTACTTATACCACACAAAACATGTTAAATATAGTTCATTATCATTTACAGAGTCTATTTTGCAGACCTTTTCCTTCAACACCAAACTTTTCTGCATTATTATCTGCCCCGTTTCCGCAATTCCCTGCTCACTGTGCCCCGGCTCTTGTTGCTCTCATTACACAGGAGGAAGTGGCTTCTGCTATTTCTCATCTATTGCTACAAGTCTCTCTGGGTCCTGATGGCTTAACCCATTAGTTTTATAAGACTTTCAAGGACAATCTCCTGGAAATTCTGACTCAAGTTTTTAGCTATGTCTTACTTTGTACTGAAGTTACCCCAGAATTTGGTTTGTCATTTCTTAAATTTATTTACAAAAAAGGTGATGCCCATGACTTATTGAATTGGAGACCTCTACATCTTCTTAATACAGATTACAAATTACTTGCACGAATTCTAAATTCTAGATTATTATGCTTAGCCCCTGACCTGTTGGACTCTGCCCAGTCCTGCGCTGTCCCAGGGCGTTCTATACAAAACAATTTGTTTCTTCTTCGAGAAATTTTTGAGGCAAAAAATCATCATGCTCTCTCAGGTTTTATACTTTCATTAGATCAATTGAAAGCGTTTGACTCTGTACAGCATGCCTACTTACTATACATTTTGACATCTTATGGTATCCCTGCTACTTTCATACAATGGCTCACGAATTTGTTTACTATGGCATATTTTGTACCCCTAGTTAATGGTCATATGGGTATTACCTTACTTCAGATGACAGGCCTTCATCAGGGATGTCCTTTAAGTCCATTATTATATGCCTTCACGTTAGACCCTGTCATACAACATATTTTATGGGACTCTTCTATTGTGGGCATTGCACCTCACCCAATACTACCTCATGTTAAGATTTCTGCCTATGCAGATGACGTACTCTTTGTTCGAGATAAGCAGTCAGGAGACCATGCTATAGATATTTTTCACTCATTTTCCAAACTCTCTGGTGGTACTCTTAACTTATACAAAAGTGTTACTATCCCCTTAGCCCCTGACTCTGCTGTACTGTCAGATGTGGGTGGGATTCCGTTATGTTTATCCCCCCACCGTATATTGGGGATTTGGTTTAATGTCCCACATCCTGCACTATATAATTGGGAAAAACGTTTAGGTTTAGGAGAAGCTAAAGTTAATCTTTGTAAATCTTGGAAATTGGGAAAAAAAAGAGGGTTCTAGTGGTAAAGCAATTTATCATTCCACTATTTTTATACCTCAGTTATGTATATGCTCCACCCTGTGCTCTAGAGACTAGAATCTTGAGCATTTTTTTTCAAATGATATGGGGAAACCGTCTAAACCCCATTAAGCATGACTTCACATATTTACCTGTAAAAAAGGGAGGACTTGCAATGGTAAACCCCATTGTTTTTTATCTGTCATTTTTTCCTTTTCAACTATTTACTAGAATTCACGCCATAACTCATGTTTGTGATACATGGATTAATTATCATATGCATGACGTATGGAATAACTGGGTCCTACTTCCCCCTATCCTTGCCCATATCCCTGGTTCCCCATCTTATGTAATAGATAGTTTTAAAAAATTACGTAGTTGGAAACTTACTAAAGCATCTATAATGCTACTTCCTCGGAAACATTTGTATGATACTCTCATTAACCTTTCCAGACCAGATATACAATTTCCATTATGTCCTCCTTCTAGCACAGGAAATGCTTTATCAATGCCGCAAGATACCCGTATACCTTTACATATGTGGGACATTACATGGTTATGTTGTCATGGCCGATTACCAGTAAGGGGGAACTTAAAGCATAAATCATCCCAGGAGAGATATTGCCCCAAGCCTTACTGTTCTATTATCGAGGAAACCATGTCTCATTTTTTTCTTGAATGTCCAGATGCGCTTTTGTTGTGGAAAACATTGGCCAATAAATGGAAGTGGCCATTTCTCAGCCGCATCACATATCAAATTTTGATTTTGAATGATTTCTCCATTCCTTGGCTGCCATGTCACCCCAGTACCCGCAGGGTGATTTTTTCAGTTTGTAAATTTTATTTATGGCAAGCTCATTGTCAATATGCTTTACAACAGTTACGGCTGTCCCCTAAAACTGTTATTTAGCAAATAGAAACTGCTTTGTCAAATCTTAGAGAATCAGAGAGCTGCAGACTTTCAGTTTCCTGTTTTACTTCTTTTTGGACAAATATTACCTTTTTGTATTAATAGCACTTATATTACTGTTTTATTCTTGCTTTTCCACAATGTTTTCTTTGTAGTGGTGTTGACATGCATTGCTTCTCATGTGTGCTCATTATTTCACTGTCTTTGTTTCCTTTTTGTATATACTTGATGTTATGTTTCTTTGTCTAATAAAATTAACCTACTCTTTTCGATAAGTGCCATGGGATCTTTAACATCCACCTGAACTACCACCAATCCAGGCAGATGGGACCTCGGGTTTAACGTCTCATCCGAAAGACGGCACCTCAGAAGTGCAGCACCCCTCTCATGCTGCACTACAGTGTCAGTACTGGGATATTAACCCAAGTGCCAGATGTGGGAACTGAACCCACAGCCCTCTAATCTCCCGGCCTCAGAGGCAAGTGTGCTACCTACTGAGCCACTGACACTGTATGTCAAATGAAGGGGTAGGACTGTTGTTGGATGGATGGTGTGGACAGGCAGGGGTATGTAATGGATATCCAATATGCATACCTATGAACCTGCACAGAGATGACATTTTGACAGACAACAAGGCTCATATCCTCAGCATGGTAACTATTCTAAACTATGAATGAGCATAAGATAACTGCTGCTACCCTTTTCAGTCCCAAATATGACAGATGCATGACAGGAAAGGTATTTCACATCCATAATTGTGACAGATCCCCAAAACCTTGTATGGAATGGCGGACAACACATACAGTATGTCCACTCATACAGACTGCCTTGCAGTAGTTGCAGTCATCTATGTGCCCATCATCGTGTGGTCCACTGTCCCTTGCAACATTTTCAAATAAGCATGTCATTCATTCATATTGAAAAAAAAAAATTTGCAATGTGCCCTGGTACAAAACCACAGTGCCCCATGTAGCAAGACAGGTCGCTTAGTCTTGCAGGATCCCCCTCAACTGAGAACTGTAAGACCGCTACCTTATCTGAAGCGTCGTCACTATCATCAGCTTCGGGCTCAAACATGTAGGGATGAACACCCAATCAACTAAACACTCTGAGAAAGATGGCATTTGCTGCCTGAAATGTCTGTACCCATCTGAAGATATGCTGGGTACAGAAAACGTCTGATGCTTTCCACTGCGCTCCTTTGTAAGTAGATGCAGCTTCAACAGTGAGAACTTGCCAGTGCAGTGAGAAGCGTCCTACTCTGATGTCACACGGCAGCTCTTCATTAATCCGGACGTGCAGGAATGATCTGCAGCCAACAACCAAGGTACAGCAATGTTTAATATAAAAACACATCCCAAAGACTGCAGAACAAACAAAAGTAAGTCCACAGATTTTATTAATGCACCGGACACTTTCATATGCATTACACCTGATTGGGGCAGGATTGTTGCTCTTTAATATATGTTCCCTTTTTCATACATTACATTGTAAGCATGTTCCTTTCAGCATTGGCCCATGTGGGCCAGGTGGCCACAAGCACTACTGAATGGCCCCTGAGTGTCACATGGCCTGTATTGTGGCCCAGTACCATGTTCATTGCCCCAGGAAGCCTGCATGCATCACACTACTTTATTATAGGCCATGCAAGCTTGCAGTTGGGGGGGTGACCATGTTGCTGCAGTGCAATACACCAGTCACTGGTAGTGGGTATGGGCATCTTCACATTATGGTGGATGCACCCATCTGTGCCCTGGGATGGGTGGATGTGGCAGCATGGACTGCAGCACTGTCATGCCACATCCTGGATATGTGATGGCACGAGGCCCATGGGCCCTTCACTGTTGTACCATGCCATACCACATGACTGTGGTACACCCCCTGGAAGTGTTGGTTGGCAGTCAGCAAACTGGTGTCCCAGGTGGCAGTGGCATGGCACACATATAGCCTCTTTGTAGGCCTGCTGTGGCACCTCATCCCATTTTCATCCCAGTGCATGCAGCAGCCAACACCTGGACAGGGATGGACCATGCAGACATCCCTGACAAGGACATGCTGTGGCACGGTTGGGTGATAGGCATTGTAGGGTCTGCAACGCCCTCCTGGGAGGGTCATACAGGTACCAAGGGCAGGACAGATAAGTCACTGGACCATGTCACACATCCTGGAAAGGGAATGCTGCAGGGGGGACTCGTCACCGCCATTGCAGGGCCACATTCTCCAAAATGAAGGCTGTGGCATCACGACCACACTTACAGTATCTTGTAGTGTGTGCTATAGTGTCCTGTGTGGGAAAGGGGAGGTTCCCCCTTATAATGAGTTATATGATAGGCCTGGACACTGCAATATGCCATTCACACAGAGAACCTCACAAGGCTGTGGCACTGAGTTTCATACTACCTAGACAGTTGTGCCACTGCTGCCAGGTCCAATCCAAGGCCTTGTTATGTACATGTACATTTCGGGGTCCTGCCTCTCCCTGGGTTGTTGCTGTGATGGGTCAGTGTGTGGAACTCCTAGACATGCCAAGCACTATTATGCCATGGCTTCACTTGGTCATGGGGGTGTCGGCATGTTTAATTATGGACTTGGGAGCAGTCTACCGAGTGCATACCCTCCTATTATGATGTTCATGCCACATCCCCACTCCCCCAGCCATTGCCTGCCATATGCTGAGGGATGTCAGCCTGAGGGCCTCATGGCTGTGTCTGGGCTGGCCATTGGCATTTTGGAAAATGTGGCACACAGACACATGCTTACATTGTTGTGACTTTATTTATACACACTTTTTTGAACATAACGTGCACACATACTCACCACCCTTGCTGTGCTCTGCATACCTGGATATGCAAGAGAGGGTGCACACATGTATCTGCAGGATAATTCCCCATACCCCTACACTACCCCATTCCCCCCACCTGGTGTGCTGCACAGATCACCAATGACATGAGTCCAATGTGTCACTCAATCACTTGTCTACCAGGCTCGGCTTTGTCTGTCCACACATGGTGCATGGCACTCTGGTCCATGGTGTACAGTACAGATGATCTGTTGTGTATATGGTCTACCTCTCCTTGGCATTGAGGGCATCAGTATTCATCCTGCCCATCTCCATTGTTTGTGCTGGTGCTCTGTGTCCTCTGCTGAGCTGCTCATGGTTTTTACCCCTTCTGCATTCCTTGTGTAGTGGGCCTCTGTCTACTGCAACCTCCTTGTTGCAGAACCTGTTCTACTGGGTGTGGATGCATGTGGTGTTTCCTGCATCCCTGCATTTTTTTCTTTTTCTCCCTCTTTTCTGGGGGGATGCACTTGTAGCTGTATAGCCATGTGTCGCACAGATATCCTGTGGTGCTGAACACCTGGTGGTCATGACACTCCATTTGCTGTCAATGTGGGGCTTTGTTGTGCTCTGGGCCTGGGGTTTGGCAGATGTCCTGTGTGCTGAGGGCATGCCCTATGGTGTCAATGGCTTCCATGGCTTGTAGTGTGTTGGTGGTCTAGGTGCTGGTTGGCCTCCATTGTGCCACCTGGTGGGAGCTGGTAGGTTGTGTTGCAATGTTACTCTGTTGGATTGGTGGCTGTGTGCTTGGGGCCTGGAATGTGGTGCCTTGAGGGACAGGTGCATTTATTCTAGTGGCAGACTGCATTGTGGTGGTACTGTGTCCAGGTCCTGTGGTACACTGTGGGACTGTAATGCCTGGTTGGTGTGTGACTGTTGTTGTTTTGTGCTCTGCTGCACTGTCCAAGGTGTCCTGGAGCACTCTGTGATGTCAGCACTGTGGCTGTGTGTGCGGTACATGGTGTCCTTGGTAATGTTATAGCCTGCTTGTACAAAAAAAACACTGGGGCCAGTGTCTCCTGATGGACTGGTACCCTGGTTATCAGTACCACAGGCAGCATTGTGGACCAGGGCACTGGATGCCTGTGGTATGTGCCTACTGTGTTGGTGGTTGTTGTGGGCAGCTTGATACTGACTGACTGGCTGGTGCACTGGTCTCCCTGATCTTGTGGACAGTGTGCCCATGGTGGTCTTTCCCCATTGCACTGCTGCATTCCCCATGCCATAGTGCCTCAGCAATGTTTTGCAGGATAGCTGTGAGGGCGCTAGTCTGCTTGTGTTGGATTAGGATGCTCCTCTGCAACACAGTCTTCAGATGCTTCACTGCATCAATGTGCCATTGCGTGCAGACCTGGAGACCTTGCAGTATTGACGTTGCATCCACATGCCAGGCTGTACTCTGGCATACGCTCTCTGTATGGTGTCTAGTACCCTGCCCATAGTGTCGGCCATGCTGCTATGGTGCACATCCATGGAGGCCCTTATTGATGTTAGTTCTCATGTCTGTGACTCATGGATGTTGAGAACATTCTGACAGTACTGACTAAGGTCCTTATCCTCCAGAGGTCCATGGAGTATGTCCTGTGTGGCCTACTGTACTGTGGCCTCCATCTCTTCAGGTGGTATGGGACTAAGGTCTTGGATGATGTTCTCTGGGATGGACCCTGCCATGTCTGTCTCCAACCCCACACTCTTGGCCTATGCACCATGTGTAGCACCATCTTTGTCACTGTGGCATTGTGTCACTTCAGCCATTTTCATCTGGCCCCAGCTCTCTTGGTCCATCCTGTCCTCTGTCACTGAGCACCCAGTAGTGTCTGTGTTCCCTGTGTCTTTGTCAGCAGACCCCTCTCCTTGTGGTTGTGGCTGTGCAGTGGTGCTGTTTGTGCCAGGTTTTGCAGTTTCTGCTTGTTCCCCAGTGGTTTCTGTAGGAGGAAACATATCCACTTTTAGCTGCTGTGCTGTGCAGATATGTCAGTGTATTCCTGCATATTGTGTGCACTATGTGTCATTGCACTGGGGCTTATTTCAGTCTTTTGGGACCCTGGCCATCTATGCAGGGTGTAGGCTATGTTGTGGTACAGCATGCCTCCTTTCTTGTGTTGTCTGCCTGTCCTACTGTCCTGTGTATGGTGTGCTACATTGCATGTAGTTGCACCAAAGGCTTGCATGTGTTCTGCCCTCAGGGTACAGGCTGCACGGCGGTATACACATCTATACACAGTCTGGCTTTGTTTCGATCCTGCACAGCTAAGTGCCATGGCCAACATATTCCTCTGGCAGCCTTGTCCTGGCCCACTTGTCAGTATCAGGCATTGTCCATGCCATGTGTAGGGGCTTCCACCCCTTCTGCTCAGTCCCGGTTCTGGACATATGTTCCTGCAATGTGGAACACATACGTGACCTGCATACTCATCTGTGGGGCATGTTTGTTGTCCTTTACACATGTACCATGCTTGTGTTGTTGCCACATATTTTGTATATCATTGCAGGCATGACAGTCCCCCCAGATCATTCTGTGCTATGCACACCTATGACATTGTACACCACCATGTGCCAGTGCTCTGGTCTTGGCATACTAGCTCCCCCTGTTACAGGTACTGAGCCCTTTTACATACCTGCTGAACTCTGTAGCTGGAAGATATCCAGGTTTCTGTCACCCTTGATGGTACAGCTGCTGAGACATGCAGCCACGTACTCTTCCTGTTTGCTCAGAAGGATCTGCTGACTTGGACCACCTCCAGTTACTGTTGCACACTGCCCGTTATGAGCCATTTTATCTTTGGAGCACTGCCTGATGCTGTGGTAATGCTTCTGGAGTTCCAGGATGGACCACCTTATAGAGTGCACTGTGTTTACCTTGGTGGCAGCCTCATCTTAGGCTTGATTACATTGGTCCCTGAGCTCCTTGTCCCCACCTTGAGATAGCAGGAGGCCAACCTGTGCATCAACCTCCTCAATGAGGATGTCTATTTCCTTATCTGTGAATTTGTTTTTGTGCTGTCTGCCAGCCATTCTCTGCATAGTAGTTTTGCCGCTTTGCTGCACCATTTCTTGCAACCTTTTTTCATGCACCTTTCTTTAGTTCTGCTTGTTGTGCCGCAAAAAATATTTGGCAGCATTTGAGCTTGCATTTCTATAACCCCATTTTCCCACAAAATCTGCCCAGACATGTCATATCTGTGCTGATATATATATATATCTGCCATATCTAGCCTGATCCCAGTGCCCCACTGTCAACATGAACGGAACCTCTACCAGAAGCAGAGGCAAATTGTTCTAAAGGCACACTACAGTCAAAATTTGCAAAAACATGTTGTGCAGAGTGTTTCAATTAGTGTGTGTAGTCTTGGTGTGTCCTTCCCTTTGTTTGTTCTTAATTGACCTACTAGTTATATGGTAGTTTTTATGGCCCCTGGGAATCTCCATCTTAGTGTATGGTCATTGTTAAGGTACAATATTTCACAGAATAATTTGAAAGTGAATTTTTTAAACAGTTGGTAGGCAATTTCATCACAAGAGAATACTATTAATATTAATATTTATTACTATTACTATACTAAGAGAATGTTATTCATACACATTTGTGTGCTGTTATCGAGAAGCCTTTCTCTGCATGTGCCGTAATACTTCTACTGTGTTGAATCTACACTGTCTTACCTCTTCATAAAGATGTCACTTTAGTTCAGGTAAAGAATGATGCCTCACTCACAATTAAAACACACTATTATATCTTATATGCTTATACATTGCAGTCTATTATATGTCTTGTAACTACCCTTACCACTACTGGTGCTCAGTACTTGTATTGTAAGTGGATGCATTACCAATTGTCTGTATTTGTTACCCTGCCCCGGGTCGCATCTGGAAACAAGCTCCGGCTCAGTGTGTTTTTCCCAGTTATCAACATTTTTAATAAACAAACATATATATAAAAAATAAAATACATATACAGCCTTATTTTTATCAAGTCCACTAATTAATCTTAAATGTCTCCATGCCTGTCTATTAATATTGGCATTACCATTTTAATTACTGGTTTGTATTTATTTATTTATTAACATCTTGGATTCAAGACCTTTGAGCAGATGCTCTTTACATAGGTTCCACATCAGAATGATAACACAGTTAGGTTAACATTTACAATAATTATATTGCAAGTGTCATTTTAGGTTAACATTTACAATAGTTATATTGCAAGTGTCATCAGGCCTAAATACATTTATGGTAAACAGAAGGGCGATGAAGATTCATGAGAGTACTATAGATAAAATAAAGTGAAAATGACACTAACAGTGATCAGAGGTACATCTTACGTACAGCAGAGGCATTGTACAGTGTATGCCTGAGTCTGATTGTTACTAGGTTACCAAATACAAAGTGAAACAGGCAGAGAGGCCATAAGGGAAGAGCGGGAGGAGGAGAAGTGAGGGAGGAGGGATGGGGTGGGCTGGTATGGGGGTGGGGAATAGGATAGGATAGGGGAGAGGATAGGTGGGGCAGGAGGGCCCCAGAGGTAAGTGCAAAATAAGTGCAAGTGAGGGTAGTATTTAGAGTAGGTGAGGGTAGGGGGGGATACCCATATGGAGCAGGTGTGGTAGAATTTGGTAGTGCCTAGTGATAGCAGTCACAGATAGGCCCGGTGACTAAATGCTGCCGAAGTAAGCACTTAAAGGAGCCAAACTTTGTTGCTTTGGAAATGTCTGATTGTAGTGCATTTATCAAGAGCAGGGCTCTGTAGGTGAAAGCATGCTGTCCAAGCGAGGTACAACATCTAGGAGTTCTGAAAATTTGACTGTCAGAACTTCTGGTAGTGCAAGGGTTTAATGATGGCACCAGAAGGGATTAAACACCATGAGGCATCATACCTAGGTTGACTTTTTTGGTGAGCAGGCATGTTTGATATCTGAGTCTATTGCTGAATTGGAGCCAATTGGCCTGGCTATATAGGTCACATGTGTGGGTTCAGCATTCTGCCCAGGTTAGAAGGTGGCAGGCTTAATTTAGAGCTATTTTAATATGTTGGAGGGCTGTGTCTGAGGCAGATCCATAGATGACAATGCCATAATCAGTGAGTGGGATAACAGAACTATGTATGGCTAGGTTCAGTGCTTCAGGGGTCAGGTTGCTTCTATGCCTGTAAAGCATGCCTATTCTCCTGTTTATTGAGTTCATGGTTGAATTTATGTGCTGGGTGTAGGACAGTGTGGAGTCAATGGTTATACCCAGATATTTAAAATGTTATACTTGTTCAAGGGGTGATCCCAAATCGTTAATGATGATAAGGAGGAAGGACTTATGTTTGCGGTGGATGCTGGAGAACAGCATGGTCTTTGTCTTTTTTTAGTTTAGTAATAGCTTTTGGTCAGTGAACCATTTTTCAGCAGATGCAAAGCCTTGCTATACCTGGTCCTGAAGGTGTTTTGGATGTGGGCTACTAGTATATATTACAACATCATCTGCATATAGTAGGATGTTGCCATGACAGGACTTCAGTAGCTTATTCAGGAAGATGCTAAATAATAGCGGTCCCAGGATGGATCCTTGAGGGAATCCAGATAGTACTGTTCTACTAGTAGAGATTACATCTTCAATTTTTACTTATTGAGAGCGATTGGTTAAATAGCTGGAGAACCACTTGATGGTGTCTGAGGAGAGGCCAATGCTGGTAAGCTGGTTGATAAGTAATTTATGGTTAACAATAACAAAGGCCTTGGTTAGGTCTATGAATGTTGTGCTAACCAAGATCTGTTGTTCCAGCGAGTTATGGATAAAACCAGTAAATTCCAATAGGGCAGTGATGGTACTACACCCACACCTAAATCCATGCTGATGGGCACATTGCAGTTGGTAGGTTTCCAGGTACTTCTCCAATTGGTCAGCCACGATGTGCTTCAGGGCTTTTGAAAACAGTGAGAGAATTGAAATCGGGCGATAGTTTCCATACTGTGCCTGATCCCCACTCTTGTGTACTTGGGTGACCATAGCTGATTTCCATCTCTGTGGGAATCATGAGAGGTTAAGTGAATGATGGGTCACCCATCACCTTCATGTTTTCCTGTCGTTTCATGCTTTTTTCACAACAGTGCAAAACCACTAATACTTAATTTATTTATAAAAATGCACAAAAATACATCTGGTACAGGAATGTTATCTTTTTGGCCCAATTGTCTAAAATGTACAAAAATACATTTGGTACAGGAATGCTATCTTTTTGGCACAATTGTCTGAAATGTACAAAAATACGTTTGGTACAGGAAAGTTATCTTTTTGGCACAATTGCCTGAATCAAGTCGGGGAGCTGTATTATGCTGTCTTTCTTTTAGTCTTTTCAGTAAGACATTCTAAGCCTCAATTTAAAAGGAAAGCACTGGTAAGATGGGTTAGAATTCCACAGAGAAAAAATAAGTCTATTTAAAACACTGAGAGAAATATTGGTCATCCCGTGGTCTAGCTCCAAAAACTGACCAAGGTTTGAATTATGGCTGTAAAGGCGAGCAACTTTCTCATTCAACTTAGAAATCACCAATGTGGCCATAACTCAGAACTCCCAGTCAGAACTAGGGATAGGCGGGCTCTAAAATACCTGACAACCAAGACAACCAACAGGTAAACCAAAAGTACCTGGAAAAAAAACCGGAAATAAACAGAGTAGTAGGGCAGATCGGGTAGTCACTACCTGACCCTTTCCAACTAGTGGATTATCCAATCCTGACCATGACAAAAATCATGGAAAGACTGTGTTTTTGGGACAATTACACTGTCAGGTGCCCTGATCCATTATACCCATGGGGGCATTGCTGAGCCAGGTACTAGAGGCACAGGCTGTCTTAATGAGTCTGCTGTTGTTTCTAAAAAATTATACCCAGTATTGCTGAGGTAGGTATGAGAGGCACAGCTGCTCTGACTGAGCCTGTTGCTGTTTCCAAAAATTATTCCCATGGTGGTCATTGCTGAGGCTGGTACAAGAGGGGCAGCTGCTCTGAGTGAATCTGCTGCTATTTCCAGAAATTATACCCATGGCAGGCATTGCTGAGGTGGGCACAAGAGACACAGTTGCTCTGAGTGGGTCTGCTGCTGTTTCCAAAAAATTTACTCATGGTGAGCTTTGCTGAGGTAGGTACTAGAAGCACAGTTGCTCTGAGTGAGCCTGCTGCTGTTTTTAAAAATTATACCAATGGCGGGCATTGATCAAATTTACAAACTGATGACTGACAAAAGAAAACTAAGAGTAGTACTAGTGTGGCACATGTGGCTGGTATGGTGGCAGTGGTGATGGTTCCTTTGTTTCGTGCACAACCTAATTATCATATTCAGTATCACTGTTTGCAGGCTGTTGTTCATTTTTAGGGTCAGACTCACATAAATCAGTGTTTGTGACAATTGGAAAATTGTCAGTATTCATTTGGAAAAAATGTAAGCCGTTCCACATTTGCTGGACTTAGCAGTGTTCTGTGGTCATAGAAGCATAGACTTTGATGGCAGATAAGGACCGCTTGGCCCATCTAGTCTGCCCATTTCCCTACCTAGAGGATAAGCTGCAGATCCTATTTAACCAACAGCCCATTTCTTCCTACCCCCCACAAAAATTGCCTTTTGTCTTTCCCTTGCATTCTTGAATTCTCCCACAGTTTTAGACCCCACAACCTCCTCAGGAAGGCTGTTCCATGCGTCCACCACCCTCTCTGTGAAAAAATACTTCCTCACCTTGCCCCTGAGCCATCCTCCCTCTGTCTTCAAATTGTGTCCCCTTGTTCTTGCACATCTCTTTTTCTGAAAGATGCTACCCTCTTGGACTTTGTTGATTCCACTGAGGTACCTAAACGTTTCTATCATGTCCCCCCTCTCCCTCCTTTCCTCAAGGGTATACATATTAAGCTCCTTTAGTCTGTCCTCATATGGCTTCTCTTGCAGACCCTGCACCATTTTAGTTGCCCTCCTCTGAACTGCCTCCATCCTGTCTATGCCCTTGCGGAGATGGGGTCTCCAAAACTGGACTCAGTACTCCAGATGGGGTCTCACCAACTGTCTGTACAGGGGGATAACAACTTTCCATTTTCTGCTGGTGATACCTCTCCCTATACATCCCAGTATCCCCCCAGCCCTCCCTACTGCCTTCTCGCAATGCTTGCCAACCTTAAGGTCATCTGATATGATTACCCCTAGGTCTCTTTCCATTTTTGTTGTTGTTACTACCTCCCCCCCATTGTGTAATCTTCACCTGGGTTTTTGTTTCCCAGGTGCATTACTTTGCACTTCTTTGCATTGAATCCAAGCTGCCATACTTCTGACCATTCCTCCAACCTTGCCTAGTCCCTTCTCATCCTTTCCATGCCTCCTTGAGTATCAACCCTGTTGCAGATCTTTGTGTCATCTGCAAAGAGGCATACTTTTCCTTCCAGTCCCTCTGCAATGTCACTTATAAATACATTAAAAAGGACTGGACCCAGTACTGAACCCTGTGGTACCCCACTAGTAACCCCTCTTTCTTCAGAGTGGACTCCATTTACAATTACCTTCTGTGTCCTGTTGTTCAGCCAATGTTTTACCCAGGCTACCACCTAGGGACCCACTCCCAGGCTGGTTAATTTGACTACTAATCTTTTGCGTGAGACTGTGTCAAATGCCTTGCTAAAGTCTAGGTAGGCCATGTCCACAGCCCCTCCCTGGTCTACTACTTTGGTCACCCAGTCAAAGAAATCAATTAGATTAGTCTGAAATGACCTTTCCGCTGTGAACCCATGCTGCCTTGGGTCCTGTGCCCCACTGGCCTCTAGGTACTCAACAATTCTTTCCTTCAGAAGTGATTCCATCACTTTCCCTACCACAGAGGTCAAACTGACAGGTCTATAGTTTCCTGCCTCCGTCTTGGTCCCACTTTTGTGAAGGAGAATCACATCCGCCTTCTTCCAGTCCTCAGGTACCACGCCATCCTCCCATGATTTGTTAAAAAGCGTAGTCAGTGGTGTCACTAGTTCTCTGCTTAATCCTTTTAGAATTCTGGGGTGAATTCCATCTGGCCCCATTGCTTTGTCCACCTTCAGTTTTAGAAGTTCTTTCAGAACCCTTTCTTCTGTGAAAGGACTGGGATCAACCCCCCCTCTCCAGAGTGCCTCTGTTAATTGGATTAGGCACCTCCCCCACCTCCTCTTTTGTGAATACTGAACAGAAGTATTCATTCAGTATCCCTGCTTTATCACTGTCACTCTCTGCCCACCCACCATCCATCCTATTCAGCCTCACTATCCCTCCCTTTGTCTTTCTACGCTCCCTGATATACCTATAAAAGGTTTTATCCCCCTTCTTAACAGAGTTAGCTATCTTTTACTCAGTTCGTGCCTTTGCTATTCTGACTACCCTCCCTGCTTCCTTCTGCCTTAACTGGTAAAGTTCTCTGTCCACTCTTTCTGTGTTTCCTTATACTTCCTAAATACCATCTTTTTCTCCTTAGCCTTCACCGCCACCTCTTTTGAGAACCATAGTGCCTTTTTCTTTTGTTTTGATTTGTTTATTTGCTTCACACAAAGGCTTGTTGCCTCTGTGATGGCAGTTTTGATATTTGCCCATTGTTGCTCCACCCCTCCTTCTAGTCTGTTTGCTAGCACTTTTCTAAGGCACTCTCCCATCTTGCCAAAGTCAGCCCTCCCGAAGTCCAGAACCCTCACTTTTGTATGGCTTGACTCTGTAGCAGAGTTTATCGTGAACCACACTGTTTGGTGGTCACTTGTTCCCAAATGGCTAACCACTTCTAGATCTGAGATCCTCTCACTGTCCCCATTTGAGAGTATGAGGTCTAAGATTGCTCCCTCACAAGTGGGTTCCAAAACTAGCTGTTTGAGGCATGCCACCTGAAGGGCATCAAGAATGGCCCTGCTTTTGGATGTGGCTGCCGCAAAGGTGCTCCAGTTAATATCTGGCATGTTAAGGTCCCCCATCAACAGTATCTCCCCTTTCTCTGCCATCCTAAGTATGCCTTCTATCATAGTCTTGTCCATTCCCACCCCCTGACATGGGGGTCTATATACAACCCCTGTGCGGATTGTGGTGCCATTTCCGGTCTCTAAGGTGATCCACAGTGCCTCCTCTCCTCCCTGTTTACTCTTTAGTTCAGTTGCTTTTATCCCTTCCCTTACAGAGAGCTACTCCCCCCTTCTGCCCTCCCTGTCTCTCCTGTAGGTTGTGTACCCTAATATGTGAACATCCCAGTCGTGGTTCTCTGTGTACCATGTTTCTGTGACTGCTGCAATATCCAGGCATCCCTCTTCCATCAAGGCCACCAGTTCAGGGAGCTTGTTGCCCAGACTACGGGTGTTGGTACTCATTACCCTCCATTTCTTGATGGCCTTACCCCTTTTTGCCCCATCCCTGTCCTTATTGCATTTGTCACTTTCTCCATTTACCTCTGCGCCTCTCCCTATTGACATCTCTATGTTGGTGTCTACCTCACTTAGTACCCTGATATTTTGGGGGGGGCTAGGATTTTCCTGCTCCTTTCCAGTGCCTCCCCCCCTTGGCTAGTTTAAATACTTGTCAATGAAGTATTTAAACCTATCACCTAGGATCCTGGTTCCCCTCCTGGACAGATGCAGACCATCATGCCAGTATAGGCCTGCATCCCTCCAGGTGAACCCCCAGTCTCCAATGAAGCCAAATCCCTGAGCTCTGCACCAGTTTTTCAACCACTGATTGAATCCCATGGTGTGGAGCACACTAGCCTCACCTGTGCCATAGACAGGCAGCACCTCCAAGAAGGTTCCGTGTGTGTGTTATTTGTCTAAGGCCCCTCCCCAACTCCACAAATGCTTCTTGCACTGCTCTGATCCCTTTCTTAGCCAGGTCATTTGTCCCTAGGTGGACAATGACATCCAGTTCCCTCCCCTGTGCAGCTGCTCCTGCAATCCTGAGGATTCACTCCCTGTCTCTCCAAGCCATGGTGCCAGGCAGGCACCTTATCTCCCTCTCCCCTTCCTCCCCCAGTTATACCTTCCTAACAATGGAGTCCCCCACCAGGAGTTGTTTCCTTCCCATGTGAGGTCCCATGCCACCCTCCTTTGGGTATCCTTTGTGGAGGTTCCCAGCATCCTCCTTGGTCTCCAATGTGGGTACCTCCATAGAGGAACCACACTTTTCCAGAACTGCATAGAAATTGTGGAGAGGTACAACTGGAGGGATGAGTCTCTGTTCCACTACCCTCACCCTCACTGAGCCCACTGTGGTCCAATCACTCCTCTTTCTTGGCAACCTCTGAGGCAACAGCAGTGACCCTGGTGGTCCCTGGGTGGGAGAGGAGGTCCCACAAATCCTTGCCAACTCAGCCTGGAGATGAGCAACCTCATCCCTTAGTCCAGAGAGGTGTCTGCAGGGATGAGGTTGCTCATCTCCAGGCTGAATTGGCCAGGATTTGTGGGACCTCCTCTCCCACCCAGCGACCACCAGTCAGTGACTATTCCTCCTGCTGCACTACATATGCGTTCTGAATATACACTTGAAGGTGGACAACTGAGGTACATGGTTGCAAGATTTGCTGGATCAGGCCATATTGTTCTCTTTTGTTTCCACTAGTATAATGGGTCTTCCTCCAGACCAAGCATAGTATGGTCTACAATGTACTCTAGGATCATTGTGCTGCATGAGATGGTTACTAGTCTGGCAGATGAACCTGCTGCATTTTCTTTACTGGATACCAGTCCATGTTGTTGCAGGCAACAACGAAATGATTTGCCTTTTTGACCCTGAACATAGGATGCCTGAGAAGTAGTTGTACATGTCCTTTCCCTTGCTGATGACACTGGTGACTGTAAAGAATTGATAGATGTGCTATTGTCTGTGCCAGAGGTGCACTGTCATGGTTCAGCAGGATTGGACTGCTGTACAGAAGATAATTGTGTTTGTAGGGCAATATCACATTTGGTTAGCTGAAGATCTCTCCAATACTCAGTGCCTTCCCCTGCATGAAGGATGGCTTCAATGTTCCACTTGAAGCAGGGATCTAGCAATGTAGCCAACACATAGGTGTCATTCTTAAAGGAAAAAACTGGAAAAGACAGCTTTCCTTAGACACTACAGAAACTCTCAATTAGTGCTTTTAGACAGTCACATATTTTCTTAATGGTTTAGTACAGCTACCTGCAACTTCCACTTTCGGTTGCTGGCAGCCACCATCTCCTGAGCAGCAGTAAGATTCCTGAGCTCACTGTATGCTCATATGCCTGTTTGACCTCTGCTATTGGTTGGCAGTACATATGAGCATAAAGTGAGCCCAGGAAGCTCACTGCTACACATGAGATGGTGGCTACCAGCAATAGAAAGTGAAAGCTGTAGTGCAACTGTTTGAATCATTAAAAAAACAATTACAAGTAATTTATTTTTAAAATGTTACTGTCTGAAAGCACTAATCAGGCATTTTTGTAATGCCTGTGTAAAGCTGTGAATTTTCCATTGTTTCCCTTTAAACACGGCATTTATTCTCTGATCTGTCAACAGTCTTTGACTCAAGTCATCTGTCAACTTAACAGCAGTGGTGTCATCTTTTGACTGAAGGTCTCTCTTTATGTCATCAATGAAAATGTGAATAAATCTGTTTTGAGGAAGAATTTAACTCAGAGTTGCACAGTCTGCACTGACTTCATGTGTGGCAGCTTCAAATGGCTCCAATAAGGTGACTAAAGAGTCCAGCAGAGTCCAGCTGCTAGAACTGAATATGATGTGTACTTTACTCATTTGATTCCATATGATGTAGACATGTACAGCTTTTTTTTCTGTTCAAGAAGCCTTTCCAACATGTAAAATGTTGAATTTCAGTGGGTTGGAATTTCCTGCTTTAATGTATGCAAGGGTAAGCTGCTTGACCTCTGCAGCCCTTTCAGGATTTTTTGAGCTTTCACGGGAGGCTTAGGAGAAATACTAGGAAGTATTATTTCACATAGATGGTGGTGGATCCATGGAACAGCCTACCAGCAGAAGTGGTAGAAGTGAAATCAGTACAGGGATTCAAAAGTGCGTGGAATAAACATAAATGTACCCTGCTGTACAGCAGAGCAGGGGAAAGGCAGTCCAGATAAGACTATCGCTTGCCAAACCAAGTGGGAAAATGGGCAGACTAGGTGGGCTGTATGGTCCTTATCTGCCAACAGATTCTGTATTTCTATGTTTCGAAAGTGAACTGTGAGGAACTATTTAGCCTGAATACCAATTCACCATCATGTGGACATGAACAGACATTAACAGGAAGTAGATTCAGGAGAGATGTGAGGAAGTAGTTCTTTATGGAAAGAGTGGTGAAATCTTGGAACAGTTTGCTGGCTGAAGTGGTGGGTGCAAAAATAGTCAGGGGATTCAAGCAGGGTTAGGACTTAAAGAAAGGAACAGCGGTCACTGGGGGAGACAGGACCAAGGAGGAGAATAGTGAGAGAGGATGGGAAGAGTTTGTACCCTTGAGGAACAGTAGGTTCCAGGGATTGTAGGAAACTTGGGAAGACTGGATGGACCTCTGATCTTTTTCTGCATCACAGTCTATGTTTCTATGTTTCTAAATGTGATATTAGGGTTTCTATCCCTAACACCTCACCCCCACCCTGCAGGCAACAGCAGGAGAAACCATTACATTTTATCCTCTCCTGCATCTTCACAAATAAGGTGTGGGGTGTGGCTTAGGATTGCCAACCCTAATGTTCACCCCATTCTATCATTAAAGAAGCTGTGATGTATACAGTACATGAGAATAGGGTGAGCATTAGGACTGACAACCCTGTGGCACCCCCACACCTAATTTGTTAAGAGGGCCTGCAGGGTTAGGGTGGGGTGTTAGGGCTGGAAATCTTAATGCTGCATTTCTCCACTTCTGTTGGTTCAATGCTAACTGGTGCATTAATGAATTTTTTTTTCAATTCATTTACTTACTTTTTGAAATAGGATAATGAAATCCTCAGTTGTCTGTTGGAGTGCAGGGCCCTCTGGGCCCTGTGCACCCATCCCCCCATAGATACATACATGTATGTTGCTGTGGAAGTGCAGGGCCCACCAAAACAGCAATTTATTTCCTATGTTGTATGGCTTGTTAAACATCAATGTTATCCTATGGGAAATTGCATTTTTTAATTTTTTATGCATTTTTTATATTGTCCTTAAATCATCAGTGGGGATATGTGTTATCCTTGTAGTACTGGTCAAAACCTTTGTATTAAGTGTTAAAACCTTAAGTCCAATTATAAAATGGGAAGAGTAAATTCTGCATTCTGATTGGTCATTGGGTGTGCATTTGAAGTGTCTAATGCACGGCTAAAAATGAGGGAAGCTAATCTGGACACAGGACAGTGAAAAAATAACTGAGTCACTCCTTAACAACAACAACAACAAAAAACAGCTGAAATGTTTTTCCCCTTACCAATATTTTTTTCCCATGCCCAGCAACTGACACTGGACATCAAGAGGCAGATTGACAGCCCAACACAGTAATCAAAGCAGTGTGAAGTTAATCCTCCATATCCATTTTACTGCATTCTGGTATCATTGTTTTACTTTTGGATTTGTTAATGTTTACGGTCTGCTTCTTTCCCCTCTCACCTACCTAGCCACACAGTGCTGTAAGATCTGACTTTTAATTTCTTCACCTACCAGCACTACCTCACTCCCTTGCTTATAATTTACAGCTGAGCAACTGCAACTGACCTTCTATGGTGGATTATTCCTTTTAATTACAGTTCTTTTGTGCTCTGATTGGACCCCATATCAGATTTTTCCCCCTTTCCCGCCACCGGATGTTGCACATTGAAGTGCCGTTTGAACTACTCGACCCGATGCTTGCTTGCTCTGTCACTTGCCCTTGCTCCTTTCATTCTGCTGGTAGGCTCCCACAGTACAATTTAAAAAAAAAAAAAGAAAAAGGTACTAAAATGAAACAAAATAAAACTGTTTATATATGAATGTGGTGTGAGTGGTTATACTACACAAGCTGATTTATAACACTCACTTAGCACTTGCTCTCACTTCTTTCTTTTGGGCTGATGTTTGCTCGCTCCTTCATTTGCTCTCGCTCTCTCACTTGCTCTCATTCTTTTCGTCCTGCTGGTATGCTCTTTGTGATATAAAAAAAAAACTGAAAACATTATTAAAAAGGGAATTTAAAAAAACTCATGTATGAATTTGGTTCTGAGGTGGAGGTTAGAGACATGCTTATCCACTCGCTCCCTTCTTTCTAACAACAGCTTAAAAAAATGAATAAAAAACAATCCTTTCTGTGTGTTTTTAAGGGGGTTGGGAGGCTGTACACAAGCTACACTACTAAAATAGACTCTTTGCAAACTACAGCTGTGGAGGCCATAGTAGGACAATTGTCCTAACTTTAAAAAAAATGCATCCAGGTGGAGGAACTTATGGCAAACTGAGATAGAGATTTTTATGTTTTATACTTAAACATATTACTATTACGATACAAAGAAATACAGAGACTCATTTTATAAGCATAATAAGACACTCAAGGGATGTGCATCAGACACTTCTAACCCATGGCCAGGGTTGAATGCACTTGACCTGCAGCCTTGTGCTTTACTATGCCCCTGGCCATGTGTTGGAAGTCTATAATGCTCACACCTTCATGTCTTTTATTGCTTTCATATTGAAGGAGTTATGGTTTCTGAAAGTGACAATGTTATCCTATGGGATTGTACATTTGTGTAATGTTTTTTTTTATATATAGCCCCTAGATAGTTTTTTTTTTTTGGTGGGGGGTATATCTTATTCCTGCATTACTCACAAATACCTTTGGTTTGATGTATAGTTTGTCCTTTAAGTCCAAATATTGAAGGATTTATAGCTTGTTGAAGTTCAAATGTGCAAAAAAATAAATAAATAAATAAATAAATAAATAAACTAAGTCCAAAATCCTTATCTTATGAAGGAATCCTTTTTTTTGGATGAAATAAAAGCCCTATGGAAAAGGATCCCCTTCAAACAAAAAGAGAATTGGGGCAAAAACTAAATCCCAAATCTTTTTCAGTATGAAGAGATCCTTTTTCATTTTAACTAAAAAAGCCTATGAAAAGGGATCCCTTCAAACAAAAAAAGAATTGGGGTGAGTGGGAACTAAGTCCTAACTATTTTTCCATATGAAGAGATTCTTTTTTGTATGAATGAAAAATGACCATATGAAAAAAGCAGAAGCAAGTCATGAAAAATGATATAAAAATGTAAAAAAAAAAAAACCAACACATTTGGGGGTATTGTTTTCCAACAGTTAAGTGTATAATCTACCTAATGGGGTCCTGATGAGCAAGATACATGTCTTGGTGTCTCTGCAGGATATCATTTTTGTGGGTTTGGAAATTTATTTATTTTTTTACATGGAAACAAGATGGTGGCCTTATGGAAAATGATGTTTTCCTCATGAAAAAGGATTGGACCTATACGGAAAAGGATCCTTTCTCGTATGGCCAAATTCTTTTTTCATTCCAAACATTTATCCTGAAGTGCCTACTGAGCATGTTTGATATGAGCATAGAATTGTTTTGCAGAAAAGGATTGCTTGGCTGATTCAGCCTACCCTGATGGTCCCTGCGTAAATTTGCCTTCACAGACCCTAACTGGTCTTTGGTGATCCTCTTTACTCCCTGCCTATTCACTAAAATTCCCTTATGTCTATCACATACAAGCTTAACAGACCCCAACTATTTTTGCCTTCACCACTTCCTCTGCCAGTCTGTTCCAGGAATCTGCCACTCTATTAGTGAAGCAGTATTTCCTCGCATCCCTCTGTAACGTTCCCCTTCCTGATTCACTGCATGCACTCTTGTCCTAGAGCTCTTCCTCCTGTGAAAGAGACTCTTCTGCTATACCTTGTTCAGTCCCATCAGGTAATTGTAGTTCTCTATTACGTCCCCCTCGCTCTCCTCTCCTCTCTTCCAGGGTATACATATTGAGATGCCTCAGTTTCTCCTTGTAGAGATTTTAGTGCACCCCTGCACCATTTTAGTTGTCCTCCTTTGGACTGCCTCCACCATTTCTATCTCCTTTCTGAGGTGTGACCTTTAGAAATGGACACAATACTCAAGCCATAACATTAAAATGTTGTCTGTGCATCTGCTTAGGTGCATATAGTACCATCTGAAGAAAGGTTGCTTTTGAAAAGTCTATATTGGCATGTCAGTATCTGAATCTTCGCAGAGACAAGAATTATTAGAATGCTTTGTCAACATTTTTCATGACTTTCTCTGTAGCACAAGCAGTAGAATGTGTATAACAATCTTGCATTTTTATTGCCAGAGTTCAGGTTTGGTAAACACTGTACCACAGCAACAACCTTCCTCCATTGGTCTAGTTGTATCTATAGGACAGCAAAATAAGACTGATAGTGACTACAAAAATCTAAGTAAAACCAGCTGTGGTGATGTCTACTGGAATGTTCCCAATAATGCAGGAAATGACACTATTTGTAGACTGTCACAATGAATTGTGACTGTCTGACTGTGTTAACAATAATTCAGGTTTACAAAACAATTTCTGATTTCCATGTTCAACAATTGCCAATTATTAATATACTGCTGTTACTAGTTCTGAAGCATATTAAACTATGCAAGTAGAGAGATTTACCAGTGATGTATCATAACATGATATTTTCTATGATATTCCCATGATACAGAAATACTGTGGTACTACTACATCCTACCAGTTTGAATAACTGGATACCATACATAGAGCCTGGTGTCAATTTACAGTAAGTTTACAGTATTGTAGATCCTTGTATTTTTATCCATTCAAGTTGAATTTTGATACCCTTGTGGCTAGGAATGGCTATACAGTACATCCGTCAAAAATCAACATACTGTAAGCTAGAGGTAGGGGTTAATGTTTTGGAGAAGGATAAAGGAAATGTGAAATTAAAATATACCTCTTGGCCTGTTTGCCTCTTTCATATGACATTGCACCTTATTAGGTGTCTTGGACTAAATACTCAGTTAAGTTGTGTTGCCTCTTTTAGTTAAATTCACTTTTCTAATGCTTAGCAATGAACATGGTGATGCAGTACAAACTGCTTTTCTAGACATTTCTGCCCTAAATATTATTGTGAAAACCTTGAGACAGAGTTCACAGCAAGTACACAACAATGGTGCCCAGTGTCGGGTTTCTTATTTTCTAGTCAATCAGGCTCTTCAGTGACTGCACAGAGCCATCACTTTCTAATTGTTCAATTGCAGTGTTTCCAAACATTATGACTGGTCATCTCTGAAGACAATGTGGGGACATTTGGGATCCTGGCGTGTGCGCCATGGTAATGGTTGAGCTACAAAAGAACGGAGTAATTACTGCATATGAGTATGTTACATTTGTGGTGTTATGGAGAATAACTGCAACTCGTTATGATGATGGGCAATATTTTTCCATTTTGGTTCAAAATCAGGCAAATTGTGGATGCAAATTGTGGATACCTGCGATAACTTGTATCAAAGGCTGCCAATAGTCAAATAATACCAAGATGTTACTTACCTTGTTTTTAGTATTAAGGTCAATAAGTATTGAATGAAGGTCAAAGTTTCCCTTTCCGATGCTGTTTTTCATGTTCTTTAGATTATGGAACTGAAATTCACAACTTACGGGTTCTGTGGTAGAAAGAACTTCATGAAAGTAGCCCTTAGCAAGTGATTCCAAATAATTTGTTCTGAAAGTCACTGGTTTTGAGGTACGTAATTTCAGATCAATGATATTAGGTTGTCTGGAATTCATGGTTTTGTATGCTTTGATGGTCAGTAGCAATACTACTGATGCCAGAAACAAGAAAGAAACAGTAGGTAGTGAAACTATTAAGTAGACTGTTAACCAGGCTTCATATTCCTCCATGTTTTCCTTGTCTGTAATTTCCAGCTGAACCCCT
Source organism: Neoceratodus forsteri (assembly GCA_016271365.2). Lineage (NCBI taxonomy): Eukaryota > Metazoa > Chordata > Ceratodontiformes > Ceratodontidae > Neoceratodus > Neoceratodus forsteri. Next base: position 162,516,335 of record CM028132.1, on the reverse strand, counting down.
GAAAAAATGTTCTGCTATTAACTCTTTCACAGTAGCTGTTGTAGAGAGTGATAGCTTCCCATTGTCCTTTACCACCACTTTCAACATGTGTCTATTTATCCAATATTTGCCTCATTGTTTTTGTTTCTATTGTGTGAAAGCCTCCTGTAAAACAATTTGGATCTGATGACTTCAGAAGCTGAAAAGAGAGGCAGGCATTCTGTCCTGAGTCAGCATCAACAGCGATGACTTTGCTAACAAGATATATCCTGCTTCTTCAGTAATGGGGACCATCTCAATAAAAAAAGAACTGCTGTTTGGCAAAGGGTGCAGTGTAATAGGGGTGTTGTCATTTTGATCTACAATATACTTTACAGTAATATTAGTGGTAAGTGTTTTATTTTTATTTTTTTGATTTATTTGGTTCCAGGATTACAAATACCTTTGAGCCAAGGCTCTTTTACAAAGGTTCCACATCAGTTGAAGTACAATGCAGGAGATGCAACAGAAATAACAACATTGCAGGAGTCCCAGAATCTTGAGCCTGAACAGAAAACTGAAATTCTTTTATCTGCTCCTAATGAAATGAACTCACTGCATAGATGTCACTGCGGTCAGAATTAACTGAAATGAAATGAGTATGGATGGGTTAAACATCGGGTGGCTAGAGTGGTAGGTTGGGTATCAAAATTATTTACTCAGTTAGGGTAGATCAGATAATGTACTAACCTACCTGACATAACAGTGTACTTTGTGGGTTGGGTACTGTGGAAGTGAGTAATGGGCAATTGTAATTTAAACTGGCACTTACAGACAGCCTATGGGGTCCTGGGACTCTTCTGATTTATAATCAGGCATTGTAGGCAGCCTGGGGGGGTCTTCACAGAAAAAAGGAGCACATGACACCAGCCTGACAATCCAATTGGTCAATATTAGTGTCTGAGGTCCCTGTCTGCTGTGTGAGCACACAGACTAGCTCTTGAGCTTGGTGGGAGAGTGAGCAAGATTCAGCACTTGCTGCAATCACAGCAAAAAGCCAAAAAAACAAAAACATTTAAAGCACAAAGGTAGAATAATTGGGGGTCATCAAGTGTGGTGGTACTCAGGAGAGAAGGAGAAATTGGGTTAGGTGCGCATTGCTGCTGGCAACTGCTATGAAAGCCATTTAAGCTGTATATACACTGTCTGCTGTTAGGTTCCCTGAGCCCTGTCTGTGACATTAACTCTGTGTCTCTTTGCAGTATAGTGAAGTTGTGTGTTGTTGGTGTCCTGAGCCCTGTTTGTGATCTAGCTACTCTGTGTGTCTCTGTAGTATAGTGAAAGTCATTTAGGCTGTATACTGACTGGGCATGATAGGCAGAGGAGTTGAGCATGCACAACCATAGAAATGTGCCCCAGAGCCATATTCAACTAACATAAATGTGCAGCACAAAATCCAATGCACAGATGCACAACAGTAATGGATGCAGTGCAAGTACAAGGGGGCATACCCATGAATAAGCTGTGCAATGCCATATTCAACCAAAAAGCACGGTGCAAGTCAGAAACAACACACACAATGTGCCAGATAGAACTGAGCATATAAAAGGCGGCTCAAACACACACACACACAGCAGATGTGCAAGCCAGAGACACTGATTGAGATGGATGCAGGGCCATTCATGATGGATGCAGTAATGAGGGGTGTGAAGAATAGGGAGGAACACCAACATGGCCAAGGAAGGGCCCAGTGGTGGTATGCTCAGCACAGATGGTACTGTACTTGCCTCAACTTTGAGGACTACAGGGAGGCAGAGATCATGGGCTGGTACCAGCTGAACTGAACAATTCTGAGGCAGCTTTGTGAGCTGTGCCATGATGAACTGTAGACACCCACCAGAAGGAGCCACGTCATGACAGTGGAGACCAAGGTTACAGCAGTGATGTGCCTGCTCGCCATGGGCACCATCCAGAAACCAATGGGTGCAATCACTGGGATAACCCAGTTGGCCATGTCCCACCTCCTCACACAGTTCCTCAAAGCCCTGCTGCTACATGCTTTGGAGTGCATATGATTCATAAGCACACAGGCAGAGCTTACAGCACATATGCAGGATTTCCACAGGATGGCACACAAGCCAGGTGTGATAGGGGCCATAGATTGCACCCACATGGCCATATGCACACCACCTGGCCCAGAGGGGGCACATACATGAATAGAAAGGGGTACCCATTGGTCAACTGCCAGGTAGTGTGCAATGTCACGGGCTTGCATCACCAGTATCTGCACCACCCACCCTGGGAGTGCACATGATGCATTCATCTGGCACAGCTCCATCCTGTGCCAGAGGTTCGAGCATGGGGAGATCCCCATGGGTCACCTGTTAGGTGAGCACAGCATGGGATGGGGTGTGTGAGCAGCCATGCAGGGAGAATAGGCACACGCCACACATGGTGGGAGCAGAGAGGGAGGCTCTAGGTGGCATAGGTGGCAGGGGTGAGGGGAGGGGAACAAGCAATGCCATGTGCTAACCTGCATGTCTTACCCACACAGGTGACAGCACCTACCCCCTGTGACCCAGGCTGCTTACCCCCATCCGGCACCCATCCAATGCTGTAGAGGAGAGGTACAATGAGGCACACATCGCTACACACAATATCATTTAGCAAGTCTTTGGCATGCTCAAGATGTGATTCCATTGCCTAGACAGGTCTGGTGGTGCCCTACAGTACAGCCCTGTGAAAACATGTGGCCTATTCCTGGCCTGCTGCATGGTGCACAACATGGCCATTGACCATGGGATAGCTGTTCAGGTGGATGAGGGCAACAGAAGTGATGAGGGTGGGGATGACAGGCCAGATGGGGGTGTGTGGCCACCACTGAAGAGGAGGGACCCCAGGATGGCCATAGAGGTAAGTAGGCACCGGGCCACAATCATACAGGAGCACTTTAAGAACCACAGGTGTGTACCACACACACCAGCCAGCCATGCACGGACCACCACACACACACACACAGACACACACAGACACACACACACAGACACACACACACATGTGCATGGCCACACAAGGATGCATGCAGTGACATGGTCACACACACATACCATGCACAGGGACCTCACAAACACAGAGCCACATGTCCATAACACAGTGCACAGGTATGGGCACACACACACACACACACACACACAAACACACACACACGTGCTGCTGGACATGGCATGGATCAGAGTGAACGCACTGGCACATAAGCAAGGCCGGCACAGTGCTGCCTCATCATGCACATGCCACAAGGCCCAGCAGCACAGCATGCACACATGGAGGAGGATGAGCCACTCACCACACATACGTGCTGCCACACACACGTGGGCATGCCCAACCACGTGAGCACTGGCCAACAGCAGCAGGCAGCAGGATGGGACAGCACACCCAGCATGCCTACCATGCGGTGCCACGGCTGCCATGGCCACACGGGTGGCCACACCCGGGCTGCGTGGCAGCCACAGTCTGCTTAACAACTACTGGATGTGTAACCAACACACTTGTGGGGATAGAGGCTTGAGAACAGAACCGGATCCTTGTGGGCATGTAAAGCCCAACAAAGAGAATACCGCCGGGTGTGTCAGGGATAGCAATGTCAGAGCCCGGCATCAGCCATGCTGGGGTCGCCAAAGCCCGGGTCCATGGTGTTGAAGTGGCACTACGGGGAGTCCCACACATCCTGCCATTCCCAGTGGATGCCAGCAATGCAAATTCAGTGGCAATGGTACTGGCAATGCAGTCCAGTGATGCGGTCGTGACCTCCCACAGCTGCTGGAGCTCACCAATCAGATAGGCCCATCCAATGTCCCCACGCTTGGACAGCTGACATAACTCTACCCGTAGTGCATGTAGTGACCCCCCCAGCTTGCTCCTCACCAGCCTAATTGTTCTCTCTCTTATCCCCCTGTCTTATCAACACTAGGCCCATCCATCCCCTTATTCTTCCTTTCCCAACCTCGGATAGGAGCTCACTACCCTGGGTTGTGACCTCCTACCATGCCCCGTACTTTATAGCATTCAATCCCGGGGCTCACACATACTCTTTTTCTCCATCCATCTTCTCTACATCCAGCTTTACCAACTCCTTTCTGTGCACCGTGCCCTCCAGCCTTTCTCCCCAACTTCCTCCCTCTTCCCCTACCTTCACCTCTACCTGGTGTATATTTTTATTTTTATTTTTTCTTCCGCACTTCCTCCTGCAACCTTAGATAACCTGCTTTATCTTCCTATAGACACTTCTATGTATGTAAATACCGTGTAATCTGTACAATATCTGTATAATTCTATGTACATATGAACTTCTTTTTCTTCCTCTCTGTAAAGAGTATTATCTGTATTGCCTTGTAAATACCTGTGTTGACCTGTATATACAATTGTTCATGCTCCACCCAGGTCCATCTTGCAAATGAGCTTCTGCTCAACGATGAACGCCTGGTTAAATAAAGACTTGATTGATTGATTTATATCTCAGCCCCAAGCATCACCTGGTTGTCCATGGATGACTACAGCAGCCTGATGTGCTCGTCCAGCCTGTCAGTGCCTTGCACATCCTGGGGCTGATACCAACCTGCTTTTGGTGTGGCAGCATGCTGTTCAACATCCCTCAGCTGGGGACACTGCACAGGGGACCGCGCAGGGGTGGAGATAGTGTGGGTGCCCCAACAGCAGGACCTATGGTGTGCTGCATGGTGGCCACTGCAGCCCACTGCCACTGCCCAACTGCCTGCTGGTCCATCCCCATGGCACTGGCATCTGCAGCAGTGACCCCCCCACAGCTGGCGACAGCAGCGGCACCACATACCATGGTGCGGCCAAGGTCAGGGTGTGGCTGCACAGTTGTCATAATGCCACTGCTGGCAACTGCCACCTATGTATGGTCCTGTATCCTGGGAGACATTTCCAGGCCCATGCCATCCAGGATAAATGTAATGTCATCATCCGTTTCAGATGCCCCACCTTCCTGCGTCCCCGGTACCAGTATAGGTAGGGCCTCGGGGAGCAGGAGGTCTGACACTGTGCTGTCGTCATCACCCAGGCACAGAAAGTCCAGCAGCCCCACACTGCCCAGATGCCAATGGTCCCTGGCCAGGATGCCTGTGGACGTGGATGGTTCCTCATCTTTGGGTCCAACGTCATCAGTGGCATCCTGCAATGCACCCCGAGGCATGATGGCACTGGAAGACAGGAGAGTATTATCAGTGGTGATGATGGCACTGTGCATGCACAGCCATGGCCAATGTGATGGGGGCATGTGAGCTACCACAGTGCCAGCATGCAACAGTGTACACCCGTGCAGAGGCAAACAGCAGGGTGGACATGCCATTGATGGTGCCCGTGCCAGCCCAGCCATGGTGGGTGACAGCAGCACATGGTGTCACAGCAACACACGGCTGGCATGCAGGCACCCCCAGGGTGTCAACACCAGTGTTGTGCCATGCCAGAAGCCTATGCCTCAGTGGACTGTGCCGTGCCACTGGCGTGCAGTGTAGGCAGCAATGTGGGGCTGGTCTGCAGCACTGCACAGCCTAGAACATGTGCCTCGGTCACAGCACAGTGCTCATGCAGCCATCCCACTGCGCACAGGTGGATGATGCCATGCATGGTGGCCCCATGTGCACCATGCATTGCTGCATACCACACGCACAAGGGGCACACAGCACTGCAGTCATCATACTGGCATGGTTCTATGTAACACACACCCACATCCACATGCAACACCCACTGACTCACAGTGCTGTGAGGGGCTGCCACCCATCTGGAATCCTCCTCCTGGGATACCCTCAACGGCGGCATGGCTGATGGACATCACCACCATCTCCTCACCAGCCATCAGTACAGGGGCAGTGCAGGGTCCCCCACCCGTCCTGCTGCGGGGTTCCCTGATGGTGGCCACCTTCTCCTTGATGCATTGATGATCCATCCCCATCTTCTTCTTACACTCTTGTGCACTCCTATTATGCCTCCCATGGGCATTAAGGTAGGTTGCCCCAGTCCTGCAGGGTGCCCGTGGCACCACTCAGCAGTTACTCCCTGTTGAGGTAGGCTTCAAACAGGGCCTGCTGCTCATCCTTTGTGAAGTTGGGCCTGCACTTCCATGCAGGCTCCTGCTCCTCAGCTCCCTCCATCTCAGGCATGTTGCTTCCTGCGGACAGTCAGACAATGGCCCATCAGCGGGTAGGCAGTCCAGCCTATAACAGTGCAGCATTGGCAACATGGCCAGCCCATTCACAATGTGTGTTGCTCATTACCTCACTGGCTGTAATACCTGTCAGTGACCTGTGCTGTATTGTGGCACTTTTATGGAGCAAAGCATGAAAACGAACACTAGTGCAATTGTAATGCAATACTAATTAGTCTGACTGCTCCTTGCATTGCCTCATGAGGCTATTTGCATATGCTGGATGAATATTGCGAAGTTGCACCTTGTGCAGTATGTCTGCACTGGAGCAACTGACTGGCACATTCCTAGCACATGCGCTGTGTGCTGCTATGTAGTGCACATGTGCTCCATTGGCAGTACCTCGTCTGGTGGCCTATCACACAGCTGTGTGCCATGCATGACATTCCCCTGTTGCGCATGCAGCACAGTGTGAATACTGCACAATCTGGTACACTGCACCACCTGGCCCCATTGTGCAACTGTGCCAGATAAGCTATGCCACTGATCAGACATTGCCAGATACTGCACGACTGATGTGTGCGCCACGTTGCGCAGGGCATATATGGTGCGTACATGGGTCACGGGCATGACCCTATATTCCCGTCTTGTGCTGCGGTGTGCATGTGCGGTAATGCGCACTAGACCTCCACTGCACACAGCTATCATGCATCCCCATGCTGCATAGCCATGATCCATTGCCCCCAATTGCACATCGTACCTGTGCAATTCCATGTGCACGCATTGTAGGCTGCAGTGGTCACACTATCGCTGTGTCTGTTACCAGTGCAGTATGTCGGGGTCTGTGTCCCATTCACAATGTGCTCTCAGCTGGAGTGAGGTTGAGATGTGCAACCTGGTGGCTTTTGTGGAGCCTGTGGCTACCCTGCTGTTTGGCCTAGATGATCTTCGGGAGCCACGGTCCCAGGTATGGGACAGGGTGGCGGCAGCTCTAGAGCACTGTATGGGTGTGTCGTGCATGGGGGAGCAGTGCCATCACTGGTACGGGGACCTGAGGTGGCGTGATCCAGTGCACCTGTGCCAGCTGCAGGCAAGAGTGTAATGGGGGAGCTGTGCCACAGCCAGGTACCTGTAGGTATCCACCTGCACTGCGCATGCTCTTATTGTCCATTTACTGTGCTGATAGGTACACTGTGTGTGCGTCTGCCCGGGGGGGGGCCCAGTGCTAGTGGTTGCTGTGTGTCCTGTGTGCCACACTGTGCACCTCTGCAGTGCATGGTACTGTTGGCCAGGCACCAGTGCTCACAGCCGGGTTGGTGTACCTTTCCATGCTGTGCCAGCGATGTGCATGGTGTTGATGGTGGGGGGGCTGTGCATGGCATGCCACTCATGTCTGTGTCTGTATCTTTGTTTCATCCACAGGACTGGAGAACCACAGGAGGGCCAGGGTGGCTGCAGGCCAGGACAGGCAGCAGCGTGATAGTGGTGCCGCAGTGGCACCAGCACCTGGACTGGCAGGTGAGTATGTGCAGCATGTAGTATGGTGTGTGTGTGTGTATGGGACTGTGTAGGGTGTTGTGGTCCAGAATTGGGCACTGCCACCATGAATGGCCACTGCTTGGTTAGGTGCTTGCCTCCAGCGCCAGTGCCGTGTTGTGCAGTGTGTGGTGGTACCGTGCACGTGGCCTCTGTGTGGTGGCATCTCAGTGCTGACCCTCATAGGGTGGATCTGTGCACATGGCCCCTGTGGTGTGTGACCACTGCTGGGTGTATACAGCCTGCCTAGGGGGGACTTGCATCAGCACTGTGGGGTACACTGTGGAGGTGTGGGTGCATGTATCCCCGGGGTGGTCTGGTAGTTTGAATGTGGGATGCGACAGGGTCAGCTGCTGCTGTCCACTGTGCACATGCCATTGTGGGTTCCATCCACTGGTGGCTGCATCAGCTGTCCAGTGCACACGTGTGGGTGGGCATGGCCTCCTTGTCACGCATCACTTATTGCTTGTTCTGTCCCTTCTCCTAGGTCGGGCTGGACCATGGGCCAGAAGATGGAGGCCGGGCCAACTCAAGGGGGCATGCTGATCCTCCACCAGCTGATGTGGAGGAGCATTGGTCACTCAACTATGCTGCTGAGGGTGGGACAGTGCCAGCTGGCAGTGACAGAGACTTTGATCCAGGAGGTGTGCAGGCTGCCGGCCATGCTGCACTGGCAGTGGCTTTGATTCTGACCCCCATCCCTGCTGTTACATGGACTTCCCATGCCCTCCTCCACTATGATTGTTCCAACTTCCCCACCTCTGTACTTCCTCCCAGTCTCTTTCCCCTATTGTCCCGCTTTGCCTCTCCCTGTATTGACCCTTTTCTTATTGTTACTGCTTGCCCTGTTGGCACACCAGTGTTTGTTATTGTTGCAGTAAACCTTTATTTTTTCTACAACATCTCTGTCTGTGTCTCCTATACAGGCAACCTGTTGCACTGTGCTGCAATTGTAGGGTTGTGCCCTTGGAAGTGTCCCCTTCACTCCTACTGCTGTGTCCATTGGGTAGTGCTGCTGTGTGTGCAGGGTCCTGTTTGCCATGTCCCTGTGTCTTGTGTGCCCATTGGCAGTGGGTCTCCCACTGTCCTGTGCACAGTCCACTGCCCTTTTTCTCTGTTTGCCTGTGCTGCCCTGCTGTCTACCTGCTGTGCTGTCCTTGCCAGTGCCAGTGTGCACTGCGGTGCTGTGCCCTGTGTCCATGCCTGTTTGCAGTCCATTTGCCCCTTGTTCCCCTGTGCATCACAATATTCTTTCCTGCTGTCCACTGTGCGTGTCTGGTGACCTTGTGCCAAGGCTGTGCCACTGTCCACTACAGTGCTGCCTGTCAGGGTTATGGTGGTGGTACACTGGCGTAGGCCTGCCCATGGGTGTGCCTTCAGGGTGGGTGGGTTGGTGTGCTTTGTGACATAGGTTGGTGCTGGCAACCTGGCATCCTGTGTGGCCCTTGGCACAGTGCCCCTGTGGTGCATCCTGCCCAGTGTGTCCTTGTGGTTTGGGTCTACCACTGCTGGCCTGGCACTCTGCTCTTGTGTAGCCATGCCTGTGTTCCCCGTTGCCTGTTGTGCTTGCCTAGCCTGCTGGCTTCTGCTTACTTGCATACTCATGTGCATTCTTGGTTGCTCCAGTGCATGTCTGGTTGCACAGTGGTGCATCTTTGCTATATTCAGTGTGCTATGCGCCAGCACATCACTGGTGCATCTTTTGAATTTGGCGTCCATGTCCTATGGTGCATCTGCTTTGCGCTGAGCATTCCATTGCACACCTACTGGGTGCACTTTTGAATATCTGGGCAACCGTCTGTTATTAGGTGCTCTGAGCCTCTGTGTCTCTGCAACATAGTGAAGTCATGTAGGCTGTAATTACATACTGTCTGTTGTTGGTGCCCTGAACCCTGTTTGTGACATGGCTACTGTGTGTGTCTCTGCAGTATAGTGAAAGCCATTTAGGTTGCATACACACATGTGCTGTCTATAGGTGACCTGAGCCCTGTCTGTGACATATACTCAGTGTCTCTCTTCAGTATAGTGAAGCCATTTAGGCTGTATTACACACTGTATGTTGTTGGTGCCCTGAGCCTGGTTTGTGACCTAGCTATCCTATGTGTCTCTGCAGTACAGTGAAAGCCATTTACACTATATATACATATATATATATATATATATATATACAGTATATATATATGTGTGTGTGTGTGTGTGTGTGTGTATATATATATATATATATATATATATATATATATATATATATATCTATATACAGCCACACACTGTTTGCTTGGTGCCCTGAGCCATGTCTGTGACATATTGTCTGTGTCTCTCTTCAGTACAGTGAAGCCAGTTAGTCTGTATTACACACTGTCTGTTGTTTGTGCCTTGAGCCCTGTTTGTGACATACTATAGTTACTCTGTGTGTCTCTGCACTATAGCGAAAGCCATTTAAGCTGTGTATACACATACACTGCCTGTTAGATGCTCTGAACCCTGTCTGTTACATATAATCGGTGTTTCTCTGCAGTATAGTGAAGCCATTTAGGCTGTATTATACACACACACACACACACACATACACACATACAGTCTATTAGCTGCCCTGAGCCCTGTCTGTGATGTACACGCTGTGTCTGTTTGCAGTATAGTGAAATTATTTAGGCTGTATTACACACTGTCTGTTAGGTGCCCCAAGCCCTGTCTGTGACATAGCTACTCTGTGTGTCTCTGCAAAAAGCCATTTAGGCTGTATTATACACTATCTGTTAGGTGCCCTGAACCCTGTCTGTGACATGGCTACTCTGTATCTCTCTGCAGTATAGTGAAAGCCATTTAGGCTGTATTACACTATCTGTTAGCCTGTTACATGCCCAGAGCCCTGTCATAGTTACACTGTGTGGGATGTGACATCTCTCTGTGGTATAACAAAAGCCATGACTGACTGGCTTTTTTTTTGTTGTTTTTTTTTTACTGTTTTTGGCTGCAGGTTGCTCTACCCCTCATCCCCCACACCAGCAACCTACCTCGTTCTCCTATAGCAGCTGCCAGGGATACTCCCTGGCTTGCCCCCCAGGGTGGGGCCCCAGCACCATATCATGCCCATCTCCGATGGGAAAAGTGTCAGCAGTAGCTGACATTACCTCCCTGGCTTCCCCCCCAGGACAGGGTTTGGGGCATCGGTGGAACTAAGGAACTGGGACTTAGTCCATGATGTTGCAGAGAGCCATAGAGGCTTAGGCACTGGGGAGGAGTCATCCTGAGTGACCAATGGAAGTTTTTCTTCCATTTTTGTGGGGCAGGTATGTGCAATGATGTTCAGCATCTGACCCACCCCCTAAAACATTCAGGTGTCGGTAGTTGTGGTGCCCCTGGCCTCCACCAGAGGTCCATTAAGTGCTGGGCACTTGCCCCACCCTCTTCCTGGAGAAGGAGAGCAGTCATCAGATGCCCCATCCTTCTCCACTGGCTGGTCCTCCAATAACCCAGGTCTGTTCCCGAACCCGGACTGCTGGTGCTGCAAGCAGAAATCCAACTGCTACGCCGATGGACTGGCATGACTGGGTGTTCTATGTCTCGTGTTTCCCTGTCTAGGTCTACTTAAAGGAAACACAGTGTTGCTGCACATGCAACTGAAAATGACATGGACAGTATGAATCCTATCATTAATATACATAGTGACAATAATAACATCACCAGGACTAGCACTAAATGTCCTCCTGAACCAAAAAAGCATGTTAGCAATAAAATGATAGTAGAGTTTCAGAAAGAACTGACAGAAGTTACTCATAGAGGTACTGAACATTGTGCTGTATGTGCCAGGATACTTCCAGCTGCTGAATCAGCATACAAGGACAAGGAGGTATCCTCCTCAAATATAAGCTCAGATGCTGAGGCACAGAATGTTGATAAAGATGGCGGTGATAGTGGGGACTGGGAATGGGATAGCTCAAGCTATGTCACACCTGATGATGATGGCACTTCCAGTTCTTCTGAATCTTGTGGCGATGAGGTTGGTACAAGTTTCAATGAGGGGATACCAGAGGATGCCACTGTAGGGCATAAGAAGCAAGTGCAGAAAAAAAAATTGTATGCTAAACATAGGAATAAGAAGATGAGCATGAATGAGAAAAATTCATGTGAACAAGGAAATGGCAGTATAGGGTTTTTTCCAGGTCCCTTGACTGTGCAAGAAATAGTGCCAGGCACCATCATACAAGGCACAAAGGGTAAATCTTTAGTGAGGAGTTTGTGTTATATTGACCCTGCAGACAACTCTTAAGCTGTATGCAGTCTGTGCAAAGAGAGTGCCAGTTGTGGTGGTGAAGTGGGACATTTTGGAACATCATTAATGATACAACATGCAAAGGCAAAACACCCAGTTGAGTGGGGCTGGGCAAGGGATAGTGTGGTTGGTTTGGTTGGTAGTGGAGGTGGTGGTAGCGGTGATGACCATAGTGACAATGAACTGGAAGCAGGAAGTGACACTGAATCACTTGATGTGTTCTTGCAGTCTTCCCAAACATAGATTGCTTTCTTCTGACATCATTAAGTACCACAAAATCCCACAGTAGTACTCCACGTGAAAAAGGTGTGAAAAGGACAGTCCCTCCCAAAGTTAAAAATACCTCATCATTCTCATCAACTAACATAAAATGAAAGTGTTCAAGGACATCAAAATGCATCCAAAAGCATCCGACATGCCAGCTGTTAAACAGAACCATTGCAGAGCTCTTGGCCAATTGTCAGCTCCTTTTTTATGTTGATTGTGCACATGCACAAGAAACATATTGCAGCAGCTTGCTCCAGAAGCAGGTTGTGGAGGTGTGGCACTGTTGTGGCTAATGCGCCCACTGCCTTTTAAGGTTTGGCCCCTATTCCCCAATGCCATGGCACGCTGCTGCTGACACTAGTTCAGCCAGTGTGCCACAACCTTGAAAAGCTTCAGCTGCTGCAATCAGGGAGTGACCCATCGTCATTGCAGCATCATCCGCTGCAATGAGGGAGTGACCCATCATTGCAGGGTGGTCTCTTGCATTCCCCCCATCCAGTTTGCCAACGGGGAGCCCAGTCCCTGTCAGTTTCTGTCACTGTTTGCCGAGGGGGGTGCCCAATCCTCCTCAGCTCATGAGCTCACCCCCCAAGCATGTGCCGACAGGGGTGCCCAATCTCCATCAGCTCCAGTGCCTCCCACCCCAAAACACGCACATGGCATGTTGGGAGTCCACCCCAGCATGCCAGAAGTACCTGTAAAAAGAAAAAACATCCCTCAATGTCTATTTTTTTTTTACACCCTGAAAAGAAGAAAACGGTCCCTTGCTGTCTGCGCCCCCTCCACCAACCCGTGCCCACCCATTGCATACCCCACCTCCCCCCTCACCCCATACTTACCTCCAGATCCTGGTGCGATGCTCTTTGGTGGACCAAGAACACGTCTGCACTCTTCTAAGTTGACCATGAACTGAGGAAATGCCGATAAGCTGTATAATGGCATAAATAGGGTTTTTTCAACTTTGGTGCACATCTCAGGCATTTTTTTGAATTTTGGCACCAAATTTTCAACATGGGGTTTTGGGACCCTTCCTCATGAATTCGGCCACTGTCATGGCGTTATTTGGCCCCGAAAGGTGATTTCACAGTCACTGCGCAGGAATCACCTTCAGGACTGATTAACAAAATGACAGTGCCAATGTTCATGAGGTGGGCTCTCAAAAAGCCTATGTTGCAATTTGGTGGAAAAATCAAAAAATGACTGTTTTACTGACATACATTGTGCAGTTTTACTTCATGCCTTCGTAACTTACAAACTTGCAATATTTTTTAGGCCAGATTTTCAACATTGGCATTTTTCAGACCTCCTTATGAACAGTACAGCTGTCATTTTCCCATCCTGGCCGAAATGTGTTTTCGCACTTCAGGCGCAGAATAGCGCAGTTGCTGTGGGAAATCAGTGTTTGTGACAGATTAAGAAAATGAAAGTGACACCGTTCATGAGCAGAGGTCCTAAAATGCCTATGTTGAAAATTTAGTGACGATAGCCCATCAAATGACTCTGTTACAAGTGTGCGTTGTACAGTTCCCACGCGCCCTTGTAACTTCGCAGATTTGTAATATTGTCATGCCAGATTTTCAACACTGACATTTTTTCACACCTTCTTATGAACAGTACAGCTGTCATTTTTCACATCCTGACCAAAATGCGCTTTCGCACTTCCGGCACAGACTAGCGTGGTCGCTGTGGGAAATCAGTGTTCGGGACAGACTAAGAAAATGACAGTGACCCTGTTTATGAGCAGAGGTCCTAAAATCCCTATGTTGAAAATTTGGTGATGAAAGTCCATAAAATGACTGTGATACAAGCATGCATTGAGCTGTTTCCATGCACCCATGTAACTTCGCAAATTTGGAAAATTTTCATGCCACATTTTCAACACTGGCATTTTTTAATACCTCCTTATAAACAATACAGCTGTAATTTTTCACATCCTGGCCAAAATATGGTTTTGCACTTCTGGCACAGAATAGCACAGTCACTGTGGGAAATCAGTGTTTGGGGCAGATTAAGATCAAACGAGTGAGAGGGGGGAGGGACCGAGCTCAACTGAGCTCTGTCGGGACTGCTGCGGATTTCTCTGTGGGCAGAAAAAGACCCAATGCAGGCAGGAGCCCTGTACAAAAGGGCAGCCTGCAGCACTAGGAGAAATGGAATGAGCGAGTGAGAGAGGGGGAGTAATCGAGCTCAACGGAGCTCTGTATGAACTGCTGTGGATTTCTTGGTGGGCAGAAAAAGGCACCAATGGAGGCAGGAGCCCAGTATAAAAGGGCAGCCTGCAGTGCCAGGAGAAACAGAATGAGCTAGTAAGAGGGCGGGAATGAGCAACCTCAATGGAGCTCTGTCGAGACAGCTGTGAACTTCTTTGTGGGCAGAAAAAGGCGCCAACACAGGCAAGAGCCCAGTACAAAAGGACAGCTTGCAGTGCCAGGAGAAACAGAATGAGTGAGTGAGAGAGGGGGAATGGAGCTGTGTCGGGACTGCTGCAGATTTCTTTGTGGGCAGAAAAAGGCACCAGCGCAAGCAGGAGCCCAGTACAAAAGGGCAGCCTGCAGCATCAGGAGAAATAGAACAAGCGATTGAGAGAGGGAGAGTGAGCAAGCTTAATGGAGCTCTGCCGGGACTTTAGAGTTGCCCACCCTCCTGCCCAGAGTTCTCTGTTGTTCTATATTACAGCAGGGTCTCTGGAGTGGAGACAAAGCAATGGTTGGATACTTTTAGGATTGCTGTAATAATACAGATTAAGTTGTTCTGTTTATTTCTCTAACTGAGCTGAGTAGTAAATTTGGTAGAAAAAAATCAAAAAAATGGCTGTTTTATGAGCGTGCATTGCACAGTTGCTACACATGCTCATAACTTCACAAATCTGCAATATTTTCACTACAGATTTTCAGCATTGGCAATTTTCTGCATCTCCTTATGAACAGTACAGCTGTCATTTTTCACATCCTGGCCAAAATGCGTTTTCGCTCTTGAGGCGCACAATAGCACATTCGCTGTGGGAAATCAGTGTTCGGGACACATTAAGAAAACCACAGTGACACTGTTCATGAGCAGAGGTCCTAAAATGTCTATGGTGAAAATTTTGTGATAAAAGTCCATAAAATGACTGTGTTATGAGCGTGCGTTGTGCAGTTTCCACGCACCCATGTAACTTCGCAAATTAGTAATATTTTCACTCCAGATTTTCAGCACTGGCATTTTCTCACACCTCCTTATGAACAGTACAGCTGTCATTTTTCACATCCTGGCTGAAATGTGTTTTCGTGCTTCAGGCACAGAATAATGCAGTCGCTTTGGGAAATCCGTGTTTGGGACAGATTAGGCTTGAGTGAATGAGAGAGGGGGAGTGACCGAGCTCAACTGAGCTCTGTCGGTACTGTTGCAGATTTCTTTGTGGGCAGAAAAAGGTGCCAATGCAGGCAGGAGCCCAGTACAAAAGGGCAGCCTGCAGCACTGGGAGAAGCAGAATGAGATAGTGAGGGAGGGGGAGTGAGCGAGCTCAACGGAGCTCTGTTGGGACTGCTGTGGAATTCTCTGTGGGCAGAAAAGGGCATCAATGCAGGTAGGGGCCCAGTACAAAAGGACAGCCTGCAGCGGCTGGAGAAACAGAATGAGCGAGTGAGAGAGGGGGAGTGAGCAAGCTCAACAAAGCTCTATTGGAACTGCTGCAGATGTGTTTGTGATTAGAAAAAGGCACCAATGCAGGCAGGAGCCCAGTACAAAAAGGCAGCCTGCAGTGCCACAAGAAATGGAATGAGCTAGTGAGAGAGGGGGAGTGAGCAACCTCAATGGAGCTCTGTCAGGACAGCTGTGAACTTCTTTGTGGGCAGAAAATGGTGCCAATGCAGGCAGGAGCCCAGTACAAAAGGGCAGCCTGCAGCGACAAGAGAAATTGAATGAGCGAGTGAAAGAAGGGGAGTGAGCGAGCTCAATAAAGCTGTGTCAGGACTGCTGCAGACTTCTTTCTGGGAAGAAAAAGGTGCCAATGCAGGCAGGGGCCCAGTACAAAAGGGCAGCCTGCAGTGTCGGGTGAAACAGAATGAGTGAGTGAGAGAGGTAGAGTGAGCAACCTCAATGGAGCTGTGTCGGGACTGCTGGGGATTTCTCTGTGGGCAGAAAAAGGTGCCAATGCAAGCAGGAGCCCAGTACAAAAGGGCAGCCTGCAGCATGGGGAGAAATAGAATGAGCGAGTGAGAGATGGGGAGTGAGCGAGCTCAATGGAGCCTGGCGGGACTTTCAGTTGCCCACCCTCCCACCCAGCGTCCTCTGTGGTCCTATATTACAGCAGGGTCTCTGGAGTCAAGACAAAGCAATGACTGGATACTTTAGGATTGCTGTAATAATATATATTTATTTGTTCTGTTTATTTCTCCAACTGAGCTGAGTAATACTTGGAGTACAATAGCATTTCTAACTGGGCTAAGTGAAACTATATGAGAGCCAAGAACAAAAAGTATGGTAGCTGAGGGGTGAAAATTGGAGAAGGAGGCTTCAGGATTGCTACACTAATACAGTATCTAACAGATGAGATTTAAGACTGAATTACCCTGGTCGGCAAGGGATCAGTAGGGGGACCAGTGTGGGGGGACAGGAATTTGACTAAATAGGGGCCTAACAGTTGTAGTAGGGTACAGAACCTGGGAGTAAGAGCCCGTAACATAAGATGGGGCCAAATTGGGGCAGGTGCCACATATCAATAGGGTGGGTATCTTTGGAAGGGTGGAGGGGTGTACAGGGTGTGGGTGTGCCATGATCCTGGACTGGGCTTGGAGGATGGGGGGGGTGTATGGTCTGAAGATGACTGACTAGTTTGAGGGAGAAACTGTGGAGGTTAGAGAGGAGTGGCAGTGGCAGGGCAGATGATTATGGTAGGCATCCTGAGGGGGTGGATACGGGATGGCAAAGGGGGACAGAGGAAGAATAAGAACTGATACTGACCCCAGTATCAGAGGCACTAGCAGAAAACAGAGGAGAAGGAGGGGGTGCTTGAGGCAAGGGCAGGGGGCCTCCTGATGGGGGAGGAAGAGATGATGAGGAGTACCAGGGGAGAACCAGGCGAGAGAGCAGATGGCTGCGGGTAGAGAGGGACCAGGGGTGGCATGGAGGGGAACATGTAGGAGGGGGGAACTGAAAGGGAGAAGAGAATTAAGACTGGTATCGACTACAAATAAATTTAAACCTCTGCTATGCAACAGAGAGGGGGAGCAGGAACATTCTGAAGGGGGGAGGACAAGCGGGGCATGAGAGGGATGGCAACAGGTAGGGGAAGAGATAGCGAGGAAAAAAGGGTAGAAGGGAGCTAGTAAGGAAGGAGGGGGTGGTGACTGAAGGATAGAAGGCTACGGGAAGGGGAAGGATGGGAGGGCATCACTATCAGGCTAGAAGGAATGGGGGCTCTAAATCTAATAATAGTGGGATAGGAGAGGTTGGAAATCAGCAGGGGAGGAGGAGGTCGACATGGGAAGCCCAGTAGGAAGTAGTCAGTCTGGGAAGGGGTCCAAGGGGGATGGGAGGAATAAGGCAGAGAAAAAGGGTGAGGCAGAAGTAGGGGGCACAGATACAGAAGTCATAGAGGGTGCAGTTGGCTGGGGCAAGGGACAAGGAAGAATGAATACTGGGGTGGTGGAAGGGGCATTAGAAGGGAAAGGGAGTAAGGGCCGGGGGGGTACTCGTCCTGGGGGATTCTATACTGAAACAGGTGAGATGGGATGAAAAGGGGGAAAGGCACAGCCATATTTGGGTTGAAGCTGTCCCCAGGTTTACTGCAGGAGGGGCAGGGCAGGCACTGCTCAAGCGTGCACTGAGAGGGAGGAAGAAACCTCATTTACTGTTGCATGTAAGTACAAACGACTTGGTGGGGGACACTGTGGAAGTAGTGAGGGGGAAGTTTGAGTACTTTGGCAGGCAGTGTGAGGGGATGGGGAAGTCTGTGATATTCTTGGAGGTACTGCCGGTACCATGTGCAAGCATGGAGAGGAAGGGTAGGCTTGAGGAGTTTGAGTGGCTGAGGGATTGGTGCCACATGAAACATTATGGGTTACTGACTAACTGGGGTAGGGTCAGGGGGGAATAGTGACTTGTACACGGGGGAGAGGGTACACTGGAGCAGGAAGAGGAGGGGTGTATTTTTTATTTTAGCTCTATTTATGCCTCTGCCTTACCCTGAACGCTCTCCGGATGGACACATGGCCTGAAGCCTGATCCCACCCATCTGAAGTCCTCCACCTGACTCCTCTGGAGGTGATTCTTCATCCACTAGCCTGGCTGCCCAACCCGCCAGCTCTGAGCCCCCCAGGCGCGACCACTGATACCTCCAACTGGAGCTCTATCTATAATCCAGAAGAGCAGCCTAGGCAGGGAGGAGAACAGAGGAGCGAGCGGAGAGACCTGACACTGGGCATGGTGGACAGCCCCCAGATCATCCTTTGCCTATCAAGAGGCAGGAATTTTTTCTAATTTTCCCCCAATTGGCGTGGCGTGCAGTGGATGCCAGTGTGAGACCGCCCACAGATGTCCTACCAATACAAACCTCTCTACATTCTGTGCTACTGAACGTAAATGCCCTTAGCCTCTGCCAGGAGCCACCATGGAGCACGGTAACCCCAGGATCCCACCCAAGGAGAAGAGAGCAGTCCTCCAGATGCTTAATCTTCTCCTTCCCTGCTGACCCCTGACGGTCCTGGCTCATTCTCTAACCCGGGTCACCGGCATGACATGAGATGTGGCGTCCAGAGCCTCAACCCTCAGCACCACCAGGCCAGCCGAGAAGGGTCATATTAAAGGCAACATTGTGCCGGGCCACTGGCACTGAGGGTTGAGGTACTGGACACCACACCTCATGCCATGTTGGTGACATGGGTTGAGACGCAAGCCTGGCCTGCCAGGGGTTGGCAAGGAAGGGATAGGATTGAGCATCTAGAGGACTGCTCTCCTATCCTGGGGTGGGATCCAGGGACCCACCGCTCTGTAGTGGCCTCTGGTGACGACCGTGGGTGCAACTGCAGCAGTGTGGTAAAGTGTGGCGGACTGTGGTGGACATTGGCATGCTGTGCCTAAGCTTCATTGCACGGCCGCACTCCGCAAAAGGGAGAAAAGTGGAAAATGTGCTATGGTCTGGCAGCATGAGCTTCCACCCCCACCCACCCTGAATGATGCCTCCTCAACCGGATCCTGCTCCAGTGGGTCGACCTGGGAAGCTCCTCACCACCCCACCACAGGGATAATCCATGGAGGTGAGCAGGTCAGCCTGATGTCAAGGGCAGGGCTAGGGGGGTTCGGTCGGGATGACCAAGCTGACTGTAGCCCAGTGAGAAAATAAGTGAAAAAAAAAAAAAAAAAATAAGGCATTATTAGAAGGGTGTATCTCTACTAAGATGGATTTAAACAAATGGTGGGGAGTGGGGTGGCAAAAAGACTGAAGTTGGTAGAAAGGTCCGGACAGGGGAGCCTGAAGAGCTCACTGCCCTAGATATAGGTAAAAGCAGAAGCATAGTAACTCTGGAAGGGAGCGTGCAGAGTGGTCTGAGTGTAATACAGAAGGCACCACCACCCAGTGAGAATAAGGAGGAGAATGGGTGCGGACTGCTGGGAGCATGGACACAGGCCAAGGAGGAGAAGAGTGTGGAGAACAAGGGGTATGGGTGGAAGGTGGTCTGACTACATGGATAGAGAACTGGTTACAGGGGGAGGTTGCAGAGGGCGGTGGTGGTGGAGTAGATCTTGGCACCCACAGCAGTGACAAGGGGGGCGCCACAGGGCTCAGTGCTTGGCCCAATGTTATTTGGGCTCTTTATCTCCAATATAGCACACAGAGTGGGGAGCAGGGTTTGCACATTATACCAAATCAAAAGCAAATAGTTATAGTAGCAGAACCCCCCCCCCCACACACACACATATACACTCCCTGAAAAGCTGCTTACAAGCCTGCAATTCATTCAAATCAGTTCCATTTTCTAACTTACTTGGGGTTCAATGCCAACAAGTGTAAAACCATGTACCTAGGTCTTAGGAACCCCAATGCTGGGTATAGGATGTGGGGAGGTACTGATACTCACTGGACATGAAAAGGTCCTTGAGGTTATTATATCAGAGGACCTCAAGATGGCAGTACAGTGTGACAAGGCTATGGGCAGGGCAAATTGGATTCTGGGGTGCATAAGGAGTGGCATCTCCAGTAGGAGGAGGAGGGATGTTGTGCTACCATTGTATCACTTCCTGGTATACCCCCAGCTGGAGTACTGTGTCAAGTTTTAGAGTCCACACTTCAGAAAGAACATAAGGTGGAGGTTTCCCAGAGGAGGGCAACTAAAATGGTTCAGAATTTTCACAGGAATCCTTACAAGGACAGGCTGAAGAATCTCAGTATGTACACTCTGGAAGACAGGAGGGTGAGAGATGACATGATCAAGACCTTCAAAGTACCTCACAGGGGTAGAAAGGGTACAGTTGGGGAGTTTCCTTCAAATGAGGATGAGCACCCAAACCAAGGGATGTGCAATGAAGCTGGGGGGGGGGCATTCAGGATAGATGTGAAGAAATATTTCTTTACTGAAAGGGTGGTAGACACCTTGAACAGACTGCCAGGAGAAGTGGTGGAAGCGAAAATGGTAGGGGGCATGAAGCATGCATGGGATAAAAATAGGGATATATTGGAAAAAGGGGAAGGAGGGGGTCAACAGAGATCAATAGGGCTATAGAAGTGGAGTAGGTTCAAGTTCATTGCAGGAAAAATCCATTAAGCAAACTCATTCACAACAAGGTCCTGATGGACACAGGCAGTATAAGACATGCAGTAACATATACAGGCAGGAGTTACAAGTAGGTAGAGAACACTTGGGCAGACTGGGTAGGCTGAGCGGTCCTTTTATGCTGACAAATTTTTAGTTTCTATAGCATCATATGTTAATTCAGGTGCAGTGTTTATTCAAAGTTGGGCATACCATACATCCAGATGTAAGGTACAGTAAATTACCTAGTTAGATGCAGTCCACTTACAGTACAATAAATAGAACCCCAGTGCTTTGAGAAGCCTTTACTCTTCATAAGGCTGCTTAAACAGCTGGGGTTCTATTTGCAGTGTCCACATCAGTATGCTGATCTTAAAATCGATGCCGCATCTGAATGAGTGTTTGATTCTCCTTACTCCATTTCTTCCCCACTTTGAAAACTGTCCTGAGTTAGTTTTGGTCTGGCAGTGCCTCACCTGTGTTGGAAGATGACGAATAAGTGGCACTAAAAGACATCAGACTTCACAGACTGTGAAGGCAGCTGCTCACGGACAGACATAAGGCAATTCTACTGGGGGGGGTAGGAGGAAATAAGCTGTTGATTAACTAGAATCTGCAGCTTATCCATCAGGTAGGGAAATATGCAGACTAGGTGGGCCAAGCAGTCCTTATCTGTCTTCAAATTCTATATTTCTATGTTTCTTGCCTACCATCTTGGCAAGAAGAAGGATGCAGCTGTGGCCACTGATGACTGTTCGGGTGTGGGGATGGGCGGACCAAAGGGGATAGACCTAAGGAGATAAAATCATAATAAAAATTGTGAGACCTTCACCAGCTTTCCTAAATGCTTACCAGTGAAGGAACACTCAATGAAGTGTTTCAAATGGCAGCATAAGCTGGTGAGCCCCCTGTCTGCCATCTGACACCAGGCATCAGCCAGCATAAAATTTCCTACAGAAGGCAGTGTGGTCATGTGGTTACTGAAATACTGGAGATTACAGATTTATAAGAACAAAAGAATATCACACAGAAGCTGGCACATATGCCTATAGCAGCTGTCTACTGCTTCTCAGTACTTATATTTATACCCTTGAGGTACTTCCCCTCTTTCCTCCTCCTCTCTTCCACTGACTACATATTGAGGTCCCTTAATTTCTCCTCATAAGTCTTGTGCTGCAAGCTCTGTACCATCTCATTCGGCCTTCTGTAGACCATCTCCAGCCTGTTAATATCCTTACAAAGGTGCGCCTTCCAGAACTGCACACAGTACGACATGTGAAGCCTGACCATGGTTTTATATAATGGCATCACTACCTCCCTCCTTATGCTGGTGATACCCCTGCCTATGCACCCCAGCATATCACTGGCCCTCCCAGCTGCCTTACCACTTTGACATTTTCAGGTCATCTGAAATAAGAACCCCCAGGTCCCTTTCCTTCTTTGTGACTGTCAGCAACTCCTCCCCCCCATCCTGTAGCTTTCCCCAGGTTTTCTGTGTCCTAGGTGCATACTTTTGCACTTTTTTGAATTACACTTCAGTTGCCAGTCCTCAGACCATTTTTCAAGCTTCCCTAGGTCCCTCCTCATTTTCTCCACCCCCTCTGGGGTATCCGCTGTCTTACAGATCTTGGTGTAATCTGCAAACAGGCAGACCTTTCCCTTCAGCCCTTCTGCAATGTCACTAATGAAGACATTGAACAGGACTGGCCCCACAACCAATCCCTGTGGCAACCACTGGTCACCCCCTCTCCCCAGACTGCACCCCATTTTCCACCACTCTCTGTCTCCTATCTCTTCCCCAGTTTCTACCCACTTTGCCACCCTTTCCCCCATGCCCAGCCTACTCAGCTAGTTTATCAGCCTTCTATGTGGGATGGTGTCAAAGGCCTTGCTTACATCAAGGTAAGCATTGTTCACTGCCCCACCCTGATTTACTTCCTTTGTCACCCAGTCAAAGAGATTAGCCAGATTTGTCTGACATGACCTCCCCACTGTGAATCCATGTTGCCTACAGTCCTGACCTCCGATGCATTCTAGATACCCCACTATCTTTTCTTTAACCAATGTCTCCATGATCTTCCCCGCTACTGAAGTGAGGCTGACCAGCCTATAGTTCCCCACCTCCTTCCTACTGCTGGATTTCTATAGAGGGACCACATGTGCCTCCTCCAGTTCTCTGGTACCACCCATGTTGAATGACTCAATGAACATGGCTGCCAGAGGTACTGCTATCTCCCTTCACAGTTCTTGTAATATCCTTGGTTTATGCCATCTGGTCCCCTCACTTTGTCCACCGTTAATTTATTCACCTTCTGCAGGATTCTTCTGCTTGTGACTGGACTAATTGTCCACCTCTTCATGCTTTTGCAACTGCTGTGGCCCTTACCCTTCCCCCTCTTCTGTGAATACTGAACAGAAAGACATAGTGGATGTCTTGGGGGGGCACATGACAGTTCTTAGGCATGGTACTTTCACTTCCAAATACCTAAACAGCACATATAAGCAATCAACATTCAGCATTGACAAATGCTTTTTTATGTTTGCTTGTGTGCATGCACAAGAAACATGATGTGGCAGCTTAGGAGAGAAGCGGGTGATGGAGGCATGGCAGTGTCACAGCCAACAGAGGCACTGCATTTGGGGGCTTTGTGGGCCAATGGAGGCACAGTATGCTTATGACACTGGCTTCCAAAAGTGCCACCAACTTGTAACATTTTTGCCGTAGCAATTAGAGGCCACCTCGTCATTGCAGCATCAGCCATTCACTGCAATGAGAGAGCAACCTGTCATTGCTGGGTGGATTGTTGAGTACTATAATATTGTTTGTGAACATGGCAGTGGCTTGCCACCATTTTCATATGCAATATTACTCAGCCCCCACTGCTGAGGGGGTGTCCAATCCCCCTCGGCAGCATGTGCCCCCCCACAACAGTGTTTGTTTGCCAATGGGGGCCCCAATCCCCATTGGCTTAAGTCCCTGTCCTAGTTCACATTGCAGAGGGGGGACCCACTCCCCATCGGCATTATGTCCCCCCTCCCAGTTTGATTTCTCAAAGGGGGAGCCCACTCCCCGTCAGCATAATGTCCCCCACGCAAAAAAAAACAGTAGATTTGTGCAGAAGGGGCCTTAACTCCCGTCAGCTACAGACACCCCTCAAAAAACACTCAAGTTGGCATGCTGGGAGCCCATCCAAGTGTGCCAAATACCCCTATAAAAAAAAAGTCCCGCGATGTTTTTTTTTAACCTGCTAAAAGAAAACAGTCCTCACGGTCTTCCTCCCTCCCACAACCCGCGCCCACCCTCTGCGCACCCTGCCTCCCCACACCCCCCCATACTATACTTACCTCCGGAGTCTGGCGTGACGATCTGCGGTGGACCGGGAACATGTCTGCACTCTTCAAAGCTGACTGCAAACTGAGGAAATGCCGGTAAGCTGCATAATGGCATAAATCGTTTTTTTTCAACTTTGATGCACATCTCAGGCATTTCTTTGGAATTTTGGCACCAAATTTTCAACATGGGGTTTTTCGGACCCCTCCTCATGAATTCAGCTACTTTCATGGTGTTATTCGGTCCCGAAAGTTGATTTCACGGTCACTGTGCGGAATCACCTTCCGGGACCAAGTAATAAAACAACAGTGCCAAAGTTCATGAGGCGGGCTCTCAAAAAGTCTATGTTGCAAGTTTGGTGGGAAAAATCAAAAATGATGATTTTACGAGCGTGCTTTGCACAGTTGCTACGCACGCTCATAACTTTTCAAATTTGCAATATTTGCACTGCAGATTTTCAACACTGCAATTTTTCCTCACCTCCTTACGAACAGTACAGCTGTCATTGTTGATATCCTGGCCGAAATGTGGTTTTGCACTTCTGGCGCAGAATAGCATGCTCCCAGTGGGAAATCAGTGTTTGGGATGCATGATGAAAATCCCAGTGACACTGTTCATGAGCAGAAGTCCTAAAATGTCTATGTTGAAAATTTTGTGATGAAAGTCCATAAAATGAGTGTGTCATGAGCGTGCATTGCGCAGTTTCCATGCATGCTCTTAACTGCTATATTTTCATTCCAGATTTTCAACATTGCCATTTTTCTGCACCTTCTTATGAACAGTACAGCTGTCATTTTTCACATCCTGACCAAAATGTGTTTTCACAGTTCTGGTGCAGTATAGCGTGGTTGCTGTGGGAAATCAGTGTTTGGGACAGATTAAGAAATTCACAGTGGCACTGTTCATTAGCAGAGGTCCTAAAATGCTTACATTGAAAATTTTATGACAAAAGTCCATCAAATGAGTGTGTTACGAGCATGTGTTGTGCAGCTTCCACGCATTGTCATAACTTCGCACATGTGCAATATTTTCACTCCAGATTTTCAACATTGCCATGTTTCTGTACCTCCTAATGAACAGTACAGCTATCATTTTTCGCATCCCGGTCGACATGTGTTTTCGTGCTTGCGACACAGAGTAGCACGGTCGCTGTGAGAAAACAGTGTTCAGGACACATTAAGAAAATCACAGTGATGCTGTTCATTAGCAGAGGTCCTCAAATGCCTATGTTGAAAATTTTGTGATGAAAGTCCATAAAATGACTGTGTTATGAGCGTGCGTTGTGCAGTTTCCACGCACGCTTGTAACTTCGCATATTTGTAATATTTTCACTCCAGATTTTCAACATTGCCATTTTTCCACACCTCCTTATGAACAGTATAGCTGTCATTTTTCACATCCTGGTAAAAATGTGTTTTCGCACTTCCGGCACGGAATAGCACAGTCACTGTGGGAAATCAGTGTTTGGGACACATTAAGAAAATCACAGTGACACTGTTCATGAGCAGAGGTCCTGCAATGCCTATGTTGAAAATTTGGAGACAAAAGTCCATAAAATGACTGTGTTATGCGCATGCATTGCGTAGTTTCCACGTATGCTCGGACGTGCAAGCATTTTTAATATTCCCACTACAGATTTTCAACTCTGCCATCTGTTCACTCCTCCCTATGGATGGTACAGCTGTCTTCACATCCTGCCCAATCTATGTTTTCATACATGTGGTGCTGAATGGCATGGTCACTGTTGGAACTCAAAGTTCTAGACACATTGACAAAATCACACTGCCACTCTTCATGAGAAGAGGTCCAAAATACTTTCATGAGATGGGGCCACAAAAAGGCCATGTTGAAAATTTGTAGTGTAAATACTAAGAAATGCCTGGGGCATTAGGGTTTTAACCATAACGTCCCACCTGTACAGACTGACAGGCATTATGGTGTGCCTTTGCATTGCTGACTGTACTGCTCATGCCATCCCACCGCCCCCCAACTGACAGACATCGAGGTGTACCTTGGACTCTTCAGCCCCAGACTTCACCCCATTGTCCTATGCTGGACCCATCTCAGCGATGTCCTTATGGAATGCGGTGACTGCAAAGTCAAACACCTTAAGGCACACCTCGACACCTGACGGTGTTTGCAGAATAGGGTGAGGTGACATGGCAGGACCATCATGGGCGATGACCCAAACACTTATCCCAATGCCTGTCCATCTCTACAGGATGGAGGTGGGGTTGGTGTGAAGTTCAATACTTCACTGCCATTCTTATTCTGCATCTAACTCCTACATTTCCAATGGTAATACCAGCAAGCAAACATTCGGCATTGACAAATGCTTGTCTTTTATTTCCCAGAAAGTTTTCCTAAGTTCATGAACTGGATTTAACTATGGCACGCCACTCCATGTCAAACATATTTTTTAAAAACAGCTGTTCCACAGTTGTATAACTTGGTGTGCAGTGTGGTTATTAAACAGTTGAAACTCTCTGAGTGAAGCAGGTTCACATAACCACAGCTATATGGACAGCAACCAAACAATTGACTACATGACTGTTACAGCTCATTGGGAAGGTTTTCAGTTAGAAAGTAATAATCCCCACTATACCATAAGTAGTAGGAAGCAGGTTGTACTATGCATCCCAACTTCTGAGGAAAATCACACTGCTATGAATATTTTACAGGAGCTACAAAATCAATTCCAGAAATGGCTTACGTATTCCTTATTTCCAGGGTTCATAGTATCAGATAATGGTGGCAACAAAGTCAAGGCTGTTAGAGATGGTAATTACCAGCACATACCTTGTTTTGCACATTGTTTAAATCTTCACATCCATTTTTTTTAAATGGAAACAGAAATGCTGAAAACCTATTAGGTCTTGTTAGGAAAATATGTGGGCATTTCAGCCACTCTTTGGAAGCACAAAAAATCCTGAAGGGGCTGCAGAGGTCAATCAACTTACCCTTGCATACTTTAAAACAGGATGTTCCAACCCCTGGAATTCAACATTTTACATGCTGGAAATGCTTCTTGAACAGAAAAAAAGCTGTGCATGACTACACCATGCAAATTTAAATAGGGAAAGTGGACATCATGTTTCATTCCAGTGACTGGACTCTACTGGACTTTTTGGTCACCTTATTGGAGCCATTGGAGGCTCCCACATGTAATGAGGGTGCAGACACTGCAAGTCTGAGTCAAATTCTTCCTCAGATCAGATTTCTTCACATTTTCCTTGATGACATAAAGAATGACTTTCGTTAAAAAGACAACAGCGTTGCTGTTATGCTAGCAGATGTCTTGAGTCTCAGACTGTTGACTGATCACAGAATAAATGCCATGTTTAAGAATGACACCTATGTGTTGTCTACCTTATTAGATCCCTTCTTCAAGTGGAACATTGAAGCCATCCTTCCTGCAGGGGAAGACATTGAGAACTGGAGAGATCTTCTGCTAACCAAATGTGACATTGCCATACAAACAACATTAACTGATGTACAGCAGTCAAACCCTGTTGAACCATCACAGTGCACCTCTGTCACAGTCAATAGCATATCTAGCAATTCTTCACAGTCTACAGTGTTATCAGTGAGGGAAAGGACATCTACAGCTACTTCTCTGTCATCCTATGTTCAGAGTCAGAAAGGCAAATCAACCTGCAACTACTTGATCTAGTATCATGTAAAGAAGGTGCAGCTGATTCATCTGCCAGACTGGTAACCATCCCACACAGTACAATGATCCTTGGGTACTTTGCAGACCATACTGTGATTGGTCTTGAGGAAGACCCATTACTGTATTGGTAACAAAAGAGAACAATATGGCCAGATCTAGCAAATCTTACAATAATATGCCTCAGTTGTCCACCTTCAAGTGTATATGAATGCATATTTAGTGCAGCTGGAGGGATAATCACAGACTACAGAACAAGTCCTGCAAATGTAGAATGACTTACATTTCTCAAAAAGAATGTTGACAATTTCTCAATTGTCCCGAACACCGATGTAAGCAAGTCTGACCTTGAACATGAACAACAACCTGCAAACAGTGATACTGAATGTGATGACTAGGTTGTATACGAAACAAAGGGAACCATCACCATGGCCACCATGCCAGCTACATGAGCCACACTGGTATACTATTATGTGGGCGATTCAATTAGGGTGATGAGAAAAAGTCAGGAGTGACAAGGGCATGCTACATTTCGCTGCACTCACATTTTCACTGCCAACACTGTTCTCCTTTGGTCCACTCTTGCCTGACCCTGTCTTTTGTCAACATAGCTGGGTTGCGGTGCAATTTGGATCTGCAGTCATTGTGGGTGACATGTTTCTGGTACCCTAATTTATGGTGACCTGATTCATGTCACATTGCAGTGGGTGAACCCGCCTTGCTAGTACTACTCTTAGTTTTCATTTGTCAGTCATCAGTTTATATTATGTAAGTTTGATTGATGCCCACCATGGGTATAATATTTTTTACATAGCAGCAGGTTCAATCACAGCAGCTGTGCCTCTTGTACCTACATCAGCAATGACCGCCATGAAAATAATTTTTTTAAAACAGTAGCAGGCTCAATCACAGCAGCTGTTCTTTTCATATCTGCCTCAGCAATGCCCACCATAAGTATAATTTTTGGAAACAGCAGCAGGCTTGCTAAGAGCAGCTGTGCCTCTCATACCTGCCTCAGCAATGCCTGCCATGGGTATCATTTTTGGGAACAGCAGCAGTCTCGCTGTGACAGCCTGCGCCTCTTGTACCTGCCTCAAGAAAGCCTGCTATGGATGTAATTTATGGACACAGTAGCAGGCTCTCTAAGAACAGCTGCACCACTCGTATCTGCCTCAGCAATGCCCTCCACGGGTATAATTTTTTGAACCAGCATCAGGCTCACTCCCAGCAACTGCACCTCTCACACTTGCCTGAGCAATACCTGAGCAATGGCCACCATCAGTATAATTTTTGGAAACAGCAGCAGGCTTGTTAAGAGCAACTGTGACTCTTGTACCTGCCTCAGCAATGCCCACCTTGGATATAGTTTTTGGAAACAACAGCAGGCTCGCTAAGACAGCCTGTGCCTCTCATACTTGCCTCAGCAATGCCCCCATGGGTATAATGGCTCAGGGCATCTAAAATACAGTGTCATAGTCTCCAAAAAAATGTCTTTACATGATTTTTGTTATGATCATAGTTGGGTAATCGGGTAGTAGAACAGGTTAGGTAGTGTCTACCCGATACCCGACATGGCTACTCAGTTTTCATTTATTTTTTTTTTCAGGTACTTTTGGAGTACCTGTGGGTAATTTTGATGGTCAGGTATTTTTGTACCTGCCCATCCCTAGGAATGAGACAAGGGGAAATCATTAATCAGATTTTTCATAAAGGGTTTGGGCATTCTGATGAACATCAATGTCCAGTGCCTTTATTGACCCAATAAGTGCACCAGGATTGTTGTAATAAGTTACATGGTGTAGGATGCTTTCTTAAAGATCATGTGCAATGGTTTTTACATATTTATAAAACCTTGTAAAGCTGAAATTCAAGTCCCTGTGTCATGGTTAGTATTTCTTGAAAATTTCATGCTGTGTGGTTTTCTTTAAATTAGCATTTGTTAACTTGCTCTACAGTAGCTGAAAACAGTGGTGTTATTTCTGTCCTCTCAGTCAAGCTTAGAATGTGATGACATCATTTTGGAGTAGCTTGCTGTTTCAGATTCCCAATCAGAGCAGTAGTTTGTAGAGTTAATGGTTTGCTGATTTCTCCAAGTTTCTTACAAACACAGTCTCTGGTTTATGTTTAGATAGATCAGCTTAAAATATATCATTATCTTCCCATAAAAAGCTGATCATTTCAGATTCAGTGCTGAACTGAAGTAGTGGAAATCTTTTTCTGTGAGAAATCAGCTAGTCTGTATCACAACTGTCAGTTATTTCTAATCAAAACTCTGTTTTTTTCTAACAATATAACACAGGGATATTTAATGAATATAAAATAAATCTAAATTTTTCTCATTTACAGAAACAGTTTGTCTTTGATGTAGCCTTCATAAATGCATCCATGTAAGTACATTTTTTTTCATGTCAGATTGACAAACAGTATGTGTGCTTGAAATACTGTATCAGAGTGTGACAGGCACCTGCCTGAACTCACAAATTTCAGTTCTTTGGTGGTTTCTGTGTGAAAATACATCATGTACATGTATAACTGGAAACACTATGAGGCATCCCCATGCACCATGTCTCTACCCCATAGTTGAGGCAGCTGCAGTCTACTGCCACCTGTCCCTGCCCCAGAGAAGCCCCCTGCCTTCTGCTCCACATTCAAGGCTGCTGCATCCCCTGCCTAAAGAATCAGGGCTTCTACACCCTACTGCACCCTACTCAAACAGTTGAGGTCACTGCATCTTGCTGCCCTCTCTCCCTCACCCTCACAGTTAGGGAAGCTGTACCTGTTGCCCACTGTTCCTGTCTCTACAGTCAGGGTTGCTCTGCTGTGCTGTGCTAAGAGTGCCAGATTCCCTGTCTTTACAGCTGGGGCTGCTGTACCATGCTGCCCTAGCCACCAGAGGTGGGGTTTTTGCTACGCGCCCTACTACCCACTTCCATTGCCCCAAATGGGCAGGGTTGCTACACCACCTGTACCCCAACTCACAGTCAGGGCTGCTGTACCCAGACGCCTCCTGTGTTCTGCACCATAGCCAAGACTTCTGCATCATGCTGTCCCCTATCACCATAGAAAGGTCTGCTGCACCCTGCTCTTTTCTACACAGTTGGGGTTGCTATAGCCTGCTGTGCTCTAGCACTCCATGCCTCTGCAGTTTTGGCTGCTGCACCATGCTGCCCCTTGCCATAAGGTTCAGGGAATTTGCTGCACCCTGTTGCATGTCTCCACAGTTGAGGCATTTGAACCCTGCTGTTCACCTGCCACCTGAGTCAGATCCTTTGCAACACCCTGTGGCCCACATCTCTTGTCACAAACAGGCATGACTGCTGCACCCTGTCCCACAGTTTGGGCTGCTGTATCATGATGCCACCCCATCCCCTGCCCAAACATTCAGGGCTGCTGCACCCTGCTGCCCTCTTTCCCCACTCTTACAGTCTTGGCCACTGCCTCTGTTGCCCCCGTTCCTATCTTGACAGTCAGGGCTGCTGAGCTGTGCTGCACCCTAGAGTCTCATATCCCCTGCATACACAGTTGGGGCTGCTGAACCCTGCTATGCACTTCCATTGCCCCAAATGGTCTGGGCTACTGCACCATGTGCACCCTGTGCCATTGTCAGGGCTGCTGTACCCTGATGCCCACCTGTGTCCTGCCGCACAGTCTAAGCTTCTGCACCATGCTGTCCTCTTTCCCCTGCCACCATTGTGCCCTGCTGCACCACAGAGCCCCTTGCCTCCACAGGCAGTGGACAGGGTGCAGCAGATGCCTTTACTCTTGTGCTGCACCCTTCCCAAACAGCTGGAGTTGTTGCACCCTGCTACCCTCTCTTTCCCTCCTTCACAGTAAGGGACACTGCACCTGTTGTCCCCTGTTCCTGTCTCAGCAGGGTGTAGCAAGGTATCTGACTCTGGTAACAAGGGGACAGCAGGGTGCAACTGCCTCAACTGTGGAGGCATGCAAAAGGGTGCAGCAAATGCACTGAATCTTGTGCAAGTGGCATCATGGTGCAGCAGCCCTAATTGCAGAGGCATGGGGCTGTAGGGCACAGCAGGCCAAAGCAACCCCAACTGTATAGAAAGGAACAGGGTGCTGCAGACCTGTCTGTAGTGACAGGCAGTAGCAGACAGCATGATACAGAAACCTCGACTGTGGGTCAGGACACATGGGGCATCAGGGTACAGCAGCCCTGACTGTGAGATTGGGTACAAATGGTGCAGCAGCCCTGACAATTTGGGGCAATGGACATGAATAGCATGATGCAGTAAAAGCACCACCTCTGGTGTGTAGGGCAGCATGGTGCAGCAGCCCCAGCTGTGGAAGCAGGGAACCTGGCACTCTAGGGCTTAGCACAGCACAGCAGCCCTGACTGTGGAGACAGGAATAGGGGACAACAGATGCAGCATCCCTAACTCTGAGGGTGGGGGATAGGTGGCAGCAGGGTGCAACAACCCCAATTATTTGGGCAGGGGGTGGCAGGGTGCAGAAGCCCTGATTCTTTAGGCAGGGAATGGAGGCAGCAGGGTGCATAATCCCTGACTGTGTAGGAGAAGACAGTAGGCAGTAGGTGCAGCAGCCTCAAATGTGGAGCAGAAAGCAGGGGGCTTGTGGCAGTAGACTGCAGCTGCCTCAGCTGTGGGGAAGAGACATGGTGCATCAGGGTGCCACATAGTGTTTCTAGTTACACACATACATGATGTATTTTCACACAGAAACCAGCAAAGAACTGAAATTTGTGAGTTCCGACAGTACATGTGCTTGAAATACTATAGCAGAGTGTGACAGGCACCTGTTTGTCAATCTGACATGAAAAAAAAATGTTCCTACATGATTGTATTTATGAAGGCTACATCAAAGATAAACTGTTTCTGTGAATGAACAAAATTTAGATTTATTTTATATTTATTAAACAGCCCTGTGCTATACAGTTAGAAAAAAATTGTTTTGATTAGAAAAAACAGAGTTGTGATATAGACAAGCTGATTTATCACAGAAATATGTCCACTACTTCAGTTTAGCATTGAAACTGACATTATCGGAGAATGATACATTTTAAGCTGATCTATCAAATCACAAATCACAAATCACAAACCAGAAACTGGACTTGTAAGAAACCTGGGGAGCTCAGCAAACCATAAACTCTACAGAGTGTTGCTCTGATTAGGAATATAAAAACACAAGCTGCTCCAAAATGATGTCATCACTCTCTAAGCTTGACTGAGAAGACAGAAATAACTTCACTGTTTTCAGCCACTGTAGAGCAAGTTAACAAATGCTGATTTAAAGAAAACCACAAAACCAAAAAGCATGGCATTTTCAGAAAACACTAATCATGACATAGGGACTTGAATTTCAGCTTTTTAAGCTTGTATTAAAAATATGTAAAAACTGTTGCACATGATCTTTAAAGATTGGTGTGTTGCCTTTAAAGGATACCTAAATAAGATTTTGACAACAAACTATTCAAAAATCTGACTCTGTAGGTGAATAAGAGAAAGGCTGCTGCATTCATTGATGCTAAAATTACATTTACGTAATTTACCTAAATGTGGTTCCAGAGCATTTGAAAATTGTAAAATCAGCCTTCCAATTTCAAAAAATTGTCTTACCTGCTTCCTAAAATAGTCGCCAAATGTGTTATTTGATTACATCATTGGAGTCAAAGTGAGAGATATACAGCTCTCTATAGTGCTAACTAGTTATTTTTTCCCTTTGTATAGAATTGTTTCACCCAAATGGTCAGAACCACATGCATTATTTTGTATAATGCACATGTTAGGCTGTGGTTCTGTTCATTTTGTTTACTTTAGCATGCTGAAAATGTGTTTTAATCCAACCAACGTTCTCTGTGGCAAACCACAGTGCAGTACAAATCTTGAATAACCTGGTGACTTAGTGGTTATGGTGGATCCAGGATGCTACAATGAGGGTGCTGGGGTTGTGTGCATGCTTAATATGCACTTTTTACATTTTTATTAAACCTTTATATTTTCTGCTATTATTCTTTTCTAATACATTTTTGACAGAACCTACAAATGTAATCCATAGTTTGAATGTAAATATTTGTGTAATCAGTAAATCAGACTTATTCAACAAACTGAAATGCAGCAGCAGTAAGCAAGTATGTTATTATGTGGGGGGGGGGTGCAGCCACACCCTTCAGCAGCCCCTAGAGCCACCACTTTTTTGTAACAAAGTGCTTGTGCAGTCCAGTGTTAGAGTTCATACTTTCTCGAAACTCAAATATACGCTTGTCTTGTTTTCTTTTTCCATGGGAAATAATAACAATAAGAAGAAGAATCTGCATTTATATAGTGGTTTTCATACACATTGTATCCCAAATTGCTTTACAAGCAATACTAGATTGGTAGGGAAGTGACTGAACGTGTAATGGCAGCCATTTCATACATTAATATCCACACACAGCCTTGGACAATTGCATGAACTGATTTATGGGAAGGGGAATGTTGGGCAGGACAATGGGGTCAGGTAGTGATCAATGTGCTGGCAGCCCCACATCTTATTTCTCACAGTAATCTGCTCATATTTCTCTCCTTCTGTCATCCCCCTTCCCTGAATATAGTAGTAGTACCTTGCAAAAGTGGCCTTCTCAGACCCCCTCTAATATTTATTCTTCACTATTTCTCCTCACACTGAAAACTGGTGAGCTCATCATCCTTCTGCATCATGAATGCAAGTAGTACAGTCCCTGTTTAATTTTTGACATATCAAATATAAACATGTCTTTCCAGTAAGTCAGGCTCATAGCAGTAGGAAACAAGGGGAATGACAGGCTTTCCTATCCTTAAAAGATCTAGGCTACCTTTGATTAGGCACTATTAAATGATGGGTGTGCACATCATTATGCACATCATATAACAGTGCCTAATCATAGGTGGCTTAAATCTTAGTAGGAAAGCCTGTTTTTCCACTTGTGCCATGCTGCTACCTGTATCAGCCTGGCTTACCAAAAGATCATGTTTATTGTTAATATGTAAATATAACATGGGAGACTGTACTAAACACATTCATGATGCGGAAGGGTAGTGAACTCGTTTTTTGGTGTGGGAAGCAGGTGAGAAGAATGAATGCCAGAGAGGTACTGAATAGGCCATTCCAGCAGGGTACAGCTATATTCAGGTTAGCTGAAGACATGAAGGAGGACGCTGAGCAGATCACTGTGAGATCTGAAATGTGGGCCTGCCAGCATTGTGATCACTACCTGACTGTGGATGAGAGTAGCCAGCAATGACAAATACTCAGAGTGGCAGGGCTGCACCTAAACTGTTACTTGAATTCAGTGTAGGGAGATTATCCTCGTGTGTGGGGGGGGATGTTGACGTTTGTTAGGACAGTATTGAGGGAGTTGTGTATAGCTCATTCAAGATTTGGATGGGTGGTAGCTAGCCAACTCACACTGAGGAGTAGATTACAGAAAAGTTCTGGAGAAGAATTGTTGGGAACTGTCCTTCAAGGTTCTGCAGATCACAGGTAAAGGAGTAGACTGGCACTGGTAGTCAGGTGGATTCGCTCAAGGTATGAATATGCCTCTCCTGCTAATAATATTGTTATCCATTTTAAGTGCAGCCCTTATGAGGGCATGAACAGCATTTTTTTCTGGTGGGTCATGATGCTTATAGCTTGGCAATCCAGGAAGACCTAGTTGTTGGTTAATGAGGTGGGAAAAAAACACAACAGGGAACTGTACATGCTACCTTTACTGTGCAGAAGGGTGGTGATCCACTCAATGTTTATTGTGGGAGCAGAAAAATAGAAACATAAACTTTGATGGCAGATAAGGACCGCTTGGCCCACATAGTCTGCCCATTTCCCTACCTAGAGGATAAGCTGCAGATCCTATTTAACCAACAGCCCATTTCTTCCTACCCCCACAAAAATTGCCTTATGTCTGTCCCATGCATTCTTGAATTCTCCCACAGTTTTAGACCCCACAACCTTCTCAGGAAGGCTGTTCCATGCATCCACCACCCTCTCTGTGAAAAAATACTTCCTCACATCGCCCCTGAGCCTTCCCCCCTCTATCTTCAGATTGTGTCCCCTTGTTCTTGCACATCTCTTTTTCTGAAAGATGCTGCCCTCTTGGACTTTGTTGATTCCACTGAGGTACTTAAACATTTCTATCATGCCCCCCTCTCCCTCCTTTCCTCAAGGGTATACATATTAAGTTCCTTTAGTCTCTCCTCGTATGG
The DNA here is from genome assembly GCA_016271365.2 of Neoceratodus forsteri. Lineage (NCBI taxonomy): Eukaryota > Metazoa > Chordata > Ceratodontiformes > Ceratodontidae > Neoceratodus > Neoceratodus forsteri. Next base: position 162,480,216 of record CM028132.1, on the reverse strand, counting down.
CTTCTCTTGCAGACCCTGCACCATTTTAGTTGCCCTCCTCTGAACTGCCTCCATCCTGTCTATGTCCTTGCGGAGATGGGGTCTCCAGAACTGGACTCAGTACTCCAGATGGGGTCTCACCAACTGTCTGTACAGGGGGATAATAACTTCCTGTTTTCTGCTGATGATACCACTCCCTATACATTCCAGTATCCCCCCAGCCCTCCTTACCACCTTCTCACATTGCTTGCCAACTTTAAGGTCATCTGTTATGATTACCCCTAGGTCCCTTTCCATTTTGTTGTTGTTACTACCTCCCCCCCATTGTGTAATTTTCCCCTGGGTTTTGTTTCCCAGGTGCATTACTTTGCACTTCTTTACATTGAATCCAAGCTGCCATACTTCTGACCATTCCTCCAACCTTGCCAAGTCCCTTCTCATCCTTTCCACGCCTCAAACATTGAGAATGTGGACTGGAGAGTGGTTTGGGAGGCATTTTTAACAGTGCCAGCTGATGATGCGTATCAGTATAGGTGTGCACAACTCTCTGAGGTACAAGATTACAATCTGAGGTTTGATCATTCTGTTCATGAGACCGCAAGCTCATATGCGGTCCCAGGCAATACTAAGAACAGGGTATGGATGGTGGGGTGTTCAACAGAAGGCAGGCTAGGTGCAGGGGGTTCACATGGAAAAAGAAAGCCTTATTTGTGGATTAACAAGAAAGCATGAGCTTTGGAACTGAACAAGACTGGTACTTTGCTGTGCGACACTGAACAAGTCACTAAACTTCCTTGTGCTCCCAGGCCACACCTGTAAACAAGCGTTCAGCTTAGTGTGTCTCTCCTGGTTAACAAAAACAAAATTAAGTACATTATATAACCACTAGATCACCAGGTATTTGAAGTGTTGTACTGTAATGCAGTTTGCCAAAGAAAAAGTCAGCTGCATTGCAAAACATTTTCTACAAGTTAAAGTAAACAAAATGAACAAAATCATAGCCTAACATTTGTAATGATCAAAATAATCCACGAGTTAATACATAGTGTTGATCATTCTGGTACAACAGTTCAAAATAATGAGGGAAGGAAGAACTAGTTAGTACTATAGAAATATATGTGGGTCTCTGTTTCTGGCTCCTATGATGTCATCATGACTCATCACTTAACACACTTGGCAGACATCTTACGGAGAAACCAAGGCTGTTTTTTTGAAAGTGACAGGCTGTTGTTTGCATTTTTCAAAAGCTATGAAACTGCATTTATGCTATTTACATAAATGCAGTTTTAGCATAAATGTAAACAGCAGCCTTTACTTTACCTTGCTATGAAGACACATTTTGGAGTTTGTAGTTTTAAAAAACTGCTTGTTTAGGTACCCTTTAATATCAGAATCTTACAGGCATTTGATTACTGTAGCAGTCAATGGAGGAGACCCATCATTCAATGCAATGATGGTGATATTGTATTCTGACTTTTTTTCATGGTCAAGTTGTGTGTCTGTTACCAACTCATAGAAATTCTTGAAAGATGATATTAATTTAAAAGGCAGATCGCTTTGGATAGAACACTGAACCTCCCCATTTCCCCAGTATCTCAGTCTTTGGCACCCAAGAATGCTACTCCCATTTGAGGCAAATAATTTTCTGGTATTGGGCTTGTAATGGATGTTAGGATAACCTCCGGTGCATTGTCATTTAAATCAAAAATTTAAACTAGAATTTTTTAAAGTGCTATCAAACCACCACCATCTTTGGATTTCACTTCCATCTCATAAACCTTAGTGTCTTCGAAATCCAGTGTTTCAGCAACAGTTATTTCCCCTGTTTTGTTATTTAACATAAAGATGCGACTGGTGGTGTCTGAAATGTGAGTGAATGTGTAAACAATTTCACCATTAGGCCCTTCATCCAAATCAGTGGCTGTGACTTTAAAGGATACCTAAACAACATTTTGACAACAAACTATTCAAAACTATGACTCCGTAGGTGACTAAAGGAAAGGCTGCTGTATTCATTAATGCTAAAACTACATATATATAATTTACCTAAATGTGGTTCCAGAGCATTTGAATACTATAAAATCAGCCTTCTAATTTCAAAAAAACTGTACCTGCTTCCTAAAATGGCCGCCAAATGTGTTATGTGATAACATCATTTGAGCCAAAGTCAGAAAGATATATGGCTCTCTATAGTGCTAACTAGTTATTTTTTCCCTTTGTATAGAATTGTTTCACCCAAAACGTCAAAACCATGTGCATTATTTTGTATAATACACATGTTAGGCTATGGCTCTGTTCATTTTGTTTATTTTAACATGCTGAAATTGTGTTTTAATCCAACCGACTTTCTCTGTGGCAAACCACAGTGCAGTACAAATCCTGAATAACCTGGTGGTCTAGTGGTTATGGTGGATCCAGGATGCTATAATGGGGGTGCTGGGGTTGTGTGCATGCTCAATATGCACTTTTTAACATTTTTGTTAAACCTTTATATTTTCTGCTATTATTCTTTTCTAGTACGTTTTTGACAGAACCTACAAATGTAATCCATAGTTTGAATGTAAGCATTTATGCAATCAATAAATTAGACTTCTTCAACAAAGTGAAATGCAGCAGCAACACACAAGTACATTACTATGTGTGTGTGTGGGGGGGGTGCAGCCACACCCTTCACCACCCCCTAGAGCCACCACTTTTTTGTAGCAAAGTTCTTGTTCAGTCCAATGTTAGAGTTCATACCTTCTTGAAACTTAAATATATGCCTGTCTTGTCTTCTTTTCCCATGGAAAATAATAATAAGAAGAAGAATAAGCATTTATATAGTGATTTTCATACACATTGTATCCCAAAGTGCTTTATAAGCAACACTAGACTGGTAGTGAAGTGACTGAACATGTAATGGCAGCCACTTTATACATTAATATCCCCACACAGCTTTGGACAATTGCATGAACTGATTTTTTGGGAAGGGGAATGTTGGCCAGGACAACGGGGTCAGGTAGTGATCAAGGTGCTGGCAGCCCACATCTTATTTCTCACAGTAATCTGCTCATATTTCTCTCCTCTGTCTTTCTCCTTCCCTGAATATAGCAGTACCTTGCAAGAGTGGCCTTCTCAGTCCCCCTCTGGTATTCATTTGTCACTATTCCTCCTCACACCGAAAACTGGTGAGCTCATCACCCTTCTGCATCATGAATGCAAGTAGTAGAGTCCCCGTTTTATTTTGACATATCAAATATAAACATATCTTTCCAGTATGTCAGGCTGACAGCAACAGGGAACAAGGGGAATGATGGGCTTTCCTATCCTTAAAAGATCTAGGCTACCTTTGATTAGGCACTGCAAAATGATGGGTGTACATATCATTAAGCACGTCATTTAATAGTGCCTAATCATAGGTGGCTTAGCTCTTACATGGGTAGGAGAGCCTATTTTTCCACTTGTGCAATGCAGCTATCAACCTGGCTTACCAGAAGATCATGTTTATTATTAATATGTAAAAATAACATGGGAGACTGTACTAACCACATTCATGATGCAGAAGGGTAGTGAACTCACCAGTTTTTGGTGTGGAGTGCAGGTGAGAAGAATGCATGCCAGAGGGACTGAAGAGACCATTCCAGCAGGATATAGCTATATTCAGGTTAGTTGAAGACATGAAGGAGGACGTTGAGCAGATCACTGTGAGATCTGAAATGTGGGGCTGCCAACATTGTAATCACTACCTGACTGTGGATGAGAGTAGCCAGCAATGACAAATACTCAGAGTAGCAGGGCTGCACTTAAACTGTTACTTGAATTCGGTGTAGGGAGATTATCCTCAGGTGGGGGGGGGCGTTGACGTTTGTTAGGACAGTATTGAGGGAGTTGTGTATAGCTCATCCAAGATTTGGAATGGTGGTAGCCAGCCAACTCACATTGTAGAGTAGAGCACAGAAAAGTACTGGAGAAGAATTGCTAGGAACTGTCCTGTGGGGTTCTGCAGATCACAGGTAAAGGAGTAGACTGACAATGGAAGTCGGATGGATTTGCTCAAGGTATTAGTATGCCTCTCCTGCTAATAATATTGTTACCCATTGTAAGTGCAGCCCTTATGAGGACATGAACAGCAGTTTTTCTGATGTGTCATGATGCTTATTGCTTGGCCCTCAAGGAAGATCTAGTTGTTGGTTAATGAGGTGGAAAAAAACACAACAGGGGAACTGTGCATACTACCATCACTGTGCAGAACGGTGGTGATCCACTCAATGTTTACTGTGGGAGCAGAAGTCAAACAGTGAGAATGTGGACTGGAGAGTGATTTGGGAGGCATTTTTTAACAGTGCCAGCTGATGAGGCATATTGGTATAGGTGTGCACAACTCTCTGAGGTACAAGATTACAATCTGAGGTATGATAATTCTCTTCATGAGACCATAAGCACATATATGGCACCAGGCAGTACTAAGGACAGGGTATGGATGGTGGAGTGTTCAACAGAAGGTAGGCTAGATGCAGAAGGTTCACATGGAAAAATAAAGCATTATTTGTGAATTAACAAGAGAGCATGGGCTTTGGAACTGAACCAGACCAATACTTTGCTCTGTGACCTTCAGCAAGTCATTACACTTCCTTGTGCTCCCAGGCCACACCTGTGAACAAGCTTTCAGCTTAGTGTGTCTCTCCTGGCTAACGAAAAACAAAATTCAGTGCATCACATAACCACTAGATCATCAGGTAATTGAAGTGTTGTATTGTAATGCATTTTGCCAAGGAAAAAGTCAGCTGGATTGCAAAACATTTTCCACAAGTTAAAGTAAACTAAATGAACAAAATCATAGCTTAACATGTGTACTAATCAAAATAATCCACAAGTTAATACATGGTGTTGATCATTCTGGTATAACAATTCAAAACAAAGAAGGAAAGAAGAACTAGTAAGCACTATAGAAATATATGTGGGTCTCTGTCTTTGGCTCAGATGATGTCATCATGACTCATCGCTTAACGGACTTGGCAGCCATCTTAGGGAGAAACCAAGGCTGTTTTTTGAAAGTGAAAGGCTGATGTTTACATTTTTCAAAAGCTATGAAACTGCATTTATATTATTTACATAGATGCAGTTTTAGCATAAATGTAAACAGCATCCTCTACTTTACCTTGTTATGAAGCCAGATATTGGAGTTTGCTGTTTTAAAAAACTGCTTGTTTAGGTACCCTTTAAAGTGATTTGCCAACTTCCCCCAATGTCGTGTTTGCAGATCACCTTCCCTTCATTGAGTGATGCAAAGCTCAGCTGCCTTGAAGTTAAATATTAAATATATTTAGATGTTTAGTTTTTTAACATTTTTGCGCAACAGATATCTCTGCATGTTTTTTTCTTTGATTGAAGTTCGCACATGAGCAGGGCACCCACATGCATGAGTGACATGAATACAGGGAAGGTGTTCCCACTGCACCTTTCTCACTGCTTGTTCATTCATCTTTCCTGGACCCAGCCTCAGTGAGTGCAGATCCAAAACCGAACTGGCAAAAATTACAGCACACTGATGACTGAAATTGTTTGTTATATTGGCAGCTGTTATACTTGCTTTTGGGATTGCAGAAGTGGTGATTTCTCCTGATTTTCAATTTTACTCATCTGACTAAGCTCTGTGTCCTAGGCCCATCGGTTCTAGAAACATCACAATCTACATTGTTTGAGTACAGTGTTACAGTTTTAATAAGTACTGCAAGCACATTTTTTTATTTATTTAGCTTTTGTTGACCAGGTAAGTGCACTAAACAAACCCTGCCTATTTTCAGGCACGACCCGGAGGGGATACAGATGAATGCCAACTGACCTTGAGCCAGATTAAGCTGTTGGTGGTATTTTTAGTGAATGAGGGAAATTTGGCCAGGACACGTGGGAGATTCCCCTACTCTTTTCAATAAGTGCCATGGGATCTTTAACATCCACCTGAACTACCACCAATCCAGGCAGATGGGACCTCGGTTTAACGTCTCATCCGAAAGACGGCACCTCAGAAATGCAGCACCCCTCTCATGCTGCATTACAGTGTCAGTACTGGGATATTAACCCAAGTGCCAGATGTGGGAACTGAACCCACAGCCCTCTGATCTCCCGGCCTCAGAGGCGAGTGTGCTACCTACTGAGCCACTGACACTGCTACCTACTGAGCCACTGACACATACTTAAAACAAGTCTGTATAAAAAATAATTTTTTTTAATTGAGTGGAGCTGTAATCTGTGGGGTATTGGGACAAAAAAGGATGACTTTTGAACTGGGCAGATCTATAAATCGAAGTAAGCTTTTCAATATTGGTAGATAGAGGCCTGTGTTAAATGGATGACTTTTTCAACAGTTCAGAACTGCAATGTGCAGTAAGAGTATAAACACTGAGCTGCACAGTCCAATCCCAGGAGAACAGTGCAATAAACTGTATTTTTGGCAAGTGCTGCTTCCAGTGTGATTGCTTCAGTAAACTGCCTTTGCTATTACATTTCTGATTGTCACCATCAGTATAGACAGTTTGTATTTTTTCCTGTGCTCCTGTGTTTTCTTGGGCTCATTTGGTGTTCTCATGTATGCACCATAACATTGATCACCAAAGTATGCTTAGATGTGCACGAATAAAGGGACATGGTGCACTGAATTGTTTCTCCAGCTTGCCAGCTCCTCACTAAGTTTATAAATGAATGCAATAAAATCAGTTATATACTGTACATAGTTATACTGTACATAGTTTACAGTGTATCTCAAAATTAAACACTTAGTTTTTTAACATTTTAACATACAGTCTTTATTTATAATTAGGATTATAGCATCATTGTATGTGCTCTGGAGCATCAGCAAAAGAAGAAACAGCAGTTGCCATCCTTTCCCCACACTGTCGTACCAATGTATGGCTTCTATGGTGTTACATTGCAAAGTGTGCTAGTCAGTTTGTCATACTTAGGGAATAATGTCTGAACCAAAATATGGGCTACACAGCAATGAATGCAGGGAGTCTACACAATGCACCATGACATCGGTAAGGCATGGGAGACAGTATAGTGCAGCATCTGTTGTATTTGCTGCACACTTTACGCATGTGCATCAGAGATCCACTGTAATGGAAAAAATGGGAAAACGCAAATGGCTTGACACACACCAAAGTGGTAATGAAGTATGGTGACATAAGTGAGGAAGGGTGGTTCAAATACAGTCTAACACTTGAGTACCTACCGCAAGGATATGTCCCTTTTTGTAGTGGACCAATCAGGCAGTGCTTAGGCTATCTAATCATAAATACAGCCTCTTTCTCCATGAGAAGGGTATTGACAGTGTCATTTTTAACCTTGGAGGGTGGGGAATGATCACCGACTGTTCTGTGTATTTTTTGCTCAATTCATAATGCACCTGGAGGCACACATGTAACAGCAATAAGCCAGTGCCAGGATGGCATTACAGATGCTTATGCAGACACTAATGGCAGCTGCAGTCTGTATAGTTCCTGAGCGCTTAGAGGTAACACAAAGCTGGTGCAATAATTTGTAGTTTTAAATTTATAACATGCCATAAACAGGCGAACCGGTGACTTCAACACATTACTCAATCACTGATACCTCTAAAGAGGAAAGTACAAGCAGGCCCCCCACCCCCAAACACACACATATACAGAGAAGAAAGCTATAGCATAGACCAGTTGGCACTAGGACAAAGACAGACCCAAACAGCATAAATAATTTACAGATAAAAGTTCTATGCTGCAGCATTTTTCTAAGTGTATGTGTGCAGCTGGGGGGTTTGGAGTGGTTGGGGTACAAGGTGCCTGCTTGTAATTTCCACCCTGTGCTCCATCACAGTGAGTGACTGATAAATCAATTGGCAGGAGGTCACTACTAACTAGCACCAGGTGAGGAATTTGGACAAATTGTGAGCCATTTATCCTGCTCAAGCAATGCCACCAGATCGAGCCGTGCTCTCAGTGTCAAGCTGGAGTGGCCTACAACTCATTCGCATACGGAAAGCAATTCCCCCCAGAAAAAAAAAGAAATATAAAACTATCACTAGCATTTGTGTGGGCAGATCGATGCTGGGAGTAACAGAACACACACTATACCTAGATTTTGCACAGTAAAATGACAGCAATGACGGGAACCAAACCGTAGCACTAAGTAGCAAAATATAATATTAACAGTCTGTGTTGCTAAGTCTGCTCTCGCTGCTGTACTGGAATGAATCGGGACTACTGCTGTGACTGCCTGAGCTACTGCCCACATCATTCTCGCTGCTGTCATAGGGTCATCCCTATGGTGATCTACTATGCAGCAGCTGTCAAATTGTGGCACTATGTCAGTGTCCGAAAGATCACTGTTAGTGTAGGACAACATAATGCTTTCATCATCAGACTCTGAAAATGAACTGTTTGACATTGTCATTTTCGTGCTGCATGCTGCAACCAAGAGCTCTGTTATCAAGACAGAATTGCTGTGACCAAGAACTAATTTTAATTGCAGAGCACAGATCTCCCTGTGGTGACATTGCAAAGGTAATGAGTGTCAAAGGTCACCAAATACAGGCTCAAATACACAAAATGACACTTCCTGGTTTGTGAGGGTGAAAACCTGATTTAATTTGCAAAAATAGACTTTGCATCTATCAAAATACATTACAAATCAGTTCTATATGCAGTCACCTTGCAGTATATGCATTCATATATGAAAACTTGGTAAATCGCTTTAAGGGCCACAACATATTTCAAGCTCTGTTCTAAAAACTTCACTTTGTAGACAGACTGATTAATAATAGGAGGATTATTGTTGATATCCAGAACAACAATGCGTGCATGGGCAATTTTTGAGGATCACCACCATCCACTGCAGTCAATAGTAACAAGAACTTACATATCTTTTCATAATCTAATTGTTTTATTAGCAATTGTTTTATTAGCATTATCTCTGCATATTGCCCTCCAAGTTTTTTCAGAGAAATAGAATCCTGGTTCACAGAGCATCGCTTAGTACTCAACTACAACAAGACAAAAACCATGATCTTTGCCCACCGTCAAAGCCCTCTCAGTAGTACCCCCCTAACCATCTCCAACTCACAGGGCCTCCTTCTCAAACAGGTCTCAAACTTCAAATATCTGGGTGTCATTCTAGACATGTCCCTCACCTACCACATACACATTCAACACCTCGCCTCCGCTGTAAACGCTAGGCTGGGGATTTTATATAGACATAAGCACTGCCTACCCTCTCAGGCCCTACGTCTCACTGTATCCTGCTCAGTTCTCTCACTGGTGGACTACGGGATTGTAATCTATGGCACTGCCAACCAAACCACCCTACACTGCAACAACCTAGCCCTCAGCAGGGCATGCCATCTGGCAACAGGCTGTGATAGATTAACCCACACATGTGAGCTCTACAAGCTGGTTGACTGGCTGACCTTCGAAGGGAGTCTTAAGTATCACACTTGCCTCCAAGCCAAAAAAATACTTATAAACCTAACACCCAGAGGTCTCAGCCCCCTCATCCAGCCAGTCTCACACAAGAGGGCCCCTAGACACCTTGCAAGTAACTCCCTCCTTGTTCCCCACTGTAGGACCTCACTAGGGCAAAGGTCTTTCCATTATCGTGCTCCCCTCTGGCTCAACAACCTACCACCCTCCATCTCTCTGGCCCCTAGCCTGGTAAAATTCAAAACTGGTATCATGAACCTTCTCCTTGACTCTGATGCTTGTGACTGTAGCCAATACTCCTCCCCCCCTTGTCAGTATCCCAAAAGAAGGCATAGTTAAGAATAAACATCTAGCTCATCCCCTGATTACATCCTCAGGTCCCACAATCCAGCTGTAAATAAACTATGACTCAGGGCTCTGCTAATGACCCTCCGAACCTGTAACCAGACTTGTCTCACAACTATAACACAAGGTCTCCTTAGGCCCTTGATGCAGTAACTAATATGTAATGTAAAAACACTCTGCTTGTGTGACTTTTGTATAACTGTTACTAAATGTAATGTTTGTCCTTTCCTGTACTGACGTGGAGCCTTTGCAAAGGAGTCTATGACTCAAAGGACTATAATTCTGATTCTCTCAATCAATCAATAAATAAATATTTGTTGCAATCACCTGAAATATGGACATCTAACTGAAAATGCTCAGTCGAGCTAATTTGGTAGTTCTGGACAGCACTGGTATTCATATCTGAATCCTTTGCTCTCTGTATGGGGAACTTAGTCCCTGGAGCAGTTACTTCCAGCATTTCTAAAAAAATCCTTTTGGGGGAAAACTGGAGGATTGTCATTTAAATCTAGAATTTCTACTTCAGCACAATACAGATGTAAAGGATTTTCAACCACAACCTGTAAGTATAACATGCAGTGAATAATCTGTCCAGACATTTATTCTCTGTCTATCCTTTCACTTACTAACAGCATCCCCTTGTTTATATTTATTTGAAAGTGCTACTTACTGCCATCACAAACAATATGTGCTCTGCATTTAGACAATATTTTATGTTCCAATCCCAAGTCATTCGTCATACTGGAAACAACAGAGCCTTCTACCATTTCTTCTTAAATAGAATAGCATACAGTAGAAGCAATTATGTTGTGAAATGAAAACAAAACTAGAAGAAAATATATCACTTGCCTTTCTGCGATCAAATATCTGTGTAAATGTAAGATGCCCATTGTAGAAATATTCAGTTTTAAGTAACAAATATTTCCAATTCCTAGTAATAGTTCCAGTTCTTTTACCAACTGGAACAAAATATTTTGAATACTGTGGAATTGCTACAAGAGCCCCTTCGCTAATGTATATAATGATTTTGTTTATAACAGAGCAAAAAGATGTGTGCTTCATTTCTACTAGAATGGTAGTGTCTAAGTGTGATGCTGAGGAACAGAAATCTCCGGTTACATTTCCACAAATGCAATGGCAAAAAGTGATACCTGATCTCTTGCTTCAGAATCGTTGTTTTAAAATCATTTAAACCCCATAGTCTTGAGTTTGCCCCAGAACTGAAGTTACTTGTTTCCATTCATTCTGCTCTTGCTCCTGTTCCAGTGGTACTGCCAGTGTACATGAGAAACAAAGGCAATGAAAGAGAGAGAGAGAGAGAGAGTGAGAGAGAAGGAGCTAGCTAGTGTCCTGGCACAACATGGTTTAGACCCTGGGTTTGGGCATTAAGTGAAAAGCCACAAACCACAATAAATTCCACAAGGGTACAAGGTATGCATGGAAAATGAGGCTTTATGGTTTCCCTAACACTACCCCTCCCAAACCAGGCAGGAGAGCAGGTGTGGGGTGTGCCTTGGGATTCTCAAGCACAATGTTCATCCCATTCCATCTGTAAATAAGGTCAGATGTATAGACTTTACAAGAATGGGGTGAGTGTTAGGCTTGAGAAGCATGAGACACACCCCACACCTGCTCTCCTGCCTGGATTTGAAGGGTAGGATGTTAGGGAAACCTCCTCAGGGGGTGCAGGGGGCTAAAACCAATGGCATTATTGCCATGCTATTGTTGCTGATGGCATTGTGGTTGGTGCTATTCTGACCAAGTGCCCAAAACAAATATGTTACTGGAATTCAGTAATAAACAATATACAAGGTTAGCTCAGACAATAAGAAAATAACATTGTTCAAATGTTGGTATTGTGCAATGTATACCAACTCTAAAACCATCAGCACAGTATTAACGATTGGACTTACTGAGCAGGGGAGAAAAAAAATCAGCCCACAAGGCATCGTCGGATGAAAGCAAGAGGAGACGAAAAGACAAAGCTCAAAGTAGAGAAGCAGCATGCAGCCAAGGCTGCCCAGGCAACTGTGGGGAGGTGGGGGGGGAGGCAAAAAGTGAAAAGGGGGAGGGAGCTGATGGGGAGTGGTGGTGTGTTGAAAAAACAAGTAAATGAGTCCTATTGGGGGTGATAGATTTGGTCCAATCAGATATCATGAGAGTTGAAATTATAAAAAGCAATCACAGCTGGAATTCGCAATTAGATGATTTCTAAGCATTCATTTAAAAGGGCCTATTGTCCCCATTGAGGAAATATCTGGAGGAAAAGTATTAAGCCAGGCTGGAACACGGTGCATAAAGGACCTTTGACCTAGTGCGGTGTGGAACCAGAGAGTGTTGAAAATCAGGCTTTCAGAGCTTTTAGTACAGTGATTTGATTAATAAGGGAAGAGTAGTTTCTGTATCCCAATAGGCACTAAGCCTAGATTTACCTTTTTTGCCAAAATACAGGACTGGTACCTGAGTCTACCTGTGAACTAAAGCCAGTTAGCCTGAACATACAGGTCACATGTGTGAGTGAGCCAAGCAGCTCCAGTTACTAGCTGGCACACTTTAAGGCCACTTTGAGGTGATGTAAGGCTGTATCAGTAGCAGAGCCATAGATAACTAGACCATAGTCAACAAGCAAAACCACAGAACTTTGTACAGCAAGACTGACAGCCTCAGTGGTTAGGCTATTCTTATGCCTGTATAACAGACCAACATGCTTATTGACTGCCTTGGCCATGTTGTCAGTGTGTTGTGAATAGGACAAGGTGCTGTCCACTGTAACACCCAGGCATTTAAAGTGCTGTACTAGTTCTAGTGGGGTGTCCACCACATTTGTGGTTGAGAGAGGGTTAGATTTATGCCTGCTTCTGGTGCTGGAGAACAAACATTGTTTTTGTTTTCTTATAATTCATGATTATTTCATACTCATTGAACCTCCTCTCTACCTCCATGAATTTTTTCTGTAAGTTGTATTTCAGTTCTTTAGGGTCAGGATCAGTGGTAAACAGGACTATGTCATCTGTGTAAAGCAGTATGTGTCCCTGGCAGGAGTAAGGAAGTTGGTTGAGGAATATGCTTAATAACAGTGGACTAGTGGACTGAGTAGTGACCCTTGTGGAACTCCAGAGTGAACTGGTCTGTTATCCGATAGTACATTATCAATCTTGACTTGCTGGGAGTGGATATGAAGGTAGCTTTTGAACCACACAACAGTATCAATGGAGAAGCCTAAGAATTCTAGCTGTTCGATAAGAAGGTCATGATTTACCATGTTGAATGTTTTCACTAAGTCGATGAAAGCCACCCCAAGTAGGGTACCTTGGTCTGGAGTGTTATAAATATAGGTCATGAACTCAAGGAGGGCAGTAGTGGTATTGTGTCCCTTATGAAACCCGTGTTACTGTGGGCATTGTAGCTGGTATTTTTCTAAGTACTTTCCTAATTGGTCAACCACTATTCTTTCAAGTGCTTTAGAAAGTGGCAGGAGGATTGAGATGGGTCTAGTTTCCATTCAATGTTTGATCCCCACTCTGAAAGACAGGTGTTACTAAGGCAGCTTTCCATTTTTCCTGGAATTGTGAGTACCTCAGAGAGGAATTGATTATGTGTGCTAGTGGAGCTAGTATTTCATCCAAAGTTTGTGCAACAAATTTAAGGTCCAAGGAATCACCACTAGACCTGGATTTCCCTAAAACCTTTAGGAAGTATTTATTTGCGTCACTAGCTGCCAGAGCTCTGAAATGGAAGGGGGGGGGCGGGGCTGTTTCCCTGTCCTTGAGTTATGGTTTGTATTGGACTGGTGGAAAAATCAGGGGAGAAAACACTGCTCAGGTCTGAGAACGCATTGTTAAAAGCATTTGCAATGGAACTGGGATCCTGAGTGGGAACGCCATCAATGTTTAACATGGTGGGGTCAGTTTTAGCTCTTTCCCTGTGACTTCTTTGAGGTTTGACCAGAATTTTCTGCCATCGCTCCATGTGTGAGAGTGCTTCTTTTAGTGCTGACTTTTCGCTGCAAGTAAAACCCTGGTTCAGTCATTACAGGCTTTGTTATAGTCTATAGGACTAAATGTCTGCCTGCTTACCCCGGCCCGGGCTTTATGCCAAAGATGGTCTTGGAATTTCATCGGTTCAAGAAGATTAGGAGAGAACCAGAGTTTGCAGTAACCTTTTATTTTCCATGTTTTAAATGGAGCATGCCTATCACACACATTGTTGAAAAAGAAGAATGAATTGATCCAGTGCTGTATTCACATTGCTGGAGGAACAAATTGTAGACCAGTCCTGCTGCCACAGGTCCGCTTTCATTAGATCTAGTTGACCTCTTTTAAGAACTCTGTTTGTTATGGTTCCAGGAGGGTGTTTAGAAAAATTGATTGACCATAGAAATTGGACAGGTGCATGGTCACTTAAGGAATCAAAGAGCACAGTAGTATTTGATATGTGATCAGGGTGGTTAGACAGAACCCAGTCCAGTAGTGTGGATGTACCAGTCATTGTTGTTCACCCTTGTGGATGATTCTACAAGCTGGGAGAGGTGAACTGTTGAGACTGCATTCCTGTAAAGGCTTGCATCCGGGGAGTGCCAATTGACATTAAAATCTCCAAGCAGTATAATTTCAGAGTTATGATTCAGTGATCCAATGCACTCCATAAGTGAGTCTTATCCTGAGGTCTTCTGCTTGAGCAGAATGTATATTGTTTGAACAGTAATGATTTTGTTGTGTGCACCAAGGAGCACTTTCAAAGTAAGTGCTTGGATGTGCATGCCTGTGGTGGGCAATGGCAGGACATGTCCCTCTGGGTTGTCTCTGAGGTAGACTGCACAGCCAGCCCCACATTTGGACAGTCTATGCTGTCTGTATACTGTATATCCAGGTACTGAGATGGAGGCGTCTGTTGTTTTAGGGGAAAACCAAGTCTTAACTATTGTGGGACTATCAGGATTATGTTACAGGATCCAAACATTCAGGTTGTTCATCTTAGGAAGGAGGCTGCAAATGTTTATTGAGGCAATTGAGAGTTACCCTGTAGCTCTCTGGAGGGGAGTGGAAGATGGAGAGGAGCCAGGGGTTGGGTGGATATTACCAGAGAACATTAATAACAACAAGGCTATTTTACAAAGGTACTCGAGTTGCTTTTTGCCAAATTTATTTAGCCTATTTTGGTTGCTTTGCCAGGTGAATTTTTCTGAAATGCTGAAAATCCCAGGGAAGAAAGCCAGTTAAGGAAGCCAGCCAGTACAGAAAAAATAGTATATCCCATTTACTGGTTGCTGGCAAAACCCAGAGTAGATAAGGAAAATTATTAGTTTGGGAAATTGTTGTGGTCCTGTATGTGTTAAGGAAACTGTCATCAAGAATTGACATTGATTCTGCAGAAGGCTTACCAGTAGGATGGTCCTTAAGGGTAAGGAGAGAGAGCAGTAGCATGCCTATCACTATTAAGGCACAGATAAGGGCCATGTTAGTAGATTAGTGGTTATACGGAGAAAGAGCAAGTATTTAAATCTTTAGAGAGGTGTGTTTATTGGAGGCGGTTTCAGCAGTCACTTATCGATTGACTATGCTACCAGCATAAAAGTGGAAAATAGCCCCTTTAGGAAGAAATCTAAAAAGTGTGTGGTTTTAAAATAATACCCAGAATGCCAAAACAAAGAGGTTGAGTCCCTCTAGAAGCAGTTCACTATAACCTGCCAATGGAGAAATAAGCACTTAAAAAAAGAAACATTGATAGGTCACATGACAACCTCATCCTACACTATATAAAAAAATCACCGAGTAGGGTGGGTGGGTAGCTGTCGCAAAGCACCAATGGGGTAGTACCTGGAATGCAGGTGCTGGTAAAAACAAGAAATTTGATTTTAAAATGTATTGCTGGATGCTGTTATGCTGTGCTTTACAACAGTCAGGCAGTTAAAAATCCGATAAATGCAGCTCAGGCTATCTAACAGCTAAAACAAGTCATGCAGCTGAAGAATTTAGAATTTTGGTTCAACAAGCTGCAGACAACTACAGGGAAACTGAGAAGCTGCTTGCACTGAGTTGCAGACCGTGAAGTTCAAACTGGAGGAGCAAGACAATTGGGAAGGCAGGTGAGGAAGGCACTAAAATTGAAGGTTACATTCCGGTACCTGCAAGGATCATATCTTTTGACTTGCAGAATGGGCAGGCTGGAAGGCTTGCAGTGGCTGGTCCAGGGTGTGTAGCATCAGAGGTTCAAGCAGGGAGTACCTGTTCAGCTTCCTAACTAAAAGGAGAAGAAAAGAGTAAATTAGCTGTAGACAGTAGGCAAAATGTGGGCAAGGAGTAGACAGGGCAGAGGCAAGGAGAAAGCAGGGGGTCTGGACTCAGAGGGAATTAGCCTTAATCGGAGGGTGGGTTCCATGAGGAGAGCCAAGAGAATGGGGTGTGTGTGTGTGATGCAGAGTAAATGAAGTGAAGTTGGAAAAAAAAGCAGGGAGTAAACAGAGAGAATAGCAAAGAGAATAAAAAAGTTCTAGTTACACACTGGCAGTAAGGTTGGAGGGGACAGGAGTTTAGTTCAGAGACAATAAAAAAGGAGTAGGAGAACGGGTAGTTATCAGAGCAAAGTAATGCAGTGGATCTGTAGAAGTAGTAAAATTTAGCACAGGGCTGTGTATAAAGGAAAAAAAAACACAGTGAGTCTGAATTAGAATAACTGGCAATTTTGCACATTAGTCAACAGTAACTACTGACATTTCATGGTCACTAAACAGATAAGACAGCACTGGCTATGATAAATTAGGGAGGCTAAAATTAATTCCACAAAGCTGTTAATAAATTCCAACTACCTAGAATGCAGGGGTTGGTAAAAACAAGAAATCTGATTTTAAAATGTACTGCTGAATGCAGCTATGCCATGCTTTACAACAGTTTAAAATCTAGTAAATGCAGCTCGGGCTATCTAACAGCTAAAACAAGTCATGCAGCTAAAGAATTTAGAATTTAGGTCCAGCAAGCTGCAGACAGTTACAGAGAAACTGAGGAGCTGCTTGCACTGCGGTGCAGACCGTGAAGTTCAAGCTGGAGGAGACAGCCAATCAGGAAGGCAGGTGAGGAAGGTGCTAAAATTGAAGGTTAAAGGGAAGCCATATGTTTCCTTATGAAATTATTGTAAAGTTTACTATGAGGATCCAGTATGTAAATTGCTGGGTTATCTTTAGAAAATGCTTCCAGTAAGACAGAAAAATGCTTTTTTAAATATGGATGTGGAGGCATCCATTTTGTGGACAGGAAGGGTGTTGTGATGATGTCACTGCCTCACCAGTGTTAACAATGTGCAGTGCAGCAGGTGAGAACAGTTCGACTTTGCTGTTAGGGATTCTATTATAGTCTGAGGAACACCCACGATTTTATGTTTCGCAGAATGCAAGAAAAGAATGCAGTGCTTCTCTTCATGATAGAACAGGATTCCTGTCGGGTAGGAGTACTGTAGTTTGTTTTCACCTTTTTAATTGCATACTGTTAGAGCTGGTGAGGCAGTGACATCATCACAGCACCCTTCCTGTCCACAGAATGGAAGTCTCTGCATCACAGTTTTATATGTATTTTTCTGTCTTACTGAAAACATTTTCTAAATATAACCTAGCAATTTACATACTTGATCCTCATAGTAACCTTCACAATAATTTCATAAGGAAACATATGGATTCCCTTTAAGTGCCTGGACCTGCAAGGATCATACTTTTAGATTGGCAGAATGGGCAGGCTAGAAGGCTTGTGGTAGCTCGTCCAGGGTGCGCCACACCAGAGGTTCAAGCAGGGAGCGCCCATTCAGGGGCCTCCAAACATTTGACTGGCAGAATGGGCTGGCTGGCAGGCTTGTGGTGGCTGGTCCAGGGTGCGCCGCACCAGAGGATTGAGCAGGGGAGCGCCCATTCAGGGCTGATTAAGCACATGACCCTTTGGGCCCTGTGCTTCCATTTATAGAGCAACAATGACCAAATTGTCATCATAGTCTTCTTATTACCCCATCTTGTGTACCAGTTACAAAATTTTCAAATTCCCACCAAAACGTAATTCCACGCAACTGCAATGCTATTCCACACCACTGGTGCAAAAGCACATTTTGGACAGGATTTGAAAAATGACAGCTGTGACTTACTTGAGGTGGGATAATAAGAAGGCTATGTTGAAAATCTGGCATTAAAATATTTACAATTTCAAAAGTCATGAGCGGGCATAGCGAAATTGCAACAAACGGGCAAAACATTAATTTTTTCATATTTTGACCCTAAATTTTCAGCATAGTCTTCTTATGACCCCACATCATAAACCCCATAGGTGAACATTTTTAAATCCATGTCAAAATGCCATTCCGTGCCACAGGTGTGAAAACACATTTCGGACAGGATGTGAAAAATGACAGCTGTAATTCATAGATTCATAGATATGTGTCAGCAGAAGAGGATATTCCTGGCCCATAGAGTCTGCCTAATCCTCCACCCCGCTTTACTTGCCCCTCTTGCACTGTTCATGGGGTTGTGTGAAAAAGTGGTTATGTTGAAAATTTGGACTCAAAATATTGAAAATTACCAAAGTTATGCACGTGCATAGAAACATTTCAGTGAACACATGTAACTCGGCCATTTTTAGAACTTTTTTCATCAGATATTTAACATGGCCTCTTTGGGACCCCGCCTCATGAACACTGGTGGTGAAATTTCATTATTCAGACCCAAAAGGTGATTTTGCACAATGACCACAAAATCACCTTTTGGGACAGATCTGCCTAATGACAGTGCAACTGTTCATGAGGTAGAGTCCCAAAGAAGGCATCTTGAAAATTTGGGCCAAAAATATGCAAAAATGCCCAAGTTATGCCACTAAGTTCAAACCCCCCCTAAAATACATTGAAGCACATACTTGTTTCTTCAGTTCATGATCTGGCTTTGAAGAGTGAAAACATGTCTGCAGTCCATAAAGAATTATGGTGTTGGACCCCCGATGGGTAAGTAAGGTCTGGGGAGGGTGTGCAGTGTGGGTGCTGAGTGGGAGGTTTGGGTGGCGGCAGTTACGCCCACAAAAGTCATTAATGTTTTCTGCAACAGAAGGTAAAGCCATCAAAAAATGGAGAGCAATGAGTACCAATGCCCATAGTCTGGGTAACAAGCTTCCTGAATTAGTGGCCTTGATGGAGGAGGAACATCTAGATATGGTGGCAGTCACAGAAACATGGTACACACAAAACCATGACTGGGACGTAAACATAACAGGATACACTATCTACAGGAGGGACAGGGAGGGTAAAAAAGGAGGAGGAGGAGTAGCTCTTTACATAAGGGAAGGAATAAAAGCAACAGAACAAAAGGGTAAACAGGGAGGAGAAGAAGCACTGTGGGTAAATTTGGAGACAGGGAATGGCACCACAATCTGCACAGGGGTTGTATACAGACCCCCTTCTCAGGGGGAGGAAATGGACAAAGAAATGATAGAAACTATACTTAGAATGGCAGAAAAAGGGCAGATATTGCTGATGGGTGATCTGAATATGCCAGATGTTAACTGGAGTGCAGTTGCAGCTGCCACTTCAAAGAATGGAGTTATTCTAGATGCCCTACAGGGGGCATGCCTTAGACAACTAGTATTGGAGCCCACTTGAGAGGGAGTAATATTAGACTTGATTCTCTCAAATGGAGATGGAGAGAGGATCACAGATGTAGAAGTGGGTAGCCATCTGGGAACTAGCGACCATCGAACAGTATGGTTCACAATAAACACAGCAATAGAGTCAAACCATACAAAGACAAAAGCACTGGACTTTAGGAGGGCTGACTTTGCCAAAATGGACGAGTGCCTAAGGAATGCACTAGCAAATGGACAGGAAGGAGGGGTGGAAGAACAATGGGGAATAATAAAAACTGCCATCACAGAGTAACGAGCCTTTGTGTGAAGCAAATAAACAAAACAAAACCATGTAAGAAACCACTATGGTTCTCAAAGGAAGTGGCAGTGAATGTTCAAGAGAAAAAGAAAGCATTCAGGAAGTACAAGGAATCGCAGAAGGAGCAGGACAGAGAACTGCATCAGTTAAAAACAAAGGAGGCTGGGAAGGCAGTCAGAACAGCAAAGGCCCAAACCAAGGAAAAGATAGCCAACTCAGTTAAGAAGGGGATAAAACCTTTATAGGTACATCAGGAGCGAAGGAAGACCAAGGGAGGGCTAGTGAGGCTTAATAAAGGGAGGGAGGGTGGGCAGAGAGGAGACTGTGAAAGGCAGAGATACTAAACAAATATTTTGCTCAGTATTTACAAATGAAGGAGGTACATAAAACAAACAGTAGAAACACTCTGGATACAGAAGTTGATACCAGCCCATTTACAGAAGAAAGGGTTCTGAAAGAACTCTTAAAACTGAAGGTGGACAAAGCAAAGGGGCCTGATGGGATTCATCCCAGAATTCTAAAAGAACTAAGGGTAGAACTAGTGACACCACTGACTACCCTTTTTAACAAATCATGGGAGGATGGGGTGGTACCCGAGGACTGGAGGAGGGCAGATGTGATTCCCCTTCACAAAAGTGGGAGCAAGGCAGAAGCAGGAAACTACAGACCTGTTAGTTTAACCTCAGTGATAGGGAAAATGATGGAATCACTTCTGAAGGAAAGAATTGTTGAGTATCTAGAGGCCAGAGGGGCACAGGACCCTAGGTAGCATGGATTCATAGTGGGAAGGTCATGCCAGACGAATCTGATAGATTTCTTTGACTGGGTGACCAAAGTAGTAGATCAGGGAGGGGCTGTGGACATGGTCTACCTAGACTTTAGCAAGGCATTTGACACAGTCCCACACAAAGATTAATATACAAGTTAGCCAGCTTGGGAGTGGGTCCCAAGATGACAGCCTAGAAAGAATTGGCTGGAGAATAGGACACAGAGAGTAATAGTAAATGGAGTCCACTCAGAAGAAAGGAGGGTTACTAGTGGGCACCGTGAGGTTCAGATTAGGACTAGCCTCTTCAATGTCTTTATAAGCGACATTGCAGAAGGCCTGAAGGAAAAGTATGTCTCTTTGCAGATGACACAAAGATCTGCAACAGAGTTGATGCACAGGGTGGGGTGGAAAGGATGAGAAGGGACTTGGCAAGGTTAGAGGAATGGTCAAATGTATGGCAGCTTAGATTCAATGCTAAGAAGTGCAAGGTAATGGACCTGGGAAACAAAAACCCAGGGGAAGAGTACACAATGGGGGGTGAGATACTAACAACAACAAAAATGGAAAGGGACCTGGGGGTAGTCATATCAGATGACCTAAAGGTGGGCAAGCAATGTGAGAGGGCAGCAAGGAGGGCTGGGGGGATACTGGGATGCATAAGGAGAGGTATCACCAGTAGAAAACAGGAAGTTATTATCCTCTGTACAGACAGCTGGTGAGACCCTGTCTGGAGTACTGTGTGCAGTTTGGAGACCCAATCTCCTAAAGACATTGAGCAGGATGGAAGCTGTCCAGAGGAGGGCAACTAAAATGGTGCAGGGTCTACCAGAAGACATAGAAGAGAGATGAAAGGAGCTAATATGTATAGCCTCGAGGAAAGGAGGGAGAGGGGGACATGATAGAAACGTTCAAGTACCTCAAGGGAATCAACAAAGTCCAAGAGGGTAGCATCTTTCAAAAAGAGGTGTGCAGAACAAGAGGCACAATTTGAAGATGGGGGCAGCTCAGAGGTAATTTGAGGAAGTATTTTTCACAGAGAGGTTGTGGATGCATGGAATGGCCTTCTGGAGGAGGTTGTGGAGTCAAAATCAGTGGTGGAATTCAGCATGCATGGGACAGTCATAAAGGCAATTCTAGGGGTAGGGGTAGGAAGAAGTAGGCTGCTGGTTAACTAGGATCTGCAGCTTATCCAGTAGGTAGGGAAATGGGCAGACTGGGTGGGCCAAGCGGTCCTTATCTGCCGTCAAATTCTATGTTTCTATGTTTCTATGTTTTTGCAGGGTTGTAAAAACAAATTCCACAGCACTGAAGATTCCTCAACATGACACTGGGGGATTGGGCAACCCCAGTGTCATGCTTATGGTTCGGGGTGAGGGTGTGGGGTGGTATATGCTGAGAGGGGAGATCGGGTGGGGAAATATCATAATATATAAAAACAACAACAAAACAAATCTTGGGAGCAACTGGAAAGTGAGTGACATTGGCCCACGGCAGTCTGAACTGTGCCTCTGGCCAGATAAATGTTCAGATCGAAACCCGCTGTCCTCTTTACAAGCACCCAGTGTTGCTATCTAGTGTCATCTTCACCAGGGGATGGGGCACGATGTGGGGTTCAGGTGCTGCAAGACTGCATTGTGTGTTGCACCAGGATGGGGAAAGAGTGAGGGAAAGGCAGTTAGCAGTTTATTGTCACAAATGGAAGAAGTTATATTTACAAAATCAAATGGAGGTGGGAGACAGTGCTCAAAACAGGGAGTCTTCCATCCAGAATATAGCATTGGCATGTATGCAAACTGATCTGGGAGCCATAGATTCAAACATTGAATGGTATATTTTTTTAATGTGTACATAAAAAAATACCCTCTGCCACTGGAGCCTAGGGGTATGTAGAGGCCAAACATTGCAGTTACAGACTAGCTTCCCTTTCAGAAAAGGACTGTTTCGTTTTCTAACAGCTTTTCACATAGTGCACCCTACTTTCATGTAGTTTACTCCTTTTTGTTCTTGGCTGTCTTCCTATAGCTATGGTCCTGAGGGGGTTATGCTGCATTGCTGATGTAGTAGTATATTATATTGTCCCTTAGGAAAACTATACAAGCTGTCATCCTCAATCTCTCTCTCTTTCTCTCCCCCCTTCTCTCTCTCTCTCTCTCTCTCTATCAGCTGATGAAGCTTGCTTAACTTTTAATTTGTTTAAATTTGTCTCATTTTGCTGTCATTATCCAACCCATTCATTTCCGTGTCCATGAGTCCTCAAGTCTCTGAGGCACATTGGTTCACATTTAAGGGGCATATTTGTAACTTTGACATGCAGATTACACCTAACGGGGTCTCAATCAGCCAGTTAGGTGTTGTGGTGTCACTCCAGGATGTCAGTTTTGTGGCTTTAAAAAAAATGAACAATTAAAAAAAAAGGAAAACAAGATGGCGGCTCGAGAAAAAGGAATTTTTCTTCATGAAAAAGGATTTTATTCTGGCAAAAAAAAACTAGTCTCAAGAGATTGAATCCTTTTTCATGAGATCAAATCCTTTGTAAAACTTTATACATCTATCCTGATAAATGAACTTCCCATAGGATAGAATGGGAACTTAAAAACTTAATAACTTTGCAACAGTTTAATATTTTTGCACCAAACTAACAGTGGCAGTTATGTTACCTAGTTCTTACTACCATAAAAATTAAAAAGAAAATTCCACATCATTTGGGTGCAGGGTGATGAGGAAAAAACTGAAAACATTGTGACATTTTTTTTAACTCTCTGGATCTCAGAATCTGCACATCCAACTGGAATGAAACTTGCCACATCAAGAGCTCTACCCACAGGACAATGCATACCACATTTTGTGCAAATCCATTAATCGGTTGCAAAGTTATTAAAGTGCAAAATCTATAGTTAGGGTTGAGTAGCCTGTTTATTGTTAAACCTCAGATATTGCACTTTAATGATGGATTTTCACAAAATTTAATGTGCACTGTCCCATAGGGAAGATCTTGTGACTTGACAAGTTTTGTTGTGGTTGGATGTGCTGATTCTGAGATCCAGATAGCGTAAAAAGTTAAGTCGCTATTTTCTGCAGTTTTTTCCTAATCGCCTTGAGCCCAGAGAGTGTGGAATTTTGGGATGATTTTTTATAGTAGATACAGCTTGGGTACCAGAACTGCTATGTGTTTGGTGAAAAAAATATTAATCTGTTGCAAAGTTATTAAATTTTTTAGTTCTCATTGTTTTTATTAGGAAGATCACGCTCCAGGATAGAGGGTAAAAGTTCAACAAAGGATTTGGCCTCATGAAAAAATATTATTTTTCATGAGAGGTCAATCCTTTTTCACCTCAAAAAAATTCCATTTTTGTGAGCCGCCATCTTGTTTTTTTTTTCCATGAACAAAAAGGCATGGAAAATACATAAACATTTTGTCATTTTAAAAATAAAACACCAGAACCTAGCTAAATGGTCCCAGTTTGACTGGATTCTGATGTTTGTTTTTCACAATTAGGGCTAGAAATACTTTGTCTGGGCACCCAAAATTCTGAGTGCCCAATTTGTATGAGAACAGTTGGAATTTCTTGACTTTTGCAGCCACAGATGAACTTGTGTTGCTGGCTGCAGTGTGAACTGTGAGCCTCCTTGCCCTGATGTCTAGTGGCACCCCTCACCCCCTGATCACTGTCCTCCTAATTAAAGAAGATATATTTCCATATATTTCCTGGTGTCTAGTGGCACCCCTCACCCTCCAATCGCCATCCTCATTATTTTTTTCCCTGGTGTCTAGTGGCCCCTCCAGTGGCCATTCCCATTATTTTTTAATTCTCTGGTGTCTAGTGGCACCCCCCCACCCACTGATCGCCATCACCGTTGATTGTTTTTTTAATGACTGGTGTCTAATAGCACCCCCACCCATCAATCGCCATCCCTGTTAATTTTTTTTATTCCCTGGTGTCTAGTTGCACCCCAACCCTCTGATCACCATCCCCATTATGTTTTTGTTGCCTGGTGTCTAGTGGTATCCCCCACCCACCAATCAACATCCCCATTAATTGTTTATTCCCTAGTGTCTATTGGTATCCCCCACCCATCAATCACCATCCCCATTAATTTCTTTTATTCCCTGGTGTCTAGTGGCACCCCCCCCCACCTTCCCACTGCAGGCAGAACCACTGAAAAAAATGGTCCCTCAATGTTTGTTTTTTTTTTAAAACCTGTAAAAAAATAAAATGGTCCTTCACCGATCAGCTCCCACACCCCCACCTCCCACTCAGCACCCACCACCTCACATCCTCCAGTACACCTCCACACACCCTCACTCACCTAAACAGGTCCCTGGTACAAGAGCCGCTCTCCGATCAAAGACACATCTTGCTGCTGGAACTGACTACTGCAATATGAGAAATTAAGGTAAATGTGGTTCAGTGCATTTCAATTGGGGTTTCAACTTTTATCCATAACTGAGCCATTTTTTGAGATTTTGACCACAAATTTTCAACATTGTCGTTGGGGTCTCCACCTCATGAATAGTAGGACTTTTGTTGTGCAACTCCCACCCAAAAGAGGATTCCACGGTCACTTGGCAAATTCACCTTTCAGCTGAAATTTGGAAATTTTTCCTGCCCTTGTTCATGAGATTGGGTAACATAAGAAGGCTATGTTAAAAGTCTTGGGTCAAGATATGAAAAATGCCAATGTTATGACCATTTGTTGCAATTTCACTATGCACACTGGTAACTTTGGAAATTTTCAATATTTTGACCCCAGATTTTCAACTTAGCCTTCTTATTACCCCGCCTCAAGTATGTCACAGCTGTCATTTTTCAGATATTAGCTAAAATGTGTTTTTGCACCTGTGGTGCGGAATGGCATTGCGGTTGAGCAGAATTACGTTTTGGCGGGGATTCAAAAAATGTTCTGTACTGGGTACATGAGGTGGGGTAATGTAATGATTCTTATTTATTTTATTTATTCAAGTGATTCACTAGTAAGGCATACTGACCAGAAGCTCAATTCCAGATGCATCCTGGGGGGAAGGGGATAGGGAGTACAACAAAATAGATATAATAACAAATACATTTGGTATGCAACACAATGGGCAGTAGCACAATTAATAAAATAGAAGCTGTGCAAAGACAGTAGCAATGTGGTAGGTACATTATGAGATAGCAACAAGTAATAACTAGTAGTCAAGGCAGGAACAGATATGCAATAAACATATATGGTGCAATGAAATGATACAAAGAGAAATAGGCAGCTAGCAAGGTTGAGCTATAACCGTACCAGTGCAGTAGGTACATTGAATGCTGGGCAGCAGGTAGCAAGGGCAGCAATATTGTGTGCGTGAGATGTAGAAGAGTACTCGAGGGGGTTGCTGACAATGCAATAGGTTAGATGCAGACAGGTATAATAACAATATGCAATATGTGTATAAAACAAACACAAAAATATTGAGTTGCAGGAGGAGATTCTGGAGATGAAGGCTGCATAAGCAGCCTAGTGAAAAGCAGAAGATAAGTGCACTAACTGATTGGGCAACTAGGGACAGAGTCTAGGTAATCCTAGTCATGGGAAACCTCTTCATAGGTTTAGGAATTAGGTGGCAGAAGGAACAGAGGTGTGAAGAGACAATGGGGAATGGCAAGACAATGTAGGTTTTGTGAAATCTCTTAGAAGGGAGTAGATGGAATAGGAAGAAGTGGCATTGCAGATGGAGGCAGGAAGGGTATTCCATATTTTAGGGCAGTGGAAGGAGAAAGCAGATTGGCTAGATGAGGAAAAATGATAGGGGATCACGAAAGCGCAAAGGTCAGAGCTATGGAGGGAATAGGTGCATTGGGAGGTATTGCAAATGACAGAACATAGGTAGGAGGGGAGATTACCAGACCAGAATTCGACCACCAGTGTGAGCGATATATCTGGACTCAAGGGGTGGGAAAGACAGGGCTTTGTATAGGTCATAACAGCCAGTATGAGGTGGACAGAAAAGCATAAAGTGACAGAAGGAATTGAAGATGTTGTCCAGTCTGGCCAGGGTGGTTTCAGAGGCGGCACTATAGACTATATTTATATAGTCAAAGGTGGGAAGAATTATTTTTTGCACAAGGGCATGGCATGCTGATTGAGGGATGCCATTCTTGTTTTTATATAAGGCACCAAACTTGGGGTGTAAGTTCTTTTGAATTGCATCCACACGTGCAGAGAAGTCCAAATGGTAATCTAACCAGACCCCAAGGTATCTAAAAGTGGATACAATTTTGATGGGGGAGTCATCCAAGATGTGGAAGGCAGGTAGGGATTTAAGTTAAGCAGGTCTCTGTCTCATGCCAAAAGACATGGAGACTGTCTTTTGTTTTGAAACTCAGCTTTATTTAAAAATAACATGACAGAATACAATGTTACATACTTTGCATTTCATTGTCTCAATGTCTAATAACCGTACATGAATTTATCTCACTAACTTTTTACGCTACAAGAATTGTTCATCAAAGTCAGTCTCATAATTATTGACCCACAGTTACTACATGTGTAGTTACAGAAAGGAAACCCTTTTTCACTCATTCTCAGCCATACCCTTGAATTTTGTTCCACTTGTTAACATTGTACGTTCACCAAGAATAAAGCTTGATCAAGTATAACAAAAACATTTACAGTATATTCTAAACATTTGTCTATTGGTTTTTATATGTCTATGTAATTCTTTAATTTCTAAATTCCATTATGGATCATTTAACCATGTGAACTACATAAACTTTTACCTTTTACAACCTATATATATATATATATATATATAGAGAGAGAGAGAGAGAGAACAAAGGATTACCTGTTTCTGGTTTCTTATCCTTGTGCCATTGGCAATGGGGTTGCAATAGGGTGTCCATTAAAGATAAAGCTAGAATATAGCAAGGTGGCCAAGATGTTACCTGGATATACCCTGCCAGTGAGTCTAGCAGAAGATAAAGGAGGAGATGTGAAAGTGTGGTCAGGCTCCAAGCCACTGGACTCCCAAGACAACTGCCCAGGACCGCTTCCACTCCAGTCACTCTTAAAAAGGGTTCCAAAAAGAGATATAGAAGAAAGGTTAGGCTATACTGGGCATATCTGACATTTGTAATTTCCCCACTGAATATTGTGTCCAGTTTCTCCAACACTCTAAACATTTCCTCTACAGGACATAATTTAGCTGTTAACATTTCCATATCATGGATTTTTGCAATTCTATCCAATCATTCCTTTTTTGTGGGGATGGTCACACTAAGCCAATGCACTGTGATGCATTTAAGAGCTGTTACCATGCAAATTAGTACTATATAGCTATTATCTGCTGATAGTTTTGCTACTGTGAGTAAGCCCAATAGCCACTCGGTAAATTCTAGGTATATCAGAATTTCTGTGATCTGTGTTTCTCTCTGCACCATCTGCCAGAATGGACCTATAACTGGACAGTGCCAAAAAATTTGCCAGTGGTTCCCCTGACCACCACACTGTATCCAGCATCTATCAGTGTTACCACTCTGGTAGTGTTTGGTGATCTTGGGTGTCCTAAAAAAGTGAATCATAACTTTCCAGTAGAATTCCCTCCATATGGGGCTGACATGACCTTCAAACTCTTTTTTACTCTATCTTCCCAAACTTTAGTTTTATATTATTAGGCCTGACTCCCTTTCCCACATTGTCTTAGTCTGTAATAATGTACCCCCTTGTTGATTCTGAATAAGGGTATATATGTCATAAATGTATCTCTGATTGTCTCATAGTTTGACCACCCAATACATGTATTCTTCCCACTCTGTTGAGGCTCGGTTCAATTTTTCCAGGTTCCTGGGGATGTTACTATAGTGTGTAATCTGTAAGTCCTGCATGAATTCTGAGTTGCCCCACCCATATTTTTATTTCACCCTGCTGAAGGAGATACAGATGTCATGCTCTATAAATTTGGACAGACCTTGTCATTTCCCTTCATTCCCATCTAATGTACCTTCATTCAGTTTGGGTGGGAGAAATTCTAGGTTATGTCTGATTAATGACATTGGACCTAATCCCCTGGTGTGCTCGTCATGCAGCATTTTTTTTTGTAGGATCTTCAGACTATGTAATACCCATCTATTCCGGACTGTGTTGACCATTTCTGGGGCTGCTGCTGTTAAGGCCAGTGTGAACAGTGGTTGCCCTTCTACTGCTGTGTTTTTCTATGTCATACCAGCCCAATATTGTTCTCTGTCTTGCCCAGGTGAAAACTGCAGCCAATTGTGCTGCCATAAAATACTTTTGAAAATCTGGGAGTGCTAGTCCCCCCAGGTCTCTGGGTAGGCAAAGTGTCTGCTTTGCTATTCTTGGGCATTTGCCATGCCATATAAATTTCTGAAAATTCTTTGTGAGTTTATTCCAAAATATTGATGGGATAGGAATCGGGAGGGTCTGGAAAAGAAACAAGAACCTAGGCAAGAGGTTCATCATTATTTATTTATTTTTTTCTTTAATTATATTTTTATTTGTTTTAGAATATGTAAAAGACATATGGGATACAGTACATTATAGAGATCACATAATATAATCAAGCACAGCTCAAGCAACACACAATGCATTTCAGGTATGGGCACACGATCATAATTCATGTACAACCATAGATATATCCATCCTGACAGGGATCCTTGTATACTAGTACTAAAATGATAAGTTTTCCCCCTAAATCTCTCTCTTCCCCTTCACCTTTCTCAACAGTAGGTTACTTATCTGGTCATTCATTATGGGATAAAATGAGGATCTTGTACTGACATATAGAGGACCCATTTCCTTGACTGGAGTTCAAATTTATCTTTTCTGTTTAAATGGCTAGCTGCCAGTCTTTCCAGATAGTAATCTTCCTTCATGGCCATAAACCATTCCCTTCTGGTCGGAGGTGAGGTCCGTCCCCATAGTCTGGTAATTGCTTTCTTAGCTATCAATATATAAGTAATCAAGAGAGAGCCCCTCGGAATATGGAGGCCTATGGGAGGTATTGAAAGCAACACCATTTCAGGAGTAAGGATAGCCTCCTTTCCCACCAACTCCCCCAGGGTTTCAGCCACCTATCTCCAAAAAGGTTGGAGCACTGGGCATGAAAAGAAAAGATGTGTACATGTTCAGCCATCTTTTCCCCACAAGATTCCACACAAAAGATTAATATACAAGTTAGCCAGCCTGGGAGTGGGTCCCAAGATGACAGCCTGGGTAAAGAATTGGCTGGAGAATAGGACACAGAGAGTAATAGTAAATGGAGTCCACTCTGAAAAAAGGGGGGTTAGCAGTGGGGTACCACAGGGTTCAGTATTAGGACCGGTCCTCTTCAGTGTCTTTATAAGTGACATTGCAGAGGGACTGGAAGGAAAAGTATGTCTCTTTGCAGATGACACAAAGATCTGCAACAGAGTTGATGCACAAGGTGGGGTGGAAAGGATGAGAAGGGACTTGGCAAGGTTAGAGGAATGGTCAAATGTATGGCAGCTTAGTTTCAATGCTAAGAAGTGCAAGGTAATGCACCTGGGAAACAAAAACCCAGGGAAAGAGTACACAATGGGGGTGAGATACTAACAACAACAAAAATGGAAAGGGACCTGGGGGTAGTCATATCAGATGACTTAAAGGTGGGCAAGCAATGTGAGAGGGCAGCAAGGAGGGCTGGGAGGATACTGGGATGGATAGGGAGAGGCATCACCAGTAGAAAACAAGAAGTTATTATCCCTCTGTACAGACAGCTGGTGAGACCACATCTGGAGTACTGCGTGCAGTTCTGGAGACCCAATCTCCGCAAAGACATAGACAGGATGGAAGCTGTCCAGAGGCAATTAAAATGGTGCAGGGTCTGCACCAGAAGACATATGAAGACAGACTTAAGGAGCTTATATGTATAGCCTCGAGGAAAGGAGGGGGGACATGATAGAAACTTTCAAGTACCTCAAGGAATCAACAAAGTCCAAGAGGGTAGCATCTTTCAAAAAAGAGGTGTGCAAGAACAAGGGGCACAATTTGAAGATAGAAGAGGCGGCTCAGAGGTAATTTAAGGAGCATTTTTCACAGAGAGGTTGTGGATGTATGGAACAGCCTTCCAGAGGAGGTTGTGGAGTCAAAAACAGTGGTGGAATTCAAGCATGCATGGGACAGTCATAAGGCAATTCTAGGGGGTGGGGGTAGGAAGAAGTAGGCTGCTGGTTAACTAGGATCTGCAGCTTATCCATCAGGTAGGGAAATGGGCAGACTGGGTGGGCCAAGCGGTCCTTATCTGCCACCAAATTCTATGTTTCTATGTTTCTATGTATAGGCAGGGGCATTACCAGCAGGAAAAGGGAGGTCATAATTCTGCTATACAAGACACTAGTGAGGGCCCACCTGGAGTACAGTGTACAGTTCTGGAGACCATACCTACGTAAGGACATAGACAGGGTAGAGAAGGTTCAGAGGAGGGCAACAAAGATGGTGCATGGATTGCATCACAAGTCCTATGAAGTCAGGTTGAAGGAACTGAACATGTACTCCTGTAGGAGAGGAGGAGAGAGAGGGATATGATAGAGACATACAAGTATCTTACAGGGAGGAACAGGGTTGGAAAACACTATTTTAAGCAAAAAGATGTTCCAGGACTAGAGGCATGGGATGAAGTTGGAGGAGGACGAGTCAGAGGAAACATGAAGAATTTCTTCACAGAACGGTGGTGGACAAGTGGAACACCCTGCCAGAGGAAGTGGTGGGGGCTGAAACAATCACGGGATTTAAGAATGCATGGGATAGACATAAAGGAATTCTGGAGGTCAGGGGTAAGGTGCAACAGACTTCTAGGAAAACAAACTGAACTTACAATCTCAAATGGGCAGACTGGGTGGGCCATAGGCCCTTATCTGCTGACACTATCTATGTATCTATGTATCTCCAGCAGTTTCCTACTGGGCCATCAGTAAATTTTGCCAGTTTAGCTGGTGTATTGAAAAATCTAAGCCTGACTTTCCAGGCAAATTCCCGCCAGTATGGTGCTAGAGATATTCCATGAGATAACCTAATATATTTAAACCAGAGGTCTTCTGAGACCTGTACCAATAATTCCCGATTCCAAGCAGCCAGGGCCCCCAAAGTTGAGTCTCTAGTAACCTCCTGCAATCCCTTACACAGTGGTCCAATGAGGTGTGGGGGGGTTATTCCCTTTATGGAAGCTATAATAACTATCAATAGTTGAGGAGATGGGGGTGGGAGGCGGTTCCATTGAGTAGCCTTATTCACCAGATAGGCTTGTATCTGCTGATAAGCCACAATAGTTTCTGGTGGTAGCCCATAGGTTTCTCTTAATGTGGAAAAGGGTAGCATACCCTGGTTGTCTAATATGTCTAATACTCAGAAGACCTCTGGTTTAAATATATTAGGTTATCTCATGGAATATCTCTAGCACCATACTGGCGGGAAACAAAAACCCAGGGGAAGTGTACACAATGGGGGGTGAGATACTGACAACAGTAAAAATGGAAAGGGACCTGGGGGTAATTATATCAGATGACCTAAAGGTGGGCAAGCAATGTGAGAAGGCAGTAATGA
The DNA here is from genome assembly GCA_016271365.2 of Neoceratodus forsteri. Taxonomy (NCBI): domain Eukaryota; kingdom Metazoa; phylum Chordata; order Ceratodontiformes; family Ceratodontidae; genus Neoceratodus; species Neoceratodus forsteri. Next base: position 162,448,257 of record CM028132.1, on the reverse strand, counting down.
AGGCTGGGGGGATACTGGGATGCATAGGAAGAGGCATCAATAGTAGAAAACAGGAAGTTGTTATCCCTCTGTACAGACAGTTAGTGAGACCCCATCTGGAGTACTGTGTGCAGTTCTGGAGACTTCATGTCCGCAAAGACATAGACAGAGTGGAGGCTGTCCAGAGGAGGGCAACCAAAATGGTGCACGGTCTGCACCAGAAGACATATGAAGAAAGACTAAAGGAGCTTAATATGTATACCCTTGAGGAAAGAAGGGAGAGAGAGGACATGATAGAAACTTTCAAGTACCTCAAGGGAATCAACAAAGTCCAAGAGGGTAGCATCTTTCAGAAAAAGAGATGTGCAAGAACAAGGGGGCACAATTTGAAGATAGAGGGGGGACAGCTCAGAGGTAATGTGAGAAAGTATTTTTTCACAGAGAGGGTTTTGGATGAATGGAACAGCCTCCCTGAGGAGGTCATGGAGTCAAAAACAGTGGAGAAATTCAAGAATGCATGGGACAGACATAAGGCAGTCCTAGTGGGGGTAGGAGGAAGTAAGCTGTTGGTTAACCAGGATCTGCAGCTTATCTGTTAGGTAGGAAAATGGGCAGACTAGGTGGGCCAAGCAGTTCTCATCTACCGTCAAATTCTGTTTCTATGTTTCTATCTCATGGAATATCTCTAGCACCATACTGGCGGGAATTTGCCTGGAAAGTCAGGCTTAGACTTTTCAGTACACCAGCTGCACCATCAGTGTCAGTGGCTCAGTAGGTAGCACACTTGCCTCTGAGGCCGGGAGATCAGAGGGCTGTGGGTTCAGTTCCCACATCTGGCACTTGGGTTAATATCCCAGTACTGACACTGTAGTGCAGCATGAGAGGGGTGCTGCACCTCTGAGGTGCCGCCTTTCGGATGAGACGTTAAACCGAGGTCCCATCTGCCTGGATTGGTGGTAGTTCAGGTAGATGTTAAAGATCCCATGGCACTTATCGAAAAGAGTAGGGGAATTTCCCTGCTGCCCTGGCCAAATTTCCCTCATTCACTAAAAATACCACCAACAGCTTAATCTGGTTCAAGGTCAGTTGGCATTCATCTGTATCCTCTTTCCCCCGGGTCGTGCCTGAAAATAGGCAGGATTTGTCTAGTGCACTTACCCGGTCAACAAAAACTAACTAAATAAATAAATAAAATAAAATATCTGAAAAATGAAAGTTAGGCATCTGTTATGCCAGCCATTTAAAGTCTCAGTTAGGGGGACCTGAAAATTCTTTGTCTCTAACCTAAGTTGGCATAGAAAATAAAAGTTCCTGAGAGGCTCTAAACTTGTCCCAAACTGTCACACTGCTTTGCATTCCCCTATTATAAGCATTCCGCCCTGGGAGGGGCTCCCCTGGTTCAAATAGAACATTTTTAATATCTTGAATATGATTTAGTGTACTGTCTAGCTTTTTCCAAGGTATTCTATAATTTGGATCAATCCACCCCAGTATCCTAGCCAAGGTAGCTGCTTGTGCATATTTACCTAGATCAGGTAATCCCAACCCTCCCTTGTCTCTTGGGAGCTGTAGGATGGACCATCGAATGCGAGGTTTCCTGCCAGCCCAGAGGAATCGAGCTAAGGCCCTATTCCAAGAAATAAAATATAAAGGAGGGGGCAAGACAGGAATGGTTTGAAACAAATACAGTAGTCTGTGCAATATATTCATTCGAATAAGGTCAGTCCTTGAATAGAAGGGGAGAAGTAGCTGAGACCAAGTATGAAGGTTATTCTCTATTGTCTGAGTGAGAGGTTCATAATTTATCAGGATAGTGTGATCAATATTTTTAGGTAACTGTATACCCAGATATTTCAGCTTTGTCCCTCGCCACTTAAAAGGTAAATAAGCTTGAAGCAATGGAGAAGGGAAAAAGCAGAAAGTCAAAACCTCTGTTTTTGTAGAATTTATCTTATATCCTGAAATTAATGACAATTAAGAAACAATTTTCCAGATAGCCTGAAGAGAAGGTTCTGGGTCTGATAAAGACAGTAGAACATTGTCTACATATAGAGCTGTTGTGAAGGTATCCTCTCCCACCTTTACCCCTTTTACGTTGTCTGATTGTCAGACCGCCAGAGCTAAAGGCTCAATATAAACTGCAAATAATAGTGGAGAGAGAGGGCATCCCTGATGGGTGCCCTGCTCTAAGGGAATTGGGGTGGAAATTGCTCCATTTATTTTTAAAAAGGCTTTGGGGGCCAAATATATGTGACTAAGCCATGTAACAAATTGCTCTGGGAATCCAAAAGCCTCCAGGACCTTCCACAGAAAGTCCTAACAGACCCTATCAAAAGCCTTGAAGGCATCTAAACTCACTAATACTGAAGGAAGATAACTACTGGTCATAAGGTCCATCAAGTGGAATGTTCTGAGAGTATTATCTGTAGTTTGCCTCTGTAGTAAGAAGCCTGCCTGGTCCATATGAATTACTTCTGGTAATATATGATCCAGATGCTGGGCCCATATGGACATGTACATCTTATAATCACAATTGAGTACAGATATAAGACTGTATGATTCTGAGGATTGGGGATCCCTTCCTGGTTTTGGTATGGCTGAAAGCACAGCATAATGCCAGGAGTCTGGGGGTGGTTCGCCATTCAGAACATCTTGGAAAACCTGTAACAGCAAGGGGCTTAATAAAAGGGAAAGATCCTTGTACCACTCAACAGAGTAGCCATCAGGTCCTGGTGATTTCATGGTTTTAGTTTTTTTAATACCCAGTTGGATTTCCTGTCTAGTGATTGGACTCAATAATGAGGCTTGTTGTATTGCAGAAAGCTTAGGAATGCGTAGCTTACTCAGAAAGGTTCTAATCTCTGGGGGGGATGTTTTTCAGAATATAATTCTGCATAACATTTTTGAAAAGCTCTGGGCCTCGATGAAGAAGGTTACCAGATCTAGGATCCTTAATTGCAGTGATTGTAGATCTCTGCATGAACATTCTGGTTCTTCTGGCTAAGTGCCTAGCTCCCCTGGGTCCTCCCTCATAAACGTGCTATTAGTATATAAAAGTACAGCCTGTTCCTTCAAGTCTATGATTTTTTGGAGCTCAGCCTGCCTTTCTGCAATTCTGTAGGCTGAATTATATGCCCTTTCTCTCTGGCTTTTTGAAGTTCTGTTAGCCTATCTTACAGCTGTCTGTATCTGTCTTCCCTAATTCTCCTCTGTCAGGTTGTATATGAAATTATCTCACCCCTAAGGACAGCCTTAACCGTGCCCCACAACACTGCTGGGGAAATCTCTGGGGATTGATTTTCTCGAAATATCTGGGGAAGCTGGTCCTTCATCATTGTTTTAAACTCCAGGTCTTTCAGGATTGAGGTGTTCAGCCTCCAAAGGGTGGTCTTCCTAGGTGCTGCAATGTCTAATTTTAATATAATTGGGGTATGATCAGATAGGAGATGAGCTCCTAGCCTAATGTCTCTAATTTTTGCAACATGCTCTGTAGAGAGAAAAATGGTGAGAGGAGGTATGATGTCGGGGGGGGGAATAAGTAAAACCTCCTTTTGCAGGAAACAATTGATGCCATACATCTGTCAAACCCAGTATAGGCAACTGGGCTTGGAGATATTTCTGAGAAGGGCTAATCCTATGCTTATGGGGATGAGAGGTATCCAGGTGGGGGGATAGAGTGATATTAAAGTCTCCCCCTATTATAATTATACCCTGCTGTATATCCAAAAGCTGGTTGAAAAACCTTTTCATGTGGACTGGGGGGCCCCTGGGGGAAAATATATACTCGCCAACATAACAGCTGAGTCATAGAGACGTCCTTGAGCAATAGTGAAATAACCATTAGAGTCACTCCTCTCAGCTTCCCTCAGAAAGGGCATTCCAGCAGGAATTAGTATGGCAGTGGCCCTGCACTTGCCGGTCTTACTTGAAGAAGCTATTACAGTGTACCTGTGGCCAGCAGAAAGTTTCTAATGTTCTGAAGGAGACAAGCGTGTCTCTTGTAAAAAAATAAAATCCACCCTCTACTGACGTAGGTACTGCTGCAATCTAGAGCACTTAATACGGTTATTAACACCATTAATGTTCAATGACAAAAACTCTATCAAAGGATCCATCATGACTGATTAAACAAAAAAAAAAAAGGCTCCTTCTGATAGGCAGGACACCATCCGACATCCCCTGCCCTGGCTACACATGATGGCCTTCTCCTGTACTGGCTTGTAGGGGAAAGGCCTCTTAATTAAATCTGGGCTTTAATGGGTGTCTTCTGCAGTAAGAACAGATTGCCCTGCCCAGCCAAAGCTGTATTTCTAACTATATCCTGTATATCATAATTATTACTCCTCTGATTGTATTGCGTGATCTGATTACGCATTTTTCAGATATCCCATATATCCTGTAATCTTAGTCTTACATATAACCATAAGTCAGTGAACAGCCCGACTCTCAATATAACAAAACTATTTACAGTATAAATGACATTGATTAATAAAACCTTGTCATTGCTTGGATCAGTGGCTTACATAAGTGTGGAGGTATAGAAGTTCCTCCCTGAATCCTCATGAAGAACCACATATATCTGCTGAGCTCTTCCTGAAGATGGAGGTAGTCCCAGGTCACAACTGGCTGGGACCTCCAGGATACCCAATAAGTATATCCCAAAAAGTAGGGACATACCGAAAAAAGAAAAACAATATTTAGGGAAGGATAGCACTCCTCGGAGTATGAGCCACATCCTGTCTCATTTCTCACCACTCCCCCAATACCATTACTTCATAATTGCCATGTGGGCTAAAAAGAAGAAAAAGCCTTATTAGAATGGGGAACAGGTGTCAAGGAGGCCTCTAAAGAAATAGTCTTGCTAAGTTACCAGTATAGTCCCAGATTATAAAACATAAAATGCAGCAAGAGTCTGTAGTGAGTCTCTGAAGTTATTAGTGTCTTTAAAAAGCAGGGACAAATAAAGTGTCTGTTGTTCCCCTACTTCTCAAATAATAATGCAGTAGGCTTTGTAGGCCTTATTTAATGGCTAAGTGGGAGGTGGCCCTGGTCTCCTCCCAGAGCGACCGACAAGTGGCTTAATGCAGACCCAAAATTAGAGGAACCACTCTTAGCCAGATTAGTTAAAGAACTAAGAGAGGTGGTGGCTGAACCTCTGGCTATCCTGTTTAGCCGATCACTGGAAACAGGGGAGGTACCCAAAGACTGGAGGACAGCAGATGTAGTCCCCTTATACAAAAGTGGGAACAAAGAGGAAGCAGGGAACTACAGACCAGTCAGCCTCACCTCGGTAGTGGGGAAGATCATGGAAGCACTACTGAAGGAGAGATTGGTGTAACATCTGGTTGTCAATGGACTACAGGACCCAAGGCAGCATGGTTTCACCAGGGGGAGGTCATGTCAGACCAACCTCATTGAATTTTTTGACTGGGTGACTAGGGAGGTGGATCAGGGAGGGCAGTGGACATGGCCTATCTGGACTTCAGCAAGGCCTTTGACACTGTGCCACATAGAAGACTATACACAAACTGGGGAATATGGGTGTGGGCAGGACAGTAGTGTGGTGGGTGGGTAACTGGATGGGTGGCAGGACACAGAGGGTGGTGGTAAATGGCTGTCACTCCACAGAGGGAAGAGTGACCAGTGGGGTACCATAGGGATCAGTGCTGGGACCGGTCCTATTCAACATCTTCATCAGTGACATTGCGCAGGACCTAGAAGGCAGAATTTCACTGTTCGCTGTTGACACAAAGCTCTGTAACAGAGTAGATACACCAGAGGGTGTAGACAGAATGAGAAGCGACCTGCAGAAACTTGAAGAATGGTCAGGGTTTGGCAGTTGAAATTCAATGCAAAGAAGTGCAAGATAATGCATATGGGGCACAAAAACCCTGGCACAATATATCAGTTGGAGGGTGAGGATATAGCATACCAAGCAGGAAAGGGATCTTGGGGTTATCATCTCTGATGACCTCAAGGTAGGGAAACAGTGTGACAAGGCAGCAGGTAAAGCAAATAGGATGCTGGGATGTATAGGCAGGGGCATCACCAGCAGGAAAAGGGAGGTAATAATTCCACTATACAAGACACTAGTGAGGCCCCACCTGGAGTACAGTGTACAGTTCTGGTGACCATACCTACGTAAGGACATAGACATGGTAGAGAAGGTTCAGAGGAGGGCAACAAAGATGGTGCATGGATTGCATCACAAGTCCTATGAAGACAGGTTGAAGGAACTGAACATGTACTCCCTGGAGGAGAGGAGGGAGAGATGGGATATGATAGAGACATACAAGTATCTTACAGGGAGGAACAGGGTGCAGGAAAACACTATTTTTAAGCGAAAAAGATGTTCCAGGACAAGAGGGCATGGGATGAAGTTGGAGGGAGGACGATTCAGAAGAAACATGAGAAAGAATTTCTTCACAGAACGGGTGATGGACAAGTGGAACACCGTGCCAGAGGAAGTGGTGGGGGCTGAAACAACCACGGGATTTAAGAATGCATGGGATAGACATAAAGGAATTCTGTAGGTCAGGGGTAAGGGGCAACAGACTTCTAGGAAAACAAACTGAACTTACAAGCTCAAATGGGCAGACTGGGTGGGCCATAGGCCCTTATCTGTCGACACTGTCTATGTATCTATGTATCTATGTAGCCTAGAGTCGAACCACCAAGGAAGGGATCCAGAGGAAAAAGAGGAAAACTCTCTATCGGGAGTACCCCCCCCCAAGCACCCACCTGGTTTATGACATGAAATGTCCATAAGATTACAAACATCCATTCCTTTCAGGTCGCTGCAACAGGATCATTTCTGCGTTATACAGCCAGGGCTTTCTGGACTTCTCCAAGGTTGTTCTGTTGCCTTTTCTGTTTGTTTTGGGTAGATTGCCAATGTGAAGGCCTTGTGGAGGGATCCCGCTGCTCCAGTGGTTTGTCTGGAAATTTCAGCCCCAGTTTAGAAAGTTCCACTCTGGCTTCCAATGCTGTGGTAAACTCCCTTTTTCCCTCAAGCAGATGTACCACAAGTTGGGCAGGGTACGGGGTAGAGAAATGACCAGCTGCTTTTAACACAGGCAGTAATGGAAGGTATGCTTTTCTGAGATGCATTGTTTTGGGGCATAAACATGATCAATGTAAAAACATGTCTGTCCATAGAATACCTTTTGCTTACACCATGCTGTAAGGAGAACATTTTCTTTGGTGGCATAGTTGTTGAATCTTGAAATGATAGACCTCAGGGGCACATTTAGATTAGCTGATTTAGGTGCTAACGCTCTGTGGACCCTCTCGAGCTGTAGGTCTAGGTCCTTAGGTAACTCCAATGCAGTATGTAGCAATGCGTCTACAAATTCCTTAATATTGCCTCCCTCTGACCATTCCAAAATGCTGTAAATCAGTATATTTTTTCTCCTCGCACGGTTCTCTGAGTCCTCCTGCTGTGCTTCCATTTGCTCATGCTGTTCTCTTAACATTTGTACCTCCATCTCTAAATCATCTACTCAATTTTCTGTAGCTGTACCCTGCCTTTCTAGATCATCAGCTTGCTGTTCAAGTTGCATCACATCCTTACGTTGTTCGCCATATAAGTCTTTAATTTCGGCCCGAAAGGAGATCAGTTCTTAATATATGGCATCTAGTTTAATTTGTTTAGCCTTTGTCTTGCTACTCTTCGATGCGGATTTGGTTAAAGCTTGGCATGGTGTTTCAGCTGATAGGCCTTTGCTGACACTGCAATCTGAGGCCTCCGAGTTGCAGACGTCCCACATCTCCATCATCTGCTTCACCCACTGCAAAATGCTGCCCTTCTATGCTGTAAGTACCTCCTTGCTACCTATTAACACATCTATTTCAGCCCACCATTTTTTTTATCAGACCTGATGGAGGTATTCTTTGCTTGGGGTATATGAGATCGAGTGCACTATGCAGCCATTACCGGAGGAGGCAGAACTGGGAAGTCCCCAGGTTCATCTTTATTGTTGCTATTCTGCCAATCAGAGATGAAGGCAACAATCTCCACCTGCTAAATTTGCTGTCACTGCTCCGCATAATCTCTCATAATTCAGTTTAAACAGATTATTTAGTTGGGTAGAGATGTATATCCCTAGATAATGTATTACTCCACGTGTTGCCCAGCTAAAGGGATACCCTACATCAGAATTCTCTGGCTTTTGGCAACTAACTATTGCCGCTGATTTTGTCAGATTTATTTTGTATCCTGAGATTCATCCAAAATTATGCAGGTGTGTCACAAGGATGGAGACTGTTTTGGATGGCTCAGGAAGAATATTGTGTCACCTGCATACAGTGCTATTTTTTGTTCGAGTCCCCCCCACTGTGATACATAGATAAATAGATATTGTCAGCAGATAAGGGCCACCAGGCCCATCCAGTCTGCCCATTTATGCTACCTGATGAAGCAGCCTGTGATCCTATCTGGTCCCTGGCTTTAGCTTTTTCTTCCCATCTCTAATATTCCTTTATACCTGTCCCATGCATGTTTGAAGCCTGCCACCATATGTGTGGCCACCACTTCCTGGGGCAGGCTATTCCATGCATCCACCACTCTCTCTCTGTAAAAGAGAACTTCCTGACATTACCCCTTAGGTGGCCACCCATCAGTCTCATATCATGCCCTCTTGTTCTGGCACTACTTTTAAACTGGAATATGTTGTCCCCATCTACCTTGTTCAAGCCCTTGAGGTATTTGAATGTTTCTATCATGTCACCTCTCTCCCTCCTTTACTCCAGCATGTACAAATTGAGGTCTCTGACTCTTTCCTAGTAAGGCTTTTTGGTTGCCCTCCTCTGCACCATCTCTATTTTGTCAATGTCCTTATGAAGGTGTGGCTTCCAGAACTGGACACAGTACTCAAGGTGAGGCCTCACCAGGATCCTGTACAGTTGAACAATCACCTCCCTCCTTCGGCTTGTGATTCCCCTTCCAGTGCACCCCAACATCCCAGTGGCCTTCCCCACCACCTTGGCCATTTGCCTTGTGGCCTTTAGGTCATCTGCGATTATGACCCCCAAGTCCCTCTCTTCCTTAGTAATTGCCAACAGCTCTTCTCTAAACTTGTAGCATGCTCCAGGGTTCCTGCTCTCCACTTGCATGATTTTGCATTTCTTTACATTAAACCTTAGTTGCCACACATCTGACCATCTCTTCAACCATTTCAGGTCCCTTCTCATCCTTTCTACCCCCTCCGGGGTATCCACCTTGTTACAGACCTTGGTGTCATCCGCAAACAGGCAAACTTTTCCTTCTAGCCCATCTGCAATGTCACTGATGAAGACATTGAAGAGAACTGGCACCAGGGCTGACCCTTGAAAGCCTCTTCTTCCTGGGAATCAAACCTCTGATCCTTTGCTTGTGAGGTGAAGACATATCCAGTGTCCCATCTATGGCAGGATCCCGGCACATCTTTGCTGCCAAAGGTTCCAGGCAGATGGTGACTAGCAGGGGTGACAAAGGGCAGCCCTGTCTTGCTCCTCTTGACAAGGTGAATAGGGAGGAATTAATGCCATTTACTCTTACCTGGGCTTGTGGCTTTGTGTAAAGGGCCTTTATAACAGCTATAGATTTATGGCCGAATTGCATCCTCTCCATGGTTTTGAATAAAAATTTCCTATTAACCCTATCAAAAGCCTTCTCTGTGTCCATGGAGATAGCTATCTGAAAGGGACCCTGTCTGTTTTGCCCTTCTAAGATATTTAAGAGGCATCTAACATTGTCTTGTAGGTAGCGGTAATTTATAAAGCATGTTTGATCTTGGTGTATCACTTTGCCTATAACCTTCTGAACCCTTTCAGCAAGTATATTTGTAAACACTTTTGAATCTACATTCAGTAGTGAGATTGGCTGGTTTCTGTGTGGTACTTACCTGGTTTAGGGGGGACTGAAATTTGAGCTAGGAGACTGTTTTTATGGCATTGGGGAACAACTGATTGGATAGGAACCATTGTTGGACTTTGTTGAAATTGTGTTATAATCTAAACTCAGCATCAGCAAATGATGTGCTAAACATGTAGAAGACAGTGTCATCTGCATACATGTGGCTCTGGGAAGTGGAGCTGGCTGAAGAGAGATCATTGAGGAAAATGGAAAATAATATAGGACTGAGAATGGAGCCCCGTGGGACACCAGTAGTGATGGGTAGCAGAGGTGAGATTGATGAGGTAATCTTAACTGATTGTGATCTGCCTGAGGGATAAGATTGAAAACACACTGTGACCAAGGAATTAGACCAGCAGCAGTGAGATTTAGGAGAAGGAGGTAGTAGGAAACAGTGTTGAAGGCTTTTGCCAGGTCAACAAATATGGTCGAGGTAATGTGTTCCTGATCCATATTATTTTACTTATTTATTTATTTATTTATTTAGGGATTCGGATCATACCTTTGAGCTCAGAGCTCTTTTACAAAGGTTCCACATCAAACAGTGACAGCAATAACAAACAGTTCACATACAATACTCGAATAGTAGGTAGGTAGCTAGCATACAATAAGGTTACAATGTCATTCACTGTACCAGTGGTGATAGTACAGCGTCAATAGCATTCAACTAGGGTAAAGGACAGTGTTTATATGTAGTGAAGGAGACAAAGAGGTGTGACACCTAGTGTGAGAGTCCAAGGAGGAGTCAAGGTGAGGGGGAGGGGAGACTGGGGTGGAGAGTGGGCGACCAAAAGAAGTGGCTTTGTCTAGGAGGTTGGGAGGTAGTGGTAGTAGGTTGGTTTTAAGGTTGATCCAGTGGTAGAAAAGGCACAGGGGGAGAGGAAGACAAAGGGATAGGGCAAGAGGGAAGATTGGGGGTTAAAGGAAGGGGAAGAAGAATGTGGATGAGTGGGCATTATGGGTGTTAGAGTCCTAGTGGCAGTCACAAACTGTCCTAGTAAGAAGGTGTTGCCTTAGGCCATTTTTGAATTAAAGTGTATGGTGTCAGTGAGGCACAGGAGGTAGGTCGTGGTGGAGTGGAATTTATAGAAGCCAGACTTAAAAGGGGTGAAAAATGAGGTAGAGTCAAGGTAAGGGGTGAACTGGGTGAGGACAATCTGTTCTTGGAGCTTGGCTAAAACAGGAAGAAGGGAGATTGGGAGGTAGTTCCCAGGGACAGTAGGGTCACCACCTTTGGGGTGTGGGATGACTGTTGAGTGTTTCCAATTAGAAGGAACTGAGGATAAAGAAAAGGATAGATTGAGAAGAGAGGCCAGAGGCTATAGCCTGAGCAGACAGATAGATTAGAATGGGGTCAAGGCCATCAGGGCTCTTCCTCTTAGTAGGGTTCAAGGCTAGGAGTGCCGTAGAGCTTCTTTTGGTGGGATAGGAGAAAATGAGAAAAGGAAGGGGGTAGAAAGGGAAGGAATGTGGTGGTCAGCGGAAGCAGTGGGCATACATGTAGGTCAGGTGGAGAGGAGCGTAGAGGAGCAGGATGTGAAAAATGTGTTGAATGTAAAGACCACAGATGGTGGGTCAGAGAGTGTAGCATGACCATGAGTGAGGGCTGGGATGGGAGGGTGGAAGGGAGAGAAAAGGAATTTGACTACATGCCAGAATTTAGAGGGATGGCTTAAGTTAGTGTTGAACTAGGTAGAAAAAATGTTCATACTTGGCATACCTGAAGGCACTTGTACATGCATTTCTAAGTTGTCTGTAGCTAAGAAGGAAGAATGAGATTTGGCTTTCATGTAAGCCTCCCAGGCCTGGTCTCTGTCACGCATACAGGCCATCAATTCTGCAATTATACAGGGGAGGTGTGTGCCCTTAACTCTGGCCAGTTTAGAGGGAGCATGCAGGTCCCAGATTGCCAGGAATTTTGAAATGGTAATAACATGGCTATGATGACAATTTGGTGTCCTTCCACAGCTACATTTATTTATTTATTTATTTATTATTTATTCAATTTTGGTAACTGGGTAAGCCCGCTGAGCCCCGAAGGTCCCTTTTTCAGGGGCGACCAAGAGTTAGTTACACAGTAGGACATTTCATATACAGAAAATGTACAGAGCAAGCATTTGACCATATCAGGTTACAATCTGGTCAGTCACAGTACAGAGTACAGAGTTCAGATCTTTAGTACATGGTATGGGTTAAGCATTCACACATTAGGAATTAGAGTAAATTAGTGTGGGGAATGGACATTAGTAGACAATCAGGCATTGGACAGTGTGACTCTGCCTGACAGAGGACAGGACAGGACTGGCCTGGGCCAGCTTTGGGTTTGTGAACTAGTCTCTCCTACTCAGTGTTCTTACACAAGTACAGGTACTATTTCTTAAGTGATGTGCCCACAACCCAGATTGGAAGATTCCCAAGGAGGTCATGCCTTACAGTTGTTGTGGGATCTTATTCCATAGTGCCAGGGCTGCATGGGTGAAGGATTTATTACCCACTGCAGTGTGAGCCCTGGGTATTTCAAGGTGATTTCTCCCAATGGTTCAAAGCTGTCTGCCCACACTCTTAGGGACCAGCAGCCCAGTCAGACTGTCAGGGGGTTGTTGAGAAACTTATATGCAGTACATAACAAGGGGTACTGGAGTTGATTTGTAAGAGACGGCCATTCAAGGGAAGCCAGTGCCTCGCAGTGGAGTCTCCTTTTGTGAGACAAAGTGGTGAAGCTGGCTGTCTTGTTGTATAGTACCTGCATTCTGGCATACTCCTGTTTTTCCAGGCCTTGCATGACAGAGGCAGTATAGGTCAAGGTTGGTAGCAGGATGCTGTTGGCTATTGTGTTCCTGGTCTCAGGGACTAGCTCAGCATTCAGGCTCTATGGAGGGTTGGGAGCGCAGGATCCTTTGGAACCTGCACTCCCACATTGAAATAAAGCTACTGTTATGCTTTCTGAAAAAGTAAAGAAATAAGTTGCAAAAATACTGAATGCTCCAGTTAGGGTCAAAGTGACAACAACTGATAAATGAGGCTTTAGGGTTTCCAACCTTAACAGCCCACCCTCCCAAACAGGCAGGAGAGCAGGTGTGGGGTGTGCCTTGGGCTTCTCAAGCATAATCCTCACCCCATTCTCATAAAGTCTACACATATGGCCTCATTTACAGATGGAATGGGGTGAGTGTTAGGCTTGAGAAGCCCAAGGCACACCCCACACCTGCTCTCCTGCCTGGTTTGGGAGGGTGAGGTATTAGGGTTGGAAACCCTATAGCCTGATTTCCCAACTTTTGTTGCTTTGACCCTATGACCCTAACTGGAGTTTTTTGCAACTTATATATACTAACTGAACTAACTTTTGGCAAGCGGGTGAGAATAAAGTAACTGACCAGGAGTAGACACCAACTACAAATGGGACAACATGGGTTGAGAGTCAGAATGCAAGCAGATGAAGGCACAGTGTTTTTCCCGTGTGCATATTAGCATTCATTTTTCTGTTTTGTTTTGCTTTTTAATCACAGAAGGAAACAAAGACATGCCAGTACAAGGTGAAAGAGTGTGATTTTAGGAAAGCACCAAAAACACCGGACGTTTTTACAGCAAAAACAAAATTATAGTGAAACTAACCTATTCTACAGTATATTTACTGACTGCAAGCATTCAAGGGAAAAAAAGTTTCTGACCAGACTGGTTCAAAAGCTAGATCCTTTTAAAGATGATTAATTTAAAAAGAGATGAATTTGAAACTGTTAGGGCTAGGAACTTTTTTTTTTAAACAAAAGCTCACACAAAATATGTTTTCTGAAAGCTAAAATAAACTATTTTCTACATGGGATAGCAATTGGGGGGGCACCACTAGACACCAGGAAAACAGCAGTTCGTCACTCTCCCTGTAACCCGCAGTATGAGTTACAGCTGCGGCTGCAGAAGTCAAGAAAATCCCACTGTTCTCATACAGAGAAAGCAGGTTAATGGCTCCTCTCGCTAGGCTGGGCACCAAGGATTTTGGGTGCCCAGAAAATGTATTTCTGCCAACTTTAAAAACAAACAAACAAAGACCAGAATCTACCTAAATAGGTCTCATTTAGCTATATTCAGGTGTTTTTTTTTAAATTACTGTTATGTGCTTTAAAAGTTTGTAAGTTTAACCAGCAAAAAGAAAATGGCCACCATACGAAAAAGGATTTTTCCCTCATGAAAATGGATTGTCCGCATATGAAAAAGGATCCTTTTTTTGTATGGACCAAATTATTTTTTCATTCCAAGCAGATATCCAAAGATATATACATGGAAAAAATATCCTTTTAATGCATCAGTTAGGATTGTTTCACAGTGACAAAAGTGAGGAAATTCGGTGTTAGGGTTGAAAACCCTAAATCCGAATTCACCCCCCCAGCACCACACACACACAGGCACACACACACACACACACACACACACACATGTAAGTAGGGGGGAGGACCAAGGCAACACGACCAATGACAGACAACCAGCAGCAGGTGACAGAAATAAAAAACAATTGTCTAAATGTACTACAAGACATCCCCACCCACCTGACCAAGTACTACATGCTCAGTGGAGATCAACAGCAAAACTGAGGCTATGTACACCAAACGTACACATCCCTGATTGAAAGTGCACACAACGTACCACACTTAGTAGTTGCATGGCCTTACCTAGCAATGCCCCACACCCCACCACACCTGGTGGGCCACCTCAGCTATAGAGCAGAGCAAAACCAAGGAGTTGTACAGGTATAATATGTGTGATTGCCTTCATGTATAGACACTCTCCCTTTGCTAGGCACTGCAGGACCTTTGCAAGACAGTGCCCCACCCACTCATCCCATCTACTGTGTACTTACTGGAGAACGGCAGTTAAGATTAACTCATGAGGATGAACACTGTAACTTGATGATTGCAGCCATCCAAAGCTTTGTGTGATTATAACTGACGGAGTCTGTGATAGAGAATGACCCCTCCCATCCTACAACACTTATCCCATTGTGACTAAAATCGATACTAAAAGACATTCTATTTATATCTACACTACACCTACCTGATTCCTGTTGTAGTACAATTAACATAGTTATCACTTTGATAGCATCAGTGACAGAATTGTGCCAAACCCAAAGACTAGGTACTGCAGCCTGAGTATAGAACAACTACTAAAAAAGTCAGGCTGTGTCCATAAGTGGTATAGATCACTCATCGCAACAACACTAAATGTACCACTATTTCAATAAGTGAGACATCACAGAGGCAATAACATTGTCTTTACCAGGTAGTACATCCTCAGTAAGTACCTACAGGAAAATTTATCCTATTGACATCTGCGATACAGCTATGTCATTGTTGGTTCAGTAGTGCTAGGATATTTAGAAGTTGCTTGGCCTCAGCCAGGCAATTACACAGTTTCTTAGAAAGAATAGTTACTGCATCTTTAGTATACAAACACACTGAAGGTGTATATATGTACAGCAACAGTACACCTTCATCAGTAAACTGTGTAGCTGATACTGACATTAGGAGTTTTACATCCTTGTACAGGCAATGCTTTTCCATACCTTGACATCAGCCTCTCTATCTCGAGTATTCAGTTGCAGTAAATTTACTACTATGTAAATCACATAGTAAATGCAACACTCCTTTTATCTTGATGATGGCCGTGTCTTGTAGTAAATTGATGTTGTTCTCTTAATTAATGTTTACTCAGTAGTGTAAAAACCTTTGTAAAACTGTTATCATACTCCTGCATCATTGATGTCCAGTAACAGTAGAGTACCAGGTGTGGTGGGGTGTGGTGCATCAGTAGGTAAGGCCATGCAACTACTAAGTGTGGTACGTTGTGTGCACTTGCAATCAGGGATGTGTACGTTTGGTGTACATGGCCTCAGTTTTGCTGTTGATCTCCACTGAGCATGCAGTACCTGGTCAGGTGGGTGGGGATGTCTTGTAGTACATTTAGACAATTGTTTTTTATTTCTGTCACCTGCTGCTGGTTGTCTGTCATTGGTCGTGTTGCCTTGGTCCTCCCCCTACTTGCATGTGTGTGTGTGTGTGTGTCGTGTGTGTGTGGTGCTGGGGGGGGTAGATTCGGAGTTAGAGGTTTCCATCTAACACAATTTCCTCGCTTTGTTGCTGTGGAACAACCCTAACTGATGCATTAAATGGAGTTTTTGCCGCAGATATCATGGGCCAGATATTCAAAAGGTTGCGCCATGCTTAATGGGGTTCTTGTAGCGCAAGTCTGAAATTGCGCCATAGTGCTATATATTCAGCAGGAGGCAGTTGCGCCACAGAAAACATGCTGAGCAACAGCACAATGCAAATGAAGGTATCGCAACGAAGGGGTGGAACCATGCATAAAGTGCTGTAATCGATATTCAACGGCTTGCACAATGCACAACAGTGGATCAGGCAGAAGTTGCGCCACGGCGGAAATGAGCCAAAATAAAAAGGCTCAAGGAAGAGGCACAAGAACACGACAGGGAATGCACATGAGGCAGCCAGACAGAGCAGGCCACAGCAGGAACCAGTGCAGGCCAGGGAGTGTAGAGGACAGAATAGGGGCAGGTGAAAGTGTGTGGGGCCACAGAGTGCAGAGGCCAGTAGGTGTACCCGGTGCAGTGGAGGTAGCAGTCAGGATAACGGGGGTAACAGAGCAACAACAGCCGGGGGGGACACAAGCCAGGGAGATGGACAGTGCCAGCTTCCACATGGAAGCTGTAATGAGGGGTGAGAAGGCATGCTGCAGGGGGACATGGCCGTGGAAGGGCCCGTCGGTGGTACGCCCCCAACAGGCAGTACCGTGTCCGCATCAGCTTTGAGCTGTATTCAGATGTAGAGATTGTGGGCTGGTACCGCCTGAACAGGGCAATACTGAGGCGGCTCTGTGAGCTGTGCAGTGATGTGATGCAGGCACCCTCATGACGGAGTCACGCTCTGTCAGTGGAGACAAAGGTAACAGCCTGCATGTGCTTGCTCACTACAGATACCTTCCAGAGGCCAACAGGGGACACCACAGGCATAACACAGTCAGCCACATCATGCATCCTCACCCAATTCCTCAGCGCACTGCTGCCACATGCCTGCGGAGTACATCCATTTCCCCAGCACCACGGCAAGCGTACAGCAAACATACAGGAGTTCCACAGGGTAGCACGTATGCCTGGTGTGCTGGGGTGATAGACTGCACCCAGCCTGTGACCATTCCACTACCACCTGGCCCAATGGGCCGCCTGCTCACTGTCGGAAGGGGTTTCCAGTGTCAACTGCCAGGTGGTGTGTGATGCCAGTGGGCGCTATCTTCAATGTCTGTGCCGCACCCTGGTGGAGCACATGATTCATTCTAATGGTACCAGTCAGCACTGTGCCATCAATTTGAGAGTGGGACATCCTCACAGGACATCTAGTGAGTGAGTATGCATGGGGATTGGCAAAGTGGGGGCAAGGGTGGGTAAGCCACAGGTGCCATGGTAGTGGCACACAGGACTGGGGTAATATGGGCCTGAACATGACACTAACCTCCACTATCTCCACACAGGTGACAGTGGATACCTACTCCGTCCCTGGCTGCTCACACCCTACCGGCGGCCCATGACCCCATCGCAGCAACGCTTCAATGAGGCACATGCCGCCACACGCAACATCATCGAGCGGGTGTTTGGGATGCTGAAGGCACGCTTCTGATGCCTAGACACCTCCAGCGGTGCCTTACAGTACAGCCCCTCAAAGGCCTGTGGGATATTCCTGGCCTGTTGTATCCTGCACAACATGGCCAAAGACTGTGGGATAGCCATGCAGGTCAAGGAGGGGGACAGCGATGGGGATGCTGGTGACACCGGTGATGATGGGAATGAGCAGCCCCCCCTTGGACAGTGTGACCCCTGACTGATCCGGCTGGTCCAGCTGCACTGGGACACCATCACAGAGAAGCACTTTGCACAACACAGGTAAATCATGGGGCCATGTGCAACCAACACTGTCAAGGGCGCAACCCACATACACACAGGGTAACACACCAGGGGTGCATGACAGTTAGGGGAGTGGCAGGGTACAGGAGCACAAACACACAACCAGGAAGGGGTTAACAGTCACACGCCACATGGACAGACACACATACACACACCAGGCACAAAGTGCACAGGGGCAGGTGCACAGCAGAGCAGGAACAGACATGAGAAACACACATGTCCACAGGCCACCTCCACCACCTGTACAGTCCATGTACATGTGTCAGATGCTGGGCACCCTTGCACCTTGGTGTACAGTGCAATGCAGGCATCATCATGCACACGCACCTGTGGACAGCAGTCGGGAGGGTGTGCAGGTGGTCTGTGTGTTGGCGTGTAGGGCGGGGCACCCACTGGTGCACTGCCAACCAAAACACACATTGCACACTGGGCAGCACCAGACAGGGCCCACACTGGGAGACAGGTCAGTCATGTGGCACAGTGCCACGGCCACCTCAGATGCATGGGCAGCCCCACCGAGACCCAGCAGCACTGGCAGGCTGAGCATGGGCCACTTGGGGTGGCACCAATGGACCACCAGGAGTCCCACTGCATGAACACAACCTTGTCCTCACAGGGGTCTGCAGCATACTGAACATACCTGCACCAGGGGTGCTCGGGATGCCCACAGCTGAACCCAGCGTCGACAGGGTGGGTGTCGCATGACACCGGGAATGGGGATTGGACAGTGTACTGTGCAGTGTGAGTGGCACAGGGGCACCCGACTGTGTGCCCAATGAGGCCATGGCACTGACCACTGCCTGTGTCAGCCTGTCGATGGTGGCAGTCACATCCACCCGCATATGGTCAATCTGGGACAGTATCCTCTCATTGCCCCTGCTGTGCCACTCCAGAGCCACACACAGTGCCTCCACGGATGATGCAACCCACATCTGCTGCTGTACTGATGCCTGCAGCAGGTGGGTGTGCTCATCAAAGAGGTTGTCTGCCACATTGGTAACCTGTCCCTCAGGGTCTGGAAGGGCCTGATGTACAGCACCCCTTGAGGGTGGGCGCTGCTCACCAGGACCAGATATGGGCATGTCCACAGGTGGTGCACCTCCAGCACCGCTGAGCCCTGTACCCCCAGTCCCGGTGGGTGACTGCTGCTGCTGCCCCTCCATCTGCTGTGCCCACAGGATCAGTGGTTCCCCTGCTGTGGCTGAAACAGTGCCAGTGACCTGCACAGCCACCGGTGCTGCCCCACTGGTGCTGACAGGCACAGCCTGGGACTGTGCTGTCATGCTGACACACACGTCAGAACCAGCTAGATACATGGGCGTGTGCTAGCCTGCTGTGTGTCCATCCTGTGACACACACATGTCAATGCCCATAGTGGTTGGTGCATCATCGATGGTGCAGGCCTGTGCCACAGCCACAGCCGCAGCGTGCTGGCATGCTTGCATGCCAGACCGCTGGGACACAGGAAGGGCGCTCCCCACACCTGTCTCAACATCTGTGAAGGCAGATGGCCATGCACACTGCCGCAGTGCATGCCAGCAATCTGCGGAGGTGGATGGGCCCTCCTCCAACTCCGGGTGGCTGTCCACAGTGGACAGGCCCTCCACTGCTGACCCCTGCAGATGCACAGGATCTGTAACAGAAAGGAAGGACACGTTAGTGCATGTGAACTACCCCCCCAACATGACATGCCATGCAGTGATGGGCTACCACTGGTCTGGAAGCTACCTCCAGGCACACCCTTAATGGTGCTGTGCTGCATGCTTGCAGTGAGCATGTCCTCTGATGGGGTCAGCTGCACCACATCCGGCTGTCCACCGCCTGTAGCAGCACATGCCGCCCTGATGGCTGCAACCTTCTCCTTCACCCTCCTCCTGTTGGTCCCCATCTTCTTTTTACACTCCTGCATGGAGCACTGGTGGCTGCCGTGCAGGTTGACGGCAAGTGCCACCCCCTCCCATGCAGCAGCTCGGACCTGAGGGTGCCCGCCAATCCCACTGAGACAGTGGCTCCGAGGGTCCAGGTATGCCTCAAACAGTGCCTCTGTCTCCACCTTGGTAAAGTTGGGCCTCCTCTTCCACCCACTATCATCCTCCTCACCCAGTCCTCGCTCGGTCATTTCACGGCCTGTATGGGTGAGAGTGGTCACCTGTGACTGTGCAGTACACAGCTTCTCTGGGGCCATCGTCAAAAACAGCAAAATGCATGCAACTCATCTATCAGCTGCAGTAACCGAATATGGCCACTGCAGATCAATGTCACACATTTATAGCGCAATGCATGCAAATTAGGAGTGGAGCAACTTTAATGAGATGCAAATCATGCTGCTGCGCGATTGAATGGCTGATTGGATGATTTGCATATGATGACTGAATATCGCGCTGTTGCGCTTTGCGCAATATGGTTGAGCCGGCTGAGCCAATGGCGCAGTTCTGTGACTGCGTAGTACACCACACTGCACATGCCCAGGTAGCTTATGCAGGCGTCTGCCGGGCTGATGATGTGCTGTGCATGATCGGCAATTCAGGACACGGCCACCATTGTGCCAGTGGTGCTACAGCACGGGTCACCACATGGTGCTGTGGCACAACTGCGCAATAGTCCACTGTGGCAATGGCACGCAGGCAACCAATCGCGCTGGACGTGTAGATGTCCGATGGCACTGT
Source organism: Neoceratodus forsteri (assembly GCA_016271365.2). Classification (NCBI taxonomy): domain Eukaryota; kingdom Metazoa; phylum Chordata; order Ceratodontiformes; family Ceratodontidae; genus Neoceratodus; species Neoceratodus forsteri. Next base: position 162,427,757 of record CM028132.1, on the reverse strand, counting down.
GCATGGCCTTGCGCCAGAGACCCATGACCTTGTGCCTGACCTTTGCCCCCTTGGCGCTGTATGTTTGGCATGTCTGCAGCTCTATCGTGCTGTTCAGTAACAGCGCGATAGGGACTGATGGCGCTATACGAACTGCATGATAGGGACTGATGGAGTTGTATTGCGCAACATTTCCAAGTGGGGTTGCCACGCTGCAGAGCGCCATATTGCCTACTATATACCTGCAGGGATGGTACGCAGGAGAGCTCCACAGTGGAGTGCTTTGGAGCTGGCCAACTTGGTGGCTGTGGTGGAGCCTCATCATGGGCCACTGTTTGGGGATGAACCCCTGAATGTGGCCCGCACACATGTGTGGCAGCAGGTGGCCACTGAACTTGAGGAGACCACTGGGTGGCGGCGCTCAGTGGAGCAGTGCAGGCACCGGTACGGTGACCTGCGCAGGAGGGAGCAGGCACTGCTGGTGTGCCTACGGTCATGTGCCAGGTGGGGCATGGTGCCTAGGCCAGGTGGGTGAGCCGTCTATGCACCTGTATTATACGCATGGGTAACACTGTGTGATATGACCAGCACATAGGAGGGTTGGTCTATGGTTGGCTGTGGCAGTGTTTACAGGTGTGTGATGTATGGGTCTGGCTGTGTGGGCAGGCACACTCATTGGGGCAGGGGGCTGTCTGCTTTGGGATGTCACTGATGTTTTTCTCACCTTTTGTTTCCCACAGGCGTGGAGGAGCGGAGGCGGGCCCAGGATGAGGCATGGAGAGGGGTGGCAGCAGTGGCTGTCTGAGGTGGTGGCGGTGTTGGGCCACAGCATCAGCAGTAGCCACAGCAGCAGCAGCCACAGCAGCAGCGGCTTGATGAGGGTGAGTGTCATGACATCATGGATGCTATTGCATGCTGTGGGGGGGCAGGGCATGGCCACCATCCATGGACAACACTGCCATGCACGCGACGTGTGACAGTCAGCACTGTCCAGTGGCACTGCATGTCTGGGAGTGCATCACTGGTGGTCCATGCATGCACTGGGAACATGGCTGTGGCACTAACTTCCCACCGCGTAGCCACATCACTGTACAGCCTTGGTTGTGCTGTGCTGGTCAAGGGTGGGATGTGCGTGCAGTGGCACACATGGCTTTTACTGCCTGGTTGGGCTTGTCTTGTGCACGGTCACTGTGGGTGGGTGCAGTCCATCACAGGGGCGGGGCACTTGGCTGTATGCCATGCATGTTGGGTGGGCTTCAGGGTTGTGGACAGTCACAGCCATTGATTCTGTTCCCTTGTCCTAGGTGTCCAGGTCCTGAGGAGGATCGAGCGGGCTGTCCACCACCTGCTGGAAGTGTCTTTGGAGTCCCTGGACATACTGAGGGACATGTAACGGAGGGGCGTGAGGTGTCGGAGGAGGACCCAGGACCAGCGGCAGCCGGCTGATGTGCTGCCTGGCAGGCAGTAGCTGCTCCACACCTACCCCCTTTACCCATCCCTCACACCCTGTCTTCCCTCACCCAGTTCTTCACCCCTGTCCCCTACCCACCCCTACCTTGTACCTGTACCCCCACCCTTTTCTTGTAAATAGCTGTACATAGTTGTGTGTTCCTGTTGTTCCTGTTCATATTTTCTTTATATAAATCTATTTTGTTATGAATACTGTGGTGGTCTCTGATTTGCAGCTGGCAATAGGTGCTCAGTTGCAGTGGTGTGCATGGCATCTGGGGTGGTATTGTCCTGGAAATGTGTGTGCGTGTGCGTGGGGAGTGTCCCTGGTGTGGTAGTGGCTTTCAGCCGGTCTGGCCATGTGCTGCCACACACCGCTGGGTGCTCCTGGTGGGTCTGGCTTGTATGGTTCTGTGGTACACGAGGTTGCAGTGTGGCAGGGGGACATGGGGATTCCTGCAATGACAGTGACAGTCACAGCTCATGGGTGGTGTCTTGGGGTACCAGTGCAGGGTGTGCTGTGCACAGGGGGGTGCTGTTGTGCACTTGGGTTGTCTGCCCCCTTTGTGTGGCAGTCTCAGCTTGCCAGTGGGTGTGCTGGGGCACCATGGCCCAGCTATGCTTTGTTGGCTTGTCCCCATGGGCTGGTGGATATTCCATCCCTCCCCAGTGATGCTGTGCTTAGGGCGTGGGGTGTATGTATTCTGCAGTGTGTTCCTGTGCCCATCTGCTGGCATGGGTGGTGAGCCTACCTACCTCCCTGGTTGTGCAGTTCCATTGCTCTGCTGCTGGGGCGCTCTCTGCTTCTATGGCACCTCTGGACTGCTCAGCTGGGCTGGCCTTGTTGTGCTATTCTGCATCATATCTGCTCAGCTCCCCCTTCCTGGTTGCGCTATGGTGCAGGTTGTGTGATATTCAGACGTTGGCTGGTTGCGCAATTTGACTTGCTCCATGTTTGAATATCACGTCTTTTGCGCATGTGCACAATTGACTTGTGCTTGCTCCTGCTATTGCGCACATTTTGGGCGCAGTTTGAATATCTGGCCCCCTGTCTATTTGAGAATGATTAGTACCAATAGTATATGATTTTTTGTTGTACCAGGACTGCGCATACATAGTGAAATGCACCAAAATGAAGAACACAGTAACTCATCTAATAGTATTTTCTGTTATGAAGACTAAGACAACATCCATCTCAACCATATTGCTTTTTATATTTATGTATTTACTTTCACTTACCACTGTTATGTCAATACTAATTTATTATATTGCAGTGTTTTACTCATTATCTTTTACAGTCAATATACCTACTCTTCTGATACATAAAGAATGTAGTACCCTATTTGTAAGTACACTTTTAAATATTCATATCTACATCTTCCTCTTCTGTTTCTGAACTAGACAAAAAAAGCAGACAGAACTCATACTTACTAATGTAGGTACAAGAATGTTCTCATAACACTGCAACATCCATAACATTACAAGAATGGAAATGTGCCATCTGTTAAAACCTTGAATGCTTTCTATAACAATCTTCTTCACCAAACTAGGTATGCCGAATGGTTTCTTATATAATATATAACCAATAAAGCATGACCAGCAGTTGTATTAATGGTCTGTTAATCACCTGCTACTGGTGTATCACGACTCAACATGTACAGCCTAACAGATGCACTCACAGGCTGATTAACTGTCCATTGACATAATCCCTGGAAGACCCTTATGGCCACAATTATTAAACTCATTTTAAATAGTGTGACACCTTTTTCAATATATATTAGCCTACATATGTATGTTGATTTAAATCCCACATTAATCTGCTAGAATGTTTGAGGGAATGATAAAATCACAGTTGTCTAACCCTTTGTCACAAATATTGATGATAAACATCCCCACAATTGAATACTACCACAAGCAAAAAGTTATAGTCAGAAAATATTTTTTTATAAAAGTAAAAAAAATATTTCTTTAAAATCGCAAATAAAAAAGTCATTCTGTACAAAAGAAAATAGAAAAATAAACAACTTTTAAAATGTCAACGAAAAGAGAAAGAGAAAATATAGTGATTTGTTATAATTTAAAAATATAATACATAAAAAATATATGTTTGTTTTTATAAAACTTTTCTTGTATATAAAACATAAAAAATAAATATAATAATCAAAGAAATACTCTTTAAAATTATTAGCAGCCACTGTTTGCGAGAGGTGTGTGCTGCTTGAGGCAGTCCAAGCTGTAAACTGGATTCAATGTGGAGGTGCAAGGAAAGTGGAAGCTGTTGCGCCCTCCAGAGGAGATACCGGACTCTGGTGGAGAGTGGTCACTTTGTCCCAGGGAAGTTGTATGGTACAGTGGTGTGGAGGTGAAGTGCTGGTACTGGCCACAGTGTGAGCAGCCGCTGTCACCACAGGCTCAAGCACAAGGTTGATGGTCCACTGTTGCGCTTCCATGAAGTACAGCAATCTCTGCTGTCCTTCACGGAGCGCAATGTTATCTTTTATGAGACTGTCAACCTTGCGCTCAAGTCTACGGTAACAGTGGCAGTGGCCAGTACAGCGTTTCGCATGGCGGCGCCCTACAAAGAGTCAAAAAACATAAATCAATACATCAGCCTCAAAACAGTGATGTCCTTTCTGTCTTTCACCTTACAATATGTATATCTAATTCAGTAATAGTTATACATTTTGTTGCCACAACTAACACTATTTAGAACTGTGATACAAATATAGATTCTTGTCTTGCCTGTTCAGTTAAAATATTTTCATACCATATTATGTCGTTTGTTGACAACATAAAAAGAGTTATAAGAACAGTACACTTCCTATACTATTCTTGTATTTAACTTACTATACAGCAGTATTCAGTATACAAATGGTTTAGCATAATAAACAGTACAGTCTCATACACTGATACTACATCTTCATTGTGTGTGGACAACTATACTTTAGCATCTGTGCCTATATTATTTTTTCACACCTGCAAGAGAATATTCGACAACCTACACACCAACAGTATGATTACATAATTCAATGTGTACATCATCATCATCATCAGTTTAACGAGTGCTACAAAAGACATACACATGTCAAGTTGTTATTCACCCTCTGTACATATTTCCATGTATAAAATTCATCTTTTACTGATATAACATTGATTAAGCAGTAAGCCATGAACAAAATGTCATTTTTATGTTAGTCTGATGATCTGCATGCCTATAGTGTGCCAGAAAGTGTAACCAAATGCCAAAATGTCCTAAATCGTGATTAACTGACCATCAACACAATCAGTGAAAGTACCTTATTTGTATTTTAATTAAACAACTTAATAGCACTCTTAAGCCTTCTTCACCATATGATCAATTTCATAATAGTATTTGTGATAGATGTCCATGACCAGTTAGAATGTTTACAGCTAATTTTCAACTGCATCTGTCACATTGGTTTTCTAATACTTGAAACCATCTTACAGATTTAGGAAGCAAGAGTTGACTGACTTTACTAAGTACTTAATCTAACACATTCTGTATACATCATGTAAATAAAGAGTAGGAGATATGTTCAGAAGTGGTGTGCAAGAAACACAACTGTGACACCATGCACAATACAGTGATGCATGCTAGTGCGATATTAAAAAGTGCTATGGCCCTGCCATTAAATGCTGTTCTATCTAAACAGAACAGTAGAATATGCAACACAATTAGCAGGTTCATTCTCATTCCATGTTACATACAAACCCAATATGCAGCCCAGGATGTAGTAACACATCCGATTGATAGCCATTTGGCTCCAGCAAAGAAACCAGAGCTTCATAATTGGCAGGATAGTCTCATTCCCAAGGAGGGTCATTAGTAGGTATCCACAGGGATCAGTACTTGGGCCCCTCCTGTTCACCACCTACATGTCTGACATAAGGGCAGGTATCAGGAGTAAGATGAGTCTCTTTGCAGATGACTCAAAAGTGGGGGCATTGGTGGATGGGGAGAAGGGGCGGGTGGCCCTACAGGCTGCCCTGGAGGCTCTGTAAAGATGTTCTAGAAAGTGTACAATGAGGTTCAATGCAGTGAAGTGCAAGGTACTGCACCTGGGACACAGAAACCCATACCAAGTGTGCATCTGGTGGGGGTGAAATGCTACAAGTTTTGATTGCTGACAGGGACTTGAGGCTGTTGTTGGATGTCAAGATGAACAACTTGGAGACTTGTAGGAGGGCAGCAGCTAAGGACAACAGGATGCTGGGAAGCATCGCTAGTGGGATTGCCTCCAGAAAGAGGGAAGTGATACTCCGTCTGTATAAGTGGTTGGTGAGATCGCATCTCAAGTACTGTATGCAATTGTGGATGCCACACTTAAAGAGAGACATTAAACTCCTGGAGAGGGTCCAGAGGAGGGCAACCAAGATAATGTGGGACTTGGGGAACAGGACCTATGTGGAGAGGTGTGAAGAGCTAAATATGTACACATTGGCAGAGACAAGGGACCGGGGAGACATGATAGAGGTCTTCAGGTACATGAAGGGGGTAAATAGGACAGGAGCAGTTAGGATGGTCTGAAGGAAGGAGAAGGGGGCAACTGGAGTCCATGGCTGCAAGTCAGAGGAGGGAAAATTCAGGGGAAAAGGAGAAGGTGTACTTCACTAGGAGGGTGGTGGATCCATGTAATGCACTGCCCAGGGGGCTGGTGTAGGCAGAGATGGTGCAGGGGTTCAAGAGGATGTGGGACAGTTATAGGATAACGGTTCCAGAATAAAAATTCAATGCAGTCAGAATATCTGGAACTGGGAAGGGAGCAGCCTGAGAAGTCCAGGGGAGGCAGCAAGCTTAGCTACCAGGGCAGCGGCTGCCCAATCGAGGAGATGCGATAGACTGTAACACCTATTCTGCTGCCATTCTTACTGTTAGTATACACTCAGAAGTACTGCTTGTACTTTACTGAGTAGATTTGCTCATTTAAATGTTCAACAACTGACACTCACAGCTTGGTTGCCACATCACACCTTGCAACATGACAGCTGGCAGCTCTGAATGACCTCCCAAGCTACAGCTGCACCTTCATCCTGCCCCCTATGCTGAGTGTGTGTACTACTATAGCAATTATGCTTCCTATGTCCCTGGTGTCCCAGTGTAACAGTCACAGGCCTATTGCAGGAATCCCTGCAATATAATATCAAAGTAAAACAGCCTTTGTTAAGTTGTTCTACACCGCTTCTCTCCCAACCACTAACCAGCAACATGTACACTCCCCACCCCTTCATTCCTCTCAGTGGCAGTACGTACCTGCATGCAAACTTGTATGCGTGATGCATAATTACTGACTCTGTGGAATAGGGCTGTACGCACATTGTCCACAATAGAAGCAAATGAACATGAAACTTGCACCATACTAGTGAACAGAGATGTATAAAGTATTCATTTGCATCTTTGCATTGAACAGTGTAGTACTATACAGCCTTCACATGCATTCTTTAAGTTATGAAAGAATGCTGAACAGTCCTACTATATGATATCGGTCATTACACAACTGCCTACCAAACACACAATGATCATAACATTCATTGTGGATTCAGGATATTGTAACACTATTATTCTTGTAGCGAATATCTGTTGCGATATGGTACTTCCATTGGAGAGCTTGGTGCCTGACACACTGCTCACCTTCACTGGTCTCTCAACCTCAGCTTCCCCGGGCTCTACTCCCAAAACAAAACAAGTAAAAAAAATGATTACATATACCACAAAATATTAAGGTACAACTACTTTTGTTATGAAATGAATTTTTATAATCTCTGTCATATATAACTGAAACATATAAACACATCCCTCTTTGCAATGACACTTCTGTGTTTATATGGTGTTCTGTTATTAATCAACAGTGACATTTACATAGCGACTCTTCTCATCTGTACAGTGAAAAAGTGACTTACATGAACAGTATCAACAATGTCACAGATAATTCCTACAACTTGTGACCACATCATTATTGTACATCGCACTGTAATTTTAACACTGTGTGTACATTGCTGTAGATGTCCATAGACCTATTCAATGATGCCCACCCCATTTCCTGCTAGTATGGCAGTGTCACCATACACATAGACTACTGTCCATTCACAAATTCACAGATTCTGATAATATGTAACAACACAACAGGTTCAAAATCATTATCTGTAACATATAGATGGATCATATCACCGAACTTCATAAAGAAATATTACTATTTTTGTCGTCTCATATCACTATCTACATAACAGAAAATTTTATTGTGCATATTGTATCTGGTGACATCAGTATGTATCACATAAGTGAGTAGTATAACAATATGTAATAACTCTCTTCATATACTATAGAAAATCTAGATAACATATATATTGTATTGAGTACCTGTATTAGTCATTCGTACGATGACATAACACAAAAATAGAATTCTAATGTGTACAAATATATACTTACACTGGAATGACAAGAACATTCACTTATTTAGCAACTCAAAAAATTATAGTACTACAATACTGTATATGTTACTCTAGCCTGCAACTGTCATGGACAGTTATGGTTCATCTTCAGTTAAACCAAACTGAGAAATATATAACTGACGTACGTCTGTCCATGATATCTGTTTCTACTAAATCGCAATAAATATAATGAAATACCATGTTTTTTTCTTTTACAATTCTCAAGTAACATACTCCAATATGGTGTTTGTTTACTGTAGCTGTCTCATGACTGCTGTAGTTCAGTCAAATTGCTGGCAGTGTTGAGACTAACAATGACACACGTGTAACATCCCACTATATACTGCACTTTTAGTAGTATATTTAAAACAAAAATCCAGATATTCGCTGTGCCAGTCTGTGACGCAAGCCTGGCACAGCTGGATGTGCCTGTGCAATGGCGTGCACTGGAAGATACTCAACAGAGCTGCACCATGTCCCAGCATTGTTGAATGTCACACCCTGGCCACCATCAGTGCACATAGCACAGTGATAGTGCACCAGAATCAGTGGCCAGAGTGCACCATGGTGATACAGTACCACTAGTTCCATAGTGCTAGGTGCAGTAACCACAATATTTGAAAGTCTACATACAAATGGGGTCCCAATGCATGCACAGTGCAAATGGGCAAGTAGCATGTCATTATAAAACCATTTGTATCCATATGCATCAATACCCCAAAACCTGGGCCTGACACACTGACACTCAGCAGCTCTTGGACAACAAACCACCTGCAGAACATCAATGTGCCCACAGCCCAAGTGCAGGCTGAAGTAAAAATAAGACCTATATCCTCCAGTTCCAGTGACCTGTCCATCCAACCTGCACAGAATTTATATAAAAATAAACCAAATATCTCTGGTGGTTCTGTGGATGTCTCCCCAATCACAGGTGAAAAAAGCAATAAAAGAAAACCCATACCTAGTTTGCAATGGACACCCCTCCCTACTTACCCATTAATCCCTAACGTCCAACTCCCCATTAGTGGTGGACAGGCAACTCACTCACCCCATATGCCAAGTTACATAATTGCTGAGGTGTGCATCCATTGTCACACAACATGATCCAAGTGGTAGCTACAGGCCATACGAGCACACATTAGAGATATGTGCATTGACTGAATTCACAGATGTGTGTCTTGTTGATCAACATGCTGTATGACCATTGCCCACACTATGTAATTATGGACATACAGTCTAACGACAGTGTCAGTCATCAGACAGCAGCAGCCAGCAGGTGGGTGGTGTACTGCCGACTGTCGTTCATCAGGAGGGAGGTGAAAGCGACAGTGGGATTACTCACCAGTCAAGGAGGGTTTCACTGAAGAACACAGATAGCAGTTTACTCTTATTTGTACTTTACTCCACCATTGAGCGTACACGCCAACGCGAGGAGTACCAGGGAAACAGGTGAATTTATGTTACTTCTGCCGCGACCACTCAGACACCTCCACTAGAGCACCAGGTTAGTGGTAAATGTTATATTTACCAGCCTATGATCAGGTGGAAATCATCCAGTGGGACACCAAGGATATAGAAAATTTACCTTACAAAAAAAAAAGTGCACATAGAAAGGGACAGAGAAGCGCCTACCACACTATCAATGTTTTACAAACAGCAAGTGGGTGGAATGTGGTATGGTATGGGCTCACACCCACTGGCTCACACTGTGGACCAATCGGGCATACAGCCCTACCGAGGTGTCAGTCAGCAGCATGGTGTGAAGGCAAGAGGTGGGTGTCACCAGCTGAAGAGAGAGTGGCACTGGGCTCAGTGGGGGGAACCACTAGACCACAGGATATTGGTGTTGTTTTCACAACACCATCAAGAGAGATAGCGGTCCACTGAACCAAGGATATCAGACGTCTTTTGTTATAGATGAACGATGGTGGATAGCGCCCACTATACCACCAGAGATATTAGAAATTCTACATTTATTCATACAGATGCCGTAATTGGAATAGATCACTAGACCAAGGATATGGACAGAATAGTAATTTTTTTTTAAGATGCCCGTGATTGTGCGGTGGCCGTCTAACAGTTGTTGCCTGGGAGGAACAGGCGCAAGTCATCAGGGATCAGTGTACCTGTAACACAATATACGACATGCAAATGGACCCATGTGCGTCTTGCACATCATCACCTCCATTGCATATTAATTTTGAATATTTCGTTGCATGGTGAAATGGAACTTGCATACCACATCCCATGCTCCACTCAGCAACACACAAGCGCAGTTGCCATGCCATACACACTGGGGGTACAGAGTGTGATATTCAATGCAGCGAGCCATGTTGCAGTTCCGCTGAATATCGCCCAGTCCACCCTGTGCAACAATTAAGCTGCACCAAGCTTATGCCACAGCCTGTGACAGTTTGAATATCTGAAGCTGTTGTCCATTTCTCAGTGTTCTTTGTGTTTCTTTGCAGGGTAAACAGGTACAAAAAGAGGTGTGGGCGCAAGCCATTGTAGCTAATGAGGAATCACCTACGTGTGGCATTTTCTGTTTTGCTGTGAAGGAAAAATTTAAAGGCACAACTGTAACGAGCAGTCAGAGGAACAGATGAGGCATGTAATGAAGACCTGGCAGGAGGAGGGAAACTATTATGCCAGTGTGTGTGTGTGTGTGTGTGTGTATTCATTACATGTTAAAAAACAGCTGTATTAACAAAACAATATCTGTTTGAACAAGGTTGGAACCTAAACTGGCAGTAGAAACATGGACTCATTATTTCCTGTTTCTGTTGCCTGACGGTGGACTGGCTGTTTGGTTGCCTTAGCAAGCAGCTAAAACATCCCCAACCCATTTTCTAAATACTACATAGATGCTCAAGAACACTTACTTATAATAGTATTTATAAAAAGATGAGTTAAGCAGTGCAGGTCACACTTTATAGTACCCAATACCACCCAATTACATAGTACAATTATTTCTATTAGCATCTACCATTGGACTAGACAACAACACACTGTCGATGAGAGACCACCTCACAGCTTCACACTGTACTGGTACCACCTGAGGCAGGCAGGGGAGTCCCGTTGACCTATGATAAAAAAAAAATAGACCCTCTGTCTTGAATGTTAATTGCATCACATTTAAACAACAGTTGATGTAACCATTAAACATGCTTCACGAAGCTAACATCGGCTCATCAGGTCACCACAAGCATTAGGCATATAAATTATAAATGCTGTTATATCAATAATAAGTCGGGAGCAGGACCAACAATATTAAATCAATGTAAGTAATTTTCCGGTAACATGGACACTTTGCAACAACAACTCGAACTTTACAATCCCTAGTAACTAAATGGTGACCAACCATATTTCACATGAATACCCAAACATCTGTTTAATGCCACATGATAAAACATATTTGCATTATGTGTCAGATAATGCAACTCACAGAGACATAGCACAACCAGGAAGGCCCCAGCCAGAAAGGTTAGCCAGTGTAACAAGCTGCCCAGCCCAGCAGTCAGGTACCATGGTGCAAGCAGAGCCCCACCCAGCAGGCAATGGAACTGCACAACCAGGGAGAGGCAGGCTGGGGCCCACCGCCAACCATGCGCCGCACATGAGCACAGGAACACACTGCCAGAACCAACAAGACACTTGCCTGCACACCCCAGCTGGCATCTTTTAGGGGTGGGAAGGATGATCCACAACCCATGGGACAAACCAGCAAAACACAACAGGGCCATAGCCCCAGCACAACCACTGGCAGGCTGAACTGCCACAGGTTAGCAGCCACAGTGCATCAGCCCCTGTATGCACAGCACACCTGCACCATGACTCAAGACACCACCCATGCAGTGACTGGCACACAGGAAACACCATACATCCCCGGCACATGTCAACCTCGTGTAGAAGACCACACCAGCCAGACCCACCTGTGCAGCAGTAGGCAGCAGCAATGAAGACCAACAGAAAGTCACTGCCACACTGGAGACACCTCCCCATGCACCAGCCCACACACACACACACACACACACACACATGCCAGGACCATACCACCCCAGATGTACACCACCAACTGACAACCATAGCCAGCTGAATCAGAACACCACAGTATTCATATCAAAAATATATATATTAAAAAATGGAAAGTACAACAAGAACAACAACAAAACTATTTACAAGGGGGAGGAGGTACAAGGTAGGGGTGGGCAAGGGTAAGGATGAACAACGGAGGAAGGCAGGGTGAGAGGGATGGAGAAGTGGGAAGAGCGGCCTAGGCCTAACAGCTGAACCTCCGCTGCCTGGAGTGCCCGTCTCACTTGGCTGTGCCTCCTCCAAACATACATGGCTGGATATCTTGAGAGATGTTCCGGTTCTCCCAGGGACACCCGGGTCAGCTAGTGCAGTGCCAGCTCAATCCTGGAACTTGCAGTAAGGAGCCCTGGAAGGGGAACAGCCAATAGCTGTGACAGCCAGCCAGACACCACCAACCTGCAAGACATAAGCCCAATGTCCCTGTGATGGTATGCACCCACCCACGGTGACCATGCACGCAAACCAAGCCCAACCAGTACGGCACCGGCTATGTGCACCTGCGCCACACACACATATCATCCACACGGCACAAAACAAGGCTGTCAGTGACAGCGTGGGTGAGGATGCAGTTCCACAGCCATGTCCAGTGCATCATGGACCACCAGTGGCCCACACACAGATGTGCAGTGACACAGACAGTGATGAATGTCACCTGTGTCATACATGGTTATATTGTCCATGGCCAGTGGTCATCCCCACCTCCAGCATAATAGCATCCATGATGTAATGCTCACACTCCGCCAAGCGGCTGTGGCTGCTGCTGCTGCTGTGGCCACCCTTGCAGCACCACCATCCAGGGGCCCTGCCATAGCCCTCCTCATCGTGCCTGCATCCTCTCACCACCTGTGGGAGCAAATGTTAGAAAAACATCAGTGTGACTCCAAAGCAGACTGCCCCTGCCCAGTGAGTGTGCCTGCCCACACAGCCAGACCCATGCATCACACCTGCACACACTGACACAGCCAACCATGGCAGAGCCATCACCATGCACAGCCACCAAAACACACACACCCCTAGGAGAATACAGGTGCATGATGAATACACACCACCTGGCTAGGCACAAAGCCCCTCCTGGCAACGTGACCGTAATCTGTCTAGCAAATCTGGCTCCTCCTGCAGTCGCAGCACCTGTGCCAGCACTGCTTGGCAGACCAAGCGCCCTGTGACCCCACCAAGTCAGTGACCTGCAGCCAGACCTGGGTTCGAGCCATGGTGAGAACTCCTCCAGACAGTGCCCATAGTGGGGCTCTACAGAACCACCAGGTTGTACCTCCACTGCATGGGCTCCATTGGGGCACCCCTCCCTCGTGCCATGGTTGGGTATTTACAGCAGAATATGACTCCCACGCCTTGTATTACGTGGAAATGTTGCACAATGACCACCATAGATTCCAAATGGCTGTTAAGTACAGCGCCGTGTCAGTTCACATAGAGCTGTCACCGGAACGAAGCAGTGGAAACCATACACATGGCAGCCAACAGCACCAGGGGCACAGGTCAGACACCAGGTCAGCGGTCTATGGCCTTGAGGCCCACGCTAAGCCATCGATGTCTATGCATCCTGCGACCCGACCACCTGCGTGCCAGTGCCACAGTGGACTATTGCGCAGAAATGCCACAGCGCCAAATGGTACCCAGTGCTGTAGCACCACTGGCACAATGGTGGCCATGGCTGGAGTAGCGATCGCGCTGTACGTCATCAACCGCGGCAGATGCCTCGTAAGCTACCTGGGCATGTGCAATGCAGTGTACCACACAGTCACAGATCTGCGCCATTGGCTCAGCCGGCTCAACTGCGACAAGCAATGCAATGGCGTAGGATATTCAGCCGACACATGCAAATCATCTGATCACAGCCATTCAAAGGCGCAGAGTGCGATTGCATCTCATTACAGTTGCTCCATCCTAATTTGCATGCATTGCACTATAAATGTCGCGACATTGGGCTGCACTGGCCAGATTGGTTACTACAGGTGAGAGGTGGGTTGCATGCTGTGGGATGTTCTGCAACGGACAATGGGCATGGAATAATGCTGTAGGCTGCACAGTGACAGGTGTCCACTTCCACCCATACAGTAAGCCATGACCGAGCAAGAGCCAAGGTGAGAGGTGAGGATGGTGGGCAAAGGAGAGAGGCCCAACTTCACCACGGCGAGACTGAGGCCCTCTTCCAGGCCTACCTGGAGGAGGAGTCACTACTGAGTGGATGGCGGGCACCCCTCAGGCCCGTCTTGCGCATGGGAGGAGTAGCAGGCAGCGTGAACCTGCATGGAAGCCACCAGCTCCATGCAGGAATGTAAGAAGATTGGGACAGACACCCAGAGGGTGAAGGAGAAGGTGGCAGCCCTCAGGGCGGCACGTGCTGGCACTGGTGGGGGCCAGCCAGTGGTGGTGGAGCTGACCCCAGTTGAGGACCGACTGGCTGCATCAATGCAGTGCAGTGCTATTGAGGGCATACCAGGAGGTGGATTCCAGACAGGTGGAAGCCCATCACTACACGGTATGACATGGTGGTGGTGTTGGGGGGAAGGTTGTTCACATGCACTCACATGTCCTCTCTTTCTGTTACAGATCCTGTTCATCTTCAGGGGATGGTGGTGATGGGTCCAGACAGTGAGGATGACCTGCTGGACATGGAGAAGGGTCCATCCACCTCTGTCACCAGCCAGCATGCACTGCACCAGCATGCACACTGGGCTGCCAACTCTGGTGTCGTGTGAGTGGTGTGGGGGTGCACAGCCTGTACTCAGCAGTCTAGCATGCAAAGCATGCCAACGCGCTGTGACTGTGGCTGTAACGTACCTGCACAGTGATGATGCAAAGGACTGCAATGGGCAGTGACATGTGTGTGTGTCCCATGGCCAGGACACACAGCAGGCCAACTTAAAGTGCCCCTGGGCCTTGCTGGTTCCAACTTATTGATAACCAGCATGTTGGCACAGTCCCAGGCTCAATGCCTGTCAGCACCGTGGGGCAGCACCGTGGCTGTGCAGGTGTCTGGCACTGTTGTGGCCACAGCAGTGGAACGAGTGGTCCCTGGGGCACAGCCGGTTGGAGGGGCAGCAGCAGCAGTCACCACAGGTCTGGGGGTACAGTGTCCAGTGGTGGCACATGCCCACCGCCCTTGATATGCCGGCACCTGTCCGCAGAACAGTGCCCACCCTCAAGGGGTGTTGAGCATCAGGACCTTTCCACACCCTGGGGACAGGATGCCATTGTGGCAGAGTACCCATTTGATGTAGCACACCATCTGCTGCAGGAATCACTACAGCAGCAAGGTGAGTTGCAACATCTGTGGAGGCACTGTGTGCGGCTGTGGAGCAGCACAGCAGGGACTGTGCTCCAGACCATGCAGAGATGGTCCATATACGGATGGATGTGACGCCACCATTATTGACAGGCAGACCCAGGCATTGGTCGCTGTCGGGTGGCTGCATTGGGCACACATGCAGGTGCTCCTGTACCGCGCACCCCACAGTATGCTCTCCACCCCGCCTCCCTGCATCGCGACACCAGGCCTGTCAATGCCAGGTTCTGCTGTGGGCATCCCAAGCACCCTGGTGCAGGTATGTTGGCATCCTGAAACCCTGCGGACAAGGTCGCGATCGCGCAGTGGGACCCTAGTGGTCCATCGGTGCCACCCCATAGCCCCTGCTCAGCCTGCCCAGTGCTGTTGGGTCATGGCGGGCAGCCCACACATCCGCAGTGGCTGTGAAGTAGTGCAACATGACGGCCTGCTCTACGGTGTTGAGCCCTGTCTGCTGCTGCCTGTGCTGCACTAGTGCAGTCATGGTGGGCAGTGCACTGGTGGGTGCCCTGCCCAACACACCGACATACGGACCACCTGCACACTATCCGACTGCTGTCCACAGGTTCATGCATGATGATGCCTGCATTGTACTGTACACCAAGGTGCAAGGTGCCCAGCATCTGACACATGTGCTTGGACAGTGATACAGGTGGTGGAGGTGTGGTCTGTGGATCTGTGTGTTTGCCATGTCTGTTCCTGCTCTGCTGTGCACCTGCCCATATACGCTTCATTGCCTGGTGTGTTTGTGTGTGTATGTGTGTGTGTGTCCATAGGACTGTTCGCCCTCCCTGATGGTGTGTTTGTGTGCCTGGTCCTTCCACCCCTTGCCATCATGCACCCCTGGTGTGTTACTCTGTGCCTGTGGATTGCTCCAGGACAGTGTTGTTGCACAGCCCCTTGACTTGCCTGTGTTGTGCATAATGCTCCTCCGTGATGGTGTCCGGTGCAGCTGGGCCTGCGGATCAGTCGGTCCCGCCATCAAGGGCATGCTCATCACCATCAATGCGGTGCCACTGGTGTCCCCATCACTGTCCCCCTTCAACCTGTACAGCTATCCCACAGTCATTGGCTATATTGTGCAGGATACAACAGGCCAGGAATATCCACAAGCCTTTGAGGGGTGTGCATGAGGGCACCACCAGAGGTGTCTAGAGCATCGGGCGTTGCCTTGAGCATCCCAAACACCCGCTCAATGATATTGGCGTGTGGCGTGTGCCTCATTATAGCGCTGCTGCGATGGGGTCATGGGGCGCCGGTACGGTGTGAGCAGCCAGGGACGGAGTGGGTATCCGCTGTCACCTGTGTGGAGATAGTGGAGATCAGTCTCATGTTCAGGTCCAAATTGCCCATATCCCTGTGTGCTACTACCATGGCATCTGTGGCATTCCCACCCTTGCCCCGAGTTTGCATTTCCTACATGCGTACTCACCCACTAGATGGTCTGTGGGGATGTCCCCACTCTCAAATCGATGGCACAGTGCAGACTGATGCCATATAAAGGCATCATGTGCTCTGCCAGGGTGTGTGGCACAGACATTGATTATCGCCCAGTGGCATCACACCACCTGGCAGTTGACACTGGGGAAGCTCTTTCTATTTCCATATGCGGCCCCATCAGGGCCAGGGTGGCATGCGGAATGGCCACATGGTGCAGTTCGCGGCCCCAGTATGCCAGGCATACGTGCACCCTGTGGAATGCCTGCATGTTTGCTGTACGCTCTGGCGGTGCTGGGGAAATGGATGTGCTCCACAGCATGTGGCAGCAGTAGCGCTGAGGAATTGGGTGAGGATGCATGGTGGCCGACTGTGTGATGCCTGTGGTGTCCCTGTTGGCCTCTGGAAGTGCCCGTGGTGAGCAGGCACATGCAGGCTGTCACCTTGGTCTCCACTGACAGAGCATGACTCCGATCGTGAAGGTGTCTGCATCACATCACTGCACAGCTCACCAGAGCCACCTCAGTATTGCCCTGTTCAGAATGGTACCAGCCCATGATCTCTACATCTGTGTACAACTCAAAGCTGATGCGGCGACGTACTGCCTGTTGGGAGCTGCACGACGGGGCCCATCCACGGCCATGTCCCCTGCACCTTGCATTCTCACCCCCTCATTATAGCTTCCATGTGGAAGCTGCCACCACCATCTCCCTGGCTTGTGCCTCCTGCCACTGTTGTTGGGATCTGTGCCACTCCCAGCCGTCCTGACTGCTACTTCCACTGCACTGGGCACCCCCCTGCCACTCTCTGCAGCCTAAGGCCCACACTGCTTCCCTTGCCTGCCCTGGCCTGTCACTGTCTGTCTTTCTCTCTTTCTTCCCACTTTGCATCCCTGTGGTGTTCTTGCACCTTTTCCTTGAGCCTTTTTATTTTGGCTCATTTCCGCTGGGGCACAACTTCCGGCTGTTCCGCTGTTGCGCATTGCACAACTCTTTGGATATCGCATTGCTCTTTATGCATAGATCCACCCCTTCAGCTGCACATGCCATCATTTGCATTGCGCTGTTACTCAGCATGTTTTTGGTGGCGCAACTGCCTCCTGCTGAATATCGCAGAATGGCGCACTTTTGGACTTGCGCAGGCGCAACCCTATTACGCATGGCGCAACCCTTTTGAATATCCCACCCATTGTCTTTTGTTATACCAGTATTTTAAAGTTTAAAACATCATTTTACAACTTGTGAAATACTAAACTTTCCATCACTAAGATGCATGACTGCATATTATGGCACCTAATACACACAAGCCATACAAAGCAAAATTAAGTTAAAGAAAACAGCATAAACTCACTAGATTCACAAAACGTAATAGCTATATAAATCTTACATGAAGTAAAAGCTTGTCTACATACAATGGATGCTGTATAGTTACTGCACCACTATCATTAGCAGATTGTGCTGTTATCCAGTCACTCAGCTAAACCTCACAGCTGAACCACACCATGCATGTCAAATAAACAATATACTATTAACTGTCATAGCATATGTCATGATTCCTATCTAAATCTGTATAAAGACACATGCATTGTACAAAGTTCTGTTGAGTTACTTACGATGAGTTAGGCACTCCCCCACAACTGGCTTTCCAGCAGCCTCCCACAGTTCATAGACGAGGTAGTACCAGCACCTATCGTTGTCCGGTATCTCCTCCCCACTGTTTCAGGATGTAGGAACACTGGCGCAACAGTTTCCACTTCCTCTTCAGCTAAGTGATAGTTTTGTTTTTCACTTTAAGGATGGCATGTAGGAAACTGTTGATGCGCTTCCACATCGAATCCAATTTGTGGTTCGTGCTCCGCATTAATATGCGAACACTCCCCCTAGCTTGGATTGCCTCAAGCAGCAAGCACACCTCTCGCAAGGTCCACTGCCTCATTGTATAGCTTTTGTTCTGCAATAGAAGCATAAAGAAAGATTTACATTACTGTCATGTCTCATAGTAAATGGATTTTTTATGTATTGTATGAAGTTTTGTGCTTAGAACATGACAAGAGCACATTTCATTATGCTACCAAGCTCCTTCAGACAGAAAGAACTTTGTACATGCATTGTTTTGTGGAATATTATAACTATTATACACACTCAAGACATACTGGTATTGACCCTGTGATACCATGAGTATCTCCAACCATTAACTGTGATTCTGCTTCACAGTATCGAAGCCCCCACAAAAAAAATTGTTTACAAATTAGAACAACATTGTACCTGAAGTATTGCACACACAATATGCAATCAACAGTTGTGTGTTGAGAGACAAAAGTTAATTGTACCATCTGTTGTCATCACCCGTGACTCAACAAGTATGATGTTGCTATGAAAACATATCCATGGTGATACACTGCACCCCACCCCCTTACCCAATTGTGCTCTTTCTGTCTAAAAGTAACCATTTTGCTGTACTGCAGCTACCACTCCACATTTATTTAACTACAAACTAGAGCTAACAATGCCACAAAGTATTACTTTAAAAAAAAGTTACCCATTATAACGTGATAGGCAACACTACACTGTACTACCACCATTTGTTTTTCAAAAAAAAGAAGATACTTTTCAAATATATTACCAGCAAGCTACTGGAGGGGGTGGCATCAGTAGACAACAGATCCTGAGTCAGCCAATACAAGCAACAACTCACTAATAAAGAGGATACCTGCATACTAATAATGCCTTGATAATATGAAAAATAACTGTGCTTATGTCTTGCATATATCATGGCTCCATTTGTACGAATAGTACTAAATAGTGTAAAACATAAGCCTACCACCACTGCACTTCACTGTTGTAACACCCCTACTCCTCTCTGCCCACTTACAGTTGTGCAATGCCACAGTGAAATGTACAATTTGTCTTACAGACTGAAAAATATTACAGTGCTAACCACATCACAACATCATGAAATTGTGTATTAAGAACAACATGCTGCATTGCTATTCCAGTTTCCCCAGTGTTGTTACACAGCATGCCACAATCTGAATGTTCCCAACCCATGTGTTACATGTGTGTGAGTGATGTATGCAGCTGATCTATTTTTTGACCACATTTTTTGGGTTCTGAAAAGAACCTTTGTTGACACTGTAATAGTTGATCAAACAGCCTGACATTCTTAGAGGACTTTGAGGATTGCATCTCGAAGGTCTCCCAGGAAATGGCAGTTACCAGCATGGCGAGAAATGTACACCATCTGGTACGTATAGCCAATCATAACAATACTTAATTTCTGGGTGAAGTATAGTGTACATTCCATACATGCGTAGAAATGCAGATATTTGTATGTTGACTTTTCTTCGAGCTCTGTCAATCAGATACATATGGTGTTCTGCTTCCTAGACCCAACCCTCTGTAAAATCCGAAAATATGATTATACAGGCAGGCAACATACTCATAATAGAAGCAAGGTCCAATTTTACTTCTGTTACTAAATCTACCCAGCGTTTGGTGCCCAAATCATTGCCTCTGAGATGTAGCAGCAATATGTCAGGCAGAGTCTGAGTGCTCAAAAAGTCTCTGCATGGCTGGCATGAGGTGCTCCCACCTCATTCCACCCCTACTGAACCATTTCACAGAACAATTTGGCAGCTGCAGGTTTCTTCCAAAATCACTATTGTGAGCATACTCAGATGCTCGTTTTACGATACTGTCTCCAACTATCCACAAAGTCCTTTTGCTATTTTCTGCCATTCTCAGTTTTTAAACTCAGAAGTGCACAGAGAGCTACCAAAAAAGTAAGTGTTCACCCTGCATTGGCTAGGCAGTAGTGAAAGTAAAACTGATATTTTCCCTCTTTACTTCAAGCCAGCTTCACTGGGCTGATTAATAACACACAAATAAAAAAAATCACTGGCTAGTACTCTGGCTTCATTAACCAGTGTAGGCTGTGCACTGACTATTACTAGACTTCTGCTACTGCTAAAATTTGCAAGCATTGAGAGGTGGGAAAAATGCATCCTTTTCATAGGTAGTTTTAAACAATTACAACTGCAGAAGCATGTCTGATTGGTTCCCTCTTCTGTTATGGGTCCACGTGCAGCTTTCTATCTCCCTCTGTTTGCAGCTGTATCTGTACAAGTTAGTACTAAACTACCATCTGACTTTAAACAGTTTTATCTAAATAATACAGCATCTTAGATTATAACAAGTAACATTATCAAATACAGCACTAAAAAATGTTTTGATTAATAGTACTTACATGTTGCTAACACTTTTTTTCATACTAGAAAAATGCTTTATAAAATATACTGTACTTACAGTTTTGAAAATGCTGGCTCTCAGTTTGCACTAAGATGGCTGCTGTTGCCTTCTTCTTCAGTGTTGTCCATCTCTGATTGGTTGTCTCACATGGCCTTATGAATCTTGCATTACATTGCTAGAACAAGCTTTCACTCAAATACAATCAGATCTGATTTGGTAATGAATGCATTTTCCACTCCCAAGTTAAAAATTTGCTACACTATCGAATGCATGAAAGTACTTTTAGCGACACTTTCGAATGCACAACATTATTTTTTGTGAAACTTTCAAACTTGGACATTACTTTTTGCCATACTGTCGAATGCATGAAAGTACCATTTGCGACAC
Source organism: Neoceratodus forsteri (assembly GCA_016271365.2). Lineage (NCBI taxonomy): Eukaryota > Metazoa > Chordata > Ceratodontiformes > Ceratodontidae > Neoceratodus > Neoceratodus forsteri. Next base: position 162,406,409 of record CM028132.1, on the reverse strand, counting down.
TGTTGAATGCACGGCACTACTATTTGCGACACTTTCGTGCATTCGACAGTATTTTTTCCAAATTGTCTATTCTTACCACAATTTGATGCTTAATGGCAAAAACAACCACATTTTCAATGTCGCACACTGCTACACTGCATTGGCACTGTCACAACTGGAGATGCATAGTAATGTGACTTTGTAAATACACCCACAAAAAGGTGATTATCTTCAGTGACAATGGAACAGTGCAACTGACTTGTAGTAATACATTGTTTGCCAGTTGTTAATCACCCTCACAAAGCAATCATTTTTATGAAGCATTGACACCAAATTTCCAACAAAGTCATTTAAGGATATAAATGCAATGTTCCCAAACTGACATGGAAATAGTGCAAATTCACTAACTTACAAATGTGTGTTGTGAAGTTCATACGCATACCCACATAAACAGTCATATTACAGACTATCATTACTAAATTTTATACATACTCATTTCCACATCTCTACTCATGAACAGTGTGACTGTCATTATCACAATGTGCTCTGAACACTGGCTTCACACAACACCTGTGGCAGTGGTCACTGTAACTACATAAAAAACATCTCAGCAAGGATGTGAAAAATGACAGCTGTGTAATTGCAAAACAGTTGTAGTGAAATGCCAACCTTAACAATCTCACATGGAAATATTCATAATGCACTAACTTTGGCTAAGTGTGCAAAGTTGACTTATTAATGTGTCACTAATTAACAGAAAGATCATTAATAAAGTTATTGTGTAACCAGCAGTGTGACAGCATAAGCTATATAAATGTTTCTTAATAATACTAATTGTTAATAACTGAACACTGAAATCATACGAAACAAAATCTAGATGCTATAGTGATAATGATGTGCAAGACAATGTAACAGAAATAAAATACAACTGTTCCAATGTCAATAACTTAAGCGATTAAAAGATTGAAAATATTATCTTTTTAAATTGATGTGGTACTTTCTTTATTTATTTAGTTTTTGTTGACCAGGTAAGTGCACTAGACAAATCCTGCCAGATGAATGCCAAGTGATCTTGAACCAGATTAGCTGTTAGTGGTATTTTTAGTGAATGAGGGAAATTTGGCCAGGACACTGGGGAAATACCCCTACTCTTTTCAATAAGTGCCATGGGATCTTTAACATCCACCTGAACTACCACCAATCCAGGCAGATGGGACCTCAGTTTAACGTCTCATCTGAAAGACGGCACCTCCGAAGTTCAGTACCCCTCTCATGCTGCACTACAGTGTCAGTACTGGGATATTAACCCAAGTGTCAGATGTGGGAACTGAACCTACAGCACTCTGATCTCCCAGCCTCAGAGGTGAGTGTGCTACCTACTGAGCCACTGATGTCTCAATGCACAGTGTTAGAAGGCATGAACAGAGGCATATAGTAGCATTGTCTTTTTCTCTGTCTTTCATACAGGAGTCTGATACTTCTGTAAGATTGCTGACTGCCACTGTGAACTATCATATCAAAACATGCCAGCTAAATACAGATGTAGATGTATAGGGAAATGAGACAGGTATCATAGTACTTCACTGTTGCTTAAGGGAGGTAAAGAAAACACAAATGTGAGATCAGAATATGAAGAGAAACAGACCTGTACTGCAACAGTGAGCCCTACAACAACTCACTGTGCATCAAAAGCACATACTTCCTCAACAGCAAGTAAAAAATGCTTACCTCTGCAACAGTTGTGTAGATCTCTCAGACGAAACACAACCATTGTAACTGCAGCCATCAACAAACCTCCAAAACAACTGCGTAAACTCACACCTGGTGATTTTCATCTGAGAAAGCAAAAGTATTTTCGATCACTAGCAAGTAAAACTAAGATTGACAGACTGCTGCTGTGATGAGACATGAGCGCAAAAAGACAAACAGTCATCTGTCTTTGATGAAATTGCATCTCAAAGTATGAACTTTTGTTAACAGAGCAGTGTTTGTACTGCAACGGTTGTGGTGTAAGATGTCTCGTGTGCTTGAACAATTCAGAAAAGTTGTGTATGACATCAAAAAAAGGCTACAACAGTATCCTTCTTTGACTGTCCACAATTTCTGTGATGTTTTCACAGGTCACTGGATGCACACACAGCACTCAGAGGCATATTTCTGGGAAGAATCTTATTATTCCCAGAAAAAGGAACTCAAGTTCACCATTGATGAGTCTGGTAAACTGGTCAATGTCCTCAGTATCTGTGATGACAGCGCAAGGGACACAGATGATGACTGTGATGCAACCACATAAACTGCACTGTCTGGCATGGGCATGTGATGACACCTGCAACTGTAGGCAATCATTATTTGAAAAAGTTGAACAGTTTGTCAACCTATTTGTGATTACAGATCATAAAGAAAGATATAAACTGTTTAACAAAATTGACCACTGTGAAATTCGTCCACATACTGGACTTATGGGTTACTCACTAGCATGCCTTGATAGTGGTGTTTGTGATAGTATTTTTCACAACATGCGGATGCTTGGAGTGCATCAAACAGGCATGCAAAACTTTGTATACAGAGTATATGAAGTACGCTGAGTTGTAAATCAGTACACTTGTTTAAATGACTTATTGCAGTCAGGTGACATGCAGGATACCATCACATTTCTCAATCAACTTCAACATGTCTTTGCATTTAAGGTATTTAAGATAGAGCTGAATAGATGTTGTTTGTATTTTAGTTCTTTATGTATCGTAGACCACAGGACATTAGTTGAAAACAGGGACTTTGGTCCTAATCTATTTGTTTCCTGTATAAAAATAAAGTTTTATCAATCAATCAATGTCACTTCTGTACCAGACACAACAATTTCTCAGTTAAACACTTCTGCTGAAACATCTGTTTCAGTCTTAGAAACTGACGTACTGAGACAGTACGGCAAAGAAATAGCAAAATTTGAACTGGCAAAGTCTCAGAAGTTTGTCTCTGTATGTGTGTCACGTGACCATTTGTGCTACAATAAACAAACGGTCACAGCGAACCTGGAAACCTTGTCACCATACAATGACATGTGATTCCGTCTCTCAGCATTTTTGCTGGTGAAATCTGACTTTCAGTTAGAAAACACCATTCTGCTATGCAAGCACTGTTTCTCCAAACTGAAGTCTAACATTTTGCCATCAAGGTCACTGCTGAATAATATGGAGGAACAAGTTACACCAAGTGAGATTTCAACACTGAATATGTTTGAACGCATTCTAATTCAGACAATGAAACCATTCCAAACCATTCTATGTATGAACACAAAGACACAGAACATTCCACAGAAAGAACTTGTGAGATCTCTAAAGGGTTCCGTGATGTATCTACCACTTCCTCTACAGGAAAACGTGGAAGCATTCTCTACAGAAAATAGTTTGGTGATTCTTGTAAATGGTGTTCCAACAAAGTCCAAGGTCATCTGGCAAGATGTTGTCAATGTACAAAAGGTGAAGCTTGCTCTTACATATTTAAAGAGTAATAATCCATGTTATACAGACCTTGACATAGATCAGATGGCTAGTCTCTCTGTCCAACATGATCTATTAGAAAAAAGTAAACCAATCATTGAGAAGGTCACTGGACAGACAAGTGACAATGTGGATGAACAGTACACAATTCACCCACTACATGGCAGAGATCCAGTAGGAGACAACATTGATCTCTATCAAATGAAACAGGTGGAAGGTGATCCTGTCAGCATTTGGGAGGCAACACTAGAAGCATGCTGTTTCCCCAGACCTATTCCCAAAAGGATCAGGTGGATGTCTAGATGAAAGAGAAGTGCGTGTACAGGGTGCTGAGTACCGCACTAGCCGTTACTCAGTGAAGACGACAAATTCAGAAGTAACTTACAGTACCTGTTTCATCTCCTCTGGGAGAGTGAACTTAGCATTCTGTCTGCGTCCATTGCACATGCTATTTGTCTCACAAGTCCACTAGATGGAATAACAGCTGCTCAATTTCTAGAGAAATTAAAGCAGAAAGATGAAAATGTGCAAGTGAATTTGTCTTCCATTCTTTCAAGTCTTTGAGGCACCAAAGAATATTGGTATTGCAGACACTCTGAAGTGATGACAATGCTGCAAGAGTATGGTGCTGCCACATGGTTTGTCACACTTACTTGTGCTGAATATGCCTGGGATGAGCTCATTGAACTGTTGAAGTGGGCAAATTCTGATGTCGACGGCATCTCATCAATGACTGTTGGAGAAATGTGTTCTCTTGATCCTGTGTCTGTCACAAGACATTTTCACAAGCAGTTCCATGACATTCTGGCTTTCCATATTGCCAAAGGACAATCCACCTCTTGGTATTGTGGAGTATTACTTTTGGAAGACGGAGTATCAAGCACAGGGTGCCCCTCACATCCATATGCTGTTGTGGATCAAGGATGCACCACGCCTAGGTGAAAATGAAGCACACAAGTGCCATAATTCATCAATAAATATATAACCTGTCACATTCCAGACAAGTATGACAGTCCTACACTATGGAAGTTGGTTCAAATGTTCCAGCGACATATTTGTGCAAAATACTGTCAGCGAGTAGTAAAGAACAAATCTAATTTACACACACGATGTCGCTTTGGATTTCCTAGAAGAGTTTGTCAGGATGGTGCCATGAATGACCTTTTCTCAGCAATGTGACACCACTTGAAGGCAAAATCAACCAGGAGGGTATACTAGTTACCCAGAGATGAGAAAGAGGTGTACATAAATGACTACAACCCAACTCTTCTCCTAATGTGGCAAGTAAACATAGATTTTCAGTTTGTGGCTGATAACTCATTGGCCCTGGTGCGGTACATCACTTTGTACATAACCAAACATGAGCAGACTAGCTTGCAAGATCTTTGGGAAGATGCTGTATTGCCAGTTCAAGCAGAAGCCTGATATCTCAGCTCTGGTAATTGGGCTTGAAGACTCTTTCACACCGAGAATGTGGAGCTTATGAAGCCAGTGACCGTTTAATGGGTGTACATCTGTACGGGAAGTCTGACACTGTCTGGTTTCTCAGTGTTAACTACAAAGAGAAACGCAAACATGTACTGATTCCCCATGCCAAAATTGAGGAGCTCACTGCCAATAGACCTTCTTCAAAACATATCTTGAAGAATAACCTGATAGACACATACTACCCCCATAGACATGATGACATGGATGATATGTGTCTCTTTCAGGTGGGCTAAGTGGTATGGCTACAAGGCAGATATATCACCTGACTCAACACGCCAGATTTATAAAGTGAATGGAGTGGATGGCTGTCTTATAAAGAGAGACAAGCCATGGCTCATAGACCACTGTAGATTCCATCTAGGCATATCTGAGAGTAGAGAACACTACTGGAGGAATGAGTCTGAATTAAAAAGTGACTGTGATACATTCAAGGAAGAATTCAATCGCAGTTACGAGACTTTCAAAAGTGAATACTCAGACACATACATACAGAGACTAGAGGCTGAGAAAGAACAGCTTGAGAAGGCAGAGAAGCAGCTTCAGGAAGTTACTCCTGTTAGTTCACAAGACAACCTTGATCCAGAAGGACAAGCAGTTCTAGGTGAACCTCTGCCCTTAAATGCCCCAGAAGTGTTAATGTCAGAAATTGAGACAGCCATGGAATATGGAACACACTCCACTGTCAACCCAACTGACTTGAGAGAAAGACTAAATCAGCAGCAGCATACAGTTCACTCTTAAGTAGTTGACGCTGTCCAACATGGCCTACAACATGAAACAAAAAAATGTGACTGTCGTGACTATAAGCCACTACTGATCTTTGTTAGAGGTTCAGCTGGCACAGGAAAGAGTTTCCTTATTGAAGCCATCACTGCTGAAATATGAAGCCTGACAGGGTCATCAATGTCTGTTGCTGTAACTGCTCCCACGGGACTAGCCGCATACAACATTGGTCGAGTTACATTACACCATCTCTTTATGTTGCCAGTGGAACATGGAAGAACTGGAAAGTATCATAAACTTGTCATTTGAGGTCGCATCTCAGCTCTGTTCCATGTTCACAAAGATGAAGTTACTCATCATTGATGAAATCAGCATGGTCACCAATGTCATGCTTGCCTGTATTCATCAATGTCTACAGGAGATGTTAGGTACTGACGATGGAGTACCATTTGGTGGCAAAAGTATTGTTGTTTTGGGAGACCTTTTACAGCTTGCACCAGTCAATGCACAGCATGTATTTACAACTCTAACTGCCAAGCAAGCTAAGAAAATTCTCGGCTGCATTGCAGGCTATAACATTTGGGAATTATTTACCTATGTTGAGTTGTCTGAGAACATGTGCCAAAGTGGTGATCTGGCTTACAAATCACTTTTAGATGAAGCTCGCACAGGTTCTCTATCATCAGAACATGTTTGTATGTTAAACAATCAGAGAATCATAGTAGATACTGCATCCATAGAAACAGCATGTAATGTTTTCAGTGATGTATACTCTACAGGGACACACAGAGTGTGTCTTATGCCATGACTAAAGAAATGCACTGAGTTCGACAATCTAATGCTGCAGAGAGAAAACCAAGAAATTGTAACTCTGCATGCTGTTGATACAGTTGATGGTGTCATTCTTAGTCGCAACCTAGTAGCAAAGATGACTGAACAACTCAGTGAACTCGAGTCAGATGTTTCACGCACAGCTGGCCTAGAAGCTGTTCTCACACTTTGTAAGAATGCACGTATCATGCTGCGACATAATCTAGATGTTGAAAGAGGCATGGTAAATGGTTCCATGGGAAACATCACTGACTTTGTCTACAATGTCCAGAAGACATATACCGAGACACTTGTGGTTCACTTTGACAACATGGAACAGCCTGTACACATAGAACAGACCTGTGTAAAATTCCAGGTATTTAAGGATATCTATGTAAACAGGAAACAATTTCCATTATATGTTGCATATGCTGTATCCATTCACAAATCTCCAGGCTTGAGTTTGGATTCAGCAATGGTGGACATAGGTAAAGACATTTTCAAGGATGGCATGAGCTACGTGGCACTTTCACATGTCTGCAGTCTTTCTGGGTTGCACATTATAACTCTAGCACCTCAGAAAATATGAGCTGACAAGTGATGTATTCTTGAGTACAACAGGTTACGGACTCTACATCAGCCACAAATGTCTTTAATACCACTGCCTACATATCTGGCTGTCTCACATCATACAGTCAAATCTACAGGTGTCAACAAACAGCCACAAGCTTCCAGAAGTGATTCAACTCAAAAGAGTTCAATAAAGGTCACAACTTCAAGCAAACATTCACAGCCAGCAATTCGTCAGAAATCAGTTGGTGTAGCTGCTGTACAAGTCTTTGACAACAGCACTAGAGTGAACTACTATGCTAACTCAGCTATGTAAGTTTTTCTACACATGCCACACTTTGTGCAGGCAATATCTGCTTCACTTGACAATACCCTATCAAACGCTCTGAAGCAGATTGTCAACATGACTTCTGACCAGTCTAACAATGTACAGTCACTAACACCACTACGACAGGTGTTAGGTACATATGATGGATGTAGTACATTTGCTGCTGACATACAGCAAGACACTAGTGAGTTTATGATGGCTGTCATAAACAACTTGGATGAAGACGGCACCCCAGTACACGACTACTTCACAGTGTCATATGTAACCAAATATGTATGTGTTTCATGTGGCCATTCACAGTGTGAAACCACAGAAGACATGCTGTGGATTACTCTTTTTGTCCCTCAAGCCAAAAGTGTCAAATTTCATCAGCTCTTCGCCAATGCTCAATGTGCTCACTCCTGTAAAAGGTGTGGCGGCAGATGCACTCAGTCCATACGTCTCAGAAGTTCATCTCAATATCTGTTGCCTATGTTGCACAGGTTTGACTCCAACAGGCTCAGAGTTGACACTCCTATCACAGATTACACAGCTGGTAAAATAGTCTTTAACCAATCAGTGTTTCACACTCACAGTATAATCTATCACCATGGCCAATCCATGCATTCTGGCCATTACACCTGTTTACTAAGGTACAGAAGTGGATGGGTAGAGTGTGACGACTCTACAGGCAGTTTTAAACAGAGACTGGAACGACACTTAAGAAATGCATGTCTTCTAATATTGAAGAATTATGATGACCTTCATATTTCAGAAGAATAGGACAGAACATGCTGCATTTTTAAATGACTACTTTGTGACAGAAACAGTCGTAGTTCACTACAATTGTTTCCAGTCTACGACTTTCAATAACCCATGGCATTTCAACAAAATGCTGTACTGTCAGAAACATTTCATGCACTATGACATCTAAGATTTTGTGTGGATCAGTGACAATATTGAAATTGTTGTAGTGGCTTCAATCGGCACCAACAGTATTCACAGTCACTAGAGAAACCATGCTTATATGTCTATCAAAGATTGTACATCTCAAAACAGAGGCCTTCCTGCATCTCCTGTTCTGTACATATATTTTCTTGTTACTGTATCATACCCATACATAACAAGAAGTTGCTGCCAGTTTTTAACTATTACTCTCTGCAGATAAAGAAAAGTTCTCGGTTACCATCGTAAACAACTGAGCAACACATGTCTCATTCACCAAACGGTGCACTCTGTCACAAGTTGTCTGTCACCACTTGTTGTCTATTAGCTGTTGACATGTAGACAACATCATTCGTTCACCATGCAACAGTGTTGAGCTATGCCTGCTTTATTTGTTATACTGATACTGTACATATGTAAAAATAACAATCTTTATTCATTATACAACAAGTTGAATGAAGCAAGTGTAAATACCGAATGATTATATCGTATCATTAACTGACTTTGCCATGAATTTGTAATTACTTGTAAATAATATTTACATTCTTATTCCACCTTGCCATTGTTTCTTACTACTTTTACTGTGCTACTAAAAGTATTAGTATAGGAGTAAAGTACAAATGAATGTTTGACATATAATACAGTACTATACTGATTAAGTTCAATGAACCATATCTTTGATAAAGACAGCATACCATGCACATTTGTTAACTTACTAGTTCAGAGGTAACATAGAAACCAATGTAACAATTGAAAACAATGTTTTTTGTTCCTGTAATAATATGACATTTTTTTGTACTTGTCATACAAGTAATTCTAACCTATGTTAACAATGTTGACAATTGTAAATCAGACACTGTTACTGATCTCAGCGTACTTCACACCTGTTCCTGACAATATTTATGATCGCCTCTATTGAGGGGTAGGGTGGGAATTTTCCATATGCGCTTAGTCAGTGACATATCATTAAATATTTAACTGAACATGACAGGAATCTGTCACTGAAATCAGATTTTTTTTTATATTCTGTTACTTAAACACTTAGCATATGGTTTTTCACCCACCCCAGGAACATCCACATTATCAGTCACACAATAACAACTAAACATTTCTGTTTCATGTGTGTAATCATTGTTTAGAAGCTCCTGACATACCTTTATTAACATAGGACACAAGTAATGGATGACACATAATTAGAATATTCAACTACTGTAAAAACAGATAATATTCTTAACCAAAGTCTCTTCAAGCTCAGTAGCAAATATACAATGAAGAGCCACAGGTTCAGCTTGAGTGTCACAAGTTCAGGAGGAATGTCAGAAAGCACTTCTTCCCACAAAGAGTAGTGAACTCTTAAACGTCACTGTAAACATAGAAAACCTGATTAAAGACAGTGACCAGCTATTAAAGAACCAGGTATATGCATAGAAGGTAGATAACAACCCCGCCAACAAAAGATGGGAGAACACTGCAGGGATAGCAAACACTTAACCTCAAGATGTGTGCCCTGTAACACAATCACAATAAATAGAACAAATTACCTTCTAATGCTACCTTCTTTCTATACTGTATTACAATATCACATACTTGCTCCAATTCATATAATCTAGTCGCTATAAATGTGACACATTTACATATATTCCAAGCAATGATTACGCACATACAAGGATTGTATTGTGAGACTGATTTTGTAAAAAAAATACAGTCTTAATCAAGCCTTTTTCTGTTTCACCAATCGGCAATAAATCTTTTTAAAACATAACCACCTGTGTTGAGTCTTTACTGACAACAGCATAACAACATTAGAACATAACTGTTGTTTCTATTAAGCATGCAAATCAACTGCAACAAATAGTGCCACAACTATGTGTCCATTAATTTTTTTGGTTGCTATGCTGTCCACTCAGTATCCACAACATAGACTCTCAGAACAGAAACAACGATGTGGCACATTGCATGTCACACTTCCCATAATTCCTAAGAATGTAAAAAAGTCTGCAATGCACTTACTTTTCCTGTGCCTCTACATTCAGCATGTAGTAATTACTGTAGCAAGCTGCCGCACATCACTACCTAGCACTATGCAGCTGTGACTATACACTTAGGATGCAGTCACTGCTATGTCTACTGCAATGCCCTGGCTAAGCTTCTGCAACTCCTAACTGTGGTAACTTCACTGTACCTACAATTACAGAGGTGTGCCATAGATCTCCAGTCCCCTATGGTTCCTATAGATAACCAGTCATAATGCACTACAAATTTTTGGAGGCGCAGCAGCTCTAGCTGCCTAAATCCATGCAAATCCTAACTAAGGTAACTTCAGTTGCCCTGCAGTCAGTGATGTGTGCCATTGATGTACAAACCCTCACCTGTGTTGTGTATGTCCACTAACATGTGCATTCCCTGACTTGTGTTCTGTATCTACACTTACAATGTAGTACCTACTGTCACATTTGTAGACACACAGCCTGCCTGAATCCATTCAAGTGGCAACTGTGCTAACTGGACTATTTCTGTAATCAGAAAGCTGTACAACTGATTTACATTGCCTATCTTTTCCTGTGGCTGTTTGCTTAGGATGCAGCAAGTGCAGTAGAAGTGCAGTCCCCCCATCGCACTGTTCACCTCCATGTTTTTTTCTGTTCTGTACTGTCAACTAAGTGTGCAATATGTGGGCTAGGTGTTCATACGTTGAGTTACAGATCTCCTGTAATTCCTAATTAAGTTATCTACCATGTACCGCACTTACATCTACAGTCAGTCTACAGTCAGAGTGCAGTACCTGGTCTAGAGAGCTGTGTGACATTCTACCTAAGGACATGCAGTTGTGACTCCACAGTCAGGAGCAGTAACTCGTACGCGTGTGGAAATTGCCTGTGTGAACCCATAGAAACCCTAACTGTGCTAAGTTGTGTGTATCAACAATTACAGAGCTGTACCATTGATGTTCCTTGCCTCATTCTTGCTGCTCATCAGTACTCATAATGCAGTACAAACTTTGGGGGAGGGAGTGTTAGCTGTCTCAGCCAACACAAACACTAACTGTGCTAACTTGAGTGTCCCTGAAATCACTGATATCTACTATTGATGTCCATACCTTCAGATCTGCTGTGGGTCTCTACTAAGGATCCAGTACCTGGTGTCACAGTTTGAAGAGCCATTGCCTGACTAAAACCATTCAAGTGACAACAATGCTAACTACACTTTACCTGTAATCAGGAAGTTGTACAACTGATCTGCTTCACCCTTCTTTGCCTGTGGCTCTTCACTTAACATGCAGCAAGCTTTGATTGTTCCTGTTACCATGGCTCTCCCCCCACTTTTATCTGTATCTGTCTCTCTGTGTGCCACTGTTGCTCAGGAGAAATAGGTGCCACGTGATGTCTTCACACATACTAACACAGTGGCACCAAACAGAAATGTTAATGCACATGGTAGCATAAATCAAAACACAAAGATAAACAATTCTGAAAAACACTGAATGTAATACAGTGACAGGAGCGTGGGGCCTTCGGGACCCACTCTCCCACCATGCAAAACACAAACAGAAACAGTACTGTAAAGGAAAAAATGTGATAGTGACAGGAGCGCAGGACCCTTCAGGCCCCATGTTCCCCTCACACAAAACACAAACTTAAACAATACAGAACTATACTAAATGTGATACAGCACTGTGCTAAATTATGTGTATCAACAATTACAGAGGTGTGCCATTGATGTTGCTTGTCTCAGTCTTGCTGCGCATCGGAACTCATGATGCAGTACAAACTTTGGGGAAGGGGGTATTACCTGTCTCAGCCAACACAAACACTAACTGTGCTAACTTGAGTGTCCCTGAAATCACTGAAGTCTACCCTTGATGTCCATACCCTCAGCTCTGCTGTGGGTCTGTACAAAGGATCCAGAACCTGGTGTCGCAGTTTGAAGAAACATTACCTGGCTGAAGCCATCCAAGTGACAACAATGCTAACTACACTTTACCTGCAATCAGGAAGTTGTACAACTGATCTGCATCACACTTCTTTGCCTGTGGCTCTTCACTAAACATGCAGCAAGTCTGTGATTATTCCTGTTACCCTGGCTCTCTCCTCCCTACTTCCATATGTGTCTGTCTCTCTGTGTGCCAGTATTGCTCAGGGGGGGTGGAGGCCACATGATGTCTTCCCACATACTAACACAGTGGCCCCAAACAGAATTGTTAATGCACATGGTAGCACAAATCAAAACACAAAGATAAACAATTCTAAAAAATACTGAATGTAATACAGTGACATTAGTGCGGGGCCCTTTGTGCCCCATGCTCCTGCCACACAGAGCACTAACATAAACAGTACTGAAATACACTAAATGTTAAACAGCAGTGGGCATATGGGGCCCTTCCAACCCTGCACTCCCACCACACAAAACACAAATATATACAGTACTGTAAAATACAAAATGTACTAGTGATAGGAACGTGGGGCCTGATATAGCAGCGGCAGCACACAGCCCTTCCGTACCCGCAGTCCCACCACACAAAACACAAACATATACAGTACTGTAAAATAAAAAATGTGCTAAGGCCACGCGCTCCTGCCACACAAAACACAAACATAAACAGTTCTGAAATATACTAGATGTAATACAGCAGTGGGAGTGCAGTGCCTTTAAGACCCCGCACTCCCACCACACAAAATACAAACATATACAGTACTGTAAAAAACAAAAATTTGCTGCTGACGGGAGTGTGGGGCCTGAAAAAAACAAAAATTTGCTACTGACGGGAGTGCAGGGCCCTTTGGCCCCGTGCACCAGCCACACAAAACACAAAGATAAACAGCACTTAAAAACACTGAATGTCACACAAGACGGGACTGTGGGACCCTTCAGCCCCCACAGTCCTACCAATCAAAACACAAACATAAACAGTACTGAAATATACTAAACATGATACAGCAGCATTAGCACGGGGCCCTTTGGGCCCCGTGCTCTCACCACATGATGTCTGTACACATACTAACACAATCCCAGCAAACACAAATGTTAATGCACATGTAGCACAAACCAAAACACAAATACTGAATATAATACACTGACAATAGTGCTGGGCCCTTCGGGACCCATGCTCCCACCACACAAAAGAGAAACATAAACAGTACTGAAATATACTAAACATTATACAGCAGCAGTAGCATGCATGCCTTCCGGCCCCGTGCTCCTGCCACACAAAACAGAAACATTAACAGCAGTAACAACACCAAATATCATTCAACAGCTGGATTACAGGGACCTTCAGCCACCATGGTCCCACCACACAAAAGTGAAACAGAAACAGTACTGACATACACTAAATGTGATATAGCAGCCCTAACTCTCACCCTATCACATGTGGAAAGAACCTGAGGAATAGGAGAGTGGGGTGACAGTTAGGACTGATGAGCCCAACGCACACCCCGATTCTGGTTGGGAATGTGGGCTGGAGGGGTGCAAAGGGGGTTTCAATCCTAACAATTAATTTCCTAGCTTTTGTTGCTGTGGAACAACCCTAACTGATGCAGTAAATGGAGTTTTTTTGCCTCTAATTTCCTTCTTTTTTGAGAAAGATTATGAGAAATAGTGAATGTAATCCGGCAGGGGGAGTGCAGGGCCCTTTAGGCCATGCGTTCCACCACATAATGCGGCATCGGAAACGTGCCCCATGCTCCCGCCACGTGATGTCTTCTCACATAGTAACATTGTGCTCGCAAATGCAAATCGTAATCCGCATGGTGACACAAAACGAAACATAAAGAGAAACAGTACTGTAGACAGAAATGTTAAAAACAATGCAAATGCAACAGCAAATGAAAACGCAAAGGTTAACGCACATGGTGGTGTACAGGTGAACGGTAAGTGAAACAGGAACGGAACCACAAACGGAAACAATAATCGTAACAGTAATGTAAGCGCACAGGCTGGTTTTCCCCAAAAGCTGCATAGAGAAAGACAGTGAGTACAAAGAATGTATGCAAAATAATGACTCTCAGAACAGAAAATGAGGACTTGGAATAGTAAATTGCTTATATCTCAGGGACCGTATGACATAGAAAAAAATTTAAAAGTCATATGCATTATCACTTTCCTGGCTAGTTTTGTACTTAGCCCCCATTAGGGGGTTAAGCATTTTTTTGATGTAAAGTCTGTATCTCGCACTGTTTCAAAGATACGGGCCCTGAAAAGCGCGACGAATGCCGTAATGTTATCCTATGGGGAAAAAAGAGAAGTTTTGGAGTGCCATAACTTTGGGTCCCTGTAATATTTTTTCACCACACCACTAAAAGGCACATCTGTGGTATGTTGGCTGTCTTCCCTCCAAATTTTGGGAAAAAAGACCAAACCGTTATTTTGCAGCAGGGTGCCAAAGGATTCCTGTAATACGTCGGTCGCCGTAATGTTATCCTATGGGAAAAAGCATCAACTTTGGAGTGCCGTAACTTTGCCGCCGTGTAATATTTTTTCAACGAAACACTGAACGGCACATCTGGGACATGTCAGCTGCATTTCCTCCAAACTTTAGCCCAAAACACCAAACCGTTCTTTTGCAGCACACTGCCAAAGAATTGCTGTTATTTTCACACACCCTGGAAAAGTACTGTCGAACTTTGTGAAAGCTTTCACAAATTCATTCGAAAGTGTCACACGTTCGACACTACTTTGCAAAAGTACTTTTAGCAGACACTTAAAAACATATTTCTGGAGTGTTTTACCCTAAAATAAAGACATGGCTAGCATTCTCAGGGTCCGACTAGGTGAATACAAAAAGAATTAGGTTGCTAGAGGGTCCCAAATTTAAATGGCAAGCATTTTTCTGATGGCTAACTGAAAACAAAATGGATTTGCGACAGTAAAAGGGCCATTTGCGAAAGTAAAAACTGTATTTGCAACACTGTCAAACTTTTTGTTAACTTTTCCCACTGTCTTATAATGGGAACTTGTTTTTTGAATAACTTTTGAACTCTTTAATATTTTTTGGAACCGGTCGCGCAAACTATATGACCTGTAGGCGGCGTGTAGAATTCCAAAAAAAGGCATAACACACATGTAGAGCACGCTTAATAACTCTGCAACCGTATATCCAACTGGTACAAAACTTGGTAGATCCCACGGTGTATGGGTCTTGATTATGTATACGAAATTTCAGGAAAATCCATCAAACAGTTGCAAAGTTATTAAGGTGCAAAATTTGGGGTTTAACATGTAAACCGCTCCTCTACCATTATATATATATATATATATATATATATATCCAAAAACTGTGTTAATGCACCATTTAGGGTAACAATACCACAAAAGTAAAGAAATGTGGTTTTAGGGTTTCCAACCTTAACACCACCCCCGAGCAGCAAAAGGAAAAAACATTAGGGTTTTGGGTCTCCAGAGTCTTGGCGAATCAGTGGTGGGGTCTTCCTTGGGGGTTGTCAGCCCTAATGCCCACCACATTCCATGAGCAAACAATGTCTCTCATGATCTCCTTAGAAAGGTGCAACAACTTATTGTTTATTTAGATCTAGGATTAAACAGTCAGGGCTTCTGGGGTAAGAAGTTGCCCTTTTCCAGAAGAGAAGGCCAAGGCGAGTATTTGCTGCTTTGGCTACAGAGTCAATCTGGGCACTGTAAGTTAGATGAGGGTCTAGAGTGATCTCAAGGTGCTTAAAGGCTTGAACCTGTTCCAGGGTGACTTCATGATTGGTTTTGATGGATAGGGGGTGCAGCTTATGCTTGTTATGAGAGCTGCTGAACATCATAGGCTTTGTTTTCTTATTATTGAGGACCAGATTGTGATTTGAGAACCAATTTTCAACAGATGTGAAGCCAAGCTGAAGGTTGTCTTGTAGAGGCTTAGGATTCTTGTGGGAGGCAAGAATTACAGCATCATCTGCATAGAGTATGATTGTTTCAGAGCAAGAACTTGGAAGGTAGTTCAGGAACGAGCTGAATAGTAGGGGGCCCAGAATGTATCTCTGGGGGACACCTGAGTGAACAGGCCTGGTATCAGAGAGGACATCTGCAATTCTTACTCCTTGAGACTGGTTCTCCAAGTAGCTTTTGAAACAGGCAGTGGAGTCATGAAAGAGCCTAGCTTTCAGAAGTTGCACAAGCAGTAGGCGGTGATGGACAGTGTCAAACACCTTAGTCAGATTGATAAAGATGGACCCAGTTAACTGACCATTGTCCAGTGAGCTGTGAAGAATGCCAGAGAATTCCAGTAGGACAGATGAGGTGCTATGTCCTTTCCTGAAGCCATGTTGTTGCGAGCACAGGATATTGTACTTGTCCAGGAAATCTGTGAGCTGATCTGCTGTAATACGTTCAAGGGCTTGGAGAGGGGTGGCAATATAGAGATCAGACAGTAGTTTCCATGAGTGGTCCTGTCACCACTTTTATGGACAGGGGTAACAGTGGCGGATTTCCATTTGTCAGGGAACCGGATGAGCCTAAGTGAGAGGTTGAAAATATATGTCAGTGGCTGTAACACCTCATCAAGTGTGAGGGACAGCAGTTTAAGGTCAAGTGTATCACTGCTGGATCAGGATTCGGTGATGGCTTTGGTAATGTATTTGTGAGCATCATGCATCTTGACTGCTCTGAAATAAAAAGGCGGGTGGCTAAAGGAGGAGGAGGCATTGCAGGAGGAGAGGGAAAATCATTGTCCTTGAAAAAGTCAGAAGGGAGAACACTGCTGAGATCGATGAATGCAGTGCTGAACATATTTGCTATGGTTTTAGGGTCAAGCATAGTAGACCCATTTATGTTGAGCAATAAGGGGAGGTTTTTGGCTGCCTCCCAGTGACCTCTTTAATATTGTTCCAAAATGCCCTCCTGTTACCCCAGGTATCCATGAAAGCGTTCTTGAAGTGGATAGATTTATTTTGCTGGATTGATTTAGTACAGTCATTCCATGCATGTTTATAGTTTTGGATGTCAGTTTCTTTACCAGTGGTTCTGGCCAGATCCCAGAGGCAATCTCTAGATTTTAGTTGATGTAAGAGATTGGCAGAGAGCCAGGGATTGCGAAGGGCTTTGACGCTGCACTTTTTAAAAGGTGTGTAGGAGTCACAGGCTGCATTGAAGTGTTGATGAAGTAATCCAGCATAGTATTTACATCTGTTTCTTTGTAGATGGGGGACAAGTTTTGGAGGTTGGGGCATGTTTTAAGGTGTGACAAACCACTGAACATTGAACCACACTTACCTTAGTTTCTCATATTGCAGTCAGCAGTTCCAGCAACAAGACATAGGAGAATGGATCTTTGCCCTGGGACCAGTTCAGGTAAGTGAGTGTGTGTGAGGGTGTACTGGAGTGTGTGGGGTGGTGGGTACTGAGTGGAAGATGGGGGTGGGTGGATCAGATCAACAAGGGACCATTTTCTTTTTTATAGGTTAAACAAACAAAAAAACCCATTGAGGGACATTTTTTGTATTTCAGGTCAGGGCCAGTGATTGTAGGGTGTGGGTGCCACTAGGCACCAGGGAAGCACAAAGAGCTAACAGGAATGGTGATCTGATGGTGGGGGTGCCACCAGACACCAGTGAAACACAAAAATCACTGTGGATGGTGATCGGAAGGTGGGGGTGCCACTAGACACCAAGGAAAGCTACATTAAGTACTGGGATGGTGATCAGATGGTGGGGATACCACTAAACAACAGGGCAATATTGCACATAATCAGGGATGGCAATGGGTGGCACCACTAGACACCAGGGAAATGGCAGCTCACTTCTCTCACTGCAACCCAAAGCGCAAGTTTCAGTTGTGGCTGCAGAAGTCAAGAAAATCCCGCTGTTCTCATACACAGAATGCGGGTGAATGGCTCATCTTGCTAAGCTGGGCACCTAGGATTTTGGGTGCCCAGAAAATATATTTCTGGCCCTTATTTAAAAAAAACAAATGCAGAATCTAGCTAAAATGGGGCTGTTTAGCTAGGTTCTGGTGTTTGATTTTTAAAATTACTTCTTTTTTATGTATTTTTCATGTTTGCTAGTTCGAGGAGAAAAGCAACAAGATGGCTGTCTCACGACACAAAAAAAATGCTTTGTGCTGTGAGATGCAAGTGGTGGGAAACCAAAAAATGGTCCTGCGACATCCAATTTTTCATTTCATGACAAAATGTTATCTCAAAAAACCTACTGTGCATACTCAGAATGGTAAAAAGACAAAACTTTAAAACCTTATAACTCTGGGACCGTTTAATATTTTTTCACCAGACCTTTCGAAGGCACTACCTTAGGACATGACACTTGTGCCCTGCTAGTCTGGAGAAAAAATTCCATTCTATGTAGGCTATAGGTGAGAGCAAAAAAAAAAATGCTAAGTATAGGAAGAAAGACATTTACAGAAAATGATATATGTGGATCTCAGAAACCCCACATACTGCTGTCATAAAACTTTCCACAGATCCAGACCTTGCTTCCTACACAACACATGCAAAATATCAGCATATTTCATCAAACAGTGCCAAAGATATTATTGTGCAAAGTTAGGGGTTTAACATTGAACACCCTACTCAATCCTAACTATACTGGCACTAACCCTAACTATAGTGGCGCTACTGCTCCACTATATTATATCTATATATCTACATATATTCATTGCAAAAAACTACATTAATGCAGTAGTTAGGGTTGCTATTAAAGTGACAAAAGTACGGAAATACGATGTTAGGGTTTTCAACCCTAATGCCAGTTTCCCCTCCTAGCAGCCAATGGAGGCAAGAAAACACAAGCAACCACAGACATCCATCATCAGGTAAGACAAACAACATACAAGTCTTTCCACATGACCAAAGAGACATCCATCATCATGGTCCAGTGTTTCTGTAGACTTGGATAGATGTGCAGATATGCACACTGCCTGGGAAGTGTAGTAAAAAATCTCATAGGGTCACATTGTAAATTGTACATAAAGAATAACACATAACAAGCTGTGTGATAATGCTGTAATAATTACTGGTGACCCCCTTTATCAACCCAAATTCAGATACCTCTGAAACACTGTAATAACCCGAAAACAGGTTATTATGGCGTTCTGAAAACAATTCCCTTACACTGTCCTCAAGTGCCACTTTCACATTCCTGGCAGCGTAGTGTGATTGAGTGGTGTTTGTTCAGGGAAAACAAATTTGCTGAAAAAGCATCAATGGCTTACGCTTGAATCTTGTCTTTTGAAGCCGCCGAGTCACTCGCTTTCCTCAGTCTATACTCGGCAGCTTTAACACAAAAAAAAATAAGAAAAATTAGGTTAACTGCTACAAGAGACAGGATTTTTAAACAAAGCACTGCAGTTTGTCTACATTTTCGGCAAATGTTTTTTCCTGAACAAACACTGCTCCATCACATTACACTGAGGGACCCAAGTCCATCACTAATGGGCTTCAGAAAGGAAACCAATTGTCTTGGGCAGTAAGTATTTGCACCAGTAATTATAAAAAATAAATTCTAGGTACAGTAGCTGTATGTTCATTATGTTTTTTACACACCCTCGGTGAGTGTTCAGCTCATAAACCCCTTGCGCTTCACTCTTGAGGTTTATGGCTTATCAGTCACCATGGGAGTGTAAAAAAAATTATAACACATACCTACCTAGCCATTATTCTCTATTTACCACGTGGCCCAGGTAAGATTTGAGGCATTAGGTGCAGCCGAGTGGCTTCAACCACTTAAGAAGTATATTTTATGATTCCCATAGGACCACATTGTAAATTGTGAGCAAGCAATACCACACAGCAGGGTGTGCAGCAGTGCTAAATTGATGCATGCCCCACATGGGTTGTGACACACGGGGTGCATCCAGGTGCCTTCAACCACCTGGGAAGTGCAATATATGATTCCAATAGGATCACATTATAAATTTTAAGTGAGCAATACCACACATCAGGATGTGTAGTAATGCTAAACTGCTGCATGCCCCAGGCTGGTTGTGAGGCATAAGGCACAGTTGAGTTCCTTCAACCACCTGGAAAGTGCAATATAAAATTATCATAGGATCACATTGTAAATTGTAATTAAGCAATAACACATGGCAGGGAGTACAGCAATACTAAAATTCTGCATGCCACAGGTGGGTTGTGAGGCACGAGGTGCAGGTGGGTGCCTTCATAGAAACATAGAAACATTGAATCTTTTGGCAGAAAAGGACTGCCAGACCCATCCAGTCTGACCATTTTCCCTACCTGTAATAGTGGCCAGTGCTAATAGTTGGTTACCTGCTTAAACTGTTTCTTGTATCTATGGTTCCCTTATTCCTATCCCATGCATGTTTGAATCCTGCTACAGTGCTTGCTCCCACCACCCCCTGGGACAGGCCATTCCATGCATCAACTACCCTTTCAGTAAAAAGGAACTTTCTCCCATTTCCCTTATATGGACCCCTTCCAATCTCATGTCATGCTCTCTAGTTCTAGTACTCTTCATATACCAAAATATATCTTCCCCCTCACCTTATTTATGCCCTTGAGGTACTTGAATGTTTTAATCATGTACCCCTGCTCCCTCCTCTGTTCCAGTGAATACATATTGAGGTCATTTAACCTATCCTTGTATGATTTGTGCTGTAATCCCTGCACCATCTTAATTGCCCTCCTCTTCTGTCTATGTCCTTATGAAAGTGCAGCCTCCAGAACTGCCACAGTACCCTAGATGAGGCCTCATCAGCGTTTTGTAAAGTGGAACCAGTACCTCCCTCCTTTGGTACATGATACCCCTTCCTATACAACCCCACGTCCCACTGCCCTTCCCCATCGCCTTTGCTGCCTGCTTGGAGGCCTTCAGATCATCTGTGATAATGACCCCCAAATGTATTTTCTCTTTGGTGACTGACAGAAGCACCCTCCATCTTGTAGCTCTCCCCCAGGTTTCTACTCTGTACGTGCATGATTTTGCATTTCTTTGCATTAAACCTCAGTTGCCACTCCTCAGACCATCTTTCCAAATTCTCTAGGTCTTTTCTCATTCTTGCCACACCCTCTGGCATATCAGCTCTGTTGTAGATCTTGGTGTCATCTGCAAACAGGAAAACCTTCCCCTCCAGCCCTTCTGTAACATCGCTGATAAAGACATCGAAGAGGACTGGCCCCAGAGCTGAACCCTGAGGTACTCCACTGGTCACCTCCATTTCCTCTGACTGGGTTCCATTTACTACTACCCTCTGCTTCCTGTCCCTCAGCCAATTGCTAACCCAGCAACCATCTTTGAGGTGTGGTATATAATTCACATCAGATCACAGTATAAATTTTAAGTGAGCAATAGCACACAGCGGGGTGTGTGGCAATGCTAAATTGCTGCATGCCCTAGGTGGGTTGTGAGGCATGAGGAACAGCATAGTGCCTTCAACCACCTTGAAAGTGTGATATAATATTCCCATTGTATCACACTGTAAATTGTAAGTAAGCAATAACACACAACAGGGTGTATGGTAATGCTAAATAACTGCATGTCCCAGCTGGGTTGTGAGGCACGAGGCACAACTGAGTGCCTCAACCACTTGGAAAATGCAGATGTCTTCACTCAGGTGCCAAAGGCACCTATGCTGTCATGGATTCACAGGGTCCAAAGGATCCTGTGCTTCTGTGCCCACATGGATGATTGCATGGAGGTGCTGAGAGCCTCCAGCCACCTGTGGTATGTCTATCTATGAACACAGAAGTGCCAGACCATGATGATGGATGTCTCTTGTTTGATGTGGAAAGAGCTGTATGTTGTCTGTCTTACCTGATGATGGATGTCTGTGGCTGCTTGTGTTTCCTTGCCCCTTTGGCTGCTTGGGGGGAATGTATTGGGAGGCAGTATAGCACAGTGGTTTAAGGCTGGGAGCTGCAAATCTGGAAACCTGGGTTTGAATCCCACAGCCCCTACTTGCATACTGTGTGACCCTGAGCAAGTCACTTAACTTCCCTGTTCTCCCAGGTCACACCTGTAAACAAGCTTTCGACTTAGTGTGTCTCACTTGATTAAACAATTGGGGGAAAAAATGTAAAGTTAGGGTTGAAAACCCTAATATTGTATTTCCATACTTTTGTCACTTTAATAGCAACCCCAACTGATGCATTAACATAGTTTTTTGCAATGAATTCCCTTACTTTTTGAGATAGTGTAAACGTAGTCTTATTTGCCTGTGAGAGCGTAGGGCCCTTTGGGCCCTGCACTCCCATCCTTCTATAAATGCACACAAGTATGTAGCTGTGGAAGTGCCCTGTGCTTTCATTTATAAGACAACAGTGACCAAATTGTCAGCACAGATATCTTATTACCCCAACTCTTGTACTTGGTACTGAACATTTTTGAATCCCCGCCAAAATGTAATTCTGTGCAACTGCAACACCATTCTGTGCCCCAGGTGTGGAAAGATATCTTGACAAGGATTTGAAAAATAACAGCTGTGACATACATGAGGTGGCATAATAAGTCTATGTTGAAACAGTCCCACACAAAAGATTAATATACAAGTTAGCCAGCCTGGGAGTGGGTCCCAAGATGATAGCCTGGGTAAAGAATTGGCTGGAGAATAGGACACAGAGGGTAATAGTAAATGGAGTCCACTCTGAAGAAAGGGGGGTTACTAGTGGGGTACCGTGAGGGTTCAGATAGAACCAGTCCTCTTCAAAGTCTTTATAAGCGATATTGCAGAGGGACTGGAAGAAAAGTATGTCTCTTTGCAGATGACACAAGGATCTGCAACAGAGTTGATACAAGGTGTGGGTGGAAAGGATGAGAAGGGACTTGGCAAGGTTAGAGGAATGGTCAAATGTATGGCAGCTTAGAGTCAATGCTAAGAAGTGCAAGGTAATGCACCTGGGAAACAAAAACCCAGGGGAAGAGTACACAATGGGGGGGTGAGGTACTAATAACAGCAAAAATGGAAAGGGACCTGGAGGTAGTCATATCAGATGACTTAAAGGTGGGCAAGCAATGTGAGAGGGCAGTAAGGAGGGCTGGGGGGATACTGGGATGCATAGGGAGAGGCATCACAAGTAGAAAACAGGAAGTTGTTATCCCTCTGTACAGACAGCTGGTGAGACCCCATCTGGAGTACTGTGTGCAGTTCTGGAGACCCAGTCTCTGCAAGAACATAGGATGGAAGCTGTCCAGAGGAGGGAAACTAAAATGGTGCAAGGTCTGCACTGGAAGACATATGAAGAGAGACTAAAGGAGCTTAATATGTATAGCCTCGAGGAAAGGAGGGAGAGGGGGGACATGATAGAAACTTTCAAGTACCTCAAGGGAATCAACAAAGTCCAAGAGGGTAGCATCTTTCAAAAAAAGAGGTGTGCAAGAACAATTGGGCATAATTTGAAGATGGGGTGGCTCAGAGGTAATGTAAGAAGTATTTTTTTCACAGAGAGGGTTGTGGATGCATGGAACAGCCTTCCGGTGGAGGTTGTGGAGTCAAAAACAGTGGTTGAATTCAAGCATGCATGGGACAGTCATAAGGCAATTCTAGGGGGTGTGGGTAGAAAGAAGTAGGCTGCTGGTTAACTAGGATCTGCAGCTTATCCATTAGGTAGGGAAATGGGCAGACTGGGTGGGCCAAGCGGTCCTTATCTGCTGTCAAATTCTATGTTTCTATGTTTCTATGAAAATTTCGGGTCAAAATATTTAATATTTATGAAGTAGTGACTGTGCATAGCGAAATTGCAATGAATGGTCATAAAATGTAATTTGTACGTACTTTGATCCCACATTTTCAACATAGCCTTCTTATGACTCTACTGTACCTCATGAACAATATAATATGACTGTCATTATGCAAATCCCACTCGAAAGGTTAAATCACCACGTGACCATGAAATCACCTTTCGGGCGGGAGTTGCATAATGACAGTTATATTGTTTATGAGTTGGTGTCCCCAAAAGGCTATGTTGAAAATGATTCATAGATTCATAGATATTTGTCAGTAGAAAAGGAGCATCTTGCCCCATTGAGCCTGTGGGGTCAAAATTTCAAAAAATAGCTGAGTTATGCATTAAAGTTGAAACCACCATTGAAATACATTGAAACACATTTACCTTAGTTGCAGTCACTGGTTCCAGCAGCAAGATGCGTCTTCGATCGGAGAGTGGATCTCAAACCTGGGACATGCTCAGGTGAGTGAGGGTGTGTGGGGGTGTACTGGGAGGTGTGAGTGGTGGATGCTGAGTGGGAGGTAAGGTGGACGAGGGGGCTGATCAGCGAGGAACCTTTTTCTTATTGCAACTCCCCCCCAAAAAAATTAAGGGCCATTTTTTTACAGGGATGAGTGGCATTGGTGGGGGGTGCCATCAGATTTTGACAAACTAGTTGAAACTTTTTAGATTAGCAGCAGAAATACTAGGAACAGATTAACTTCAGTAAAAACCAAAACTAGCAGAAAATATGAAATAGGGAAGACAAAACATATTAATTTTTTCCCAACTTTGAGCCCTTAGACAGTGAGTCATTTCACATAAAAAGTTCCCTAAGAGAAATAAACTACCACCAGTAGACAGTTCAGAAAACTGGCATCAGCGGGGAGTGGGGGTGGGGGGTGATGGGAGAAAGATCAACTTCTAGTTGAAAGGAACATGGGAACTGCCATAATATGTTTAGCTGCCTCAGGTAGTAAAACAGAATACATACATATCTAAGCCCCTGAAAAAAGACAACACCCCCACCACCCATCTTGCAACTGTCCATTATGCTCATCTGTCCATAATATGTATGCAGTGGCAAGCAATTTTAATTCAGTTCAGACAACTCTTCACATTGGGAGCCAAATTTTGTTTAGATATTTTGAAGCACCTTTCCTATGTTCTCCAGGTTCTGAAAATAAGTACTTCTTTACCCCTCATGTACATGATGATGTACTGGCAGTAACAAGAAATAATTTAGTCTGTCAAAGTCATTATGTCACTATATTGTGCTGTGGTGGAGATTGTGGTTAATATTTGCTGGGGAATTTTCATTGTGCCATATAACCATCTAACTTTGCTGAGAACTGGACAGCATCTCTTTCCCTTATGTCTCCCAGCATGGCCAATGGCACACTGGATAACTGCTCTGCCCAAACTGCCCACTAGGGAGTAATTCTGTAGGCTCAGATCACTCACTGTCTGTGCTCTATCTGCAGTGAAGATTTCAACCACATTGCTATGAATCTCTGAGTCTATGCCTTCTGCTTTCCCACGCAGACAAAGTTTCAAATATTTTTCTCCATTGACAGTCTCTAAATTTTGCAATCAGTGGTGAATTTGTTTTCTTGTATAAGTGCTGAATTGGAAAGCAGTGTCTTGTCAGCTTTATCGAGTCGAGGACTGTGCCTTCTCCCAGGTGGGTTCATCTTTATTCTCCAGAAGAGATCTGCAGCTATTAAAAGCCTCAACTTTAGCATCCAGCATGTGCATGTCTTTAAAAGAGACAGTTTTCTTTTTTTCAAAAGGGGACTGTGATTGGGGAACAGAGGCCGGAGGTGGAAAGCACACAGAAGGAGGGAGCAGGAGGGTTTAATTAAAAGCTGTATGCCTGGATAGGGAACAGAGGGAGGTGGCAGACAACACACAGACTGACTTTATTGTGTATGTCAGTATTCTTGATGACTTACTCATTGACAATGTGAAGCTAAGTGTTCTAATGCATAGACATATTTTTTTTTTAATTCGAACACCTCCCCCACCACACACTCAAAAAAGAAAATCCTGCCAGCACCTGGAACCCATCCCTGGTGCAGACAAGGGCAAACTACAATCAAGGCAATTGTTTTATTTTTCAGGTGCCTTTCACCAGAGGCTCAGAGCACCATACAGATAATGAAAATCCTTTTAATAAACAAAAAAAAATATATAAAAAGTTCTAAAGAGCAGAACAGCCTCACTAGCAGC
This sequence comes from Neoceratodus forsteri, assembly GCA_016271365.2. Classification (NCBI taxonomy): domain Eukaryota; kingdom Metazoa; phylum Chordata; order Ceratodontiformes; family Ceratodontidae; genus Neoceratodus; species Neoceratodus forsteri. The sequence goes on along the minus strand of CM028132.1, from coordinate 162,380,245 downwards.
ATAGTTATAAGCATAATTAAATGCATTAAATTAATACATATTCATAAACATAAATAAGTAAAACAATAAAATAAATAGGTCAGATGGTATGTTAGATTAATTTTAGGGCCCTTTTAAAGGCCTACACTGTGCTGGGACAGTGGATGTAGTATGGCAAAGCATTCAATAATAGTGAGGCAGCCACGATAAAATCTTTGTCAACAGATAACCTCCCTCCCCCTGAGAAGGTTAGTGTGGCACTGGGAAGGTATCCCCAGGCTAGTGGAGACGTGTTTTGAATTGTGATATTGCCACCTAGTATCCTCAGTCCAGCAAAAACTGTCCAAATCTTCCTCCCATTTAGCTGGATTCCAGGTCCCTCATGTTCCCTTCTCCCCTTCTTAACAAAAGCGAAGTCAGTCAGAAACATAAATCCTTTCCCCTTTTCACTGTGTCTCTGAATACTGCTGACTCCCTTCTCCTGTCTCTGGCCAACACAAACATCAAACTGTTTCTGTGCTCCTACAGGTGAGGGGGCAAGTGAGCCCAAATTGGAGATAGCGTATGCATATAGTTCTGTAGGACCTATTACTATTACAACAAACCTGACTCCAACATTGAATCTGGAGTCCCCCTCTCCGCACAAAAAAAAAAAGTTTCAGGGCTGTGTGATCAAATACCTTGTCCTGGACTCTAGGGGTAGTCCCAAATCAGTGATAGCTCCCTCTATAGGACAGATACTGCCACAGAAGCTTCAGGTCCCATAAAGAGGAATACTTTTCCTGCTGAGATTCCACCTGATTTGAGTCGGCAAGTGGGAGGTCAGAGCAGAGATTATTAAAGCTTCAAATATAAAAATGCAATCTTTTACAGATGGAAACACGTGCTTTCAAAAATGGATTCCAATGATTACTGCTTTTGAGGTCCAAGCTGTCAGTATAGTAGTACAGTCATGTGATGTGGTAAAAGAAATAATTTCAGAACTTGGCAGGTGAGTGCTAAGGTGGTATAATCTATAAAAATTGTAAAGTATTTAATTGTATTTTTGTCTCCAGGCAATTGCTGACTTCTGAAGATGTTTCAAAGTCTACAGAGAAAAAATTCATAGCTGTAAGGAAACGTTTTTGTTAGGCAATAGTAACACCAGTCTGCTGAAAGATGTGCAATTCTGCAGTGGGAACCGACAAAGTGAATGGTCCAAAGAGGGTGTCATGAAGGGTGTACTGATAGTGCTACAATAACCTTCCCGTTGTGACAGTCTGCATGTTAGGTGATTAGATTTTCCTGTAGTTACCCACAATCCCATAACATAAATCTAACCTGGCAATCACAATATTAACTGTATTATTCATGTTTGTTTGTTTCTTTTTTTTCTTTTATTATTCCCCCAGGTTCAACTTGCAGGATGTCCTATGCTAATTGGGATTCAAATGTTTTTTTTCTCTCACCATCCTGATGTAGCAGCCATTATTCTCTGCATCCTCCTTACTCAAGGGAATGTGTACCTACCCCTACCCTCTACCCTCTTCTACTCTATTCTACCCTGTCTACCCCCTCTAACTATCCCCAGTTCTACTTTAGATTTGCTGTGTTAGGTTTATTATTGGAGACCATATTTTCTCATATTTATGCAGTGCATTTATATATAAACAATGCCATCTTTCTAGAGTGATGCATTCCAGGAACAAATTTCTCCAGACAACAAATTCCGGGGGGGTTTCTTTTTTCCAAATTCTTGTTATATATTTCCTAGCATTAATCAACCCCATGTGGAAAATCATTCTAAGCTGACCTGTAGGAAGTTGATGAACATGGGATGCTCCCAGTAGACATAGTTCTGGGTCAAATCTCAAGTCCAGGTATTTTGTTCAATGTGAAAAATACCCTGTCCCAGAAATGTTTTATTTTAGTGCATGTTGCAATCACATGCTTTATTGTACCTGTTTGTACTTTACATCTGTTACACATAAGTGATAAATTGAGATTAATCTTATTGAGTTAATGAGGTATATAATATATCCTATGCAAGAGATTCAATTGAATTTGGTTCAATCTTATGCTTCTTGTTGGTTTCATTATTTTTATAATTGCCATCCATTTCCTTTCTGAAATGTTGTAATTCTTTTTCCCATGCTTGTTTAAGTGTTTATTGTAGTATTGGTTGTTTTATATTTAAATTGTTGTAGATGTTTGAGATAAGTCTGAAACACTGATCCTTAGAACTTGTCCACTGTTGCAGAGATGATAACTTAGGAAATGATAGGTCTTTCTCCAACTGTTTCTTTAAACTAACTTTAATTCAAATGCAATTAAATCTTCCTGTATCTGGTAATCAAACTTATTTTGCAATTCTTCAAAAGATGTAAAATACTCATTACTATAAAGATCATCTATATCTAGTATTTCATATTTTACCCTTGGGTTTATTGCTTTTCCTAACTTATTTGCTCTGTCATTGTATGTCATATCAATGGGATTATGAATATTAATTCTTATATTCTCTTTCCTCTCTTTATGATAGTGAGTCCATGAAATTAGTTTATCTCTAATCTGATCACTCTTAATGTTTCTTAAATCTGTTTTACCATAGTTTCTATATAAATGGTGTTACCTCTTTTTATTTTTAAAGTAAACAACTTTTTCGCACTCTGTCACCATGGTGGTTTATCGGAGTAATATTCTTTGGCATGAGATAGAATTGTAGCATACTGATATTTCTTAAAGTCTGACAGGTTTACCCTCACCCCCCATTCCTCTTTCTCCATTAGTTTTTCCAGAGTCAGTCATGGTCTTTTATTTTTCCATAAAAAAGTTTGAATAATCTTTTCCAGGATCTTAATTTGCCATTTTTTAATAAGTAGGGGAATAGCTTGTAGAATGTATAGTAACTTAGGTAATACCATTATTTTTATTACTTGAACCCGCCCCATTAAGGTGATGGGTAGATATGAAAAAAAAAAGCTATTATGCACTTCACACACACATGGGGGAGATTATCTTAGAATGGAAAATAAAATAGCAGAGAATTAGAATCATCATTTAAAGTAGGGAAATACAGAAGCATGCTAATGGAAATGAGCTCATATGTTGCATATAGGTAAGGTGGACTCCATTTTCTGAATGGGAAATCAACTTATTTTGGTGTATATGGGTATAGACCATAGGTTAGTTAGGGGGTAGACAGGTTAAGAATGGGGGGGGGACCAGTTTTATAGAAAAAGATTTTTAAAAGGAAAGATGATGCAGATTAGGAACACAATAAAATATGTAGTGGGATTTTATTCATTCAAAATGGAAATTTTTATTTCCAAAGGGGCAACTTCATTATGAGGTTTATTAATCTCTCTAAATGCAGATGTTGAATTTCATGTCATGGAACATAAATGGGATTAAAACCCCTATTAAAAGAAAGAGAACTGTAGCATATATTAAAAAACCGAAAACAGATTGTGCAATAATGCAAGAAACACATCTTACAAACACAGAATTTACCAAATTCTGTAAGTAGTGGGGTAGGCAGGCTTTCCATACAGGACCCAAAGGGAAGACAAGAGGGATAGCTATTATCTTTTCCAAAAAAACACAACATTTAAGTTATTAAAAAACACTCTGACATAAATAATAGATATATAATCATACAAGTGAAAAATAATAATATAAACTTGACAAGTAGCTGGATTATATGGCCCTAACAAGGATAACCCTGGCTTCTTCACTGATCTTTTTATGACCTTAGCTCAATTCCCACATCCCATGGTTATATGGGGGATTTTAATATGGTACTTGATCCAGCTTAGGATAGCTCTAATTCCCACTTGACTCTGTCAAGGTCAGCAGAGGTAATATACAAGAATATGGAGGCTCTGGATCTGTTTGATCTATGGCAATATAATAACCCTGGTGACCTGGAGTTCTTCCATTTCTCACACCATCAACAAGCATATTCTAGCATAGACTGGGTTGTGGGCTCCCTGAGTGTCACTTTAAAAATTAACAAAATAAACATATGACGTTATTCTTATCTCAGATCATTCCACCATTCTCTGTAGTATGGCTTTGCCTGGTGTTCCCCTAACTGCCTGGTGCTTCATTCCCATTCTCACCCTCCCTGCTCCTAGCTAGTTCTATCAACTTGGCTGTGCTGTATCCAAGGGAGGTGGGACCACTGATGTCTGCACTACCATCTGTGCATTAACCTAACTCTGCATTATATATTTTTTTATTGCTTATATTATGTATGTACAGGTGCACTTATTTTTACCCTTATTGTACTTTGTATTTTTACCATATAACTTCAAATCAATTACTTCTGTTATGTATCATATACCTTGTGCCTTTTGGCCTAGGTCATGCCTGAAAACGGTCCCTTGGATCAGTGCACTTACCTGGTTAACAAATTCATAAATAAAATAAATACTGGATGGAGAATGTACCCTCTCTTGTATAAAGATTCTAGATTTTTAGAATACATTAGAAAACAGTTGGCTATCCATATTACAATTAACTGGGATAAGGATGCATCACTAAATACTGCATGGGAGGCTTTAAAAACAAATATGAGTGGGCATATCATTAAATACAAATCCTGGGTTAATAAAAATAGAAAGAAAGAAATTGTATATTTAGAAAAAGAAATAAAGAGAACTGAGATGAGATATTTTCACACACAGTTAGAACAAGACTTTATTAGCCTACAAAATCTACAACAAAAATATAATGCTCTAATGAATGATAAAAACGGAAAGGGATCTATACAGGTCCAAAGCTAAATACTATGCCCAGGCAGATGAAGCTGTGAAAATTTTGGCCTACCAGTTATAAAGGGTGGAGGGGCAAATCAAAGAAATTTTAGTTGACAATAATATTACGAATGATCCAGGTATCATTAACAAGGAATCTGAGACATTTTATAAATCACTTTACACATCAGAAACCAATAATGAACCCAGAACTGAGACCTTTCTAACTAAAATTCCAGAAATTTCCAAGGCCTAAAAAATATCATTAGACAAACCAATATCAAAAGAAGAAACTGAATTAGCTATTACAGTGATGGGAAATGGGAGAACTCCAGGCCCAGATGGACTGCCAATAGAATTTTATAAACTTTGGGGGGGGGGGGTTAAAATTCTAACAGTTATGCTGGAACTATTCAACTCTTTTAAGAGCCCTAAGCTGATACCAGAAACATTCAAAAAAGCAATGATAATAGTGTTACTGAAGGAAGGGAAAGACCTGAGCCACTGTGCTTCATACAGACCAATTTCTCTCTTGCAAACTCCTATTATAAAATCTTTACTAAAATCATGTCATCCAGATTGGAAAAGTTCCTACCCAGTATAATACAAGAATACCAGGCAGGCTTTATTAAACAAAGAAGAAGCTGTAATAACACAAAAATGCTCTCTTTGTTAGTGATAGTTGTAGGGAGACAGATACACTTCTGCTGTCTTTAGACGCAGAAAAGGTCTTTGACAGGGTCGAGTGGGAATTTCTATTTAAAGTACTAGATCTAATGGGTGTGGGTGATGTTTTTACTGGCTGGATCAAAATGCTGTACAATAATCCAGCAGCCAAGGTGTTTACTAATCAAAACATCTCCCCATATTTTACTGTAACTCAGGGAACAAGACAGGACTGTTCCCTGTCCCTGTTGCTATTCACTTTAATAATGGAAGTGCTAGCTAATATAATTCGAGCCCTAGAAGAGGTTTAGGGAATTCAGATGGGAAATAAAACAATCAAAATATCATTATATGTGGATGAATACTGATATATAAAAAAAATATATATCTATACCAGAAATAATGGAGATTATAAAAACATTTGGAGTTGAATCAGGATACAAAATAAATTGGGGGAAAATCTGAGTTATTAATATTATACACAAAAACACCATTCCCACAACAAATTAGGAATATGGTAACTTTTATAGACAAAATTAAATATCTGGGCATACTGTATATTTGACAAGAAACAAAAATTCAGTATTGGAATATAATATGAAAACTATGTTAGATAAAACCAAATTAGATTTGGATAAATGGTTACGTTTATTTTTTTTTGTATTTTTACCTTATACAAGTGTTCAGTATAGGCTGCTTTTCTCTAATCATTAAATACTGTATGCATGTTGTCACAATGTGAAAGTATTGTAGCACTATCAGTATGCGTTACCTGACACCATTTCTGGACCCTTCACTTTGTCAGCTCCCACTGCAAAATTGCACAACTTTAAACAGCCTGTGGTGTTATTACTTAACAGAAAAAAACAAAGGACCAGTAAGAAGAAGCTAACAATACTGCATGTCCACGAAGTCAACATACAGCTACCACACTGCGATCTACTGTAGATTCAGTGAAGAATCTTGTGATCATTGAAAAAAATGAACTGCGTGGCGATCAACATACAATACTGCTCAGTGTAATTTTTTTGTTGTTGTTTCTTATTGGGGTTGGGGGGGCGAGAGAGAGAGAGAGAGAGAGGATGAGCAACCCAGACAGATCAGTGAATCACATCTGAATCACCTTACAAAGTAATATGCCAGCTATGAGACTGTGTGTACTTACCAATGTCCCTCCCACTCCAAACAAAAAATGCTGGACATTTGGAGCCCCTGTGTTTTTTAATAACTATTTTTAGGAATGAGCGCCAGTTCTGTGATAAGCCAACTATGGAGTCTTACTTCAGCTCTGCAGCTCCACAGAGCAGAAAGGGGCAGGGCATCCTTTCTCCTCCTTTCAAGGTGCTTCTACCATCAGCAACACACTGCAGTGACAAATTTAGTGCCAACAGCAACCTGGCGGCAAAGGGCAGATTTTATTCAAAACCTATTTTTGCCCTACGTTTTTACTGATAATCCAGATATGACTTGATTTTAAAAATTCCCCCCCCTTCCGCTTTTTGCCCTTACTATACGTTTATTTTTTTATCAACATTTTATTAAGAGTGTAAACACAATTACATAAAATACATAAAATTAAACAATCTATACCTCCAATCATACCTAGCCGGAGTAAAAACTCCATGGAGATACAATCTAAAACACCATGAGAAAACAACTCTAACAGATTACCAGATTCCTCCCTATCGCCACCACCCATCCCACCCTCTCCCTACTAAATCATGCTAGGAGTTTCTATAAGAAAACCAGAAGGTCCAACAATAGCCATTGAAAGCCAGTCTCTGGATCCAAGAAGGACAGCTGGGAACCCATGAAGAGTGAGGTACAGGGTCTTGGATACCACCTCCTCAACTTCCTCGGGGACACGCCCCCTTTCTCCATAGTTGCCAGTTGTTCTGGAATAAGATCAAGGGGGAATCTAATTCCTTCCTTGTGGTATAAAGATCTGTATAAATTCAAGAAAGGGTCCCCATATCTTTGAAAACTTATCCGGTCTGCTCTCTGCAATATACGACAATCTTTCAAAGCCTGCTACCTTTAACATACACTCATACCATTTATCCAGGGAGGGAGTGTCCAGCCGCCACCACCTCTGAAGGATCAACATCTTGGCCTCAGTGATGGCAGTGAGAAACCAGGCTTTCTGATAGCTTGTTAAGGGGCCCAGCTTTTCAGTATTCTCCAAGATCAAAAGAGATGCATCCCATGGGATCTGCTTCCCATAATACTGTTCTTAATATCCCCCAAATCCTCGGCAACCATCTCCTTAAAGCTGGACATTTCCAAATTATGGGAAGCAGAGCCCCCCCCCCGACTATTGCACCATCAACACTTCGGGTGTGGAAGGAGCCGCATATGAAACAAGACCTCAGGAGTTCTATACCATAACAAAAGAGACTTAAGGTGCATCAACTTCCTGCCTGAGTCCCTAACATGACAATAAGCATTCCTCCAGATCTCCCCCCACTTCTCATCTTTTAGTTGTTTCCCCAGGAGGCCCTCCCATTTTTGTTGAAGACCTAAAGTATCTGGTGCAATATAATCTTGGTGTTTACGGTAAATCTACCCCACTTTTGGAAGAATCCAAGGATTCTGTGTCCTGCCATGAGTCCCAAAGATGACCTCTTATCCTCTGTTAATCCCCCTGCCCTCAAAGCTGCTTCCTAAACTTTGTATTAAATGTCACATTTGGAGAAATTTCCAGTGGTCCACTTTGGGCAGATCTGCCTGCTCTTGGAGGACCCAAAAGGATCTAAAGGAGTCTGTCTGGCTGGCTGGCCTGGTGGCACTGAGGGTTGAGGCACTGGATGCCACACCTCTCACTACACTGGTGACCCGGGTTCAGGAAAGGACTCGGGTTGGTGGGGGTCGGCTGGGTGAGGGAGGATTGAGCATCCCAACAGATGCTCCCTTCCCTCTGGGGTGGGATACAAGGGGTGCTGTATGCACCCAATGCCCTAAGAGAGCCGGTGGAAATGCAGGCTCACAAGGGGTTGGTGGCTCCATTCGCTGGAGTCAGGGAGGGGAGATGCTGTTGGGCACTTGGGAGAGACATGCGTCAGCACATCACCTCTCTGGAGGGACAACAGAAAAATGGAAAAAAAACCTTGGCGGTCCTAGATCATGACTGTTTCGAGCCATCCAAGCCACCAATTTCAGGACAGACCCTGTTGTGAAGGTGGGGATAGAAGGAGAAGGCACTTTAGGGGCAGATCCTGAGCAGAGGAGGCTGGCATGGGATGAATGGCCCGAAGGAGTGGGCACTGAGGGCAGGTAGGAGGGGATAAACAGAAAGTAAAAAAAAAGGCATCTGTCTGCTCTGAAAAAAGGTAACCCACCCTCGTCAAACCCCCCTCCCATGTCTCCCAGAAAAGTGTCTGTCCGCCTATGGAAACTCTAGGGTTTCCTCATAAGGGCCAACATGATATTGGCACAAATCATTGGGAACCTAAAAGTCTCTTAACTTGGCACCAAATGTAAACAAGATAGCCCATGGTAGCCAATCTCGGAGAAGGTAATTTGGTGCCCAATAGGCAACACTCCAGGGGGTGGGGAGCATACCAGTCTTACTCAAGTCTGAGCCACTTAATCTGATCCTTAAATCTTTCCCCGTGCAACCACAGCCAGATCTGCAGAAGTCCCGCTGCAAGGTAATAATGCTTGAACCAAGGCGTCACAAACCCAGCCTTGCTATACGGAGCCATTAGTCGGTCCCTAGATTTCCAGGGCTTTTTCTCTTCCCAATAAAAGCAAGATAAGGCCTGATTCAGCTGTTTCCACCAAGATTTGGGAATTTGTAGAGGGAGGAAATGGAGAATACACAGCACCTTTGGCCCAAACATCATATGTACAGCATGCACCTTATACTATAAAGACAGCTGTAAATGACGCCATCTGGCCACATCCCTTCAAGGACTCCAATAGTGGTGTCAGATTAAGAGTGGACCAGTCTGCCAACTTCAGAGAGATCTGAATCCCCAAGTAGGTTATTGGGCCCTTTGTCCACTTGAAGTCTCCCCCTAACTGAGGAAGACCCTGAGTGGTCTGGCCCATCAGGACAATACAAGTCTTTGCCCTGTTATTGCCGAGTCCAGATAGCCCCTTAAACTGCTCCAGCAAGCACGCTAGGTAGGGAAGAGAAGTAGATATGTCACCAAGTGTAAGCAAAATGTCATCTGCAAAGAGCATTGTTTTGTAAACTCGTGACCCTACCCGAACTCCCACAATCTCCTCCTAATCCCTGATCTTCTGGGCCAGGGGTTTGATAGCCAGTATGAAGAGAGCTGGGGAGAGGGGGCATCCCTGATGAGTTCCCTGTGAGAAATCAAAAGCCGGGAAAAGTCTGCCATTCATCAAAACTGAAGCCCTGGGATTTCTGTAAATTAGTTGCACCCATTGGATAAAGCTTGGGCTGAAAGCAAACTTCTCCAGGACTGCAAACAAATATGGCCATTCAATTGAGTCAAAGGCTTTTTCTGTATCCAACCCCACCACCCCTGGAATTGTGGGGGATGATGGGGACACCCCGAAGAGATCTACCAAATGCCGCAGGTGATCCGCTCTATCCCTTCCTCCAACAAATCTTGCTTAATTCAGGTGTATGAGCTGGGATAACAAGGGAGCAACACGGTTCACCAAAACCCTGGTCAACACCTTTTGGGAAGGATGTGAAACATAACAGCTATACTATTCATAAGGATGTATGAAAAAAATGGCAATGTTGAAAATTCGGAGTAAAAATTTTAAAAACTGGTAGAGTTATGAACATGTGTAGAAACTGCACAATGCATGTCCATAATGCAGTCATTGTTTGGAATTTATTCACCAAATTTGCAGCATGGACTTTTTGGGACCTCCTTTCATGAACACCGGCACTGGCACTGTCATTTCATTAATCCCAAAAGGTGATTCTGTGCAACGACCATGAAATCACCTTCGGGACCGAGAAACAAAATCACTGTGCCTGTGTTCATGAGGTGGTGTCCCAAAAACCCCATGTTGAAAAGTTGGGGCCAAAATTTCAAAAAATGGCTGAAATATAAACATACGTTGATCCCCTCCACCACTATTGACTCCCATTATACGATTCATCATTTTGTGGTTCAGCTTTGCAGAGTGCAGATGTGTCCCGGCCCACAGACGATGACAGTGCCCAACCTCCTGAGGTAAGTATGGGATGAGGGGGGTGCAGGGAGGTGGCAGAAGCACGTGTTGGGATGGGGGGGGATGGTGACACAACAATTGACCATTTTCTACAAGTAACGAAAACAGCTGACCTGTTTCTTCTTTCTGCGGGAAATGTTTTTTTTTGGTGTTGTTTCTGGGAGCCCCTCACCTTAACCCACTGATGTCCTCCCTCCACGCTGACCTGGTATCAGACACCCTCCCCTTCTGCCACTAGACCGGATCCAGTTCGGGGGAGCTGCCCTCCCAGCAGCTCTATGAGGGGCGACCATCATCATCCATGGTGTGGGCTCCATTTTTTCATCTATTTTCTCCCCTGCAGAGAGAGGCATGCAGGACGTCAGTGGAGAGAGTGCGCACGCATCCACATGCACTGCCTCTAGATGTCTGCCCCATCTCTGCCCCGTAATGCTTACAGCATCAGCGCACTGCCCCACAGCCACTGCTAGGAGACAGTAAGTGCCGATCATTGGCAAACCCCCCTCACCAGAGAGGGAGTGCAGTCCTTCAGACGCTCAACCCCTTTACAACCCTGCCAACCCCCGATGACCCGTGCTCATTCCCGAACACAGGTGACTGCTGTAGTGCGAGATAAGGCGACCAGCACCTCAGCCCTCAGCACCACCGGGCTGGTGAAATTTTTTTTTTATTAATGTAGGCACACTAAGGTGGGCTCCCAGTGTACCACAATAGTGGGGGGCATGCTGAAATAGAGATTGGGCACCCTGATGTTGACAAATCATGTAGAAGGGTTTGTGGGGGAGGGGGCCCATCCAACACCAGGAGTGGGCATCCTGGTGCAGGAAGAAAATGAAAAAAGAATTTGCACACTGGAGAGTGCTCCCAATGTGCCACATTAATAGGGGGGAGGGCGATACATGCTGACATGGGAATTGGTCACCCCAATGTCAGCTTTTCAGGAGTGTGTGGTGGGTGGCAGGGGCTAACATGTTTTGGCACACTGGGGTGGGCTCCAAGAATGCCACATTTAATGGGGGGCGAATACATGATGATACAGGGATTGGGCACCCCCGATGTCGGCTTTGCAGGACTGTGTGGTGGGCGGTAGGAGCCACCTTTATGGAAAGCTGCTCTGTGACTATTTTATTTATTGAAATGTTTCACCAGGAAAGGCACACTGAGCAAACATGTTGCTCGTAACTCCAGTCATGCGCACTACTGTACACTGTAATGCGATGGACAGTCTTGTCATCCTCATGTAATGACGAAATTGCACCTGATCGCAGCTGCAGATTTCTTCAACTTTTTGCTCTCTTTGAAGTTTTCTGTCATCACCAGCTTGCTCACTGATTGGTGGCTGAGGGATGCACCCGCTAAAGTGTCCACTGCATTTGCCACAACACTGACACACTTCTGAAATGTGCTACTACCACAAGATGTTGCTTGCGCATGTGCACAAGCCAACATTAAAATGACTTACAGGTTTAGCACAATTCTTCTTTTATCAATCAATCAATCAATCCATCCATATTTATTTTACCAGGCGGAACACCATTGAGACAAGCTCATTTACAAAGTGGACTTGGGGTTCAAGTACAAATTTACAACAATCATATTTTCAGGGGAAGAGAAGGATATACAACAATGCACTGCGAACTAACATCCAGCACTGGAGTATGGAAGGCTCACATATAGTAACATAAACAGGAAAAGGAGCAACAAATTTTTTTTTTTTGCAGTATTTACAGTACAGCACAGTATATACAAGTTGTACAATGCAATACAATGAATAACCACATAACTAGGACAAGGCCTTCAGATGACGGGGTAGGAGTGAAGGGAGGGAATAAGGAAGGGATGAAAGCTGAGTACAAGAGGGGGAGGAAGGGAGAGCAATACAATAGAGGGGCCAACAAATGGTGCGAAACAATTTATGAGCAATGGAAAAGCAGCCAGCATACAGTAGGTGGAGGTCACTATGCAAAACATAAGTTTTAAGCCTCCTTTCTGGCATACACAACTGGGGAAGTGATTATTTGCTGTTATTTGGTCATTTGCTTTATTGGTGGCATGAGAACTGTTATCAAACCTCTATCTACATCAAAGTTTTCCACTAAAAGATCCAGACGGAACTTCGATCCTATTACATACTTCAGTGATCTAAAAAACCTCTTTGCTATGGCAGAGTTTCTACCTGGCTAAGTCAGTGAGCAATGCCCATGACGTTCTTCATGGGATCATATCCAGCGTCCTAAACAGCCATGCTCCCCTAGTTAAAGCATGAATAAAAGCCAGAACCTGTCATTGGTTCTCACCGGATCTAAAGGCTGCCTTACTCAAAAGAGATTACCTCTGGAAAAAGGCTCATAAATCTCATGCCGTGCAGACTGGTGTCTCTTCAGGGTATCTAGAAATGTCTGTACCAAGTTGGTCAGAGAAGCCAAAACCAACTTTTATCAAACTGAGCTACTCTCTGCGTCAAACTGCCCTACCAAGTTTTGGTCCACCGTAAAAGAGCTATCTGTCCACTCTCCAGGAAGTGCGCTTCCTTCCAAAATTACCAATGATAACATTATCATTAACGATAAATTAGAGATACTGCAGGCTTTCAACAATCACTTTGCCACTGCTGGCCTGGCATTTGATAACGTACTGTAGTAGCCTTCTTCCTCAGACCAACATCCAGCCTTCAGAACCAAGTAGCAATAACATGGACTTCTCCTTTTCACCTACCACCATAAAAGAAGTTGAAGATCTTCTTCTATGACTAGATACTAAAAAAAGTGCTGGGGCCAACTCCTTCGACCCATATTTCTTGAAAATAGCATACCATATACTTGCTACACCTATAGCACACCTATTTAATCTGTTCCTAGCACAATACCCCATCCCCAAGGCATGGAAAACTGCTCACGTCATTCCCCTGTTTAAAGCAGGGAACCCCTGTGACCTAAATAACTACAGACCAATCTCCCTTCTTCCCATACTTTCAAAACTTCTGGAAAAAACTGTGGATACACAGCTGAGATCTTTCTTAGACAATGCTAGACTACTCAACCCAATGCAGTCTGGCTATAGAGCTAAGCATAGTACATTTATGGCACTGGCAAAAGTTGCTAATGCTTGGCAATGGGACCTAGACAACAAAAAATTTGTTTGTGCCATGTTTCTGGACCTCAGTAAGGCTTTCGACACTGCCGACCACTGCCTGCTCCTTCCACCTTAAAACTATAGGCATTGGCTCAACCGCACTGAGATGATTCCAAGACTACCTTTCTGATAGACAGCAACAAATTAAGGCTGATGGAGAGATTTCTCCACTTAAACCGATAAAAGAGGTGTCCCCAGGGCTCCATACTGGGCCTGTTACTGTTTGCCATTTATATCAACAGCTTGGATGTAGGCATCAAAGATGCCAGTATTCACTTGTTTGCTGATGACACGGTGCCCTACTTAAGCTGGGAATCTCCTGAAGCTGCCTGCGCTGAGTTACAAGCTGACTTTAATACTCTGCAGTACCAGCTCCTTAGCAAAAAGTTACTACTAAATGCAAAAAAAACTAAGGCCATTCTTTTCGCTTACTCTGCTGTCTCTAGTCCATTACCATCAGTCTCTACCTTATTAGGAGAAAATCTTGAATTTGTGACTAAATTCAAACACCTTGGTATTTGGCTAGACAACAAACTCTCATTTGTGAAACACACAGAAGAACTGCTGAAAAAACTGAGGCAGAGACTTGGTGTTTTTTTCAGAATTAAACGCCTCTTGACCACAGACGCAAAAAGACAGCTTGTCCAATCTACATTCCTTTCATTAATTGACTACGCCAACTTCATTTATGGCCATTGCCCTGCCTCATATCTTGCAAAACTGGATGTATTATATCATAGAGCACTGAGATTTATAACTGGCCTCCCGTACTCCACACATCACTGCTCTTTATACGCAGCGGTAGGGTGGCCTTCCCTTCAATACAGGTGTTATAGAAATGCAGCCCTATGGATGCTCTGAGCCCTTACCAACAAACACCCACAATATGTTGTTGACTGTCTCCTTTAGTTCTATTAGGAACTATGCCTTAAAAAGTCAATCGCAGATTTCTTTGAATGTTCCAAGGGCCAACACTGGTTTTGGAAGGGCCACCATAAGCTATGCCCTGCCTACTCTCTGGAATAGGATACAAAAATTGTTGAGACTTAGCTCACCTGTTAGTTCTGCCTTCTTTTAAGACCCTCTATGACAAAACGTTTGCTGAAATATGTAATTGCTTCTATCACTCCTAGCAGCTTGACTATTGTTCCTCTCTTCTTCAACACTAGTCCCAGCTGCTTATCCAAATCAGCCTTTGCCACTACTACTCCCCTCCTCTGCCTCACTTGCCCTTAGCACCCTCTGCATCCCTCTTATTCACCCACCCCCTTCTGCTGCATTTACCTAAGGCTTACACCATTAAACGACCTCCATAGCTTAGGAATTTCCATCCAGGCCTCCAACTTGTTTCTGCTGGACAGGACTATAAATAATCTTCTTCTTTCCTCTATGGTCTGCATATGACTTCCATACACAACCTGCTCCTGTGGGAACTGTGTATATATATATATATATATATATATATATTACGTTCAGGTTGTTTATGTATATCTCTTGTACATGTGACTTGGAATGTAAATACTCTGCTCCTATCAGTATTGTAAACATGTTGTTCATTTTGTATTATGTATATTTATATGTAACTGTACAATTTTCCCTGCCAACAGCAGGTCCACCTTGTAAATGAGCTTGCTCAATGGTGATTGCCTGGATAAATAAAGATTTGATTGATTGATTTGCTGTCAGGCCCACTAACTGGTTAAACAAACTACTGGATACACTGCTGAATCTCCCAAAGATTAATCAGTTTAATAGTTTTGCAGTCTGCCCTTGCAGTCCAGTGCAATTGTAACCATTAAACTGTTTTATTGGGTTTTCCTCTGTACATAACCTGTTACTTTTTATAACATGGGGTTAGTAATATCATTGAAACAATTAGTGGACTGCTGGCACCTGACCATGCAATAATGCATGATATACTAACATTTGCTGTGAGTAGGTCAGGGAAGGAATCACTGGGCATAATGGTTCTTTTCGTTTTCCCATATGGAGCAAACATCAAAAGCAGCCATTTCTGTTCTGGCACCTTAACGAGACCCAGAGTGCAACCCACCCACTCACCCCATGGTTCATGTAGAACCCAGTGCACAGTGACTGAAGGCAGGCAGTGATCAGTCTCTCTCTCCCCCCCACCAAAATGGCGAAGTTCAGTGCAGTACCATGCTACTCCCGTAGTGTCTTAGTCAGACTCCACTGTACTACTGCTGTTGAGCAAGCACAATGATCACTGCTTAGCAATTAAGGAGGAGCAACAAGAGACCTGTAGCATGTAACCCAGTCATTAGCTGTCACTTTCCCTCTGGTCCCCTCCTGCAGAGCACCTCTTTCCTGTACTGCTGTGACAGCACCCTATGCTCGCGGTGGCCCCTCCAAAAAATTATCTGAGCTTCGGCATTAAGTGTATCCTCCTGCAGGGTGGCTCCTACTGCAGCTGTCAGCTTCAGTCCAGACATGCTCCCCCTGCAAACCATCTCTGCTCCCTCCGCACCTGTACTCCTGTGGTAGCTGTTCTCCACTGGCGATGACATCTCAGCTGCTCAGTTGTAATGCCCCCAACAATTTGATCCAGAGTTGCAGTCCTGTGAAAGCCCCTCTCCTGGTGATGTCCTCTGCAGTGATGGATAAGTTACTTTTCTATTACTTTTCTATTATGTTTGGAAACTTGTTCCAGGAAGCTCTGTGCAGTCACTAGCAAGGGTGGAGAAGTACTAGAAAAGTAATACACCTTACAATTATAGTTACTTATTACTTTTTATACAAAAACAATACAAAAATAATAAATAACTGTAACATATTACATGTTTTGAAAGTAATAGGTTAGTTACTAGTGTAATGCCCCAAAGTTGGGGCATCCCAGAAAAATAAAAATAAATAAATCCATATGGGGTTTACAGGTGCCCAGGATGCCTGCTTCAGGTGTAAACTGCAGGATAAAGGTAAAAAGGGGCCCCATAAATGTTAATTCTCCTCCCTATAGTGGGAAAATGCTGTAAATAATAAGGAAAAGTGTCATGTGTACTTAAAACTTTGCAAAAAAATAGATTTTGATGCAGCTTCAGTAACAACGGCCTGGATGGAATGTTGTGCTGAGCTGCTCATGCACAGCATTCCACTCCAGCCATTCCAGAACCCCTTTGGGTTCAAGTTTGAAAGTTTAACAGTTTTGTGGGGAGTTGGTCCTGGGCAGCTGTAGAGGAGAGGACACAGAAATCAAAGGGACAGGTGAGGGCTTACCTTGTGTTGAAGTCATCCCTAGGGCTTAGCTGTGTGCCTGTTCTGCCTCCCCTGCCAGAAGACTCGTGCTGCTGCTCTCTGTTGTGGTCAGTGGTGCCATTCAGGCACCCAAGAGAAAAATGGTCAGTCCATCTTAGTCTGGGCTTGAGCCCGTTGTTTCTTTATTTTATCCCCTATTTGTTTTAAAAGTTTATTTTTGGTCCCCGTGTGGCAGAAGTGCTGCATCACTGCATGTTCTGTTGGACCTCCGAGGCCCCCTTGAGTCGTCCCCCACTCCACCTGCTGCTCTTTCTGTCCCTCTCTCTGCCAGCAAGACCTCCCACATCCTGTCTGCTTCCTCTGGTCCCAGAGTGGTTCGGTGAGTCAGCAGCAACACACTGATACATGCTGTCTGCCTAAATTATTGAAAGGATTGTTTTTTTTTTCTCTAGCACACAATGCGCAGAAGAGGAGCATCCGAGCGCCGCAGGCAGGCTCGGGTTGCTAGGACCCTAATTTAGGATTTAGGAGAGCAGGGCTGGGTTGGCTAGCGATGCCCACGGGGAGGGGCCAGGATAACAAAGCCAAGCAAAGGCCTATAAATATTGATGAGAGGGTGGGATAGATTAAAGGCGGCAATTTGCCACTGAGTGACATTAGGCTCAGTGAGCCTTAGGAATTAAAGGGGCCCTGCACATCTGGCCATATGAAAATTAAAAGGGGCAATCCAGGCCCAGTGTTAAAAGGGCACCAGGCACAGTGTAGAGAGGGGCATCAGGCCTAATTTGAAAGGGTATCAGACCCACAGTTTAAAGAGGGCAGCAGGCCCAGTTTGAAGGAAGGGCTACCAGGCCCAACATAAAGTGGGTTTCCAGGCCCAGAATAGAAGGGGCACCAGGCCCATAAGTTTAAAGCAGGGCCCCAGGCCCATTTTGGAGGGCCCCAGGCCCACAGCATTTAGGGCACCAGGCCCCAAGTAGTAAAGGGCATCAGGCCAAGGTAAAGGTAGGGCACCAGGCCCGGGGTATATGTAGGGCACCAGGCCCAAGGTAAAGCAGGGTGTCCTGGCCTAGTGGATTAGGGCAAGCCAGTCTAGTGGTAGTAAGGGCAGCCCCGGCCTAGTGAGTTAGGGCAAGTCAGCCTAGTGGTAGTAAGGGCAGCCCCGGCCTAGTGAATTAGGGTAACCCAGCCCAGCAGTAGTAAAGGGCCCTGGCCTAGGTAGTAAGGGCAAGCCAGCCCAGTAGTAGTAAGGGCAGCCCAGGCCTATCTAGCAAGGCAAAGCCAGCACAGTAGTAAGTAGGGTGTATAGGCTCTAAAGCAAATAAGGCGTTTAGGCCTTTAGTGTTCAGGGAAACTAGCAAGGGCAAGTGATACCCCCAGTATAGCCGTTGGGCATCCATCATAAAATGTTCAGGGTAGCCAGATCCTATTCCAGTAGGCCCTACAGCCAAGAAAGGGTCCATTTAAGGGTGCTTAGCTCACAATATGCTACCAAGGAACTGTAACGCCTGTACTATTTATGCCACTGTTTATTGCTGAAGCATCTGGATGACTGTGAAATTGCTAGAAGCACCAAGACTGCATTGTGACATTAGGATTGTGGTTATCTGCCCCTGGTTGTATAAACTATTGCCCTGTGTATCTGAACTATTGCCCTAAGCATCTGAACTATTGCCCTAAGCATCCGAACTGTTGCCCCAGTCATCTGAACTATTGTTCCGGGCATCTGGACTATTGCCCTAGGTATAGAACAATTGCCCCGCAAGTAAATAATTGCCTCAAAGTTGATAATTTGCCCTTTTTCCTGGCAAATTATCTGGTCATTACGCAGTTCTCTTGGCATTGCAAGAAGGTGTATCATATAGCTACATTGCTGCCAGTGTACGGGGATAGTCTCAATCTACTACCACATTGATGTTCCATGGTGTGGTCTGTAATCCTAGGTATCCAGAATCAGTCTCTACCCAGAAAAGGACGCCTTCATCATCATTCTTCACCAGAAAAGTGTCTGACCATCAGGTCATCTTCTCTGTCCATGTCATCCGCCGAAGTCGAGTTTGTTGCCGTTCGCACAAGTCGCATCTGCCGCTTTTGTTTTACAGTTCGGGTTACGCTCACGAAGTTCAAATGCATTAAGACCGCGTGCTAGTGTCATTTATTTTGGTTCCTGTTCCAGATGTCCTGAAGTTGGTCACCCTCCACAGAAGAGGGTGTGCATGTCCTGGAAGAACCTGGTCTGCACCTCATGTCATTCGTAGAAAGTTGAGTCCATCGAACCCAGTTCGGACGTCCGTCGCTTCCTTAGTTTGTTCCAATTCCTTGTGACAAGATTGAAGAACCAACCATCTTCACTACAGATCATTCTGGTTCCTGGTCCTATCAGAGATCCATCTTCATCTCAGATCCTTCAGAGTCTTGCTGGCCCTTGGAGTGCAGCAGCATCATCCAGGTCATGGTAGTCCTTGAGTGGATTCATCGCCATACATCTCCTGGTTTCGGTTCTTCCTGGCGACCCTAGAAGCGGGTCTTGACCAAGGAGTCCTTTGCATTCAGTGTGGAATCCGACAACCCATCCGTGGGTTTATTCCAGGAACCCATTTTCTCTGGTTCTTTCTTTCTGGCAGCCTTGAGAGAGTGGGCTTTTGCTGAGAAACATATGGTCTGTTTACCAAACCTCTCACCACCCCAGTGGCCTTAACTAGGTCCTTGCTGGGAATTGTGTTTAGTGTTCAGCTATTCTGTTTGCTTCCCTTGTAGCTACCAACTGAAGAATGATGTGTGCACTAAGACGTTAGACATTTGGACTTTGGTAGAATTCTGTGGTCATTGTAAAACCAAATATTGTATTGTGGGTAGTGAAGAACACCTGGCTTTTGCCTAAGTTCTAGTTACACTCATAGGTTACTGTTGAAGAATTGTAGAAGTATATTGGCAGTAGGCCAAGAGACATATTCTAGTATTGTTTATAATCATTTTAGCAGTTGTAGATAAAAGTAATTCTGTCATCTTTACCACCCTGTTGTTTTGGGTGTCCACTCCTCTCTTGTGACTGTGTCCCTACCCACGGTACTAAATAAACACCCTCCGGCACTGAATCTCTTGGATGACTCCTGCCTCTTATCTGGGTAACTGTTATCTTATCCACAATAATTTGGACCTTGGTGCCTCACTCATCTCATTCTATCTTCATATTGGGAGCACCACCTCAGACCATCACACTAGTTACTTTCAAATAAATGTAATCAGTTACAGTTACGTATTTCTTTTGTATAAAAAGTCATAAGTAATTGTAACTGTAAGGTGGATTACTTTTTCTAGTACTTCTCCATCCTTGCTGGTGACTGCACAGAGCTTTCTGGAACAAGTTTCCAAAAGTAATAGAAAGTAATAGAAAAAGTAACTTACCCAACACTGCCTCTCGGTTATCCCAGGAGTGCTGCCTCAGTAAGTAGTAGGCTGTGGTCTGTTAGCACCCCCAAATGTCCCATCCCAGTGGCCCATTGTCCCACTACATCACTGGAGACAGAGCACAGCTGCATTCAGAGTGAGAGAGAGACACACACATAAACACACAAACTGGCTGCACTGTTTAAACATGCTACACTGTTCTCTCTCTCTTTGTCTGTCTCTCTCTCTCTCTCTCTGTCTGTCCTATGTGTGCAGTCCCCAACAAGCATGTTTAGCAGACAGCCACAGACAGCATCATGGTGGCAAGAGAGAGACACAAAAGCACGTTCTGTTCCTGTTCTGTTAGAGTTTCTTGTTCACGATAGCTGTTTTTGTTGTACTGAATGACTGGCTACCTGTTTCTGTTACAGTTGCATACACATTCCTATTTCAGTGAATGAGAGGAAGAGAGAAATGGGAGAGACACAGTACTGAGGACAGTTTCTGAAGCTTTCTTTCTCTCTCTCTCTGAGAGACATGTTTCTGTGACAGGCAGGGCGAGAGAGACCGCACTCAAAGGAGAAACTCACAGGGCTGCAGTGTCACTGTGCAATGGGGCAGATTTTCCTCAGTGCAGTCCCAAAGTAGTTATCCTTATGTCCTACCCATGACTGTGCATGCTTCATGGAGAAACTCACAGTGCTGTACCGGCATTTAGAAATTGGAGCAACCTTAGAAAAGGGAAACACACAGGAGAGAGAGAGACTGACTGCAGTGTCTGTTCTGCTCTGAAGTGTCTTGCCTTTATTTTGAGGGAACAGAAGGGTATCTGCTGAAGTGACTGAGTGGTGTGTGCCTGTGGTCTGTTACTGGCCCCTCAGCAGTGCATCTATAGTGGTCTTCAGCACTGTCAGCAACACAGAAGTTGTGCTAGTGGCAGAACACGTAAAATAGTGCCTATGTTTTCATGAGTTAATCATACTTTCCTCATGTTTTTGTCACTCCGGGTGACACCCCATGTTATAAGTACAATAACCCACTCCAGGATGTGTGGTTATTGGGGATTAATCAACATGCCAGGTGATGTGAGGACACTCGGCTTGTGGCATCATGCCTCACAACGCACCCAGGGTGTTGATTAATTAAGCAATAAGGCATGACAAGGTGTGTGTTATCATGTAATAACGTCACTCCTGGGGTGGGTTGAAGCACGAGGCAAAGCCGAGTGCTTCCACCTCCCCAGGAGTGATGTTATTACACAATAACACACACCTTGGAGTGCCTTATTGCAATTATATAATGTCTTGATGTTATACAA
This sequence comes from Neoceratodus forsteri, assembly GCA_016271365.2. Lineage (NCBI taxonomy): Eukaryota > Metazoa > Chordata > Ceratodontiformes > Ceratodontidae > Neoceratodus > Neoceratodus forsteri. The sequence continues at coordinate 162,358,648 of CM028132.1, read as the reverse complement.
AAGAAAAATATTTAAAAAACGTTTTAGTAGATTTTTAGTGTAGCAAAATGTTTCTGTTTCTTAAAAGTAGCTCCAAATAATCATCCAAAAAAATTAATACAGTGATGTTATTGTGTAATAACATCACTGTCTCAGGCACACACTGACCAATCAAAGCCCTGGGAATTTTCTTGCCATTGTATAATCCCCAATAATCTCACACCCTGGAGTGGGTTATTGCTTATTTGTACAATGATCTCTATGAATTTTTTTCAAAACTGTATCTAATTGTTCTGTCTTAACTGCTTTCAGCCTGACCCAACTGCATTTCCTCTGGGACTGCTTATTGTACTTGTAATGTATTTTGTGAGCATGTATTTGATGTGGAACCTTTGTAAATGATCATGTGTGCTCAAAGGTAATCTTTCTAAATTTTCAATAAATAAAATAACATTTATTTTTTATTTATTAATTTTGTTAACTGGGTAGGCCTGCTGAGACATAGCTGTCCCTTTTGCAGTGGTGATCCAGAATGAATTATGTATAACAGGTAGGCAGAGAAGTTTATTGTCTAGCAAACATTGTCAGAAGAGGTTATACCTGACATTGTCAAAATGCATAATGAGTGATCCCATACAAAAATATGACACAAGGTTAATAACAATCTTGGTCAGCATAAAGTAGGGAAGGGAAACATTGGTCAATAGTGCATCACAATTACCCCAAGTAATCCAAGATGTGGGGGAATGGAAAATCATACTACAGAGAGTTATCACCTATTGCAAGTGCAGATGCTCCATTCCAGAAGGACAACTTTAAAAAGCTGCTGACACCTCAAAGAAAACTTTGAAAACATAATATTTAGGTACAATTGCTTGCATTCCATATATTCTACATATTTCTCCTCCACATTATTTATTACTGAGGCAATTTGCATAAATACATGATATGTATACCTCAGAGTTTATCTGCCTCTGTAGCTTACTCCACTTCAAGTCATAATCCTCTGTTGTAACATCACAGTCTGTTGCCATGGGAATAACTGTGATGTCACAAGCAGTGCTTTATGACATCAGGTAGGGAGAAAGCAACAGGAATAGATGAATTTTTCAGGAGCAAAGATCCTGTTTTCACGCAGATTACCCTCAGTAATAAATAATGGGGAGGAGGAATACAGAACTAATGTGAAATACTGTACCAGCCTAACTGTGTCTAAATATTATGTTGTGTTAATGTTCTCTTGAAGGCATCAACAGCTCTTTAAGCCCTTTCTTTGAACCCAACCAGGAAGGGCAATCTTGAAGGGCAGAAGGCAGGCCAGTCCAAGTAGTTGGTACAGAGGTGGCAAAGGACCACTTTCCCACACAGGATATAAGTCTAGGTATCTTCAACAGAAGATTGCAAAATAAATCCATTTACATACTGGTGGCAGGGAACATTTTAGAGCTGTATGATGTAGCCTATGTTATTGTTTTTTTATTTTTTTTTTGCAGTTAATCTTTTTATGAAGAAAAGAAAACCAAACAACAGTTTACATACACAAGAACATGCAAAACTTTAGAATCTTATACAAATGAGTCAAACACCTTAAAATGCTTCTACACATACATGCAACCTAACAGCATGAAATTACTCAAAGTAATTGAATGTGCTCCATTTAACACTGATGATGGATGACAAATGTGGGTTGGGATGGTGTTTCCACTGAGCCCTTACTTTGGCGCCTACCTTCAACCTGTGATTGCTGGGAGAATTGTAGGTGGGGAGATGTAGAAGTTCAGACCTATTCTTAATCTACATCTAAGTACAGGGGCACCTTGCCAGCTTCTTTCAATATGTGTTGGTCCCCAACCCTATGGGGTGGAGGTGGGGGCTGGAGTATCATGGTGGCTTTAACTTATCCTTGGTGAGAGCACCCAACATAGATGGTACCCTAGGGGAGGTAAACCTCAAGTATGGTGCCTACATATCCTGGTACTCCTGTATATTTCCCTTTTTGGGTAGGGTCAGCTGCATGTTCACAGCCAGTGTGTCCATGACTGAAAGCCACTCTCTGATGGCTGGGATCTTTGTGGCCCTCCATCTCTTCAGTATTAGTCTTTTGGCTTCCACTGAGGCTACCATTATCCACTGTTTCCCTCTGGTTCTAAGAGCAGGGTCAGGAGAGAATAGACATAATAAGAGGGATTCAGGGCCAAGCTTGAGAGTACTGCCTAACACTTTCATGCAATTATATATAACCTTATCCCAAAAGGGCTGAATTACAGTGTAATTCCACAAGATGTGATGAATATCTACCCCAGTGGCCCCGTATCTCCAGCAGTTATCCTCTGACAATAAATGCAACTTTTTCAATTGTGCTGGTGTGCAGTACCACTGGTGCAGCATTTTGTTTTGAATTTATCTACTCTTCTGGTCAAGGCAGGCCGGATGAGTCAACCTCCAGCAGCTGCTCCAGTTCTCCTCTGAGATTTGAAGGCCCAACATTTTTTGCCACTTTTCCTTGACCTTTAAAGAAGGGCCTGGAGCTGACTCTCTCAGGTCTCTCTGTGTGGCCTCCGCCCTCCCTTTCACGGAGGACAGCCATTTCCCCACTGGTAGCTTTTTATCCATACCAGTACCCTGTCTTGCACCCTTGGCACTGACATACTTCTTTGGCCTATTGTTGAAACCAACTCCACATTTGCAGATATCTCCAAAATTCGGCTTCACGCAGTGAATGTCTTATCTGGAGATTTTGGAAGGCATCAAAAACCTCCTGTCCAGGTATAAGCAGGTCGCTATGCTTAATATATGTTTTGTTTCCCAATGGGGCCAATGAACCTGCCCACTTCCGAGTTGTACATGAGGGTTATGCCATACGGGCAGTCTAGTTCCTGGGGAGTGGTATGAACCAGTCAGATGCACTACTTTCCTTCACTCCTCATGTGCAGCCTTGATAGTGAGCCATCTGGAGTGGTGTGGGGGTAGTGTTTTCCCAAAATATGCCCCCAAATGTGTTCCACCCAGTAAGGCTGCCTCAATATCCATCCATGCTGGATTGTCAGAGGAGGAGCTCTGGAATATTTGGATGGATTTAGCCAAATTAAAGGCGTACCTGTACTGCTGGAAGTTTGGCGCCCCACCCACTCATTTTCCAGTGCACCTTAACTTAGCACTATATCTCAGGGTTGTTGGACCCCACAGAAAGTGACTTAATAGAGAGTCTAGCCTTCTAAACATGTTTCTAGAATACTGATTGGCATGTGAGCCAGGGCATAATAAAATCTGGGTACTACTATCATCCTGACAGTTCTGTCTTGCTGGGTAGAAAGAAATTCAGGTGGTTCCATCTATTAAAATCTTGTGTTTTGCCTAATAAGGAATTCAAGTTGCTTGGAATCAATTTGGTCAGGATGGAAGATAGGTTAACACCCAAGTATACAGTCCCTTGGCAACCCAGGCCATGCCTATATTTTCTACCATGTTGGAGGTCACATGTTTATTAAGGGTAAGAGTTTTGATTTGGTTTTATTAATCTTTAGTCCTGATACATCCTCGAATTCATTCAGTAACTCTACTATTGGAGATATACTTGTTTGAATATTACTGGTTAAGATTAAACAGTCATCTGCATACAGCTTCATTTTGCACTGAGTTTGTTCTATTTCTATTCCTGTTATTTGCTCGTGGACCCTAAGTGCTGAAGTGTTTTACTATGCCGTGGAGACATCTCCTCAGCGCCATAGCATGCCAACATCCCCAACACCAATGCATCTTGAAACCGACCAGCAACACGACAACAGTAATGTGGGAGGTCTTTGCCCCATCGCCCTACTTTAGATTATTAACTCCACATTGCACAGACAGTGGAGTTAGGTGCCTACCCATTACTGCACAGTTCATCGCTGTGGAATCCCATTGTCGCAATGTCTGTCGTCATCAGGGTTTCACTGTGCAAGTTTTGCTATGGGGGTGTCGCTGTCCCATCGGCATATGGTGCTAAAGCAAGGGGTTCCATTACAGCACAAATAGTAGGGGAGACAGGACATCCCTAGCTGGTGCCTCTCTGGAGCACAAAGGGCACAGACAACATGTCATTGGTTAAGACCCCTGCAGTGGGATCATTATATAGAGTTTTGACCCACCCTCTGAAGTTGGAGGCAAATTTCAGATGTTTCAGTACTGGGTGTAGATAGTCCCACTCCACTGAGTTGAAAGCTTTTTCAAAATCAGTCGCTATGGCTGCTGCTGGAGTGGTGAGCTCTGCCTCTTTCTGAAACAGTGAAATCAGTACCTGGATTTGGTCAAGCTGGCCCTGCCTTTCACAAAGCCTACTTGTGAACGATGGATTAAGCAAGGCAGGAGTTTATCTAATCAGGTTGCCAACACCTTCACTAAGATCTTTGCATCTGCATTTATAAGCGAGATGATCCTGTAACTAGCAGATTGTAGGTGATCCTTCCTCCTTTGGGAAGAATTGTTATAACCGCTTCTTCAAGAGTTGTGGGGAGGTTGACACTTGTGTGGGCCTCACTCAGCATGTTCAACAGTAGCTCAGCAATGATTTCTTCAGTGATCTTATACTAATCACTGGGAAACCATCACTTCCTGGAGCTTTGTTGCTGGCCATGCTATTTATTGCTTGATACAATTCTTCCTCAGTTATGGGGGAGTCTAAATCATTTCTTTGTTCTTTAGTTAGTTTAGGGATGTCCAAATTTGAAAGGGAATTATCTATCTCTCCTTGTTTAAACACTGTGTGCAATTTGTACCATTTTTTATAAAAATTCCACCCACCTCTAAGGGTGATGTGCGAAGGGTTCCCACCTTGTCCTTCAGCCCTGCTAAGTGTCTTTCAGACTGTTGCTTATGTAACCTGTAAGCAAAGCCCCTGGAATTCTGAGATTCTGCAGTTGCTGAATTTTCTGCAGAATTTGCATCATGCCACAGAATTCACATAGTGCCTAGAATTCATTGTTTTTGTGAATTGTCATTGAAATATACAGTTTTGAATAGTGCCAGGCTCCCGTATCCAACTTGTTTATCCTGAAGCCCCTCCTCTAAGCTTGGCAGGTGATATCATCAATGACATCGCACCATGTTTTAGCCAATGGCAGGATTGCATTCTGCCACAGAAATGAATAAATCATGCCACAGAAATCCAAAAATGCTGCCACAGAAACCTAGGATGCCTGCTGCAGAAATCAGAAAATGCTGCTGCAGAGCACTAGAGCCTTGCCTGTAAACTAAGAGCTTACCTTCTCTTTCCACAGTCCCAAAACTTGGTTTTAGTCTAATGATTTGTAAATCTGCTTTTCTGGTGGCTAGGGTAGTGAGTTGCATACATAAGGACAACAGTTCAAACCTCAGGCTGGCATTATTTAACTGTTGGGTCATTTTGTATATCCTCTCTTTGGCTATCAGCTGTGCAATCAACTCTTTCTCCTCCTGATCACTCTTTTTCCTATGATAGACCGCATATGCAATGATGTATCCCCTGAGGGTAACTTTGTATGCTTCCCAGATCATTAATGGAGAGGTACAGCCAACTGGGTTGTCTTTGAAGTAGTTAGTTGAGGTCAATTTCAGGCACTGCTGGAACTCTCTGTCCTGCAGCAGTAAGGAATCCAGCCTTCAGGTAGTAGACTTCTGCTTCTTAGAGGCTGGGTTCAGGTGAGAAAGATGGGTGAGGGATATGATAGATAAAGGGGCAATTTTAACATTGGCTACCATGGCAGTTAGGTTGGGCAAGGTAGGCAAGTAATCTAATCTGCTGGCCATGGCCTTTGTGAACGAGAAATAGGTAAAGTCCCTCCTGAGGGATTTTTCAACCTCAAGATGTCAGTTAGTTTGATCAAAGTCTGTAAAGTCTTAAAGTTTATACATAACTGATCTTACATGTGGCTTAGGTTTCACATTGGACCTGTCCATCAAATAATCCAGCACTAAATTAAAATCCCCCAAGAAGTATATCAGGTTGTCTTCTGACAAATCCACTATTTGTTGTGAGACAGCGTTAAAGAATTCAGGTTGGTCCTCATTGGGGACATAAATGTTTCCCAGCAGCAGTGGGTCCTGGTTTGTCAGCACCTTGATCAAAACCAAACCTACCCTTATCACACTTTTTTCCATGCATTTCCTTTTAAATTGTTCGTGAAACATAGAACATAGAAACATAGACTTTGATGGCAGATAAGGACCGCTTGGCCCACCTAGTCTGCCCATTTTCCTACCTACAGGATAAGCTGCAGATCCTAGTTAACCAACAGCCTATTTCTTCTCACCCCCCACAAGAATTGCCTTACATCTGTCCCAGGTATTCTTGAATTCTCCCACAGTTTTAGACCCCACAACCTCCTCAGGAAGGCTATTCCATGCGTCCACGACCCGCTCTGTGAAAAAATACTTCCTCACATTGCCCCTGAACCGCCCCCCCATCTTTAAATTGTGTTCCCTTGTTCTTGCACATCTCTTTTTCTGAAAGATGCTGCCCTCTTGGACTTTGTTGATTCCACGAAGGTACTTAAAAGTTTATATCATGTCCTCCCTCCTTTCCTCAAAGGTATACATGTTAAGCTCCTTTAGTCTCTCCTCATATGGCTTCTCTTGCATACCCTGCACCATTTTAGTTGCCCTCTTCTGGACTGCCTCCATCCTGTCTATGTCCTTGTGGAGATGGGATCTCCAGAACTGGACGAGTACTCAGATGGGGGTCTCACCAACTGTCTGTACAGGGGATAGCAACTTCTGTTTTCTGCTGGTGATGCCTCTCCTATACATCCCAGTATCCCCAGCCTCCCTACTGCCTTCTCACATTGCTTGCTAACCTTAAGTCATCTGATATGATTACCCCAGGTCCCTTTCCATTTTTGTTGTTGTTACTACTCTCCCCATTGTGTAATCTTCCCTGGTTTTGTTTCCCAGATGCATTATTTTGAATTTCTTTTGCATTGAATCCAAGCAGCCATACTTCTGACCATTCCTCCAACCTTGCCAAGTCCCTTTTCATCCTTTCCATGCCTCCTTGTGTATCATCAACCTTGTTGCAGAACTTTGTGTCATCTGCAAAGAGGCATACTTTTCCTTCCATCCTCTGCAATGTCACTTATAAAGACATTAAAAGGACTGGACCCAGTACTTAACCCTGCGTTACCCCACTAGTAACCACTCTTTCTTCAGAGTGGACTCCATTTACAATTACCTTCTGTGTCCTGTTGTCCAGCCAATGCTTTACCCAGGCTACTATCATGGGCCCACTCCCAGGCTGGTTAATTTGACAATTAATCTTTTGTGTGGAACTGTGTCAAATGCCTTACTAAAGTCTAGGTAGGCCATGTCCATAGCCCCTCCCTGGTCTACTACTTTGGTCACCCAGTCAAAGAAATCAATTAGATTTGTCTGACATGATCTTCCCACTGTGAACCCATGCTGTCTTTGGTCCTGTGCCTCACTGGCCTCTAGGTACTCAAACATTCTTTCCTTCAGAAGTGATTCCATCATTTTCCCTACCACAGAGGTCAAACTGACAGGTCTGTAGTTTCCTGCCTCTGTCTTGGTCCCACTTTTTTGAAGGGAAATCACATCCGCTTTCCTCCAGTCCTCAGGTACCACACCATCCTCCCATGATTTGTTAAAAAGGGTATTCAGTGGTTTCACTAGTTCTCCCCTTAATTCTTTTAGAATTCTGGGGTGAATTCCATCAGGCCCCATTGCTTTGTCCACCTTCAGTTTTAGGAGTTCTTTCAGAACCCTTTCTTCTGTGAAAGGACTTGGATCGACACCCCACCAGCAGAGTGCTTCTGTTAATTGTATATTAAGCACCTTCCCCATCTCCTCTTTTGAATACTGAGCAGAAATATTAATTCAATATCCCTGCTTTTCACTGTCCCTCTGCCCACCCACCGTCCATTCTATTCAGCCTCACTATCCCTCCCTTTGTCTTTCTACGCCCCTGATGTACCTATAAAAGGTTTTATCCCCCTTCTTAACAGAGTTAGCTATCTTTTCCTCAGTTTGGGCCTTTGCTATTATGACTTCCTCCTGCTTCCTTCTGCCTTAACTGGTACAGCTCTCTGTCTTGCTCCTTCTGTGTTCCTTATACTTCCTGAATGCTATCTTTTTCTCCTGACTTTCCCTGCCACCTCTTTTGAGGACCATAGTGGCTTTTTCTTTTGTTTTGATTTATTTGTCTTCACATGTAGGCTTGTTGCCTCTGTGATGGCAGTTTTGATGTTTCCCATTGTTGCTCCACACCTCCTTCTAGTCTGTTTGCTAGTGCTTCTAAGCGCACTCTCCATCTTTGTCAAAGTCAGCCTCCTGAAGTCCAGTACCTCACTTTTGTATGGCTTGACTCTGTAGCTGAGTTAATCGTGAACCACACTGTTTGATGGTCACTTGTTCCCAGATGGCAACCCACTTCTAGATCTGAGATCCCTCACTGTCCCCATTTGAGAGTACGAGGTCTAAGACTGCTCCCTCATGAGGTTCCGAAACTAGCTGTATGAGGCATGCCACCTGTAGGGCATCGAGAATGGTCCTGTTTTGGATGTGGCTGCAGCAATGTGTCTCCAGTTAATATCTGGTATATTCAGGTCTCCCATCAACAGTATGGAGACCTTCTTTTGCCCTCCAGCTGTGCTGTGTGCTTCTCATCCCACCCATTCTCTTACCAGATTTTTGGCTTCCCCATCAGAGATTTTAGTCTCTTGTAGAAATGCCACCTGGGCTTTGGTTTGCTTTAACTTTGTGAGAACCTTTTTCCTCTTGATAGGGGAGTTTAGACCTCTTATATTCCGAGAAGTGACTGTTCTAGAGGTAAATTTATCCATTTCCAATTAGATTTGTGCACAATTTGAAGTAAGGGTATGGACTTCTGACACCCTCAGAGGGAAAAGGCTTCATCTTAATCCACCCAGTGGAAACTGGCATGTGAACATCATCACCTTTAACAGTTACACAAAGTGTAGAACTCATCCCTGTGCTGGATTTGTTTTTCATTTTAATTTCAACCTTTATGACCTTGCTAACCTGACTGACAACTTTTCCATACTATTTGGTCAGATAGTCCCTAATCACATAGTTAGTCATATCCTTTTGCCAAAGTGTGCCACATGGGATCGATAGATATCTTTAAATCTGTTGCCCAAGTAGGTTTTGGTCCCATAGAGCTAGCGTGCATCTTTTCCTCCTTAATTCTTGTAGTCTAGTTACCCTCTATTACCTGAGGTATTCTGGGCCAGGGTAATCCTCTGGGGGGTAACTCTTCACAACTACTGTGCAGCTTCTCTGTGCTCCTGCGGTAGTTCATTCGGAATAAGTTGAAACATCTACAATTCTTGTCACTACAGGGGTTAAACAAAAATTGCTCTTGTTCACTTAACTTTACACAGACAGGGAAGCTATTGAGGGTGATATACTTTACTGAACGACATATCCCCTTACTCTTGCATCCCTTTAAAACTGCCTTGCCACCTTTAATACTGCTTCATTCATCAGTCCTGCCTTAGAGGGGTGATCCATAGGATGCTGGCATGCTGTAATTGAGGAAATGTCCACCCTCTTCAGTTGATAGCTCTGCCTTGGGGGGAGCAGAGAATAGGTGATTGGAGAGGGAAGGAACTGGGATTGACTGCCCCCTATCTCATCACCTCCCTATATGCAGAGTGCACTGCCTCTATCTCAAGGTTAGTAGTATTAGGGGAGGGGCTAGCACTGCAAGTGCTAAGTGTTGAAGCACTTAGTTCCCCATCCGACCATACCGGAGCACGCACTTATGTGATGCACGTTCCCCCATTTCCCTGCACCAGTAACTCTCTCTCCCCATCTCCTCCCAAATGCATCCCTCTAGTTAGACCCGCCCTTTAGCCTAACTCCCAAGGCAAGGTAGATTACCTGCAAACTACGCTCGTGACTTACAGTGTGGTACTCAAGAAGCTCCTGCTGGTGAACATTCAGTCTCAACTCATGTGCACAATGTGAGTCAGAAGAATAAAAGATATCTGGCTGAGAAGCAGAGCACTATTATTTCTGGTCTAACCCTCCCTTAACCTTAAACCACACACTCTGCTCTTCGGCTACTATTAGACCAACAAGGGGGATGTATCCATGCAGCTGCCAGCTCTTTATCATAACTAGAAAACTACCCCATGTGCCATCTGCAGCAACTGCTACAAGTCAAGCTCTGGGGAAGGGGACCATAAGATTAACGGTTTGCCCTGGTGATGTATTGCATGGATAACTCTGCCCTCCATGGGGTCCAGCCAAGTGGTGCTGAGGGTTGAGGCACTGGATGTCACACCTCACACCACACCGGCAATCCAGGTTCAGGAATGAGCCCAGGTGCTGGGGGTCAGCAGGGAAGAGAGAGGATTGAGCATCCATAGACTGCCTCCTCTCTCTGGGAGGGATCCAGGACTTCCTGGTGCAACAGCAACCCATGATGGTAGCCAGTGGGGCGTGCACACTTCTGGGCACTAAGTAGTGGGGTGGAGCTGTGGCAGACACTCTAAGGTGTCATTGCACATCTGAGCTGTAGGGGGTCAGGGTTTCAGGGGTAAAACAAGAAAAATACCCTACCTTCGGGGAGGCAACAGAACCTCCAGTGGCCTGAGCTCACATGCCCAATGTCAGCTGTCTATCCCGACTTCACCCTTGGGGATTTTGGGCATCTCCAAGGAGGCAGGAGACCAGAATCCTGAACCTGATAATGTCATTGGGAGAGCACAGTTCAGATGGGTGGTTAGGTGCACAAGTAACTGAGTGTGGATTCCTGAGAGATGCCCCATCAAGGTAGGAGCAAAAACAGAGTCTACAAAAAAAAACTCTGCCCTCCACTATTTTAGCTAATTTTTAACATTTTGAGGAACACAGCAACCTTCGATCTGGAAAATTATAAAAAACAAACATTCATAACATGAATGCGTTCTATCCTGTGCCCTCTTATATTCAGCCCCTGTGCAGACTTGGTCCCCAAAAGACAAACCTTTGGCCCCCTATCAGCATCAATTTTTCACTTGGGACACTATTTTAGCCTCTGGGTCACACACAGTTCTGAAAGGGTTTTGATAATAAGGACTTCTTCCTATGGCGCACTATCTGACTCTGTTCACTACAACAGGGCTTACTTGCTGGTCCATGGGGCTATGATTACTGTCCAGTGCCCCATCCGCTTCAGTCACCTCATAGTCCACTCATTCGGTGCAGATCTGAGCTCAGAAAACAAAAGCACTTTTATTATAATTATAAAATGAATGGAAGAAATGATTCAAAGAAATATTGGGCCTTAATGAAATCTCTTACCAAATCACAAGTAAAGTTAAAAGTATAAAGGTTATTGAAAATGGAGTTTTGCAAAATCCAGATAGTACAGCAGATATTGTAAATAAATATTTCACTGAACTTCCTGATTTAGATATTCCTAGTAGGTCAAATAAAATGGACGTTATGGGTCAGAAGCTAAAGACATACAAACTGATCAAAACAATGTCCCAATATTTAGGTTTAAAAAATAGTCAAGAAGGAAGTGATAAAGAAATAAATAAATTCTCAACAATGTTGAAATAAGATTTCTGAAAGATTCTGTCCTTGAGGTGGCTCAACCTTTAACTAATCTCTTCAATGAGAGTTTGATCAAGGAATTTTTCTTAGATCCTGAAACAGACTAAAAGTGTGCCTATACACAAAGGGGCTCAGATTTTAGGTCAACAAATTATAGGCCAACTGCTTTACTATCTGTTCTTTCTAAATTGTTGGAAAGATTGATTCATAGCCAACTTATGGATTACTTTGAAAAATAGAATAAGTTAAACAAATTTCAATCAGGTTTTAGAAGGGGCATGTCGACCACCACACTCACGGATTTTATTGATTTAGTATTGACTCCTCTTGGTGAGTCAAGACCTGTGGTGTGGTGTTCGCCAACTTATCAAAGGCTTTTGACTTGGTTGATCATTTGACATTGTTACAGAGGTTGAAACAAGTAGGCTTAGCAGTCAAACCACTAAACTGGTTTCAATCTTATTTAGAAGATTGATCCCAAATGGTAATGGTGGAAGACACTAGTTCTAAATTTCTTGCAGTAACTCATGGTGTCCCACAAGGGTCCATATTAGGACCCTTGTTGTTTAGTACTAATATAAACAAACTTTCTAGTCAAATAAAATCTACTCATATTGGGCTTTATGCTGATGATACAGTTTTGGTCTCTGAGGGATTGGATTTGGGGGAGGTGGAAGCCAAGTTGCAGACATACTTTAATATGCTGCAGGCTTGGTTCACTCTCTCAAATCTTGTCCTAAATACCAAGAAGACCCAAACAATTTCATTTGGTCCAAATACCTTTAGGAAAGTTTCACAAGATAGAAACTTTCAAATAAATACTGTAAATGGTAATTGTTTAACTCAGGTTTCAATCTATAAGTATTTGGGGTGCTTATTGATCAAAAGCTTTTGACAACATTTAAATATGTTGATAAAAAGTTCATTCCAGGATAGGTGCGTTCAGAAGAATAGTAAATTGCCTGAGTACCAAGGATTGATTGGTCATTGCAAATCAGTTAATAATTCATTTGATTGATTATGGGAGTCATGTCTATTCTAGTGCAAATAAAACAATATTACGCAAGCTTGATACATGTTATAATAGGTTAGCAAGGTTTGTATTGAGATGTAAATTTGATATTCATCATTGTTCCATGTACACAAAGTTAAATTGGGTTTCTCGAGATTAGAAGACAACAAATTTGGATGAACTTAGTTTTAAAATTTATAAGACGGCTATCTCTCTGGCCTGGTAGAGAGGCTTATTACTCCTACTCATCAGTTTAACTTATGTAAAAAAGGGGCAAGAGATTTGATAGTCCCTAAAAATAAAAACAGATTTGTAACCATGCCTTTTCAGTACAGAGCTGCCATAATCTGAAATGAACTCCCACTAACATTGAAAATTCAGGCTATGACTACAAACAAATTTAATACAGCTTTGAAGCAAGAAATATGCTTTCGCTGCTTATGTAATAGATGATTTGTCTTATTTTAATGATGCTATTGTGATGTGATATACAATTTGTCTTGTGTATTAGTAGTTCTTGTATTGTTAAACACGTAGTTTTTGTCTGTTGTTAATTGTGTAACTATTGTACTCTGACATCAAACAAGTGCACCTTGTAATGAGGGCCATGTGGCCCTAATGGTATTTGAAGCTGTCTTCTTACCTATACAAAAAAATAAGTTAGCAAATAACTAGTGATTACCTTTTCATTAGCTAATGGCTAACTAAAAAGTTAAGCATTATGCCTGATCTTTGGTTGAGGAATTTTTCTCAATTAATGTTTAACTTTTGTCATCTAGCAATTAGTTGGGAATTGTTTCTGTTTACTTATTCATTAGATGAGAAATGAGACTAAAAAATACTGTAGCTAGGAATTAATTGAAGTTTTCTACTTAAACATAATCCAGCTTGAGAGTTAGTTGTTTATATGACTTAGAACATTTCTCAGTTGTTTTACTTGAAATGCGAGAAATGGCTCAGTCATTAATTACTTGAAATTTTAACTTAGCATATTTTGCAGTCACTAGCTACTTGATAATGGACTCACCTGTCCAGGAGTACTGTCCACTCCAGGGGCAGGATTCACAAAAATGATGCATCCAGCACATCCTAGACAGCGCTGTGCAACCCCAACTTCAGCACTGGTACACCCTGGCAAGGAATTGATGCGCATCACACACCACCCTTAATGTTATGTAGTGCATCTGGAGGGGCTGTGCAGGGGCATGCCCATGCGTGTGGTGCGCAGCCCATTCACACCATTGAGGCGCATCCCCAGAGCAAGTCCGGAGATGTGCCTCCTTAGATAAATTATAGTAGAATAAGTGGGTATTCACCCACTGGCAGGCAGGCCGCTGTACTGCAGACTGGAGTTGGCAGCTTTCCCACTCTGGCAATCCAGTGCCTCCCTGCCTGCCATCCCAATTGTATGCCACACACTGCAAGAGTAAATAAAACATGTGTGAACCCCGCTCCTTGCCCACCACTCTGATTTTATGCTGCACACTGCGGTGGTAAAGGAATAATATCTGACCCCATTCCCAACAGCTTGACCTAATCACACATTTGCCATAATCCCTTAGGTCAACCCAGTGGTTCAGTGGACCACCCACCCACTCAGGCACCCCCGCCCCATCCCGCTCCCCCCATCATGGCATGGTCCTAATGTCAGTGGGCAGCTCAACCCACCCACATGCTGCTACTGCTGCCTACTGATACAGCTGTCTGTGAATGACACCTATTGTACACCTAGAAGCCCATTGGTGGATCCTGCCAACCAATGGACTTGCAATGTGTACTGTACCCTGTCATTCACAAAGTTTCCCCAAGTCTTGATAGAAAGGAACTAGGATGGAACACCAGCATGCACAACATTCACTCTCTCTGAACAATGTTGGATATGTCTGATCAATGCTAGAATTGCCTCCATCCTCAGCCACTAGAAGGAACACCACCATCCTACCTGTCCTATGTGGTGGTGGGACTGCAGTCTTCAGCTTTGGCAACTGCCAAGGCACTGAATGGCTGGAGGTTCAGGGATGATTACTATCTATGCACCTCAAACCACTTTCCTGTTACAGAATAGCAGTTGGGGTGGGGATTATTAGTCTTATACCCTTGATCAATACCTCTGCCCCGGGGCAGCCATATTTTCACCAATCAATGCCCCAGTACTGAAAGACATGCTTCTGGAGGATATTGCATAGCCTTTGTGATTCCAGTTGCTGCCCATTTACTGCATAGAGTTTGGGGAGGATAGGTGTTGCCAGCATTCCTTACTCAACTTGAACAATTCTGCCCCTCCCCATGCAGTCTAACCCTGTTGGGCACTTTTATATTATAGTTTAGATTTTGATCTGTTTCATGCCTGTCCAGACTATAATTAGCACTCTCGCACAGCAAATGCTGCACACCCTGTCTGCCAGATTTATTTTCCACACCCTAGACAATGTCCCATAATGTTTGCCTGCATAAATCATTAAATAAATATTAAATGATATTCTATGATCCACTGAGACCCATATTGTGGACAAGATTCCAGTTTGTCAGCCTGGAACAGCACAATTACATTTCTGGAGTCATCTTTTTTATATCATACTGGTGTAACCCTCCCCCCCCCCACAAATGGTGGTTCCTAAAATGTCTTCCTGGGCCTTCCTAAGGCCCACTGCCAGGCTGTTGTTCTGTGTCTAAATCATTTGAATGTGCTTGCATGAGAGTTCCCTGTTAGCTTCTGTGCCTGTTTCTTTAAGAAATATCTATCTCG
This sequence comes from Neoceratodus forsteri, assembly GCA_016271365.2. Classification (NCBI taxonomy): domain Eukaryota; kingdom Metazoa; phylum Chordata; order Ceratodontiformes; family Ceratodontidae; genus Neoceratodus; species Neoceratodus forsteri. The sequence goes on along the minus strand of CM028132.1, from coordinate 162,343,373 downwards.
TCGGTTATAATTAATTTGGGTGGGAACCGAGTGGTTTGTGCCCTAGTCCTACCCGGCAGTATTACAGCTGCTTCATTCTGCCATCTTTAAGCGCACAAAGGAAGCCCTAATCGGATCTGTGATTGTTTTCTGATTATCTGCTTTAGTAATAATAATAATATAATGGTTTGTCTAACCTGCTTTCCTTTGCAGCATGGACTTTCTGCCAAGAAACACCATTTTGGCACTGGACTGCCAGTTTGGACCAATCGGTACCACGGGGACCTTAAAATGGAGACTGTCCCCAGATGTCTTGTGGGAGTGAATTTCTGTAGGAATTATAATTTTTACTGTCTATCACCTAAATGGACCTGGACTGGCCCTTTCTGTGACAGACTGATGGACCAAACAACCAAATCTTTTGGATCACTGGGAAATCCCAGAACTGCCTGCAGCAGTGTGTCAGTGTAGAGTTGGAGTTGAGAGAGTGAACTGCTCAAGTAATTCAAGCAGCTGCTCCTGCATGGTAGCGCTGGGATTCGGCAGGAAGGCTGTGTCTGGCCTGCCTGCCTGCTACCATCTTCTAGTGTAAAGAAGCCTGTACTCTGATATCAGACTTTGTCCAGATTGTTGTTATTGAGACAGGAATCCTGAATTGTGAGAGAGTAAATTTTGCTTGGTGGTGGACCAAGACTTACTCCTGGAGCGATCGGCCTACAGGGAATTGGAGAGAACTGCAGAGCGTATGGTTTGCACAGAGACACTGCTTTATTGCAACGGACTGTCATCCAAACTGTGGTTCTGGCTGTTTTGGTTATAATTGTGCTGAATGTGTAGTGTGGGTCATGATTTGGTTCCCCACACCGCTGAATGTGTTGCACTAGCTGGACATTGCATCCAGCACCTAAAATGGACTGCAATCTGAACTGTTCACCTGGTCTGGATCTCTCCATCTCAGCCTAGACTGCCACTCATGCTGCAGAGATTCATCCAATGAAAGACCCACTCAGGGCTTTGACTCCCTGCTCAACACCATCAAACAGGATTGACCATCATGGTGCATTGTGTGGGCCCTGCTTCCCCTGGCAAGCAGCATACCATCCTGAGGTTTTCATCTTGTCAATCTTGCATCCTGGTCTAGGTAACCTGAGTAACCATCAGGGTAGGTCCCTGCAACAAAGCTCAAATCACTGTGAGTAATGAGTGCTCAAAATCTGCAATGGAGGGGATAGGGAAGGGGTTGGGGATCTGCAGGAGTGGAGGGAAGATTGATAGGGAAAGCCCAATAGGCAGAGGTCAGGCTTGTAAGATGATTGGGGGATGAGAGAAGCAGGGCAGAGACAGGGAGGAGGTAAAACTGGGGAGCAGTTGCAGGAGACAAAGAGGGTGCAGCTGGAGTGTAAGGAGCAGGGCAGTATGTACTCTGGAGTAGAGAAAGGGTAAAAGTTAGGAAAAGGGTAAAGGACAGGAACAGAGGGGTACTTGTGCTGGGGGATTCTGTACTGAAAGAGGTCAGATGGTGTGGAAGGGGGGGAAGACACAGTCATATTTGGGTTGAAGATATTCCTGGGTTGACCACAGAAAGGGCAGGGCAGGCACTGTTCAAGTGCATATCAAAGGGGAGGAAGAAACCTCACCTAGGGTACAAACAGCTTGGTGGGGGAGTCTGTAGAAGTGGTGAAGGGGAGGTTTGAGAAGTTGGGCAGGCAATGTGAGGGGGTTTGGGAGTCGGTGGCATTCTCGGAGGTACTCCAGGTACCATGTGCGAGCATGGGGAAGAAAGGAAGGATAGAGGAGTTCAACAAGTGGCTGAGAGAATGGTGCCACACCAAGAATTATGGTTTAGTGACAAACTGGGGTAGAATCTGGGGGAATAGTGACTTGTATGCAGGGGATAGGCTACACTTGAGTGGGGAGGGGAGTGGAGTACTAAAGGGTGGAATTGAGGGGTATATATCAACTAAGGTAGACTTAAACTGGGAGGGTGGCAAGAAGACTGAGAATAGTGGAACGGTCTGGATTGGGGAGCCTAGTGAGCTCACCCCCATAGATATGGATAAAGGCAGAGGTGAAGTGACTCAGGGAAGGGACATGCAGGGTAGCCAGTGTGAATTGCAGAAGGCACCACCACGCTGTAATAACAAGGTGAAAAAAGGGTGTGTACTACCAAGAGGAGGGGAGCAGACCAAGGAGAAGAGTGGAGAGAGAAAGGAGGGGTATGGATGGAAGATGGTCTCCCTAAATGCAAAAAGCCTGGGAAACAAAATTGCGGCACTTCAGGCACTCCTCTCAGAGTGGAATGCGGACGTTGCTGCAGTAACAGAGACTTGGCCACTGAGTACCATGACTTGGATCTGGCAATCCCAGGGTACAGTATATACAGGCGGGATCAGGGAGTTGAAGGAAGAGTAGCACTCTGTGTGAGAGAAGGGATCAAATGTACAAGGGATGAGGGGGAGGATGGGAGGACGGAGGCACTATGGGTGCAGCTTCTGGACTCCAAGGGTAGAAAACTGAGCCTGTGGTGGTGTACAGACCACCAACCCAGTTGGGGGAACTGGATGGGGAGTTGGAAGAGCAGATAAGGAAGGTGTGTAGGAGGGGGAGTGTGGTGATAGTGGGGGATGACTCGAGCACACCTGCCACCAAAAGTGCCAGGGAGCAGGTGGTTAGGGCGGGACTCGCATGCTGGGGAATGGATGGAGGCGGATTGGGTTTGTGGGACAAGGAGATGCCTTGGGGTAAATGGTCCAGGAAAGGGGTCCTCCTGTCTAGTTCCCATACCCAAGGGGTTCTGCTTATTGCAGACGGGAAACTTGGTTTTCCCGGCTGCTCATCGAACTCGAGGCGGTGTTATGCAATGCCAGGTCCATTAAAAACAAGACTGCCACAATTGGTGATCTTGTTAATTCAACTGACCTGGGCTTGCATCACCAAGACATGGTTGGATGGAAATGCTGCCCAATTTGGCTTCAGCAGTTCCTCCTGGGTACCAGTGTTCCCTGCTGAGGATCAATTGTAGGGGTGGGGTGTGGCCTTTATTTTAGATCAGAACTGAACCTGAGGGAAATTCTGGTGGAGCCACCAACTCCTTTGAATGTATCATCGGTGAGGGTGTGGGGTGCAGGATTCTTCTCATCTATCATCCACCAGGAGATGGGAATTTTTTCCTGCAGGAAGTCACGGACCTCATCGCCAACCTAACATTTGGACCCCATAGTTGGCTGATCCTTGGGGATTTCAATGCTTGGGTTGATGAAGAACTCTCACAGTTTGGACAGGACTTCCTCCAGTTAATGAGTTCACTGGGCCTCACACAGGTTGATTTCTTCTCAACCCACATTGGTGATCATTCATTGGACTTGGTGTTTCTCCTGGGGATGGAGATATCTGATTTGGTGGTGGAACCATTTGGGTGGTCAGACCATCATACCATCAGCTACAGTTTTGAGGCCCCCCTAAAAGGCCTGCCCCTATGGAGATGGTCCAGTACCGCACTTTGAGGGGTGTATCCCCAGGTGGTCTGATGGCAGTTCTGGACCTATCGGGCATGCCGAGGGAATGCATGGATCCAGGGGATCTGGTACTTGCCCATAATAAGGCAGTGACAGAGGCCCTGGATTCCATTGCTACTGTTCATGTTTGTCCACTCTCCCTTCGCACTAGGTCACCATGGTTTGATGAGGACTTGAGGGAGTTGAGGAGAGTTGGACGAAGGCTAGAGAGGTGATGGCGGAGGTCTGGCCTTGTGTGACAGGCTTAGTTTGATGGATCATTATTTGATCTATCAATCAATAATTTCCATAAGAAGGCAGAATTCCTGTCCAGAGAAATTGCTGCCGCGAGTCAACCAGCTCAGCTTTCCTGACTATGGACAGACTGTGCAATCCACTCTGTCTTCAGCCCAGAAATGCTTTTTCACAAGAAGAGTGAGGAGTTTGCTCGATTCTTTATGGATATGGTTGCCATGATCAGGTCTGATATATGCTTGTCCCTTCTCTAGGGAGTAGCAGTGGTCAGCAGGAGGTGTCAGACCCTATGTGAGTGGTGCGACTTTGGCCAGACTACAATCAATGATATTGTGATGGTAATCCAGACCTTGCGCCCTACGAACTGTAATTTGATCCGGCCTATGCGCTGCTTGTTGGATGCTAGATGTTATTGGGCTCGTCCTTGCTGAGATTGTCTGGTTATCCTTGAGAGGGAATTTTTCCAGCTCTCTTAGGGAGGCCATAGTTCCGCCTCTTTAAAAAGCCCTCCTTGATCCCACTGTCTAGCAACTACAGGTTAGCCTCTAACCTTCCTTTTGGGTAAGGTTATTGAGAAGTTGATGGCTTTACAGCTGAGGACCATTTGACCAGTCACAATATCTATGATTCTCTCCAGTCCGGTTTCAGGAAGAGACATAGTATTGAGACGGCCCTTGTTCAGGTACTAAATGACCTCCTGATAGTGAGAGACCAAAGGGCTCATTCCATCTTGGTCCTTCTTGATCTCTCTGCAGCATTTGATACTGTGGACCATGGTGTGCTGTTGGATCGCCTGTGGTTTATCTGCAGACTTTCAGGGGTTGTCCTCAGATGGTTTCTATCCTACCTCACGGGTAGGACTCAGAGAGTGGTATCAGGGGTTTGTACCTCATCTCCATTCTCCCTGCCCTGTGGGGTTCCGCAGGGATCCATTTTAGCGCCCATGTTGTTTGCAGTGTAAATGCTGCCATTGGGAGTGATTATTAGATGGTATGGCTTGAGTTTTCACTGTTATGCAGATGATACTCAGCTATACATGTCTTTTGTCCCTGAACAAGACGATGCTGTCTCAGTGCTCAACAGCTGCCTGACTGAAATTCAAGCCTGGATGAATGACAGCTGGCTAAGGTTGGACCCTGAAAAACTGAGGTGTTGGCTGTGAACCCGGGTCATTGCGTAGGTGGTATGTTGGCAGGCTCACCTTTGGGTTCATGGCTAGAAGTGTCCAGCTAGCTACCTCAGACCAGGTGCGGAACCTGGGCACTATGTTTGTTGGACTGCCTAACCCTGAAATTACAGGTGTCAGCTGCTGTTAAAACTTTTTACCATCTGAGGAATATCGCTTGGGAAACATCTGGTCTTCCCAATGATCTTCCAATATTGGTTCACACCTTCATTTCCTCCCGCCTTGACTACTGCAATGCCCTTTACCTAGGGCTGCCTGGGGTTGATATTCACCACTTGCAGCTGGTGCAGAACGCGGCAGCCAGGCTATTGACTGGTGCATCAGGAATTAGTCATATAACGCCTGTGCTCCATGGTCTGCACTGGCTACTGATATGGTGGTGGATCACCTTTAAGGTTGCTTTGCTAACCTAGAAGGCCCTACACGAACAGGGACTGAGTTACCTGAAAGATCTCCTTTGCCCCTACCATCCCCTCCATCCTCTCCAATCCTCCAATGAGGGATTGCTAGAGGTTCCCAGGGTATGTTTACAAACATCCGGAGCAAGAGCATTTAGCTTTGCTGCTCCATCCCTATGGAACTCTTTACCTCATCGGGTTCGAGATTGCCTAACCATACAGAGTTTTAAAAGAGCTTTAAAAACTTATCTTTTTAGCCTGGCATTTGAGTGATGTTTTGCTTTAGCAATACTATGATGCTATTTTATTGTTGTCTGTTGGAATTATATGTTTGTTTATAATAATTTATTATATTTTATTTTTATATATTTATTGTACAGGTGCCTTGGTTTTAGAAAGGTCCCTTTTTTAAATAAAACTGACTTGACTTGACTGTATGCGATCCAGGATGGCCTCCTGACACAAATGGTAAGTGGACCTACAAGGCTTGGTAACACACTGGACCTGGTACTGGCAGATTGTGAGGCAGTGGGGGAGATAAGGGTTGAGGACTCACTAACTGGTAGTGACCAACAAACAGTGTGGTTCATACTCACGTTGGGCAGGGAGACTGAATGCAAGGGTATGAAGGTGGTGAACTTTAGGAGGGTGGACTTTGGAGGATGGGAGAAATACTGCAAGGGAGACTCCAGGATATAGGCTCAGGGATGGATGCAGAGCAAAGTGGAAGTTTTTAAAACTGGGCTAATGGAAGCCACAGTAGCCTGTACCAGGGCTAGGAGTAAGAAGGTAGAGCCAGAAAACCATGCTGGCTGAACAGTGAGTGCTGCAGGAGTGAGGGCAAAGGGCTATGCATTGGAAGTACAGGAGATCAAGGAAGGAAGAGAATAAGGAGGCTTATGGGGTTTGATCCAAGGAGGTGCTAGGTGGGTGAAAAAAGCCGAGGCCTCCAGGGAATTAAGGTTAGTACAGGGCCTAAAGGGAGGAGAAGGACCTTTTAGACGTCGGGAAAAGAGAAGTAAAACATATAGTGAGGATAAAGCGGGGAGGGAAATGGGTGGAAGAGGGAGAGGATCAAACTGAAATACTGAATGAGTACTTCTGCTCTGCTTTCACTAAGGAAAGGAATGGACCCACTACCATTATGGACTGGGGGGGGTGGAAGAAGGTGGGGGAGGAGGTGACAGACAAAATGATCATAGGGAATAGAGTGCTAGAGGGGCTGAGGGTGTTAAGGGTGGACAAGGCACCAAGTCCTGATGGCATCCACCCCAGGGTGCTGACGGAGATGACGGAGGTGTTGGCTGAGCCACTGGCAGATCTGTTCAACACCTCCCTGGAAACGGGGTTTGTGCCTCCGGACTGGAGGGTGGCCTACGTGGTGCCCATACACAGGAATGGGCCTAGGGAAGAGCCAGGAAACTATCAGCTGGTCAGTCTCACTTCCATAGTGGGGAAGCTTATGGAGACTATACTGAAGGAGAGGCTGGTGGCATTCCTCAAGGGTAATGGCCTCCGGGATGTGCAGCAACATGGGTTTGTCTCCGGGAGTTCTTGTCAAACAATCCTAATAGAGAATTATGACTGGGTAACAAGGGAGCTAGATGGGCGTCATGCAGTAAAAGTCCTGTACTTGGACATCAGCAAGGCCTTTGGATGCAGTGCTTCGTGGGAGGCTGGGGGGAAGCTGACTGCTGTGGGGTTGGGGAAAGCTGACAAAGTAGATTGAGAACTGGTTACAAGGGAGGGTGCAGAGAGTGGTTGTGGGAGGGAGTTCTCGACACCCAGAGCAATGACAAGTGGGGTGTCGCAGGGTTCAGTGCTGGGCCCGGTGCTATTTGGGCTCTTTATCTCTGATATAGCCACACAGAGTTGGGAGCAGGGTTAGTCTGTTCGCAGATGATACCAAAATGGGGGTGGTGGTGGACGAAGAGGATGGATGGAAACAATTGCACAGGGACCTCACCAAACAAGAGACATGGTTGGAGAAGTGCAGCTATGATTCATCGTGAAGAATTGTGGGGATGCACTTTGGGGCAAAAAAACATAGGAGGGACTACTGGTTGGAGGGTGAGGCTAGGATCACTGAGGAGAAGAAGGACCTTGGAGTGTTGGTAACAGTGAGCATGAACAACTCTGTCCAATGCAGGAAAGCTGAGGGCAAGCAAGGCAAACAAATACTGATTGTATTGCAAGAGGTTTATCATCCATGCATAGGCATGTGATCCTGTATCTCTACAGATCCTTGGTCAGACTGCATTTGGAGTACTGTGTGCAGTACTGGAGGCCATACCTGCAGAGAGATATAAAATTACTGGAGGGGGTACAAAGGAGGGCAGCAAAAATGTTAAAGGGGACAGAAGGAAAGGACTATGAAGTCAGGCTGCAGGAGCTGAATATGTACACACTGGAGGAGAGGAGGAATGGGGGATGTGATTGAAACATTCAAATACTTGAAGGGGGTAAATAAACCTAGCACTGAGGGGTGTTTAAACTGAGGAAAGGTAGGGAGACAAGGGGGCATGGACTAAGGTTGGAGGGGAGACATTTAAAAGGAAGATGAAGAGGCACTACTTCACTGAGAGGGTGGTGTCTAACTGGAAAGTGCTACCAGCGGGGGTGGTAACATGTATGACAGTCAGAAGCTCTAAGAAGGAGCGGGACAAAGCAAGAGGAAGGGTCTAGGGGAAGGGGCTATGACAGGTATGAGATGGACAGTGGGGGAGGAGGTTGGGGCAGCTGCAATCTAGGGTGATACCTGCACACTCAGGCAGACTTTGATAGGCCAGTTGGTCTGTTCTGCTGGCAGAGTTGTATGTTCATATGTATTGTGTGTCATCTGATTTGTTTTGGTTGATCATTATGAACTGAGCCATCCAGCTCCAGAATGCAAATTGTGGGTTAAAGTGCATGTTGCTTGTTTTTCTAAGGACCCCAACAACAGCTGCAATGCCGGCTACCCCAGGCAATGCTTCTAGCCTTAGTAACAACTGGGAACCCAGGTGTGTGTGATCTGTGCTAGAGGGACTCTTAGTGCGTGCATGTTTAACCTGACTAAATCAGATAGGAAATCAAATGCCAGATTGTTGCCCTATCCTTGTTCACATCCCTGAATAAACCAGATTCTGTTTTTCTGCATTTGACTTGCTAGTGTGTCCTTTGGAGGGATACTGTATTGCTATTGCACTGGTTCTATTTCAGGTCCTGTTTTACAGGGGGTCTCAGGTCAGTGCAGCTGAACCAGCCCTGGTGGTAAGTGTGCCAAAAGTGGGTTCAACATTGTATTCTGACATTAATGGTGACTGTTTATCCGCTGACCAGTGCAAGCCATTGGGGGGTATCAGTGTCCCGGAGGGCTATACCCAGAGCAGCTACGCTACCCTTAAACCAACCCTTCCGGTGGAGGCACCTGTTTACTGAGCTCAGGCCACTCAGCCTGTGCCTAGTCACGAAGGCAGGGGGTAGTATCCTTTGGGCTAGTGTCACCTAGGGGTTACACTTGTCTCTCACAGAACTTGAAAGAAAGAAAAATTGGTCAGGAAGCATTGCAGCATTGGGCTTCCAGTTCAGTAGCCTGTGAAACACGGAACTTAAAAGAATGTGGTAATGATTGGTGAAAATCGGAGGACATACGGGACATAGCGCACTGGTTTAATGCAAAAAATCAACCTCAGAGAGTTACATAAGCAGTGACCAGAATGAGTGGAACTAAAACAAGCAGAAGTGACACCAAGCTTTATGTAGGTGAGTAAAAGTAGGAAGGAAGCAGTGTGGTAGACTGCAATCCTTAATGTATGGCTGCACATCAAATTATGGTGAGAGTACCATGCTGTTCCCTCATGTAATGGGGAATTTAATGCATGGCCATTGACATCTGGTGTTTGTATGAACCCCTCCCCCTTTCCTTGGACTTCTGCTTTTTTTTTTACTTAACCACCAACTGTAATTCCCCCCCCCCCACACTTTGCCGTATGCTCCCAGAGCCATCCTCTATCCCATACTGGGGACTCTGCGCATTGCCCACTATACTGTATATTGATGTTAATGTGGTCATTTCTTGCTCTGACAGTTACAAGTAGTTGGCTCAACATTCATCAGTGCTCATCAAACACAAAGGACACTGCTGTGGTGCAGGACAGTAATTACATTTACTGAATTCTTCTCTGCTCAGGAAATGTGGAGCTCAACCCTGCCCCCCCCCCACACACAACTTACCTCGCCTATCGATTTTGCTGAGGCCACAGGTCTCAAAATGATGATGGTCAGCATTTTAAGCCTGCCTAAAAAACTTGTACAGCTGCAAGCCTGGCCGTACACGTTAACACTGACCTATCACAATTACTGAGTCGTGGTTAAAAAAGCGAACACTGATCAACAAATATCACTGGGGAGGAGAGGTGTGATTGACAGGCATGCAGTGTGTCCGAGCAATGGTAGAGGTGGCTAGTGTGACGGGGTGGCAGGGAAAGGGAGGGAGCTTTTAGGGTTGGGAGCTGGAAAAGTTAGAATGAGGAGATAGGAAACCAGGCAGATATAAGGGATAGGGTTGCACAAAGCCATGATGCACATTCTGTTGCCAGGTACTCTGGGCAAGCTAGGCTGTCAGAAGGAGAAAGGAATTTGCAGCAATGGATTGATTGGCCAGGCAGTATTTCAGGGCAGAGCTTGAGGTGCATTTTAAAGAGTGGAGGGTTGGGGGGGCAGATGAAAAACCTAGCCCACAAAGGAGCAGAACTGTGCAGGAGTGAAACTCAGCCTGAGCTTGTGGCCAGATTCAGTAGGGAGCCAATCAGGCAAACTTAACCCACAAAGGAGCAGAACTGTGCAGGAGGCGAAACTCAGCCTGAGCTTGTGGCGGTTCAGTACAGGCAGTGCCAGTCCAGTGAAGGAGCCAATCAGGGCTCAGGAGTAGCGAAGCACCAATTATTTAAAAATACAGAAGCTTCAGGAGGGTTAGTACCTGGGTTGCTTGGCCCGGGAGGCGGCTCCCATGGAAAGCAGGTGGCTGTCTCAGAGCACCACAGCAGAGGAGTCCTGGGGTGAGTACCCAGTTGGGGGACACGGCTGTGGGAAGCAAGAGAGAGAGAAGAAGGATTAAAACTATCTCGAAAAGGTGGGCAGGGTAGAAAGACTGGGGAGGGAGAGTAGATGGGAATGGGGGTGTGAGTCACAGAATCTGTAGAGCAGAGGAAACAGCGGGGTTGGGGCCATAGGGCAGGAAGATCAATTTAGACTAAAGTTGGAGGCTGGGACTGAAAGTTTTAGCAAGAGAAAGGCAGCAGAGGGCAGGGTGGGTTGGTGCTGTGTACAGAGGGATTTTAGCCGAGGTGGCTGAGGCAGGGAAAGTAGGCAGGGAAGAGAAAAGAGTAAGAAAATAGGGGAAAGCAGAACAATTTTATTAAAACTAATTGAATACAGACTGGGCCTGGCTAATTAGGCAATGTACAAAATTAAGGCAGACTAGGCTGGCTAGCTAGGTAGAAATTACAATTTTAAGCAGTCAAGGCAGGCTAGTTAGGTGGACTTAGGGCAAAGAATAAAAATAAGCAGGGCACAACAGCAACACAGTTACAGGCAAAGGCAGCAAATGTTTGAAAATAAAGAAAAACTTAGCCCACAAAGGAGCAGAACTGTCCAGGAGCGAAACTCAGCCTGAGCTTGTGGTGGATTCAATAGGGAGCCAAGCAGGCAGTGCCAGTCCAGCAGAGGAGCCAGTTAGGGCTCAGGAGTAGCGAAGCACCAATTATTTAAAAATACCGGTGCTTCAGGAGAGTTCATACCTGGGTTGCTTGGTTTGGGGAGGCAGCTGCCATGGAAAGTTGGAGGTGGCTGTCTTGGAGCACCACAGCGGAGGAGTCCTCGGGGTGAGCAGCCAGTCGGGGGGGGCTCACAGCTGAGTTGCTTGGTCCGGGGAGGTGGCTTCTGTGGAAAGCGAGCGGCAGCTGTCTCGGAGCACCACAGTGGAGGAGTCCTGGAGCAAGCACCTGGTCGGGGGGGCTCACAGCTGGGTTGCTTGTTCCAGGGAGGTGGCTTCCATGGAAAGTGGGCGGCGGCTGTCTCAGAGCACCACAGCGGAGGAGTTCTGGAGTGAGCACCTGGACAGGGTGGGCTCACGGCTGGGTTGCTTGGTCTGGGGAGGCAGCTGCCATAGAACACGAGCGGCATCTGTTTCGAGCGCAGCAGTGAGGAGTCCTGGGTGAGCACCCAGTTGGGAGGGGCTCACAGGGGAGGCTAATCCCCTCAATGTAAAAATAGTGTCTATACAAAACAAACTCTGGCCAAAGCCTATAGGACTACAACCGAGAAATTTGGGGTCAAAATATTGAAAATTACCAAAGTTACGAGCCTGCGTTAGCAAATTGTAATGTAGGCTCATAAATTTTTTGTTTTTTCAATATATTTACACAAAATTTTCAAAATAGCCTTGTTATGACCCAGCCTAATGAAGGGCAGAGAAAATGTTCAACTCCTGGCCTAAAGGTGATTTCAAGCAGGAACTGCAAAATCAACTTTCGGGATGCAAAAACACATTTTGGGCAGGAGTTGTAAAATGACAGCTGTCACATTGATGAGGTGCTGTAAAGATATGGCTATATTGTCAATGTATTTACTTATTGAAACGTTTCACCAGGAAGGGCATGCTGAACAACACATTGCTCATCTCACGGTATGTCCTGGGGAAAGGGTATGGAGAATGTACAATACAAATACAAACAGCATGCATAATACAATGAGTAGTAACAATAAAGTAGTTTACAGATAGTTATATAACAAATACCAAATACATGGTAAGTGCGGTATATACAAAATATATACAAAATACTCAAAGGACTAAAGTATAGGTAGTTATATAACAAACAGCAAGATAAGTGCAGCATATGTTCAATCTGTGCAGAACACACAAGAACTAGGTTAGGTGCAAGTCTTCTGCGATGCCCAACTTAGACAGCAAGTTGTTTGGTGACAATAACCAGATGACAGTGACCAGATGAGGAAACAGCAGAGGAAGAGAAATGGCAGGGCTGAGATGAGAAGTAGTGCATTTGTTGAGAGGAAGGTCATTCATTTTAATTACAGGAGGAAGAGACAAGTCAGGAGAGCAGACTAGTTGCAGGTACAGTTCACAGACAGGAAGTTATGTAGAGCTGACGAGAGAGGAGGGAGGATGAGTGATGAATCTGGTGTGGGAGTAAATTCCACAGTTTTGGGAAATGATATGAGAAGGCTACCTGACTTTGGGGTAAAAATATTGAAAATTACCAAAGTTACAAACTTTGGTTATGGAAAATTCAACGTAGGCTCATAACTTTGTTGTTTTTTAATATTTTTACAACAAATGTTCAACAGAGCCTTCTTATGACCCCACCTCATAAACAAGGGCAGAGAAAATTTTCAACTCCTGCCCAAAAGGTGATTCCATACAGGGAACATAGAATCACCATTCGAGACAGATTTGCCTAATGTTAGTGCAATTGTTCATGAGGCGAGGTCCCAAACAAGGCATGTTGAAAATCTGGACCAAAAATATGTAGAAATACCTAAGTTATGCCACTGAGTTCAAAACACCTTTAAAATACATTGAACTGCATACCTGTTTCTTCAGTTCGTGGTCGCTGATGAGTGAAGACATGTCTGCAGTCCAGAGGATTACGGCATTGGACTCCTGATGGGTAAGTAAAGCTTGGGGGTGCAGGGTGGTGGGTGCTGAGTGGGAGAATTGGATGGGGTAGAATCGCCTGCAAAAGAAATTGATGGGCAGTTTTCTTTTACAGGGTTCAGGAAAAAGTCTGAGGAGTTCTGACCACGACACTGGGCATTGGGCACCCCGGTGTCACCAGTATGTTTTGGAGGGGTGTGGGGTGGTGGGTGTTGAGAGGGAGGGTCGAGTGGGGGAGATGACCGAGAAGTTCTGATCATGACTCTGGGATTGGGCACCCCAGTGTCACTGTTGTTTCTGGGGATGGGGGTGAGGAGGCGGGTGCTGAAAGGAGGGTTGGGTGAGGGAGACCACTGAGGAATCCTGATCATGACACTGGGGATTGGACACTCCCAGTGTCACTATTATGTTTTGTGGTGGTGGTGGGTGTTGGTGGGAGGGTTGGGTGGGGGATGACCGAGAAGTCCTGATCGCAACACTGGGGACTGAACACCCCAAGTGTCACTGTTATGTTTCTGCTGGGGGTGTGGGGTGCTGGGTGCTGAGAGACAGGGTCAAGTGCCATTGGACATTTGTGTACGGTGCCTGTTCTGTGAATACCCACATCTGTGACAGTACTGGGTGCCTGCCTGTAGTACCCGTACATCCCTGTCAACTGTCACGGATTCCGGCCCGTACGTGGGTGAAAGGACATGGATGGGGTATGGGCAGTGACATCCTTGTATATCAAGGAATGTTGTGTGGTGTGATGCCCTGTGGTAGTGTGGTGCCTACTGTGTGGCATGGCATGATCTGTGCCCCACCATCAGCATCTCATTATTGCGTGTGCTGCTGTCCACCCACGCAATGTTGCACCACTGTACCCTGCGATCCTGAGCAGCATGGCCATATGTGTACTCCTATGGGTGGCAACAATGTCTTTGGACATTTGTGGGGTTCCACACCTTCCTATGCACCCCTGCAGGGTGCATAAGGGATCCACTCAGGGACCCAGGGCAGGCATCCGATTGGATGCCCGTCAGCATCCTGCACTCCACCCTTGCACAGATCCAAGTCAGCAATGTACAGCTCCGTGTCAGGGGGCAGGGCTGATGACAGGTGGCCGGCGATTCTGAATACCAGGCGGTGCGCACCTGTTTGTGGGTGTGGAGCTGTGCGGGTGGGGTACCTGCCTATCACATGTACATATTGCCTCTTTAGTGAATAGGGTCCAAGGAAAGAAAGAAATGCATTGTCAGTTTTGTGTCAGAACCTGGAGTTAATAAAAAAAAAAAACTGCTGATAAAGGCAGAAATAGCTACCAGTGTCCTGACAAGTTCATTCGTACTCCAGAGCAAGGAGTTTGCTTACCTCCAGTGAAGATTTCATAGGTCTTGAGTAAATGCACACACAGAGTTGTAGGTTTGTAAGGACATTGTTGATTTAGTGTCGTAACCCCCATTGGCACCCTGCCTGGGTCCATGAGCATAGCACCATTTGCTTGTCTTAGGAATAGCTACCAGGCCTGCACAGGGATGCTACTGTAATTTCTGGGTAACCAGAGTCATTTGGTATTTGTGTCATACTTGAAACTGTAGTTTCACTGCTGGTATCAGTTAAAAAGTTCACTGCACCCTGTGTTGAATAATTTCTTTTTTGTGCTCCTTGCTTTGGTGGGTGATTTCTTAAACTCTGTGGGATCTAAGGGGGTGATAGTGACAATACAGTGGCTTTTAGGGTACATTGCCATGGGGTGGGAGTGCTCAAGGTTACTTTGAACTGCTTAACCCTTTCTTTCTTCCAGTTGCCAGGCCTACATTCTTAAATAAAAGCACTATTAATTGGTTTAATTTTTCTTCTGTGTGTGTGCGCCCAGTTTGTACAATCTAATTAAAATGTTTATTAGTAAAGGTAGCAACTGTCTTAGTGGTCCCCAGATGGTAGTCCAATCCAGTGTAGTGAGGTGGGTAGGTAATGCATCACAGGGGGTGGTACTGCACACAACATCTGGCCCACTTATGCGCTCTGTGTGGAAGCACAGTTCTTTTATTATTTGTTATAGAATGAAGCCCCCTACCACAGGAGAAAGAATGGACCCAACCCCCTCAACCAGGTGGACCCTGTACAATCTCAGGCAGGGGTGTGAACCTGGACATGGCACCTCAGGGGTCACATTTGGAAAGCAAGCCACTGTTGTGCCTGTGCATAAGTTGGGTCACCATGCTACAGGATATTGTTGCAAATGGTGTTTTACCCTAACAATCTACTACCTGTATAAAAATAAACTTTTATTCATGCTGCTGTCTCTAACTACAGGCCCATTTCTTTTTTGCCCCCACCCCCAGTCCAAGACTCTGGAGAAAATCGTCAGCGATCAACTGCTGGATTACATCTCCAGGCCAAGGAATAGCATGGTTTTCATAAATATCATAGTACTGATACTTTGATCGTATTGGCTGAGGATCTCCACGTGGCTCTGGACAGAGAGGAATGCATTGGTGCAGCTTTCAGACCTTTATTAGGCCTTTGAGTTGTTTGACCATGACCTGTTGATAACAAAACTTCTGGAGATAGGCCTGTTGGATGAGGCTGCTGCATGGTTCTTGGATTATCTGGGCAATAGATCAAGAGTAAGGCGTGGTGATGCCCTCAGTGAGAAACTTTCCTTTACCTCTGGGGTCCCTCGGGGTTCTATCCTTGGGCCCGTTATTTAGTTTATTCATTAACAACATTTCTAGAGTCTGTGACAACTCCAAAACCTTACTATATGGGGATGATAGTTATTTTCCTTAGAAATCAGGATCTGCCTTTCTTTGAGCAATGTTTGCAGCATGACTTTAATAAAGTCTGCAACTGTTTTTCTGCCAATAAATTGATAAACAATGCAAAGAAAATGAAAACAGTGATGTTTGGAAGTAGGCACAGACTCAAGGACAGTCCCAGCATGTGCACCATCTGGGGTCCCCATTGAACAGGTGAACATGCGTAAATATGTAGGGGTTATTCTTGATCCAATGTTATCATTTTCTGTGCATTTTGATGCTGTGGTTGGGAAAATTCACCAACAGCTTAGTTTACTTTCCTGGAACAAGTATAACTTTATAAAGGAGGTTAATCTAATGCTAGTCCAGAGTCTAATAGTACCAATTCTTGACTGTGGTGTTGTGGTGTATTCTATTGCTAACAAAATCGACCATGAGAAAATCTCCTGACTTTTATCGGGCTTGTAAATTTGTGCTTGATCTCAAGCGTGATGCTCACATGTGTGATCTGTAGATTAAACTGGTTGCCCTTCTACCACTGAGTGCCTTCCAGTTGGCACTGTTGTGCAAAAGGCTGTACTAGGATTCATGCCAATCATTATTCAAAATTCTTCACTTTTGTGTTCAGTGGGTACACTATAAATGCAGTTTGCAGTGACAGGCTACAAACATTATTGAGGAAGGCTGTCCTAGGGAAGTGTTTTATTCTTTACAAGGCCACCGAAGTATGGAACTCACTACCCACTGACTATAGTGAAATTCCTTCCCTATTTTCCTTTAAAAAAACATGTGAGGTCTTACTTCTGTGACAAAATGTTGTGTAAATGTGGCTAACCTGAGCTCAGTTCATTATCCCTTTATTTAGTCAATCCTCTTGGACTTTGTTGATTCCCTTGAGGTACTTGAATGTTTCTATCATGTTCCTCCTCTCCCTTCTTTCCTCTATGGTATACATATTAAGCTCCTTTAGTCTCTCTTCATATGGCTTCTGGTGCAGACCCTGCACCATTTTAGTTGCCCTCCTCTGGACTGCCTCCATCCTATCTATGTCCTTGCAGAGATGGGGTCTCCAGAACTGCACTCAGTACTCCAGATGGGGTTTCACCAATGGTCTGTACAGAGGGATAACAATGCCTGTTTCCTACTGGTGATGCCTCTCCCTATGCATCCCAGTATTCCCTCCAGCCCTCCTTACTGCCTTCTCACATTGCTTGCCTACCTTTATGTCATCTGATATGACTACCCCCAGGTCCCATTCCATTTTTGTTGTTGTTAATACCCCCCCACCCCCATTGTGTTCTCTCCTCCCGGGTTTTTGTTTCCCAGGTGCATTACTTTGCTCTTTACACTTCTTTGCATTTAATCTAAGCTGCCATACTTTTGACCATTCCTCCAACCTTGCCAAGTCCCTTCTCATCCTTTCCACCCCTCTTGTGTATCAACCCTGTTGTAGATTTTTGTGTCATCTGCAAAGAGGCATACTTTCTTTCCAGCCCCTTCTCAATGTCACCTATAAAAACATTAAAGAGGACCGGTCCCAGTACTGAACCCTGCAGTACCCCACTAGTAACTCCCCTTTCCTTGGAGTGGACTCCATTTACTATTACCCTCTGTGTCCTGTTGTCCAGCCAATTTTTACCCAGGCTACCACCCTGGTGCCCACTCCCAGGCTGGCTAACTTGTTTATTAATCTTTGTGTGGGACTATATCAATGCCTTGCTAAAGTCTAGGTAGGCCACATCCACAGCCCTCCCTGGTCTACTACTTGGTCACCCTGTCAAAGAAAACTGTTAGATTAGTCTGACATGACCTTCTGACTGTGAATCCATGCTGCCTTGGGTTCTGTGCCCCGCTGACCTCCAGGTACTCAACAATTCTTTCTTTCAGAAGTGATTTTATAATTTTCCCTATCACTGAGGTCAAACTAACAGGTCTATAGTTTCCTGCCGCTGCCTTGCTCCCACTTTTGTGGAGGGGAATAACATCTGCCTTCTTTCAGTCCTCAGGTACCACACCATCCTCCCATGATTTGTTAAAAAGGGTAGTCAGTGGTGTCACTAGTTCTCCCCTTAGTTCTTTTAGAATTCTGGGGTGAATCCCGTCAAGCCCCATTGGTTTGTCCACCTTGAGTTTTAGGAGTTCTTTCAGGATCCTTTCTTCTGTGAATAGACTGGTATTGACCCCCCCCCATCCAGAGTGCTTCTATTGTTTGGTTTAGGTACCTCCTCCTCCTCCTCCTCCTCTTCATTTGTCAATACTGAGCAAAAGTATTCATTCAGGATCTCTGCCTTTTCACTGTCACCCTCTGCCCACCTCACCTCCCCTTTATTAAGCCTCACTATCCCTTCCTTGGTCATTTTTTGCTCCCTATTGTACCTATAAAAGTTTTTATCCCCCTTCTTAACTGAGTTGGCCAACTTTCCCTCTGTGGGCCTTTGCTATTCTGACTGCCTTCCCTGCTTCCTTCTGCTTTGAATGATACAGTTCCCTGTCCTGCTTCTTCTGCGATTGCTTATTCAATTCAGTTCAATTAAATTCAATTCCTTATTCCTTATACTTACGGAATGCTATCTTTTTCTCCCTAACCTTTCCCGTCACCTCTTTTGAGAACCATAGTGGTTTTTTTCTTCATTTTGTTTTATTTGTTTCACACAATGGCTTGTTGCTTCTGTGATGGCAGTTTTGATTTTCCCCATTGTTCCTCCACACCTCCTTCCTGCCCATTTGCTAGTGCATTCCTTGCATGCTCCCATTTTGCAAAAGTCAGCCCTCCTAAAGTCCAGTACCCTCACTTTTGTATGCTTGACTCTCTGGCTGTGTTTATCATGAACCACACTGTTTGGTGGTCCCTTGTTCCCAGATAGCTACCTACTTCTAAATCTGAGATCCTCGCTTCATTCCCATTTGAGACTACCAGGTCTAAGATTGCTCCCGCCTGAGTGGGTTCCAACATGAGCTGTCTGAGGCATGCTCCCTGTAGGGCATTGAAAGGACCCTGCTCTTGGATGTGGCTGCAGCAAATGTTCTCCAGTTAACAGCTACCATATTCAGGTCCCCCATCAATAATATCTCTCCTTTTTCTGCCATTCTAAGGATGCCTTCTATCATTTTCTTGTCCCTTTCCTCCCCCTGAGATGGGGATCTGTAAACAACACCCATGCGGATTGTGGTGTCATTTCCTGTCTCCAAGGTGACCCACAGGGCCTTCTCTCCTCCCTGTTTACCCTTTAGTTCCATTGCTTTGATCCCTTCCCTTACATAGAGAGCTCCTCCTCCTCCTCTTTTATCCTCTCTGTCCCTCCTGTAGATTGTGTACCCTGGTACAGAATGTTGACATCCCAGTCACAGTTCTCTGTGTACCATGTTTCTATGACTGTCGCAATATCCAGCAGTCCCTCTTCCATCGAGGCCACTAGTTCAGGAAGCTTGTTACCCAGACTACAGGCACTGGTACTCGATTCCCTCTAGTTTTTGATGGCCTTACCCCTTTTAGCCCCATCCCTGCTCTTACTGCCTTTGCCTTTTTCTCCATTGACCCCTGTCCTGCTTCCTATCGACTTCTCTACCTTGGTGTTTACTACCCTGTTTTGTGGGGGGAGGCTTGGAATTCCCTGCTCCTTTTAAGTGCCTCCTCTCCTGGCTAGTTTAAAAGTTTTCCTATGTAGCATTTAAACCTATCACCTAAGACCCTGGTTCCCCTCCTGATAATCTGCAGTTCTGTCCCTGACTTTGCCTACAAATTATTTCTTCCCATTCTCTCCCTTTGCTCGTTTTCCACTTGCATTAATTCTCCCTGCACCTTCTACTGTAGTTGATAGTGAGCCAGTATGGTCTCACTTATCTGGGTCAGTACCCTCATAAAACAGTTTACTAATCTACCCCCTCTAGTTTAAATACTGTACCTGTTTATGCATACTTAGAGTTTCTCTCCCAGTGCTTAGACCCCCTTCCCAGCTGGGTTTAGGTAGTCTGTCCTTAAATAACCTTCAATCCCAGCAGTCCCCAGACACCTATGACACTGAACCCTTCTGGTACACACCACTCCTTCAGCAACCTAATAAATGCAAAAAGATTGACCTTCCTGCCCTCCCCATCTGATGCACTGGTAGGACTTCTAAGATCACCATAGATGAAACATGCTTGAGGAGTTTTCTCAACCAGCAATAGGAATCCTTTATCTGCTCTAGTGTTCTGCTTGCCAGGATCTTTGCCTCTAGATGGACAATCATATTCAGCCTATACCCTGCTTCCTGTATCAGCATTTTTACCTTTGTGATTACCCGGTCCCTTTAGCCCTGGAAAGACATTTCACCAAGCTATTTCTCCTCTAGCAACAGTGCTCCTCCACCCCACATCTGGACATTTCTGATTGACCTTACTGCCTTTTTCCCCCTCAGGGTTGGCACTGCCAGACACCTCCTGAGGCTTTACTGCAGTTGTATGGCCAGCAGTCACACCTGGCTTGGAGGTGCACATAATAATTTACTACCAGTGGTGACCAGATCCCTCAGGCCATTCCTCCTTTTACCTTTTCCCTGCCAACCACCCTCCATCTACTGGGCCTCTGAGGAGTGAGCTGCCTCATGACTCAACCTCACACATGCAGCCGACCCACCATCACCGCCGCCATAATTAATCCCTCACCTATCATCCCCCCCTCTTGAAACTGCTTACCATGCTACAGGCTGCCACCTCCTCTGGCAGAGCATTCCACTTATCCACCACCCTCTCTGTGTAATACTGCCTTCAGGCTCATGTCAGCGTGGCTCAGTTGGTAGCACATCCGCCTCTGGACCAGAAGGTCATGGGTTCTCATCCCACACTGGGACTGGACTTGCACCTACAAATCGCTGGCATCTGAGTGCAGTATTGGGGGGTGCTTTACTGCTGAGGTGTGCCATCCTTCGGATAAGAATTAAACCGAGGTCCCTTCTGCCCATCCTGGTGTTGTCCAGGTGGAAGCAAAAGAACCCAGGGCACTTTTCACAAAGAGGAGGGAACATTTCCGGTGTCCTGGCCAACATTCCTCTTCCCATAAACCAGTTCATGCAATTATCCAGGCTGTGTGTGGGTGATGATGTGCGTTATGGCCGCCACCACACTTTCAGTCACTTCACTACCAGTCTAGCATTGCATGTAAAGCACTTTGGGATACTGTGAATGAAAAGCGCTATATAAATGCTGATTCTTCTTCTTCTTCTTCTGACTTCCCTCTAGAATCTTCCACCCTCTAATCTCACCTGGTGCCTCTCATGACCGTCCCCTTCTAATCTGGAAAATCCCTTCTGTGCTAGTCTTGTTCATCCCCTTTAAGAATTTAAAGGTTTCAACCATACCTCCCCATCCTCCTCTCCTCCAGGAATACATGCTCAGCTTGCACAGTCTCTCCTAACAGGAGTATCTGTCCAATCCCTGGATCATCCTTGCCGCCCTCCACTGTACACCCTCCAACAATCTGATGTACTTCTTTGGGAATGGATGCCAGTACTGCACGCAGTATTCCAGGTGCGGCCTGACTAGCTACCTGTATAGAGGTAGGATCACCTCCGTATTTCTGGAGGAGATTCCCCTCACTATACACCCCAGCATCCTGTTGGCTTTTGCTGCTGCCTTCCTGCACTGCGCCGAGTTATTCATACTCCCCATCATAAGCACCCCAGATCCTTTTCCTCCTCGGTACATTCCAGTCATACCCCCCTCAAGCTGATAGCTCCTCCCCCGATTATTAGCCCCGAAATGCAATACCCTGCACTTTATGGCGTTAAACCCCATCTGTCATGCCTACGAACACTCCTGTAGTTTGGTCAGGTTTTCCTGCAGCCCCTTCCACCCCTCGATGTCATCTACCACAGCTCCCATCTCTGCGACGTCAGTGAAGAGACTGATCTTACTCCAGACCCATGGGAGATATCCACTATGAATATCCCGAACAACACTGGTCCCAATGCTGATCCCTGCAGCATCCTGCTCGTCACATCCCTTGATGAAGAGAGTTCCCCTCTACCACCACCCTTTTCTGCCTCCCCTTCAGCCAATTGGTGATCCAATTAACCATCTTTTTTTCCCCACCTCTATATATTCCAGTTTCTGCCCCCAGTCTCCCATGTGGCACGGAATCAAAGGCCTTGCTAAAATCCAAATACAGGACATCCACTGCATGGCC
Source organism: Neoceratodus forsteri (assembly GCA_016271365.2). Classification (NCBI taxonomy): domain Eukaryota; kingdom Metazoa; phylum Chordata; order Ceratodontiformes; family Ceratodontidae; genus Neoceratodus; species Neoceratodus forsteri. Next base: position 162,321,500 of record CM028132.1, on the reverse strand, counting down.
TTTGTCCAGTTTCCTCATCACAAAGTCATAGCACTCTATCTGGTTTGTCTGGCAGGTTTTTCCCTAGACAAACCCGTGCTACTGCCATCCAAGACCACTGTTCTCCAAAAGGTCACCAGTCTCTCTTTTAGGATCGTCTCAATGAGTTTTCCCATGATTGATGTGAGAGCTCACTGGCGTGTAGTTGTCTGGTTCATCCTTAGGTCCACTTTTGTGAATGGATACCACATGGGCCATCCTGCAATACTGTGGAACACATCCTGTGTCCTAGAAGGTATTGAACAGGTCACCAAGTGGTCCTGCCAAGATCTCCGCTAGTTCCTTGAGTACCCTAGGGTGAATACTGTCTGGACCCGGTGCCTTATCCCCACTCAGAGCCCTTAATCCTTTCAGTACCCTGTCCTCCATAATCCCTATATCCATCACCCCCTCCCTCCCCCCCCACTGCCCACTCCTCCTCTCCCAGATGGTGTTGGCCCCCCACTCTCCTTCATGAACATAGAGCAGAAATAATCATTAAGTGCCTCTGTCTGGTCCTCCCCTTCTCCATCCAGCCCCCATCCTTCCAAATCCTCACAATCTGATCCTTGTTTTTCCATTTTTCACTGATGTATCTGAAGAAGTCCTCTGATCTGCTTTTAATGCCCTGCACAAGTCTCAGTGCTTTGGAAGCCTTGGCCACTCTGACTAGCCTGGTAACCTCTCTGGACTTCTTCATATACACCTCCTTGTTATCCTCCCTCCTGATTTCTTGAGTATCTGAAATGTTTTTTTTATATCTCACCCTTTCCATTCCTCTTGCATCAGCCAGCTGTTTTTTTTTTGCCCTTTCCTTCTTACTCATTGTTCTTGTACATGTCCCAGTAGCCTTCACTAGCACTTTCCTAATAATATCCCATTTTTGGCTGGCATCCATATGCAGCTGAATTCCCATCAGATGCCTGTCCAAAATGTCCCCATCCTTTTAAAGTTCACCCCCTTCAGTCAATCACCCTGGCACCTGTATCTCCTGTTTCCCTGCCCATGTTGAGCCTGAACCATACCGTGTGGTGGTCATTCCCAGCCAGGGGATCCTCCACCTCCAGATCCCTTACAGCCTCCCCATTTGATAGAATTAGGTCTAGAGTCCTGTCCAATCTAGTTGGAAACTGTCCTAAAATACCTCTAATATGACCTGCTCTTCCACTGTCTCCCCCACCAGAACATTCATACCCACATACACCACGAGAGGTGGCTTCCTCCTACCCTTCTTAGCACACTTAAGAATTGACTGCCCCATCCTGCCTGCTATTAATCTGAGTATGGCCTCGACCCAGATGCAACTATGCCGTTCCCTCTTGCTCCTCATCTTATCTCTTTGAGTATGGAATCCCCCAGCACTAATATCCCTCCCTCTCCAACCCCTGTCTCACCCCCCCCTTTGTCTTGGTATCTACTGCCAGTGTCTTCCCCAGCTGAGTCCCCAGCTGAGACCCTGCCCTTCCCTCCTATGGATCCGGATCCTACCCCTCCACCAAAACTCAATTTCGACTATACTAATCTACAAGAGATAATTGTGTGTGTTTTTCTTAACCTTCCAATGGTTAGAATAAACTTTGCCAGTCTTATGATTGTTTTCTCATCATATGTGTTAAATAAGATATAAGTAAGTTCATTTTCTGATATGTTGAGCCAAGACATGAACTGGCCAATCCAGTATTTTCTTGATTTGGCAGACCAAGAGCAATGCCATAGTATATGTGTTAGATCCTCCCTTTCCCTAGTATTACAGGCACAGACTTCTTCTGCTTTTGTAAGTCCGTTATATCTTACTTTTAAAATATTACTTTTGAATAGCTCAAGTTTTGCTCTTTTAAATGCTTTTCTTAAAGCTGGTCCTGTAATTACCTCCCAATATTATTTATACTCGATTGCTGCATTATTTAATGCATACCATTGAGAGCATTTGGATAGTCTAATTTTAGCAAGATCTTCCCATATCCAAAAATTATTAATTTTCCTCTGGATATACTTTTTATATTTTGCACTAAGCATAATAGCCTCTATTCATGAAGGGGTGGGTAATATGTGCTGGGCTTACCCCACCCGCATCTGCATGTGGGAGATCTGCTGGTGACCACATTCACAAACAGTGGCCACTGCATGTCTCCTATAAGTGGCCCCACCCCCCTGGCATGCAGGCCCATGGGGAGGTTATATGGGGGGCTGTAGATCTCAGCGGGCAGCCAATCAGCTGCCCGGCCCAGACCCAGTAGTGGATCACTTGTGCCCATGGGTGCTCGTGAGGATTCCAACACATAGTGCACCAAAAGCGGTATGGGGGTCAAGTGCCCAGCTGACCACCCACCAGTCTCCTGGTGTGCCCCACATGCTGGGGCTCCCTCAGTGGGGGTGCAATGGACCCTGCCTCACAGTCATAGCCCACGGCTGTTGCTCTTGGGGGCCATGTAACAGGCCCCCTGCCATTACTGCTGCCCCAGTGTGGTGGAGGCATCAACACCTGCACCCAGCACTCCACACATTCATGCATCCCGCAGAGTGCCAGACCACCCCTGTGCCACCCACGGTCCACACCCCCATGGGGCCACATGCTACCAGTGATTTGGCTTGGAGGGGTGACCATCTGGTACTGAATGCTGTGCAGGCGAGTGGGTCCGGTGGGGTGGAGTGGGCTACGCATCAGGGTTACGTGGTGCATACCCTCCCACACTTTTGTTCATAAGGCCCAATGTTCTTATCAGTATAATGATGCAAAGTTTCAATTCATAAAATTCCCCATATTGTAGATCTTCTGTAGCCAATTAATAGAATTTACTTCATTCTGGATCCAGTTCTGTTGTTCAGCAAAACATAATTTTGAAAGTTGAATATTTGAAAACCTGGTCAGGAATAACCAGAAATTTATATTCCAACTGTCATAGTATGCATTAATATTTATTAATCCTAGTTCTGCTCTGAGGTAAACAGTAGTGCACGAGAAAAGAAACCCCAGTGTAGATTTCATGAGTCTGTATGCAGGAGTCATAAATGTCTCAAAGTTGTTAATCTTCCATAACTCTGTTGCATACATTAATTGAGATATGTATTTCACCTTAATTATAGTTAAAAGTGGCTTGACAGCATACCCACCATATACACGATCAAACCTTCTCAGGGCACAAGCAGTTTGTTTGAGTTTGGATGCAATCTTTTGAGTATGTTTTCTCCACTTGGTATTAGCTGAAAATGTGAATCCGAGATATGTATAGTTCTCTACACACTCTTTTTATTCATCCCTAGATTCCAATGACCCCTCACTCTACTGGTCCCAAAGCATATAATTTTAGTCATGTTATAATTGATTTTGAGTTTCAATTGTTGTGTCCAATTTTCCAGAGTATCCAGTAGCTTTTTCAGACCACACTTCATGAGAGACATTAGTAGGATATCATCTGCATATACAAATATGGCAAAATACCCCTGTTTTGAGGAAATAATCAGGAGGTTATTCTTTTCTGGAATAGTATTTGTAGCAATGTGTATATCTGAGTCAAAATAAATCTGTGTATAATAATCTATCCGTTGTTGTTCTGTTATGTATGAGTCTAATGTTGCCTTATAATTATTTATGCCTTTTGCAACTAGTTGCCAGAAACCCCTGTCGTCTGTTTCAGTAATGACTTTCAACATTAATTTCCATTTCTCTTGCTGCTTTAGTAGGTTTTTTTTCTTTCAAAATATTTTATATTTTTTCCTTTCTGTCTTCAAGGTCAAATGTATTGTTTTCCGTTTAGAGTATCTTTCTTTTCTTGTTAATTTTTTAATCACCTTTTTTTGTCTCTTACATTCTTGAGCAAATCATCCCTAATGTCCCTTTTGTTGCCTGTACTCTAAGTTCTGATTTGTTTATGTAGAATACTTTCTAATTTGGAGAAGTGATCAGATAAAATACTCCATACCTGCTGAGTGTTAAATTTTGCTAGAACACTGAAATCTATAGTATTTAGAAATTTCAATGTTAAAGCACAAATGTTTTCATCTAGCAAAGAATCCCATATAAGTCACTTGTTCATTCTACACTACATGAAAGGAGGTAGGATATTCAGAGTATTAGTTTTCTGTGTTTTAACAGTACTGATCAGCACAGGCATGTGATCACTATCAGCTTTAATCGGTATTTCCAGTGAATGCCAACAATTAACTGGTCCTGACCAAATGGCTAAATCCATTGTTGAGCCAGATAATGTTTTATAATATATGTATTCACCTTTATCATCACCTGGGAGCCTACCATTTAGAGGATATAGATTCAGATCTTTCATGATATTAATTAAATATTTCCCTGCCTTATTTACTCCCTTATCAGTGGCCTGCCTATTTGATAAAAAAAGGGAGAGCATTCATGTGAACTACTATACAGTAATCTGATAAACCATAAAAATCACCAATACATGAATTAAGATCACCTACCAGTAATATTTCAATATCAGGATAATGAAATCTAAGTTCAAGTAGAAGTTCTCTCAGGGAGCTCCAAATGTCATGTGGGAAATATCTAGATCCATATGGAGGTATATAAATATTGATAATTAAAATTTTAAAGTCAGAGGTTTGTAAAAGGACAACGAGAAAATTGTTGGCTTTTGATGTGCATTGTGCGGTTTGAACTGCATCAGTTTTACATAAGGTGGCTAGCCCACCAGAGTGCCTCCCATATCAGGAATATCTCTGTCCCTAATGTTGAAATATCTGATACCCATTCAGCACAGTGTCACCTTTGCCTTGTGCCATGTTTCTTGGATGCAAATTGCATCACATTTTTTAATATAATCTAACCAATCAATATCCTGTAATTTAGTTTCCCAGCCTGAAATGTTCCAAGACATTACTACAAAGACATCATCCCTGACGTTGTAACCACAGATGAGCAAACACTATGTTCACCAGGTTTATCATCATTTTGTACAGTGATGAGTCAATTCTCATAACCTGCCAGGAGCATATATTTATTTATAGTCAAAATGGTCCAGTTTTGATTTATGCCTCTCGGAGGTATTTCAGAAATAGCTGTTTTTTGTGATTTCCCCTTATTGGGTAACTCTTCATAGTTCACTAAATAATATCCCATGGTATCCACAGTAGTCTGCTTTTCCAGGATTTTGTTAGCTAAGAACCTGTTTTTGTATCATCATGTCTACTTGGCTTCCATATTTTTGCTTGTAAACCTGTAAATTCCATCTATACCAAGTGGGATTTGCAACAGATTTACAAAAGTTTCTAAGGACTTCTGTCAAGTTCTGGTTGTCCTCAAATTCTATTTCAGGTATTCCAAAATGCTCAACCAGATTGAATTATCCATATCTTTGTGGTGCTCCCATAAATTTCTATTATCTAAGATTGTGCAAGATATAAAAACATGTCTATTTGGAAATAACACTAAAATCCGAAAAATCCTCTAACACGTTGCCATTATACCATATATAGTTTGATAATTTAGGGGAATATAAATAGATATTACAGACACAATTCCCTTCTAAGTCTGTTGCAAGGCCTGCATCTTTGATATCCATTATACATAAACCAACATTCACATTGACATTCAGCAGTAGTACCAGCTTTTTTTTTTTTTTGAAATCCTCAAGTGGGCCTTCTATCCAGTTTGGTGGACCAATCAGTTTAATCAAGGCTATAGAATCCATCTTGCCATAATCCTTATCAGGGTTCCCTGTTATGTTACCATTGTTGTTACTACTTATTCCAATATCATTTTCGCCATTTGTCTTCCTATGTCCTGTTTTATTGTGCTCCTTATTTGGATCCTTGTTTGGATTGTAACAATAAGGGACTATTATTATGACCTCCATGTGAGTCTGCTTCTAGACTAACCAACCCACAATTTAATAATAATTTCCTTACTTCTCATTCAAGTGATCCCAGTTGTGTTTCCAGGTTACTTGTTTTGATGATTTTATCTTTACTTGGACTTGTCCAGAGGAATGTATCAGACTATATCCCTTGTTGTATTTGTTTCTTTTCTATTTTCTGTTCCTTTTCCTTGTATTTAGCTCATGTTATTTGTGGATTATGTTCACTTCTGTTGCTGCTAGCATTGTACTCTAAACTGTGTTTTGGTTTTTCAAACTTTTTTGATTGTTGATCATTTATTTTATTACTGTTCTTTCACCCGTTCCCTTTATTTTTCTTTTTGTTTTATTTATCCCAACTTTATCTTCTTTTGTGGATTCTGGAATTATTATTACAAAATATAGTTTGTGACATCACTTTTTATTCATGTACAGTTAAATGTGGCTCATTCAGGGTGGTGCTATGTGAAAAAAAAATCTTCCACCTGCAGAATGTATGCAATATGTTTATCTATATGTCAGATCAGACATGAAAAAGGACTTGTTCCAGTGTCCTAACCTAGTTAATAAAATAAAAATGAAAAAAGAAAGTAAAACTAAATTAAAGTTGGACTTTCACATCCCTGAGAGTTCATAAAACATTTTGGCATCTTTTTCAGAAATTCAGACTTAAAACAGTGGAATAAATATATGAATTGCAGATTAATGTATTAAATTGAAGAATAAAATTCTGCAGAACTGCTCACTGTTATTGGTCAGTTCTATGGAATTTCTTTCAGCAGTTTAATATGTTAATCAGTAATTCATACATTCATTCCACAGTTCAATGAGTCACTAAACTGCAGAATGAATGTATGAAATGTCAGTGTTTGTCACTAGCACTGTATTTATAAATATTAAATAATAATTTCCAGTCCCTGGTATCTAGTGGCACCCTCTTCCCTCAATTGCTGACTCTCTAATAATTTAGTGGTTCCCTGGTATCTATGGCACCCCCACCCCTCTGATCACTGGCCCCATAGACTTAATGTTTCCCTGATGTCTGGTGACAGCACCACCCTCCGATCACTGGCCCCATACCATTAATGTTTCCCTGGTGTCTAGTTGAACCCTCACCCTTCAATCACTGGCCCCATATTTCCTGATGTGCAGGCCTTGTCTGAATCTCAACTCAAGTGACTGACAACTCCATGCTCATTCCTGTTCCATTACTAAGTCTTAGAGTAAGAAATGGGATTGGAGTGAGCACAGAGTTGTCAGTCACTTGAGCTGAGATTAAGATGAAGGCCACATATCTGAAAATAAGGGACTGGCTTGTGATTAGAGGATGAGGGGATGCCAGTAGATACCAGGGAAACATTAATGGTATGAATAGTGATCAGAGGGAGGGTGATGCACTAGACACCAGGGAAATGTTAAATGTATAGGATGGCTGACAATTCAAGGATGTGGGTACTCTAGACATCAGGGAAACATTAATTGTATAGGGTGGCTATTGATTGGAGGGTGGGATACCACTAGACATGAGGGAAACAGTAATTGTATGGGGTGGCTTGCAATCAGAGGGTCGGGTGCCACTAGTCACCAGGGAAGCATTAGTGGTATGTGGCCAGTGATCAGAGGGTTGGGGTGCCACTGGACACCAGGAACATTTTATTTATTACAGGATGGCACAGAACTGAAATGTAGAATAATTACACAAATTGTGGATAAAAGTCTTATTCCACAATTCAGTTAGAAATTCCATGGGACATGGTGATAATTTGGCAAACAGATAAGGAAGAGTTCCAATTTTGTCAAAGGCAGAAATTTGGAAAATTCCACTAAAGTTGATGAATTTTCATGAAAGTTCTACTAAAGCAGAATTTGCAGCTTTTGCAAGCTCCAATTTACTGGAATGAATACCATTTCTGAAACTAGGGATATTATAAACAGTTGCCAATTAGAAATAATTTCCTGTCCTCTTAAAATTGGCTAAGCTCTTCAAATGGAGTTAGCCCAGTTCCACTCCTAAAAGGCATTTACCATTATTTTGGAACTCATGAGTGATTTATGTGAAGCAGCCAATATAGTTTTCAGCAATCATTATTTACTATTCATCATTAGGGATGAAGCAAATTCAGATTTCATTGGCTAAGTTGGTGCAATGGCATGAACTTTGCACTTCTGAAGTTTTATGACATTCCTAACTTACTCCACCAGCTTCACATGGAGAAATCTGAAAAAAAATGTGGCCTCAGCCAGTCAAGTTTTACTATGTGTAATAATGTCATTGATTCCTTATTACTATACTTACCAGATGGAGAGGCCATCTCTGTAATGCAGGATGCTTTTCTTTATTTGCTGGTACCTAATTGGATTTTTGAGGTGCTGGGGAGGGGGAAGGAAATGGGTGCCAGAAGGGAGTTGTAGGGATGGCATTTGCTTAATGATCCAGGTCAGATCAGGTGGGGGGAAGTGGGGGTGTTAATTTTTGTGCATAGACAAAGGAAGGGTTACTGTGTCAAACTAATAGAACAGATGATTATGTGGGCATTAGTGAACTTTGCAGGAAGGGAGGTAGATAGGAGGTTTTCACAGTGAGGATGGGGGTGTACATAATTATAAGGCAATGGGTGGTGGGATGTACACAAATAAATCAAGGGGTGGGTGGAATTTTAAGAAAAAGTCATTTAAAAGGCGAATACATGATGATAAGGATTGGGCACCCGATGTCGGCTTGGCAGGACTGTGTGGTGGGCGGTGAGCCACCTTTGTGGAAAGCTGCTCTGTGACTATTTTATTTATTGAAATGTTTCACCAGGAAAGGCACACTGAGCAAACATGTTGCTCGAAACTCCAGTCATGCGCACTACTGTACACTGTAATGCGCATGGACAGTCTTGTCATCTCCCGATGCAATGACGAAATTGCACCTGATCGCAGCTGCAGATTTCTTTCAACTTTTTGGCTCTCTTTGAAGTTTTCTGTCATCACCAGCTTGCTCACTGATTGGTGGCTGAGGGATGCACCCGCTAAAGTGTCCACTGCATTTGCCACAACACTGACACACTTCTGAAATGTGCTACTACCACAAGATGTTGCTTGCGCATGTGCACAAGCCAACATTAAAATGACTTACAGGTTTAGCACAATTCTTCTTTTATCAATCAATCAATCAATCCATCCATATTTATTTTACCAGGCGGAACACCATTGAGACAAGCTCATTTACAAAGTGGACTTGGGGTTCAGTACAAATTTACAACAATCATATTTTCAGGGAAGAGAAGGATATACAACAATGCACTCGAACTAACATCCAGCACTGGAGTATGGAAGGCTCACATATAGTAACATAAACAGGAAAAGGAGCAACAAATTTTTTTTGCAGTATTTACAGTACAGCACAGTATATACAAGTTGTACAATGCAATACAATGAATAACCACATAACTAGGACAAGGCCTTCAGATGACGGGGTAGGAGTGAAGGGAGGAATAAGGAAGGATGAAGCTGAGTACAAGAGGGGAGGAAGGAGAGCAATACAATAGAGGGGCCAACAAATGGTGCGAAACAATTTATGAGCAATGGAAAAGCAGCCAGCATACAGTAGGTGGAGGTCACTATGCAAAACATAAGTTTTAAGCCTCCTTTCTGGCATACACAACTGGGAAGTGATTATTTGCTGTTATTTGGTCATTTGCTTTATTGGTGGCATGAGAACTGTTATCAAACCTCTATCTACATCAAAGTTTTCCACTAAAAGATCCAGGCGAACTTGATCCTATTACATACTTCAGTGATCTAAAAACCTCTTTGCTATGGCAGAGTTTCTACCTGGCTAAGTCAGTGAGCAATGCCCATGACGTTCTTCATGGGATCATATCCAGCGTCCTAAGCCATGCTCCCTAGTTAAAGCATGAATAAAAGCCAGAACCTGTCATTGGTTCTCACGGATCTAAAAGCTGCCTTACTCAAAAGATTACCTCTGGAAAAAGGCTCATAAATCTCATGCCGGCAGACTGGTGTCTCTTCAGGGTATCTAGAAATGTCTGTACCGTTGGTCAGAGAAGCCAAAACCAACTTTTATCAAACTGAGCTACTCTCTGCGTCAAACTGCCCTACCAAGTTTTGGTCCACCGTAAAAGAGCTATCTGTCCACTCTCCAGGAAGTGCGCTTCCTTCCAAAATTACCAATGATAACATTATCATTAACGATAAATTAGAGATACTGCAGGCTTTCAACAATCACTTTGCCACTGCTGGCCTGGCATTTGATAACGTACCTGTAAGTAGCCTTCTTCCTCAGACCAACATCCAGCCTTCAGAACCAAGTAGCAATAACATGGACTTCTCCTTTTCACCTACCACCATAAAAGAAGTTGAAGATCTTCTTCTATGACTAGATACTAAAAAAAGTGCTGGGGCCAACTCCTTCGACCCATATTTCTTGAAAATAGCATACCATATACTTGCTACACCTATAGCACACCTATTTAATCTGTTCCTAGCACAATACCCCATCCCCAAGGCATGGAAAACTGCTCACGTCATTCCCCTGTTTAAAGCAGGGGACCCTGTGACCTAAATAACTACCAGACCAATCTCCTTCTTCCATACTTTCAAACTTCTGGAAAAACTGTGGATACACAGCTGAGATCTTTCTTAGACAATGCTAGACTACTCAACCCAATGCAGTCTGGCTATAGAGCTAAGCATAGTACATTTATGGCACTGGCAAAAGTTGCTAATGCTTGGCAATGGGACCTAGACAACAAAAAATTTGTTTGTGCCATGTTTCTGGACCTCAGTAAGGCTTTCGACACTGTCGACCACTGCCTGCTCCTCTCCACCTTAAAAACTATAGGCATTGGCTCAACCGCACTGAGATGATTCCAAGACTACCTTTCTGATAGACAGCAACAAATTAAGGCTGATGGAGAGATTTCTCCACTTAAACCGATAAAAAGAGGTGTCCCCCAGGGCTCCATACTGGGCCTGTTACTGTTTGCCATTTATATCAACAGCTTGGATGTAGGCATCAAAGATGCCAGTATTCACTTGTTTGCTGATGACACGGTGCCCTACTTAAGCTGGGAATCTCCTGAAGCTGCCTGCGCTGAGTTACAAGCTGACTTTAATACTCTGCAGTACCAGCTCCTTAGCAAAAAGTTACTACTAAATGCAAAAAAAACTAAGGCCATTCTTTTCGCTTACTCTGCTGTCTCTAGTCCATTACCATCAGTCTCTACCTTATTAGAGAAAATCTTGAATTTGTGACTAAATTCAAACACCTTGGTATTTGGCTAGACAACAAACTCTCATTTGTGAAACACACAGAAGAACTGCTGAAAAACTGAGGCAGAGACTTGGTATTTTTTCAGAATTAAGCCCTCTTGACCACAGACGCAAAAGACAGCTTGTCCAATCTACATTCCTTTCATTAATTGACTCGCCTAACTTCATTTATGGCCATTGCCCTGCCTCATATCTTGCAAAACTGGATGTATTATATCATAGAGCACTGAGATTTATAACTGGCCTCCCGTACTCCACACATCACTGCTCTTTATCATGGCGGTGGGTGGCCCTCCTTCAATACAGGTGTTATAGAAATGCAGCCCTATGGATGCTCTGAGCCCTACCAACAAACACCCACAATATGTTGTTGACTGTCTCCCCTTTAGTTCTATTAGGAACTATGCCTTAAAAAGTCAATCACAGATTTCTTTGAATGTTCCAAGGGCCAACACTCGTTTTGGAAGGGCCACCATAAGCTATGCCCTGCCTACTCTCTGGAATAGGATACAAAAATTGTTGAGACTTAGCTCACCTGTTAGTTCTGCCTTCTTTAAGACCCTCTATGACAAAACGTTTGCTGAAATATGTAATTGCTTCTATCACTCCTAGCAGCTTGACTATTGTTCCTCTCTTCTTCAACACTAGTCCCAGCTGCTTATCCAAATCAGCCTTTGCCACTACTACTCCCCCCTCCTCTGCCTCACTTGCCCTTAGCACCCTCTGCATCCCTCTTATTCACCACCCCCCTTCTGCTGCATTTACCTAAGGCTTACACACCATTAAACGCACCTCCATAGCTTAGGAATTTCCATCCAGGCCTCCAACTTGTTTCTGCTGGACAGGACTATAAATAATCTTTCTTCTTTCCTCTATGGTCTGCATATGACTTCCATACACAACCTGCTCCTGTGGGAACTGTGTATATATATATATATATATATATATATATTACGTTCGGGTTGTGTTATGTATATCTCTCTTGTACATGTGACTTGGAATGTAAATACTCTGCTCCTATCAGTATTGTAAACATGTTGTTCATTTTGTATTATGTATATTTATATGTAACTGTACAATTTTCCCTGCCAACAGCAGGTCCACCTTGTAAATGAGCTTGCTCAATGGTGATTGCCTGGATAAATAAAGATTTGATTGATTGATTTGCTGTCAGGCCCACTAACTGGTTAAACAAACTACTGGATACACTGCTGAATCTCCCAAAGATTAATCAGTTTAATAGTTTTTTGCAGTCTGCCCTTGCAGTCCAGTGCAATTGTAACCATTAAACTGTTTTATTGGGTTTTCCTCTGTACATAACCTGTTACTTTTTATAACATGGGGTTAGTAATATCATTGAAACAATTAGTGGACTGCTGGCACCTGACCATGCAATAATGCATGATATACTAACATTTGCTGTGAGTAGGTCAGGGAAGGAATCACTGGGCATAATGGTTCTTTCGTTTTCCCATATGGAGCAAACATCAAAAGCAGCCATTTCTGTTCTGGCACCTTAACGAGACCCAGAGTGCAACCCACCCACTCACCCCATGGTTCATGTAGAACCCAGTGCACAGTGACTGAAGGCAGGCAGTGATCAGTCTCTCTCTCCCCCCCACCAAAATGCCGAAGTTCAGTGCAGTACCATGCTACTCCCGTAGTGTCTTAGTCAGACTCCACTTGTACTACTGCTGTTGAGCAAGCACAATGATCACTGCTTAGCAATTAAGGAGGAGCAACAAGAGACCTGTAGCATGTAACCCAGTCATTAGCTGTCACTTTCCCTCTGGTCCCCTCCTGCAGAGCACCTCTTTCCCTGTACTGCTGTGACAGCACCCTATGCTACGGTGGCCCCCTCCAAAAAAAATTATCTGAGCTTTCGGCATTAAGTGTATCCTCCTGCAGTGGGTGGCTCCTACTGCAGCTGTCAGCTTCAGTCCAGACATGCTCCCCCCCTGCAAACCATCTCTGCTCCCTCCGGCACCTGTACTCCTGTGGTAGCTGTTCTCCACTGGCGATGACATCTCAGCTGCTCAGTTGTAATGCCCCCAACAATTTGATCCAGAGTTGCAGTCCTGTGAAAGCCCCCCCTCTCCCTGGTGATGTCCTCTCGGCAGTGATGGATAAGTTACTTTTTCTATTACTTTTCTATTATGTTTGGAAACTTGTTCCAGGAAGCTCTGTGCAGTCACTAGCAAGGGTGGAGAAGTACTAGAAAAAGTAATACACCTTACAATTATAGTTACTTATTACTTTTTATACAAAAACAATACAAAAATAATAAATAACTGTAACATATTACATGTTTTGAAAGTAATAGGTTAGTTACTAGTGTAATGCCCCAAAGTTGGGGCATCCCAGAAAAATAAAAATAAATAAATCCATATGGGGTTTACAGGTGCCCAGGATGCCTGCTTCAGGTGTAAACTGCAGGATAAAGGTAAAAAGGGCCCCATAAATGTTAATTCTCCTCCTATAGTGGGAAAATGCTGTAAATAATAAGGAAAAGTGTCATGTGTACTTAAAACTTTGCAAAAAAATAGATTTTGATGCAGCTTCAGTAACAACGGCCTGGATGGAATGTTGTGCTGAGCTGCTCATGCACAGCATTCCACTCCAGCCATTCCAGAACCCCTTTGGGTTCAAGTTTGAAAGTTTAACAGTTTTGTGGGGAGTTGGTCCTGGGCAGCTGTAGAGGAGAGAGGACACAGAAATCAAAGGGACAGGTGAGGGCTTACCTTGTGTTGAAGTCATCCCTAGGGCTTAGCTGTGTGCCTGTTCTGCCTCCCCTGCCAGAAGACTCGTGCTGCTGCTCTCTGTTGTGGTCAGTGGTGCCATTCAGGCACCACGAAGAGAGTAAATGGCCGTCCATCTTAGTCTGGGCTTGAGCCCGTTGTTTCTTTATTTTATCCCCCTATTTGTTTTAAAAAGTTTATTTTTGGTCCCCCGTTGGCGGCAGAGAAGTGCTGCATCACTGCATGTTCTGTTGGACCTCCGAGGCCCCCTTGAGTCGTCCCCCACTCCACCTGCTGCTCTTTCTGTCCCTCTCTCTGCCAGCAAGACCTCCCACATCCTGTCTGCTTCCTCTGGTCCCAGAGTGGTTCGGTGAGTCAGCAGCAACACACTGATACATGCTGTCTGCCTAAATTATTGAAAGGATTGTTTTTTTCTCTAGCACACAATGCGCAGAAGAGGAGCATCGAGCGCCCGGGCAGCCTCGGCTGCTAGGACCCTAATTTAGGATTCAGGAGAGCAGGGCTGGGTTGGCTAGCGATGCCCCAGGGAGGGCCAGGATAACAAAGCCAAGCAAAGGCCTATAAATATTGATGAGAGGGTGGGATAGATTAAAGGCAATTTGCCACTGAGTGACATTAGGCTCAGTGAGCCTTTAGGAATTAAAGGGCCCTGCACATCTGGCCATATGAAAATTAAAGGGCAATCCAGGCCCAGTGTTAAAAGGGCACCAGGCACAGTGTAGAGAGGGGCATCAGGCCTAATTTGAAAGGGTATCAGACCCACAGTTTAAAGAGGGCAGCAGGCCCAGTTTGAAGGAAGGGCTACCAGGCCCAACATAAAGTGGGTTTCCAGGCCCAGAATAGAAGGGGCACCAGGCCCATAAGTTTAAAGCAGGGCCCCAGGCCCATTTTGGAGGGCCCCAGGCCCACAGCATTTAGGGCACCAGGCCCCAAGTAGTAAAGGGCATCAGGCCAAGGTAAAGGTAGGGCACCAGGCCCGGGGTATATGTAGGGCACCAGGCCCAAGGTAAAGCAGGGTGTCCTGGCCTAGTGGATTAGGGCAAGCCAGTCTAGTGGTAGTAAGGGCAGCCCCGGCCTAGTGAGTTAGGGCAAGTCAGCCTAGTGGTAGTAAGGGCAGCCCCGGCCTAGTGAATTAGGGTAACCCAGCCCAGCAGTAGTAAAGGGCCCTGGCCTAGGTAGTAAGGGCAAGCCAGCCCAGTAGTAGTAAGGGCAGCCCAGGCCTATCTAGCAAGGCAAAGCCAGCACAGTAGTAAGTAGGGTGTATAGGCTCTAAAGCAAATAAGGCGTTTAGGCCTTTAGTGTTCAGGGAAACTAGCAAGGGGCAAGTGATACCCCCCCCAGTATAGCCGTTGGGCATCCATCATAAAATGTTCAGGGGTAGCCAGATCCTATTCCAGTAGGCCCTACAGCCAAGAAAGGGTCCATTTAAGGGTGCTTAGCTCACAATATGCTACCAAGGAACTGTAACGTCTGTACTATTTATGCCACTGTTTATTGCTGAAGCATCTGGATGACTGTGAAATTGCTAGAAGCACCAAGACTGCATTGTGACATTAGGATTGTGGTTATCTGCCCCTGGTTGTATAAACTATTGCCCTGTGTATCTGAACTATTGCCCTAAGCATCTGAACTATTGCCCTAAGCATCCGAACTGTTGCCCCAGTCATCTGAACTATTGTTCCGGGCATCTGGACTATTGCCCTAGGTATAGAACAATTGCCCCGCAAGTAAATAATTGCCTCAAAGTTGATAATTTGCCCTTTTTCCTGGCAAATTATCTGGTCATTACGCAGTTCTCTTGGCATTGCAAGAAGGTGTATCATATAGCTACATTGCTGCCAGTGTACGGGGATAGTCTCAATCTACTACCACATTGATGTTCCATGGTGTGGTCTGTAATCCTAGGTATCCAGAATCAGTCTCTACCCAGAAAAGGACGCCTTCATCATCATTCTTCACCAGAAAAGTGTCTGACCATCAGGTCATCTTCTCTATCCATGTCATCCGACGAAGTCGAGTTTGTTGCCGTTCGCACAAGTCGTACCCGTCGTTTCTTTTGTTTTACAGTTCGAAGTTACGTTCGCCGAAGTTCAAATGCATTAAGACCGCCGTGCTAGTGTCATTTATTTTGGTTCCTGTTCCAGATGTCCTGAAGTTGGTCACCCTCCACAGAAGAGGGTGTGCATGTCCTGGAAGAACCTGGTCTGCACCCCATGTCATTCGTCGTAAGTTGAGTCCATCGAACCCCAGTTCGGGACGTGTCCGTCGTTTCCTTAGTTTGTTCCAATTCCTTGTGACAAGATTGAAGAACCAACCATCTTCACTACAGATCATTCTGGTTCCTGGTCCTATCAGAGATCCATCTTCATCTCAGATCCTTCAGAGTCTTGCTGGCCCTTGGAGTGCAGCAGCATCATCCAGGTCATGGTAGTCCTTGAGTGGATTCATCGCCATACATCTCCTGGTTTCGTGTCTTCCCTGGCGACCCTAGAAGCGGGTCTTGACCAAGGAGTCCTTTGCATTCAGTGTGGAATCCGACAACCCATCCGTGGGTTTATTCCAGGAACCCATTTTCTCTGGTTCTTTCTTTCTGGCAGCCTTGGAGAGAGTGGGCTTTTGCTGAGAAACATATGGTCTGTTTACCAAACCTCTCACCACCCCAGTGGCCTTAACTAGGTCCTTGCTGGGAATTGTGTTTAGTGTTCAGCTATTCTGTTTGCTTCCCTTGTAGCTACCAACGAAGAATGATGGTGTGCACGAAGACGTCAGACATTTGGACTTTGGTAGAATTCTGTGGTCATTGTAAAACCAAATATTGTATTGTGGGTAGTGAAGAACACCTGGCTTTTGCCTAAGTTCTAGTTACACTCATAGGTTACTGTTGAAGAATTGTAGAAGTATATTGGCAGTAGGCCAAGAGACATATTCTAGTATTGTTTATAATCATTTTAGCAGTTGTAGATAAAAGTAATTCTGTCATCTTTACCACCCTGTTGTTTTGGGTGTCCACTCCCTCTCTTGTGACTGTGTCTCCCTACCCACCGGTACTAAATAAACACCCTCCGGGCACTGAATCTCTTGGATGACTCCTGCCTCTCCTTATCTGGGTAACTGTTATCTTATCCACAATAATTTGGACCTTGGTGCCTCACTCATCTCATTCTATCTTCATATTGGGAGCACCACCTCAGACCATCACACTAGTTACTTTCAAATAAATGTAATCAGTTACAGTTACGTATTTCTTTTGTATAAAAAGTCATAAGTAATTGTAACTGTAAGGTGGATTACTTTTTCTAGTACTTCTCCATCCTTGCTGGTGACTGCACAGAGCTTTCTGGAACAAGTTTCCAAAAGTAATAGAAAGTAATAGAAAAGTAACTTACCCAACACTGCCTCTCGGTTATCCCAGGAGTGCTGCCTCAGTAAGTAGTAGGCTGTGGTCTGTTAGCACCCCCAAATGTCCCATCCCAGTGGCCCATTGTCCCACTACATCACTGGAGACAGAGCACAGCTGCATTCAGAGTGAGAGAGAGACACACACATAAACACACAAACTGGCTGCACTGTTTAAACATGCTACACTGTTCTCTCTCTCTTTGTCTGTCTCTCTCTCTCTCTCTCTGTCTGTCCTATGTGTGCAGTCCCCAACAAGCATGTTTAGCAGACAGCCACAGACAGCATCATGGTGGCAAGAGAGAGACACACAAAGCACGTTCTGTTCCTGTTCTGTTAGAGTTTCTTGTTCACGCATAGCTGTTTTTGTTGTACTGAATGACTGGCTACCTGTTTCTGTTACAGTTGCATACACATTCCTATTTCAGTGAATGAGAGGAAGAGAGAAAATGGGAGAGACACAGTACTGAGGACAGTTTCTGAAGCTCTCTTTCTCTCTCTCTCTCTGAGAGACATGTTTCTTGTGTGACAGGCAGGGCGAGAGAGACCGCACCAAAAGGAGAAACTCACAGGGCTGCAGTGTCACTGTGCAATGGGGCAGATTTTCCTCAGTGCAGTCCCAAAGTAGTTATCCTTATGTCCTACCCATGACTGTGCATGCTTCATGGAGAAACTCACAGTGCTGTACCGGCATTTAGAAATTGGAGCAACCTTAGAAAAAGGGAAACACACAGGAGAGAGAGAGAGAGAGACCGACTGCAGTGTCTGTTCTGCTCTGAAGTGTCTTGCCTTTATTTTGAGGGAACAGAAGGGTATCTGCTGAAGTGACTGAGTGGTGTGTGCCTGTGGTCTGTTACTGGCCCCTCAGCAGTGCATCTATAGTGGTCTTCAGCACTGTCAGCAACACAGAAGTTGTGCTAGTGGCAGAACACGTAAAATAGTGCCTATGTTTTCATGAGTTAATCATACTTTCCTCATGTTTTTGTCACTTCGGGTGACACCCCATGTTATAAGTACAATAACCCACTCCAGGATGTGTGGTTATTGGGGATTAATCAACATGCCAGGTGATGTGAGGACACTCGGCTTGTGGCATCATGCCTCACAACGCACCCAGGGTGTTGATTAATTAAGCAATAAGAGCATGACAAGGTGTGTGTTATCATGGAATAACGCTACTCCTGGGTGGGTTGAAGCACGAGGCAAAGCAGAAAGCCCACCTCCCCAGGAGTGATAAGTATTACACACAACACACACCTTGGAGTGCCTTTATTGCAATTATATAATGTCTTGATGTTATACAAAGAAAAATATTTAAAAACGTTTTAGTAGATTTTAGTGTAGCAAAATGTTTCTGTTTCTTAAAAGTAGCTCCAAATAATCATCCAAAAATTAATACAGTGATGTTATTGTGTATAACATCACTGTCTCACAACACTGACCAATCAAAGCCCTGGGAATTTTCTTGCCATTGTATAATCCCCAATAATCTCACACCCTGGAGTGGGTTATTGCTTATTTGTACAATGATCTCTATGAATTTTTTTCAAAACTGTATCTAATTGTTCTGTCTTAACTGCTTTCAGCCTGACCCAACTGCATTTCCTCTGGGACTGCTTATTGTACTTGTAATGTATTTTGTGAGCATGTATTTGATGTGGAACCTTTGTAAATGATCATGTGTGCTCAAAGGTAATCTTCTAAATTTTCAATAAATAAAATAACATTTATTTTTTATTTATTAATTTTGTTAACTGGGTAGGCCTGCTGAGACATAGCTGTCCCTTTTGCAGTGGTGATCCAGAATGAATTATGTATAACAGGTAGGCAGAGAAGTTTATTGTCTAGCAAACATTGTCAGAAGAGGTTATACCTGACATTGTCAAAATGCATAATGTGATCCCATACAAAAATATGACACAAGGTTAATAACAATCTTGGTCAGCATAAAGTAGGGAAGGAAACATTGGTCAATAGTGCATCACAATTACCCCAAGTAATCCAAGATGTGGGGGAATGGAAAATCATACTACAGAGAGTTATCACCTATTGCAAGTGCAGATGCTCCATTCCAGAAGGACAACTTTAAAAAGCTGCTGACACCTCAAAGAAAACTTTGAAAAACATAATATTTAGGTACAATTCGGCTTGCATTCCATATATTCTACATATTTCTCCTCCACATTATTTATTACTGAGGCAATTTGCATAAATACATGATATGTATACCTCAGAGTTTATCTGCCTCTGTAGCTTACTCCCTACTTCAAGTCATAATCCTCTGTTGTAACATCACAGTCTGTTGCCATGGGAATAACTGTGATGTCACAAGCAGTGCTTTATGACATCAGGTAGGGAGAAAGCAACAGGAATAGATGAATTTTTCAGGAGCAAAGATCCTGTTTTCAAGCAGATTACCCTCAGTAATAAATAATGGGGAGGAGGAATACAGAACTAATGTGAAATACTGTACCAGCCGAACTGTGTCTAAATATTATGTTGTGTTAATGTTCTCTTGAAGGCATCAACAGCTCTTTAAGCCCTTTCTTTGAACCCAACCAGGGAAGGGCAATCTTGAAGGGCAGAAGGCAGGCCAGTCCAAGTAGTTGGTACAGAGGTGGCAAAGGACCACTTTCCCACACAGGATATAAGTCTAGGTATCTTCAACAGAAGATTGCAAAATAAATCCATTTACATACTGGTGGCAGGGAACATTTTAGAGCTGTATGATGTAGCCTATGTTATTGTTTTTTTATTTTTTTTTTGCAGTTAATCTTTTTATGAAGAAAGAAAACCAAACAACAGTTTACATACACAAGAACATGCAAAACTTTAGAATCTTATACAAATGAGTCAAACACCTTAAAATGCTTCTACACATACATGCAACCTAACAGCATGAAATTACTCAAAGTAATTGAATGTGCTCCATTTAACACTGATGATGGATGACAAATGTGGGTTGGGATGGTGTTTCCACTGAGCCCTTACTTTGGCGCCTACCTTCAACCTGTGATTGCTGGGAGAATTGTAGGTGGGGAGATGTAGAAGTTCAGACCTATTCTTAATCTACATCTAAGTACAGGGGGCACCTTGCCAGCTTCTTTCAATATGTGTTGGTCCCCTTACCCTATGGGGTGGAGGTGGGGGGCTGGAGTATCATGGTGGCTTTAACCTATCCTTGGTGAGAGCACCCAACATAGATGGTACCCTAGGGGAGGTAAACCTCAAGTATGGTGCCTACATATCCTGGTACTCCTGTATATTTCCCTTTTTGGGTAGGGTCAGCTGCATGTTCACAGCCAGTGTGTCCTGACTGAAGCCACTCTCTGATGGCTGGGATCTTTAGTGCCCTCCATCTCTTCAGTATTAGTCTTTTGGCTTCCACTGAGGCTACCATTATCCACTGTTTCCCTCTGGTTCTAAGAGCAGGGTCAGGAGAGAATAGACATAATAAGAGGATTCAGGGCCAAGCTTGAGAGTACTGCCTAACACTTTCATGCAATTATATATAACCTTATCCCAAAAGGGCTGAATTACAGTGTAATTCCACAAGATGTGATGAATATCTACCCCAGTGGCCCTATCTCCAGCAGTTATCCTCTGACAATAAATGCAACTTTTCAATTGTGCTGGTGTGCAGTACCACTGGTGCAGCATTTTGTTTTGAATTTATCTACTCTTCTGGTCAAGGCAGGCCGGATGAGTCAACCTCCAGCAGCTGCTCCAGTTCTCCTCTGAGATTTGAAGGCCCAACATTTTTTGCCACTTTTCCTTGACCTTTAAAGAAGGGCCTGGAGCTGACTCTCTCAGGTCTCTCTGTGTGGCCTCCGCCCTCCCTTTCACGGAGGACAGCCATTTCCCCACTGGTAGCTTTTTATCCATACCCAGTACCCCTGTCTTGCACCCTTGGCACTGACATACTTCTTTGGCCTATTGTTGAAACCAACTCCACATTTGCAGATATCTCCAAAATTCGGCTTCACGCAGTGAATGTCTTATCTGGAGATTTTGGAAGGCATCAAAAACCTCCTGTCCAGGTATAAGCAGGTCGCTATGCTTAATATATGTTTTGTTCCCAATGGGGCCAATGAACCTGCCCACTTCCGAGTTGTACATGAGGGTTATGCCATACAGGGCAGTCTAGTTCCTGGGAGTGGTATGAACCAGTCAGATGCACTACTTTCCTTCACTCCTCATGTGCAGCCTTGATAGTGAGCCATCTGGAGTGGTGTGGGGGTAGTGTTTTCCCAAAATATGCCCCCAAATGTGTTCCACCCAGTAAGGCTGCCTCAATATCCATCCATGCTGGATTGTCAGAGGAGGAGCTCTGGAATATTTGGATGGATTTAGCCAAATTAAAGGCGTACCTGTACTGCTGGAAGTTTGGCAGGCCCCACCCACTCATTTTCCAGTGCACCCTTAACTTAGCACTATATCTCAGGGTTGTTGGACCCCACAGAAAGTGACTTAATAGAGAGTCTAGCCTTCTAAACATGTTTCTAGAATACTGATTGGCATGTGAGCCAGGGCATAATAAAATCTGGGTACTACTATCATCCTGACAGTTCTGTCTTGCTGGGTAGAAAGAAATTCAGGTGGTTCCATCTATTAAAATCTTGTGTTTTGCCTAATAAGGAATTCAAGTTGCTTGGAATCAATTTGGTCAGGATGGAAGATAGGTTAACACCCAAGTATACAGTCCCCTTGGCAACCCAGGCCATGCCTATATTTTCTACCATGTTGGAGGTCACATGTTTATTAAGGGGTAAGAGTTTTGATTTGGTTTTATTAATCTTTAGTCCTGATACATCCTCGAATTCATTCAGTAACTCTACTATTGGAGATATACTTGTTTGAATATTACTGGTTAAGATTAAACAGTCATCTGCATACAGCTTCATTTTGCACTGAGTTTGTTCTATTTCTATTCCTGTTATTTGCTCGTGGACCCTAAGTGCTGAAGTGTTTTACTATGCCGTGGAGACATCTCCCTCAGCGCCGAAAGCATGCCAACATCCCCAACACCAATGCATCTTGAAACCGACCAGCAACACGACAACAGTAATGTGGGAGGTCTTTGCCCCCCCGCACGGCCCTACTTTAGATTATTAACTCCACATTGCACAGACAGTGGAGTTAGGTGCCTACCCCCCCCATTACTGCACAGTTCATCGCTGTGGAATCCCCATTGTCGCAATGTCTGTCGTCATCAGGGTTTCACTGTGCAAGTTTTGCTATGGGGGTGTCGCTGTCCCATCGGCATATGGTGCTAAAGCAAGGGGTTCCATTGCTAGCACAAATAGTAGGGGAGACAGGACACATCCCTAGCTGGTGCCTCTCTGGAGCACAAAGGGCACAGACAACATGTCATTGGTTAAGACCCCTGCAGTGGGATCATTATATAGAGTTTTGACCCACCCTCTGAAGTTGGAGGCAAATTTCAGATGTTTCAGTACTGGGTGTAGATAGTCCCACTCCACTGAGTTGAAAGCTTTTTCAAAATCAGTCGCTATGGCTGCTGCTGGAGTGGTGAGCTCTGCCTCTTTCTGAAACAGTGAAATCAGTACCTGGATTTGGTCAAGCTGGCCCTGCCTTTCACAAAGCCTACTTGTGAACGATGGATTAAGCAAGGCAGGAGTTTATCTAATCAGGTTGCCAACACCTTCACTAAGATCTTTGCATCTGCATTTATAAGCGAGATGATCCTGTAACTAGCAGATTGTAGGTGATCCTTCCCTCCTTTGGGAAGAATTGTTATAACCGCTTCTTCAAGAGTTGTGGGGAGGTTGACACTTGTGTGGGCCTCACTCAGCATGTTCAACAGTAGCTCAGCAATGATTTCTTCAGTGATCTTATACTAATCACTGGGAAACCATCACTTCCTGGAGCTTTGTTGCTGGCCATGCTATTTATTGCTTGATACAATTCTTCCTCAGTTATGGGGGAGTCTAAATCATTTCTTTGTTCTTTAGTTAGTTTAGGGATGTCCAAATTTGAAAGGGAATTATCTATCTCTCCTTGTTTAAACACTGTGTGCAATTTGTACCATTTTATAAAAATTCCACCCACCTCTAAGGGTGATGTCTGAAGGGTTCCCACCTTGTCCTTCAGCCCTGCTAAGTGTCTTTCAGACTGTTGCTTATGTAACCTGTAAGCAAAGCCCCTGGAATTCTGAGATTCTGCAGTTGCTGAATTTTCTGCAGAATTTGCATCATGCCACAGAATTCACATAGTGCCGCAGAATTCATTGTTTTTTTGTGAATTGTCATTGAAATATACAGTTTTTGAATAGTGCCAGGCTCCCGTATCCAACTTGTTTATCCTGAAGCCCCTCCTCTAAGCTTGGCAGGTGATATCATCAATGACATCGCACCATGTTTTAGCCAATGGCAGGATTGCATTCTGCCACAGAAATGAATAAATCATGCCACAGAAATCCAAAAATGCTGCCACAGAAACCTAGGATGCCTGCTGCAGAAATCAGAAAATGCTGCTGCAGAGCACTAGGAGCCTTGCCTGTAAACTAGGAGCTTACCCGTTCTCTTTCCACAGTCCCAAAACTTGGTTTTTAGTCTAATGATTTGTAAATCTGCTTTTCTGGTGGCTAGGGTAGTGAGTTGCATACATAAGGACAACAGTTCAAACCTCAGGCTGGCATTATTTAACTGTTGGGTCATTTTGTATATCCTCTCTTTGGCTATCAGCTGTGCAATCAACTCTTTCTCCTCCTGATCACTCTTTTTCCTATGATAGACCGCATATGCAATGATGTATCCCCTGAGGGTAACTTTGTATGCTTCCCAGATCATTAATGGAGAGGTACAGCCAACTGGGTTGTCTTTGAAGTAGTTAGTTGAGGTCAATTTCAGGCACTGCTGGAACTCTCTGTCCTGCAGCAGTAAGGAATCCAGCCTTCAGGTAGTAGACTTCTGCTTCTTAGAGGCTGGGTTCAGGGTGAGAAAGATGGGTGAGGGATATGATAGATAAAGGGGGCAATTTTAACATTGGCTACCATGGCAGTTAGGTTGGGCAAGGTAGGCAAGTAATCTAATCTGCTGGCCATGGCCTTTGTGAACGAGAAATAGGTAAAGTCCCTCCCTGAGGGATTTTTCAACCTCAAGATGTCAGTTAGTTTGATCAAAGTCTGTAAAAGTCTTAAAGTTTATACATAACTGATCTTACATGTGGCTTAGGTTTCACATTGGACCTGTCCATCAAATAATCCAGCACTAAATTAAAATCCCCCCAAGAAGTATATCAGGGTTGTCTTCTGACAAATCCACTATTTGTTGTGAGACAGCGTTAAAGAATTCAGGTTGGTCCTCATTGGGGACATAAATGTTTCCCAGCAGCAGTGGGTCCTGGTTTGTCAGCACCTTGATCAAAACCAAACCTACCCTTATCACACTTTTTTCCATGCATTTCCTTTTAAATTGTTCGTGAAACATAGAACATAGAAACATAGACTTTGATGGCAGATAAGGACCGCTTGGCCCACCTAGTCTGCCCATTTTCCTACCTACAGGATAAGCTGCAGATCCTAGTTAACCAACAGCCTATTTCTTCTCACCCCCACAAGAATTGCCTACATCTGTCCCAGGTATTCTTGAATTCTCCCAGTTTTAGACCCCACAACCTCCTCAGGAAGGCTATTCCATGCGTCCCACGACCACGCTCTGTGAAAAATACTTCCTCACATTGCCCTGAACCGCCCCATCTTTAAATTGTGTTCCCTTGTTCTTGCACATCTCTTTTTCTGAAAGATGCTGCCCTCTTGGACTTTGTTGATTCCACGAAGGTACTTAAAAGTTTATATCATGTCCCCCCCTCCCTCCTTTCCTCAAAGGTATACATGTTAAGCTCCTTTAGTCTCTCCTCATATGGCTTCTCTTGCATACCCTGCACCATTTTAGTTGCCCTCTTCTGGACTGCCTCCATCCTGTCTATGTCCTTGTGGAGATGGGATCTCCAGAACTGGACGCAGTACTCCAGATGGGGGTCTCACCAACTGTCTGTACAGGGGATAGCAACTTCTGTTTTCTGCTGGTGATGCCTCTCCCTATACATCCCAGTATCCCCCAGCCCTCCCTACTGCCTTCTCACATTGCTTGCTAACCTTAAGTCATCTGATATGATTACCCCCAGGTCCCTTTCCATTTTTGTTGTTGTTACTACCTCCCCCCCATTGTGTAATCTTCCCCTGGGTTTTTGTTTCCCAGATGCATTATTTTGAATTTCTTTGCATTGAATCCAAGCAGCCATACTTCTGACCATTCCTCCAACCTTGCCAAGTCCCTTTTCATCCTTTCCATGCCTCCTTGTGTATCAACCTTGTTGCAGAACTTTGTGTCATCTGCAAAGAGGCATACTTTTCCTTCCATCCCTCTGCAATGTCACTTATAAAGACATTAAAAAGGACTGGACCCAGTACTTAACCCTGCGTTACCCCACTAGTAACCACTCTTTCTTCAGAGTGGACTCCATTTACAATTACCTTCTGTGTCCTGTTGTCCAGCCAATGCTTTACCCAGGCTACTATCATGGGCCCACTCCCAGGCTGGTTAATTTGACAATTAATCTTTTGTGTGGAACTGTGTCAAATGCCTTACTAAAGTCTAGGTAGGCCATGTCCATAGCCCTCCTGGTCTACTTTGGTCACCCAGTCAAAGAAATCAATTAGATTTGTCTGACATGATCTTCCACTGTGAACCCATGCTGTCTTTGGTCCTGTGCCTCACTGGCCTCTAGGTACTCAAACATTCTTTCCTTCAGAAGTGATTCCATCATTTTCCCTACCACAGAGGTCAAACTGACAGGTCTGTAGTTTCCTGCCTCTGTCTTGGTCCCACTTTTTTGAAGGGAAATCACATCCGCTTTCCTCCAGTCCTCAGGTACCACACCATCCTCCCATGATTTGTTAAAAAGGGTATTCAGTGGTTTCACTAGTTCTCCCCTTAATTCTTTTAGAATTCTGGGGTGAATTCCATCAGGCCCCATTGCTTTGTCCACCTTCAGTTTTAGGAGTTCTTTCAGAACCCTTTCTTCTGTGAAAGGACTTGGATCGACACCCCAGCAAGAGTGCTTCTGTTAATTGTATTAGGCACCTTCCCCATCTCCTCTTTTGTGAATACTGAGCAGAAATATTAATTCAATATCCCTGCTTTTTCACTGTCCCTCTCTGCCCACCCACCGTCCATTCTATTCAGCCTCACTATCCCTCCCTTTGTCTTTCTACGCTCCCTGATGTACCTATAAAAGGTTTTATCCCCCTTCTTAACAGAGTTAGCTATCTTTTCCTCAGTTTGGGCCTTTGCTATTATGACTTCCCTCCCTGCTTCCTTCTGCCTTAACTGGTACAGCTCTCTGTCTTGCTCCTTCTGTGTTCCCTTATACTTCCTGAATGCTATCTTTTTCTCCCTGACTTTCCCCGCCACCTCTTTTGAGGACCATAGTGGCTTTTTCTTTTGTTTTGATTTATTTGCTTCACATGTAGGCTTGTTGCCTCTGTGATGGCAGTTTTGATGTTTCCCCATTGTTGCTCCACACCTCCTTCTAGTCTGTTTGCTAGTGCTTCTCTAAGGCACTCTCCCATCTTGTCAAAGTCAGCCCTCCTGAAGTCCAGTACCCTCACTTTTGTATGGCTTGACTCTGTAGCTGAGTTAATCGTGAACCACACTGTTTGATGGTCACTTGTTCCCAGATGGCAACCCACTTCTAGATCTGAGATCCCCTCACTGTCCCCATTTGAGAGTACGAGGTCTAAGACTGCTCCCTCATGAGTGGGTTCCGAAACTAGCTGTATGAGGCATGCCACCTGTAGGGCATCGAGAATGGTCCTGCTCTTGGATGTGGCTGTAGCAAATGTGCTCCAGTTAATATCTGGCATATTCAGGTCTCCCATCAACAGTATGGAGACCCTTCTTTTTGGCCCTCCAGCTGTGCTGTGTGCTTCTCATCCCACCCATTCTCTTACCAGATTTTTGGCTTCCCCATCAGAGATTTTAGTCTCTTGTAGAAATGCCACCTGGGCTTTGGTTTGCTTTAACTTTGTGAGAACCTTTTCCTCTTGATAGGGAGTTTAGACCTCTTATATTCCGAGAAGTGACTGTTCTAGAGGTAAATTATCCATTTCAATTAGATTTGTGCACAATTTGAAGTAAGGGTATGGACTTCGACACCCTCAGAGGGAAAAGGCTTCACCTTAATCCACCCAGTGGAAACTGGCATGTGAACATCATCACCTTTAACAGTTACACAAAGTGTAGAACTCATCCCTGTGCTGGATTTGTTTTTCATTTTAATTTCAACCTTTATGACCTTGCTAACCTGACTGACAACTTTTCCATACTATTTGGTCAGATAGTCCCTAATCACATAGTTAGTCATATCCTTTTGCCAAAGTGTGCCCATGGGATCGATAGATATCTTTAAATCTGTTGCCCAAGTAGGTTTTGGTCCCATAGAGCTAGCGTGCATCTTTTCCTCCTTAATTCTTGTAGTCTAGTTACCCTCTATTACCTGAGAGTATTCTAGGGCCAGGGTAATCCTCTGGGGGGTAACTCTTCACAACTACTGTGCAGCTTCTCTGTGCTCCTGCGGTAGTTCATTCGGAATAAGTTGAAACATCTACAATTCTTGTCACTACAGGGGTTAAACAAAAATTGCTCTTGTTCATTAACTTTACACAGACAGGGAAGCTATTGGGGTGATATACTTTACTGAACGACATATCCTCTACTCTTGCATCCTTTAAAACTGCCTTGCCACCTTTAATACTGCTTCATTCATCAGTCCTGCCTTAGAGGGTGATCCATAGGATGCTGGCATGCTGTAATTGAGGAAATGTCCACCCTCTTCAGTTGATAGCTCTGCCTTGGGGGAGCAGAGAATAGGTGATTGGAGAGGGAAGGAACTGGGATTGACTGCCCCTATCTCATCACCTCCCTATATGCAGAGTGCACTGCTCTATCTCAAGGTTAGTAGTATTAGGGGAGGGCTAGCACTGCAAGTGCTAAGTGTTGAAGCACTTAGTTCCCCATCCGACCATGCAGGAGCACGCACTTATGTGATGCACGTTCCCCATTTCCCTGCACCAGTAACTCTCTCTCCCCATCTCCTCCCAAATGCATCCTCTAGTTAGACCCGCCTTAGCCTAACTCCCAAGGCAAGGTAGATTACCTGCAACTACGCCGTGACTTACAGGTGTGGTACTCAAGAAGCTCCGCTGGTGAACATTCAGTCTCAACTCATGTGCACAATGTGAGTCAGAAGAATAAAAGATATCTGGCTGAGAAGCAGAGCACTATTATTTCTGGTCTAACCTCCCTTAACCTTAAACCACACTCTGCTCTTCGCTACTATTAGACCAACAAGGGGATGTATCCATGCAGCTGCCAGCTCTTTTATCATAACTAGAAATCACCCCATGTGCCATCTGCAGCAACTTACAAGTCAAGCTCTGGGGAAGGGGACCATAAGATTAACGGTTTGCCCTGGTGATGTATTGCATGGATAACTCTGCCCTCCATGGGGTCCAGCCAAGTGGTGCTGAGGGTTGAGGCACTGGATGTCACACCTCACACCACACCGGCAATCCAGGTTCAGGAATGAGCCCAGGTGCTGGGGGTCAGCAGGGAAGAGAGAGGATTGAGCATCCATAGACTGCTCTCCTCTCTCTGGGGAGGGATCCAGGACTTCCTGGTGCAACAGCAACCCATGATGGTAGCCAGTGGGGCGTGCACACTTCTGGGCACTAAGTAGTGGGGTGGAGCTGTGGCAGACACTCTAAGGTGTCATTGCACATCTGAGCTGTAGGGGGTCAGGGTTTCAGGGGTAAAACAAGAAAAATACCCTACCTTCGGGGAGGCAACAGAACCTCCAGTGGCCTGAGCTCACATGCCCAATGTCAGCTGTCTATCCCGACTTCACCTTGGGATTTTGGGCATCTCAAGGAGGCAGGAGACCAGAATCCTGAACCTGATAATGTCATTGGGAGAGCACAGTTCAGATGGGTGGTTAGGTGCACAAGTAACTGAGTGTGGATTCCTGAGAGATGCCCCATCAAGGTAGGAGCAAAAACAGAGTCTACAAAAAAACTCTGCCCTCCACTATTTTAGCTAATTTTAACATTTTGAGGAACACAGCAACCTTGATCTGGAAAATTATAAAAACAAACATTCATAACATGAATGCGTTTCTATCCTGTGCCCTCTTATATTCAGCCCTGTGCAGACTTGGTCCTCAAAGACAAACCTTTGGCCCCTATCAGCATCAATTTTTCACTTGGGACACTATTTTAGCCTCTGGGTCACACACAGTTCTGAAAGGGTTTTGATAATAAGGACTTCTTCCTATGGCGCACTATCTGACTCTGTTCACTACAACAGGGCTTACTTGCTGGTCCATGGGGCTATGATTACTGTCCAGTGCCCCATCCGCTTCAGTCACCTCATAGTCCACTCATTCGGTGCAGATCTGAGCTCAGAAAACAAAAGCACTTTATTATAATTATAAAATGAATGGAAGAAATGATTCAAAGAAATATTGGGCCTTAATGAAATCTCTTACCAAATCACAAGTAAAGTTAAAAAGTATAAAGGTTATTGAAAATGGAGTTTTGCAAAATCCAGATAGTACAGCAGATATTGTAAATAAATATTTCACTGAACTTCCTGATTTAGATATTCCTAGTAGGTCAAATAAAATGGGACGTTATGGGTCAGAAGCTAAAGACATACAAACTGATCAAAACAATGTCCCAATATTTAGGTTTAAAAAAATAGTCAAGAAGGAAGTGATAAAAGAAATAAATAAATTCTCAACAATGTTGAAATAAGATTTCTGAAAGATTCTGTCCTTGAGGTGGCTCAACCTTTAACTAATCTCTTCAATGAGAGTTTGATCGAAGGAATTTTTCTTAGATCCTGGAAACAGACTAAAAGTGTGCCTATACACAAAGGGGGCTCAGATTTTAGGTCAACAAATTATAGGCCAACTGCTTTACTATCTGTTCTTTCTAAATTGTTGGAAAGATTGATTCATAGCCAACTTATGGATTACTTTGAAAAATAGAATAAGTTAAACAAATTTCAATCAGGTTTTAGAAGGGGCATGTCGACGACCACCACACTCACGGATTTTATTGATTTAGTATTGACTCCTCTTGGTGAGTCAAGACCTGTGGGTGTGGTGTTCGTCAACTTATCAAAGGCTTTTGACTTGGTTGATCATTTGACATTGTTACAGAGGTTGAAACAAGTAGGCTTAGCAGTCAAACCACTAAACTGGTTTCAATCTTATTTAGAAGATTGATCCCAAATGGTAATGGTGGAAGACACTAGTTCTAAATTTCTTGCAGTAACTCATGGTGTCCCACAAGGGTCCATATTAGGACCCTTGTTGTTTAGTACTAATATAAACAAACTTTCTAGTCAAATAAAATCTACTCATATTGGGCTTTATGCTGATGATACAGTTTTGGTCTCTGAGGGATTGGATTTGGGGGAGGTGGAAGCCAAGTTGCAGACATACTTTAATATGCTGCAGGCTTGGTTCACCTCCTCAAATCTTGTCCTAAATACCAAGAAGACCCAAACAATTTCATTTGGTCCAAATACCTTTAGGAAAGTTTCACAAGATAGAAACTTTCAAATAAATACTGTAAATGGTAATTGTTTAACTCAGGTTTCAATCTATAAGTATTTGGGGGTGCTTATTGATCAAAAGCTTTCTTTTGACAACATTTAAATATGTTGATAAAAAAGTTCATTCCAGGATAGGTGCGTTCAGAAGAATAGTAAATTGCCTGAGTACCAAGGATTGATTGGTCATTGCAAATCAGTTAATAATTCATTTGATTGATTATGGGAGTCATGTCTATTCTAGTGCAAATAAAACAATATTACGCAAGCTTGATACATGTTATAATAGGTTAGCAAGGTTTGTATTGAGATGTAAATTTGATATTCATCATTGTTCCATGTACACAAAGTTAAATTGGGTTTCTCGAGATTAGAAGACAACAAATTTGGATGAACTTAGTTTTTAAAATTTATAAGACGGGCTATTCCCCTGGCCTGGTAGAGAGGCTTATTACTCCTACTCATCAGTTTAACTTATGTAAAAAAGGGGCAAGAGATTTGATAGTCCCTAAAAATAAAAACAGATTTGTAACCATGCCTTTTCAGTACAGAGCTGCCATAATCTGAAATGAACTCCCACTAACATTGAAAATTCAGGCTATGACTACAAACAAATTTAATACAGCTTTGAAGCAAGAAATATGCTTTCGCTGCTTATGTAATAGATGATTTGTCTTATTTAATGATGCTATTGTGATGTGATATACAATTTGTCTTGTGTATTAGTAGTTCTTGTATTGTTAAACACGTAGTTTTTGTCTGTTGTTAATTGTGTAACTATTGTACTCTGACATCAAACAAGTGCACTTTTGTAATGAGGGCCATGGGCCCTAATGGTATTTGAAGCTGTCTTCTTACCTATACAAAAAAATAAGTTAGCAAATAACTAGTGATTACCTTTTCATTAGCTAATGGCTAACTAAAAAGTTAAGCATTATGCCTGATCTTTGGTTGAGGAATTTTTCTCAATTAATGTTTAACTTTTGTCATCTAGCAATTAGTTGGGAATTGTTTCTGTTTACTTATTCATTAGATGAGAAATGAGACTAAAAAATACTGTAGCTAGGAATTAATTGAAGTTTTCTACTTAAACATAATCCAGCTTGAGAGTTAGTTGTTTATATGACTTAGAACATTTCTCAGTTGTTTTACTTGAAATGCGAAATGGCTCAGTCATTAATTACTTGAAATTTTAACTTAGCATATTTTGCAGTCACTAGCTACTTGATAATGGACTCCCTGTCCAGGAGTACTGTCCACTCCAGGGCAGGATTCCACAAATGATGCATCCAGCACATCCTAGACAGACTGTGCAACCCCAACTTCAGCACTGGTACACCCTGGCAAGGAATTGATGCGCATCACACACCACCCTTAATGTTATGTAGTGCATCTGGAGGGGCTGTGCAGGGGGCATGCCCATGCGTGTGGTGCGCAGCCCCATTCACAATCCACATTGGAGGCGCATCCCCAGAGCAAGTCCGGAGATGTGCCTCCTTTAGATAAATTTACAAGTAGAATAAGTGGGTATTCACCCACTGGCAGGCAGGCCGCTGTACTGCAGACTGGAGTTGGCAGCTTTCCCACTCTGGCAATCCAGTGCCTCCCTGCCTGCCATCCCAATTGTATGCCACACACTGCAAGAGTAAATAAAACATGTGTGAACCCCGCTCCTTGCCCACCACTCTGATTTTATGCTGCACACTGCGGTGGTAAAGGAATAATATCTGACCCCATTCCCAACAGCTTGACCTAATCACACATTTGCCATAATCCCTTAGGTCAACCCAGTGGTTCAGTGGACCACCCACCCACTCAAGCACCCCGCCCCATCCCGCTTCCCCATCATGGCATGGTCCTAATGTCAGTGGGCAGCTCAACCCACCCACATGCTGCTACTGCTGCCTACTGATACAGCTGTCTGTGAATGACACCTATTGTACACCTAGAAGCCCATTGGTGGATCCTGCCAACCAATGGACTTGCAATGTGTACTGTACCCTGTCATTCACAAAGTTTCCCCAAGTCTTGATAGAAAGGAACTAGGATGGAACACCAGCATGCACAACATTCACTCTCTCTGAACAATGTTGGATATGTCTGATCAATGCTAGAATTGCCTCCATCCTCAGCCACCAGAAGGAACACCACCATCCTACCTGTCCTATGTGGTGGTGGGACTGCAGTCTTCAGCTTTGGCAACTGCCAAGGCACTGAATGGCTGGAGGTTCAGGGGATGATTACCATCTATGCACCTCAAACCACTTTCCTGTTACAGAATAGCAGTTGGGGTGGGGGATTATTAGTCTTATACCCTTGATCAATACCTCTGCCCCGGGGCAGCCATATTTTCACCAATCAATGCCCCAGTACTGAAAGACATGCTTCTGGAGGATATTGCATAGCCTTTGTGATTCCAGTTGCTGCCCATTTACTGCATAGAGTTTGGGGAGGATAGGTGTTGCCAGCATTCCTTACTCAACTTGAACAATTCTGCCCCTCCATGCAGTCTAACCCTGTTGGGACTTTTATATTATAGTTTAGATTTTGATCTGTTTCATGCCTGTCCAGACTATAATTAGCACTCTCGCACAGCAAATGCTGCACACCCTGTCTGCCAGATTTATTTTCCACACCTAGACAATGTCCCATAATGTTTGCCTGCATAAATCATTAAATAAATATTAAATGATATTCTATGATCCACTGAGACCCATATTGTGGACAAGATTCCAGTTTGTCAGCCTGAACAGCACAATTACATTTCTGGAGTCATCTTTTATATCATACTGGTGTAACCTCCCCCACAAATGGTGGTTCCTAAAATGTCTTCCTGGCCTTCCTAAGGCCCACTGCCAGGCTGTTGTTCTGTGTCTAAATCATTTGAATGTGCTTGCATGAGAGTTCCCTGTTAGCTTCTGTGCCTGTTTCTTTAAGAAATATCTATCTCGTCGGTTATAATTAATTTGGGTGGGAACCGAGTGGTTTCAGGCTCGAGTCCTACCCGGGCAGCATTACAGCTGCTTCATTCTGCCATCTTTAAGCGCACAAAGGAAGCCCTAATCGGATCTGTGATTGTTTTCTGATTATCTGCTTTAGTAATAATAATAATATAATGGTTTGTCTAACCTGCTTTCCTTTGCAGCATGGACTTTCTGCCAAGAAACACCATTTTGGCACTGGACTGCCAGTTTGGACCAATCGGTACCACGGGGACCTTAAAATGGAGACTGTCCCCAGATGTCTTGTGGGAGTGAATTTCTGTAGGAATTATAATTTTTACTGTCTATCACCTAAATGGACCTGGACTGGCCCTTTCTGTGACAGACTGATGGACCAAACAACCAAATCTTTTGGATCACTGGGAAATCCCAGAACTGCCTGCAGCAGTGTGTCAGTGTAGAGTTGGAGTTGAGAGAGTGAACTGCTCAAGTAATTCAAGCAGCTGCTCCTGCATGGTAGCGCTGGGATTCGGCAGGAAGGCTGTGTCTGGCCTGCCTGCCTGCTACCATCTTCTAGTGTAAAGAAGCCTGTACTCTGATATCAGACTTTGTCCAGATTGTTGTTATTGAGACAGGAATCCTGAATTGTGAGAGAGTAAATTTTGCTTGGTGTGGACCGAAGACTTACTCCTGGAGCGATCGGCCTACAGGAATTGGAGAGAACCGCAGAGCGTATGGTTTGCACAGAGACACTGCTTTATTGCAACCGGACTGTCATCCAAACTGTGGTTCTGGCTGTTTTGGTTATAATTGTGCTGAATGTGTAGTGTGGGTCATGATTTGGTTCCCCACACCGCTGAATGTGTTGCACTAGCTGGACATTGCATCCAGCACCTAAAATGGACTGCAATCTGAACTGTTCACCTGGTCTGGATCTCTCCATCTCAGCCTAGACTGCCACTCATGCTGCAGAGATTCATCCAATGAAAGACCCACTCAGGGCTTTGACTCCTGCTCAACACCATCAAACAGGATTGACCATCATGGTGCATTGTGGGCCCTGCTTCCCTGGCAAGCAGCATACCATCCTGAGGTTTTCATCTTGTCAATCTTGCATCCTGGTCTAGGTAACCTGAGTAACCATCGGTAGGTCCCTGCAACAAAGCTCAAATCACTGTGAGTAATGAGTGCTCAAAATCTGCAATGGAGGGGATAGGGGAGGGGTTGGGGATCTGCAGGAGTGGAGGGAAGATTGATAGGGAAAGCCCAATAGGCAGAGGTCAGGCTTGTAAGATGATTGGGGGGATGAGAGAAGCAGGGCAGAGACAGGGAGTGAGGTAAAAACTGGGGGAGCAGTTGCAGGAGACAAAGAGGGTGCAGCTGGAGTGTGTAAGGAGCAGGGCAGTATGTACTCTGGAGTAGAGAAAAGGGTAAAAGTTAGGAAAAGGGTAAAGGACAGGAACAGAGGGGTACTTGTGCTGGGGGATTCTGTACTGAAAGAGGTCAGATGGTGTGGAAGGGGGGGAAGACACAGTCATATTTGGGTTGAAGATATTCCTGGGTTGACCACAGAAGGCAGGGCAGGCACTGTTCAAGTGCATATCAAAGGGAGGAAGAACTCACCTAGGGTACAAACAGCTTGGTGGGGAGTCTGTAGAAGTGGTGAAGGGAGGTTTGAGAAGTTGGGCAGGCAATGTGAGGGGTTTGGGAGTCGGTGGCACTTCGGAGGTACTCCAGGTACCATGTACGAGCATGGGGAAGAAAGGAAGGATAGAGGAGTTCAACAAGTGGCTGAGAGAATGGTGCCACACCAAGAATTATGGTTTAGTGACAAACTGGGGTAGAATCTGGGGAATAGTGACTTGTAAGGCAGGGGATAGGCTACACTTGAGTGGGAGGGAGTGGAGTACTAAAGGGTGGAATTGAGGGGTATATATCAACCAAGGTAGACTTAAACTGGGAGGTGGCAAGAGCTGAGAATAGTGGAACGGTCTGGATTGGGGAGCCTAGTGAGCTCACCCCATAGATATGGATAAAGGCAGAGGTGAAGTGACTCGGGAAGGGACATGCAGGGTAGCCAGTGTGAATTGCAGAAGGCACCACCACGCTGTAATAACAAGGTGAAAAAAGGGTGTGTACTACCAAGAGGAGGGGAGCAGACCAAGGAGAAGAGTGGAGAGAGAAAGGAGGGGTATGGATGGAAGATGGTCTCCCTAAATGCAAAAAGCCTGGGAAACAAAATTGCGGCACTTCAGGCACTCCTCTCAGAGTGGAATGCGGACGTTGCTGCAGTAACAGAGACTTCACTGAGTACCATGACTTGGATCTGGCAATCCCAGGGTACAGTATATACAGGCGGGATCAGGGAGTTGAAGGAAGAGTAGCACTCTGTGTGAGAGAAGGGATCAAATGTACAAGGGATGAGGGGGAGGATGGGAGGACGGAGGCACTATGGGTGCAGCTTCTGGACTCCAAGGGTAGAAAACTGAGCCTGTGGTGGTGTACAGACCACCAACCCAGTTGGGGGAACTGGATGGGGAGTTGGAAGAGCAGATAAGGAAGGTGTGTAGGAGGGGGAGTGTGGTGATAGTGGGGGATGACTCGAGCACACCTGCCACCAAAAGTGCCAGGGAGCAGGTGGTTAGGGCGGGGACTCGGCATGCTGGGGGAATGGATGGGAAGGGGCGGATTGGGTTTGTGGGGACAAGGAGATGCCTTGGGGTAAAATGGGTCCAGGAAAGGGGTCCTCCCTGTCTAGTTCCCATACCCAAGGGTTCTGCTTATTGCAGACGGGAAACTTGGTTTTCCCCGGCTGCTCATCGAACTCAGGCGGTGTTATGCAATGCCAGGTCCATTAAAAACAAGACTGCCACAATTGGTGATCTTGTTAATTCAACTGACCTGGCTTGCATCACCAAGACATGGTTGGATGGAAATGCTGGCCCAATTTTGGCTTCAGCAGTTCCTCCTGGGTACTCAGTGTTACCCTGCTGAGGATCAATTGTAGGGGTGGGGGTGTGGCCTTTTATTTTAGATCAGAACTGAACCTGAGGGAAATTCTGGTGGGAGCCACCAACTCCTTTGAATGTATCATCGGTGAGGGTGTGGGGTGCAGGATTCTTCTCATCTATCATCCACCAGGAGATGGGAATTTTTTCCTGCAGGAAGTCACGGACCTCATCCCAACCTAACATTTGGACCCCATAGTTGGCTGATCCTTGGGGATTTCAATGCTTGGGTTGATGAAGAACTCTCACAGTTTGGACAGGACTTCCTCCAGTTAATGAGTTCACTGGGCCTCACACAGGTTGATTCCTTCTCAACCCACATTGGTGATCATTCATTGGACTTGGTGTTTCTCCTGGGGATGGAGATATCTGATTTGGTGGTGGAACCATTTGGGTGGTCAGACCATCATACCATCAGCTACAGTTTTGAGGCCCCCTAAAAGGCCTGCCCCTATGGAGATGGTCCAGTACCGCACTTTGAGGGGTGTATCCCCAGGTGGTCTGATGGCAGTTCTGGACCTATCGGGCATGCCGAGGGAATGCATGGATCCAGGGGATCTGGTACTTGCCCATAATAAGGCAGTGACAGAGGCCCTGGATTCCATTGCTACTGTTCATGTTTGTCCACTCTCCCTTCGCACTAGGTCACCATGGTTTGATGAGGACTTGAGGGAGTTGAGGAGAGTTGGACGAAGGCTAGAGAGGTGATGGCGGAGGTCTGGCCTGGTGTGTGACAGGCTTAGTTTGATGGATCATTATTTGATCTATCAATCAATAATTTCCCATAAGAAGGCAGAATTCCTGTCCAGAGAAATTGCTGCCGCGCGGAATTGACCAGCTCAGCTTTCCCTGACTATGGACAGACTGTGCAATCCACTCTGTCTTCAGCCCAGAAATGCTTTTTCACAAGAAGAGTGTGAGGAGTTTGCTCGATTCTTTGCGGATATGGTTGCCATGATCAGGTCTGATATATGCTTGTCCCTTTCTCTAGGGAGTAGCAGTGGTCAGCAGGAGGTGTCAGACCCCTAGTGTGAGTGGTGCGACTTTGGCCAGACTACAATCAATGATATTGTGATGGTAATCCAGACCTTGCGTCCTACGAACTGTAATTTGGATCCGGGCCCTATGCGCTTGCTTGTTGGATGTGTTGATGTTATTGGCCCGGTCCTTGCTGAGATTGTCTGGTTATCCTTGGAGAGGGGAATTTTTCCAGCTTCTCTTAGGGAGGCCATAGTTCCGCCTCTTCTTAAAAAGCCCTCCTTGGATCCCGACTGTCTAGCAAACTACAGGCCAGTCTCTAACCTTCCCTTTTTGGGTAAGGTTATTGAGAAGTTGATGGCTTTACAGCTGGAGGACCATTTGACCAGTCACAATATCTATGATTCTCTCCAGTCCGGTTTCAGGAAGAGACATAGTATTGAGACGGCCCTTGTTCAGGTACTAAATGACCTCCTGATAGTGAGAGACCAAAGGGCTCATTCCATCTTGGTCCTTCTTGATCTCTCTGCAGCATTTGATACTGTGGACCATGGTGTGCTGTTGGATCGCCTGTGGTTTATCTGCAGACTTTCAGGGGTTGTCCTCAGATGGTTTCGATCCTACCTCACGGTAGGACTCAGAGAGTGGTATCAGGGGTTTGTACCTCATCTCCATTCTCCCTGCCCTGTGGGGTTCCGCAGGGATCCATTTTAGCGCCCATGTTGTTTGCAGTGTAAATGCTGCCATTGGGAGTGATTATTAGATGGTATGGCTTGAGTTTTCACTGTTATGCAGATGATACTCAGCTATACATGTCTTTTGTCCCTGAACAAGACGATGCTGTCTCAGTGCTCAACAGCTGCCTGACTGAAATTCAAGCCTGGATGAATGACAGCTGGCTAAGGTTGGACCCTGAAAAAACTGAGGTGTTGGCTGTGAACCCGGGTCATTGCGAGGTGGGTATGTTGGCAGGCTCACCTTTGGGTTCATGGCTAGGAAGTGTCCAGCTAGCTACCTCAGACCAGGTGCGGAACCTGGGCACTATGTTTGTTGACTGCCTAACCCTGAAATTACAGGTGTCAGCTGCTGTTAAAACTTCTTTTTACCATCTGAGAAATATCGCCTGGGGGAAACATCTGGTTCCTCCCAATGATCTTCCAATATTGGTTCACACCTTCATTTCCTCCCGCCTTGACTACTGCAATGCCCTTTACCTAGGGCTGCCTGGGGTTGATATTCACCACTTGCAGCTGGTGCAGAACGCGGCAGCCAGGCTATTGACTGGTGCATCAGGAATTAGTCATATAACGCCTGTGCTCCATGGTCTGCACTGGCTACTGATATGGTGGTGGATCACCTTTAAGGTTGCTTTGCTAACCTAGAAGGCCCTACACGAACAGGGACTGAGTTACCTGAAAGATCTCCTTTGCCCTACCATCCCCTCCATCCTCTCCAATCCTCCAATGAGGGATTGCTAGAGGTTCCCAGGGTATGTTTACAAACATCCGGAGCAAGAGCATTTAGCTTTGCTGCTCCATCCCTATGGAACTCTTTACCTCATCGGGTTCAGATTGCCTAACCATACAGAGTTTAAAAGAGCTTTAAAACTTATCTTTTTAGCCTGGCATTTGAGTGATGTTTTGCTTTAGCAATACTATGATGCTATTTTTATTGTTGTCTGTTGGAATTATATGTTTGTTTATAATAATTTATTATATTTTATTTTATATATTTATTGTACAGGTGCCTTGGTTTTAGAAAGGTCCCTTTTAAATAAAACTGACTTGACTTGACTGTATGCGATCCAGGATGGCCTCCTGACACAAATGGTAAGTGGACCTACAAGGCTTGGTAACACACTGGACCTGGTACTGGCAGATTGTGAGGCAGTGGGGGAGATAAGGGTTGAGGACTCACTAACTGGTAGTGACCAACAAACAGTGTGGTTCATACTCACGTTGGGCAGGGAGACTGAATGCAAGGGTATGAAGGTGGTGAACTTTAGGAGGGTGGACTTTGGGAGGATGGGAGAAATACTGCAAGGGAGACTCCAGGATATAAGGCTAGGGATGGATGCAGAGCAAAAGTGGGAAGTTTTTAAAACTGGGCTAATGGAAGCCACAGTAGCCTGTACCAGGGCTAGGAGTAAGAAGGGTAGAGCCAGAAAACCATGCTGGCTGAACAGTGAGTGCTGCAGGGAGTGAGGGCAAAGAGGGCTATGCATTGGAAGTACAGGAGATCAAGGAAGGAAGAGAATAAGGAGGCTTATGGGAGTTGGTCCAAGGAGGTGGCCAGGTGGGTGAAAAAAGCCGAGGCCTCCAGGGAATTAAGGTTAGCACAGGGCCTAAAGGGAGGGGAGAAGGACCTTTTTAGATACGTCGGGAAAAGAGGAAGTGCAAAAAACATATAGTGAGGATAAAGCGGGGAAGGAAATGGGTGGAAGAGGGAGAGGATCAAACTGAAATACTGAATGAGTACTTCTGCTCTGCTTTCACTAAGGAAAGGAATGGACCCACCTACCATTATGGACTGGGGGTGGAAGAAGGTGGGGAGGAGGTGACAGACAAAATGATCATAGAGAATAGAGTGCCAGAGGGGCTGAGGGTGTTAAGGTGGACAAGGCACCAAGTCCTGATGGCATCCACCCAGGGTGCTGACGGAGATGACGGAGGTGTTGGCTGAGCCACTGGCAGATCTGTTCAACACCTCCCTGGAAACGGGGTTGACCTCCGGACTGGAGGGTAGCCTCACGTGGTGCCCATACACAGGAATTGGGCCTAGGGAAGAAACCAGGAAACTATCAGCTGGTCAGTCTCACTCCATAGTGGGAAGCTTATGGAGACTATACTGAAGGAGAGGCTGGTGGCATTCCTCAAGGGTAATGGCCTCGGATGTGCAGCAACATGGGTTTGTCTCCGGGAGTTCTTGTCAAACAATCCTAATAGAGAATTATGACTGGGTAACAAGGGAGCTAGATGGGCGTCATGCAGTAAAAGTCCTGTACTTGGACATCAGCAAGGCCTTTGGATGCAGTGCTTCGTGGGAGGCTGGGGGGAAGCTGACTGCTGTGGGGGTGGGGAAAGCTGACAAAGTAGATTGAGAACTGGTTACAAGGGAAGGTGCAGAGAGTGGTTGTGGGAGGGAGTTCTCGACACCCAGAGCAATGACAAGTGGGGTGTCGCAGGGTTCAGTGCTGGGCCCGGTGCTATTTGGGCTCTTTATCTCTGATATAGCCACACAGAGTTGGGAGCAGGGTTAGTCTGTTCACAGATGATACCAAAATGGGGTGGTGGTGGACGAAGAGGATGGATGGAAACAATTGCACAGGGACCTCACCAAACAAGAGACATGGTTGGAGAAGTGGCAGCTATGATTCAGCGTGAAGAACTGTAGGGATGCACTTTGGGGCAAAAAAAACATAGGAGGGACTACTGGTTGGAGGGGTGAGGCTAGGGATCACTGAGGAGAAGAAGGACCTTGGGGTGTTGGTAACAGTGAGCATGAACAACTCTGTCCAATGCAGGAAAGCTCAAGGCTAAGGCAAACAAATACAGGTTGATATTGCAAGAGGTTTATCATCCATGCATAGGCATGTGATCCTACTCTCTACAGATCCTTGGTCAGACTGCATTTGAGTACTGTGTCAGTACTGAGGCCATACCTGCAGAGAGATATAAATTACTGAGGGGGTACAAAGGAGGCAGCAAAAATGTTAAAGGGACAGAAGGAAAGGACTATGAAGTCAGGCTGCAGGAGCTGAATATGTACACACTGGAGGAGAGGAGGAATGGGATGTGATTGAAACATTCAAATACTTGAAGGGGGTAAATAAACCTAGC
This sequence comes from Neoceratodus forsteri, assembly GCA_016271365.2. Lineage (NCBI taxonomy): Eukaryota > Metazoa > Chordata > Ceratodontiformes > Ceratodontidae > Neoceratodus > Neoceratodus forsteri. The sequence continues at coordinate 162,279,812 of CM028132.1, read as the reverse complement.
ACTGAGGGGTGTTTAAACTGAGGAAAGGTAGGGAGACAAGGGGGCATGGACTAAGGTTGGAGGGGAGACATTTAAAAGGAAGATGAAGAGGCACTACTTCACTGAGAGGGTGGTGTCTAACTGGAAAGTGCTACCAGCGGGGGTGGTAACATGTATGACAGTCAGAAGCTCTAAGAAGGAGCGGGACAAAGCAAGAGGAAGGGTCTAGGGGAAGGGGCTATGACAGGTATGAGATGGACAGTGGGGGAGGAGGTTGGGGCAGCTGCAATCTAGGGTGATACCTGCACACTCAGGCAGACTTTGATAGGCCAGTTGGTCTGTTCTGCTGGCAGAGTTGTATGTTCATATGTATTGTGTGTCATCTGATTTGTTTTGGTTGATCATTATGAACTGAGCCATCCAGCTCCAGAATGCAAATTGTGGGTTAAAGTGCATGTTGCTTGTTTCTTTTCTAAGGACCCCAACAACAGCTGCAATGCCGGCTTACCCCAGGCAATGCTTCTAGCCTGAGTAACAACTGGGAACCCAGGGTGTGTGTGACTGTGCTAGAGGGACTCTTAGTGCGTGCATGTTTAACCTGACTAAATCAGATAGGAAATCAAATGCCAGATTGTTGCCCTATCCTTGTTCACATCCCCTGAATAAACCAGATTCTGTTTTTTCTGCATTTGACTTGGCTAGTGTGTACCTTTGTGGAGGGGATACTGTATTGCTATTGCACTGTTCTATTTCAGGTCCTGTTTTACAGGGGGTCTCCAGGTCCAGTGCAGCTGAACCAGCCCTGGTGGTAAGTGTGCCAAAAGTGGGTTCAACATTGTATTCTGACATTAATGGTGACTGTTTATCCGCTGACCAGTGCAAGCCATTGGGGGGTATCAGTGTCCCGGAGGGCTATACCCAGAGCAGCTACGCTACCCTTAAACCAACCCTTCCGGTGGAGGCACCTGTTTACTGAGCTCAGGCCACTCAGCCTGTGCCTAGATCACGAAGAGCAGGGGAGTATCCTTTGGGCTGAGTATCACCTAGGGTTACACTTGTCTCTCCACAGAACTTGAAAGAAAAAAAATTGGTCAGGAAGCATTGCAGCATTGGGCTTCCAGTTCAGTAGCTGTGAAACACAGAACTTAAAAGAATGGGTAATGATTGGTGAAAATCGGAGGACATACGGGACATAGCCACTGGTTTAATGCAAAAATCAACCTCAGAGAGTTACATAAGCAGTGACCAGAATGAGTGGAACTAAAACAAGAGAAGTGACACCAAGCTTTATGTAGGTGAGTAAAAGTAGGAAGGAAGCAGTGTAGTAGACTGCAATCCTTAATGTATGGCTGCACATCAAATTATGGTGAGAGTACATACTGTTCCCTCATGTAATGGGGAATTTAATGCATGGCCATTGACATCTGGTGTTTATGAACCCTCCCTTCCTTGGACTTCTGCTTTTTTTTACTTAACCACCAACTGTAATTCCCCCACACTTTGCGCCGTATGCTCCCAGAGCCATCCTCTATCCCATACTGGGGACTCCAAGCATTGCCCACTATACTGTATATTGATGTTAATGTAGTCATTTCTTGCTCTGACAGTTACAAGTAGTTGGCTCAACATTCATCAGTGCTCATCAAACTTCAAGGACACTGCTGTGGTGGGACAGTAATTACATTTACTGAATTCTTCTCTGCTCAGGAAATGTGGAGCTCAACCTGCCCCCCACCACAACTTACCTCGCCTATCGATTTTGCTGAGGCCACAGGTCTCAAAATGATGATGGTCAACATTTTAAGCCTGCCTAAAAACTTGTACAGCTGCAAGCCTGGGCTGCTACGTTAACCAGACCTTATCATAATTACTGAGTCGTGGTTAAAAAAGACGAACACTGATCAACAAATATCACTGCAGGGCTACAATTTATTTAGAGCAGATAGAGAGTCTAGAGGCGGGGGTGTGGTTATCTACGCCAAATCTAAGTACTTGGTCACCAATATTAGTTGCAAATCTCTAGCCAAGGAATTTGAGTTAGTTTTGCTGAGCCTTCATCTCCCCTCCTCGGAATGTATCACTATCCTAGGTGGCTATAGACCCCCGTCTGGTGGTGATGAAGTCCTTAATCTTTTGAAATCCATGTTCGAGATGCAAAACTGAAACAATATTTCTAGGAGATCTAAATATGGACTGGCTGTCACCTAAATCACATGGCCTCAAATCCCTTTGTGACGAAGCTAGGTCTTGGGCAATTAGTCAGTGAACCTACTAGGAACAACACTCTAAATACTGCCAACAGTTCCATTCTAGATGTGGTACTAACCACCCATCCACACAAAATATCTCATTTGGCAGTGTTTCACAACGACATGAGCGATCATGGAATTGTTGCTTGCATAAGATCTCAAATTAAGGCCCGGCCGCAACCCATCTTTATAACAAAAAGATCCTTTCGCAAATTCAGTGCAGTAAACTTCCTATCTGACCTGAGCATGATCAGATGGCAAGATCTCTACCTAGCCAAAGATGTCAACAAGGCAGCTTGCATCCTTAATGACAAACTCACTACAATAATAAATAAGCATGCCCCTTTCATCAAAGTAAGGGTACGGAACAATTCAACCCCTGGTTCACCTGGATCTCAAGGCAGCCCTTATAGCTCGAGATAAGCTCTGGGCTAAAGCTAGACATTCAAAGAATCTTCGGATTGGCAGGCCTTTAGAACAGCCAGGAATAACTGTGTGAAAAAACTTGCTCTGCTAAAGCTAACTATTATATTTCTACTCTCGAACAAGCTAAAGGTAACCCTCATAAAATATGGAAGACTATCAAAGCTATAGAAGGACGGCCCATGGCCCCTCTGTCCCAAAGATAGTTGCAAGTGGCAAGATTGTGGAAAACAAGTCCCTAATCCTGGAGGAACTTAACTCCCACTTTGCCACAGCTGGATTAGCTTTTGACTCGTCACCTTATGCTGGTGCTGCGGTGAGCCAGCATACCCCTCCCCCTACATCTAGTCCTGCACCCAGCCCCTTCCAACTGTGCGAGATAACTTATAAAGAAGTAGAAGATTCTCTTCTTAACTTAGACACCAAAAAAAGCGCAGGGGACGATGGCTTGGAACCCTTTTTCCTAAGGTCAGGCTACGCCCATCTCACTGCCCCAATTCTCCACATCTTCAATCTTTCCATTACATCTGCTACTGTGCCGTCCTGCTGGAAATCAGCACATATCCTCCTCTATTTAAATCTGGTGACCCATGCGATGTAAACAACTATGGCCTATCTCCATATTGCCTATCCTTTCTAAAGTTCTCGAAAACTGATCCATATTCAGTTAAAATCTCACTTGAAACCTTCTCTCTCATTAACCCAGCTCAATCTGGCTTCCGGGCTAATCATAGCACAATCACTGCACTAGCAAAAGTAACAATGATTGGATCTCTGCTATAGATGCTAAGAAGGTAACTGGTGCAGTCTTTTTGGACCTCAGCAAAGCTTTTGATACTGTTGATCACAAACTATTAGTCAATTGCCTTGCAAAGTTGGTGCCACATACCATACCACCCAGTGGTTCTCTAGCTACCTAACTGGAAGATTCCAAAAAGTAAAGGGAAGGCTTTTTTCTGCTGCCTTGCCAGTTGCAAGAGGAGTCCCCAAGGATCCATCTTAGGCCCTATCTTGTTTTCTCTGTACATACATGGATTATCTAAGTCAAGGAGTGCTTAAGGACCACAACTGAGCATAATCTAATAAAGGCAAAGCTTCTGCTCAATGCTAAGAAGACTAAAGCAATGATATTCTCCCGCAGTGCTGTCACAGGCCCCCCCAGTACCCTTGCCCAAAACTTCATTGTCACCACGCTAAACGAGCCTCTGGAAGTTGTAACCAAATTTAAATATCTGGGTATCTGGATCGACAATAAATTATCTTTCAATGACCACGTCGAAGATGTCTCTAGAAGGTTAAAAGCAAGGTTAGGTTTCTTCTACAGAAATAGGCCCCTTTTCCCCTTGAAACTCGAAACAAGCTTGTACAGGCCACTTTTCTCCCCCTACTCGACTATGGCGATGTAATCTATTCCTCCACCACTCTTGCAAATCTAAGTAAACTGGACATCCTTTATCACCGTGCGTTACGGTTCATTACCAACTCCCTTACCATTGCACCACTGTGACTTATATGCAGCTGTTGGTTGGACATCCCTTACTACTAGGCGCCTGCTCCATGCTGGGCTATGGACTCTTAAACTGCTCCTGCAGAAATTGCCAAGCTATCTCTCTTCCCTTATTAGTATCTCACATACTGCATACTGCTTAAGAAAATCTGACTTTATTATGCTTGACATACCAAGGACCGGACCTCCTTTGGTAAGCGTGCTGTGCATATGCGCCTTCCTCCATTTGGAACCAATTACAAACCGTACTGAAACTAACTAGTACAGTTTCAATAAACTTCTACAAATCGCTAAGTTCAGCCAAAATAAAAGACACCAGTAACTGTCATTAAGTCTCTTCCTTCCCTATGTGTGCCATATTTATCCACTGGTAAGGTATAATTGCTTTGTCATATTAATTGCTTTCCCTTCCCCTTCTACTCCTGGCTTTATCTATGCTTACGCTCCACTGCTGCTCTATCAAATCACTCCTCCCCCCCATATCAATTGTAGTCTGTTGTTTGTTCTAGCTGCCAAAATATATGTATTGCACGCACCAGTCATCATGTTTCATTTATCAGTATGCAACCTGTAAGTCGCTTCCCTGTCTCACATTAATGTTTACCACCTGCGGTCACCCTATGTGGTACCCTTGTATGTATATCCAGCCTGTATCATGTAATGTGCATTTCATGTATATACTGTTATTACCTATCTATGTTTGTACTTTAAGTGTTTATGTCACAGGACCTCCTTGTGAATGAGCTTGCTCAATGGAGTTTTCCTGCAATAAACTTGAACTTGAACTTGAACTTGAATTCAATATACACAGAAGCATGTGTAAGCTCCAAGATGCACCGAAGAGCTTCTGAGGTCATAGCAGTCCCCAAACCGCCAACATTTATATAAACTATTTCCTCCAAAAAATCTCTTGAAAATGTGCTAAAATATTCTAGCAAAGTTTCAGACCTGCCTTGGAAGGTATGCAGAATTACAATGAGTTACAGTAGAATTAGTACTTTAGTAATGCTGGAAAAACAAATTGCTAATAAATTCAAAGGTGATGCTGGACGTTTGTGTAAACAGGCAGCAATGCTTACATGCCTTTCCAGTTTAACCAATAAAAATGAAATGAAATGGAAAAAAAAAATGAAAACTTAAATTAAAAGGTGATCAGTTCATTCACTCAGTGCTGATGTATGGAAAAAGATTATTAAGTCTGTGAGCCTGTGATATGTTTTTTGAGGAAAACTACAGGTATGTGACCCAGTCAATACTGAAAGTGGCAATACCTTGGGATTGAGGTACGATGGATTTCATGCACTGACATTCTAAATAAACATTTGTCAATGCTGAATGTTGATTGCGTTGGTCTGTTGAGTTCATTCAGTAGCCCTCTGTCACTGGCTCAGTCTGTTTGTCCCGGTGCTGCAGGCTGCTCTTCTGTACTGGGCTGCTGCCTGCATTGGCACCTTGTTCTGCTGAGGAAGAAATCCACAGCTGTCCTGACAGAGCTCCATTGAGGCGGCTAACTCCCCCTCTCTCACTCGCTCATTCGGTTTCTCCTGGTGCTGCAGGCTGCCCTTTTGTACTAGGCTCCTGCCTGTGTTGGTGGCTTTTTCTACCCACAAAGAAATCCACAGCTGTCCTGACAGAGCTCCGTTGAGGTTGCTCATTCCCTTGTCTCACTCACTCAGTCTGGTTCTCCTGGCGCTGCAGGCTGCCCTTTTGTACTGGGCTCCTGCCTCTGTTGGCACCTTTTTCTGCCCACAAAGAAATCTGCAGCAGTCCTGACAAAGCTGCGTTGAGCTCGCTCACTGCCCTTCTCTCACTCGCTCATTCTGTTCTGCCGGCGCTGCAGGCTGCCCTTTTCTACTGGGCTCCTGCCAGCATTGCTGCCTTCTTATGCCCACAAAGAAATTTGCAGCAGTTACAATGTAGCTCTATTGAGTTCACTCACTCACTCACTCATTCTGGTTTTCCTGCCATTGCAGGTTGCCCTTTTGTACTGGGCCCTTGCATGCATTGCTGCCTTTTTCTGCCCACAAACAAATCTTCAGCAGTCCCAACAGAGCCCCGTTGAGCTCACTGACTCCCCCTTCCTCACTCACTTGTTCTGCGTCTCCTGGCGCTGCAGGCTGCCCTTTTGTACTGGGCTCCTGTCTCTGTTGGCGCCTTTTTCTGCCCACAAAGAAATCTGCAGCAGTCCCGGCAAAGCTGCGTTGAGCTCGCTCACTGCCCTTCTCTCACTCACTCATTCTGTTCTGCCGGTGCTGCAGGCTGCCCTTTTCTACTGGGCTCCTGCCTGCGTTGCTGCCTTCTTATGCCCACAAAGAAATTTGCAGCAGTTATAATGCAGCTCTGTTGAGCTCACTCACTCACTCATTCTGGTTTTCCTGCCACTGCAGGCTGCCCTTTTGTACTGGGCCCCTGCATGCATTGCTGCCTTTTTCTGCCCACAAACAAATCTGCAGCAGTCCCAACAGAGCCCCGTTGAGCTTACTGACTCCCCCTCCCTCACTCGCTCATTCTGTGTCTCCTGGCGCTGCAGACTGCCCTTTTGTACTGGGCTCCTGCCTGCATTGGTGGCTTTTTCTGGCCAGAAAGAAATCTGAAGCAGTCCTGACACAGCTCCACTGAGCTTGCTTACTCCCCCTTTGTCACTCTCGCATTCTGTTTCTGCCGGGGGTGCAAGCTGGTCTTTTGTACTGGACTCCTGCCTGCGCTGCTGCATTTTCTGCCCACAAAGAAATCTGCAGCAGTCACACTAGAGCTCCGTTGAGGTCGCTCACTACCGCTCTGTCACTTGCTCGTTCTGTTTCTCTTGGCGCCGCAGACTGCGCTTTTGCATGGGGCTCCTGGCTGCATTGGCACCTTTGTTTGTCCACAAAGAAATCCACAGCTGTCCCGACACAGCTCCATTGAGGTCACTCAGTCTCCCTCTCTCATCGCTCATTCTGTTTGTCCTGGCGCTGCAAGCTGCCCTTTTGTACAGGGCTCCTGCCTGCATTGGCGTCTTTTTCTGCCCACAAAGAAATCCTAGCAGTCCTGATAGAGCTCCGTTGAGCTCACTAAGTCCCCTTGTCTCACTCGCTTGTACTGTTTCTCCCACTGCTGCAGGCTGGCCTTTTGTACTGGGCCCCTGCCTGTACAGATGCCATTTTCTGCCCACAAAGAAATCCGAAGCAGTCCTGACAGCGCTTTGGTGAGTTTGCTCACTCCCCCTCCCTCACTCGTTCTGTTTCTCCCAGTGCTGCAGGCTGCCCTTTTGTACTGGGCACTTGTGTTGGGGCCTTTGTCTGTCCACAAACAAATCTGCAGCAGTCCCGACAGAGCTCATTTGAGCTTGGTCACTCCCCCCCCATCATTCGGTCGATCTTAATCTGTCCCAAACACTGATTTCCCAGAGTGACCATGCTATTGTCCGGCAGGAGCGCAAAAACATATTTTAGCCAGGATGTGAAAAATGGCAGCTGTCGTGTTCATAGGGAGTTGTGAAAAAATGCTACTGTTGAAAATGTGGTGTGACAGTATTACAAATTTGCAAAGTTACAAGGGTGCGTGGGAACAGTTCGACGCACGCTTGTAACACAGTCATGTTATGGAGTTTTGTCACCAAATTTTCAACATAGGGATTTTAGGACCTCTGCTCATGAACAGTGCCACTGTCATTTTCTTAATCTGTCCCAAACACTGACTTCCCACAGTGACCATGTCATTCTGCGCTGGAACTGTGAAAACACATTTTGGTCAGGATGTGAAAAATGACAGCTGTACTGCTTATAAAGAGGTGTGGAAAAATGGCACTGTTGAAAATCTGGTGTGACAATATTACAAATCTGCAAAGTTACAAGGGTGCATGGATAGTGCACAATGCACACTTGTAACAGAGTCAATTGATGGGCTATCATCACCAAATTTTCAACATAGGCATTTTAGGACCTCTGCTCATGAACAGTATCATTGTCATTTTCTTAATCTGTCCCGAATAGTGATTTCCCACAGCAACCGCTCTATTCTGCGCCAGAAGTGTGAAAACACATTTCGGCCAGGATGGGAAACATGAAAGTTGCACTGTTCATAAGTAGGTCTGGGAAATTGGCAATGTTGAAAATCTGGAGTGAAAATATAAATTCACGAAGCTATGAGCATCAGTGCCAACTGCGCAATGCATGCTTGTAACACAGTCATTTTATGGAGTATCATCACCAAATTTTCAACATAGGCATTTTAGGACCTCTACTCATGAACAGTGTCACTGTCATTTTCTTACTCTGTCCTGAACACTGATTTCCCACAGCGACCGTGCTATTCTGCGCTGGAAGTGCGAAAACACATTTCGGCCAGGATATCAACAATGACAGCTGTACTGCTCACAAGGAGGTGTGACAAAAATGCCAATGTTGAAAATCTGACATGAAAATATTGTAAATTCACGAAGTTATGAGCGTACACAACAACTGCGCCACGCACACTCGTAAAAGTCATTTTTTGGATTTTTTCCACCAAGTTTGCAACATAGGCTTTTTGATAGCCCACCTCATGAGCACTGGCACTGTCATTTCATTAATCAGCCCAGAAGGGTGATTCCACACAGTGAATGCAAAACCACCTTTCGGGGCCGATTAATGCCATGACAGTTCAAGAATTCATGAGGAGGGGTCCCAAAAACCCCATGTTGAAAATTTGGTGAAAACATCCCAAAAATGCCCGAGATATGCACTAAAGTTGAAAAAACCCTATTCATTACATTATACAGCTTACCGGCATTTCCTCAATTCGCGGTCGGCTTTGAAGAGTGTAGACGTGTTCCCGGTCCACAGAAGATCGTCGTGCCGAGCTCCGGAGGTAAGTATAGGGTGGGGGTGGGAGGCAGGGTCTTGCGCAGTGGGTGGGAGTGGGTTGTGGGAGGGGCCCCAGGACTCGAGGACCGTTCCTTTTTTCAGGTAAAAAAAGTTGTGGACTATTTTAACTTTCCAGGGGCATGTCGTGCCACGGTTCTTGCTTGGGGCAGCTGTAGCTGACAGGGATTAGGCACCCCGTCAGGCAAACTACAAAGGGGGATGCGTTTCTGCTGACGGGGTTGGGCACCCCATCAGCAGACAATAAAAGCGGAGAGTTACAGTATGCTGATGGGGTGTGCTCCCGTCTGCAAATAAACATGGGGGTAGATATTGTTTGTGAATATGGTGGCAAGCCACCGCCATGTTCCACAAACAATATCAGACTATCCCTACATCCCGCACTGCAATGATGGGTGCTCCCTCATTGCAGCGGATGGCTGACGCTGCAATGACGAGCGGCCCCTGATTGCAGTGGCTGATTGTTTAGAACAATGTGGCATGCTGGTTGAACTAGTGTCAGCAGCAGCATGCCACAGCATTGGGGATGGGGACAAGCCTTTGCAGGCTGTGGGGCATTGGGCACAACAGTGCCATGCCTCCACAACCTGCTTGTGAAGAAAGCTGACACATGTTTCTTGCACATGCGCACAATCAACATAATAAAAACTAAGTAAGAAAGTGCATGCAGCTTGTGATATAGAAGGAGATGAAAACTGCACACAACACAGATCATTTGTTTACAGTATTTATTCATTTAAACATTATCTGTGTTAAGCATATGCTGTCATTAACAAGTGTTCAGAAACTTTATAGCAGCATTCTGACACATTGTACTACCTACTGGAATGAATGTGTGTGTCACTTATTTCTGTCCCCATTTACTGATAGGTGGAACCAATGTTAGCAGTAGTCGCACGGTGTGGGACATTATTCAGTGTGACACCAGATGACTGTTGCTGTGATGACACTACGAAAAGGACCTCTTCAAGCTCAAATGGATGGCAGACTGCATATTTATTTATTGTGTTAATAAAAACTTTACCAATCAACCAATTCTTTTTTAAATGCAGTATATAACAAGCGAGACCTCCAGGAACAATCACAGCTGATCAGGTGAGGAAGACAAATTTCTAGAGTGTACAAGAGGCTTCTCCTTTCCAAAAAGAATGTCAGGCCCACTGCAACCCTGCTTTGCCATACCTGTCTGCAACACTGCAGACTAGGGTTACCACCTGTCCTGATATTCATAGGACAGTCCTGATTTGGGCAGCTGTGTCCTGCAAAATCACATGAAAAAATACTACATGTATTGACCATTCAGTAAAAAAAATATTTTCTAACTTTCCTCAAAATGTTGCAGAAAACAATAATACCTTAACTAAAATATCTGAAAAGAATAAGAAACAATAGAAACAACTAAAAAACTACAATATTTAGTCTTGATTCTGATTATTAGAGAAAACAAGTCTGTTGCACTGGCTGAGGTCACAGATTGTCCTGTGAAAAATCATGTTTCAGTAAGAAATGCCCCACTTTGGGCTTCTGAAAAGTTGGTAAACCTATTGCCAACACACATTAAAGGTAGATCATTCTCATTTACTGTAGTTTTCCTTTTAAAACCTGTGGCAGTTTGAACTTTAAAACAATGGGAAGCTCACCGTTTCTCTGCTGGTTGTGTTGTGGCATTGGGGGGGGGTAAGGCTGGTGATGCTGTGTACAAAGTGGAAACAAATCTTGCAGGGGTAATTTTATTTTGAAAGTCACATCTGCAGTATGGCCCTGGACATAAAGCTGCAAACAAATACTTAAAAAGTAAAGCCTACAGCAGTTTTTTTTGCCAGGGCTGTCTATATAATATATATTATATTGTGTTGTCTTGTGAGGTGTTGGGGGGGGGGGGTAAGAAATTCATCTGGCCAGTTTGTTTATATTTGTGTTGGGTGTCTGCTTACTGGGGCTATTATTCTGTGATTGCTGCCAGCCATAGTGCAATGCATTTTTTATTTTGTGTCTTCCAGCATTTTCTGCCTGCATACAGGGCAAGGAACTTTAAGGGAGATTACTGCCTGCCTACTACATCCAGTTGCATAGGCAAGTGTTCCAGAATGTAAGACAAACAGTTCTATGAGGTGTTAGAGGTACCACTAGTGTGATGCGCTTGGTGGTGGTGGTTGGAGGGGTAATGTACAGCAAGGTGATTCACTATGGTTGGAGGTACAGCTGATTTGGACATGGAGACGTGACTGATTTTGCTTGGAGGCTGCTAGATTATTATGCTGCTGGTGGGGGTTTGGTCTATGCTTGGAGGGGAGCTGGCTGAATGGTGTTGATCTTATGTAGTGTGCCAGTAAGGAGTGCTTTGCTAATGGAGGGTGTGGACTCTGGATATGTGGTCAGTAAGGTGGTCCCGGTGGTGTTGTGGGGTAGAAACATAGAAACATAGACTTTGACTGCAAATAAGGGCCGCTTGGCCCATCTAGTCTGCCCATTTCCCTACCTACAGGATAGGCCGCAGATCCTAGTTAACCAACAGCCTATTTCTTCCTTCCCCCTACAAGAATTGCTTTATGTCTGTCCCATGCATTCTTGAATTCTCCCACAGTTTTAGACCCCACAACCTCCTCAGGAAGGCTGTTCCATGCATCCACTACCATCTCTGTGAAATAATACTTCCTCACATTGCCCCTGAACCGCCCTCCTTCTATCTTTACGTAAGTCCATATTTGAAAGGGAGGCTAGCCAGATGTGCGGTTGGATATTGTCCATGGAAGTGACCGTGTGTAGTGACCTGAGCAAGCACATGTATGGGAAAAGGGCAGTGTAATGTGGGTGAGAAGGGAGCTGGCCATGTGGTTGAGGTAGCTGGCTGTGCTGGTGAAAGGGGAGGCATTATTGGGAGGGAGATTCTGGGGTTAAGGGAAGCTGGCTGTTAGTTTTATTTGGAGGAGAGGGAGGCTGACCATACTGGTAGGATGTTGAACTACTCATGTTGGTACAATGGAAGTCTTGTCTGTTTTTCTCTTGGGTGTAGTGAATAGAATGCCCATGTTGGTGAAAGCGGTGGGGATGCTGGCTCTTCTCATTTGTTCTGGTGGTGGACTGATAAGAGTTCAAAAATACATGGATCTGCTCGCATGGTGAGGTCTGACAAGACTATGCACTGCTGCATGAGGTGGGCCGGCATGAAAATTGGCGAAAAATAGCAGCTGCCTGCATGAAGCCACAGTCAGAGCAGGCCCTGCACCATGGAGAAGTGCCATACTGCCACCAGACACATAGCTACATCATCCATCATCTCATGGACTAAATTTGGACCTTCAGTACAGCCACTCCCTCTGTGGGGGGGGGGAAGGCAGAGGGGGAAGGGTCATTCTTCTCATTAGCTATGGCAACCCATCCCCAACTGCTTCAGCAGTTTGGCAGTCCAGAGCCCTGTCAATGGTGCAAGAAGGATAACAGCTGGTGTCTTCATCCTGGCCTGTGTCAGTTGATTGCTGGAGTACAATGGCCCCCCCCACCCCTAAGAGAAAATCAGTTCTAGGGGCACTGACTCTCTCTTGCATGATGGCCCCTGAGAGACAGAGTCCATTCTAAAACCCAGTTCGATGGTGAAGTACCAGTCTGTATTCCCCCTTCCCCAACACACAACTCGCCTTTTTTTTAGCCATTATAAGTCTTTCCCAACTGATCCAACTGATCAGTAGTTTTATTCTTCATATTGACCCATTTTCCCTTATATGTCCACAGGTCTGACAGGATGCTGACTGGGTGAAGGAGGACACTGACTGCAAGTATCAGATAAGTATTATTTTTTGTTTATCCTACATTGTTTGTCATTGTTAGTTCATAAAGAGCTACAGATCCTTTGTGACCCCATTGCTGTTTTTGTTTCACAGGTACAACTGGATAGTCTCCTGAGACTCCATTATCCCAGGCTCCACAGGAACCCAGTAAGAGATCTCTTATCTGTACTAGGATGTTAACCTGTAATGGTGCTAAATGTAAACTTTCATTTGCTAGGTGGTTGGTGATGCAGGGTTTGACATCTCTAAACTGTTCTTTTACTATTCCACAATCATGAAAGGAGGGAAATTTATTGGCGTTCACTGGTGGCTGGAGAGCACTCGGGCTTTACCCTCATGCCTCACAGTGCACCCAGGGCATGCATTAAAGAGCAGGTTCCTACTTTCAGCAGTGCTACTGTCCCCTAGCCTGTTTGATTCCTTACCTAACTGGAATTGAGCTACTGACATTTGGCATAAAAACTCCTTAAATTTGCAAAGTCATATCCCTCGTAATTCTGGAAATCATAATGGTGCCGGAAAAAAGACTGACTTCCCGGTTAGACAAACAGGCCCCCACATCGGCCCACACAGCACTGTTTTGTGATGTCACAAATTGAAGGCTGCAGGACTACACCCATTCAGTTTTATGGGGCTGGTATTTTCTAATATATTTAAACCCTTTAGTGTTGGGATTTTTTCATGTCAAAGCAATTGATCGACTAATGGGATCCCGATTAGTCGATCGATCGCTGATATGAAAAAATCAACATAAAGGAACTAATATTAAGCCTGTACTCAGTGAATGGTCATCACTAGTTCATTTTCTGTTTATCCTGAAAACAATAATGCGTCGACGACGTAGAAGTATGTTTGTCTAACGGAAATCGATCTTCTCAGTGCCATCGCGGTTTCAAAATTCAAGGGATATAAGGTTACAAATTGATGGAGTTTTTATGCCAAATGTCAGTAGCTCGATTCCATTCAGGTAAGGAATCAAATGGGCTGGGGCAGGCAGCTACCAAGAAGCTGCTCTTTAATGCCCCAATCCTCCATTGTGGGCAAGCTCATGAAGACCATACTAAAGGAAGGGTTGGTGGAATATCTAGAGGAACATGGTCTCCAGGATGAGAGGCAGCATGGGTTCATAGGTGGGGAGATCGTGTCAAACAAATCTGATTGACTTCTTTGACTGTGCCACTAAGACAGTAGACAGGGGCCAAGTGGTAGACATCCTCTATCTTGATTTAAGGTTGATCAGGAAGTTGGTGGATCTTGTAGTTGGGGAAACAATGTCTAGATGGGTGGAAAACTTGCTGAGGGACAGAACCCAGAGGGTGGTTGTGGGGGAGAGTTATGTGGCACTAGAGAGGTAACCAGTGGAGTCCCACAGGGCTCGGTGCTGGGGCCAGTGTTGTTCAATGTCTTCATCAGTGACATTGGGGATAGCATTAAGGGAAAAATGTGCCTATTCGTAGATGACACCAAGCTCTGTGGGAGAGTGGATACAGCTGAAGGGATACCAGACCTCCAGGAAGATCTGGAAAAGCGGGGGAGGTGGTCCAGGATCTGGCAGCTTGGCATCAATGCCAATAAATTCAAAGTTATGTATATTGGGAGTCAAAGATCCCAGGACAGAGTGCTGCCTGAGTGGAGTCTGAGTATCTGCATCCGAGGAGGAGAAGGACCTAGGAGTGATGATCACTAGTGACCTGATGCACTCCACACAGTGCAAGAAAGCAGCAGCAAAGGCAAACAAAATGCTGGATAGCTACGGGGATTAGTAGTAGGAGAGAGAAGGTTGTACTGTCCTTGTACAGGTCACTGGTTAAGCCACATCTAGAGTATGGAGTTCATTACTGGTGCCCACACCTCAAAAAGGACATTAACCTGCTGAAGAAGGTCCAGAGGAGGGCTAAAAAGATGATAGCTGGTCAGTAGGGCAAGGCATACAAGGAGAGGTTAAGGGCACTGAACATGTATGCCCTGGAAGACAGGAGGGGGGGCATGACTGGGACCTTCAAGGATGGGAGGTTTAGGAGGTCAGGAAGCACTTCTTCACAGAGAGGGTGGTGGACACTTGGAATGCACTGCTGGAAGAGGTCATCTCGTTGAAGACAGTGGGCAGCTTTAAGAGAGGCTGGGATAGGCATAGCGGGAAGGTAAGAATCATGGGTAGGGAGAATGGGAGGAGTGGGGAGGGAGGGCAGGGGCATTAGCTCAAGCTGTGGACCCTGCAATACAAGCAGACTTGACAGACCAAATGGCTTTCTTCTGCTGGCTTCTTTGTATGTTTATATGTAATTCACCCACAGTCTGTTGTGGGTTATTGCTTACTTTAAGTTTGGCTATCTCGTATTGGCTACTGCTTTTCAACTCAAAGAAACTGAAAAGAAGAGCCTGGGAACCCTAAAAAAATACTGGAATTTTTTTTACCTTTTAAATAGAAGCTGATGCCTTCAGTAGAATTTAAAAAAACAATATTTATACACAATTCAGATTGTATTTCACATTAATTCTGTATGTTTCATCCTCATTATTTATTGCTGAGGTCAGCTGCATGACAACAGGATCTTTGCTCCTGAATAATCTATTCCTGCTGCTTTCTCCCTACCCAAGGTCATAATGCACTGATTTGACATCACAGTTTCTCCCATGACAACAGTTTGTTATGCCACAACAGAGGATTATAAATTGAAGTAGGGAGTCAGCTGTAGAAGTAGATGAACTCTTAAGAAATAAAGATCATGTATTCATGCAAATGTTCTCAGTAATAAACAGTGGACAGGAGAACTCTATAGAATATATACAGAATGCCAACTGAATTGCACCCACACAGTATGTTTTTCAAAGTTTTGAGGCATCAGTAGTTCTTTAAGCTCCCCTTCCCCAAAGCTTTGTTTACATTTGCAGTGCTATTGCTGGTGGGGAACTGTTGTCTGGGCAGCCGAGGCCACACAATGCAGCGAGGCACTTCCTTAGAAAGATACTTTGGCCCCACCTCATTGTGAGCTCTCAGCTGCCCAAAGACATCATTTCTCCACTGGTACTAGAGCTGCAGTTGTGAACTACACTGTGGATGAGGGAACATTTAAAAGATAATAAAAAAATAAAAATTGCAGCATCTATTTAAACTAAGCATGGTTCACAGACTTTCATTTCCATTTCTTTGAATTGGAAAGCAATACCCCATAGGACATAGTCACTTCTTTAGAAATATTGGGCAGGCCATGTATTTATGGGGGACAGGGTTGGGGGGGGAGTTATGCAACTCTGAAGTTTAAGACAAAAAGCCAAAGGCAAAGTGCTTTCAGCAACCAAAAAGGTTAAATAATCCTCATCGTATACCTACAGCATTGGACCGAATGTCTTAGTGCACTACCTGGCTACACAAGAAGGCAACTTCACAGAAGGAGTCTGCTAATGTAAACATATAGTCTAAGCATGCAATCCAGCCACTCATACTGTTTAAAATGCACCAAAAGGTGAGTTTCCAAAGATTCTTACAATAGCAGTATTACCCTTGGAAGTGTAGGGCATCTTCTGGAGTTATTGACCTTGGAAAAGGGTAGGGCATTTGCTTCACCTCGTGTCCTTTGACAGCTTCCAAGTCAATAACAGACCAGGAGAGGCTCACTTCATCAGGTAATATTGCTTAAATTGGGTGTCAGTTTCTAAAGTTTCAAAGTTGTAACTGTACTCCTTATACTTAGTTATAAAGTATTGCCATGTTGTATACCCAGAATAACTAGTAAGCAAAATTATGTGAATTACAGTTAACTTATTTAAATAACAAAATGACAGATTGACATGTTATCTGAGTGAGAATTTTTTTAAAGGGACACTCCTATACAGCCCCAAGTGCAGCAGCTGCTGTAGAAATGCTCGATTAGGGTTTTTAGCATAAAACTAATTATTTTATTTACCTGCTGTCTGGTGGTTTTAATTAGAAAGACCCACTCTGTCTATAATGGCTGCAGAGCCCTTGGTGGACATTTCACACACCCGGATGGCTTCCACCACAAAGGTTATGCTAATGAGGACTACCAACAAATATCAGAGTTGGCAGCTCTCATTAGCATAACCTTCATGGTGGAAGCCACTTGGAGTGTGCGAGATGTCCACCTGAGCCTGCAGCCGTAGATAAGTGATGTCTTTCTAATTCATAAGCGTTCCCTATGCGTCTTTCACTCAGATGCATGCTAGTTGTATTTATCTTGTGTTAGGCTCGTACTTTTAATTATTGTACATTTTAAAGCAGTAGTACTACCTAACCAGAAAGTGATCCATTACGACCGTTGTAGCGCCACAGAAAATATGGCGGCTGCTATCTGGTGCTATTGCTGTCAATGCAGCAGACAGCAGAAATGTAAACAAAAACATAGGATAACAGAACAAATTATGGGGTGGTAGTACAATGCTGGCAGGAAAGAGTACTAGGTACATGATCAGCAGAGCACAGAGAATAAACTTTCAAAAAAGCGCATTTTTTTTTTCCACATTGTACTACTGCTTTAAATTCAAAGAAACATCACAAATACAAATTTTAGTTTTTATTTTCTTTATTGAAAGGTATTATATGCATCATATACAAATTCAGGAAACCAAAAAACTTGAATGTCACAAGAAAGGGTAAAAAGTGTTTTGGGGGGCTGTGCCTCCCCGCACCCCTCTGATTATAGATTATCAACTCCAGTGGGATGCATGTCAGGCAGGGGGCAAAATTCCATATTGCACAAAAATTAAGTGCCGCAGGCAGCAGCGGAGTTTCTGCACACCTGGTCCAGAACCCTGTACCTGCTGCACCAGAGTTATCCACCCACACCACTACACCACAAGGCTATCCCAGTGGCAGCAGGCACACCCGTCCCTCAAAACCCCTTCATTGTCCCTCCCCTTTCCCTCACTATCCCCCCCTTCCTGACACCGTCCACTACCCTCACATCTGTGTACAGTTGCTACCCTTGCAGGGTAGCCCAAGAGTATAGCACCCAATATGAGTCACCGTTTTTACCTGTTGCCCATATTCTGTTGCTGTACTCATGGTATAGCCTCCTTTCCTCCAGTGAGTACATGTTGAGGTCTCTTAGTCTTTCCTCATATGTTTTGTGATGCTAGCCATGCACCATCTTTTTCACCCATCTCTGGATAGCCTCCACCTTATTAATGTCCTTATGCATATGTGGTCTCCAGTACTGCATACAGTTCTCCAGGTGAGGCCTTCCCAGTGCTTTATAAAAATGGCATCACCCCATCTCCTATTAGTAATACCTCCTGCCTATGCGCTGCAGCATGTCACTGGCCCTCCTTGCAGCTTTTGTACACTGCTTTGGTACCTTAAGAGCATTAAATATGATAACCCCTAGGTCCCTTTCCTCTTTGGTGACAGCACCTCCCCCCAACCCGTAGCTCTCCCTAGGGTTCACCTACCCAGGTGCATTATCTTGCACTTTTTTGCACTGAACCTCAGTTGTCACACCTCTGACCATCTTTCAAGCTTCTCCATGTCCCTTTTCATTTTCTGCACTTTTTCTGGAGTATCCACCCTACTGCAGATCTTGGTGTCATCTGCAGATAGGCAGACTTTTCCTTCCAGCTTCTCTGCAATGTCACTAATGAAGACATTGAACATAACTGGTCCCAAAATCGATCCTTGTGGTACCCTGCTGGTCACCCCTCACCCCAGATTGTATCTGATTTACCTCCGCCCTCTGCCTTCTGTTTGTCAGTCAGTTTCTAACCCAGTGTATCACCTTATGCCCCATGCCCAGACTACTCATCTTGTTAACCAACTTTCTGTGTGGGATGGTATTGAAGGCTTTGCTAAAATCTAGGTAGGTGACGTCTATGGCCCCTCCCTGATTCAATTTCCTAGTCACCCAATAAATAGAATCTATCAGATTCATTTGACAAGACCTTCCTGATGTGAATCCGTGCTGCCTTAGATCCTAGGCACCAATGGATTCCAGATGTGCCACTGTTCTTTCTTTCAGCAGTACCTCCATGATCTTCCCCACCACTGAAGTGAGGCTGACTCACCTGTAGTTCCCTGCTTCCACCCTACTGCCACTTTTGTGCAATGAGACTACATGCACCCTGCTCCAGTCCTCTGGAACCACACCTGTGTTGAGCGACTCAGTGAAAAGGGTGGCCAGAGGCACTGCTAGTTCCCTGTGCAGCTCCCATATCTTCAGGTGTATGTCATCTGACCCCATGGCTTTATCCACCTTCAGCTTTGTGAGTTCCTCCAGAACTCTCTCCACTGTGAATGGACTGGTGTCCACTTCTCCCCCTAATTGCCACTGCTCCCCAAATGTGGTCCTTGACCCTCTCCCTTCTCAGTGAATACTGAGCAGAAGTATTTGTTCAGTATTTCTGCGTTGTCTAAATCCTCCCCCTTACACTCTTCCTCCTCCCCTTTGAGCCTCACAACCCCCCCCATTTTGCTTATGTACCTATAGAATGTTTTGTTCCCTTTTTTTCATAGTCTGTGCTAAACCCACCTCTGTCTGTGCCTTGGCTTTTTTACAGCCTTCCCTGCTTCCCCTTCCTTTGGATTCCCTTATGCTTCCTGAAACTTGCTCTTTTAGCCCTTACTTAGTCTCCCACCTCTTTAGAGAACCATAGTGGTTTCATTCTTCTTTTTCCTTTGGCCACTATCCTAATGCGTTGGTTAGTTACCTCCATAATGACTCGTTTTAGTCTCCCCCACTGTTTCTCCACCCCATCTATTACCGGGGCTGCTCTTAAACATCTACACATTTCATTGAAAGATGCCCTCCTGATATCTAATACTTTTGCTTGCTGGCTTAACTGAGTCCCTGTCTCCATGCCAGACTATACCACAGTATATTGCTCTCCATACACAACGACGCTCCACCATGCACTATAGAGTTTATCATAGAGATGGAGGTTGGGGCCACTGGACACCAGGGAATGGCACAATATTGGGAAAGACAGACAAATGCCACTAGACAACAGAAAACTTTGCATGGGGTGGTAAGAAGGTGCCACTAGAAACCAGGGAATGGTCCATATAGGATGAGTGGAAAGAGGGTGCCACTGTACAGCAGGGAATGCCTGTTACAGGATGCAGAGGAGGAAGCATCAGTCTTGTGCAGGGAAACACTGCCCAAACTGAGGGGGGGGGGTTGTTTGCGATGATGGCCATGCCAGAATTTCACAACAAAGCTCTTCCCTGCTTGCTAGTGGTTTGAAAATGAAGCCCAAAATTAAACAGGCATATTGATATGCAGTCAAAACTGGACAACTCAGCATATAGAAAAAACTGAATGGGTAACTATGCACAGTCAGTGTGTTCTGCCACAAAGGGCATGTGATTCTCTCTGACCTTGAGGATGAAGCTCGGGTGTTCCATGGGAATCAGAACCCCGAGGTGGCACAACACACTGGTTATACATAAAGTTGCTCATCATGTGTTTTTATACTGTATATTATTATGTGAAAGATGTGCATTGTTGTTTTTATATTTACTGGTTAGTGGTAATAAACCACTGCCAGTGAGTGCCCAATAGCTTCGTAAACCACATGTGTTGTTTATGAAGTGCCATAAACCATGAGCAGAACAGTATCGTAGGATCACCTGAAAAACCACTGAACAAGCTGTCCTCGTGCTGGAGGTTCACAAGCGCTACACAATCAGTCACACAGCGTGAGACAAGCTTGTCGGCGGTAACAGTTACCCTTGCAAAGCGTCAAAGACAATTTAAACCAAACAACAGTAAATGAAAAAAATAAAACATGGAGAAGTGTGATTCTATGGGGATTTTATGCACCATTTCAGTGTGTGTGAGATGCCCATATACATCCCTCAGGCTTCATGGGGTATCACACACCTCAGGGTGCATAAAATCACCATAAACCAAACTTCTCCATGCATAATTTTATATTTCTCTTTCATAGTGAATTTAACTTGTGCATGTCTCTAGAGGGTTTAGAATGCTGTTTTACCACAGAAGGGTATAATCACATTCCGTGGTATTTGAACTGTGGTACAGCAGCATTTTGAAAACTATGGATTTCTGTGTAGAACAATGCTTTACAACACACTGTATCACTGCTGCTGTATGCGTAGCCTTGCTCTTAATCCACCTGTGACCAGGCCTGTTGAGCCCCATATGGTATCCAACCAAGCAACTGCTTCTATTGCAGCTTCATCTGAATGCTCCAGCTTGCTGTTTTCCACGTGGAAATGGAAGGGTCTGCATTGTTAGGAGCAACTGACACTAGTTCCAGGCAGGCAACCCATAACATGACGGTGCCTACCTCAGAAGCTATTTTAACCATATATCACATTTTTTGGCTTGCATAAAGAATTTAGTTCATAAAGCCTGGCTTATAATTGCCTTGTGCGAGTCAAGTGGCCACCAAGCACTGTAGCCATAGCCCTAAAACAGCATAATGATTATGTTAGACAAGTAGCCCCATACATGTATACCTGCCAGCAAAGATGAGCCAAGTATATTTAGGTGTCCCCCCCTTCCCGATCCCACTGCAATGCCCACAGAGTACCTGCAGCCCCGCCCCCTACCAAAAGTCATCATTATGGTGTTTTTAGGGGTTATTTAATCACTGAGAGGGTTCTTGGGCAATAACTACCAGTTTACAAAAATGCACCAGATAGTGTCTGGGGCTGCAGCAGTGAGTAGGGAAATGGGCAGACTAGGTGGGCCATATGGTCCTTGTCTGCTGACAGATTCTGTGTTTATTAGTGTAGAAATAGACACAAAAAATAAGATGACAGGACCTATGACTACACGTGGATGTGCAGACCAGTTACATTTCACAGATCTTAGATTTTTGCAGGCCCACCATTGCAGTGATGGAGCTGTACTTGCAGTGCTGAAGACCCACGTTTCAAGTGTTATCTTGGGAGTTGGAAGGTCAACAAGAGGGAAGAAAATTGAGTTCTTGCTGGATTGCTCATCTCAGGGTGGGGTGGAGCAGAGTTTGGTGCCTGCCAGATACTATCAGTGGCTGAGGATAAGCAGGCTGAAACCACCAGAGTTATGAAGAGGAGAGGCAGATGTCAGGGTGACTCAAGATGCCTACACGCCCTGTACTTGATGACCCAGACTGTGCTGCCTCGTGAGGGATAGCAAGTCCTGGGGGGTGTTGGCTGGGGTGGCTGGCATAATGGAGGCCGCCAGTGCATGGGGGAGAAATAAGGCTAACTGGAAAAAAAATGTTGTTAACAGTAAAATTACTTTTTAAAGTTTTGTTGTTTGACTATCACATACACATGTTGGTATACAGTTGGTATTAAATGGACACTTGTCAATCCTTTTTGCATTATATTATTTATATTTGAAAAAATATATTTAATGATTGCTTACCTTCTCTACAATTCATTCAAGTTGTTGGTTGTTTTAACCACTGTGCTTTTTTTTAGCTTAACTGAAATGCATGAAAATAGTGTATTTATTACCAACATTTTGTTTAAAATCCTTGATCTACTCTTGTTGCATGCTTCTTGAACATTAGGAACACCCCCAAAGAGTGCATTTACTCATGATACAATAGTCTCTCCTCATCCCACTGCACCATGAGTGTCTATGCTGTATTAGGGGTATTCACAATTTCTAGAAAGATGCAAAGAGAGTTGAGGACGGTGTTCGTTGAATTTCATGATAGAAAAATGTGGTCTAGTATGGGCTTCAATTGCATTTCTAAACAGTGTATATGACCACTACCTTTCTTTACTGAACACATTCAGGATTTAACTCCCAAGAAATTATGAAAAATTGTTTAATGTTTGAGAAAGATGAAGACTTCACTGTGTTTAATTCAATGAGCAGAAATGAAAGTACACCAGCGGCCCCTGAAGAAAGCCCCACCACCAGTAAGTAAATGTCCTAAGATATGGCAGGGGGGTGTAGTGTTGAATTGTGGTTAGTTGGATCATCTTTCCATCATAATATTGTCTCTGAAACTGTGGAGCAGGATATCTATGTTCAAGCCCAGCCACAGCATCTGACTCACTGTGTGTCCCTGAGCAAGTGATCTTGATCTCCATTGAGCTTCTGCTCCTAGTTGTAAAATTATATGAAGATGGACCCCACTGAAATGTTGCATCTCTAGGGTTTTCTTGGTCATTATGTGATAAAACACTATTTGACACCATGCTGCTGACTGGGGTGGGGGGGGGTTCAGCTTGAAAAGGAATATGAATAGTGAGTAGTGAATAGCAGAGTATCTGAGGTGCAAAAGTATTTGGCAGTGAAAATTTGAAAAAGGTACTTGTACACCCCTATGTGATGGCTTCCAGGACTCCCTAACCCTCATTTAAAAAAAATAAAATGCATACCCCATCCCCTTTCTTAGTCTTGCTCTGCTTGTAGATTTGTGTGGCTAGTCAGGTCAGAGGCTAAGAAACTGACATGAGGGCAAGAACATTTTCTGAGTACCAGATTTGCCTAGTTCACTTCTCTGGGAGGGCACTGAAGCTACACGGGGATGGGCCCACCACCCGATCGTGGCACACTGGCTTTTCCAGAAGTTTTAATTTACAGTTGTGTCCTAACTGTGAGAATGTTTTACACTGAAAGATTGAAGTTTACTCAAGAAGGTACTTAAATTGCATTTTAGGTGCATTTGCAGAGTACGGATACTCAATTTGAAGTGTATAGTTATACATATAGTATAGTATAATTCCAAGGCACTTTAGTAACATTTTTGGAACACACTCTAAAGTTGCTTTTCTGGAGTAATGCAGGTGTGTCCCAACCGAGAAGGTACTCCATTGGAGGTGTATCAGGAATAACTATAAGGCACTTCATTAGCATTTCTGCAACGCACTCCCAGTTTACTCAGCACTTATCAGTCATTTGCTTGATAGGTACCATAAAGTTGCTTGAATTTTTAGTGGCACATTTGGAGCATGTACCCAGTCTATGTGCTAGTAGGTGACTACAAAAGTACAAACAAGTGACTCCAGTTGGGAAAGGGAGTCTTTTCTTGCATAAATGCAGTTTATTTCAAATAGTCATTTGGGACTTATCTCTGCCTCCTGTTTAACACTCAGGCCATCCCCCAGGGCTGTACTGGTGGGATGGAACCTACCCCAGACAGAGATTCATTTCTGGCTTTTGGGGGGGTGGAGGGGTGCCTCAGGGTGCTTCAGTAAGATGTGTGGCACCTTCAGTGAGGAGTGGATGTGCTACTGCAGCGTACCTGGACTCCCAGCCGGATAGTTTCTAGCAGCACTGCGCAAATGAGCTGGTTAAGAATTAGTTATTCTTAACTAATAACTATGCTACTTATGTAGCAGCTAATGCTCAACAAGTTGAGTATTTATTGTAAATTATTTATTACGTAAGCTCAACTAGTAATTAATGAATGCCAAACTAATACTCAATTCATGGGGATTAGTTAATGCTTAATTAGGAAATAGGTCAATGACTAACTGCTGAAACTGTTAAGAATTAGTTAGCAGTAGGTTGAGCCAGGAGAAGTTAGCCACTAACTCATTTGCATGTGAAAAAAATCAAAGCAAAACTGAGGAATAATTAAACATTAACTAATTATTAGTGATTTGAGGCAGTTGAGCATTTGGCCTATTTTTTGTATAAGCTCAACTAGTAATTAACAAATGCCAAACTAATACTCAATTCATGGGGATTAGTTAATTCTTAATTAGGAAATATGTCAATGACTAACTGCTGAAACTGTTAAGAATTAGTTAGCAGTAGGTTGAGCCAGGAGGAGTTAGCCACAAACTCATTTGCATGTGAAAAAATCAACTAAAGCAAAACTGAGGAATAATTAACCATTAATTAATTATTAATGATTTGAGGTAGTTGAGCATTAGGCCTATTTTTTTGTATAGGTTATCCTGTATAAATAAATTTTACTTACTTACTACTTACAGTCCACATTCACAACTTTGGGCTGTTGTTCGAACATGTAGCTCCCCACTTCTGCTCCAGACAAATCTAACACAGTGGAGGACAGTTCTCTCAGAGGCTCAAAACTGTTGTTAGTTTTTAACGGAGTATTCCCGGTCGAGCTGCTGCTGGCATCGAATTGAAGGTACCTTCTCTGTTGGCTCCTTGAGTAATTCCGCAACCTTTGCTTTTGAGCTGGGACAGCTGTATCCAACTTATTTCTTTTCTTTTGGTGACCCCATGTCACCGATTGCCATGCATTTTTGTGCATGAATTATTAATTTCTGACTCTGGTTGGTGATGACTTGCAAGGTATTCCATTTCCATAGGCTTTTGGTAATCATCTCATGGTTCGGACGGTGGTTGGGGTCTGTTGGGCTGGCTGTTAGCACAGATGCAATTCTCAGCCTCACCAGGGTTGTTGAGCATAATAAAAAGGCCATCCACTTGAATTTTTAACAGGTTAGGGTACCTTAAAGATGTTTGGATACCCATTTTGGTCTCAATTTTTCTCTGGGCTGGGGCTGGGGCACAAAAGATCTGTAAACCCTTTCCAGCTTGGGCTTGAGACCGTTGTTAATTGGATCAGATTAGGCAGCATGGTTTGCAGAAAACAGAGCATGTCCCTGTCCTCAGCTCCTTCCGGGACCCCTATGATTCGGATGTTTTTTCTCCTGGCCCCATCCTCTAGATCATCAACTTTATTCATAAGATATTGGAGTTGTTAATGGTGGTCAGTTAATATGGTAGTATGCTCATGGATGTTGGAGCTTTGAGATTGGGTTGTTTGCTCCATGTAGGCTAACCATTTTGCTAGGTTTGCCAGGTCAGTTAGTTTTTGTGGTAGCCAGTTTAAGACAGCAGTGTCAGTTAAAATTTTGTGTAATTTAGCCATAATGCTGCCCGTATTTGAAGTTGCCTCCATGGGGCTGTAAGGGGCATTTTCACTCAATGCTCCCATGCCTTTCTGATTCCGTCACCCTGGTACTCAACTGGAAAGCTGGATCACTTACTTCTCAGGGCCAGCTTGTGTGGCAGAGATTGAGCTCTTCAGTTATCCCAAACAATATCTCCAAAATGTGAGCAGCTTTTTGCCTCGGACAAAGTTATCCCAGTAGCTCTCCCTTATTGCTCCTTCGATAATTGTTTTTGATAATTATTTGTAGGTCTGCTTTTATTGGATGGATGAAAATACCCCTCTCTGCTTCCTTCTTAGCAAATTATTTTGCTGTCTTGGTCGATGGCAAGCTCTGCCCCCTAGCCTATGTTATTGTTAAGAACTTATGTTACAACTATTTATTTATTTTTTTTATTTTACAATTTTTGGCCAGGAGAAGCACACTAAGCCAATGCTTGTTTCCACATGGAATTCAAGTGACTTGCTCATGATCCCATAGTATGGAAGTGGTGGCTGTGTGGTTGAAACCCGGTTCTCCAGGTTTGCAGCTCAGTGCCCTTAACCACTATGCTATACTGGTTCCCTCAATTCATTGGTGCTGTACTGTAGAACTCTAAAGTTCAAAGGGAAATAAACTACATCATACAATTCTAAAATGGTACTGCTCACCTGTATGTAAATCAAAAACACCAACTGAGGTTATTTAAAGGACAGTAAAGACTGAACCATAACTAAATGGGATCTGGTATTTAAAAAAATTCTACTTCTGAGAAAAGAACTTACAGCTCCACCCAGTTCTCCTTTAAGAGTGAATTCTTCCTGTATGCAGTGGCAGCCCTTGGGGATATTAATAATGTCAACAAAGATAAAAATGAGTATCATCCCATGAGTTCCCCAAACAGACCAAGAAAAAAAGCAGATAATCAGCAACAGTCACAAAATGTTCCATAGTAAATGTATTACATATCAAACAGAAAAGGCACAATGTTCAAGCATATAACTGTTTTTGCATTGTTTCTCACAAGTCTCTGTATGCAACTCACTATACAGGATAGCACATGTCAACAGAGTGTGCAGTTATAAAGGAATAATGCTCATTTTAAGTGGTTGTTAGGTAAAAGGTGTAGCTGAGTGCCACACCACCTGAAAAGTGCATTATTTCTTTATGACTGTCGGCGGCAGCTGCGAACCCTCGATTCAAGGATGATCTCTACCATGGTTCACTGATGGGTCCTGAGGTGGCTCAGCAATCCAATCCTAGAGCCATAGATTCGTCCACAGAAACTGCAGATAAAAACATAGAAGTTGATGGCAGATAAGGACCGCAAGGACTATCCAGTCTGCCCATTTCTTTTTCTACCTTATAAAATGTGCGATCAGCCTTTGCTTTGTCAGTGGCCTATCTATTCATACTCCTCTGTATTGCTCCCTTATGCCTATACCATGCCTGTTTGAAGTCCTGCACTGTATTCATAGCCCCACTTCTTGAGGTAGGCCGTTCCATGCATCCACCACCCCCTTTCTGTGAAAAAGAACTTCCTCACATTACCCCTTAATTGGCCTCCCTCTAATCTCATGCTGTGTCCTCTTGTCCTGCTATTTTTCTTATATTGAAACATGTTAGACTCTTTCACCTTGTTAATGTCCTTAAAGTGTTTGAATGTTTCGATCATATCACCTCTCTCCCTCCTTCGCTCTAGGGTATACATATTGAGCTCCGTTAATCTGTCCTCATATGACTTCTGATGCAGTCCCTGCACCATTTTGGTTGTCCTTCTCTGGACTGCCTCAATTTGGTTAATGTTCTTGTGAAGGTGTGGCCTCCAGTACTGCATGCAGTACTCCAGATGGGGCCTAACCAGTGTTTTGTAAAGAGGGATTATTACCTCCCTCTTACGACTTGTGATACCCCTACTAATACACCCTAACATCCCCCTAGCCTTACCTACTGCTTTAGAGGTCTGCTTGGATGATTTTAGGTCATCGGTGATGATGATGATGCCCAAGTCTCTTTCTTCCTTTGTGACTGCCAGCAACTCCCCTCCCAGCCTATATGTGGCTTCAGAGTTTCTCTTCCCTATGTGCATGACCTTGCACTTCTTTGCATTAAATCCCAGTTGCCACTGTTCTGACCATTTTGCTAGTTTATCCAGATCTCTTCTCATTCTGCCCACCCCATCTGGATCATCTACTCTGTTGCAGATCTTGGTGTCATCTGCAAACAGACAAGCCTTACCCTCTAGTCCATCTGCAATGTCACTAATGAAGATATTGAAGAGGTCTGGTCCCAGAACTGATCCCTGAGGTACCCCACTTGTGACTTGCATCTCTTCTGATTGTATACCATTTACCACCACTCTCTGTTTTCTGCCCGTCAACCAGTTTGCCACCCAGTTGACCAACTTCTGACCCACCCCATGCCTACCCAGCTTATTTATAATCTTCAATGTGGAACAGTGTCGAAAGCTTTACTGAAATCAAGGTAGGTGACATCAACTGCTCCCCCTTTGTCCACTACTCTGATTACCCAGTCAAAGAGATCTATAAGATTAGTTTGACAGGACCTTCCTTTTGTAAACCCATTCTGTCTTGGATCCTGTGCCCCTATGTATTCCAGGTGTTGCACTATCCTTTCCTTAAGGAGTGCCTCCATAATCTTGCCCACTACTGAGGTAAGACTGGCTGGTCTGTAGTTCCCCACCTCCTCCCTGCTACCACTCTTGTGGAGCGGGATCACATGAGCCCTTCTCCAGTCTTCTGGCGCCTCTCCTGTGCTCAGAGACTCACTAAATAGTTCTGCTAATGGCTCTGCTAGTTCCACCTTTAGCTCCTTAAGTACCTTGGGATGTATGCCATCAGGTCCCATTGCCTTGTCCACCCTGAGCTTAGCGAGCTCTTGTAGGACACTTTCTTTTGTGAAGGAAGTAGTGCTCACCTCCCTCCCTCCGCCCTGTGTCCATGGTGCTGAGCTGTGGTCCCTGCCCTACCTTCTCTTCAGTAAATACTGAGCAAAAGTATCTATTTAGGATAGATGCTTTTACAGGGTCCTCCTCCTCACATGTTCCCTTTTCTTCTTTGAGCTTAGCAATACCCCCTCTGGACTTTCTCCTTTCGCTAATGTATCTATAGAAAGTCTTGTCACCTTCTTTTACTGTTCGTGCTTGTGTTTCCTCA
This sequence comes from Neoceratodus forsteri, assembly GCA_016271365.2. Taxonomy (NCBI): domain Eukaryota; kingdom Metazoa; phylum Chordata; order Ceratodontiformes; family Ceratodontidae; genus Neoceratodus; species Neoceratodus forsteri. Next base: position 162,251,071 of record CM028132.1, on the reverse strand, counting down.
GTTTGGGACTTTGCCTGTCTTATTGCCTTCCCTGCTTCCCTTAGGGCAGTTTGGTATGCTTCCCTATCTTCATGCAGCTGTGTTCCCTTATATTTCCTGAAGGCCAGCCTTTTGGCTCTGACCTTTTCTGCTACTGTATTTGAGAATCAGAGTGGTTTCCTTCTCCTTTTGCACTTCCTTTTCTGTCCAACACAATGGGATGTTGCTTCAAGTGTTGCATCCTTAATGCTTGCCCACTTTGCCTGTACCCCCTCATCTGTGTTTCTTTTTGCCAAGAGTAGCTTAACTCTGTTGGCCATCTTATCAAAGTCAGCTCCTCTGAAGTCCCATATTTTTGCCTTGGAATGGGATGACTTAGTTGTAGTGGCCAAATTGAACCATACCATCTGATGGGCACTGGCCCCCAGGTGACCTTCAACATGGAGATGTGTGATCCCTTCCCTGTTAGTCAGTACTAGATCTAGGATAGCCCTGTCTCTTGTGGGTTGTTGTACCAGTTGTTTGAGGCCCTTCCCCTGCAGGGAATCTACCATGTGTCTAGTTCTGGCAGATGTTCCTGCTGGTATTGACCAATCTGTATCCGGCATGTTAAAGTCTCCCATTATCAGAACCTCCCCTTTAGCTGTCATGTTTTGTATATCTTCTAACAGTAGTGTGTCTATGTCCTCCCCCGGTCTGGGGGCCTGTAGACAACCCCAGTTCTTATGGCTGTACCATTTCTTGTTTCCAGGGTGACCCACAGTTCTTCTGGCTCCTTATGTGTATTCTGAATTTCTGTAGCTTTGATATTTTCATTGACATACAGGGCCACTCCACTTCCCCTTTTTGCACCAGATGTTTCCATGTGGGAGAGGTGCCCGCTGACTGGGGTTTCTTTCCCTTTCCTTCCTACGCTCTCTCTTTTCGGCTTCAAGGGCAAGGCGTTTTTCTTTGAAGCAGGCCCCAGCTTGATGGAGGTTCTGGCACCGTTGAGATTGGTTGGTGGCCAGTTCCTCCCAGCTCATGATGTCCATATCTGTTTTCTTGAGATACGCCTTCAGTGTGTCTTTGTAGCATTTCCTTTGACCACAACTGGATCTCTGGCCGTGACTAAGCTGGGAGTAGAAAATTTGTTTGGGGAGTCGAGATTCAGGCATCCGTACACAGTGTCCAGTCCAGCGGAATTGATATCTGCGGATCATTGCCTCAGTGCTGGTGACATTGGTCTCAGCAAGAACACTGACATTAGTGCGGTGGTCTTCCCACTTGATGCAGAGGATTTTCCGGAGACATCATTGGTGGTACTTCTTCAGGCTCTTTAGATGATGTCAGTAAGTCACCAAAGTTTCACATCCATAAAGATGGGTAGGGATGATAACCGAACTGCATACCTGGATCACGGTCAGTGAAGACGCTCCGAAGCAGTTTCCCAAATGAGATACTAGCGCAATGGATTCTGTGCTGAATCTCATCTTCGATGTTCGCTGTTAGGGAGAGGTGGCTACTGAGGTAAGGGAAGTGCTTGACTGTCTCCAGGGTCTGTCCGTCGATGGTGAATTGTGGAGGGTCATTTACAAAGCCTTGAGCAGGCTGATAGAGCACCTTGGTTTTCTTGATGTTATGTTATGACCACACACCCCGGGGAATGGGATCTGATCCCATTTTTAAAGTGGACTTTAATTTGTTGAAAAAACGTAGTCCATGTGACTTCATGTGATGTTTCCACCAATGAGGTTGCAGGATTTTCATGGCCCATTTTATAAATACTGTTATCTCTTGCATACTTTTTATATCCTTGTACTGACGTGGTCTGGGCCATTCCTGAAAATGGGCAGAATTACTCTGTGTACTTACATGGTTAACAATTTGATAAATAAGTAAGTAAAACAAAGGGGCAAAATAGAAAGGGTTTTGGTTACAGTAGTGCTGGTGTTTATACTATAACCAGTAAGAAAAAGACATTTAGTGCAACCAGTAGTTCAACTTCTATGGTGCAGGTTCCCTACTGAGGGCAGTACCATGACAGGTCAGCAAGTCCCTGCTGAGGGTGCAGCACGAACAATTGAAGTAACTACAAAACTGACAAATTAAGGGTTGATTGAGCTGCTGCTGCTAAGGCAGAAGAAAAGGAAGTGTCAATGGGCTTACCGCATGACAGTGACTTCTCCAGCATAAGAAGTACTAAGCAGGCTGAGGACGATGATGGAGATGAGAGGGGAGAAAATGTACATACACCATTGTCATATCCTGTATCACTGTATTTTAGAGGAAGAGGACTAAGATCATGCTATCACATTCACAAATGCATAAATTGGCTTTACTTTGACAACATACAATTAGAGCAAAAGACATGGGGCCCAACATTCAACATTTTGCACCGGCACTAACGGGTCTTTACCTGTACAAACTGGGGTTTACACCAGATCCCCATATTCAAAAGGGGCCTTTGTGCAGGCAAAGAGGGTTAGAGGTGGTCACGGGGAGCCGAACTTCCACATACTCGGTGACTGTGTTGTGCAAAAGCGGTTGGTGTGGTCCTTTTGTGCAGTGCAAATACTCCCGAACAAAACCCCGACTTACACTGGGCAGCCCTAGTGGCTGCTGGAGGTAATGCAACCAATAAGCCATGTTGCCACTGTGAGAGCACACCTGCCCCCTGTGGTCCATGGCATCTCCCCCTCCTTTGTAAGAATAAAACCCTCCCTGGTGCTAGTGGTCCCCCCTCCCTCCAATTGCCAGCCTGTTGAAAGAATAAACCCTCCCTGGTGCTAGAGATCCCCCTCTCCCTCTGATTGCCAGCCTGTTGTAAACATTAAAACCCTCCCTGGCATCCAGTGGCTCCTCCCGGCACAGATTCATGATATCATCCTTTGCAATTCAGTAATCCCTGGCATGCACCCCCACCACAGCACCAAACTCTCCCCGTCACCTTACCAGTATCCTTGGTGCCATGGATACACATATGGTTACCGGCACAGCCCTCCAAACACCTCCTCAGCCAGATGCCATATGTCTAGGCAGAGGGTGCACTTCTTATTTATAGGACAGGGTGATGCGCCCTGTCCACTAAATAAGAAGCACACTTTCTGCATTGATGTATGACAACTGGCTGAGGGGATGTGAGGAAGACTGCGCTGGCCCCCATATATGCACCCTCAGCACAGAGGATAAGGGGAAGGTGACTGAGGGGGGTGTTCAGTGCCACAGTTGGTGGGGGGGCTACTAGACACCAGGGATTTTGGAATTATGATGGGCGGTACCATGGATTGGTGCTGGGGGAAACCACTGGATGCCAGGGAGGGTTTTTATGTTTAGAACAGGCTAGTAATTGGAGGGAAGAGGGACCACTAGCAGCAGGGAGGGTTTTATTTTTCCAATGGGCTGAAGACCGGAGGGAGGGGGACCACTAGCACTGGGAAGAGTTGCAATTCTTCCAACAGGATGGCAATTGGTGGGTGGCGGGGACTTCTAGGCACCAAGGATATCCACACATGCTGGGAACAGACAACTGGGGGGGTGGCACCACACTAACCTGACTCACTACCCATGCAAATGAGCCCATAATCGGCAGGCAAATGGCCTCTTAGCACCTTGCATGCCTAATGGGCTCATTTGCAGGGATCCCTTTGAATGCTGTAGATAATGCTCTGGCACTATTCACTCTGGTGCCATATTTCAGGCTCCATATCAGGGCAGTGCTACTTGACTTAGTGCTGTGCCGACATAGCCCTATGTTCAGTCCAATAGCACCAGTGTGCTATTCGACTGAATATATTTCAGCATCCTCAGGTTCCCGGGCCATAGCAAGGCACAGGCAATGTTCTGCACTTTGCATTGTACTATTTTGAATATCGGGCTACTTATCAGATATTTCCAGATATTTCACAATATTTCTAAATAGACTCTCTCCTATGGCCTTGCTATGATACTGCAGGCAGGAGGGAAATTTCTCTAGAAGTATTTCAGAAATTTCAGGAAGTTTCTGGCCATGTCTTTTGCTGCAACTGTATGTGAAGGATACATCATGTAACTGATGTTTATAGCTCAGGGTGGGACTGAACATTCTGTATATCTTACCCTCATCATCATTCATTATTTCCAACGTCCCAGAGAATATCAAAGCTATTCATGTTTTGGCACTGCTGCTATCAAAATGTAATAGTGCACAATCGGAGAAAAGGATACCAAAATGTTATTAAAAAGGATAAACTGGGTACACTCCACTTGTATCTGAAGTTCCTTTATTTCATAGTATCAGCATACACATTCACAATCAGGAAGGCAATGCTTCGTGGCCCCTCATCACTTCATCCTGGCCTGATTATTTCTGTGTTATCAATTCTGTAATATATTAAAAAAAATACAGTCAGACTTACAGTCACAAACTAGTTAAAAATAGAACACCCTGGTGCCACAATTGCCAAATGTTGAACTCTGCTCCTAACACCATGAGTTTCTAATCCTATTTCCACAGTTGTTAATGTTTCAACATATATTCTCATTTTTTCTAGGATTAGCAAAATGTGCTTGGTGATACTTGAGAACACAGTAATCCATTGTTAATGGCATACATTCCATATTTCGATCATATTCTCAAACCATCTTTTGTCTTTCGAAATTACTGTTACTCATTATGCAGTATCCCTGTAAGATTATTATGTGTCAGACATGCCTAATCAGTAGTGCATCTCCTTGTAGCTCAATAATAACCTCTTTTAACATGCACCATCCTACACAAAGGAGTTATGGTAACCCACTAATAGTTTCTCAAGTAACACGATTGTATTATTAGTGTACTAAGACATTCATTGTCAATACATTTGGTTATATCTCTAACCTGTATTTAGAGTTAAAATACCTTCTAACTTTAATCTTTTGCTAAATGTACCACTTTAATGGTTCCTCATAACATAAAACCTATTTAAAAACAATCCCTTGCCCTGAAAGGAACTCCTGCTGTAATGTGAAATTGAAAGTCTAGTGAGATCACTTACTTTTAAAGGCAACAGCCCTTATATGGCTGTATAGCGACATCACTATTGCAGTCTTGGGGATTCAGGCATCTGTGTGCAGATCGCACAACCTGATGTTTGCACTGTATGTTTTTTACCACACACTAAGAACTGGGGTTACAATATACATATTTTAAATAATGTATTTCTTTTCAGTCCTGAGGAAATCATTTAGTCACACAGCTGTCTCTCACTTGTAAGAAGCAACTGGACAGGCCTACATACACAGATTAAACACTGCTGGGGGCAGGGAAGATGAGATGACATAGATGCACATTACCCAGAAGACCGAGCCCTGAAACCTGGGGTTCTGCAAAGCCAGTGCAGCGCACTGTGCTGAGGAGGTGTAGGCAGCAGCACAGTGTGAACACCACTCTGCACACTGCGGCTGTTGTCCCCCTCCCCGTGACCTTCTGGTCAACATGTATTTTACGCTTAAAAAACTTGTATTCATAACTGAAGTGTATTTGCCAACTTTCAAGTTTGCTCAGTTACCAAAATGTTGCAAAAACCTAGTAGAGTACATTTTGGTTATCTAAAGGTAAGCTGACTGCATGGGAAAGTCCCTTACTATACTCTTAGCTTACCTTCATTTTTATGTTGCTTGCACGCATGTGCAAGAAACATAGTGCCATCATCGGGGATTTCGGAGGTGTGTCACCTCCTCCTCCAATTCAGTCAGTGAGCTGGCAGGCAGTCCCTAGTAATCGCATTTTGGAGCTGTCCAGACACGCCTCCAAAATGCAGTGGCATGCAGTTGAAGGGAGCTATGCTTCAGTGAGCAGCGATAAGAAGCGAGGCTCCCCACACGCAGGCGCATGCCGCCCCCAAGACGTACTGTGTAGCCGACAGGGTGCCCAATCCCCGCCGACTGAGCTCGCGCCGCCCCCCCAGTAGTTGGTGCCACGCTGGGAGCCCACCCAGCATGGCAATCAGTCCTTTGGCCGACGGGTGCCCAATCCCCATCGGCTGAACGGCCTCCTAGGCTCTTGTGCCATGCTGGGAGCCCACCCTAGCATGGCAACGCCCCACGACGCTCTTTTTTTTTTTTTTAAACCTATAAAACAAAAACGCTCCGCGGTTGCCTCCCGACCCCCGCAACCCGCACTCCACCGCACTCCAGTTTTCCCCGCACCCCCTCACCCCATACTTACCTCCGACTCGGCGCGGACGATCTTTGGTGGACCGGGAACACGCCTGCACTCTTCAAACCCGACCGCGAACTGAGGAAATGCCGGTGAACTGTATAATGGGCTAGATGGGGGTGGGGTTCAACTTTATTGCATATCTCAGGCATTTTGGGAATTTTACCATTTAACATGGTTTTAGGACTTCTCATGAATGATGTCACTGTCATGGCGCTATTCGCCCGGCGGGTGATTTCGGCAGTGACTGTGAAATCACCCTTGGGCCTGAATACCACCATGACAGTGACATCATTCATGAGAGGGTCCCAAAACCCCATGTTGAAAATTTGTCCAGTACCCAAAATGACTGTTTTACGAGCTGCATTGCGCAGTTCATATGCATAGCTTGTAAGTCTGCCGAAATTTCAATATTTTCATTCCAGATTTTCAACATTGCCATTTTACCACACCTTCTTATGAGTAGTACAGCTGTCATTTTTCATTCACCCAAAATGTGTTTCCGCCTTGTAGCGCAGAATGGCACAGTCGGTGTGCGAAATCAATGTATGGGACAAATTAAGAAAATCACAGTAATACTGTTCGTGAACAGAGGTCTTAAATGGCTATGTTGAAAATTTGGTGAAAAATTCCCAAAATGACTGTTTACAAGTGAATTCTTGGTTCCTACACAGGCTCGTAAGTTCGCTGAATTTCAATATTTTCACTCCAGATTTTCAACATTGCCATTTTACCACACCTCCTCATGAGCAGTACAGCTGTCATTTTTCACATCCTGCCCAAAACATGTTTCCGCCCATGTAGCGCACAATGGCGCAGTCGGTGTGCAAACTCAGTGTATGGGACACATTAAGAAAATCACAGTGTCACTGTTCATGAGCAGAGATCTTAAAATGGCAATGTTGAAAATTTGGTGAAAGAATTCCTAAAAATGACTGTTTTACGAGTGTGCGTTGCACAGTTCCCACGCACGCTCGTAGGTTTGTGAATTTTCAATATTTCCACTCCAGATTTTCAACATTGCCATTTTACCACACCTCCTTATGAGCAGTACAGCTGTCATTTTTCTCATCCCGCCCAAAACGTGTTTCCGCCCATGTAGCGCACAATGGCGCAGTCAGTGTGCAAACTCAATGTATGGGACACATTAACAAAATCACAGTGACACTGTTCATGAGCAGAGGTCCTAAATGGCTATGTTGAAAATTTCAGAAAAATTTCCCAACACAGACTGTTTTACTTACAGGCTATGCAGTTCCCACGCACACGAAGTTCACAAATTCAATATTTGCACTCCAATGACTTCCAAATACCTAAACAGCACATAGAAGCAAGCAACATTCGGCATTGACAAATGCTTGTTAAAATCCTATTAGTCTCCACTTTTTAATTAAAGCCACAGAGTTTCTAAAAGCCCACCAAATCTCTCATGCACTTGAATATACTAACATACTAAAATGCCAGCAGAATAGGCCTAATGGTCTTTCGTGTCTGCTCGTTTGGTCAGCCCCCACCCTGGGAGCTGACCTTGCTGCCCCCCTCTCCCTCTCTGGCTTCTCCTTTCCCAGTCCCGGATATTCTCGCTGCACTGGTTTTTGCTTCCAGAACCCTTCCCCTGTACCTGTCCCACCCCCTCTTGAACCCCTTCACCAATTCTGCCTCCACCAGCCCCCTGGGCAGCGCATTCCATGGCTCCACTACCCTCTCAGTGAAATAACACTTCCTCCTTTCTCCCCTGAATCTCCCCCCCTCCAGCTTCCACCCATGCCCTCTAGTTGCCCTCCCCCATCCTTCGGAGCACCCTGACTGCTCCTCCCCTATTTACCCTCTTCATGTACCTGAAGACCTCTGTCATGTCCACCCGGTCCCTTCTCTCTCTTCCAATGTGTACATATTTGCTCTTCGAGCCTTTCCCCATAGTTCCTATCCCCCAAGCCCCAAATCATTTTGGTTGATCTCCTCTGGACCTTCTCCAGGAGTTCAATGTCCCTCTTTAAATGTGGCCTCGAAAACTGCATGCAGTACTCGAGGTGCGGCCTCACCAAGCAGTTATACAGTGGGAGTATCACTTCTCTCCTTCTGGAGGTGAGCCCCCTAGTGATGCATCCAAGCATCTTGTTGGCCTTAGCCGCTGCCCTCCTACAAGTCTCCGAGTTGTTCTGCCTTGACATCCACCACCAACCCCAGGTCCCTCTCAGCCATCGAGACTTGCAGCATTCTCCCCCCAGGGTGTACACTTGGCCTGGGTTTCTGGCCCCCAGGTGCAGTACCTTGCATTTTCCTGCATTGAACCTCAGCTTCCACTTTCTAGACCACCTTTTCAGAGCCTCCAGGTCCCCCTGTAGGGCCACCCTTCCCTCCTCCTTATCCACCACACCCCCACTTTTGAGTCATCCACAAAGAGACTCATCTCACTCCTGATACCCTTCCTTATGTCAGAGACATAGGCGTTGAACAGGAAGGGCCCAAGGACCGATCCCTGAGTGACTCTACTAATGACCCTCCTTGGGGATGAGACTATCCCACCAACCACGACCCTCTGGGTCCAGTTCTGGAGCCAATTTCCTATACATCTGATCATCTGGTTCCCCACCCCCATTTCTCCCAGATTATCCAACAGGCCCCCATGAGGAACAGAGTCAAATGCCTTACTGAAGTTAAGAAAGAGGACGTCTATTGGTCTACCCAGGTCCAAGGCACTCATCACCCAGTCATAGAACTCCACAAGGTTTGTCTGACACAGTTTTCCTGGTATGAATCCATGCTGTCTATTGTCCAGTCACCCCAACTTTTCCAGGTCTCCCCCAGTCTCTACTTGACAATGCTCTCCATCACCTTGCCCACCACCGTTGTCAGGCTGATGGGCCTGTAGTTTCCTGCCACCTCCCTTGATCCCCCTTTGTGGATAGGCACTATATGTGCCACCTTCCAGTCCTGGGGCACCCACCCTGTCCTCAGAGAGATGCTGAAGACCTCCGCCAGGGGTTTCGCAAGGACATCCGACAGTTCCTTCAGCACTCTGGGATGTAATTTATCTGGCCCTGGTGCTTTCTCTGTCTTAAGGGACCTGAGGGCTTCCCTCACTCTCTCTGCTGTGATTTCCACCTCCGCTACCTCGTCCCCCTGCTTTTCCTTCCCCCCACCTGCCAATGATGTCCCCTCTCCCCAGACCCGCCAATTAGTAAGGGCCCCTCCTCAGTTTCACCATCTCCTCCCATGTATGATGCAGCCCCCATTTTCTCGGTGAAAACTGAGGCTAAGTACTCATTTAGTACCTCAGCCTGCTCCTCGGTCTTGTGCCCATCCCTCCCTGTTTTAATCCTGCTAATCTGCCCCTTCACCCTCATTTTTCCCCAATGTATCTAAAGAACCCTTGTTCCTCTCCTAATTTCCCTGGCCAGGTTCTGCTCCTTCCTTGCCTTAGCCGCCTCACTACCCTAGTGGCCCTTCTTGCCATCAGCTCATACTCCCCTCAGTCCCTTTCACTCCTTGAGCACTTGAATTGCCTATAGGCGGCCTTCTTTCCCCTCACCACCTCCTGAGCCTCCCTGGTCCACCAGCAGGGTTTTGGGGCCCTATCACATTTTTGTCTTACTCTTGTGCAGGTGCTGGTAGCATCCTGCACCCCCTTCTGATGATTTCCCACTTACTGTCAGTGTTCATGTCTGGCCCAATCCCATCCAAGTGCTCCTTAAGGATCCTTCCCATTTCCTTGAAATCCGTCCCTCTGAAATCAGTTACCTTCGTCTTTGTGCAGCCTTCTACCCCTCCTAGGTTCAGGCAGAATCGGACCGTGGCATGGTCACTCCCCACCAACGGGTCCCTTACCTCCAGGCCCCCAATCTGGTCACTGTCTACCAGGACCACATCCAGTATCTGCTCCTCCCCCCTGGTTGGTTCCCCCACCCGCTGAGTTAGGAACACATCCTGAAAGACATCCAACAACCTCTGTTCCCTGGCCACTGAGGATGTCATAGTCTCCCAGTCTGTTCCTGGCATGTTTAAGTCCCCCAGCACCACCACCCTTCCCCTTCCCAACTGCAGTGTCTCCCAACATCTGCCACCAGGCTCTCCTCCAGCTCTTCTGCCAGTGCAGGGGGTCTTTACACCACTTCTATTTTTACTCTCTTGCCCCCCGTTATCAAGGTGACCCAAATTGCCTCCACAGTTCCCTCCGCCTCCTCCAGTCCTCCTATGGCAATGCAGTTTTTGACTATTATTGCTACCCCTCCTCCCTGTCCTTTCTGAACATTGTGTAACCTTCCAGGTTCAGGTCATAGTTGTGCCCTGCGGTGGCCCAGGTTTCAGTGACCGCTGCCACATCCACCTCTTCCTCAGTTAGCATCGCCTGGAGCTCAGGCATTTTATTGCCCAAGCTCCCAGCATTTAGCAGGACTACTCTTCCACCCTTTTCCTATACTTCCATTTCCCTGCTTGTGTTCCTGTGGGGATTCTGTCTTCCCCTGGTCCGCACCTTACCAGTCGGCCTTTTCCTGCATTCCTCCAGCTCCCCAGGGGGGTGGAGACAGAGTCTCTCCTTTATCAGACCCCCCTCGACAGCCTTTTCTCCCATCCCTACCACTTATATTGATTAAAGTGTAATGTATAACATTTTTACAGAGCTTTTTGTAACCTAATATTAATGCCCCATCTTGTAACCTTTGACACCGGTGTAGCTGGCAGAGAAATTCATTAGCTTTCTACAAAATATCTTTTGTGTTCTAAGCATACACTATAGTTGTTAAAGTCAAACTAACACAAATTAATTGAAACAGTAATAGGTAACAAGCACATGGTCCATGTTATGACAGTTCACATGGTTTCCATATACCATAATGTCTCTTTCATACACAAAATTGTGGTACAGGTTCTTGTACTCAGTCTTCCTCAGTAATTATTGTCTAGACATTAGAGCTCCAAGTCTTCTGTACTTAAAATTATTGATGTTAATATTTCCAGAAAAGTGACCAATCACACTCTTCATTCATAGAAGCAAAGAAACACAGAAACATAGGTAATGACGGCAGTAAAAGAACAACAGTATATCCATTCTGCCTAAGTTCCTTATCTAACCCTAGGACCTACCATCCATCCAGGGTCCTAGCCCTCCACCCCCCATTCTCCTTCCTGATTCTGTCATCCCAAATGACCATGATACCCTTCACTCTGTCCCAACCATGCTTGAAACCACCAGCTGTTATAGCGCCCACCACCACAGCTGGTAGACTGTTCCATGGCTCCACAACCCTTTCTGTAAAATATTACTTTGTTGTGCCCCTCCTGAACCTCCCTCCTGTCAGTTTCCATTCATGGCCATGTGACTTTGAACTAGCATTTATACTAAAAAGTACCTCAAAATTCACCTTGTTTATTCCTTTTAGGAACTTGAAAGTCTCTATCGTATCTCCCCCTCCCTTCTGATCCCCAACGAGTACATATTCAGTAATCGTAAGACCTGCCCTGGTGGCCCTGAATCATTTTTGTCATGCTGCGCTGCACCATCTCCAGCCTGTACCTGTCTTTCCTGAAGTGAGGGCTCCAGATCTGCGTGCAGTACTCCAGGTGTGGCCTCACTAAAGTTCTATAAAGGGGTAGCATTACCTCTTTCCTCTTGCTATCAATACCTCCCTCTATACATTCAAGCATCCTACTTGCCTTACCATAGGCCTTGTTGCACTGGCCAAATTGCTTGATGGTGTCACTGATGATACCTCCTAGGTCATGTTCTTCAATTGTAGTGCAAAGTCTCACCCTACCCATAAAGTACTCATTCCTGGGGTTCTTATTTCCTAGGTGCATTACTTTGCACTTTCTGGTGTTGAGTTTCAACTTCCAAACCTTTAGACCATACCCCTACCTTTTGAGCTGCAAATCTGGTGACATCCAGCAGACCAGACCTGGGTTTGAATCCCACAGCTTCCACTTGCATACTGTGTGACCCTGAGCAAGTCACTTAACCTCCTTGTGCTCCCAGGTCGCTCCTGTAAAAAAGCTTTCAGCTTAGTGTGCTATACCTGGTTAAAAACTGAAAAAATTAAAATAAAAAAATATGTCACTCTGCATTTCCCTGATTCTCTTATTGCTATCCACCCTCCAACATAGCTTAGTGTCATTTGTGACGAGACACAGCCTGCCATAGATACCTTCTCCAATGTCGCCGATGGACATATTAAAGAGGACCAGGCCGGGAGATCACATGATGTGTCAGAGCAGATAGACGCTTGTTCTCGGCTCTCCTCCTCAAGTCCGTTAAAAATGGCTAATTCTGCGGCAAAACTCAGCCAAAACATGCTCTCCCACACCTCTAGGGACGTTGGATTGTCAGCTGTATCTACCGACCCACTTTTTTGTGGTAGCATAAACCGTAGTTGCAACTTTCGCAGACTGGTGAATGGAAGCTGACATGCGGCCTGCGGGGCCTGCTCACACCCCACCGAATACACCGGAAAAAGCAAAGGCAGCCAAAAAAAACAAAACTCAACCGGGTGCCCATCCCAAGACTTCTACAGCTCCTACTCCACTCTCAGAGGAGAGATTCCTGCTGGAATTAGCACCGCTCAAGGAAACCATGATGGGGATTACCTCCCAACTTACTGGTCTCCAGGCTACCACAGAGGCTCTTACACCAGGATGGGGGATGCTGAAGTTAGGATCAGCTCCTTGGATGACTGGAGACATAGGCAGGGACAGGACTCAATGGCCATATGCCGTAGGCTTGCCAAACTTGAGGAGAAGGTTGAGGATCTTGAAGGGTGCAGCAGGAGGAACAACCTTCTCCTCTTGGGGTTGCCAAAAGGGGAAGAGGGTCAAAATCCAGTGCTGTTTGTGCAAAAATGTTGTCAAAAGATTGCTAGGCCCTCTCTGAATGGCCCAAATTACATTGTAGAGAGGGCACATAGGGCACTCAGACTGATGACACCCCCCCCCCGGAACTCCCCATCTCGGCCACTAATCTTTAAATTACTTGACTACTTTGATAAGACCCATATTCTGGCCAAACTTCGGGACCTGAAAGAGCTCATCTGGGAAGGCCATAAAATCAGAGTTTCAGAGGACCTCCCTCGCTCGCTCAGGCTCAAGAGGACTGACTTTAACCCTTATATTTCTAAACTAATTGCTGCAGGGATCAGATTCAAAATGCTCTGTCCTGCCAAATTGCAAATTACCCATCAGGGCACTACTAAATAGTATGAGTCAGGTGAACAGGTGAAGATGGAACTGCCAGACATTTTTCTGGATCTCTTTCAAGCCCCCAAATGATCCTCTTCTTTTCTCTGGGGGGGACTCAGTTTTGGCGTTTGGATGTACTTATGTGGTCTTACATAATTCTGTCAGAAAATGTATTTTGTGTCCATGGTATCAAATGTTTGGACTGCCTCTTTCACCCCCACCTCTTAGTTGGACAGTGACCAGGCATTCTCGGGGCTCGGACTGGAGAGGAACCTCTACTTGGTTTTGTTGAAGGCTGACACCCACAAGTATTGGGATCTACTACAGCGGTCTATGAATTCAGAGTACCATCACTCTCAAGCATTTATGGAGACAACTAGTACTGTTTCTTTCACACCTGATGGCCACCCTCATCCAGAAAGGGTGGGGTCAAAGTACGGAGTCACTGGGGGACCTCTTGGGTGGAGTAAAGTAGGTGCTCCACTACTGGCACTGTTTGGGTCAGGGGCTCCGGCTGGGTGGAGTCCCCCTCTTTCCTGTCGGAGAGCACTGGATCACAGATATCTTCAGGCCCCTGCTTATTCTAAGGGTCAGATAAGATCCAAGGGTGGGCAAGCCCCCTCTCGGCTCTCCTTCTTTGGCCTTGATTCCATGATATTGGGCCATATTGTAATGACAGAGACGATTGGGCCTTTCCTTGGTCAGAACAATGTAATCTTTGTCAGCACCTTTGGCCCCCTGTAGCTAGTGATGTTAGAGAAGGGCTTGGAGACAGAGGAGGGGTTCCCCCCTCCTTTCCCTGAGGAACCCTCCTAGACACACTTACATCCTTTTCAGGTCTGAGTTTATGGAGCTATTTGCCACGATCAGAACAGTAATTAATTGTCTTGGCAGCTCCCAAGTCATAATATCCCTGAGTGTGAGGGCTGTCATCAGGGTGGCCATGGGGGCACTTGCTTATGGCACTTATTTAAGGTAGGGACCCTACTGTCTCACGCAAAGTGATTCTGGTGTGCTTGGCGATGGGGAGGGCTGACCTGGCTTGGAAGTCTCTGGCTCATGGCTGCCAGCTTGTGGGGCCACGGGCCTGCCAGCTTAGGATGATCCCTGGGTGCCCGGGCTTCCTGGTGACCCTTGACTTGCATGCCCATGCCCGGGTAGTGTGATTAAAGGTGGTGTTGGCTGAAACAACAGATTATGCCACTCGGCGGACTTGAACTTTGTAGGATTGTATGGTCTTGTTTTTTGTGTTACAAAGCTTACTTTGGACTACAGGGGTCTATTTTATTTTGCAATTTGTTTATTAACAAACATTTTGGTTTTACAAGGGGGTGTACTCTAACGAAGTGGAGGAGCAGGGTGAGCCAGACCTGCTCTGGGGATGTGTTTCATCACATACGTAATAGTAAGTGGAGTATGGCCTTTAGGGCTGGGGGCAGTTATCTTGTACATAGTTTATATGGTAAGGGAGGGGGGAATTGTGGTATTCTTCGGTGGTTTTGTTGGGGGAGAGTAGGGAGGAGTAGAGCTGGGGAGGGGGAGCTGGGGGGCATGTGGGTTGTATTCATTTCTATCTCCAAAGCGGTTTGGGTTCTTACAAATATTATAGTATTTTATAGACTAGGCTAGGAGGTGCAGAGATACGGGAGGGGCCAGTAGTTTGTCCAGTGACTTCTACTGATGCAAGGGGGGCTGGTTCATCTCTTTTCATACTTTTGTTTAGGAATGGGTACTGCATTTAAATTCCTGTCCTGGAATGTAAAGGGGACCAATGCCAAATGCAAGCATTACATGGTATTATGCCATCTTAACAAATACCACCCTGATGTTGTGTTTTTGCAAGAGACTCACTTAAAGCAAGAGGACCGCCTCCTCTTTCGTAGGGAGTGGGTCAGCCAGGCTTTTGGAGATGGAGCCAGCACTAAAAATGGTGGTGTAGCAGTTTTAATTAACAGAGACACCCCATTTCAACTGATAGAGGAGATCAAGGACCCTGAGGGCCATTTTCTTATCTTGCACGGCTAACTTGGTCTCACCAAAGTAATTTTGGGGAGTATTTATGGCCCCAACTAGGACTCTCTCAGTTTTTTTGCTAAGCTTCTGTCTCATCTTTCCTCTCTTCTGACTGCTGTCCTGATTCTAGAAGGCGATTGAAACCTAGTTTTCAATAATGATATTGATAGGTCAGGGGGAGGCATTGGGGCCTCTCCCCGGCACAATGGGGCCTAGGGGAATTGTCTAATACTTTGGGGTTGGGAGACCCATGGGGGATATTACACCCCCATCAGATAAACAATACACTTTTTATTCTATCCCCCATAAATCCCATTCTAGAATTGACTTTTTTATGACCTCCACATCGGTCCTCCACGGGCTGTTGGCATGTGACATTCTTTCAATGGTCCTTTCCGACCATTCTCCAACATACTTGGAGTACTCCCTAGGGGGAATAGATCCACAGGACACAACATGGAGACTTAACTCATCCCTTCTATGGGACAAATCTGTAGTTCAGTCACTAGAACATTTCATTAGTAATTTTTTTTCTGACAATATGGGTTCAACTGATGCACTTGATATGTTATGGGGGGACAGCGAAGTGTGCCTTCTGGGGAGAGTATATTAGGCTAGTGGTCAAAGCCAAGAGGTTAAGAGTGGAATCCACCCATCACCTGCTTCTCCAGATTCAGGTGCTGGAACGGGAACTCTCCACATCAGCCAGTCAGGACTGTTAACTCCGACTTAACGCTCTCCGAGCGCAATATTTTGGGAAACTGGCCAAAAAAGCAGATTTAACTTTCCAGAGAGTTAAATTTCACTATTTGCAATCAGGTGAAAAGGCAGGAAAGCTGTTGACCCTGTGGCTTAGACAGTTGGAAGCTAGAACCATGATTCAAGGCCTCCAACCTATCTTGCCCGGCCCACTAGTAACCAAGTCCCAAGACATAGTGTCAATTTTCAAGCAATATTACAAATCTCTTTACACTCTGGATGTTCCAACTTCTGGGGAAACTTTGGAAATTGATCGATTTCTGGAGTCTGACCCCTTACCGGTTCTTACTCCTGAGCAACAGGAGCTACTGTTAGCCACTATCTCGGTCTCCGAGGTCAAAAATGTGATTGCCCAAGTCCCCAAAGAAAAAGCGCCAGGCCCAGATGGCCTTTCTACCTCATTCTGTGCAAGCTTTCAGGATGTTCTAGCCCTGTTTTTTTCTCAACTCTTTAACGCATTGCGTTCCTCAGGCCTGTCTGATCTTTCTTTCACTCAACCGTAGATTATGGTTCGTCACTGCCACATTCCGAAATTGTGCGTCACTGCCACATTCCAAAATTGTGCAGCACTGCTGCATTCTGAACCAGTGCGTCACTGCCGGATTCTGAAATTATGTGTCACTGCCACATTCCGAAACCGTGCGTCACTGCCGTATTTCTAAATTGTGCCTCACCGCCACATTCTGAACTTGTGTGTCACCACTTCATTCCAAAATTGTGCATCACCACTGCATTCTGATTTTGTACATCATTGCTGCATTCTGAAATTGTGCATCACCACTACATTCCAAAATTGTGCATCACTGCCGCATTCCAAACCTGTGTGTCACTGCTGCATTCTGAAACTGTGTGTCACTGCCACATTCTATAACTGTGCATCACCACTGCATTCCTAAATTGTGCATCACCACCACATTCCAAACCTGTGCATCACCACAGCATTCTGAAAGTGTGCATCACAGCTGCATTCCAAACCTGTACATCACTGCCACCAGGCAATTATCGCCTGACTTCCTTATTAAATTCGGATATCAAGATTCTGGCTAGAATCTTAGCCAATCGCTTGCATTTAGTCTGGCAGAGCTTACTGTGCCACTCACAAGTAGGCTTTGTCTTGGGGAGGGTTTCCTCTGATCATACTAGGAAAGTGTATGGCCCTGGCACAATGTAGCTCCACCCCCTCGGTACTGGTCTCATTAGATGCCGAAAAAGCGTTCAATCACGTCTCATGGCCATTTCTATTTGCAGTGTTGTCTAAATTCAGTGTTCCTTCTACCTTTTGGGACTGGATTCATGCCTTATATTATTCCCCTATGGCCAGAGTGCATTGTAATGGTGTCCTGTCAGATCAGTTTCCCTTAGCCCATGGCACTAGGCAAGGCTGTCCTCTTTTCCCTTTCCTCTTCAATCTTTACCTTGAACCTCTCATTCATTCCCTACAAACATGTCAGGAGGTCCAAAGTATACTGGTAGGACAGCTTTCCTTTTCTCTGTCAGCTTACACAAACAACCTTCCTCTTCATCTCGAGCAACCACAGTCCTCCATCCCTTCTGCCTTACAAATTATTCATCACTTCTCTTTGGTCTTGGGCTACAAGCTCAATGTGGGTAAGTCCTTTTATATGCCGTTCAATCACCTCATTCAAAAGCACTGGGTCATGGATTTGGGCCTGGACTGGGAGCCCACTGCACTTACTTATTTAGGGGTTAAGTTACCTAGCATCCTTTCACACACGCTCAAGTTTAATTTCTCGCCTTTACTCCCTACTATTAAAGTTGATTTAACTCTCTGGCAGTACCTTCCGATATCTTTGTGGGATTGGGTAAACGTAATCAAGATGAACTTACTACTGAGGTTGTTGTACCCCATGGGTATGTTAGACCCCTACCTTACTAAAAGATGGTTTCTCCATCTGCAGTCTATTATTTCTGACTTTCTCTGGCAGGGCAAGGCAGCTTGGTGGGCATACTTGAAACTTACATACCCAAAAGACCAAGGTGGATTATGCTTTCCTAACCTTTTTCTGTATTACTGTGCTCTCCATAGTAGCAACATTTTCAGATGGAACCCTGACCCAGGGGCAGGGCAGGCACAAGGGTTTGTCTCCCTTTGGCTAACATTGGAGCAACAGCTTTGCTGGTCCCAGGGCCTTGACTTGCATTCCCTTCTTTATATTAAACCTTTGATTCTTCCTCTCCTGCTTCAATTACCCCCTCTTTGGTGGTCTGTTAAAGCACTGTGCCAAATTTGCTCCTATCTTTTCCTACCTCTTGGTAAGGATGTGGGCCAACCGATGTTGGGAAATCCTAACTTCAAAATTGGAGGCAAGCCCATCCCCCCAGCTTTTTGTATTAATCTGTGGGGGGCATCTGTCTCATCATTAATGGTGGATGGTAAGCTAGCTCCAAGGGCTAAATTGCAGGAGATGGGCCTTAGCCCTTTTAAGGCGCTTCAATTAAAAAAGAGCAGTTACTTTTTATTTCAGCCCACTCCCTTGCCATCCTGTAACTCACCCAATCAAGCAATCCCTTTTGGAGGCAGCATTACAACCTCATGTGATATCCCAATTCTATAAGCTATTGCAGTCGTATGATCCTCTCTTACCGTCAGGAATTTGTTTCCACTGGCAGCAAGCTCTCAGTCTCTCAGCGTATGCTAAAGACTGGTGCAGAGTTTGGTTGAATCTGTATAAGTACATAAAGCAGGATAGGTTGCAGCTTATTCAATGTCATCTCCTCCATAATATGTATTATTCTCTTACACACCTGCACCATATGGGGAAGCTTGAATTGCCTCTTTGCCAAGTGTGTGGCATGGGACATGGGACTACCAAACATATATTCTGGGACTGTGATCTGGCCTTCACCCTGTGGCAGGAAATAAGAAACTCTCTTGACCCCCTTCTGGGTCTAGAACCATACTTCACCCCCGAAATCTGTCTCCTGGGGATTTATCCTAGGGGCATGGTGGGAGTGCGTCAAGTGCATACGGCCCTTATTGCTGTCACAGCAAAACTTGTAATCATCCATCACTGGCAAGACAAACACACCTCACTATTCCTGGAATGGCACGCAGAATTGCTGCACTCCCTGAAATTAGAAAAACACATAGCCAGAAGGAATAATCAAGAACAGGCATGTAATGCTTACTGGGTTCCATTGTTGGCCCTAGCCCCCCTTATGAATACCATCAGTGCTGGCTCCAGGGCCCGAGGGTGTGTCCCCACCTAGGGTTTAGCCTTCTCAGCCCACACTAGAAGGCCTCAAGGGGGAGCTCATTCTCCCCTTCGCTCTTTTTGTCAGTTACTTATCCTTATCCTCACTGGACTGTTTTATAGAATTCACAAATGTTTTTTGAATATCTCTGCATCTCCTCTGCACATGACCCATGGGTGGGGGTGGATTTGGGGAGGTGGATTGTAGGGGGGCAGGAAGGGTGGAGGGGTAGCCTTAGTTTTATAATTTGAGGGTATTGATAGGCTGTAGTCTGACTACCTGGGCCTAATGTTACACACCACATACGCTTGTGATTTAATTATTTCAGGCCCTTTAAATATGCTATACACATTTCTTTGTGGTTCAGTGGCCTTAATGGAATCGTTTTGCGGTTATTTGTTATACATGGAAGTGTCCTCAAATGTATGGTTTTTCTTTTTAGTTATAAAATGAAAAAAGTAAATAAAGTATATTAAATTAGAAAAAAAATAGAGGACGAGGCCCAGAACAGATCCCTTTTGCACCCCCTCATGACCTCCCTCTCTTTTGACTTGACCTCTTGAATCACAACCTTCTACTGCCTAGTCTTTTAGCCAGTTTTGTACCCTGTTCACTATGTCCTTAGATGCACCCCAATCATCAATCTTCTTCAGCAAGTGTCTGTGGGGCACCAAGTCAAAAGTCTTGTGGAAGTTGAAATAGAGCAAATCTGTAGAAAGGTTCTTATCCAGTTCCCTAGGCACCCAATCAAAGAAAACTATCAGATTTGACTGATGGGATCTTGCTGCCATGGACCCATGCTGTCTACCATCCAGGAGACCATCACTCTCCAAGTAGTCCATGAGGTCTTCCTTAATCAGTGACTCCATCAGCTTCCCTGCAATGAAGGTCAGACTGACAGGTGTGTAGTTCCCTGCTTGCTCCTTGGTTCCCTAATAAAGTGGAGTGATGTCCATCACCCTCCAGTCCTTTAGAATAGTTCTATCATGGGTTCAACCAGTTCCACTGCCTGTTCTCTGAGAATCCTCAAATGCAAGCCATCTGGACCCTGGGACTTATCTATCTTTAGGGCTGCCAGCCCTTTCAGGATGCTGTCACTTGTAAATATTGGCTGTCTTATCTCTGAGACTCCCTTATCTGCTGTTCTGATGCCAGTCTCCACCAAGGGCCCTCCTTACTCCCTGGTGCAAACTAAGCAAAAATATTCATTAAGGATGGCAACCTTTTGCCTATCATCTTCTATCACCCTTCCCCCCTCTGCTAGCCTAATTATTCCTTCTCCTTTCTCTCTTTTTCCTCTGATATATCAGAAGAACTGTTTTTCAAACAACATGAAGTCTTGCTATATTATAGACATTAGCAGTTTGATCCAGCTCTAGAACTGCCCGGAGTGCAATGGTTAAAACCATTCCAAAATAGAATTTTGGCACGAGAGCAGCTCTATCTGTGTCATTTCAAACTTGAACTGTCAGATTCTTTACTCTGCCTCAGTGAACAGTCGCTCCGGAGATTTCTCCTTCTGCTCGGTTCATTTCTCGGTTTAAAAAGTGTTTTCTTGTTTGGATTTAACTGAGAATAGTTTTATTTAACCCAAAACCGCTCGTTCAAGCTCTATCTGTGGTAACCATAAGTAAATGAAGGTTTTGTCTGTGTGGAACTTAGTAAGTTATCGGTTCGGTTTTGAACCGATCAGTGGGTTTAAAACTCATTTAAAACTAAAAGTTACTATTTTGATGCGGTTCCGGTTCTTATCGGTTCTAAAAAAAGCGGATTTATTACGGTTTTCAATACCCATTAACACGGTTAGGAACCGATAAGGTAGCTTGCCTGGCACTGCCGTTAAAGGGCAAGTTTTTGGTTAGGCTGGCATTATGTCTAGAAACCCAAAGAAAAACCGGGCCACTGGGTTTCAACACTGTGATGTTTGTGGGAAGTCTTTGCCAAGGCTGACCAACACACCCATGTGTTTATTGTCTGAGGTTTGACCACCTCCAGTCAGACTGCCAGGTATGTAAAATTTCCCTGCAGCCACCCTGGAAAAAAGATTGGGCAGGCTCAGGGAACAAGAGGCCAAAAAGTCCGCTGGCCCAGATGGCCAGCCCGGTTCGGTGCCAACCGAACCAGTGGGAGTGCCCTCTGACCAGGGCCAGACTTCCTCGGGCAAAAGAAAACCTGGTTCTGAGGAACCAATTCCAGTAAAAACAAGAAAATCAGCAGGTCTGAGTCCAAAATTCCTTCTCCAACTGCTGCAGAGATAACAAAAGCCATACAAATTGTCCAGTCACTGTCTCAGGGTCCGTCGAACCACCACTATCTGGTAAAGGTCGGTTCGTCCGGTCCCAGTGGTTCAGGATTATGATATTGAGAATTTTATGAACCAGAGGAGGGGAGGATTATGAACAGTATGAATGTGGCTGGGAAGGTCTGGGTGTGCCCATTGAACCGGACATCTCCCCAGACAGACCTTTAGAATCTCCCCCTATGCTGTCTGAGTCCCCATCTCATTTTATGTTTTATAAAAAAGTTGCTGAAACCCTCCAGCTTCCTTTAGAAGAGGCTGTGGATGAGCAAGAGGAGCCTGATTTTGTAGAAATGATGGATATTCCAGAGTCTAGGAGATTGTCTATTCCTTTACATAAGTCTTTTAGGAAACAAGCAATTAAAATTTTAAAAGCTCCTAATTCTGTGCCTCCTGTAGATAAAAGATGGACAGAAGGTATACATTGTCAGGCCCTGATACAGAATTCCTTTCTCAACAATGCAGTCATGTTGGGGTAGTTCAGCCTGCTGCCTGTGATAAAGCTAATATTCCCTTGGCTTCACATCCTCCTGACAAGGATTCCAGGAAGATTGATGCCATGGCAAAAAAAAAAAAACAGTATATGGCAGCCTCTCTGGGACTCAGGCAAGCAAATTATATGGCTTATGTAGCTAGGTATCAGAAATCTAGATGGGATACTGTTATGCAATTGGCCAAGCAGGCCCATGGCCAGCTGGCTAGTGAACTAGAACAGGTGGCTGCTGATGGCATTGAAGCCTCTAAGGTTCAGTTTCATGCTGCTGTGGATGTTAATGATGTTTCCTCTAGGGTCATGGCCACATCTGTAGCTTTTCGTAGGTTGGCCTGGCTCAGGTGTACTAGTTTGTCACAGGATACCCAGACTAAGGCTATGGATTTTCCTGTGGTGGGAAGTTCTCTGTTTGGAGAGCAGACAGAGAATTACATGAAGAAGATGGATGAATATAGGACTAAGGAGCGGCAAGCCACTCCTCAAAGGCATGCCCCCAGGGGTAGGGGTAGGCCTTTTCACAGGCCTTTCTACCAGACTCAGGCCTCCTCTGCCTATGCTCAGAGAGGCTTCTTCAGAGGCAGGGGCAGGCCGAGGGGTGGGCAGACCTGCTCCCACCCCAGCCTAAAACTCCCTGCGAAACAGGCACCCTGATGGGGTGCCCAGGCCAATTCTCCTGTACCAGTGGGGGCAGGCTGGCTTACTTCAGTCAGAGTGAGCTGCTTTAACCTCAGACAAGTGGGTTCTGGAAGTAGTAAGCCAGGGTCTGGTTCTCAGCTTCAAAAAGTTTCCCAAGTTGAGAAGCAGACTTTTTCTACCTGCAAGTGCTTCAGAGACCCTCGCTCTGGAAACAGAGGTCTCATCCCTGTTAGCTCTCAGAGCAGTAGAAAGGGTTCCTCCCCTGCATCAGGGCAGGGGTCTGTATTCCAGATAAAGTTCAAAATGGTAACTCTGGCAATGATTTTACCTTCCCTAAAGCCAGGGGACTGGCTAGCCTCCCTGGACCTCAAGGATGCCTATTTCCATGTCCTAATCAGAAGATCCCATCGAAAGTACCTCAGATTCGAACTGCCCTCAGGTCATTACCAGTTCAGAGCAATGCCCTTCGGCCTTACCTCCGCTCCAAGGGTATTCACAAAGTGTCTAGCAGTGGCCCACTTAAGGAGGCAGAGGATTGCTGTTTTTCCCTATCTAGACGACTGGCTCATTGTAGGCCAGTCCCTAAAACAGGTAAAATCTCACCTGCAGGTCACCCAGCAGCTTCTCGCCTCCCTGGGTTTTCTGCTAAACCTACCAAAGTTGGTTCTGGAACCAGTCCAGGTTCTCACCTTTATAGGGGCAGAATTGGACACAAAGCTAGCCAGAGCCTTTCTTCCCCCAGAAAGGGTAAGGAATTTAGTGGCTCTGGCCTCTTCCTTCACTCTGCAGGTCTCTCGACCAGCAAGACACTTTCTGCAGCTCCTGGGGCACATGGCTGCATCCACAGCTGTTGTGCAGGGAGCCAGATTTCAGATGAGAGACATTCAGTTTCACTTGAGAACCTTTTGGTCTCAGAGAAGAGCCCCCTTTCCAAGTTGGTCCCAGTGACTCGAACCTTGATCCTAGCTCTCCAGTGGTGGAAGGATCAGAGCAATTTAAGAGCGGGGGTCCCCTTCATTTCCCCTTCTCATGACTTGACTCTCACTACAGATGCTTCCCTTCTGGGTTGGGGAGCCCACATGGGCGACCTTTCCACTCAGGGAGTTTGGTCCCCCCAGGAATCTCTGCTCCACATCAATTTGCTGGAACTCAGAGCTGCCTTTTTAGCTCTTCAAGCTTTTTCTGCATCTGTCCATGACAAGGTGATACAAGTCAGAACAGACAACACCACAACAATGTGGTACAGCAACAAACAGGGGGGCACTTGGTCTTCGGCCTTGTGCACCGAGGCAATGAAGTTATGGTCTCTGGTCTATTCCCTGAACACTTCCCTCATAGCAGTTCATCTTCCAGGGAAGGACAATGTCCTAGCGGATGCCCTCAGCAGGATTTCCCAGGGCCATCAGTAATGGTCCCTGAATCCTCAAGTGCTGGGGATAGTTTTTGCCAGGTGGGGCATCCCTCAGATAGATCTTTTTGCAGCCCCAGACAATCACAAACTTCCTCTGTTCTGTTGCAGGCCTCCAGTGCTGGGCTCAGTTCCCTGGATGCCTTTCTTCTGGATTGGGAGGAAGTTCCTCTATGCTTCCCCCCTTTCTCTCCTATTCAAAGTACTAGTCAAAATCAGATCTCAGCCTTGCAGGGTGATTCTGATTGCCCAGATTAGGCCAGGCAGCCCTGGTACCCTCCTTCTGTCTCTGACAGTCCATCTTCCCCTGTGCCTCCCAGGAATCACAATCTGTTGACTTGTGCCCAGGGAAGGGTTTGGTATCCGGACCTCAAATCCCTCAACCTCAAGGCCTGGCTCTTGAGGAGTTAGAGTTGCTGATTTACACCTCTCTCAGGGTGTTCTTGAGATCCTAAAGGCTTTCAGAAAGCCTTCCACTAGAACTACTTATAATTCTAAATGGAAAAGGTTTTCCATTTGGTGTGCTAGGAAAATATTTCCCCAGAATCTGCTGAATTGCCCATTTTGTTAGATTACATGGTACATCTTAATTCTTGGGTCTCAGACCAGCTACCCTGAGAGTTCATTTGGCAGCTGTGTCTGCTTTTGTGTCAACAGGAAAGTCATCCCTCTTTCCTCTCATCCTGTGTTTTCCAAGTTTTTAAGGGATTACTCCATACTAATCCTCCCTTTGGGAACGGCCCCTGCTTGGACCTTAATGTTTGCATTGCCCAGTTAATGCAACCCCTTTGAACCTCTGTCTTCTGCAGAGCTTAATTACCTAACTTGGAAAACTGTTTTCTATGGCTATCACTTCTGCCAGATGCATAAGTGAATTGCAAGCCTTGTCAGTGGAGACTGACTTTATTTCTTTCCACAGGGATAAGGTAGTCCTTAGGACTAATAGGAAGTTTTGCCTAAGGTGGTTTCAGATTTCCATCTTAATCAATCTATCTCCCTTCCAGTATTTTTAGCTGATCACTCCTCTTGGTGAGAGGAGGTTGCATAGCCTGGATGTTAAGAGAGCTCTTAGTTATTATATAGAGCGTACCAAAGGTCACAGGTTGAATCCTCCAATTTTCCTTACCTATGGTGAAGTTGGGAAAGGCAAACCTGCCACTAAGAGATCAATAGCCAGGTGGATTGTCTCTTGTATCCAATTTGTTATCAGAAAGTGGGCAGAGCCCCCTGGTTTGAGGGCTCATTCTACCAGGGGTACAGCTGCGTCTCTAGCTGCTGCCAGAGATATCCCTTTATTAGAGATTTGCCAGGCTGCTACTTGGAAAATGGTACACACTTTTACCAAGCATTACTCCCTGGATGCCCAGGCCAGGAGAGATGCTCGGTTTGGCACAGCTGTTCTTCAGAGCCTATTCCTAAGTAGGTTTCTGCCCCTCCTCCATGGAGGTACTGCTGTGTATTCTGCTAATGTCTATAATATAGCAAGACTTCATGTTGTTTGAAGAAAAATTACTCACCTTAGTAATGTTGTTTCTTCTAATGGAGTCTTGCTATATTAGAACCTCCACAACCCTGCCCTCTCAGAACCTCTACTTGGTGGGGTAGCGGGCAACTTAGTTGGGCACTACTTATGTCCTGTTAGCATTTGTCCCCTTTGGGACTTTGGGGTGTATATGTGTATGCGTGTGTGTATTTTATTATACTTATGTTGATTTTCATATTATTAGAATGGTGTTAGTATTTCTGGTCCCCTGACTTGAGTCTTGGGTGTTGGGACCATCAATGGTTGTTATTATTCAGGTAGCCATTTGGCTAGTGTAGGTTACAGCTTCCACACAGACCTTAGTGAGTTTGGCTCGTAAAGATCTGACAGTTCAAGTTTGAAATGACACAGATAGAGCTGCTCTCGTGCCAAAATTCTATTTTGGAATGGTTTTAACCATTGCACTCCGGGGCAGTTCTAGAGCTGGATCAAACTGTTGAAGTCTATAATATAGCAAGACTCCATTAGAAGAAACAACATTACTAAGGTGAGTAATTTTTTCTTCTCCACCCTTGACCCCCTCTGCAATATATAACTCTGTGTCTGCTTTTGCCTCCTTACCTTCTTTGCCTCCTTACTTCTCAAAAAACATTCTCCCCCTTTTTCCTCCCCCAGCTTCTCTTTGTACTTTTAGAAGACTTATTTTTAGCTGCCACTTCTTCCCTGACTTTTTCTTAGAACCATAATGGTCTCCTGAACTTATTCCTTTTGGTTACCGTTCTCACACATTTATTTATTTTTTATTTATTTTAGTCTTTGGTAACCAGGTAAGGCCCACTAGGCACAAGTGCCTGTTTTCAGGGATGACCTGTGAGCACTGGGCGGTAGTGACTTGCTCAGAGTCACACAGTATGCAAGTGGAGGTTGTGAAAATCAAACTCAGGGCTGGTCTGCTGGATGAACCAAGCTCGTTCACACCTTATTCCTCTAACCTCTAGGGTATACTGCCTGCCCAAACTTCGATGCCTCAAGAATATCCCTCTTTATTACCCTGTCAAGGTCCTGGCTATGAGGAAACACCTCAAGAAATGATACAAATAATAATGGTAATGCTGCTACCACCCCATGATGTGTCTCAGCAAAGTCCAAAATGGGGCGAGCGGGGGGGATGGTCGGTGCAAAAGAACAGGTTACACTATCTCAAAATGCAGTACTTCTTGGGATTGATTTTGACAAGTAGAAATATTTTCTCTTGCATGTCTCATTCTAGGTTTTACCCTTTGCTTTAAGGATTTCATCAGGAGATCAACTTTGGTATTATCTATGAATATAACTGTGTATATTCAGTAACTGCATACAATTTGCTTAATAAAATACATAAAATCAGTTTGAACCACCATGGTAGTAAATACAGAAACACACTTTGTCATATTCGTGCTAAACATCCATAACAGTTTATCTTTCCATATATAGCTGTTATAATGCCTGAAAAGAGATATTTCAAGTTTTGTTTCAAAACAATACTTTAAACGCCTTTTGCTCACAGTGAACACATCCATTCACCACAAGCTCACCTTGGTGCAGTGTGTTTTTTATGCTGGTAGTAACCCTGCTAACTTAGTAACTGTGTATGAATCGAGTCCTAATAGATGTCAAGTTATATTAAACGGTACCTAAACAAGCAGTTTTTAAAACTACAAACTACAAAATCTGGCTACATAGTGAGATAAAGTAAAGGCTGCTGTTTACATTATGCTAAAACTCCATTTATGTAAATAACATAAATGCAGTTTAATAGCTTTTGAAAAATGTAAACATCAGCCTTTCACTTTCAAAAAACAGCCTTGGTTTCTCTCTAAGATGGCTGCCAAGTGATGAGTCATGATGACATCATCTGAGCCAGAGCCAGAGACCTACATATATTCCTACAGTGCTAGCTAGTTCTTCTTTCCTTCTTTGGTTTGAATTGTTGTACAAGAATGATCAACACCATGGCCCAGATATTCAAAAGGGTTGCGCCGTGCGCAACTCCAAAAATGTGCCATTCTGCGATATTCAGAAGGGCCAGTTGCTCCACGAAAACATGCTGAGCAACAGCGCAGTAAATGAAGGCATGCACAACCCGAAGGGGCAGGTCCATGCATAAAGTCGCAGTCGATATCCGAACACTTGCACAATGCGCAAGTGGCTCAGCCGGAAGCGTATTAGTACCGGACTTGAGCTAAAATAAAAGGTCAAGGAAGCGGCGCAAGAACCCCAGCAGGCCGCAAACTGGGGGAGAGAGACAGAGAGAGAGACAGGAGCTGGAAGGGCAGAGAGGGACAGTGGGTCCAGGAGGATAGAGAGGCCAGTGGGGGGTGCCCGGTGCAGTGAAAGCAGCAGTGGGGGCAGTGGGGGTAACACAGGAACAGCAGCCAGGGGGAGCAGAAGCCAGGGAGATGGACAGTGCCAGCTTCCACATGGAAGCTGTAATGAGGGGGGTGAGACACCATGCTGCAGGGGGACGTGGCCGCGGAGGGGCCCGTCAGCGGTATGCCCCCAACAGGTGGTATTGTGCCCGAATCAGCTTCGAGCTGTACACAGACGTCGAGATTGTGGGCGGGTACTGCCTGAACAGGGCAATACTGAGATGGCTCTGCGAGCTGTGCAGTGATGTGATGCAGGCACCCTCACGACGGAGTCACGCTCTGTCCGTGGAGACCAAGGTGACAGCCTGCATGTGCCTGCTCACCACGGGCACCTTCCAGAGGCCAACAGGGGACACCACAGGCATTACACAGTCGGCCCGTCCGCATCCTCACCCAATTCCTCAGCGCTGCTGCCTCATGCTGCGGAGTACATCCATTTCCCAGCACCGCCAGACAAGTACAACAAACATGCAGGAGTTCCACAGGTAAGCGTATGCCTGGCGTGCTAGGGCCATAGACTGCACCCATGTGGCCATTCATGCCACCTGGCCCGACGGCCAGGCATATCAGAACCGAAGAGGTTTTCCAGTGTCAACTGCCAGGTGTGTGTGTGATGCCACTGGGCGCATTATCAATGTCTGTGCCACACACCCTGGTGGAGCACATGATGCCTTCATATGGCACCAGTCTGCACTGTGCCATCGATTCGAGTAGGGACATCCCCACGGGTCATCTAGTGGGTGAGTACACATGTATGGAATGCAAACTCTGGGCAAGGGTGGAATGACACAGGTGCCATGGTATGGCACACAAGGATATGGGCAATATGGACCTGACATGACACTGATCTCCACTATCTCCACACAGGTGACTACGGATCCCACTCCGTCCCTGGCTGCTCACACGTGCCGGTGCCCCACGACCCCAGCGCAGCTATGCTTCAATGAGGCACATGCCGCAACACGTAACATCATAGAGCGGGTGTTTGGGATGCTCAGGCACGCTCCGATGCCTGGACACCTCGGCGGAGCCCCTACAGTACAGCCCCCAAAAGGCCTGTGGGATATTCCTGGCCTGTTGCATCCTGCACAACATGGCCAAAGACCATGGGATAGCCGTACAGGTCCAAGAGGGGGACAGCGATGGGGACACCAGTGGCACCAGTGATGTTAGTGATGAGCAGCCCCCCCAAGACGGAGGGACCCCCGACTGACCCGGCAGGCCCAGCTGCACCGGGACGCCATTGCAGAAGAGCACTACGCCCAACACAGGTAAGTCAAGGGGACATGTGCAGGCAACACTGTCCATGTGCAAACCACAGGCACACAGGGGAACACACCGTGCATGAAGGTCAGGGGAGTTGAAGGTTCCAGGCATACCAACACACCATCAGAGAGGGGTGAGCACTCATATGGACACACACACACATACACCAGGCAGCGTACATGGGCAGCAGCACAGCACTGCGGAAATGACATTGCCAACACACAGCACCACCAACCACCCCCACCACCTGGACTGTCCACGTACATGTGTCAGGACCTGGGCACCCTTGCACCTTGGTGTACAGTGCAATGCAGGCATCATCATGCACACGCACCTGTGGACAGCAGTTGGGAGAGTGTGCAGGTGGTCCATGTGTCAGCGTGGTGAGCAGAGCACCCAGCAGTGCACTGCCCACCATGACACACATTGCACACAGGGCAGCACCAGACAGGGCCTGCACTGGGAGACAGCTCAGTCAGGTAGCACTGTCCCACGGCCACCCGGATCGTGGGTGGCCCCTACCATGCCCAGCAGCACTGGCAGGCTGAGCAGGGGCCACATCGGGTGGCGCTGGTGCACCACCAGGGTCCCACTGCGTGAGCGTGACCTTGCCCGCAGGGGTCTGCATCCTGCCAAACAAACTTGCACCAGGGGTGCCGGGATGCCCACAGCAGAACCCGGCATGACAGGCCTGGTGTGTACGACACCGGGAGCAGGGTAGAAACGCACTGTGGGGTGTGGTACAGGGCACCTGACAGTGTGGCCAATGCATCCGCGACGGAGACCACTGCCTGGGTCAGCCTGTCAATGGCAGCGGTCACATCCGTCCGCATGAGGACCAGCTCGGCTCGGTCCCGAGCACACTCCCTGCTATGCCACTCCACGGACACAGACAGTGCCTCCACGGACCTTGCAACCCGCCCCTGCAGCTGTGCCAAGTCCTGCAGCAGGCAGGTGTGCGCATCCAATGGGTACTGTGCCCCAATGGCATCGTGACCCCCAGGGTGTGGATGGTCCTGGTGCACAGCACCCCTTGAGGGTGGGCGCTGTTCACCAGGACCAGGTATGGGCGGATCAAAGGGCGGTGGACATGTGCCACTGCTTGACACTGTACCCCCAGACCTGGTATGCGACTACTGCTGCCGCCCCTTCAACTGCTGAGCCCCCAGGTCCACCTGTTCCACCCGTGCTGACAACAGTGCCAGACACCTGCACAGCCACCAGTGCTGCCCCACGGTGCTGACAGGCACAACCTGGGAATGTGACAGCATGCTGGTACACAGGTGTGAACCTGGAAGGCCCAGAGACGCGTGCTGGCCTGCCATGTGTCCGTCATGGGACACACACTATCACTGCCCATTGCAGGCCTGCTATCATCAATGGTGCAGGTGCGTGCCACTGCCATAGGCACAGCATGCTGGCATACCTGCATGCCAGACTGCTGTGACACAGGCTGTGCACCCCTGCACCGTATCACTGACACCGAGTTGTTGGCCCAGCATGCATGCTGCTGCAGTGCCTGCAGGCTGGTGGCGGAGGTGGATGGTCCCTCCTCCACGTCCAGCAGGTCTGCATCACTGTCTGGACCCACCACCACCACCGTCTCCTGAAGACGAACAGGATCTGTAACAGAAAGAGAGTACATGTGAGTGCATGTGAACAACAGCCCCCCCCCAAACACCACCATGTCATACCGTGCAGTGATGGGCTTCCACCTGTCTGGAATCCTCCGCCTGGTACGCCCGCAATGGCACTCGGCTGCATGGCCACGACCAGTGCCTCCTCTGTAGGGGTCAGCTGCAACACCACCGGTCGGCCCCCACCAGTGCCAGTACGTGCCGCCCTGAAGGCTGCCACCTTCTCCTTCAGCCTCCTGCGGTCAGACCCCATCTTCTTCTTGCATTCCTGCATGGAGCGCTGGTGGCTTCCGTGCAGGTTGACGGCCCGAGCTACCCCCTCCCATGCAGCTGCACGTTCCTGAGGGGTTCCCCTCCGTCCACTCACTAGTGGCTCATCCTCCAGGTAGGCCTGGAAGAAGGCCTCCGTCTCTGCCACGGTGAAGTTCGGCCTCCTCCTACACCCGCCGTCCACACCCTCATCTTGGCTCTGGTCAGTCATGGTGATCTGTATGGGTGGAAGTGGACACCTGTCACTGTGCAGTCGACAGCATTTCCCCATGAGCATAGCTGCCGGCCGGGGCGGAAGCCCCCCACGTTTCCTCTCCGCATGGCAGATACTGATAGAAAGGGTGCCCTTTGTCCCTTTCTAAGTGCCCTTTTCATGCTCAGCCCCCTCAGCCTTTATCATCCTCCGCCCATGAGCATTGTCCTGAGCATCACACAGCATGTAACTCACCTCTCACCTGCAGTAACCAAATCTGGCCAGCACAACCCACTGTCGCATTTTTTGTAGTGCAACACACGCCAAATGGGGTGTGGCGCAACTTTAATGACATGCTAATCGCCACCACTGCCTTTGAATGGCTGATCGCATGATTTGCATATATCGGTTGAATATCGCGTATTTGCGCTTTTGCGCACACGGAAGGTCCGGGCTGAGCCAATGGCGCAGGTTTGTGGCTGTGTGCCACACTGCATTGCGCATGCCCAGACAGCACGCATGCGCCTATCGCACTGCAGACCTGCTGGCGCGACATAGGCGATTCAGACCATGGCCACCATTGTGCCAGTGGCGCTACAGCACTGGGCACTATATGGCACTGTGGCACTACTGTACGATAGTCCACTGTGGCACTGGTGCACAGCTTAGCAGTCGCGCAGGATGCCTATCGTCCGATGGTGCTGTCGTGAGCCTTGCGTCATTCCCGTGACCTTGTGTATGCCCTCCGGCCCCGGCGCTGTTGACATACCATGTTACGTCCCTATTACGCTGTCTGGTGACAGCGCCATGTGAAATGTGGCGCTAGTTCGAACAGCATGATTGGAGCCTGCGGTGGTCTATGCGCAACAACTCCACGTGGGATTACGGGCCAGCGGGGCTCCATATTGCCTGCTGTAAAGTTGGTGCCATGGCTAGGAGGAGGGCGGTGTCCTGGAGCCAGCTGAAGTGGCCAACCTGGTGGCCCTAGTTGAGCCACACTATGATGGCCTGTTGGTGGGGCCCCATCACCAGTGCTGGGACTCAGCTGTGGCAGCAAGTGGCCACTGACCTGGTGGAGATCACTGGGCGGGGCGGTCTGCTGAGCAGTGCGGCACGGTACAGTGACCTCCGCCCAGGAAACCAGAACTTTGCCGCGGCTGCGGTCGGCGTGCCAGGTGGGCGTGAGTGCCTAGGCCAGGTGAGTGTACCATCTATGCACCTATATTCTCTGTAGGGTGTGTGTGTGCTTGGGTGGCTATGCATAGGTGCGGCTCCGGACACGGTTGGCTGTGTCAGTGTGTGCAGCTGTGCGATGGATGGTTATGGCTGTGGGCAGGCACTCTCACTGGGGCAGGAGCACTCTGCTTTTGAGTCACACTGATGTTTGTCTCAACATATGTCTCCCACAGGCCGGATTTTGAGGACGCAGGGCAAGGGTGAGGTGGGCCGTGCCAGGGCCCCGGTGCCAGGGGGTGTTGTGCCCCAACCGCAGCAGCAGCAGCATCAGCAGCAGCGGCAGACCCAGCTGCTGTAGGAGTGTGAGTATCATTACTTCATGGATGCTATTGCATGCTGGAGGGGGCAAGACCACCAGCCATGCACAACACAACCAAAAGGGAGGTAATAATTCCACTATACAAGACACTAGTGAGGCCCCACACTGGAGTACAGTGTACAGTTCTGGAGACCATACCTACGTATGGACATGGACTGGGTAGAGAGGGTTCAGAGGAGGGCAACACGGATGGTGCATGGATTGCATCACAAGTCCTATGAAGACAGGTTGAAGGAACTGAACATGTACTCCCTGGAGGAGGGAGGGAGAGGGGGATATGATGGGGACATACAAGTATCTTACAGGGGGGAACAGAGTGCAGGAAAACACTATTTTTAAGTGTAAAAGATGTTCCAGGACTAGAGGGCATGGGATGAAGTTGGAGGGGGGACGATTCAGAGGAAACATGAGAAAGAATTTCTTCACAGAACGGGTGGTGGACAAGTGGAACACCCTGCCAGAGGAAGTGGTGGGGGCTGACTTGGTCACGGGATTTAAGAATGCATGGGATAGCCATACAGGAATTCTGGAGGTCAGGGGTTAGGTGCAACAGAGTTATAGGAAAACAGAGTGAACTTACAAGGTCAAATGGCCAGACTGGGTGGCCCATAGGCCCTTATCTACTGACACTGTCTATGTATCCATGTATGTAGGCACGACACAGGTGACATGCATCACAGTGCAGTATCACAGCACGTCTGTGTATGCGTCACTGGTGGTCCAGGCATGCACTGGGCACATAGCTGTGTAACTGGCATCGCACCACGTTGCCACATCACTTGCCAGCCTAGTTTGTACTGTGATTGACGTGGGCAGTGTGTGTGGGCGGTGGTGCGCATAGCTGGTGCCGCCTGTTTGTGATGGCCATGTGCATGTTCACTGTGGGTGGGTGCATGCCATCACAGGTGCGGGACATTGGGCTATATGGCTTGCAGGTTGGGTGGTGTTCAGGGTTGTGGTCAGTCACAGCCATTGACTGTGTTCCCATTTTCCTAGGCCTCCTAGGCCTCGAGGTTCTCCGGCGGATTCGCCACGATATTCGGGGCCTCATACGGGTGTCGATCGAAAATCAGGCCATCCTCCAATCAATCAGACGCCATGGCCTTCGGAGGAGGCGGCACAGGACGGTGCAGGACCAGGCGGAGGATGAGCAGCCAGCTGGGCCACAGCGGCTGCTACCCTTCCCACTTCTCCCATCTTACCACCCTGCCTTCCCTCTCCAAGTTGTTCATCCCTACCCTTGAACACCCTACCTTGTACCTGTCCCCCTGTAAATAGTTGTTATTGCTTTGTTTTTACTATTCGATATTTAAATATACATTTCTATTTTTGATATGAGTACTGTGTTGGTCTCTGATTTGCAGCTGGCTATGGGTGCTCAGTTGCAGGGGTGTACATGCCATCTGAGGTGGTATGGTCCTGGGTGTGTGTGTGTGTGTGTGTGTGTGTGCGCATGGGGAGGTATCTCCAGCATGGCAGTGACTTTCGGTTGGTCTTGCCATCTGCTGCCACCCAGTGCTGGGTGCACAGGGTGTGTCTGGCTTGTAGGCTTCTATGTTGCACGGGGCTGACGTGTGCTGGGGGGACTGCATGGTTTCCTGCAGTGCCAGTAACTGAACATGGGTGGTGTCTTGGGGTCACAGTGCAGGGTGTGCTGTGCATACGGGGGGCTGATGTGCACTGTGGTTGTCAACCCCCTGTGTGTGGCACTCTCCGCCTGCCAGTGGTTGTGCTGGGGTGTCAGGGCTCTGCTATGCTTTGTTGGCTTGTCCCCATGGGCACGTGGATCATCCGTCCCACCTCCAGTGATGCTGTGCTTGGGTGTGCGGTGTGGTGTGGGTTCTGCAGTGTGTTCCTGTGCCCATGTGGCGCATGGCTGGCGGTGGGCCCCAGCCTGCCTCCCTGGATGTGCAGTTCCATTGCTCTGGGGGGCTGTGCTTGCTATGGCAGCTCTGGAATGCTCAGCTGAGCTTCCCTGGTTGCTCCATAGCGCAACATTTTGGCTCAGCTTCTCCTTCCTGGTTGCGCGATGGCGCAGTATGTGTGATATTCAGACGTTGGTTGCTTGCGCAATTTGCTCTGCTCCATGTTTGAATATCGCACCTGTTGCGCATTTGCGCAACTGGTTTGTGCTTGCTCCTGCTGTTGCGCTACTTTTGAGTGCAGTTTGAATATCTGGGCCCATGTGTTAACTTGTGGATAATTTTGATCAGTACTCATGTTAGGCTATGATTTTGTTCATTTTGTTTACTTTAACTTGCAGAAAATGTTTTGCAATCCAGCTGACTTTCTCTTTGGCAAACTGCAGTACAGTACAACACTTCAAATACCTGCTGATCTAGTGGTTATGTGATGCCCTGAATTTCATTTTTTGTTAACCAGAAGAGACACACTAAGCTGAAAGCTTGTTTACAGGTGTGGCCTGGGAGCACAAGGAAGTCTACTAACTTGCTCATGGTCACACAGCAAAGTACAGGTCTGGTTCAATTACGAAGCTCATGCTCTCTTGTTAATCCAAAAATAAGGTTTTTCCTTTTCACGTGAACCCCCTGCACCTAGCCTGCCTTCTGTTGAACACCCCACCATCCATACCCTGTCCTTAGTACTGCCTGGGGCTGCATATGTACTTACGGTCTCATGAAGAGAATTATCACACCTCAGATTGTAAGCTTGTACCTCAGAGAGTTGTGCTTACCTATACTGATACGCATCATCAGCTAGCACTGTTAAAAAATGCCTCCCAAATCACTCTCCAGTTCACGTTCTCAATGTTTGATTTCTGCTCCCACAGTAAACATTGAGTGGATCACCACCCTTCTGCACAGTGAAGGTAGTATGTACAGTTCCCCTGTTGTGTTTTTTTTCCACCTCATTAACCAACAGCTAGATCTTCCTTGAGGGCCAAGCAATAAGCATCATGACCTACCAGAAAAACCGCTGTTCATGCCCTCATAAGGGCTGCACTTACAATGGATAACAATATAATTAGCAGGAGAGGCATACTAATTCCTTGAGTGAATCCACCCAATTTCCAGTGTCAGTCTACTCCTTTACCTGTGATTTGCAGAACTACGCAGGACAGTTCCCAGCAATTCTTCTCCAGTACTTTTTTGTGATCTACTCCATAATGCATACTGGCTGGCTACCACCCTTCCAAATCTTGAATGAGCTACACACAACTCCTTCAATACTGTCCTAACAAACGTCAACATCCCCACCTCCCACCCTAGGGTAATCTCCTTACACCGAATTCAAGTAACAGTTTAGGTGCAGCCCTGCCACTCTGAGTATTTGTCATTGCTGGCTACTCTCATCCACAGTCAGGTAGGGATCACGATACTGGCAGCCCATTTCAGATCTCACAGTGATCTGCTCAACATCCTTCTTCCTGTTTTCAACTAACTTGAATATAGCTGTACCCTGCTGGAATGGCCTCTTCAGTCCCTCTCTGGCATTCATTCTTCTCACCTCCTCCCCACACGAAAAACTGGTGAGTTCACTACGCTTCCGCATCATGAATGTGGTTAATACAGTCTCCCGTCTTATTTTTACATATTAATAATACACATAATCTTCTGTTAAGCCAAGCTGAAAGCAACATGGCACAAGTGGAAAAATAGGCTTTCCTACCCATATAAGATCTAAGCCACCTATGATTAGGCACTATTAAATGACGTGCATAATGATGCACACACCCATCATTTAATAGTGTCTACTCAAAAGTAGCCTAGATCTTTTAAGGATAGGAAAGCCCATCATTCCCCTTGTTCCCTGCTGCTATCAACCTGACTTACTGGAAAGATAGATTTATATTTGATATGTCAAAAAAACAACAAACAGGGACTGTACTACTTGCATTCATGATGCAGAAGGGTGATGAGCTCACCAGTTTTCGGTGTGAGGAGGAATAGTGAAGAATGAATATCAGAGGGGGACTGAGAAGGCCATTTTTGCAAGATACTGCTATATTCAGGGAAGGGGGAAGACAGAAGGAGAGAAATATGAGCAGATTACTGTGAGAAATAAGATGTGGGGCTACCAGCACCATGATCACTACCTGACCCTGTTGTCCTGGCCAACATTCCCCTTCCAATAAAACCAGTGCATGCAATTGTCCAAGGCTGTATGTGGATATTAATGTATGACATAGCTGCCACTACATGTTCAGTTAATTCGCTACCAGTCTAGTATTGCTTGTAAAACACTTTCGGATACAATGTTTATGAAAACCACTATATAAATGCTGATTCTTCTTCTTCTTATTATTATTATTATTCCCCATGGCAAAAGAAGACAAGTATATATCTGATTTTCGAGAAAGTATGAACTCTAACATTGGACTGCACAAGAACTTTGCTACAAAAAAGTGGTGGATCTAGGGTATGGTGAAGGGTGTGGCTCCACTATAGCAGTGATAACCCAGGTTGTGACAGTGTGCACATACTGCACCTTAGCAGTTTTGGTGTGAGCTTGCTCTTTATTCATTTATTTATTTATTTTGAAAGTTGGATTTACAACCTTTAAGTCATGGACTCATTTACACAGGCACCTCGTCACAGGGAGGGTAGACATGGATACAGTGTGAACTACAACAGTGGTAACATACAGGTGCAATACAGATAACAATAAGAACGCATTTACAACAGTGGTTTACAGATAACATTACATACAGTGAGTTACAATCGAATACAAATATTACTATAATAGAAGGCACAGCCTTGGATGATCCAGGGAGGCACGCCTGTGAGGAAAGGCTGGAGGAAGAGACAGGGGAAGAGTAACAAAAGGGGAAGGGGTTTAGCTGCCCAGCGGATATTGTCAGCAGTGTTATATATTTTATAACAAAATACTCAGTTAATTTTTCTTATGCTCTTAATAAAAGCTATTAAATTTATATACAGTGCAGTACATCACTAGTGACATTTGACAGCTTAACATATCCATGCCATTCATATAGCATATTTAATATACCAGACTACCCGGTTTGTGCATGTGTTTCAAAACTGCTGTGTGTTGATCACTACACCGCAGTATTAGAAGTGCTCCTGGGGACAGAAATAGGGCAAACTTGAAAGTGTTATGACAATTAGAGGAGGGGCCTGGGGTAGGGGTGAGGGATTGTGAGTGTTTGAGGAATTAGAGCAGGTGAGGGGAACAGGATTAGGAGGAGGGACAGAAAAAGGGAGAGGGAGCGGGAATGTCAGGCCTATGAAACAACTTCTCA
Organism: Neoceratodus forsteri; assembly: GCA_016271365.2. Lineage (NCBI taxonomy): Eukaryota > Metazoa > Chordata > Ceratodontiformes > Ceratodontidae > Neoceratodus > Neoceratodus forsteri. The sequence continues at coordinate 162,212,905 of CM028132.1, read as the reverse complement.
AACAACAGATACGGTCCCTATATTTAATCTTAGTTCTAGGGAACTAATTTCCATTGAAATTATAGTTTTATCCAAAGATTTATCGTTTGCCCCTACAAAAAAAAGGCTAACAGCTTTGACATAGAGTGCGACCTTCAGAAATATTTCAATTACACCTAAAATCATAGTTCAGTCAAGAACCCATATAAAACAGTTGTAAAATAGGCTTTAACTGTGAAGTCATCATTTAATCCACTGATAGGAATAATAATACAGATCTTTATTTTTATGGTGCCTTTCAAAAACCAAGGAGCCTAACAAGGCTTAAAATAACATATCAAACATCCCAGCATCATAAATAGTATAAAAACAGACAATGCAATTAAAAAGAAATCAGTCACCAAATGCTTGGCACCATAGGTGAGTTTTTAGGGCTTGTTTAAATCCCTTCACGGTCATGCACTCCCGTAACTGACGGGGTAGAAAATTTCAAAGGGTTGGGGCTACATGCATAAATGCCTGAGCCCTCAGAAGATTTTAAACACACCATTGGAATCTCTAGCAACCCCTTGTTAGCTGAGCGTAGTGATCGCCCAGGGCAGTAAGGTACCAGAAGCTCTTTCAGGTAGTCTGAGCCCTGAAGAACCACTAGTTGACCTATGAAGGTGGAGCTGCACACTGCAGAGCTGTGGAGAGATCCCTAAGAGCAGGATCTGTTTTATGCTTTTTATCCTTTTATAAAAGGTATGCCACCGATGTTTAACTAAACAGATCTTACCAGTCAATCTTGTGCTCCACACCCAGAGTGGCGGTCATTTCAGGTGTTCCTTGCTTTTCCCCACAGGAGGAGCATCTTTGGTGGAGGTAGGACTGTGGTGGAGAGAGGAGGCCCTTTGGAAAGGCCTTAGCCTGGGACACCAGCTGATGATGATGCTGACGCACAGCTGTTTCTGACTGTGGAGACTGCAGTGAGTGGACTGCGGAGGCTGTGGAGAGTGTATTTGTGGAATTTCACCAATTTACCAATTCTACAGAGCTCATCTGAGCCCGACTGGATTTCTAAGTGTTTGGATTTAGACTGCAGATTTTAGACTTTAGAATCCAGATTGCAGATTATTAAAATTCTGTTATTGGAAGCTCAGAATTTGTTTGCCTGACAGTTTTTATTTATTTTGTCTTTTTGTGTTTGAGCTAGTAAATGTTTTGCATATGGAGCGGAGCCATATGTTAGCTGATTATTAGCTGATTGTGATTGTAACTGTGCCTTTGTACTTTTGTACTTTTGCACCTTTGCACCTTTGTGCACTTTTGTGCTTGAATTTAAGCATATCTGTAGATTATTTTTATTTTTACTTATTTGTAGGTGTTATTATTGGTCTTATGTGTCATATCTGTTTTTTGCTTCAGATACACATGCGTGGCGTCTTCTGGTTAGATTTGCCATTTTTCCTTGGAGAAGGCAAGTGATTAAATTACACTGATCTTTGAGCTATCTGACGTTCTAACTGTTTCGCTTTCTCCACCTCAGAGTTTTGCTAATTTAAACCAATGGGTTTTTGTAGGGACTTGAACACCTGCAATATTATTTTTGAGCAGCTGATGGTGTTCATGTGCTTTTGCACAGAACTTTAGCCCAGTAACAGTTTTTTTCTCTGCCAAACACAGAACGCTGAACGGTGGCAGATATTCAGCTTATTTGAGTACTCCCTGTGTTCTGCTGATCTTAATCTGACTACAGAGATCGAAAATACTCCTTAAAAAAAAAAAAGAGGAACACCTGTTTTAAGATGTCGTGGTGAGTTGATCTTTCTTTCTTTTTGTTTTTTAAATATTATATCAGTTTTATTTTGGACTTTTTTTATTGTCAACTTAATATTCTGATTAATATCTAATGTGTTTCAGTGCATTTGATGTTAATCATCTTTGAGTAGTTTTTTAGGTTTGCTTTATATTTTTTTTTTTTATTTATTAGGGTGACTTCAGCTGGAACCCCCTTTTGCCTTAAGGCTCTGTTGGATACTTTTCAATTTGCTTTTCAATCTGTATTTCTGCATTTCTGCCAGAACATTTTTGATATTTTAAGACAACAGGGATTGTGGAAAGATCAACAAGACCTGAACAATACTTATTGTCCTTTTTATACGGAACGTTTCTATTTATTTAAGGATTTTTGGACCTTACTGGGTTTCTCTGGGACATTTCTGGTTTGTGAACAATAGCTCCTTATATGGATTTTGGGTTTAACAGAAGAAGCTCAAAAACCACAATTTATTGAGACCATCTGGATTGTATTTTTTCAGACTGAAGTCTGTAACCTTGTTCCCTTTTGTATTTTCCTATTTGGTAGTAATTGGGTATTTCTATAATTATTTTAAGCTGTTTGCTATTGAAATTTCTATTGTAAGGATGTCTGCATCAATGAAATAGTGGTAAGTGAATGTTTACAGAGGAAAATTCAGCTGGGGGGAGCACAAAAGGTCCTCTCGCTTTGAAAACTCTTGCAATGAAAGCCCTAGGTAAAATGCAAAATAAATCTTGCAGTTACAAGGGTAAATACAGAAGTAAAATTCATAAGAATAACAGGAAAATTAAAAATTGTCTCATTGTTGGAAAAGGTTTAGAAGCCCAGCTCGCATCTACCCCTAATGGGGATATTTTAACGTTTTTGGTACCCCTAATTTGCATATAAAATCTAGCATCTCCCATATTGTTACTGACCCTAACCCTGACCCTGACCTTGATATTAATAATCACTTGCAGGAAATGGAGAAAAATGTAAATGTAAATAATAGAGGAGTATTTACTCCGATTAGTTCGGTCTCAAGGGGACAGGAACATGAAATAGGGTATCTAAATGATATAAATATTTACTTCTCTGACATTTTTAATAATCTTTCTATACTGGATACAGAAGTTAGAGGCTTGAGAGAATCTTTAAGAACACATCTCAGTGGTGAAAAAGAGTATAGACCTGGTGACCTGAATTTAGTGAAAGATACTGATACTGAACTGGTAACTGAGAATCGGATGGTAGAAAGGAATCGTGAGGGAAAATTATCACCTAGGAAGACTGATGAGGACAAACCATTAGAGAAGATAGCCAAACATAGCAACAAGATAAATCATAGCTATAGCTCATGGGCAATGAGTCCGGAGAGCTAGAAAATGCCCAATTTAGAGGGCATAACTAAAGATATGATCACTGTATTAAAAGACCCATTTAATTCTAATGTATTTCTGTTTAGGCAGCTGCTTGACATTAAGCATGATCTTTCCTTTATAAAGAGGGTATGTTTAGAAAACAAACATACATTAAATATAATTGAGCAGGGTACTCTTGTCACAAGACCCCATATCAACTTAGTGGAAGGAAATTCAATTCCTGGACAGGGTGCTACTAGTTTCTCTTTGGGTGACATCTTAACTGATGATTCACCATCAAATCAGGGAGATATTGGTCTCGAGGTTTCAGTTCAGTCAACAGAAGCAACAGGTGATATCTCAGAGCTTAATGCTCAGAGGTATCTGAGTGTATTATGCTACCTGATAAAACCCTAACAGAGAATAGTATTTGCAAGGAACTGGCAGGGAAATTTCCATCTTTATGGCAAAAGGGAGATGCTCAAGAGACCACTGGGGAAATTTTAAAGGGTAATAATGGATGCTGTGGAACTAAGAATCGCAGGAAAAAAATAAATCTTGCTAGGGTAGTCTCAAGTGAACAGAACATCAAAAATACTAATACAGGAATTCCAAAAGTAAATGAGCAGGCAGATATAGTCACTTCCATGCTATATGTTATACTATTTTGTTTTTTTGTCTCCGCACTGCTGTATCTCACCTGTTTTGGTCACTGCAATTGCCTTGCTGTATACTCCTTTGTATTTCACCTGTATTGTTAACCAATGTCTTGCCACACAAATATGTTTGTCCCCCCTCCCTGCGACAAGGTACCTTTGTAAATGAGTCTCTGACTCAAAGGTTTGTAAATCCGATCTATGAAAATAAATAAATAAAATAAAATATGAAGTCAAGGGTGACATTGAGAATGACCATTTATTTAGTATTAAAGAAAAACTAAAGAAACAGTCAATAAAGATAAATCAAAGGAAAAGAAAGGGGATAGTTAGGGGTTCAAACCAGAACCAGAGCTTAAGGAAACATAAGAAGAGAAATAATAGAAATGCAGATAAACAGGAAAAAGCAAAAGTTGGGGTTCTGGAGGATAAAAAAATAGGGAAAATAGAAACCACATTGCTATGCCCAACTCTGAACCACTGTTGATCGAGGAGAATAAAAACTTGGATTCCAGCATACGGGAAAGTAAACCTCCAAACAGTTCTGAGAATAAGGAAAATGAGCAGTTTAAAAAATTCTTGTTAAAAACATTAGGCACTGATTTTGTTTTACCACTATATAGAGTGACATGTATTCCAAATGAAACCCAGGATAAACTGATGGGCTGATAACTGACGTTAATTACCCTCATACCTCTCAACCTCCTGCCTCATAAATCCAGGACAAGGCTTAAAAAAATTAGGGACAAAGGACCAAAATCAGGGACACTTCTTCAAAATTGGAGATATCCACTCAGGAAGCTGGTAGAATAAAGGGCTTAGTGCAAAATGCATTTTCTAAGGAAGAACAAGTCTGTAACTTTAATGTTTGACATTATTTTGTGCTTATAACCCCCACTGTTTGGTCATGGAAATACAATTTATGGGAGGTATAGAGTAAAATTTTGAGGCAAAATCAGGGACAGTTGAGAGGTATGATTACCCTAATGGATGGCTGCAGACAGGTGAAAGAGTTCATTAGTATAATTAGGCCTATATCTGGGTCCAAACTTGTGTTGTTAGTTACTGACCCATTTTACTTTCTAAATGCTGTTGTACACAGAGCTAGGGATGTTGATAGGATGGGACTCTTAGAGGTGGAGATGACCACCTTGAATGAACTTTTTCCAGAATTTTACTCAAGTAATAGAAATGCAATAACTCAGTCAGAAACTTACATTTCCATTTTCGGACTGAAACATCTGCACACTGAAAATAAAAATAAGTTAAGGAGCAAATTGATTGACTTTCTGAATGTATATTTGGAATCACATGTCAGCGGCCTCCATATTGGTAAAGTCTGGAGATGAGAATATGATGGGCAGATAATGTTCTGGGTCAAATAAGAGAACGTTGTAAGTGAAATAATGAAGAAACAGCACACCTTAGATGAATTAGGTATCCATGTCTGTATTGAAGCTGATAAGGGGAAACTAGACAGCAATCAGCTAAGCATTCAACTGAAGGGACATCAATGGGACATTTTGATTGAAACATCCAGTAGATATGAGATTGATGCAATACCCTGTATTACCCACTGGGAATCATTTTTGGATCATTCTTCCTTGTTTTGCTGGGATGGTTTACATCTCAGTTGTAAGGGTAGTACACTTATGGGGAAAAGTATCACTAAAATCATAAATCATTGTTTAAACTAAAAACAATGGGGGAGAATGGGTCTATTCCCAAGTCTCTGAATACTTACCAAAATATTATTGCAACTAAATGTAAATTCCTAGCTTTGAATGCAAGATCTTTAAACCAAATCAAATTAGCAGAACTCGAAGCCAAATGTAAAACTTTAAATATAGGTGTAGTGGGAGTAACTGAAACTTGGTGGGACGCATCCTCAATTTGGTCCAGAGAAATTCCAGGTTATAAGTAATATCATAAAAACAGATTAGATAAGCAAGGCAGTGGAGTTTGTATGTGCATACAAAGTGATATTCCTTCTTTTGAAGTGTGTTCTCCCTTTCCTTTGGAAAGTATATGGGTTAAATTCTTATTGAAGGAGCAGTCCTATATAACTATTGGTAACATCTATCGACCTCCATCTACAAATTCAGATTACACAACTGATATGTTTAAAGAAATTACACATTTTTCAGAATCTCAAGATACTGTAATATTTGGTGACTTTAACCTCCCTCATATTAACTGGGACTCATTCTCAGGACAGTTAGTACTGGATTACAACTTGTTACTGAACCCACTTGAGGTCCTAATATTTTAGATCTATTATTTACTAACATAGAGCAACAAATTAGTAATTTACAAATGTGGGATCCACTTGGGACCAGTGATCATTCATCTATTCTTTTTGAAATTCAACAGTTTAAAACTACACAAAGGAAGTTATACTGTATAAAAAATTATAATAAAGCAAATTTTTCTAAAATCAATTAATACTTACAAAACATAAACTGGAAATCTAATCTTCTTAATTGTACAACACAACAAGCTTGGGACTTTTTTAAAAACATTGTACATTATTTGGAAAATACCTTTATTCCATCTAAGAGGAAATTTAATAATAAAGGAAAAATTCCTCCTTGGTTCAACAAGACAATTAAAAATCAGATTAAAATAAAAATTAAACTTTTTAGGAAACTTAAAAATAGTTCTGTCCAATTTAAAACTACTCTATTACATAAATACAGGCTATCTGTGAAAAACTTAAAAAGTTCTATTAAATTGGCAAAAAATAAGCTAGAATTTAAACTAGCTCACACAAAAGACTGTCACAAATCTCATTTCTCCTATATAAATAGTAAAAAGGGTGTATCAAGGACCATTGGTCCCATTATAACCAATGGCTCTTCTCTATCTGATATAGAAACCACAAATCTCTTTAATAAGTACTTTTGTTCTGTCTTCTCTCAAAAATCACCTATTAGTGTATTTAAAGTTCACCATATTGATTAGCATAGGTTCTATCCAACTGACATTATACAGGCTATCAAAAACTAAAAAAAAAAAAAAAAAATACTAGTCTGGGCCCAGAGAGTATTCATCCATGGTTTCTGATCAAAACCTCTATAAATATTTCTATACTTTTGTCAATTATCTTCAACAAATCCTTACAAGAAAGCATTGTACCAAATGACTGGCGTTCAGCAATAGTTACTCCCATATTTAAAAAAGGCAATAGAGGTTCTGTGCAAAATTATCATCCAATTAGCCTGACCTCAGTGGCTGGTAAATTAATGGAACGAGTAATGAAGTCTCTAATAGATCAAGATTATAAAAAATTAGGAATTTATGATTCAAATCAGCATTTGTTTACTCCCAAGTATTCCTGCACCACCAATCTGATATCTTTTTACAATAATATAAGTACTCTACTAGATGTGGGTATCCCTACTGATGTCATTCTTTTGGACTTTAGTAGAGCTTTTGATAAAGTCTCGCATGAAAAACTCATTACTAAAATGCACAATCTAGGTTTGTCGCCTGATATTGTCAACTGGACTTTAAACTGGTTGACAAATCATTCTCAGAGAGTCAGAATTAATGATATCTTGTCTGATTCGGGTAGTGTGACAAGTGGTGTACCACAGGGGTCGGTCTTGGGACCAACATTGTTTAATCTCTTTATCAGTGATTTACAAACAGGACTTCATGGTTAAATTTGCAGACGATACTAAATTGGGGGGCAAGGTTAATAATCAAGAAAATATTTTTGCATTAAAGAAGGATTTGGAAAAATTAACACTTTGGACAAATAAAAATCATATGCAGTTTAATCAAGACACATGTTTAATAGTGCATTTCGGTGTAAATAATCCAAAAACAATATATTATATAAATGGACTACCACTTCACTCATCAAATTGTGAAAAAGATTTAGAGATATATGTTAATAATAAACTTACATCAAATGATCACTGTATTAGAACTGCTTGCATAACCAACAGACGTTTGAGGCAAATAAAATGCACTTTTGTTAATCGCACTGAACAATGCCTTATTCCATTGTATAGGGTACACATTAGACCGTATCTAGACTATGGCTCCCCTTTCTGGAATCCAAACCAAAAAAAAAGACATAGCAATTCTTGAACAGGTTCAAAGGAGAGTAACTAGAATGATTTCAAGATTAACAAACTTGGATTATCAGAACAGATTAAAAGCTACTGGTCTCTTCTCTCTTCTCTCTTCAAACTAGAAGATTAAGAGGTGATATGCTTATGGTTTTTAATTTAATAAATTCACCACACCTAATGGAAAAATGTGGTCTAACACTCTCCAATAGGAGACATGTTCCAAGACTGCACAATAAACAGCTTGAAGTACAAACTTATAAAACCAGCAAAAGGGGAAACTTTTTTTCCAATAAGAGCATCCATTGTATGGAACACCTTGCCACATGAATTGGTAGAGGCAACTAGTGCCACTGTCTGTAAAAACAATTTAGATGTTTGGTTGAGGGATTATAGATAAATAATGTCCCACATAGTGTGGGGAACAGTGTCGATGGGCTCTGGCCTTCTTTTATTCTTTCGTACCAAGTAATACCCATTAATACCAAGTAATGACAGCTGGAGTTTGAGAGGGGGAGGCCACATGGACCCACTATTTGATCATCAATTACTAAAGATCAATATTTTTCAACTAGATTTGGGATGTTCAATGATAATGGAGACCAGTTTAATAGTCTGTCATGGAACCCCTCTGGACTGGGGGAAAGGCTCAGAGATCCCAAAACCATTAAATACTTGAAACATTCTCATCTTATTTGTATGCAGGAGACATGGGCTCTTGGTAATTTTTATTTCGATGGTTACAGGACATACAATAAAAAGGCAAAGAAAGTTAAAAAATTTGGGAGGGTGGTCGGGGGTCTTGTTATTCTTATTAAGTTAGATACTGATATTAGAACTGAGGAACCTAGTAGCTGTAATAGTAGTCTGCAAGTGGTTACATTTATTGATAGGGAGAATGTGTCTTGATTTATTATTAATGTTTATTCAACCCCCCCCCCAGAAGTAAATATGAGGATATGAATTATCTTAAAACACTGGATGACTTGATAGTAAATATTCAAAATAATTGCCCAGAAGGTAGGCTAATAGTTATGAATAATTTTAATGCTAGGTTAGCGAATCTACAAGGCCGGTCAGAAGATATTGCCGATGTCCTGACTTTATCTGATCAAAAAAATGTGAGCTGAGATCACGTGATGCTGCTCTGGAGACCTGCTCCCGCTTCGTTCCTCCTATAAACATCCAAAATACTTGATACTGAGCATTGGTGTTAATTTAAAAGAAGGGCTTCATCGCGGCTCACCGTGTGCAGCATATTTGGGGTTCCAGGAATCTCTTTTGCCTACCTGTAAGCAAGCGCCGAGCTAAAGAAATCTGGGGCCTAGCTGAGGCATGGAAGCTGAAATGCGCCAGGCGCCGCCAAGACCACACCCCCTGCAACCCCGGAGAAAGGATTGAAAAGATCCAAAGGCCAGACCGGAGGCTCTGTTAAACCTCTCATTCCCACGGTGACTTCAACTGCTGCACTCGATATCGGAACAGAAATTCCTCGAGGAAATGCAGCTCTTCAAGTCTGCCTTGCAGGACATAACTAGAGAAATCAAATCACTCAGAAGTGATTTGGCTGATACGAATTGAGCTATTTCAGATCTCTCAGCTCGCACAGCTTCATTGGAAAATTGGAAAAATAAGATGGACCCGGAGGTGGTTTCTTTGAGGCAAAGACTGCACAAAGCTGAATCCAAGTTAGAAGACTTGGAGGGCTGTAGTAGGAGGAACAACATCGTTATTTTTGGTCTTGCCGAGGAAGCAGAAGGAACAGCTCCCATTTTATTTTGTCAGAAGCTCCTGGCTAAGATTTCTAGTCCCTCCCCGAACAACCCCTCATACATAATAGAGAGGGCTCACCAGTCATTGTGACCTAAGCCCACGAGTGGAAAGCCTCCGAGACCAGTTATCATCAAGCTACTAAATTACCTGGATAAATCTTATATTCTGGAACAGGTTAGGAAACTGCAGCAGATTACCTGGGAGGGCCAACAGCTTTGCTTGACTCAAGATATTCCTGCCACAGTGAGACAACGCCGAGCGGAGTACCACCCCATAGTGTCAAAATTAATCGCTGCAAGTATTAAGTATAAAGTCCAATACCCTTCCAGACTGATGGTTATGCAAGCAGATTCATGGCACTCCTTTGACAATGCGCAGTTGGCACTTGCCGCACTGCATCAGATGTACCCTGACCTGTTCCCTTTTCGCTGAAGAGCCATGAGGCTACTTACTAATTCACTCGCCTTCAAGTGATGATGATGTGCTTTAGCAAGGCTGACCACTGTGGGGACCTGTATTTTAAGTGGATGCCTGCGGATTTGCCACTTAATAAATCACTACAATTATAACTGACAAATTGATAAGAAACCTCTGACCTCCTGGTATTAATTAAAAGCGCCACATGAGGGCAGTAGAACTCCATGTGTAAGAAAGAGAGCATCTGCAGCTGCTCCAATTGGACCCTTCTTCATTCCTGTCAAGCTGGAAACTGAAGCCCCCCCCTTTTTTTTTGCTATTCTGGAAGCTCCTGTTGCACTGATTGGAAGACGCTTTACAGATGAGGTGTGCTGAGTACCGGGATTACTGTGTGATCTGAAGATGTCTTACATATGGACATGTGTTCAACTCCTGTGACTATGATGGTGCAGGAGGGCTTGGATCCCTTCTCCCCCCTTCCTCCCCCCTTTTTTTTTTATTATTTTAGAAGCTCCTGTTGAAATGATTTGAGGACGTTTTGCATATGGACTTATATGAATACCTGCGATTAATGTGGTGCAGAGGGGCTTAGACTCCCCCCTTTTTTTTTTGATGTCTATCAGATGGATGTAAATAGTACTATATTCATGTCTCTGATTTAGGGGGCCAGTCTGGCAGTCTACTCAGTGCATCATAATCTGGCACAGGGTGGGTCATCTACCCACTGGGATGTTGGGAATAAGAACTTGTAGTTTATCACTGATAATACTTCTCGTTTTCAAAGGGCGGATAAAGTTGGCCCATAATCTTGTTTCTTGTATCTGGTATAATAACTACCCCAATATGGGTAGAGGATTAAATGGGGAGGGGCAATATAGGGGAAAGGAACATATTAGCTTATTAAGGGCGGGCATGGGAATGGGGGGTGGGGGTTGACAGTGAATAAATAGGGTAGGGTGGTTGGGAAGGGGGGATTCATGAATAAAGGGGATGTTGTAGGGAGGGTGGGAAGGATTTGGGGTTCGCCACTAAGTCAATATGGAATAGTGCACTGGAAACGACTCCTTCTTGAGGAAGAGTCAGATGATATTGGGCTCTTATTGATACCATTTAATCATGACAAGTGTGTTCAAGTTTTGTTCTTGGAATGTTAAAGGTGCTCAATCCCCTACCAAAAGGGCCAAGATATTGCTGCATCTTCATAAACTTAACATAGATGTAGCTTTTATTCAGGCGACACATCTACCTGGTTCACAAATCAATAATTTAAAGAGAACATGGGTGGGACATGTGCTTGGCACTGGGTTAGACTCTCGTAGAAATGGAGTTGCGGTATTAATTGCACATCATATACCTTTTCACCTGTTGCAATCGATAGGTGACTCACAAGGTAGATATATACTTTTGAGAGCAATATTAGGCCATACTGAAATGGTAATAGGATCCGTTTAAGGACCACTTAGTGATGACCCCCAATTCTTCTCAAGTCTCATGTCCAATCTGGCATCATGGTCTAAGCTCCCTATCTTACTCGGTGGAGACTGGAACTTGGTTCTCAGTAACAGCCTTGATAGATCAAAAACAAGGCATGCCCCATACACCCCAGCTCAGTTGGCTCTCAGAGATCTTATGAACACTCTGGGTCTTGTGGATCCATGGAGGACCCTTTTCCCTTCCTCTTGGGACTACTCATTTCACTCCCTCCCCCATAACACATTCTCAAGAATTGACTTCTTTTTGTTGGGGATTGAGCACCTTGCGAGGGTTCAGAGTTGTGTCTATCTTTCCAAAGTGATCTCTGACCACCACCCAACTACTTTGCAATGGTCTATATCCTCCCCTACTAACCAATTTAAGGTCTGGAGATTTAATCCCCAATTACTTAGATCCCAGAAGATAGTCGATCTCTTACAAAGGTACATTACAAATTTTCAGGAGTCTAACACCGGGTCCATGCCGAAGTTAGATGTGCTCTGGGGGGCTATGAAATGCTCGTTAAGAGGTGAGATTATCCGGTTGGCCACCATTAGGAAAAAGAAAATTTTATCAGAATCTTCCTCACTTTTACAACAGATTAGGGCTCTGGAGCAAACTCTATCTCCCCAGTCACACCCCATGGAATTCGGAAGGCTGGAAAGCCTTCAATTCCAATACAATACTCTTCTTGGTGATAAAGTGGAATATCTCCATTTTAAAACAAAAGCCACTTACTTCGATCAAGGGGACAAGGCGGGGAAACTACTCACCCTAAGGCTCAGGTCGCAGGTGACGGATAGGATGGTAGTTACCATACAGGAACCGACGGGCAGGTACCATACTACTCCTGAAGAGATAGCTCTATGCTTCAAAACATATTATCAGTCTTTATATTCCTGCCCCCTTCAATCCTCTAAGAATATCACACTGGACTGTTTTCTAGAGGATGTAGATGTTCCAAGTTTATCCCAGCACCAAATAGCCCTTCTACAAGCTCCCCTCAGTATAAGCGAAGTACCTGAGGCTATTGAAGCTCTCCCTGCGGATAAAGCCCCGGGCCTGGATGGCTACACATCCAATTTTTATAAGGTATTCAAATATCAGCTGAGTACTGTCCTGCTTGATACATATAACTATATGTTCCATCATGGTCTCTCAGATCTCAGCCTCACTGAGGCCACTATTGCTGTGCTCCCCAAGCCAGACAAAGACCCCACTTTAGTATCGAGCTATCGTCCAATTTCATTAATAAATGTGGATATGAAGATTCTCACCAAAATCCTGGCTAATAGGTTAGCCAAGGTCTGGCTTTCCTTAATAAGCCCCGAGCAGGTTGGTTTTGTGGCAGGGCGTCTCTCATCGGATCACTTACGTAAAATTTTTCATCTCATCTCGGCAGCAAGGGACTCTCATACTCCGGCAGCTCTAGTTTCCCTTGATGTGGAAAAAGCCTTTGACCATGTCTCATGGGACTATTTGTTCGAATTATTACCCAGATATAGAATTCCTTTACAGTTTATAAAGTGGATCAAAATTCTTTACTCCCACCCTACTGCTAGGGTACTATGTAATGGGGTAATATCACAATCCTTCCCTCCAGCAGGGAACGAGGCAATGCTGACCCTGTCTCCTACTTGTTTAACTTATTTTAGAGCCACTCATCAGGAGGATTAATCACTCCGCATCAGTATCTGGCATTCCGATCCAGCGATTTCAATATAAGTTATCGGTATATGCCGATGACATCATCTTCATGTCACAAATCCAAATGCGTCTACACCAGCTACCCTCAACATTATCAAAGAGTTTGGGAAATCTCCAACTATAAATTAAATGTAGCCAAACGGAAGTAATGCCTCTAAACAGTTGGACTTTAAAGGCAGACTTGGAGCACCTCAGGTTCACCTGGGTAAGGGATAAAATAAATTATCTAGGCATATTTCTGTCACAATCCGTAAGCAAAATGCAACAATATAACTTGGACCAGTTACTTACATATTAAACGGACCTTAATCGTTTGGTATCGCTTCCCATTTCTCTCTGGGGATGTATCAGCATTATAAAAATGAACGTCCTGCCTCTTTTATTGTACCCCCTCCAGATGCTGAATTTATTCCTTCCCCATTCGTGGTTTCGTCAGGTGCATAGCATTATCTCTAAATTTATTTGGAGAAATAAATCGCCTCGGAGAGCAATTACTAAATTGCAGAGGGCCAAAGAGCATGGTGGATTGCAAGTCCCTAATATCTACCTCTATTACTTGGCCATTAATTGTGCCACAGCTCTCGATGGTTAAAACCACAAAGGACCCCCACTATGGTTACAAATAGAACAGTCAATATGCAGTGTTGCAGGAATCAATATTAAGAGCCTCCCTTACATTACCGCTAATAAAGTTCCAAAATTGTGTGAACCCACACCAATCACGATCTCGTCACGGATACATGATCAGTTGAACAAAACCTTGAGGCTTTCACCATCAAAGGCGTGTCCAACCTCTTTTCAAAAACCCTATTTTTTAAAATAGGGGTAAGTTTGTCACTGCTTCATTTTGGCCGTCGGAATGTGAAATCAAGGTGGCTGACCTAACCGAAAATGGTAAATTACTTGCCTTCTCAGCTTTTAGCACAAAATACAAATTACCTGCTTCTTTTGTTTTAAGTACCTTCAAATATCCACGTCCTAATACCGCATTTTGGTAGCGGCCTCTGAGTCGGTCTATGCCGTCCTATACTTAGCCTCACTTACCAGGAGACCTTCGTCTCACCTTGTCACCTTCTACTATAAGGCACTTCAAATAAGTAATAGTGAACAAGAAGGTGTACAACATTACACATGGGATAGGTCCTCCTCCGCCTCCCAAGTACCTCGTGAATGGCAACAAATCTGGAAAAGGCTGTATAAGGATATCAGGTGGGATCGGTATAGGCTGCTTCAATTTTATGTGCTGCATGACCTATACTACACCCCTGTAAAACTTAGTAAGATGGGGCATCATACATCGGAACTTTGTACCAGATGTGGTTCACAAAGAGGTACACTCCTTCATATCCTCTGGGAATGTGACAAAGTTGCTCCATTTTGGGCTGCCATCAGGTCTAAACTGGATCCTATACTTGGGCTCCAAAATGCTTTTAGTCCGGAAATCTGCATCTTGGGTGACTCAGGCAAAACTCTAGTAGGTAATCAGAGGAAACGTATGACACTGATATCTCTCTGCGCTAAGAAAATCATATTGCACCACTGGTTAGACCAGCAAACCCCTTTGTATGTAGAATGGCATAAAGAAATACTATTTGCTTTGCAAGCGGAATACTTTATTGCCAATATGTCCAAGTGCAGTAAAAAATATCAGAGAGTATGGGCACCTCTACACGCCCTGTTATCCACTTAGGAGAGCCTTGTTTTGGATCTGGTCTTGATACAGCCTGGAGATGGTTATTGACTTAGTCCTTCTAACTCTTCCTTATTGAGTAATGTGACTATTCCCTACATCGTCTAGGAAAGGAATTATTCCTTTTATATATTGTAGTGGCGAAATGGGGGGTGTGGGCGTGGGAATATAAGGTCTTACTAGTTCTGTGGTTATACTCTACCATGCTATTGGAATCAGATACTCTTGTTAGGTAAGGTCAAGTTTATTGAAATTACTTGGTCTTGGTTACAAAAGTGAGCAGATGTTACAATCCACAGTCTGTGTACCAATGTAGATGTACAATATCCTGACACATAGCACTGGCTGTTTGTTTAAGTATCTGAACAAGAGATCTGTGTATTGTACAAAAAATCTACAGTACTTTGTAATACTACAATAAAGCAAACTATTTTTAATAAAAAAATGTGAGCTATGTAAGAAGAGCCTAAGATTTAATAGTCAACAAAAGGGGAGTTGATTTACATAGAACCCTGAGTAACAGGAATCTCTGCCTTTTAAATGGAAGAATTGTCTCAGATGTGGATGGGGAATATTCTTTTTTGGGAGGAAACAGGTCTTCTACCATATATTACATATGTGTTAATATAACTCTAATTGATCAATGTCTCTCCTTACACCTGGAAGTGAGACCAGAAAGCCAGCACACTGCATTGGAATTAAGAGTAAAGATGACATAATCTACTCAAAATAACAAGAGAAATGTATTACATATACAACTGAAAAGAAAGGGCATGGAGTGGGAAATGATTGAGGGCCAGAACCTTGAGGCCATATTGCAAAATAAGGGTATTTTAAGTAAATTATTAGACTTGGTGGATAATGTACCTGATACCTTAATAATATACGAACATAACTTTGTTATTAGTTCAATGGCATATATAATATCCAAAGAGATTAAGATAAAGAAAAAGGAAGGTCAACCCTGGTTTAACCAAGAATGTAAGTTAGTTAGGAAACAATTAAATAAACAATTTAGGATTTTAAAACAAAAACCTAGCAAGAACAATAATAAATTAATGAATCAAGTAAGGAAGAAGTATAGAACTCTAGCTAGTAATAAGGAAATATATGTCAAACAATTATGGTTAAATCTCCAAAGGGCAGTTCTGTTAGAGGATAACAAATCATTTTGGTACATCGTAAATTATGGTGCGGAAAATGATAATCAGATCAAAGCATATATTGAACCAAATGACTGGTTATCACATTTTAAGCAGTTATTCTATAGGGATGACCCTGACTACCTTGTTCAAATGGCTGAAACTAAGTCTAGAAGCCAAATGTATAACCCAAACAATGAAATAACAATAATAGAAATTGAAAATGCCATGAATTCATTTAAAAGGAGGAAGACCCCAGGCCCTGATGGAGTTCCATTAGATATAATCAGAACCAAGCAATATTGGATTCTCTTCTTATATAACTTGTTTAATCACATTTGGACATCAGGTGTTGTACCCAAAGGTTGGAATTTAAATATTATCATCCCAATTTTTAAAAGGGATGACAGAAAGGGTCCAGGCTGTTACAGACCTATCAGGCTCCTTGATACAGTAGGAAAGCTATTTACAAGAATTTTAAATAATAGGTTGTCCAACTGGGATGAGTCTAATAATATAATTGATGAAGCTCAAGCAGGTTTCAGAAAGGGTCATTCAACGATTGACCAAAGCTTTACTTTGATACATCTTATACATAAATATAAAGTAGTTAAAAAAACCAAAGATTTATTGCAACCTTATTGATCTCAAATCAGCCTTCAATAAGATCAAAAGAAATTTTCTTTGGGAAAGACTCCATGAACTAGGGGTTGAGCCCCCTTTATCGGAAATGATTGGCATAATGCATCAGGATAATTTTACCAGTTTTGGTACAACACTAGAGGGGATTTAAGCTGCTGGTTTATTTATTTATTTATTTAATTTTGGTAACTGGGTAGGCCCGCTGGAATCATTACAGTCCCGTTTTCAAGGGTGACCCAGAATTAATTACAGGTAATGTTGCATAGACATTTTACACAGTACAAGAAAGATTACTGATCACATCACAACATAAAATAGTTGAGGACATATGTTAATACAATGAGGACAATTGAGTATATATTACAAAGGGTAATGTCATCATCATAATGAAACATCTGTAAGGGCATGTAGTCTTGCCAAGATGAGATCACAGCAGGGCAAACAAGAAGGTAATGGCAGCCTCCTGGTTAAGAAGTGTAAGTAGACAATCTCCACAGCAGAGCAGCACATAATCAAGAACAAGATAATCTTTGGCAAGCTGTATAAAAATGTGACTGTTGTGTAGAAGAACCACCCCATACATTTAAACCATTTCCTTGTGTTTTTTTCTATTAAGTGGGTCAAACTAATCCAAATTCAGGAACAAGATAGCGATGAGGCCAAATAATTTTAGAAAAAAGGGTACGGTGGTGAGGCAAAACAAAATCCAGGAAAAAGATGGCAGTGAGGCCAAAACAAATTTAGGAACAAGAGGGTGGTAGAGGGGCAAAACAGCTGCAGGAACAAGATGGCAGTGAGGGACAAAAACAAATTCAGGAACAAGATGACAGAGAGGGACAAAACAATTCAGGAACGAGATAACAGAGAGGGACAAAAAAAATTCAGGAACAAGATAACAGGGACAAAAAAATTTCAGGAACAAGATAACAGAGAGGGACAAAAAAATTCAGGAACAAGATGGCAGAAGGAGTCAAAAAACAAATTCAGGAACAAGATGGTAGTTGGAGACAAAAAAATTCATGAACAAGATGGTGATGAGGGACCAAAAAACAAATTCAGGAACAAGATGGCAGTGGGGGACAAGTCAGGGTTCAGGAGCTAATACAGTGGGTGAAACAAAATTGCAAACATTGTCTTCCCCTACAAGTGTCTTCCCTCCCGGGGGGGAAGAGACATCAGTAATCAATCAACTTCTATCAAAACGAAGGCGGTATAATTTAGTGTAAAGATAGCCATTCACCAGCAGCTTTCCACAAGAAAGGAAATGGGTTTTGGACTCGCATTTTTTGTTTAGATCTAATAAAGGGGTTAAACAGGGCTGCTCATTCCCCCATTATTCAATCTGTTTTTCTGCACTGTTTTAAAAACATTGCATAATGAAGATTTTCATTTGCCAAAGATCGGAATTAGAGCATTACCACATTTGGCATATGCGGATGATGTGGCCCTATTATCAACTAGTCATTTGGGCATGATAAGGAGTTTGGATACATTTTATACAGAATGCCACAGTGCAGATCTGCAGATTAATTATAATAAGACCAAAGTGATGGTATTTGGGGGCAATAGAAAGGTTTATAAATATTTTATGAATAACCACAAACTTGAAGTTGTAACAGAATTGTGTTACTTAGGATTAATGTTTAATCAAAGTGGAACCTGGGGTACACATCTAAGGGAAGCCAAATTGAAAACTGAAAAATGCTTTCCCACCCTTCTAGCCTTCTTTTCTAGATACAGCGGGAAATCTATAAAAGGCAACTTAATAATAACAGATGCCAAGATCAAAACTCAGCTTCTATATGGAGCTGACATTTTGGGGACTAATATTAACACTAGTATAAATGTCTAGATCCCTGTCTGAATAAACTTTATAAAAAAATGTTGGGGCTTCCAAATAGTGCCCCCTCAGCATTAGTGAGGGCTGAGCTTGGCCAAGTTTCTGTAGAATGTTATATTAAACAAAGGTTAATAAATTATTGGTTAAAGGTATTTAGGATGCACCGGGTAGACTCCCACATCTTTGCCTTGAAGAAGGTATTACTTTTAAATATTCACATGTAATCATTCCATGCATGAAGGATGTGGAAGACCTAATTAAACCATTCGATTTGTTACAAATGATCTCTGATAGCTTTTAGATACCCTCCAGCACAGATGAAAGAGATAGTAAACTCTAGAATTAGAGACATGTACATACAAAAAGATCTAGAGGCTTGTAGATTATTGAAAGCATGCCCGTGGCTTGCCAAAAATAAGAGAACACACAAATTAGAAAAATATTTACATATTCTACAAAATCCGAGACAGGATAATGCTAACAAGATTCTGATTTAAATGTTTTCCAAGTAACTTGAAGAAGGGGAAATTTGAAAAGAGGGGAGGTAATGATTTGCTATGCAGATGTGGAACAGATCAAGATAACTTACTTCATTTGGCCATTTTGTGTCCACTATATGAAAAAAATAGATGTTCTTTATTGGGAAATATAATAGAACAATTATCATATCAACCTCAACATTTACTAACATATTTACAAAAAGCACAGGATACAAGAGTGTTGATCCCTGTGGCCTCCCTCTTCAATATTATAGAACTAAGAGGACTTCATTTGAAGCCCTGATCTGGGTTGATTAGATACTTATAGAAAAATGCTAGCTTGCTATATTTCATAGATCCTTAATTTTATCTCCTGGTCTTTATTGACTATTATATACTGTTTAATTTTGTGATCTTTTGGCAAAATAAGGTTAACAACTTTTTTTTCTTGAGGTCATACACAGTATTCCTGTTTTATCTCTTTGCCGCTGACATTAAATCTGAAGCATTGGTTTATTGCACTTTATATATTGGATCATATAATTAGACAAAAAGGCTGGGATCACTGTTTACTTACTTGAGGAACATAAAAAAATTCCTCTGTTATCTCTCTGGATAATAAGCTACTATGTACTTTTTGCATTATTTCTACAATTTGCATTATGAAATGTTATTTATTCTTGCTATTTATGTATTTATGCTTGGTATATTAAAATCAACATATTGTTGTTTTAAGTGAGAAATGTAAATTATTTTCTCGAATTTTCTTTTTTTTTTCTTCTCTTTTTGTAATGGTGTCATGACCAATGAATAAACTGAAACTAACCAACCAGATAGGAAGAAATCATTCAATAGAAACTTTTGCTAACATATTAAGAGAAGAAATACATGTACTATTCAAAAGAGAGACACAATTATCCCCTTCGAGGGATAACCAATCAAGACAAGAAAGAATGGCATTAAACACACCTGAGAGGGATGATACCATTATAATCAAACCAGCGGGCAAGGGAGAGGGCATCACAGTGTTGAACTATGAACATTACAAACACGTGTCTAAAGTTGTTGAATGATACTAAGAATTATGCTGTACTGTGGGTAATATGCCATTGCTACAGTGATGCTCGGAGAGCAGATCACTTACAAAGACTCAAGTTCAGCTAATGCAGTGTGAGCGAGGTGTTTTCCATGCCGGCAGGTGGATCACAATGACTGATCGGCTTTGGAATGGACATTGCCAGCTCCAGGAGAAAGTACAGGGATAGTACTGTTAGTGTGTTTGATAATGTATGTAATACACTGGGTGTCTGTGGTGGTGGGGTGGGAAAATGGTTGTTGCTGTCCCAACTGCGTGTCTGGATGAGTTTGTAATAAACTGCACATAAGGATTGATCTGGTATTTTGTTTTTACCCCACAGTATGTGCGCTGTGGAGTATGTTATAATTTATGATGGGTGTGGCGGGCAGAGACCCCAGCATTTTTACATGCAATTTGCTGTTCTCCTGGCAATTGTTATTGCTGTTGTGGAGTTTGCCACTTTCAGGTAGCGTTGTATTTGCTGTTGGGATAAAGTTATCGCCGTAAGTGCCATCGCAGTTTTTGATGTTGAACTGGCTTGGTGGAACTCTAGGGGGCGACCCCACACTCGACCTACAGGGAGAATTGATCTATCTATTAAAAGAAATGGTTATATCAGATAGCTCATTAAATGGTACATTGATTTACTTAAACAGAAATTCCCCAGAACACCTGTTTTTTCATTCTATTCCTAAGGTGCATAAACACCAGACAGACCCACCAGGCCACCCTATAGTTTTGGTCATTGTCAGCCTGTTTGACCCAATCTCTATGTATATAAATTATCACGTCAACATTGAGCACAAAACTGAGTGCAAGCAATTAAGCGCTGCGATATGTGCATAATACAAAACAGCGTTCTAAGCATTACAGTGCATACCTCAACAACATAAAATGAGGCACATGTTTTTATCTTTTTGCACAAAAGCAACATCGCAACAATTTCCAGATGCAACAAGTGCGCATGTTTTTATCTTTTTGCATCATAAACTTCAACAAATTGCCAAATTTATCAAACAATGTTTTACCTCTGCCAGGTATCCTTGAAGACTGCTGTTTAGGGTCATAACAAGGGCTGGAGATGTTGATATTCATGATGCCAGGACCCGTATGGGAGCCAGCAATGATCAGAGCAGAGAGGTTACTGTAGTTCAGGCAGTTCAGGTAGATCAGGCAATCAACTCAAATCAAGCCTGCTGTCTAGGGGGGTAACAAGGGCTGAGCTGTGTCATCTGGCAAAATTAACATTTTCACTGGTGCAGTTATTCTTTAATTTATTCTCAGGGGCAAGAACGGAATCATTTAAGTGCTGCGGACATCATGTGCATCATGTTCATTACCTCAATAGCAAGTTAAAATCCCAAACTTTATTAATAAGAAAAATTAAAAACGCTGGCAATATCCTCTCTTCTAAACCTGCAGTTGGAAATTATGTGCTGTTCCACGCAGGTAGTCCAAATCTATGCTTTTGTCATATCCAGCCACAACTGCTGTTATTCTTTTATCAGTATCCCTATACTTGCATCTAGGGGCAGGTGGTTATTGTCCAGAAATGTATTGTTACACCTTTAATTCATTCATGTTCTGCTCCACATTCAGAGCCTTAATGAATTTCCAAATGGTTGGATGACTAGCTCCCAAAAGGTTAATAAAACTGTTGCGCCAGCCTTCAACTGCATTTATTGTGCATGGGATCCCTTCCTTTACAGTAGCATAACAATTCCAAAATTTGAAATTAAACAATGGTCTGAGACGACCTTGGTGACCCACTGGTCGCCCAATCCATGTATCCTCGAAACAGTCTATAAGGGGACCAGTAGATCATCATGTGTGATGTAAAAATCTCCAGATCCCAGATTCTCAAAAGCAGATAAACTCATCAGATGGTGAAACATATGCCAATATGAACATATGAACAAAGAAGCCAGCAGAAGAAGGCCATTTGGTCTATCAAGTCTGCTCGTATTGCAGGGTCCAAAGCTGGGCACTTTGGCCCTTCATAACTGGCAGCATTCGTATATGTAATGCAAATTCTTCATCTACCATGTAATTATTATGAATTTCTGGAATGTCCTGTATCTTATGCCAGATTGCCTGGCACAAGTGGAAAAAACAGCCCCTTGTTTCAGTCCCAGGAAACTTGGTAGAAAATTCTTTAGCCACGGCCAGTTCAAAATCTGTCATAACTGAAACTGGTGCAAGCTCTGGACACAACTTTTTGATTTCCATCAAAACTTATACATAGCTGCCATATGTTCTGTTAGCCATCAGGATGAACACACTTGGTATGACAACTGTAAAGCCCACACCATGTGTTGTATACAGTTGTGAGAATAAGGGGGTGTCACTTTAAAAATCCCATCAGCATACAAGTGTTGACTGAAACACATGTACTGCAGGTTCGTTTATGTCGAGAAAATAAGAAAATGATCATCATCAGTGTTGCTACTGTCATGCAACAGAAACAGCTCTCCATGACCAGTTAGTGTGTACTCAGGAGGGATATGCAATTCAGACATACTGGTAGGCTAACATGGGGCTACTGTTGCACTTTGTCTCACACTCTGGGTGGTTTGTTTCAGGCAGGCAATTTTCCTGCTATTGCTTGACTTACACTGTTTTTGGCACCAGCAACAATCTGATGGGTTACCTCTTGAGAGCTGACTGCTCTCTCCTTCATTTCACTAATGACTTTCCTAGCTTCAGTGGAACCAGCATCTGGCACATGGTTGTGCTGGTTCAGAAACAGCATATTGGCATCCTCAGAGGTATGGCATATAGCAATACATCACAATTGATCATACTGTAAGCATTTCTAATAGGTTTTTGCCCCATAAACCCTCTCCTTTCTGTACAGATAGCCATCATGAGAAAGCAACTGCTGACCTTGGTTACTGAGAACAAAGTGTAAAGGCATGGCTTCACAGTGTTGCAAACAACTGCTACACTTTGCGCTGGTTAATTTGAAGGCCAGACTTTCCCCCAGCAGTACAGTTAACTAGTTGATTGCCTAATCTACCTCAACTGCATGAACTGCATCCACTGCCTGAACTACAGTAACCTTTCTCTTCTGATCATCACCAGCTCACATATGGGTCCTGTCATCATGAACATCAACATCCCCAGCCCTTATCTCCCTAAATAGCAGTCTCAAGGATACCTGGCAGAGGTAAGACATTGTTTGCTAAGTTTGCCAAAAGAAGTACAGAATTTGTGATGATAGTGAGTAGATTGTTGTGATGTTGCAATTGTGCAAAAAGATGACAAAAATATACCTCATTTTGTGATGTTGCAGTTGCACCTGCATACAGCTAAACTCATGGCATCAGTGGGCATCAGCGGGAATAAAAAAAGAACAGTTGCTGAAAGTATATTCTGGTCATTCATGCTATAATCACAATGCAGAGCTTTGTTGTTCACTGTTATTACTTGCAGTAGAAGTAACATGCTACTACTGACTGTTGTGAATATGCATGCACGATATTGACATAGAGCCATTAATAATACAGATCCCTATGTACATCAAGGACACCGTATGTATGTTACAAATCCTTAAGGAGGTTAATGAAACTGTAAGGTGTGATAATATCTACCTAATTACCATGGATACAAGTGACATGTACACCTCCATGCCACACCATGAAGGGGTTGTCACTGTGGACATTCTCCTGGACACAAGACCAGAACCTCAGTATCCTACCACAGTAGTATTGGAAGAACTGGCAAAGTTTATTCTACAGAAAATCTGTTTTGAGTTTGAAGTGAAATTTTATGAGCAAAAGTGCAGGACAGCCATTGGTTCCACTATGTCCCCCCATATGCTAATGCATACATGGATGCTTTTAACCCTTACAGAAATAATTATTTGAAGTGTTTACATGCTGGACACATAAAACTATCCAAGTGATATGAGTGCTGCAAGTATGATTTAAATTGTTAAATTGCAACTGATTGCAGGCATATGGCATGCGTGCAGCAAACAAGTGTTGAAAACATACTTTTCAAACACCATGAAGTCTTGCTATATTATAACATTAGCAGTCAGCCACTGCAGCTGAACTGCCCCGGAGAGGAAGGAGTTAACTCCAGAGGATCTGGAGTTCTACAGCGTGAGGGCGCTGTGCCCAAAGCTCTATCTGGCAGTTTCAAATGAAACTGTCAGATTCTTTACTCCGCTTCACTGAACAGTCGCTCCGGAGATCAGCTCCTTCAGCTCGGTTCATTCTCGGTTCAAGCGAGTATTTTTCGGTTCATTTGAACCAGCAAAAGTCATTATTTTTACCGCATTTCGGTTTTAAAGCTCTATCTGGTAACCGTAAGTACTAAATTTTAAGTCTGTGTGGAAAATTAATTATCGGTTCGGTTTTGAACCGATCGGTTTGTTATTTCTACATTTTAAAAGTGTACAGTGGGTTTTAAAGTGCGGTTCCCGGTTCTTATCGGTTCTAAAAAAAACAGAATTATAACGGTTTTTTCAAATACCCGTGACACGGTTAGGAACCGATAAGGGTGTCTTGCCTGGCACTGCCATCAAAAGGGCAAGTTTTGGTTAGGCTGGCATTATGTCTGAGAAACCCAAAAGAAAAACCGGGCCCACTGGGTTTCAACACCGTGATGTCTGTGGGGAGGTCTTTGCCAAGGCTGACCCACACACCACTTGTGTTTATTGTCTGGGGGCTGACCACCTCCTGTCAGACTGCCAGGTGTGTAAAAATTTCCCTGCAGCCACCCTGGAAAAGAGATTGGGCGGCTCAGGGAGCGAGAGCCAAAAGTCCACTGACCGGATGGCCAGCCCGGTCCAGTACCCACTGAACCAGAGGAGTGCCCTCTGACCAGGGCGAGACTTCCTCGGGCAAAGGAAGGCTGGTTCAGAGGAACCAGTCCAGAGTAAAAGACAAGAAATCAGTAGGTTTGGGGTCCAAAATTGTGTCTCCAACTGCTGCAGAGATAGCTAAAGCCATTCAGATTGTCCAGTCACTGTCTCAGGGATCTGTAGAACCACCAACAGTTGGTAAAAGGTTGGTTCGTTTCAGTCCCAGTGGTTCAGAATTTTGAAGTTGAGGATTTTATGAACCACAGGAGGGAGGAGGAATTTGATCAATATATGTGTGGCTGGGGGGTCTGGACGTGCCCATTGAATCGGACATTTCTCCAGACAGACCTTTAGAATCTCCTCCTATTCTGTCTGAGTCCCTTCTTTCTTTATTTTTACAAAAGGTTGCAGAAACCCTCCAGCTTCCTTTAGAGGAGGCTGTGGATGAGCAAGAGGAGCCTGATTATGTGGAAATGATGGATATTCCAGAGTCTAGGAGATTGTCTATTCCTTTGCATAAGTCATTTAGGAAGCAAACAACAAAGATTTTAAAAAATCCTCATTCTGTCCCTCCTGTAGATAAAAAAATGGACAGAAGGTATACTTTGTCAGGCTCGGATACAGACTTCCTTACTGAACAGTGTAGTCATGTAGGTGTGGTATAAGCTTCAGCCTGTGACAAGGCTAATATTCCTCTGGCCTCACATCCTCCTGATAAGGATTCCAGGAAGATTGATGCCATGGCGAAGAAACAGTATATGGCAGCTTCTTTGGGACTCAGGCAGGCAAATTATATGGCTTATGTGGATAGATATCAGAAATCTAGGTGGGACACAGTATTGAGTTAGCAAGCAGGCCCATGGCCAGCTGGCTAGTGAGTTGGAACAGGTGGCTGCTGATGGCATTGAACCTCTAAAGTTCAATTTCATACTGCTGTTGATGTTAATGATGTTTCCTCTAGGGTCATGGCCACTTCTGTAGCTTTCCGTAGGTTGGCATGGCTCAGATGCACTAATCTGTCCCAAGATACCCAGTCAAAGGCTATGGATTTTCCTGTAGTGGGAAATTCTCTGTTTGGGGAGCAAACAGAAAACTATATGAAAAAGATGGATGAATACAGAACTACCTACAAAAGTGCCCAGGCTAAGGAGAAGCATGCCATGCCACAGAGGTAGGGGCAGGCCTTTTTCCAGGCCTTTTTACCAATTTCAAGCCTCCTCTGCTGTCTCGGAGAGGGGTTTCTTCAGAGGCAGGGGTAGACGAGGCACAAGTAGACCATCCCCCTTCCCTCAGCCTAAGGCTGCTGCTAAGCAGGCACCCTGATGGGGTGCCCAGGGCCGATTCTCCTGTACCAGTGGGGCAGGTTGGCTCAGCGAACTGGCTGTCCCTAACTACGGACAGATGGGTTCTGGAGGTAATAGGCCAGGGTCTGGTTCTCAGCTAAACACTTTCCAAAGATGAGAGCCAGACATTTTCCACCTGCAAATCCTTCAGAAGCCCTTGCTTTGGAAGCAGAGGTTTCTTCTCTTCTGGACTGCAAAGCAGTGGAAAGGGTTCCTCCTTGCCATCAGGGCAAGGGGCTTTATTCAAGATACTTTCTTACCCCAAAAAAGACAGGAGAATGGAGGCCCATTCTAGATTTAAGGTACCTGAACAAGCATCTTTTGAAACCAAAGTTCAAAATGTTGACTCTGGCAATGATATTGCCTTCCCTAAGGCCAGGGGACTGGCTAGCTTCCTGGACCTCAAGGATGCCTATTTTCATGTTCTGATCAGGCCTTCTCACAGAAAGTACCTCAGGTTCGAACTGCCCTCAGGCCACTACCAGTTCAGGGCATTGCCCTTCCGCCTGACCTCTGAGCCAAGGGTATTCACAAAATGTCTCGCTGTAGTAGTGGCTCACTTAAGAAGACAAGGGGTTGCTGTGTTTCCCTACCTGGACGACTGGCTCATTGTGGGTCAGTCTCCAGGTCAGGTGAAAACCCATTTGCAAGTCACCCAGCAGCTTCTCACTTCCCTGGAATTCCTGCTAAACTTACCAAAGTCAGTTCTGGAACCGGTTCAGGTCCTAACTTTCATAGGCGCAAATTGAACACAAGGTTAGCCAGGCTTTTCTTCCCTCGGGAAAGGGTGGACAGACTCATCGCCCTGGCATCCCTCCTTTACCCCTTGGTCTCTCGACCAGCAAGGCATTTTCTGCAACTCCTGGGCACACGGCTGCTTCCACAGCTGTCGTGGCAGGAGCAAGATTCCAGATGAGGGACATTCAGTTCCATTTGAGGGCCTATTGGTCTCAAAGGGAGGACCCCTTACCAAGTTGGTTCCAGTTACTCAAACTCTGATCCTAGCCCTCCACTGGTGGCAGGTCCAGAGCAATTTAAGACAGGGGTTCCTTCATTCCCATTTCTCACTCCCTCACCTCACCACGGATGCCTCCCTGTTAGGGTGGGGGCTCACCTAGGCGATCTTGCCACCCAGGGGTGTGGTCTCCTCAGGAATCTCTGCTCCACATCAATCTGTTGGAACTCAGAGCTGTCTTTTAGCTCTTCGGTGTTTTCAGATTCTGTCCAGAACAAAGTGGTTCAAGTCAGGACAGACAATACCACCACAATGTGGTACATCAACAAGCAAGGGGCACTCGGTCTTCAGCCTTGTGCACGAAGCAATGAAGTTGTGGTCTCTGGCCTACTCCTGAACACCTCCCTGATAGCGGTTCACCTCCTGGAAGGACAACAACCGGGCGGACGCTCAGCAGAATTTCTCAGGGCCACTCCTAATGGGCTCTGAATCCACAAGTGCTGGGGTCCGTTTTGCCAGATGGGGCACTCCTCAGATAGATCTTTTCGCAGCCCCAGACAACCATCAACTTCCTCTTTTCTGTTGCAGGCCTCCAGTACTGGGCTCAGTCTCTCTGGATGCCTTTCTGTTGGACTGGAAAGGGAAGTTCCTGTATGCCTTTCCTCCCTTTCCTCTTCTTTTCAGGGTACTAGTAAAAATCAGATCTCAACCTTGCAGAGTGATTCTGATTGCCCCAGATTGGGCCAGACAGCCCTGGTACCCTCTGCTTCTGTCCTTGGCAGTCCACCCTGCCCTGAGCCTACCCAGAGTCCACGATACTGGCCTGTGCGTAGTTCGGAGTGTGGTATCCGGACCTCAAATCCCTCCACCTCAAGGCTTGGCTCTTGAGGAGCTAGAATTTGCTGACTTACACCTTTCTCAAGGTGTCATGGATATTTTAAATGCTTCTAGGAAGCCTTCCACTAGGGCCACTTATAATTCTAAGTGGAAGAGGTTTTCCATCTGGTGCTCTGAGAGGCAGATTATCCCAGAATCTGCTGATCTTCCCATTCTTCTGGAATATTTGGTCCATCTGAATTCCCTAGGCCTTAGACCAGCTACCCTGAAGGTTCATCTGGCAGCTGTCTCTGCTTTTGTGTCAGCAGGAAGCCTGCCTCCTTTCTTCTCACCCTGTGTTCTCCAAGTTTTTAAAGGGTTACTTCATACTAACCTCTCCGGGAACCAGCTCCCACCTGGGACCTGAATATTTGCATTGCTCAGTTAATGCAACCCCCCTTTGAGCCTCTGTCTTCAGCAGAGCTCAAGTATTTAACTTGGAAAACCGTTTTCCTAGTAGCTATCACCTCTGCCAGACGCATAAGTGAGTTACAGGCCCTGTCAGTGGAAGAAGATTTTATCTCTTTCCACAGAGATAAGGTAGTCCTTAGGACTAATAGAAAGTTTTTGCCTAAGGTGGTTTCTGATTTCCACCTGAATCAATCTGTCTCTCTCCCAGTATTTTTCACTGAGCATTCTTCCTCAGGTGAGAGGAGACTGCACAGCTTGGATGTCAAAAGAGCCTTAAGCTACTATTTAGAGCGCACCAGAGGTCATAGGTTCGAACCTTCCAACTGTTTCTTACCTATGGCGCAGGTTGGCAAAGGAAACCTGCCACTAAGAGAACAATTGCAAGGTGGATTGTTTCTTGTATCCAATTCTGTTATCAGAAACTAGGTAGAGTACCCTCAGGATTGAGGGCCCACTCCACCAGGGGTACAGCTGCTTCTCTAGCAGCTGCTAGGGACATTCCCATTCTGGAGATTTGTCAAGCTGCTACCTGGAAGACAGTTCACACCTTTAC
Source organism: Neoceratodus forsteri (assembly GCA_016271365.2). Taxonomy (NCBI): domain Eukaryota; kingdom Metazoa; phylum Chordata; order Ceratodontiformes; family Ceratodontidae; genus Neoceratodus; species Neoceratodus forsteri. The sequence goes on along the minus strand of CM028132.1, from coordinate 162,183,855 downwards.
CAAGCATTATTCCTGGATGTCCAGTCCAGGAGAGATGCTCGGTTTGGCTACAGCTGTGCTTCAGAGCCTATTTCCTAAGTAGGTTCTGACCCTCCTCCATGGAGGTACTGCTGTGTAATCTGCTAATGTTATAATATAGCAAGACTTCATGGTGTTTGAAGAAAAATTACTCACCTTAGTAATTGCTTTTCTTCTCATGGAGTCTTGCTTATTATAACCACCTCCCTCCTGCCCCTCTCAGAACCTCTACTTGGGTAGGGGTGGCAATTGGTGCAAGCATTGTCATGCCATTGTAGTTATCCCTTTACCCTCTTTCCTTTGGGTTAGGGATCTGGTTGCTTTCATTTAGGTTATTTATATTGCCCCTTCCTGGACTTGAGTCTTGGGGGAAGGGGGTTCATAATGTGCTTGTCAAGGGTGGTAAAACGAACCATAATACCATCAATTTTTGTTATTATGGTTCTGGGTGTTTCTTTGTTGTTTATATTGTTGTTACTACTACTAGTAGGTAGCCATGGGCTAGTGTAGTTTTTTCCACACAGACTTTCTGTTCTTTGATGTTAGCTTCGTAAAGATCTGACAGTTTCATTTGAAACTGCCAGATAGAGCTTTGGGCACAGCGCCCTCACGCTGTAGAACTCCAGATCCTCTGGAGTTAACTCCTTCCTCTCCAGGGCAGTTCAGCTGCAGTGGCTGACTGCTAATGTTATAATATAGCAAGACTCCATGAGAAGAAAAGCAATTACTAAGGTGAGTAATTTTTTCTTTATGTTAAATCAGTAAAGACTGCATGCATGTGGCATGCATGCAAAAAGCAAGTGGTCACTGATAACTGCAAACATAAAAGTTAAGTGACTTGCTCAGGATCACACTATACACAAATGGGGGTTGATGAGATTCAAATCCAGGTCTTCATGCCTCCAAGTCTCCAGGCTTGCAGTTCAGTGCCTTTAACCACTAAGCCATACTGTCTGCACACATATGGCTCACTTGTACTTCAGTACATACTGTATCTGAATACATCTGCATGCATGTGGCATGCTTGTAGCCACTGTTATACTTTTCAGTTTTCTTCTCTCCCTCATCTCATTTTCACAGTTGAACTGTAACACACGTACCAGTGGAAACACATGTGGTTTTTCCCATCCCAATACACAAACTTACCCACAAAACCACTTAATTACTTCTGTCTGACCTGTACTCCTGCTTTTTTCTCTCCATAGTCTGGAATGCTTCCACGCAAACAGACTTTAAAGTGCGAACACAAAAGTAGCAATAACTACACACACACACACACACACACACACACACACACACACATGTGGCCCCCCCCAATGCACACACACTGTAGCGGGCATGGCCATGCTGCTACAAACAATCCACCGAATAGAGATATAAGGAAAAAGTCTCTCACTTGAGTATTAGGGAGCCAGAGGCAGGAGTCTTTAAGAGAAGATGTCCATGGGTCAGAGTGCTGGGGTGTACCCCCTTGAAATTAATTTTGTTGCTTTCTATTACTATTTTATACATTATGATGGTGAGTTGGAGCATAATGAAGGTCACTGTTCTACTAACAAGGCCCTTGTTAGTCAAGCGGTGGCCTTCATTAATCTCCAACACTCCATCAATAATGTATAAAATAGTAATTAAAAAATACCCCCATTCATTTCAGTGGTGCACATCCCTACAGTCTCCTTTGCCTTTTGTCTTAATGTGCCTGAGTGTTGGGATGTGGAGGTCAGCTTCCCTGGGGGTACACAAGCCTGATTACAGGGTGGGCTCCAATAGTCTGCATACCATACTGCTCAACTGTACATGTATGCAAGGGACAGCTCTAGAATGCCTGTAACATCTTTAAAAGGTGAAACTTAATTGTTTTGACTGAAAAGTGATATGCAAATCAGAAAAAATTCAAATGTATAAGATTCATCTGTATATACCCTGGAGCAGTGCATCAGATTTGAGTTTAAGCCCACCCAGTTACTAACTCATTTTTTTCCTTGCTGAAGTTCTGGTTCCCCCAAAAAAGAACTTTTTCTGATTTTTCTCCTTGGCTCCATTCCATTCAATACCCAACCCCTATGGGTCATGAAGCCACCAAAAAGTGAAGAAACATGAAACACACATCAATATTTCAGTCCTTCCTCCTTCCCCAATTCCCCTGTAAAAAAAGTTATTTGCCTTTACTTACCCAGCCATATGGCCAGAACTTGCAGCCTGGCATAGTGTGCCACTAGCCCAGTTTTCAGTCCACTCCCCCTCTATCCTTCCACCAGAAGCTGGATGCTAGAACCGACCATCACACATGCCTAATGTGGTCCGCAACCAAGTCACCTCATCAACCGAACACACCCAACCTGGATTGCTTGCTTCTTGCTTCTTGCTTGGTTGTTGCTGTGGCTGCTGTTGCACTGCACTGAGCAAGGCCTATGAAGGCCACCCGCCACTGCTATCACCACTGTTGCTAAGCCTAACTTGCTGCTGTGGGGGTCTGTGCTGTTTTTTTTTTTGCAAGGCAATCCTAGTGGAGTCAGTAGGTAGCCTAGTCATGAGTTAACTTCTAGCTCACCCTCTGCCCTTTTAGCCACCAGGGAAGATGGAGACTCACAGAGAGTAGAACAACAAAAATATGCTGCCACAAGACTTCTAGTGAGAGTTCAGTGCTCACTGACTCCTCCAAGCTGTAGTGTGCAGTCTGTCTACTCTGTGGTGGGAAACACACTGTCGCACTTGCAAGGCTCATGCATTGTTTCTTGGCTGAAGCTCATCCACATCACATGTGATCATGCAGCCTCTAATAGGGGGAGAGAGTAGACAACACAATACAGACACAGTTGAGTCTGGAGAGTACCTGCAGCATGAGCACACACAGGCCAGGTGGGCACTTGTGGAAAAGATTACATCCAAATTTAAAGCCATTATTGCCACACCATAAGGACAACCTAGGTACAAATACTGGGGGGGGGAAACTGCCCCCCGCCCTACCTAAAGGGTATCCCTGCTTAATGGTAGAACTCCATTCTCAGGTGCTAATGAAATGGTTTGCACTGTATTCTGAGGTACTGTATCTCCATGTTTCATGATGTGTCCTAATCATCATGTGGGTTAGTGTCCCTCATTGTCCCTCATTTTAAGTGTCCATGTCCTCATTTTAGTGACAAAATGTGAGGTATGGTACATGCTTCCAAGACCCTACTCTGTACAAAGAGTGCTGAGCATGGCCATAGCATATATGCTCGTTACAGAATGACAAAGGGGAAGTAAGTGAGATAAAACAGTCATGGAGAAACACATTTGTAGCACTAAATATGCATAAGGGATTGGTCCGAAACAAAATGGATAGGTTTCACAACAGAGGCCCCTCTTCATACATCTGGAATGGGGGATGTTGACTGGTTATATCCTAGGCATTTAATGCAGTAAGCAAATAATACTTTACAAATTAAAGGTGATTTAATGACAAAAATCAAAAGCCATTGAACAACTTGCAAAAGGATCAGAATTAATGAGTTTACCTAATTTTTAAGGGAATTCAAATAAAATGTATTTTAATGAATCTAATTGCTAGCAGTAGTATAAGAAATAGAAATTGATGTGTTTTTTAGTTGATGTGAGATTTGCACCAGCTTAGCTGCTGCACACATGGCAAGCATGCAGCATGTGAACCTGATTTACTTTTTAGACCTGGTTCACTTAGGATCACTTTGTGTATGTGAACTACATGCAAACATTGCACAATTAAGCATGTGGCATGCATTCTGCATGTACACAGCACAACTATATTTCTGTAAGGGGAAACAAGAATACATTCTAAGCAGACAAAACAGTCCTTGTTTTGACTACAGTAATATGCTACAAAAGATGTATGCTGTGGAAGGGTGATGCAGAACAGCTAGAATCATTTTATATATTTGTAAATACTAGGAACACTAACTTAAAATTCACTGTACAACACAGTCAGGACAGCATTCCCTTCCTAGACCTAAACATTCAGATACGTGACAAGAAAATACAAACATCATTGTGTAGGAAACCGACTGACCAGAACACTATCCCACATGCACAACTTTTTCATTCCCCAAGTCTAATCAACAGCATTCCAAGCTCCCAGTTTCTAACCATTCATGGAAATTGTTGTATTGATCTAAATCACCAAGAGGAACTGAACAAAATGCAGAATAGGTTCAAGCAAAGGTGATACAACCGTAATACCCTTCACAGAGACATGGAAAGAATTAGCCAGCCCATATCACACAAGAACTAGACATTGAGGGCAGTAGAAAAGAATCTATTGAAAACAGGGTTGTTTTCTCGACACAGTGAAATGAAAAAGTTCCAGCTATATGCTGCATTCTCACCAAGCGCTAGTCAGTAGTAAGAGATTATCCACAGAATGTAATGTAAACATTTTCAAAGATCCACCACTGGTGGCAGTAAAAAAGTTGCTGCAATAAAAGACAAGCTGGCTCACAGGCAAGATCAGCAAGAACAAACACAACCAAGCCAGCTACTTTTAGGTCCATCAAGACCAGGAATGGCATCCTGTGGACAATGCTGTCTGTGGGCATGCCAATAAAACATCAAGAAATGTCCCCTCACACACTAGTTGAAGTTATGAAATTAAACAGCCCATGACATGCAAATCTACAGGTGTTGTTTACTTACTACAATGCCCTTGTGACTAAATATATATATATATATATATATATATATATAGGAAAACTTTAAGACAACTAAAAGTTTGAATTCTGGAACACAAAGGGGACATAAGAAACAAGGTCAGTACTCCAGCTGCACAGCGTTTCAGAGAAGAAGGCACACAGGGGCTTCCTTACATTTCTGGGGACTGTAAAAGTGCCCCCCTCCCCCCGGGGAGTGACTATGACAAAATTCGAGGAAACTGTGAGATGCAATAGAGTCATAACATGGATGCTTTTAACACACTGGTGGGCATGAACCGTAATGTAAACTGGACCATGTAATAGTAAATACAAAACTGTCTGCTACCACCCTTGCATCTCAGTTGTTTGTTTCCATGTATTTGATTTGCAATTACAGTGAGGTTTATTACAAAAGTGTGTACTGTATATAGCCTTGAACCAAATTCAGCCCCCCCACCCCAGGCCCCACCTCCAAGTATCATAACACTTTGAAGGCTGCCCCATTTCAATCCCCAAGGAGCACTCCTTTCTCTCTTTTCTTTGTATCTATAATACTGCAGATGCAGCTCCAGCTCAAGCCCACCACCGTGTGGTTCTCAAATCTCTAGACTGGCCCTCTTTTGAGCCCAGAATGGACTTCCCTGTCCTATGTACTATTTTCAAACTTACTCACCTTCCTCCCCCACCCATTCATTCAGGGATCCTCACCCAAAAATCCTTCCCCAGGACCCGTCGATACTCACACCTCCCATTGTTGAACCTTCCTAAGGCTCGTCTAGCCATAGGTAGGCAATCTTTTACCTTCTCTGCTCCTCTAAAATGGAATGCCCTCCCCCAGAGCATACTGTCATGTTTGACTCTTCCCCTGTTTAAGAAAATCCTCAAGAAATATTTCTTTGCCCCCCAACCTGCTGTGATGACTGCTTCTAATATCCTCTGATAAACCCTCTGTCCCTCATTCCTTATCATGAATCTCTCCAATTCTCCCACCTATCCCCTCATATCAATTTCCAATGCCTTACTGGCTCACTTGCTTATTTGATAATCTCTTCCCCTTCGCAACCCCTTCCTGCTCTCCCCTCTCCTATATATATTGTAAATAGCTTGTGTATATTGTAAATATGTGTGATACATAATGCTTGTACTCATTTACCTCATAATGTTGGTCACCACTACTACACCACTGTTTGTTGCTATATCCATTCTGCGACTGACCTACCTGAAGTTCTTGATCTAAAGTCTACTCCATTGCTGACCCCAGCCCTTCCAATGTTGTATACTCATTGGACACCGTAGGACCTCCATGGAACCATTGGCCAAAGCTATCGGAACTGACTGCATATTCCAGAAGGTACTGGGACTCTATCTGCTTTCCAGTGTAAATTGCTTTCCTGCTGCACACTGATCTAGCTGCTACTTATTTGTATCTCCTCATGTACCCAGCTGTACTTGTATCTGTTGTTGAAATTGTACACAGCCTCTGTATTTGTATTCTACTGTTGGACTTGTATCTATTCCCCAGGTTGCCCATGAAAATGGAACTTGACTGTCTCAGTGGGCCCACCCCGTTATCAAAATTCAAATAAATGAATAAACTCATGCAGCAGTTTAGAAACACATGCACAGACAGGGTTATTTGGTTTATTAAATATGCTATATAAATTACATGTATCTGTTAAGTAGTCAAATGTCACTAGTTATGTATTGCACTCTATAACAATTTAATTGCTGTATTAAGAGCATGAGAAAATATAACTGAATATTTTGTTATGAAATATAGCACTAAGAGCCAGGTGATACCACAACTGTTAAAATGTAATATGTGTTCACTGCCACAACCTGTGTTATCACTGCTATAGTGGTGATTTCCATGTATGGTTGCTTTGGCAACCAGGACATCTTTCCATGTCCATCACTCGTAACAGTGTGGCACTGAGTATAAGAGGGCTTCATGACAGAAGCTCTGCCTGACTACACAAGTCCGGCGAGCAGCAAGAAGCACTGCTGGATCAACTATCCCAGTAAGTTTAAAAACCAAAACCTACAAAATACATCCTAAATGTTGGATACTGCTAACCTGGTTAACAAATAATGCAAACATTCATTTTTAGAGCTGTCAGCCATTATTGGTAAATGACTGTCAGCGATTAAATATAATTTGACAAGTCAGGTAGAATCTCAGTTCATACATAGTTACAGGGTTAGCAGGGATACTGCCAACATGCAAAACACACTGTACCAAGGTAAGCTTGTTGTCAAGGGGTGTGTTCTGTATGAGCAAGAGGCATTGAAAGTATTGCTTGTAAGGGCCATGAAAGGAAATAACAAAAATTAAAATGTCTCTTTTCAGGCACTATAAGAGCAATATATGGAAAGATAAACTGATTAGTGCTATGGATGTTTAGCAGTACAGTGCTTCCTCTTTTATCTGCTAACATCTATACATCTTAAGTTGTGGTGGATAAAAGAGGGTGGCAGATAACAGAGAGTGGTAGTTAAAGGGGGATATATCATTTCTGGAAAACGGGACAGGAGCTCACATTGATATTAAGTGAGGGTGATGGAAAGGGGGGGAGAGGATAAAGGAGGAATCAGTGTCTGTGGCAAAGTGAGTTTCTGTATATAATACCATGGTGGTTCAAACTGATTTTATTTATTTTGTTAAGCAATCTGTATGCAATTATTGAATATATATTTATAGATAATATAAACTGCAGTCTCCTGATGAAGCCTGAAAGCAAGGGGCAAAATACAGAGTGAGGCATGCCAGAGAAAATATTACTACTAGTCAAAATCAATCCCAAGATGTACTACATTTTGAAAGCATGTGGCCTGTTCTTTTGCTCCCCTCATTTTCCCCATTATTACTTCCTAGCTCTCTTCCACCCCATCCAAATTGTCTACCCAGACTAACTTTTCCCTGAGCATTCCCTCAGCCTGCTGAAGTCCACCGTTCTTAAATCAAGTACTTAAGGTCTCAACTGGGGCACTCTAGTCCCAGAGGCCAGTTCGAACCAAATGGAGTTACAGTCACTGTTCTCTAGTGGGTCCCCTACTCTCCCACTCCTACCACCTCTGAGTTGGTAAGCACCACATTGAGAATGTCAGTCTGCCAGGTGGGTTCCTTAATTAGGTATACCAGGAGACAGTCCTGGAGTGCATCCAGCAAAGCCTGACTTTCTAGTGCTCTTGTCCACCAAAACATCCCAATCGATGTCCAGCAGGCTCTGATCACCTACTACCACTACTTCCCCCTTACTGCACTTCATTCAAGTTCTTCCATGAATACTCTGTTCCCTCTCTTACCCCTACTCCTGAAGTCTATAGACCACCATTAAGCATAGCTTCTTGCTGAGGCTGCCACAGTGACTCTGACTCACTATCATTACCCCTGATGCACCCATCCTCCACTGCCTCTATGTCATCTCTGACATAGAGGGCTACTACTCCCCCTCTACCTTTTCCTCTATCCATCCTGAACATTGAGTACCCAGGAGCCATTAGGTCCCATTCATTATTTTCTGTAGCCCACTCTTCTGTGTTGGCCACAAGTTCCACCTCAGTGTCTACCATCAGTGCATTTAGCTCACTGATTTTATTACCCAGGCTCCTGGTATTAAGGCATACATCCTTGAACCCACTTTGCTATTCACCTTATGACCCTTGTGTTTCCCATGCTCTGTTCTAGTCATGTTTTTCTTGTTTTTTGCACATTTAGCATTCCCATTTCTAATGTTCCTTCATATGGCCAAGACTGTACCTTATTCCTTTTATACCCTCTAAGTTGCTACTAATTCCAAGATGTGGGGAGGTACTAGCTGTGATCCTTTTCTTTTCACCTGTTGCCCCAGTTTCCCTAGCCCCAGTCTCCCCTGCAGTCAGTTAAAATGTGTGATATAGATGCCAAACATTTGCCTCAGTGCACAGGTTCCTTCTTTTGTCAAGAGGAGTCTATCACCCTTGAATAATCTTCTATCCCAAAGTCCTCAGTCCCCCATAAAGTGGAACTGAAACTTCCTCTGACACCATCCCGTAAGTCATCCATTAACTCCTCTATTTCATTTCTCCTAATTCTGTCCTTCTTCCCTTCCCTGCCCCACAAAGGGAGAACCTCAGAAAAGGCCAGAGAAGCTGCGTGTGCTGCCAATCTGTCCCCCAGTCTGCAAAATGTCCAGTTCACCATCTCCATAGACTGGTTCACCAGTTCATTGGTACCCAGATGTCGAACTGGCATCCCACCATGCACACTTTTTAACTTTTCAGAAAAAACACAAAAATAATAAACCAGATTTTTACTAATGGACCAATGGACTCTGAGGAAGGCATGAGTACACATTGAAATGTCAGCCTTATGTCATGTGATATGGGCACCCAAGCACTTCAGCAGCTGAACATTTTAGTAAAAATCTGGTTTATTAATTTTTCTTTTTTTTTCTCAAAAGTAAAAAAAAAAGTGCATGGTGGGATGTCAGTTCAGCACCCTTTGGACTAAGTAGATGTTAATATTGAAGGGTAAAGTTTGCATAGCATGCAGCACTGGACTGTACTTTTCAGCATGGAGCCCTTTACTGGAAGACCTGGTGAGCTGACCTTTCTGAAAAAGCTATAAGTTATGCTTAATGCCAGTTTGGGGTTTTGCAGCTTGGAAACAGATGCTGCAATGCATAGTGTTAGTTCAGAGGCTGCTGAATGAAAAACAGATTGTAAATTGATGTTTGCACACTATAGAACACATTACAATTGTCAGTTTGCATAGCACAAAGCAATTTGAAAGAGTGAAAAGGCATGTTGATTTGATCTAAAGAGGTGTTATCAGTTAATGAATTTGTTACAAAACCACTATGAGAGCAGGATAAAATACAGTATAGTTACTGATTCAAATCAAAGTAAATTGCCTACAAGAGACATTATGTAAAGAAGAGGTGCTATCAATACATGAATATTGATACAAAACTGCTATGAGATCAAGATAAAATATAGCTATATACTGACAGTAAAATTATGCAGACTTTACCATGCGTAGCAGTATGTTAAAGTAAGTAAACAAAAGACAAAAGTTGTGCTTAAGCCTGAAGGAGGTGTGCTTGCTATTAATGTGTGTAATGCCATTCAGAACACAAACTGTGGAGATTAAAGAAAGGATGTGATTTAATACCACAGTATGAAATGTGTTTTTGAAAGCATATTGGTGCTGACCACTACCAGGGAAGGAAGTCACTGGAAGTTGTTCATTTATACAGCAGTATCCCACGTGAAAAAGGCCTCAGTTTCCTTCTACATGCCGTTAAACAGAGAGACTATAAATTCCCTCTCAGTAAATTTTTGGCACAGATAGATGAAACATATTGAGGAAGAACAATGTCATTTTAAGGGAGATTTTTATGAGCAAGTGAAAGACACAGACACTGACACAGAAAGCACAGCGTGACTTCAAAACTCCCAAAAATGTAAAGGTTTATTAAGTTCACAACAGAAAAGTACCCCGGTACTTCAAGGGCTCACTGAATCTGCATCAGCGGAAGGAGTCACAAGGAACAACATCACACTTATATACAATCAATGATGTGAGGTAATAAAATATTTAAAGTGACAAACTGAAATGCTGGATGAAAAAAAACTACCATTAATATCACATCATAATCAAAATCAAACCAACAACACTGAAAATGCACTTAACTAATTCATAAAGTGCTAATGCATGTTTGGGCCACCAAATGATTAAGGTGGCTAGTATGGACCACCAGTCTAGTGACCAACAAACTGAAACATGACAAAGAATTTATACAAGTAGCCAAAGGGTATAACTGAACAATATGAAGGGCTAAAAAGAATGACAGAAAAACAAGAAAATAGAAAATGAAATACAGATATTAGATGCGAGAAGCTAGAAGAGAGGGGGAAGGGAGGGGAAGGGAAGGAAATCGGCAGACAGACCACCAGGAAAGGGCAAAAGGAAGATAAATTAGTAACAGAAATAAAACTAGATAGAAAAACAAAGACATGGAAGATGGCTGGCAAATGAAAAATTGTATTTTATGTACTGTAGATACTTAACTATAGTGGTTGCTTATTTTAAAGGGAGGGCATCCACAAAAAAGCAATTCCCCAACAAAAATACCACATCATCCAAATGGACAAGAAAAACATAAAATGTCACCAAATGAGAACACCCCTTTTTATAATGCTACCTGCAGAGTGTTAGAGAGTAAAATAAGAAAAAGAGAAGAGAGCAAAAGATGAACTGCACCACGTAAACACAGAAAAATGCAAGTGAGGCCTAGTATTATTCTCAGAGGCCTCATTCAAAGGCTGTCCCCTAGAACTGATGAGGTCCAGAAGTGAAACTTAGTAGAAAAGAAAAGGAAAAGTGAGAGAAATCAAACATTATTACAATGTTGTACAGATGTGCTATACATATTATACATACATACAATCCACATTTGTGGAAGGCAGGATTGAGTAACAAGAGAAAGACCTTAGAGGAACATGATCAGATCCATTTCTTTGTTTCACCTGTTAGAAATCATGGATTCCAAAACATAGATCCACCTAGATTCTTTTTGTAAAAGGGTTTTTACTCTTTCCCCCTTACTAGGTAGGGATTTCACATGCTCAATGACAGTGAACTTCAGAGAGTAGGGGAAATTCAGATGGAAATTTCTGAAGTGTAGACCCAGGGCTGAATCTAGATTTAAATTTCTGGTACCCCTCTGGTGCTCTAAAATTCTCTGTTTTGCTTGGCATACCATTCTCCTTCCATACATTTGTGGACAAGGACACTGAGCCACATACAAAACAAATTGCGTAGAAAGGTTTATGAATTCACTGATTTGTACTGTAATTTTGTTTTATGCGGTAAGTAACTTTTTTACTTGACATCACATGCCTACAGCCAGAGCAATGGCCACAGCTAAAAAACCCTAATTCTGGTAAAAAGTATCTATGGCAAAGGTGATCCCCCAGATTTTTTGCAGTACTGTAGGTGATTATAGGTGACTCAGAAAAAAGGCACTGTATGCTGCAATGTGCAAGCTAACCCTAATGCTTATCTAAAACATTTGTACCGTTGGGAGCAATTCTATTGTAGTCCAGAATAAAAGTAATGGGCATACTATTATCTGTAGATTTACCTTTTGGGGTTAACAAATACTGCCTGGGCCTGATTTTCCAAGGACGGAATTTGGCGCAAGGTGCCTGCACTAAAAGGATTTGATGCAAGTGGCACCTTACACCAAATGCTGTGGCAATCCTGATTTTTGAATGAAGGATGCATCAAATTTTGGGTGCTGGGCACTGAACCAGCCCTGCACCAAAAGTGCTGGTGCCCCAGGTCATAAGGGGGCTTGCATCATGATGGGGCTGCAGCATCACCTTATTTGGAATTTTTGAAGCCCTGCCATGGCTGCAAGACAGGGCTGAGATTAGATCAGCCATGTGCTGGTCTAACAGCCCTACACCGGAGGGCTAGAGGGAGCTGAATTGGAGGGGCCTGCAAGGAAGTGGGACAGGGAAAAGGGACCTGTGGGATTGCCAGAGTTGGTGGCAGGAGCAAGACTGCCATGGAAGAGTACACATGTGGCAGCAAGTGAATGTTCCATGGATAGTGGGACAGAGCCACTAGGATTGGGTGCTCCCTGATAGTGAAGCACTAACTCTGTCCCAGACCCCCAGATGCCACCAGCCCTAGCAATTGTCCCAGAGGTGACACAGTCCCCAACATGCGGCAGTAGGCAATGGCTGCTGGGTACTAGGTGTAGATAATGGATGGCAATGTACCTCGGGTACTGCAACATTCACCTGCTGAACAGCCTGCCATGTGGGGCCATACTGATGCCTGACTACACTGTCAAGGACTGTGTAAGCTCCGGGACAGATGCCGAGGCTGGTGACACCTGGGAGTCCAGGATGAAGTCAATGCTTGACTACTGAGGAGTATCCTGTCCTAGTGGCTCTATCCAACTGTCCAGGGCACATCTACCCAGTGCCACCTGTGTACCTTGCCATATCCTCTGTGCCCCCACCATGCACTATGGCACCCCCACAGGTACCCCTACCCTGTCCCATGACCTACCAGGTTTTATTCCCCCCCCCAAATTGTGGTGTGGACTGGCATTGCACCAAACGGGGGGGCTTAATGAGACCTTCTGTCAAACTCCTCCGGTGTGCCACTTCTTTGCCGCAGCACTCCAGCTGTGGCAATTCTCAGGACTTTGGTACAGGGACCTCCACTGTTCTGAAATTGGATGCAGGGTCCTTGGCACTCCCGGAGTTTGCTGCAGCTGGGGATTGGCACATCATGCACCAATCTAGCGTCTCTTCAAAAATCAGGCCCCCTGTCTTGTTCCTTGGCATGACAGAGAGCATTTTCTAGGGTGTTAGTATCATAACCCCTTTCAAAAACTCTGAAGTACATTTCACTTGCTTGGTGATCAAAATCAATGTTGGAAGAACAGTTACAACGCAACTTGAGAAATTTCCTGTAGGGAATAGACCTGATGAGTGAGGGTCAGTGGGCACTGGAGGCATATAAAACCGATTTGTCTGCTGTGTCTTTTGTATAGCCCTTTGTTTGGATGCTGCCATCCTCCAAGGCAGTGAGACACAGATTTAAGAAATGTATAATTTTTGCATCAAGCTGTGATGTAAAATGCAGATTAAAAGTATTTGTGTTCATTTTATCCACAAAAGACTGTGTTTGCGGTTATGACCCCCCAAATAATTAGTAAATCATCAATATAAATATGTCAACTCCACAGTATGATGTGATCCAAAAATGCATTCTGATCACTAAAATGTTGTAACTGTCCCACCAGCCTAGGTACAAATTAGCATAGCTGGGAGCGACAGTGGAGCCCATCACTTCTATAGATAAATCTTGTTCTTAAATAAAAAGTAGTTATAGGACAGGATGAATTCCACTGCCACTAGAATGAAGCAAGATGGTGGGGGCACCAAAACAAATATTGCAAGAAAGAAAGAAATTCAGGGCCTCCAAACCTAGGGTATGAAGTATGCATGTATAGAATTAGCATACATCTAGGTCAGTGGTTCTCAAATGGTGAGGCCAGCCTCCCAAGGGAGGCCCCAGCTTGTTCCAAGGGAGGCCCAGTCAAGTCTGAGAATGTACAGTATTTAAATTTTAAGTTTTGGCTGTTTTGTGTGAAAGGATAAAACAAATTAAATATGGATAATTGTAGGTGAGATTCTTTACTTGTGCATATATTTGTGACCAGGAAGTCCCCATTGAGCCAAAACATGTTTATAGGTGTGTATTTATATGTAAATTAATTCCTGGGGGAGGCATACTGAGTCAAGGCTCATTTCTATAGTAGGTATTTATATGTAAATTAGTAACTGGGAAAAGCATAGTGATCTGATGCATGTTTTCAGGTGTGACCTGAGGTAAGGGTACAGGAAGTTACTTAACTGTAGGGTAAGGGGGGGGAGAGATGAAGTGGCTAGGTTAGTTGTTCCAGACAGAGAGGAAACAGAGTAACAAAGGCCCAAGAGTCAGAAAAAAGGAGTGACAAGTAGAACCTGGGGTGTGGAGCAATAAGTTGAATAAAAAGAGAATATACTCAGTCAGCTTTATTAGTTTCGCTTTATTCCTGGTGTACTGTGCAAAGTAGGATTTATTTTTTTCTGTGGGGAGGGCCAAGATTTTTTCCAGATTTGAGGGAGGCTCGAAATCTTTTTCATGGCTTTGGGGAGGCTCACTATCACGAAGTGTGAGAACTATTGATCTAGGTAGATCCATAAGTAGTCCGGTTGCCATGTTACACTTTTTAGTTTTTCTAAAATGTGAAAAGAATCCCTTGTATAGGATTTAAGACCTAGAACGTATGACCAGAGGAAAAAAGTCACGCAAAGTTGCCAACATTTCAGATAATGAACCTAAGAGAGACACTATGGCTCTATCAGGTAAATTAATTGGATCTTTATGAATTGTAGGTAAATGGTAGAAAGCTGGGAGCACTGGTGTTTCTGTTTTGAGGAATGTTCTTTCCTTATTGGAAATAAAACCCCTCTATAAAGTTTCATCCACTAGATTGAAAAGCAACAGTTGAAACTCCCTTAGTTGGGGACTTCTCTAACAGAATAATATAAGTACCTCTGTCAAACAATAATCTCAAGACCTCCTTCTCATAATCATTTTTATTCAACACCATCACATTACCCTGTTTGTCTGCCTGTTTGAAAACAATATCAGATAGCCTTTTAAGTTTTTAGAAAAGCCTCACATTCTTGATTTGTGAGGTTTTTGGGCATACGATTCCAACTCTTTTCAAAAAGTACATCTACCACTTTAAGTACAACTTTTTGATACATAAGAATGGCTGGGTCAGTAGTATGTACCCGGACAAAACATTGAGGTTGATTTAATCTTCATAACTTTCTCAGAGCAATCAGGCCCCACTGAGATGTTTGCAGCTGAGGTTTGTGATTCAGAAATAAAAGCATTACATTGTGAATCAAATTCTGCCAAGTCCAAGTGGTCCATAGCAGTTGGAATCGAATCTGTGGGAGCCTCTGATGAAAATACCAGTGTGAAGATTAAGTTGCTCAAGTCCTTCCTCGTGAACGCTCCACCTTCACTATTGTTGGATGTGGGACTTCCCATCTTCAAATTAACATCAAAGAATTTCAAACTAATCTTCAAAAAATGTTGAAAAGTTCTACTTGTAGGTCAAAATGATTGACCGTGGGGGAAGGTATAAAACTCAAACCTTTGCTTAAGATGTTTCTCTCAATCACATGTAGTCCATAATTACTGAGATTCACTATTCTTTGAGTTCTTGGGTCTCATTGATCTCTTCACTTGTAACAGCCATGTGCGTTCTACCTCCTCTTCTGGTCTGTGTCCGTTATTCCTGCTTTTTGTTGTTGTTTCTTTTTGTCTAAAAATAAAAACATATTTTTAATTTCGGCTGCCGCTGAGCTATTTTGGGTATTTTCTGGCATAACCGACATAGTATCCTATTTTTGGGGATTTTGTCTGATTATTTCTGCTCTTAATGCGATTTCTATTAGAGCTCCTGTTATTGCAGCTTGACCTGAAGTGACCTTTGTTCCTGCCCCTGCTAACTGAAGGAGCAGGCCTTTCAAAATTGAAAATCTGTTCTGTAATATAATCCTGTTGGTTTGTCTCATGCTTTTTTTTTGTTTTCTAATCACTGCTTCCTGCTCATGTGCTTTCAAATTCTTATTTTGTTCCTTTTCTTTTACTTTCAAGTTAGGATACTTAATTATTTTTGAGTCTCTGTTATTTCAAGTTCTAAAGCCTCATAATTATCTTTGTCTTTTTAAGTGAGTGTCTTAATGTGCTTAGCAGAGCACTCGTGAAGGGCTGTTTCCCAAGCTGTTCTATTTTTGAAGTTTTCCAAGATCCACTGAGGGTCTGATGTCAGTTCTTAACCCATGAGGTGCTGCATTCTTTACTAGGTACTCATCTTCCAGACTACTGATGTTATAATAAATACTTACTTAATTCTGTAAAAGTCTATCAAGTTTAACAAGCATGGCTTTTACTTCTGCTGTATTATTAGTATTGGTATTTGTGGTACCTTGTACAAATGGCCATGGTCTCTTCAATCAGCATCTCTTCACTCAGTCTTGAAGTGACTCAAGACAGCATTTGTGCTGTTCATCTGAGTTTTCACTCATCTCAGACCCAGAGGGGCTCTCCATATCACTTGTCTCCTGTCTGGCTTGGTGCTGGAGCAGTTAGTAATCCCAAACTGGGTGTTGCTGGAAATTCCAATAAAAACAGGATCCTGCCCAGATTACAACTAAGCTCCCGTGGACTACTTGTATTATTTTGTTTGAAGAATAAAACTTAGTGGAGCTAAAGCAGATGCTCTGCATGCCCAGTCTAGAGCAACACTGAAATGGAATGCCAACTCAAACTGAATGGGAACTAATGCAGAAAGTCATGTATTACACAGTGAAAAAAGTGCAGCTGTGCAAACAGCCATTAAACCAGACACTGACACAAAATGCACAGCATGACTTCAAAGCTCCCAAAAATTTAAGTCCACAACAGAAAAGTACCCTGGCATTTCGAGAGCTCACTGGCTCTTCATCAGGGGGCAGAGTCACAAGGAAGAACATCATGCTTATATACAATCAACTATGTGAGACAATAAAATATTTAAAGTGGCAAACACAAATGGGTGAAAACAATAACATTAATGTCACAACATACTCAAAATCAAACCAGCAACAGTGAACATTCATTTAACTAATTTATGAAGTGCTAATGCATGTGTGGGCTACCAAATGATTAAGGTGGCTAGCATGGTCTACCAATCTACTGATCAACAAATTAAAACATACCACATAATTTATATGAGTAGCCAAATAGTATAACTGAATAATAGAAGGGAGCTAAAAATAATGACAGAAAAACAGGAAAATAGAAAATGAAATGCAAATATTAGATACAAGAAGCTGCAAGAAGCTAGAAAGGGGGGCTGGCAGATGGACCACCAGGAAAGGGCAAAATGAAGGGAAACTAGTAACAGAAACAAAAGTAGATAGAAAAACATGAAAAACAAAGAAATATGAGAAGAGAGGTAGCAACTGAAAAATGCCTATGCTAATCTTTCCATGTGGGATTTTGAGAAAAAGTATGTCATCCAGAACAGTGAGAACCCCTGCACTTAATTTGCCATTTATTGGAGATGCTTTATAGATGACATATTTGTCATTTGGAAATGCCTACTTGAACAGTAGGACAAGTTATCTAGATTCCACTATGACATTTGAGCTTTTTTGGACTTATTTACAAGGGATCAGTTGGATTACAGACAACACTTTTTTTTTTTTTACTTATATTTTATTGTTTCGGGACTACACAGGAGAGTCCACTGTTGCCATTTCTTTTTGCTCTTAGCATGGAGCCTTCTGTACCAACCCTGAGATTAAAGGAATAAAGGAATAAAGATAAGAAAAGTAGAAAACCACATCTCTATGTATGCGGATGACAAACTCCTTTACATACAAGATCTAGCTACAACACTTCTAAATGTCATGGCCCTGCTAGAAGAATATGGCTCAATCTCAGGATTCAAAATTAAATATTTGGATTCAAATCTGAAATTTTATCAACGGGGCCCCTATCCCGCAACAGATCAGACTGATGACCAAACTGCAATGGACTTCTAAAGGATTCAGATACCTAGGGGTACAGATTACAGCAGACCTAACAAAACTCTATAAAGCAATAAAGAAAACCACTTAAGCCTCCTAGAGGAAATTTAAAAAGACTGTACCAGATGGGCAGCATTACTCCTACCATTGGTTGGTGGATCAGAGACTTTAAGGATGAATATTTTACCAAGGCTGCTTTTTCTGTTTGGTGCTATTCCAATTTGTCTCCTGAAGCCCTTCTGGGATACTCTTAAGATTACCCTTAAGACATTTATATTGGGGGGGAGAAACCGAAACTGAAATGGTCTGTTTTGTGTCTGGAAAATGGTAATGGGGGACTGGGAGTCCCTGATATCAAGGGATTACTACAGAGCAGCACAACTGCAACATATACAGGCCTATAATAAATCAGGTACACACCTGGCCTGGGTGCAAATGGAAAGGAGTATGATAGGCCCTGAGGAGTAACTGAGCTACTATTCAACAAACAGGACGGCAAACGCGTAATGGCTCTGACAAGTCCATAGCTAAAAACACTATTAAAGGCATGGAAGAAAACATTACAAAATCTTAAAATAAAAGATGAAATCAATAGTTTTACTTAGATCATGGTCTTTAGTGATTTTGCCCCGGATTGGAATAAACACATTTTTATTAAGTGGAAAGGGCTGGGCCTGGGGAGGTTGGACAGTTATGTAGTGAAGGCACTATCAAAAGTTATCAACACATGAAAAAGGAATTTGGATTGCCACACAAAGACTTTTTTGGGTACTTATAGGTCAGACATTTCCTTATAGCTGATGAGAGACTAGACTTGTGTGGGCAGGAGGAGCCTCACGCATTGCTGAGCTGCTGTCATAAGTTGCTGGAGGGGGGTAGGGAGGAACATCTCATTTCTAAACTATATAAACTAGGTAGGTTGGGAGACTTCCAAAGAAGAGAGGCAATACAGCACAAGTGGGAAGAAAAAGAAATAGGTAGACCTATTCCAGTATTTCTGTGGGATAGAATGTGGAGCCAGGCTCAGAAGTCGACAGCATCTCCTTGTGGAGGGAATTTAGGTGGCAGTTGCTGAGCCACTATTTTAGAACCCCCATGATTACTAGCCATTATGGCAGTTTCCCTACTGATAAGTGTTGGAGGGGCTGTGATAAAAAAAGAGGGACTCATGAACATATTTTTGGGATTACCCCAAACTTGAGCAATATTGGGAAGCTGTAACCTGAACAATAG
The DNA here is from genome assembly GCA_016271365.2 of Neoceratodus forsteri. Taxonomy (NCBI): domain Eukaryota; kingdom Metazoa; phylum Chordata; order Ceratodontiformes; family Ceratodontidae; genus Neoceratodus; species Neoceratodus forsteri. The sequence goes on along the minus strand of CM028132.1, from coordinate 162,164,809 downwards.
GATCCATATTTAAGATACAGATCACAAAGCAGAGTGAAGTGCTGGGGGAAATCCCACCAGAAATTCACACCACAGGATAGAGATACCTGTTTAATATTCTGATAGCTGCAGCCTCCAAAGCAATAGCTAGAAATTGGCTATCAGACAAACTCCCAATGGTAACACAATGGTTGGAAGGTTGTAGGCAGATAAAGGACATGGAGAAGCTTACAGCACAGATCCACCTTCAGATAGAGAAATTTAAATCAAGATGGCACCCTTATTATGAGTTTTTAAGTGAGATGGAGGGTACGTCTGTGCTAAAACTTCTGGCAAGGGAAACTGATATCTGAAATAATCCCAATTGAATTTTGAAGACAGATCAAATAACAGGGATAATCAGGATAATATACCATACAAGGTTACTTTAAGGTGTAGGTCAGAACAGACCCTTTGGGAAAACTTAAACAGGATAAATGAAATCTTCTGTATAGAGCACTGTATTTTATTTGATGTTATTTAAGGTATCGTTCGAGGATAATGGATTTATTTTCGTGCTTCTTTGATGGTTTATATATATATATATATATATATATATATATATATGTAAAATTGTGAACTCCTTATAAAATGTTACAGATTACATGACATTTTCAATAAAACCTACAATTTAAAAAAATATGTATATATTTATTGTTTCAATTTCAGCTTATTTATTATACTGGAAAGGCATGTGAGCATAAGTTGCCCATTTTCACAAGTAACCAGTTTTAGAAAACTACAAACGTGAGATTACAGTAACAAGCAATATAGTAAATGGATTACACAAGTGGAACAGGTAGACTAGTTATAAGACAATGGTACAAAGACATGATACTTCACATTATGAAAGAAAAATACATTTCCAAGTGCATAGTTAGTACAGATGCTATGTTAAACTAGACTAGACAAATGAGCAATAAGGGTACTAAACAACATAACATTTAAATTTACAAGAGCATTTGTATGAAAGTACAAGGCATTGTCAGGGAGATCCTGCCTTCGTAAAATATGCCATGGTTCAGATAATGTGAGGCAGAGGAGTGAGGGAGTATCTGGTCAGAATTTCATGAGGAGAAACACCTGCAGATGGCAGCCAGGGAAAGGTGAGACTTTAGGTTACACTCCAAGAAGGCTAGACAAGGGTATTCAGTGATGGCAGGGGGAAGACTGTTGAACAGCTTGGCACCCTTGTAGGGGAGGGTGTTTTGGCTGTGAGTGGTCTGGCAGAATGGGATGGATAAGGAGGGGAGGAGGACTTTCTGGTGGTCTGAGGATGGGAGGGCTTAGGGAGGAGGGAGACAGGCAATGTCGGGGAAAAGGCCCAAAGATATTTTGTGGAAAAAAGTGAGTATTCTGCTTTTGAGTCTGTCCTCAAGGGAGGTCCAGTTAGAGATACTATAGAGGTCACAGTGATGGGTCCATCTGGGGAGACCGGTGACAAAGCGAATGATGCTGTGATAGGTGGAATGGAGTTTTTGGAGGTTGCTTTCGGTAAGGGGTGGATAATAGACTAAGGCATCATAGTCAAAGAGCGGGAAAAGGAAACTGGTGGAAAGAAGGGTTTTAGATTCATTGATCAGAAATGGCCTTACTCTGTATAGTAGGCATAATCATTGGTGTATTTTCCTTATAAGCTGATTTATGTGAATTAAAGTTGAGGTGGCGGTCCGGTAGCAAACTGAGGTATTTGAATTCATTGACTTTTTCAATTGCATTGCCCTCATTGTCAAATAGTGTGAAATTGATAGAGAGTGGTTTTCAAAGGCTGGAGAAAACCATTGATTTGGTTTTCTTTTCATTTAGCATGAGTCCCTTGGACAAGAACCAGGAATGAAGACTACTGAAATCAACCTGCAGCTTATTTAGTAGAGTGGATGGGTCTTTGTCTTTGCAGAAAAGGGCAGCATCATCAGCATACAGGATGAGTTCAGTGTTAATGCAGATTTCAGAGAGAGAATTTACAACAAGGGAGAAAAGGAGGGGACCCAGTATGGACCCTTGGGGTACTCCAGACGTTATGGGGCAGGGGTTGGACTGGATACTATTTATAATGGTTTGATGTGACCTGTGGCTGAGGAAGTTTTGGAACCAGTTTGTGACATCTGATGAAAAACGTAGGTTGGAAAGGGTGGATAAAAGGACACTGTGGTCAATCAAGTCAAAGGCTTTTGTGAGGTCGACAAAAACAGATCCCACGTGTAGTTCTTCATCAGCTGCTCTATTAATAAATTTGGTGAAGTTGATAAGGGTGGACTCTGTATTGTGGCCATCCCTAAACCTGTGTTGGGCTTCTGTCTGAAAGTTATAAAGTTTGAGAAATTCGGAGGTCTACTTGTGCACAATATTCTCCAATATTTTGGAGAGGGGGGCCAGAAGAGCGATGGGTCTGAAATTGCAGATGTCATTTTGGGAACCTGATTTGTGGAGTGGCCTGATTATGATGCATTTCCATTTGAGAGGATAGGATGCAGTACAGTGCGAGTAACTTATAATATTGGTGAAGGGAGTAGCAATAGATTTACAGACCAATTTAAGGACCCTGTAGCCAATCATGTCAAGCCTTATCAAGGACTTGGGGTCATAGGCCTTGATGAGTTTAATTACTTCAGGGGGGAGGTAGCGAAGAAAGAAACTTGGGTGAGAGTTTGGGAGGCATGGGGAAAGGGGGCTTGGATGGGCTTATATTTGTTGAGGTATCCAAAATAATTGTTAAAGAGGGAGGCAATTTCATGGGGATCAGTAACTATGTGCCCATTAGAGGAAAGTCTGAGTTGTTCATTGATTTGCCCTCTCCTGATGAGGCTGTTTACCACTTTCCAAGTGTGTTTAGGGTTTTCATGGGAGCTGCACTGCTTCTTGGTGAGGTAGGCAATTTTGGCAGACCAGATAGCAGATTTTCATTTGTTGCAGAGTGTTTTATATATTTGGAGAAGGTGGGGAGCTTTTGTTTCCTGTATTTCACTCAAGCACGGTTTCTTTCCCTCATGAGTTTGAGGCTATCCAAGGAGATCCATTCCTGGCTGTTGCCTTTGATCCTGATTTTTTTTAATGGAATAAGGTGGTTTCAAATGGCCAGAAACTTGTTGCTAAATTCCACAAGGGTAGAGTCAATGTCCTTAATGGATTCAGCAAAAGACCAATCTGTGTCTAGGGCAGTCTGGTGGAATTGTGTGGGATAAAGTGTTTTGAACTGTCTGATCTCAATGTATGTGTGCTCCCTAGGAGGGGTTTTAGCAGACCAGCAGCAGAACACTCCACAGTGGTCACTAATAGAATCAGAAAGCACCCCTGAGGAGGTTATGTGAGAGGGGTGAGAAATCAAGATCCAGTCAATCAAGGATTTAGAGCCTGTTTTGTAGATAGTGTGAGTAGACGAGGAGATGGCTTGATGTAGGCCTAGGCTGGTGATGGCTACCCTGGTTTTGAGGGACTGAGAGGATATCCAGTATTGATTAAAATCCCCGAAGATTATTCACTCTCTGCCAAGGGAAAGTGAATCTTTGAGGTTAAGGAAGCTGTCAAGTTCATTTGAGGGTATGCCAGGGGGAAGGTAGGTAACGCTGATGGTAATTATTCTGTTTTTGCCTAGTAGGAAGTTTATGGAAAGGGATTCAAGGTTGGGGGTATCGAGGTGAGTGTCGAGCTAGGAGGTGGTGAGGTGATCAGCAATCCAGAAGCGGCAACCACCACCTCTTCTACCAAGCCTATCTTTCCTGAAGAGGGAGTACCATCTATGAGTATTTTGCTGGAAGGGATTTTATTCATGAGCCAGGTTTCAGTTAGGGCAGTTATGTCGAATTTTTTTTCAGATAGCCATGGTTCTAGCTTATTTTTTTCTTTGGCCATCAAGCTTTGAATGACAAGATGCATTATTTTCAGCTGTTTGGAGTGCTTGGGGGGAGTACCATGGCTTTTGGGGATTGGAGGCCCATGGTTTGAGTGTATGGACCCAGAAATTAGAAGGAGAAGGAGCCTTCTGCATCTATTGCACACAAGGATAGACAGCTTGTGGTATGTTCACCTGGTGAGGACTTGGTGTGTGAATTTTAAGGAGGAGAGGGTGGGTGAGCACTCATGCAGGAGGCACAGACAACTGTGGGAAAAACTGAGGGTCAATGGGGTGAGAGTGTGAGGTGGGGGGTTTAGGGAGGTAAAGCCTAACTGGTAGGAAGAGGAGGTGGAAAGTGGAGAATGTGGTAGGAGTGAAAGGGGTGATAAAAGTGGGCTGGGGGGACAGAGAGACAGAGGTGGAGAGGAGCTATGTAGATGTTTAGGCAGGGGGTGGTGATGAATGGATAACATAATTAAGCTTTAGAGATATAAAGCAAATGGACTGGAAGATGGTAGTTTAAGGAATTCAAAAAGCAAGAGATTGGATGTAAGTGTGTAATTGCCCTTTAAGAGGCAGTAAGCCATCCCTTAATTTCCATTGGAGGTAAATATGAAAAGGGTGGTCTCCCAGGTTAGTGAGACCATTTAAAGAGTCCCAGGGTGGGGGAAGATGGGCGGGACAAAAAAGTGGAGTTAAAATTACACAGGCTGAAAAAACAGGACCAGGAATGGGCATGCGAGCCTTTGGTGGAGCTGGAGGGGGAAATGGCCAGTTGGAGCTCAGCTGCAGAAGGTGGCCAATTTCAAACCCAACTGGTGTGAGAGGATTCAGAGGAGTGTACCTTGTGTTTTCTGTTGGGGTCCGGGGAGGTGGGTGGCCAATCTGGTGAGGATCCGCAACCGCCGGGTGGAGAGGGTTCACTGAGAGAGAGAGAAGAAAAGAGAGATTAAGCTGTGTGCCATTGGCATATCTCTCAACCTCCTGCCTCATTAATCAGGGACAAGGCTTAAAAAAATCAGGGACAAAGGACCAAAATCAGGGACACTTCTTCAAAATTGGAGACATCCAGTCAGGAAGCTGGTAGAATAAAGGGCTTAGTGTAAAATGCATTTTCTAAATAAGAAGAAGTCTGTAACTTTAATGTTTGACATTAGTTTGTGCTTATAACCCCCACTGTTTGGTCACAGAAACACAATTTTTAGGAGGCACAGAGTAAAATTTTAAGGCAAAATCAGGGATGTCCCTGAAAATCAGGGACAGTTGAGAGGTATGGCCATGGGGGAGAAAAAAAGCCAGTGGGAGGCAGTCTGAGCACACAGAGGACAAAAGAAACATAGGCAGCAGTTAAACAGGGGGCAGGGTTTGAGAAGAAGAGAATCTGAGAGAGTGGAGGGGTCTGGCTGGAGGGGGATTAGTGGGGGGAGAGAAAGAGAGGCAGAAAAAGTAGGAGTGCAGAAAAGGAGGTAAAACTAAGAAATGAAATTAAGGCTGTGAATAAGTTTAACATGCAGCTGAAATGCAGTTTGGTTAACCCAGGTTCCAACTGTAGCTAACAATTATATTCTGGTTTAGCAAACCTGGTCAGTTTTCAGTAAAAACAACAGCAATACAGAGTATACTCCTGCCAGACACTAAGAAATACAGATTAAGGAGCCATCCAATGGAACAGTTACATATACCAGTCTGAACAGTTAGGATTAAGGAAGTGGGGGTATAACTCCATAGGCTAAAAAAGCCTAGGCTTAGATTGAAATACTCACAAAATAAGCTGCAGTCTGCAAGATTATATTGATCCTACCTTCATGTTAATAAAGTTTTCAGACATTTATGTTCAACCAGACATAGCTGATGTGATCACCCTTCTAACATTTTTAAATCTTCTAAAATGGGAAATACTACTCCCCCCTCCCAAGACAGACTCTTCATATGTGACTAACAGTTAAACATATCGTAAGGTAATTTAAGGTGATGTTAATAAACATCCTGTCTTCTAACCTCTTCCGTTAAAACATATAGAGCATATAAACAGTGTAAATCCATCTAATCAACTGATTGAGAGCAATAAAGTCAGACTCCACCTGGACTGCTCACACTTCGGAGTAGGCTTAAGTTCAAAGTGAAAATACCTTAAATGCCACTCAGCTCGTGGACTTAAACATAGCTGTCTCCATGTGTAATCTGCCATTTTAGAAACTGAATGGAATACGAGTAAGAAAAAGTGGAGAACAGCAGCAAAGTGTTTCCAACAGTTGTTTTTCACCAGTTAGTCCCAATCTTACAGACACGAGGAACAGACCTAACAGCAAAAATCTTTTAGTCCAATTATGTCCTATAAACTTATGATAATAGGAACAGCCCCATCCATGTTAAGCCCTCCCACCCCTAAGTCCTGCTCCCTACCAGATCAAAATGTTGCACGCTGTACAGCGCATGACATTGACAGCAAGGTAGGAACAGCACTGTTGGTAAGAGGGAGAAGGTGCAAAACCATGAAAGGAAGTATGCATGATAGTTTACCCTCTCACTCTTCCCAGTGCAGGATAAGAGAGGTCCACCGAGCACCTGCCATGGCTCAATGGGATGAGCCATAGGCAGTAAGGGAGGCAAGCAGTGCGATGGGACCAGGTTTCGATTCCCGGTCCCAGACATATGGAAATTTTCTCACACTTTATGCGATGTTAAGTGTGAACTACCCCCCCCCCCCAAGTTTGTTATTTTAGTTGGGTGGGGTTCTGGGGCACAGCCCCCCATAATGGGGGGTGGGGGCACAACCCCCCACAAAAGAAAGACTTATGCTGTTTGCAATATATTGCTGTGTATTGGCAGTATGGCATATTGCTTAGCATAATGTCTTCAATACAAAATCAGAGAGTCAATCAGCACATCAATTGTGGCATTGATTATGATATATACTTGTTGGAAAGTCAGTGTGACTGATTATACATAGGGAGAATCAAGAGGTAGCTTGGTAAGTCCTGGCAGAGGTCAGTTGACATGGCTAGGGCATCCGCCCAAAGGAGGGCCATCTGGATGACAGTGGGGAAAAAAATGAGGGGAGCTTGGGGTAAGAATAGGAGAACATAAGAGTGACATCTGGAGAAGAGACCAAAATTCAACACACCACTGCAGTTTGAGCTGTGCTCAGTGCTGGAGGTGGGGAGCTCACATACAGGGCAGGCAACACACCATAGTACAACACCACAGACAATTGCAGAGCTCAACCCCAGCTGAGGGAAAGTGCATATTTAAGTCCAGGCTTTACCACTTCAATATTGTTTATTTTGTTTATTTAAAATCTGGTAAGTCCATGAGCCAATGGCCCATTTTCATGGTTGACCAGAGTCACATTCATACATAAATAAATGCAACAGTGAAACATAAAAGTATTACTATCCCAAACACAAACTAATTAAGACACATACTGTACATTGATTCCTAGAAAATAAGTACTTTTTTCAAATTAGTTCTGAATTGATATAAAGAAACATTGATACAGTCAAAAGCTTTTGATGTAGAATTAAAAAACATCAGAAGATTATAGAACAAAGTTCTCTACCCCACAGATGCTTTCATTCTAGGTGTACAAAAATGTTGTTCTGAAAGATGTGTCTCAGCTTCACCAGTATAGCCTCTAAAAATAGAATAAAAGGGTTCTGCTGGACCTTTTTTGTAATCAATTTTTTTTTTTTTGCCTATGTCCCCATTTGGAACTGAAATTTCAGTGAAAACCATACTAGTTTATTTAAAAGGGCACAATGATGTGTCCTGAAAGGAATCTGTGTCACAGAGGAAGCAATTTGATTCAGTATTTTGACCCTGCTCAGTAGACCTTCACAAGCAGAGTGATAAAATAAAATCCCATAGTCTATAACTGGAATTAAACTCTGAGCAAGAAGCAATCTTTTTTCTGGTAACAGAAGGGAGTTTAATCTGTAAAGGACTTCTAACCTCTGATGAATCACTGTAGTCATGTGTAACATGTGTTTCATAAGACATGCAATCATCTACGACTAGTCCCTAGTATTTAAAGGTATCAACTTGCTCAATTACCCCACCACTAATTGTGTGGAGGGTAAGAACAGGACCTCCCCCACTTTTCTTCTTACAACTACAAAAAAGCATAGATCTAGTCTTTTCTTCATTCAGAACTAGTTTACTACTAATAAACCAGTGCTGGATGGATTCAAAATCAGAGACTAGGTTACGTTCGACTGTGCTGAAAAAATCTCTGCTCATCATCTGCATAAAGAAACATTTGTGAAGTGGTACAAATAGAAGGTAAAGAATTCGGAAAGAGACTAAGTAGTAAAGGACCCAGAGATGACTCCTGTGGAACACCTAGTGATACTAAAGATGGAGAAGAACAAATACCATTAATTCTTGTGACCTGAGTACACTGACCCAGATAATTCAGGCACCAGCCAACTACTTCTTCAGACATACCAAGTTTTGACAGGGAAAACAAAAGTAATCTGTGATCAACCAAATCAAAGCCTTGGTGAAGTCCATGAACACTGCGACTGCATAGTGGCTCTTATCTAAGGCCGTATAGACCTTTTTACTCTAACAGAACTTGCGTACTACCTCAAACCTTCTCCTGGTACACTCATGACTATAAATGGTTCTATCGCATTATTACTGGTTTGTACTGTACATTTATATGTTCTTTTGTATGATTTTGGACATATATTGTAGTTTACCCAATGTACCACTACTGTTTATTGTACAATACCTTGTGTTCCAACTGTTGCACAATCTTACAATGTTGTATTGTTTGTACTACCTACATACTATGTAACTGATTATCCTTCACAACCCTATGTAACCCCTCCCCCAAGGTCACACCATGAGATGAGCAACTTGTTGTTCAGTGCACCCTCCTGGTGAAATATTTCAATAAATAAAATATAGACCACATTTTGAACCCCACCAAGGCAGTCATAGTGCTATGTCCCACTCTAAACCCATGTTGCACTGATGTCAATACCTCATATTTTTGAAGGTATTCAGACATTTTATCAAAAACTACCTGATGCAGAACCTTTGACAAAATTGCCAATAAGGATGGTAGTTTTTCACATCTGCTGAAACACCTCTTTTGAAAACCAGGACAACTATAGCACCCTTCCAGACAGCCAGAAAAGAGTTAGAAAGTGATAAATTAAAAGTAGTTGTTAAAGGAAAACAAAGACTGTCTGTGGTGATCCTCATGAGCCAATAGTCAACACTATCTGTACCCACCACTGGTTTGGGGTCAAGCTTTAAAAGATATTTCAAAACTTCATTCGCCGTTAATGACCTAAAATAAAATTTAGGATGTGATAAATCAGATCGCACGTCCAGGACCGGGACCAGAGGAGAACTAACATCCTCAGTTAACTCAGGCGGGACATAATTTGACAAATCTGAAAAATACCTATTGAACTCCAAAGTTATGGCTAATGGCTCATTTAATATACATGTTGAAGTAATTACATGTTTAGGAATCAAATTGGATTTCTTCCCTTATAAATCATTGATTAAATCCCAGGTAGCCTTTATATTTTTATCTTCAAAGGACTTTTGTTTTTCTATACAAAACCTACACTTTAGATCCCTAAACAAGGATTTGCACTTATTGTGGGCTGTCTTATAGGTTAATAAAGTTGTCTTATCTAGAATTTGCCTATAAAGTTTCCATTTTTTATCCCAGTTTCTCATACATTCTAGGAGTTCCTGGGTAACCCATTGTTGTTTGTTACCCGTTATGCATAAATTTTTAAGGGGAGAAATTTATTACAAATATTATTAAAACAGTCACAAACCATTTTGTATGTGCTATCCACATCAGTTTCATTTTCCAGTTGTGACCAGTCTACAGAAGACATGGCAATGTTAACATTTTTAGCATCTATTTTTTTTTAATTGTGTTTGTAAATATACGAAGGGATTGCCTTTTGCTTTTTTGCACTCCAGCAACAAAATACTTGGCTATGATTGCTCATACTATCTGCCATAACTGGCTGTAGGATTTTGGAAGAGTCCAAAACCAAAATCCAATCCAGTAATGCCATGTAACCAATCTTATAATGTGTTCTAGTTGGAGACTCAGTTATTTGTATTAGTCTCGGACCAGCCAAAATCTCTCTGTGTTTCTGTACATCCTTACTCAACCAATTCACATTAAGGTCTTCTAATACTATGAGTTCCCTATTAGTAGGAATAAAATCCCTATATGCTTGAATCATGCTTAAGCCCTCTTCCTGATGACCAGGAGGGGCATAAACAACAACCAAGGACATAACTGTCTTTAATCCCAAAGTCAGATTAAGAGCTAACAATAGCTAAAAATTCACATGCAGATTTTTTCTTTGCCCTTGAGTCCTAAGCCACTGAAAAACTATCCCTCACATAAAACATACACCCACTACCCTTCCGTACAGTCCTGTCACATCTAAATATTTTAAACCCCTCCAATTAAATTGATTCATTTTGAATTTTACTGGATAACCATGCCTCAGAAAGGGCTACGATTTCAAACTGTTGTTGTAATGCCCAAACATTAAAATTGTCCCACTTTGCTAACAAACTTTACACATTTAAATAAGCAACGTTAATAGAATGACCTGATAGGGATTGCATGGAGTAGTTATATTGCTTTGGGTTATGCGAACACATAGGCGTGTTTATGCTTAATAGAAAAGTTGAACAGTCCAGTTACAACTTTGATAGCTCCAGGTATAGCTGAACAGCAACAGTTTATGTGACAGCCAAGTTCACTGTCCGATATAAGAGGATGTACAGCCAGGACAAGACATTCATTTTGCAAATTCTAGTGCAAAGTAGTGCTTAATGCCTCTCACCATATGCCTCAGTGTTTCAATTCCTTCAAATCTTCTTTGGGGTGGGCTCATGGAGGACTGGGGCTACATTACAAATTGATGCTTGCCTCAAACCAAGTAGGGGCAGTATGTATGGTTATTAAGTATATCAGATAGCATCCATGAGGAGGTGATAGATTGTAGAAGCTTCTGCACTGTGAGTCAAGATGGAGATGAATGCCATGAAACCTTTGGGTTTGAATGATGAATTGGACTGGAAGCCATTATTGTATATATTCATATTTGTACAGGATATGAACAATAATGGAAATTTAGTGTACTTGTTTGTGTAAATAGTGGAAATACTACCCTTAGATTTATACACAGATACTCCCTCTACCACTTGCTCTGGGCCTTGGAAGATGTACAAGGAATCTGTTTGCTGAGCCTGGAATCCATAGAGAATGAAAAGGAAATGGTGATGGTCACAGAGACAGTGGAACCTGCAGCAGTATCCTTCCAAAACAACTGGCCTGAACATCTTTCCTACTTTTTTCATTAACCTAAAAAAATCCTTGTCTTCTCAAGCCTCACCTATCTTTTCCTTCTGCTTCCAAATCTCCACTTCTGTATTCCAAATACTGTGTCACTCTTTTATTTCTCTATCTTTAATGAAAAACTTTTATAACAGGAATTTGTATGTTCAATATGTGTTTTTCTGTTGTGGCCAAGGTCTTATATTAGATCTTGTACATTTTTTAACAGCACTGCCTTTTGTATACACTTTTTTACAATGCATACTGATACACATCGATACACAGATTTAATAGTGAGCACTCTTAAATTGCAGTATACTAGGAATATGTAAGTGAACTGTGCCTTTAAATTTCTGCCTACCACTACATAAAAAGTGGTAATCCTCCAAGAGCCAGCTCCTGATGAAAATACAAAGGAATTGAAGCACCCTGGCATATGATGAGAGGCCTTGAGCATTACTTTGCAATAGCATTTGGAAAATTAATGGCTTGTCCTGGCTGTATATCCTTTCAGATTGGATTGTGAACATGGTTGTTATAAAAACTGTTGCTGTTCAGCTGTACCTGGCACTATCAAAGTTGTAACTTGAAGTGGTAAAGCTTGGAATTTCTCATGCAATTTCACCACCCAGAGCTCAATACTGTCAGTCATAGACTATGGCTTTGTCATTTACTGCCCCACCACTGAAATTGCACTAAAATGTGTTAAATGTCTTCTTGACAAAGCCTGCCATCTGGTCACAGGGACTAATCACCTTACTCACACATGTAGTCTTTACTCCTCCACCGGATGGCTCCCTCTACACCTCAGAACTAGGTACCAGGCATGTTTCATTGGCAACAAAGCCCTACTGAGACTTGTATCTTGCTCTACAACAGCCCTATTCTAATGCAACTAAACCTCAATAACCACCAGGAGTTCTGCTAAGGGCATACTCCGGATTCCCTTCAAACGGACCTCCTTTGCACAATGGTCATTCAGCTATCAAGTGCCCCAGTGGGTAAATGACCTCCCTGCTACCCTCCTTGAATATTAATAACTAGACCCCTTCAAAAGAGACCTTTGAACCCTCATAGCCCAAAAAAACCACTGTGACTGCCAGTCCTAGCATAGAATACCCCCCGCACCTCCTGAGGATCACTGCACCCCTTCCCTTTGAATCTCAACCTACTCCCCTCCATGTACCTCCCTTGCCCTATCCTTGATCTAAGTCTCTCTGGCTGGTACCCTCACTTACTCATTCCCTGCCTATCTTCCTTGACAAAGCCCTCTCTGGCTGCTACCCTTTCACTAACCTGCATTTAGCAACATGACTGTGTGCCTAAGCTCATCACTGGTTATAACAGTCTTCTTGTGAAAAGAATTTTACTGTCATGCACTTACGTTCTCTTTTTATCTGGGACCACTCTATATGTATCGTACTGCTGTATTTGTGTTTATTTTGACATGGAACCTTTGTAAAAGAGACATTTTTGCTCAAAGGTATTAATCTGCATCTGAAATAAATAAAAATAAATAAAATAATTAAATGTCCCCCAGTAGTGTTTGAGCTCTGCAATTGTCTATGGTGATGTACCAAAATTCAACAGTATCCACACATTTTAATAATACTGAACATTCAGTAACCTCCCTAAGATTTGGGGGCTTGGAGAAGGTGGTGAAACTTAAAAGAAATGCAGATTGGGGCACTTAGCTTATAAAAAAGGGCAGCTTATTGGATTCATACAATCAGCACCCATGATGCCGACAAGGAGATGAATGAAGAGTGTGACTGGTCGCTTTTCTGGAAATTAACCATCATACATTTCAAGTATAGAGGCAATGATGGCAGAAAAAGACCACTGGTCCATCGAGTCTACTCGTGGTACCCTTTCTAACCTCAGGACCTATTGTCCATCCAGGATCCTAGCCCTCCCCCTCTACCCTCCAAGTTTCTGTCTTTCCAAGAAACCACTATACTCTTCACTCTGTATCAGCCATGCTTGAAACCATTAATAGTTTTAGCACCCACCACCTTGGCTGATAAACTGTTCCACTACCCTTTCTGTAAAATAATACTTCCTCATGTCCCTCCTGAACCTCCCTCCTGTCAGTTTCTACTCCTTCCCTCGTGATCTCAAACTGTTACTCATGCTAAGTAATTCCTCTCCATCCACTTTGCTTATTCCTTTCAGGAACTTGAAGATCTCTATCATATCGTCCCTCTCCCTTTCTGGTTTCCAGTGAGTACATGTTCACTGCCTTGAGGTGCCCCTTGTAAGATCTACCATGTTGACCTTAAATCATCTTAATCACCCTTCACTGCACTGCTTCCATCCTGCCCTTTTCTTTTCTGAGGTGAGGACTCCAGAATTAGGTACAGTACTCCAGGTGAGGCCTCGCTAAAGATCTATAAAGGAGTAGAATTACCTCTTTCCTTTGGCTATCTATACCCCTACTGATACACCCCAGCATCCTGTTTGCCTTACTGTCAGCTTTGTTGCACCAGCTTTACTGTGTAAGGGTATCACTGATGATAACTCCTAGGTCCTGTTCTTCAGCTGTCGTGCTGAGTCCTACCCCACCCATCCAATACTCAGTCCTGGGATAATTGTTCTCTAGATGCATCACCTTGTACTTTTCAGTGTTAAATTTAAAGTGACAAATCTTAGACTATGTCTCTGACGTTTGTAGTTCACACTGCATTTCCTTGATTCCCTTATTGCTATATGTCCTCCCAAAGAGCTTTGTGTCATCTGCAAAGAGATAAAACTCTCCCTGGATTCCCTCTCCAGTGTTGCTGAGGAACATATTGAAGAGGACCCGGCCAAGGACAGATCCCTGTGGTACCTACCTGACCTCTTTTATCACAAGCCTCTGCTGCTTCCCCCTTAGCCAGTTACCTACACATCTTACTATATCCCTAGTCATGCCCATAGCCTCCTTTTAATGCAGCAACCATATGTGAGGCACATGCCAGAAGCCTTGCTGAAGTCAAAGTAGAGTACATCCATGGCATGGCCCCTATTCAAGCCCTCATTACCAAGTCAAAGAAGACTATCAGGTTAGTTTGACAAGACCTCCCTGCTACAAACCCATGCTGTTTACTATCCTGGAGATCATTGCTTTTCAGGTAGTCCATGAGGTCCTCTTTGTCCAGTGACTCCATCAACTTCTCTACAACTGTGGTAAGACTGACAGGTCTGTAGATCCCTCCCTGCTTGTTCATTTGCCCCCCCCCCCTTATGGAGAGGAACAATGTCTGCCACCCTCCAGTCCTGCAGTACTATCTCCATTTGTAATGAGCTATTGAATAGTGCTATCAGGGGTTCAGTCACTTCCACTACCATTTCCCTGAACACCCTTTGGTGCATCTCATCCTGTCCCTGGACTTTCTCTGTCCTTAGGGCAGCTAACCACTTTCTGGACCCTTGTAAATAATGGCTGTCTCATCTACAGGATCACCTATGTGGCTGCTTTGAAGCCACTGTCTGGGAATGGCCTGCCATCCTCCCTGGTAACATTAGGATGGCAGCTTTTTGCCCATCTACCTCTATCATCCTATCCCCTCTGATAGCCTAACAATTTCCCCTCCTTTCTTCCTTTTTTCCCTGCTCTTGAATACCTCTGTAATATGCAGCTCCATTTCTGCTTTTGCCTCCCTAACCACCATCTTTGTCACCTTATTTCTTGGTAAATATTATCCTTATTTGTCCTCCCCTTCCTTTTCTTTGTGCCTGTAGAAGGCATTTTTCTTTGCCCTCAACACACCCCTGACCTTAGTCGAGAACCATAATGGTCTCTTTAACTTCTTTCTTTTGGTTACTGTTCTCATGCATAGCTTAGATGTCTCAAGAATGGGACCTTTCATTGCCTCCCATCTCTCCTTCACTCCTCGTATGCTACAGCCCTGACTAATTTGTCCCAAGCCAACTCCCACAACCTATTGAAGTTTGCACTTCTGAAATCAAGGACCTCAGCTCTTGATTGGAGTTGTCAGCTGCTAAGGGCCACTTCAAACCAAATGGAGTTGTGGTTGCTTTTCCCTAGTTGCTCCCCAACTCTCACAGCTCCAGTCACCTCAGAGTTGGTGAGCACCACATTGAGAATGGCCTCCTGCCTGGTGGGTTCATCAACTAGCTGTACCAGTAGACAGTCCTGTAATGTGTCCAGCAAGGCTTAACTTTTGCACTCCTTGACACTGGAACATCGTTATCCAGCAGGTTCAGATCCCCTATCATCACTACTTCCCTTTTGCCATTCCCCCTTCTAGTTCTTCCCTGAGTTCTCTGTCCCCCTCTTCCCCCCTTCCCTGGTGGTGTGTAGATAACCCCCAAGCATAGTTTCTAGCCTGAGTCTGCCATGAGTTGCACCCACAGTGACTCTGTTTCTTCCTTATTATCCCTGATACTCCTATTTTCCATAACCTCAGTACCATCCTGGACGTAAAGGGCTACCCTTCTCTCTTTACTTTTTCCTCAATTCCTCCTGAACACTGGGTGTCCACAGGCAGTCAGTTCCTACTCTTATTTCTTGTGGCCCAAGTTTCTATAATGGCCACTAAGTCCATCTCAGTGTCTGCCATCATTGCCTGGAGACCACTGATTTTGTTAGCAAGGCTTTTGGTCTTAATGCAAACTTCTTGCTATCTAATGCCTGAGTCCATTTTCTGTCTACCTGGATTTCTTGCTTTTTCTTCCCTGGTCCTCTTAGCTTCTTTTTTCATGGTGGTTTAACACTTTGGGTTCCACCTAATTGTCCTTTCTCCTAACCCAGTTTGGTCAATATTTCTATCTCCTTAGTTTCTACAAGTCATCAAATATCTATTTTCTTTTTCCACAGATGTTTCCATCTATGTCTCCTTCCCCCACATTTGTCACCTTTCAGCCATCTTACTAGGCCCTGCTAATTTATCCACACCTGGGGACTTCTTCAGCTCAATCACAGCTATTATGCCTTGTCACTCCCATCATCACCTCTTTGTTTCCCAGATTCTGTCTTTCTCTTGCCATTTATCACTTCTTCTCTCAGAGCCCCCCCTTTTTTCTTTCCCATATATATATATTCCTTATTTTTCCTCTCCTCTTCACTATTTTTTTGTTTTCTTTTAGATATTTCCTGAAGAAGTCCTTCGGTCAAAACATTGATTTTTAACTGTATTTTCTATTTTCAGCAAGTATTTAATATAACTATTTTTTTTGTTTTCAGACCACATGCTCACGCAGCACCTTGTTTTTACTTTTACATTTTGTGTGCTACATTTGCTGTGACCCACAATGCCTACTGTGAAATCTCTTCTCAATTCTCTCCGATGCTCCTTTATTTCATCTCCATCTGCACTCCCTTCTCATATTTCTAAGTCTTCTCTTGAATTATCTTCTGCCATTTGCTCTAAGACTAAACTCTGTAGTCACTTACAGTTTCTTTCCAAATGCTGCCACCTGGGTATTATCCCTCAAGGTTTCTGTTGGAAATTTCACCCTTGTTCATTTGGGTCTGAGATACATGCTTCTTTCACTAATAAACTTTTGAAAACTTTCTCTAGGAAACTTATCACAAGCACAATTCTCTCCATTAAGAAAAATTTAATATCTGTTGACAAAACTATCCAAAGGCAAAAAGATTTCCTGCAGCAGACAGACCCACATAACTTTCCTTTTATTAAGCACTGCATCCAACACCTCAACTCCACTCTCTTTCAGTTTCTCAAGGACACCAAATCTGCCAAACTCCAGTCTCTCTCCCAACAGATCAGCAAATAAAATGAGCCCTTGAGTCAGACACAACCTAACAATTTGGTACTTTGTATTCCTCCAGATCTCCCCCGACACAAGATGAGTGATTTCTCCTTAGCAAGGGTCTTTCTTTTTTGCCCACACCCAGACATCTCGATGTACCCCAGGTTCAAACTGATCTGCAGCAATTCTATCGCAGAGTATGACTTACAGCTCATTTTTCTAATGAGTCTCCTCTTCCTGCAGATGATGACAGTATTACCAGAATAATCAATGACATCAGTCCCCAACATAGTGCATGGTCCCCCCTCCAGGATGTTTTCCTGCTGTTGATTATTTTGTTAACCAATGCATGAAAAACACTACTAACTTCAATTTTCATTGCAGGCACAACCACTCTAACCTGACAACTGGTGAGCTTGCAGACCTCAGATCTCTGCAATGCAGAAGTGACATTGTTATTAAACCAGCTGATAAGAGGGGGTGCTGTTGTAGTCTGGCAAAAGGAGCTATACATCACTGGAGCCACACAGCAACTCTCTGACACCAGGTTTTACTCTTCTCTTCCTCAGGACCTCACTGCTGACTATCAGACTGAGGTAACCACCACCATCGCCTCTGCTATTGAAAACAAAGAGCTCCCTGCTTCAGCTAAGAGACTCATAGTTTAGCAGCCTTGGGCATCCAGGTTTTATCTCCTTCCCCAAATCCACAAAACTGGTAACCATGGACATCCTATTGTGTTGGTCTGCTCCTGCCTCACATCCCACATTTCTGGACAGCCTCATGAAACCACTTATTGAATTCCTGCTCTCCTATGTTAAATACACTAACCATGCTCTCAAGTTATTTGACAGGTTCATATTCAGTGCTCCCATGAGTTCATCTTCACCATGGAGATCAAATCTCTATACACAGTGATCCCCCACAATGATGGCCTGACAGCTTTGCAGCATTTTCTGAATAAGAGTGAATTCAGCAGCCACGCACACTCACACTTACCTATCTGGCAGAACTTGTTCTTAAACTCAATGCTTTTTCTTTCAAGAACAGTATTTTTCAGTAGGTCAGTGAAGTTGCTATGGGTACCAAGATGGGTCCCAGCTTTGCCAATCTGTTTATGGGTTGTGTGGAGGAACATTTATTTCTATCATTCACAGGGACTGTGCCTGAACTCTACAAACGCTACATAGACAATTGTGTGGGGGCTACCTCCTGCTCCAAAGAGACACTCCAAATCTTCTTGGACAAGTTTACCATAGCCCATCCTTCCCTTCAGTACGCTGTTTAAGTACCTTCTCTACATTGCCTTTTCTGGATATCAGACTGTCAGTGCAGAACACTGGTCTGAAGACAACAGTTTATTGCAAACCCACTAACTCACACAGTTTACTCCTCCACAGATCCTTCCATTCTAAACATATCAAGAATGGCCTGCCATGTTCACGGTTTCTTAGACTTCGCAGGTTATGCAGTGAAGATGAAGATTTTGCTGAGCAGGCCCAAATAATGCATAGTTTTTTTTTTTATCAACAGAGAATATCCTAAAAGCACAGTGGACAGAGCACTCTCCTGGGTCAGAAACATGCCCTTAACCTTGACCCCCATAGGAAGGATACTGTCATGCAAGAACAACAACAAACTCCACTAGTGCTTCCCTTCCATCAGAGTGCACCTTCTCTTCACAGGATTATTATCAGTAACTTTTCTATTTTGCAAACTGATCCCAACATTGGCACTTCCTTTACATAACCATGTATTGCCTCCTACCACTGGCCACCCAACCTGCAGAATCTCCTGGTAAGAAGCAGCCTACCTACTCCTAACAGTTTCTCCCTACCAGGTACCAAACCTTGAAACAGAACTTGCTGCTACACCTGCAAATTTATTTTTAGCGTGACTGAAATTCAGGGGCCCACAGGTGTTTTTCACATCACCAAGGAGTTCTCATGCACCTCCACTAATGTGATATATTGTATTCTTTGCAGGAAGTGTGCAGCTATTTACATCGGAGGAAACTCGTAGATGCCTTGTTGACTGTTTCAGGGAACACTACAGGGCAGTCAGGAATGGAGACACTGATAAACCTACTGTATCCCATTTTTATCTCCAGGGACTACAGTGTCAATTATCTTTCTGTCTGTGTACTTCAGCAGGGTTTCTGAGATTCGGACCATAGAAACAAGCATATGTCAATGCTGAATGTTGATTGCATTGATGTGTTGAGCTCGCTTACTGTCCCTCTGTCACTCACTCAGTCTGTGTCTCCTGGTACTGCAGATTGCTGTTTTGTACGCTCCTGCCTGTGTTGGCACCTTGTTCTTCCCACTAAGAAATCTGCAGCTGTCCTGACAGAGCTCCGTTGAGGTGGCTCACTTCCCCTCTGTCACTCGCTCATTCTGGTTCTCCTGGCACTGCAGACTGCCCTTTTGTACTGGGCTTCTGCCTCTGTTGGTGGCTTTTTCTGCCCACAAAGAAATCTGCAGCAGTCCCAACACAGGTCTGTTGAGCCTGCTGACTCCCCCTGTCTCACTCGCTCATTCCGTTTCTGCCAGCGCTGCAGGCTGCCTTTTCTGTTGTGCTCCTGCCTGCGTTGCCACCTTTGTCTGCCCACAAAGAAATTTGCAGCAGTTACAATAGAACTCCATTGAGCTCGCTCTCTCCCCCCTCTCACTCGCTCATTCTGGTTTTCCTGCCACTGCAGGCTGCCCTTTTGTACTGGGCCCCTGCGTGTATTTTCTACTCACAAACAAATCTGCAGCAGTCCCAACAGAGCTCCGTTGAGCTCACTCACTCCACCTCCCTCACTTGCTTGTTCTATGTCTCCTGCAGCTGCAGGCTGCCCTTTTGTACTGGACTCCTGCTTGCATTGGTGGCTTGTTCTGGCCAGAAAGAAATCTGAAGCAGTCCCGACACAGCTCCATTGAGCTCGCTCACTCACTCCCCCCCTCACTCATTCCGTTTCTGCCGGTGCTGCAAGCTGGCCTTTTGTACTGGGCTCCTGCCTGTGTTGCCACATTTTTTGCCCACAAAGAAATCCACAGCCGTCACAATACAGCTCCATTGAGCTTGCTCTCTACCGCTCTGTCACTCACTTGTTCTGTTTCTCTTGCCGCTGCAGGCTATGCTTGTGTACAGGGCTCCTGGCTGCATTGGCACCTTTGTCTGTCCACAAAGAAATCCGCAGCTGTCCCAACAGAGCTCCATTGAGGTTGCTCAGTCTCCCTTTGTCATGCAGTCATTCTGTTTGTCCTGGTGTTGCAAGTGTCCCTTTTGTACGGGGCTTCTGCCTGCATTGGCGCCTTTTTCTGTCCACAAAGAAATCCAAAGCAATCCTGATAGAGCTCCGTTGAGCTTACTCAGCCCCCCATCTCACTCACTCGTACTATTTCTCCCACCGCTGTAGGCTGGTCTTTTCTACTGGGCCCCTGTCTGCTTTGATGCCTTTTTCTGCCCATAAAGAAATCCGCAGCAGTTCTGACAGTGCTCTGGTGAGTTCACTCACTCCCCCTCCCTCACTCATTCTCTCGTTCTGTTTCTCCCAGTGCTGCAGGCTGCCCTTTTGTACTGGGCTCTTGCGTTGCGGCCTTTTTCTACCCAAAAAAAAATCCACAGCAGTCCCAACAGAGCTCAGTTAAGCTCAGTCACTCCCCCCCCCTCACTTGTTTGATCTTAATCTGTCCCAAACACTGATTTCCTACAGCAACCATGCTATTCTCCGGCAGGAGTGCAAAAACATATTTTAGCCAGGATGTGAAAAATGACAGCTGTACTGTTCATAAGGAGGTGTGAAAAACTGCCTCTGTTGAAAATGTGGCGTGAAAATACTACAAATTTGTGAAGTTACAAGGGTGCGTGGAAACAGTTTGATGCACGCTTGTAACACGGTCATGTTATGGAGTTTCGTCACCACATTTTCAACATAGGGATTTTAGGACCTCTGCTCATGAACAGTGCCAATGTCATTTTCTTAATCTGTCCCAAACACTGATTTCCCACAGCAACTGCATTATTCTGTGCTGCAACTGTGAAACCACATTTCAGTCAGGATGTGAAAAATGACCGCTGTACTGCTCATAAGGAGGTGTGAAAAAATGCTACTGTTGAAAATCTGGCATAACAATATTACAAATCTGCAAAGTTACAAGGGAGTGTGGAAAGTGTGCAATGCACACTTGTAGCACAGTCATTTGATGGGCTATCATGACCAAATTTCCAACACAGGCATTTTAGGACCTCTGCTCATGAACAGTATCACTGTCATTGTCTTAATCTGTCCCGGACAGTGATTTCCCACAGCAACCACTCTATTCTGTGCCGGAAGTGCAAAAACATATTTTAGCCAGGGTGGGGACAATGACAGCTGCACTGTTCATAAGTAGATGTGGGGAAAATGGCAATGTTGAAAATCTGGAGTGAAAATATTATACATTTGAGAAGTTATGAGCGTGCGTGCAAACTGCGCAACGTACACTCGTAACACAGTCATTTTATGGAGTATTGTTACCAAATTTTCAACATAGCCATTTCAGGACCTTTACTTATGAACAGTGTCACTGTCATTTTCTTAATTTGTCCCGAACACTGATTTCTGATAGCGACCATGCTATTCTGCGCTGGAAGTGCGAAAACACATTTGCACCAGGATGTGAATAATGACAGCTATACTGTTCACAAGGAGGTGTGACAAAATGCCAATGTTCAAAATCTGGCATGAAAATATTGCAATCTCACGGTTACAAGCGTGCATAGAAACCGCGCAGCTCACGCTCGAAAAACAGTCATTTATTGATGTTTCCACCAAATTTGCAACATAGGTTTTTGAGGACCCATCTCATGAACACTGGCACTGTCATTTCATTAATCAGCCCCAAAAGGTGATTCCGTGCAGTGACCACAAAATCACCTTTCGGGGCTGATTAATGCCATGACAATTCAAGAATTCACGAGGATGGGTCCCAAAAACCCCATGTTGAAAATTTGGTGAAAAAATTCCCAAAAATGCCTGAGATATGCACTAAAGTTGAAAAAACCCTATTCATTCCATTATACAGCTTACCTGCATTTCCTCAGTTCGAGGTCTGCTTTGAAGAGTGCAGACATGTTCCCGTCCACTGCAGATCGTCGTGCCGAGCTCCAGAGGTAAGTATGAGGTGAGGGGGTGGGGAGGCAGGGGCATGGTGGTGGGTGCAGGTTGTGGGTGGGGCGGGAGACTACGAGGGACTGTTTCTTTTAATAGGTATAAAAAAGAAAAGACTTTATGGGACCGTTTTTTTCTTTATAGGGGCATATGGCACACTGGGTGGGCTCTCAGCATGACACCGGAGTCTTGCTTTTTGGGAGGGTAGCTGTAGCCAATGGGGATTGGGCACCCCATCGGCAAACAACAAAGGGGATTTTCGCCGACGGGGATTGGGCACCCTGTCAGCAAACAGCAAAGGATTCTTTCTGCCGATGGGGATTGGCACCCCATCAGCAGACAACAAAGGGGGATTACTTTTCTGCTGGCGGGATTGGACACCCTGCTGCAGTCAATGATATGGGTAGGGTTACATTATGCCACAGGGAGGGGCCTCCATCGGCAGATAAACATAGTGTAAGTATGTGTTTGTGAACATGGCGCATGCCGCTATGTTCACAAACAATATCAGGGTTTCTCATCCCACCCCTGCAATGACAGGTCGCGCCCTCATTGCAGAGGATGGCTGACGCTGCAATGATGAGGCAGCCCCTGATTGCAGCAGCGAAATTGTCAGAAGTTAGTGGCAACGTCCCAAACTACTGTCACCAGCAGCTTGCAATGGCATTGGGGGAAGTGGGACAAGCCTTTGCAGGCTATGGGGGCATTGGCCACAACAGTGCTGTGCCTCCACAACCTGCTTCTGAGAAAGCCACCACAATATGTTTCTTGCGCTGTGCACAATCAACATAAAAATATGGAAACCAAGCTGATCATCTGCCTTGGCTCCCAGCAGCCCTCCAGTTTAAATGACAGACTTATTTTCTACTGATATACTTCAGCCCCCCACCCTTATTTTCCCTAAAGTCTGTTTGTATCTTTACACATCTATTTTCTTTTTCCACAGATGTCTCCATCCATGTCTCCTTCCCCCACATTTGTCACCTTTCAGCCTTCTTACTCAGCCCTGCTAATTAGTCCACACCTGGGGACTTCTCCAGCTCATTCACTGCTATTATTTTCTTGTCACTCCCATCATAACCTTTTTGTTTCCCAGATTCTGTCTTTCTCTTGTCACTTATCACTTCTTCTCCCAGAGCCTCCCCCTTGTTTCTTCCCATACATATATATATATATATATATATATATATATATTCCTTATTTTTCCTCTCATCTACACTAATTTTACTTTTTCTCTTTTAGATATTTCTTGAAGAAGACCTTTGGTTGAAACCACGATTTTTAACTCTGTGTTCTATTTTCAGCGTGTGTTTAATATAACCATTTTGTTTTGTTTTCATATATGGAAGAGTGCTAGCTAGGTTCCCCTTCCTTCTGCCTATTACCAAGGTTCCTCTAGTTCAAGTCTCCCCCACAGTCAGTTTAACTGTCTGATATAGCCATCAAACTTCTGCCCCAGTGCACTGGCCTCCTTTCTTGTCAGGTGAAGTCCATCACCCTTGAAAAGCCTCCTGTCCCAGACATACCCCCAGTGCCCCACAAAATGGTAACCCACTTCCTGATAGCATACCTTAAGCTACCCTTTAAACTGCTCTATCTCATCCATCTTATTTTACTCTTCTTCCCATCCCTGCACCACAGAGGAAGGACCTTGGAAAGGGGCAGTAAGGCTGAGTGTGCCAACAATCTGTATACCAGTCTGCAAAAGTTCCACTTCACAATCTCTACCATCTGGCTTGCCAGATCATTGGTACCCAGGAGTACCAGTAAACCCAGCTCTCCTGCTCCCTCTCCAGCATCTTCCCTATTCTGTGTAAATCACAGTTGGCTGATGCACCAGGAAGACACCTGAACACCCCTCTCATTCGACTCCCCTTCCACCACTCTCTCCACACCCTCAATCATTGAGTCCCTGACCACAAAGTATGGAGGACGTGGTGCTCTACATGTCTTAGCAATAATTATTGAGAAAGACAGTACAAGAACCTGTACAACAATGCTGTTCATGAAAGAGACATAATAGTATATAGAATCTAGAACTAATACAAGCTGTCATAACTTGGATTATGTTTTTGTTATCTATTACTATTCTGTTCAATATGTGGTAGTCTGAATGTTAACAACTATAGTGGATGCTTTGGACATAAAAGATAATTTTTTTGAAATGCCTATGAAATTCTAAACTATCCTCACAGGTGGCAAAGGTAATAAGATGGGGCATGAATACTGGGTCATAAAAAGCTCTGTAAAAAGTATTATACTTGATAATTTAACCATCATAAATGGTAGGTTATATTTCTTTGAGTATGTGAGAGATTTGTTGGGCCTTAATTGACTCTGTGGCTTTAATTTAAAAAGAATGGAGACTATATAATGGTTAGGAGCCACTTTCACTGTGATAGTATGCAAGGAGGGTAGTAAGGGACTTTCTCATGCTGTCAGCTTACCATCCTGCCTTTAAATAACCAAATCATGCTCTACAAGGTTTTGCAACATTTTGATAACTCAGCAAACATAGAAGTCAGTAAACAGACTTTAGTTATAAATGGCAAATTTTTTAAGAGCAAAATACATGTTAACCAAAAGGTTATGAGGAGGAGCAGGAACCGCTGCAATATGCAGAGTGCTGCTCACACTGTGCTACCACCCTACAGCTCCCCCCAGCATGGTGGGCTAACTGCCTTGGCAGAAGCCCAGGTTTTAGGGTTGCTGTAGCAACAGGAGCAGGTGGGTCTTCTGGGTGATATGCATCCACTTCACCATATTCTCGTTCCCCAGCAGTATTCAGTCGGCATAATTAGGCCAATCCAGCTACTCCTTACAACTGAGAGAGACACCTGTGTGATTGGACAATTTCCCCAGGACTGAGGAGTAAAGAACAAATACATTATTTAAAATATGTAAATTGAAACCCAGTTCTTAATGTGTGGTAAAAACATGAAAACCTAAGGTTTTCTGTAAACACAGATTCTTGAGTCCACAAGATAGCAACAGGGATGTGGCTACATACTCATAAAAGAACTGTTACCTTTTAAGGTAGAAAAGGGCTGTTACCTTTTAAGGTAGGAAATTTCACTTGATGAGGGTAAGATATAGAGAATGCTCAGTACCACCCTGAGCTGTAAACATCAGTTGCATGATGTTGTATCCCTCACATGCAGTTGTAGCAAAAGACACGGCCAAAGACTCCCTAAAATTTCTGAAATTCATCTAGAGAAATTTCCCTCCTGCCTGCAGTATTGTGGCAAGGCCATAGGAGAGAATCTATTTAGAAATATTGTGAAATATCTGGAAATATCTGATGAAGAGCCCAATATTCAAAATAGTGCAAAGAGGAGTGCAAAATTTTGCACTGTGCCTTGCTATTGCTCGGCAGCCTGAGGAAGCTATATTCAGTCGAATAGTGATCTGGCACTATTGGACTGAATATAGTGCAATGTCGGCACAGCACTAAGTCAAGTAGCACTGCCCTGACATGGAACCTGAAGTATGGCACTAGAGTGGATAATGCCGGAGCGCTATCTACAATATTCAGAGGGACCCATGCAAATGAACCAATTGGGCATGCAAGGTGCTAAGAGGCCATGTGCCTACCCTTTATGGGCTCATTTCCATGGGTAATAAGGCAGGTTAGTGTGGTGCCACCCCCAGTTTCCTGTTCCCAGACATGTGCAGATATCCCTGGTGCCCAGATGCCCCGCCACCACTGATTACCATCCTGTTAGAAGAATTACAACCCTCCCCAGTGCTAGTGGTCCCTCTCCCTCCAATCACCAGCCCACTGGAAGAATAAAAACCTGCCTGGTGCTAATGGTTTGCCTCCCTCTGATTGCCAGCCTGTTGGAAAAATAAAACCCTCCCTGATGCTAGTGGTTCCCTTCCCTCCAATTGCCAGCCCATTCTAAACATTAAAACCCTCCCTGGCATCCAGTGGTTCCCCGAAGCACCAATCCATGGTACCACCCATCATAATTCCGTAATCCCTGGTGTTTAGTGGCTCCCCCCCACTGTGGCACTGAACACCCCCCTCCAGTCACCTTCCGTGATCCTCGATGCAGAGGCAGTACGCAGCATAGCCTCCTCACATCTCCTCAGCCAGCCGACATATGCCAAGGCAGGGAGTGTGCTTCTTATTTATAGGATATGACACATCACCCTGTCCTATAAAAAAGAAGTGCACTCTCTGCCTGGACAATTGGTGTCTGGCTAAGGAGGTGTGAGGAGGGCTGTGCCGGTCATCATATGTGCATACATGGTACCAAGGATACTGGTAAAGTTATGGGGAGAGTTTGGTGCTGTGGTGGGGGTGTTAGATGCCAGGGATTATTGAATTGCAATGGGTGATACCATGAATTGGTGCAAGGGGGAACCACTGAATGCCAGGGAGGGTTTTAATGTTTACAGGATGCTGGCAATCAGAGGGAGGGGGGAACTCTAGCACCAGGGAGGATTTATTCTTTCAACAGGCTGGTGATTGGAGAGATGGGGGCCCACTAGCACCAAGGAGGTTTTATTCTTACAAGGGAGGGAGAGGTGCCATGGACCACAGGGGGTAAGTGTGCTCTGCCAGCGGCAACCTGGCTTGTTGGTTGCATTACCTCCAGCAGCTTCTAGGGTCATCCAGAGTAAGTCAGGATTTTGTTTGTCAGCATTTGCGCTGCACAAAAGGACCACACTAACCCCTTTTGTGCAATGCAGTCACTGAATATGTGGTGGCACGGCTATTAATCGCTGTGCCCTTCCCCTTGCCCACTTCTATAGATTATGTTTTGTGTGGGGGCTAACCCTTGTTGCCTACACAAAGGCCCCTTTTGAACATGGGGATCTGGTGTAAACCCCAGTTTGTGCAGACAAAGATCCATTAGTGCCCATACAAAATTTTGAATGTCAGGTCTCATGTTTTCTGCTGTAATTGTATGTTGTCAAAATAAAGTCAATTTATGCATTTGTGAATGTGATAGCATGATCTTAGTCCTCTTCCTCTAAAATACAGTGATACAGGATATGGCAGTGGTGTATGCACATTTCCATTTCTCATCTCCATCATCGTCCTCAGCCTGATTAGTACTTCTCATGTTGGAGATGTCACTGTCATATGGTGAGCCCCATGACACTTCATTTTCTTCTGCCTTAGCAGCAGCAGCACAATCAACTCTTAATTTGTCGGGTTTGTAGTTAGTTCAATTGTTAGTGCTGCACCCTCAGCAGGGACTTGCAGACCTGTCACTGTACTGCCCTTGTAGGGAACCTGCACCATAGAAGTTGAACTGCTGGTTGCACTAAATGTCTTTTTCTTACTGGTTATAGTATAAACAACAGCACCATTTTAACCAAAACCCTTTCCATTTTGCTCCTTTGTTTTATTTATATAACACATTGTTAACCTTATAAGCACACAGAGTAATTATGCCCATTTTCAAGAATGGCCCAGACCACATCAGTACAAGGATATAATAAAAAGTATGCAAGAGATAACATTATTTATAAAACGGCCATGGAAATCCTGCATCCTTGTTGGTTGAAAACATCACATGGAGTCACATGAACTACGTTTGGTAAACAAATAAAAGCCCACTTTAAAAGTGAGATGGGATCCCACTCCTCAGGGTTTGTGGTCATAAAGAAATAATGCACTTTTCAGGTGGTGTGGCACTCAGTTACACCTTGTGCCTTACAGCCACTTAAAGTGAGCATTATTCCTTTATAACTGCACACTCTGTTGACATGTGCTATCCTGTACAGTGAGTTGCATACAGAGACTTGTGAGAAACAATGCAAAAACAGTTATATGCTTGAACATTGTGCCTTTTCTGTTCGATATGTAATACATTTACTATGGAACATTGTGTGACTGTTGCCGATTATCTGCTTTTTTCTTGGCCTGTTTGGGGAACTCATGGGATGATACTCATTTTTATCTTTTTTGGCATTAATACCCCCAAGGGCTGCCACTGCACACAGGAAGAATTCACTCTTAAAGGGGAACTGGGTGGAGCCTGTAAGTTCTTTTCTCAGAAGTAGAATTTTCAAAAATACCAGATCCCATTTTGTTATGGTTCAGTCTTTACTGTCCTTTAAGTAAACTCAGATGGTGTTTTTGATTTACACACAGGTGATCAGTACCAGTTTAGAATTGTATGATGTATTTTATCTCCCTTTGAACTTCAGAGTTCTACAGTACAGCACCAATGAATTGAGGGAAGCAGTATAACATAGCAGTTAAGAGCACTGAGCTGCAAACCTGGAGAACTGGGTTTCAACCCTACAGCCACCACTTGCATACTATGTGATCATGAGCAAGTCACTTGAATTCCCTGTGGAAACAAGCCTTGGCTTGGTGTGCTTTTCCTGGCCAAAAAATTGTAAAATAAAATTACAAAAATAATAGTTGTAACGTAAGTTCTTAACAATAACATAGGCTACATCATACAGCTCTAAAATTTCCCTGCCACCAGTATGTGTAAATGTATTTATTTTGCAATCTTCTGTTGAAGATACCTAAACTTATATCCTGTGTGGGAAACTTTTCCTTTGCAACCTCTGCACCAGCTACTTGGATTGGTCTGCCTTCTGCCTTTCAAGACTGCCCTACCCTGGGTGGGTTCAAAAAAGGGCTTATAGTTGTCCTTCTGGAATGGAGCATCTACACTTGCAATTGGTGATAACTCTCTGTACTATGATTTACCATGCCCCCACATCTTGGATTACTTGGGGTAATTATGATGCACTATTGACCAATATTTCCCTTCGCTACCATATATTGACCAAGATTGATATTAAGTTTATGTCATATTTTTGTATGGGATCACTCATTATGCATTTTGACAATGCCATGTATAACCTCTTCTGACAATGTTTGCTTGACAATGTATTTCTCTGCCTGCCTGTTATACATAATTAAGATATCCTGTGATGTAGGCACATCGCAAGTGGGCACCTACAGAAACGGTGACCCACTTGCGGCGAGTTTCCACATGGCGAGGGACAAAGGAGGGCGACCGGATGAGGAGGGTTCACGAATGGTGACAAGATGTCGTATACCTACACATGCACGGGGGGGGGGGTGAGCACATCAAGTGAGGGGCTGGACAGTTTGTGTGGGGTGGTGCTGTGGACTGCCACCGAGCTGGCTCCATGGCATGGTGGGGTGGGCGCTGGCCCGGGGTGGATGCAGTACAGGGTTTGGGTCTGGGCACAGGTATATTTTGTTGCACCTGGCCCGAGTAGAGATTTTATTTTTTTCCCCCACTGTTGCACCCCCCCCAACATGCACCCCCCGTAGTTCAGAATTTATAGTAGGGGGTGCGGGGGGTCACACCCTCGACATAAAAGTAAAAACAAGTTTCTGCTCTGCTTTCACTATTACTGGAGTTGCACATTAAATTGAATTTTGGCAATGCACTTGCCAAGAGGATGATTGCTGTTTGGCAGTCGCCCTTATGATATAGTACCTATAATTAATTTTGGATCACCACTGAAAAAGGGACAGCTATGTCTCAGCAGGCCTACCCAGTTAACAAAATTAATAAATAAAAAATTAATGAATGTTATTTTACTTATTGAAAATTTAGAAGATTACCTTTGAGCACACATGCTCATTTACAAAGGTTCCACATCAAATACATGCTCATAAAAGACATTACATAGAAACACAGAAACATAGAAATTGTCGGTAGATAAGGACAGCTGGGCCCATCCAGTCTGCCCATAAACCCTATACTTGTTTGTAGCCTCTGACCCTATCTGGTCACTGGCTGTTCATCACTGCTTCCCACCTCAAGGTTCCCTTGTGCCTGTCCCAGGCATGTTTTAAACCTTCCAGTGTGCTCACTCACACTACCTCTTATGGCAGACTGTTCCATGTGTCCATCATCCTCTCTGTGAATAAAAACTTTCTCCCATATCCTCTTAATCTGTCCCCTCCAATTTTTATATCATGTCCCCCCTTGTTCTTGTATTCCTACTACATTGGAAGATGTCTCCACTCTGCACTTTGTATATGCCCTTGAGGTACTTGAATGTTTCTATCATGTCCCCCTGATCCCTCCTCTCCTCCAGTGAGTACATATTGAGGTCCTTTAATCTCTCCTCATATGTTTTATGGTACAAGCCTTGTTTCATCTTGGTCACCCTTCTCTGGACCACCTCCACCCTTTCAATGTCCTTGTAGTGGTGTGGCCTCCAGAACTGCACACAGTACTCTAGGTGAGGCCTTATTAGTGTTTTATACAATGACACCACCTCCCTCCATCTGCTAGTGATACCTCTGCCTATACACCCCAGCATTCTGCTTTCCCTCCCTGCAGCCTTTGTACTTTGCTTGGATACATTTAAGCCATCAGAAATGATAACCCCCAGATCCCTTTCCTCCTTGGTGATCATCAGCACCTCCCCCCTATTGTGAAGCTCTCCCCAGGGTTCCCTCTTCCTAGCTGCATTATTTTGCACTTCTTCACATTGAACCTCAATTGCCACACCTCAGACCATTGTTCCAGCTTCCACAGGTCCCTCCTCATTTTCTCTACCCCTTCCGGAGTATCCACTGTGTTGCAGATCTTGGTGTCATCTGCAAATAGTCAGAACTTTCCTTTCAGCCCTTCTGCAATGTTACTATTGAACACATTGAAAAGGGACTGGCCCAAGGACTGATCCCTGAGGAACCCCGCTGGTCACCTCCCTCTCACCATATCTCACCGGATTGAATCCCATTTTTCATCACCCTCTGCCTCCTGTCCATCAGTCAATTTTGAACCTAGTTTACCACCTTACCCCCCATGCCCAGACTACCCATCTTGTTAACCAGACATCTATGTGGGACGGTGTCAAAGACCATGCTGAAATCGAGGTAGGTGACATCCACTGACCCCCCTGATTTACTTCCTTCGTCACCCAATCAAAAAAATCTATAAGATTCATTTGACATGACCTTCCTGTTGTGAAACCATGTTGCCTTGGATCCTGGGCATTGCTGGTTTCCAGGTGCACCACTATTCTTTCTTTCTGCAGTGCTTCCATGATCTTCATGACCACTGAGGTTAAGCTGACCAGTCTGTACTTCCCTGCCTCCTCCCTACTACCACATTTGTGTAGAGGGACAACATGTACCCCTTCCAGTTCTCTGGAATCACTCCTGTATTGAGTGATTCTGTGAACATGGCTGCCATAGGTGCTGCTAGTTCACTCCACAGCTCCCTCAATATCCTCAGATGTATGCCATCTGGCCCCATAGCTTTGTCCATCTTCAGTTTTGTGAGCTCTTCTAGGACTCTCTCCACTGTAAATGGATTGGTGTCCACCTCTCCCACCCCCCCCTTGCCTCTGCTTCCCAAATGTGGTCCCTGACCCTTCCCCTCTTCAGTGAATACTGAACAGAAGTATTTATTCAGTATTTCTGCCTTGTCTAGGTCTCCCTCTTTACACTCACCTTCATCAGCTTTGAGCATAACAATCCCCCCGTTTTTTTCTTGTTTCGTTGATGTAACTATAAAATGTCTTGTCCCCTTTCTTCACTGTCTGCACTCGCCCCTCCTCTGTCTGCACCTTTGTGCTCCCAACTGCATTCCCTGCTTCCCTTAGACACTCAAGGTGCACCTCCCTGTCTTCCTCCCTTTGGGTTCCCTTGTACTTCTTGAAACTCACCTTTTTGGCCCTTATTTTGTCTGCAACTTCTTTTGAGAACCATAGTGGCTTCCTCCTTATTTTACCTTTGGACATTAACCTGACACATTGGTTCACCACTTCCACTATGGTACCTTTAAGTTGCCCACACTGCTCCTCAACCCCCCCCCCATCTTCTTCCCCCTCCTCTAGGGTTTCTCTGATACATCTATCCATTTTAGTGAAGTCTTCCCTTCTGAAGTCCAGTACGTTTGCATTTGTGTGACTTGACTGAGTCCCTGTCTCCATGCTAAACCACACTAGATTGTGGTCGCAGGACCCTAGCTTTCTTTCTACCTGGACTTCTGTGACTCCGTTCCCATTAGTCAATACCAGGTCCAAAACTGCCTTGTCCCTAGTGGGATCAAGCACTATCTGCCTGAGACCTGCCTCCTGTAGGGAGTCTAGGATGGCTCTGCTTTTGGCTGAGGCAGCTACCTGGGTGGTCCAATCCACATCTGTCATGTTGTAATACCCCAGTAGCAGAACTTCACCTTTCACTGCCATCTCGTGTATTCCATCCACTAGTTCACTGTCCACTTCCTCTCCCTCTACTGGAGATCTGTAGATCACCCCTGAGCGTACTGCTGTGCCATTTCCTGGTTCAAGGTTGACTCACAGTGCTTCAGGCTCCCCCTGTGTGCCCTGCTCTTCTATTGCCTTTATACTCTCTCTGATAGACAGGGCCACCCCCCACCTTTCTTACCCTTCCTATCCCACTTGAACAGAGCATAACTCGGTACATTGATGTCGCACCCATGATTAGCAGCATGCCATGTCTGAGTTATTGCTACTATGTCCAGGTCTGCCTCCACTAACAAGGCCTCCAGGTCTGGAATTTTATTTCTTAGGCTTGTGGGCATTTGTTACCATGGCCTTCCATGTTCTGCAGCCTATTCTCCCTCTGCTCCTATTCTAACTCTTCTGTCTCTTCTCCCCACCACAGTAATCCTTCCTATGTGGTCTATACTTCTCTTCATCCCCCTTTCTGCCTGCTTCCTCTACTTGTCCCTCCCCTCTATCCTCAGTTATTAGTGTGGCTCAGTTGGTAGCACATCCGCCTCTGGATCAGAAGGTCATGGGTTCTCGTCCCACACCAGGATTGGACTTGCACCTAAAAATTGCTGGCATCCGAGTGCAGTATTGTGGGGGTGCTGTACTGCTGGGCTGTGCCATCCTTCGGATGAACGTTAAACTGAGGTCCCTTCTGCCCACCCTGGTGTTGACCTGGTGGTAGTAAAAGAAAGCAGGGCACTCTTCGAAAAGAGCAGAAAACACTCCCTGTGTCGTGGCCAACATTCTCCTTCCCATAAACCGGTTCATGCAATTATCCAGGCTGTGTGTGGGTGATGATGTGTGATATGGCCGGCACCACACATTCAGTCACTTCACTACCAGTCTAGCATTGTTTGTAAAGCACTTTTGGATACTGCGTATGAAAAGCACTATATAAATGCTGATTCTTCTTCTTCTTCTTCTTCTTCCTTGGCATCAACCCATGTTCCTGCATGTGTCGGGGGGGCTGATCCTAAGCCTCCTGATCCTCCTGACTCCTCCACCTTGCCAGTTTAAATGCTTGCTGATGAAACATTCAAACTTCTCACTCAGGACTAAGGTCCCTTTCCTGGATGGATGCAGGCTGCCATCTTTATACAGGATTTCATCTCTCCAGGTGGGGTCCCAGTCCCCCATGAATCCAAAACCCTCCTTTCCACACCATTCCTTCAACCAGGAGTTGAATTTCTGGATGTGGAGTGTCCTAGTCTCCCCCTTGCCATGGACAGGTAGCACTGCAAAGAAGGAGACAGAGTGTGCTACCTACTTCAGCCCCCCAACCTCCTGAAATCTTCCCAGATTCTAACTATTTCCCCCATTGCTTCCTGCGAGGTCATTCCTCCCAAGGTGGATGATGACATCCAGTTCCTCCCTCCTTGCTATTGCCCATGCAATCCTATTGATCCATGTACCATCCCTCTAAGCAGTGCTTCCTGGGATGCACTTGACCTCCTTGTCCTTCCTGCTAGGTTCCCCTAATTTAACTTCCTGTATGATTGAGTCCCCCACCAGGAGAAGCTTCTTTCTTGTCTGGGGTTCTCTTCCCCCCTTCCCTGGAGCTCTATCCTGGAGGACCTGCCCATCCTCCCTGGTGTCAGCAGCTGGTGCCCTTGTGGGGCTCTCCTGCTCCTCCAAAACATCATAGGAGTTCCTTAACTGGACTAGTTGAGGGATATGCTTCAGACCCCCCTCCCTTATTCTCCCTGAGCCCACCGTAGTCCAACTGTTCTTCCTTCTGGGCATCCTTTGAGGTTCAGGCTATGGTCCTGGTGGCCTCTGGGTGGGGTGAATATCCTCTGTAATCTAGCCAACTCAGCTCAGAGACAGGTGACCTCCTTCCTCAACCCAGAGAGGTGCATGTAGATAGGGCAGCATTGCAGCCTCCATTACAAGTACAATAAACAGTTCCAGAAGAAATGGAGTTGGGTTAGGCTGAAAGCAGTTAAGACAGAACAATTACATACAGTTTTTAAAAAAATCCATAGAGATCATTGTATAAAAAGTAACAGGTTATTTACAGAGGGAAACCAAATAAAACAGTTTAATGGTTACAATTTCACTGGACTGCAAGGGCAGACTGCACAGATCTATTAAATTGATTAATCTTTGGGAGATTCAACAGTGTATCAGGTAGTTTGTTTAACCAGTTAGTGGCCCTGGCAGCAAATTACCACTTCCCTAGCTGTGTATGCCAAAAAGGAGGCTTAAAAGAACTGCGCTAAACCTATAAGTCATATTTCACAGTAGATGCTGTGTTTTATGTTTGCCATGCATGCGTGTGCACAGCAAGCAATTATCTTCCTATGATAGTGGCTTTTGAGGGGCATAATACTGTCCCTCCAATGCAGAGCAGTGTTAATGGGCAAATATGTAGCAGACCAATTATCAGCCAGTCTAATTATGACAGAGTTTTAGCTTGGTGGGTGTAAACTGCGTCTACTTCAAAACAAAAAGCTGACTCAGTCATGGCTTTGCTGTTTCCTTTGATGTAGCTGCTCAGTATGCTAACCTCTCTTTATCAGACTGGCTATGGTATTCCAAGCATCCAGAGCCTGTGCTGCTCCAGGCACCAGCTGTTAAAAGTAATGTGCGTATGTGTGTCTTTCTTTCTTTCTTTCTCTCTCTCTCTCCCCCATTGTTGGCAAATGGTATTTACTCACCTGGTAAAGGTGATTATCCCTGCAACCATTCTGTTTTTACATGCCTTAGTAACATCCATGCTATATATTTATATTTGTAATAGCATTTATGCACTTGAAGTTGTAGCTAGTAGCAAGCAGTATCCCTTTATTTTATATTTGCTGCAGTATAAACCAGAAACTGTGTGTTTAAGTTTCAAGCAGCCAGCCTTGTATTTGCAGTGATCTCATATCTCTGTCCCAGCTCTGATTGGTGCTGGAGTTTTTTTTTTTATTACAGTGGTGGTTTAAAGTGGACTGTTCATATGCACTTTTTCATCTTAAAACATATCATGCTGTTAGAGTTTCTTTTGAGATAGTCAAAAATCTTTTTAAGTAGCCTTGAGGGCTAGTACTAGAAAATGTAATATTTCAGTAAGTACATCAGCTGGGCCAGCAAAGATGTCTGTGGGGCTAATGGATTTTCCAAGTAACTAGCCCTGCTGGCTAATGGCTGCAAAACGTAAAGAGCTAGTGGAGCCAAAGCAGGCAGACAGGAAAATTATACAAATTTTAAGAAGTAGTCAGCTTTAACTTTTCATTTCTGAAGCATTTTTCTTTTTTCTTTTGCTCATTAAAAAGTCTTCTATGTGTTAATGTGCTGGATGTGTGGAACAGCTATCAGCCTGTCAGCTGACTTATCTATCTGTATCACCCCCACTACATTATCAGTATGGTGATCTCACTGAAAGTGACATCACAAGTGAATGACCTGGCAGTCATTGAATGGCTGATCCTAAGCAACAGTGATGTCACAGTCAGTGAGGTAACAATGATTATGAAGTAGTGTGGGGCAGTAGAGCTAGATACTGTATGTCAGCTGCCAGGCTAAGAGCTGTTCCACATATCACACCTACTAACATCAGGTAAACAATCTTCTAATTAAACAAAGGGAAAAGGAAAAGTACATCAGATATAAAAGGTAATGGCTGGTTGCTTTTAAAATCTAATACTCATTTTAGGTAGTATACTAGCACTTTAATTTCAGCCACTGCATGGATCAGCCTGAGATGGGATTTCTCTTTTTTTATTCTATTTATTCTCCCCTAGCTGGCAGTTCTTTGCCACCTGGTCCCCAGATTCATCAGCCCCCCACACCACTTGATGGGAGACAGCTGTAACCTGTACAGTGGGCTCCCTTATGGGGATCATGACAGGTCATAGAGAAAGAGAGAATACATATGTATACAGAGAGCAGTGTACTCCAGATCCATGTCATGGTGGTTGTGCTGTCCATTTCTGTGCCATAATCTTGGTGACCACAAGTTGTGCTGCAGGAATCACTATGTCAAGTTGATGTTTTGTTGTTAGCTGTTTTGAAAGGGTACATCAGGCGTGCACATGCACAATGATGTTGTGTGTTTATTGTTTTTTTTTTTTTTGTTCCTGTTAATTTTCTTAATTCTCCCTTACCAAACAGCCCCAACACACAATGGCACCTACCTGCAGGCCAGTGTTCAGCAAGGTTCCCCACCTCCTTCAGGGCAGTCATGTTTCCCCAACTCTCATCAGGTATGACTAAACACAAGCGTGTGTAATTAGGGTGAGACTGTAGTAAAAAAAAATGTGAAAACAGCAATTTCATAAGTCCATGAGAGATGCATGTCACTTTTGTTGCATCACATGTTACATATACTCTTTTTGGTTATTGGTTTTGCTTCTGTGTGTACATTAACAGCATGTTTACTTCTTTTCCTTTACCTCTTTTTTATTTGTATTGGGACCCCTGCAATCATTATGCTATCATGGACACAGCACTAGAATGTATATGCTGCTGCAAGATGAATGCTATAATGGCTGAATTTACATACGAACAAACAAAACTGCCAGCAGAAAAAGGACGTAATTGTCTATTGAGTCTGCCTGAGTGTGCAGCTCAGTTACTTCCTTGGAGCTGCCCCCTCCTCAACTCCACCCAGAGTTATCGCTCACCTTCCCATTCCCCTCTCCTAACCTCTTCCCAGTATAGCCCTCTTCAGTCCTAATCCTCTTCATCACCTTGTCCCACCCCCTCTTGAAACTGGACACCATCTTTGCTGCCACAACCTCCTCCACTAGCTGACTCCACTGCTTCACTACCCTTTCAGTGAAAAAGTGCCTCATTTCCTTCTTGAATCTACCCCCCCACCAATTTAAGGTTATGTCCCCTTGTTGTACCCTCCTTTCTTAAGTAAAAGATGCCCTCTGCATCAACCTTGTTTAAGCCCTTAGGGTACTTGAAGGTTTTGATCATATCCCTCCTCTCCCTTCTGTCCTCCAGGGTGTACATGCTCAGTTACCTCAGCCTCTCCTCATGTATTTGATTATGTACAAATCACCCTGGGCCAAGTAAAGAAACTTACCATAGGCTGTGCCTAACTCTCCCCTAATCCATCATCCATCTCTCTTCTCTCCATTATTTCCTCTTGGTCTAGCCTCCCCCCACCCGACTTGGTATTATGTGGGGATTTCAATATCAGTATGTTGTGATCAGGAGCTGATACCACTCACACCTCTGTATCTGAAGCCTTCATATCCCAATTAATAACTTAATAACTAGGCTCAATATTAAATCTGGCAATCATTCCCTTTTAGACTAGGTCCTTACCAACAGCCGGCTAAAGGAGAATAAAAAGAATTAAAAAAATCCCATCTCAGTCTGATCCATGCAGGGGTCAGATTATTTTTGTAGCTACTAGCCAGCAGGGTAATGACTTGCAAAATCCACCAGCCCCATAGACTTTTCTACTGGCCCAGTTGACCCACTTATTGAAATATTACCTTTTCCGGTAGAAGCCCTCCTGGCTAAAAAGATTTTTGATTATCACAATAGAAAATCTAATAGCATTTGGCTATTAGACTGGTGCCAGTTTCAACCCCATCCATGCACATCCACATGTGGTCACACAGTTGACAGTACAGGAATGGACAGCCAGGACCACACTCCCAGTACATACATACGAACACACACACACACACACACACACCATGGCAAACATCTGGCATTGACAAATGTATTTATTTATTGAAGAGAATCAGAATTGCAATCCTTTGAGTTATAGACTCATTTTCAAAGGCTCCACGTCAGTACAAGAAAGCACAAACATAACATTAAACAGTATTATACATAGGTCATACAGCACAAGGGCATATACTTGCTTGTTAAATGCTGATTCAAATTCTGTAGCTATACTGTTTTTTTAGTTATCCTAGTGGTCGTTTCTGATTTACTGTATATGCTGCTGGTAAGAACCATTTTAGAACTGTATGATGTAGTTTGTGACCCTGTTCTTCTCTTCTATTGTTTGCACAATGCACCTATGTTCTATTTCAGAACTCTATGGTTGTTTGGGACATAAACTACATCATACAATTCTAAAATGGTACTTACCAACAGACTGCAAAGCAGAAACAATCACTGAGGTTACTAAAAGGCCTCTTTAGATGGACAACTAGCAGAATTTGAACCAGTACTTATAAACCAGCCTCTACTGGGAAAAATGACTTACAGGTTCAGAACAGTTCTCCTTTAAGGGCATTCCTGGTCATGTTCCAGGTGTTGTGTTGGTTGGAGACAGAGCAAAAGCAATTTGTTAAAACAGAGGGTGTTAATCCCAGGAGTGCCTTTTTGTCTAGTAAACAGGTCTGAAGCTTTATTCTGCAGGGTAAAAGTAGCAAGTTAGTGAGTGCATAAAGGGTACAACTATGAGCATGGTTATCTGCACCAAGTACAAAGTGGCACACTTTATTATACATCAGCTTTACT
The DNA here is from genome assembly GCA_016271365.2 of Neoceratodus forsteri. Taxonomy (NCBI): domain Eukaryota; kingdom Metazoa; phylum Chordata; order Ceratodontiformes; family Ceratodontidae; genus Neoceratodus; species Neoceratodus forsteri. The sequence continues at coordinate 162,126,130 of CM028132.1, read as the reverse complement.
CTGTTTAGCACCATATCACAGGTAGCCGAATAGACAGAGAGGCATGGAGTTGGCCACAATAAAGCATCTAGCATCACCGATGAAATTGTTACAGTTACAGTACAGGGCACTTAGTCTTCTGTTAACTATGGCCACCAGATTGTCAACATGTGGGGCCAAAGATAAGGGGCAGGACTTGCATCCAGTTCTGTGCCACCACACTTAGGTTCCGGCCATGCACTGAACCCTTTGCTGCAGCAGGAAGACTAGGTTTGCTGGCAAAAATCATGTAACCTCACCCGAACGCTTTTCTTCTAGGTTTGCTTGAAAGGACAGAGCAATGAGCAACGTTATCAGAGCAAGGAGAAACATTAAGACTTCTTTTGGCTAAGCATATTTACTGTCGGATTACTATTTTGTTTGTTGCTTACAGGTTTTGCTTACAGGTTTTGTTACTGTTTTTTCTTACAGATTACTGCTTTATTGTTCTCTGAGTCAAATTTGTTTTGCAGGGTACATTTTCTGTTATATGTTACAGTGCTACAGGTTTGTTATTGTTTTGTGCTTAAAGATCACTGCTTTATTTTCTGATTCAGATTGTTTCTTTGCGGGGTATATTTTATGTTAAATTGTTACAGGTTGTGCCTACAGGTTTTTGTTTCTGTGTTGTTCTTATAGGTTTTACAGTTTACTGCTTTATTTTTCTTTGGTTGAAATTGTTTTTTTTTTTTTGCAGGGTATATTTCCTGTTAAATTGTTGTGCAGGTTGTCTTGCTGAAAGGAAGGAAAGTGCTGTCTGGTGTGGTGGTCAGAGCTGTAGCTGATTGTTTCTGGAGGACACAGGCTTGGTCCCACCTAAGCTGCCCTCACCCCACCCACCCCAAGTGCATCATTTCTTTATACCAGGGGTTCTGACATCACTTCCCCAAAAGGGCAAAGGACATACAACTGTTATAACTTTAATAGCCCAGCATGCTGAGTAGGGGAAATGCATGCACGCACTCTCACACACTAACAAAAAAAGAATAAAAAGAGGAAGGGAGAGAGACATGTGGGGAGTGGTGCAATGCACTGGTTGTGGGATGGCAGTTTTCCAGGAGATGTTCTGGAGGCTGCAATGCTGCTCTATTTACTGGCACCTCTCTGTTCTGAGGGAGGAGATTGCCCATCTCCAGGCAAGAGAAGCCATATGAGGAGAGACTAAAGGAGCTTAATATGTAAATCCTTGAGAAAAGACGGGAGAGTGGGGACATGATAGAAACTTTTAAGTACCTTAGTGGAATCAACAAAGTGCAAGAGGGTAGCATCTTTCAGAAAAAGAGATGTGCAAGAACAAGAGGACACAATCCGAAGATAGAGGGGGGACAGCTCAGGGGCAATGTGAGGAAGTATTTTTTCACAGAGAGGTTGTTGGATACATGGAACAGCCTTCTTGAAGAGGTTGTGGGGTCTAAAACTGTAGGAGAATTCAATAATGCATGAGACAGACATAAGGAAATTCTTGTGGTGGGTAGGAAGAAATAGGCTGTTGGTTAACTAGGAACTGCAGCTTATCCTGTAGGTAGGGAAATGGGCAGACTAGATGGGCCAAGCGGTCCTTATCTGCCATCAAAGTCCATGTTTCTATGTATGTTTCAGCCTGGTGAGGATTCAGAAAACCTTCTCCCCCTGCCAGGGACCACCAGAGCCACTGCTGCTGCCTCAGAGGTTGCCAAGAAAGGGGGCAGTTGGACCACAGTGGGCTCAGAGAAGGTGAGAGTGGTGAATCAGAGGTGCATTCCTCCAGTTGTACCTCTCCACAATTCATATGTCATTCTGGTGGACTGTGGTTCCTCTATGGAGGCACCCACAGTGGAGAACAAGGGGGATGCTGGGAACCTCCACAAAGGAGACCCAGAGGAGGGTGCACAAGACCCCATAGTGGAAGGAAACAACTCCTGGTGGAGGACTCAATCATTAGAAGGGTAGAACTGGGGGAGGGAAGGGAGAGGGAAGTAAGGTGCTTGCCAGGTACATGGCTGAGAGGGACAGGAAGCAAATCCTCAGGATCGTGGGAGTAGCTGCATGGGTTAGGGAGATGGGCATCATTGTCTACCTACAGAAAATGACCTGGCTGGGAATGGGATCAGAGCAGTGTAGGAGGAGTTTGTGGAGTTGAGGAGGTGCTATGCACAAGTAGCACTCACAGTAACCTTCTCAGAAGTGCTGCCTGTCTATGGCACAGGTGAGGCTAGGCTACTCCACACCATGGGATTCAATGAATGGTTGAAAAACTGGTGTGGAGCTCAGGGCTTTGGCTTCATTAGGGACTGGGGGTCCACCTGGAAGGATGCAGGCCCATACTGGTGTGATGGTCTGCATCTGTCTGGGAAGGGAACCAGGATCCAATGTGATAGGTTTAAATGCTTAATTGGCAAGCATTTAAATTAGCTAAGGAGGAGGCACTGAAAAGGAGCAGGGCAATCACGGCCCCCACCCCATAAAGCAGGGTAATTAGTGAGGGAAACACCAAGGTAGAGAAGTCGATAGGGAGCAGGACAGGGGTTAATGGAGAAAAAAAAGCATTACGGACAGGGATGGGGCTAAAAGGTGAAAGGCCATCAGAAAATGGAGGGCGATGAATACCAATGCCCATAGTCTGGGTAACAAGCTCCCTGAACTAGTGGCCTTGATGGAAGAGGGACACCTGGATATTGTGGCAGTCACAGAAACATGGTACACAGAGAACCATGACTGGGATGTCAACATACCAGGGTACACAATCTACAGAAGGGACATGGAGTGTAAAAGAGGAGGAGGAGGAGGAGAAGGAGAAGTAGCCCTCTATGTAAGGGAAGGGATCAAAGCAATAGAATTAAAGGGTAAACAGGGAGGAGAGGAGACACTGTGGGTTATCCTGGAGATAGGAAATGGCATGACAATCCACACAAGGGTTGTACAGTAGGAAGAAGTAGGTTGTTGGTTAACTATGAGCTGCAGCTTATCCAATAGGTAGGGAAAGGGCAGACTAGGTGGGCCAAGCAGTTCATATCTGCCATCAAAGCCTGTGTTTCTATATATACAGACCCCCATCTCACGGGGAGGGAATGGGAAAGGAAATGATAGAAGGCATCCTTAGAATGGCAGAAAAAGGGGATATATTGTTGATGGGGGACCTGAATATGCCAGATGTTGACTGGAGTACCTTTGCTGCAGCCACATCCAAGAGCAAGGTCATTCTCGATGCCCCATAGGGGCAATGCCTCAGACAGCTAGTGTTGTAACCCACTCAGGAGGGAGAAGTCTTAGACCTGGTACTCTAAAATGGGGTTGGAGAGAGGATCTCAGCTTTAAAAGTGGGTAGCCATCTGAGAACAAGCTGCCACTAAACAGTATCATTCACGATAAACACAGCCGTAGAGTCAAGTCATACGAAAGTGAGAGTACTAGACTTTAGGAGTGTTGACTTTGGCAAAATGGGAGACTGCATCAGAAAAGTACTAGCAAATGGGCAAGAAGGAGGGGTGGAGGAACAATGGGGAAAATCAAAACCGCCATCGCAGAGGCAACAAGCCTTTGTGTGAAGCAAATAAAAAAAATCAAAACAAAGGAAAAAACCACTATGGTTCTCAAAAGAGGTGGCAGGGAAGGTTAGGGAGAATAAGATAGCATTCAGGAAGTCCAAGGAAACACAGAAGGAGCAGAACAGAGAACTGTACCAGTTAAAGCAAAAGGAAGCCAGGAAGGCAGATAGAATTGCATCGGCCCAAACTGAGGAAAAGATAGTCAACTCATTTTAGAAGGGGGATAAAACCTTTTATACAGTAGGTACATTAGGGTGCAAAAAAAGACCAAGGGAGGGATATTGAGGCTTCATAAAGGGGAAGGGGTGGGCAGAGGGTGACAGTGAAAAAGCAGGGATACTGAACAAATACTTCTGTTCACTATTCACAAAAGGGGAAGGGGAAGTATCTAAACCAATCATAGAAGCACTCTGGATTGGGGGGTTGATACCAGTCCATTCACAGAAGAAAAGATCCTGAAACAACTCCTAAAACTGAAGGTGAACAAAGCAATGGGGCCTGTTGGGATTCACCCCAGAATTCTAAAAGAACTAAGGGGAGAACTAGTGACACCACTGACTACCATTTTAACAAATCATAGGAGGATGGTGTGGTACCTGAGGACTAGAGGAGGGCAGATCTGATTCCCCTTCACAGAAGTGGAGCAAGGCAGAGGCAGGATATTACAGACCTGTTAGTTTGAACTCAGTGGTATGGAATATGATGGAATCACTTCTGAAAGAAAGATTTGTTGAGTACCTAGAAGCCAGCAGGGCACAGGACCCACAGCAGCATGAACTGACAGTGGGAAGGTCATAGCAGACAAATCTCATAGATTTCTTGACTTGATGACCAATGTAGTAGACCAGGGAAGGGCTGTGGACATGGCCTACCTAGACTTTAGCAAGGCACTTGACACAGTCCCACACAAAAGATTAATAGTCAAATTAACCAGCCTGGGAGTGGGTCCCAGGGTGGTAGCCTGGGTAAAACATTGGCTGAACAACAGGACACAGAGGCTAATAGTAAACAGAGTTCACTCTGAAGAAAGGGGGGTTACAAGTGGGGTACTGCAGTGTTCAGAACTGGAAATTATACTCTTTAATATCTTTATAAGTGACATTGTGGAAGGACTGGAAAGAAAAGTATGCCTCTTTGCAGACAACACAAAGATCTGTAACAGGGTTGATACACAAGAGGGGATGGAAAGAATGAAAAGGGACTTGGCAAGGTTGGAGGAATGGTCAGAAGTATGGCAGCTTAGATTCAATGCAAAGAAGTGCAAAGTAGAGCTTTGCAAAATGAGAAAATTCTGAATCCATGGAATTTTGATGACATTTTGCAAAATTCCAATAAGTTCTCTAAATTTTGTCAGAATTTCGTGGAATTTCTAAAATTTAGTAATATGGTTATAACTCAACTGCCATTCAAGCTAGAGCTCTGACATTTGGTATATCTAGTCTTTGTGTCAGATATATTGCACCACATATCATGTAATTCAGATGGATAGATAGTTTCAAAACTTGAGGTGCTCAAATCTTGTCATTTTATTGTTTGTGTGAAATTTCATGAACATTTTTATCTGCATATACCTTAACCATCTATTGGGTTGTGTTCTAACAATGTGCCAGATTACATGGCAATATGCTGCATTGTCTCAAAATCATATGTGTGCAAAATTTGTCATTTTATTTTTTGTAGGAAATTTCATCAAAAAATGTCATCTTCATATAACTGGGGCACCTTTGGAGCTAAACATGTGTAAATTAGTATGGATAACCTTTGTGTAATGCTTATAGAATGATATAAATATGGAGAGAATTAGAAAATAGATTTTTAAGTTCCAGGGGTTCAAAAATTTACTATGTAAATATTTGCAGCACTTTGTGAAACTGTCAAAAATGTGGATGTTTGTAACTTCTCTGCTCTTGCATGTATAGAGTTAACATTTGACGTGCATATCCATAGTCAGTGTATCCTGGTGACTAACACAACTGGATAAACTGGTTAAGCAGTTTTAATTTTGCAGAAAAAAAAATTATTAGTAACATTTTCTAACATATTTAAGATAGCATATACTGTAGCTGAAGCATCTAGAATTTTTTTTGTGGAATTTAACATTAACAATGCATATATCACTACTTCATTTGATAAGCTAGGCTGAGGTTTTTGCAGTCCTGCTGTTCGTCTCTGGGTGACGATTACCCCCCCCCCCTTTTTTGGCACAGCCAGATTGACTCAGTATTTATTTATTTATTTATTTATTAGCTTTTGATAACTGGGTAAGTACATTAGGCAAAAATCCTGCCTATTTTCAAGCATGACCCAGGAGGGTACAGTTTACAAAGCATTGAACACATCACACAAAAAAAAATACCAGTACATACAGTTTCAATTACAGGCAAGCAATACAGGGTGAATACAACTGTAGATGAGATCACAGAGTAGTAATATAAACAAGGACTTAACGGCGATGACCTCCTGGGAGGATAACAATAGCAACAATGATGCAAGAGACAGGAAGCAGAGACAGTAAAGAGAAACCAAGGTAGAGTCAAGGGTATAGATAAGCAGGACACAGGGTTAGAGAAGAATTAAGTACAGGCACAGGAATCAAGTGCATGGAGGTGGGAGAAAAGTGAAGATTTAAAGGCCAAGTGAGATGTGAAGCCTCTTAAGCTGGTAGGTAGGTAGGGAGTTCCAGAATTTAGGGGCAAAATGGGTGAAAGTGAGCTGCCCCATTTTAGTCAAGCAGAGAGGGACCATGAGCAGGGGAATTTTAGAGGACCTCAAGGCTAGGGAATGGGTCGTAGGGGTGAGCACGGCCGCAATACTGTCAGGGTGGGGGGCCCGATTCATGGAGTCAATGAAACACCCCAGAGAGAAAGATCACTGTGATTTGGGGGACAGCCAAAGCAAAGTGGTGTATAGGAGACAGTGGTGGGTAAGTCAGGAGCAGAGAGGGTGAATCTGCAGATGTTATTGTAAGCAGTGTTCCACTTATGAAGGATACCCAATTTGGCATGTGAGAGAGTGGGGAGAGTGTATAGGAGCCTAGAAAGCAGTATACCACATGCTACAGAGATTCAAGCAGCAGGGGTAAGGGCATGATGCACACGTGTAGATTACGAGTTTAACTTGGCATTAACAGACCCATATATCATTTATATGTGCAGAGAAATCGAGTACAGGATCAAGGGTCATGCCAAGATATTTGAAGGCAACGCTGGGTGTGACTACCGACCCATCAATGCTAATCACACGAAGCTTAGAAGACTCTGCATAGACTTTCTTGGCAGATCCATAAAGCATGGCCTGAGTCTTAGGCAAGTTGAGAATGAGTGAGTTAGAGGTGAGCCAGTGTTGGATCATATTGAACGCAGAGGATAGGTGGGTGTTCATCTCCAGGATTGAGTGTGAGGCAGCATACAGCACCAGGTCATCAGCATACATGACACAGTGACAGTGAGGAAGAGAGAAGGGAGTGTCTTTGGTAAAGATTGAGAAGATAAGAGGTCCTAGGATGGAACCATGGAGGATGCCACAAGAGATTGGTCCAGGGGAAGAGAGAACTTTGCCAAAGGAGGTGGCTTGGGATCGGTTAGAGAGGTAGCTACTGAACCAGGATGTGGTAGATCCAGCGGCCCCAAGTGAGTGAAGTTTGTGCAGGAGCAGTGGGTGATTAACCATGTCAATTGCCTTAGTGAGGTCTGTAAAGACAGCACCTGTGAGAAGACCTCTGTCCATGTTGGACTTAATATCACTGGTAAGAAGCGTGAGGGCAGTGGTGGTGCTATGCCCAGCTCTGAAGCCGTGTTGAGCAGGTGATTGGATATTAAACTCCAATAGGTGAGTTGAGATCTGGTGATGGATAAGTTTCTCTAAGATCTTACTAAGGGTAGGAAGTAAGGCTATGGGCCGATAGTTCTCTAGGACTTTGGGGTCACCTTTCTTGAATACAGGGATGACCTTAGCAGCTTTCCAAGCTGTGTGCACTGTAGAGGTGCAGATTGACAGATTGAAAACCCTTGTGATTGGAGTTGCGAGGAGGTGAGCGCCATGTCTAATAATCCTAAGTTCAATGCCATAGAGTCCAAGGCTACCTCAAGGGGGGATGGACTGAAGTAACCTGAGAACATCCGACCTAGAAATGTTAGTGAGAATAAGTGGCACAGGAGTGGAGGAGGGGAGAATAGAGTCACAGGATGATGAGGGGGCAATTCTAGGAGCCTCAGTAAAAAGGGAGTTAAAAGCTTTGGCTATAGTATGGGAGTTATTGCATAGTGTGTCGTTAATTAGCATATCCTTAGGAGCCAGTGGTCTAGTGTTCCCCATTACCTCATTGATCTGGCTCCAGTACTTCTTGGGGTCAGAAGCTGAGGACTGTAGGAGTTTCTGGTGATAGTCACTCTTGGCAGCTCGGACCTCTTTCTTGCAAGCATGAACTACTGATTCCACTGATATCCTATTTGCTCTTTACAGTGACAAACTCCCTTAAACATGAGTCACCTACTCCTGTCATATTGACCTACCCTATTGGAATAGCCAGATTTTTTTCTTCCTGCTGCCCAAGACATTGTCTTCCCCACTACATCTTTTTGAGTACCTCTAAGTCCTAGACTTGCATGTACACCAGGCTCCAAGGATCATGCATTTACTGGATGTGATCCTTAAATATCCTGCATTCAGGTTGGAATTGTTGACACTCTGTGCTGTCTTGCTCCAACCTGGGGGTCTACCACTATTGTGCTACCAGCTCAGCTATCCATTTCTTGGTGAAACTGTGCATCTAGCTCCAGAACCTGGTGACCACCTGTGCTACCTGCCTCTTATATCTATATATTTTAATTAGAATCCTCCAGGTAAGGCTGAGTGAAATTAGAAAATTCCAATTTTATGAATTTTTTCATGAAATTCTGCAATTTTCACAAAGACTCATGGGATTTGACTTTAAGTAGAGATGTTATTTTGCAAGCAATTAATGAAATTGGCACACGCAGTCTTCCTTGTAAGGTCTAAGAACCTGCCAGATTTAGTGATATTGCATTCTCTAGTTTTAAAGTTTCAGGAGTTTATGGATTTGTAGTTTACATTCTTGCAAAATTACATTTTTAAATGTTGTGAAAGTTTTAATTCAATCCCATTTAAAACTGAAAATATGAACTTTTTCAGAAATGACCATGTGGCATAGTAGTTTAAACATGTCAACTCTGGTTACATGTGGCTATGTAGTTTTAAAGTAAGAGGGAACTAACCAAAATTTCTATTTTGGAAACATATTTGGCAGGCTATAACTCACTCCTATTTAATGCTAGAAATCTGAAACTATGTGCATATACAAATGTAGTGACAACCTGTATACCTGTCAATTTTTGTAACATTTCAATGAATACTATTAAAATTATACTACAATTACAGAAATCCAAATTTTGGCAAAATATTTGGCTACCTATAACTCAGCTCTCATTGAAGCTTGAGAATTTAAACATGGTGCAAATATACATTCTAGGCACATCTCTAAATCCTGATATTGTGGTGAAATTTGGATAAGACATTTTCAAATTATGTCAAAATAACAGAAAATTAAATTTTGATGAAATGTTTGGCCACCCATAAATCTGCAGCCTTTCAATCTACAACTCTGAAATGTGGTACACACTTGTAAGCCCTGGGGTACTATTTATATTCAAATGTTGGTGTTATTTGGACATGTACTTTTAAAATTATAGCGGAATAACTGAAATTTAAAGTTTTGCAAAATTCCGAAGAATTCCGCAGAATCGGAAAGATCATTCCATGGACATTCTGCAGATGGAATTTTATATTCCACATAGCTCTAGTGCAAAGTAATGCACCTGTTAAACAAAATCCAGGGGAAGAGTACACAATGGGGGGTGCTAACTACAACAAAAATGGAAAGGGACCTGGGGGTACTCATATCAGATGACAGGTAGGCAAGCAATGTGAGAATGCAGTAAGAAGGGCTGGGGGGATACTGGGATGCATAAGGAGGGGCATCACCAGTAGAAAAACAGAAGGTAGTTATCCCTCTGTACAGACAGTTGGTGAGACCCCATCTGGAATACTTTTATGAACACAGAGTGAGGACTCTGCATATTTTCCTTAATTAAAAAAAATGGATTCTCTCTGCCCATCACAAACCCACCCCCTCTTTGGTGCCCATTCTGTACTGCTATCCAAACATCTCCTCCCCACCCTTTCTCTGCCCATCACCAGTCTATCCCCTCCCCAACTATGTTTTTAGTGCTGCAGTAGCTCCTCCCCACCAAGTTCCACCATGCTCTTCTCCACCCTGCTCTACAAAGAAACCCTTCTGCTACCACCCACTGTGCACTGCACCACCCCCACTCCTCTGTTCCCATCCCCTTACTACAAAATATATCCTCCTGCTACCGCCCAGTGTGAGCTATACTACCTTATCCCTTCATTCCCGTCCCCAAGTTTCCCGTACTACAAAAGATAGTCCAGGAGGTCTTTTTCTGCCATCTTCTATGATTCCATCATCCTTCACTCATGTTGCACAAGGAGGGGGTCTCAGTCTCCCCAAAATTGATATTTCTTCCTTTGCTGAGCCTATACTGTAAAGCTAATCTGTGTGTACTGTATGTGTGCAGCAAGGGAAATGGCATGCCCAGACGCTTCCTGAAAGCTGAAAGTTTTGAGTTCAGGTTTTTTTTCAGCCTCTCAACAGTCTGCCTGTTTATGTATGCAGGCACTACATTTTCAGCATCCTGCCTCTAGAAAGGCAATTGCTGCAGACAAACTAGGATCTCATGAGAGCAGAGAAACCTCTTGCAAGACATTCAGGAGTTCAATAAAAACTAAATGCAAACAAGTAGAAGCAGTCACAGCTCTGACACTCACTTGGTCTCCCCTCAGCTTCCTGGATCCGAAGTGATTTGTGCTTGCCTACCACATAGGGTTCTTAGTTTGTGTCATCAGTTTCAGAAAGTTGCAGTGAAGTAACTACTTGCATTAGCCTGTGACAAGAATTGTGAACCACTCAGGATTAGAAAAGACTGACGATTCAGCAACAGAAGGGAGACAGGTACCCTTGGGATCGATCTCATGAAATGGATGGATTTGGGAACAGCCTGGGTAAGTGAAGGCATTAAAAAGAGAAAACAAACAAAATTTTGCAGAAGTTCCATTCAGATCGTGTATGTATAAATGTGTGGGTGGGCTGGAAGAGTACTGCAACACAGTTTCAAATGCATACACACTTTTATCAGTATTTTTTAATGACTGTTTAATTTTGTTTTAAGAACGAATCTCAACAATCGTGCATGTGTTGTTTGTGTACAGCCTGACAGTGTTGCCTTCTGGTGTGCAAAGCTCTCGTCTATTTGGTTGCTACAAGTTTCAGTTTGGTCTTGAAGAGGAACTGGTTTTTGCATTGAAGGCATAATTTGAGGAGGGGTACTTATTATACATGCAGTTGTCAGTGACATACTAGCAGATTTCTGATGAATAGATAAAAAGGAGTTCTGTTGCAAACCCCGAACCCATTGGCAAACCTTGCAGTAGAAAGCAGGGGTATGTGGTAGGATGGGTCAGCAGGCGTGCTTGCTTTAATGCAGAGCATTAGGGTCCTCTGAGACTAGACTACAGTTGAGTTCTGTTTTATAGCACAAAGTGTTTCAGAGAGCACTAGCTATTTTTTATTAGGGTTGCATGGGCGGAGCCTACAGTCCTTTTACGAACACAAAGTGAGGACTCTGCATAGTTTCCTTAATTAAAAAAAAATCTGGATTCTCTCTGCCCATCACTCCCTCGACCCTTCTCTGGTGCCTATGCTCTACTGCTATCCAAACAGTTCCTCCCCGTTCCTGCTCTGCTCATCACCAGTACATCCCCCTCCTCGGTGTCCCTTTTCAGCTATGTTTTAAGAGCTGCAGTAGCTCCTTCCCACTCAGTTCTGCATGATCAGGATGTTGCTGATTTTATTTTTAAATTAGATTAGATATCCTCCCTACCCAACCCTCCCTCTCTAACCCCCCACCCCCAACACATGCAGCCCTTTTGGCTCTGGCTAAACTTTTTTCATTTGATATGGAAAAGATTCCTGCAGAAGAAAAAGGATTTTGGACACCATTCCCATAATTATTTTATTTTTCCTGATGTCTGGTGTCACATCCCACCCTCTGATCACTGTCCCCCTAATTATTTTTTTAATTTCTAGTTCCCATTTTTTATGTCTGGAAAACCAGACTTTTACATCGCGTAACAACCACCCAGTTGATATTTACATTACAACTGGGTGGTTGCAATCAGTCCCTGGCAATCAACACACCATACAGAATGCTTATTGGGTGTTACTTCCTCTGTTGGAGGGCCAAACAGCTTATCCAACATGGCAGCTCCATTGCCCCAGTTATGGACCACCAGCACTCATTTGCCTCACACTGTCATCACAGGTAACTCTATTCAATATTTTTCAGTATTTATCTGGGTAATCCTGCCTTCACAAACTCACAGATCTATCTGGTTCATTCTGCCATTGGTACCCTTGGAGCAGCACTTATACACACAGTGGCTTCATCACCAACGGACTGTGGCTGGCTAGCTGGCTAGCTAACATCATGGTTCACATTGCAACTTTAAAAAATGGGAACTAGTAATTAAATAAAATAATACATAGGTGAGTGTGAGTAAAACCAGAATTTTACACACACCCTCAGTGTGGGATGCTTCTACAAACCCTTTGAGCTTCACTCTCAGGGTTTATGTAACATCCCACACCTCGGGTGTGTGTAAAATTCTGGTTACACACTCCCACCTATGTATTATTCCATATATTTTTCCCTGGTTTCCAGTGATGCTCCCCACCCTCTGATCACTGTCCCCCTAATTATTTTGTTTTTTCCTGGTGTCTAGTGGTGCCCCCACCTGTCCTCATAATTATTTTAGTTTTCCATGGGGTCTAGTGGCACCCTCTAATCACATCCCCCTAATTATTTTATTTTCCCCTGGTGTTTAGTAGCACCCCCACCCTCCAATTGCTATCCCTGTAATGATTTCATCTTTCCCTGGTGTCTAGTGGCACCCCCACCCTCCAATCATTGTCCCCATTAAGTCTCTCACCAATCTGATCCCCACCCTGACCTCCCACTGAGCACCCAGCACACCCCCACACATCTTCACTCACCTGAACAGGTCCCAGGGTGAAGATCCACTCTCCGATCAAAGACATGTCTTCCTGTTGGAACCGCAGACTGCAATATGTAGGCTATAATAACCGACAGGGTGGGCATTATTGGGAAATACCGGACCGCCCAGGGGCATAATGAGGCCTGACGCCGCAGGCTGAGGGCCTTATTGCCCCATGAAAGTCCGGTATTTCCCAATAATGCCCATCCTGGAGAGTATTATTGTGCTTAGAAAATGGCCCACATGTAACATTTTTAATAAAATAAAATAAAGTATTAAAAAGAAGTATAATGGGTGTTTAAAAACAACCAGAATATGCGTTTCTTGTAAAGAAGTCCCTGTACTGTGTAGTGCTTGCCAGTAGAGGGCATTAATGTTTAGGAGACTGAGGAGTAACAGGGTTTGTGGGATTTGCAGTTCTATGGTGAAAATGCGATGTTGGTCACGGTGGAATTGGGTCCTTTTTTTTTTTTTTTTAATGCTCATGGTGGAATCGGGTTCATTTTAATTACTGCATCTCCAGTTTCTGGTAAGAGAGATACTGTTTTATTGTAAGTGAGACAGTCCTTTTTTCTTTTTTTAATGGTCACAGTAGAATCAGGATCATTGTAATTACTGCCCTCCAGTTTCTGGTAAGTGAGATAGACAAGATTTATTTCTATTTGAAATGAGGAGAGTGTGTGGAAACATAGAAACATAGAAACATAGAAGTTGACGGCAGATAAGGACCGCAAGGCCCATCCAGTCTGCCCATTTCTTTATCTACCTTATAAATGTGCCATCGGCCTTTGCTCTGTCAGTGACCTATCTATTCATAGTCATTTGTATTGCTCCCTTATGCCTATCCCATGCCTGTTTGAAGCCCTGCACTGTATTCATAGCCACCACTTCTTGTGGTAAGCCATTCCATGCATCTACCACCCTTTCTGTGAAAAAGAATTTCCTCACATTCCCCTTAATCGGCCTCCCTCTAATCTCATGCTGTGTCCTCTTGTCCTGCTATTTTCTTATATTTAAACATGTTAGACTCTTTCACCTTGTTTATGCCCTTAAGGTGTTTAAATGTCTCGATCATATCACCTCTCTCCTCCTTTGCTCAAGGGTATACATATTGAGCTCCGTTAATTTGTCCTCATATGTCTTCTGATGCAGTCCCTGCACCATTTTGGTTGCCCTCTCTGACTGCCTCAATTTGGTTAATGTCCTTGTGAAGGTGTGGCTCCAATACTGTACGCAGTACTCCAGATGGGGCCTAACTAATGTCTTGTACAGAGGGATTATTACCTCCTCTTACGACTTGTGATACCCCTACTAATACACCCTAACACCCCCTAGCCTTACCTACTGCTTTAGAGGTCTGCTTGGATGATTTTAGGTCATCAGTGATGATGATGCCCAAGTCTCTTTCTTCCTTTGTGACTGCTAGCAACTCCCTCCCAGCCTATAAGTGGCTTCGGGTTTCTCTTCCTATGTGCATGATTTTGCACTTCTTTGCATTAAATCCCAGTTGCCACTCTTCTGACCATTCTGCTAGTTTATCCAGATCTCTTCTCATTCTGCCCACCCCATCTGGATCATCTACTCTGTTGCAGATCTTGGTGTCATCTGCAAACAGACAAGCCTTTCCCTCTAGTCCATCTCATGAGGTCACTAATGAAGATGTTGAATAGGACTGGCCCAGGACTGATCCCTGAGGTTACCCCACTTGTGACTTGCATGTCTTCTGACTGTATACCATTTACCACCACTCTGTTTTCTGCCAGTCAACCAGTTTGCCACCCAGTCGACCAACTTCTGACTCACCCGAGCCTACCTAGCTTATTTATCAATCTTCTATGTGGAACAGTGTCAAAAGCTTTGCTGAAGTCAAGGTAGGTGACATCAACTGCTCCCCTTGGTCCACCACTCTGGTTACCCAGTCAAAGAAATCTATGAGATTAGTTTGACAGGACCTTCCTTTGTAAACCCATGCTGTCTTGGATCCCTGTGCCCTATGGATTCCAGTGTTGTACTATCCTTTCCTTAAGGAGCCTCCATAATCTTGCCCACTACTGAGGTAAGACTGACCGGTCTGTAGTTCCCCGCCTCCCTGCTACCACTCTTGTGGAGTGGGATCACATGAGCCCTTCTCCAGTCTTCTGGGACCTCTCCTGTGCTCAGAGACTCACTAAACAATTCTGCTAATGGCTCTGCTAGTTCCTCCTTTAGCTCCTTAAGTACCCTGGGATGTATGCCATCAGGTCCCATTGCCTTATCCACCTGAGCTTAGCAGCTCTTGTAGGACCCTTTCTTTTGTGAAGGGAGTAGTGCTCACCTCCTCCCCTGTGTCCATGATGCTGAGCTGTGGGCCCTGCCTACCTTCTCTTCAGTAAATACTGAGCAAAAGTATCTATTTAGGATAGATGCCTTTACAGGGTCCTCCTCCTCACATGCTCCCTTTTCTCCATTAAGCTTAGCAATACCCCTCTGGACTTTCTCCTTTCACTAATGTATCTATAGAAAGTCTTGTCACCTTCTTTTACTGTTCGTGCTAGTGTTTCCTCAGTTTGGGACTTTGCCTGCCTTACTGCCTTACCTGCTTCCCTTAGGGCAGCTTGGTATGCCTCCCTATCTTCATCCCGCTGTGTTCCCTTATATTTTCTGAAGGCCAGCCTTTTGGCTCTGACCTTTTCTGCTACTGTATTTGAGAACCAAAGTGGTTTCCTTCTTCTTTGCACTTCCTTTTCTGTCTAACACAATGGGATGTTGCTTCAAGTATTGTATCCTTAATGCTTGCCCACTTTGCCTGTACCTCCTCACCTGTATTTCTTTTTGCCAGGCTAGTTTAACTCTGTTGGCCATCTTATCAAAGTCAGCTCCTCTGAAGTCCCATATTTTGCCTTGGAATGGGATGATTTAGATGTAGTAGCCAAATTGAACCATACCATGTGATGGTCACTGGCTCCCAGGTGACCTTCTACCTGGAGATCTGTGATCCCTTCTTTGTTAGTCAGTACTAGATCTAGGATAGCCCTGTTTCTTGTGGGTTGCTGTACCAGTTGTTTGAGGCCCTCCCTGCAGGAATCCACTATGAGTCTAGTTCTGGCAGATGTTCTGCTGGTATTGACCAATCTGTATCTGGCATGTTGAAGTCTCCCATTATCAGAACCTCCCCTTTAGCTGTCATGTTTTGTATATCTTCTAACAGTAATGTGTCTATGTCCTCCCCCTGGTCTGGGGGCCTGTAGACAACCCCAGTTCTTATGGCTGTCCCATTTCCTGTTTCCAGGGTGACCCACAGTTCTTCTGGCTCCTTATGTGTATTCTGAATTTCTGTAGCTTTGATATTTTCATTAACATACAGGGCCACTCCTTCCCCCTTTTTGCACCTCTGTCTCTTCTGAACAATACATAGCCAGGTACTGAAGTCTCCCAAGTGTGGTTACTGGTAAACCACGTCTCACTAATTGCTACTATGTCCAGTTTAGCCTCTGACATTATTGCCTGCAGGTCTGGGATCTTTCCCAGGCTGTGAGCATTGTGTACATGATTTTCCATTGGCCAGATTTTGGTGTGTTAGTTGTTGGGTGAAGTTTGGCATTACCCCTGTGCATCGTATGGGAGACAAACCTTTTTCTTACCTGAGGACGCAAATGAACGGCAAACACGCTGAATTCCTGTTTGACCACTAGCTGAGGGGAGGGGTGTTCTTCCCATTCGATGTATGGGTGCTGCACCCTCTCCCCATTTGCTAGTTTAAATATTCTGCAAAGACATCAAACTTCTGCCCAATGCACTGACTCCTCTTTAGTCAGATGCAGTCCATCAAATTTAAAAACTTTTGCTCCCAGAACTGTTGCCAGTTCCCTACAAATCTGTGTCCTTTTCCTGGCACCAGTCCTTGAGCCACGTGTTTAGCTCCCTATCTCCCCTTCTCTGACCTTCCGTCCATCTGCTCCCTTCTCCCAGACTGGCAGGATCTCAGAGAAGGAGATGCCGGACGAAATAGATGATAGTTTGTCACCCAGCCTAGTCAGGTGTTCCTTGGTCTCCACAACTGACCGGCTGGCGAGATCATTAGTCCCTATGTGTACTAGGACATCAATGTTTTCTCCTGCTTTGTGTACAATTTTAGCAATGTGGTCAGTGTCTCTCCATGCTGATGTACCTGGGAGACATCTGACCATCACCCCTGGCTGGAGATGGGTATCAACTCCCCGAATCATGGAGTCTCCTATGATCGAAGTTTTTGGATTTCCTTTGTGCTTGTTTAGTTTTGGTTCTTGATTTGGGTGAGTATTGTTGTGCTAGCTCCTGTGCTGCAGTGTCCTGCTCTGCAGTGTCTTCTGCCTCTTTATTTGATTTCAGAGATAGAGGCAGATACCTGTTTGTAGTGTTTATATGGTTTTGGAGGTAATGTGTTGGAGAGCAGAGAGTGATGGGGCACCTGATTTGCTCCTCCTAACCACCTGCCAACCTCCTGGACCAACTACCCTCTGCGGCCGAGGTTTTTCTGTTGGATGCTGGGAAATGGCGGGTGGTTCTTATAATGATTTCCTCTTCAATATGAAATTTGAGGCGTGCAATCTCTGCCCATGCTGCCCGGAGCTGAGACCTAAGATCTCCAAAGGCCCAGCATGTAGGACAGTGTCCTAAATCCTGTAAGACTGTCCTTCTGAAAATTGTTCCACAGTACCTGCAGTTAATGAAATCCATTCCAAATAAGTTGCTGGGTTTGTAACTAGTCAGAGTAATTAGAAGGAAAAAAATGCAAGTAATGGTTTAATTGTGCTTTGTTTAACTTGTTATAACAAGTTAAATTACTAGTGCCCTGTAAATAGATCATCTTTGTGGAGGCCCCACTGATCCGCCCTTCCTGCTCTGCCACAGGAAATGTCACAACTGTGGTACCCTATAAAGGAGTGTAGCGTGGTGGTTGGTTGGGCCCTTCCCTGCCTAAAAGAAGAACCACGGATGAAAGAACAAGGAGGTAAGAGCAGAAACAATCAGTCAACAACAAATGCAGTAACCCTGAAAGCTTATCCTAATGTTAGATAAAACTGTAAAACCTGTAAAGCACCACCTGTAATAATTTCAGAGAAGATATACCTGTAAGAAACACTTTGCTCCAGAGAAAATAAAGCAGTAACAGAAGATATACTTTGCAAAAGACAATTTGAATCAGAAGATTACAGCAGTAATCTGTTAGCACACACCTGTAGGCACACCTTGTAATAATGCAGAAGAAGGTATACCAGCAACAACAATTTGAATCAGAGAAAAATAAAGCAATGAAATGTTAGCAACAAACAGTAGCAATCCCTGTGAGTAAAAAATTAAAACACCACCACACAGTAAATCTGCTTAGCCAAACTAAGTCTTAATCCTTCTCCCTTGCTCTGGTAAGTTTCTCTACTCTGCCTTTCAAGCAGTCTTAGAAGGAAAGAGCTCAGGTGAAGCTAGGTGCCTTGGCCAGCAAACCAAGTCTTCTGTGCATTTGTTTTGTGGTTAACTTAGGGGTTTCCTGCTTTTTTCTTTTAAACGGCACGTGAAGGGTAAAGCTGATGTGAGTGTTGGCTTTGGCAACGGCTTCCTTGTGCAAGTATGCTGTGAGAAAGTAGTAGTCCAGAAAGCGGTGCCATTTTAAACCAATACGGCTGTTTTCACTCTCCTGACTGCAAACTCTTTCTTTTATTTACTACTAGCTGCAACGGAGGACAAGTAAATTTCGGTGTGGGGGATCAGTAGTCTCTCATTAAGCGACAGAAAAACATGGTGGAGTTTTTACATTTTTTCAAGTACCTTCAGCCAATGACAAAGTAGGCTGGGCAGTAGGGTAGAAGGGTACTTTGTGAAGTGGCACTTGGACTGGCTTTTATTTTTAGCTGGGCATTTATTGAAAAATAAATGCCCAGCTTGGAGCCTGTGTCAGCCAATCAGATTTAATAATTGATTCTTGCCATTTTCTAAGAGAAACTAAGGTATGTACCATTCAATATATTTCAATGGGGTTTTTAACTTTGATGCATAACTTTGGCATCTTTGCATATTTTGGCACCAAATTTTCACCATGGCCTTTTTAATACTCCTCTTAATGAACAATGGTGGTGGAATTACACAAATCTGGCCTGAAAGGCAATGTCATGGTCACTTGGTGAAATCACATTTTGGGAAGTATTTGAAAATTGTCACCACCTTTGTTCATGGGGGGGCATATGAATGCTATGTTGGAAATTTGGGGTCAAAATATGTAAAAATGGCAAAGTTATATGCGTCTGTTGACATTTTGCTATGCTCACTCGTAACTTTGATAATTTTAAATATTTTTATCCAAAATTTTCATCACAGCCATTTTTTACACCACCTCATGAACATGACAGCTGTCATTTCTCAAATACTGGCCAAACTTTGTTTTTGCACCTGATGTTGCAGTGGCGTGAAATAATATTTTGGCAGGGATTTGAACATTTTTAGTAACGTGTTCATGAAGTGGGGTAATAAGAAGGCTATGCTGACAATTTGGTTGCTGTTTTGCCGCAAACGCAAGCGCAGGGCCTAGAGTGCCCTAAGCTTCCACAGCAACATACATGTACACATCTATGGAGGATGGGAGAGCAGGGCCCATAGGTTACGATTATACTATCTCAAAATGTAAGGAAATTAAAAAAAAAATGCATTAATGCACTATTTAGGGTTAAGACTAAAGCAAACAAAAGTAGGAAAATGTGTTTTTTAGTGTTTCCAACCCTAACCTCCCCCCCCACACACACCTGAAGCAAAGGAGGGATGGAGTCTTCCTTGGGGTTGTCAACCCAAAAGCTCACCCCACTCTGGTAGTAAGAAATCTCACATTTGATGGACACAGGTGTGTAGGCTTCAGGAGTGTATATAATGGGGTGAGTTTTTAGGGTTGACAACCCCAAGGATGACCCCCCCATTTGCTTCAGGTGTGTGTGTGGGGGGGGGTTAGGTCTGGAAACCCTAAAACCACATTTCCCTACTTTTGTCACTTCAGTCTTAACCTTATATGGTACAGTAACAAAGGTTTTGTTTCAAAGAATATATACAGTGCAAGCCTGTTATAATGGATGAATCTGTGCACACAGTGTTTGTCTTTATATCCAGAGGAGGTGAAGTCGATTTGTTAGGTTCGTCTATGTATGTGAACAGGGACTCAGAGTGAATGAGAACACTGCCTTGCATGTTTCTGTATTCTGTGGGTTTATTTAAAGTTATTTAACTGTCAGGGAACATGAGTTATTTTAAGGAAGTTTATTGCAGAAGGTAAGAAGAAGATAATAACTCTAGAGGCTGGATGTTTGGGTCCTAGGATATTAAGAGCAAAGGCAATAGTACTGTAAGGGTCTTATTGAAATATAACATAATTTACTTTTTAGTTCAATTAATTTACCAACAAAAGTTTATGCAGCTTCTAAAGAATTATTTTGTTAGAAATGTAATTTCATTAACTTTTCCATCTTAATTCTACATTTGACAAATTTCACCAGTTCTGCACCCCCCAAAAAAAAGCACCATAAAAGCTCCATAGTGTCCATTATAAGCAATGTTTCTGTCCATTATAACCAGAGAAAAATGCATTAGATTTGATATATTTGGTTTGGGAAATCAGTATTTTTCTGTTATAACCGACTGTCCATGTATATGTATTAGAGGCAAAAAACTCTGTTTAATGCATCAGTTAAGGTTGTTCCACAGTGACAAAAGTGAGGAAATTCAGTGTTAGTGTTGAAAACCCCCTTGCACCCCCTCAGCCCACCCCCCAACTGGCATCGGGGTGTGTGTTTGGGTTGTCGTCCTTAACTCTTACCCCATCACATGCGTGAACAAGCTGAGGCACAGGAGAATGGGTTGAGAGTTAGGACCGATAACCCCAATGCACACTCCAATGCTGGTTGGGGGTTGGGCTGAGGGTGTCCAAGAGGGGGTTTCAACGCTAACACTAAATTTCCTCACTTTTGTCGCTGTGGAACAACCCTAACTGATGCATTAAATGGAGTTTTTGCCTCTAATGTCTCTTCTTTTTGAGAATGAGGACTATAAATAGTGAATGGAATGCTGCCACCATGTGCTTTTTTGTGACATAGTAATGGTAACTGCTTCGCAAATGCAAGCGCTAATAGTTACACACATGGTGATGCAAACGTAAATGGTAAAGCAAATGTTAATAGAAATGCAAGTGGAAATTGACACCAAAGCGAACAGTGGTGCAAACGGAAATGCAAGCGCGTATGGAAATGCAAGCGGTAACATGCACGGTCAAGGTACCGCTACTGTAAATGCAAATGGTAACTGTAACAGCAATAATAACACAAAAAGAAACAGAAACACAAATGCAAGTGCATACGGAAACGCAAAGTGTAATGCGTACGGTCACGGTACCGCAATTGCAAACGCAAATGATCATGGTAACAGCAAAAATAACACCAAAGCAAAGAGAAATGGTAATGCAAACGCAAGGGCGTATGGAAATGCAAACCATAATGCGCACGGTCACTGTACTACAATTGTAAATGCAAATGATAATGGTAACAGCAACAATAACACCAAAGGAAACAGAAACGGAAACACAAATGCAAGTGCATACAGAAACGCAAACCGTAACATGCACAGTCACGGTACCGCAATTGGAAATGCATAGTAATGGTAACAGCAAAAATAATGCCAAAGAAAACAGAAATGGAAACGCGAACCCAATCGCGTATGGAAATGCAAAGCGGAACACATGCGGTGACGGTAACGCAATTGGAAACGCGAATGGTAACGGTAAGAGCAACAATGATGCCAAACAAAAGACAAATGGAAATGCAAACACAAATGGAAGGGCAGCCTCAAACACAAATGAAAATGTGCATGGTGACATAAATGTAAATGCAAAGACAAACATAAGTGGAAACGCAAATGGTAACAGTAATGCAAATGCAAGCGCAAATGAAAACGCAAAGGGTAATGCACACAGAGGCGTACACGGGAACAGTAATGCAAATGGATATGGAAATGCAAGCGGAAACGGCAAGGGTAACAGTAACGTAAGCGCACACCCTGGTTTTCTGCAACAGCTGCATAGAGGAACACAGTCAGTACAAAGAATGTATGCATAATAATGGGGCTCGGAGCAGAAAATAAGGAGTTGGAATACTAAATTGCTTATATCTCAGGAACCATACAACGTAGAAAAACAATTACAATTTCGTATGACTTATGACTTTCCTGGCTAGTTTTGTACTTAGGCCCTGTTGGGGGGCTAAGCATTTTTCCGATGAAAAGTCCATATCTTGCACTGTTTCTAAGATACGGGCCCCGGAAGGCACGGCAGATGCTGTAATGTTATCCTACGGAAAAAAACGTGAACTTTGGAATGCTGTAATGTTGTTGCCCTGTAATATTTTTTCACCAAACCGCAAAAGGCACATCTGTGGGATGTTGGCTTTCTTCCCTCCAAATTTCAGTCCAAAAGACCAAACCGTTATTTTGCAGCAGGGTGGCAAAGAATTCCTATCATGAGGCGGACGCTGTAATGTTAGTCTATGGGGAAAAAGTGTCAACTTCAGAGTGCCATAACTGTGCAGCTATCTAATATTTTTTCACCAAACTACAAAACGGCACATCTGTAGGATGTTGGCTCTCTTCCCTTCAAATTTCA
Source organism: Neoceratodus forsteri (assembly GCA_016271365.2). Lineage (NCBI taxonomy): Eukaryota > Metazoa > Chordata > Ceratodontiformes > Ceratodontidae > Neoceratodus > Neoceratodus forsteri. The sequence continues at coordinate 162,103,798 of CM028132.1, read as the reverse complement.
GCCCAAAAGACCAAACCGTTCTTTTGCAGCAGCATGGCAAACAATTCCTGTCATTTTGGCTATAGTATTGAAAAGTAGTGTCGTGATTTGCGACACCTTTTGCAAAAAAGTGCGACAGTATCGCAGGTGCGACACTACTTTGTGACACTACTTTTCCCAGAAATTAGAAAAATATATTTCTGGGGTGTTTAACCCCAAAATAAAGACATGGCTAGCATCCTCAGGGCTTGATTAGGTAAACACAAAAGTAATTATGCCCCTGGATGGTCCCAATTTTAAAGGCCAAGCATTTCTGTGATCAGTAACTGAAAACAAAATGGTGAATTTGCGACACTACTATGGTCATTTGCAGCACTAAAACCTGCATTTGCCACACTGTCAAACTTTTTGTTAACTTTTCCCATTGACTATAATGGGAAAATTGTTTTTTGAATAACTTTCAAACTAATCAATATTTTTTCTGAAAATCTTCACAAGGCACATCGGGGACCCTGGCCGCATGTTCCCTGATGTTTTTGGACCGGTCGCTCAAACCATGCAACCTGTAGGCGCAAGAAAAGAATGCACAAAAAAAGATGAATGTGCCCCGGAATGTCGCTTAATAACTCCTCAGCCGTATATCCGACTGGTACAAAAGTTGGCAGATCCCAAGGTCTATGGTTACACCCCATGCCACAAATTTCAGGCAGATCCATTGAATGGTGGCAAAGTTATTAAGGTGCAAAGTTTCACCATTTAACCTTAAATGGCTTAAATGGGGTACTCTACCACAATATATATATATATCTCTTGCAAAAAACTTTCTTAATGCTCTAGTTAGGGTTAAAGTCAAAAAAGTAGGGAAATGTGACATTAGGGTTTCCAAATCTAACACCCCACCCCAATCCTGCACACACTAACAGGCATCTGGGGTGTGCCTTGGTGTCATCAGCCCTAATGCTCATCCCACTCCATAAGTAAATAAGCTGAGATGGGTACAGTATAGGAGAATGGGGTGAGCATTATGGCGGACAATTGCAAGGCACACCCATGACACCAGTTGGTGTGTGCAGGGTTGGGGGTGGGGTGTTAGATTTGGAAACCCTAATGCCACATTCACTTACCTTTGTGGCATTAACCCTAACTAGAGCATTAACAAAGTTTTTTCCTTACTTTCTGTGATAGTATAATTGTATCCTTATTTTGCCTGGGCCCTGCACTTCATCCCTCCATAGATGCATATATATATATATATATATATATATATATATATATGTACTGTATATATACACTTACATATACATATATATATCTTAGTTGCAAAAAACTATGTTAATGCAGAAATTAGGGCTGCAAAAATGCAAAGCATAGAAAGACAGGAATGAAAAACATTAGGGATTTGGGCCTCCGGAGTACTGGCAAATCAGTGGTGGTGTCTTACTTGGGTTGTCAACCCTAATGACCACCCCCGCAGCCCATAGCCTCCTGTCCAAAGCACAAGATACAGCTCCAACCTAGTGCCTCATAGTGATACAGTATGGCCAACATAATCTGTCAGAGCTTTCTTTACACAGACCCCACATCACATTTGACCTCATCTGATCCAGGGTTGGGGTGGGCATTAGGGTTGACAACCTGAAGTAAGACCCCACCACTGATTCACCAATACTCCAGAGACCCAAATCCCTGATGTTTTTTCATTTCCCATCTTTCTATGCTTTGCGTTTTTACAACCCTAATCTCTCTATTAATGTAGCTTTTTTGCAACTAATAGATACTGTATATACATATATATAAATCTAAATATACATATATATATATATATATATATATATGTAGGCACAGATATTCAAAAGGGTTGCGCATGGAGCAACAGTGTTGCGCCATGCGTAACCCACTGATGCGCCCCGGCACGATATTCAAAAGGGAAAGTACACGGCACAAATTCCAATGCGCCGGAGCACATCAGTAATGTATGCAGGCACAGGTGGGGGGATGCCCATGCATACTCTGCACAGCCCGATATTCAGCCTGGGATGTGCGGAGCCATGCATATGCAACCCCTACCTGCGCCAGCACAAAGTTGATCCAAAAAAAAAAGAAACAATGGATGGCCACCCACAGGTGAGCTGCTGCATTGCAGGGCACAACACGGCAGCTGCCACCTGTGGGTGGCCACCCGAGCTCTGGCTGCACCTCTGTGGTGGCGCCCCCCATGCTCGATTGTGGGCATCAGTAAAAAAAGGGTTAATCCTAAATCCCTGGTGGTCCAGTGGACCACTGCCCACCTGATCACGGGCTAAGTAAGAAAGAGATTAATCCTATATCCCTGGTGGTCCAGTGGACCGCTGCCCGCCCGATCACGGGATAAGTTAAAAAGGTAACCTATATCCCTGGCAGTCCAGTGGACTGCTGCCCACCCGATCGTGGGCTAAGTAAGAAAGAGATTAATTCTATATCCCTGGTGGTCAAGTGGAGCACCGCCCACCCGATCGCGGGCTAAGTTAAAAAAGTAACCTATATCCCTGGTGGTCCAGTGGATAGCTGCCCACTTGATCGTGGGCTAAGTAAGAAAGAGATTAATCCTATATCCCTGGTGGTCCAGAGGACAGCTGCCAGCCCGATCGCAGGCTAAGTAAGGAAGAGATTAATCCTTTATCCCTGATGGTCCAATGGACTGCTGCCTGCCTGATCACGGGCTAAGTTAAAAAAGTCACCTATATCCCTGGTGGTCCAGTGGACCTGTCTGCCTGATTGCAGGCTGAATTAAATAAAAAAGAAACCTATTATCCCTGGTGGTCCAGTGGACCTGTCTGCCCGATTGCGGGCTGAAGTAAAAATAAAAGAAATCTATTATCCCTGGTGGTCCAGTGGACCCCCCTCCCCAACAGCCCACTGATCTCCACCACCCCACTTCCCCCAGTCAGTGGCAGGCAGCAGCACCCCACCTGCCTGCTGCCCCACAGCCCACCGACTGACACTGTCAGTAGGGCTGTATGCCCATTGGTCCACAGCGTGAGCCAATGGACGTGCAGCCCATACCATACTACATTCCAGATATGAGATGGATCCATTCACATATCTGGAATGTGTAATCGGTATGGCTGCATGCCCATTGGCTCTTGCTGTGGACCATCGATACAGCCCTACCAACGTGTTAGTCGGCGGGCGGTGGGGTGGCAGGCAGATGGGGTGCTGCTTCCCGCTGCTGACTGGGGGGGAGCGGGGCAGTGGGGATCAGTAGGCGGGTGAGGAGGGGGTCCACTGGACCATCAGGGATATAGGATTAATCTCTTTCTTACTTAGCCCCTAATCAGGTGGGCAGCGGTCCATTGGACCACCAGGGATATAGGATTAATCTCTTTCTTACTTAGCCCCCGATCAGTCGGGCAGTGGTCCACTGGATCACCAGGGATATAGGATTAATCTCCTTTTACTGAAGCCCGTGATTGGGCTGTGGGGCACATTGCCGCACTGCAGGGGGCATTGGTCCCCGACGGCTGCTGCCTGGCAGGGTGCCAGGCACAAGTCATCAGAGATCGGCGCACCTGCATGCAAATGGTGCCATAATGACATGCAAATGGCCCCATGTGCGCCTTGCATACATTATGGCCCATTTGCATGTCAACTTTTGAATATCTCGGTTGCTGTGCCTTGCGCAATGGAACTTGCACTAGCACATCCTCATGCTCCCCTCTGGCCACTGGCACTGGCGCAGTGCCACTGCACCATGCACACTGCGGGTGGCCAGGGTGCGATATTCCATGCTGCTGAGCCATGGCGCAGCTACGTTGAATATCACCCAGTCCACGCCCCTGCACAGTCAAGTTGCGATGCACCCAGACTTGCGCCACAGCCTGGCACAGTTTGAATAACTGGGCCACAGTGTATATATATATATATATATATATATATATATATATATGTTAGAGGCAAAAAACTCTGTTTAATGCATTAGTTAGTGTTGTTCCACACTGACAAAAGCGAGGAAATTCAGTGTTAGTATTGAAAGCCCACCTTGGCCCCCCTGCCCACACCCCCAACCAGTGCGCATTAGGGTTGTCAACCATAACTCTCACCTCATCACATGTGTAAAGAAGCAGAGGTGTAGGAGAATGGGGTTAGAGTTAGGATCGACAACCCTAATGCGGACCCTGATGCCGGTTGGGGATGTGGGCAGGGAGTACCAAGGGGAGCTTTCAACTCTAACATTGAGTTTTTTGCCTCTAATTTCCCTTCTTTTTGAGAATGATAATGAGAAATAGTGAATGTAATGCGGTGGCGGGCCCTGCGCTCCTGCCACATGATGTCTTATCACATAGTAACATTGTGCCCGCAAACGCAAATAGTAATGCACATGATGACGCAAAGCGAAACAGAAAGAGAAACAATAGTGTAGACAGAAATGTTAAAAACAACACAAAAGGAAGTGCAAATGAAAATGCAAAGGGTAACGCACACGGTGGCGTAGACGTGAATGGTAAGTGAAACAGGAACTGAACCGCAAGCGAAAACGGTAATGGTAACAGTAATGTAAGCGCACAGGCTGGTTTTCCCCAAAAGCTGCATAAAGAAAGACAGTGAGTACAAAGAATGTATGCATAATAATGGTTCTCGGAGCAGAAAATGAGGAGTTGGAATGCTAAATTGCTTATATCTCAGGAACCGTACGACGTAGGAAAAAATTTAAAAGTCATATGATTTATGACTTTCCTGACTAGTTTGCATAGTCCCAAGTAGGGGCTAAGCATTTTTCAACAAAAGTCTGTATCTCGCACCGTTTCGAGAATCTACGGGCCCTGAAAGACTTGCAATGACGCCCGTAATGTCATCCTATGGGGAAAAAAGAGAAGTTTAGAGTGTCATAACTTTGGCTCTCTGTAATATTGTTTCACCAAACCACAAAAAGGCACATCTGTGGGATTTGGGCTGTGTTCCCTTCAAATTTCAGCCCAAAAGACCAAACCGTTAGTTTGCAGCAGGGCGCCAAAGGATTCCTGTAATGCGTTGGACGGCATAATGTTATCCTAAGGGAAAAAGTGTCAACTTTGGAGTGCCATAACTTTGCCGCCATGTAATATTTTTTCAACAAAACACTGAAAGGCACATCTGTGAGTTGTCGGCTGTGTTTCCTCTAAATTTCAGGACAAAACACCAAACCGTTCTTTTGCAGCAGGGTGCCAAAGAATTGCTGTCATTTTCCCACAGCCTAGAAAAGTACTGTCGAAGTTTGCGAAAGCTTTTGCAGATTCATTCGACAGTGTCGCAAGTGCAACAGTACTTTGCGAAAGTACTTTTTCCAGAAATTTGAAAAACATATTTCTGGGGTGTTTTACCCCAAAATAAAGACATGGCTAGCATCCACAGGGTCCGACTAGGTGAACACAAAAATAATTAGGTTGCTAGAGGGTCCCAATTTTAAATGGCAAGCATTTTTCTGATCGCTAACTGAAAACAAAATGGTGGATTTGTGACAGTAAAAGGGCCATTTGCAAAAGTAAAAACTGCATTTGTGACACTGTCTAACTTTTTGTTAACTTTTCCCATTGACTTATAATGGGAACTTGTTTTTTGAATCACTTTTGAACCATTTAATATTTTTTCATGAAATCTTCAAAAGGCACATCGGGGACCCCAGCCACATGTTCCCTGAAGATTTCGGACCGGTCGTGCAAACCGTGCGACCTGTAGAGATGACAGTAAAATTCCAGAAAAGCGTAAATGCACACGCAGATCATGCTTAATAACTCCGCAGCCGTATATGCGACTGGTTCGAAACTTGGCAGATCCAAAGGCGTATGGGTTTTGATAGTGTATTCCCAATTTCAGGCAAATCCATCTAACAATTGCAAAGTTATTAAGGTGCAAAATGTTGGGTTTAACATGTAAATGTCTACTCAATGCCTAACTATAGTGGCACTACCGTGCCACTATAATATATATATATATATATATATATATATATATATTCTTTGCAAAAAACTTTGTTAAGGCATCAGGGTTGTTTCCACAGCTACATAAGTGTGGAAATTCAACGTTAAGTTACCACCCACCATCCCACCCCCCGCCCTCATCCTCAAAATCCTAACTCCACATCCCCCACACACACACACACACATATGCAAGCAGGGGAAGGGCCAAGGCAACAAGACCAATCAAAGACAACCATCATCAGATAACAGAAGTAACATACAACTCTCTAAGCGTACTACAAGACATCCATCATCATGGTCCACCAATTGTATAAGTTCTGCTGCCATAAGAGTGCCTTGGGGGTACACACGCATGCTGGGCAACCATAGGTGATGGCCCACAGTAGGCATTTTCCTGTTACAAACATCAATAACAAGATTTAAGCAAATCCTATATTTCAACTGTTAACAAATGATGAAACACGCAGTATGTTATCTATAGATAGCTTTCTTGGAATTGAGAGTTTGGATAACCCTAGCAACAGTCATTGGATGTTTGCATATTTTTTTCTGATAGAGTGAGTCAGTCCTAATAACAAATGGTAGTAATAATAAATGCAATGTTCTGTACTATAGTTTACAAGTAACATGTGAAAGCAACAGTTGTAACATCCAAAGCTAACTATAACATGCTGCTAATGAGTATTTCCAGGTAACGCAACAGCATAACAACATGTGATGGTGCTAGTTTCATGCCTGAGCAGTATCTGAAAAGTACTATGCATGTGTCAGCTCTGTCTTTCCTGCTACCATATGCCTATGTGGTAACAGCGATACCTGCAGCGAGCTAACTGTTGAATTATGACACATAAAAATCAATATGTTTAAAATTTGTACAGACTAAGTTTCATTGTATGAAGAATACATGCCAGCAATAATGTGTCATCTTACTGTGCTGGCAGTACAGAGTTGATCATACTGTATTTGTTTTTTCATTACATTGTGTTATGTGAAATGAGTACAGTGTAGTGATTATTGTACTTACAGATGTGACTGACTCATGTAGTGCCTCACAATCAACATGTGTCTTGCATATGTGTGTGTGTGTGTGTGTGGGGGGTGGGGTGAATGTGGAGTTAGGGTTTTGAGGATGGGACATGGGGATAGGGTGGTGGGGTGGTAACCCTAACGTTGAATTTCCACACTTTTGTCGCTGTGGAAACAACCCAAACTGATGCATTAACAAAGTTTTTTTTTCAAAGAATTTGCTTTCATTTTGAAAAAGTGTAATATAAATAGTAAATGGTATGTGTTGCTGGGAACGTGGGGCCCACCAAGCTTCCCATTTCTGCATAATGATATGTGTCTGTGGAAGCGCGGACCCTCCGGACCCTGCACTCCCACTTACACACAACTATGGAGCCATACAGCAGCTCTATAGGGCAAGGAAGCTTTGCAACACAAAGTTGCCAATATCTCAGGAACCATAGCAGCTAGGAAAAAAAATAAAGTGCAGTTGTAATCATGACAGCGAGACATCCACAAAACATAACTTAATCCATATTTCACATCGTTTCTGAGATACAGGCACCAAAAAGTGCTGCGAGTGCTAACTCTGAGGGCTTAATAGTGCCCTTCGGACATGAAAATAAGCAATTGGAATACTAATTTCCAAATAACACATTAACCACACAAGGTAGAAAAAAAATTCAAAATTCATGGTATTAATGATTTTCCACCCTAATTCTGTACTTAGTCCCCATTTAGGGGGACTAAGAATTTTTGCAATGAAAAATCTGTATCTCAAAACCATTTTCGAGATACTGGCACTAAAAGACATCATGGGCGTCATAACGTTGTCCTATGAGAAACTTTCTCAATTTCAGAATTCTGTAACTATGGGCATGTTCAATATTTTCATACCAAACCACCAAAAGGTACATCTGTGGGACCAGGGCTTGCCACCCTGCAAATGTCATGCCAAAAGCACAATCCAACTTGCCATAGTGAAGTGACAAAGAAAACAGCGCATTACAAAATGTATTCATGCAGTGTTACCATGATTACTTTAATGTTTTCGCGACACTCCTATCTCTATAATGGGAATGCTGTCGCACACACAAAAATTTTGCTGCAGTTATTTTTCTTTTTATTGCAATTGTTTTCACGGAAACAAAAAATGTTGCCACAATCAGAAAATGGCAAAACGGTAGAAACAGTTTGAAAAACATATTTCCAGACCAGCTGGTGAAAAACTAATGCCGGGGTCATGTTCCTCATGGCCGGATTAGGTAAACACAGCTGTTGGTGTTTACCAAAGGGCATTATTTTTTGAGTCACAACATTTTTTCTCTCTTGCTAACTGAAAACAAGATGGCAGCATCACGAGAAGTATTTCAGGGAGCTCGAAAAGAAAAAATGTGATTGTGAAAATTGTCACAGTGCACATATAAATTTTCTCATAGGCTATAATGGGACATGAAATAATGGAATAACTTTTGAATGGAGCAATATTTTTTCACCAAATCTTCAAAAGAAATCAGTTTAACCCAGGCCACATGTAGACAAACAAATCTGAAGCCACTGAAACACATTCTTCTGTCCATTATGGCTTACCGGAAAATGTGCAAAAAAGTGTGATTTGTCACATTTTGAGTGCCCCACGGTTCCGCAACCGTACATCCGACCAGAACCAAACGTTCTAGATCTAGATATCTATGGCAGGCAATTGTGCATTCCAAATTTCAGGCAAATGAGATAAACAGTTGCAAAGTTATTAAAGTGCAAACTTTGAGGTTTAACATAGGCGTGACCATGCAACCCTAACAATACCAGCCGTATTGTTGGCTGAATAATATATATATATATATATATATATATATATATATATATATATATACATACATATATACATACACACATATAATTATAGTTGGGTTGAGCACCCCATTTCAGGTGAAAGTGTAAAATTTTGCAGCTTAATAACTTTGCCACCGTATGATGGATTTGCCTGAAATTTGGCAGGCATGGAGCAGTACCATAGATATCTGGATCTGCTAAGCTTTGTAATGGTCAGATATATGGTTGTGGAGCTATAAAGCACAATAGAAAGTCACATTTATGCTTTTTTATGCATTATTTGCTCGCACCTACAGGTTGCATGGTTTACACAACTGGTCCAAAACCTTCAGGCAACATGCGGCCAGGGTCTCCAATGTGCCTTTCAAAGACTGCGTGAAAAAGTATTCAACGGTTCAAAAGTTATTCAAAAAACAAATTTCCCATTATAGTCAATGGGAAAAGTTAACAAAAAGTTTGACAGTGTCACAAATGCAGTTTTTAGTGTTGCAAATTACCCCTGTAGTGTCGTGTCAGCCATTTTTTTTCAGTTACTGGTCACAGAAATGCTTTGCATTTAAATTTGGGGCCCTCTAGGGACACAGTTCTTTTTGTGTTCACCTAGTCAAGCCCTGAGGATGCTAGCCATGTCTTTTTTGGGGGTTAAACACCCCAGAAATATGATTTTCAAATTTTTGTAAACTGTAGTGTCACAAAGTAGTGTCACACTTGTGACACTTTTGTGATTTTTTTTTGTGAAAGTGTTGTGATTTGTGACACTGCTTTGCGACACTATGCCCAAAAGAATACGAAATCTTTGCCATCCTGCTGCAAAAGAACGGTTTGGTCTTTTGGGATGAAATTTGGAGGGAAAAAGCCAAGATCCCACAGATGTGCCTTTTGGTGGTTTGGTGACAAAATATTAGAGGGCTGCAAAGTTTCAGTACTCTGAAGTTGACTGTTTTTCCCTTACAATAACATTACGGCATCCACTGCGCCTTTCGGGGGCCCGTATCTTGGAAATGCTTCGAGATACAGACTGTTCATCGGAAAAATGCTTAGACCCCCACTACGGGGCTAAGTGCAAAACTAGCCAGGAAAGCCATAAATTATATGAAATTTTACATTTTTTTCTCATTATACAGTTCCTGAGATATAAGCAATTTAGTATCCCAAGTGCTCATTTTCTGCTCCGAGGCCCATTATTATGCATACATTCTTTGTATTCACTGTGTTTCTCAATGCAGCTTTTTGGGGAAAAAAAGGGTGTGCTCTTTCATTACAGTTACAGTTAACGTTTCTAGTTGCATTTCTTTAGCCGTTTGCATTAAGGTTCCTGTCCACACCACCGTGTGCGTTAACCTTTGCATTTTCGTTTGTGCTTGCATTCGCATTACTGTTACCATTTGTGTTTCCATTACTGTTTCTATTTGCGTTTCATTTTGCGTCATGTGCATTACCATTTGTGTTTGCGTATGCGCTTCCATTTGCATTTGTGTTTCCTTTGGCATCATTGTTGCTGTTACTGTTAGCATTTGAGTTTCTAATTGCGGTACTGTGATTTTGCGTGTTACCATTTGCATTTCCATATGCGCTTGTGTTTGCGTTTCCGATTGTGTTACTGTTCACTTTGGCATCATCGTTGCTGTTTCTGTAACTGTTTGCATTTCTAATTGCATTACCATTATTGTTTGCATCTTCATCACCGTTTGCGTTTCTGTTGCCCTTAGCATTTGCATTTTCAGTTGTGTTTCTGTTGTTGATTGTGTTACTGTTTCCTTCTGCATTGCCGTTGCTTTTGCCATTTGCATTTCTGCTTGCATTGGTGTTACCATTTGCATTTTTCTTACCGTTTGCGTTTCCGTTCGTGTTAGCATTTACGTTACTGTTTTTGTTACCATTTGTGTTTCTGTTACCGTTAGTGTTTGTGTTACCATTTGCATTACCATTTCTGTTTTCATTAATGGTTGCGCTTACATTTCTCTTACCATTTGTGTTACCATTTACGTTTGCATCACCATGTGCATTACCGTTTGCGTTACTGTTACTATGTGACAAAAAAATCACATTCCATTCACTATTTATAGAGCTCATTCTCAAAAAGAAGGGAAATTCATGGCAAAAAACTCAGTTTAGTGCATCAGTTAGGGTTATTCCACAGCGACAAAAGTGAGGAAATTCAGTGTTAGGGTTGCCACCACTTATTAAGCCCACCTGTCCCCACTAACAGGCATTGGGAGTGCGTTGGAGTCATCGATCTAACTCTCACCCATTCTTTATATGCCACCTCAGCTGTTTACACACAGAATGGGTGAGAGTTAGGACGATGACCCATTTGCACACACAGATGCCTGTTGGTGGGGACAGGCTGGCTTGAGGTGGCAACCCTACACTAATTTCACTCTCAACTCTGTAATGAAACAACCTTAACCCAGGCATGAACAATTTTTTGCCAGAATATGTATATCTACTATATATATATATATGTGTGTATATATATATATATATATATATATATATATATATATATTAGAGGCACAAACTCTATTTAATGCATTAGTTAGGGTTGTTCCACACCAACAAAAGTGAGGAAATTTGATGTTAGGGCTGAAAGCCCCAGACCTCACACCCCTAACCGGCATCGGGGTGCACATTAGGGTTGTTGGCCATAACTCTCACCCCATCACATGTGTAAAGAAGCAGAGGTGTAGGAGAATGGGGTGATAGTTAGGACCAACAACCCTAATGCACACCCTGATGTCAGTTGGGGGTGTGGGGGTCAAAGGGGGGCTTTCAACTCTAACACCGAATTTCCTCAGTTTTGTCGGTGTGGAACAATCCTAACTAATGTATTAAATGGAGTATTGTGCCTCTAATTTCCCTTCTTTTTGAGAATGATAATGAGAAATAGTGACTGTAGTACGGCGGCGAGAGCATGGGACCCTTTGGGCCCTGCGTTTCTGCCACGTGATGTCTTGTCACATAGTAACATTGTGCCCGCAAACACAAATGATAATGTGCATGGTGACGCAAAGTGAAACAGAAAGAGAAACAGTAGTGCAGACAGAAATGTTAAAAACAACGCAAAAGGAAGCACAAATGAAAACGCAAAGGGTAACTCACATGGTGGAGTAGACGTGAACGTTAAGTGAAACGGTAACGGAACCACAAGCGGAAATGGTAACACTAACAGTAATGGAAGCGCACAGGCTGGTTTTCTCCAAAAGCTGCATAGAGAAAGACAGTGAGTACAAAGAATGTATGGATAATGATGGTTCTTGGAGCAGAAAATGAGGGGTTGGAATACTAAATTGCTTATATCTCAGGAACCGTACGACGTAGAAACATTTTTTAAAAGTCATATGATTTATGACTTTCCTGGCCAGTTCTGCACTTAGCCCTGAGTAGGGGGCTACTTTTTTTTCCAACAAAAAGTCTGTATCTTGCACCGTTTCTGAGATACGGGCCCTGAAAGGCACTGCAAACGCCGTAATGTCATCCTATGGGAAAAAAAGAGAAGTTCGGAGTGCCATACCTTTGGCTCCCTGTAATATTTTTTCACCAAACCACAAAAAGGCATGTCTGTGGGATGTTGGCTGTGTTCTCTCCAAATTTCAGCCCAAAAGACCAAACCATTATTTTGCAGCAGGGCACCAAAGGATTCCTGTAATGTATTGGATGCCGTAATGTTATCCTATGGGAAAAGCATCAACTTTGGAGTGTCTTAACTTTGCTGCCATGTAATATTTTTTTCAACAAAACACTGAAAGGAACATCTGTAAGATGTCGGCTGTGTTTCCTCCAAATTTCAGGACAAAACACCAAACCGTCCTTTTGCAGTAGGGTGCCAAAGAATTGCTGTCATTTTCCCACAGCCTAGAAAAGTACTGTTGAAGTTTGCGAAAGCTTTCGCAAAGTCATTCGACAGTGTCGCAAGTGCGACAGTACTTTGTGAAAGTACTTTTTCCAGAAATTTGAAAAACATATTTCTGGGGTGTTTTACCCCAAAATAAAGACATGGCTAGCATCCTTAGGGTCTGACTAGGTGAATACAAAATGAATTAGGTTGCTAGAGGGTCCCAATTTTAAATGCCAAGCATTTTTCTGATCACTAACTGAAAACAAAATGGCAGATTTGTGACAGTAAAAGGGCCATTTGCGGAAGTAAAAACTGCATTTGCGACACTGTCAAACTTTTTGTTAACTTTTCCCATCGACTTATAATGGGAACTTGTTTTTTGAATAAACTTTGAACCGTTTATTATTTTTTCATGAAATCTTCAAAAGGCACATCGGGGACCCTGGCCGCACGTTCCCTGAAGATTTCGGACCAGTCGCACAAATGTGAGACCTGTAGAGATGACAGTAAAATTCCAGAAAAGCGTAAACGCGTGCACAGATCACATTTAATAACTACGCAGACGTATATGCAACTGGTACAAAGCTTGGCAGATCCCAAGGCGTGTTAGTTTTGATCGTGTATTCCAAATTTCAGGCAAATCTGTCAAACGGTTGCAAAGTTATTAAGGTGCAAAATTTTGGGTTTAACATGTAAATGGCTCCTCAACCCTAACTATATATATATATATATATATATATATATATATATATATATATATATTCATTGCAAAAAGCTGCAATAATGCATCAGTTAGGGTTGATAGCACAGTGACAAAAGTTTGGAAATTAGATGTTAGGGTTATCATCCCTACCACCCCACCATCCTCAACACACTAACAGTTGTTGGGTTGTGCCATGGGGTTGTCAGGCCTAAACTCTCACCCCATTCCATCCATAAACAAGCTGACATGCTACAGCATATGAGAATGGGGTGAGAGTTAGGCCTGATGACCCCATGAACAAAAGTTTGACACCAGCACAGGTAGGCAGCTTAAATGTTTAAAAGTCCTCACCATAACCATGAAGATGGACAGCAAGGCACATCCTTATCACTGATCGGTTGATCAAAGCTGAGGATTTTAATAATTTCAAGAGATTGTTGGGAGTAAATAAATATTAGTGTTGACTGGTTGAATGGGTGCCACTGATTTGTAATCTGTACATTTTCATTATCAGTGTGTGCATGCTTTATGGTTGCTACGGAGAGTTCATGACTTGCAAAACACTTTCAAGTATTATCAATATGCCATTTAAAACCAAAGTCCTTTCATCCTTATTTTACTAAGACAAGCTGAAGAAACTAGCATTGCAGTCTGCGTGCTGTCTGAACAGAGTTTGGCTTTGTGTGTGTTTTGGGGTTGGGGGGCATACCCCAGTTTTGTTTATGGAGTGATAAGTATTATCATTCACTTTAATTCGTAGTTTAAAACATACATTACTGCCCAGCTGAGTCTTGAGGTTGCATTCTCACAACTTCTTTAAGCAGGGCTGGAATTACATTTAGGGAGCTATAGGACACCTGCTGTGGGCCATATCTTTAAAAGTACCCTTCCAGTTAGTAAATAGCAGTGACACAAGAACTATGGGAATTCACTTAGGAGCTATGGGGGCCAAAGCCAGGCATGCCCCTTCCCCCCAACACTGTTTAGGCACACTGCCAGCAGCTTCTACACTTGTCTGCACACATGCACACTGACCCTTGTGTATTTGGGTTAGGTCTGATTGGCTTAGAAAGGGCAAGCCCTTTAGTTAATCAGTATGAAATCCTGCTGAATTGGTTAGCTACCTCCAGCTCCTCAGTATCACTACAGTAATTATTTCCCACTGTCTGTGTGCAATTTGTGCAATTTGGTATTCTTTTCTAATCTTGTGTGGGACTCCTGAATCCTTTAGTGGGATCACAGGGTGAGGGTTCCAGATTCTTCAAAACAAGGGTATCGGGGCACTTGCTAGCCTAGCCCATCCTTTATTCTAATGTCTGGAAGCTCCTCCAGCAGTCATACTACCTCAAGGCAGTTTCACTATATCTCACTTTCTGGGTGTCAGTTTCACTGTAACTTTTTTTTGTGCTTGCATCAGTGAAAGATTCTCCCCAAAGAAAACACTTCGTGATATGGGAAACCGGCAGCAGACTGCAAAATGCGGTCAACCTGCCGGTTTCGCTGTCGGGGAGTTCGACAACAATTTTGTCAGACACCCGTCGTGGATCCAATTTTCAGCATAGCCTTCTGATTGCCCCACCTCATGTATGTCACAGCTGTCATTTTTCCAATCCTTGCCAAAATATGTTTTCCCAGCTGTGGCACAGAATAGCATTGCAGCTGCAGAGAATTACGTTTTGGCAAGGATTTGAAAATGTTCTATACTGGGTACATGAGGTGGGGTAATAAAATGGCTATGCTGACAATTTGGTCACTGTTGTCCTATAAATGGGGCCCTGCCTGTGCTTTCATAGCTACATACATATATGCATCTATGGAGTGCCCTGCGCTCCCCCAGACAAGTAAAGATACAATTATACTATCTGAAAAAATAAGGAAATAATTTGCAAAAACCTTCATTAATGCATCAGTTAGGGCTGCAGTGACAAAAGTAGGGAAATGTGGTGTTAGGGTTTCTAACCCTAATATCCCACCCCACCCTGCACACACCAACTGGTGTTGGGGTGAGACTTGGGGTCATCAGCCCTGATGCTCACCCTGTTCTCCTATACTATACCCATCTCAGCTTATTTACTTATGGAATGGGGTGAGTGTTAGAGCTGATGGCCCAAAAGTACATCCCTGATTGCCTGTTGGTGTGTACAGGGTTGGGTGGGGTGGAGTATTAGGGTTGGAAACCTTAACACCACATTTCCCTACTTTTGTTGCTGCAAGTCTAACTGATGCATTAACTAAGTTTTTTGTATATATACATATATATATATATATATATATATATATATATCCGGTATGGCCAGTATAGTTAGGGTTTGTAGGAGTGTTTTATGTTAAAGGGCAATTTTTTCTGGTTAATAACTTTAAATTGGTTTCATAGATTTTCCTGAAATTTGGCATGCATCATCTGCTAGACAGGTCTGTTGATGTACCAAATTTAGTTTGAATCCCTTTTGAGATTTTTGAGATATGAAGTGTTGGAAATACAGAAATGTCCCTGGTTTTTGCTGTTTTTTCAGCCACCTGCATCTCAGAAATGGCTTTAGGTGCTGAGCTGACATTTTCACAGTAGAAAGACTTTGCTTCACAGATGTGCATTTTTAAGGTTTGGTAAAACAATAGTAATCCATTCCGAAGTTATTAAATCTTGAATTTGCCATTATTTCCTATGGGAGAAAAATAGATGTAAAAGTGATTTTCTCACACTGTCATCCAGTTTTGCATACTTTGCACCAGAATAACTTTGCAACACTCCAACAGATTTGCAGGAAATTTGACAAGCATCAGCTCATGGCATAGGTCTCTTGACTTAGCAAATTTGGTTTGAATAACTTGTTTGGTTTCTGAGATACAGAGTGTTGGAAAAAAAAAGATTTTTGAGGGTTTTACTGTTTGTGTTTATTAATGTTAAAGGGCAATTTTTGTCTCTTAATAACTTTGTAATGGTTAAAGTGATTTCTACAAAATCTGGCACACATAATTACCCTAGGGAGGTGTTTGTAAGTGATAAATTTTATCTTAATAGCTTTAGCCATTTCCGAGATACAGAGTGTTAAAAATAAAGGTTTGGGGGGGTTGACACTTTTTTTGTCCAACTGTATCTCGGAAATGGCTTTAGCTTCTGGGCAGACATTTTCAGGGTAGAAAGCGCTGGCCTCACAGATGTGCCTTTTGATGATTTGGTGGGAAAATATAAATGTGTTCCAAATTTATGACATGTTGAATTTCCCATTATTTCCTATGAGGAAAAATAGATGTCCCACACAACACAGGATTCTGCTTCGAACTAGGATTCTGTTTTGAACTAGGATTCTGCTTCAAACTAGGATTCTGATTCAAAACAGGATTGTGCTTCAACCTAGGATTCTGCTTTGAACTAGAATTCTGCTTTGTATGAGCCCTATGGAAAGGGATTCTGATCTTAACAAGGATGCTGTTTTGCAGTACTAAATCCCTATTGGCAGAGAGAACCAACACAGTGGAGGAACAGGAACCAACAGTCAATCAACCCTGCCTATTCTACAGCACCCAGGGCCTCACCTCAGGCTGCATAAACCCCCTAGAGTTGTTTTTTTTAAAACATAATCACCACTCTGGGGTGATCTGCCAGGCTTCGTTTTCTGCAACACTGTGAACTGAGATTTAAACTTACTACAGTACTGAATGAAGCGTTGAAATTTTTGCTGGTTTTCCAGCTCAGTGCTTTTCAACTGAGCTTAACACCCTGGTAAGTGCACCTCATGCTTGAAGGCTAAATGTTTTGTACCATTGAACTACTTTCTTTTGTGCTTTTTGCCATTTCAATATCTTATTTCTCCCCACCACCACCAGCACAGTAGGACACTGCGGAGCTCAATCCCAGTGTCCCAGATAAAGCACCCCTCCCCCCACTGTGGGACACTGGGAAACCCACTCCCAGTGTCCTGAAATATGTATATAATGGTTTTGCCAAGAACAGGGTGCCCAATCCACTTGTCAGCACTACACTCACCCCCAGCAGCAGTGTGTGACTCTAGGGAGCCCACTCCCAGTGTAGATAGTGTACCCAGTTATGCTATACCCCCAGAGCAGTGTGGGACACTAGGAAACCCACCCCAGTGCCCTGAGAAATGGTTCTACTGTTACTGTGAAAAAAGAAAACAGTCCACAACATCTTTTTTAAACTCCTGTAAAAAAAGGTCTCTCATTGTTTCCCCATCCCCCTCTTGTATCCCGACCCTCCCACTGAGCAATCAACCACCCCTCACCCCCTTGCCCTATACTTACAATCCAAGGTTGATGGCTGTCATCTTTTGTGGACAGGGACACATCTGCAGTCTTCAAAGTCAAACAGCGAACTGAAGAATAAAGGTAAGTGCCATATAGAGGCAGTCAATGGCATTTTGAACATACTGTATGTTAATATCTCAGCCATTTGTAGGTATTTTATATAGATACATAGACACTGATGGCAGATAAGGGTCTATGGCCCCCCCCAGTCTGCCCAGTTGAGCTTGTAAGTTCACTTTATGTTTTTCTAGAAGTCTGTTGTCCTTTACCCCTGACCTATGGAATGTCCTTATGCCTATCCCATGCATTCTTAAATCCCATGATTTTTTCAGCTCCCACCACTTCCTCTGGCAGGGTGTTCCACTTGTCCACCACCCTTTCTGTGAAGAAATCATTCTTCGTGTTTCATCTGAATTGCCCTCCCTCCAACTTCATCCCATGACCTCTAGTTCTGGAACATTTTGTTTTCACTGGAAAATAGTGTATTCCTGTATTCTGTTCCTCCCTGTAAGGTACTTGTATGTCTCTGTCATATCCCCTCTCTCCCTCCTCTCCTCCAGGGAGTGCTTATTCAGGTCCTTCAGCCTGTCATCATAGGACTTGTGATGCAATCCCTGTACCATCTTTGTTGCCCTCCTCTGAACCTGCTTTACCCTGTCTATGTCCTTATGTTGCTAAGGTCTCCAGAACTGCACATTGTACTCCAGGTGGGACCACACTAGTATCTTGTATATTGAAATGATCACCTCCCTTTTCCTGCTGGTGTTGCCCCTTCCTATGCATCCCAGCATCTTTTTCACTTGATCTGCTGCCTTGTTGCACTGTTTCCCTACCTTGAGGTCATCAGAGATGATAACCCCAAGGTCCCTTTCCTGCTTGGTACATGCTATATCCTCACCCCCCCAAACTGATACATTATTCCAGGGTTTTTGAGCCCCATTTGCATTATCTTGGATTTCTTTGCATTGAATTTCAACTGTCAAACCCTTGATCATTTGTCAAGCTTCTGTAAGCTTCTGCAGGTCCCTCCTCATTCTGTCTATACCCTCTGGCAAGAACCAAATTTTCAACATGGACTTTTTGGGACCCCACCTCATGAACACTGGCACTGTCATTTTGTTACTCTGTTCTGAAACATGATTTCACTGTGGCTGAAGTAAATTTATTTATTTAGCATTTGTTTACAAGTAGGTACACTAGACAAGTTATTTGCCTATTTTCAGGTATGACCCGTGAGAGTACAATGAAAAATAAAGGTTCAAACAGGGAACATAACACATGAAGGGCAGTATACAGAGTCAAAAGGGATCATGTGAACATAGTCTACAGTAAGCAGTATTAGGATACAGTGGCGTGAAAAAGTATTTGCCCCCTTCCTGATTTTCTCCATTATTGCATATTTGTCACACTGGATGTTTTCAGGTCTTTAGACAAAATATAATATTAGATAAAGGGAACCTGGTGGACAAATAACACTTTTTTTTACTTATTTCATTTATTTAATGAAAAGTTAACAACCACAACTGGCACTGTGTGAAAAGTAATTGCCCCTAGTTAAATCAACCCAATTAAAGGGATAATTAGAGTCAGCTGATTGAACACAGCCAGGCTTGATTACAGCCAGCCCTGCTCAATATAAACCTCACTTATTTTGGCCCTTACCATCAGAGTCACATTGCCAGCACAAAGATTCAACAAGCACATTATGCCATGATCAAGGAAGTTCCTGAAAAGATCAGAAAAACATTTTGTTGCCCTCTATCAGTCTGGAAAGGGTTACAAAGCTATTTCTAAGGCTCTGGGACTCCATCGAACCACAGTGGAGCCATAATCTCAAATGGAGAACACTTGGAACAGTAGTGAACCTTCCCAGGAGTGGGACGGCCTGCCAAAATTACTCCAAGGGCGAGTGTAAAATCATCCAAGAAGTCTCAAGGATCCTAAAACAACATCCAAAGAACTGCAGGCTTCTCTTGGCTCAGCTAAGGTCAGTGTTCATGACTCCACAATCAGAAAGAGACTGGCAAAAATGGGCTTCATTTGAGAGTAGCAAAGGCGAAACCACTGCTAACCAAGAAGAACATAAATGCTCGTCTCTCATTTGCCAAAAGCACCTGGATGATCCACAAGCCTTTTGGGAAAATGTTCTATGGACAGATGAGTCCAAAGTGGAACTTTTTGACAACATGGATCCATAATGTCTCGCGTAAAGCAAACACAGCATTCCACAGTAAGAACACCATACAACAGTCAAACATGGTGGTGGTAGTGTGATGGTGTGGGATGCTTTTGCCTAAGGACCTGATGACTTGCCATAATTAAAGGAACCATGAATTTGCTCTGTACAAGAAAATTCTTAAGGAGAATGTCCAGTCATCCTTCCGTCAGCTGAAGCTGAAGCGTAGTTGGGTCATGCAGCAAGACAATGATCCAAAACACAAAAGCAAGTCCACATCAGAATGGCTAAAAAGAAGTAAAATTAAAGTTTTGGAGTAGCCTAGTCAAAGTCCAGACTTAAACCCAATAGAGATGCTGTGGCAGGACCTGAAACAAGCAGTTCATGCAAAACCTACCAAATGTTACTGAATTAAAGCACTTCTGCGAGGAAGAGTGGGTTAAAATTCCTCCACAGCGATGTGAAAGACTGATATTGAATTATAGGAAGTGTTTGGTTGCAGTCATTGCAGCTAAATGTGACGTAACCAGTTATTAAGTGTAAGGGGCAATTACTTTTCACACAGTGCCAATTGGTGTTGGTTAACTTTTTCATTAAATAAGTGAAATATTAAAAAACAAAGTGCTATTTGTTCACTCAGGTTCCCTTTATCTAATATTACATTTTGTCTAAAGACCTGAAACATCCAATGTGACAAATATGCAATAATAGAGAAAATCAGGAAGGGGGCAAATACTTTTTCACACCACTGTATATATATATATATTTATATATATAGGGCCTAAAAGTAGCTCATCTCAACATTCGGAGTCTGCTACCAAACTGTGATGAGCTAATATCATGGATCTCACTCTATAAACCTAATATTCTTGGAGTGACTGAGACCTGGCTCAAACCCTTGATCCCTGACCCAGCCTGTGCACTCCCTTGGTATGAGTTCACATGTCTGGACAGAGCTGGGAGCAAGGGGGGGTGGCATCTTGATCTATTACAGGAGCCATCTAAAGGTCTCACAAGTAGCCCACCAGCAATCCCATGTATCCCCCTGTGAGGCACTGCATGTACTACTCCTGCTTGGGAACACCAAGAAACTGCATTTGGTATGTACATATAATCCCCCAAGAGGTGGGCTTCCTGGACTGACCCACCTCCTGGACTCAACTGGCCCTAGCATTGGGGACAACGAACTCATAATCATGGGGGACGTCAACCTTAATTGGGCTGGAGGTAACGTGAACAGTTTGAGCCTCTACTTGCTAATCTTACCCTGACTCAACTTATCCAGGAACCAACCAGGTGGTCGGCAAATGGTTCCTCCAGCTCCCTGCTGGACTGGATTCTGTCCAATCACCTGGACAGGATCTCCTCAGTGGGAACACTATCAGATTCTATCTCCAACCACTCGGTCTTCTGTGTGCGGAAAATTCCCTCCCCCAAAATTCCTCACAAAATCATTCATATCAGAAACTTCTCCAGGTTTGACCCTGGGGAGTTCCTGGAGGACCTAAGGCTTACTGACTGGTCCAGGGTGCTAGGAGCCACTGACCCCTCAGTGGCCACCTCCCACTTTCTTACCACCTTCGGGGCCCTACAAGACAAGCATGCTCCTAAGGTCACCCATAGGGTGAGGGGGTCTGCTACCCTCTGGCTGCATGGGAATCTCTTAGCCCAAATGTAGGGGAGAGACAAGTGTTGGGCCCACTTCAAAAGTTCCTGTGATCCCTCCACTTTCCAACAATACAGACACCTCAGGAACAAGTGTAAAAAGGCCATCAGGGTTGCAAAAAGTGACTTCTGCAAGTCTGCCCTACTCAGCTCTGCCAGCGACCCCAGGAGGTTCTGGAGGAATATAAAAACTCTTGTCAGTGGGTCCTCTCATCCAGGGGTGTCTGACATGATTATCAATGGGGTCTCCTGTGACAATCCTCACACCATCACCAACTCCCTAAATACACACTTCTCAGACCTTTCGGCCTTCACTGCTCTCTTCCCATCTGGTGAGAGTATGACCTACCTCCCCCCTCTACTCGGCGGGAGGATAAGCCCCCTCGCCAAATGTTTTACCTCAGGGCTGTGTCAGTCTTGGACATGCAGAGGCATTTAGCTGGCCTCTCCCAGTACTCCAGCCCCGGCCCAGATAACCCGGAGCCTAAGCTTCTAAAGCTTGGTGCATCACACATTGCCTCCCCAGTAACTCACATCTCTAACCTATCCCTTGGAAGGGGGTCCATCCCTGATATCTGGAAAGAGGCGAGGATAGTCCCTGTCCTGAAGCAGGGCAATCTCCAAATACTGGATAACTATCATCCGGTTGCTATTCTTTCATCTCTCAGCAAGCTCCTTGAAAAGGCAGTGGCTGAGCAGCTCTCGGAGCACATCCAGCTTCATGAGTTGCTATCCCCGGCTCAGCATGGTTTTTGGAAGGGGCACAGCACCACTACAGCCTTGGTCTCTGTCACATCAAGCATCAGAACTGTCATGGACCAGGGAAAACTCTCTGGAGCCATTTTTATTGACCTGTCCAAAGCCTTCGACCTTGTCGATCATGCGTTGTTCTGCTCACAGCTATGGTCACTTGGCTTCTCCCCCCCTGCCATGAATTGGCTCATGGACTACCTGCATGGAAGAATGCAGCAGACTAGCTTCAATAAAGTCCTCTCTGAGCCCCTACCGGTGACCTCTGGTGTCCCCTAGAGGTCGGTACTGGACCCCCTCCTCTTCTCTCTATTTATTAATCAACTACCAATGGTGTCAACCAATTACACTGCCACCCTATATGCAGATGACCTGGTGATAGTGGCCCACTCCCGTGACACCGCTACTCTTAACCAGTGCATGTCCAAGGACATCAACAATGTCCTAACCTGGGTTACTAACCATAAGCTGGTCTTGAACCTGAAAAAAAAACACAGGCTATGCTATTCGGCTCAGTAGCCAAAATCAAAGCCTCGTCAGCCCTGCTAAATATTACCAGTCCTGATGGTTCCTCCCTCCCAGTAGTGAACTCTGTCAAATACCTAGGGGTCACACTTGATCCCCAACTTGACATGGGGAGTCACATCTTAAACGTCTGCAGGGCGGTGAACTGTAAGCTGGGCCTGGCCTACAGGGCCAAGTATAACCTCTCACCTGCAGCCAGACTTGCCCTTATGAGAGGTGTACTCCTTCCCTCCCTTAGCTATGGTCTGAACCAATTTGCTTGCTCCTCCATGACTCACCTCACTCGGTGGCACACGACATACAACAACATCTGTTGTTTTGCCTTGGATGCCCCCCGTCTCACCCATCACTGCGAGCTTTACGATAAACTCTGCTGGCTCTCTCCAGCCAGGTACCTCGACTTCGGGGTAGGATGCCTCACGGGCAAAGTGATTTGAACTGGCACCCCCCCCGGGGCTGGCCCAGCTTCTACCACCAACTGACACTTTTCCCTACCCTCTTAGGTCCCAGGCTTCGGGGACGCTCAAAGTCCCCTCCATCCAGACCCTCATGGGGGACAGGGACTTTGCCGTATGTGCTCCCAGACTCTGGAACTCCCTCCCTGAGCATGTTAGATTGGCCCCCTCCCATCAGAGTTTTCGCAAATCCCTGTGGGGCTTCTTAAAACTCACCTCAGCGTGTGACTGCCCTAAGCCTCCCTAGAGCAATGTCCACTGCTGTCAATCTGAGCCAAGCTTCCTCTAATAGGTTGCCTGAAACTTCTTGCTGTTCTCATGATTTTATCACTTATCCAGGTACTCAACTGTGGGCATAACTGGCTACATCTACATACTCTGGTCATGCCTTAATTTATATGTCTCTAATGTATGTATGACCTGTTGTCACCCTGGTGGCGTCTTAACTATGAAGTTATAAGTTGTATTATGACTTACTGCTCCCTTGGATAATGTTACTACTAGTATATGTTGTTATGCTGTCATGATGTACTTGCATTTTTCTCTGCACAATTCTGTATCACTATGTTGTATTCTTCCGGGTCGTTCCTGAAAATAGGCATAATACTTGTCTAGTGTGCTTACCCAGTCAACAAAAGCTAAATAAATAAATAATATAACTATAAATAGACATAGAAATACCATGGTAAAAGCAGTAACAATGTACAATTTACAAAGTAAGAGTGACTCTTAATCAGAGCCACATTATAGGTGACTCCTAAGCAAGGAACAAGCACGTCATATGAATCACAGAGTAAAGGACAGCAGGCAATAATGGCATAGCCTACAAGAGGGGATCCCAAAGGTTAGGTGAGTCCAGTTTAAGAGTCCAGAACTGGCTATGGTGGCTTAGGACACCCACATGCAGAGGCAAGCTTCAAGTACTGCCACAGGGAATTACAGAGGCACAAGTGGGAGGGAGAAGAGTGAACAGGGGCAGGAAGGGAGTTCCATAGCCTGGGAGCACATGAGGCAAAGTCCCTGTCCCCCATTTGCGTATGGGTATATGGTACTTTGAGTATGCCAGGACCCAGAGACCTGAGGGAGTAGGAGGAGGAGTCAGCAGGTTTGAGGAGCTCCATCAGCTCTGGAGGGGTGCCAGTTCTGATCACCTTGCCTGTGAAGCAACCCAATCTAAAGTTCATGTGATTTGCTGAGGAGAGCCAGCCAAGTTTTTCTTATAGTTCACAATGATGGGTGAGGCGAGTGGCAGCTAGGGCAAAGTGACACAAGTTACTGCAGGTCATGTTCCACCTAGTAAGGTGAACCTTGGAGGTGCCTGCAAACAGGAGATGGCCATAGCAGAGCGAGGGAAGAAGAACACCTTTGGCCAATGTCAAACAAGCAGCAGCCATCAGATTTTTCTTCGCTCTGTAGACAAGACCCAGTTTGCAGTTGACAGCTCTGCTCACATTCTGGATATGACACCCCAGGTCGAGTTGAGGGTCATGTGTCATCCCAAGGTATTTGATGGAGACTGTAGTTAGGAGAGGTGTACCATCTGCACCAGTAATACACAGAGGGGCAGGGGAGGCCTTGATCTTGGCCAATGATCCAAAAAGCATGGCCTGAGTTTTTTTTAGGTTGAGGATCAACTTGTGAGATGTTACCCAGGACTGAATATTCCTGAAATCCTCACTCAGTTGGAGGTTGATGAGACCAATGTCACAGGAGTGGGTAAGAATGACCAGATCATCTGCATAGAGAATAGCTCTACAGTTGGTAGTAGAAGCGGAAAGATTGTTGACAAATGCAAAGAAGAGAAGGGGCCCCAGGACTGATCCATGGGGGATACCAGAAGTCAAAGGAATGGTATCAGAGAGGACCTTGTTGAATTTGATAAGTTGTTTACCCTGGAGGTAATTGCTGAACTAACTCAGGGTGGAAGCGGACAGGCCAAGGGACCTTATCTGCAAGCAGAGTAATGCATGGTCCACAAGATTGAAGGCCTTGGATAGGTCAATGAATATGTCACCAGAGAGTTTGCCCTGGTCCATGGCCAGCCTGAAACTAGAGAAGACAGAGACAAGAGCTGAGGATGTACTATACCCTTTTGAAAGCCGTGCTGCACAGGGGATAGCAACTCATGGGCCTGAATATACTCCATGAGTTGTCCAGCCACAACATTTTCTAGGAGTTTGCTAATAGCTGAGGGGATGGCAATTGGCCAGTAGTTGTCCAGGACCTTGGGATTGCCCTGCTTCAGCACAGAGACAATCTCTGCCACCTTCCAGATGTCAGGAACAATACCAGAGGTAAGGGATATGTTGAGGATGTGAAGGAAGCTATGAAGGAGGCACCCAACAGTAGCAGCTTGGGCTCCATGCCATCATGACCAGCACTAGAATGTGGGGAGAGATCAGAGAGAAGTCTCTGCATCTCCATGATGGGCACAGCCCTAAGATAAAATAGCAGATAGGAGGAGGGGACCTCCTGAGGGGTGGAGGCCAATATGCTACTGTCACTGCCTCCAGCAGGGAAGAGGGAGGTGAATGCAGACAGGTCCAAGAAGTGGAAGTTGAAAGCATTGGCTATCATAAGTGGATTATTACAACTTGACCCACCTATGATCAAATCAGAGACTCCAGAGTCAGAGGAGCCACTAACTATGTTATTTATGTTCCTCCAGGACCACCTAGGATCCTTAGCTGAGCTAAGAAGGGCAGATTTACAAGTATTCACTTTTAGCCACCCTGATAGCTTTTTTGCACTCTTTTCTGAGCCTCCTGTACTGCTGAAACATGGTCTGATCCAGTGTGCCTTTAAAGTTAGCCCAACACTTATCTCTAGCCCACATGAGGGCAAGGAGGCTCCCATGCAGCCATTTAGTGGCAGACCCCCTTACTCTCCACCTAATAAGAGGGGCATACTTACCCTGCAGGGTGCCAAGGATAGTAAGGAATTGGGTGACAGTTGTAGAGGGGTCATGGGCATTAAGCACCTCAGACCAGTTAGTGAACCTCAGATCCTCATGGAATGACCCCAGATCAAACCTGGAAAAATCTCTAACATGAATGATTTTGTGGGGAATTTTGAGGAAGGAGATTTTCCTCACACAGTACACCGGGGTGTGATTGGAGATAGAGTCAGGAAGGGTACCACCAGAGCTGATCCTCTCAGGATGATTGGACAGGACCCAGTCCAAAAGGAGCTAGCGCCACCATTGGTAGACCATCTAATGGGCTCCTGATAAGCTGAGTCAGGGAGAGACTGGCAAGCAGTGGTTAAAACTGCTTGGAATTTCCTCCACACCAGTTTAAATTCACATCACCCAGAATCAGAAGTTCATTATCCCCAGCCTTAGGACCAATGGTATCAAGGAGGTGGGATAGCCCAGGGAGACTACCCTTGGGGGGCTTGTATGCACAGATAACATGCAGCTTCTTTGTATTCCCAAGTAACAACACAGAGAGAAGCAGCTCACATGAAGACAGGGAGGACTGCTGATGAGTCACCACAGACACATTAAGGTGACTCTTGTAGTAAATTAGAATACCCCCCCGCTTTTTCTCTGGCCGAGCCTGCCTGATGAGCTCAAAGCCAGGGAGCACACAGGCTGAGTCAGGAACTGAATATTTCAGCCAAGTCTCAGTAATACCAAGTATATCAGGCTTATAGTGTGTGGCCAGGCACAGAGTTCATCCAGGTTGGGCAAGAGACTATGGATGTTAAGGTGAGCCATTTTTAACCCCTTGCCTGACTGCCAGCCCATTGGAAGTGTATAGGCCTGATAGGCAGGACTTGGATTTAGCTCAATATCACCCGCCAAGACCAGAATCACCAGAAAGAGCCAGAGGAGATATCTTATGGGGGGGTACCACCTGCCGAAGGGCCTATGGGCAGGATGCCTTCTCACTAAGGCAGAGCACAATAGGCATCTAAGATCTAGGCAGCAGATAGGGCAAATGGGCAACCTATCATGAGCTAGTAAATTAGAGAAGGTGAAGTCAAACATCTCATGGGGAACAAATGTACCCCAATGGCCCCAAGATGAATGGGAGGAGTCAACAGCCATTAGGGAAAGGCAAAGGACAGAGAGGAGACCAATAAAGAGGGCAAAATAAAATGGGGAAGGCATAGCACCCACCCAAGAAGGCTTGGGAGCCTCCATGCCAAAGTTGAGCACAGTAGTGGCCAGTGACACCCTATCCAACAAGCCACCATAGACTCATGGGAATGTCAACAGGAACCAAATGAGGTAACCTTACCACGGACAAGTAAGGGGAAGCAAGCCAGTGAGCATGGCACTCTTGACCAACTAGCAAGGGCGTGGCCTGCCTAAGGATATAAAAACAGTCAGTTTAGGCAGGCAGACAGAAATCCACAACAGAAATTACAGACAATCAGTATATATCTGCAGGAAATCCAGAAAGTACTATCAAACTACTAAATAACCCAACAATCCCCAATACAACATCACAGGGTAATCTAGAAGGTAGGCAGGAAGTACATATGCAGCCACCAGTCCAGGAGAAATTAGCAGCACAGAGTGACAGCCCATAAGTGCTATGAAGGACAAAAGTTTGGGCAAAGACAGAGTTCGAATATAGAGTAACCAGCCACACCCATCCTTGTAATTGGGTCCTCAGTCACAGAAGGAGTTGCTTATGAGTATTTAAAGGGAGGAGGGAACGGGTGGGTGGGCAGGACAAATGTTTCTCCAAAAGGCAGGTTTGCACGTAGATTCCCTGCTCATAGATTCTTCTTCTCGCAGTCAGGGACACCTGCAAAAGCAGGGGCAGCAGCTTACAGTACACAGACGGGACATGCTGGGGAGGCCACCAGTGCTTGATTAAGTGAGCTGGCACCTCAACCCCATTCATAGCAACAAACAGAAGTCCAGAAAGTCAGAGGCGGGGGGGCACACAACCACAGGTCTCCCGCACCACCCCTAGCAACAAAGAAGAACAGTCACAGGTAGATTCAGGGCCGCTGTACGTAGCTGTCGCTTTTAAGCAGGGAGAGCAGGATGTCACAGCAATTGGAGAGCCAATGGTGTGCAGAGTTCAGAATTTGAAGTTGGCACCAAAACATGAATCGAAGAACAACACACAAACGGAATAGCCAGACACTCAGTAGATAGAGTAACTGGCCCCCAATGCAGTTACACAGTCATTTTTCCCCAAAAGGCAGGTTTGCACATAGATTCCTTGCATGTAGATTCTTCTCCACATGGTCAGGGACACCTGAAAAAGCAGGAGAAGCAGCTTATAGTACACAGATGGGATGTACTGGGGAGGCCTGCCAGTGCTCGATAAAGCAAGCCAGCACCTCAACCCACTCACAGCAGCAAACAGAAGTCCAGAAAGTCTGAGGTGGGTGGGGGGACTCACAAGCACGGGTCTCCTGCATCACTTATAGCAACAAAGAAGATCAGCCACCTTTTGAAACTGAGCAATGAAATGGAAATGCCATTGTGCATGAAGTGGAGTCCCAAAAAGCCCATGTGGAAAATCTTGTGCAAAAATACCCCAAAACACCCGAGTTATGAATGGTCATTGAAATTTTCCTTTGCACATGTGTAACTTTGCCAATTTATATTTTCACTCCAAGTTTTCAACATAACCACTTTTCACACCACCTCATGAACAGTACAGCTGCATTTCTCACATCCTTCCCGAAATGTGCTTTTGCACCTGTGGCACAGAATGGTGTGGTCATTGTGCAAAATCACCTCTCGGGATTGAGTAATGAAAGGTCAGTGCCAGTGTTCATAACTTAGGGTCCTAAAAAGGCAATGTTGAAATTTTGGAGCAAAAGGAACAAAGAATACCTGAGTTACATGCAATCAATGAAATTTTCCTATGCATGCATGTTATCGCCAATCATTTATATTTTCACTCCAAAGTTTGAATATAGCCATTTCTTCACAGCACCTCATGAATACTACAGCTGTCATTTGTCAAATCCTGTGCAAAATGTGTTTCTACAGCTGTGGCACAGAATGGCATTTTGCCATGGATTAAGAAATGTATACCTACAGTATGAGGGTTATGAGATGGGGTGATAAAGAAGACTATGTTGAAAATGTGGGGTCACAATGTGGAAAAAATGAAAAACTTATGAGTATTTGTTGCAATTTTGTTACACACCTATCTCAAAAAGTAAGGAAATTAATTGCAAAAAACTCTGTTTCACAAAGCCAGTTAGGGTTTCCATTACACCTTTAAAAGTATGGAAATTTCCGCTGGCCCGGTGGCGCTGAGGGCTGAGGCGCTGGACGCCACACCTAGTGCTGCGCCGGTGACCCGGGTTTGGGAACGAACTTGGGTGGCCGGGGGTCGGCAGGGGGGAGGAGATCGAGCCGCCCCAATGGATGCTCTCCTTCCTCCCTCAGGGTGAGAACCAAGAACACATCGCGTTCTACATCACCTTGTGGCGGTGGAAGCACCGACAATTGAAGGGTTGAGGCAGCTCCGTTCCGGAGTCCGGGAGAAACTCGGCGGCGCAGAGAGGTAACACGCCACCACTCGGGATGTACGCCCTAGCGCCTCCGCCCCAGAGGGTAGGGGGAAACCAGGGAGAAAAAGGAAAACACCTCTCTGGTAGCCCTAGATGATAGCCTCTCGGAACCATCCAGGACCACTAGAAGAGGGACAGACCCCACTGTGCGGGGGGCAGAGAAGGAGGCACTGATCCCCCCGAGGTGGAAATGGAGGTTGAGAGGAAGGAAGGAGAGGGCTCCAAGAGCAGGAAGGCGGAGATAAAGAAATAAAGTAAAAAAAAAAAAAAGTATGGAAATTCATTGTTAGGGTTAATACATGTACCAGCACAACACCAGTCTCTGCAAACATTAGAAACAAATCTGTTTTTTGATATATCCCTTGGTGTCTTTCCATCTAACTCGTACACCATTTGAGCTGTTAATCATGTGGTATAGAACAATATACTGTATTTGTATGGCGTACGAGTTAGGTGAAAGGACACCAAGGGATTTATCAGATAACTGTTTTGTTTCTAATGTTTGCAGAGACTGGTGTTGTTGTGCTGATACACAGATTAACCCTAACAATGAATTTCCATATTTTTAAAGGTGTAATGGAAACCCTAACTGATTTTGTAAAACAGAGCTTTTTGCAATTAATATCTATATATCCATCAATCTATCTATCTTATATATATATATATATACTGTATATTTATATATATATATACACACACTATATATGTAAAGACAAAGAACCTCTGTGCAGTAAACACTGAGGCAAAGGTTACCCTAAAGAGCATTTGGCTGGGAAGCCAAGTTTCAAGAAAATACAAAATCACACATGCCCCCACAATGCAAAGCATCATGAGCTGCATATGCAAATCACCACAGAATGTTATGCTGGTCCAACTAGCAGAATTGCATGGTGCCGAAAGGCCTCTCACACAGTTTGCAAAGGGTGCTAACAGAAGACATAGACACGTTTTCAGTCCTACCAGGACTCATCAGTATGCCTCGCCTGTTTGACACCCAAGTGAATAGGACCAGCTACCCCTAAGGCAGTGTGCCTGGGATATATTGTGGTGAACCCATTAAAATAAAAAACTATTTAAAAGACAAAGAACCTCTGTGCGTAAACACTGAGGCAAAGGTTACCCCAAAGGGCATTTGGCTGGGAAGCCAAGTTTCAAGAAAATACAAAATCACACATGCCCCCACAATGCAAAGCATCATGAGCTGCATATGCAAATCACCACAGAATGTTATGCTGGTCCAACTTTAAGCAGAATTGCATGGTGCCGAAAGGCCTCTCACACAGTTTGCAAAGGGTGCTAACAGAAGACATAGACACGTGTTTAGTCCATCAGGACTCATCAGTATGCCTCGCCTGTTTGACACCCCAGTGGAATAGACCAGCTACCCTAAGGCAGTGTGCCTGGGATATATTGTGGTGAACCCATTAAAATAAAAAACTATTTAAAAGACAAAGAACCTCCGTACGTAAACACTGAGGCAAAGGTTACCCCAAAGGGCATTTGGCTGGGAAGCCAAGTTTCAAGAAAATACAAAATCACACATGCCCCCACAATGCAAAGCATCATGAGCTGCATATGCAAATCACCACAGAATGTTATGCTGGTCCAACTTATATATTATAGTGCCACGGTAGTGGCACTATAGTTAAGGTTGAGTAAGCACTTTAATGTTAAACATCAAATGTTGCACCTTGATAACTTTGCCACCGTACAACAGATTTGCCTGAAATTGTGCATGCGCAATCTGGTATCATAGCTCTCTGGATCTGGTGAATTACATTATGGTCAGATGTACGGTTGCGGAGCTACAGAATGCCAAAAAATGCAAGAAAAATACTTTTTGTGTGTTTCTTTGCTCGCGCCCACAGCCTGTACAATTTGTCTTTTTGGTCTGAAATCTTCAGGGAAGATGCAGTCTGGGTCACCAGTGTGCCTTTTGAAGATTTGGTGTAAAAATATTAAACCAATCAAAAGTTATTCAAAAAAACAAATTTCCCATTATAGTCAATGGTGAAAAAATGTATGTGTCTCTCGAAAGTGTCGCAAATGGGTGTTTACTCACCTGGTAAAGGTGATTGTGCTGGCTGACATCCATGGCACTCCAGACATTACCGCATTGGTTTTAGACCACCTGATAGGCTAGGTGATGCACATGACTCTAGAATCAAATTTCTAGTATATCCAGGTTCCAGAAACCCCTGCTTTCCAGTTTGAATCTTCCAAAGCTGAAAGTAAGGTTAGTAACACAGCCCATACTAACAAAAGAAAGAAACAGTAACCATCCTGTATAAATAATGCAGAGTGAGGCAACATGTAAAAATGGGCCGTTGGCCCTTACTTTATTTTTCTATTAATACAATCTAAAACTCGGCCCTTAAGGGATCGACGGTGGACATCCTGGATGTCCTTTTTTGAGAAAAAACAGAATCAGTTATTTCCAGACAATATATTTTCTTCTAATCCTAGTCACTTCTGATCACTGTGTCAGGTGGGTCGTGGAGTGCCATGGAGGTCAACCAACACAATCACCTTTACCAGGTGAGTAAACACCCATTGTGATTGGTTGACCATCCATGGCACTCCAGACATTACCTCATGGGTAGATAAGAAGCAGTACGGTACCCACGGGAGGGAAGGAGACAGAGTGGTCTAGGAGTGAGGGGAAGAGCTGGCGGCGGAGAGGACCTGTGTTGCAAAGATTGGCTGTAGCTGGTACAAGTGCTCTAATCGATAATGCCTGGCAAACGTATGGATAGAAGTCCAAGTTACTGCCTTGCAGATGTCTTCTGCCGAGATATTGGCCCTCTCCACCCAGGAGGTAGCTACTGTCCTGGTGGAATGTGCCCTGATACCCTGGGGGGGCGTCATTTGTTTTGCTTTGTAAGCCTCCTGAATGGTTCTCTTTAGCCAGCCAGCAATAGTAGTCTTGGATGAGGCTTTTCCCTGTCTTTGTCCCCTTGTGACAATGAACAACATCTTGGTCTTGAGTAGAGGTAGGGTCCTAGATATGTACGTGGATAGGGTGATCCTTATGTCTAGGTGGTGTGGAACGGTCTTGTCTCCTGTTTGAGTGTCTCCCATGAAGGTGGGTAACTCAATGGGTTGTTCCCTGTGAAAGGCGGAGGAGACTTTTGGTTGGAAGGCTGGGACTGTGCTTAGGCATACCCCTCGAGGGGTGAACATTGTGTAGGGTTCTCTGCAGGACAGCACCCCTAATTCCCTGATTCTGCGGGCTGAACATATAACGACAAGGAAGCTGGTCTTCAGACCAACCCAGAACAGGTCTACTTCCTGAAGCGGTTCGAAGGGGGCTGTACTGAGGGAGTCTAGTACCAGTGGGAGGTCCCAGGGAGCAATGGATGGTCAGACCCGGGGTCACAGTATCTCGACTGCTTTCAGAAAACGCAATGGGTCTGGGTGAGCACTGGGGCTGTGTCCCCCTATGGGGCCAATGGCTGCCCTGATGGCAGACAGCTGTACTCTAAGGGATGAGTGGGCCAATCCCTTTTCTACTCCTTGTTGAAGGAATAAGAGGATAGTAGACATGTCTGCTAGCTCCGGATCCATGCCCTGATCTTGGCACCACCTCCCAAACACCGACCATTGTCTACCATAGGTAGAAGTGGTCAAGGACCATCTGGATTGCCGTTATTGTGGTGATGACTGAGTTGTGATATCCAGCGTTCATCAGTCTTTTCCTCTCAGGAGCCAGGCTGTGAGCTTTACGGTCCATGGGGCCAGGTGCAGTACCGGTCCCTCGGTCAACATGTCGGGTCAGTAGGATAACCTGAGACTGGTCAACGTCATTGCCAGTACTGTGGCAAACCATGATTTCCATGGCCAGTAAGGGGCCACTAGAATGATGGTCCGTTCTGAAGATCGGATCTTGGCTAGAAATTGTGGTAGCATGGGGATGGGTGGAAAAACGTACGACTGATCCTGGAACCATGGTTGTGACAGGGCATCGGTCCCCTGGGACTGACTTTCCCTGTATCTTGAGTAGTATCTCCTGAACTGCGCATTTTGTGCCGTGGCCATGAGGTCCATAGATATAGGTCCCCAGGTCTCCTGGATCAGATCAAAAAGGCTGGGGTGTAGATGCCACTCCCCTGGGTGGACTTGTTGTCAACTGAGTCAGTCTGCGCGAGTGTTGAGCTTTCCAGCGAGATGAACAGCGCCGAGATGGAGAGGTGGATCTGTGCCCAGTTGAGGACCTTTGCCACCTCTCTCAGCATAGCTCTGCTTCTCGTGCCTCCCTGTTTGATGATATAGGCCACAGTGACTTGGTTGTCGGACCGTATCAGGACCGACTGTCCAGCGATGGAGGTCTTGAAGGCTCTGAGAGCGTGGTATACTGCCAGCATTTCTAGGATGTTGATGGACAACTGGGCCTCTGATGGTGTCCATTGGCCCTGTGCCATCCTGTCGCCTAGGCAAGAACCTCATCCCAGAAGGCTCACATCCATCTCTATGGAGACATGGTAGGATGCCTCCAGCGGCACCCCTCTGGTGAGATTGGTGTGAACTGTCCACCATGTTAGTGATTTTCTCACTGATGGTGGTAACGGGATTGTGACACTCAAGTTGTATTCATTCGGAGACCCCCATGCGAGGACGTACATCTGTAGGGGTCGCATGTGCCACCTGGCCCAGGGGACCAGGTCAATACAAGATGCCATGTATCCTAGTAGCTGTGCTAGTCGTGCCATGGTTGCCTGATGACTGTTCCACACTCAGCGTGATAAATTGACCAGGTTGAGCACCCTTGTCTGGGATGGTTTTGCCCAGCCCTGTGATGTGTTGATGTTTGCCCCTAGGTGTTCTATCTGTTGTGTGGGCACCAGATGGCTCTTGGCTAGGTTCACCACCCAGCCATGCTCCTCGAGAGCCCTTAGGGCAAGACTGGTGTGTTGGAGGGATCACTCTCTGGAGCATGCCAGAATCAGCCAGTCATCGAGGTAGGGGATGATGTCGAGACCTTGTTCTCGGAGCCTGGCCACTAGCACTACCGACACCTTGGTGAACACTCTTGGTGCTGAGGTAAGCCTGAAGGGTAGTGCCTGATATTGGAAATGCTGGCCTAGAATATGGAATCTGAGGTACTGTCTGTTTTTCGGTCTGATGGGGATATGAAGGTATGCGTCCTTTAGATCTATGGATGTCAGAAAATCGCCTACGTGGATATTGCATAGGGTCGACTTTAGTGTGTCCATCTTGAACCTCTGGGGAACCACATGCTGACTGAGGTGCTTGAGGTCCAGGATGGGGCATAGTTTGCCTGATTTCTTTGGGACGAGGAAGAAGATGGAGTATACGCCTAGCTTCTGTTCGTGCAGAGGTACGGGCTGTATCGCTCTGTTGTGGATCAGGTCCCACAGGATTTGTTGCACCTGATGGGCTGTAGCCTTCCTTTTGGTGATGGGCGAGGTGATAAACCTGTGTGTAATGGGGGATTCTGATAATTCTATCGAGTATCCTCTTGACACTATCTCTTGAACCCACTTGTCCGAGGTGGTGTAAAACCACTGGTGGCTGAAGAACGATAGTCTCTGTCCCACAGGGGGACACCGTTTCTGCCCGCATGGGGGTCTGTGCGAGTAGTCATTGCTATTTTCCTCGCTGACCTCTACCTCTTCCTCCAAACCTTGACCCACAGGATCTGAAGGAGGAGGGCTGGTAGGAGTGGGTGAAAGGGGTGTGTGTGTGGTGTGGGTACCTCTACCTCAAAATGTAGTGGTTGGGTATGAGGTATCTCTACGTGTGTGTGGATTTGTTTCCCCAAACCTCCGTCTAGCGGAGGGTAGATAGGAGTGTCGACTCTTGTTCTTGAGGATTTCCTTGCCCTCTTCTTTCTGCTTTAGGAACTCCTGCAGGCCCTCCCCAAATACATGTTTCCCCTTCATGGGTAAATTCTGTAGCAGTGTCTTGGATTCATTGTCGGCCTCCCATAGTTTAAGCCACAATGCCCGTCTAGCATGGTTAGTGATGGCTGTGGCCCTTGCGTTCAGTCTGAGTGAGTCCACTGCCATATCAGCTAGATATTTTGCTGCATCAAGAGTGCATTCCAACAGTTCCACCTCTCTCAAGTTGGGGTTGGCCTGCTCAAGAAGCTCTTCTAGCCAGCGTATCTGAGCCCGTGCTGTGTAAATGGCCATAGTGGATGCCCTTGCAGCCATTCCCTCTGTCTCGAAAGCCTTCTTTAACATATCTTCCACTCTTTTGTCTGTGGGGTCCTTCAAAGATATGATTCTGCATGGTAGGATAGTCTTTCTACTGAGTGCTGCTACCTGAGGATCAATGGTTGGGGCTGTGCACCCGCTGCTGGCCTTGTCCTCTTGAACAGGATACAAGCGGTCCAGGTTTCTCTTGTTCGACATTCTGCTGGGCTCAGCGGACTGCCATTCCTTGGTGACAATATCCTCGATAACCGGACAGACTGGGAATGTTTCCTTAACGGTTTTCCTCTGCTGAATCAGGGGGTCCAACTTCAATTCTGGTTTGTTTTCCTCTCCCTCAAACCCCATAGTGTCCTTGACAATTTTCATGAGGCCTGGAACCATGTCAAAGGAGCATAGTTTGGACGTGAGGGATGGAACAGATTGTGGCTCCATGTCCTCTTCATCAGTGTCGGCCCTGTCTTCTTCATCTGGCATGTCCTTGTCCTCCCCGGAGTCCAACTTGTGGCTATCTGGAAGCAGCTCTGTATGATCCAGGTGGTTCTCGTTGGCCCCTCCCATGATGTCTGGCTCTGGAGGGGGTGAGGTCGGTGTCCTGTGTTGAGTGAGGGATTCTAACTTCTCCATCACCTTCAGCATGAAATTTTGTTGGCTCTCCATCAGCGCCATGGTGGCCTGTTGGTTCTGGAGTAAGAAGGCACCTGAATCCATCCAAGTTGAACCGCTGGGGCCCGGGTTACTGGGGCCCATGCCAGCAGTCTGCTCTAGTGATAGGTCGTCATCATCATGTAGGCAGGTGGCGCATAGGGGGCCAGGGGCATGGGGCAGGAGGTTAGCGCTGCAAGTCGTGCATTTCTTGGCCTTGACCATCTGGAGAAGACAAAAAGATGGATGGTATTTGTTAGGCTTGAGTAACAATGGGCCTTCAACTTGTAGTTGGCCCACTTTGTGTAGTGCTGCTGATGGGCTTTCCTTATGATGTGAGGTGAGATGCAGGCTGTCTTCCTCATGGGGTCGCTGAGAGAGGGACCACATGGAGACAAAGCAGACTGGAGGTCGCTATGGAGGGACCACCAGTACAGCAGCATGTTAGGTACTGTACATATGGGCTGCTATGGGTGGAGCCCATATGGACAGTGAGGCAATTTGGAGTGTAAGGTCGCTGAGTTAAGGAGACCCCATCTGGAGTTAAAAGGCATCTATTGGCCCCTTGTAAGTTACCTATAAGCCTCCTACAAGTGGGCAGTGTTTAATTGTATGGCCATATCCCTTCCATGCTGTGGATACCACTGCCTAGTGTCTTATCCTTCCGTGATAACGGCGGTTGTACAAAAAAAAGTTGAAAATCAGGGTCGTTATTGCCATTCCTAGCCCTAGGAATGTAGCTGTGCCCTAGTGATTGAGATGCCCGGGCACGCACGTCTGTATAGATGAAAACAATTTCACCACCCCACCCCACCCCTCTCCAATCACTGAACTGTAGCATTGGACCTTGGCTGTCCAGCGTGAGGGAGCGATTATAAAGGAAATTCCTCCGGAGACCATGAGACCGCACCTCTGGGCATTTGAATCACTGGTCTGGCCCACCAAGCACTTCTGCACTGCGGTG
This sequence comes from Neoceratodus forsteri, assembly GCA_016271365.2. Classification (NCBI taxonomy): domain Eukaryota; kingdom Metazoa; phylum Chordata; order Ceratodontiformes; family Ceratodontidae; genus Neoceratodus; species Neoceratodus forsteri. The sequence continues at coordinate 162,066,387 of CM028132.1, read as the reverse complement.
CAGTGGCGGATGGTGTATGTGGCTGAGGGCCAAGCCATGAGGCTAGGGGGAAGGGTAGGCTCAGCGCGCTGAGGCTCGTGGTCACAGGCGTGCCTCCTCGAGGAGTAGGACCATAATTCCCTCTGTGGTGGTTTCTCTAATGAGGCAATCCCTTTTTGGATAATACACCACATAATGTGGTGTTGGCTGCCTGACACACTCGCGGGATGCGAGCGATAGCGGGAGGGGGTCTTTGGCCATAGTCCTGTGGCGTTTGTGTGTGCGGCCCATGTGGATGGGGTGCAGCAGGCCAGGGGAAAGAACAGGCACTTTCGGGGGAAGCACTGTTGGTGCCGGAAAAAATGAGCGCAAAGAAAAGCCGACAAGCGGCTGGGTACACAGCGCTCAACCCCTAGGGCTGCAGGAAGCAATCAGAGCGCTGTGTAGCACGGTTTGGAAAATGGATTAGTAGGCTAAGCTGGGAGCACATGGGGAGGCCAAACAAGCATGCAGAGATCACGGACCTTGCTTAAACATTTTGGAGGCATGTAATCATAACCCACATAATAAATGTAACGCAGTGTTGCAGCACAGTGCTGCACTGTATTTCATTAACTCTTTTCAACAAAAAACAACAGTCACTTTAAAGCATGAAAAGCACAATAATGACAAACTAGTGCTGTATGCTTGAGCTGGTTAGGGAAGGGTCACAGAATGGGGGTTTCCCTACTCATCAGAGCTAATTTAATTCTAATCTGAATCTCAGAGCTAACTACACAAAGTAGAAGGAGCAAGGTAATAGAACACAGTACAAGCAAAACACGGTAAACAACAGTCCTTGCTGAGAGAAAGGTGTACTCCCAAATGGGAGTTAATTCTTATTTAAAGAACAATTGTAGATTTGGTAGGATGCATTTTCTGATAAGTGAGAAAATGCTGACTATAAAGAGGCCTACCTTGAAAATTAGGACAGCAGGGATCCTGGTGTGCTAGCCTGATCAGATGCACGATTTGAACTGGACAGCAGGGGTTCTGGGACCTGGATATATTAGAAATTTGATCCTAGAATCATGTGCATCACCTAGCCTATCAGGTGGGCTAAAACCCATGAGGTAATGTCTGGAGTGCCATGGATGGTCAACCAATCACAATGAAATTTTACTTTCACAGATGGCCCTTTAACTTTCATGCTGCTGCCATCTTGTTTTCAGTTAGTGAGAGAGAAAAATTCCTGATGTTTAAATTTGGGACCCTCTAGGTAAACACTGACTGTTGGGTTTACCTAGTTAGGTCCTGAGGATGCCAGCCCTATCTTTTTGAGAGTGTAGAACCCCACAGAAATGCTGTTTTAAAGCTCAGAGCCAAAGTACTTTTGCAAATTGTGGTAAAACCATCTGTGAAACCTTCGCAAATGCAAAATTTTTGTGCTGCTTTTTGCGAAACTTTCGTGATTTGTGAAAGAACTTTGACAAAAAAACTGCACATCTTTGCCATCCTCCTGCAACAGAACGGTTGGGTCTTTTGGGCTGAAATTTGTAGGGTGGCAAGCTCTGGTCCCTCAGATGTGCATTTTGGTGGTTTGGTGCTAAAACATTCAAGGGGACCAAAGTTATTGTATTCCAAAGTTGAGAAATTTCCCATAGGATAACACTGCGGTGCCCAGGACGCCTTTCAGCACCCGTATCTCAAAAACGAAACAAGATACAGAGTTTTTTGCTACCTGCAGTTTAGATCATGTTTATGCATAAAGAAGTTTGGAAATCATAGATTAGACCAGCAGTGGAATTTTTTCCCTACTTCCTATGGTTACGGAGATTTTGGCAAATTAATGTCACAAGAGTGCCAAAGGGTGCCTTTTCAGTGCATTTTGGTGCCTGTATCTCAGAAACAATGCAAGATACAGATTTGGTCAATTTATATTGTGTGGACTATTCGCTGTCATGATTACAATGGCACTGGAATTTTTTTTCCTAGCTGCTGTGGTTGCTGAGATATTAGCAAATTAGTGTTACAAGGGTTCCTTGCCCTGTAGGGCTGATGTATGACTCTGTAGTTATGTGTAAGTGGGAGCACAGGGCCCAGAGGGCCTGCACTCCCACAGACACATACCAATACACAAAAAAATGGGCAATATGAAGGGACCACAGGTTCTGGAGGGCCCATGCTCCCAGTAACACGTACCACTAACCAGTTACATTACATTTTCTCAAAAAGAAGGGAAATTCATGGTAAAAAAAACTTTATTAATGCATCAGTTAGGGTTCATAGAACAGCAATAAAAGCATGGAAATGTGGTGTTTGGGTTACCACCCCTACCACCCCGACACAACAACAGGCTTTGGGGTGTGTGTTGGGGGTCATCGTGCCTAACTCTCACCCTATTTTCCTATAATGCACCATCTCAGCTTGTTTAGACATGAAATGGGGTTAGAGTTAGGCCAACGACTCCCATGTGCACCCTGATATCTGTAGGTGGGGGGGTGGGGTGGTACGGGTGGTAACCCTAACACCACATTTCCATGCTTTTGTCACTGTGCTATGAACCCTAACTGATGCAGTAACAGAGTTTTGCCATATATATATATATATATATATATATATATATATAATACACACACACACACACACACACACACACACACAACATATGTTTTGGGATACAACAGAGATAAACAAGCATTTGTCAATGCGAATGTTGTCTTGCTGGCATTGGCATTGGTAGTGCAGGAGTTAAAGAGATGCATAGTAGGAATGGCAGTGAAGTATTGAACTGACACCAACCCCACCCCCACCCTGCAGAGACTGACAGGCACTGGAGTGTGCCATTGGGTCCTTGGCCATACATTCATGCCATTTCACCTCACCCAACTCACAGACACAGACAAGTGTTGCAGTGTGTCTTGGGGTCTCTGGGCCTTACGCTCACCTTGTTCCATAAAGAAATATACTGAGATGGGTGCAGTATAGGAGAATGGGGTGAACTTTGGGGCCAAAGAGTCCAAAAGCACACCTCGATGCCTGCCACTGGCTGCAGGATGGGGATGGAATGGCATGAGTTTTACAGCCGACAATCCCAAGTCACACCCCTGATGCCTGTCAGTCTCTACAGAGTGGGGCGTTATAGTTGGAAACCCTAATGACCCTGATGTTTGTTGATATTTTCACTCCAAATTTTCAGTAAGGGCTTTTTGTGACCCCACCTCATGAACAGTGGCACTATCACTTTGTTATCCAAAAGGGGATTTTGCACAGCGACTGCTCCATTTGGTGCCACAGGTGTGGAAACACATTTCAGGTAGGATGTGAAAAATGGCAGCTGTACTGTTCATGAGAAGGTGTAAAAAAATGGCAATGTTGAAAGTCTGGAGTGAAAATATCAAAATTTGGTGAAGTCACGAGTGTGCATAGAAACTACAATGCACACCCTTAACGCAATTATTTTGGGGAATTTTTTAACCAAATTTTCAACATATGCATTTTGGGACCTCTGCTCATGAACAGTGTCACTGTGATTTTGTTAATCTGTCCTGAACATTGATTTCCCAAAGCGACTGTGCCATTGTGCACCACGTGTGCGAAAACACATTTCAGGAAGGATGTGAAAAATGACAACTGTACTGATCATAAGGAGGTGTAAACAAATGTCAATGTTGAAAATCTGGAGTGAAAATATGAAATATTGAAGTCACGAGCATGCTAGAAACTGCACAATGCATGCCCATAACACAATTAGTTTGGGGATTTTTTTAACCAAATTTTCAACATAGGCATTTTGGGACCTCCACTCATGAACAATGTCACTGTGATTTTGTTAATCTGTCCTGAACATTGATTTCCCACTGCGACCGTGCCACTGTGCGCCACATGTGCAAAAACACATTTTGGGCAGGATGTGAAAAACGACAGCTTACTGTTCATAAGGAGGTGTGGAAAAAATGGCAATGTTGAAAATCTGGAGTGAAAATATTATAAATTGTCAAAGTTACGAGCGTGTGTGGAAACTGCGTAATGCACACTCATAACACAGTCATTTTTGGGAATTTTTTCACCAAATTTGCAACTTATACTTTTTGGAACCCCACCTCATGAACAGCGGCACTGCCAAAACTCAAAAAATGGCTGAGATAGCTACCTAAGTTGAAACCCCCCATTTATGCCATTATACAGCTTACTGGCATTTCTTCAGTTTGCAGTTCAGTTTTGAAGAGTGCAAACATGTTCCTGTTCCACCAAAGATCACAGTGTCAGACCTCCAGGGGTAAGTTTGGGGTGAGGAGGAGGTGTGGGGATGTGAGATGCACAGAGGATGGGTGTGGGTTGAGAAGGGGAAGTGCCGCGGACAATGGACCATTTTCTTTTTTTCCAGTGCAAAGAAAACAAACCAGACCTTGCAGGACTGTTTTCTTTCTTTACAGGTGAAATAAAACAAATGTTGGGCACACTGGGGTGGGCTTCCAGTGTGCCCCATGTGTGTTCCATAACTTTCGAGGGGACCTGATGTTGGCAACACTGGGTGGGCTTCCAGTGTGCCACTCAATGGAGGTGGGGCGGGGGCAGGAACATGCCAACACAGTCACCTTTCTCTGAGCAGCAGCACACTGGGGTGGGCTCCCAGTGTGCCACACAATGTGGGGGAGTGACAGATATGCTGACACAGGAATTGCACCCCCAATGTTCTCCTTCTTTTGGGATTGTGTTGTAGACAGCAGGAGCCGCCGCCATGTTTATTTAAATGTTTCACCAGGAAAGGCACATACGGGAGGCATGTCATCTGTGCCGCTTCATGTTGAGCTTGTCTACGATTGCAGCGGCATATTTCTCTCAAGTTGGTAACACTGCATAATACTTGTGTCAGCGCTAGCATACTGGCTCATTGGGGAATGAGGGTGCACCTTCTAAGGCACGCCGTGCTTTCTCCAGCACTGACACACCTCTGCATTTCTCCTACTACCACAAGATGGTGCTTGTGCATGCACAAGACAACATAAAAAGGACTATCTGAGGCAAACAGAAAAGATATCAAATACAGTATATCTCCATTTTCCAGTACATCATAGTGATATCTTCCATGTTCCTATATACTGTAGTATGTCAAACTGATATCTTTGGCTGTTCCTATATGTCATAGATACAACAATGGTGACACATGCTGAAAGTGAAAGTAAACTAAACTGTGCAACTCTGAGAGTTGTTGTGCGGCAGACACCGCTCTAAACATTTCACTTCTCTTTCATTCTTTTAACTGTTTTGGTTTTCTTTTTCTAATTTACTTTACTAGAAACCAGCACTGGTCACTTCCTCATTTCTAAATGAACTGCTGAGTACTGCATCCATTGTTGTGATCAACTCCTCATTTCGGGTGCCTCCGCACATTCATTTCTGTGCAAGAGCCTGCTCATAAACCACTGATTATGCTGTCTAATCACGCAGAGCAGACTGGCAACAAAACCAACCCCCCCCCCAAAAAAAAGAAATGTCACCAGCAAACCTGACTGTACGTTATAAAGAGACTGGCAGTAACCCTTCGAACAACCTGCACCACAGTAAATCACAGAAATGGGAAATGGCATTTCAAGTACACTAGCTATGCAGCCCAACTGAAGACAGACATTTCACATGCCAGCCTTATGACACAAGGTATAAGGTACTACCGGGATAAAGTGTGGGGCTACTCCAGGGCAACTCTAGGAGCTATTATGCAAAGAACAATGCAGTAACTAGAAAAACAACTTGAGAATCAATTCATACATAACAAAAGTCATTATGAAACACAGATTTCTGGTGTCTTTTGTTTGAACATTCTTCACATTTATCTCAAAACATAGGCTGTACGATTCACAAAAGGGGTGCACTGGTGCATCGCGGACTTACACATTGACATGATTCTGGAAGGGGGCCAATGCGCTGGTGCATCCCTGATGCACTAACGTGTTGCAGATGCACTGCATACTGCCCATAATGATATGTGGCACATCTGGTGGGGCTATGAAGAGGGCATGCCCATACATATGATGCGCAGCCCCATTCACAGCCCATCATAGAGGCGCATCTCCAGGGCAAGTCCGGAGATGCACCTCCCAAAGATAAGTCTACAACAAGTAGACTTAAGTGGATGGCCACCCACAGGCAGGCTGCCATACTGCAGACAGCAACATGGTAGCCTGCCCACCCTGGCAGTCCAGTGTGCCCATATCACCATTAGAAAGCCACACCCTGTGAAGGTTGTGAGAAAATCACAGAATCCCTCTCCCCACCCACATCCCCGTTATAATGCTGCTCCCTGTGGCGGTTGTGGAGTAAACACAAAATCCCCCCTCCCCACCCACATCCCCGTTAAAATGCCGCACCCTGCGGTGGTTGTGGGAAAATCACAGAACCCCGCTCTCCACCTGCATCCCCACTATAATACAGCTCCCTCTGGTGGTTGTGGAGTAAACACAGAATCCCCCCAACCCGCCCACATCCCTATTTGCAAGCCACTCCCTGTGGTGATTATGTAGTAATATCAGAACCTATCCTTCCCACCCCAACCCAAGTGCACCGGCAATGGCACGCCATAAGACCCCCCCAGAAGCCAAACAGACCTCCCACACCCCTACCCACTCTGGCAACCCTGAACCCACTCCACTCCCCCATCCCAGCATAGTCCCACCATCAATGGGCAGCTCAACCCACCCTCATGCCATCATGGCTGCCTGCTGATGAAGCTGTCTGTGAATGACAGCTATTGTACAGCTGTAAGTCCATTGGTTGATGGTGTTGACCACTGGGCTTGCAGTGTGTACTGTAAGCTGTCATACACAACATTGTTATTTATTTATTTCATTTTTGTTGACCGGGTAAGTGCACTAGACAAATCCTGCCTATTTTCAGGCACGACCCGGGGAGGGGGATACAGATGAAAGCCAACTGACCTTGAACCAGATTAAGCTGGTATTTTTTAATGAATGAGGGAAATTTGGCCAGGACACTGGGGAAATTCTCCTACTCGTCAGAGGGGGAACCTTTGGCTATCTGCAGGAAGATGGCCACTTCTGCTCACCCTTCAGAGGAGATGGATGTGGATGGGATGGGGGAGTGGGTCTCCTCCTCTGCTCCTATTGTGCTAGAGGCTACAGTCCTGACTTCTGAGTTTCCAGATACTGCAATACCTGAGGAGTTTTTTGATACCCCTGTGGAGACGGTTTCTAATGCTGACTTGTCTAAGACTATTACTGTTTCGGTGGAAGGTACTGTGCTTGCTCTTGAGGCAAAAGAACATTTGTTGGCTACTATTGTGTCCGAGGAGGAGCGCTGTACGCATCAGAAGTCTCAGATACTTTCCGAAATTGCTGCACTGCACTCAGCTCCTCTTGTTTCCTCCCCTCATGCTACCTGTACTTCTGAGCCGCTTCCTAGTGACGCGCATGTTGATTCCCAGGCATGTGAGTCTGTGCATCCAAAAACTCCTGGGGCGGCTGGCAGTTCTGACCATCTCGCTGACGGGTGCCAAAAGCCATTTCCCCTTGCTCCTGCTCTTGGAACCAGTTCAGCAGTTTCAGCGGTTCCCTCTAAATGCTAGGGAATGCACGATAATGTATTGCAATGGGGTACAATTTCTACAGGGGCAAGTTTTCTTTCAAATGACCCCGGAGAAGAGGGTGGGTAGTACAAGACCTATCTCCATGACTGTTTCTGGAATACCTCAAGTTGCGCTAAGTTCCCCCTCACCCTCTCCTCCCCAACTTCTTCCAGAAAGGTCCCCTGACAGAGTGATTAAGGAGGCTGGGTGGTTGAAACACTCGAATGGAAGTTGGATCCCTGATCCTAATGATGAAGTTGTGAAACATTATAATTCTCCCCCCCTGGTCCTTCTGCTTTGTGTCCTTTATCTACAGATTTCTCTGTACCTCCTGAGAATGTTCTACCTTTACGTGACTGTAACAATGCTGGGGCTACTACAACTGCTTTTCATTCACCTGATTTGCACTTGGCACCTGCTATTGTTACCCCTGTCCCTCCACAGTCAGCTGGGACTCCCCCACAATTTAAACTATCTGATTTAGTTGCCAACAAAGGTGAACCTGCCCCCCCCCCGCAGAAATGCAGTTCATTTGATTTATAAAGGTGGATTAGAGGACCAGCCTGATAGACTTTATATAGCTAAAACTTTACTTAAAGGCTCTTTGAAATTTGTCTCTTCTGACATTTATGCTCTTATTCATATTGGTAACTCTAATTATGATGTGAGCTTTAAAACTGTTTCTGGTTTAGAGCAATTTTGGGCATCGTATCACACTGTTAAGAATTCTCCTCTTTGGATCCCTTTTTTGGCTGTTCCATTAATGAAACCCGCTGTTAAATTAATTACCATCATGTTTCATAATGAAGGGGTACAGATATAAGATATTCTTTTTTGGTTACATAAAAGATGTGATGTTTTGGATAGGCCTGTTCCGATCCTTGATAGTGAGAAGATTTGGAATAGTGGTTGGAAATTGCGTGTTAAACTTTTTTCTACCAACTGTGGGCCTCAGCATCTTCCCAATAGTTTTTTTCTGGGGAAAGACAGAGGCAGTTTGTTTTACTTTGGTCAGCCTAAATCATGTTTTAAGTGTGTCTCCCGGATGCATCTTAATAGAGCTTGTGATACCCCTAGATGTTCACATTGTTTTGAATTTGGTCACCAGGCTGCTACTTGCCTGAATTTGTTTAAATGTAATTTGTGTGAGCAAACTGGGCATGGTTATGCAAAATGTCCATGGGCATCCCACAATAGAGAGGATTGTCCTTCTCAGGAAGGCCTGATTGTGGTAGCTCAGCATAATGATACTTTAAATATGGCCACTGTCGCTAGTGCAGTTGAAAATACTGTTTCTCCTACGACTTAGTCTCATTCCTTAGGGGTTACTCAAGCTTGCCTTGTTGATGATGTTTCCCTAAGAGTACTAGAACATGTTGTTCCACCTTCTAATATTGTTGCTTTCTCTGCTTCCTCTATGCCCTCTACCTCTGCCCTTCCTTTACAGGAGATAACAGAGGAATCTGGGATGCCGCCCCCAAATTTGCCTTTTAAAACTGTTACTGCAAAAAAACGTAATAGATCTGGAAAGGCTATTCTTTCTCGTCCTTCCTCTTTGGTCTTACCCGGCAGTGGAACTACTGATTCCTGGAAAGAGGGTAATCACTTTGCTGCATTAGTTACTGGGGATAAGTCTGAGGGTGAAGATTCTGACCGTTCTTCCAGGGCTTCTACTGTTACTGATGTTTTTTCGGAAGGGGATGAAGGGGATGTTAGACCAGTGGAGGTTTCTCTTAGAAGGTCCCAGTGTAGAAGGGTTGCTAAGGCTCCTTAATGTTTGTTTTTTATTTTTTTTGTCTCTTTTCTTTTTTTCCTTCCCTTTAATGGCTTCCTTGACTATTTCATCCCTTAATGTTAATAGTATTAAGAGTCATAAGAAGATGGTTACCACTTTGTCTTGTTTGCAACACCACCATGGTGATATTGTAGTATGTCTACAGGATACTGGATTAAAAACTACTGTTGAAGTTCAACGTGCTCATAACCTATGGTCAAAGGGAGCCACCTTTTGGTCTAATGGGGAATCCCTATGTGATGGTGTTGGGGTATTATTTACTAATCTGGTTTGAAGGATTCTAAATTGGTTGATATTTGTCCAGGCAGGGCTTTACTACTGCATATATTAATTTTCGGGGTGAAAGATTTCGACTGATTAATATTTATGCCCCACAGACCAAGGCTCAGCGTGTTGCACTTTTTTTGGACATTCAGCCTTATCTCCATACTTCACGTTTAATTTTTTGGGCTGGTGATTTTAATTGTGCTTTGAGTGCCTCTGATAGGGGGTTGAAAACCTCAAAATTGTTTTGTGACTCCAATAAGCTTCTACAAATTCTTGATATAGCTCAGCTTAAAGATGCTTATCGTTGTGTATATCCCTCTGGTGGTAATACTTTTTTAAGTCATCTCAGTCTACTAGGATTGATTTCATTTTTCGTTCTGCTATATTGCAAGTCACCTCGGTTGTTTTACGCATTTGGGAATTTTCTGATCATAAGTCTCTTACAGTTTGCCTGACCTGGGCAGGAGCATCTAGATGTAAGAAAAATCTATGGCTCCTGAACACTTCCCTATTGGCTGATAAGACTGTTCTGAAAGCATGGAAAAAGGAATTTATTGCCCGGCTTTCTGTTTTTGATATATATGATGATGTAGCATCTTGGTGGGAAGATACCAAAAAAGATTGGAAGTCCTTTTTTCAGGCTCGCTCTCGTGTCAAGGTTACCTCAAAGTATTTTGAATATTTACGTCTCAGGACTCAATTACAGAGGTTGCTTTCCTTGGCAGAGACTGAGAAGATTGATTATTGGGCACAAATTAGAGCTGTTAAAACATGGATGTTTGCCTATCAGTATGATAGAGCTAAGTCCTTAGACCATGAACGTAGGTTTGGTTTAAAATTACACAAGGGTGCTTTGGAACCTTTTCAGGATTGTAAAGATTGTGTGAGCCATCGTTTAGTTACACAGTTAACCTCTATGACTGATGATTTGGTTACTTCACCAGATGACTTAGTTGATGTTGTTGGTCTCTATTTGGGGTCTTTATATCAAAAGGATGTTATTATTGAGTATGACTCATTCAATTTTAACTCTTTAAATTTACCACAGCTGTCTACTGTTGACTGTCAGAAGTTGTTACAGGATATTTCTGAAACTGAAATACAGCAGGCTATTTTTTCTTTACGTTCTGATTCTGCTCCTGGCACGGACGGTCTGGGGGCAGCTTTTTACCAGACATTTCAGGTGGATCTTGTCCCGGTTTTGGCTCAGGTATATAATCAGAAGTTGTCTACTTCTTCTTTAGCATCCTCTATGAATCTGGCTTTAGTTATTTTACTACATAAAAAGGGCCCTAAGGAAGATTTAAGAAATTGGAGGACATTGAGTTTATTGAACACTGATTTAAAAATTTTGAGTAAAATTTTATTACTTCTGTTATCACAGGTGGCTGATGCCCTGATTTGTCCACACCAAACGTGTTCTATACCAGGTAGGACTCAGTATGATTTATTGATCTTGCGGGAACTCTTTACTGCTGCTCAGTCTGGTCATTTGAATGGGTATATTTTGAGCCTAGATCAGGAAAAGGCCTTTGACCAGGTCTCACATGATTTTTTGTTTTCTGTTTTACGTGCTTATGATTTACCAGGTGGCTTTATTTCCTGGATTCATATTATGTATAGTTCTGCTTTACTTCTTCCTAATGTTAATGGCTGGATTGGTAGACCGATTAAAGTACGGTGAGGAGTGCATCAAGGTTGTCCTCTGAGCCCTATTTTGTATGTCTTTTTTATTGATGTTTTACTTCGTTTAATTAGTACTCATAAGAGTCTTGCAGGGTTAAGTATTGCAGTTTGTGTTCCTCCGGTCAAAATTTTAGCTTATGCTGATGACTTGGTCCTTTGTATTTCTGATATTAAGGAAGGGCTTATTGTCAGTGATATTTTGTCGCTATTTTCCAGATGTTCTGGTTGGAAGATCAATTATGTTAAAAGTAGGGATTTTCCTTTAGGTGATTCCCCTATTCCCATTTCTGGTAAACTTTCTGGTATCCTGATTTCTAGAGACCCTGTGACTATTTTGGGGGGTTGAATTTGGTGCTCGTGATATGGCTTTTGCAAATTGGTCCCACAAACTTGATAAGGCTCAGTTACTTGTTTCCAGATGGAAAGGGAAACAAATTGCTAAATGTAAGAGGGTTCTGCTTATTAAATCTTTGGTGGTTCCTATTTTTTTGTATATTAGTTATGTGTTCCCACCTCCTGTGAATTTATTTACTTCCTTATTTAATGTTTTTTTCCAAGCCTTTTGGGGGAGCAGGTTGAACCCCATCAAACGTGGCTATACATATCGAAGTATAAGACAAGGGGGAGTAGCTATGATTCATCCAGTGGCATTTTTTGTTAGTATCTTTGTTTCGTATAATTTAAGTCCTTTACTTAGACCTGGTTGTAAGTTTTGGTATGCCTATGTCAGAACTTGGTTTTCCAAGGGATTGCCTCTTTGGAAATTGGGGAAACCTTCTCCATTTGTGAAGATCCCCTTTTTTCCCAAATATGGTTTGGAACTCTTTAGGTATTTATTGAAATGGAGTGTCTCCATCCCTCAATTGGAAACCATGACTAGAAAACAATTGTATGCTTATATTGTTTCCACTGACTTTACTGATGCTTTGATCTTTCCGGATTGTCCTTCTGATTCTGTGGAAAAAGTTCTTTTGGTCCTCTCTAATAGGAGGTTGCCTGATTTCATTTGGGATAGTGTTTGGTTGAGTTTGTATGGTAGATTACCAGTTGTTAATTCCCATAAGCATAAACAAATTGGTGACAGGTACTGTAATCGTGCTTCTTGTGTTTCCCAGTTGGAAACTCAGGAACATCTTTTTTTGAAGTGTCCATGTGTTCAAGCTTTTTGGTCTTTTTTAGCTAACAAATGGCATGAGCCTTTATTTCTATCTCTTTCCTATTGTACACTGATGTCTGGAGTACATAAGGGTGAATGGTCCAAGTATCCTGCTGACACATTATTGTTATTTTTTTCTGTTCTTCGCTTTTATATCTGGCAATCTAGATGTTTTTGGATTTCACAGCAGCGCATTGTGTTGTTCGATAAACTCCTTTCTAATGTGACTCTCACTTTACGAAACATTTATGATGCTGATTTTCGTTTACAAGGTCAGGTTAAAGGTACTTTTTTATGGGTTAATTGTGCTACTTGGGTGTCTTGAAATTGCCTTTTTTCTTGTTTTTTGATGCTCTGTTATTTATAAGTTTTTGTTTGTATTGTATACCTCTGTTTTTGTTTTGTTCTGGAGTTCTCTTTTTCAATAAAAATTTCCCTACTCTTTTTGATAAGTTCCATGGGATCTTTAGCATCCACCTGAACTACCACCAATCCAGGCAGATGGGACCTCAGTTTAACATCTCATCCGAAAGACGGCACCTCAGAAGTGCAGCACCCCTCTCCTGCTGCACTACAGTGTCAGTACTAGGATATTAATCCAAGTGTCAGATGTGGGAACTGAACCCACAGCCCTCTGATCTCCCGGCCTCAGAGGCAAGTGTGCTACCTACTGAGCCACAGACACTGACACTGACACAGATTGACTTCAGTCATTCACAATATTGTGCATGACAGCCTACAGTTCACACTGCAAGACCATTAGTCAACACGGTCGACCAATGCACTTACAGTTGTACGGTACCTGTCATTCACAGACAGCTCTGTTGGTGGGCAGCCATGGTGTTATATGGGTGGGTTGAGCTGTCTGCCAATGGTGGGACTATGCTGGGACAAGGGGAGTGGGGTGGGTTGGGTGGTGCCTGAGTGGGTGAGGAGGGTGGGTTCTGATATTACAACATTATCACCGCAGGGAGTGGCTTGCAAATGGGGATGCAGGTGGGGAGGTTCTGTGATATTTCCACAACCGCCTCAGGAAGTGGCATTTTAATGGGTATTGGGGTGGGGAGGGGGGTTCTGTGATATTTCCACAGCTGCCGCAGGGAGTGGCATTATAACAGGGATGTGGGTGGGGGTTCTGTGATATTTCCACAACTGCCACAGGGAGCAGCATTATGACAGGGATGTGGGCAGAAGGGGTTCTGTGATATTTCCACAACTGCCACAGGAAGCAGCAGTATTACGGTGACATGGACAGGGAGGGGGGTGGGTGCTGGTTGTCTACCATGGCATTCGTGGGTGCACCGTACAGCACACAGCCCTTGCAAGGGGCCCGGCACATTCCACCGGGTGCAACCTTGCAAGGTGCATGCAAATGGGCCAAAATGACATGCAAATGGCCCCATTGTGCCTTGCATGTTTAATGGCCCATTTGTATGTCTGTGGCTGTGAATGGCAGCTTTCAGCACAGTGCATCAGGAGATGCACTGCCACATTGTGTACCCAGCCTGACCAGGGGGGCTGCACTGACACATCCTTGGCTGAGTACAACAGTGGTATTCACAGAGGGGATGCACTGAGAGCATCCCCCAGTGCATCTTCTGTGAATACCACAGTTTGTGCTTGGTGCACCTCATTTGTGCCGGGGCATCTGAGATGCGCTGAATGCAAGTCCTTTGTGAATCCTGCCCAGGCTGTATAAACAGAACATGACATTGCCTGACTGAATATATTTTAATATCAGTGGCCTCTCATGAAGATAAATGAGATATATTCAGTCAGGCTATGTCCTAACTCCTATACATATCTATCTATCTATTTACATCTGTATCTATAATAAATGATGGCAAAGTGTTGTATATCAGGAAATAATACCATAGAGAGATTGAAAAAGTCATAAAGCTATGAACTCAAAGGGTGAGTGGCCTTTATCAGTTTGTTCAGCCCCTCAAAGGTATTAGTTCCTCACATGCGACTTTGCCATCTTTTTTTTTTATATAATTTATTTATTTTATTTATTTAATTAAAAGTTTCACCAGGAAGGCATGCTGAGCAGGAGTGCTTATTTCCATATGCGTCCTGGGGGGAAAGGGCTAACATTTCACACTGATAGCAAAGAACTTGCAGTATTTACAGTGAGCAACCAGACTGCAACAAAATAATAATATCCAATGGATACAAGTAGCATATTGTGGGTAGGCACTCAGCTGCAATTAATAGCAATGATAACAGTGAGATATAGCATTTCTGGTTGTAATGGAGGAAAAAATATAGAACATAAGTTTTAGGAGGTTCAGGAAAAAGTTAAGGCTAGAGTAGAGCTGGCCATGGGACCAGGGCCTGGAGGACATAGAAAAATTAGGGTCAGGCACAGACTGGGAAGGTGTGGTCTTGAAGTAGGGAGGAAAGTGAGGTGGGGAGAGTGCATTTCAGATAGAGAGAGGGAAGGCATTCCACAGTTTAGGGCAGGGATATGAGAAGGCAGATTAACTGGCTGTGGTGGACCAATGGGGAGAGCCAGAAATGTGTGACTGGTGGTGTGGAGGGAATGGGGGAAAGGGGGTAGTGAGTGTAGTAGTGGTAAGGTAGGAGGGTAGGGACCAAACCAGAATTTGACCACAAAGCTAGCAAGTGGATGAAGTGTCTGGATTCAAGGGATGGGAGGGAGAGGGCTTTATAGAGATTTCAGTGACGGGTCCGTGAGGGGCAGGATAGAGCGAAATGACAGAAGGAGTAAAAGATGTGTCCAGTCTGGTGAGGGTGGACTTGGGAGCAGAACTATAGACTATATCAGCATAGTCAAAAGTGGGGAGCATCATTTTCTGTAAATTGCAGTGTCTGGGCTAGAGCTCCACCCATGAAAGTGGAGCAGCACACATGGTGAGCTAACAGAACACCATGTAGGCTGAATGCCACAAGCTCTCCTGTAGACTCTGTTCCCCCAATGCCTATATGTGCTGAAGAGAAAGCATATGCACTGCGACAATTTATGATTACAGTTGCATAAGGGGATTTTGTTATAGAATATGTTGAAAACTGAGCCTGTGCTGGATAACAAAGAAGCTAATAAGAAAAGAAAAAAAGAATTATCAAGTGTTCGGGATAATGCAAGCCCGACTAGATGCAAAAGCAAAACCATCCACAGTAAAGCAAAAATTAATGAAAAAAATCAGTCTCTTCATCTATGGCCACAAGGAAGAGCCAAAATATGCAGGAACAACCCATTTCAGAGAAAACAGGAGCAGAAGTGGATGCCCAGGCTAGCGTGAATTCCTAGGGACTTTTTACAATATTTCAAATTAATGGGAAATCTAATAGCAGAACGAAGCAATCTACTAAAGAACAGGCGATAGAGAGGGTCGAGGAGCCTAATTCTTCATGGGCCCAGCTGACAACATTCAAGGATTGTGCTGGTATGCCCTTGCCTCAATGACTCACTGAAAAATCAATTGAATTTGCAACGCCTACTAACTCAGCAGCAGAGGCCAAGCAGCTGCACCTGCAGAGCCACAAAGTTGTTAATTTGGAAGTACCTGATTGAGCAAACTGGGTAGAGAGCATGGGTCCACACACTGAAAATGTGAATGGAGAAGTGGGAGAAGATACAGAGAAGAGAAAGCTTTCAGAGAACCTGGAAATGAACCTGGTGGCAAACAACAACCTGGGAGAGTAAGCCACGCACAATGCTTCTAAATTGTCAAATGGGCAGAGTAAGCAATGTAAATGTAAACCCAAAAGAAATTTCTATTCAGGCTCAGGGAATGATGACTGAAAAAACAGACATTATTGTTGAAAAAACATCACAAGCCCTATTAAAAGATGTTAACCCACTAAATGCTCTAAATATAGTAACACCAAATCTTGAGGGGGATGATGAAGATAATGTGAACAAGCATTTGTCAATGCCGAATGTTGTCTCACTGGCATTGGCATTGGTAGTGCAGGAGTTAGAGATGCAAAAGAGGAATGGCAGTGAAGCATTGAACTGAAGCCAATGCCACCCTCACCCTGCAGAGACTGACAGGCATTGGGGTGTGCCTTTGGGTCATTAGCTATAATGCTTATGCTATTCTACCTCACCCTACCCTGCAGACACTGACAAGTGTCGTGGTGTGCTTTGCAGTCATTGGGCTTTATACTTACACCATTCCATCAGGAAATACACTGAGGTGGGTGCAGTATAGGAGAATGGGGTGAACTTTTGGGCCGAGCACTCCAAGGCAGACCTTGATGCCTGTCAGTGGCTGCAGGGTGGGGGTGGGGGGGTGGAATGGTGTGAGCATTACAGCTGATGATCCCAAGTCACACCCCTGATGCCTGTCAGTCTCTACAGGGTGGGGAATTACAGTTGGAAACCCTAACGCTGTAGGTGTGTGTTGGTATTTTCACTCCAAATTTTCAACATAGGCATTTTGTGACCCCCACCTCATGAAGAGTGGCACTATTAGTTCATTAGCTGAAAGGTAGTTTTGCACAGTGGCTATGCCATTTGGCGACACAGAGATGAAAATACACTTTGGGCAGTACATGAAAAATTACAACTGTATTGTTCCCGAGGAGGTGTAAAAAAATTGCAATGTTGAAAATCTGGAGTGTAAACATTAAAAATTGGTGAAGTCATGAGCATGCATAGAAAGTATGCAACACACGTCCATAACCCAATTATTTTTGGGATTTTTTTTAACCACATTTTCAAAATAAGCATTTTGGGACTACCCCTTATGAACAGTTGCATTGTAATTTTGTTAATTTGTCCCAAAAGTTGAATTCCCACAGCAACCACGCCATTGTGTGCCACGGGTGTGAAAACACATTGTGGGCAGGATGTGAAAAATTATAGCTTTACTGTTCATGAGGAGGTGTGAAAAAATGCCAGTGTTGAAAATCTGACATGAAAATATTGCAAATTTGCGAAGTTACAAGGGTGCATGGAAACTGCACAATGTACGTTTGTAACACAATAATTTTATGGACTTTCGTCACTAGATTTTCAACACAGGCATTTTAGGACCTTTACTCATGAACAGTGTCACCGTTGTTTCCTCAAACTGTCCCAAAACCTGATTTTGCATAGCGACCGTGCTATTCTGCGCTGGACATGCAAAAACACATTTTGGCCAGGATATGTAAAATGACAGTTATACTGTTCATGAGGAGGTGTGGAAAAATGCCAATTTTGAAAATCTGGAGTGAAAATATTACAAATTCATGAAGTTATGAACGTGTGTGGAAACTGCGCAACGCATGCTTGTAAAGTGTCAGTGGCTCAGTAGGTAGCACACTTGCATCTGAGGCCGGGAGATCAGAGGGCTGTGGGTTCAGTTCCCACATCTGGTGCTTGGGTTAATATCCCAGTACTGACACTGTAGTGCAGCTTGAGAGGGGTGCTGAACTTCTGAGGTGCCATCTTTCAGATGAGACATTAAACCGAGGTCCCATCTGCCTGGATTGGTGGTAGTTCAGGTGGATGTTAAAGATCCCATGGCACTTATCAAAAAGAGTAGGGGAATTTCCCCAGTGTCCTGGCCAAATTTCCCTCATTCACTAAAAATACCACCAACAGCTTAATCTGGTTCAAGGTCAGTTGGAATTCATCTGTATCCCCCCTTCCCCAGTTGTGCCTAAAAATAGGCAGGATTTGTCTAGTGCACTTTCCCAGTCAACAAAAAATAAATAAATAAAATAAAACAGCTATTTTTTTGATTTTTTTACACCAAATTCAAAATATAGGCTTTTTGAGAGCCCCCCTCATGAACAGTGGCACTGTCATTTCATTAATCATTCCCGAAAGGTGATTCTGCACAGTGACCACAAAATCACCTTTCAGGACTGAATAATGCCATGACAGTGACTGAATTCATGAGGAGGGGTGCCAATAACCTCATGTTGAAAATTTGGTGTCAAAATTCCCCAAAATGCCTGAGATATGCACAAAAGTTGAAAAAAACTCTATTTATGTAGTTATACAGCTTACGGCATTTCTTCAGTTCATGATCAGCTTTGAAGAGTGCAGGCGTGTTCCCGGTCCACGAAGATCATCCTGCCAGACTCTGGGAGGAAAGTATGGGGTGGGGTGTGGGAGGCAGGATGCACAGAGGGTGGGCGTGGGTTGTGGGAGGGAGGCAGGGAGACTATGAGGGACCGTTTTCTTTTTTACAGGGTTAAAAAAGGGAACATTGAGGGATGGTTTTTGTTTTTCAGGGGATTTGGCACACTGGGGTGGGCTCCCAGTATGCCACCTAAGTGTTTGGGGGGATGCTGTAGCCGACGGGGGATTGGGTACCCCTGTCAGTACATACCAAGGGAGGGACAAGAGCCGAGGAGGATTGGGCACCCCCATCGGCATACAAAAAAAGTGGGGGAGACATTATGTTGACGGGGAGTTGGCTCCCCCATCGGCAAAAGAAACAGGGAAGGGGGATTAAAGACGATGGGGATTGGGCCCCCCCATCAGCAAAGAAAGTCTGTTGGGGAGTGCATGATGCTGAGGGGGATTGGACACCCCTTGGCATGCATTTTAAATGGGAGGGGGTCATTATGCCGATGGGGAGTGGGCTCCCCTTGGCAAAAGAAGTGGGTTGGGGCACTCTGCAGGCGCTGTCACCAGGATAGGCACAGGCACATCAGGAAGGTGTATTTTTGTGCCGCTGCATGATTGCAGCAGACCTTTTGTTAGATCTGGTATGCCTGGTGTCAGCACCTGCAGCTGCTTCATTGGGGAATGAGGGACGCACCTAGTGATGCATGCCCTGCATTCGCCCAACAGTGACCGTGCCTCCAAATCTGCTACTACTGCAAGATACTGGCTGGCACACAAGCACGAGCCAATATATTAAATAAAGAGAATAGCCCAACTGGTTCCTTTTCTAATGGAGAAGAAGAGACACTTAGTAAAGATGACAATGAACCCCTTCCCCACAGGCCAAAATTATATTTTCACAGATTAACACTATTTCAAATAAAATGGAATTGATGTCATAACACCAAACAAAGCTTGAAACATCCTGTACTTTAATTTAATTCAAGAAGTTTTGAAAGAGAATCAGAATTTAAAAACAAGACGTTTCTGAAATAAAAATAGCTCTTAACAAACTATCTGATGAATCCACAAACATTCCAAGACAGCTGGAGAACCTTGAAATGGTAAACTCAGAATTAAAAGTAAAACTGCTTGACTTTGAGATGAGGTCCAGAAGGAAAAACATACGTATACTGGGTGTACCTGAATCATGGGATGAGAATAAAAGTTTACAAGAATCTTTTAACCTTGTTGCAGTAGCCTTTTTAGACATGGAACCAGAGAAGATTACATTGGATATAGATTGCTTACACAGGGGTTTACGATCTAAGCCAGTAGACTCTGAGCCTCCCATGCCTATTATATTAAACTTTTTACGTTCTTCTGATATGGATACACTTACGTCTGCAGTATACAAGAAAAATAAAGTGAATGTTTTGAGGGCCAACATTACAATTTACAATAATTTATCTGTAGAAATTGTTCAAGAAAGGAAGAAATTTGACTTTTTTAGGAATAAATAATGGTTTCTGGGGCTCCATGCTACTATGATATTGCATGCAAAAATTAAAGTTATCATTGATGCAAGCGTTTGATGTATAACACCATGGAAGATGCTATTACAGATTTAAAAATGAAAATTCCTAACTTTATATAATCTCTAGATTCTTACCTTATGATGTTAGGTAGATAGAGAACAATGAATAAGCTGGGGGTGGACAGAGATAGAATGCTGTATGATGTTTCCCCTTAGAAATACCTCTCAAGAAGAAGAAGAACATATATTCTTAAATGTCTGCTTTCATTTTGTATCTTTTTTGTATAAGTGATCACAGACTTTAAATAAAGTATTATAATTATTGTAACATTAAAAAAGATTGAAAGAGAGGTAAAATGTCTAGTAATGATTCCTACTTGATTAATGGTGGAGGAGAGAAAGGAGATGGCTTGCAGTGGCATAACACGCAAGGGGTATGCTAAAAGTAATCAAACTGTTGTCTGGTGCTAATGTGCACATTTATTTTCTATTTTTCTTATTAATTGGGGTTCCTTTTTAGATATTTGTGGAAGGTATTACAAGCATTGTGGAGTCAAATGATGGTGCAGGAAACATTGTA
Source organism: Neoceratodus forsteri (assembly GCA_016271365.2). Classification (NCBI taxonomy): domain Eukaryota; kingdom Metazoa; phylum Chordata; order Ceratodontiformes; family Ceratodontidae; genus Neoceratodus; species Neoceratodus forsteri. Next base: position 162,045,810 of record CM028132.1, on the reverse strand, counting down.
TTTATATATAATGTTAGGACAACATGTCTTTTTAAAAATATATAAATTGCAACATAAAATTTAAAGAAACAAATATGTTAAGACAGTTATTATTTGTTGTAAGAATTTTTTGCCTATTCCTGGGTATTATTTTTTGATCGTGAATGTTAATTGTTATAAACTTGTATAAATAAACATAAATGGGTTTAATTCACCCACTAAAAGAGCGAAACTTTTATAGTGTTTAAAAAAATCAAATGCTCAAATAATGTGTCTCCAGGAGTCACATTTAAATGAAAAAGAGATTTGGAAGCTTAAAAAGAAATGGACTGGAAAACCTGACTTATAGGTCCGGCACATGTAAAAGTAGAGGGGTGGTCATTTTATTAAGAAAAATTTTAGATCATAAAATTATTGACTTCTTTGCCAATACCGAGGGCAGAATAATACAATTAAAGATTAATGTTTCTAATCAAGATATAATAATTGGTTCTTGCTATGACCCATTCAACAAATACCAGGAATTTCTATTCAAAATATCAGAAAGTTTACAGAAGTTACAATGCCTGAATATTATTCTGGCAGGAGACTTTAATGCCTTAATTAATCTGGTACTAGATAAATCCTCCTCACCTTCTCAAGGGAATTACAGTATTGCAGCAAACATAAAAAATTTTATAGACCTAGGCCGGGATATTCAAAACTTTGTGCGGCATGCAAACGTTAGTGCCAGGATGGCGCCGGACCGCAATATTCAAAACATGAAATAGTGCCGGAGCAATGCGTTAGTGCTGGCGCAAAGAGATAATGTACGCAAGAGGCAAAGTAAGGGGCGGGCACCTGCATAAAAGTGCAATGGTATATTCAAAGGTATAGTGCCGTGCTAGGCCACTTTACGTAACACATAGCATGCCGCTACCTACTACCTATAAAAGGCAGGTCTTAACCCAGGGCAATCCTCAGAGGGGGTGCGTGGCCATTGTTGCAAACAAAGATGGTGTTTCTCATCTATGCTGTGCTGATGTCCCTGATGGAGGAGGTAGTCCAGGAGGAGGAGGAGGAGGAGGAGGAGAGGGACCAGGCCCACTTTAGCCCTCACTGCTGGCCAAGGAGGAGATAAGCTGCGCATAGGTTGTACTGGCCCAGAGTCTCCTTTGAGACCCTGCCTGAAGAACACATCATTGGCCAGTACAAAATGAACATGGACATGATGAGGCAGCTATGCAAACTCCTGCATGAGCAGCTGCAGCCCAACACCAGATGCAGCCATGTCATGAGAGTTGTGGAGAAGGTGATGGCAGTGATGTGTTTTCTAGCCACCGGGACTTTCCAAACATCTGTGGGAGACACCATTGGTGTATCGCAGTCCGCCATCTCATGCCTCCTGACCTAGTTCCTAGATGCTTTCCTGCCGCACGCTGATGAATTCATAGTATTCCCCAGCATAGCTGCAGAGCACACAGCAACCATGCAGCAATTCTATTGGGTTGCACACCTACCAACTGTACTCAGTGCCATTGACTGCACCCATGTTGCCATCCATGCACCGCCTGGTGATGGCAGTGATATATATGTAAACAGGAAGGGATACCACTCCATCAATTGCCAGGAGGTGTAGATGCAACAGGGTGCATCAGCAATGTCTTTGCACAGTACCCCAGCAATGCCCATGATGCCTTTATATGGCACCAATCAAGGCTGTGCCAGGCCTTTTAGGAGGGCAGGATACCCAGTGGGCACCATGTCAGTGAGTATCTGCAGCCACAACAATCAAACACCAAAGTGGGTGACAGTGCCTAGCAACAGTAGACAGGGTGGGGGCAGGGGGCAAGGGGACACCAACAGACATGACATATATAGACAATGGCCAAAAAGTGAAATAGTGCAGCTAACATGTCCACGTATGTTCACAGGGGACAGTGCCTATCCCTTGAGACCCTGGCATCTCACACTGGTACTCCGTCCACCACAGTGGCTGAGGAGGGGTGTGATGAGGCATGCACCGCTACTAGGAACATCATAGAGAGGGTCTTTGGCATGCTGAAGATGCGTTTCCACTGCCTCGACAGTTCAGGTGGTCCCCTACAGTATAGCCTTCGAAAGGTATGCCATAGATTTGTAGCGTATTGCATGCTGCACAACATGGTGCTAAACCATGGTATACATGCACCTGAACCCAAGGTACAGTCAGACAGTGACCCAGAGCCAGAGGTCCAGGGTATAGTACAGCAGCTTGAGAGGAGAGATCCTGGAATGGCCCGCAGGTCTCTGGAGCACCGGAGCAGCATCATGCGAACACTAGCCCGGATGGGAAGGTGAGTGACCACAACACAGATAACCAACATGTCATGAAGAGTGTCTTTAATATGTGTGACATACAATGAACAGTACAGAACAGTGACCACAGTGCAAACCCATGGTGTACCACACAATGCACCTGTGCACAAGCGATGTGTGCATGTGACAGCAGTGTGCAGTGCGTGGCTCACATGGGTGGATGAATGAAGGGTGTGCAGTGTTCAGGGTGTATGTGTGAGGATGTGTATAGGCAGGATGTGTAGAGTGGGTGGTGTGTGTGTGTGTCTGTGTGTGTGTGTGAGTGAGTGAGTGAGTGAGTGAGTAAGTAAGTGAGTAAGTGTGTGTGTGTGTGTGTGTGTGTGTGTGTGACTCAATGGCCCAGGGTGCATATTAGCTGACAGCATCACTGGCGCCTACCACCACACACCTGACACGTCCCTTGTAGGTAGAACACGGAGGTTAGTGTGCTGTGTGCTGATGACACAGGAGATGAGGACTGTGGGAATGACTGTCCTGCAGCACATCTGTGATCACATCAGGTCAAAGCCCAACTGGGGAAGCCAGTCAGCCACGATGCTGTGCCTGGCCTGTGGAGGACTGATGTGGCAGTTGAAGACCCTGTGCCCACACCCCGTGTGTGTGATGCACGCCGGAGTACATCCGTGGACTGCCTGCACTGAGTGGTGTTCATGCTCCACCAATCCCCCATGTCTGTAGGCCACACCGCCTCCCTGTGATCCCTCATGGCAGCAGTGAGGTCACCGAAACACCACTCCACAGTGGTCAGTATATGCGTCATGCGCTCCTCTGCCCACTGCTCCACACAAAGCAGGGCCAAATGGACCATCTCTATAAAGCACAGTTCATGCTTAACCTCTTGCCAGAAGCCATGCAGGTCCTGCTGTGTGGCAGTCTGGGACTCCAGGGCAGCCTGGGGCATAGACAAGGCACCACGGCCATCTGGGCCCAGGGGTGACAACCTGCCCTAGCCTGCGGGTGGGGATGTTGGCAGATGGTGTTGTTGAAGGTGGTGTTGTTGTCACTGCTGCTGATGCTGTGGACTGGCAGGGGGCTGCATGTGTTGCTAGGCATGTGCTGCACTCTCTGGCCTACAGCACATATCCAAAGGTGCATGCTGGACAGCTGCCTGTCCATCATCACACTGCTGTGCCATGATGCCATGGACTAGGATTACCTCCACTCACCCTGCACCTGTGTGTTTGTTCCCCATAGTTCCCAGCCCACTGCACCCGTCCACATTGCAGCCCGCCGTCTGCTCATCATCTGAAGGACAGTCCCCCCAACCAAGGTCACTGGCCAGAGTGAATGTAAGCACATGGTCACATCCGAGTCCTCTCAACCTGTGCGTCTTCAAGGTCATTATCATCATCATCCCCATACTCCATAACTGCACACCCTGCCTGACTGGTAGCATGCCCCGGTGGCCCTTGATGGTGTGCGGCTTATGCTGGTCCAATGGCAACTCCCATGCCTAATGTTGATGGCACTGCCTGTGGTGCATCATCATCATCATCCTCATCCTCATCCGCATGTCCATGCTCCTGTTGTGTCATGGCCAGATGCCCACTCTGTGTTGTGAAGCAAATGAAACAAAGTCAGAGGCCTGTACTGCACAATGGTATCCAAAGCCACCACCAGTACATGCACCACCCAGCAGTGAGGATCATGCAAGCAGCCCATGCACACCCCCTGTGCTGACCACATGTATGAATATGCTGCCCATGTGAACACCCTCCCCCAACCAGGGCACACAGCAAATAATGCAGCTGTACACCAGTGACCACTGTGCACTACAACACATGCACACAGATGTGTTGCAAGTCCACCAAAAATGCACCACAACAGTCCCATGGGAGGGTGTGGCAAGTGCAATTGGGCCACTTCAGTGGAAAGCTGACAAATACCCCCTGTAGGTGTCATGCAGACAATGGTGTGGTCATGCCAAGTACATACCTGCCCTGGGGGGTGTCAGCTGTGTCTCACATCCCCCGCCTTTGACCCCCTCCACCACCACTGGCCTCAGGGTTGATGCTACCAATGCCAGTATGGGGTCACACTCCTGCTGGTCGATGTTCCATGGTCCTCTTCCTGTCCACAGGTGGTCCTTGAGCCATTGTGCTTCCTCTTCCTTCTTTGCCCCTCACAGTAGGTCATTCCACCTCTTCCTGACTGACTGAGTGATGCATCCATGGCCACCCACGGCATTCACCTCTGCTGTAATTTCACCCCACATCTTATAGACAATAGCATCAGATAGCTTGCTATGCCACATCACCTGCTCCCTCGCTTTAAAGCCATGGACTAGGGCCCTCAGCTCGTCGCCGGTGAACTTATGGGCACAGAGACATTCCTGACTGTCTGCATCACTTGTATGGGACAGATTGAATGGTAGTGGTTAGTTACAAGCATTGACATTGTGCATGCATGTGGTAGTGTACTTGATGGACATGGCACCAAACTGACAGGACAGGCCATGACAGGCTTTGTGTACCTGAGGTGACTGACTGTAGTGCCACACAGTCCATACATGGCCACAGTGTACTGCAGCAATGCCTCCCATGCTCTTGCTTTTGCACAAGACAGCACCAATCACATGCTGGCAGTGCATGTACATTGGTGGAATCCCTATATGCCATGCATCTAACCAGCTGGGTATGTGTGGTACTCAGCACATAGTAGCCATGTCTGCACATGGTACAGTAGTCCCATGTGGTCTGTGAGGCTGTCGTGTTGCACATGTGCACATTGCTGGGGACATGGGGCATGTGGCAGGATGTTGTGGCCTTTCCTCATGGCACAGCACATGGCGTGTGGCACACACAAGCCCCTGTTGCTGACCACCCTCCCCAAGCACTGCCAACACTATGTATGTGCAACACACCCAGCTGCCCTTGATGGGGATACACCACTGACACTGGCACTTTGTCCTGCCAACCCACTGTGGGGTGGTGTGTGCCACCTGTGATTGGCTGTACCAGTCCCTCCCTACCCTGCCAAGTAACAGGGCAAGGTCCAATGCAGTTCAGTGGGGATGCATGTGTTGCATGAGGTGCCAAGGCTCCTAGGCCCATCCACCCACCCACAACCACCCCATTGTGCCAGTGATGTTGGCAATGTGCAGACATCCATGTCCCACAGTGTGGTGTCACAGGGACACCCACCCAGCCACATGGCATGCCTCCTGTGAGCAGTAAACACTGTTACAGTGTGGTCCATGCAGCAGTCCTGCCGCATGCCAGCCTACAATTCAATGTACATGTAGTCCCACAGACATCACAGCAACATGCCACACAATTCCCATGAGTGCTGATTACTACCCATCTGTCCATTGTATTGACACTCCAAATAGCAGCATGCTCGGTGGTGTTTACATACCTGTTTCAGCCTGTTGTAGCTCCTGGGACATCCTGCAATCTGTGTTCTCGAGCACTTCCCTTCACAGCAGTGCAGTTCCTGTCAGCTACAGAGGTGGGCACTTTTGGCCTTAAATAGCATGGCTGTGAAATCCACCTTGTTAGCCATGCAGATCAGGCTGTAATGATATGGTAATGTGTCTGTTTGCCCAGCGATTACACAAGTACCCTTATTAGCATACATCCTTTATAGATAGCATCAGTTTGCCAGGGCAAATGGTTAGTGTTGGGCAAACGGTTAGTGCTGGCCAAACCAGACAATCATTTGTGCAGTACTATAGCTTTAGCACTGCACTACAAGGCTAGTGTGCATTCTAGCACATGCGCACAATGGCCTCCTGTCATGGAGGGTTACAGTGGGGTCACACATGCTCGGTGCTTGCACTTCCTGGTAGCGTGGTGCTAACACAATAGTACTGTGCTAAAGGGATATTGCGTGTTGTGGTAGTGCATGCATGAAATGGCCTCATGGGGTCAGAGTGGGGTTGTGCATGCGTGGTTCATGTGCTTCCAGGTAGTGCAGCACTAACGCAATAGCACAGCCTCGGGCTAGATCAGCGCCGTGCAATGCAGCTGTGACAGCACTTGGCAAGGGAGCATTGCAGGGTGTGACAATAGTACTAGGGAGGTGCCCAGTAGAGCAGGTTCAAGACTCCCTTGGGGTATGACATCATGCAGGAGGCTGAGGGCAGTTGTCCACAGGGACAGGAGGTGGGGGGATGTGGAGACTGCAAACTTGGTGTAGTTGGTGCAGCAAAGGCACAGGGGACTGTTCAGGGAGGTGAGAGAGGGAGACTTGTCCCAGAGACAGGTCAGAGCATCCATTGCTCATCACCTTTCTGGACAGATGGGGATTGTCAGGGATGGGGAAAAGTGCCACCACTGTTATGTGGATATGCAGCAGAGGCAGCCATGCCAACTGGAGTGCTTCAAAGGCATGGTCCATAATGGGACTGTACCTGTGCCAGGTAAGTGCATTGCACTGCAATGGCCATGCATGCCATCTGCGTGTGTTGTGTGTGTGTGTGTGTGTGTGTGTGTGTGTGTGCCTGCTCATGTGTTTGTGTGTGTGTTACAGTCTGTGTATGTGTGTGTGCATGTGTCCCATTACATATGCATGTCACTGCTGTGTGTGTTCCACCCATGGTTGCCTGCATGTGGCCACATTACGCACCCCCATTGGCAGGCAGCCATGCCTGGTGTGCACAGTGTCTACACAAAAGGGCATTGTTGCTTCCTATGTCTGAGGTTGTGCATGGAATGGATGCCACAGTGTGTCTGCACACTGCTCCCGGAGGGTTAACACACCTGCTTGCTCTGTAACATGCCACATGTGGTGGGGGGGTGGGCTATGGTTTGAGTACCTCTGTGTAACTTGGGCATTGATGGGGTATACCATGGCATTTCCACATGTACTTACAGTGCTGTATCCTATTTCCCTACAGAGCACAGCGGCAGGAATGGGGACAGTGACAGGGCCCAAAAGGATAGCCTGAGAGCCAGGATCCATGGAGATGGGCAGAGGGTGCCAACCATGCCTCAGTGAGCAGAGGAGAGCAGTGACAGGCATCAAAGCATGTTGCGTAAGTACCATGGTTGGTTTCACACTGTCCTGCATGTGCAGTGAGGGATGTGCACATAATTTGCCAGTGTGTTCTTGGCATGCAGATGGCTGTTTACCTGGTACACTGTGTCATGATACGTGGAAGGGGCTGGGCTACTGTATCGGCATAGTGTACTATGGGTCTGGATGGGTGGGTGGATGGTGTAATGCTGTCCTGCTGGGGGGAGCTGTATGGGGCTGTGGTGCTGTACAGGCCTGTGTTGTTGTGTCCCTCATGTGTGCATATGGACTATTACTGTTCCGGGGGGGCCATTGTCCTATAATGGCATGTGTTCCCATGTCCTTGAAGTGGCTAGTTTTTGTACATCTGTCATGCCGGGGGGATGGGGCTGGGCTACTACATTGGCATCGTATACTATGGATCTGGATGGGTGGATGGTGTAGTGCCATCCTGCTTGGGAGAGTGACTGGGCTGTGGTACTGTACTGGCCTGTGCAACACTGTACCTTGGCATGGGTGGTTGGCCTACTGCTGTCCTGTGGGGGGGTGAGCCATGGGCTGTATCCCTTTGTTATATGGGGTTGACTGCACACTGCATATCTGCATTGTGTACCACTGCCATGGTTGTGCTGTTGTTGTGGGTGGGGGCATGGCCACATACCCTGTACCTTACCAGTACAGGCTGCAGTCCATCATACAGTGGTGTGGCTGTGGCCATTCTTGTGGTGGGTGTGCTCTGCTGTGTGCCTCATAACTCTGTTCCTTTGAGCAACATGTCTTAACAAGTGTGTCATCCCATGGGTCTGTAGTGCTCTGGCCAACTGTCCTTGTCACCTTGGGGACTGGCTGTGTGGTTGCACTGTGTCACTGTGTACTCCACTGGGCTGTGTGGATTGTGCTGTTTCATGGTGTTGCCATTGGCCTTCCACTCCTGTCCATGTACTTTGGCTGGGTGGGTGGTACCTGTGTTGTCATGCTTCAGCATACAAGCATGTGTTGGGTTGTGTGGTACATTCTCCATTGTATCACCACATGGGCACGATTGTTGGGACATGCTGTCCACCCCTGGGCCCTCTGCCTGGGGTGTGCATTGTACTTCCTTGTCAGTGTACCATCATGACATGGTTCCCCTTCCTACTCTAGGTCCATTTCAGGAGCTCACTATGGGCCACATGGCCTGAGGAGATGGAAGGGAGGAATGCACTACTATGTCGCATGGTCCACCAGCAGAGAACACACATTGAACAGCAGGCGGTCCTCATTACAGAGACACGATGGGTGGCTGCAGTCCTGGAGGCACAGCTGCTTGACCCATCCATTGTGCAGCATTAGAACTGTTCCCTTTTCTTTTCGTTTACTCCCCCCCACGCCCTCACCCTTACTGGATTTCTGGTTTTGTTTCTGTCTTCTGTTCCTTTTTGATTTTTGTGTTCCCTTCCCCTTTCCTTTCATTTTCATTACATTGTTTTGTACTAGTGGTTGTAGTAGCCTTTTTCATAGTTTTCATAGTTGTTGGTTAGGTATTAGTAGTAGTTGTAGTGGTGATAGTATTGTTAGTAGTAGTAGTAAATAGTAGCAGTAGTAGTATTGGTTGTAGTAGTAGTAGTACTACAAATTAGCAGTAGTAGTATTAGTTGTAGTAGTAGTAGTAAATCGTAGCAGTTGTAGTATTACAGCTAATGCAGAACACGGCAGCAAGTTTGTTGACTAGGGCATCTAGAAGATCTTATATTACCCCCTGTGCTGCACGATCTGCACTGGCTGCATATACAGTGGTGGATCACCTTTAAAGTAGGTCTTTTGACTTACAGAGCCCTACATGGATCAGGTCCTGATTACTTGAAAGAGCTCCTGGTTCCTTACACCCCTTCGTGACAGCTCCACTCAGCTGACGAGGGGTTGCTGGAGATTCTGAGGGTTCACCTAAAGTCATCTGGTGCGTGTGCCTTTGGGTTTGTGGCACCTACCCTCTGGAATTCACTGCCCCATCAGCTTCAGGAGTGCAAGACGGTGGGGAGTTTTAAGCAGGCACTTAAGACTTTTCTATTGGGGGAAGGCATTTTCGATACATTCTTGATTTTATATTGTCGGTATTGTGTTTTGTTTTTATGTGAATTGTACAGCGCCTTGAAATTTGAAAGGTGCTTAAACAAATAAATTTATTATTATTATTTATTATTAGTTGTAGTTGTAGTAGTCAGAGTAGTAGTGCTGGTTTTACTGTTAGTGTCATTACTGTTTGTTGTATATATTGTTGTTTTTGTTGTTGCTTTTCTGTTGTTATTGTTGCCTTTATTTTCTCATTGTTACATAATACATTCCACTTTCATGACTTTATTGTGTTTGGTGTCATTTTTGGATGCATGGGGTTTTTTACAGGTTTGTACTCTGCTTTGGTTTTCATTCATGGGTCCTGGGTGTTACTGAGTATTGACATGACTGGAGGTGTGTCACACTCTGGGTTCTGTACTGCCATCTGCTCTTGGGATCCCATTCAGGGCTGTACATCTCTGTGTGTATTATAGGGCATGGCAGGTTCACCTCTGCTCTGTGGTCCTGTGGGTGTTTGCACTGCCTGCCTGGCTGCTTTCTTCGGTGCTGTCTTATTTGCTATATTCAGTGCTGTCTTACTTCCAGGGCCATTTAGCACTGCACTCCCAGCCCGGTTTGCCCAGCTTCCTTTGCATGCTATATTCAGCAGGTTTAGCACTGGGCTATTCCTTTTTAATACGGCAGGCTATTGGTACCAGTCTAATTTAGCATGCTGGGCAGTGCTAATTTAACCCCAGGGCAAAGTTTTGAATATCCCAGCCCTAGAATTATTAACAGACTCAAGGAGGTATATAAATTCGAATAACAAATTTTATACACATTTTGATATAAAAAAACATTTTCACACATATTAATTATATTTTTATTTCAAACAATTTAGCTCAGTATATTGTTACAATGGATACTGGTTCAATATTTATATCAGACCATGCTATGACAAGTATAGAATTCACACTTAGTAATCTGGATAGAAGATACACTAAAGCATGGACCTTTAATAGTGAGCTATTAAAAGAGGAATCCTTTATTGCAAATATCAAAAATGCCATATATGAATATTGGAACTTTAATTATAATGACACCACATCAATTCTAATATTATGGGATTATTTTAAAGCAACAATTGGGGTCCAGTCATTTCATATCAGATTAAACAGAAAAAAGCATCCAATGCAAAAAATAACTACATAAATAATAGGCTAAAACAGTTAGATACTTTAATACTGTCTGATTATAATAAATATAAAAGGGAATGCACAGATTTTAAAATGAAGAAAACAGGAGCAATTGCACTTTGAAACAATTAAGTTAGCAAAATCAATTAAAATAATAAGATATTTCCATACTGATAAATCTGGCAAACTATTAGCAAATCTATTAAGAACAGAAAAACAAAGAAATATTATTACTTATATTAAAGATGAAGCAAGAAAAACAGTAATTAAAGATAGAGAAATAGATAATGTTTTCCTTAAATGTTATAAAACTATTTTTCAAAATGGTTTTATTCCTTACCCAGAGGAATTAAACGTTTTTCTAAATGAAGCAAATATTACCCCCAAAATATGGGACTTTATGCCAATTAATGAACAAGATATTAGGGAAACTATAAACTCATTAGGAAGAAATAAGTCTCCAGGACTAGACGGTTTAACTAATGAATTTTACAGAATATTTCAGGATGAGCTTTTGCCTCGATTATTAAAACTAATTGATCATCTCACCAATGAGACAATGGAAAACAGGGTACTCATTTCTATGCAAACAGCAAAAGTAATTCTGATACATAAGGAAGGAAAAGCAAAAGAATTACCAGAGAACTATAGACCAACAGCAATCATAAATGCTGATTATAAACTGATAAAAATTATAAATAACTGAATTTTACAGGAGATAAATAACTATATTAATGATAACCAATACAGATTTATGAAAGACAGAAATCTATTTCAAGCTAACAAAAAATACAGGCCATAATACATCTAATTAATTCATGAGAACAATACAATTGTGATGCTTACTATGCTGTGGCAATTGATGCAACTAAAGTGTTTGACTTATTAAATAGAGAATATTTGCTACATATGTTAAAATGCTGGGACATAACAAAAGAATTGAGTACCCTAGTTAAAATAATTATTTGCTAATACAGTAGCCAAATATCCAATTAATTATTTCCCATCTGATGATTTCCAAGTTCAAAATGGCATAAGACAAGGCTGTCCCTTGTTCCCCCACTCTCTTTATATTAGCACTCGAATCATACCTACAATTAATGAGGATCATTCCTAAGATTGAAGGAACAAAATTAGATCATGAAACAGTGAAATTGAGTGTCTTCACTGATAACATCTCATTAATAATTAAGAATATAGACATTTCATTGGAGACCTATTTAAGCAAGACCACCCTATATTCTTACATATCAGGTTACCAGATAAATAAAAATAAAACAGTGTTAATAAAACTTTCTAAAAATAAACCTCTTCATGTCAATAATTATCAAAATGACTTCCCAATACAAAGATCTATAAAATATTTAGGTATCACACTTTCAACTGATCAAAATTAAAATATCAAAGTAAATTATAACTCCATCAGAAATAAGATAATAACATTACTAGATAACTGGAGAAATATTTCTTTGTTGTTAAGGGGCAGAATTGGAATCATAAAAATGATGGCACTCCCACACTTTATGTTTGTGATACAAAATATTATGGGTCATCCTAAAAAAGAATGGTTTCAAAATCTTAAAATAATTTTCACTAAGTTTTTTATGGAGAGGTGGCAACCCACTAATAGCCTGGAGCATTATGTCAGCACCAAAAGACCTGGGTGGATTGGGATGCTTATACCCTCTAATTTACATGGAGACTCAGATCATTTCTACATATCACCAACGGTCTTTTTTCCAAACATGGATAATCAATTATATCAAAAAATTATTTATCCAGATTCATCTTTACTTAATCTCCAAGATATATGGCTAGATGTACAACTTCATAATCAAAAACAACATATTCTTACTTTATGGTTTTTGGTAATAAGAAAGCACATAATTAATTTAAATAAACTCCAAATTCCCTAGTTATACCTACCCATAGGACCTAACAAAAGAATATGGGGGAATTATAATGCATCATTATTTAAATGTTACAGTATAAAGAGACATATAAATTGAAAGATTTATTGATAGAGGCTCAATTCTCCACATATCAACAATTATGAGAGACAATTCCTGATCATAGAAGGAATCTATTATATTACTACACTTTACATAACAAATTTAAAAAAATGAATAATCTATTCAATTCTAAATCACAAGTTATTTCACATATTCTACACCAACAAAACACAATATTAATGAGAAGCCTACTGTAAATAAAGTATTATCAAGATCATATAACATTTTAAAGCAAAAGAAAATGTTTATTCCCAGCGAATAAATATAAAATGGAATACACAATTAAAAACAAATTTAACAAATAATCAGTTGGAGATCTTAAGAATCCAGGGTAATAAATTCTATGTTTCCACTAAAAATAAATCAATACAGCAGAAAATACTAAATAGCACTTATATAACCCCCTCACAAATAGTTAAAATTAATAAAGACTACCCAGAAAACTGTTGGCACGAGTGTGGTCAGAAAGGTACTTTGTCACACTGTCTCTGGGACTGCCAAAAAATAAATAAATGGTGGAAACAATTAAAACTCATAATAAAAGACCACTGGGATATTGATCTTAATTTTGATCCTGATATCTTTTTGTTTAACAATTTGGACATAGGAGATATTAGAGATACAAATATGAAAATATTTGTGTTAGCAACAATGGCAATGAAGTGGATGACTCTGTCTTATTGGAAAACAAAAATTATTCCCAAATTTGAATGACATAATTAGTGGTTAATATTAAAAGAAACACTAATAAATTAAAAATTATTTTTATGAAACAGATCATGGTACTAATGAAATAAGAGACCTCACATAGAGAGAACAGCAAGCAAATATTGGCCCATTAATAACAATCTAGAGGTTCCGAGCATATAAGGGTAATGAGTAAAACCCCCTAGGAACTCTGTTAATTACGATTAGAAATAAAAATGTCCCAATGTACTGTTTTCTCTTTTTTTATGAACAATAGAGGTAAAAAAAAAACCTGTGAAGTGAAATGATATACTATTTTGATAGCCTAATAAGTACTCCATCTTTGTATACCTTCCAAGTGTAATCAAGAATAGGGGCAGGGAGGGAGAAATTAAAAGTATGCTGTATATGGAATATACTAAGCTATCATGAACTTATGTAATCGAAACATGAATGAAAATGACTGAAAAAAAATTTCTGTACAACTGTGCAGTGAGCCAGTAGTAGAATGCAATCTGAAAAAAAAAAGAATACAGAGTTTGGGGTAGAGTTTCTTTTGGATTGCATTCACATTTACAGAAAAGTCCAGGTGCTGGTCTAGCCAGACCCAGAGGTACCTAAAGGAGGTGACACACTCTAAGGATGTACCATCCAGTGTGTGGAAGATAGTGGGGGGTTGGGTTCTAGAGAATCTCTGCTTAGTGCCAAAGTTCATGGAGACAGTCTATTTTGCATTTAGCAACAGCTGGTTGGATTGGAACCAATGCTAAACCGTGTAGAAATCCTGCAGCACTCTAACTGTGACTCCAGATTTGGAAGCACCAGAGGTGTAAAAGATGGGGTCATCCACATGAATGTGTATGTGGGTTAAAGAGCAGACAGCAGGTAGGTTGCTGAAGCAGACTGAAAATAGGATTGGGCCAAGAACTGAGTCATGTGGGACTCCAGTATTGATGGGGGAGTGCCACTTTTTACTGATTGCACCCTACCTTCTAGGTAGGAGTAGAACCGGGCAGTAACTGAAGTGGATAGACTGGTGACTGTGAGCTTGTAGAGGAGAAGGGAGCATAATACTGTGTAGAAAGCCTTAGCCAGGTCAACAAATATTGCAGAATTTATCTGCCCCAATACATACCTGTGAGTATGGAGTCAGTGAGCCAAAGGAGAGAGTTAGTGGTAGAGTGGGACTTACTGAAGCCAGACTGGAAAAGGGTGAAAAAGGAAGAGGAGTCAAGATGGGGGGGGGACTTTGGAAAGTGTAGTATGCTCCTGTAGAGTAGTTAGGATGGGGAGCAGGGAGACTAGGCAATAATTTCCAGGGTTGGTGGGGTTTCCACCTTTTGAGAGCAGGATGACAGTTGAAAGCTTCCATTTTGAAGGGACAGAAGCAAGAGAGAATGATAGGTTTAGGACTACAGCCAGGGGGTGGAGATAGTGGGGATGGATAGATAAAGGAGTTTGGAATAGGGGCCCATTGAGGTTCTTGCCTTTGCAAGGGTTTAGGGCTAGTAAGGTCTTAAGGGCTTCATTAGGGAAGAAGGGTGGGAAGGAGAAGGGGGGTTATATTGAAGTTTGAGTGGGGGGTAGGTGGGTTGGTGGTAGAAGTGGAGGGAGGAGAGGGTGGCAAGGACAGATGAAGTGCAAGAGGTGAAAAAGGTGTTGAAAGATGCCACTACAGTAGGTGGGTCAGTCAGAATGGAATTACCCTCTTTGAGGAGTGGCATGGGGGATGGGTAGGGGATGAGAAGAGGGACTGGACAACTTTCCAACATTTGGATGGGTGGCTTATGTTGGAGTTAAAGGAGCTGGTGAGGTATTCAGTTTTGGCATATCTGGTGTCTCTGGTGCATACATTTCTGAGGTACCAATAGCTAAGTAACTAAGCCTTATAGGCTTTCCAGGCTTGGTTACGAGCATGCATGCAGGTCAACAGTTTGGAATTAACCAGGGGAGGTGTGACACTCTTATCCTAGTGTGTTTGAGGGGGGCATGCTGATTCCAAATCCCCAAGCATTTGGAACAGAAGAAGTTGAGGGCATCATCAGTAAAGGATGCAGTAGAGATAGGAGACCAGTTTGTATATTTCAAGCTCAGTGAGGAGAGGGGCAAGGTTTAGAGAATGACATGAGCATAATAAAATTAGTTTGGGGGCACTTCAGTTCAATGGACTTTGCAGACATAATAAATCACATGGTGATCATGCAGGAAGTCTGTGAGGATGCCAGAGTCAATTATGCAGTGAGGATGTGTGGAGAGAGCCCAATCTAAGAAGGAGTGGTTGTGAGGTGTGAGGTTGAGTCGGTTGGCTCAGTGATTAATTGGGTTAGACTGAGAGCTTTAACTTCTGAGCAAGTTTTACTATGTAGAAGTGAGAGCCAGTCCAGGTTAATGTCACCTAGGATGTATAGCTCACCAGAGGAGGCATGAGTAGTTATGGCAGAGATGAGTTCTGTGAGTGTTGATGAGGGGAGTCCAGGACGGCAGTGTACACCAGCTATAAATATGGGTAGAGTGTGTGGAAAGGAGAGTTTTATAAGGAGATGTTCAAAAGTGGAGGGGGAGGAGATTGAGAGCACAGGGGAAAAGTAGAATAGGGTGAGAGGTATATGGCTACCCCACCACCCTTACTAAGAGCCATACTAAGAGTTTTAGGAGCATAGGGGGCAGTACAGCCCATGACAGCTCCTTTCCATTCACCCATAGTAGGCTAGTGCATGTCCTTCCATGATAGAAGAGTCTAATTGTTTCATAAACTGGGCCTTATTTTTAGAACAAATAATTTCCTCTGGTAAGCTATTCCACGGTGCCACTGCCCTTTGTGTAAAGAAAGCCTTTCTCCTATTACTGTTGAATATAATGTAGTGTAGCTGTAGTGGGTGTCCCCTGGTACCCTTCTTGTCATTTCTGAATAGGAGATCAAGCTTGTTTAATATGTACTCATCTTGCATTACATCATAACATAATAATAAGTCTCCTTTAGCCCTTCTTGTCTGTCGGGGCATCAGCTACAGCTTTTCCAAATGTTGTTCGTATGATACCTTTTTTAAACTATGTATCATTTTAGTGACCCGTCTCTGTACCTTCTCAATGTTATCTACTTCCACCTTGTGATGGGTCCCGACACCGAGGCCCCGTAGTTCAGTATTGGTCTAATGTATGCTCTGTACAGAGGCATGATCACATTCTGGCTTCGGCTCCTGAAATTTCTCCTTATATTCCATAGTACTTGCTTTGCTTTTAAGATTTGTACATTAAAGTGTGATTGGTGCGTGAGTTTTTGATCAATTAGTATACCCAAATCCTTTTCTTCTTTAGACTTTCTAAGAGATACTCCATTTATGAAGTATTCTGTTTCACGATTGTGTCTACCCAGATGGATCACACAACATTTATCTAAGTTAAAACTCATGTCTCTTGTTGCCCAGGTATAGATACTGTTTAGGTCTGCATGCACTGTCAGTGTCCCCTTCATCTCAGTTACCAAACCTGCTAGCTTTGCATTATCTGTGTATTTACTTATCCAGTTTTCAGCCCTTTTGCCCAATCCAGTCATAAAAATTTTGAAGAGTACAAGACCCAGGACCGACCCCTGGAGGACCCCGCTCATCACTGGGATTATGGTAGAGTAGTAACCATTTATGCACACCATCTGTGATCTATCCTTCAGCCATCTGTCAATCCAGCAGTCTACTCTATGATCCAAGTTCATTTCTTTTAGACTACGCATAATTTCCAAATGAGTGACTTTGTCAAATGCTTTTTCAGAGTCAAGGTATATACAATCCACAGCTTTCCCCATCTAATGCTGCTGATATCTTTTCATAAAAACACAAAATATTTGTCACACATGACCTCCCTGCCATAAAATCATGCTTTTCACAGTCCCCCCTGGCTGGTTACCATGAAGTGATTATTTATTACATCTTTTAGTATAGACTGCACCAATTTTCCTGGAACAGAGGTCAAACTAATGGGCCTATAGTTAGTATGATCTGCCCTATTACTCTTTTTATGAATGGGCACCACATTAGCTGCCAACTAATCCACTGGCATCTCACCCTTCTCCAATGATCTCTTAAATATCAGTGTGAGTGGGGCAGCAATATTTAGGGAGAATAGTTTAAGTAGCCTATTTAAAATATTGTCTGGTCCAGCTGAATTTGTATTTTTTAGAGCTTGTATTTTTTTAGCACTGTATCTGCTGTTATCTCTGTATTACATTCTATGATAGGACTAATATTCACTTGTCCATGTAGTTTTTGTGAAAAAACTGTACTTAAGTAGGAGTTAAAAATGTTTGCTACTTTTATTTGATCTGTGAGCACCTCATTTCCTGCTTTAATTGAGCATAGATTATTATTTGTTTTCTGAAGAGAGTTTACATAACTGTAAAATTGCTGCATATTATCTTTTTTGGCTGATGCAGCTAGGTTTACTTCTAATCTTTGTTTATTCTTTCTTATCATATGCTTACATTTGTCTTGTATTTTTTTATACTTTTCTCAAGATTCCATGTCTCTTGTGTACTTGTTTTCATTATAGAGTCTTTTTTTTTAATTAACATAATGCTTTTGTCAGCCATCTTGGCTTCTTTCCCTTGTTATTATATACACATACTTTTTTTATCTGGTCATTACAAATAGTAAAGATTTCTTGTTTGAATATACCCCACATTTCCTCAACTGTTTTGTTTTCCAAAATACTGTTTCAATTTATCTCCTTCAGGTCTTTCATGATTTTAGTATTTTCAGCAGGATTTAGATTGTAGATTTCTCTGCATTCTTTGTTTATTGGGATATGCTGTTTAAATGAGAAAATTACCCCCTTATGGTCACTATGTCCAGTAGTTTGCCAAGATATAATGTTTATTTCTTTGGTTGCTATAACTAGGTCCAATATATTTTGTCCCCTAATTGGAGTGTTTACCTTTTGGGTGAGATCCAATTCATTAATAAGCTCCAGGAATGCTGTGCTTTGCATTCTGCTTGCCTCCTGCTTTTCACAGTTTATATCACTATAGTTGAAGTCGCCCACTAACAATACCTTCCCTAGTTCACGTGCTTTACTGATTTCTAAATTTATTTGCTTTGATAGTTCTACTGATGCCCCTGGAGGTCTGTAATATACTCCAACTATAACATGTTCATTTTTATCCATGTCTATTCTAACCCACATGGATTCAGAGCCTGTTTTTATTTTATTTTTTATTTATTTATTCATTGATACATATCAGAATTTACAACCTTTGAGTCAGAGACTCCTTTACAAAGGCTCCAAGTCAGGAGCTTACAGTGTAATTACATAAGACAATTTACATAGAGTAGAAAAAGAATAACAAGTGTTTACAATGATTGTTTTCAAAAACAAAGTACAGAGAAATCAAATTCTTAGGCCACTGGGGCAACCAGAGGAGCTTAGGCGAGAGCCTTTTACTAACAGTGTGTCAATTTTCTGTTATGACTTGTTTGACCCTGTTATGTTAGTGGATTTTAGGGAGTTTGATATATATGCTGTGACACCCCTCCCCTTTTAATGATCTCTATCTCGGTGATACAGTTCATAGCCTGGATTGTCCCTCCCCCATTCACTATGTTCTGACCACCAGATTTCTGTAATAAAGGCCATGCTAACATTTGCCCTACTATTTAAAATTGCCTGCAATTCTCCGTTTTTATTGTTTAGGCTTTGATAATTCATTAGTATACAGTAAATGTCATCCTTAAAGGCATTTTCCTTTACTATTTTACTCTTTAGGCTGTTAGTTTTTGGGGACCCCCCCTTGCCTAGTTTAAATGTTTAGTTAAGGCCTATTTTATTGTTATTGCCAGTGTTTGAGTGCAAAGGGCACTTAGATGAAGTCCATCTTTACTGTACATTTTGTTATTATTCAGAAACATACTGCATGTATCAATGTAGTGTATGCCTCTAGTACTACAATTATTGATGATTCTACTGTTTACCCTTTGTATAGTATGAATTTTTTCTGGGTTGCATCCAAAGTTTGGTATTATCCTTGATATCATAGGTATTTGGCCCTCCATTATTATTTGATCTGTACATTCGAGTATTTCTTCCACAAAATCCTTTTCATGATCCCTCCTTATGTTATTGCTGCTTACATGCATAACCACCACCTGTGTTTTTGGAGTTTTAACTAGCAGTTTGAGTAGACAGTCTTTAATATCTCTTACTCTGGTTCTATTTTGTTGATTAGGAGTAGCCTGGTATGAGGAGGATGTTATTAGTTATTCCCATGGACTGCAACAGTAGTGTGAGTTAATCAGTGGCTGTACACTGACAAAAATCCTGTGGTACAGCACATGGAGTAATGGTGCTGAATTCCAAAACAGTATCATGATCCCAGTACCTGACTGTGTCCTCCGGGAGCCAGGGATGGGTGGAGGGGGGAAGGGAGTGCTGGAAAACAGCACACTCATGACCTCTTGGTACCCTGTAAATTGTAGTCTGTGGAGGAGTTTGAGGAGGAACAGAGTTAAACAGATAGGTGGGGGCGGTCATTCACAGGGACAGTCAGGTTACAGAACAACACAAATGCACAAAATCCCACCCAAGTAGATGAGGAGTGTGGGGGGAGGAGTGGGCTGGCAGAAAATGGAGATGAGACAGAGTAATTAGGAGGGGAGAAAAGTATATAGGTTGCAGTGGGCAAGAGTATCTGACAGGAATTGAAACAGAAAGTAGGCTTACAAGGAGCCAGACAGCTAGCAAGTAAAGTAGGAGAGAGAGTGTTCACAACAAAGTGAGGAATAATGGAATAGAAGTAATGGAGAGAGTCAGTAAAATCAGTAAATAAACTGCAGAGTCACATGCGAACACACAGTTGAAGAAAAAATTCAACAGGGAGCATTCTTTTGCAATGAATTAATGAACTTGCAATGAACTAATGAACTAGAGATTAGCATGCAGGTTTAGCACTGCAATCCTAAAGACAGTAAATATCTCAAGCATGAATACTTTAATTAGACAGTGTTCAGGTGGAGGAGTTACTGTGACTATCTATAGCAGCATGTATTGGGTTACATTAAGTACACTAACACATTAAATTAAAATGAAAGCAGGGTTCATCCAGGCAGGAATTAATACATTTGTTGAAACCTGTGATATCAAATGTACAAGCAGGAGGAAACAGACTGAAATCAATCAGGCTAAGGATTTTACATATGCAGCTGTAAATAATGGTATAAACTATGCAAAAGGGATGGAAAACACTAGTCTATTAACCGATCTAATTAATCTATTAAGGGTGGACACTTTTTGCTGTGCCCTATGTGTTTCCATAGTGCATTTGTATATTCCAGTGTTAGTTTTGAGGAACAGCATTGCTTGATGAGTGTGTATTAAGTGTTATTGTGTTCTTCAGGTGTTCATGATACTTTAATTCAGTGTAATTAGCTACTTGGAGTCATAATACCCTAATTGCCAGCCAATTTAAGTCATAATACCTTAACTAGCATCCAATTTAAGTCATAATGCCATGATTGACAGCTTGTTGAGGTCATAATATCCTAAGTGGTAGGTAGTTGGAGTCATAAATTATATTGTATATGTCTAAACTGGACTTCTGTGAAAACGGGTTTTTAGCCCACAAACTTTTCAGCATAAAATAAAATAAAAAATGAAATGACATGAAATAAATCCTAACAGGCAGCTAGCAGGGGTTCTAAATCCCAATAGGCAGCTAGTTAGGGCACTTGGCTACCTTCATATATGGGGAAATAAATTATGGCTTTTACAGTGATAGAGAGATACATACATACATACACACATACATACATGCATACATACATAGACAGACAGACAGACAGACAGATAGATAGATAGATAGATAGATAGATAGATAGATAGATAGATAGAGAGAGAGACACACATACAGCAGTGGTAGCCTGAATGTGATGCAGTAATGCTGCATTATATCACAAAATGCTGCAGTATGCTGCAGGGAACAGTGCACTTCAATGACAATTAGTCCTTTTTTACTGCAGTATCTTGTGACATCATTTACTGCAAGTTACTGTGTTGCATTGTGGCTGGCTCTGCTGCACTGTATGTATGGGGAGGGGAGAGAGAGAGAGAATACATAACCCTGTTTACACGGTGGCATTTGCACTGCAGCAGCCCGAGCACTTGGGTTGCTGCAGTGCAAATGCCACCTTGTGGACACTTACCGGATCACAGTAAGCCAGTCCTTACTGCACTCTCATAGTCCCAGAAAGTCTGAGAATGCATTCTGGAGCAAGCAGTTTAAGTGGCCATGTGGACAGGCTGAACCACTCGTTCCCATGCACCAGACCTTATGGGCATCTTTTGGCTTTCATTAGCCGACTGCCCCTTGACTCCCATCCATTCTCCAGCGTGTCTTGCATCAGTGCTGAGAGGGACTGTGTAGATGAGAAACTGAGTGTCTTCTTGGGTTGGGGCAGTGCCTCAATGCTCCACAGAAGGAGAGAAGTCAGTCATGTAAACACGGCTAATGATGACAAAACATAGTATTCAAGGAAATAATGCCATCGAATGGTTGAACAAGCCATAAAGCCAGGAGTCCAAAAGGCAAGTGGCCTTTATCAGCTTGTTTGACCCCAAGATGGTATTATTAATTAACAAGTATGCCAGACTTTGCCATATTTAATTTTATACAATGCATTAGGTTGGACACTTTGTACTGGGTTCTATGTATTACCATTGGATTGAGGGGAATAGTGTCTGTTACATGTGTTATTAAGGGGCTTGTTACATATGTTGTTAAGGGTTTTTTTACTTGTATTATTAAGGGGTGTGTTGCATGTGTTATTGGGGTTGTTTGTATTATGTTAAGCAGTAATGTTTTATCCAGATGTTAATGCACACTTTAACTTAGTGATGCTATATAAGGGATATGCAATAGGGGCAAGTGAAATAAATGATTTATGTGGACAAGAGCAATTTGACCTCAGGTAACCTGAAGAGTGACATGAGGCATGAGTGGTGTCTCCAAGGTCAGATGCTAGAGTTCACATAAATCATTTACTATATGTAACTTGCCCCCATTGCATATTCCATTGATGTAATAGGGCTGCAATTTTCTTTGCATAATTTTGAGATATTTCTATTTAGTTTTGTTTTTGGTTTTTAGAAAGGAAGGGGGATTTATTTGTGCTCTGCTGTGTCTTATTCTATGGTTCAGAGCTGGTTGCTAGAGTCAGTGGTGTGGTAGTTAGGGATGGGACAGCCCTACTTCTATAGTGTGAACTTCAATTGGTTGAAAACTGTGCTTGGGAAGGATTTACATTTTTATTTTTAAATGGCAGTCATTCTTGTTTATCGAGGGCCACTTATTAGGAACTTTGTTTGATGTTGTATGCGACTTATGAGGAGGTGTGATAGATTTTGTTTATTATTTTAAATATCTGGTTGATCCAGCATCTGTGGAGATTTGTATTAATAATCATGCAGCATTTTATCTGGCTGATCCTGTGTTCATGTCTGAAGGTGCTAAGAGTGAGAGAAAGGCAGGCTGGAGTGGGTACGGAGCGATGTTCTTTCTTTTGTTTTTTTAACCTGCCACTGGAATTAAGTATTTGGTACTGCCATTGAAATGATTTGGTCATTCCTATGATCACCAGGCTGGTGAAGAAGATGAATGCAGATGAGAAACACAGAGGAGGCTGTGAGTGGCAGTGGGTACTGTTTTGAGCATGAGGAAGCGGCTGGGTGAGTATGCAAAGTGGTGGTCAGGTGGGTGGCTGTGGAGAAAGCAGAGTCTGGAGTGCTAAAGCCATGAGTTGAAAGTTCTGAGGAGAAAGCTTAGTTAAGATAAAATAGTCTTGCTTATCAGTAGCTCACTTTATTAGAGAAGAAGAAAACAAGGGGGAAGGGTAATCCTGTGGGTGGGTATGGTATTGGGTGGCCGGACAGCCAGTGAGACTGTAGCATTTTAATTTGGAGTGCTACAATGAGAATATGACCAAATGTGACAATGTTGGGGGGATAAGGTACAGCAGAAGTGCATTTTTTTAATAGGTTAATGTGGTGTGGGGAGGCTCTGTTTGTGGAAGGCATGTTTCTTATAAGGTAGGGTAGTACAGCAGGTCAAGTACTGTGTAAAGAGAAAGTAAGTAGTGCTGGTAAGAGGGGGGATGAGTAACAATGGTGTAGAATAAACGAGGGTTCTCAAAATGTATTTAACACCAATGGAAATAAATTAATTTATTTAACTAATATTTTGACTAGAGATGTGCGAAGTTGGGAAACTCCACTCCATGGATTAATTCATGAATTTCCCTAACACCACATCTTCCTACTTTTGTGGCATTAAGTAGAATCCTAACTGGTGCATTACAAAAGTTTTTGCAAATAGTTTTTCTTTTTGAGACAGTGGAATCATATCCTCATTCAAGCAGGTCCCTTTGGACAGATTCAAGCAGATGCAGATGCACAGGGCCCTTTGGGCCCTATGCCAAGGGAAGACTCTGTCCACCTACAGAAGTTCAGGACCCTTGTAGGCCCTGCAGTTCAGTACAGCAACTTATGTAAAAAATGATTGGGGCTGTCTGATGAGGTGCAGAAGTGCAGGGCCCCCTGTTCCCTGTTTCCATGTAACTGAAGATACAGGTGCACAGGGCAAAGAGTCCATCTGTTAGCCAATGCATGGGACTCTCTGCCACCCACAGGTGCAGAGGTACAGGGCCTTATGCCATGAGGACAGTTGTCTTTACTATACTGTACCTGGGCTCATGTGGACAATCCTGCAGCTTTCATTCCCTTGCTGGAGGGTTGTCACATAACAGTACCGCCCCCTCACCCTGATTCCATCCAGCTGGGTCACTGAGCTTGCTTACAAACTCAGCTTACTGGCATGGGATCACAAAGCATACCCACTGGGGTGAATACTGGTACTACACACAAAGTTTCTTAACAATAATATACATATATGTAAGCAATAATACCCAAGGGGGTGGGCATTATTGGGAAATACCGGACAGCCCAGGGGCATAATGAGGCACGACACTGCAGGCCCAGTATTTCCCAATAATTCCCACCCTGGAGAGTATTATTGCACTTAGAAAATGGCCCACGTAACATTTTTAATAAAGTAAAATAAAGTATCAAAAAGAAGTATAATGAGTGTTTAAAAACAATCAGAATATGTGTTTCTTCTAAAGAAGTCCATGTACTGTGTAGTGCTTGCCAGCAGAGGGCATTGATGTTTAGGAGACTGAAAAGTAACAGGGTTTGTGGGATTTGCAGTTCTATGTTTTTTTTTTAATGATCACGGTGGAATCAGGTTCATTTTAATTACTGCATCTCCAGTTTCTGGTAAGCAAGATACTGTTTTATTGTAAGCAAGACAGTCCTTTTTCTTTTTTTAATGGTCACAGTGGAATCGGGTCCATTGTAATTACTGCCTCTCCAGTTTCTAGTAAGCAAGATAGACAAGACTTATTTCTATTTGAAATGAGGAGACTGTGTGGGCATTTGTTTTGTGGTTAACTTAGGGGTTTCCTGCTTTTTTCTTTTAAACGGCGCATGAAGGATAAAGCTGATGCGAGTGTCGCTTCCGCAACGGCTTCCTTGTGCAAGTACTCTGTGAGAAAGTAGTAGTCAGGAAAGTGGTGCCATTTAAAACAATACATCTGTTTTCACTCTCCTGACTGCAAAATGTATGCTCTTTCTTTTATTTACTACTAGCTGCTACCGAGGAAAAGTAAATTTGGGGGGGATCAGTAGTCTCTTGCTAAGTGAGAGAAAAACATGGCGGGGTTTTTTAATTTTTTCAAGTACCTTCAGCCAATGACAAAGTAGGCTGGGCAGTAGGGTAGAAGGGTACTTTGTGAAGTGGCACTTGGACTGGCTCTTATTTTTAGCTGGGCATTTATTGAAAAATAAATGCTCAGCTTGGAGCCTGTGTCAGCCAATCAGATTTAATAATTAATTCTTGACATTTTCTAAATATATATATCTTTCATTTTGACCCCAAATTTTTAAGATAATCAAGCATGTCTCCCCTATAAACATGACTTGTAGCATTTATAGTATATTAGCAGAAATGTCATTTTGCACCAGAAGCATAAAAATATCTCTCATCCATAATTTGAAAAAATGGCACCTGTCACGTTTATGAGGTGTTGTGGAAAAATGGCTATGTTGAAAGTTTGGAGTCAAAATATGGAAAAGTTGTGAACTTGTGAGTGAATGTTGAAGTAGTGTAACGTTCTTTCATAACTGGGGCATTTTATCATATTTGTACACCAAATTTTCAGCATAGCTTTCTTATTACCCCACTTCATGAACTTAGTAAGTGAACATTCTCAAATCCCTGCTGAAACATCATTCCACATCACCAAAACGTCAGTCTGTGCCACAGGTGCAAGAACACATTTTGGCCTTGATTTGAAAAATGACAGCTCATGAGGTGGTGTGAAAAAATGACTGTTGAAAATTTGGTGTCATAATGGAAACATAGAAACACAGAATTTGATGACAGATAAGGTCTGCTTGACCCACCCAATCTGCTCATTTTCCCTACCTACTGTAATGCCGTAGACCCTACTTGATCTCCGGCTTAGCCCTCCCATCCCTAATAACTAAGATTCCCTTATGCCTGTCTCATGCATTCTTCAATCCCACCACAGCTTTTACTGTCACCACCTCTGCAGGAAGGCTGTTTCAGGCATCTGCTACTCTCGCTGTGAAGAATTATATCCTTACATTTCCCCTGAGACTACCCCCATCCAGCTTCATAGCATGTCCCTTTGTTTTTGAGCATCTTTTTTTCTGAACAGTGCTTCCCTCTTGTACCTTATTTATACCTATGAGGTATTTGAAAGCCTCTATCATAGCCCTCTTTTCCCTTCTTTCCTCCAGGGTGTGCATATTGAGGTCCTTTAGCCTCTCCTCATATGGTGTCTGGTGCAGACTCTGCACCATTTTTGTTCCTATCCTCTGGACTGCCTCTACTCTGTCTATGTCCTTCCAGAAATGTGGTCTTCAGAACTGGACACAGTACTCCAGGTGATGTCTCACCAATGATCTATACAGTGGTATCACCTCCTTCTTCTCTCTGCTGGTGATACCCCTCTCTATGCACACTAGCATCACACTGGCTCTACCCACTGGCTTGTCACTGTTTGGCCACCTTAGGTCATCAGATATGATTACCCCCAGGTCTCTTTCCTGTTTGGTGGTCATTGGTACCACTACCCCACCTTGTACTCTGCCCCTGGGTTTCTTTGCCCTAAGTGCACTTCTTTGCATTGAAACTTAATTGCCACATTCTTGACCATTCCTCAAGCTTTCTTCGATCCCTATTCATTTTTTCAACCACTCCCGGAGTGTCTACCCTATTGCAGATTTTTGTGTCATCTGCAGAAAGGCACACCTTTCCTTCTAGTCCATCTGTAAAAATTTTTAAAATTAGCAAAGTTACATGCGAGCATAGAAAAATTTCAATGTGCAGTCAGAACTTTGCCATTTTACAAATTTTGACCCTAAATTTTCAACATACCCTTCTTATGACCCCAACTCATGAACAAGGGTAGTGAAACGTTTGAAATCTCAACCGAAAGGTGATTTTGCAAAGCAACTGCAAAATTGTCTTTCAGGAAAAATTTCCATAATTCCATCACCACTGGTCATGAAGTAGGGTACCAAAAAGGCCATGTTGAATATTTTGGATCAGAATATGCTAAAATGGCAAAGTTATGCATCAAAGTTGAAACCCCCATTGAAATACACTGAGCAGCATTTACCTTACTTTCTCATATTATAGTCGCTGGTTCCAGCAACAAGATGCATCTTTTATCGGAGAGCAGATCATTGCTGTGGGACATGTTCAGGTGAGTGAAGGTGTTTGGGGGGGGATATGGTGGGTGTGAGATCTTGGTTGCTGAGTGGGAGGTCACGGTGAGGTGGTCAGATCAGCGAGGGTCCGTTTTCTTTTTTTGCAAGTATCAAAAAGAAAAAAATTGACAGACTGTTTTCTTTGTTTCAGGGATAATGACATGCATTCCGATGCTGGTGATTGGGCACCCCACTGTCAGGTTACTGTTCAGTGGCACCAGGGGTTGGTACCCCATGCCGCTATGTATGTAATTGGAAATTGGGGCTGACCTGGAGGAGAGGGAGTCATGAGAAGCAGTACCAGGGGTGGGTGCCCCAGTCTGCTTATATAATAGTACCTGGAGCAAAACTGGGCAGACTAGGTGGGCCGTATAGGTCTATATCTGCTGACATTATGTATGTATGTATGTATGTAATAAAAAATATAAACTTCAGGAACCGTGGGTGGGTGACTGGGAGGGAAGGGACTAAAAGAAGAGGTACCAGGGGTGTACACCCTGATCTGCCTAATAAACAAACATAGATAGATAGATAGACAGCTAGATAGACAGATAGACAGACTGACAGACAGACAGATCGATAGATAGATAGATAGATAGATAGATAGATAAACAGACAGACAGACAGATGGATGGACAGACGGACAGACAGAGATCAAGAGAGACAAAGACAGGCAGAATGAACAGGTGATCAATGACTCATTGCTGTCATTGCAGCCCACAGCAGCACTCCAGCTGTGGCTGCAAAACTCAAGAAAGTCCTACTGTTCTCATACAGTTTTTCTATACTCACTTGTAACTTCAATATTTTTCAATATTTTAACCCTAAATTTTCAACATAGTTATTCTTCCACACCACCTCATGAACTCAGCAGCTGTTGTTTTTCAACTCCTGGCCCAAATCTGATTCAGCAGTTGTGGTGTGAACTGACATTTCATCCTGAATTTTATAAATGACACCTGTCATGTTAAGAAGAGGGGTCATAAAAAGAATATGTTGACATTTTGGGGTCTAAAAGTCACCAAAACATGATAAAGTTACATTGCTTGCAGGGACACCTTTCCGCCCACTGGGGACCACGTTGCTATATTGTGCCAGTGACCAGAGTTTGGGTGCAAGCTCAGTGAGCTGGCTTAATGGGTTGAGGCTGGGGGATGGTGATGCTGCATTTGGCACCAGCCTAGCCTGTGTAGGGAGACAGCAAGTGTTCTTGCACACACACAGTACCTTGTGGTGGACTGGGGAGCCTTTCTTCACAATGGATTGAGGTGCATGTCAAGGCCTGATGGGCCCATGCTCTGCAACTGGATAGGTATGTTGGCAAGAAAAATGAGAGAAAGTGTACCTGGCAGGATGAAGGCCAGGTCACTGCAGGCCCCACACCAACAACAGGTCCCTTACTGCTGTCAGCCATCCAGCAACATCACCCTCCATCACTGGAACTTGCCTTTTACCTTTGATATCCCATCACAGATTCCCACGTGATGGGAATAGATGGGGGATGGATGCCCCCCCTTGTCTGTCAGCCACTTTGGCAGTCTGTTGCCCTGTTGGTGTTGAAGTGTGTGTGAAAGGGGGTGGCCTCATCTTGTCCTGGTGGTAGTGGTCAATGAGAGGAGCAAATTGCCACCCTCAGAGGAGAATGGGCACAAGGACACTGAATCATGTCCACGTTCCCTTACACTGGCCTCCATGAGCAACCCAAGTCCATTCACGAACCCAGGTCACTGCTGTTGTACTGGTATCTAGCCTATGGATCAACCCACTTTAACCCACCAAAATAAAATTACAACTCCTTTCCACCCCACACAGCTGATCAGTATTTTTATTGCTTATAGAAATCCATTTTCCCTTTATGTCTACAGGTCCAATTGATGTCAGCAGTGGCACTGGAGGACACTGACAATGTGTATTAGATAAGTATTATTTATGCTTAGAGTACCTTGTTTGTCCCAGTTAGTTACTAAAAAGCCACAGATCCTTTATGACCTCATTGCTATTCTTATTTTACTGGAATGACTGAATGTTACCATGAGCATCCCACAATCCACAGTACCAAAGTAAGAAATCTTTATTAGTACTGTATCTCAGCTGGTAGTTATAATACTTGTAGCTGCACCAGTACACCATACTCCTATACAGTGCAATGGAGTAACTAAAACTATAAAGACAGTGTTGTCTTGTACTTAATGGTTGGTGAAGCAGGGCTCCAAATAACTCCAATATTCTGTTTATTTCATTTAGCTCAGGTCCCAAATGAGGTTACACCGAAACATAGAAGTTGACGGCAGATAAGGACCACAAGGCCAATCCAGTTTGCCCATTTCTTTTTCTGCCTTATAAATGTGCAATCAGCCTTTGCTCTGTAAATGGCCTATCTATTCATACGCATCTGTATTGCTCCCTTATACCTACCCCATGCCTGTTTGAAGCCCTGCACTCTATTCATATCCACCACTTCCTGAGGTAGGCCGTTCCATGCATCCACCACCCTTTCTGTGAAAAAGAACTTCCTCACATTACCCCTTAATCTGCCTCCCTCTAATCTCATGCTGTGTCCTCTTGTCAGGCTATTTTTCTTATATTGAAACATGTTAGACTCTTTCACCTTGTTAATACCCTTAAGATGTTTGAATGTTCTGATCATATCACCTCTCTCCCTCCTTTGCTCTATGTATAGATATTGAGCTCTGTTAATCTGTCCTCATATGTTTTCTGATGCAGTCCCTGCACCATTTTGGTTGCCCTTCTCTGGACTGCCTCAATTTGGTTAATGTCCTTGTGAAGGTGTGGCCTCCAGTACTACGTACAGTAGTCCAGATGGGGCCTAACCAGTGTCTTGTAAAGATGGATTATTACCTCCCTCTTCTGACTTGTTACAATGCTACTATCAGAAAAAGAAGGGAATTAATTGAAAAACACTACATTAATGCAGACATTAGGGTTGAAGAATGCAAAGCACACAAAGTAGGGAAATGAAATACATTAGGGTTTTGGGTATCTGTAGTATTGATGTCTCAGTGGTGGGATCTTCCTTAGGGTTGTCCATTGTAATACCCACCCCCTTCCCTGAGCAAGCAAGATCAAAAATAATCATTCTTCCTCATGCAGGACTTGCAGGACCCTGCATGAAGAAAGCTACAACAAATTATGTTGGCAATATGTGTCCACTGTCAAGTTACACTTCTCTACCTTTGAAGAGTGTATCATTATGAGGCACTGGCTTGGAGCTAACCTTGTGCTTCAGATAGGAGGCTACAGGCTGGGGGATGGGATGGGCATTAGGGTTGACTACCCTAAGCAAGACCCCATCAGTGATTTGACAGTACTTGAGAGACCCTAAGCCCTAATGTTTTTCATTTCCCTACTTTGCAGACTTTGCATTCTTCATGTGTAATGCATGCATTAATGTAGTTTTTTTTGCTCTCTGTCTCTCCCTCTCTCCTCTCTCTCTCTCTCTCTCTCTCTCTATATATATATATATATATATATATATATATCAGAGATACACAACAGGGACCTGTGGAATAAATTATTTATTTTCACGAGTACTGTTTGACCATGGGTAACCTTACGAGTAGTAGAAGCCACGGGTGATGTGTCCAAGGTCAAAAAGCATTAGTGAAAATAAATAATTTAATCCACAAGGTCTGTGTTGTGTATCTCATTTATGCAATAGGCAGGGACCACATGGGTTGTGATAATTTGTAATTATGTCATTATTTTTTGAAAATTATTAAAGTTTTATGGCTTTTTTTACGTAAAAGTGCTATTGCACCTTTAGTGTTGCTGGTTGCTAGGGTGGTTGCTAGGGACTCGAGCGTTAGGACCTCACATCATTGCTTAGACATCTGCAGTGATTAAGGCATTTTGTTTCTATGGGCGGTCATTCATGAAAAAAAAAAGCATAGCAGCTCCGTTTCTTACTTAGCAAGGTAGTAGGGTCCTGCCAAGTTCGGTTGCAGCTCTGCTTGTTTTGGTTCCAATTTTGTTTGCTTTAAATTTGTTATCTGGTTGACTCTGTGAACTTTGAGTGCAGTGTGGCACCACATTCAATTGCAGCTCTGTTCTGTTTTCTTTGTAATATTTTATCTGGCTGACTATGCAGAGTATGAGTGGAGGATGTCCTACCATGTATCTGGCTGAGCCTGCCATTTTGTGTGTGAGTGCAGGATGTCCCATTATCTATCTGGTTGTCTGGATGAGCCTACCATTGTGTGTGTGTGTGTGTGTGTGTGTGTGTGTGTGTGTGGAGAGTGAATTGTGTGGCCACCTGTGAAACCAGTTCCTTGATTCCAGGTGCAAGTAAAGGGAATGAGCTGAAAGCAGTTCTGAATCATGAGCAGTGAGGAATGTATTATGCAGTTGACCTCTGGGAGGTACTTTAAAAAAGAGTAAGTTCTTTTACAGATATGTCTATAAAGGCAGGACTTTATATCAAAATAAACATGTTGAGATGAGTGGGCATGTTTTTCAGAAGTGACAGTTGCTGGTGTACCGAGAGAGGTTAACAGGTTCATAGAGATATTACAAGTCAGGAGGTCAGAGACCTATTATTGAGTAGTGCAATGTAATAGCTGTGGGGCAGCAGTCTTCCAGGAGTCTTTCTGGAAGCTGAGATGCTGCCCTATTTGCAGACAACTCTCTGCCCTGAGGGAGGAAGTTGCCCGTCTTCAGGCCACACTGGACAGTAGTAAGGGGACCTTCCCCAAGCCACACTGGATGGTAGGAAGGGAACCTCCCCCATCCAGGGAGCACCACAGCCACCACCACTACCTCAGAGGTTGTGAAGAAAGCACAGCAGTTGGACCACAGTGGGCTCAGGGAGGGTGAGGATGGTGGAACAGAGGCACACCCAGTCAGTTGTTCCACACCACAATCCATACACCATTCTGGGGAGCATAGCTCCCCTATGGATGCACCCACAGAGGAGACTAAGGAGGCTGAGGACAACTGTCACAAGGGAGGCCCACAGGAAGGAGGCAGAGGACACCACAAGGAAAGGAAGCAGCTCCAGGTGGGGGACTCAATTATTAGGGGGATAGAACTGGGGGGAGCAGGGAAAACTGAAGTAAGGTGCCTGCCTGGTGCCATGGCTTGGAGAGACAGGAAGCATATCCACAGGATCACGAGAACAGCTGCACGGGAGTCTGAGCTGGACGTCATTGTCCACCTAGGGACAAATGACTTGGCTCATCATGAGGTTAGAGCAGTGCAGAAGTACTTCGTAGAATTGGGGAGGGGCCTAAGACAAGTAGCACACAATATCCTTCTCTGAGGTGCTGCCTGTCAATGGCATGAGTGAGGCGAGGGTACTTTGCACCATGCAGTTTAATGAATGGTTGAAAAAATGGTGTGGAGCACAGGGGTTTGGCTTCATTGGGGACTGGGGTTCCACCTGGAGGGACACCAGCCTATACTGGTAGGATGGTCTGCATCTGTCCAGGAAGGAACAAGTCTTTTGAGCAATCGGTTTAAATGCTTCATTGGCAAGCTTTTAAACTAGTCAAGGGAGGCACTGATAAGCAGCAGGAAAATCCCAGCTTCTCCCTACAAAACAGGGTACTAAATGAGAAAAAGACCAAGGTAGACAGGTCAGTGGAGGATGCTGCAAAAGAAGGTAAAGCCATCAAAAAATGGACAGCAATGAGTACCAATGCCCGTAGTCTGAGTAACAAGCTTCCTGAATTAGTGGCATTGATGGAGGAGGAATATCTGGATATCGTGGCAGTCACAGAAACATGGTACACACAAAACCATGACTGGGACATAAACATACCAGGATACACTATCTACAGGAGGGACAGGGAGGGTAAAGAGGAGGAGGAGTAGCTCTTTACATAAGGAAGGAATCAAAGCAACAGAACAAAATGGAAAACAGGAGGGAGAAAGAAGCACTGTGGGTAAATTTGGAGACTGGCAATGGCACCACAATCCGCACAGGGGTTGTATACAGAACCCTTCTCAGGAGGAAATGGACAGGAAATGATAGAAAGTATACTTGGAATGGCAGAAAAGGGAGATATTGCTGATGGGTGATCTGAATATGCCAGATGTTACCTGGAGTGCAGTTGCAGCAGCCACTTCAAAGAGTGGGGTTATTCTAGATGCCCTACAAGGGGCATGCCTTAGACAACTAGTATTGGAGCCCACTCGAGAGGGAGCAATCTTAGATCTGGTTCTCTCAAATGGAGATGAAGAGAGGATCACCGATGTAGAAGTGGGTAGCCATCTGGGAACTAGCGACCATCGAACAGTATGGTTCACAATAAACACAGCAATACAGACAAGCCATACAAAGGCAAAAGTACTGGACTTTAGGAGGGCTGACTTTGCCAAAATGGGTGAGTGCGTAAGGAATGCACTAGCAAATGGGCAGGAAGGAGGGGTGGAAGAACAATGGGGAATAATAAAAACTGCCATCACAGAGGTAACAAGCCTTTGTGTGAAGCAAATTAACAAAATGAAACAATGTAAGAAACCACTATGGTTCTCAAAGGAAGTGGCAGTGAAGGTTCAAGAGAAAAAGAAAGCATTCAGGAAGTACAAGGAATCACAGAAGGAGCAGGACAGGAAACTGTATCAGTTAAAGCAAAAGGAAGCTGGGAAGGCAGTAAGAACAGCAAAGGCCCAAACCGAGGAAAAGATAGCCAGCTCAGTTAAGCAGGGGGTTAAAACCTTTTATAGGTACATCAGGGAGAGAAGAAAGACCAAGGGAGGGCTAGTGAGGCTTAATAAAGAGGAGGGAGGGTGGGCAGAGGTGACTGTGAAAAGGCAGAGATACTAAACAAATATTTTTGCTCAGTATTTACAAAGGAAGTGTGGGAGGTACTTAAAACAAACAGTAAAAACACTCTGGATACAGAAGTGGATACCAGCCCATTTACAGAAGAAAGGGTTCTGAAAGAACTCTTAAAACTGAAGGTGGACAAAGCAATGGGGCCTGATGGGATTCATCCCAGAATTCTAAAAGAACTAAGGGTAGAACTAGTGACACCACTGACTACCCTCTTTAACAAATCATGGGAGGATGGGGTGGTACCCGAGGACTGGAGAAGGGTAGATGTGATTCCCCTTCACAAAAGTGGGAGCAAGGCAGAAGCAGAAAACTACAGACCTGTTAGTTTAACCTCAGTGGTAGGGAAAATGATGGAATCACTTCTGAAGGAAAGAATTGTTGAGTATCTAGAGGCTAGAGGGGCTCAGGACCCTAGGCAGCATGGATTCACAGTGGGAAGGTCATGCCAGACAAATCTGATAGATTTCTTTGACTGGGTGACCAATGTAGTAGATCAGGGAGGGGCTGTGGACATGGCCTACCTAGATTTTAGCAAGGCATTTGACACAGTCCCACACAAAAGATTAATATACAAGTTAGCCAGCCTGGGAGTGGGTCCCAAGATGACAGCCTGGGTAAAGAATTGGCTGGAGAATAGGACACAGAGAGTAATAGTAAATGGAGTCCACTCTGAAGAAAGGGGGTTACTAGTGGGGTACCGCAGGGTTCAGTATTAGGACCGGTCCTCTTCAATGTCTTTATAAGCGACATTGCAGAGGGACTGGAAGGAAAAGTATGTCTCTTTGCAGATGACACAAAGATCTGCAATAGAGTTGATGCACAAGGTGGGGTGGAAAGGATGAGAAGGGACTTGGCAAGGCTAGAGGAATGGTCAAATGTATGGCAGCTTAGATTCAATGCTAAGAAGTGCAAGGTAATGCACCTGGGAAACAAAAACCCAAGGGAAGAGTACACAATGGGGGATGAGATACTAACAACAACAAAAATGGAAAGGGACCTGGGGGTAGTCATATCAGATGACCTAAATGTGGGCAAGCAATGTGAGAGGGCAGGGCAGCAAGGAGGGCTGGGGAGATACTGGGATGCATAGGGAGAGGCATCACCAGTAGAAAACAGGAAGTTATTATCCCTCTGTACAGACAGCTGGTCAGACCCATCTGGATACTACGTGCAGTTCTGGAGACCCAGTCTTCGCAAAGACATAGACAGGATGGAAGCTGTCCAGAGGAGGCAACTAAAATGGTGCAGGGTCTGCACCGGAAGACATATGAAGAGAGACTTAAGGAGCTGAATATGTATAGCCTTGAGGAAAGGAGGGAGAGGGGGGACATGATAGAAACTTTCAAGTATCTCAAGGGAATCAACAAAGCCAAGAGGGTAGCATCTTTCAGAAAAAGAGGTGTGCAAGAATAAGGGGCACAATTTGAAGATAGAAGGAGGCAGCTCAGAGGTAATTTAAGGAAGTATTTTTTCACAGAGAGGGTTGTGGATGCATGGAATGGCCTTCCAGAGGAAGTTGTGGAGTCAAAAACAGTGGTGGAATTCAAGCATGCATGGGACAGTCATAAGGCAATTCTAGGGGGTGAGGGTAGGAAGAAGTAGGTTGCTGGTTAACTAGGATCTGCAGCTTATCCAATAGGTAGGGAAATGGGCAGACTGGGTGGGCCAAGCGGTCCTTATCTGCCATCAAAATCTATGTTTCTATGTTTCTATGTTTGTCACATATCACTCACCCCATTCCATATGTAAATAATCTGAGATGAGTACAGTATAGGAGAATGGGATGAGAGTTAGGACTAATGACCCCAAAACACCCCCTCAATGCCTGTCAGCATCTGCAGGGTGGGGGTGTGGTGTTAGGGTTTCCCTGCTTTTTTCACTTTAGAAACAACACTAACTGATGCCTTAACAAAGTTTTTGCAATGAATTTCCTAACTTTTTCACATAATACAATCATGTCCTTATTTGTCTGTGGGAGTGCAGGGCTCCCTGAGCCCTGAACTCCCATCCCTCCATAGATGTGTATATGTATGTAGCCATGGAAGCACAGGGCCCTCCAGACCCTTCACTTTCATTTATAGGACAACACTGACCAAATTGTCAGCATAGTCATCTTATTACCCCACCTCATATACCCTGGTACAGATTTTTTTTTTAATTCACACCAAAATGTAATTGTGCACAACTGCAATTCCATTACACAACACAGGTATGAAAAAACACATTGTGGGCAAGATTAGAAAAATAGCTGTGACATACATGAGGTCAGGTAATAAGAAGGATATGTTGAAAATCTGGAGTCAAAATATTTAAAATTTCCGAAGTCATAATTGAGCGTACTGAAATTTCAACAAATGGTCATAACTTTAGCTTTTTTTCATATTTTCTCTCCAAATTTTGAAAACAATCTTCTTATTACCCCAACCTCATAAACCCCATAGATAAAACATTTCTAATCCATGCCAAAACACCATTCCGTGCCACAGGAGCAAAAACACATTTTGGTCAGGATGTGAAAAATGACAGCTGTACTTTACATGAGGTTCTGTGAAAAAATGGCTATGTTGAAAATTTGGACTCAAAATACTGAAACTTGCCAAAGTTATGAACATGCATAGAAAAATTTCAGCAAACACTTAGAACCCGGCCATTTTCTAGGAATTTTTTCAGCAAATTTTCAACATGACCTTTTAGGGACCCCACCTCATGAACACTGGTGGTGAAATTTTGTTATTCAGTCCCAAAAGGTGATTTCACACAGAGACCTGAAAATCACCTTCCGAACCTAATTAACCAAATGACAGTTGCAGTGTTCATGAGATGGTGTCCCAAAAAGCCCATGTTGAAAATTTGGTGAAAGAATTCCTAAAAATGGCAAAGTTATGAACATAAGTTCAAAATGTTGTTGAAATACATTATATAGAACTTACATTGATTCCTCAAGTTGCAGATGAGCTTTGAAGAGTGCAGACATGTCCCAGTCCACAGAAGATGACAGTCAATGACCTCTGATGGTAAGTATAGGGCAAGGGGGTGTGTAGTGTTGCGTGTGCTCAGTGGAAGGGTCAGGATGGGGACAATGAGGGACCATTTTCTGTTTTTCAGGTTAAAAAAAAGACCGGGATGATTTTCTTCTTTACAGGTTAAAAGTAAATAAATATTTCGGGACACTGGGACTGGGCTCCCCCAGTGCTCTACACTGCTGGGGGGGCTTCTAATGCCAACATGGGATTGGGCCCCCCCGATGTTGGCAAATAACACAAGGACCGCAGGGGAACATCCCGGTGTCAGATTATATAAATAAATAAATAAATAACAGGAATCGGAGGGTGAGGGGTGCCACTAGATATCAGGGAAAGATATGGGAGGGGGGTGCCACTATGGACAGAGATTGGTGGGTGGGGGGGTGCCACTACACACCAGGAAAATGAGTGGGTCAAAACTAAACCTGCAGCTGGCTGCATGAGTTCCAACTGTAGAAGTTAAGAAAATCCCACTGTTCTCATACAGAGAATGTGGCAGAAGTGGTCCCCTTGCTAGCCTCAGCACCCAGAATATCAGGGGCCCACAAAAGATGTTTAAAAAAAAACATCAGAATGTAGTGGGTCTCATTTAGCTAAGTTCTGATGCTTCTTTTTTGTATTACATTCATTTTTACATGTTTTCTTTATTTTCTGTCTCTCGCTAACTCGAAAACAACATGGTGGACACAACAGAGCTCTGTGAAAATTAATTAGGCTCCCCCTGGGAGGCGTGGCCAGCAGCCGAGCTGAATGGATGTCTAAATGCCTAGCTCTGTGACAAATCCCTAAAAATCCGGCTTCTAAGTACTCGTTCCTGCTCAACGGCACCAAGCTAAGCTATCTAATTGCTGCTGATCATCCTGAGACCTATTTTTCTGATGAAAAATTGGATTCCTGCTGGCTTACAACCTATTTAGAGTGTACTGCCTTGTTTACAGCCTACTAGCTTGCCGAAATGGAGCCGGCTCCTACGCAGACAAATCCAGAGGGCAATTTAGCCAAAATAAGGCAGATGTTCACCGAAATACTACACTGTATGGACAGACTAGATGCTGCTACAAGAAAAAATTAGGAGGACATTGTTGATCTATCACAGCATGCCTGTATATCTGAGCACAAACTGGCAGAAGCTGAGGATGGATGGTGCAAGGTTGGAGCTAAAATACACGATCAAGAACGGCTTATACAACTACTATGGACCCATGTTGAAGATCTTGAAAATCGCAGCCACCAGAATAACCTTAGGTTCGTGGGTTTTCTGGAGGGCTGTGAGGACAATGATGTGATACGATTCCTGCAAAAAGAACTTCCCCCCTTGCTGGATGGGTGATGTGAAACCCCTTGGGAGATAGAGCGCACAGAACTCTTGCCCCTTGCCCTGCACCGGGTGGATGTCCCCGCACCATCCTGGCCCAATTTCTCCGTTTCCAGGACCATGAAATGATCTCTCAATTGACTTGACAAAAGAAAGAACTACTTTGGAAGGGCAACAAAATTCAAATTTTTGCCG
Source organism: Neoceratodus forsteri (assembly GCA_016271365.2). Lineage (NCBI taxonomy): Eukaryota > Metazoa > Chordata > Ceratodontiformes > Ceratodontidae > Neoceratodus > Neoceratodus forsteri. The sequence continues at coordinate 162,007,441 of CM028132.1, read as the reverse complement.
ACTATTCACAAGAAGTTCCAAACAGGCGAAAGGCCTTTACGGTGGCATGTAGGGCGTGTGTGGAGCTGGGGCTCGAGTATGCTCTTAGGTACCCTGTGTCTCTGAGAATTTTGGTGAATGGGACTCCTCGGATCTTCGACAATCCGGCTTTTGAGGAGGACTTTCTTTCTTCCCAATCTCCCACATTAAACTGGGGCAAGCTACGAGATAATCGCAGTCATGGAACACTGCCTGTACATCCAACCTCGAAGGAAAATACTAACAACAGGGCTTCTGAAATGCTATCAGTTCCCCCCTCAGCTAACTAAATTCACTGAGACTCCTACCCGGTCTACTTTTTCAAAATCTCCAGGCTCTAAGAAGAAAAACAGAAGGAGGGCTAGGTTCGAGGGGGTACGAATAAAACTCCAAGGTCTACCAGCAGAGCCATAGCTGTAGTCCCAAACCCAGCGGCTCTCAACACCTGCTGATTTCAGATATGAGCAACAACCGTTTCAAGACTCTGATGTATCTTCCTTCTGAGGACATCCCCCGCGATGTCCCTCTTCCTCAGAGACACTCTCGTTCGGAAGATTTGAAGCCCTCTGCAGCTAAACATCTTATTTGGGCTGAAGAACCAGTGGGCACCCCATCAGCAGATCATTTGACCTCGGCAACTGGGCCAGATAGTGTGAACTCCTCCGGTGATATTTATACTTTTACTCCAGTGGTTGAATCCCCAGGCTGATTGTGGATGACAAATCCCCCTGCTTGCAGTATTACATGTGGCTGTGGACAAAGGCCCTCTCCTCTGATCAGAAACTTTACTATTACTTTTTTCCTTTTCAGGGACCCTAGTGGCAAGAACCCCGAGGCTGGCTTAGGCCCTGGTGCTACCTATCATCATACACTTGGGTCATTACTCCCCTCTCCTTTTTGCTGCAGTTTCCCCTTCATGATATGCACCTCTTGCTGTCTCAGGATATACCAGCACTATATCTGTCAGCCTTCTAAGCCTATGGACTGAAGGAACAGGGGAGGCTTTCCCTCTCACTTATATTTTTTTTTTCTCTTGTTTATTCTCCCCTTCTGGTTCACTTAGGTCCCGATTATACTCATTCTCGACAACTTTCTTGAGGAATGCAGAGGGACTTCAAAGGGCTGTATTACCCTTGTCATCTGCCTTTGGGATGACGTTATAGGCCGTGGCTGCATGAACATTTTCTTTTCTCCTTCCTTTTTATATAGGGATTACAAGGAGAATCATGTAGCCTCTAACTGATATGAGTATATGGGGCCGTGTACCTCCCAGCGACCTCTACTGGTGTCTGGGTCTATTCTTAACTAACACATGCAGTGGAAGCTGGTCATGTATGGGTTTATGGGGTAGTGATCAGGGGGAAAAATAATGGATATGGTTAACAACAAAAGCTCGAGTATCCTCCTGTCACTGGGTGATATAAATATCAATTCTCTTGTGTTTCAGGTTAAAATGTTTGTAATGGGTTATAGGGCTAACCCTTTCTATGGCAATCTTACTCGAGGGGTGTGGACACACTCCTTAATATTAGGAAAGAAGATAAGGAAGGTAATGGTGCCAAGTTCAGACCGTGTATATATGGTTTCTGGCTATGCATTTCTGCTACTTTATTGCTTCTATGAATGGTCCAGATGGAGATTAAGCTGATTTCATGGAATGTGAGGGGGTTAAATTCTCCTATTAAGAGAAAGAAAGTGTTACTGCACTTAAAAAACTTGGCTCTATGGTCGCCTTCTTGCAGGAGACTAAACTCTCCTCCAAAGAAGCCATGAAGCTTAAGCAGGGCTGGGTGAGCAAAGAACTCCATAGCTTGGCCCCCCTCCCATAAGAGGGGGGTCTCCATACTTTTTCACAAAAATCTGGAGTGGAAAGTGAAAGATTATATAAGAGACCATAATGGGAGATGGATTATAGCAGAAGCTAAAACACCTGAAGGTCCCCTGGTCCTGGCTAATTTATATGTCCCCAACCAGGACTGTCCTCAATTTTTTCATACAATCAATCAGGCCTTGCTGGATTTTAACAAAAACAGAGCCCTCATACTTCTAGGAGGAGACTTTAATCTAACATTAGATCATTCAATATACAGAAGCAATAAATCCCCAGAACCTCATAGACAGGCTCGGAAAGCAGTAGGCAAACTAATGTCTGAACTTGGGCTAATGGATATTTGGAGGGCACTACATGCAGGAATGTATGATTACACATGTTTTTCCTCAGCACATGGATCTTCCAGCAGAATAGATCTTTGGCTAATATCTTCTGGGTCTTATGGTAAGGTGGTTAGCGCCCAGATGCATCCAATTTTTGTTTCTGATCATGCCCCTCTGGAGCTAGTCATTAAGATGGGACAGGACTTATACAGGTCCCCTACATGGTGTTTAGACCCTTTATTGCTAGAGGATGCAACCTTTTTAGACTGGATTGGTCCATCAGTATCAGAATACTGGACAGATAATGACAATGGGGAGGTATCCATTTCAACCTTGTGGGAGGCCTTTAAGGCCACCATCAGGGGTAGGATAATTGCCTTTGCAGCTGCCAGAAGGCATCGACGAAAAGTGGACCAGAGGGCATTGGAGAAGCAACTATATTATTTGGAATCCCAATATAAAGCTCTCAGAAACCAACCCCCGCCTTCAACCCTACTAGCACAACTAGCCAGCACACGAATAGCACTTAATGCCCATTTATCCTGAAAGGCTGAGCTAAATCTTTGACGTATTCGTCATGCTTATTGGGAAGGGGGAGAAAAATCCAGTAAGCTTTTGGCCTACCGCCTCAAATGACAACAAACCTCTAAGGTGATCCATATACTAAAGGATACGAATGGGGCTTTGTGTCATACAAATTCTGAGATAAACCGAATCATGTCTCAATTCTATGAAAACCTGTATGCTTCTCCAACTCCCCCTGATCCTGTCAAGATTCAAAATTTCCTAACCTCCTTGCCTATCCCCAAAATTTCATGCTGTGAGACCAAACTGCTGCAAGTTCCAATAACTGTGGATGAAGTGACCTAGGGGATTAAAACGATGATCCGGCGCAAGTCTCCAGGGAAAGATGGGCTGCCTGTAGACCTCTATCGATTATGGGGAGTAAATTTGGCCCCTTACTTGGTTAGAGTATTCCAACATTCCCTACTTAAGGGACATCTGCCTCCCTTCATGAGAGAAGCCATCATTACAGTCTTTCCAAAAAAAGGAAAGGATCCAGGGCTCCCAGCTAGTTATCGTCCCATTTCTCTTATTAATGCAGATGCCAAGATATTGGCCAAGGTTCTTGCGGGTCAGCTTGAACCCCTTTCACAAGGCCTGATTAATCCATCACAAGCGGGCTTTGTTAAAGGCCACCTGGGATCAGATCATTACAGAACCTTAGGGTCCTTATTTCATTCTGTCAAACTCTCATTAATCCCCTCGGTAGCGATGGCTATCGATTTCAAAAAGGCCTTTGACTCAGTCGAATGGCCTTTCCTATTTCATATTCTTTCCAGTATGGGATTTGGCCCCAAATATATTGCCTGGGTTAGACTCCTATATACTGCTCCCTTAGCATTGGTCCTGACCAATGGCTCCCTCTCCCAGCCCTTCCAATTACAGAAGGGCATGAGACAAGGCTATCCACTCTCACCCCTCCTCTTCATTCTAGCGATAGAACCCCCGGCCATTGCACTCAGATCCTCCAATCTTATCTCTGGAATCCAAGTGGGCAATACAAATTATAAAACCTTTTTATATGCAGATGACCTCCTTATCACTACTGAACATACCCCATTAGGGATTCAGACTGTCTTTGACATTCTGACTGATTTTGCAAAAATATCTGGCCTAAAGCTAAATCAGTCTAAAACTGAAATTCTTCCAATGAATTCAGCTGCCTCTGGAGAAGAATTTATGGCCATGGGGCTTAAATGGTCCCCCCAAGGTATAAAATACCATGGCATTGTCTTACATCCAGATCCATCTAAAATGATTGCAGCTAACTTCAACCCTTTAATTGATACCCTGAAGCTTGAATTCAAAAGATGGAAAACATTGAAGCTTCCATTTGCCGGTAAAATTGACTTGATCAAAATGATGGCTTCTCCCAAGATGTTATACCTACTGGCCCACTTGCCCATGTCCATACCTCAAAAATGGTTCCAGAAGTTGGAGGCCCTGATGGGTAACTTCTTGTGGGAAGGCACCTCCCCACGATATAGTAAGCTTAAGCTATGACAACACTGGAAAAGGGGTGGTTGGGGACTCCCCTGGTTGCAGTGGTATCATATGGCTTTTGTTCTATCCCAGACCCTTAGATGGTTCTCTAAAATTGGACAAGCCTCTCCTAACTGGCTCCATCTAGAAGCCTTCCTAACCCACTCTCCCTCCCCAGCGATTGCCCTTTATGGTAAGAAAAATATACCCTTACACCTCTCCCCGCTATGTCATTATCGATACAATACTGGAGGCAAGCAATGGCTCTACTGGGCCATGATAAGGCTCCTTGGGTTCATATGCCTATATGGAATAACCCTGCCCTGACAATAGGGAAATCCCCCCTGAATTGGGAAAATTGGATGGGACTAGGTATCTCCTCAATACAGGACCTCCTAATTCCTGGCACATCGATTATAGACTCCTTTGACTCTTTGAAGGCACAATATCATCTCCCTACATTTCACTTTTGGAGATACTTACAGATAAGGGATGCCATATGTCACCTTCCAAATTTCTCATCCCACAATAGAACAGCAGAAATCCCTCACCCCGTAGATACATGGGGTAGATTTACCAGGAACAGAGCTAGTCACATATATAGTGAGCTCCGAGACTCTACCACAGACCCCTCTCAAAAAGCCAGATTGCAGTGGGAGAAGGAACTACAGATTCCCATCTCGGAGCAACAATGGGAACGAGGATGGGTCTGAATCCATCTAGCCTGCCGGGGTGGGTGCACACAAATTATCATGAATAAGACCCTCCATAGACAGTATAGAGACCCGGCCAAATTGGTCAAGATGGGACTCTTACCGGCAGACATATGATGGAGATGTGGTAATCCTGGTGCCCATCTTTCCCATATACTCTAGGATTGCCCAAACCTTCAGTTCTTTTAGACAGGAATCCAGGACATTTGTCACAAGATTTTCCCTAACACATGGTCATATTCTCTTCTGCTCCTTTTGGGCTGCAGTAGCTCGACCGTGCCCCAATTCAGCCCAGCGGCACAATGGATCACAGCGGCTGGGGCTTTGGCTAAGAGCCTCATATTAAGGAGGTGGAGAACCCCAGAGATCCCAACTGTGCAGGAGTTCCTCCTGGCCCTGGCTTAAAAGGCCACATTTGAGAAGATCTCCAGTTTTGCCCAAAGTTCCTTAACCCGGTATGACAAATGCTGGCAGCCATATTTAAGGTCCAAGTATTGCCACAATACTCTCCCTAATGCTGCTTCTTAGATTCCCTCCCCTCACAATAGGTCTGGTTGTGTATCAGAAATTCCCTTCCCCCTCTCTTAACTTGCTTATTCATATATATTTAGGTAAGATTGCCTTTTGTACATAGTTGATATTGCAATGCGCAGTGAAGCTAGACATGCTTGAGGCAGAGAAGCTGGACTGTGACTAAGCCTAGCTTGCTTTATCCTTACTTTTTCTGCCACATATCCCTTTCCTTACCCTTCTTGTGGCTCCTTTCTTTACGAGAAGAATGAATCAACATGGATTTATTAATTCATGGAGTCAAGGTTTGTAACATAATTGTTATGCTAAGATATATGCTTTTTATATTTTGTAACCTATGAAGTGTATATGTGGTGATTGTACATGATATTAGCACCAAATGCTGTGATATGATTCAGATATGGAAATGTGACACTCTGGGCTGGATATTCAAAAGGGTTGCGCCATGCGCAATAGGGTTGCACCTGTGCAAGTCTGAAATTGCACCATTCTGCCATATTCAGCAGGAGGCAGTTGCGCCCCCCAAGTCAAGCTGAGCAACAGCACAATACTAATGAAGGCATGCTGAACTGGAGGGGGAGGAACCATGTATAAACTGCACAGCCTGATATTCAGCGGGCTGTGCAGAGTCATGCAGGTGCAACCCCCAACCTGTGCCTGCACAACTTTGAGCAAAAAAAAAAGGAGTAAGTCAAGGGCCACCCACAGGTGAGCTGCCACATTGCAGGGTGCAGTACAGCAGCTGCCACCTGTGGGTGGCCCTCAACCTGCTCCTGTGCCCCCCATGGCCAATCATGGGCATATAGTAACCCCGACTGGCCTGATCACGGGCATAAGTTTAAAAACCCACCCCGACTGGCCCGATCGCGGGCATAAGTGAAAAAAACCCCACCCCACTAGCCCAATCGTGGGCAGAAAGAGTTCAACCCCAAGAACATATCCCTGGTGGTCCAGTGGACATGAAGCCCGATCGCGGGCAGAAAAGAGTTCAACCCCAAGAACATATCCCTGGTGGTCCAGTGGACCAAAAGCCCGATCGTGGGCAGAAGAGTTCAAACCCCCAAGGACCACCTACCCTGGTGATCTAGTAGCCCCACCCACCACCACCCTCCCCCGTCAGCTGGTGGGCAGTAGCATCCACCTGTCTGCCTCCCGCCACCCCACCGACTGACTGCCCGGTAGTCTTGCCTTGTACAGTATGGGCTGCACGCCCATTTGCTCTGCTCTGAACCAATGGGCTTGCAGCCCTACTGGGCAGTCAGTCAGCGGGCGGCGGGTGGCAAGCGGTGGATGCTGCACCCACCGCTGATGGGGAAGCGAGGTGGGGGGGCTCCATGGGTGGGTGGGGTGGGGCCACTAGATCACCAGTAGGTGGTCCTTGAGGGGTTGAACTCTTTCTGCCCGCGATCAGGCTTCTCAGGTCCACTGACTACCAGGGATATGTTCTTGGGGAGGTTTGAACTCTTTCTGCCCGCCATCAGGCTAGTGGAGGGTGGGGCTTATTTTCACTGTGCCCACGATCGGGCCAGTCGGGGTGGGGGGTTTCTAAACTTATGCCTGCTATTGGGCCAGTTGGGGTGGGGGATTTTTCACCTATGCCCGCATCGGGCTGCAGGGAGGGCCAGTCCTCATGGCTGCTACCTGGCAGGGGCGCCAGGCTCAAGTCCTCGGGGATCGGTGCACCTGCATGCTAATGGCATGCAAATGGGGCCATAAATAGATGCAAATGCCCCCCCACACCTTGCATGAATTATGACCCCATTTGCATGTCACCTTTTGAATATCGGAAATTTGTGCATGGCTCAATGGTACTTGCGCCACCGCATCTTGAATGCTCCACTCTGACCACTTGCGGTGGCGCAAGTTCCACTGTGCCATGCACAGTGGTTGTGGCTGAGGGTGATATTCAAAGGAGTTGCTCAATAGAAAAACCCTGTTGAATATCGTCCCAGCCACACCCCTGCACAACTATTTTGTGCAGTGCAAGGGCTTGCGCCACAGAATAGCGCAGTTTGAATATCCAGCCCTCTGTCTCTATGTTTGTGTACTGTCCGAATAATACCAATAAAAATGTTAAACAACAAATAAATTAGGCTTCCTGTGACACTATGTGACCCTGTCTGAAAAAATACAGCAGCTGCTGTGAAATCAAACAACACTATGTGACCCTCCATGAAAAAATACAACAGCTACTGCAAAAACAAAAGTATTTTCCTGAGGAACATCTAACTTTTCCCATAGGAAATAATAGGAAACTTTGAAATTGATTAACTTTGGAACTGATTAATATTTTTTCACCAACCCTTCAAAAGGTTCATCTGTGAGGCAAAGGCTTTCTACCCTAAAAATTTCAGAGCACAACATGAAAGAGTTTCTGAGACATAGGTGGACAAAGAAATGGCAAAAAACACATACTTAGGGATATTTGACACAATGTATCTCAGAAACCACACAACGGAGTCAAACAAAATTTAACACCTCAAAAGACCTGGCCATAAAGTTTATGCATGCCAAAGTTTGTGTAAATCTGTTGAATGGCTCTAAAGTTAATAAAGTTCAATTATTTGGCTTTAACATAGAAGTGTGCATGCAACCCTAACTATAGTGGCACTACTGCAACACTAATACATATATGTATCTATATATGCATATATATAGATATATATGTATATATAGATATATCTATCTATATATATATATATATATATATATATATATATATAGTGGTGTGGTAGCGCCAATATGGTTAGAGTTGAATAAGCAGTTTAATGTTAAACCCCAAATTTTGCACTTTAATAACTTTGCAACTGTTCAACAGATTTTCATGAAATTTGGTATGCTCTGTCCCATGGGGTGGTTCTCTTGATGTTACAAGTTTCATTTTACTAGCAAGTACTATTGGTGATGCTAGGAAAGGAGGGCAGGATGGGAGGAGGGGAAAAGGGTGGAAGGTGGTTACCCTTAATGCTAGGAGTCTTGGGAGGAAAACTGCAGAGTTGCAGGTTCTCATGGCAGAGGGAGAGGTGGACATTGCAGCCATCACGGAAACATGGGCCACCCAATATAATGACTGGGACCTGTCTGTACCAGGGTACAGGTTATTTCGTGAGGGACAGGGTGACTGGGAAAGGAGGGGTGGCACTATATGTGAAGGAAGGACTGAAGTGTGTAAGGGAGGAAGGGAGGAGGGCAGTACAGAGTCACTTTGGGTGCAAATCCAGGATTCCAAGAATAGGAGTCTTAGAATGGGAGTGGTACAGGCCACCATCTCAGATGGAGGAGTTAGACAGGGAACTAGCGGGACAGATCAGGAGGACCTGCGAGAAGGGTAGTGTGGTGATTGTGGGGGACTTCAACATGCCAGAAGTGGACTGGAGCACCCCAACAACCAGGAACAGAAGGGAGCAGGTACTGCTGGATGCCTTCCAGGACAGCTTCCTGCTGCAAATGGTCAGTGAACCAACCAGGTTAGGGAATACCCTTGACCTTGTGCTGGCAAATGGGGACTTTGTGAGAGAACTTACAGTGGAGGAACCGCTGTCAGGGAGTGACCACCACTCAGTATGGCTCACATTGGATATGGGCAAGGAAGGAGTGGAATCTGGCACAAGAGTGCTGGACTTCAGGAGGGCTGACTTTGGGAGGATGGGGAAGTGGTAAAGGGTACCTGGCCAGAATTCAATCTAGTATGGATACTAACCAGAGATGGGAGCTCATAAAGTTGGGGATAGTGGAGGCAACCAAAACCTGCTGCAAAGCCCAGAGCAAGAAGGCTAGAGCTAAGAAACCGAGCTGGTTGAGCAAGGAGGTCATGGAAAGATAAGGAAGAAAAGAGCTGCCTTTAGGAAATACAAGAAAACAGGGAGGGGAGGACAGAGAGAGTACTTGACAGAATCGAAGGAGGTGACAAGGGCAGTAAGGGGAGCCAAAGCATCTACGGAACTCAGGCTGGCACAAGGCATTAAGAAGGGGGAGAAGGACTTCTTTAAGTACATCAGGGAGAAAAGGAGCTGTAAGGACCACATAGTAAGGATTAGGAAGGAGGGGGGTTGGGTGGAAGCAGGGTATGATAAGGCGGAAGCACTAAATGAGTACTTCTGCTCAGTATTTACTAAAGAGAAGAGGGGGGTGACACCCAAGATGGGTGAAATGGCAGACGCAGGGGGGAAGTGGTGACAGATGGGGAAATCATGGAGGACAGAGTTCGAGAGGGTTTGAAGGCACTGAGGGTGGACAAGGCACCAGGCCCAGATGGCATCCACCCCAGGGTACTGAAGGAGCTGGCAGAGGTCCTTGCAGGACCTTGGCGAACCTATTTAATGCCTCACTACATTGGGGTGTGTACCTCAGGACTGGAGGATGGCTCATGTGGTGCCCCTCCACAAGAGTGGCCCAAGGATGAACCAGGAAACTACAGACCAGTGAGCCTCACATCCATCGTGGGTAAGCTAATGGAGACTATCCTGAAGGAGAGGCTGGTGGCCCTCTTAGAGGCCAAGGACTACAGGACAGCAGACAGCATGGCTTCATACGTGGCCGATCCTGCCAAACCAACCTGGTCGGGTTCTATGACTGGGTAACTAGGCAACTGGACGGGGACATGCAGTGGATGTCCTGTATCTGGACTCAGTAAGGCATTCACCCAGTGCCACATGGAAGGCTGGGAAGGAAGTTAGTAGGCACAGGGGCAGGTGCAATGCTGGTGAGATGGGTAGGAAACTGGCTGCAGGGAAGGCAACAGAGGGTGGTGGTGGGTGGGGAGCTCTCACACCCAAGGGCAGTGACGAGTGGTGTCCCACAGGGCTCGGTGTTGGGACCAGTGTTGTTTGGGATATTCATTGCAGACATATCATGGGACATCAAGAGCAAGATCAGTCTGTTTTGCTGATGATACCAAGGTTGGCGCGGTGGTGGATGACCTAGGGGATGGCAGGGGTTGCAGGATGATCTGGCAAAGCTTGAAACCTGGTCAGACACCTGGCAACTGGGCTTTAATGCCAAAAGTGCAAGGTGATGCATTTTGGGATGAAGAACCCAAGGAGGACTTACCAGCTAGGGGAGTGCAGCTAGCCCAGACAGAGGAGGAGAAGGATCTGGGTGTGCTTCACAGGGTCAATGAACAACTCGGCACAGTGTAGGAAGGCAGCTGCAAAGGCCAACAAAATGCTGGGTTGTATTGCAAGGGGTATATCCTCAAGGAGGGAGGAGGTGATTCTGCCACTGTATAGGTCATTAGTTAGACCACACCTGGAGTACTGCGTGCAGTTCTGGCATCCGTATCTGAAAAGGGACATTAAGTTACTGGAGGGAGTGCAGCGCAGGGCGACAAAGATGATCAAGGGTCTGGGGGACTTATCATATGAGAGGAGGTTGAAGGAGTTGAACATGTACTCACTGGAGGAGAGGAGAGACAGGGGGGACATGATTGAAACCTTTAAATACATGAAAGGAATAACAAGACAGGTACAGAGGGCTGTTCAAAGTAAGGGAGGGAGGGGCCACCAGGGGCCATGATATGAGACTGGACGAGGAAGGTTCAGGGAGGAGATGAGGAGACACTTTTTACAGAGAGGGTGGTGGCTGGGTGGAATCCGTTACCTGCAGAAGTAGTATGCAGTAGAACAGTGGACTGCTTCAAACGAGGATGGGACAGGACAAGGGGGAGGGTTAATGAAGGGGAAGGGTGGAAGGGAAGGGCAGCTGCAGAATAAGGGGTGCTAGCTGCACATTCGAGCAGACTTGATAGACCTCTAGGCCTTTATCTGCTGGCAAATTTCGTATATTCGTATGTACGTATTTTGATCAGATATGTGGTTTTTGTGCAACGCATAGTGATAAAAGTGTGTTTTTCACACACTTTAAAACCTAAGTTCCTCAAACTAGGGGCTGCAGCACTTGCTGCACCTGTCTGCAATCTTCTAAATAGGTTCTTCCTGTCTGGAGTTGTGCCAAATCTATGGAAAGTGGCTGTGGTGGTCCCCCTCCATAAGGGTGGTACACATGCCATGGAAAACTATAGGCCCATCTTAATCTTATGTTCCCTGGCTAAGATCCAAGAGAGGATTTTGTACAACCAGAACATAGAACTATCACACCCCTGGTCGAAGTATTGACCAATATCCTTAAAGCTAGTGATGAAGCCCTAGTGACTGGGGCTGCATTTGTTGACCTGACTAAGGCCTTTGATCTCGTCAACCACCATCTTCTGCTAGGTAAACTGCATCAGCTTGGCCTTGATTGTCTTGCAGTTACGTGGTTTAAGGACTATCTCACTGGTAGATCGCAACAGGTGAAATGGGCTGGATCTCGCTCATCCCTCAGATCTATTTTGCACGGCATGCCTCAGGGATCAGTTCTTGGTCTGATATTGTTCTTGCTCTTCATTAATGAACTCTCAAATTTCTGTGGCAGTGCATCAGTGCTAATCTACACTGATGATGCACAAGTGTCAATGAAATAAATAGAGATTCAGAAGAGGAGGATAAATACAGTTGTTGAGGGGATTGCAGCAACATGATAATTTGGTTTAGCATAGAATAAAACACCACCTCCCTTTTTACCAATACAGTCCTTCCTGAAACATGAGTAACCATGAAGATCAACCTCATGGTGCTTTTTATGGGGCTTCAACCAGGTTTTGGTTACTCCAAGGATGTCCGGATAATGTTTAGCAGTTCAGGCCTGGATCTTGGCTATTTTTGGCCAGAGACCTTGAGTATTTAGATGAGCAATTTTGACACCCATTGTACGCAGTGTGAAAGGTAGGGATGAGTGGACAGATGTAAATAGCAGGCCCGGTGGACCTGGATTTAATTCAGTACCACCTGCTTAAAGAAGGAGTTGGGACAGGTGTAAAAATACATATAATTTAAATGAACATAAGCCATGAGAGGTGAGGCTGATCATAGATACAGAGATAAGTGTGGACCGAGTGCAGATCCCAAGGAAGTAAGCATCCTTTTTAGACATAAAATGAATGAAGTGAGGGGGACGTGCAGTATCAGAGTAGCTACGACTAAGGTGAAGGGGTGTAGGATAGTGGTTCAGAGGAATTAGGCAATGGGCAAGGAGTTTGTCTAGCAATGTGAAGGTTATAATAAATAGCAGAGCAAGAGCAATTCCCTGTCTATCCATGATGAGACTTGACATAAAAAGAAGACTGCTCGACAGCCTTCTAGTATTTTCTAAGCAAGTTTGCTTACACATGCACCTCTAGGTATAGGAGGAAGTTAGAATCCCTAAGTAAAAGTTCACTATAGCATAAGAAGCCTTAACATAACCAAGGGTGAAAACCAGAGTAAGGCTTCACAGAGGACACTGAGCCATTGTGAAAGATTTAAAGCCTAACCAAAAGTTACGTAAAATTCAGTTATACTCCCACTGGTGGAGATAGATAAAGGCATGAAAATGGGAAACCGAGGGACTTAAGAGATCACATGACCCAACACCTGCTATATAAGAAAGGACAGCCAAGGGTGGGGAGCCGCTGAGGTAGCAGTGGCAGGAAGTCAGCTTTACAGTTTACAGTTGACTGATCCTCTGATTTTCCTTACTACAGGCAGCTAAGCCCTGGGGAAAGTAAGCTTTAGCTTGGAATTCAAATTATCAGAAGAGCTCGTAAGCTTTAGCCTTGAATGAAACTTTTTTTAAGGTTAGCAGAGGGGCTCGTGGGAAGATTTTTTCAAACATGTGAGCTCAAGGGAGCACTTAAAGGCCCAGAAAGAAATCTTCTGGAAGTTTGGAGCACAAAAGAAGCCTTAAAATAAATTTTAAACATTTTAAAAATTAAAAGAGGGGTCTAAAATGATTAACAAAATGACAGTGCCAGTGTTCATGAGGTGGGGTCCCAAAAAGGCCATGTTGAAAATTTGGTGAAAAAATTCCTTAAAATGGCCAGATTGTGGGCATTTGCTGAAATTTTTCTATGCACTCACATAACTTTGGTAATTTTCAATATTTTGAGTCAAAATTTTCAACGTAGCTACTTTTTCACACCACCTCATGAAAGCACATCTGTCATTTTTCACATCCTGCCAGAAATGTGTTTTTGCACCTGTAGCATGGAATGGCATTTTGACACAGATTTGAAAATTTTCACCTACGGGGTTTATGAGGTGGGGTCATAAGAAGACAAAGTTGAAATGTGGGGTGAATATATGAAAAAATGCCAAAGTTACAACAATTTGTTGCAGTTTCACTACACTGCTCATAACTTTTGCAATTTTAAACATTTTGACTCCAGATTTTTAACACAGCCTTCTTATTACCCCTCCTCAAGTATGTAACAGCCATCATTTTTCAATTTCTGGCCAAAATGTGTTTGCATCAGTGGCATGGAATACCATTCTAGTTGTGCGGAATTACGTTTTGGCTAGGATCTGAAAATTTTCTGTACTGGGTACATGATGGTGGGTAATAAGAATAATAAGAATGCTATGCTGACAGTTTGGTCACTTTTGTACTATAATTGGAATTGCAGGGCCCGGAGAAGCCCAAGGCACACCCCACACCCATATCCTGGGTGCCCAGCTTAGCAAGAGGAATGCTTCCCCCACATTCTATGTATGAGAACACCAGATTTTCTTGACTTTTGCAGCTGCACCTAAGCTCCTGCTGCCAGCTGCAGTCTGAGGTGTGAGATGCTGTTTACTGGTGCGTGCCGCCCCCCAACTCTATTGCCTGTCCCTGGTGTCTAGTGGCACCTCCCCCCCACCGATTGCCGTCCCTGCTAATTTTATTCCCTGGTGTCTATTCCCCACTAGTCCCCATTATTGGTATTGGTACAAATTAACCACTACATTAAAGGAGAGCTTTCACTTGTACTCATGCAGTTAAAGAATTGTAAATCTTTTGGTGTCTAACTGTAGCATGGAGGAGAAACCTGTGACAAAAGAACAGTAATCTTACAGGTCAGTGCATTAAGGGTCTCCTTTACCGAACCAGTCATTTTTCACAGTGCACATTTTTAGTCTAGCTATCTAGCTTGTTCAGAAATGCATCTATGGTTCTGCTTTTTGTGATGTCCTGCTTCTCCCTCTGCTTACTCTATGCTATTCCCCATTCCATCTATCTTGAGATCATATGCTACAGCATTTACCACACAGTTCAACCGTTTGCTACAATCACTCATAATTTAAATTAACCACAAGCCCCAGTGTAAATCACACATTTACTGCACTGACCTGTAAGATTACTGTTCTTTTGTCACAGGTTTCTCCTCCATGCTACAGGCAGACACTAAAAAATGTAAAATTATTTAGCTGCATTAGTACATGTGAAAGACCTCCCTTAATGTAGTAGTTAATTTGTACCAAGATACTGTGGAAATCAGTATAGCTGTCTTTTGGTGCAAAGGGCTGGCAGAGAACTGCAAAATGAGCATGACAGCTAAGCCTGTAATCAGAGGAAGGACATTACTTTCTGGAGGCCCAGTCACAGGTTGGTGAGACGGGTCCAGGTGGTTATTTATCATCACTTAGTACAGGGCTGATCTGGGCTTGGTCTGGGCTGGGGCAATGAGCAGAGGGTTGGGTGGTCCAGTGGAGAGTTGCAGGCAGGTATTGTGTTTAGATCTGGTCAGGCTGGCTGTGTACTGGCCAGCAGTGCACAGCATCAGTAAAATGATAAGTCAGAAAAGATTGGAACAGCAGAGCCAATTTTTATGTTTGCTTGCATGCATGTGCAAGAAACATAGTGCCATCATCTGAGTTTTCAGAGGTGTGGCAGCCGTCTTCCAATTCAGTCAGTGTGTTTGCAGGCATGATCGCAGTTCTCCAATCAGTGCTGCAGTTGTCTATGACAGCAGTTGAAAGTGCAGTGCCGTACAGTTGAAAGGGAAAGCTCCGCTTCAGTGAGCAGTGCTCCCCCCACACGCATGCATGCACGCAAGCATATTGCGTGCTCATCCGCTCCCCCCCACGCACATACTGTATGGATGACAGAGGTGCCCAATTCCCCGTCGGCTCCACGCCCCCCCAAAAAAGCTTTCCAGGTGCCACGCTGGGAGCCCATCCCAGCATTGCACACATCCGTATGGCAGACAGGGGTGCCCAATCCCCCGTAGGCTCCAGGCCCTCCCAAATGGCCTTACAGCTGTCACACTGGGAGCCCACCCCAGTGTGGCAAATGTCCTTCATCATCTTCCTTTAAAAAAAAACCCCCGGAAACAAGAAAATGTTCCCTTGGCGGTCTCCCAGCCCACCCATGCCCATCCACTGTGAACCCTGCCTCCCACCCTCCCTCACCCCATACTTACCTCCAGAGCTCGGCACAATGATTTTCGGTGGACCGAGAACATGTCTTCACTCTTCAAAGCCGACTGCAAACTGAGGAAATGCCGGTAAGCTGTATAATAAAATAAATAGAGTTTTTTCAACTTTAATGCATATCTCAGGCAATTTTTGGAACTTTGGCACCAAATTTTCAACATGGGGTTTTTGGGACCCCTCTTCATGAATTCTTGAACTGCCATGGCGTTACTCGGGCCCGAAGGGTGATTTCGCAGTCACTGCGTGAAATCACCTTTCCGGACCGATTAACAAAACAACAGTGCCAGTGTTCATAAGGTGGGCTCTCAAAAAGTCTATGTTGCAAATTTGGTGAAAAATTCCTAAAAGTGACTGTTTTATGAACGTGCATTGTGCAGTTCCTACGCATACTCGTAAGTTCGCAAATTTTTAATATTTGCACTCTGGATTTTCTTTTTTTTTTGCAATTAACTTTATTTTTCAGCACAACACAAACAAAATCCAACATTGTCAAGAGTAATGATACACAGTAATCATACAAGAAGGCAATGCATACATAAAATCTCAAATAAGATAATAAACCCCACCAACCTAAAAAACAAAACAATAACCCTACCCATCCCCACCCTCGCAGCAGATACATAGAAACCATATATAAAACAGCCCTCTTTATGGCCATGATAATTTATATCAGCAAAATGGAGTACAGTTCAAAAGGAAAGAACAGAAACATGACAAAATCCAATCTGGTACCAAATAAAACAATGCTATGGAGAGGACGGGAGGGGAGACAACCGAAGAAATATTGCCAAGAAAATACTAAACATGTGAAAGGAAAGGAAAACCAATGAAACAAGGGGTCAAGACTCTCGGCCTATTCTGGAGGGGGCTTAATCAATCGATGGGATAAATATGCCCCAAGGGCTTTTAGTAAGAAGACCTGTGAGAACGAAAAAATTAGAAGTTGATTTTACCTTAATAACCAAATTTCTGTCTAAGGCTTGAGAAAAACCCACCCCAGCAGTTATGAAACTTTTCACTAGTTTGGAAAAACCGGACTACACATCTCTCCGCATTTAGAGCATTTAAAAACTCATCCCACCATTCTTTAAATGAAGGTTCCCAATTATTCTGCCAGTGTCTAAGTATTAGCAATTTAGTAACCATAGCAACCATGGCTACATGCATCTTTTGTGACAGGGTAGGATTCTGGGCGTACATCCCTAATAGACACGTATTTTCATTAAAAAAAGCCGAAATATTGAAATACGGAGCCACCCACTGCCTGACCGAGTTCCATAACTTAGCAATTTGGGGACAGGCCCAAAGTTTGTGATGTAAAGTAGGAAGTTTGCACCCACAGTCCCCACACTCAGCCAAAGGTACTTATAAATCCGAAATAATTTAGCAGGCGTGAAGTAGAGATTATGTAAAATGTTAAACTGAATATTCCTAAGACTATCCTGTTTAATAAGGGAATAAGTGTCAACCCAAATCCTTTCCCAGGTTTTAGCTGGCCAGCCTTTAATGAAGTTATTTTTCCAGTGGTAGGCTATGGGGGTACACTTGGACATCACACCAGACAAAATTGACTTATACAACTTAGCTACTGTTTTCCGGCTCTAGGGTATTTCCCTCAAATTTTCTAACATGGCTCCAGCTCCTTCCGACCATGGCAACTTTCTCAAAAAGGAATGTATACATTGGCGAATCTGGTACAACTGAAACAGATCTTTATGAGCCACCTCAAATTTAGTAGCCAGCACAGGAATCAGCATAAGAGAACCGCCCAAAACAAAACTTGCCAGACAAAGTTTAGAAAAGTACTTGCCTGGAAAAGTACGAATTGGGCAATTGCCTATTTGCAAGTTTGGGTTATTAAGAAGAGGTTGCCTAAGGTCTCTTAAGTTAGATTTTTGGAGTAAGGAACAAAGTTGCTGTAGAGCCCTCATATTCCAGCCTAACGGGGAGTTCCTTATCTCCAATGGGACCTTGGACCAGGGAGTATATAACAGGGCCTCTAGATCTAACTTGTAGAGATTTGTCAGCGATCGGTCCAAAGCTAACCAAGAGAAAGATCCCAAAACCGATTCCGCAGTAGATAGCCAGTACAAAAATCTCTTAGTATGAATAGCCAAATAGTAAATATAAAAATCAGGTAACTGGAGTCCCCCCAACTCCCTAGAACGAGTAAGCTTTGCATATGCTCGACGTGGGGCTTTACCTTTCCAAAGAAAATCAGAGCAGATCCTACAGAGGGGCCTAAAGAAAGACCTGGAGAAATAGATATTAAGATTAAATAAAGGATAAAAAACTCTGGGTAAAATTACCATTTTGAGAGTGTTAGCCCGGGCCCAAAAGGACAGTGGTAATTTATTCCATCTCTCCAGGTCTTCCTTAATAGTTTTAAATAAGGGGGTTAAATTAAAGTCTGCGAGATTAGTAAGGTCCCTAGATATTCTAATGCCAAGATATACTAGATGGTCGTTTTCCCATTGAAGGCCCAAAGAAGAGCACCAATCCCTCGACAAGAGAGGAGATAATGAATACACTATAGTTTTGTTCCTGTTGAGCTTGTAACCTGAAAATAGACTAAAGTAAGAAATAACTTGTAATACACGAGGGAGAGATTCCCTACTATTCTCTATATGAATGAGCAAATCGTAGGCAAAAAGGGATAATTTGCATTCGAGACAACCCACATGGATACCCCATATTACCTTGTCTAAACTTAGAACTCTAGCTAGAGGCTCTATATACAAGTTAAAAAGAAACGGAGAGGGGGCAGCCTTGACGGGTGCCACGACATAGGGGAAAAACGTCTGAAATAAGATTGTTACACTGAATTCTGGCTGACGGGCAAGAATGCAGGACACGAATCTGGTTAATGAAATGTTGCGAGAATCCGAACTTCTGTAAAACTGCAAACATATAGTGCCATTCCACTCTATCGAAGGCTTTTTCTGCATCCAGGGACACGAGAGCCGCCTCTAGCTCAGGAGCCCTGGAAGCAGAAATTAGATAAAATAATTTCCTAAAATGGTCCGCTGAGGATCATCCAGCTACGAACCCTGCTTGCTCAGGACTTAATAGCCCCTCCCAGACCTTCCCCAATCTATTAGCTAAAATTTTAGCATATATCTTTAAATCGACATTTAGGAGGGAGATGGGCCTATAGTTACCAATTACAGATAGGTCCTTCCCTGGTTTGGGCAAGAGAGTTATTCTCACTTCAAATAGTGATTGCTCACAAACATCATGAGAACTCCAATAATTGTATACTTGAAGTAACAGAGGAATTAGATGACTTTTAAAAATCTTATAAAATAAGCCGGTAAACCCATCTGGGCCAGGCACTTTATCAGGTTTTAAAGAGTCAGTAACTCCTGAGATTTCTTCACCGGTAATTGGGGCATTCAAAGAAGACCTGGTTCCTTCTGCCAAGGATGGAAGAGTAGCCTCTTCCAGAAAGGCCCACATCTTATTATCCTGTTCTACTGATCTCGGCTCTGAGGAGTATAGTGACTTATAGTAGTCCCGAAACAAAATTAATATCTCTAAAGGATCAGTAACCAAAGCTTCCGTCTGAGGGTGCTTTAAGGCTGTAACCCATTTAGATACAGAATGTTGCTTTAATTGCCAGGCCAGAAGCTTGCCCACTTTACTCCCTTGACCAATATATGAAGCCTTTAACAGAGAGGCAGATCTCTCCACCCTCTCTAGTAAAGCACTGGCATAAGTAGCTCTCAAAGCAGATAATTCTTGCTCATCTGTAGGGGTGAGCTTGCCAACCCCTTTATTTTCCAGCATTCTAATTCTTGCCAGACAGCTGTTTAAAAGACTGCTTTTTTCTTTTTTTGAACTGACGCTATATGAATTAACTCTCCTCTCCAAGTTGCTTTCAGAGCTGCCCATACCCGATCTGTTGCAGGGATCGAGCCCCAATTGGAGCTAATAGTATTTTGCAAAAAATTTTGAAATCGCTCTACAATCTGATTGTCTGACAACAATTTATTATTAAGAGACCATGAATAATACCTAATAGGAACATTTGGTAACGCACACTGAAACATAGAAACATAGAAACATAGACTTTGACGGCAGATAAGGACCGCTAGGCCCATCTAGTCTGCCCACTGCATTATAATAGGCGAATGATCCAAATTCACTTTAGCCAGGATTTTAACATCTACTATATTTGATAAAATTTGTTGGCTAATTAAGAAATAATCAAGGCAAGAATGGCTTTTATGAACTGGAGAGAAGAATATGAATTCTTTACTCAGAGAGTTAAATACTCTCCATGGGTCTACAAGGCCCAGCGACAAACTAAATTCTTTTAATGCTCTCTGTGCAGATGACATTTTTGTCCCCCTATAATAAGTGCAATCTAAGTCATTGGTTTGTACCAGATTCCAGTCGCCACCCATCAAAATGGGTAAGTGTAAAAGGGGAGCCAGAACCATAGCCAGATGCACAAAAAAGGACGGCGTTTCCAAATTAGGGCCATATACAGAACCCAGAACAATGTCCAGGTTACTTAATTTATCAATGACAAAAATAAACCTACCTTCGAGATCGGAGATAGATTCTGATAATGTAAAGGGGATCTTATTAGCCAGAAGCAAAGCCACACCATGCTTACTTGAACTAAATCCCGACCAAAAAACCTGACCTACCCACCTTTTATTGAAAAAATGCAACTGTTCTGGAAGCACATGAGTTTCTTGAAGAAACACAATTGAAGGATCGTAATTGGCAAGATGGTTTAAAATGACATATTTCTTCTTGTTGTCTCTCCCTCCCTTTATATTCCAAGAAAGAATATTTAAACAGTTAGCCATAGCAGTGTAAACAAATGTGCCTTGAGAACACAACTAAATAAAGACTTGTACTGCTGCCCTCCCCTTCCCCATCATAAAGAAAACAAAATAACCAAAAGACCTAACCCACCCCCAAAACCCCAAATTATATCCCAAACATTTAAGTCTATTTACATCTCTATATAACCAGGCCCATAGCCTACACCTAGACAAATAACCCATGGTGCGCGCTAAAGAGCGAGCTCCTTCCCCACCTGCTCCCAAACAGGAAAGAATAAAAAAGGAAAGCTGAGCGAACATTCCCAGCAATATATCAATGGAGCTCAATCCCTCAAAACAATACCCTTCCCAAGTCTACCGTCTAATAAGGTCTGTTACCACCAACTTCATTAACTCCTATAAACATAGTGAAAGACCGTAGACATGGGGGGGGCGTGTGTAAAGAAAATGTTATTTAGCCGAAGGCCCGTATCCTAAATATTACCTTGTCCCCTAAACAAGTTCAGGCTAAAGTATGAACAATAGCAGAACACATCCCCTTCCCATCTTGAGGCCTTACAAAACTGCCGGAGGACAAAGGAGGAGAGCAGCTCTTCCCACAAACGTTGCCAATAACCCATAGAAGAGAGTCCTGAGGAACCATTTACATGACATGCTTGAACTAAATATTATAAGCTGCAATTCTCTCTGACTGCCAGAAGCCATTTACCTCCTACGATTAATGTCAGCAATGTTTGTAACAGGAGAACCGAACAGGGATAGCACCTTAAAAACTAAAGCGCTAATATGCCCTCTCGAATGAAATCCATGCTTATAGTAAACTGCCCAGGTCAACAATAAAAGCTAAGAATCAGACTAGTGGCCACTTGGATCTTAACTGAAAAGGGGGAAGCCCCTATCAGCGATCAGTACCACGTTAATGACCCGATAGCAGCCTTACTATAATGCGAATAAATAAACTTAAACAGCTACCAGAAGAGGCTAACCAACTTTCTACATCTATCAACGGAGGTAGAGCCCCCTCTAGTGTCTAAACATTTCCTCGTTCTAACCCACAGTAAGTGAACAAGTTGAAGTAACAGAGAGAAACTTTCAATTATCAACCACTAAAAAAGATTAGAGTCCCTTGCAGGTCACTTGAACAGGGTAGAAAGGAAGAAAATGCTAAATATAGACAGTCTAACCAGGGAGGACCCCTCTACGAGTTAGCCATCAACTTCCTTATCGCAGGCCTTCTAGAAGGATCTCTAATTGGTTTTCAGTTTCCATATTTATGGGTCACAGTCACCTTATTTAGAGAATAAATCCGGGTAGCATTCTTTAGAACTTTGATTGCCTCTTCCGCAGAATCAAAGCGCCTTGATCCATCTTTCAAAGACACCTCTAATCGAGCTGGGTACATCATCCAGTGTTTAATACCAGCTGCCCATAATTTGGAAGTAATGGGATGATAAGCAGCCGTGAGCTGACGGGTCTTTACCGTCAAGTCAGAGACTAGTCTTAATTTTTTACCCTCCCATAGTATAGCCGTTAACTTCCTGGCTTCTTTAAAGATAAACTCCCGATCCAAGTAGTTGAGTAACTTGAATATTAAAGGTCTAGAAGGTTCAGAAGACGGTGGTTTAGCCTGCAAGGACCTATGGGCTCTTTCTATCACAAACTCTGGGCCATTCGGGGAGGGACCCACCGTTTGCTTCAGAAACTTCTGTAAAAACAATATTGTGTTTGACCCTTCTTCCCCTTCAGGAAGCCCTAGTAGCACCAAGTTGTTCCTTCTGTTCCTCCCCTCCAGGTCCTTGAGGCGATCTTCCAATTTGCTAACAGATTTCTTGATCTCCACCACTTCAGGTTCTGACTTTTCCTGCTTCCTTTCTATTGAAGCTATCCTTGCCTCTGTGTCAGTAACCCTCCGGGCTAACTGAGTGAATGCTGGTTTAAAATCAGCCACATCTTCTATCAGCTTCAGAAGAGCTTCTTTAATTGAGGCTAATTCTGAGTAAACGTGCATAGATGACAACTCCTCCACTGTATTCTGGGGAGAAGAACTCTGACGAGGGCGCTTGGCCTCTGACTCCGGTGCGGTCTCCTCCTGGTCTGACAAATTAGACATAATGCCGAAGTTAGTAGCTATTAGGTGCACCAGCTAAACGGCCAGCGTTAGAATAACGAATCGATTTTCGGTAGTTAGTGGGTGTTTGGAGGGAAAATTCGCTATTAGTTAGATGAGAGGAACGGAGCTCGAAGAAATGCTTCCTACTCTCCGTGCCGCATCACGTGACCTTGCACTCTGGATTTTCAACATTGCCATTTTACCACAGCTACTTATGAGCAGTACAGCTGTCATTTTTCACATCTCGCCCAAAATGTGTTTCCACGTATGTAGCACACAATGGCGCAGTCCATGTGTGAAATCAATGTATGGGACACATCAAGAAAATCACAGTGATACTGTTCATGAGCAGAGGTGTTAAAATGGCTATGTTGAAAATTTGGTGAAAAAATTCAAAAAAATGACTGTTTTACAAGCGTGCATTGCACAGTTCCTATGCATGCTCATAAGTTCACAAATTTTTAATATTTGCACTCCAGATTTTCAACATTGCCATTTTACCATACCTCCTTATGAGCAGTACAGCTGTCATTTTTCACGTCACCCAAAATGTGTTTCCCTACATGTAGTGCACAATGGTGCAGTCGGTGTGCACAATCAATGTTTGGGACAGATTAAGAAAATCACAGTGACACTGTTCATGAGCAGAGGTGTTAAAATGGTTAAGTTGAAAATTTGGTGAAAAATTCCTAAAAATGACTGTTTTAGGAGTGCACGTTGTGCAGTTTCTATGCACACTAGCAAGTTTGCGAATTTTTAATATTTGCACAACAGATTTTCAACATTGCCATTTTATTACACTTCCTTATGAGCAGTACAGCTGCCATTTTTCACATCACGCCCAAAATGTGTTTCCGCACATATAGCGCACAATGGTGCTGTCGGTGTGTGAAAGCAATGTTTGTGACCAATTAAGAAAATCACAGTGACACTGTTCATGAGCAGAGGTCTTAAAATGGCTATGTTGAAATTTTGGTGATGAAAGTACATAAAATGACTGTGTTATGCGTGAGCATTGAGCAGTTTCCACGCACCCTCATAAGTTCATGACTTTGTAATATTTTCAGTCCAGATTTTCACCAGTGGCATTTTTCCGCACTTCCTTATGAACAGTACAGCTGTCATTTTTCACAACATGGCCGAAATGTGTTCTCACACTTTCAGCGTAGAAATATGTGGTCGCTGTGGGAAATCATAGTTCGGGACAGATAAGAAAATCGCAGTGACACTGTTCGTGATCAGAGGTCCCAAAATGCCTGTGTTGACAATCTGCTGTAAAAAATTCCCAAACTAATTACATTATGGGTGTGAGTTGCACAGTTTCTATGAATGCTCGTGACTTCACCAGTTTTTTTAATATTTTCACTGCAGATTTTCAACATAGCCATTTTTTACACCTCCCCATGAACAGTACAGCTGTCATTTTTTGCATCTTGTTGGAATGTGTTTTTGCATCTGTGGTGCTAAATGCTGTAGTCTCTGTGCAAAAGCAGCTTTCGGCTAACAAACTGATATTGCCCCTGTTCATGAGGTGGGAGTCACAAAAAAAAATGTTGAAAATTTGGAGTGAAAATACCAATGAATGCCTGAGGCGTTAGGGTTTCTGACCATAGCGCCCCACCCTGTAGAGAATGACAGGCATCAGGGGTGTGACTTGGGATTCTTGCCTGTAATGTTCATACCATTCCACACCCTGCAGCCAGTGAAAGGCATTGAGGTATGCCATGGACTCTTTGGCCCCAAAGTTCACCCCATTCTCCTATACCACACCTATCTCACCATATTTCCTGATGGAATGGGGTACGCATAAGGGCCAAAGATCCCAAGGCACACTGTGACACTTGTCGGTGTCTGCAGGGTAGGGTGTGGTGAAATGGCATGGTCATTATGCCTGATGACCCAAAGGCACACCCCAATGCCTGCCAATCTCTGCAGTGGGGTGGTGGGGTTGGCTTCAGTTCAATACTTCACTGCCATTCCTATTATGCAGCTCTGTAACTTCTACACTACCAATGCCAATGCCAGCAAGCAAACATTTGGCATTGACAAATGCTTGTTAGTAGAACCCTTTCCCTTCCTGGCTTTGTATGTGCAGTTACCACTGAAAGTGCCCTACATGTTTTTGCTGCACAGTCCAAAGTAAGTAGCACTCCCAGAAAAAAACATACATGAACAACATAAAGTATGCACCAAGTTCACATTTATTGAACAACTTGCTCTAACATAAAGTCCACAGCCAAAGAACCATGGCTCTATCCCAGTGCTTCACCCTATTAGTAGGGCTTCATAAGGGGGGACCCCTTGGTGCGTACTTTATGTTGTCCATGTAAGTTTTTTTCAGGGAGTGCTACTGACTTTGGACTGAGCTGCTTCTGGGTTAGCTACCCTTCTTTGTTTGCAATCACCTGACCAGTGAGAGTGCAGGATTGGTCTTTTTGAATATTTTTGCTACAGTTGCCCCCTAAAGAGTTGTTCCTTCAGTGTGCCCCCCTACCATCACCAAACAGTCACAGCCA
Source organism: Neoceratodus forsteri (assembly GCA_016271365.2). Lineage (NCBI taxonomy): Eukaryota > Metazoa > Chordata > Ceratodontiformes > Ceratodontidae > Neoceratodus > Neoceratodus forsteri. Next base: position 161,982,283 of record CM028132.1, on the reverse strand, counting down.
GTGGCAGGTCCTTCAGTGCCCCACTAAAACAGCCATGATTAATGGTAGCTTCTTTACTGTTCCCCTAAAAAAACATCCTTGACTGGAGGCAGCTCCTGCAGTGTCCCTCCCTAAACAGCCATGATGAGCAAATGCTCCTTCATCCATTACTTCCTTACCCCCACCAAACACAGCTGCAATCAATAGCATCCCCCCAACCCTCCAATCACATCTGCAATTGATGGTAGCTCCTCCAGCCTCCCCACCAACATATTTGCAGTCATGGCGGCTCCTCCAGTGCCCCAGTCTCCCCTATTAACTCAGCCTCAATTGGCAGCAGTTCCTCCAGTGCCCCCCAGCACACACACACACACACGCACACACACACACACACACACACCACTCTGTCTCCTTTTTCAACAATAAGTAAAAAAAACTAATCTGGGTGGGCAGGACAGAGAATCCAACAACAGTTTTATTAATCCTACAGTAGTTTTGTACTGTCTGGCTTGCTGTGTGCCCATCTAATGACTGAGTAAAATAGTTTCTTTCAACTGCAAAGACAAGGCAGTTACATAGTACAGTAACCCCCTTGGTATTACGAACCCCATTATAGCAATTGCTCGACTATAGCGAATGGGTACTTTGGCTCCCATTCGCATAGCTAGATGGCGCTATAAGTACTCAGCATTTTACAGAACACAGATGCGACCTGGTAACCAGCAGCATGAAGCGTTCTGGCTACTCTGTGGAGGCAAAGCTTGTCATTCTTGATTGTCTCTGTGCAGGAGAAAGCCTAAGTAAATTGGCCTTATAGACAGGCTACAGCAAAAGCACTATCTGCGCATGATGCAAGCAGGAGGGTGCGTTAAGAGACCTTGTTCAGAATAATACCAAATCAGACGCAATGAAGTATAAAAACTCTGATGAACTTGACATCGACAAAGCCACTCAGCTTTGGTTTACTCAGCAGAGGGCTTCTGGCATACCAATCTCTGACAGCACAGTCCATGAAAAAGCTCACCAGTTTGAATGGGAGATTTATGGGGAAACTTCTACATTTATGAACACACAAACATACAAATGTGCCAGCAGAAACAGACCACCCAGTCTATCTAAGACTGCTCGAGTGTGCAGCCAACACCCCTAGTTTGCAGCTGCCCCACCCCTCTCCCCTTTGTCATCCCACTGCCACTTCCCACCTCCCCCACCCTCACTCTCCCCTGTTCCCAGTCCCATGCCCTTTTGAAGCTGTTCAGAGATTTAAATGATACCGCCCACTCCGGTAGGGCATTCCATTTTGCAACCACCCTCTCTGTGAAATAGTATCTCCTCATTTCCTTCCTAAATCTTTCCCTCTCTATTCTTAGCCCATGCCCCTGGAGACCGTACCCCTCCTTAACTTAAAGACTCCATCTGCCCCATCCTTACTGATTCCCCTCAGATTCTTGAATGTCTGTAGCATGTCCCCCTAGTCCCTTCTATCCTCCATGGTGTACATATTCAGGTCTCCCAGCCTGCTATCATAGTCTCTCCCCTCCATTCCATATATCATCTTTGTTGCCCTCCTCTTCACCCCCTCCAGTAGCCTGATATCATGCTTTAGGTATGGCCTCCAAAACTGTACACAATACTCTAAGTGTGGCCTTACCAGCAAACTGTAGAGGGGCAAGATCACCTCTCTTCGCCTGGATGAAAAACCCCTGGCTATGCACCCCAGCATTTTGTTTGCTTTTGCAGCCACTCTCCTGCACTGGGCAGTGTTGTTCATGGTCCCTGTTATCATTACCCCAAGGTTCTTCTCTTCCTCAGTGATCCCCAGCTTAACCCCCCCCCAGCAAGTATTCTCTCCTTGGGTTCTTCACCCCAAAGTGCATAACTTTACACTTCTTTGCATTGAATCCATGCTGCCACCTCTCTGACCACTCCTCTAGCTTGCGTAGGTCCCCCTGCAGCTGCTTCCATGCCACTTCTCCATCCACCACTGCTCTGATTTTGGTGTCATCAGTGAACTTAGCTTGCTCACCACCCCATGTGCAATGTCTGATATGAAGAGCCCAAACAATACTGGCCCCAACACAGAGCCCTGTGGCACCCCACTCATCACCAGCCTTGGAGTTGACAGCTCCCCTCTCACCACCACCCGTTGCAGCCTGCCACTCAGCCAGCTTGCAATCCAGTTTATCATTTTCGCCCCTATCCCTACACCAGTTAGCTTCCCCCCAAGCTGCCCATGAGGCACCGAATTGAAGGCTTTGCTGAAGTCCAAGTAAAGAACATCCACCACATGACCCTTATCCAGCTCACCTGTCACCCAGTCATAATATTGTATGAGGTTGGTTGAACAAGTCTTCCCTGAAACAAACCCATGCTGCCTCACATCCTGGAGGCCGTTGTCCTCCAGATGCAACACCAGTCTTTCCTTTAGTATTGTTTCCATGAGTTTGCACACTATAGAGGTGAGACTTACCGGACGATAATTATCAGGTTCATCCCTTGGCCCGCTCTTGTATAATGGTACTACATGTGCCATCCTCCACTCCAGTGGTACACATCCCGACTCCAGCGAAGTGCTGTACAGATCTGCCAGCAGCTCCGCCAACACCTCTGCCATCTCCCTCAGCACCCTGGGGTGGATACCATCCAGTCCTGGTGCTTTGTCTACCTTCAGTGCCCTCAGTCACTCTAGGATTCTATTTACCTCAATTCTTCCATCTGCCACCTCCTCTCCCCCTGTCCCCACCCTCCCAGGCCACACTGGTAGCAGTCCCCCCTTTTCTTCCATGAACACTGAGTAAAAGTATTCATTCAGTGCTTCTGTCTGCTCCTCCTCCTTTTCTGTCCACTCCCCAACCCTTTTTATCCTCACTATTGTCTCCTTGCACTTCCTTTTCTCCCTGATGTATCTGAAAAAGTCTTTAACCTCCCTCCATTAATTCCTTGTGCTAATCTCAGCTCCCTCTGAGCCTTGGCTTCTCTCACTTTTCTGGTCACCTCCCTGGACCATCTTGCATATTCCTCCCTGTCCACTTCCTTCCCCATCCTCTTAAACCTCTGGTGCACCACTCGTTTTGCCCTCACCACCTCCACAACCTTGCCGTTCAACCAGCATGGTTTTCTTGCTCTTCTCCTCTTACTCTGCATCTTGATGCAGGCTTCTGTTGCCTTTGTAACTCCCCATTTAATAATATTCCATTTCTGCTCCACATCCATCTCCTGCCTTATGCCCTCCAGTTTCCCTTTCAGTACTTCCTGCATCCTCCCAAAGTCCGTCCCCCTGAAGTTTACCACCCGAGTAACTGATTTCTCTGGCTCCCCTCACATCATGATATTAAACCACACTGTTTGGTGATCACTGTCGACTAGTTGGTCCTCTACATTTATTTCCCTCACTGCCTCCCCATTTGACAATACCAGATCTAAAGTGTTCTTTAGCCTAGTAGGTACAGTAACCAACTGAGTCGGGAGACCCTCCTGGATTGCATCCAGGAGGACTTGCTCCCTAGCACTGGAGGTAACCAGAATGCTCCAGTCAGCCCCTGGCAGGTTGCAATCCCCCACAATGACCACCTTCCCTTTTCTACATACCGTTTTGATTTGTCCCACTAACTCCCTGCCAAGCTCCTCAGACTGGGACAGCAGCCTGTATACCAACCCAAACCTCAGTTTTCTACCCCTTGAGTCTAGGAGCTGCAGCCAGATTGCCTCTGTTCTCCTTTCTTCTCCCTCATCCCTTGTGCATTTGATCCCATCCCTCACATAGACTGCCACCCCACCCTCCCTCCTCCTTACAGTCCTTCCTGTATAATGTGTATCCGGGATTGCCAGATCCCAGTCCTGGTGCTCAGTTGCCCACATTTCTGTGACAGCTGCAATATCCACCCTCCACACTGCTAAGAGTGCCTGTAACTCAGCAGATTTGTTTCTAGGCTTCTTGCATTCCATAATGCCCCCTTCCCTTCACTAGCCTTCATCTTCTCTCTTCTACTTCCCTCCTTTTTGGCCACCTTGAGTCCTTCCCTGCTAGCTTGGGGGTTAGGCTATGACTCCACTCTATTGGTTCCATGCCTACCTGCTGTCCACTTGCCAGCCCTCCATCTAGTTTAAATCCACCCTTGTTACAATATACCTTTAAGTCATCAATGGGATGACTCTGGCATTTTCAGAGATGGCATGGCATCAGAAGAGTTTGTGCCACAGGTGACTGACTTTATCAAGTCATTAATTTTGAAAACAACAGCCAATATACCTGGCAAAGCATGAATAAATGTTTCTGAAAACACAATTGCACATTGCTGGTCTGCAATGCTAGGTCCATGTTTTTTTGATAACATTACCTCCGAAGATGGAATGGATACAGATGATACGGATGACATTGCACAAATGGCTACTGATCTGCATCTGATAGATGTCACTGACCCAGAGGCTATGATCGATGAGTGACTAACAGCAGATGATAGCACAGAAACCCATGAGAACCTTTCAGACTGTGCAATAATTTCAGCTGTTCAGCTTTTCTTGACCAACAGACTCAAGAGAAGGAGGAGGACGGAAGAGAAGAAGAGGACAACGATGGCTGTGAGGTGCCACCCCCACCCCCAATACACATGAAGACTATCAGAGGTTTAGAAACAGGGCTTGAATGGCTGTCAAGTCAAGAGGTCAACCCCATAAAGATTATCCATTAGAGACAGTTGATCTCCTTCGCAACAGATGTGGCTGCTGGTAAACAATCAAAGCAGTTGAAGATAATGATTTTTTTGGCTAGTAATGACCAGCAGTGATCATTGTGATCGCAGTTCAAATGCACAACTGCACATAGCATAGCGTGTAAAAAAAAGTTTCATTAAGCACTATCACTGACCCCCCCATCCTAAAAGAATAGAGAATTCTAAAAAAAGTTACTGATGGCACTCTGATAAATATTAAAATAGTTTTAATGCACACTGGAGCAACTGTGCCACATAATGCCTATATCGCACTAATGTCCACAGTAACATAGTATTTGACAGCAGATAAGGACTGCTAGGCCCATCCAGTCTGCCTGTATTCCCTGCCTGCATCAGAGGTTGCTGACTCTACTTGGTCATTGGCTTTAGCCTTTCCTACCCACCGCTAGGGTTCCCTTGTGCCTATCCCATGCATGTTTGAATCCCCTCACTGTGCTAGCTCCCACTACTTCTTGGGGCTAGGCTATTGCATACATCTACCACCCTTTCTGTGAAGAAAAACTTCCTCACATTTCCCTTTATGCTGCCTCCCTCCAGTCTCATATCATGCTCCCTCATTCTTGTACACTTCCTATACTGAAAGATGTCACCCACTTGTACTTTGTTATGCCCTTAAGATACTTTAAGGTTTCTAGCATATCTCCCCATTCCCAGCTGTCTACCACTGTATACATATTGAGGTCTTTTAATCTCTCCTCATACCTCTCCTGGTGCAAGCCCTGCACCATCTTTGTTGCCTTTCTCTGAACCGCCTCCACTCTGTCTATGCCCTTACGAAGATGTGGCCCCAGAACTGTACACCATACTCCTGATGAGGCCTCACCAGCATTTTGTACAGTATCAGTAGTATTCTGTACAGTTATTTACTGTATTTATTTTTTCATGCATTGAGGGATACATGACTATCTTATTCATGTCCCTGCCAAAGCATTAAACTATAAGAAAATCACCAACAAATTATTTTTATGCTATACACAGAGCAGTATTGCATCAGAATTATTTGTCCTGTATAGGCCAGGGGTCACATTAATATAGGATGTCTTTTTACACACGTCAATTGCTGGACTCTCCATTTTGTGGTTAGGGGTTATCTGGGATGCATGATTGCTGTTGCTGTGGGCTGGGTGGGCAGTCACTCTGCAGATCTGTCACTTTGACATGAACTTATTCTTGTCAACCTGGTAACAAGAAGTTTTTAAACATGTAATGAATATTACCATACTGGGGGCACCAATGCAGAATATGTTGGGTAAGACTTAGACTGTTTTGGAGTTATGTGAACTGCCTCAGAGGAGATAGGGAGGGACTGCATGAAATGGCACCACTGTGAGCCCTGTCATGAGTCCAACCCTCCTCGGGGGGGGTTGTATGCCCTTTCAGGGCTGTCCACTAGACCACCAGGCTGGATGGCTCAAGAGGCCATGGCTTGTCCTCCTCAGGTAGCACCATAGCCTTTGACCCATCCAGTCCACCCCAGGCCTGACTCCCATACATAAAGAAATGTATTAACTGGTGTCTGGTGGCACCCCCACCCACCGATCACCGTCCACCCTTGTTTTCATTTTGATCCCCTGCTGTCTAGTGGCACCCCCACCCTCCAATGCCCATTAACTTCAAAATTCATTGGTGGTTAATGGCACCCCTCACCCCCATGTCCCGATGCTGATATGTTTCAATAAATGATTTGTGGGTGGTTAATGGCACCCCACCCTCCCATCTCCCACTTCATCTGTAAAAAAAGAAAACTGTCCCTCAAAGCCTTTTTTAACCTGTGAAAAAAACTCCATCGATGATCACACTCGTGCCACCCACCTGAACTCCCACTGTGCACCCACCTCCCCACACGTACCTTGACACCCCTACATACCCTCACTCACCTGAATAGGCCCCAGGTTTGTGATCTGTGCTCCCAATTGAAGACTCATCTTGCTGCTGGAACCGGTGACTGCAATATGAGAAACTAAGGTAAATGTAGTTCAGTGTATTTCAATGGGGGTTTCAACTTTTATGCATAATTCAGCCAATTTTGAGATTTTGACCCCAAATTTTCAACATGGCCTTTCGGGGACACCACCTTATGAACAATATGACTGTCATTATGCTACTCCTGCCCAAAAGGTGATTTCGTGGTCACTTGGTGAATTCACCTGTCGGATATGATTTGCGTAATGACAGTCTTATTGTTTAGGAGATGAGATCATAAGAAGACTGTGTTGAAAATTTGGGATCAAAATAATTGAAAGTGTCAAAGTTATGACCATTCATTGCTATTTTGCTACACATGCTCATAACTTTTGAAATTTTAAATATTTTGACCCTAGATTGTTAACATGGCCTTTTGGGGATGCCGCCTCATGAGCAACACAACTGTCATTATGCAGCTCCCACCGGAAAGGTGATTTCACGGTCGGTTAGTGAAATTCCCTTTTGTGCAGGATTTGTGTAATGACAATCATATTGCTCATCATGTGAGGTCATAAGAAGGCTATGTTGAAAATTTGGGGTCATAATTATTAAAAATGGCATGTTATGACCATTCATTGCAGTTTTGCTATGCACGCTTGTAATTTTGGAAATTTGAAATATTTTGCCCCCAGATTTTAAACATAGTCTTCTTATTACCCCACCTCATGTATGTCACAGCTGTCATTTTTCAAATACTGGCCAAAATGTGTTTTCACACCCGTGGTGTGGAATGGCATTGCATTTGTGCAGAATTATGTTTTGGCAGGGATTTCAAAATTTTCTGTACTGGGTACATACAGCGGAGTAATAAGTTGGCTTTGCTAACAATTTGGTCACTGCCGTCCAATAAATTGAAGCGCAGGGCCCAGAGGGCCTTGTACATTCACAGATACATACAGTATACGTATCTACAGAGGGATGGGAGCACAGTGCCCAAAGGACCCTGTGCTCCTACAGTAAAATAAGGATATTATTATTGTACTATCTCAAAAAGTAAGGAAATAAGCTGCAAAAAACTTCATTAATGCTCCAGTTAGTGTTAGAGTAACAAAAGTTTGGAAATTAGGTTTAGGGTTTCCGACCCTTACACCCCACCTTCTCAAAGCAGGCAGGAGAGTATGTGTGAAGTGTGCCTTGGGCCTCTCAAGCCTAACGCTCACCCCATTCTCATAAAATCTATACAACTGACCTTATTTAGAGATGGAATGGGGTGAGCGTTAGGCTTGAGAGGCCCAAGGCACACCTCACACCTACTCTCCTGCCTGGTTTGGGAAGCCAGGGTGTTAAGTTTGGAAACCCCAATGCTTCATTTCACAACTTTCATTGCTTGGACACTAACTGGAGCATTAACAAAGTGTTTTGCAACATACATACATACAGTATATATATAAATTTTTTGCAAAAAATGATGTTAATGCAGACATTATGGTTGTAAATTGCAACATGCACAAAGATGGGGAAATGAAAAAACATTTGGGATCTGGGTCTCTGGAGTACTGGCAAATCAGTGGTGGGGTCTTACTTGGGGTTGTCAAATGTAATGCCCACCTACCCAGCCTGTAGCCTCCTGTCCAAGGCACATGTTACAGCTCCAACCTAGTGCCTCACAGTGATACAGTATGGCCAACTTAATCTGTCACAGCATTCTCCATGCAGGGCCCTATGAGTTCTATGTGAAGACATCACATTTGACCTTGTCTGATCCAGAAGAGGGGTGGGCATTAGGGTTGACAACCCCAAGTAAGACCCCACCACTGATTCACCAATACTGCAGAGACCCAAATCCCTAATGTTTTTCCATTTCCCATCTTTGTGCGCTTTGTGTTTTACAACCCTTAAGTCTGCATTAAGGTTGTTTTTTGCAAAGAATTTCCCTTCTTTCTGTGATAGTGGAATTGTATCCTCATTTGCACAGGTCCCTTTAGGGCCTGCGTAAAATGGGATAAATACAATATTGGAAACAGTCCTGACACAGTGCATGAACCCAGCAGACCCTGGCACATGTTGATACCTTGTGGGTGAGGTTCCCTGATTCTCCACAGGATGTGGCATCTGCACCAAAACACTGCTCCATCCCTACCTAGGCCATGACTGGTGCTGCATGCTGCAGCACCTTCCTTATCAGCCTTGTCTCAGTAAACCATCTCACTGAGTTCACACCTGAACTCAACTCTCTGGCATGGTAAGGCAGCATGTTCCCCAGGGGTGCAACATACATCCCTGCAGACAATGTTACCTAATAAATTCTTTTTTTTAAATATTTTGACCCCAAACTTTCAACATAGTCTTCTTATGACCCCACTTCATAAACCTCATACATGAACATTTTCAAATCCATGCTAAAACGCCATTCCATGCCACAGGTGTGAAAACACATATTGGACAGGATGTAAAAAATGGCAGCTGTATTGTTCATCAGTTGGTGTGAAAAAATGGTTATGTTTAAAATCTGGAGTCAAAATATTGTAAATTACATGAACCTTCGTCTGACCCATACCTCTTTTCCACTGTGTCTTAGTTTTTATTGGTCAGAGTTCCTGTCTGCCTCTTCATTATTGTTAGTCTGGGGCAGGGCGATACACCTGGCAGACTTGGCCAGGGTTGGGGATGCTTGGCAATTGGAGGCATCTTCCTTCCCTTCCCCTTCCCCTTTCTGGGCTGCATTGTTAGTATTATTAGTAATACACACCATACTGTTTGTGCTAATTGTTTATAAGTATATATTGGTTAAACTTTGCTTGATAAAAGCGCAGGAAACAGTGGTGTATATTACCAGGACTCAGCCTTATGCTGATTGTTTGATGTGTCACATGGCAATTGTAATGTCACTGACTGTATCTCTTATTGTATTGACTGGATGCCAATAAAAATGAAAGTTTAAAAAAAATATTGTAAATTACCAAAGTTACGAACCTACATAAAAAAAAAAAATCAATTAATGCTTGTAACTCAGCCATTTTTAAGAATCTTTTCACCACATTGTCAATATGGCCTTTTTGGGACCCCACCTCATGAACACTGGTGGTCAAATTTAGTTATTCAGTTCCAAAACATGTTTTAGCTCAGTGACCGCAAAATCACCTTCCGGGTCCGATTAACAAAATGACAGTCACAGTGTTCATGAGGTGGGTTCCCAAAAACGCCATGTTGAAAATTTGGTGAACAAATGTCCAAAGAATGGCAACGTTATGAATAGAAGTTCAAAATACCATTGAAATACATTATACAGCACTTACTGTACCTTTGTTCCTCAGTTCGCGGTTTGGCTTTGAAGAGTGCAGATGTGTCTCGGTCCACAGAATATGACATTGTATGACCTCTACAGGTAAGTAAAATGTAAGGGGGGATGTGGGGTGGTGGGTGCTCAGTGGAAGGGTTGAGTTGGTGGTAGGGAGATCATGGCAACAATGAGGGACCATTTTCTTTTTTCACATTAGAAAAAACAAAGCAAAAAAGACATTGCAGGACATTTTCTTTCTTTTCAAGTTAGTTACACTATTTCAGGACAGTGGGGGTGGGCTTTCCAGTGTCCAACACTGCTGGGGGGTGTAAATGGGCCCCCTAATGTTGGCAGTGTTAATAAATCAAGGGGCTGCACAGGGGAAAAGCATCCAACACTGGGGTGGGCATACCGGTGTTGGATAACAATAAGACCTAATCAATAAAAAATAAATTAATTAAATAAAGAAATAAATACAGTGTCCCTGACCTACGAGTTACAACAGCAGCAGCCTGAACTGTACGACAAGGCAGTCTTTAATAAATGACACCTGTGTCATATAGTGCAAGTACTATATGACACAGCTGTCCTTTATTAAAGACAGCTGTGTAGTATGGTACTTGCACTATACAATACAGATGTAATTTATAAAAGACAGCTGTGTCATATAGTGCAGGTTGCTGCTTTCTCATAAATTGAGTTATGAATTAAACGTTGATTTTTTGAACTCTGCATGCTCAGAAATGGAATATGTTTTATTAAACATTTTAAAAACTACTTAATAGCTGAATATAAAACCCACAAAAGCACATACCTTGGACAAAGCTTTAGCAAACCTGAAAGTTTCAGTTTTCTAAGTTTCCAATTTGTTTTAGTTATCCGATGGCAAAAAAAAGTCTTAACATTTTCAAAAAGTGGAGACTTTTACATTTTTTTGCACCTCTGTAACTTTGCTCCCGCTGAACTAATCTACATGACATTTACAGGATGAAGAGATCCTGGCACAGAGGCTGCGTTTTCCAAATATCGTGTAAATCAGTTGATAGGGGGCAAAGTTATTAAGGAACAAACAACTGAGTTTAACATAGAAGCGCTTACTCAACCCTAATATACAGGCACATAATATTTACATTGAGCATAGACAAAAAAAAAGAGGTATATTTATAATTTAAAATATTGGAATGTACATATTTACAACCACATGCGTAAGGCACTGTTTTAGCATCAAGTGAAATGTAAGCCAAGCAGCAGCTGGTGCAAAGAAGGTAGTAACTAGTGGAAAGAGGTGCAGTGGGCAGGTTTAAGTAGATAAGAGGTAAGCTCTTTTTTGAAAAGTGATAGGGTGGGGCAGGTGAGTAAATCAGATTGGAGGGAATTCCAGAATTCCAGGCAGACATGGCTCTAAAGGCAAATGAATGCTTACTCAATAGACGATGTGGTTTCAGGATCGCTAATGAGAGAAGAGATGTGGACTTCAGTGGGCAAGCATAAGCTTTGTGATACATGATTCCCCTAAGACACTGAAGGTTAAAGAGATTAACTAGTTTGTACATAAAGCATAGTGTATGGAATTGTAACTTAGAGTCATAATAAGGCCATGGGAGAGAATACAGGGTGTCCCAGTGATGTTTTCTGGAGTTAACTCCTAATATAAATTGCCCGATCCTATAATGGATTTGACACAGCCGGACTAGGGATGAGGGTTGAGTGGAGAGTAAGAGTGGAGCACCATAGAACAATATAGGGAGAAGAGATGTGGAAGCATTTTTTTGGCAGGTGCTTGCAGTTAGTAGGGGATGGAGATGGTATAAGAGACCAAGCTTCTGGTTTATCACTTTAGTGAGCTGTGTTACATGATGCTCTAATGAAAAGGAGTCATCGAGATGCATCCCAAGATATTTAAAAGTTTTGACTACTTCTATGGTATCACCAGACAGTGAGCAGATTTGAAGCAGTTTGAATAGTTTAGTGCAGGGTCTGTGGAATAACATAGCTTTGTTTTGTTTTTTCATATTCAGGATTAGGTGGTTAGCCAAGAACCATGTTTCAAGCTTATTGAAGTCAGAGTTAAGACTTTGGTTAAGCCAATTCAATTTGTTAGCCAAATGGTACAAGATTGCATCATCAGGGTAGAGTTGCACTGATGCACTGACACAGAAATTTGGGAGTTCATTAATGAAGAGCGAGAACAATATCAGACCAAGAACTGATCCCTGAGATATGCCGTGCAAAACAGGTCTGAGGGACGAACGCGATCCAGTCCATTTCACCCATTGCGATCTACGAATGAGATAGTCCTTAAACCACATAAGTGCAAGACAATCAAGACCAAGTTGATGCAGTTTACCTAGCAGAAGATGGTGGCTGACGAGATCAAAGGCTTTAGTCAGGTCAACAAACACAGCACCAGTCACTAGTGCTTCATCGCTAGCTTTAAGGATATCGGCCAATACTTTGACCAGGGCTGTCATAGTAATACATCCTGGTTGTACAAAATCCTCTCTTGGATCTTAGCCAGGGGACATAAGATTGAGATGGACATATAGTTTTCGACGATGTGTGTGCCACCCTTGTGGAGAGGGACCACTGCAGCCACTTTCAATAGACTTGGCACAACTCTGAAAAGGAAGGACCTATTTAGAAGATTGCAGAAGGTGCAGCAAGTTTTGCAGCCCCTAGTTTGAGGAACGTAGGTTCTAAAGTGTTGTGACTGGTGGAGCTCTCACTTTGAACTTTGATAATAACTTGCAAACTTCCCTTGTTGTTGTGAACTTTAAATGGAAGGCAAGGTGAGGGCCAATGGCAGCATGGAGCTGAGCAGGGATGGAGAATTCAGGGGTGGGTGCAAGGTGAGCCATATACCTATCAAGGTCAGTGAAGAACTCATTAATTTCTTCTGAAATAGAAGGAGGATCTTGTTGCAGGTTGCCCCCAGACAGTATGGAGCTGGGACATTGCGTTGTTTTACCTTTGATCAAGGAATTAATTTGTTGCCAGAATTCTTTTGACTTGCGTAGGTTATCAGTAAGTAGTAAGTAATCTTTATTTATATTGTACTCTTCAACAAATATCAGCGCACTTCACAATAAATCCACAACAATAAAATTCAACATACAAAGATTAAAACCATAAAACAAATAATAATTAATTAATATAGTACATCATCAAATGCCAGCTGAAATAAATATGTTTTCAAGGCAATCATAAAGCTCTCCACTGTCAGGTACTCCCGAACCTGACAAGGCACAGAATTCCACAGAGTAGGAGCCATAAATGAAAAAGCTCTAGCTCCCTATGTCTTAAGCTGCACCAAGGGAATCTCCAGCAATCCCTCGTTGGTCAAGCAGAGAGGCCGGGGACAGCAGTAGAGGTGCAGGAGATCTTGCAGGTAGCTTGGTCCCTGTCCGTGTAGAGCTTTATAGGTCAATAAAATGACCTTAAAGGTGATCTGTCACTGAACAGGCAGCCAGAGCAGTTTGTGCAGCACAGACGTAATATAACCAGACTATGAAGATCCAGACAATAGCCGAGCTGTCGCATTCTGCACCAGCTGCAAGTGGTGCATATCAACCCCTGGAAGCCCTAGGTAGAGAAAGTTATAGTAGTCAAGGCATCAAAATTACAAAGGCATGGATTAAAGAAGGCAGGTTGCTAGCTTAATCCAGGCAATATTCCTCAGATGGAAAAAAGAGGCCTTAACGATGGCCGACACCTGAGAATGAAGTGTCAAGCCATCATCAAGTAATACCTCCACATTACGCACCCAGTCAGAGGTCAGTAACTGGTATCCTCCAAGCCAAAGTCCAGAGAGGCCCCCTGCCCCCAACTCCTCCATCTGGCGACCCAAGTCCAATACTAACACCTCAGTCTTATCCAGATTAAGCCTCAACCAGCTATAATTCATTCAGTCCTGGATTTCAGCCAGGCAGTTGTTAAAGACTGAGAGTGCACTATCCTCATTGAGAGCAAAAGACAGGTAGAATTGTGTATCATCTGCATAACAGTGAAACCCCAGCCCATACCATCTTACAATGAATCCTAATGGCAGCATATACACTGCAAACAACATAGGTGACAGCACAGAGCCCTGCGGTACCCTGCAAGGGAGAGAAAAAGCCACAGAGGAATACACCCTTGAGACCACCCTCTGAGATCTATCAGTGAGGAATGATTGAAACAATCTGAGGACCATACCAGACAGCCCACAGATAGCATGCAGGCGATCTAGCAGCACCCCATGGTCCACAATGTCAAAAGCTGAAAAGAGGTTGAGACACACCAGAATGATATGTGGTCTCCGATCTCTCACAATCAGGAGATCATTGAGCACCGGAACCAGAGCAGCCTCAGTACTATGCCATTTACAAAATCTGGACTGGCATGGTTCATAGATGTCATGGATACTAAGATGGTTCTCCAACTGTAGCGCCACAACCTTCTCAATAACCTTCCCCACAAAGGGAAGATTAAAGATCGCATGGTAGTTAGCGGGGCAGTCTGGGTCAAGGAATGATTTCTTAAGAAGGAGAGTCACCACTGCTCCCTTTAAGGAGCAGGAAAACTCACCTATCTCCAATGATCACCAGACTATCTCCGCAAGGACTGGGTCGAAAACAACAAGACAGCCTAATAAAAGGCATGTAGGGTCCGGATCCAAACTACAACTGGTTGGGCAACAGTTTGAAGCGAGTGGTAATAGAAATGTTTAGCACCCTGGATCCTGTTTTTGCACTGGTTTCTCAGCTGACAATAGGATAACCAGTCAGAATGTAGGTGGCTATGTTTATAGGATTTCTAGGCAGCACCGCGTTTCTTCATGAGGGACCTGATTTCAGTAGAAAGCCAAGGAACTTTGATGCTCTTGGATCTGCAGTTAGCTAGGGGAGCATGTCTGTTGATAATGTTTTTAAAGGTAGCAATGAAGCAGTCCAGGGCCTTGTCTATGGTGGGGAGCTGAACAAGGGGGCTCCAATCAGCATTACTAACTGATGTTAGAAACTCTTCTGGTTAAACTGTGTCATGTTTCTGGATTCTTGAATCGTGGGGGGGGGCAACAAAGTTGTTGTACCACATGCATTAGATAGGCCAGTGGTCGCTAATGCAGTCAAGCAGTACACTGACTGGCTTGATCCTGTGAGGACAATTAGATACCATCCAATCTAATAGTGTTAATGTACCTGTCTTGGAGTTACAATGTGTGGGCTCAGTGATTGTAGAAGCGTGGGAAATAACAGATGTCCAGACAGTTGGTTAAGATGCATAAAGAACATAAATAAATGCATTTGTCAATTTATTTAAAAAAAAAAAAAATCAAATTAAAGTTCACAGAAAGGAAAAAAATTGGTTTTAACTTTACACCCAAGATAAACAGGAAATACTTATTTTCATAGACTCCTAAAAAATGTCTTTTCCTTTCTTTTTCCCAAAATAACACTTTTGTGTGAAAGCATACACACGACCTCCTTGCTCTATGGTCGGTCGAACACTGACCCACCTATCTATCTGACAATGTCTCCAAGTGGAGGGTTTATATAACACCCAGAAAGGGCATGGTTAGAATTGAGCCCCTCCTCCTTTGTGACATCACATTACCCAGTTCCTATAAAGGCAGCCATTTAGTGGGCTGCCATCCCATAGCAGGACCTTCCCATGTTAAGCTTCAGTCAGGTAAATAGCATTTTAAATTACACAAATACATATATTTTATGGAAAGGAAACAGCATGGTTAGTTATTTAAAAAGAATCTAGAACCTAAACAAAGAAAACTAGATGAGGGGCGTGCTCCCTATCTGTCTCCTTGTAAGGGTTTAGATTCTTTTTATCTTTTAAACTTCTCAATTTGCAAAAACAGAAGAAATATAATTTATTTCAAACAGTACAATAATTATCTGCATCTCAATCTTTTGGCTTGTACTAATTTTATCTGCAATGCAAACAGTTTCTTATACAGTCTTTAAAATGCAAAACTAAGAGAAAATCCATTTTATTACATCAGCAGTAATTTTATAAATACTGAATAGTAGTCTAATTAAACTTTATTTCAACTGCATAAAGCCTAAGGTTTTTGCTTCAGGAGGCTTGCATTCATTCATTTCTGTCTACCCGATGGCTGCAATTTCATCCAACAGCTGTTTGTACATTCCAGCCTTCTAACTATCGAAGGGCTTCACCTTAAGTGAATACAGCACTTTCTTTGAATATTTATGGGCACTACAGGGTTTCTTTTCACCTGCCTGTAGTGTCCTACTTACTGTTTTCCATAAGTCAGCCCTTTGCATTGGTATCCATGGAGCAGATACCTTTTTCAGCACTGCAGGATTTCAGAAGAAGGGTCCCATGGCAACAGTAAACAGTTACCTCCTGTCTTCTTTTACTGAGCTGATGCTTCATTTCTTCAGAGAATTGCAACAAGCGGTTATGATTCTACAGCTCAGTGACTCTGTTTCTCTGACCCTTTGCTGCATGAACATGTGCAGATGCTTCTCGAGGGTGCGTGTGTGCAAATGTGTGATCATGAGCACGTTTCGCTGCCACATCCACTCGCTTCAGCAGCTTTAGCGCTAAGCACTTTTCTTTGGCAAAACTCTTTTTCTTCTCTAATTTTTTCAGGACTACAATGGGGCACCTGCAATTATCCTGATAATATAACAGGACCCTGTTACACACCTCCCACCACAAGAAGGCAACATAATCAGTTTTTATATGTTGACTGAGACCCTTCACCCTTGGAAGGGTTTGAACTTCCGCCCAACCACTCTCAGAAGTTCCACCTTAGGGACCCTAAATAACTAGTTCTGTAATAATATAGTACACAACATATTATCAAAACTACTGTACAGAACTATTCCCTGAGGTTTTTAGTGCTTTGCATAACACTATACATTCATTTCACTTTTGGTATACTCTCAGCACCTTATCTGGATAGAAAATCAGTATTTAGATGTTTTGTAACTGACCTGTGTTTCACAGCAAACCTGTGTCTTTGTAAGGACAGATGCCAATGCATAATCCATGGGTTCTTATCTTTCATCTGATTTAACCAACACAGCGGTTTATGATCTGTCATCACCACAAAATTATTGCCCCACAGGTAATACTTAAGGGATTCTATGGCCCACTTCAGGGCCAAACATTCCTTTTCTATCATGGAGTATTTCCTTTCATGCTCATGAAGCTTCCTACTAATATATAATACTGGATGTTCCCCTTTTTCATCATGTTGGGTCAACACAACCCCTAAACCTGTCTCCGAGGCATGTGTTTGGATTTCAAAAGGTTTTCTAAAATCTGGGCTAGTTAGGACTGGGGCTGAAGAAAGTACTGCCTTGATGTTTCTAAAAGCTTCATCATAAGCTTGGGTCCATTTAACTTTGCTGGGGTATTTGTTTTTGGTAAGCTCAGTTAAGGGAGTGGCCAAAGTAGCAAAGTCTGGAATAAACCATCTATAATAATTTTCTAACCCTAGGCAGGACCGAACATGTTTCTTTGTGATGGGGATGGGGCTGTTGGCTGCTGCCTCTACTTTATTGATTTCTGGCTTCAAAGATCCTTCCTCAGTAACAAAACCCAAATACCTCATCTCAGTTTTCGCAATGGCACACTTGGCAGGATTGATAGTTAATCCAGCATCTTTGATGGTTTGAATTATGGCACTTAAATGTACTAAATGTGTGGGCCAGTCATGACTAAAGATGACCACATCATCCAGGTAAGCTGAACTATACTGGGTATGAGATCTTAAAATATGGTCCATATAATGCTGGAAAGTGGCAGGTGCACCATAGAGTCCAAACGGCATTTTTGTAAACTGATACAAACCTACTGGGGTAGGGAAGGCTGTTATCTCTTGTGCATTGAGGGTCAAGGGAATTTGATGGTATACCTTGGTCAGGTCTAATTTGCTAATGTATCTGATGTTTCCTATCCTATCAAGAAGGTCATCTATCCTGGGCATAGGATACCCATCAAAGTTTGAAACAGCATTAATCTTATGAAAGTCCAAGCATATTCTGATCCCTCCTTCCTTTTTGTTTACTGCCACCATCAGGGAAGACCATGCACTCTTAGAAGGAACCATCTCTCCCAACCATTCCATCTTTCTTACTTCATCAATCACTTCCTGCCTAATTCTTTCTGGTAGTCTGTAGGCTTTTTGGTGTATGGGTTTTTGCTGATTTACTTTAATGTCATGGACCATTCCTTTAGCTCATCCTGGGGTGGTTGTAAAGGTGTCTTTAAAATAATGTAACAACTGGTCTACCTCTGTTAAGTTTGGGTTTATTAAAATATCTCCATCACTTATGGGACAATCAAGTCTCTCATAAGCAGACTCCATTTCAGTTTTCTCTAACTCCTGGTGTACATATAGGGACTGAACTGGTTTCTCTACCATTTGCGAAGAAAGTTAGCATGATACACCCTTTTTGTTGGTCTATGACCAGGCATTCCAATTTCATAACAGTCCCTGCCTGTCTAATCACATCATAGGGGCCCTGCCAATGCATCAGCAATTTGTTCTCAGTTGATGGTAATAGCAATAAAACCTTTTCGCCAGGCAAAAACGTTTGTTTTTTAATCCTACATCATAGGCTTCCTTTTGTCCCATTTGTTTTTGAGTCACATTCAAATGGGCCATGGTTACATATTTCACCAATCTCTCTCTTAATGCAGTCATATAATCAATGATGTTACTGTACCCAATATTTGTACCTTCCTTCCAATGTTCCTTCGCCACATCTAATGGTCCACTGGGGTTCCTTCTATAAAGTAGGGAAAAAGGTGAAAACCCAGTGGTAGCCTGAGCTACCTCTCTGTAAGTGAACAGGAGGTAAGGGAGATACTTGTCCCAATCTCTACCTTCTTCCTGAACATACTTCTGCAGCATCTTTTTTAATGTTTTGTTAAATCTGTTTACAAGACCATCTGTTTGGATGTGGTACGGTGAAGTATGCACAGCAGATACCCCTATTAGGTGATATAACTCCCTCAACATAACAGAAGTAAAATTACTACCTCTGTCTGTGAGAATCTCCTGGGGTATTCCCATCCTGCTGAATATTTTCGCTAACTCTTCAACTATGTGAGGTGCAGTAACCGTGCACATAGGAACAGCTTCAGGGTACCGTGTGGCATAATCACATACCACTAGTATGAACTGGTTACCTTTAGAACTCTTAGTAAGAGGCCCTACAACATCCATTGCAATTCTTTCAAAGGGTGTTATTACATAGGGTATAGACTGAAGGGGCACCTGGTCTCTTTTACCCCCTTGGGCAACCAACTGGCATTCTTCACAAGCACGACAATATTCTGCCACATCCTGGTGCATACCTGGCCAACTAAGCCATGCAAGTAATCTTTGTAAGGTTTGGTCCCTCCCTTCCTGGCCTGCCATTGGAATATTATGGGCCAACTGCATCACCTTCTCCCTATATATTTATGGTATCACCAGTTGCTCTACAGGTATATCCAATACAGTGTCTACAGCGACTCTATACAAGATTTTATTTTTCGCAATAAAATATGATTGTCCAGAGTGTTTCACTTGCTGAACCTGTAAAAAAAAATGTTTTAAAGAAACATCTGCTTGTTGTTCCTTAATAATGTCTTGCAAGGGTAGTTCTGACAAAATGCCAGCAATACTATCCTTTTGTTGTTCTACCCACTTTCTCTGTTCTTTTTTCTTCTAGTTGCTGGACTTTCTAGGTTTCCTGGAACCCTCAGCTCCTTCAAAGAATTCTTCTTCGAAAGAAAACACTGGCTCTGACTGTTGTTTTTTGCTTGGACACGGGTTACCACATTCACTGTTTTTACATAGTCTTGTCATGCTTGCACCAGTGAGTTAAAGTGGGGAAAGTCTTGATCTATAATCACTGGAACTGGCAATCGAGGTACCAGGCCAACAGTCATACAGTGGTGCTCATTATTGACAGTTATTTCAACCACTGTTGTGTGATACTGATGAATATCCCCGTGTATGAACATTACTGTAGTATCACATTGGGTATCCGTACTGTCCGGGGCCAAATCTGCTCTCATCAGTGTCTGCCTACTTCCAGTATTCAATAAACCCAATGTCTGTTGGTCTCCAATCCCTACATTTGCAACATACCCAATATTAGCCAATGCTAGGTGAGTCAAACTAACATACTAATTGGCAGCAGATTAGGTCTTACGGTCTATCGAGTCTGCTCGAACCTCAGATCACTAGTTGGGTGCCGAGGCCCTCCTCCCCCTTGTGTTCCAGAAACCCCTATCATCCATCCCACCCCCCTGGGCCAGGCCATCATCTGATACATCTGCTTTCTGTGTCTGTCCCACCCTCTCTTGAAGCCCTCCACTGTGGATCTCTGAACCAGCTTGCCAGGCAGTGCATTCCAAGGGTCCACCACCCTCTCATTGAAAAACCTCCTCCTCTTTCCCCCTCACCCTTCCACCTTCCAACTTCAAACCATGCCCTCTGGTGATACGTCCATGCTTTAGTCTAAAGATCCCCTCCATGTTTACACTGTTTATTCCCTTGGGGTCCTTGAAGACCTCAATCATGTTCCCCCGTCTGTCCTCTCCTCCAATGAAAACAGGCAGAGCTCCTCATGTCTGTCCTCATACGTCAAATCCTCTAGTCCTGGTATCATCTTAGTTGCCCTCCTCTGTACAATCTTCAGGAGCTGTATGTCCCTCTTCAAGTGTGGTCTCCAGTACTGTACACAGTACTCAAGGTGTGGTCTAACCAGTCCATCTTACAGCAGCAGAATCACTTCCCTGCTCCTAGAGGTGATCCCCTTTACTGTGCATCCCAACATCCTGTTTGCCTTGCTAGCTGCTCTCCTACACTGCTCAGAGTTATTCATACATGCATCCACCATGACCTCCTAGGTCTTTTTCCCCTGTTGAGGCCCCCAGCACCTCCTCTCCCAGGGTATACCTGTGTTTAGGGTTTCCCTGCCCAAGATGTAACACCTTGCACTTGGTGATATTGAAATTTAATTTCCATGTGTGAGACCAGTTTTCCAGGGTGTCCAGGCCCCTTGCAGTGCCAACCTCCCCTCTTCCCCCTCAACTACTGCTCCCATCTTGGAGTCATCAGCGAAGAGACTCATTTCACACCCTATACCCTCCCTGATGTCCGATATGTATGCATTAAACAGGATCGGACCCAGGACTGAGCCCTGCGGTACCCCACTACTGACCTCCCTACGGTTCAAGAGCTCCCCACCTACCACTACTCTCTGGGTGTGTCCAACTAGCCAGTTTTCAATCCATCTGACCATCAAAGGGCCTACTCCCAACACCGTCAGTTTCTCCACCAGACCATTGTGGGAGACAGAGTCAAATGCCTTGCTGAAGTCCAAGAATAATACATCCACAGGCTTTCCCCTTTCCAGTTCTGATGTTACCCATTCGTAGAACTCCACAAGATTGGTTTGACATGATCTACCTGGCACAAACCCATGTTGCCGACTATACAGACCTCCCACCTCCTCCAAGTACACCCCCAATTGTTCCTTTAGTATTCTCTCCATTAATTTTCCCACCACCGAGGTCAAACTGATGGGTCTATAGTTATCTGGTACTTCCCTTGACCCCCCCCCTTTATGGATTGGCACCACATGTGCCTCTCACCAATCCCTAGGTACCCTCCCTGTCTCAAGCGATCTGTTGAAGAGCTCCGCCAGGGGTGAAGCCAGTATGTCCGCCAGTTCCCATAGTACTCTTGGATGAATGCCAACTGGCCCAGGAGATTTATCTTTCTTTAGAGCCTTGAGGGCTAATCACACCCTTTTGGTGGAGATAGCATAATCCGTCCCCTCCACATTACTGGCCTTTTTATCCTTATCCTGATGTGACAACCCTGGGGTACCTCTTCCTCCCTCTTGCTCCATTTCCGTTGCTCCCCTTATCCCACTCACTACCGCTTCTATCCCCATCGTGCCTTGCTTTGTAGATATCCCTTCCCCCTCCTTAGTGAACACAGAGGTGAAGTACTCATTTAATACCTCTGCCTGGTCCCTGGCCTCTTTCACCCACCCTCCTTCTGATCTCAATCTGCTGAGATGACCCTTAGTTTTTCTCCACTCCCCAATGCACTGGAAGAACCATTTTTCCCCTCCATGTATCTCCTGTACCAGCTGCTGCTGTTTACTGGACTATGCCCCCTTCACCATCCGGGTGACTTTTCTAGATACACGATGGTACATTTCCTTTTCCCTATCCCCTCTTGTTGTTTTATATTATTTGTAGGCAGCCTTCTTTTCTCTGACCACTACCTGAACCTCACTGGACCACCAGCATGGTTTATGTGACCTTGCTCCCTAACGCTTCACCTTAGCGCAGGTCCTGACTGCCTCATGAAGTCCCCATTTTATGACTTCCCATCTCTTTTTCACATTTTTCATTGATGTAATCCCCTTCAAGTGATCCTTGAGAATATTTCTCATGCCCACAAAGTCTGCACCCCTGAAGTCCACTGCCAGTGTCCTAGATCTCTCCCCCCTACCCCCATGCTTATTTGAAACCAGACAGTATTGTGGTCACTCCCAGTCAGGGGATCCTCTACAACCATGTTCCTTACCAGATCCCATCTGCCAGAACCATGTCCAGGACATGCCCCTCCCTTGTGGGCTCCATCACATGCTGTGTTAAGAACACATCCTGGAAGCCGTCCATCAGCCTTTGCTCCTTGGCCACCTTAGAGGACATGGTACCCCAGTTTGTACCTGGCATATTAAGGTCCCCCATCAACACCACTCCTTCCCCTTTTGGTCCACACTGGGCAATGATGTTGTCCAGCAAACCATCCCCCAGTACATCACCCATCCTGGGGGGCCTATATACTACACCCAGCTTATCCTTACCTCCTGCTGGCATTCGTAAGGTGACCCATAAGGCCTCCACGTTTCCCTCTGCCTCTTCTACCATAGCAATTTCTATGTCATCTCTAATGAACATAGCCACTCCACCCCCTCTGCCCTCCTTTCTATCCTTCCTAAGCAAAGTGTACCCCCGTACATTTAGGTCCCAGTCATTGTTTTTGTTGGCCCACGTTTCCGTGACTACCACCACATCCACCCCCCCAAACAGCATGGCCTGGAACTCGCATCTCGTTTCCCAAGCTCCTGGCATTTACTAACACCCCCCACCCCTTATCCCTGATCCCCTTTGTCAAACCTCAACCAGATTCCTTATACTTCCAGCCTCCCTCTGCTCCTCCTGAAACCTCCTCCTCCAGTTTGTTTCCCCCTCCCCCTTTGGGTTTGAAGGCTACTCCCCTCTTCTGGAAGAGAGGGCTTCTGGTCGGCCCCTCCTTATCCCTCCCCCACAAGTTTTAAACCCCACCTTTCTTGAATGTAGTCAGCCACCCCTGTTTAAGAACTTCCTTCCCTAACGGGGCAAGATGAAGCCTGTCCTTGGCATACAGTCCCTTATCCTCCCAAACTCCTTTCCAGTTCCCTAACACCCCCCAACCCACTCTCTTCATCCCACTTCCTGAGCCAGTCATTAACCTCTGTGATCTTCATTTTTTTCTCCACTGAGGCCTTTGGTTCTAGCAACATCTCCAAAAAGGAAATGTTGCATCCATTATCCCAACAGACTCTGGCAAGTTCTTGGAACCTTGCTTGAATTTCCAAAATGTTATTTCCCTTTAGATCTTTAGTTCTCAAATGCACCAGGAAATCCGGTTTGCCTCCACAATCCCTAACCAGTTCATACACCATGAACTTTGCTCTGTGCACTATCAGCCCAGAGATACTCACTACCTTCACCTGGCTATGGCATCCACCCCCCATCCCTCCCACTGGATACCCCTAATCATCGAGTCTCCCAATAACAAAACCTTAACACTGCCATCATCCTTATGGTTACCTCCACTATGGACTCTCAACCCCCATCCCCCCCTTTATTCGTGATCTCAATTCCATGGGAGTCTTCCTGCCTTATTAGATACCCCTTTGTAGCCCTTCCTTTCTGCCTCCCTTGTTATTTTGCCCACTTAACTCAGACCCCCCCCCGAATAGGCGTCCCCTGCAACCCTCTCTTATCTGAATCATGTATCCTGACCCTGATGGTTTCCCCTTCCCCCACACTGTCATCCTCCTCCCTTGTAATAGTACCCCTACCTCCAGAGGCCCTCTGTGGGTCCCCTTTACCTAGGGCCCCATCTTTGGTACAGACCCCCCTGCTGAAGGGGGCCCCTCGCCCTCCTCCTTGTCTCCCAGTTTCTCTCCAGTCATGCATTCCTCCCTCACGTCTGCAATATGTTGCATCTCCCCCATCTGCTTAACACTTATGTTTCCCCTTATCCCTCTGGGACCATTTCTATCCTTTCTATTGCAGGTCTGTGATGCCCTATGGGTATCTGACTCCCTCCCCGGCCTCTGTATCAGTTTCCTCATTTCCACCAACCCCTTCCTCCCCCTCTAGGTTGCTTAGTAGCTCAAATTTATTGTAACACTCTATGCCAGCCTCCAAGTAAGCTGAGTTTCCCCCCAACTGCCCCTCGAAACTGCCCCTCTTCCTCCCCTCTTGCCCTGTTCTCCTTAGGAGCTCCCTTCCCACAGTCTGCTCTTTTAGGCTTCCCCACAGCAGCCCCTACCTTCTCACTGTCTGCTTTTCTAGGCTTCCCCACAACAGCCTCTCCTGACTCTTCCCCCTCCAGTCTTTTTATATTCGGAATGTTTACCCTGTATGTTTTCCCCTTAGTGTCAACATCCCTATCTAAGGGTCCTCTGTCCCTAAAATCCTCCCCTCCTGCTTGCCATAACATAATGTCCTGTAATTTCTGAGCGTTGTCCCAGCCTCTCCTCAGCCCCGCCATTCTGCCGCCCATATCCACACCCCTTATCATTGGACCCCCCCCAACTCCCCCAGCTTACTCCTTAACCAATATACTTTACTCCTGATACAAAATAGCTGTCTACAGAGTTGGCAGCCTCCCTCTCTCCAGGCCCAATTGAGAATTATTGCAATCCCACAGCCTGTGCAGCCTACAACCCTTCTGAAGATGCCTGCCATGGTGGAATGTGGCCATCCTGTTTGTCCTTCTCTGTTTATAATGGCACACACCCCTTTTCTCAGTCCCTTCCCCCTTGAATACAGTCTCTGTCTATACAGACTACAGTTATTTATGAACCCAATTTCAACCCCACCAATAAAGTTCCCAAGTCTCATAAACACATACAGTCCAGTGTGTGTCAGTCCCACTAACAGTGTGTGTATGCAGACATCAGGTACCGTATGATGTCACAGGCCCACCAGTTCCTGTTGCTTCAAATTTCAGTCACAAACAGAAATGCACAGCCCTTCAACCCCAACCCCCAGTGGCTTTTCAGTATTTAAGAAAGCCTACAAAACAGGGTGGGTGCAAGGGCTCTACCACCACCAGGCAAACATCACATTTAAATTTCACTCTAATTATCACTGCCAAACAAGTGTTTTCACACCCAGCACACAAGCCCCAATAGTTACAATATCACAGCCCAAGTAACAGTTCTAACTCAAAGTAGTAATTTTTAACACACAGAACTAATTTCAAGTACAAAACTATTCAAGTATTTCAGTTAAAACAGAAGATAAAACCAAACCTCTTTCCTGAACAGCCACCTACTTCTGTTCCCAGGTGGGCAATCTGTCAGTTCTTTTCTTATTTGGACAGTTTCTCACTATGTGACCTTTGCCAAGACACCCATGGCAAAACAGTTCGGAATATGGTATTCTTCCTCCTCTGTCTCGCCTGCTGTAATTATTCAGACATGCATTAGAATAAAAAGGCCTTACCATTTCCGATGTCTGAGGTGGGGTATTTTGTTGCCCTCTGGGTCTAGTGGGTCGAGCAGCTATATAGTCCTCTGCCAGCTTCACTGTATCCTCACCCATAACTGTACATCATGGGGTAACACCTGAATAAACTGTTCAATAACAATCATGTCCACAATCTGCTCTTTAGTTTTCACCAAGGGTTGTAGCCATTTCCAACCATAGTCTTTTAGTTCTGCATAGATCTCTCTAGGGGTGTCATGAACTGTCATTCTCTGGGTATGAAACCACTCTCTGTAGGTTTCTATGCTGATATCATAACGTCTTGATATCTCCTCTTTTACCCCATCATAATTGTTTGAATCCACCCCACTTAACTGGCTGTATAACATCTGCACTCTGTCTGTTACGTAGGGAACCAGTCTTATGACCCATTGATCATGGGGCCAAGCACAAGTTTGGGCAATACACTCAAAAGTGGTGAGGTATGCCTCGATATCATCACTTTCTGACAGTTTTGTTAACTTAATGTCTCTGGGTACAGTTCGATGAGACTGACCTTGTACAAGTGCCTGACTAGCCTTCAGGGTACCTGTCCATTTCTCATCCTGTTGCTGACACTCCTCAGCCTGGACATGTCTGTTCTCTTTCCTCTGGTGATGATTCTCATCTCTCTGGCAATGATCCTCTTCCCTCTGGTGATCCATCTCCACCTGTCGAATACACAGCCACTTCAATAATTCTCCGGGGTCATCTGGTGCTGGGGCCACCTGGGCTGCCTCCTGCTTCAGGGGTTCCCTATCCACATTCTCATCCTCTGGTCACTACATCTTGGGCCTTGCTCCAGGTTCCAGGCCAGGCAATAACTAAATACCAGCTCTCTCAGCCACTGATCTTGTGACGTGATATGCACCTTTCCCTGTCAGGTCCTCTTCCTCCATCTGTTAGGGTACTTAACTTCGGTACCCCCTAGCAGCGCCTCCCAGGCAGTCTCAACGTGCCAGTATATCCCACATCTGACACCAGTGTAGAAGCGTGGGAAATAACAGATGTCCAGACAGTTGGTTAAGATGCATAAAAAACAGCAAATAAATGTGTTTGTCCATTTGTTTCCAAAAAAAAAAATTAAATTAAAGTTCATAGAAAGGAAATTGGTGTTAACTTCACACCCAAGATAAACAGGAAAGACTTATTTTCATAGACTCCTGAAAAATGTCTTTTCCTTTCTTTTTCCCAAAAAAACACTTTTGTGTGAAAGCATGCACACCACCTCCTTGCTCTGTGGTCAGTTGGACACTAACCCACCTATCTATATGACAATGTCTCCTAGTGGAGGGTTTATATTACACCCAGATGGGGCATGGTTAGAACTAAGCCCCTCCTCCTTTGTGACATCACATTACCCAGTTCCTATAATAACAGCCATTTCTTGGGCTGCCATCCCTATAGCAGGACCTTCCCATGTTTAGCTTCAGTCAGGTAAATAGCATTTTAAATTACACAAATACATATATTTTACAGAAAGGAAACAGCATGGTTAGTTATTTAAAAAGAATCTAGAACCTAAACAAAGAAAACTAGATGAGGTGCACGCTTCCTATCTGTCTCCTTGTAAGGGTTTAAATTCATTTTATCTTTTAAACTTCTCAATTTGCAAAAACAGAAGAAATATAATTTCTTTCAAACAGTACAGTAATTATCTGCATCTCAACCTTTTGGCTTGTACTAATTTTATCTGCAATGCAAACAGTTTCTTATACAGTCTTTAAAAATGCAAAACTAAGAGAAAATCCATTTTATTACATCAGCAGTAATTTTATAAATACTGAATAGTAGTCTAATCAAACTTTATTTCAACTGCATACAGCCTAAGGTTTGTGCTTCAGGAGGCTTGCATTCATTCATTTCTGTCTACCCGATGGCTACAATTTCAGCCAACAGCTGTTTGTACATTCCAGCCTTCTAACTATCTGAGGGCTTCACCTTAAGTGAATACAACTCTTTCTTTGAATATTTATGGGCACTACAGGGTTTCTTTTCACTTGCCTGTAGTGTCCTACTTTATTGTTTTCCACAAGTCAGCCCTTTGCATTGGTATCTGTGGAGCAGATACCTTTTTCAGAGCTGCACGATTGCAGAAGAAGGGTCCCAAACAGTTGCCTCCTGTCTTCTTTTACTGAGCTGATGCTTTGTTTCTTTAGAGAATCGCAACTAGCGGTTGTAATTCTACAGCTCAGCAACTCTGTTTCTCGGACCCTTTGCTGCACAAACATGTGCAGATGCTTCGTGAGGGTGCGAGCGTGCGAATGTGCGATTGTGTGCACATTTCACAGCCGCATCCACTCGCTTCAACAGCTTTAGCGCTAAGTGCTTTTCTTTGGCAAAACTCTTTTTCTTCTCTAATTTTTTTCAGGACTACAATAGGGCACCTGCAATTATCCTGATACTATAACAGGACCCTGTTACAGTGACATGCCCTGCAAAATTGCAATCAGAGATGATAGTGTGTACCTTGTTTTTGTGTGGGTACAGCCAGTCATTGTTTAAATCTCCACAGTGACCGCTAGCAATTATATAAAATAAAATAGGGGGTGGTATATAAAACTCAATTTTACACACACCCTAGGTGTGGGATGTGGGGTTTATGTAGCATCCCATGCCTAGGGGGTGTGTGTAAAATCTTGTAACACACACCACCCCATCCTTTATTCTCTATGTAATGTCACTCCTGGAGTAAGTTGAAGCATGAAGCAAAGCTGAGTGCTTCCACCACCCCAGGAGTGATATTATTACGCAATAACACACATCCCTGGAATGCCTTATTGCTATTATACAATGGCTCAATTTTTAATTGAACAAGAATAAAGGAAAAAAAACATTTTTTGCCTTTTTCCCCCCATTTTTGATGTTTGTAGGTATATGTTTTAAAAAAGAAGTCCACTATATTTTTCCACCAGTAGGTGGAGCTGCTGCCTGAATGATCCTGTCTATGGAGCTTCCTGGTTTATCATTCTTTCAGTTCTGTGTTTTGCCTGTGTTGTCTGACATAAGCCCTTCCCCCCCTTCAGCTGTTCACCTGCCTGTTAAACTGGGATATATTTAGAGTTGGTTTATTTTAAAAAGCTGTTGCAATTTGTTTGTGTGGTCATTGAACTGTTTGGTGACTGAACTGCAGGAGGCATTTGATTATGTGTGCACAGGGTCAGATGGTTTTGGCATGGACTGAGTACTCCATCCCTTACAGCCCTTCTTCTGCAGCAGACCACCCTCTTCCCCAATCCCCAGCCCGCAGCAAAGTAAGTTAATTTAAAACACCATTCAATAATTAAGCAGATTTAATCTAAAAACGCAACATGCTGTACTCAGGCTTCCTTACAGTCCCTGCTTCTCCCATTTGCTGTGCATGCAGTCAGATGACTTCAACATTGGGCAAGAGCTGTAAATGCCTTTTGTTTCCTCTGAAACTTTTGCTAGTTGACTGACTACAGGAGGATCACTGCAGAGGATCACTGCAGGGGTGGAGGGTTGATGTGTGGGTTTAATTTCATCATAATTTTAATTTTGATTCATCTTTTCTGGAGTGGAGCAACTTCTGTGAACTGCACCATCAGCAGTTACGGTCTGCACCACACGATTCACAGAGGCTGCTTTGCTCTGGGAATAAAAACTGTCATGAAAACTAAATGTATTTTGTAGGCTGAAATGTGGCATTTTAATAGAGCCCTCTGAGTGGTGAAGTGAGGGACAGAACTGACGCATGTGGGGGGGTCAGCTGTAATGGGTTCAGGGAACTGTACATTTCACAGTGGCTTGTGTGTGGAGGGAAGTATTTCATTCAGTGTTCTGTGGTCAGCAGTGTGCCTAGACTTAATACAGTGATGTTTTTGTTCAATAACATCACTGTTACAGGCAAACACTGACCAATCAGAAAGCAAGCAATTTTCTTGCCATTGTATAATTGTACACAAACACTTGGCATTGGATACAAAGTTGCAGAGGGATCATGGTTGAGCAGTATAGGTTTTAATATTCATGAAAAACATTGAGTAGTTGAGCATAAGGCTGAGGACATGCATCTCCTAATAGGGCTAACACCGAAAGTGTGAAACAGCTAGTGAACAAGTATTGTTCACACTAGGGCAGCCTATCTATAAACCCACTAATTGCCATACATTAAGGTAATTTCCTATTTAAAAGACTTTATAGTATTATATACTATGGCCCGGATATTCAGAAATGTGCCAAAGGCCAGCGCAAGGCTGGCGCAGCGCACATCCGATGTGTCGTGTTGCAATTGGAGCCATATTCAGAGGTTCTGCAGGCCGAACAGCACCAGTGCAATGCTGCTGAATATGGCAGAGTTGCACCATGGCTCATACAGAGGTGCACCATGATGCACACAGAGATGCTCCAGTGCACCCGTGGCAGCAGAACAGCAAAGCAACAGGTGGGGCAGGGCACAGAGAACAGACCCAGGGACAGGGCCACAGCAGCACAGTGATAGGTCACAGGAGGCCTCCACCAGCAGGACACACACAGGAACCCCCACTGGACCCCAGAAAACAACAGTAGCATGGATAGCAGGTGACAGAAGGTGCCAACAGCCAGTGGAGAGCCACTGAGGGAGCTCCCCGGCAGGCTGCAGGCCATGCTCCACTCCCCGAGACCATAGCAGGCCACACCCAGGACCATGCAGCCAAGCACACACACACCACACAGGCACACAGGCAGCCCACACAGTGGGTACTGAACAGGCCAAGTGGCAGGCAGTGTGGCGGACCACATGGGACAGGCCACACAACACCAGGCAGAGAACCCCAACACAGTGTGCAGACAGTACCCGACCAATGACCATGGCCATGTGCCACCACCATGCACACACCTGCCACACATCCCTGACTGCCACCCCATTGGCACCCCAATGCACAGCCACCAACCCAGGGGATGAACACCACCACAGTGGGACAGATCACAGCACACAGCAGGGAACCACAGAAGCACAACACACACCTCTTACATGCACACAACATGGACAGACACTGGGCCACTGCAGCATGGCTCCCCATGCCACCTGCAAAGCAGACACAGGCAGGTATGCCAGACACAATATATGTATGGAACAACTATGTACAGAAAAAGCAGGGGCTAGGGAAGGGTAGGGACAGTGAGGGAAGGGAATAGGGAACAGAGACTGTACAGTGGGAGGGGGGGACTGTAGGGAAAGGTCCAACAGGGGAAACAGGGGCAACCCTAGTGACGGCTCCGACCAGCCACCCTGGCATGCCATCCCTCACCCCACTCTGCTGCCAGCATGCCCTGCATGGCCACCACCATGCCAAGTATGCCCAAGACCACGAGCAAGGACTGCCGCATGAGCCAGCTCAGCATCTGGCATGGCGGTGTCTGCACTGGACGCTGGACACCTATAGCAAGGGACAGGACAGGTGCTCAGTGCAATGGCCCAAGGAACCATGCCCACCCACAGTGTGCATGTGCGCAATAGGGAACACGCCTTCATGTGTGAAGTGCAGGTTGCTGGCCCTACGGAGCTTGTGCAGTGATGATACATTGCGCTGTTTGCACGTCTTGTGCGATTGACACCATGTCAGCACAGTGCACATGCGCACTGCAGGCCTGAGCATGGCACATGCATAGGCATTGCGCTGCCACTTGCTCCAGTGCAATACCATTGAGCACAGTGCAATATTTTGATATTCAGATGCTGCATGAAAATGAGCTTATCAGCCAATTTGTGGTGCAGTGGGGTGCATTAGCATATCACTACCGTTGCGCACAACCTCATTTGCATGCATTGCACCACATAAGTGCCACCGAACAGCACAGGCCATGTACCAGTATTGCAAACTTGACAGGTGTAGTGGATGCCACAGTAGCACACTGGGCAGACAGCACTGCAGGGTAGGATGGACCAGGGTGATGCTTCCAGGGCCTCAGCAGGTATACGCTGTCACCTGTGTGGAGCATGCCATGGTTAGCCCTCTGCTATGCTGTGCTGTGCCTCTTGCCTGCCCTAGTACCCACACTACCATGCATACCCTGCCCACCCCCATCCCCAGGACTGTGCTGCTCATTGCACCCTGCCCATGCCACACACATCCACTAGGAGGCTTGTGGGGTCATCCCCACATTCATATCCATGGCACAACATAGGGCTGTGCCAGATGACGGAGCCCTGTGCACATCCAGGGCGTGTGGAGCAGACATTAGTGTGCACCCCATGACATCACACACCTCCTGGCAGTTGATGCTTGGGCGCCCCTTCCTGTTGATATGCGCCAGTCCCACAGGGCCAAGTGGCATGTAGATGCCCATGTGAGTGCAGACACTGGCCCCACTCACACCAGTCATGCATGCTACCCTGTGGTTGTCCTGTATCGGTGCTGTACATTTTGCCTGTGTGCTGGGGATACAGCTGCATTCCACAGCATGTAGCAGCACAGCAGTGGGGACCTGTGTGGGGAGGTGGGCTGTGGCCACCTGGGTGATGCCCGTGGTGTTCCCTGTTGGTCCTTGACTGGTGTCTGTTGTGAACAGGCACATGACGGCGGTCACCGTCATCTCCACAGGCATGGCGTGGCTGCATCCGGTGGGTACCTGCAGCTCCTCACTGCACAGCTCACAGGGCTGCCTCAGCATGTCCCTGTGCCAGTGGTACTGATCCACAATCTCGGTGTCACTATGGTTCACAATGGTGCTGCGGGCACAGTACCACCTGTGTCAGGCATGCCACCACCGGCCCTTCATTGGCCACATAGCTGTTCCTTCTGCATCCTCACACCCCTCATTACTGCCCCCATCAGGACAGGCACACTCTCCATATCTCCTACTGTCCACTGTCCCCCTGGGTGGTTGGCTGCTGGCTGTGTGCCACCCTGGTACACAAGCTTTGTGTCTGTGTGTCTCTCTCTCTATCTGCCCCCTCTCCCTCTCCCACACCACCTCTCTGTCCCTCTCCCTCTGTGTCTGGTCATGTGTCTGTCTGTATGTCTGTCTGTCTCTCTGTATCTCTCCCTCTCACTCCCACTCTTGGTGCAACTGCTGTCTGTGTGTTTACACCCTGTCTTGCTAGGAACAAGTCTGGTTGGAGCAACTTCGATTTGCTCTACACTTGCGCCATGGTTGCACGGTTGAATATGCCACTGTGTTGGATATTCATGGGAACTCCCCCTTCACTTGCGCCACATACATTATAGTTGTGCATTGGTGCAATGGATTTTGCACTGTGCAATGGCTCCCACTGAATATGGTTCCTCGGCACATTCCCGCACTTGCACCGGGCGCAATTCAGTTGCACCATGCGCAACTGCTCTGAATATCCAGGCCCATGATTTCTTAACCTGTCCTAACTTGGGGTTAAAATCACAATTATTTTCAAATGTATGCACTAACACACACAGGCAAGGTCTTAACTGAATTTAGTGTGTTCTGTGTTTTCGTTTAGATAAAGAGTTATTCATTCTGCAACTTTGACCTTGAAATGCTTTCCTTTGGATGAGACTCTACCTATTTTCCTTATCCTTTTTTTAGGCTGATTTTTAAATGCAAATTTATGCCAGTGGGATTCAGTTCCTTATGTATACACAAACACATGTGTGCATAGTTTAAAATGAACCTCAAATATGTTTTATGAGTTCTTTTTAGAAGAGAGTTATCTGTTCTGTGACATTTGACCTTGAAATGCCTTTTCTTGATAGCAGTTAGCCTAGTTTCTCAATATGGTTTTTGAGCTGACTTTTAAATGCAATTTTAAGCCAATGGGTTTCTTTACAACCTTTTGTCTGTTTTTTATGTATGATTTGATATTTAATAGACTGTATTCTTCCAAAACAACTGACATTAGCTTCTGATGAAGAACTGTGTGTAGTCCAAAAGCTTATGCATCTGTTTTCTTTTGTAACATCTATGTTGGTACAATAAAATGTATCAAATCATCTTTTTTTCTGGATCTTTTGCTACGTAGACCAATATGTAAGCAATAATATTTTTTGTGTCATATTTATAGGACGGGGTGATGTGTCTTTTCCCAGTAAGAGGTTGGCAATCGGTGGGCTGGGGGGGTAACCACTACATTGTTTTTATTTTACAGCTGGGGCTGGTGATCAGAGGGTGGGTGGCCACCAGCAGCAGGGATTATTAGTGTACAGTTGGGGCTGGCAATTAGAGGTTGGGGGACCACTAGCACCAGAGATTATTATTGTATAGCTGTGGCTGGTGATCAGCGAGACCATTACCACCACAGATTTTGTATTTGCCATTGCAGCATGCAATCGGGGGGAGGGACCACTAGCACCAGGGGTTCAGTATTTGCCATTAGCAGCTGATGACAGGAGGGAGGGTTGGGGACCACCAGCACCAGGGATTGTTTTTTTCATGCAGGGACTGGTGATGGGGGGGCAGGTCCACAGATCAGAGGGGCAGGTATGCTCCCCAGCTTCCAAATGACTGATTGGCTGAATTACCACTGGCAGCTGCTAGGGTTGTGCAGAATAAAAAGAGATTTCATCTGCAGCATTTGTGTGGCACAGAAGAACCATGCAAAACCCTTTTGCACCTCACAAATCTGATGAATGTCGGCTTGTGCTGATATTCCTGTCCCTGCCCCACCATTTGAATAGCCCCCCTTTTTTGGTTTGCATGGATCCTACACC
Source organism: Neoceratodus forsteri (assembly GCA_016271365.2). Lineage (NCBI taxonomy): Eukaryota > Metazoa > Chordata > Ceratodontiformes > Ceratodontidae > Neoceratodus > Neoceratodus forsteri. The sequence continues at coordinate 161,947,967 of CM028132.1, read as the reverse complement.
TGTTTGCTGGTACAAAAGAGCCTTTTCAGTATTGGGCTCCAGTGCAGGGCCTGGTTTCCATGGTGGGCAGTGCCTGCACAAACATTTGAATATCAGGCCCCAGATATTTGTTAGGGCCTGCTTTTCTGCAAGGGCTAGGTAGTCTTCTATGACTGTACTTAGCCCAGAAAGGACAGCAATAATACAGAATATGTACATACTTGATCTGCTTTGCTAGGATAACAAGCAACAAATTGCATTATGTCAGAATTTGTACAAGACATAACCATGTTACAACATTTCAATGGTACAACCGAATATTTTTAATATACTATATGGATAATACGAATAGGCTATATGCTATCAAGGAGCTTGACCATTAAAGGATACTAGACTTGCTATCATCATATGTGCTATAGCATTACACTATTAAGGTCACGTATGCTAATAAAATGTGTTTAATAGGACATATGGGACACTTGGCTTTCATCACAAACTTCTTTGCTAGTCTGTCCTGAGTGAAGCAGTCCAGAGTTCAGTTCAATTCACTATCAAGTGCATGATATACAGGATCATAAAATACAGAGGGTGATGTAAGCTGTAGTAGTTATTGTTTTATTTTTTTTATTGATTTAAGTCTCGGAATTACAATACCTTTGAGTCAGAGAGACTCATTTACAAAGACTCCATGTCAGAGGGTACTCATACAGAAATAACATGCACTGTAGGCTATTGAATCTCCCACTGCTGCTTACTGATCTGATGTCAGCTGCAGGGATTCTGGGATGTAAAGTAACAGAGGGTGCTGGCCTAGAACTAAGCAAAATTAGTCTGATAAATCTACGATTATTACAGTAAACAGTAAGAAAACTAAAATGTTTTGCACACAGAGTACACATTGGAACCAGACCCACACTTGAGTGAGGGGCCCTTGGTGCTGACGGTTCCCCTTTATTGGTACAGCACTGGAAAAGGGGAAGGATGGATGGAGGGAGAGAGGGTGGGGAACAACAGTTTTGAGTTCTGAAAGAGAATGATGCCCCAAGCAATGCAAGGGACACCACACAACAGCTGTTGTCCACCTATAAGACACAACGAAAGGGGGTGTAATTACAGTAAATAAAGTGAACAGCACAGCAGTATTGAACAGCAAACATGTACCAGACGTCTGTTGAAGTCCCATACTTGGCCAGGACCATGGCACACTCCATCCCATTTTATAAATTGAAGAGTGAGGCCAGTATAGTGCCATTTGCCAGCAGAGGTGGAGCTAAGTTAAAGAATTCAAACTGCCTACAAGGGACTTCAATGAGAGTTGCTGTCAGAACTCCATTTTGATCCTGTAATCAATGACATGTGGCCATTTACAGTAACAGGCCTATGCAGTGTTGTCACAGCACAATTATGAGTGCTGTGTGTGTGGCAATGTATAACACTGTACTTACCCTTTTGAAAGCTGAGGATGGGCTGCCTGGGTATATACACTACCACTCAGGTCCACGGTAGGCCATCATGAGGTGTTGAGATAAATCATTGAGCTGTGCTGCAGTCATGATGATCATTCAACAACACACATTGATGGGCTCTACTCTTGCAGTCATACATGTCATGATGGGTTAATGTCCATGTATTATGTCCTAGAGACCATGTGCATGGGGTCACATCCCATAGATAGCACTGTAAATTGGTGCTATACTAAAAGGCTATGCTGCCAAGGCTTGTAATCAGCCATGCATAAGCATGCGGTAAAGCAATAGTGAAGCAAATTACGGAAGACACCAACTGGAAAGGATTAAAATAGGGAGCAGATCATGGCACCAATGCAAGGCCCGTATAAAGTGGTAGCCACTGCCTTCAGTAATGGCAGTGGAATCTATAGTGCAACGCAATGTGATAGCAGCACCGTCACTGCAATGTAACCTAATCCTTTGTGAATGATAGTGCCTGCTATCAGAATTGCCATAGCAAATGCTTATATGCTGTCTCTGTGAGTGGCGATGGTTATCACTGTATGTAAACAGCAGAAACTGCTGAAATTTTACAGCCTCACCACTAGACAAGTGACAGAATTCAACATGCTGTGGGCCGTGATAGTGTTTCTTTATTTTTGTGCGTGTGCTTGTTATCATGTGTGTGTGTGCATGTTTGCGAGTTTGTGTTCATGTGATTCTGCATTTGTGTGTATATGTAAATATATGAATTGAAGTCCCATGCTGGCTGTGAAAGCAGTACATAGCCAGTTCTTGTTGAGTCTTGTAAAAGGATCAACATGTACTGTATTATTCAGTGCAATGCACCATACGCCGATAACCATCTATGTGAAAAAAACATTTTTCCATTTTTGTGAGTCAAGTGCTTATCTTGTGAGTACTGTATGCTTTTTATCTTTGATTTACCTACAAATGCAAATAAGTTACCTTTGTTTGTAGTGCAGCATTCTGTTTGAGTTGATAAAATCTGCTCAATATTCTGGTACAGCCAAATGGAATGGTAAAACAATGACTGGAAATAAAGCTTTCTGGTTGGCAGTCTCATTCTAAAGGGCTACGTTAGTTGTTTAAAATGGTCATGTATAAAACAACACCTAGAATTTAAACTAAAAACAAAAATATTTGAGATTAATAATAGCATGAATGTGCTCAAGGCTTTTGGTTATCTGTGCCCTATTTACAATATGAGACTGGGCAGGTCAGGGTTGAAAGAGGTTTTAAAAAATAGTAGTTGAGGCAGGCTGACTCAGATATATAACAAGCATTTGTCAATGCTGAATGTTGTCTCGCTGGCATTGGCATTGGTAGTACTGGAATTAGAGATGCATAATAGGAATGGCAGTGAAGTATTGAAGTGACACCAACTCCACCCCCACCCTGTAGAGACCGACAGGCATTGGGGTGTGCCTTTGGGGCATCAGCTATAACGAGCATGCCATTGTACCTCACCCTACCCTGTAGACACTGACAAGCATTGTGGTGTGCTTTGGGGTCTGCTGGCATTATACTTACCCCAGTCCATAAGTAAATACACTGAGGTGGGTGCAGTATAGGAGAATGGGATGAACATTAGGGCCGAACAGTCCAGTGCAGACCTCGATGTCTGTCACTGGCTGCAGGGTGGGGTTGGGGGTAGAATAGAGTGAGCATTACAGCCATTGATCCCAAGTCACACCCCTGACGCCTGGCAGTCTCTACAGGGTTGGGTGCTACAGTTGGAAACCCTAATGTTGTAGGTGTTTGTTGGTATTTTCACTCCAGATTTTCAATATAGGCTGTTTGTGACCCCACCTCATGAAGATCGGCACAATCAGTTTGTTAGCTGAAAGGTAGTTTTGCACAGCAGCTATGCCATTTAGCAACACAGGGATGAAAACACATTTTGGCAGGATGTGGAAAAAGACAACTGTATTGTTCATGAAGAGATGTAAAAAAATGTCAACATTAAAAATCTGGAGTGAAAATATAAAAAATTTAAGTCACGAGCATGCATAGAAACTGCGCAACACACGTCTGTAACCCAATTATTTTGGGGAGTTTTTTTTGCCCCATTTTCAACATAGGCATTTTGGAACCTCCCCTCATGAACAGTGGCATTGTGATTTTGGTAATCTGTCCCAAAAGTTGATTTCCCACAGCCACCACGCCATTGTGTGCCACTGGTGTGGAAACACATTTTGGGCAGGCTGTGAAAAATGACAGCTATGCTGTTGATAAGGAGGTCTGAAAAAATGCCAGTGTTGAAAATCTGGCATGAAAATACTGCAAATTTGAGAAGTTACAAGGGTGCGTGGAAACTGCCCAACACACGCTTGTAACACAGTCATTTTATGGACTTTCGGCACCAAATTTTCAACATAGGCATTTTATGACCTCTGCTCATGAACAGTGTCACTGTCATTTTCTCAAACTGTCACAAAAACAGATTTTGCACAGCAACCTCGCTATTCTACGCCGGATGTGGAAAACACATTTCAGCCAGGATATGTAAAATGACAGCTGTACTGTTCATAAGGAGGTGTGGAATAATACCAATTTTGAAAATCTGGAGTGAAAATATTACAAATTCATTAAGTTATGAGCGTGTGTGGAAACAGCGCAACGTACGCTCATAAAACAGCCATTTTTTGTATTTTTTTCACCAAATTTGCAACATAGGTTACTCAGCCCTGAAAGGTGATTCTGCACAGTGACTGCGAAATCACCTTTCAGGACTGAATAATGCCATGATAGTGACAGAATTCATGAAGAGGGGTCCCAATAACCCCATGTTGAAAATGTGGGGCACAAATTCCTAAAAATGTCCGAGATATGCACCAAAGTTGAAAAAAAAAACTATTTATACCATTATACAGCTTACCAGCATTTCCTCAGTTCACAGTCAGCTTTGAAGAGTGCATACGTGTTCCCGGTACACCGAAGATCGTCGAGCCAGCTCTGGAGGTAAGTATGGGGTGGGGTGGGGAGGCAGGATGCACAGAGGGTGGGAGGCGGGTTGTGGGAGAGGGCAGGAGACCACGAGGGACTGTTTTCTTCTTCCACAGGGTTAAAATAAAAAAAAATCACAGGATGGTTTTTCTTTTTCAGGGCGATTTGGCACACTGGGTGGGCTCCCAGCATGCCACCTAAGTGTTGTTTTGGGGGGATGCTGTAGCTGATGGGGGATTGGGCACCCCTGCTGGCACACAACAAAAGCAGGGGGGGCCAGAGCCGAGGGGGATTGGGCACCCCCCTCGGCACATAATGAATGGGGGGGTGCATGATGCAGATGGGGAATGGGCACCCCTGTTGGCACATACATTGGGGCAGGGCATCCCGACAGGGGGATTGGGCACCTCTGAAGTCGGCATTATGGCAGGCAGTGTGCTGCCACGTTATGTTCTTTTTTCACCAGGGAAAGCACATCAGGAGGTCTGCTGCATATGACAAGCTTTGTTCTCATTGCAGCGGACCTTTTGCTTGATGTGATCGCCACATTAAGTATGCATGGTGTGGCGCTGACATGCAGGCTGATTGAGGAATAAGTGACGCACCTACTGATGCATTCCCTGCATTCACCCAACAGTGACCATTCCTCAAAATCTGTTACTACTGCAATATGTTGGCTGCGCATGTGTGGGCCAACATAAAAACCGGAACATTGGATAGTGGCCTGTCACCCCCTAATTATGCAATGGGATCACAGGAACAAAAGTATTACAAGGGAGTTTACCCCATCACAGTATAAGGCTGGGTGAGTTGAGTGGGCATGGGGGGGGTGTTTAGAAAATAGTGTCAGATGAAGCAGATTTTGACAGGGAAAAGAAATGAGTTTTAAGTTACAACAGGACCAGGGAAAAGGGTTGGGGAAAAGGAGATGACTGAGGGGGTGAGATGGATGTGGGACTAGTACTAGCTTCCAGAGGGCTGCAAACTGTGTTTTTGCAACAGGGTATCTGCAAAACAGTTTGCAATAGAATAATGATCATTCACCAATTATGTTTGATTATCAGCAAGTCTGAATATGAACTTTCAGCGTATACTGTACTTTCCTGATGATATTCACATACCTTCTTTAAGTGAGCAATAACCCATTACAGGGTATAAGGTAATGGGGATTTAATACACACTCCAGGTGCATTGTGAGACAACAGGCCACAGGCCAAGTGCCCTCACATCACCTGGGGCATGAATTAAGTCCTCATAACCCAATACCCTCTCTTGCAATTATAAAATGGGTTGCAATACTTTAAAAAAAAAACATTAAGAACAATCATGTTTAGTCCATGCAAACATGCAATTTCATGGTATTCCTCTTTGCTGGAAAGTAGTCCCAATTAATAAAGTTCAACTTTTACATAAAAAATTAGTTGTGTACCTCAGAATTGATTGTAACACAGCTGAATGTAATTCTACCTTAGTGCAATCTAGGTTAAAAGCTGGACAACTGTATAATTACAGATAGTAAGGATGAGCAGTAAGCAAAAGGATGATCGCTCAGCTATACTATCTTGCCTGCCTGCAAGAGATTTGTTCCACAGCAGCTGCTGCTGGCTGCTGTCACCAGGGAAGGAGTTGCTGTTGCTGGGGAATGAGTAGCTGTTGCCGAATTCCCCTTGACCCTCCAGGACCATGGTAGTACACAAGGAGGACAGTATGTAAGCCGGGCGGCGGTCTCATTTAATTTCACTTTCGGTTTCATGCAATTTCTAAGATGCAGAAGATTGCTTTTGCATTAGCAATGCTGTTCACAGCTGAATGCAAACAGATTGTGGCAAAAGGAAGATCACTCAGCTAAATATCTTGCCAGCCTGCCAGCTGTGCTTTTTTTATGACTTGTTCCAGGGTGGTTGCTGCTACCTGCTGTTGCTGGGGAAAGAGTTGCTATCGCTGTGGAACAAGCTGCTGTCACCAGACTCTTCTCGACACTCGGGGACAGCCCATTGTACTTTCTTTCTCCTCAGGATGTCACTCTGTCATCAGTAGTGTGTTGTCCACTGTGTACTGTCTGTGTTCTGTATACGCATGCGTCTTTTTTTTTTTTGCCCACAATGAATGACATGGTTTTCCCACTGCTCGTTAAGACAGCTACTGACATACGAGAATTGCTTTTCTTTATAAAGCCCAGTGTGTTTTAAGGAAAATGTTTATATCTCTTTCCCACTTCAATAATTTGATATGGCTGCCCTTCTCATTTCATTTCCTCAGCAGTTAACAAGTGCCAACAGTGTACTCCGGTACTTACCCTGACTTGCTCCACCTAATTGTTGATTAAATAGGGGATTTAATCAATGGGCACCTTATGCTAGTGGACAAATTAGGTTATGCATTTTTTACAACCCATTTTATAAATGCATTTCTGAGACAGTGACTGCAAACAAAGTTTTGAATCTACTGAAACTTCCCATGGTTTGGCAAATCCTCATGTAGAAGGTTAAAGTAATCAAGATATGGAATGATAAAACAGTGCCATAAAGATTTTGCAGAATAATCTAAACAAGAGCCTAATGTGCACACTATTGTGTGAGCACAACAATGTGAAAGCATTATTTAAAATGAGAGACAAAAGTTACTTTGGGGCCATGTTCGCTCCCAAGGTCTGCAACACAGCCTCTAACTCGAAGCATGAATACACTAACACACTACAGAAAACTGAGATCCACATTCTTACATACCCTTCTTGCCTTGGAGCAAAAATTCCTGTTTTTAGACCTCTTCAGCTGAACAGTATTCAACTTCAGGCAAACACTAATATGATTTAAACAGGTTGGGAGCATAGAAATTAAATTAACATCAACTGAATCCGAAGAGACATACTGTAGAACTGTATATAATCGGGGAAAGAACTCCATTTAAGATGTGAAACTAGAAATAAGTTATCCAAGATGAAATCAAAGACATAAAACAGAACCATAAGGTACTGCTCCCCGTAACAGACTTCATTCATAAATGGAAAGTAAGCAGCACCACCCACCAAGAAATATGAATTAGTTGAATATGATAGAAACCTGAATGAAGGAAACCAATCAACACACAACATCATATGACAACCCAGCAAATGTTATGATGTAGCACTGAAAATAAACCAAACCCATTTGAAAGTGATTTCCCAGTGCTGAGGAAAACATTTTGAAATATAGGCATAACTTTAGCTCATGTGCCATTAAACTTTTTGTATTTCTCTCCCCTCATCCTTTAATGCTGAAGACAGGTACAAATGATGGATATTTCTGTCCTCAACTTTGTCTCATCCTCTTGTTTTTCCCTTCATTGAAGATTTTTTCAGCAGTCAAACATGAGAATTTAACTATTAGATTATAACATTTTCACTGCTGCTCTGCCGCACCCGGATTGCCTTGAAACTCGAAGATTGACCTACTGTAAATGCCACTATCCTGAAGTGCAAAAATTCTAATGAAAAAATAAAGAATCATCTGTGGATTGTGATCAATGAGCATGATATCATAAGCAGATTTATTTATTGATTTAAATAAATCTGCTTTTGATATCATGCTCATTTCTACAGGGAAAGCTTGCAGCACTACAGAGACTTATGACTTCAGTGGCAGGAGAAGCAGGAGGATGAGATGAAGTCTGAGAAACAAAGATTCTGTTTCCATGCAAATACTCATGTAGGGAGTTTGCCCTCCCCCCATCCCACCTGTAAATGTTAAAGCCATTGTAACATAATCACAGGACGACTTTGAAAATAGGCCCATGGTGGTCCTAACAGTTCTTACCTTGTCCAAAAATAAAGATGCCTATCTAAATGTATTCAGTGATAAAAAAGATGAGAGATGAATACAGAAAATTCATGAAATATAGACTGAAGTTTGCCTGAATATTAATTTTTAAATATTTTCGTGAATACTGATTAGTCACTTGAAGTATTCGTTTTCTATTATTTCTTTGCCCCCAGGACTTACCTCTTGCTCTTGTTCCCTTTCTGGATGACATCCAGTGCTGCTTCCAGCATAGATCTCTGACCTCATCATCCCCACCCTGACCAGGCTACTGTGCACCTTCCCCAGCAACCCACGAGACCCTCACAGTGAGGCCCAGAAAGAGAGACGCAGCTTGGTAGGAAGATTGCATGAATATTTTCACTAATTCTGGAGGGAAAGAGGAGTTGTGGGTGGTGTTGTGTCCTGCACCTTAAGAGCTCCAGAGCATTGTCACACATATCTAATTGGCCTTTTATCTTCTGATTTTTTTTCCACACCACCACCATGGTTATGTATGACATGCAGAGTCTGCTGGTCATGGCCTATGGGGGAAATGCCATGTGGCCAGCCACTTAAATAGCAAAGGTGGGGTCTCCCTACCCCAGTGTCTGGGCACACTATCTACGTAGAATGTTGAGGTCCCTTCTGCACTGAGGGGGAGTTAGGTCTATCCCATGACTACCAGGGGCCAGATATTCAAAACTTTGTCCCGGTGCTAAATTAGCACTGCCTGGCATGTTAAATTAGCCCGGAACCAATAGCCCTCTATATTCAGAAGGGATAGCCCCGTGCTAAACCTGCTGAATATACCATGCAAAGGAAGCAGTGCAAACAGGGCTGGGAGTGCAGTGCTAAAATAGCCTCAGAAAAAAGACAGCTCTGAATATAGCAACAGGGAAGTGCAAAATGCAACAGCAGCTCAGTGGACACAGGGGTGGAGTAAGGCAGAGTTGAAGTTGATGGACAATGTGTATGATAGCAATGAAGTGTTGCACAACAACTGCAAAAAAAATGCAGGCCACACACTGCAGAACTGTACTATGTTTTTGAGAGGTTTATCTGGGGCTAACCCAATTGCACAGTGCTAGCACATTAGCCCAGTGAAAACACGTTATCCCGGGGCAAAAGTTTGCTACATTCAAAGCTCCCATGCAAATGAGTCTACTTAGGCAATCCATGTGCAAATAGTCATATTAGCATCTCGTTATGGCCTGCTTTGCATACATTACCATGTCATTTTCCTGGTGCTATTTCATGGTGTACACAGCTCCACCTGAACATCAGACTGGAAGTACAGGTCAGAATCCACAGGCTGGGGTGTGCAGACAGCTCCACCTGTATGTCAGACCTGGAAAACAGTTCTGGAGCTGCAGGCAAGCAGTGTAAACAGCAGCAAAGATTAAGGACACCAGTTCAAACAATCATTGTCCCTGGTAGCACACCTTTCAAATGTCTCTGATGGTTAGGGATGTCCCTAATGTTGCTTTACAATGTTCCACTACCCCTCATCAATGCTGCGTATGTGTGACAAAACAGGGGGGATTACAGGTACAGATGAATGCAACCAGGATGATGACAGACAAGTTCTTCCTCATAAACTGCATGGTAACATCCACATCCCTGTAGTTCATCAGCTGTCTGAGTGAATAGTTGTACTATTGTAGATGTGGCCCTGCTTTTGGGGTTTGTCCCTGATGGTCATAAGCAGTATCTGTAATGCAAGAGGTAAGAGATTGGGGGTAATGCCTGGTGGTCCCATGGCCCCCCCATCCACGATCCCCCAGACTTGTATATCTATGTAACAACATATCCATGGGTAGTCCAGTGCCTCCCCCAACCCCGATCCCCGAAACAAGTTGGAGGAACATCACCTTATTAGGCAGTATAGTACACCCCCACCTCAGCCCCAATCTCCCACATTGTAATGTCAATAGCCACCTGTGGTCCTGTGGAACACTCCAGCCCCGATCCCCGGTAACATACAGAGCCAGACTACCTGGTGGTCAAGTGGACCCCACTCCCCCAACCCACTGTATTTACACCTCGTCCCCCCACTCCCCAACATGCAGACACACAGAACAGAGAGACACACATACAGTATTGCCATTCTGCATCCTCTCTATTAGTCTTGGTGTGTGTCTGTGTCTGTCTCATTCTTTCAGCAGTGCTACACTGATCAATCCCCTGCCTACATATGCACACACTCAGAAACAGTGTCAAATGACTGGGGAACTGAACCCACAGACAGAGAGAATGAGAGATACACAAATACAACTACTCTCACTGTTGCTGCCACTGCCACACCAGGCGAGTGGCTGTATGTTGTCTGTGTGACCAACTGTCCCACCCCCTCCCCCCCAAACTGCCATGATGTACAGACCACCACAGTGGCCAGCGACACACACTTATGCTGTTCTCTTGGACCTGTGCTGCTGTGCTCCCTCGCTCACATTCACTGTCATTCCCTTCACCATGCTCTGCATCTATCTGTCCATTGCACTTCTACAGAACTGACTGGACAACTTTGCCTTCTGCTCCCAAAGAGTTCACTTGCTCCTGGTGGGGACCCACTGCATGTAGCAGCCCACTGTGCACAGGGCTCATACTCACTTCTACCATGCCTACAGAGAGGCAGAGACACAAAACCATGTGCCTGTGCTCTGGCTGGTGGGGGGTGCCATATTGCCCACTCTGTGTCACCCGTCAAGATACAGCATGGCACCTTGCCCTGATTGCAGGACATTGCACCATGCAACCCAATGTTGCACAACAGGAACTGTTTGCACACTGCCCTCTGTGCCGGTGCAGTTTATGTCCCTATGTGTCACTGTAGCTATGCCGATGCACTGTGTGGTCAGTGACAGTGATTGCAGCATGGAAGAATGTGTGGCTGCAGGATACGGGGTGGGCAGGGGGTGCCACTTACCTTGGGGGATGAGTTTGGGGGTATGTTGTTCCACCAAGTGAGGATATTACTGCTCACCTTCTACAATCTGTGAACACAGCATGGACACCGGCAGTATACAGAGCAGGAGCACTGGGAAGTGACAACATGCACCACATCACTGACTCTACATGGCACCCCTGACAGCTGCAGGAGACGACCACAACATACAGATTAAGGGGACACCTACAGCGTCACTATGGAGGTTGTCTTAGTAACTCACCCCCTTCAAGTGTCACTGTGAACAGGTGGCAATTCAGTGCTGAAAGGATTCAAAGGAATGGCATTTTGGACAAGGGACAGGGCAGGGCACACAAACAGAGCAACTGGGGTACGGCTTAGGCATACTGTGCCAGAGATCAAGTTCCCTGCATGACTGTGTCTGCCAGGGGTTACCCCATGCTATTCAGCAGTGATATTTAGTGCCGCACTACAGGTCACGCTAACTGCTGTAGCGTGGCACTGTTGTTATACATATCCCAGAGTGCCGGTAGTCATGTCCCTACCCCTCAGTTGGTCCCCTGCATACGTTATTTTATAGTGCTGGTGCTATCACGTTGCGCCAGCGCTATTTGTGCTTTTGAATATTGCAGCTGAGCACAAATGCAGAGCTATTGTGGCACACATAGTTTGTGCTCAGAGCAAGGCTTTGAATATCCAGCCCCAGGTCTCTTACATGGAGATGAGATAAATTCTAACAGCACCACCAACACTATTGAGATAGGCTATATTAAGTACTGTATCTTTAAGCATTCTGTTGTATTGTTCATTTAATTATATTCAGTTTTCAGACATATTTTTGCTGCTTTTTACTCAGAAACATTTGTTATTACTTCTTTACTGCTTAAAAATGTGCTGTACATCCACACCCCTTGCTGGTTATAACTTTATGCTGCAACATTTAATTGATATCCAAGATGCCTAGAAACAGACAGTACAAACAGAGTCAAAATGCAAAGCAGTTTGAAGCTCTAGATATAGCAAGTTAGAATAATAGAACGGCAATCATATACTGTGTAACAAGGCTATGATTCCAGGTTGTGATCCCTCAGTCTCTCCTCATACGGTTTCTCATGTAACCCTTCCATCATTTTAGTTGCCTTACTTTGGACTGCCTCCACCATGACTATATCCTTTCTAAGGACCTTTGAGTGATACAGTGGCAAGACTACCTCCTTCCTCCTGCTGGAGATACCCCACCCTATGCACCCGAGGATCCCACTAGTTATACCCACTGTTTTTGTCAGACTACACCGCTACCTTGAGATTGTCAGTTATGATAATCCCAAGGTTTCTTTCCTGCATAGTGACTGTCAGTATCTTTTCCCCCATCCTATACATGCTCCTGGGTTCCTATGACCTAGTGCATGAGTTTGCACTTTTTGGGCACTGAATCCCAGCTGCCATGCTTTTGACCAATCTTCAGTTTTCCCAAGATCCTTGCACATTTTCTCTAACCCCTCCTGAGTATCCACCCAATTACAGATGTTGATATCATCTGCTAAAAGGCATATTTTTCTTCCAGTTCCTCTGCAGTGTCACTTATGAAGACATTGAAGAGAACTGGTCCCAGTACTGACCTCTGCAGCACCCTGCTGGTAACACTCCCAGCATTAAAGTGAGTGCCATAACCAGTTTCTAACTCAATTCATAATTTTGGATCCCATCCCTAGGCTGCTCAATTTCTTTATCAGTCTCTTGTGCAGCCATGTCCACTGCCCTCCTTTGCTCTATTGCCAATGTCACCCAGTTGAAAAAAATCAATCGGATTCATCTGGCATGACTGCCCCCACTGAGAATTCATGCTGTCTGTAGCCTTACAGCCCATTGACTCTACCAGCCTTTCCTTAAGCAGGGTTTCCATTAATTTCTCCAACACCGAAATGAGACTGATCAGCCTGTAGTTGTTGGCCTCCTCCCTCCTGCTGCTATTTAGGGAGACCATGTCTACTCTTCTCCAGTACTCCAGAACCATTTCTGTTTCCAGTGCACTGTTAAATAAGGACATCTGTTGGGTGTCTAGCACCTCTACAAGTTATTTTAATACCCTTGGGTGTATCCCATTTTGTCCAATAGCCTTGTCCTTCTTCAGAGCTGCAAGTCCCTTCAGGACTCTTTCCTCTGAAAATGGACTTGCGTCTGCCTACCCTCCCTCCCATTCATCCTACTACTTTGTTGTCTGTTCCCATCACTTCACTGTGAAGACTGAGCAGAAGTACCTGTTCAGGATGGCAGCTTTTTCTTGGTCTTCTTCTGTGCAGTCTCCCCCTGCCTCATTCCTAATCCTCCCTATCTCTCCTCTTGCTTTCCACTATATCAGAAGAAAGTCTTATCACCTTTCTACCCCTTTGGCTATCTTTTCCTCTGTTTGCACTTTTATTCCCCTGACCACCTTTCCTGTTTGTGTCTGTTTGCTTGGTATACCTCCGTGCCCTTCTCCCCTTGCATTTCTTTATGATTTCTGAATGCCACCTTTTTTCTTTCACCATCTTGGCCATATCCATAGAGAACCATGAAGATCTCTTTTTCCTTCTGCTTTCTTGTGCATCCTTCACACAGAGGCTAATTGCCTTAATTATGCCCACCCTTACTGTTCCCCACTGTGCCTCTACCCCTCCTTTGCAATCCCCCACTACAATGTAGTTTCTAAGGCAGTCTTCCATTTCTTTACAATCTACTCTTTTAAAGTCCAGGACCCTCATCTTCATGTGGTTTGCCTCTGCCCATATCATGATGTTAAACCACACTGTACAGTGACCACTGGTACCTAAGTGACTGCCTGCTATGATGTCTTCAATTTTGACCCTGTTTGTAAGCCCCTTGTCCAGCACTGCCCTGTCCCTAATGGGTTCTTTGGCTAACTGCCTATAGCAAAGCTTGAGTCATTTAGGTCACCAGAAAACCTGCAGTAAAGTCATGTACATTATTATAAATGGTTACCTATAGGCAGATCCAAGGGGGGAGTCACAAAGGCCTTGCACCCTACAATTATGTTTATAAGTAACAATATTAACATGTATTTTTAAAGTACTTAAAGGGGAACAGTCAGCACTAAAAGCCCCACACGCAAATGTGGGCTGGTTCCAATTTGCACTTCGTGTGCAAAAACTAATCTTCTTACAATTTACTGCAGTAAAGTCACCAGATGCCAAATGATTAAAAGACACTTTTTCATCCATCAACATCATGCAGATGGTAGGAACCCCCACTAGGCACGACTACCACACTGGTAATAGTACCCTGATTGACTGGGTAATTACAAACCACCCTGAGAGAATCTCCAACCTTTCCATCCTCCCGGACTCTATAAGCGACCACTGCCCTGTGCTGCTAACCTGTTCCAACAAAGTCACCAAACCCCCAGCCAGAACCATCACAAGCCGGGTTCTAAAGTGCGGATACCTGGAACTCCTAAAATGCCTGATCAGACAGCATGATTTGTCACAGATTGACACATACGATGATGTGGACAGCACCCTGGAGCACGTTATCACTGCATTTAATAACGCCTGTGACATTCATGATCCTATGAGAAAGTGCAAGCAAAAAGGTATCTACAATGCCGGAATCTCCCCAGCTCTACTTGACCTATGGCCAGAAGAGATCACTTATGGCACTGTGCATAAGTCTCGGGCAAGCAGGCTGATATACAACAATGCAAACGGGCCAGAAATGACTGCACCCGGGCAATAAGCTCAGCTAAAAGTTGACACTTCAAGGAGGAGCTCACAAAATCCTGGAGTGACAGCAGAAATTTCTGGGTCAATTTGAGAGATTTGACTGGGAAGCCTCAAAAACGCTCCCCAGTCATGCTTGAGGTAGCTGGGGAAATCACCCAGAATCCAAAAAGAATCGCAGACACTTTCAACCAGGCTTTCACTGACCTCAGTAGTGTTTTGCCCCCAAACCTCTTTGAGAATGCTGGTACCCACACAACGGCACAAACATGAGATCCACCACCCCCCCATTTCATTTCAAGGTTATCACCAAAGCAGAAGCCAGACATTACCTTTGGCCAGTACCAAGTAAACCCAGTCTCAACTATGACACCCTTAATCTAAAACTCATCAACCTTACGCTTGAGGAAGTGCTTATTCCCCTAACTAAAATCCTAGATCTCTCACTAAGGCTCTCCCAGCTCCCCCAGAGGTAGAAAACTACAATGGTTATGCCGGTCCACAAAAGTGGAGACAGAGCCCTTCTCAGTAATTATCGCCCCATATCTATACTTCCACCCAACTCCAAAGTACTGGAATGCATTGTCGCTGACCGATTAATTGATTACCTGGACAAGTACAATATCCAATGCCCGCAGCAACATGGGTTCTGTAAATGGCATAGCACCACCATAGCCCTTCTGGAGTATACTGGCTTTATTCACCATGCTTTTGAAAGAGGTGAGATAGTGGGAGTGGTGTACACAGACCTCATGAAAGTGTTTGGCACAGTAAATCATTCACTACTGCTCAAGCAGCTCTCCACAATTGGTCTCTCAACTGAGTCTGTGGGTTGGTTTAAAAGCTATCTCAGTGACAGGACTCAACAAGCCAAAATTAATGATGTATTATCAGACAGCCGAGAGGTCTGCTTAGGAGTCCTGCAAGGTTCTATCCAGGGGCCACTACAGTACAAGTCATATTAAACTGTTCCTCCAACTCACTGGTTTAGCATTTTTCAGTGAGTTGCTTAATGTTTGCACTGCTCACTACAATGAATTAATAAAAGTTTTCAAACAGTTTGTTAGTTGCTGCTATTCAGTTTCAGCTTATGTTGCAGCTCTCTCAAAACTTTGTTTCAATGCAGTGCAATGAGTACTACATCCATTAAGCAACCCATAAGAAAAATGCTTAAGCACTGAGTTGGAGCCCGATTTTACCTCTGTAGAGTGATGTACTGTACACTACATACCTGAGCTATGAAATTTCTATTACCCCTGATATTTTTATAGTAAGCATAATTATGAGTTTATAGATGCTACTGGAAGTACAGTAGTGCAGCTAAAATTATGGCAGGTTGCATCTGTATGTAATACAGTAAGTGACCATGGAAGAGCCTCAGAAGCTCAGGCAAGCAATGGAGCAGGCTAACATGGATGACCATGGAACAGGTATTGATTGATTGGGGAGAGACCTGCTACATTTAGCAAACAATGAAGTCATCGCTATACAGTAGCGAGCACAACAAAACTGTTTATGTGTGCTGGCTTCCCTGCGACTTTGCATTGCGTCTCTTTGAACAAAGTGGAAAGTGGTGCTAAGGGTCAATGTGTGAGCTCACCCTCTACATCTACAGGAGGTGGTAGCAGTAGTAAGGGAGCAAAAATGAATACAAATCTTAAATACAGTATGCTCCCTGCATCCCCAACATAAATATAAATATCCTCTGGTTCAGTGTATGATTTAAGAAGAAAAAAAGTTGCCCCCTGGAAGGTTCAAACATGGGTCTCTGACACACCATACACAACCAAACAACCACTGACTTAGTCCACTATGGTATAGAGACAGGACATTTACAACACCTACATTTAATGCCTCAAGATAGTGCTGCACAAAAAATTAAGCTGTGGTCTCCCGCGCTTCCCCTCCTACGGGCACTCTTCTTGTTTTGTGGGATCCACGCAGACCATCCGATAACTGTTGTGCAGCACCCATTAACCCCCAGATAAGCAAACTCCCTTACTCTTTCATGGTGCCTAATCCTTTTGAGTTTCTCCCTTCACCGTCTCCCCCTCTCTCTCTGCTCTGCTCCAAAGAGTATGCTTTCACGATGTTCTTTGCTAAACTGTCGTCTCTTGTACAGTAATTCTACAGCATTGTGCTCTTCTTCCTCTCACTATTTTGATCTTGCTACATTATTTTTACTCTTTTTGCTCTCCCTGTTGTTCCTTGAGACCCCGGGTTTCTCTCTGATGTGACTCTCCATACCGGTGCTGAATTATTGTACTGCCTCTAACTCTATAATTACAGTACAGCATTGTAAATACAGTAAATAATTGCAAAACTAAAGATACTAAATAAATAATTTAAGAAGTCAATCAGTCACTGAAAGGCATGGGACAGTGGGGATCAGCAGATTGAAGATCCAACTCAGAGGTGCAGTACAGCACAGTACAGTAGGAGTAGTAAATTTGAGGCCATTCATAAACAGTGAATGCTAGTAATTACTGCATTTCAAATGCATTTCAAAATGGGGAACTGAAGGGAATTTTCAATGGCTGAAAGTGCACTGCATGTGCATTGCATGAGAGTTGAAAATTAGTTGAAAAAGACTTTGTAGTTTAAACATGTTGAAGTGCTATTGCATTGCCAGCATATAAAAACAATGCCAGAGAGGTCACGTGATGGCTGCCTAAGAGATAGGATGTGTGCTGAGTGAGCTCCTGCACCCCTGCCTAAAATACGCCATTTTCTGCCAACAAAAACTACCCAATTTACCTGCCTTTGTCATATTGTTATCCTTATTTCGTTGGAGCTTCAGTGAACTTGTGGAATTTCATCTGAATGGAGGCAGAAATGTGAGATGCTCCACTGCAACATACACTGTCGACTACTCCAATGAGGGACAAACAGGCCAAGCAGGTGAAAGAGCATCCAACTCCCGTAGTACCAACACCAGTAGCCCAGGCCACATTAACCGAAAGTAAATTTCAGGAGGGCCTTTACTCATTAAAAGACATACTATCTGGCCTGTTGGCAGATTTCCACACAATGAAGGCTACAGTCGAAGAGCTGGTTACCTGAAAGGGAGACAATGAGGCCCGAATATTGTCTTTGGATGACTGGTGCTCTAGTACTGGCCCCGGAGTTGACAGCCCTATGCCACAGGGTGAAGAAAGTTGAAGAAAAACTGGAGGATCTGGAAGGCATATCCAGATGAAACAATTTAGTTATCCTGGGCCTACCTGAAAAGAAGGAGGTTCGGGATGTGATATTGTTATTTCAAAAATTGTGTGAGAGGATTTCAGGCCCTTCTCCCAATGGGCCTACCTATGTTATTGAGCTAGCCAACAGTGCCCTCGGATCAATTCCTCCATAGGGTACCCCTCCAAGACCACTTAGTTTTCAGCTCCTGAACTTTTTAGATAAGCAACACATTTTGGGAGCAATTAAGGACATAAAGGAGGTCCAGTGGGAAGGCATTAAACTTAGAATCATCCAAGAGCTGCCATATTCAGTTCGACAGAAGAGAGCAGCATTGCACCCTGTTATAACAAAAATCATTGCTGCGGGAATTAAATTTAGGGTGAAGTATCCGGCCCTTCTCCAGATCTACTCGAAAGACCAGTGGCACTCCTCTAATACTTTGGAACAGGTGAGAGTGGCTCTGAAGAACCTGCTCCCAGATCTCTTTAAATGAGGATCCAACCATCGTAAGGAGCCCTTCCCATCCTTCTGAGGTTATGATCTGTTTGTTGTGCACTTTTGAGTTCATACTTATGTGGCCCTGGCTTGAGTGACTGAGCACTAGTTTTGTTTCCCCTTCAGTATGACTGACTGTTGACATCAGGAGCTGGGTATGCTATCCCTTTCTGTTTAGGATGTCCTGGGCATTGACAGGGGCTTTTCCTTCTTCACTGGCTCGCACTTGATTCGGGACTCTCATGGTGGATTTAGCACTAGTCTGAATGATAAGGCTAATACCTTTGTTTTTTATCTGGAGTCATTAAAGATCACAGAGCCAAAAGGACTGGATTGTTTAAACTGCTTTTTTCCCTCACTCGTGAGGAGCTCGGGTTCCACCTAGTGGACATTTGAAGATTCTGTTCAGCGGACTGAACTCCTGGCATACTAACTGGGCTATTTTCTTTTCCTGTTTGCTCTTTCTGGTTCCATGAAACTCTATTCAGTTTAACTGGTCCCTGAACTCAAATTATCCTTTTTGAACTTCTGGTTTGCCTCCCGACCAAGTGTTTTTGAGCTTCTCTTAAGCCTAGTCAACAAAAGTTTACTGTGTTATTATTTAAATGTTTGCATGGTTTGTTTGATGTAGCAGTCTTTTTCTTTTTTAGGGAAGGGACATTGCATATTACCTTTTTTGTTTGTTTCATCATAAAGGTGGACTATAGTTCGTATTGTCTGCACTTTGGGGGTAATTCTCAGAATTCCACCTTGCATTTGATACTGGGTGTTTTATGGGGCTTAGCTGTTTCAGAAAGAGGTGCCCCCAGTAATAAGGGGTTTGTTCCCCAGGAGCCCTGAGTATTGTGAAGCACCAAATTCCATCTTATAGATTGCCCATGCCCCCCCCCCCCATTCTGGGAATTTCTTACCCCAATAATCACGTGTTAAATTGATGTTTTTGTTGATACAACTTTTATGTATAGTCTTTACAACTAAGACCCTTTCATTAATATTTGACTGTTTTGGGCAGGGGTTGGGAGGAGCACACACTCTGGGCAGATTGTTCAAATCATGTCCCAGGATGTATGGAGACTCGGTCATTAGGACTGGGGTGGCTGAGAGGGAGTTGGGAAGTATTCATTAGAATGTTAGGTACTTCTTTGTTCATATTGTGTTATTATTTGTTGTTGTTTGTTGTTGAGGGGAGATTATATACCGGGAAGGGGAGGGGAGGGAGGAGTGTGGTACTGTTCTTTTTTGCTGTGACTGGGAGGAGGGGGGAGGATTATTGTTTCAGTTGTTACTGTTCACTTTTGCTGGGATGAGGGTAGGAGGGGGGATATGCCTGGCATGTCAGTGGATCATGATAGGATGTTCTTACTTACCTAGCAACTTTCTGGAGGTACTAGGGATCTTGCCTATTGTACTCTTTGTCTAAAAGTACTCTATGGGTAGCCAGCACAATTTCCTTACCTGGAATATTAAAGGGACCCAGGGTTGCCGTAAATGAATTATGATACTAAAGCATCTTCATCAACTATGGGCTCACTTGGTTTGTCTTCAGGAGACCCATCTCAAACGAGAGGATGTTTTACTTTTACAGAGGGTTTGGGTAGGACAGGTTTTTGGAGCCTCATCTAGATGGGGGGCACGGCCATCTTATTAGCCAAATCAGTCCCATTTGTTTTGATGCAAGAATGGTGGGATCCACTGGGACGCTATGTTATCCTTATGGGCACCCTAGAGTCATTTTCTATAGTTAAAGGTTCCATTTACGGCCCAAATGTAGAGACGCCACGGTTCTTCACAGAACTGCTGTCACTGATACTAGTTCATACTACAGTTCATACTATGGTGAGACAAAGAGTTAGGGGGCATGAGCCCATATTGCTCTTATACTAAGCCAGATAATAATATGGTAGGACACATCCTGAGGTTAGTAACTTATCAAGTCAAAACTTGAAGACACATTTAGTTTCGCTAATAATAACATTCAATGTCAATCTATTCCATCCTATGGTTCTTAGAGTAAAAAAATATTTACGGTTGGAGGAATGAAAAGTTTTGCCTACCAATTGAAGTGGGTGTCCTTGAGTGTCATGTAAATGATCTTTAAATTGTAGCCCCAATTCACATAATAGATATGGGTCTTGAACTATATCATAAAGCAACAACAGATCATCCCTAAGATGACAAGTTGCTAGCAGCATTAAATTCAAGGATTGTAATCTATTCTCATAAGATATTGTGTGTAACCCAGATAAGCATTTGGTATATTCCCTCTGAACCCCTTCAAGAGAATTACAGTCAGATTTGTGATATGGGCACCATAATTGGGAGGCATACTCCAGATGAGGCCTGGCATAAGCTCTAAACAGAGGCATCATCGCCTCTGGAGTCCTGGAGCTGATATTTCTAAGAATAGACCACATACCTTTATTTGTTTTACATATGGCTTCATGTAGATGTTTAGTATATGACATATTGTCTGAAATGACAATGCTCATATATTTTTCATCTGTAGTTTTACCTAAAATTGAACCAGCTAATTTGTATGTGTTAAGCAAATTATTAGCACCCAAATGTCCAAATGCATAACCTTGCACTTTGAAGGGTTGCGCTTCATCCCCCAAATAGTTACCCAATTAGTAATGACATCAAGATTGTGTTGAATATCATTGACTAGTGAGGGAGTGGCACATGAACCCCCTAATTTAACATCATCAGCATACTTGGTGGTGACAGAAAAACAGTCTGTAGTAAAATCAGAAATAAAAACTTGGAAGAGACAGGGGCCAAGGACAGACCCCTGAGGCACACCGCTGCTCACCAATCCTTTGCTAGATTTTACCCCACTGATAAGGACCTGCTTAGTCCAATTATTGAGCCAATTCTTAATCCACCCTATGATAAATGTGTTGATTTTAAGCTTATATCATTTTTTAATCAAAGCCCAATGAGGCATAACATCAAACGCTTTGCTGAAATCAATAAACACTACATCACAGGGTATTTGTTTGTCTAACAAAGTGCTATTAATAAAGAATAGGATTGATTATTGGTCCTCTTCTCCTCTCATTACTGAAAAAAGTATTGCTACAACGATTTTCCCTATTGTTATATCTGATCATTCCCCTATCAGTTTGCATTTACTCTGGGGTCCACCTTCTTCTAAATCCCCATCTTGGCGTCTAGACCCACTTCTATTCAGAGGCCCTGAATTCACTCCTTGGATTAAAACCCAGATTCAAGATTTTCTTTCTATTAACGATACTCCAGATATGTCTCAAGGTACTATCTGGGAAGCATTAAAAACCATTATTAGAGGTAAAATTATTAGTTTTGCAGTGAATAAGAAAGAAATTAAGAGAACAACAATTAACTAATTTAGAAAAATCCCTTAAAGAAAAAGAAACCCAATTCTATAAATTAAATAAACCCAATCATAATTCATAGCTTCATCTGCAAATTCTACAACTAAGAATTAAAATTAACGAGTTGTTATCCAGGAAAGTTGAACTTGCCTTTTTAGGATTAAACACGGTTATTGGGAACAAGGGGATAAATGCGGAAAGTTGCTGTCTTACCAGCTAAAAACTCAACAGATGCAGAGATATATAGCAGGTCTAAAAGATCTATCAGATCAGACACACACACAGACAACCTTTCAATCAATCGTATTATGCAATCCTTTTACCATCAACTATACTCGCAACCTAATACTACAAGTCCCAACCTAATACAACATTTCCTGTAAAAATTGAATCTACCCCACCTATCCCTTCAGGACAAAGCTATGCTTAATAAACCAGTCACTTTACAGGAAATCCAAACTGCTTTATCTTCATTAAAAAATGGTAAATCACCTGGAAGTGATGGGTTCCCTACTGATTTTTATAAAACCTTATCCGACATTCTTTGTCCTGTATTAGTCAATGTATTCCAAGAAGCAACTTCAAAAAAGAAACTCCCATACACAATGACCGAAGCCATTATAACAGTCTTACCAAAAAAAGACAAAGATCCTTCTCTTCCTTCAAACTATAGACCGATCTCACTTCTTAATACTGACAGAAAATTTTTTGCCAAATTATTAACTCTCTACTTAGAATCTTTAATGACTAAACTCATCCATACTTCTCAATCAGGATTTATCAAAAATAGGAATAGTTCCGATAATCTTCGCTCACTACTTAGTTTAATCCACAAAGCAAAAACTCTTAAAATCCCTGCAGCTGCAATAGCCATTGACTTTGAGAAAGCATTTCACTCTCTCAGTTGGGAATATCTATATCAGGTGCTATCTCATTTTGGCTTTACAAATAATTTTTGTGCTTGGATTCAATTATTGTATACCTCCCCTTCATACTAACATACTAAAATGCCAGCAGAATAGGCCTAACCGTCTTTCGTGTCTGCTCGTTTGGTCAGCCCCCACCCTGGGTGCTGACCTTGCTGTCCCCCTCGCCTTCTCTGGCTTCTCCCTTCCCAGTTCTGGATATTCTTGCTGCATTGGATCTTGCTTCCAGAACCCTTCCCCTGTACCTGTCCTACCTCCTCTTGAACCCCTCCACTGTCTCTGCCTCCACCAGCCCCCTAGGTAGTGCATTCCATGGCTCCACCACCCTCTCAGTGAAGTAGCACCTCCTCCTTTCTCCCCTGAATCTTCCCCCCTCCAGCTTCCACCCATGCCCTCTAGTGGCCCCATTCCTCCTTCCTTCGAAGCACCCTGACTGTTCCTCCCCCATTTACCCTCTTCATGTACCTGAAGACCTCATCATGTCCCCGGTCCTTCTCTCTTCCAATGTGTACATATTTAGCTCTTGAGCCTCTCCTCATAGGTCCTGTCCCCAAGCCCCAAATCATTTTGGTTGCCCTCCTCTGGACCCTCTCCAGGAGGTTAATGTCCCTCTTTAAGTGTGGCCTCCAAAACTGCACGCAGTACTCCAGGTGCGGCCTCACCAAGCAGTTATACAGAGGAGTATCACTTCCCTCCTTCTGAGGTGATCCCCTAGCGATGCATCCCAGCATCCTGTTGGCCTTGGCTGCTGCCCTCCTACAAGTCTCAGAGTTGTTCATCTTGACATCCACCACCACCCCCAGGTCCCTCTCAGCCATTGAGACTTGTAGTATTCCCCAGGGTGTACACTTGGCCTGGGTTTCTGGCCCCAGGTGGAGTACCTTGCATTTCCTGCATTGAACCTCAGCTTCCACTTTCTAGACCATCTTTCCAGAGCCTCCAGGTCCCCTGCAGGGCCACCTCCCTCCTCCCCATCCACCACCGCCCCAGTTTTGAGTCATCTGCAAAGAGACTCATCCTCCTCCTGATTCCTGTCCTTATGTCAGATAGGTAGGCGTTGAACAGAAGGGGCCCAGGACTGATCCCTGTGGGACCTAATGACCCTCCTTGGGGTGAGACTATCCCACCAACTATGACCCTCTGGGTCCGGTCCTGGAGCCAATTGCCTATCCATCTGATCATCTGGTTTCCCACCCCCATTTCTCCTAGCTTATCCAACAGGCCCACATGAGGAACAGAGTCAAATGCCTTGCTGAA
The DNA here is from genome assembly GCA_016271365.2 of Neoceratodus forsteri. Taxonomy (NCBI): domain Eukaryota; kingdom Metazoa; phylum Chordata; order Ceratodontiformes; family Ceratodontidae; genus Neoceratodus; species Neoceratodus forsteri. The sequence continues at coordinate 161,923,953 of CM028132.1, read as the reverse complement.
GTCTAGAAAGAGGACATCCACTGGTCTACTCAGGTCCAAGGTACTTGTCACCCAGTCATAGAACTCCACCAGGTTTGTCTGACACGATTTCCCTGGGATGAATCCATGCTGTCTATCGTCCAGGCACCCTGACTTATCCAGGTCCCCCCTTAGCCTCTCCTTGACAATGTCCTCCATCACCTTGCCCACCACCAATGTCAGGCTGACAGGCCTGTAGATCCCTGCCACCTCCCTTGATCCCCCCTTGTGGATAGGCACTACATCGCCACCTTCCAGTCTTGGGGCACCACCCTGTCCTCAGAGATGGTGAAAAACTCTGCCAGGGGTTTCGCCAGGATATCTGCAAGTTCCTTCAGCACTCTAGGATGTAATTTATCCAGCCCCGGTGCTTTCTCTGTCTTAAGGGAGCTGAGGGCTTCCCTCACTCTCTCTGCTGTGATTTCCACTTCTGGTACCTCTTCTCCCTGCTTAGCCCTCCTCCCACCTGCCAGTGATGCCTCCCCCTCTCCCCAGACCTGCCGATCGGTAAGGGTCCCCCCCTCCTCAGTATCTCTGTCTCCTCCCATGTATGATGCAGCACCCCCATTTTCCTTCAGCTCGAGTTCTCACGAACTCTATTTTGTCCCCCTCCTTTTACTTAGCAAGAGGCACCAGAAAAGGATGCCCTTTATCTCCTTCATTGTTTATACTTGCCATGGAACCTCCTTCTGCGTCCCTACATCAATCCAATACAATTAAAGGCATCACTATTGGTAACTCTCACTATAGTTCACTCTCATATGCAGATGATCTCCTTATTTTACTTGAAAACCTCAAAAGTTCTAGGCAACCTTTAGTTAAACTACTGAATGACTTCACCTCCCTCTCCGGACTAGATGTAAATCTTAACAAATCCGAAATGTTACCATTGAATACTCTTTGTAGTCCCCTCATGAACTACTCATTGGGCTTTCGTTGGGCCCCCCAAGGTATATCTTATCTTGGCATTTGGATCACCCCGACGTTGAATAAATTATGGAATGATAATCTTTCCCCTCTGTTAACCAGTATCCAAACAACACTTGATAGATGGAAGCTACTTAAACTTTCTTTTGATGGTAAAATTTCCGCCATTAAAATGTCTATAACTCCTAAAATATTATACCTATTTTCCAATATCCCTTTGATACTTCCATCTAGTTTCCTTACCAAAATAGATAAAATTATTGGCAGCTTCATTTGGGAAGGCAAAATACCTGGATTTAGTTGTAATAAACTTAGATTCCATTGGTCAAAAGGTGACTTTGGCCTTCCTTGGTTCCAAGCCTACTTACGGGGTTTCTGTACATCTCAAACAATTAAATGGTTTAACAAACCCAACAGCCAGTCTCCTTTATTGGTCAATATGGAAACATCCTTATGTCCTGGTAATGTAGCTACTTCTTTCCTTTAAAACACCCTTACTTCTTCTTTAAAGTCTCACCCTACCATAGCTGCTTTTTTATTCTATTGTAAAATAATCCACAAGCATATTAAATCAAACCCCAAATCCTTAGATTACACCCCCATCTGGGGTAACCACCATATATCTCTTGATAATCACCTAATTTTTGTCATGCCTGGAAAAATAAGGGTATTCTCTTTTTGCAGGATATACTTGAACCCAAGTCATTAAAGTTAAAATCTTACACCGACCTATGAGGCGTATGGAATCTTCCCCATTGGGATTTTTGGAAATATCTACAGCTTCATACTGCATGCAACTCTTACCTCACACCCTTCTCTACCAATTCTCTGTATGATAAGCACATCTCTGAATGGATAAAAACAACATCCTATTTAAATAGCACTGTTTACAAAGATATTTGTGATATCCTTCCTGACTACTCTGTCAATGCTAAAAACAGATGGAGTACTTTGCTACAATATAATATCACCAATGCACAATGGTCCAGGTGTTGGCTCTCCTGTCACAAATCTTTTAATGATAAATGCAGTTCCCTCATTCAAACCAAGATCCTTCATTTGTGGTACAGAACTCCTGTTGTATTACAAAAAATGGGTTTATTGAACAATAACAATTGCCAATGGGGAGTTCTTGCATACTTTATGGCACTGTCCCCTCACACAAAATATTTGGCACCGTACTCACTGATTTGCAATGAAAGTGGTATGTCAGCCTTTTACACTGGACCCTAAACATTGCATTCTTGGTATTTTTAATTACCGTTCTTATAAAATCTCATATTCGCAGAGTAGATGGTGAAATATACTCTTCCTTCAAGTTAAACACACAATCCTCATGAATTGGAGATCCAACATAATCCCTACCCTTCCCGATATCATCAATCAACTATTGCACTATGCCTCTCTGGACCGTATGACATATGTCTTGTCTGACCGACTCATGTTATATAACAATTGTTGGCAGGGCTTTTTTAATTTTTTGGAATCAACTAAATCTTCCAACACCAATGTATGGACTTAATATATATGGATTTTCCCCTTTTACTGATACCTCATTGTGGTCTCGTTTTTCTCCCCTTTTTCTGTTGTTTCCCTCTCTCGCTTCCTAATTTTCTTATATATCTTTTCTTTCCTGTACTCTGTTTTCAATCATTTCTTTATTACTCCACAATCCTTTTACAAATGTACTTTTTTCCCTTTTGCAGCATAATATATAATTATGTAACATTTTAATATAAACCATATCTAATCATTACTATCCGCTTTAAGTTCACTGCAAATGTCAAGTATATATCAATTACATGACCTGCATTGTTTACTATATCTTAAACCATAAGCTCCTTGTATTATTGTAGCAATGTTCTTATTATATGCTGCCTCAATTTTTCTAAAAATACTCACATTGTATTGTACTGTAAGAGGTTTGTCTGTATATCTTATGAAAAATTAACAAAAAGTTTAACTGCAAAAAAAAAAAAAAAAATGTCCTCCCTGGATCCTGGATCCAATGGGTATGTTAGGAATCTTTCTCCCCAAAAGCTGGTTTTGACAGTTACGTAATATGTTCAATACATTTTTATGGAGAAATAAAGGTGTCAGAAGAAGCTATGTTAAGCTTACCATACCTAAACTGAGGGAGGCCTCGCCCTCCCCTCCTTTTTTACCTATTATGGGGCTCAACATATCAGCAAGCTGGCCAGATGGACAGATGAACTGATCACAGACCAAGTTTGCTCCTATACTCCCGCCTGGGTGGAACTTGTAAGGGCATTAATGCAAAGAACTTTTTTACTCCCTCTCAGTTTTTTTGTACCAGCTTCCTCATTGTCTTCCTCGTTGTCTCAAAAACTTTCCCACTGGTTGGTCTCTCCTTCCCCTACATCAAGTACAGAAACATCTACCCCTTAACTGGAACAATTCACTGAGTCAACCCCTCTTCAAAAATCCCCATTTTTTGATTGGGAACTGGTTAATCCCTCCATCTTTCTTCCCCAAATTACAGCACAGTACATTGGAAGATCTCTGCAATGAAGATTCTATTACTTCATTTGCCTCATTGCAAGAGAAATTCCAGTTATCCAATGCTGACATCTTTAAATATTGGCAAATCAGGCAGGCTGTTTTGGCCTACTTAGGCCCCAAACCTTGGTCATTCCCACTTAGAATGGATTTGCCCACAGTGCTTCTAGTGGCGAAGCAACCACATGCGGTCTCCGGTGTATATATGTTATTGCAAGACCTCAATCCCAAACTTCCCAAAGGGGTCTGTTACTACTGGAGGCAAATGTTTGCTCTCCCCGATAATCTGATTTACTGGGGTAAGCTGTGAAAAACTCTCTACAGATTTATTAAACAAGACAGGCTGAGACTTATCCAATTTAATATCATGCATAATCTGTACTATACTCCCATTAGACTACATGCTATAGGGAAGTGGGTATCCCCACTTTGCCGTAGATGTGGAGAAGGGATAGGATCTCTTTTCACATGCTATGGGAGTGCCGTAAGCCCAAGCATTCTGGAATGCCATCCAAAACATCCTAGACCTACTTTTGGGGTTACACCCCTTGTTTACTCCACAATCCTGCCTGTTATCTCTTTTCCTGCAGGGCACACCTAAAGTTCAGAAAGCCCACTTAACCTTAATAGCAGCTACTGCTAAATTGGTTAAACTCAGGCACTGGAAGGATGAATGCCTTCTCTCATCCATGGAGTGGTATCATGAGATTTTAACTGCCATTCAATTGGAGAAACACATTGCTAGCATCCAGCATAGACTGGATGTTTACAGATCAGTATGGGAAACTCTTCTGACTTTGTTATCCCTCTGGCAACCCTGAATATCTGTTTCAACTCAACTCGCTTCCTATTTGCCCTGACACGCAGGCTTGGTGGTGGGGGGGAGTTGAGGGGGATTTTCTTTGTTTGCTTTTGATATTGTGCATTGTGTTTGTTTATTATGTATGTATGTTTGCTTGTTCTATCTCTTGTTGTAGCTGTACTATTAATATTATGTTACCCTTTTACATAAGCTGCCATACTAATAAAATATATTGAATTAAAAAAAAACAATGTCAGAGCAGTGAGCTAGAGGAACAGTTTAATGTGTCTTGTACCGTACTTTTTAGCATCTTCCTTAACCACCTCCCAAAGGGGTGCTCGGGTAATATCCTTCTTCATGTGAATGATGCAGTCCTCTTTCCCAGTTGTTCGAACCCCATTTCTCTGGAAATAAAACTCCAGGCAGACTTTACTACAGCCAAATCTTGGTTCATAGAGCATAAACTCCTCATGAACTATAAAAAAACAAAGGTTATGTTGTTCTCAAATTCCCATAATAAGCTTAAATCCCGTCTGCTCACAATTCAAAATAACCTTAGCACCCCCGGATTTACTTCAAAGGTTTAAATATCTAGGGATCCTACTTGACAACTCCCTTTCATTTACATACAATGTAGATCTCGTCACAAAGGCGGTCAATGCTAGGATAGGCCTACTACACCAACATAAACACTGTTTAACTTCAGAGGTGCTTCATCTTGCGGTCAACAGCAACATAATCTCCATCATAGATTACGGTCTAGTAATCTATGGTGCTGCACCTGATACTGCATTCCACAGTATTAAAATAGCTCTAAACAAAGCCTTCAGATTGGTCACATGCGAGCACTGATTTCTGCACACCTGCGACCTGTATTCACAGTCCAACTCGTTGCACCTCAAAGGGAGAATAAAATACCAGACCTGCCTCCTGGCCAAGAAAATATGTCTTGGCCTAACCCCCCATCCCTACAGCCACTGCCTACCCCCAACCCTCACAGGACCAGAAGCATGTCCAATCAGCCCTACCAGATCCCATTCCATCGAACAATAAAGGGACTAAGGACTTTCAACTACTGTGCCCCCCAACTGGCTAAATGAACTACCCTGTGAAATCTCCTCTGAGCCCAATCTTGCCCCTTTCAAGTGCAAGCTTCGCACACACCATGCAGCCCTTAGCGACTGTGATTGCAACCTACAACACTAACCACTCTGTATTTTCCCTGAACCACTGAAACTCTATCTAGCTCCTCTTACCCATTACTGCCTTGATTAAATCTTTATCTATTCATTTTCCCACCCTTGTCCATTACTTGCCAAAGGCTTGTAAGAGGATCTTTTTTCTCTTGCTATTGTCTGCTCCTCTCATCCTTTCTCTTACCCTCTCTATCTGTACACTTCCCTAACTTGATTTTTCCCTCACCTGGCTTGATTTTTTTTTTTGTATGAAAAGTGTTTATTGGTATTACCTGTCCTTGCACAAATGTTTCGATATTTTACTGTCTATGTTTTCTTGCTATTGTCACAACACAATTTGTAGTGCCACTTTATGTAACCTTTTGTTTGTACTTAATTTGATGTGGAACCTTTGTAAAAGAGCCTTTGGCGCAAAGGTAATAATTCCTAGAACAATAAACTAAACTAAACTTCCTCCTTTCCCCCCTCTTCCCCTTCCCCCCTCTCCCCACCCATACTCCCCCCATCTTGTCCTGACAAGGCCTTGGCTGTTCTATTTTCATACTAACTACTCTACCTTCAATTCTCCTAATTTATTCTGCCCTGTGCCTATTGCCTCCCCTTGGTCTATTACCTCACCTTTTCTCTTCCTCCACCCTCTTCCCCCTTCTGCACCACCATCCTTAGTGCTCTTTGTAAGTTATAATCAAACATGAACTATTGAATGTTGCACTGTGAACTGTTGTAAATGTCTGTGACCTGCATGTTATGTATTTTGCTGTATTTTGTAACTTGCTGTCCATTGTAACTTAATGTCTGTTATACGTGCATGACGTGGAACCTTTGTAAACAAGCTGGTAGCGCAAAGGTGTTAATCCAAAATGTTAATAAATAAATAAAAAAATAAAGTAAATACAGTGGACTGTATCAGACTGATTCTGTTGACTTTTATAGTAGCTACATATCCCAGAATTCCCTGCTGCTCACATTAGAGCAGGGCTGCAGCAGTGGGATACTCAATAGCCTTCAATAGCCTGCAATACATGTTAGAGTTGTTATAAGCTCTGCTGTTTTGCTTGCTGGTCCTGCTGTCCTCCCTGGGCTAAGTACGGTTATAGAGCACTGTACATAGCCCCAGGAGAACAACATAACCAGCAAACAGCTGCTCCGAGCTTATAAAAGCACTGACATGCACTGCATGCTGTTAAATTTCCCACTGCTGCAGCTCTGCTCTGATGTCAGCTACAGGGGATTCTGGGAAATATTTGCACACAAAGTGCAAATTGGGACCAGCCCTGCATTTGGATGTGGGGCTCATGGTGCTGACTGTTTCCATTGAAAACTAATTAATGGGCCGCTAAATCCAGGATGCAGTTATCTACTCCTGCTCCCTTTTCATCACCACTGACATCCCTTAATCAAGAGCTGGCAGTGTAGTCCAGAGGTTAGTGTAATGATCTGTGAATAAACTTGGTACATCCAGCAGAACTGGGTTTGATTCCCACAACCTCCACATGCATAGAGTGTGACTCTAAGCAAATCACTCGTAACCTTCCCAGTGCTCCTGTGTTGTCCCTGAAAACAAGAATGTGTGCCTACTGGGCAGTACCTAGTTACCAAATAAATAAAAAAAGCAATTGCTTTTTTTCTGCCTGTTGCACCATCATACTAATCAGTGGCATCCTCCACCTTCTTTAATACTTAGCAGTGCTCGATTATCTGGTGCTGATATAATAGCTAATGGGAGAGGCAGCATAGAACAATTATGCAGAACCAACAAGAGAGATGTGAGTATTGTAAACGGAGCTAACTGTTAGCAATCTGTTTGCAATCTTTTTTTAACTTTGGATTTTTTTGGGTTTTGATATACTGAAGATATAAAGTAAATTGTTTAATTATATTCCATTTGACTTGTTTTATTTTTGTGATTTATGAAAGTGTCTAGCCAGCTGAGGTTCTTTTCAGTGGGGGTGCTGAGCTGAGCAGAACTAGGCTGCGGTTCATGGTGAACACGAATATATGAATATATTAAGTTACAATGTTTTTAGGAAAAGTATTTTTACATTTTTTACTTTTGAAATTTGTACCAGTTGGATCACATGGGGTGAGGCCCTGAGATAAAGGCACATGTACCAGCATCTTAGTCAATGGACAACAGTATTAGAGAGAGCTGATGGGGCGATCAGACGCTTTACCCTTAGTGTGTCTGCTTAACCGTTGTTTTTTACTTAGTTGCTTTGCTGCTTATATCAAGTGAATATTAAACCAAAACTAAATGCCCAGAACTCAGCATTTACCAGTCTTTTAGCATCCAGCTTATCGAGAATTGCAAGCAGTGCTTCATTGTGGAGTTATTTTTAAAATGGTGCAAGTATGGATAAACAGAGTGAGTGCTCTTAATTTTCTAGTAAATTTTAGCAACTATTGTGCTTAAAAGACCAATGTATTTGGAGCATTGTAGAGTCTAAAGGTTTTATAACTTACACAACTTACATATTTTTACTCGTGCCTATTGAAATAAGTAAGGCTATTTACTTCTTGTTTTTGGGGCTCAGAGGCAATTGTCAATTATAGTGTGGAACTACTGTACATAGGGCTAGTGCTATTGCTATATTGTTATAATTCTCTTGCCCTGACTAGACATATCTCAGTGTGATCTGACTCTCCCTGTTTCATGTTTTTTTATATACTACTAACATATGATTGTGTGCTATTCGCACTGACAAATCATCAGACCTGGTGGGCACAGAAAAGAGCACACTAAGTCTTCAGCCATTACATGTTAAGCTGATGTGGATTAGAGTGTCTACAATCATCCAGAGCCTTTCACAGCAGAGACATTAAAATCAAAAGAAAAGCAATCTGCGTCAGCAATAACTTCAGGTCTGAGTTTTAGAAAGCAGAGTGGTCAAAGGTCATCTGAGAATCAGCACATTGACCAATAAATACAAGTGCCATCCCAAGTGCCTTGTGCTGAAACTAGAATGTTGATACTTGCATACACTTTTCATCTCCTTTAACTTATTTTTAGAAGTGTTTAAGTTTGCATCTGAAGACTAAAGATTGAACTACCCTGTATTACTGCATATCTGCATTCGTTCTGTAGTTCTATATGATATCTTTGACATACTGATATAATTGATTAGGAAGTGTGAACATATGTGAATAGGTATCTGTGATTTGATACCAGTGGAATTCTGTTATGGGGACACTTAGTAATATGGATCAGTTAAAGAAAAGTACAAGAAAGCAGCAGGTTGGAAAGAATCAGCAAGTTGTAAAGGGCAAAAATAAGAGTAAAAATAATGAGGAAGGCAAAACTGAAAATGCAACCATAGTTCATGTGATGAAACTCCTACCCATGGTATTCATTAACACATGCTGTGCCACGGACTGATACAGTATATCAGTCCAGATTTCTAATATGTTCAATTTTTGCTGGCAGCCCAAGTTAATGGTTTATTTATTTATTTGAAATGTTTCACCAGGAAAGCACACTGAGCAGCAATTGCTCATTGTCAGGTGCATTTTGGGGGAGGGGAAGGGGGTAACAAGCAAGTAAACAATTTACAGCAAAATCAGCAATGCAGGTAAACAAATACAGACAGCAAATATATAATAGTAATTCACAACATTTTGGTACAGTATGACAAAGTTTTAAGTGCAGCAAAAATTGTTGGGGAGTCTGATACTACTGAGAGTGGATTTCTATAAGACAATAGAGGTAGTGGAGGGAGGAAGGGATGATTAAGAGCAGTTGCAAGTGGAGGAGAAGAAATTTTACAGGAGGGAGGAGAGGACAAGTGGAGAGGTGGCGTGATGGATGGGTTTACCATAATCTCAAGGAACAAAAACCAATTTGTACTAAAATTTGCAGTTTATACTATGGTAAAAGGAGTGCATAAAAACAAATTTGGGTGGGTGGACATTAGCACTGTATACTGGTACAGAACACAATATTACAAAGGCTGGATATGTGTTACTTTGAAAAATATTGAAAAAAAGGAACCTGCTTATTAATTCAGCACAAGGTTTTAAAAATATAGGTATTACTTTAGACACGACTATTAGAATAAGGCAGAAATTAGTCTCACAAAATGGCTCCCCTGCTGCTATGTTTACATCACTACCCCACCCTGTAATGGCAGCGGCAGCACTTCTGGTGCATCAACATTCTATCTCTGACTCAAGCCACTGCGCATCCGATTTACTGCATACTGATAAATTTCACTCAGACTGCACAGACTGCACTGTTTTGCTCCCCCAGCACATTTATATGATTTTTCTAGGGCCTTAAATTAGCTTTCAATCACTTATTCTTGCTTAAAGTCACTAAAGCCACAGTATTTCATTAACAGGATTGCCTGTTATGTTACATCTCTCATACAACCCACAGTCTCTCACTTTGTTCAGAAAATTACACTGTTGCCATATCCATAATTGTGCTCACAGTCTAATGCTTAGAATTCTTGCTTAGGTTTGATTTACTTTATACAGTCCTTCTCTGCAAAACAATCACACTGTTTACACATAGATCCAGCTGGCTTTAGAAAAAAATCACACACAGTTTGAGCGGTTTTCTGAATGGTACGCACTGAATCAGTAGCTGACTTTTTGATGGTAATTTCAGCCTACAGCTGATCCTGGAGGCCCCTGGGTTGAAACGAGCTGGTGGTCTTGCCGATTGACTTTGTGAACACCACGCTTTCTCCCCAGTCAATCGATATATGGGTTGAGCCCAATTTAAAACAGAAAAGTCTGATATTGTAATTTTTATAATGTTTGCAGTCACTGCGACGCTACTCCTGACAAGCCAGCTCGCACACCACTCACTCTCTCCATCTCAAACACTGGGTAGCCTCTGAAGCTGGCTTGGGGGTAGGACTGATTGCAGTCTCACCAATCACTAGACGCCATGCTCATTAGCCTCTCTCTCTCTCTTCTTGTGCTCTTCTCTTCCACGGTGATCATTGAGCAGGCCAAATTTAAACTGCAAAGCAACTTTTTTTTTCTTTTCAACTGTAACTCCATGGTGGGAGCACCATTTTAACCATTTTTCATGGCAATTTCCTTAGCTACTCCCCCAGTCCACACAGCAAACACTTTAACTTCTAGGGCACAAATGTCTGTTTGTTTCCCACAGTTCTCCATACCTTTTCTTGTCACAACTTGAAAATTAAAAGCTGGCAAATGTTATTTTTGTTGCAGGACAAGGGGCACACACAATCTGGCTTTACAGCTCCTTGGTAAACGTTGGCACAATTACAGCAGCACATGAACAGCAGCACACAATGGCACATACAGATGGCACTTCTCTGGCAAATCCCTTATGCACAAAGCTTCCAATTTTTTTTGGCTACTAACTGCCAGACAGACAAAACGCTTGCCACAATCTGAGAAAACCTTTCTTGTCTTCTCCCAAAATCCAAATAAATCCTCAGCAGTGCCTTCATTTTGTAATCTCCCCCACCAGACCCCTTTTTTTCTACCAGCAGGGCTGCTCCTCTCATATCTAGGTGCCACTGAGAGGGGTGAAGGTAGTCACAACAAATAGCTTACAGCTACTCTGTTGACCCATTACTTCTACTTCAGAGCCTGCCATCCTTAGACAGGCAAAACAAGTGTGGCAACTACCTGTCTCACACCCACCATTTAACATGGCCATCAACCTGGGTCCCTGGGAGAAAACATTTGCTCAGCATTATGCTAGGTTTGTACTTCTGGTCAGTGGCACCCAAGTAAATCCAGAACTGGAAACAATAACTGTAATGTTCAAACCAAGTTGAGATTCTAGAGTGTGGCTTTTATTCACATAACACAGAGAATAACAAAGCAAAGACGGACCTTCACAGGGCTACTCTCACTGGTAATGCAGAATACTGAGGTACAGAGCACACTTCCTCACTACAAACCCTCAGGTTCTGAATGGATCTGGGCACACATGGCCCGAACTGGTACACTTATCTTCTTTTCCTTGACTTGGCACCCCAGCCAGTACTAGGACACTTTTCCATATTGAATGGAGATTGATGGTGGCTTACTAAACCACCCACGAACATATTCAGGCTCTCAGGGAAAATCCAAAATCCCACATCAGGGTGCTTTCCTCAAGCATTGGCCAAATGTACCAAGAGAAAACATAGGTGCTCAAACTGAACCCAGAGAGGTAAACCTTGTTACTTCAGATGAGGGGTCTCCCACCTTTTGCTCCCAAATCTATACTTGGCCATTCATTTGGTTATAACACCTTTCTTTGAAACACTGTTTGAAGATGCTCTCTCAAAATGTTTTTCACATCTAACATTCTACTTTTCACTGGAGGTGTCCTGACTTTAAAAGTTCTGTATGTGGCTATGTCTTTACCCTAGACCCCCACTGTTGCAGATGCTTCTAAGCCATACACAGTTTAAAGGTTCTGTACTTGGCAAGTCTCTCTTTAACCCCACAGTAGGCAGACAAGTTTACTTAAAACACTGTCTTTGTGAATAAAGTCTCTTTATCAGAGAAGAACTCACCACGGTATGCAGGTGCCCCAAGGCTTTTTCCCACAACACAATCTCTGGTACTCACATAACAAACTGACTCTCAGGCAGCTTCTCCCTATCCAAGCTGGACCAGGGGACTGCCCATGAATTCCTGGAATGCCCCCCATCCCTCTGGGGATGGGGCACTAGAACATCTAGGAATGGTCTCTACCACTTCCTTCTACAGGTCTTCTGTGTTCCTCTCTAGGGTGAGAACACACAACCCCTTCTTCAGAGGTAGCTCTATATCAGAGCTAGGCTCTGAGGAGCTGCAAACTGCAGCACTCCTCCCTCTCCTGAGTCTCCACACAGACTACTCTCTGAAGACTTGAATCTCCCAATGTTCTACTGCTAACCCCTGCAGCTAGCATTCCATTGTGACTTATGCTGCTGCTAGAATTCTAAGGTGACATCATCACTCCAGCTCAGCAGAAACTGAAAACAGTGTGACAGTGTGAAACCCATTTAACTGGCATCTCACAAACTGCCTACTCCCTACCTGCCACTGATTCTAAGTGGGATTCTAGTGACCCTTGGAACAAGGGGGTTACACTTCTAATTTCTTGATTTCCATGCATTTTTTAGGCATCTCCTGTCTATTCTACCCTTACAGCCAGCCTCTGATCTCAGATTTTTCTTATCTGTGTGCCTTTGTTTTCCCATTAGCTTCCTTTCATCTCCTACTGACACGTTTCTACTTAGCCCCCTTCCCATTTCTTCTCACACATAATTTTTTTACTTTGCATCTTAGACTTTCATCTCTAGTCCCCTTTCATCACCTTCCTACTTCACTTCCTGATTTTTTTAATTGCTCCACAGCGGATATAAATACTGCTTGTTGCTCAGTTTTGCTAGTCAGCTGAAGAAGGGGCATGTGAGGCCCCAAAAGCTTGTGTATAATTCCATCTTTGTACAAGACACTTGTTGGTCCAATAAAAGGTATCAAACCTTCCTTCATCTATTGTTTTCCAAGGACCAATATGGATGAAATCTCTTTTTATGAATATTATTCCAAAATTGAACCACCTTATTGCAATCCCATAACGTGTGCTTCAACATGCTCCCATTAGACCACATCTGGAACATATTGCTGCAGGTAATCTACCCATTTTAAACAGTTTTAATGGTGTGAAATACAGATTATGGAGTATGCAGAACTGAATTAAGTGAAATATATCCTGTTTGATACATTTATAGAGCATACGCCATACCAAGTGCCATAAGGAAACTTCCTCCTGGTGACCTAAATCCTGCTCCCAATAGCAGCAAACCCCTATCAAGTTCCTGGGGTCCAGGAATTGCAAAAGTTGGTAAAGTTTGTATACAGAGTGTGGCTATTGGGCAGCTGAAGATAAAGGGTCTAAGTCATCAGATACCCCCAGTCCTATAGTCTAGGGCCCAAACATGAAGAGATAGAGTGAATAAGCTAAAAGTACTTAATGCCAGTTGAATTGGGAAGTTGGTAGTGCTTTCTGAGGGTTATTAATGAGCAGAAGTTATCCCCTTCCATTAATGAAGACAATGTTAATCCCTGTAATTGTGGGTAGAAGGATTGTGTAATAGGATGATCAGCTATTTGTATGTTAAAATTATCTAAGAGGGGTTGGGTGGGGGCCCTATTCCACACCCATCCCATATTCACACTTAGCTGGTGCCACACTTTAAGACACCTATACAATAGTGTTACTCAGAGGGAATGTGGTAACAGTGAGGACTTGATAAAAAGAAGGCTGCAGGGGTGAACTCCATAAAAGCCACATAGGGAATGCTCCAGTTCTAACCAAAGAGGTGTGTAAACACTTGGAGAGTGGTCCCTTTCCCTCTCAAGCCACAGCAGAAATTTGGAGCTGTGAAGAGCAGCATAGTACAGAAAAATGTTTGGAAGCTGCAACCCACCACTCAACTTAGAAATCACTGAGCATACATTGTAAATGTGTAAACCAGGCCTTGGAGAGAAATACATTTGACATACCTAGGGGGTAGAGAATGTGAGGGAGAACATTCATCTTAATTGTATTTATTTGTCCCCAAAGAGGTAAGGGGAGACAGGACCATCTCTTAAGGTCTTGTTGAATCAAACATAGTAAAGGAGATGGGTTATTTTTGACCAAGCAAGAGGAGGTACATGCAGTACGAAGTCCTAAATATATAACATACCATGGTTCCCAGGAAAGACCTAATTTAGTAATATCAAATTTACAAACTAAGGGTGCCATGCATAAAGCAGGTGGGGGTACTTGGAAAGATCATGTACCCCACCCGTGGCCCTGCACCCCGTGGACAGGTGCACCTATACTGGCATTCATCAATGCCAGCCACTTGTCCACAGAGCCACCCCCCAGCATGCAGGATTCCACAGGGTGGTGGGGTGTGGAGTCATGGACCCAGGTTGGCATCTAATCGGATGCCCATCCTGAGTCCAGGACTTGATCCGGGTCCAGGTCATGCATAGCTCTTATGGGTGCGCAGACATGTGCAACCACACTCCAGGGACCTGTCTGGCACAGGACACTAACCACCTACCCCTGACACAGTGCAGCCATGGCCCAGAAGTCCATCGGTGGACACCCACCCCATGGCACCGACACCCCTGGATCTGTACCTGTTGCCAGTGCCGTGGCTTAGCTGCCCCAGCCCTACCAGCCTGCTTCGTGGTCTGGGGCAGTACTGTGGGATGTTTCCTGGTCCCCTCATGACCAGTGAGAGGCATCCATTGGGGCACCCAGAGGGTTACATTAGGGTTTACCCTGGAATAACCTGTGACACCCTCTGCACCCATGCAGCCAGCACTATATGGTTTAGTGAATGCCATGTAGTGCTGGAATGCCTCTGAAACACCCCTGGTATGGTTCAGTCTATGGACATGGGGGATTGGGTGCATTGGGTCCGTGTGTCCCCCATTTGTTCATCCCATGCGGGGGCATAATGAGTGTGGGATGGCTACATGCCCAAGATTCATGGCACGTAGCCACTCTGCACCTTTGTGTATAGCATTGTAAGTTATTAAGAGGCAACACTTTAGTTTTATGTAAGTTCAGCATATACCCTGAAAGCACTGAAAATGCTGTATTTCCTGTAAAGCAGCAGGTAACAAGGAATGTGTTCCTCAATATGTAATAATAGGTCATTAGCGTAAGCTGACAAAATATATCTATTATTCCCTACCTTTATACCCTTAATTTCTACATTGTGTTGTAATAGATATAGTAATGATGCTAAATAGAGATTAAAAGAAATAGGGAAAGGGGGCATCCGTGCGTAGTTCCCCATTGCAGAGAAAAGTGATCGTATAGTACCCCATTACAATGGATACGAGCTGATGGATTACAGTATAACACCTGGATCCACCGGATATATTCTAGGGTGAAGCCAAACTTACACAATACCTCAGATAAATAGGGCCATGCGACCCGATCAAAGGCCTTTTTGGCATCTAGGGAGACCAGAGCCGCAGGACATCTGCTCTCCCAAGACACTGAGATTAAATAGTGTAGCTTCCTAAGATGATCGCTTGAAAGGTAACCCTTCATAAAACCCATTGTGCTGGCCCAATTAACCCATCACACACTTGGAGCATCCTATTAGCGAGGACTTTGGCAAGGATCTTTAGGTCTGTATTGAAAACCGAGATTGGATGGTAGTTGTCTGGAAGTGTCTCATCCCTCCCCAGTTTCTTAATCACTGTTATTAAAGCCTCAGTGAAAGATGAATTAGAGAAGCCTAACACATACCAATGATTATAAACCTTAAGAAGGAGAGGGGCCACATCCTCAGAGAAGGAAGAGTAAAAGTTGTTGGTAAGAACATCAGGTCCTGGGGCCTTACCTGGCAGAAGCTCCTTTATGGCCTGTAAGATTTCTGTCATAGATAGGGGAGCTTTAAGAAACTCTTGCTGAGCTAAGTCCAACACAGGAAGGGGAATAGGGTCTAAATATTGGGTGATATCAGCTAATAATTGTGGGCTGGGAGGATCGGATGTATATAAGTTTAAATAAAATGTCCGAAATATCTCTGCTATTTCCCAAGGATGGATAGCAGGAACATCATTAGTAGTTCGCTGAAGTCAGGGAATAAAATTAATGGAGTCTAGGGCACGAAGTCGGAGGGCTAATAATTTCCTATTTTTTTCACTGGACTCCAAGTACTTCAGCTTAGTTCTGTGCAAAGCTAATTCCACTTTTTGAGCTAGGAGATCATTATACTGGGCCCTAAGACTGTGTAGGTTAGACCAGATGTCAGACAAGGAGTGAGATGTAAGGGTGTGCTCAAGCTGTCAGATATTATTAAGAATCTCGGTTAAAAGGTATTGGTGCATCTTGAGATGCTTGGATGAGATACGTATACATTTCCCCTCTCAGGGAACACTTCTGTGCCACCCAGAGGATGTCAACAGCAGATACTGACCCCTTGTTATTCTCCAAGAATCTCTGCAACCAAGTACAGATGGAATGCAATGACTCCAGGTCCTGATGCAGTTACGTATTGAGACATCAGACAAAATTTGTATCCTCCACCCCGCTGACATTACAAATGAAACTGGCCAGGGCATGATCAGAAACAACTGTAGGCAGTACATCTGAAGAAAAGACCCCAGGTAAAGCTTCCTGAGATACTAAAAAATAATCCAGCCTAGAATACATAGCATTGGGAGGGAAGAAAAAAGTATAACTCTGGTCAGTGGGGGTGGAGAATATGCCATGGGTCCACTATACCCAGTTCATCAATCATGTTTAGCAACACCCACTGCCCAGGCGAAAGACCCCACCCATCACTGTGACCCAGATTTATCTACGTCAGGCTGCTGAACCATGTGCCAGTCACCCCCCCACCCCCAATTAGAAGGGTCAAATGGGCTAATGTGGCTATAATAGGAATTAAGTCTGAAAACAATCTAGGCAACTCCACATTAGGCCCATACATAGAACCTAGGACTACTGAAGCTAGCCTTAGTCTTCCACATAGAAATAGAAAGTGACCTTCCAGATCCCAATACACTTTTTCTAAAATGAAAGGGACCACACAAGCAATTAAGATAGCAACCCCCCCCTTGCTTTATACTAGAACCTGCCACATAAGCTTGTCCTACCTAATCCCTTCTAAAAGGAAAAGCATAATTTCTCTTAACATGTGTCTCTTGAAGGTATGCAATATTTGTTCTATGCTTCTTAAGGTGAAGAAGCACCATATTACATTTATGAGCATTCTGCCCTCCCTTAATATTCCAAGTAAGGATTGTAAAATTAACCATACCACTCAGATACAAATAGAAAAGTAGGTGAAAAGGCTCCCTTCCCAAATATAGGCATAAGGCAGCCCAATAAAATAGATAGACTACCAGAAAGAGAAGATACCTCGCCATGATCTCACAAAGGTCCCACCCTTGACACCAAGTCCATAAAACATCCTAATAGCATGGATATGATTTGGAAGAGCTTAACCCCCCTCCCCTAAACCTTTGACTCCCATAAAATCAAAAAGCAACAAAATAACAAATATCTATAACACTCCCCAGGTCCTAGAGACCGTAACCTCCTAAGAAATACCAGTCCATGATGAAATCCAACAATTCACCGGCTTATCCCCTTCCCAACCCTCCACCTGATCCCATGAACAACCTTTACAACAACAAACATCACATATTAAAAGGAAAAACAAAAAAGGAAGTACATCAAGAAATGACATCCCAGCACCATAAATCCAGAACCCCTGCTGTGAGGAATATAAGCCTCTCACATCTAAGCCCTTGTAATAACCCTCTATAACAAAACCCCTCATGCTAAGAGAATTAAACATAAAAATATTATAGAGAGGACAGTACAATATACCAAAGTGAGAGACAAGAGCTTAAGGAACAACAATTAAAAAGAGTCATCAGCTGGCATGAAATAGCTTAAACTGGTATCTAAGATTTTGCTCTTTGAAAGAGGAAATATGAGAGGCTGAAGCTGATGCAGGAAGGTCATACATCATAGTAACAACCTCTGTCAATGAACCCCAGACATATAAAAACAAGAAACCAAGATCATTAAACTGCTAGTGATGGTAACAGAAATAGTGCTGACAAATTTCAAAATGGGGTTCTGCATTTTGTAAGGACAAAGTAAACCTCTTTGACCAGCACATAAACAATCAAGAAAAGGAAAACAAAAACACACATGCAATTGCCAGTTAGTCAGCACCGGTCATTCAACAGATTCATGATCACCCTCCAAATCTGCATAACATAGATGGTGCCATAAAAGCTAACTACAATACTAGAAAATAAACCCAAACCCCCAAAAGGTGACCCCACCAGCAGTTTAGATTGATTAGGAGTCCAGAAAGATTAATCTCTAGCTAGTCCACCCCAAATTATATGGACCAGTCAGGATAGTCCGAATAAGGTTTAAAATTCTTAAAGGCTACCCTGGTAATAAACTGATACCACACATCAGCCCTATAGTAAAACAGTATAATATCAATCTGAAGTAACGCTACATAAAACAGTATATAAATAGTAACAAATAAGTATTAAAACAGTAACAATGTCATATGCTGAAACTAGGCGGCTAGGGCTAAAGAAGAGGATATCTTCATAAAGTCAGGTCCAGAATGAAAGACATTCAAACCTCCATAAAATTCTCCACAGGCACTAGTGGCCAGACAGATAAGGCACCTCATTAAACAATGCCACTCTGGAAAGGGTGCAAAAAGGTAGAATTAATTGGGCTTCCAAAACCAGTCAGAGACCAGCGCTGTCAAACATGGAAACTTGAACCTGGTAATAGCTCACATCTTATGAATTCTTTTGAGCTGTGCTGTCTACCATACCAATCTAGTTTGAAACAAAGTGTCCCCATTCCAGAAAGCACATGATCATCCAGTAGCAAAACTTCAGCTGACAAACAGAGGTCAGAACCCAGAAAATCGACCTGGGATTAATGTTCGATGTAGGAAATGACAGTGCTCACCGATCCTCTATAGCATTGGCTATTCGGATCATGTGGTAAATGGTAGCATTGGAAAAGAACCAGAAAGTGACGCTGACAGACATTGGAGATTCAGTCCTCTGAATGATCCTTTTGATCAATGCTGACCCCATACCAGACTAACAGTAGACAAGGTGCCTGCCTACCAGAAAACACCCAGTCATCCAGCAGCTAAACTGCAACAGTCAATCAGAAGTCAAAACCCAAAAGATCGATCTGAGATCCGTGTTTGAAGTAGGAAATTGTAGCGCATACTAATCGTGTACTACATCTGCTATTTTGACAGTGCGGCAAATATTAACATTGAGACCTATGCACTCCATCAGTCAGATCACTTAAGCAAGAGTCTACAATGGCAATTCCCCCCTTTGCCCAAGCTCAGATTCCCCACAAGCCCTCGCCCAGGCATCGCTAGCCAGGTCCTGTGCTCACTAAAGCCAAATGGGCTAGAATTGAAGTTTGAAGTGGATTTTGCCCTGATGAGTTCACAGATTTGAAGGTTAAAAAATCCACCAGGTGAATCAACAGTCCACAGAAAGAAAAAATCATCATACAGACACTGAGCCAAACACAAAGCAGATCCTTCAAACATCAACAGAGTTACAGTAAATAAGTAAAAGAAGTTACCCCATGGCAAAACCTTATGGAATGCAATAAGTACAGCATAGGGCCTAGCTGAAAATCAGGTTCCATCCTTGAACAGATTGGGGAATAGAGTAGGCAGCTCTCTTTTTGCTTGTTCCATTGATTCAAATCTCTTCAGAATTCCTTGATGAGTTATTTGTAGCTTTGCAGAGTAGACTATCCAAAAAGCAATATGCACTGCCAACAACTTGGAAACAACGGGGCAATAATCTGCTCTCTTTTGTCGCACCATTAAGGGAAAATCCGGGGCAATCCTTATTGATTTGCCCTCCCAACCCATGTCTTTCAGGGTTTTTACCTTGGCTAGAAGGTGCACTCAATATAGCTTATGAACTTGAAAATAAATGGACAGGGCACAAAGTTGGCATGTGGCTTAGGGCAGAGAGCATGATGAGCCCTTTCTATAACATATGTCGAGCCACTAGCAGAGGGGACTGCCAGCTTCTCACAGAGTTTTTGAGCAAAGAGTAAAGGGTTAGGGCCCTCCTCACCCTCTGGCAGCCCAAGGACCACAACATTATTCCTGTGAGTGTGGCCATCTAAGTCATTCAGTTTCTATTCCAAATGAGTGGTTCTTTTTTGCAGGGCCATGAGCTCCAGGTCCAGCCGAGCTCTCCAATCATCAATAGAGCTTATCTGGGCCTCTTTATCTAAAATTTGTCTGGTGAGAGTTTCATTAGTTGCACCAATAATTTTTAATTCCTTCATGATAAGCTGGATCAGTTCCCTGAAAGGGCTTATTTCTTGGAGAAACTTATCTTCTGTAAGCACCATTAAAGATGGAGGAGGTCGAGTAGGAGCTGTGGCCTGCTGCTTTGACTGCTTAGAAGTTTTCTCCCACTCTGGGGTCGGCAGAGGAGTGTGATGCATAGGAGCCAGTTTCATCTCTGCCTCCATGTTGCAGCTAATATATACCAACAGTCCTTTCTAGATGCACTCCTAAGGTTTGTACAATGTTTCAGAGTCAGATATATGTGAATTTATAGTAAAGATCAATCAAAAACAGGATGGAAGGTAGCAGAGTGTGCTCACCTACTGTGGTGCATCAGGTGACCAAAATCTGGAATGGTAAATTATATGAGAAGTAAATTTAGCTTAAAACAACAATTTGTGAAGCTAAATCGCCTGTTGGGATTAGATCCCCACTTACCTGTTTTGCAGACTGTGACATAACTTCTACACCATAGGAATTACAATCTGATTATCTGCAGCCTAGTGGCACACTAAATGTGTGTCTGCTTTGTAGGCAACAGTTCAGCAGTTAAAATCCTGGCAGGGACTTAAACATTTGTTTTAAACTTTTTGTTATCAAATGGTAACTCACTTGAGTGGCAATTCATAGTGGTGTGGAGGAGAATTGTAAATTATATGAAAGCAAATTTAGCTAAGAACAATAATTTGTGAAGCTAAATCTCCTGCTGGGATTAGATCCCATCTTGCCTGTTTTTCAGGTTGTGACTTGACATCTACAACACAGGAACTGTAGTTCCCTTACATGCAGCTCTGTGGCAGACTGAATATGTGTTTGCTCAGCAGGCAAAGGATCAGTGATTTGAATCCGGGTACAGTATATTGTATTTTAATACATAATTACTTTATACTTTACAGACCTTATCTGGCACCATTAGTACCAGTGGTATTTTGATTTTCAATGTGAGGTTGCTTGGTCTCCAAGATGGCATCACCGTGCAAAATGTGTGTTCCAGAAACTGTCACTAAACAAATGGGGACAGAATGTGTCATATGATATTGTTCCTTTGCAGATGGTATACATTGGGATGAAACCTCATAGACTTAGGAAGAGAATCTAGGAGCAACTCAGCTCTGCTCAGTTCAATGACAGAAAAAAGTGACCCCAGTGGGAGAAGCACTTCAGAGAAGTACATGGGGGAAATGAAAATCTGATAAGATTCAAATGTATTGAATTTGTGAGATCAAAATGGAGGTGGCAGACTTAAGGAAATCCTTAAAAAAACAGGACAGTGGTATGTGTGAATATCTTATCGAGACTATTCAGCTGAATATTCTATTTGGGGCCCCAAACATTTAGGTATTTGATACTCATTAGTGGAGGTGAGCAGGTTGTGCCAGTTACCCACTATTGGAGGTTTTTCCACAAAAAAATATACTTGCTGGAGGAGGGGAGTGGGCTCTAACTGAAGGGATGGGGCCTTCTTTCTTTTAAGTGATCTGGGCTGGGGAGGGGGAGGAGGCTTTTGAGTGTCCATAAAAAAAGATAGTACTCCTGAATAGGAATAGCAGAGCAAACCAAAGCCATACTGTTTGGTTCTAGACACCTGGACTCTGACAGAAGTTAGCTGCTCCAGATCAGCACAAACCAAGGAAAAAAAGTTGAGGTCATGACCAGTTTCAAATACCTTGGGATCCATCTTGACCAAGAGATGACCTACAGACCCCATATAGACTCCATAACCCGGTCCATCCAGCAAAAGCTTGGCCTCCTCTACCATCTGGGGAACTCACTATCCTGTGTTGCATGTCGAGCAATTGTCTGCTTCAATCTTCTCCCTCCATCCTATATGGGGCTCCTCTACTGCAGTTCCTCCAAGAGACGGAATGTAATATACTTACTGTACTCTATAACAGAGTGGCTCGCTTTGCCACAAACTCCTCTCCTAGGAGGCATCATTGTGAGGCACTTAAGGAACTTAACTGGCCCTCTCTTCAGCACAAACTAGCCTACCCCATCGCCTGCCTTGCCTTCAAGTTCTCTACCCTTGGTCCCCCCCATCTTAGTGGACTACTCTCCCCCAAAGTACATTGCTGAACCCTGCAATCCTAAGCAAATCACCCCCTTGCCATCCCTTGGATATGCTCCAACCAAGGCAAATGCTCCTTCAAATTTGTTGCCTCCCACCTATGGAACTCCTTACCAGCTAGCTTGACTGGCTCACCCACACTTAGCCAATTCAAGTCTGGGCTTAAAGTATATCTTCTCAATCTCAGCCTCTGTGGCTGCAACCGTTAGCTCCCTAGTACAGTTCTCAGTTCCATCACACTGCCTTAAACCTCCCTTCTTCCTGGATGTATCTCCAAAACTATGATGTCAATTTTCTTTGATTGTCTCAATTCTCTATTAAACTGATGTGTAACCTGACATCATGTACTGCTAATAAGAGCCTGAATGTTAACCTGATTCTACCCCTGTAACCTGTTGCTAATGTATATTTGTGTAACTATTGTAACTACTGTAAATAATGCTACTATGTGTCTTTTTCTGTAACTAATTCGCCCCTGAAAAAGGGACCTCTGGTCTCAGTGGGCTTACCCAGTTACCAAAATCCAAATAAATAAATAGTACCAATATTCATTATTTGGATCTAAACAATGAATAGAGCATTATTTGTGGTGTTCTTGAAATACTACAAGCCAGATGGATTTACTTCTTTAATAGTTTGTTCCCATCTAGTCTAATTAAGGATCTGGACTTCAGACCATTTTTGCAAGAAACTGTTATGATATGTGCTATTCACATTAATTTCATGAGTTACTATAGCACTCTAGAATAGAAATGTGTGCTAGTTTGAAAATATGTATGAACTAGATATTAGAGGCTTTGTACATAATGGCCTGGATATTCAAAAGGGTTGCGCCATGCGCAACAGGGTTGCGCATGCGCAAGTCCAAAATGCGCCATTCTGTGATATTCAGCAGGAGGCAGTTACACCACTGGCATCAGGTTGCGCAAGAGAGCAATGCAAATGAATGCATGCTCAACAGGAGGGGGAGGATCCATGCATAACCTGCGCAACCCGATATTCAGTCGGGTTGTGCAGAGTGTCATCGCAACCAACCTGTGCCTGCACAACCTTGAGCCAAAAAAGGCTTAAGTTGAGGGCCACCCACAGGTGAGCTGCTGCATTGCAGGCGCAACACAGCAGCTGCCACCCTGGCTGGCCCCAACTCTTCCTGTGCCCCCCACCAGCCCGATCGCGGGCATAGTGTATCACGACTCCCCCCACCACACATCTCCCACAGCCCGATCGGCGGGCAGTACAGGCCACGTAACACCCCATATCTCGAAGCCGATCGGGCATAGCGTATATGAACCCCCAGTGCCCGATCGCGGGCAGAATGCTACCCAACCCAAATATCTCCCTGGTGGTCAGTGGACGTAAAGCCCGATCGGCGGGCAGAATCATCACAAACCCCCAAACATCTCCCTGGTGTCTAGTGTCCCCCCACCCGAAGCCCTCACCCCTCCCCGCGGCGGCGAGCGACAGCATCCACCCACCTGCCGCCCCACCGCCCCGACTGACTGTCCGGTGGGGCTGCGCCCGTGGTGGAAGCTACAGCCAATGGGCGCAGCCCGTACATGACAGTCAGATTTTGTGGTGATCATTCACCAAATCTGGACTGTCATGTATCACCCCGCCACCCCTGCGCAACTATTTTGAGCAGTGCAAGGGCTTGCGCCTCAGA
This sequence comes from Neoceratodus forsteri, assembly GCA_016271365.2. Taxonomy (NCBI): domain Eukaryota; kingdom Metazoa; phylum Chordata; order Ceratodontiformes; family Ceratodontidae; genus Neoceratodus; species Neoceratodus forsteri. The sequence goes on along the minus strand of CM028132.1, from coordinate 161,899,931 downwards.
ATGGCGCAGTTTGAATATCCAGGCCAATGACTTTTTCCCCTTTTTTGATTTTAATGCACTGTTTTTTGCAACCTCAATTAATGTATAGAGTATTGTGAGATGCTGTTTCTTTGCAGTAAAGCCAGTTTCATCCTCAGACATATAAAACTGCATAAACTTACTGAAAACATATTCAATTATTGATTTAGAGGAGTGTGCCTTTAATTACACTGTATAAGTGTTGAGGGTCCACAACCACATCCCCAACCTCCAGAAACAGCCAGTGTGGCTCAAAGCTGCAGGGTTGTTGGTGGGTGTCCTCAAGTGAACGTGAGTCTATTTTTGATACTTTCTAAATGCCAGTGTTTGTTCGATAAAATCAGATGAATTCCTATCTATTTTGTAATATACTGCCTTATGCACTTTCTTCAGTGCCCTCCAATCATCCTATGTGTAATTAGAAAGATGTTAGCCATTTCAGGAAAAGCACCAGTCACCATATCTCTGAGTACACCAAACCCAAGGATTTTCATTAAAAAAGAAACAGGAAAAACATTACAGAAGAAATAAAACTCTCTCAGAGAAAGCTAGCAGCAGTGTCCTCTACTGATAATCTACCAGTAGAAGTACTATTTGACCCGAAATGCTGTTTTTCACTCCTTTTAAATAACATTTCTTATTTTATTTAACATTTTTTAGCAAGTTAAACTTTGCCCCTTCGTTTTTTGGCAAAAGCAAGCAGTGTTCCTCTTGACCACACAGTACTCAGAGATATACTCAGAACACCCCTATAGTTATAAAAGATTAGGCTCTTTACCTGTTTTCTCATTTTTTGCATAAATTTCTTTTTGGTTAGTCCAATGCTAAAGCCCCGCAAACTGGAAGCACATCCAGATTGGGATCATACCTTTGTCGCGAGCATCGTCCCGAAGTATGATTTTTTTCATAAACAGCCAATAGATTGATATTGCCCCAGTCTGTTAAGTTATTCTAAAAAGTTCCAGTGATCTGCCATCACAAACCGAGCACTGGTAGTAGCATAATTCATATTTTTAAGCTGCATCCAAAATCCTGTGCATACGCATTAATGGCACACTTTTGCGCATGTACAGTATCTTTTGGTCATGAATCTTGTGTGCATGCATGGGATTTTGGCCGTGGCTTAAAAATAAGAATTATGCTACTTCCAATGCTTGATTTGCTATGGCAGATGTGCTTTAGATTTGCAGGGATCAGCGTTGGACCAACTGAAAAGATATTTATGCAAAAAATGAAAAAACAGGTAAAAAGCCTATTCTTTTATATCTATAGGGGTGTTCTGAGTATATCTCTGAGTACTGTGTGGTCAAGAGCAAGCAGAACAAAACGGTTCCACAGTGAAAGAGGGTGCAAGAATCAATGTCAACCATCAAAAGAGATCCTCCTGATAAAGTACCTGTGAGTATGAAACCAGTGGGGGTTGTCGATGGTGGACTAGCTAATGGTGGCTGGGAATTCTTTTTTGGATAAATAAAGCTGCATAATTTATATTCAGCTGAGGAGTGCAGTTTTTTGCTCTTTTGTGTGGCCAAGAAGCACGCACTCCTCACTTTTGTCAAAAGACGAAGGAGCAAAGTTGACAGTGCCCCTTTAAGCTAAAACCATTGTCTAAGCACAATAATACACTCCAGAGTGTGTGTGTGTGTGTGTGTGTACCCTTCCTGGGGTCATGAGGCTCTCTGCCTGTGATGGCAGGCTTCTTTACACCACTGGGTGAATAAGTAAAGCCCAACATTACCCACCTTGTCATATATTATTACATACATAGCACATGCCACTGCTGGGAATATAACATGTCACAAATATTTATTTATTTATTTATTTATTTATTTATTTATTTATTTATTTATTTATTTATTTATTTATTGTATAATCGGATTTACAACCTTTGAGCCAGAGGCTCATTTACAAAGGTACCTCATTACAAAGAGGACATACAGAGTCAATATACATACAGAATACAATCATATAGAATAACATAGTTTTACATAGTTGCTTGAACATAAAGAGTAATTAATTAAAAAAAAGAGAAATTTCAGACTTGACAGATTGGTACCAGAAGGTATTGGCAGTGGAGAGGGAGGCCATGGGGGAGAGGGGGGGATGGGGTGAGGGGTAGTTCGGCACAGAGGGTTAAGTCAATAGTGTTTTGAGAGCAGCAGAGCATATCTTAGTGACAGGTGCAGCAGCAGGTGTTGAACAATTGGTTGCGTAGGGCAGTTTTGAAGGGGGCAATTTTTGTGGTGTTGGAGATGGCTGCAGGGAGTGAGTTGAACAAGGATGAGGCTCTGTAGCTGAACGAACTCTGTGTCTGGGTGGTCCTAGTTCTGTATACCAGTAGGGTGACCTTGTCAGAGGTTTAGGTAGTGACTCTGGAAGGTGTAAGTTGGATAGAGGCATAAATCCCAGGAGTTGAGAGCCCAAGTAGAATCTTCTTAGTTACTAGGCAAGTTTAGTAGTGGAAGCATTCATCGAGGCTCAGGAGTTTGGCCATGTCATAGAGCTGACAAGTGTGGGTGAGCCTAGGAGCACTGGTCACTAGTCTGCAAGCCTTGTTTAGGGTGAGTTGAATCTTGTTGAGGGCTGTGGAGTCAGCAGCACCACAGACTGGAAGGCTGTAATCAACAAGGGACATTACTGAGGATGTAATGGCAAGTCTGAGGGCATCAGGTGGGAGGCAGTCCTTGTGAAGGTAGAGGATGCCAAGATGAGCGTTAGCAGTGGAAGCGAAGGCTGAAATGTGGGCATGAAAGGTGAGGGTCGAGTCAAAGGTGATCCCAAGGTATTTGTAAGAGTAAACTTGTTCAAGTGGTTGATGAGTGCTGGGGAGGATTTGAAGGGGGTTGTTGCTGGCTTTGTTCTGGTGGTGGGCAAAGAGCATTGCCTTCATTTTTTTGAGGTTAATGACTAGTCTGCTCTCCTTAAACCAGTTCTCAGCATCATTGAAGGAGCATTGGAGGGAGTCTTGGAGGAAGGTGGGATTTCTGTGGGCGGCATAAACAATGGCGTCATTGGCGTACAGGAGAATATTGCCATAATAGGCACTGTGCAGGGTGTTTAGGTAGAGGCTAAAGAGTAGTATGCCCAAGATAGAGCCCTGGGGAACCCCAGAGTGGATGGGATGGGTTTCTCAGAGTATCCCATTGTTTTTGACACGCTGGGAGTGGGCAGATAGGTAACTCATGCACCAGGCGAGGGGGCTAGCAGAGGAACCTGTATGGTTGAGGGCTTTTAGTAGGAGGGGGCGAGAGACAGTGTCAAAGGCCTTAGAGAGGTCAATGAATACTGCTCCAGTTAGGGAACCGGAGTCCAAGGAGGAGTCCAGAAAGTTGGAGAACTCCATTAATGCTGTACTTGTACTATGATCAGCGTGGAAGCCATGCTGTTCCAGGCAAAGAATGTTGTATTTTTCTAAATATTCAGCGAGTTGAGTGGCCACCACTTTTTCTAATGCTTTGAAGAGGGGGGGATGGAGATTGGATGATAGTGGCTGGGGGTGGACCTGTCACTTCCTTTGTGAATAGGTGTGACTATAGCTGATTTCCATGCTGTGGGGAATTGCCCCAGACAGAGGGACCAGTTTAGTAGGTCAGTGAGTGGGACTAGGACATCATCCAGGACCAGCCGGAGTATTTTTGGATCCAGGGAGTCGCTGCTAGGACTGTTACTGTTTAGCGCATTAAGCAGGAGTGGTCTGGCTTCCTGGACAGATAGTTTACATACTGTAGATAGAACTGGGGGCGCTGAGGATCTGAGGGTGGTGGGTCAGGGGTTGGGTCAAAAAAGTTACTCGCCAGGACAGGGCTAAGATCTGTAAAGGAGGAATTAAGGCAGCTGGCAATGTCAGCGGGTTCAGTAAAGGTGGAGTCATTGACCATAAGTTGGGCTGGGGAGAGCGTGATTTCCCATTTATATCTTTTATATTGTCCCAGACGTTCCGGGCACACCCCCATGAGGAGGTGAGAGTGGCCTAGTAGTGGTCTGCCTTGGCTTTTTGGATGGCCCACATGCACCTGTTATGTGCAGCATTATATGCCTGTCTGTCAGTCATCCAGCCAGTCTCAGGGGCTATACACCAGAGGTTATACCTATCCCTGAGCAGTTGGAGTAGGGCAGGGGTGACCCAAGGTGCATTTTGCCTTTTGGAGTGGATCATGGTGAAGGGAGCAAAAAGATCACAGGCCTTGTTAATGGCTTGTGAGAAGAGGTAGAGGGCAGTGTCAATGTTGGTTGCATGGCAAATGGGAGACCAATCAATGTGAGCGAGGAACTGTTTGAGTTTTTTCAGTCCACCTGGGCAGAGACGCCTGCAGTGTGTGGCTTGGGCTATATGCTTGGGGTTGGGGGAAGACCAGAGGAATAGGAGAGGGGAGTGGTCACTTAAGGAGTGCAGGAGGACTTGAATATCCAGAATTTTGGGGGGCAGTTGGAGGCAATGACATCTAGGAGGGTGCAAGTTCCTGTAGTTTGGTTAGGTCTAGTGAGTTGGGAGATGAGTTGGGTCAGGTCTAATGCAGTGAAGGTGTCTCTTATTGGTGAGGCAGAGGGACTGAGCCAGTTCACGTTGAGGTCTCTGACGAGGACTTGTTGTGCTTTATGGGGGAGGAAGGAGAGATATTCAGTGAGAGGTGATATTGCTGGGGTCTGATTCCTTTGGGGTACATAGGAGACTGAGATAGAGTGGGCTTTTGGAAGGGTCTTGGGTAAGTTTGAGGGTAAGGGCCTGGGCACCGTCTAGTAGCTTGGGCGCAGGGAGGGCGTGGCCAATGTTGGTGTCACAAGCTTAAAATGCACAACCACCACCACATTTACGTGCTTGATCCTCACGATATAGGGTGTAGCCTGGAAGGGAGATAAAGGAGTCTGGGGTGGACTTAGTTAGCCAGGTTTATACTAGGGCTATGATGTCTGGTTGGTGTTGTATGACCCAGCACTGAATGGCAGTGAATTGTTTCAGCAGGCTGCATATGTTCATAGAGGCAATGCGGAGTCCATTGGCTCTAGTAGGTGGACTGTTGGGGGCAGGGCCTGGGTTGGGGTGGTTATTACCAGAGAGGAGTAATAGAATGACCAAGGTTCTAGCCCCGGGGTGGCAGTTTGTTAACTTTTTGGGAGTACGTTGAGAGGCAGGGCAGGCAGTAGGGGAGCAAGGGGTGGGTAGGGTTTGGAGGGTCAGGAAGACACAAAGGCGGTAGAGGCAAGGGGAGCCAGGGTGGAGGTGGAGTTGTGGGGCAGCTAGGGGGTGGATGCAGGGGTCCAGGGTGCATTGACATGGTTGGGGTGAGTGGGTTACACTGGTGAGGAATGTGGGTGCAGTCAACAAAGGGCTAGGGGTAAGGTCTGGCTGATGGGAGGTGAGCCTCAGGATGTTTATGAAGATGAGACACATAAGGTGGAGGTGAGCATTCATGGTGCCTAGTAGCCTTGGAGGCAGAGCAAAGTGGCTGGGGGGGGCCAAAGCTTTAAGAGCTTTAAGAACCAAGAGAAGATTATCTTGGCTTGTTGTCTCGGTGGTAGGGCTGCTGACTTTGGTCTCAAGGGTACAGGGTTTGAGACCTGTGGTGGGACAGAAGGGAGTATTTTTAGTCAATTATGGAACCAAAAAGCTTAAAGAGCTTTAAAAACCAAGAGAAATTTATCTTGGCTTGCTGGCCTAGAGGTAGAGCTGCTGACTTTGGTGTTAAGCGATTCAAACAACTCTACAAGATCAAAGAGACAGCATGCCCCCCAAAAAAAAGGTATGTCAAAAATGATATCGCCTGCTCAAGAAGCATTGCTTAGTAAACATGAATTGCAGATCAAAACATAAAGATATACTGCTAAAAAAAATCACTATGACTGCGATTTACCATGGCATGGGTTTTCATGTACGATACATGCATAAACCATTCACGCAGCCCCACACCTGCTGACAGGAGTGCTCTAGCTGGCAGTCACCATCACCAGCTGCCCATCCGCAACTCCACCACCCCTGGCATACATGTGTGCAGAGGATGGATGGGGGGGTGGAGCAGTGGATCCGGGCAGGCATCCAACTGGATGCTTGTCCTGGGTTCCAGAATGGATCCCCTGCTCCGTGGTGTGGGTCCAGGGTGGTGAATGACACATGCAGGTGTCTGCTGTGCATACAGTACCACTGTAGGTGCCATCACACTGAGGCCTATGTATGCCAGCATCAGGTGGATGTACCATAGGTCTCTGGTGGCTAGTGGTTCCTCCTTCCATCTGACCCGGTGTGCCATGCAATGCCTGGTGCGTAGCCACCCCTCACACCAGAACCCTTCCCTTGGTTCTGTACAGCTGATACTCCCCCCCCAATCCAGAGCCCTGGCCCAGAAGCTCCATGTACCATAAGTCACTAAAGTGTACTGGACTGATGTGACATGGCTCCTAAGGTAACCAGGTGCAGCCCACTAGGCACAAGTGCCAATTGTCAGTGGTGGCCTGGGAGCAGTGGGGTAGTTAAGTGACATGTCAGATACACACAGTAGACCAGTGGGGGTTGTCCCCCCGGTCCCATACGTCAATCCCCCCACCCACACAGTGGTGGTTAGTGGCCCCCCGTGGCACCGACATCCCACCCCCACATCCTCTGTACCTACATGTCAGTGCTGTGGTTGCCAGATGGTGAGTGACACTTCCCACCACACATTCCACCTCGGCTGCTCACCATCCAACTGATGCTGGGAATGCACTGCCCATTTATAGGGAAATGCACTCTATAAATAGGCATTGCACTCTCAGCATCAGTCGGACGGTGGATGACTGAGATGGAATGTGTGATGGGAAGTGTCGCTCACTGTCCAGTGACTGTGGCAGTAACATACAGGTATGGGGGATGTGAGGGTGGGATGTCAGTGCTGCTGCTGGTGGGATGGAGGTCACTAGCCACCATTGAATGGGCTGGGAGGATGGGAATCTGTGAAGTATGGGACAGGGACTGCTGAAATCTGCTGTGGGACAAGGGTTACAGTCTCTGACATTTGGGACCGGGCTTGAGCTCTGGTTGGGGGGGCATGCAGTTACCTGAATGGCTGCACCCAGCTGTCTGCATCTGCCCAGTGGGCTGGGCAGCATGGAGGGGTGACTGTCAGTCCCACCATAGGCTCATGGGGGGGCACATACTAAGGTACACCTGGTTTCCTCCTGTGTACATGTTGCAGCCCTGAAATGGCTCAAAATGCCATCGTGCATGGGCACAGTGTGGGGTGCACCCCCTAGCATGCCCCCAGCCTACCCTTGGTGTGTTGCTGCTAGGGCAGCTGGGGGATCCAGCATGCCTGTTGTGAATGCCACGGGGGGTCCACTGCATGGCTTTCCAATGTATGGTTGACTACATGCCTCTCTTACATGGTGCACAGGCAATTCACACTTTAGTGAATCATGGCCAATATATACAGATCCAGCCAACAAAGCAAAAAATTCTTTTTACTGAAAATCCAGACTTAAAGTGCTTTAGTGATGCATTTTATCAAACAAAAATATAAAACAGAAACATACACATCTAATTAAAACACAAGAACATTTTCTAAATATAATTCCACACAAGAGCAGCTACATAATTACAGTTGCAGCAATTGACATATTCAGATATTTCCTGAAATTTCCATTCTAACTCTAGAGAAATTCCCTGCCAGCCTGCCTACCTGCCTGCAGGAGCACTGTTGTGCCAGCAGAGAAATTTATTTAGAAATATCACACAGTATGTGAAAATATCTGACCATGTCTTTTGCTTCCGATGAACATCAATAAAAATAGTATCAACAATTCTACATACTGAGAGCACGTGCTGGCGCTAACGCTAGATGGCAGCCTAACCGCTACGCTCCAGACAACACCAGCATTTTAAAAACTATTTAACTATTTAAATTTATATTTACCGCAACCGGTGCAGTACATCAGGTTACTTAATCTGAGGTCTCTCGTATAATTGATTGCCAGCACTGTGGGAAGGTCATTATTTACTTTTTGCTAATTTTTCCTACTTCAACACTCTGAAACACCATTGTGATGTGGGCTGTCTCTGCCAGATCTCCAGTGATGCGGAACAACGCTCACTCTACCCTTAATAATCAGTCAACCAGTAAGGATAATGTGGCACAGATTAAACATATGCTTCAAGACTTACAAATGGACATCACAGAAATTAAGGCCACTGCTGTTACCCTCACAAAAAATTCAGAAGAACTCTCGTCTAGCATCAGCACCAACAATAGTAAGATGATGGAACTCACTAACTCTGTCAATTTTCTTGAGCAACTAACTGAGAAACAACATTCACAAATTTGTTACCTACTAGATAAGGTGGACAACCTAGAAAACAGAGGTCATAGAAATAATATTAGGATTCTGGGTGTCCCTGAGGGTCTGGGGGGTCCAAACATGATTCAATTTCTACAAAGTTTTTTGCATGAAATACTTGGTCACCAGTGGCCCTGGCCACTTGAAATTAAAAGGGCGCACACGTCTCTGGGTCCGAAAAAAAATAATGGTAAACCCTGGCCCATTATTGCTTTTCTGCTCAGATTTTCTGTTAAAAAAGAAATTCTTTATTTGGCAAGAAGGAAAAGAAACCTTGTATGGAGAGGGGAGCATATTTCTATTTTCCAGGATTTTTCCTCAGAAATAATTAATAAGAGGAAGATGTTTTATGATGTGAAACAACAGCTGCATAAATATGGTGTCCCCTATTATTTTAAGAATCCAACATCCCTGAGTATTCAACAGGAAGGAGGAAAAGTTATAAAATGTGATTCTGTAGGGGAGGCTTGGAGCTTCATTAGAGACTACCAAAGTTCCAAGGTCTTTGATTTGAAAACATCTTTGGCTAATGGTGCCCTTGGGCTCAAGTCAGCATGAGGGTCTGTCAGATCATCGCATGCTCCCTCTGCTTCTCATGCTTCCACTGTTAAACCTTACAACCAAGATTCTGTAAGGCCTCCCCAACATTCTAATTTGGTAAAGTTACCTCCAAGTTCAACACCTTGCTCTTAAGTAGCTGCAGCCAGTCCCCTTGCCTCACCTCCACATACACTGGGGACAACAGAAAATCCAGGCAGATGGGTCACTCTTCTAATCCCTAGGCTTGCTTCCATGACACAGAACCTGAGGAAACATGATAAGAACAGAGAAAGCTCAAGATCAGTCTCCTCTCGCCATATTCCCATGCTGGAAGTGGTAATGCATGATGACGACATCCAGGATTTGGGCTCTCATAACCTTGCTCCCTCTGTTGTTTCCTGTGATCAAGGTTCCTATTTGGCTGCAACTCCTTGTTTTACTATGGTCCTTCTGGAGGGATCTCACTCTGCTACAGATGGGATGCATACCCCACTTCCTGTGTGACAACCACGCTCCATTTCCTTGTTGAAGAACTGGTAATCCACTCCCACATGCAATCCCTCACGAGTTATGATCTCTTCGTGATGATCCTGGTGAGTCTATATATTCTCTAACATAATTGAAGGATCTGAGTCTGCAATGCACTTTGGATTTAGCGTTTGGAACTTGTACTTTTGAAAAGGGTGCAATTTGTGGAATTAAAGACCTCTTGCTAATTAGCACTCATAATTTATTTGGGGTGTTATGATATAGTGTCATGCAGGCAATTTTATTTAACTACTGGTTGAATGTTGGTGAAGGATGCACAGATATCTCCCCCCATCCCACCCCACCCTCTGTCTCTATTATGTCTATCTGTTGTGAATACTCTGGGAGCTGGTGGTATTCTTAAGAGGTCTACAGTCAGCTAGTTAATAGCTCACTTCTGTCCTGAGCTGGAAATGATGACTCACCTCTGCATTAGCTTTAATCTCACTTTAGATTCATAAGAAATATGTGGTTTCATTTGACTAAATCTGGCTGAAGCTATGGTGAGACAACTAGCTCAAATGCAGTCTAAATAGTCTCAAATTGTTCTTAATCCCTATACCGTCCCCCTTTAGGGTTCATCTCTGCTTTTAGTAGCAAGTGGCTATGGCTATAGCTTCAAATTATGCAGCAAATTATAATACCCTTTTTCTCTTTCTCTCTCTCTCTCTCTCTCAGCACCTTTCTCTCACTATTCACCTCCTCTTTACCCTCACGTTATTTACTCATGTTCCTCGATATTCCCAGCTGCCCTTGGCTGAGCTCTGGTGCTCCTGCATTCCCCCTTGTAACTTGCCATATTGTACTGATACTGTTTTTGACACTTCTTATGGTACTGCTCTGGTCCTTATATTCATTTGTTCTCTTTTATTCTAAATGCAGCTGGTTTGTCTGGATGTATATTACCTGCCAACGTTACACCTGTCACACCTTGGACTAATTGGTCTGGTGAACTTTAGGTTTTGCAGTAGCCTACATCCTGCTGCTTGTTCTCTGTACAGAAAATTTCAGCTTTTTATTATATTGTTACTTTAAGCTATATATCGGATTTAACATTTCTGTCTTGATGAAGTTGTTCATTAAACAGCTTGAATTATATATTCTGCATGTAGTATAATTGTCAGTTGTAGTATTGATCTGCTCTATATGTCTCTGTTAGTTAGATAATCATTAGCAAGCACTTACATTTCCATATAAAATTATATCTTGGAATGTGAATGGGTTGGGGTCCCCCATTAAAAGAAAAAAGGTCCTATCTTACCTGAATAAAAAGGGGGCAGATGTTGCTTTGCTACAGGAAACTCACTTGAATAATGTGGAGTCTGATAAACTCTCCAGGTCTTGGGTCTCATAGGTTGAATTTAGCTCCTATAATAGCAAGCAAAGAGGAACTGTTTTACTACTTAGGAAGGGGGTTAATTTTATCAAAACCTTACACATAGCTGATCCTGAGGGTCAATTTCAAATATTGTCAGGGTCACTAGATGGGGTACAGGTGGTGATCTGTAATGTTTATGCACCAAATTCCAAACAATCTGTTTTTTTTTGACTCACTGTCTATTATGCTTAATGATTACATAGATCATACCATTATTCTAGGTGGAGATTTCAATGAGGTTATGGACCCTTTACTTGATAGGAACCCTCCTAGACCAGCATCTTTTATACCTAAAGCTCACAAATCTCTTCATAACCTTCTTGAATTGTTATCTCTCATGTATGTCTGGAGGTTGGTTCACCCACTGGGCAAGGGCTATAACTTTTTCTCCAACCAGTATCAGACTCACAGTAGAATTGACCATTTATTTGTCTCAACTGCTATTGTTAATTCTATTTTGGACTCTGAAATTGACAGCATTATTATTTCAGATCATTCCTTGATTTCCTTTAAAGTTGTATTGGGTGAGGGCCATCAATAATCACATAGATGGAGGATGACTGTATCCCTACTAAAGGACAAAAAGTTTGTGGATTGGGTCACTAAAGAGACAGATGATTATTTCTTAAACATTAATAATGGGGAGGTTACTCATGCTTGTCTATGGGCGGTCTATAAAGCTTTCATTCGAGGTAGAATTATCAGTTTCTCTGCATCCAAGAAAAAAGAGAGAGCTAGACTTTTAGAGAGCAAACAGGCCAAGTTTAAGGATTTAGAAACTAAAGTAAGTTCTTCGGGTCAATTTGATCAGACCCTTATATATGAAATTACTCTGCTTAAATTTGATATTAATAAACTTCTTTCTGCACTTGCAGAATATGCTTTATTTCATACAAAGCAGAGCTATTGGGAGTCAGGGGAAAAGGCTGGGAAACTATTGGCATACAGGCTCAAACAATTACATGACCAAACTATTATTCCAGGCATCCAAGATACAACTAGGAAGATAGTTAATAACAGTAAAGGAATGAATGCTGTTTTTAAAGAGTGTTATACCAATATATATGATAAAAAAAGTGTGGATATTGAAAAAATAAAACAGTTTCTTTCCTCCGTTAAAACTCCCAAACTAACTAAAGGTAAGGAGGAACAACTTTGTAAGGAGCTATCCCTGGAGGAAGTCTCTCTTGCTATTAACTCTTTACCTAATAGTAAGGCCTCTGGTTTAGATGGGCTCCCAGGGGAATTCTATAAACTACTGAGCCCCAAGTTATCCACCCATTTATTTAATATGTTTCAGGAATCTTGTGACCTACATTCCTTACCCCCAACACTGATGCAGGCTCTAGTTACTCTCATACACAAAAAAAGCAAGGACCCTTTTTGTTGCGACATTTACTACCCAATATCTCTAATGAATTCAGACTATAAAATCCTTGCAAAAATCCTAACCTTCCGTATCCAAAATATTATCTGTGATCTGATTGGTAAGGAGCAGGTAGGATTCATTCATGGTAGATCTCGGGTAGATTGTGTTCATAGGTTATTAAATGTATTATGGTATGCCGACAAGATCAAGTAACCCTATCTAGTGTTCTTCCTGGATTTGTTTAAAGCTTTTGACTCCCTGTCCTGGGACTAAATGTTCCTTGCATTACAACACTTTGTTTGTGGAATTAACTTTAACACCTGGGTCTCATTACTATATAAAGGTTCTTCTGCTCAAATACTGACAAATGGTCATATATCATATATTCAATGCAAAGAAGTGCTAGGTAATGCATCTAGGAAGCAAAAACCTAGGGGAAGAGTACACAATGGGGGGTGAGTTAATAACAACAACAAACATTGAAAAAGACCTAGGAGTAATTATATCAGATGACCTAAAGGTGGGCAAGCAATGTGAGAAGGCAGTAAGGAGGGTTGAGGGATACTGGGATGCAGAGGGAGAGGCATCAACAGTAGAAAACAGGGAGTTGTTAACCCTCTCTACAGACAGTTAGTGAGACCCCATCTGGAGTACTGCATGCAATTCTGAAGACCCCATCTCTGCAAAGACATAGACAGAATGGAGGCTGTTCAGAGGAGGGCAACCAAAATGGTGCAAGGTCTGCACCAGAAGACATACGAGGAGAGACTAAAGCAACTTAATATGTATACCCATGAGGAAAGGAGGGAGAGGGGGACATTATAGAAACTTTCAAGTATCTCAAGGGAATTAACGAGGTACAAGAGGGTAGTATCTTTCAGAAGAAGAGATGTGCAAGAACAAGTGGGGCACAATTTGAAGATAGAGGGGGACAGCTCAGAGGTAATGTTAAAAAGTATTTTTTTACAGAGAGGGTTGTGGATGCATGGAACAGCCTTCCTGAGGAGGCTGTGGAGTTAGAAACAGTGGGAGAATTCAAGAATGCATGGGACAGGCATAAGGCAATTCTAGTTGGGGGGCAGGAGAAAGTAAGCTGTTGATTAACTAGAATCTGCAGCTTATCCATCAGGTAGGGAAATAGGCAGACTGGGTGGGCCAAGCAGTCCTTATCTGCCATCAAATTCTATGTTTCTATATTTCTATATATCCCAGCCTATTCTGCTACACTGTGGAATGAGACAAGGTTGTCCTCTTTCTCCATATTTGTTTATTCTAGCAATTGAACCCCTAATTAGGGCTTTAGATGACCATCCTGGTCTTTTTGGCCCTAAAATTAGTTCATTTACTCATAAAACATTTGCATTTGCAGATGATGTGTTATTAACCTTATCCAGACCCACTCAATCATATGGGATTCTTAAGAAACTATTACTTGATTTTGGCTCTATTTCAGGTGTACAAGTTGTTTGGGACAAGTCCCAAGCATTATGCCCTAATCCCTCTCCCTTTATACTAAAAAACCTTAATGAAATCTTTGAAAAAGGCTGGGTTAAAAGTCGCATAACTTATTTGGGCCTACAAATCTCCACCAGTCTTGAAGCCTTAGTTGAACTTAACTATCTGCCTCTGTTCTGCAGTACTGAACAGACTTAATTTGTTGGGGCTGACTTAATCTATCCCTCTGGGGTAAGGTGAACTCAATTAAAATGATCATTGCCCTTAAGATATTCTATTTGTTTCAAAATATTTCAAATCTACTACCCAAATCGTTACTTGATAAATTAAATCAGTTAATAAAGACTTTCCTCTGGGGCATAAAACCACCTTGACTAAGCATTAACAAATTGTGTGCTCCATATGAGCTAGGGGGTCTGTCCCTTCCTCACTGGGAGTGGTATCAGTGGGCTTCTTGTTTAAACAGGCTGAGGGTCACCTACAACCAAACTCTGTAGACAATTCTCAGTCTCCTTTCTAGCTGTCATTAGAGTTAGAGTTGCTAAGACCCAACTACTTCTCTGAGTATATCTATCTCCCCACCCCCACAAATTTGAACAGCAACCCCTGTTTATGTAACTCGTTCAGGGTGCTAAGGAAGATAAACAAAGCTATTAATCCCAATGCTAAAACCATCAAATCAATGCCCCTCTGGGAAAATCCATCTCTTGCAAAGAAAGGAGTACTACTGTCCAACAGTGTTTGGGTCCAAGCAGGTATTAAACAAATTGCTGACATACAGTATTTCACAAAGACTCTGGCACCTTAATGTCCTTCAAGGAAATTAAAGAAAGATACTTTCTCCCGTGGTTCCACTTCCATTACTACTTACAAGTATGACACCTAATATCTGAACATTTTTTAAATGAGGATCTTTCCTTAAACAACAGCAGGCAATAGGATCAACTGATAAAGTTGTGCAACATTAAGAGGGGAGCCAGTTTAGTTTACAAATCACTTATCTCTTCTCTTACTTCTGCATCTCTCACCTCTTCTGCCATACAGAAATGGGAAGTAGAATTGGGAATTGTAATAGAGGAGCAAGAATGGACATCAGCTTGGGAACATGCTTATCATGGGAACAAGGATCTTCAAGGCAAGCTTATTCAATTCAACATTGTGCATCGATATTATATGTCCCCTGCCAAGCTCCAGGAACTTGGCATTTCTCCTTACTCACACTGTTGGAAGTGTAATTCCTCTGACACCAATATATCCCACATATTATGGGACTGTCCAAAATTAAAAGAATTCTGGTCGAAGGTGGGTAAAATATGTGAATCCTGTTTTTCCATTACTATACCCCTCTCTCCAGATATATTTATTCTAAGGATATCACCACCTACCCTTATGCTCTCTTATCAACAATTGTTATGGTTACCAGTGGCTTCTGTCTGTACCAAGCATTTAATATTAAAATACTCAAAAGATCCCAAGGTACCCTCCTTAACTGAATGGTTAAATATAATGAGTTACACTGCCAACAACAAAAGGCTTTCTTATTTGCTCTCTGGCAGGCTAAACCAATTCCTTATCATTTGGGGACCCTTTTTGCAGAAGATGAATTCCTCAAGAATTGATTTGGTCACACAGGGATAGTATTTTAGTTTATAGGTCTTGTAATAATGCATCTTTATAGGTCTCTGGTATTAGTGAAACAATGTTTTTAAATTCCTATTTATCTTATTAGTTAAATAAGATGAATTGATTATAGTTATAAGGTATAAGGTACAATCATTTTTTACAAGTCATTAATCACCTAGTTATTACTAAAGTTGTATTTAATATGTTATAAGTACTGTATATCCACTTTTCAACAATTGTGTGATGAGCTGTATATTTTTCACATGTCATTATCTGTTACAATTTTATGTATTTTGTGTGCTTAAAAAGAAAGAAAAATAAAAATGATTATGGTAACAATTCTACGTACTGTATTGGGTCTAAAATGTAATATAATGAAAGTAACAAAGAACACTGATGTCCACCTGAATTTTACAAGCAGGATGACAGTTCAATAGGCATGTTTCTGTAACATTAGCCAGTCAGAGAACACTGACTTCCATCTGAGTTTCACAATCAGAAGACAGTTCACTGCAATATCTCTTACCAAGCTAATTAAGAAACATTAACTTACAGCTGAATCTCATGGATCACATGTGAAGCAATACAACCAACTATAAATAGTGTAGTGCTCAGGGTGCAGCCTAACTCTTAGCCAGGGCCCCTAGTGCTCTATGGCAGAATTTCTTAATTTCTGCAGTAGGGCTCCTTGGCTTCTGTGGCAGCACTTTCTGATTTCTGCAGCATGATTTATTCATTTCTCTGGCAGAACGCAGTCCTGCCATTGACTAAATATGTTGTGACGTCATCAATGACATCATATGCTGAGCATAGAGGAGGGGCTTCAGGATAAACAAGATGGGAAAGAAAGCCTGACACAATGGGAAAAACAGTATATTTGAATGAAAATTCACCAAAACCAATGAATTCTGCAGCATTATATATATTCTCCGGCATGATGCAAATTCTGCAGAAAATTCCGCAACTGCAGAACCGCAGAATTCCAGGGGCCTTGCTCTTAGCTAAACCATTAACCAAACTCAGCAAATGCTGTACACAAGTCAGTATGCACCTCAAAAGTACAGAGCACATGGCACAACCTACCACCCACTCAATCCCAAACCCAAGTGTACAAGTCAGTGTGCAGTCTAATGTCAAAAAGCAATCTGCTTCTCTATCTCAAAGATACACCAGCACCACATGGACAAAGTGCTATGAAATGACTGAATGCATTTAAAACAGAGTCACTCATGAGGATGTGTTATAATCGTGCAACACTGTTCATGACGGGAACTCCCTCTGTCTTTGGAGTTATACCCACCACTTGTGATATTTACCTATCCTTGCAATGTTTAATCTCTACTGTTGTAGCACAACCCCTTCAAAAGTGACTCAAGTAAGGTGATGATAGTTTATCAGTATTTATGTTGTGTAAGAAAATAAAATAGACTTGAGTCGGTTTTATTTTTATGTAATGGAAAAAGTCTATTAATGAACATTACTGTTATTGGCATTGTTAAGTTGAGCATAAGACCTAGCTTTGGTAAATTTAAAAGAAAATCTATTTGCTAATAGTTTGTCCAAACTTAATAATGTACATGAGATTGAATGGCTGAATGTCTGATAGACTTTTATTTATTTATTTAGTGAAGAGATTCACCAGAAAAACACACTGAACAACAAGTTGCTAGTCTCATGGTATGTCCTGTGGGAAAGGGTAGTGGGTTACATAGTCAGGTAAGTACATTTATGCATTTATACATACAAGGGATTACATAGACAAAAAATGTAACAATTACTCAGACAATATAATTGTACTGGTAATAAAACAATGACATTGGTATTGGATAAGTGCTGAACATTTGCAATTGAATAGAAATAGACTTTTAAATTCAAAAACTCCTTTGGGCACTAGCTTCAGGCCAAACTTATACTACCTTCATCCCCACAAAATGTTATGAACTACTGGATTCCACTTAAACCTAATGAAGATAACATACTCTCTCAGTACTGCATATAATAGGCATTAGCATAATGAATAAACTTTCCCTTGTTCAAACATATGAGATCTTTTGGGAACTTGCACAGTTGTCAGGATTGCATTCCATGAGGCAGCACCTTTCAATAATATCTGGATTTCATTTAAAATCTGCTGGAGATTGCATCTTTTAAAACTAAAGTCAAAACCTGGCTTTTCACAAATGCATTTGTTTTATGACACCCAGTGTTCCTAAATAGGTAACTATTTGTGTTTTAATGTAATTTAAAATGTTGTTGTTACTGTTATCATGCTTTGTAAGTGCCTTGATCAATAAGAAATGGGTATTTAAAATAATCTATCGGTCTGTCTGTCTGTCTGTCTATCTATCTATCTATCTATCTATCTATCTATCTATCTATCTATCTATCTATCTATCGATCATCTATCTAATCTAGTGTATATGAGCTTGCAGAAGCATGTTTTATTGATGCATAACAAATGTTGGCTTTGGAGAAAATAAAGGTCTATAGCTCACTGGGTGTGTGGAAAGTAGACATGGCATTGATCCCATATCTAGTGTAAAACTTGTAACATGGCATAAATAAAAACAACACAATAGAAGAGTACTATTCGCTAAAAAAAACACCAGCTGGTACATCTAAAACCATGGTTTAATTCCTAAGTAGATCATGATTTTGATGTAGTACTGCAGCAATCCACACATCTGTCAAAAGAGTATGCAAATATATTTGACTTCCCACCCACCCACCCAACAGACAGCGGCAACTATTGCCAAAATGAATATGGAGCATTTTAATGTTACGTTCTCGATCTGTGGAGTCGCAGTGATAATGAGATGGATGGATACCCAGTATGGTGACAAAAAAAGCACAGGTACAATCATAAAGCCAGCATCATGTAATGTGAATACGGGTATAAAAACAAAGAAAAATGAGACAAAGTGACAGCAACAACTACTAATAATAAGCATGGAAACCAGGCATATGTTATGAATCTAGCAGATGAATGCAACACAGAGTCTAAAATGAAACATATGTGCTCTGCAAGTAATAGGAAACCAGAAATGAAAGTTAAAGCATCCACAAGTTTTGCAAATATTCACAGCAAATCTCAGACCATTTCAAAGAACCCAAGCAGTACTTGTCATGCGCTAATACTATGCACAGCCAAAGCAGAGTATTGCAAAGCATCTTTAACCTCCACCTGGGGCACAGGGCACAAATTTTGGAATAATATAAAGGAACTCTGCGATAAGGTCCCAAATCTGCCCTGGATCAGATGGTAATAGATGGTAACCTTTCCTTGGATCCCTCTAGTATAGCTTCGGCCCTCAACTCCGCTTTCACTGATCTCAAACATGTCCTCACCCCTAATTTCTTCAACCCCCCCTCCAACCCAACCCCACTCCTCACCCCCCTTGCTCCACCCTTTCATCTACGTTATATTACCTATGAGGTAGCCAAACCCTACTTCGTCAAAGTCCTTAGCTACTCCCACTATAGTAGTGATTCCCTAGACCAGGTCTAAGCCACTAACCCTACTTAGTAGATCTTTCTACAAGTAAATTAAACTGCACAGCTATCAAGCCCTTATATAGTATAAACCCGCTCACTCATATTCTCAGCCACTCCCTCTGTCAAGGCAAATTCCCCACCTGCTAGAAATTGGCTTCCATTACCCCCATCTACAAATGTGGGGACCGCACCTCCACTAACAACTACTGCCCTATCTCCATCCCCCCATCTAAAGCATTGGTGCTTATTGTCTCCGATCAACTCACTAACCACTTAACAAAATATATCCTACTATGTAAACAGCAACATGGCTTCTGTAGTGGGCATAGTACCACCACAGCCCTCCTTGAATTCACCTCACATGTCCATTCCACCATGGACGATGGCCACATCTCAGGGGCTGTCTTCATGGATCTCTATAAGGCATTTGGTACCATTAGCCATGCCCTCTTACTGAACACTCTCTCCTCCATTGGCTTTTCCAGTGATGCCCTAAGTTGGTTCACCAACTATCTGTCAGATAGAACACAAGTCAAGATTGGCACCACCCTGTCCACCAGCCTCCCAGTCCACTCCGGTGTACCACAGGGCTCCATTCTTGGCCCTCTGTTATTTAGTCTGTATCTAAACTCCCTCCCGTTGTCCTGCTCTGGCAATCTGCTCCTTTATATAGATGATGCTGTCCTGTACACCTCCGATACAGACCCCCTTAAACACCACCTAGCACTCCAAAACACTCTTTCTGTGAAGCAGAAAAATGGTTCACTGCCCAGCTCCTAATAATCAACTATAAGAAGATAAAAGTCATGGTCTTCTCACGTCCACAGAACTCCCTTAAGAAACTCTGCCCCAAAATTCTTGATGACAATCAAACCCCGCTCGAACAAGTGAACACCATTAAATATTTAGGTATCACACAAGATCCAGCCCTCAACTATAATCAACATATTCATCCCCTATCCACTGCCGTGAACTCTCGAATTGGCATGCTCTATTGGTACAAACATTGCCTCAGAGCCAACGCCCTCCAGCTCACTGTCAACTCCTCTGTCCTCTCCCTTCTGGACTATGGTATTCTCATTTACAGTGCTGCATCCACCTCTGCATTCAACAGACTCCAACTCACACTAAACAAAGCCTGCCACCTCATCCTTGGCTGTGATCATTCACCCACACCTGCTTCCTCTATACAAATTGGTTAAACCTAGATGACAGGATCAGGTTTCACACCTGCCTAATGGGCAAAAAGATTGTGCTAGGTCTCACCCTCCCACTCTCTCTTCAATTATTCACCCTGCATCAGCAGTCAGATCAACCCATAACTTGGGCAAGCCATGGCTACGGGTACCCCGCTGCTAAACCTCCCAATTCCAAAGATCATTCAGTTACAAGGCCCTTTTCTGGATGAACTCACTCCCAAGCCATATAACTAATGAAAAAAGGCTTGGATTTTTTTAATCCCGGCTAAGGGAACACCTTCAGGCCTCCAACCCATGCAATTGCCTCTGACACATCCCTCTTCTTTTTTCTCTCTGCCCTCCCCTATGACAATTACCCTGACTATGTCCCCTTATGTTCCCCCTCCCCAGACCCCAGTCAACACATACCTATTTATGACTGCTGTTTTCATTAAACTGGATCATTAGGTCCTCTTGCCTAAATGCTATGATACTACTATATGACCATCAGCCTGCTACAGAACCATCTGAAATTATATGGCTGTGCTAAAGTACTGAAACTTCTGTCATCCTTGCCTGATAGCCACTTACTGAACACCTACGTATTCCTATGCCTGTACTAATGTACTGTAATCTGTAATTATGTTGTCTCTGTACTTTTTATGTCTGACGTGGAACCTTTGTAAATGAGTCCTTGACTCAAAGATCTTTCTGTATTCCCCAATAAATAATAACAGCAGAAGACCTTAACAAGCTAGAAAGTAAAAAAAAAAAAAATGAAAAAAATATCCATAAAAATATGTCACTGTGAGTTAATCTATTTTCTTAACTGGATCAAGTCAACAAATCAAACAGCTGACTTAAAAACAATTTCCATAGATGAACATGCTGTACTGCTCTATCATTTCTATGGGTCTGTAAAAACAACTGACAAAACACAGTACAGCGTCATTCCTTTATTGACATTCATGCAGGGATAAATAGACATTTGAAAAGTGTCACAATCAACAGAAAAGTCAATATAAGCACTGATTCTGAATTCCATGGGGCAAACAATATTTGTCTTGCTGTTTTAAAGGAGTATCATAAGGCTGGGCAAGATGTGGCTGCCCACCATCCACGAATCACTGATGCTGATTTATTCAAAATAAGAAACTGTGACAAATTGAATCCACAGTTGTTGTATGACCTAGTATGCTGACTGTGGTTTAAACTACAATTGGGGTTTGTAAGGCAGAGAAGGCCTTACCAAGCTAAAGCATGAGTCCTTCAAGGTGAAAAAAAGACAAGTTTGACAGAGAATTCTTGTCTGTGGTGTTCAATGAAGCCACAAAGAATCATAACTCTGTGTGTGAGCCAAACTGTGAGGCCCTACATGGCATATTGTATGCCCAGTCAAACAGTGCCAATTGCCCTGTGGCGCTCTACAAACAGTATATCTATAGATGTCCACCTAATCCACCCTCATTTTACCTCCACTCCAAAAGAACACCGCAACATCTGTTAGATCAAAAACAATGCTGGTATGGTATGCAGCCCATGGGGCAAAACTACCATGGAGACATGATGTCTCAGATCTCCCTAGATGCCAATCTTAGCCTCAGATACACTAATCACTGCATTCACAGCACTGCTGTTCATCTCTTTTCTGAAGCAGGGCTGGCATCTAGGGAGACAATGACTATCACAGGTCACTGTTGTGAGACTAGTTTAAAAAAAACTATTGGTCTCCTTCTGCTCATGACTGACAGAAGTGGTCTTCCATTTTATCCAGTTCAAGTGTGTGGGAAAATGAAAAGCAAACTGAAACTATGATGCAGAAATCAGTTAATCAAATAGCAAGTGATAGAAAAACTGTTAGTAAGTGTACTGTTGAAACTACTGAAAAACTATTAACAGAAATACCTATTCTAAAATTGCCATTCTCATCATGTGTAAACGTAGAAGTAGTCAGTAGCAGCACTACCGAATCTCATAAAAAGAACCCAAACTCTCAAAATAAAAGTAGCATGATGAGTGACAGAGAACATATTGAAAGAGAAACACACAGCAACAGTGCACTATTAGAAATTAATCCAATTACAAGCAGCAACTGGCAGCTGTTTAATTGCAGTAAATTTACAATTCATGGTGTCGTTAACTTCAATTTTTGTTGGAGTCCTGAAAAATCATGATGAAGCAAAATTGAGCAAGTGAGATAGCAATCTACCATGTATTTTTCAACATTAAGATTCTCTAAAAATCCAGTCTCATGAGTCTTTGGCACATCAAATGTTATAAAAGTCAAAACTGCAGAACATTATCAACAGTTAAAAAATGTTTAACATGTTTAAAAAATTGCAATTATATGTTTAAAATAAGAGTCATATTTAGGCATCTGATCAAATATCACCTAAGATAATTATAGAAATATTGGTGGCAGAAGACACCAGGAGGAAGGAGTGCTGTGTGACTGGACTTCCCAACTGGGACTAAAGAAGTAGAACTCCTGTACTTGGACCTTTAATTTAGGGTAAAAAAAAACAAACTAACAAACAAAAGAAACAAAAAAATGTGTGTGTTTCTCTGAGTTAACTGAGCTGAATGGTTATCTGAACAGTTATCTAGGTGTAAATCTCAGGTGACTGAAAGGGCTTGATAGCTGTGCAGTTTAATTTAGTTGTAGAAAGATCTAGAAAGCAGGGAGAGTGGCTTAGGTAGAAGAAAGCTAAATATAAAGACTGCCTTAGAAAGATTCTGCTAGAAGCTTGGCAGAAGACACCAGGAGGAAAGAGTGCTGTGTAACTGGACTTCTCTACTGGGACTAAAGAAGAAGAACTCGTGTACTTGGACATTTAATTTAGGGTAAAAAAACAAACTAACAAAACAAAACAAATAAAAATTAGTGTGTTTCTCAGAGTTAAATGAACTGAATGGTTATCTGAACAGTTATCTAGGTGTAAATCTCAGGTGACTGACAGGGCTTGATAGCTGTGTAGTTTAAATTACTTGTACAAAGATCTGGTAAACAGGGGGAGTGGCATAGCTAGAAGGAAGCTAAATATAAAGACTGCCTTAGAAAGATTGTGCTAGAAGCTTGGCAGAAGGCACCAGGAGGAAGGAGTGCTGTGTGACTGGACTTCTCTGAAACAAAAAAAATGTGTGTGTTTGTCTGAGTTAACTGAGCTGAATGGTTATCTGAACAGTTATCTAGGTGTAAATCTCAGGTGACTGAAAGGGCTTGATAGCTGTGCAGTTTAATTTAGTTGTAGAAAGATCTAGAAAGATCTAGAAAGCAGGGAGAGTGGCTTAGGTAGAAGAAAGCTAAATATAAAGACTGCCTTAGAAAGATTCTGCTGGAAGCTTGGCAGAAGACACCAGGAGAAAAGAGTGTTGTGTGACTGCACTTCACTACTGGGACTAAAGAAGCAGAACTTGTGTACTTGGACATTTAATTTAGGTTAAAAAAACAAACAAAACAAAAATAAAAATATTGTGTTTGTCTAAGATAACTGAACTGAATGGTTATTTGAACAGTTAACTAGGTGTAAATCTCAGGTACTGAAAGGGCTTGCAGTTTAAATTATTTTTAGAAACATCTAGTATGTAGGGGAGAGGCTTAGCTAGAAGGAAGATCAATTTAAAGACTGCCTTAGAGAGATTCTGCTAGAAGCTTTGCAGAAGACACAAGGAGAAAAGAGTGCTGTGTGACTGGACTTCTCTACTGGGACTAAAGAAATAGAACTCATATGCTTGGACTTTTAATTTAGAGTAAAAAAACTAACTAACAAACAAAAGCAAAAAGTTAGTGTGTTTGAGTTAACTGAACTGAATGGTTATCTGAACAGTTATCTAGGAGTAATTTTCAGGTTACTGAAAGGGCTTGATAGGGGTGCAGTTTAAATTACTTGTAGAAAGATCTAATAAGCAGGGGGAGTGGCTTAGGTAGAAGGAAGCAAAATTTAAAGACTGCCATAGAAATATTCTGCTAGAAGCTTGGCAGAAGACACCAGGAAGAAGGAGTGCTGTGTGACTGGGCTTCTCTACTGGGACTAAAGAAGTAGAACTTGTGTACTTGGACCTCTAATTTAGGCCAAAAAAACAAACTAACAAAACAAAAAAAATGAGTGTGTCTGAGTTAACTGAACTGAATGGTTATCTGAACAGTTATCTAGGTGTAAATCTCAGAGGACCGAAAGGGCTTGATAGCTGTGCAAATTATATAACTTGTAGAACAATCTAGTAAGTAGGGGGAGTGGCTTAGGAAGAAGAAAGCTAAATATAAAGGCTGCCTCAGAAAGATTCTGATAGAAGATAGGCAGAAAACACCAGGAGGAAGGAGTGTGGTGTGCCTGGAATTCTCTACTGGGACTAAAGAAGTAGAAATCATGTACTTAGACCCTTAATTTAGGGTAAAAAAAACAAACTAACAAACAAAACAAAACAAAAAACAATTAGTGTCTTTGTCAGAGTTAACTGAACTGAATGGTTATCTGAACAGTTAACTAGGTGTAAATCTCAGGTGACTGACAGGGCTTGATAGCTGTGTAGTTTAAATTACTTGTACAAAGATCTAGTAAACAGGGGGAGTGGCATAGCTAGAAGGAAGCTAAATATAAAGACTGCCTTAGAAAGATTGTGCTAGAAGCTTGGCAGAAGGCACCAGGAGGAAGGAGTGCTGTGTGACTGGACTTCTCTGAACTCGTGTACTTGGACCTTTAATTTAGGGTAAAAAAACAAACTAACAAACAAAACAAAAAAATAATTAGTGTGTTTGTCTGAGATAACTGAACTGAATGGTTATCTGAATAGTTATCTAGGTGTAAATGTCTGGTGACTGAAAGGGCTTGATAGCTGTGTAGTTGAAATTACTTGTAGAAAGATCTAGTAAGTGGGGGAGAGGCTTAGGTAGCAGAAAGCTAAATTTAAAGACTGCCTTTCAGAGATTCTGCTGGAAGCTTGGCAGAAGACAACAGGAGGAAGGAGTGCTGTGTGACAGGACTTCTCTACTGGGACTAGAGATGTAGAACGCGTATACCTGGACCTTTAATTTATGATAAAAAAACAAACTAACAAACAAAACAAAAAAAAGTTAGTGTGTTTGTCTGAGTTAACTGAACTGAATGGTTATCTGAAGAGTTATCTAGGTGTAAATCTCAGGTGACAGAAAGGGCTTGATAGCTGTGCATTTTAAATTGGTTGTAGAAAGATCTAGTAAGTAGGTGGAGTGGCTTAGGTAGAAGGAAGCTAATTTAAAGATGGCCATAGAAAGATTCTGCTAGAAGCTTGGCAGAAGACACCAGGAGGAAGGAGTGCTGTGTGATATGACTTCTCTAATGGGACTAAAGAAGTAGAACTCGTGTACTTGGACCTGTAATTTATGGTAAAACAAACAAACTTACAAACAAAACAAAAAAAAATGGTGTGTTTTTCTGAGTTAACTGAAGTGAATGCTTATCTGAACAGTTATCTAGGTGTAAATCTCAGGTGATTGAAATGGTCTGATAGATGTGTAGTTTAAATTACTTGTAAAAAGATCCAGTAAGTAGTCAGAGTGGCTTAGCTAGAAGGAAGATAAATTTAAAGACTGCCTTAGAAAGATTCTGCTAGAAGCTTGGCAGAAGACACCAGGAGAAAAGAGTGCTATGTGACCGCACTTCTATACTGGGACTAAAGAAGTAGAGCTTGTGTACTTGGACCTTTAATTTAGGGTAAAAAAACAAACTAACAAACAAAACAAAAGTAAAAATATTGTGTTTGTCTGGGGTAACAGGACTGAATGGTTATCTGAACTGTTATCTAAGTGTAAATCTCAGGTGACTGAAAGGGCTTGATAGCTGTGCAGTTTAAATTACTTGTAGAGAGATCTAGTAAGTGGGGTAGTGGCTTAGCTAGAAGGAAGCTAAATTTTAAGACTGCCTTAGAGAGATTCAGTTGGAAGCTTGGCAGAAGACAACAGGAGGAAGGAATGCTGCATGACTGGACTCCTCTAGGGGGACTAGAGAATTAGAACTCATGTACCTGGACCTTTAATTTACGGTAAAAAAAACAAACAAACAAAACAAAAAAAGTTAGTGTGTTTGCCTGAGTTAACTGAACTGAAATGTTATCTGAACAGTTATCTAGGTGTAGTTCTCAGGTTACTGAAAGGGCTTGACAGTTGTGCAGTTTAAATTACATGTAGAAAGATCTAGTAAACAGGGGGAGTGGAATAGCTAAAAGGAAGCAACATTTAAAGTCTGCCTTAGAACGATTCTGCTAGAAGCTTGGCAGAAGGCACCACGAGGAAAGAGTGCTGTGTGACTACTTCTCAGAAATCGTGAACTTGGATTGATAATTTAATGTAAAAAAAACAAACTGACTAACAAAAAAAAAAATTAAGTGTGCTTGTCTATGTTAACTGAACTGAACTGAATGGTTATCTGAACAGTTATCTAGGGGTCAATCTCAGGTGACTGAAAGGTTTTGATAGCTGTACAGTTTAAATTACATTTAGAAAGATCTAGAAAGCAGGGGGAGTAGATTTAAAGACTGACATAGAAAGATTCTGCTAGAAGCTTGGTAGAAGACACCAGGAGGAAGGAGTGCTGTGTGACTGGTCTTCTCTACTGGAACTAAAGAAGTAGAACTCATGTACTTGGATGTTTAATTTAGAGTAAAAAAACAAACTAACAAACAAATCAAGAATAAAATATTGTGTTTGTCTCAGTTAACTGAACTGAATGGTTATCTGAACAGTCATTCTAGGTGTAAACCTCAGGTCACTGAAAGGGCTTGATAAATGTGCAGTTTAAATTACTTGTAGAAAGATCTAGTACGTGGGGGAGTGACTTAGCTAGAAGGAAGCTAAATTTAAAGGCTGCCTTAGAGACATTCTGCTGGAAGCTTGGCAGAAGACACCAGGAAGGAGTGCTGTGTGACTGGACTTCTCTACTCGGACTAAAGAAGTAGAACTCGAGTACTTGGACATTTAATCAAGAGTAAAAAGCTAGCTAACAAACAAAAGAAAAAAGTTAGTGTGTTTCTCTGAGTTAACTGAACTGAATGGTGATCTGAACAGTTATCTATGTGTAAATCTCGGGTGACTGAAAGGGCTTCATAGCTGTGCAGTTGAAAATACTTGTAGAAAGATCTACTAAGAAGGGAGAGTGGCTTAGGTAGAGGGAAGCTAAATTTAAAGACTGCCATAGAAAGATTCTGCTAGAAGCTTGGCAGAATGCACCAGGAGGAAGGAGTGCTGTGTTACTGGTCTTCTCTTCTGGGACTAAAGAAGTAGAACTTGTGTATTGGACCCTTAATTTACAGGAAAAAAATAAACTCACAAACAGAGCAAAAGAAAATTGGTGTGTTTGTCTGAGTTAACTGAACTGAATGCTTATCTGAATAGTTATCTAGGTGTAAATCACAGGTGACTGAAAGGGCCTGATAGCTCTGCAGTTTAAATTACTTGTAGAAAGATCTAGTAAATGGGGAGTGGCATAGCTAGAAGAAATCTTAATTTAAAAACTGCAATAGAAAGATTCTGCTAGAAGCTTGGCAGAATGCACCAGGACAAAGGAGTGCTGTGTGACTGGACTTCTCAGAACTTGTGTACTTGGACCATTAATTTAGGGTAAAAAAAAAAACTAACAAACAAAAAAAGAAATTAGTGTATTTGTCTAAGTTAACTGAACTGAATTTTTATCTGAACAGTTATCTAGGTGTAAATCTCAGGTGACTGAAAGGGCTTGATAGATGTGCAGTTTAAATTACTTGTAGAAAGATCTAGTAAGTAGCGGGAGTGGCTTAGCTAGAAGGAAGCTAAATTTGAAGACTGCCATAATGAGATTCTGCTAGAAGCTTGGCAGAAGACACCAGGATAAAAGAGTGCTGTGTGACTGGCTATCTCTCCTCGGACTAACGAAGTAGAACTCGTGTACTTGGACCATTAATTTAGGGTAAAAAAATAAACTACCAAACAAAACAAAAAAATATTAGTGTGTCTGAGTTAACTGAACAGAATGGTTATCTGAACAGTTATCTAGGTGTAAATCTCAGGTGACTGAAACAGCTTGATAGCTGTGCAGTTTAAATTACTTGTAGAAAGATCAAATAAGCAGGGGGAGCAGCTTAGGTAGAAGGAAGCTAAATTTAAAGACTGCCAAAAAAAGATTCTTCTAGAAGATTGGCAGAAGACACCAAGAGGAAGGAGTGCTGTGTGACTGGTCTTCTCTACTGGGACTAAAGAAGTAGAATTCGTATGCTTGGATTTTTAATTAAGAGTAAATTAACTAACAAACAAAAGAAATAAGTTAGTGTGTTTGTCTGAGTTTACTGAACTGAATTGTTATCTGAACAGTCATCTGGGTGTAATTCTCAGGTTACTAAAAGGTCATGATAGCTGTACAGTTTAAATTACTTGTAGAAACATCTAGTAAACAGGGGGAGTGGCATAGATAGAAGGAAGTAAAATTTAAAGACTGCCATAGAAATATTCTGCTAGAAGCTTGGCAGAAGACACCAGGAGGAAAGAGTGCTGTGTGACTTTACTTCTCTACTGGGACTAAAGAAGTAGAACTCTTGTACTTGGACCTTTAATTTACGGTAAAAAAAATAAACTAACAAACAAAACAAACCAAAAAACAATTAGTTTGTTCTTCTGAGTTAACTAAACTGAATGGTTTTCTGAACAGTTATCTAGGTGTAAATTGCAGGTGACTGAAAGAGCTTGATAGCTGTGTAGTTTAAATTACTTGTAGAAAGATCTAGTAAAGAGGGGGAGTGGAATAGCTAGAAGGAAGCTAAATTTAAAGACCGCCTTAGAATGATTCTGCTAGAAGCTTGGCAGAAGACACCAGGAGGAAGGAGTGCTGTGTGACTGGATGTCTCTTCTTCGACTAAAGAAGTAGAACTTGTGTACTTGGACCTTTAATTTAGGGTAAAAAAACAAACAAAACAAAAATAAAAATATTGTGTTTGTCTGAGTTAACTGAACTGAATGGTTATCTGACCAGTCATTCTAGGTGTAAATCTCAGGTCACTAAAAGGGCTTGATAAATGTGCAGTTTAAATTACTTGTAGAAAGATCTAGTATGTTGGGGAGTGGCTTACCTAGAAGGAAGCTAAATGTAAAGACTGCCTTAGAGAGATTCTGCTGGAAGCTTGGCAGAAGACACCAGGAGGAAGGAGTGCTGTGTGACTGTACTTCTCTACTGGGACTGAAAGATAAGAATTCATAAACTTGCACTTTCAATTTAGAGTAAAAAAACTAATTAACAAACAAAAAAAGGTAGCATGTTAGAATTAACTGAACTGAATGATTACCTGAACTGTTATCGAGGTGTAAATCTCAGGTTATGGAAAGGGCTTGATAGCTGTGCCGCTTAAATTACTTGTAGAAAGATCTAGTAAGAAGGGGGAGTGGCTTAGATAGAAGGAAGCGAAATTTAAAGACTGCCATAGAAAGATTCTGCTAGAAACTTGGCAGAAGACACCAGGAGGAAGGAGTGCTGTGTAACTGGACTTATCCATTGGGACTAAAGAAGTAGAAATCGTGTACTTGGACCTTTAATTTATGGTAAAAAAACAATCTAACAAATAAAATAAAACAAAAAATAATTAGTGTGTTTGAGTTAACTGAACTGAATGCTTATTTGAACAGATATCCAGGTGTATATCTCAGGTGACTGAAAGGGCTTGACAGCTCAGCAGTTTAAATTACTTGCAGAAAGATCTAGTAAACAGGGGGGGGTTCATAGCTAGAAGGAAGCTTAATTGAAAGACTGCTATACAAAGAATCTGCTAGAGGTGTGGCAGAATGCACCAGGTGGAAGGAGTGCTGTGTGACTGGACTTCTCAGAACTCATGTACTTGGACCACTAATTTAGGGTAAAAAAACAAACTATCAAACAAAAAAAGAAATTAGTGTGTTTGTCTAAGTTAACTTAGCTGAATGGTTATCTGAACAGTTATGTTGGTGTAAATTTCAGGTGACTGAAAGGGCTTGATAGGTATGCAGTTAAAATTAATAGTAAAAAGATCCAGTAAGTAGCGGGAGTGGCTTAGCTAGAATTAAGATAAATTTGAAGGCTGCCTTAGAAAGATTCTGCTAGAAGCTTCTCAGAAGACACCAGGAGAAAAGAGTGCTGTGTAACTGGACTTCTCTACTGGGACTAAAGAAGTTGAACTCGTGTACTTGAACCTTCAATTTAGGGTAAAAAAACAAACTAACAAACAAAACAATAATAAAAATATTGTGTTTGTCTGAGTTAACTGAACTGAATGGTTATCTAAACATTTATCTACGTGTAAATCTCAAGTCACTGAAAGGGCTTCATCATTGTGCAGTTTAAATTACTCATAGAAGGATCTAGTACATGGGGGAGTGGCTTAGCTAGAAGGAAGCTACATTTAAAGACTGCTTTAGAGAGATTCTGCTAGAAGTTTGGCAGAAGACACCAGGACAAAAGAGTGCTGCGTGACTGGACTTCTCTTCTGGGACTAAAGAAGTAGAACTTGTATGCTTGGACTTTCAATTTAGAGTAAACAAACTAACAAACAAAAGAAAAAGGTAAGTGTGTTTGTCTGAGTGAACTGAACTGAACTGTTATCTGAACAGTTATCTAGGTGTAATTATCAGGTTACTGAAAGGGCTTGATAGCTGTGCAGTTTAAATTACTTGTAGAAAAATCTAGTAAACAGGGGGAGTGGCATAGCTAGAAGAAAACAAAATGTAAAGACCACCATAGAAACATTCTGCTAGAAGCTTGGCAGAAGAAACCAGGAGAAAGGAGTGTTGTGTGACTGGACTTCACTACTGGGACTAAGGAAGTAGAACTCTTGTAGCTGGACCTTTAATTTACGGTAAAAAAAACAAACTAACAAACAAAACAAAACAAAAAATAATTACTGTGTTTGTCTGAGTTAAATGTACTGAATGGTTATCTGAACAGTTATCTAGGTGTAAATCTCAGGTCACTAAAAGAGCTTGATAATTGTGCAGTTTAAATTACTTACAGAAAGATCTAGTACATGGGGGAGTGGCTTAGTTAGAAGGAAGCTAAATTTAAAGTCTGCCATAGGGAGATCCTGCTAGAAGCTTGGCAGAAGACGCCATGAGAAAAGAGTGTTGAGTGTCTGGACTTCTCTACTGGGACTAAAGAAGTAGAACTCGTGGACTTGGACATTTAATTTAGGGTAAAAAACAAACTAACAAACAAAACAAAAATAAAAATATTGTGTTTGTCTGAGGTAACTGAACTGAATGGTTATCTAAACAGTTATCTAGGTGTAAATCTCAGGTTACTGAAAGGGTTTGATAATTATGCAGTTTAAATTACTTTTAGAAACATCTAGTATGTGGCGGAGTGGCTTAGCTAGAAGGAAGCTAAATTTAAAGACTGCCTTAGAGAGATTCTGCTAGAAGCTTGGCAGAAGTCACCAGGAGAAAAGAGTACTGTGTGACTGGACTTCTCTACTGGGACTAAAGTAATAGAACTCGGATGCTTGGACTTTTAATTTAGAGTAAAAAAAACTAACAAACAAAAGAAAAAAGTGAGTTTGTCTGAGTTAACTGAACTGAATTGTTATCTGAACAGTTATCTAGGTGTAATTCTCAGGTCACTGAAAGGGCTTGATAACTGTGTAGTTTAATTACTTTTACAAACATCTAGTATGTGGGGGAGTGGCTTAGATAGACGGAATCTAAATTTAAAGACTGCCTTAGAGAGATTCTGCTAGAAGCTTGGCAGAAGACACCAGGAGAAAAGAGTGTTGTGTGACTGGACTTCTCTACTGGAACTAGTGTAGTAGAACTCGTATGCTTGGACTTTTAATTTAGGGTAAAAAAACTAACTATCAAGCAAAAGAAAAAAGTGTGCTTGAGTTAACTGAACTATATTGTTATCTGAACAGTTATCTAGGTGTAATTCTCAGGTTACTGAAAGGGCTTGATAGCTGTGCAGTTTAAATTACTTGTAGAAACATCTAGTAAAGAGGGGGAGTGGCATAGCTAGACGGAAGTGAAATTTAAAGACTGCCTTAGAAAGATTCTGCTATAAGCTAGGCAGAAGACACCAGGAGGAAGGAGTGCTGTGTGACTTTACCTCTCTACTGGGACTAAAGAAGTAGAACTCTTGTACTTGGACCTTTAATTTACAGTAAAAAAATCTAACAAACAGAACAAAACCAAAAACAATTAATGTGTTTGTCTGAGGTAACTAAACTGAATGGTTATCTGAACAGTTATCAAGGTGTCAATCTCAGGTGACTGAAAGGGTTTGATAGCTGTGTAGTTTAAAATACTTGAAGAAAGATCAATAAACAGGGGGAGTGGCATAGCTAGAAGGAAGCTAAATTTAAAGACTGCCTTAGAACGATTCTCCTAGAAGCTTGGCAGAAGGCATCAGGAGGAAGGAGTGCTTTGTGACTGAACTTCTCTTCTGGGACTAAACAAGAAGAACTTTTGCCCGTGAACCTTTAATTTAGGGTAAAAAAAACCAAA
The DNA here is from genome assembly GCA_016271365.2 of Neoceratodus forsteri. NCBI lineage: Eukaryota > Metazoa > Chordata > Ceratodontiformes > Ceratodontidae > Neoceratodus > Neoceratodus forsteri. Next base: position 161,867,586 of record CM028132.1, on the reverse strand, counting down.
CTAACAAACAAAACAAAATTAAAAATATTGTGTTTGTCTCAGTTAACTGAACTGAATGGTTATCTAAACTGTCATTCTTGGTGTAAATCTCAGGTCACTGAAAAGGCTTGATAAATGTGCAGTTTAAATTACTTGTAGAAAGATCTAGTACGTGGGGGAGTGGCTTAGCTAGAAGGAAGCTAAATGTAAACACTGCCTTAGAGAGATTCTGCTGGTAGCTTGGCAGAAGACACCAGGAGGAAGGAGTGCTGTGTGACTGTCCTTCTCTACTCAGACTGAAAGATTTGAACTCATAAACATGCAGTTTCCATTTTGAGCAAAAAACTAACTAGCAAACAAAAGAAAAAGAAAAATATTGTGTTTGTCTGAGGTAACTGAAGTGAATGGTTATCTGAACAGTTATCTCGGTGTAAATCTCAGGTCACTGAAAGGGCTTAATGATTGTGTGGTTTAAATTACTCATAGAAGGATCAAGTACATGGGGAAGTGGCTTAACTAGAAGGAAGCTAAAATTAAAGACTGACTTAGAGAGATTCTGCTAGAAGTGTGGCAGAAGACACCAGGAGAAAAGAGTGCTGTGTGACTGGACTGCTCTACCGGGGATAAAGAAGTAGAACTATTGTACTTGGACCTTTAATTTACAGTAAAAAAAAACAAACTTATAAACAAAAGCAAAACAAAAAACAATTAGTGTGTTTGTCTGAGTTAACTGAACTGAATAGTTATCTGAACAGTTATCTAGGTGTTAATCTCCGGTCACTGAAAGGGCTTGATAATTGTGCAGTTTAAATTGCTTACAGAAAGATCTAGTACATGGGGGAGTGGCTTAGTTAGAAATAAGCTAAATTTAAAGACTGTCTTACAGAGATTCTGCTAGAATCTTGGCAGAAGACACCAGGAGAAATGAGTGTTGTGAGTCTGGACTTCTCTACTGGGACTAAAGAAGTAGAACTCGTGTACTTGGACATTTAATTTAGGGCAAAAAAACAAACTGATAAACAAAACAAAAATAAAAATGTTGCATTTGTCTGAGGTAACTGAAATGAAAGGTTATCTAAACAGTTATCTAGGTGTAAATCTCAGGTCTCTCAAAGGGCTTGATAATTATGCAGTTTAAATTACTTTTAGAAACATCTAGGGCCAGATATTCAAACTGCGCTCTAAATGTGCACAACAACAGGAGCAAGCATTAAATCAATCTGCGATATGCTAACAGCCGTGATTTCAAAACATGAGCAGAACAATTGCACGAAAGCAGCCAACGCCTGAATATCGCGACTAACCGCGCCTATAGCGCAAATGTGAAGGGGAAGCTGAGGCAGGCAAGGTTGCTTGCTAACGCAACAAGGGCAGCCCAGCTGAGCAGTCCAGAGGTGCCATAGCGCAAGCACAGCGCCCCAGCAGAGCAATGGAAGTGCACAACCAGGAGGCAGGCTGGGGGCCCACCGCCAGCCATGCCACACATGAGCACAGGAACACACTGCAGAACCAACAAGACACCTGCACACCCAAGCACAGCATCACTGGGGTGGGACGGATGATCTACTGGCCCATGGGGACAAGCCAACAAAGCACAGCAGAGCCATGATGCCCCAGCACAACCACTGGCAGGCTGAGAGTGCCACACACAGGTGGTTGACAACCACAGTGCACATCAGCCCCCCATACGCACAGCACACCCTGCACCGTGACCCCAAGACACCACCCATGTGCAGTGACTGGCACTGCAGGAAACATCATGCATCACCCCCGGCACACGTCAACCCCATGCAGCAGAGAAGAGTACAAGCCTGACCCTCCCTGTGCACCCAGCAGTGGGTGGCAGCAGATGGCAAGACCAACAGAAAGTCACTGCCATGCTGGAGATATTCCTATGCACACACACATGCATACACACACACATACCCCAGGACCATACCACCCCAGACGGGTATGTACACCACTGCAACTGAGCAACCATAGCCAGCTGCAAATCAGAGACCAACACAGTATTCATAACAAATATAAATGTATTATAAAAATGTAAATCACAAACTATCAACACCATAACTATTACAAGGGGGTAGGTGCAAGGTAGGGTGGGCAAGGGTAGATGAACAACTTGGAGAGGGAAGGCAGGGGTGGGAGGATGGGTGAAGTGGGAAGGGGTCTGGCCTAAGGCCCAGCAGACTGTCCTCCTCTTGCTTCGCTGCTGCCTGGCGATGCATCTCCTTCACAGGCCATGTCTATGGATGTCCCTGAGGATGGCCTGTTGTCCAAGGACACTTGCGCCAGCCCATGCAGTTCCCGCTGTATCCTCCTGAGAACACTGAGGCTCTAGGAAAATGGGAACACAGTCAATGGCTGTGACTGACCACAACCCTGAACACCACCCAACCTGCAAGCCATATAGGCCAATGTCCTCACACTGTGATGGCATGCACCCACCCACAGTGAGCATGCACATGGCCATCACAACCAGGCGGCACCAGCTATGTGCACCACTGCACACACACTGCCATGTCCATCACAGCACAAACAAGGTTGCCAGGATGTGGCAATGGTGCGGTGCCAGTTACATAGCCATGTGCCCAGTGCATGCATGGACCACCAGTGATGCACACACATGCAGTGACACTGACAGTGATGAATGTCACCTGTGTCATGCATGGCTGTGTTGTGCATGGCTGATGGTCATGCCCACCCCCTCCAGCATGCAATAGCATCCATGAAGTAATGATACTCACATTCCGCAAGAAGGTGTGTCTGCTGCTGCTGCTGCCGCTGTTGTTGTGGCCTACCTCCTGCTGCACCACCGACTGGCACCGGGGCCCTGTCACGGCCCTCTGCAGCTTGTGCCTGCATCCTCACATCCCGGCCTGTGGGAGACATATGTTGAGAAAAACAACAGTGTGATTCCAAAGCTGACTGCCCCCTGCCCCAGTGAGAGTGCCTGCCCACACAGCCAGCCCCATGCATCTCACACCTGCACACACTGACACAGCCAACCATGTCAGAGCCATCACCTATGCACATCCACCTAAACACACTCACACCCCTACAGAGAATACAGGTGCATAGACGGTACACCCACCTGGCCTGGGCACCACGCCCCTCCTGGCACATGAACGCTGCTGCTCATGCAGCTCAGGCTCCCTCCTGTGGAGGTCACTGTATCTGTGCTGGCACTGCTCAGCAGACCGGCGCTGCCCAGTGACCCCCCACCAGGTCACTGGCCACTTGTTGCCAGACCTGGGATCTAGCTGGCGGTGAGGGGCACTCACCATACAGTGCCCCATAGTGGGCTCCACCAGGGTACCAAGTTACCTCCACGGGCCCATTGCATTGCCTCCCGTGTGCCATGCTACCAAGTTTACAGCAGGCAATATGGCGCCCCGCTGCACGGCAACCCCACATGGAGATGTTGCACAATAGACCACCATAGGTTCCAATCGCGCTGTTCAAACAGTGCCATCAGTCCACATAGCGCTGTCACCAGACAGCACAATAGGGCCATACACATGGCAGCCGAACAGCGGCAGGGGGCAAAGGTCGGACACCAGGTCAGGGGTCTATGACGCAAGGCCACGCACAGCACCATCTGATGCATACGCAGCCTGCACGACTGACCACCTGCGTACCAGTGCCACAGTGGACTATTGCGCAGTAATGCCACAGTGCCAATAGTGCCCAGTGCTGCAGCGCCACTGGCACAATGGTGGCCATGGCCTGAATTGCCGATCGCGCATCAGCACGTCATCAGGCAGCAGATGCTCGCGCAGCTACCTGGGCATGCGCATACAGTGTACCGCACAGTCACAGATTCGCGCTTATTGGCTCAGCCAGATCAACCATCTTGCAAAAGCGCAATGGCGTGATATTCAGCCGACACATGCAAATCAACTGATCAGCCATTCAAGGGTGCAGTGGTGCGAGCATCTCATTACAGTTGCTCCTCTCTCAATTTGCATGCATTGGCGCTTATGTGCGCGCGACAGTGGGCTGTGCTGGACAAGTCGGTTACTGCAGGTGAGAGGTGAGTTGCATGCTGTGGGATGTTCTGGACAATGGGCATGGGATAATGCTGTAGACTGCACAGTGACAGGTGTCCACTTACACCCATACAGATCGCCATGACCGAGCAGAGACAAGGTGAGGGTGAGGATGGTGGGTGAAGGAGAGGCCCAACTTCACCACGGCAGAGACTGATGCCTCTTCCAGGCCTACCTGGAGGATGAGGCACTGCGTGGAACCTGGGGCACCCTCAGTCTCGCAAGCGGCTGCATGGGAGGGGTAGCCGGGCAGTGAACCTGCATGGAACCCACCAGCGCCATGCAGGAATGCAAGAAAAAGATTGGGACAGACCGCAGGAGGGTGAAGGAGAAGGTGGCGGCCTCAGGGGCGGCACGCGACAGCACTGGCGGGGCCAGCCAGCAGTGGTGGAGCTGACCCTGGCTGAGAACTGACTGGCTGCAACTCCCGCAGCACAGTGCGATTGAGGGCGACCAGGAGGTGGATTCCTGACAGGTGGAAGCTCCATCACTGCACGGTATGACAGGTGGTGGTGTTGGGGAGGAAGGTTGGTCACATGCACTCACATGTCCTCTCTTTCTGTTGCAGATCCTGTTCATCTCCAGGAGATGGTGGTGGTGGGACCAGGCAGTGAGGATGACCTGCTGGACATGGAGGAGGTCCATCCACCTCTGTCGCCAGCCAGCAGGCACTACACCAGCATGCACGCAGGGCTGTCAACCCTGGTGTCAGTGATTCGGTGTGGGGGTGCACAGCCTCTGTCTTCAGCAGTCTGGCATGCAAGCATGCCATCACGCTGTGACTGTGGCTGTAGCACGCCCGCACCACTGATGATGCAAGGACTGCAATGGGCAGTGACATGCATGTCCCATGATGGACACACAGCAGGCCATCACGTGCCCCTGGGCCTTGCTGGTTCAACTTGTGCACCAGCATGTCGGCACAGTCCCAGGCTGTGCCTGTCGGCACCGTGGGGCAGCACCGGTGGCGTGCAGGTGTCTGGCACTGTTGCGGCACAGCGGTGGAACAAGTGGACTCTGTGGCACAGCGTTGGAGGTGCAGCAGCAGCAGTCACCCACCAGGTCTGTGGGTACAGTGTCCAGCGATGGCACATGCCCGCCGCCCTGTGATATGCCCATTCCTGGTCCTGGTGAACAGCGCCCACCCTCAAGGGGTGTTGTGCATCAGAACCTTCAACACCCTGGGGGACAGGCTGCTGTTGTGGCAGAGTACCCATTGGACGAGCACACCCACCTGCTGCGGGAATCAGTACAGCAGCAGAAGCGGGTTGCAATGTCCGTGGAGGCACTGTGTGTGGCTGTGGAGCAGCACAGCAGGGAGTGTGCTCTGGACCGTGCAGAGATGGTCCACATGTGGATGGATGTGACCGCCACCATTGACAGGCTGACCCAGGCAGTGGTCTCTGTCGTGGATGCATTGGGCACACAGTCAGGTGACCCTGTACCGCACACCCCACACAGTTCACGCTCCACTCCCCGTTCCTGGCATTGTGCGACACCAGGCCTGTCGATGTCGGGTTCTGCTGTGGGCATCCCGAGCACCCCTGGTGCAGGTGTGTTCAGCATGCTGCAGACCCCTGTGCAGGCAAGGTCGTGTTCGCGCAGTGGGACCCTGGTGGTCCAACAGTGCCACCCCATGTGGCCCCTGCTCAGCCTGCCAGTGTTGTTGGGTCACGCAGGCCACCCACACATCTGCGGGTGGCCATGGGACAGTGCTACATGACTACCTGTCTCCAGGCAGGGCCCTGTCTGAGCTGCCTGTGTGCAATGTGTGTCATGGTGGGCAGTGCACTGCTGGGTGCTCTGCTCAACACGCCGACACACGGACCACCTGCACACCCTCCCAACTGTTGCCCACAGGTGCGTGTGCATGATGATGCCTGCATTGTACTGTACACCAAGCGTGCAAGGTGCCCAGCCTCTAACACACGTACTTGGACAGTACAGGTGGTGGGGGTGGTCCGTGGTGCTGTGTGTTAGCACTGTCAGTTCTGCTGTGCTGTGCATCTGCCCATGTACGCTCTGTGCCTGGTGTGTGTGTGTCCATATGAGTGCTCACCCCTCCCTGACAGTGTGTTTGTATGCCTGGACCCTTCCACTCCCCTGGCCGTCTTGCACCCCTAGTGTGTTACCCTGTGTGCCTGTGGTTTGCGCATGGACAGTGTTGGTTGCACATGTCCCCTTGACTTACCTGTGTTGTGCATAGTGCTCCTCTGTGATGGTGTCCCAGTGCAGCTGGGCCTGCCAGATCAGTCGGGGGTCCTGCCGTCTTGGGGGGGCTGCTCATCGACATCAACACCGGTGCCACTGGCGTCCCCATCGCTGTCCCCCTCTTCAACCTGTACAGCTATCCCACAGTCCTTGGCCATGTTGTGCAGGATGCAACAGGCCAGGAATATCCCACAGGCCTTTGGGGGGCTGTACTGAGGGCACTGCCAGAGGTGTCTAGGGCATCGGAAGCGGCTTGAGCATCCCAAACACCTGCTCTATGATGTTGCATGTGGCAGCATGTGCCTCATTATAGTGTTGCTGCGATGGGGTCATGGGGCACCAGTATGGTGTGAGCAGCCAGGATGGAGTGGTACCCACTGTCACCTGTGTGGAGATAGTGGATCAGTGTCATGTTCAGGTCCATTTTCACATATCCCTGTGTGCCACCACTGGCACCTGTGGCATTCCCACCCTTGCCCCAAGTTTGCATTCCATACATGCGTACTCACCCACTAGATGTCCTGTGGGGATGTCCCCACTCTCAAATCGATGGCACAGTGTGGACTGATGCCATATGAAGGCATCATGTGCTCCACCAGGTGTGCGGCACAGACATTGATTATTCACCCAGTGGCATCACACACCACCTGGCAGTTGACACTGGAGTAGCCCTTTCGGTTCCTATATGCTGCCCCATCAGGGCCAGGTGGTGTGCGACTGGCCACATGGGTGCACTCTATGGCCCCTAGCACGCCAGGCATATGTGCTACCCTGTCTAACTCCCGCATGTTTGCTGTACGCACTGCTGCGGTGCTGGGGAAATAGATGTGCTCCGCAGCATGTGGCAGCAGTGCGCTGAGGAATTGGGGGATATCGTGACATGGTCGACTGTGTGATGCCTGTGGTGTCCCCTCTTGGCCTCTGGAAGGTGCCCGTGGTGAGCAGGCACATGCAGGCTGTCACCTTGGTCTCCACTGACAGAGCGTGACACCGTCGTGAGGGTGCCTGCATCACATCACTGCACAGCTCACAAAGCCACCTCAGTATTGCACTGTTCAGGTGGTACCAGCACACGATCTCTACATCTGTATACAGCTCATAGCTGATGCGGGCATGGTACTGCCTGTTGGGGGCGTACCGCCGACGGGCCCGTCCACGGCCTCGTCCCCCTGCAGCTTGCATTCTCATCCCCCTCATTACAGCTTCCATATGGAAGCTGGCACTGTCCATCTCCCTGGCTTCTGCCCCCCGGCTGGTGTTGCTGTGTTACCCCTGCTGTCCTGACTGCAACTGCCACTGCACCGGGCACCTCCTGCTGGCCTCTGCAGCCTATGGCCCACAATGCTTGCCTTGCCTGCCCTGGCCTGTCACTGTCTGTCTCTCTCTCTCTCCACCCCACTTGGCATCCTTGTAGCATTCTTGCGCCGCTTCCTTGAGCCTTTTTATTTTGGCTCATTTCAGCTAGTGCGCAATTTCCGGCAGTTCCGCTCTTGCGCAATGCGCAAGTCTTTCAATTTCGCATTGCGCTCTTTATGCATGACTCCACCCACATCGGTTGCGCATGCCTTCCTTTGCATTGTGCTGTTGCTCAGCATGTTTTTGGGGGTGCATCTGCCTCCTGCTGAATATCGCAGAATGGCGCACTTTTGGTCTTGCGCAGGCGCAACCCTATTGCGCATGGCGCAACCCTTTCGAATATCCCACCCCTAGTATGTGGGGGAGTGGCTTAGCTTGATGGAAGCAAAATTTAAAGACTGCCTTAGAGAAATTCTGCTAGAAGCTTGGCAGAAGACACCAGGAGAAAAGAGTGTTGTGTGTCTGGACTTCTCTACTGGGACTAAAGGAGTAGAACTCGTGTACTTGGACATTCAATTTAGAGTGTTGTGTGACTGGACTTTTCTACTGGAACTAGTGTAGTAGAATTCGTATGCTTGGCTTTTAATTTAGAGTAAAAAAGCTAACTAACAAACAAAAGAAAAAAGTTAGTGTGTCTGAGTGAACTGAACTGAATTGTTATCTGAACAGTTATCAAGGTGTAATTCTCAGGTTACTGAAAGGTCTTGATAGCTGTGCAGTTTAAATTACTTGTAGAAACATCTAGTAAACAGGGGGAGTGGCATAGCTAGACAGAAGCGAAATTTAAAGACTGCCATAGAAAGATTCTGCTATAAGCTTGGCAGAAGACACCAGAAGGAAGGAGTGCTGTGTGACTTTACTTCTCTACTGGGACTAAAGAAGTAGAACTCTTGGACCTTTAATTTATGGTAAAAAAAAAAAAACAAACAAAACTAAACCAAAAACAATTAATGTGTTTGTCTGAGGTAACTAAACTGAATGGTTATCTGAACAGTTATCAAGGTGTAAATCTCAGGTGACTGAAAGGGCTTGATAGCTGTGTAGTTTAAATTACTTGTAGAAAGATCTAGTAAACAGGGGGAGTGGCATAGCTAGAAGGAAGCTAAATTGAAAGACGGCCTTAGAACGATTCTCCTAGAAGCTTGGCAGAAGACACCAGGAGGAAGGAGTGCTGTGTGACTTTACTTCTCTACTGGGACTAAAGAGGAAGAACTCTTTTACTTGGACCTTTAATTTACGGTAAAAAAAAAAACTAACAAACAAAACAAAACCGTAAACAATTAGTGTGTTTGAGTTAACTGAACTGAATGCTTATCTGAACAGATATCTAGGTGTATATCTCAGGTGACTGGAAGGGCTTTACAGCTCTGCAATTTAAATTTCTTGAAGAAAGATCTAGTAAACAGGGGAAGCGGCACAGCTAGAAGGAAGTTTAATTTAAAGACTTCTATAGAAAGATTCTGCTAGAGGTAAGGCTGAATGCACCAGGAGGAAGGAGTGTTCTGTGACTGGACTTCTCAGAACTTGTGTACTTTGACCATTAATTTAGGGTAAAAGAAGAAACTAACAAACAAAAAAAATTAATTAATGTGTTTGTCTAAGTTAACTGAACTGAAGGTTTATCTGAACAGTTATCTTGGTATAAATCTCAGGTGACTGAAAGGGCTTGATAGATATGCAGTTTAAATAAGTAGTAGAAAGATCAGTAAGTAGCAGGAGTGAGCTTAGCTAGAATGATCAATTTAAAGACTGCCTTAGAAAGATTCTGCTAGAAGCTTGTCAGAAGACACCAGGAGAAAAGAGTGCTGATGACTGGCCTTCTATACTGGGACTAAAGAAGTAGAACTCGTGTACTTGGACCTTTAATTTATGGTAAAATAACAAACTAACTAAACAAAACAAGAATAAAAATATTGTGTTTGTCTGAGGTAACAGAAGTGAATGGTTATCTGAACAGTTATCTAAGTGTAAATCTCAGGTCACTGAAAGGGCTTCATAATTGTGCAGCTTAAATTACTCATAGAAAGATCTAGTACATGGGGAAGTGGCTTAGCTTGAAGGAAGCTAAAGTTAAGGACTGCCCTTAGAGAGATTCTGCTAGAAGCTTCGCAGAGGACACTAGATGGAGGAAGCGTGTAGACTGACTTCCATTGACTAAAGAAGTAAAACTCTTGTACTTTGACATTTAATTTACGTAAAAAGCAAACTAACAAACAAAACAAAACAAAAAACAATTAGTGTGTTAGTCTGAATTAACTGACATGAATGGTTATCTGAACAGTTATCTAGGTATAAATCTCAGGTGACTGAAAGGGCTTGATAGCTGTGTAGTATAAGTTACTTGTAGAAAGATCTAGAAAACAGGGGGAGTGGCATAGCTAGAAGGAAGCTAAATTTAAAGACTGTCTTAGAAAGATTCTGCTAGAAGCTTGGCAGAAGGCAACAGGAGCAATAAGTGCTGTGTGACTGGACTTCTCTTCTGGGACTAAACAAGTAGAACTTGTGCCCTTGAACCTTTAATTTAGGGTAAAAAAAACTAACTAACAAACAAAACAAAAATAAAAATATTGTGTTTGTCTGAGTTAACTGAACTGAATGGTTATCTAAACAGTCATTCTTGGTGTAAATCTCAGGTCACTGAAAAGGCTTGATAAATGTGCAGTTTAAATTACGTGTAGAATGATCTAGTACGTGGGGGAGTGGCTTTGCTTGAAAGAAGCTAAATGTAAAGACTGCCTTAGAGAGATTCTGCTGGTAGCTTGGCAGAAGACACCAGGAGGAAGGAGTGCTGTGTGACTGTACTTCTCTGCTGGAACTGAAAGATTAGAACTCATAAACTTGCAGTTTCCGTTTAGAGCAAAAAACTAACAAGCAAACAAAAGAAAAGGAAAAATATTGTGTTTGAGGTAACAGAAGTGAATGATTATCTCAGGTTACTGAAAGGTCTTGATAGCTGTGCAGTTTAAATTACTTGTAGAAACATCTAGTAAACAGGGGAGGGCATAGCTAGACAGAAGCGAAATTTAAAGACTGCCATAGAAAGATTCTGCTATAAGCTTGTGGTGAAGACACCAGAAGGAAGGAGTGCTGTGTGACTTTACTTCTCTACTGGGACTAAAGAAGTAGAACTCTTGACCTTTAATTTATGGTAAAAAAAAAAAAACAAAACTAAACCAAAACAATTAATGTGTTTGTCTGAGGTAACTAAACTGAATGGTTATCTGAACAGTTATCAAGGTGTAAATCTCTAGGTGACTGAAAGGGCTTGATAGCTGTGTAGTTTAAATTACTTGTAGAAAGATCTAGTAAACAGGGGAGTGGTATAGCTAGAAGGAAGCTAAATTGAAAGACGGCCTTAGAACGATTCTCCTAGAAGCTTGGCAGAAGACACCAGGAGGAAGGAGTGCTGTGTGACTTTATTTCTACTGGGACTAAAGAGGAAGAACTCTTTACTTGGACCTTTAATTTACGGTAAAAAAACTAACAAACAAAACAAAACCGTAAACAATTAGTGTGTTTGAGTTAACTGAACTGAATGCTTATCTGAACAGATATCTAGGTGTATATCTCAGGTGACTGGAAGGGCTTTACAGCTCTGCAATTTAAATTTCTTGAAGAAAGATCTAGTAAACAGGGGAAGCGGCACAGCTAGAAGGAAGTTTAATTTAAAGACTTCTATAGAAAGATTCTGCTAGAGGTAAGGCTGAATGCACCAGGAGGAAGGAGTGTTCTGTGACTGGACTTCTCAGAACTTGTGTACTTTGACCATTAATTTAGGGTAAAAGAAGAAACTAACAAACAAAAAAAATTAATTAATGTGTTTGTCTAAGTTAACTGAACTGAAGGTTTATCTGAACAGTTATCTTGGTATAAATCTCAGGTGACTGAAAGGGCTTGATAGATATGCAGTTTAAATAAGTAGTAGAAAGATCCAGTAAGTAGCAGGAGTGGCTTAGCTAGAATGAAGATCAATTTAAAGACTGCCTTAGAAAGATTCTGCTAGAAGCTTGTCAGAAGACACCAGGAGAAAAGAGTGCTGAGTGACTGGCCTTCTATACTGGGACTAAAGAAGTAGAACTCGTGTACTTGGACCTTTAATTTATGGTAAAATAACAAACTAACTAAACAAAACAAGAATAAAAATATTGTGTTTGTCTGAGGTAACAGAAGTGAATGGTTATCTGAACAGTTATCTAAGTGTAAATCTCAGGTCACTGAAAGGGCTTCATAATTGTGCAGCTTAAATTACTCGTAGAAAGATCTAGTACATGGGGGAGTGGCTTAGCTTGAAGGAAGCTAAAGTTAAAGACTGCCTTAGAGAGATTCTGCTAGAAGCTTCGCAGAGGACACTAGAAGGAAGGAGTGCTGTGTGACTGGACTTCCTTACTGGGACTAAAGAAGTAAAACTCTTGTACTTTGACATTTAATTTACGTAAAAAAAGCAAACTAACAAACAAAACAAAACAAAAAACAATTAGTGTGTTAGTCTGAATTAACTGACATGAATGGTTATCTGAACAGTTATCTAGGTATAAATCTCAGGTGACTGAAAGGGCTTGATAGCTGTGTAGTATAAGTTACTTGTAGAAAGATCTAGAAAACAGGGGGAGTGGCATAGCTAGAAGGAAGCTAAATTTAAAGACTGTCTTAGAAAGATTCTGCTAGAAGCTTGGCAGAAGGCAACAGGAGCAATAAATGCTGTGTGACTGGACTTCTCTTCTGGGACTAAACAAGTAGAACTTGTGCCCTTGAACCTTTAATTTAGGGTAAAAAAAACTAACTAACAAACAAAACAAAAATAAAAATATTGTGTTTGTCTGAGTTAACTGAACTGAATGGTTATCTAAACAGTCATTCTTGGTGTAAATCTCAGGTCACTGAAAAGGCTTGATAAATGTGCAGTTTAAATTATACGTGTAGAATGATCTAGCACTGGGGGAGTGGCTTTGCTTGAAAGAAGCTAAATGTAAAGACTGCCTTAGAGAGATTCTGCTGGTAGCTTGGCAGAAGACACCAGGAGGAAGGAGTGCTGTGTGACTGTACTTCTCTGCTGGAACTGAAAGATTAGAACTCATAAACTTGCAGTTTCCGTTTAGAGCAAAAAACTAACAAGCAAACAAAAGAAAAAGAAAAATATTGTGTTTGAGGTAACAGAAGTGAATGATTATCTGAACAGTTATCTAGGTGTAAATCTCAGGTCACTGAAAAGGGCTTCATAATTGTGCAGTTTAAATTACTCGTAGAAAGATCTAGTACATGGGGGAGTGGCTTAGCTAGAAGGAAGCTAAAGTTAAAGACTGCCTTAGAGAGATTCTGCAAGAAGCTTGGCAGAAGACAACAGGAGAAAAGAGTGCTGTGTGACTGGACTTCCCTACTGGGACTAAAGAAGTAAAACTCTTGTACTTTGACCTTTAAGTTACGTAAAAAAAGCAAACTAACAAACAAAACAAAACAAAAAACAATTAGTGTGTTTGTCTGAGTTAACTGAACTGAATGGTTATCTGAACAGTTATCTAGGTATAAATCTAAGGTGACTGAAAGGGCTTGATTGCTGTGTAGTATAAGTTACTTGTAGAATGATCTAGAAAACAGGGGGAGTGGCATAGCTAGAAGGAAGCTAAATTTAAAGACTGCCTTAGAACGATTCTCCTAGAAGCTTGGCAGAAGGCATCAGGAGGAAGGAGTGCTTTGTGACTCAACTTCTCTTCTGGGACTAAGCAAGTTGAACTTGTGCCCTTGAACCTTTAATTTAGGGTAAACAAACTAAAGTAACAAAACAAAAATAAAAATATTGTGTTTGTCTGAGTTAACTGAACTGAATGTTTATCTAAACAGTCATTCTTGGTGTAAATCTCAGGTCACTGAAAAGGCTTGATAAATGTGCAGTTTAAATTACTTGTAGAAGGATCTAGTACATGGGGGAGTGTCTTAGCTAGAAGAAAGATAAATATAAAGACTGCCTTAGAGAGATTCTGCCAGCATCTTGGCAGAAGACACCAGGAGGAAGGAGTGCTGTGTGACTGTACTTATCTGCCAGGACTAAAGAAGTAGAACTATTGAACATGGAACTTTAATTTACAGTAAAAAAAAACCAACTTATAAACAAAAGAAAACAAAAATAAATTAGTGTGTTTGTCTGAGTTAACTTGTGCCCTTGAACCTTTAATTTAGGGTAAAAAAACAAACTAACAAACAAAACAAAAATAAAAATATTGTGGTTGTCTGAGGTAACTGAAGTGACTGGTTATCTGAACTGTTATCTGGGTGTAAATCTCAGGTCACTGAAAGGGCTTCATAATTGTGCAGTTTAAATTACTCAAAGAAGGATCTAGTACATGGGGGAGTGGCTTAGCTAGAAGGAAGCTAAACTCAAAGACTGCCTTAGAGAGATTCTGCTAGAAGCTTGGCAGAAGACAGAAGGAGAAAAGAGTGCTGTGTGACTGGACTTCTCTACTGGGGCTAAAGAAGTAGAACTATTGTATATGGACCTTTAATTTACAGTAAAAAAAAAACTTATAAACGGAAGGAAAAAAAAACAATTAGGGTGTTTGTCTGAGTTAACTGAACTGAATGGTTATCTGAACTGTTATCTGGGTGTAAATCTCAGGTCACTGAAAGGGCTTGATAATTGTGCAGTTTAAATTGCTTACAGAAAGATCTAGTACATGCGGGAGTGGCTTAGTTAGAAATATGCTAAATTTAAAGACTGCCTAAGAGAGATTCTGCTAGAAGCTTGGCAAAAGACACCAGGAGAAAAGAGTGTTGTGTGTCTGGACTTCTCTATTGGGACTAAAGAAGTAGAACTCATGTACTAGGACATTTAATTTAGGGTAAAAAAAAATAACAAACAAATCAAAAATAAAAATGTTGCGTTTGTCTGAGGTAACTGAAATGAATAGTTATCTAAACAGTTATCTAGGTGTAAATCTCAGGTCACTGAAAGGGCTTGATAATTATGCAGTTTAAATTACTTTTAGAAACATCTAGTATGTGGGGGAGTGGCTTAGCTTGATGGAAGATAAATTTAAAGACTGCCTTAGAGAGATTCTGCTAGAAGCTTGGCAGAAGACACCAGGAGAAAAGAGTGCTGTGTGTCTGGAATTCGCTACTGGGACTAAAGGAGTCGAACACGTGTACTTGGACATTTAATTTAGGGTAAATAAACAAACTAACAAACAAAACAAAAATAAAAATGTTGTGTTTGTCTGAGGTTACTGAACCGAATGGTTATCTAAACAATTATCTAGGTGTAAATCTCAGATCACTGAAAGGGCTTGATAATTATGCAGTTTAAATTACTTTTAGAAACATCTAGTATGTGGGGGAGTGGCTTAGCTAGATGGAAGCTAAATTTAAAGATTGCCTTAGAGAGATTCTGCTAGAGGCTTGGCAGAAGTCACCAGGAGAAAAGAGTGTTGTGTGACTGGACTTCTCTACTGAACTAGTGTAGTAGAACTCGTGTGGTTGAACTTTTAATTTAGAGAAAAAAACTAACAAACAAAAGAAAAAAGTTAGTGTGTTAGTCTGAGTTAACTGAACTGAATTGTTATCTGAAAAGTTATCTAGGTGTAATTCTCAGGTTACTGAAAGGGCTTGATATCTGTGCAGTTTAAATAACTTGTAGAAACATCTAGTAAAAAGGGGGAGTGGCATAGCTAGACGGATGCGAAATTTAAAGACTGCCATAGAATGATTCTGCTATAATTGCAGAAGACACCAGGAGGAAGGAGTGTGTGACTTTACTTCTACTGGGACCAGTGAAGTAGAACTTGTACTTAGAAATTTAATTTATGGTAAAAAAAACTAACAAACAAAAGAAAACCAAAAACAATTAGTGTGTTTGTCTGAGGTAACTAAACTGAATGGTTATCTGAACAGTTTTCAAGGTGTAAATCTCAGGTGACTGAAAGGGCTTGATAGCTGTCTAGTTTAAATTACTTGTAGAAAACTCTAGTAAACAGGGGGAGTGGCATGGCTAGAAGGAAGCTAAATTTAAAGACTGCCTTACAAGGATTCTCCTAGAAGCTTGCAGAAGTCATCAGGAGGAAGGAGTGCTTTGTGACTGAACTTCTCTTCTGGGACTAAACAAGTAGAACTTGTGCCCTTGACCTTTAATTAAAGGTAAAAAAACAAACTAACAAACAAAACAAAAATAAAAATATTGTGTTTGTCTGAGTTAACTGAACTGAATGGTTATCTAAACAGTCATTCTTGGTGTAAATCTCAGGTCACTGAAAAGGCTTCATTAATGTGCAGTTTAAATTACTTCTAGAAAGATCTAGTATGAAGGGGAGTGGCTTAGCTAGAAGGAAGCTAAATGTAAAGACTGCCATAGAGAGATTCTGCTGGTAGCTTGGCAGAGGGCACCAGGAGAAAAGAGTGCTGTGTGACTGGACTTCTCTGCTGGGACTGTAAGATTAGAACTCATCAACTTGCAGATTCCATTTAGAGCAAAAAACTAACTAGCAAACAAAAGAAAAAGAAAAATATTGTGTTTGTCTGAGGCTCCTGAAGTGAATGGTTATCTGAACAGTTATCTGGGTGTAAATCTCAGGTCACTGAAAGGTCTTCTTAATTGTGCAGTTTAAATTACTCATTGATGGATCTAGTACATGGGGGAGTGACTTAGCTAGAAGGAATCTAAACTTAAAGACTGCCTTAGAGAGATTCTTCTAGAAGCTTGGCAGAAGGCACCAGGAGAAAAGAGTGCTGTGTGACTGGACTTCTCTACTGGGGTTAAAGTAGTAGAACTATTGTACTTGGACCTTTAATTTACAGTAAAAAACAAACAAACTTATAAACAAAACAAAACAAAAAACAATTAGTGTGTTTGTCTGAGTTAACTAAACTGAATAGTTATCTAAACAGTTATCTAGGTGTTAATCTCTGGTCACTGAAAGGGCTTGATAATTGTGCAGTTTAAATTGCTTACAGAAAGAGCTAGTACATGGGGGAGTGGCTTAGTTAGAAATAAGCTAAATTTAAAGACTGCGTTAGAGAGATTCTGCTAGAAGCTTGGCAAAAGGCAAAAGGAGAAAAGAGTGTTGCGTGTCTGGAATTCTCTACTGGGACTAAAGAAGTAGAACTCGTGTACTTGGACATTTAATTTAGGCTAAAAAAACAAACTAACAATCAAAACAAAAATAAAATGTTGTGTTTGTCTGAGGTAACTGAAATGAATGGTTATCTAAACAGTTATCTAGGTGTAACTCTCAGGTCACTGAAAAAGCTTGATAATTATGCAGTTTAAATTACTTTTAGAGACATCTAGTATGTGGGGGGAGTGGCTGAAGCAGATGGAAGCTAATTTAAAGACTGCCCTAGAGAGATTATATGCTAGAAGTTTGGCATAAGACACCAGGAGAAAAGAGTGTTGTGTCTGGAGTCTCTACTGGGACTAAAGGAGTCGAACTCGTGTACTTGGACATTTAATTTAGGGTAAAAAAACAAACAAAACAAAAATAAAAATGTTGTGTTAGTCAGAGGTAACTGAACTGAATGGTTATCTAAACAGTTATCTAGGTGTAAATCTCAGGTCACTGAAAGGGCTTGATAATTATGCAGTTTAAATTACTTTTAGAAACATCTAGTATGTGGGGGAGTGGCTTAGTTAGATGGAGGCTAAATTTAAAGATTGCCTTAGAGAGATTCTGCTAGAGGCTT
The DNA here is from genome assembly GCA_016271365.2 of Neoceratodus forsteri. Taxonomy (NCBI): domain Eukaryota; kingdom Metazoa; phylum Chordata; order Ceratodontiformes; family Ceratodontidae; genus Neoceratodus; species Neoceratodus forsteri. The sequence continues at coordinate 161,850,325 of CM028132.1, read as the reverse complement.
GGCAGAAGGCACCAGAAGAAAAGAGTGTTGTGTGACTGGACTTCTCTACTGGGGCTAAAGAAGTAGAACTATTGTACTTGGATCTTTAATATACAGTAAAAAAAAAACTAATAAACAAAACAAAACAAAAAACAATTAGTGTGTTTGTCTGAGTTAACAGAACTGAGTAGTTATCTGAACAATTATCTAGGTGTTAATCTCCGGTCACTGAAAGGGCTTGATAATTGTGCAGTTTAATTTGCTTAAAGAAAGATCTAGTACATGGGGGAGTGGCTTAGTTAGAAATAAGCTAAATTTAAAGACTGCCTTAGAGAGTTTCTTCTAGAGTCTTGGCAGAAGTCACCAGGAGAAAAGAGTGTTCTGTGACTGGACTTCTCTACTGGAACTAGTGTAGTAGAACTCGTATGCTTGGACTTTTAATTTAGAGTAAAAAAACTAACTAACAAAGAAAAGAAAAAAGCTAGTGTGTTTGTCTGAGTTAACCAAACTGAATTGTTATCTGAACAGTTAACTAGGTGTAATCTTGTGGGGTTACTGAAAGGACGCTTGTTAGCTGTGCAGTTTTAAAATTACTTCTAGAAACATCAAGTAAACAGGGGAGTGGCATAGCTAGACGGAAGCGAAAATTTAAAGACTGCCATAGAAAGATTCAGCTATAAGCTTGGCAGAAGACACCAGGAGGAAGGAGTGCTGTTTGACTTTACTTCTCTACTCGGACTAAAGAAGTAGAACTCTTGTACTTGGACCTTTAATTTACGGTAAAAAAAAAGTAACAAACAAAACTAAAACAAAAACGATTAGTGTGTTTGAGTTAACTGAACTGAATGCTTATCTGAACAGATATCTAGGTGTATATCTCAGGTGACTGAAAGGGCTTTCAGCTCTGCAATTTAAATTTTTTGAAGAAAATCTAGTAAACAGGGGCTGCATAGCTAGAAGCGAAGCTTAATAAAGACTGCTATAGAAAGATTCTGAGATAGGTAAGGCAGAATGCACAGGAGGAAGGAGTGTTCTGTGACTGGACTTCAGAACTTGTGTACTTGACCAAAAATATAGGGTAAAAGAAGAAATTAACAAACAAAAAAATGAAATTAGTGTGTTTGTCTAAGTTAACTGAACTGAAGGTTTATCTGAGCAGTTATCTTGGTATAAATCTCAGGTGACTGAAAGGGCTTGATAGATATGCAGTTTAAATTAGTAGTAGAAAGATCCAGTAAGTAGCGGGAGTGGCTTAGCTAGAATGAAGATCAATTTAGAGACTGCCTTAGAAAGATTCTGCTAGAAGCTTGTCAGAAGACACCAGTAGAAAAGAGTGCTGTGTGACTGGCCTTCTCTACTGGGACTAAAGAAGTAGACCTCGTTTACTTGGACCTTTAATTTATGGTAAAATAACAAACTAACTAAACAAAACAAAAATAAAAATATTGTGTTTGTCTGAGGTAACAGAAGTGAATGGTAATCTAAACAGTCATTCTTGGTGTAAATCTCAGGTCACTGAAAAGGCTTGATAAATGTGCAGTTCAAATTACTTGTAGAAAGATCTAATACGTGGGAGAGTGGCTTACCTAGAAGGAAGCTAAAGTTAAAGACTGCCTTAGAGAGATTCTGCTAGAAGCTTGGCAGAAGACACCAGGAGGAAGGAGTGCTGTGTGACTGGACTTCCCTACTGGGACTAAAGAAGTATAACTCTTGTACTTTGACATTTAATTTACGTAAAAAAAGCAAACTAACAAACCAAACAAAACAAAAAACAATTAGTGTGTTAGTCTGAGTAAACTGACATGAATGGTTATCTGAACAGTTATCTAGGTATAAATCTTAGGTGACTGAAAGAGCTTGATAGCTGTGTAGTTTAAGTTACTTGTAGAAAGATCTATAAAACAGGGGGAGTGGCATAGCTAGAAGGAAGCTACATTTAAAGACTGCCTTAGAACGATTCTGCTAGAAGCTCGGCAGAAGGCATCAGGAGGAATAAGTGCTGTGTGACTGGACTTCTCTACTGGGACTAAAGGAGTAGAACTCATGTAGATGGACATTTAATTTAGGGTAAAGAAACAAACTAACTAACAAAACAAAAATTAAAATGTTGTGTTTGTCAGAGGTAACTGAACAGAATGGTTATCTAAACAGTTATCTAGGTGTAAATCTCAGGTCACTGAAAGGGCTTTAAAATTATGCAGTTTAAGTTACTTTTAGAAACTTGTAGTATATGGGGGGAATGGCTTAGATAGATGGAAGCTAAATTTAAAGACTGCCTTAGAGAGATTCTGCTAGAGGCTTGGCAGAAGTCACCAGGAGAAAAGAGTGTTGTGTGACTAGACTTCTCAGCTGGAACTACTGTAGTAGAACTCGTATGCTTGGATTTTTAATTTAGAGTAAAAAAACTAACTAACAAACAAAAGAAAAAAGTTACTGTGTTTGCCTGAGTTAACTGAATTGTTATCTGAACAGTTTTCTAGGTGTAATTCTCAGGTTACTGAAAGGGCTTGATAGCTGTGCAGTTTAAATTATTTGTAGAAACATCTAGTAAACAGGAGGAGTGGTATAGCTAGATGGAAGCGAAATTTAAAGACTGCCATAGAAAGATTCTGCTATAAGCTAGGCAGAAGACACCAGGAGAAAGGAGTGCGGTGTGACTTCACTTCTCTACTGGGACTAAAGAAGTAGAACTCTTGTACTTGGACCTTTAATTTATGTTAAAAAAAAACTAACAAACAAAAGAAAACCAAAAGCAATTAGTGTGTTTGTCTGAGGTAACTAAACTGAATGGTTATCTGAACAGTTATCTAGGTGTAAATTTCAGGTGACTGAAAGGGCTTGATAGCAGTGCAGTTTAAATTACTTGTAGTAAGATCTAGTAACTAGGGGGAGTGGCATAGCTAGGAGGAAGTTAATTTTAAAGACTGCCTTAGAACGATTTTCCTAGAAGCTTGGCAGAAGGCATCACGAGGAAGGAGTGCTTTGTGACTGAACTTCTCTTCTGGGACTAAACAAGTAGAACTTGTGCCCTTGACCTTTAATTTATGGTAAAGAAACAAACTAACAAAAAGAACAAAAATAAAAAAATTGTGTTTGTCTGAGTTAACTGAACTGAATGGTTATCTAAACAGTCATTCTTGGTGTAACTCTCAGGTCACTGAAAAGGCTTGATAAATGTGCGGTTTAAATTACTTGTAGAAAGATCTAGTACGTGGGGGAGTGACTTAGGTAGAAGTAAGTTAAATGTAAAGACTGCCTTAGAGAGATTCTGCTGGTAGCTTGGCAGAAGACACCAGGAGGATGGAGTGCTCTGTGACTGTACTTCTCTGCTGGGACTGAAAGAATAGAGCTCATAAACTTGCAGTTTCTATTTATAGCAAAAAACTAACTAGCAAACAAAAAAAAAGAAAAATATTGTGTTTGTTTGAGGTAACTGAAGTAAATGGTTATCTGAACAGTTATCTGGGTGTAAATCTCAGGTCACTGAAAGGGCTTCATAATTGTGCAGTTTAAATTACTCATAGAAGGATCTAGCACATGGGGTAGTGGCTTAGCTAGAAGGAAGCTAAACTTAAAGACTGCCTTAGAGAGATTCTGCTAGAAGCTTGGCTGAAGACACCAGGAGAAAAGAGTGCTGTGTGACTGGACTTCTCTACTGGGGCTATAGAAGTAGAACTATTGTACTTGGACCATTAATTTAAAAAACAAACCTATAAACAAAAGAAAACAAAAAACAATTAGTGTGTTTGTCTGAGTTAACTGAACTGAATAGTTATCTGAACAGTTATCTTGGTGTAATTCTCAGGTTACTGAAAGGGCTTGATATCTGTGCAGTTTAAATAACTTGTAGAAAGTTTTAGTAAACAGGGGGAGTGGCATAGCTAGATGGAAGTGAAATTTAAAGACTGCCATAGAATGATTCTGCTATAAGCTAGGCAGAAGACACACAGGAAGAAGGAGTGCTGTGTGACTTTACTTCTCTACGGTGACTAAAGAAGTAGAACTCTTGTACTTGGACCTTTAATTTACCTTAAAAAAAAACCTAACAAACAGAACAAAACCAAAAACAATTAGTGTGTTTTTCTGAGGAAACTAAACTGAATGGTTATCTGAACAGTTTTCAAGGTGTAAATCTCAGGTGACTGAAAGGGCTTGATAGCTGTGTAGTTTAAATTACTTGTAGAAAGATCTAGTAAACAGAGGGAGTGGCATAGCAAGAAGGAAGCTAAATTTAAAGACTGCCTTAGAACGCTTCTCCTAGAAGGTTGGCAGAAGGCATCAGGAGGGAGGAGTGCTTTGTGACTGAACTTCTCTTCTGGGACTAAACAAGTAGAACTTGTGCCCTTGAACCTTTAATTTAGGGTAAAAAACAAACTATCAAACAAAACAAAAATAGAAATATTGTGTTTGTCTGAGTTAACTGAACTGAATGGTTATCTAAACAGTCATTCCTGGTGTAAATCTCAGGTCACTGAAAAGGCTTGATAAATGTGCAGTTTAAAGTACTTGTAGAACGATCTAGCAAGTGGGGGAGTGGCTTAGGTAGAAGTAAGCTAAATGTAAAGACTGCCTTAGAGAGATTCTGCTGGTAGCTTGGCAGAAGAAACCAGGAGGACGGAGTTCGCTGTGACTGTACTTCTCTGCTGGGACTGAAAGATTAGAGCTCATAAACTTGCAGTTTCCATTTAGAGCAAAAAACTAACTAGCAAACAAAATGAAAATAAAAATATTGTGTTTGTCTGAGGTAACTGAAGTAAATGGTTATCTGAACAGTTATCTGGGTGTAAATCTCAGGTCACTGAAAGGGCTTCATAATTGTGCAGTTTAAATTACTCATAGAAGGATCTAGTACATGGGGTAGTGGCTTAGCTAGAAGGAAGCTAAACTTAAAGACTTCCTTAGAGAGATTCTGCTAGAAGCTTAGCAGAAGACACCAGGAGAAAAGAGTGCTGTGTGACTGGTCTTCTCTACTGGGTCTAAAGAAGTAAAACTATTGTACTTGGACCTTTAATTTATAGTAAAAAAAAACAAACAAACTTATAAACAAAAGAAAACAAAAAACAATTAGTGTGTTTGTCTGAGTTAACTGAACTGAATAGTTATCTGAACAGTTATCTAGGTGTTAATCTCTGGTCACTGAAAGGGCTTCATAATTGTGCAGTTTAAATTGCTTACAGAAAGAACTAGTACATGGGGGAGTGGCTTAGTTAGAAAAAAGCTAAATTTAAAGACTGTTTTAGAGAGATTCAGCTAGAAGCTTGGCAGAAGACACCTGGAGAAAGAGTGTTGTGTGTCTTGACTTCTCTACTGGGACTAAAGAACTAGAACTCGTGTACTTGGACATTTAATTTAGGGTAAAAAACTAACAAACAAAACAAAAATAAAAATGTTGTGTTTGTCTGAGGTAACTGAAATGAATGGTTATCTAAACAGTTATCTAGGTGTAAATCTCAGGTCACTGAAAGGGCTTGATAATTATGCTGTTTAAATTACTTTCAGAAACATCTAGAATGTGGGGGAGTGGCTTAGCTAGATGGAAGCTAAATTTAAAGACTGCATTAGAGAGATTCTGCTAGAGGCTTGGCAGAAGTCACCAGGAGAAAATAGTGTTGTTTGACTGGACTTCTCTACTAGAACTAGTGTAGTAGAACTTGTATGCTTGGACTTTTAATTTAGAGTAAAAAAACTAACTAACAAACAAAAGAAAAAAGTTAGTGTGTTTGTCTGAGTTAACTGAACTGAATTGTTATCTGAACAGTTATCTAGGTGTAATTCTCAGGTTACTGAAAGGGCTTGATAGCTGTGTAGTATAAATTACTTTTAGAAACATCAAGTAAATAGGGAGTAGTATAGCTAAGGAAGCAAAATTTAAAGACTGCCATAGAAAGATTCTGCTATAATCTTGGCAGAAGACACCAGGAGGAAGGAGTTCGTGTGACTTTACTTCTATCATGACTAAAGAAGTAGAACTTTGTACTTGGACCTTTAATTTACTTAAAAAAAACTAAAAGAAAACAAAACCAAAACAATTAGTGTGTTTGTCTGAGGTAATTAAACTGAATGGTTATCTGAACAGTTATCAAGGTAAAATTTGGGTGACTGAAAGGGTTGATAGCTGTCTTGTTTAAATTACTTGTAGAAAGATCTAGTAAACGAGAGAGTGGTACAGCTAGAAGGAAGCAACTTCTAAAGACTGCCTTAGAGAGATTCTGCTGGTAGCTTAGCAGAAGGTACCAGGAAGGAAGGATTGCTGATCTGAACTTCTTCTGGCACTAAACAAGCAGAACTTGTGCCTTTGACTTTAATTCTGTAAAGAAACAACTAACAAACAGAACAAAATAAAAATATTGTGTTTGTCTGAGTTACCTGAACTGAATGGTTATCTAAACAATCATTCTTGGTGTAAATCTCAGGTCACTGAAAAGGCTTGATAAATGTGCAGTTTAAATTTACTTGTAGAAAGATCTAGTACGTGGGGAGTGGCTTAGATAGAAGGAAGCTAAATCTAAAGACTGCCTTAGAGAGATTCCTGCTGGTAGCTTAGCAGAAGACACCAGGAGGAAGGAGTGCTGTGTGACTGTACTTCTACTGGGACTGAAAGATTAGAACTCATAAACTTGCAGTTTCCATTTGAGAAAAACTAACTAGCAAACAAAAGAAAAAGAAAACATTGTGTTTGTCTGAGGTAACTGAAGTGAAAGGTTATCTGAACAGTTATCTGGGTGTAAATCTCAGGTCAATGAAAGGGCTTCATAATTGTGCAGTTTAAATTACTCATAGAAGGATCTAGTACATGGGGGAGTGGCTTAGCTAGAAGGAAGCTAAACTTAAAGACTGCCTTAGAGAGATTCTGCTAGAAGCTTGGCAGAAGACACCAGGAGAAAAGAGTGCTGTGTGACTGGACTTCTCTACTGGGGCTAAAGAAGTAGAACTATTGTACTTGGACCTTTAATTTATAGTAAAAAACAAACTTATAAACAAAACAAAACAAAAAACAATTAGTGTGTTTGTCTGAGTTAACTGAACTGAATAGTTATCTGAACAGTTATCTAGGTGTTAATCTCTGGTCACTGAAAGGGCTTCATAATTGTGCAGTTTAAATTGCTTACAGAAAGATCTAGTACATGGGGGAGTGGCTTAGTTAGAAAAAAGCTAAATTTAAAGACTGCTTTAGAGAGATTCAGCTAGAAGCTTGGCAGAAGACACCAGGAGAAAAGAGTTGTGTGTCTGGACTTCTACTGGGACTAAAGAAGTAGAACTCGTGTACTTGGTCATTTAATTTAGGGTAAAAAAACTATCAAACAAAACAAAAATAAAAATGTTGTGTTTGTTTGAGGTAACTGAAAAGAATGGTTATCTAAACAGTTATCTAGGTGTAAATCTTAGGTCACTGAAAGGGCTTGATAATTATGCAGTTTAAATTACTTTTAGAAACATCTAATATGTGGGGGAATGGCTTAGCTTGATTAAATCTAAATTTAAAGCACTGCCTTAGAGAGATTCTGCTAGAAGTTTGGACGAAGACTCTAGGAGAAAAGAGTGTTGTGTGTCTGGACTTCACTACTTGGACTAAAGGAGTAGAAGTCGTGTACTTGGACATTTAATTTAGGGTATAAAAACAAAATAAGAAACAAAAATAAAAATAAAAATGTTGTGTTTGTCTGAGGTAACTGAACTGAATGGTTATCTAATCAGTTATCTAGGTGTAAATCTCAGGTCACTAAAAAGGGCTTGATAATTATGCAGTTTAAATTACTTTCAGAAACATCTAGTTTGTGGGGGAGTGGCTTAGCTAGATGGAAGCTAAATTTAAAGACTGCCTTAGAGAGATTCTGCTAGAGGCTTGGCAGAAGTCACCAGGAGAAAAGAGTGTTGTTTGACTGGGCTTCTCTACTGGAACTAGTGTAGTAGAACTCGTATGCTTGGACTTTTAATTTAGAGTAAAAAAACTAACAAACAAAAGAAAAAAGTTAGTGTGTTTGTCTGAGTTAACTGAACTGAATTGTTATCTGAACAGTTATCTAGGTGTAATTCTCAGGTTACTGAAAGGGCTTGATAGCTGTGCAGTTTAAATTACTTTTGAAACATCAAGTAAACAGGGGAGTAGCATAGCTAGATGGAAGAAATTTAAAGCCTGCCATAGAAAGATTCTGCTATAATCTTGGCAGAAGACACCAGAGGAAGGAGTTCTGTGTGACTTTACTTCTCTGTGACTAAAGAAGTAGAACTCTTGTACTTGGACCTTTAATTTACAGTAAAAAAAAACTAACAAAGAAAACAAAACTAAAAACAATCAGTGTGTTTGTCTGAGGTAACTAAACTGAATGGTTATCTGAACAGTTATCTAGGTGTAAATTTCAGGTCACTGAAAGGGCTTGATAGCTGTGTATTTTAAATTACTTGTAGAAAGATCTAGTAAATAGGGGGAATGGCATAGCTAGGAGGAAGTTAATTTTAAAGACTGCCTTAGAACGATTCTCCTAGAAGCTTGGCAGAAGGCATCATGAGGAAGGAGTGCCAGACTACTTCTGGGACAAACTAAGCAGAACTGGGGCCCTTGACCTTAATTTAGGGTAAAGAAACAAACTAACAAACAGAACAAAATAAAAATATTGTGTTTGTCTGAGATAACTGAACTGAATGGTTATCTAAACAGTCATTCTTGGTGTAACTCTCAGGTCACTGAAATGGCTTGATAAATGTGCAGTTTAAATATTTTGTAGAAAGATCTAGTACGTGGGGAGGGCATTTGAAAGAAGCTAAATGTAAAGACTGCATTAGTGATTCTGCTGGCAGCTTGGCAGAAGACACCAGGGGAAGGGAGTGCTGTGTGATTGTACTTCTCTGCTGGGACTGAAAGATTAGAATCTCATAAACTTGCAGTTTCTTTAGAGCAAAAAACTAACAAGCAAACAAAAGAAAAGTAAAAATATTGTGTTTGTCTGAGGTAACTGAAGTGAATGGTTATCTGAACTGTTATCTGGGTGTAAATCTCAGGTCATTGAAAGGGCTTCATAATTGTGCAGTTTAAATTACTCATTGAAGGATCAAGTAGATGGGGGAGTGGCTTAGCTAGAAGGAAGCTAAACTCAAAGACTGCCTTAGAGAGATTCTGCAAGAAGATTGGCAGAAAACAACAGGAGAAAAGAGTGCTGTGTGTCTGGACTTCTCTACTGGGGCTAAAGAAGTAGAACTATTGTACTTGGACCTTTAATTTATAGTAAAAAAAAAAACTTATAAACAAAACAGAACAAAAAACAATTAGTGTGTTTGTCTGAGTTAACTGAACTGAATAGTTATCTGAACAGTTATCTAGGTGTTAATCTCTGGTCACTGAAAGGGCTTCATAATTGTGCAGTTTAAATTGCTTACAGAAAGATCTAGTACATGGGGGAGTGGCTTAGTTAGAAAAAAGCTAAATTTAAAGACTGCCTTAGAGAGATTCAGCTAGAAGCTTGGCAGAAGACACCAGGAGAAAAGAGTGTTGTGTGTCTGGACTTCTCTACTGGGACTAAAGAAATAGAACTCGTGTACTTGGTCATTTAATTTAGAGTAAAAAAACTATCAAACAAAACAAAAATAAAAATGTTGTGTTTGTTTGAGGTAACTGAAAAGAATGGTTATCTAAACAGTTATCTAGGTGTAAATCTCAGGTCACTTAAAGGGCTTGATAATTATGCAGTTTAAATTACTTTTAGAAACATCTAGTATGTGGGGGAGTGGCTAAGCTAGTTGGAAGCTAAATTTAAAGATTACCTTAGAGAGATTCTGCTAGAGGCTTGGCAGAAGTCACCAGGAGAAAAGAGTGTTGTGTGACTGGACTTCTCTACTGGAACTAGTGTAGTAGAACTCATTTGCTTGGACTTTTAATTTAGAGTAAAAAAACTAACTAACAAACAAAAGAAAAAAGTTAGTGTGTTTGTCTGAGTTAACTGAAGTGAATTGTTATCTGAAAGTTATTCAGGTGTAATTCTAGGTTACTGAAAGGGCTTGATATCTGTGCAGTTTAAATAATTGTAGAAACTTTTAGTAAACAGGGGAGTGGCATAGCTAGATGGAAGCAAAATTTAAAGACTGCCATAGAAAGATTCTCTATAATCTTGGCAGAAGACACCAAGAGGAAGGAGTTCTGTGTGACTTACTTTCACTGCACTCAAAGAAGTAGAACTCTTGTACTTGGACCTTTAATTTACGGTAAAAAAAAAACTAACAAAGAAAACAAAACCAAAAACAATTAGTGTGTTTGTCTGAGGTAATTAAACTGAATGGTTATCTGAACAGTTATCAAGGTGTAAATTTCAGGTGACTGAAAGGGCTTGATAGCTGTCTTGTTTAAATTACTTCTAGAAAGATCTAGTAAACAGAGAGAGTGGCATAGCTAGAAGGAAGCTAAATTTAAAGACTGCCTTAGAGAGATTCTGCTGGTAGCTTAGCAGAAGGTACCAGGAGGAAGGATTGCTGTGTGACTGAACTTCTCTTCTGGCACTAAACAAGTAGAACTTGTGCCCTTGACCTTTAATTCTGGGTAAAGAAACAAACTAACAAACAGAACAAAAATAAAAATATTGTGTTTGTCTGAGTTACCTGAACTGAATGGTTATCTAAACAATCATTCTTGGTGTAAATCTCAGGTCACTGAAAAGGCTTGATAAATGTGCAGTTTAAATTACTTGTAGAAAGATCTAGTACGTGGGTGAGTGGCTTAGCTAGAAGGAAGCTAAATCTAAAGACTGCCTTAGAGAGATTCTGCTGGTAGCTTAGCAGAAGACACCAGGAGGAAGGAGTGCTGTGTGACTGTACTTCTCTACTGGGACTGAAAGATTAGAACTCATAAACTTGCAGTTTCCATTTGGAGGAAAAAACTAACTAGCAAACAAAAGAAAAAGAAAAACATTGTGTTTGTCTGAGGTAACTGAAGTGAATGGTTATCTGAACAGTTATCTGGGTGTAAATCTCAGGTCACTGAAAGGGCTTCATAATTGTGCAGTTTAAATTACTCATGAAGGATCTAGTACATGGGGAGGTGAGCTAGCTAGGAAGCTAAACTAAAGACTGCCTTAGAGATTCTACTAGAAGCTTGGCAGAAGACACCAGGAGAAAAGAGTGCTGTGTGACTGGACTTCTCTACTGGGGCTAAAGAAGTAGAACTATTGTACTTGGACCTTTAATTTATAGAAAAAACAAACTTATAAACAAAAGAAAACAAAAAACAATTAGTGTGTTTGTCTGAGTTAACTGAACTGAATAGTTATCTGAACAGTTATCTAGGTGTTAATCTCTGGTCACTGAAAGGGCTTCATAATTGTGCAGTTTAAATTGCTTACAGAAAGATCTAGTACATGGGGGAGTGGCTCAGTTAGAAAAAAGCTAAATTTAAAGACTGCCTTAGAGAGATTCAGCTAGAAGCTTGGCAGAAGACACCAGGAGAAAAGAGTGTTGTGTGTCTGGACTTCTCTACTGGGACTAAAGAAGTAGAACTCATGTACCTGGTCATTTAATTTAGAGTAAAAAAACTATCAAACAAAACAAAAATGAAAATGTTGTGTTTGTTTGAGGTAACTGAAAAGAATGGTTATCTAAACAGTTATCTAGGTGTAAATCTCAGGTCATTGAAAGGGCTTGATAATTATGCAGTTTAAATTACTTTTAGAAACATCTAATATGTGGGGGAATGGCTTAGCTTGATTTAATCTAAATTTAAAGCACTGCCTTAGAGAGATTCTGCTAGAAGTTTGGCCGAAGACTCTAGGAGAAAAGAGTGTTGTGTGTCTGGACTTCTCTACTTGGACTAAAGGAGTAGAACTCGTGTACTTGGACATTTAATTTAGGGTAAAAAAACAAAATAACAAACAAAAAAAAATAAAAATGTTGTGTTTGTCTGAGGTAACTGAACTGAATGGTTATCTAAACAGTTATCTAGGTGTAAATCTCAGGTCACTGAAAGGGCTTGATAATTATGCAGTTTAAATTACTTTCAGAAACATCTAGAATGTGGGGGAGTGGCTTAGCTAGATGGAAGCTAAATTTAAAGACTGCTTAGAGAGATTCTGCTAGAGGCTTGGCAGAAGTCACCAGGAGAAAAGAGTGTTGTTTGACTGGACTTCTCTACTGGAACTAGTGTAGTAGAACTCGTATGCTTGGACTTTTAATTTAGAGTAAAAAAACAACTAACAAACAAAAGAAAAAAGTTAGTGTGTTTGTCTGAGTTAACTGAACTGAATTGTTATCTGAACAGTTATCTAGGTGTAATTCTCAGGTTACTGAAAGGGCTTGATAGCTGTGCAGTTTAAATTACTTGTTGAAACATCAAGTAAACAGGGGGAGTAGCATAGCTAGATGGAAGCGAAATTTAAAGCCTGCCATAGAAAGATTCTGCTATAATCTTGGCAGAAGACACCAGGAGGAAGGAGTTCTGTGTGACTTTACTTCTCTACTGCGACTAAAGAAGTAGAACTCTTGTACTTGGACCTTTAATTTACAGTAAAAAAAAAACTAACAAAGAAAACAAAACCAAAAACAATCAGTGTGTTTGTCTGAGGTAACTAAACTGAATGGTTATCTGAACAGTTATCTAGGTGTAAATTTCAGGTCACTGAAAGGGCTTGATAGCTGTGTAGTTTAAATTACTTGTAGAAAGATCTAGTAAATAGGGGGAATGGCATAGCTAGGAGGAAGTTAATTTTAAAGACTGCCTTAGAACGATTCTCCTAGAAGCTTGGCAGAAGGCATCACGAGGAAGGAGTGCTTTGTGACTGAACTTCTCTTCTGGGACAAACAAGTAGAACTGGGGCCCTTGACCTTTAATTTAGGGTAAAGAAACAAACTAACAAACAGAAGAAAAATAAAAATATTGTGTTTGTCTGAGATAACTGAACTGAATGGTTATCTAAACAGTCATTCTTGGTGTAACTCTCAGGTCACTGAAATGGCTTGATAAATGTGCAGTTTAAATTACTTGTAGAAAGATCTAGTACGTGGGGGAGTGGCTTAGTTTGAAAGAAGCTAAATGTAAAGACTGCATTAGTGAGATTCTGCTGGCAGCTTGGCAGAAGACACCAGGGGGAAGGGAGTGCTGTGTGATTGTACTTCTCTGCTGGGACTGAAAGATTAGAACTCATAAACTTGCAGTTTCCGTTTAGAGCAAAAAACTAACAAGCAAACAAAAGAAAAAGTAAAAAATATTGTGTTTGTCTGAGGTAACTGAAGTGAATGGTTATCTGAACTGTTATCTGGGTGTAAATCTCAGGTCACTGAAAGGGCTTCATAATTGTGCAGTTTAAATTACTCATTGAAGGATCAAGTACATGGGGTGAAGCTAGCTAGAAGAAGCTAAACTCAAAGACTGCCTTAGAGATTCTGCAAGAAGATTGGCAGAAAACAACAGGAGAAAAGAGTGCTGTGTGTCTGGACTTCTCTACTGGGGCTAAAGAAGTAGAACTATTGTACTTGGACCTTTAATTTATAGTAAAAAAAAAAACTTATAAACAAAACAGAACAAAAAACAATTAGTGTGTTTGTCTGAGTTAACTGAACTGATTAGTTATCTGAACAGTTATCTAGGTGTTAATCTCTGGTCACTGAAAGGGCTTCATAATTGTGCAGTTTAAATTGCTTACAGAAGATTTAGTACATGGGGGAGTGGCTTAGTTAGAAAAAAGCTAAATTTAAAGACTGCCTTAGAGAGATTCAGCTAGAAGCTTGGCAGAAGACACCAGGAGAAAAGAGTGTTGTGTGTCTGGACTTCTCTACTGGGACTAAAGAAATAGAACTCGTGTACTTGGTCATTTAATTTAGAGTAAAAAAACTATCAAACAAAACAAAAATAAAAATGTTGTGTTTGTTTGAGGTAACTGAAAAGAATGGTTATCTAAACAGTTATCTAGGTGTAAATCTCAGGTCACTTAAAGGGCTTGATAATTATGCAGTTTAAATTACTTTTAAAAACATCTAGTATGTGGGGGAGTGGCTAAGCTAGTTGGAAGCTAAATTTAAAGATTACCTTAGAGAGATTCTGCTAGAGGCTTGGCAGAAGTCACCAGGAGAAAAGAGTGTTGTGTGACTGGACTTCTCTACTGGAACTAGTGTAGTAGAACTCATTTGCCTGGACTTTTAATTTAGAGTAAAAAAACTAACTAACAAACAAAAGAAAAAAGTTAGTGTGTTTGTCTGAGTTAACTGAAGTGAATTGTTATCTGAAAAGTTATCTAGGTGTAATTCTCAGGTTACTGAAAGGGCTTGATATCTGTGCAGTTTAAATAACTTGTAGAAACTTTTAGTAAACAGGGGGAGTGGCATAGCTAGATGGAAGCAAAATTTAAAGACTGCCATAGAAAGATTCTGCTATAATCTTGGCAGAAGACACCAAGAGGAAGGAGTTCTGTGTGACTTTACTTCTCTACTGCGACTAATGAAGTAGAACTCTTGTACTTGGACCTTTAATTTACGGTTAAAAAAAACTAACAAAGAAAACAAAACCAAAAACAATTAGAGTGTTTGTCTGAGGTAATTAAACTGAATGGTTATCTGAACAGTTATCATGGTGTAAATTGCAGGTGACTGAAAGGGCTTGATAGCTGTGTACTTTAAATTACTTGTAGAAAGATCTAGTAAACAGAGAGAGTGGCATAGCTAGAAGGAAGCTAAATTTAAAGACTGCCTTAGAACGCTTCTCCTAGAAGGTTGGCAGAAGGCATCAGGAGAGAGGAGTGCTTTGTGACTGAACTTTTCTTCTGGGACTAAACAAGTAGAGCTTGTGCCCTTGACCTTTAATTTAGGGTAAAAAAACAAACTAACAAACAAAACAAAAATAAAAGTATTGTGTTTGTCTGAGTTACCTGAACTGAATGGTTATCTAAACAGTCATTCTTGGTGTAAATCTCAGGTCACTGAAAAGGCTTGATAAATGAGCAGTTTAAATTACTTGTAGAAAGATCTTGTACGTGGGGAGTGGCTTAGCTAGAAGGAAGCTAAATCTAAAGACTGCCTTAGAGAGATTCTGCTGGTAGCTTAGCAGAAGACACCAGGAGGAAGGAGTGCTGTGTGACTGTACTTCTCTACTGGGACTGAAAGATTAGAACTCATAAACTTGCAGTTTCCATTTGGAGGAAAAAACTAACTAGCAAACAAAAGGAAATGAAAAATATTGTGTTTGTCCGAGGTAACTGAAGTGAATGGTTATCTGAACAGTTATTTATGTGTTAATCTCTGGTCACTGAAAGGGCTTCATAATTGTGTAGTTTAAATTACTTGTAGAAAGATCTAGTACATAGGGGAGTGGCTTAGTTAGAAATAAGCTAAATTTAAAGACTGCCTTAGACAGATTCTGCTAGAAGCTTGGCAGAAGACACCAGGGGAAAAGAGTGTTTTGTGTCTGGACTTCTCTACTGGGACTAAAGAAGTAGAACTTGTGTACTTGGACATTTAATTTAGGCTGAAAAAACAAACTAACAAACAAAACAAAAATAAAAATTTTGTGTTTGTCTGAGGTAACAGAAATGAATGGTAATCTAAACAGTTATCTAGGTGTAAATCTCAGGTCACTGAAAGGGCTTGATAGTTATGCAGTTTAAATTACTTTTAGAAACATCTAGTATGGGGGGGGGAGTGGCTAAGCTAGATGGAAGCTAAATTTCAAGATTGCCTTAGAGAGATTCTGCTAGAGGCTTGGCAGAAGTCACCAGGAGAAAAGAGTGTTGTGTGACTGGACATCTCTACTGGAACTAGTGTAGTAGAACTCATTTGCTTGGACTTTAAATTTAGAGTAAAAAAACTAACAAAGAAAAGAAAAAAGTTAGTGTGTTTGTCTGAGTTAACTGAACTGAATTGTTATCTGAACAGTTATCTCGGTGTAATTCTCAGGATACTGAAAGGGCTTGATATCTGTGCAGTTTAAATAACTTGTAGAAACTTTTAGTAAACAGGGGGAGTGGCATAGCTAGATGGAAGTGACATTTAAAGACTGCCATAGAATGATTCTGCTATAATCTAGGCAGAAGACACCAGGAGGAAGGAGTTCTGTGTGACTTTACTTCTCTACGGGGACTAAAGAAGTAGAACTCTTGTACTTGGACCTTTAATTTACGGTAAAAAAAAATAACAAACAGAAGGAAACCAAAAACAATTAGTGTGTTTGTCTGAGGTAACTAAACTGAATGGTTATCTGAACAGTTTTCAAGGTGTAAATCTCAGGTGACTGAGAGGCCTTGATAGCTGTGTACTTTAAATTACTTGTAGAAAGATCTAGTAAACAGGGGGAGTGGCGTAGCTAGAAGGAAGCTAAATTTAAAGACTGCCTTAGAACGCTTCTCCTAGAAGGTTGGCAGAAGGCATCAGGAGGGAGGAGTGCTTTGTGACTGAACTTCTCTTCTGGGACTAAACAAATAGAACTTGTGCCCTTGAACCTTTAATTTAGGGTAAAAACAAACTATCAAACAAAACAAAAATAGAAATATTGTGTTTGTCTGAGTTAACTGAACTGAATGTTTATCTAAACAATCATTCTTGGTGTAAATCTCAGGTCACTAAAAGGCTAGATAAATGTGCAGTTTAAAGTACTTGTAGAACGATCTAGTATGTGGGGGAGTGGCTTAGATAGAAGTAAGCTAAATGTAAAGACTGCCTTAGAGAGATTCTGCTGGTAGCTTGGCAGAAGACACCAGGAGGACGGAGTGCTCTGTGACTGTACTTCTCTGCTGGGACAGAAAGATAAAAAACTAACTAGCAAACAAAATAAAAATAATAATATTGTGATTGTCTGAGGTAACTGAAGTAAATGGTTATATGAACAGTTATCTGGGTGTAAATCTCAGGTCACTGAAAGGGCTTCATAATTATGCAGTTTAAATTACTCATAGAAGGATCTAGAACATGGGGTAGTGGCTTAGCTAGAAGGAAGCTAAACTTAAAGACTGCCTTAGAGAGATTCTACTAGAAGCTTGGCAGAAGACACCAGGAGAAAAGAGTGCTGTGTGACTGGACTTCTCTACTGGGGCTAAAGAAGTAGAACTATTGTACTAGGACCTTTAATTTATAGTAAAAAAAAAACTTATAAATAAAAGAAAACAAAAAACAATTAGTGTGTTTGTCTGAGTTAACTGAACTGAATAGTTATCTGAACAGTTATCTAGGTGTTAATCTCTGGTCACTGAAAGGGCTTCATAATTGTGCAGTTTAAATTACTTACAGAAAGATCTAGTACATGAGGGAGTGGCTTAGTTAGAAAAAAGCTAAATTTAAAGACTGCCTTAGATTCAGCTAGAAGCTTGGCAGAAGACACTAGGAGAAAAGAGTGTTGTGTGTCTGAACTTCTCTACTGCGACTAAAGAAGTAGAACTCGTGTACTTGGACATTTAATTTATGGTAAAAAACTAAAAAACAAAACAAAAATAAAAATGTTGTGTTTGTCTGAGGTAACTGAAATGAATGGTTATCTAAACAGTTATCTTGGTGTAAATCTCAGGTCACTGAAAGGGCTTGATAATTATGCAGTTTAAATTACTTTTAGAAACATCTAATATGTTGGGGAGTGGCTTAGCTTGATGGAAGCTAAATTTAAAGTCTGCCTTAGAGAGATTCTGCTAGAAACTTGGCAGAAGACACCAGGAGAAAAGAGTGTTGTGTGTCTGGACTTCTCTACTTGGACTAAAGGAGTAGAACTCGTGTACTCGGACATTTAATTTAGGGTAAAAAAACAAAATAACAAACAAAATAAAAATAAAAATGTTGTGTTTGTCTGAGGTAACTGAACTGAATGGTAATCTAAACAGTTATCTAGGTGTAAATCTCAGGTCACTGAAAGGGCTTGATAATTATGCAGTTTAAATTACTTTCTGAAACATCTAGTATGTGGGGGATTGGCTTAGCTAGATGGAAGCTAAATTTAAAGACTGCCTTAGAGAGATTCTCCTAGAGGCTTGGCAGTGGTCACCAGGAGAAAAGAGTGTTGTTTGACTGGACTTCTCTACTGGAAGTAGTGTAGTAGAACTCGTATGCTTGGACTTTTAATTTAGAGTAAAAAAACTCACTAACAAACAAAAGAAAAAAGTTGGTGTGTTTGTCTGAGTTAACTGAACTGAATTGTTATCTGAACAGTTATCTAGGTGTAATTTCAGGTTACTGAAAGGGCTTGATAGCTGTGCAGTTTAAATTACTTGTAGAAACATCAAGTAAACAGGGGAGTAGCATAGCTAGATGGAAGCGAAATTTAAAGCCTGCCATAGAAAGATTCTGCTATAATCTTGGCAGAAGACACCAGGAGGAAGGAGTTCTGTGTGACTTTACTTCTCTACTGCGACTAAAGAAGTAGAACTCTTGTACTTGCACCTTTAATTTACAGTAAAAAAAACTAACAAAGAAAACAAAACCAAAAACAATTAGTGTGTTTGTCTGAGGTAACTAAACTGAATGGTTATCTGAACAGTTATCTAGGTGTAAATTTCAGGTGACTGAAAGGGCTTGATAGCTGTGTAGTTTAAATTACTTGTAGAAAGATCTAGTAAACAGGGGGAGTGGCATAGCTAGAAGGAAGTTAATTTTAAAGACTGCCTTAGAACGATTCTCCAAGAAGCTTGGCAGAAGGCATCACGAGGAAGGAGTGCTTTGTAACTGAATTTCTCCTCTGGGACTAAACAAGTAAAACTTGTGCCCTTGACCTTTAATTTAGGGTAAAGAAACAAACTAATAAACAGAACAAAAATAAAAATATTGTGTTTGTCTGAGTTAACTGAACTGAATGGTTATCTAAACAGTCATTCTTGGAGTAACTCTCAGGTCACTGAAAAGGCTTGATAAATGTGCAGTTTAAATTACTTGTAGAAAGATCTAGTACGTGGGGGAGTGGCTTAGTTTGAAAGAAGCTAAATGTAAAGACTGCATTAGAGAGATTCTGCTGGTAGCTTGGCAGAAGACACCAGGAGGAATGGAGTTATGTGTGATTGTACTTCTCTGCTGGGACTGAAAGATTTGAACTCATAAACTTGCAGTTTCCGTTTAGAGCAAATAACTAACAAGCAAACAAAAGAAAAAGAAAAATATTGTGTTTGTCTGAGGTAACTGAAGTGAATGGTTATCTGAACTGTTATCTGGGTGTAAATCTCAGGTCACTGAAAGGGCTTCATAATTGTGCAGTTTAAATTACTCATTGAAGGATCAAGTACATGGGGGAGTGGCTTAGCTAGAAGGAAGCTAAACTCAAAGACTGCCTTAGAGAGATTCTGCAAGAAGATTGGCAGAAAACAACAGGAGAAAAGAGTACTGTGTGACTGGACTTCTCTACTGGGGCTAAAGAAGTAGAACTATTGTACTTGGACCTTTAATTTACAGTAAAAAAACAAACTTATAAACAAAAGAAAACCAAAAACAATTAGTGTGTTTGTCTGAGTCAACTGAACTGAATAGTTATCTGAACAGTTATCTAGGTGTTAATCTCAGGTCACTGAAAGGGCTTGATAATTGTGCAGTTTAAATTGCTTACAGAAAGATCTAGTACATGGGGGAGTGGCTTAGTTAGAAATAAGCTAAATTTAAAGACTGCCTTAGACAGATTCTGCTAGAAGCTTGGCAGAAGACACCAGGGGAAAAAAGTATTTTGTGTCTGGACTTCTCTACTGGGACTAAAGAAGTAGAACTCGTGTACTTGGACTTTTAATTTAGGCTAAAAAAATAAATTAACAAACAAAACAAAAATAAAAATGTTGTGTTTATCTGAGGTATCTGAAATGAATGGTAATCTAAACAGTTATCTAGGTGTAAATCTCAGGTCACTGAAAGGGCTTGATAATTATGCAGTTTAAATTACTTTTAGAAACATCAAGTATGTGGGGGAGTGGCTAAGTTAGATGGAAGTTAAATTTAAAGATTGCCTTAGAGAGATTCTCATAGAGGTTTTGTAGAAGTCCCCAGGAGAAAAGAGTGTTGTGTGACTGGACTTCTCTACTGGAACTAGTGTAGTAGAACTTGTTTGCTTGGAATTTTAATTTAGAGTAAAAAACTAACTAACAAAGAAAAGAAAAAAGTTAGTGTGTTTGTCTGAGTTAACTGAACTGAATTGTTATCTGAAAAGTTATCTAGGTGTAATTCTCAGGTTACTGAAAGGGCTTGATATCTGTGCAGTTTAAATAACTTGTAGAAACTTTTAGTAAACAGGGGGAGTGGCATAGCTAGATGGAAGCGAAATTTAAAGACTGCCATAGAAAGATTCTGCTATAATCTTGGCAGAAGACACCAAGAGGAAGGAGTTCTGTGTGACTTTACTTCTCTACTGCGACTAAAGAAGTAGAACTCTTGTACTTGGACCTTTAATTTACACTAAAAAAAAACTAACAAAGAAAATAAAACCAAAAACAATTAGAGTGTTTGTCTGAGGTAATTAAACTGAATGGTTATCTGAACAGTTATCATGGTGTAAATTGCAGGTGACTGAAAGGGCTTGATAGCTGTGTAGTTTAAATTACTTGTAGAAAGATCTAGTAAACAGAGAGAGTGGCATAGCTAGAAGGAAGCTAAATTTAAAGACTGCCTTAGAGAGATTGTGCTGGTAGCTCAGCAGAAGGCACCAGGAGGAAGGATTGCTGTGTGACTGAACTTCTCTTCTGGGACTAAACAAGTAGAACTTGTGCCCTTGACCTTTAATTTAGGGTAAAAAAAGAAACTAACAAACAAAACCAAAATAAAAATATTGTGTTTGTCTGAGTTACCTGAACTGAATGGTTATCTAAACAGTCATTCTTGTCGTAAATCTCAGGTCACTGAAAAGGCTTGATAAATGTGCAGTTTAAATTACTTGTAGAAAGATCTAGTACGTGGGGAAGTGGCTTAGCTACAAGGAAGCTAAATCTAAAGACTGCCTCAGAGAGATTCTGCTGGTAGCTTATCAGAAGACACCAGGAGGAAGGAGTGCTGTGTGACTGTACTTCTCTACTGGGACTGAAAGATTAGAACTCATAAACTTGCAGTTTCCATTTGGAGGAAAAAACTAACTAGCAAACAAAAGAAAAAGAAAAATATTGTGTTTGTCTGAGGTAACTGAAGTGAATGGTTATCTCAACAGTTATCTGGGTGTAAATCTCAGGTCAATGAAAGGGCTTCATAATTGTGCAGTTTAAATTACTCATAGAAGGGTCTAGTACATGGGGGAGTGGCTTAGCTAGAAGGAAGCTAAACTTAAAGACAGCCTTAGAGAGATTCTGCTAGAAGCTTGGCAGAAGACACCAGGAGAAAAGAGTGCTGTGTGACTGGACTTCTCTGCTGGGATTAAAGAAGTAGAACTCGTGTACTTGGACTTTTAATTTAGGGTAAAAAAACATACTAACAAACAAAACAAAAATAAAAATGTTGTGTTTGTCTGAGGTAACTGAAATGAATGGTTATCTAAACAGTTATCTAGGTGTGAATCTCAGGTCACTGAAAGGGCTTGATAATTATACAGTTTAAATTACTTTTAGAAACATCTAGTATGTGAGGGAGTGGCTTAGCTTGATGGAAGCTAAATTTAAAGACTGCCTTAGAGAGATTCTGCTAGAAGCTTGGCAGAAGACAACAGGAGAAAAGAGTGTTGTGTGTCTGGACTTCTCTACTGGGACTTAAGGAGTAGAACTCGTGTACTTGGACATTTAATTTAGGGTAAAAAAGCAAGCTAACATACAAAACAAAATTAAAAAATAAGTGTGCTTGTCTGAGTTATCTGAACTGAATGGTTATGTGAACAGTTATCTAGATGTAAATCTCAGATGACTGAAAGGGCTTGTTAGCTGAGCAGTTTAAGTTACTTATTGAATAGTCTAGTAAGTAGCGAGATTGGCTTAGGTAGAAGAAAGCTATATATAAAGACTGCCTTAGAGAGTTTCTGTTAGAAGGTTGGCAGAAGACACCAGGAGGAAGGAGTGCTGTGTCATTGGTCTTTTTTAATGGGACTAAAGAAGTAGAACTCATGTACTTGGACCTTTAATTATTGGAAAAAAAACAAACTAACAAACAAAACAAAACAAAAACATTAGTGTGTTTGTCTGAGTTAACAGAAGTGAATTTTTATCAGAGTAGTTATCTAGGTGTAATTTTCAGGTGACTGAAAGGGCTTGATAGCTATGCAGTATAAATTACTTGTAGAAAGATCTAGTATATAGGCAGAGTGGCTTAGCTAGAAGGAGGCTAAATTTAAAGACTGCCTTAGACAGATTCTGCAAGAAGTGTGACAGATGGCACCAGGATGAAGGATTTCAGTGACTGGGCTTCTCTACTGGTACTAAAGAAGTTGAACTTGTGTTCTTGGACCTTTAATTTAGGGAACAAAAATAAACTAATAAAAAAATTAAAAATATTAGTGTGTTTGTCTGAGTTAACTGAACTGAATGGTTATCTGCCCAGTTATCTAGGTGTAAATCTCAGGTGACAGAAATGTCTTGATAGCTGTGCATTTTAAATTAATTGTAGAAAGATGTAGTAAGTAGTGGGAGTGGTCTGGGTAGAAAAAAGCTAAATATAAAGACTGCCTTAGAGAGATTCTGCTAGAAGCTTGGCAGAAGACACCAGGAGGAAGGAGTGATGTGTGACTGGACTTCTCTACTTGGACTAAAGAAGTAGAACTTGTGTACTTGGACTTTTAGTTTATGGTAAAAAAACAAACTAGCAAACGAAACAAAAAAAATGTGTGTGTTTGTCTGATTTAACAGAAATGAATGGTTATCTAACCAGTTATCTAGGTGTAAATCTCAGGTGACTGAAAGGGCTTGATAGCTTTGTAGTTTAAATTACTTGTAGAAAGATCTAGTAAACAGGGGGAGTGGCACAGCTAGAAGGAAGCTAAATTTAAAGACTGCCTTAGAACGATTCTGCTAGAAGCTTGGCAGAAGGCACTAGGAGGAAGGAGTGCTGTGTGACTTAACTTGACTTCTCTTCTGGGACTAAACAAGTAGAACTCGTGTACTTGAACCTTTAATTTAGGGTAAAAAGACAAACTAACCAACAAAACTAAAATAAAAATATTGTGTTTGTCCGAGTTAACTGAACTGAATGGTTATCTGAACAGTCATTCTAGGTGTAAATCTCAGGTCACTGAAAGTGCTTGACAAATGTGCAGTTTAAATTACTTGTAGAAAGATCTAGTACTTGGGGGAGTGGCTTAGCTAGAAGGAAGCTAAATCTAAAGCCTGCCTTAGAGAGATTCTGCTGGTAGCTTAGCAGAAGACACCAGGAGGAAGGAGTGCTGTGTGACTGTACTTCTCTACTGGGACTGAAAGATTAGAACTCATAAACTTGCAGTTTCCATTTGGAGGAAAAAACTAACTAGCAAACAAAAGAAAAAGAAAAATATTGTGTTTGTCTGAGGTAACTGAAGTGAATGGTTATCTGAACTGTTATCTGGGTGTAAATCTCAGGTCAATGAGAGGGCTTCATAATTGCGCAGTTTAAATTACTCATAGAAGGGTCTAGTACATGGGGGAGTAGCTTAGCTAGAAGGAAGCTAAACTTAAAGACAGCCTTAGAGAGATACTGCTAGAAGCTTGGCAGAAGACACCAGGAGAAAAGAATGCTATGTGACTGGACTTCTCTACTGGGTCTAAAGAAGTAGAACTATTGTACTTGGACCTTTAATTTACAGTAAAAAAACAAACTTTTAAACAAATCAAAACCAAAAACAATTAGTGTGTTTGTCTGAGTTAACTGAACTGAATAGTTATCTGAACAGTTATCTAGGTGTTAATTTCTGGTCACTGAAAGGGCTTGATAATTGTGCAGTTTAAATTGCTTACAGAAAGATCTAGTACATGGGGGAGTGGCTTAGTTAGAAATAAGCTAAATTTAAAGACTGCCTTAGACAGATTCTGCTAGAAGCTTGGCAGAAGACACCAGGAGAAAAGAGTGTTGTGTGTCTGGACTTCTCTACTGGGATTAAAGAAGTAGAACTCGTGTTCTTGGACATTTAATTTAGGGTAAAAAAACATACTAACAAACAAAACAAAAATAAAAATGTTGTGTTTGTCTGAGGTAACTGAAATGAATGGTTATCTAAACAGTTATCTAGGTGTAAATCTCAGGTCACTGAAAGGCTTGATAATTATGCAGTTTAAATTACTTTAGAAACATCTAGTATGTGGGGGAGTGGCTTAGCTTGATGGAAGCTAAATTTAAAGACTGCCTTAGAGAGATTCTGCTAGAAGCTTGGCAGAAGACAACAGGAGAAAAGAGTGTTGTGTGTCTGGACTTCTCTACTGGGACTTAAGGAGTAGAACTCGTGTACTTGGACATTTAATTTTGGGTAAAAAAACAAGCTAACATACAAAACAAAATTAAAAAATAAGTGTGCTTGTCTGAGTTATCTGAACTGAATGGTTATGTGAACAGTTATCTAGATGTAAATCTCAGATGACTGAAAGGGCTTGTTAGCGGAGCAGTTTAAGTTACTTATAGAATAGTCTAGTAAGTAGCAGGATTGGCTTAGGTAGAAGAAAGCTGTATATAAAGACTGCCTTAGAGAGATTCTGCTAGAAGGTTGGCAGAAGACATCAGGAGGAAGGAGTGCTGTGTGATTAGTCTTTTTTAATGGGACTAAAGAAGTAGAACTCGTGTACTTGGACCTTTAATTATTGGAAAAAAACAAACTAACAAACAAAACAAAACAAAAAAATTTGTGTGTTTGAGTTAACAGAAGTGAATTTTTATCAGAGCAGTTATCTAGGTTTAATTTTCAGGTGACTGAAAGGGCTTGATAGCTATGCAGTATAAATTACTTGTAGAAAGATCTAGTATATAGGCAGAGTGGCTTAGCTAGAAGGAGGCTTAATTTAAAGACTGCCTTAGACAGATTCTGCAAGAAGTGTGGCAGATGGCACCAGGATGAAGGATTTCAGTGACTGGGCTTCTCTACTGGTACTAAAGAAGTTGAACTTGTGTACTTGGACCTTTAATTTAGGGAACAAAAATAAACTAATAAAAAAATAAAAAATATTAGTGTGTTTGTCTGAGTTAACTGAACTGAATGGTTATCTGTCCAGTTATCTAGGTGTAAATCTCAGGTGACAGAAATGTCTTGATAGCTGTGCATTTTAAATTAATTGTAGAAAGATGTAGTAAGTAGTGGGAGTGGTCTGGGTAGAAAAAAGCTAAATATAAAGACTGCCTTAGAGAGATTCTGCTAGAAGCTTGGCAGAAGACACCAGGAGGAAGGAGTGATGTGTGACTGGACTTCTCTACTTGGACTAAAGAAGTAGAACTTGTGTACTTGGACTTTTAGTTTATGGTAAAAAAACAAACTAGCAAACGAAACAAAAAAAATGTGTGTGTTTGTCTGATTTAACAGAAATGAATGGTTATCTAACCAGTTATCTAGGTGTAAATCTCAGGTGACTGAAAGGGCTTGATAGCTTTGTGGTTTAAATTACTTGTAGAAAGATCTAGTAAACAGGGGGAGTGGCACAGCTAGAAGGAAGCTAAATTTAAAGACTGCCTTAGAACAATTCTGCTAGAAGCTTGGCAGAAGGCACTAGGATGAATGAGTGCTGTGTGACTTGACTTCTCTTCTGGGACTAAACAAGTAGAACTCGTGTACTTGAACCTTTAATTTAGGGTAAAAAGACAAACTAACCAACAAAACTAAAATAAAAATATTGTGTTTGTCCAAGTTAACTGAACTGAATGGTTATCCGAACAGTCATTCTAGGTGTAAATCTCAGGTCACTGAAAGTGCTTGATAAATGTGTAGTTTAAATTACTTGAAGAAAGATCTAGTACGTGGGGGAATGGCTTAGCTAGAAGGAAGCTAAATGTAAAGACTGCCTTAGTAAGATTCTGCTGGAAGCTTGGCAGAAGACACCAGGAGGAAGGAGTGATGTGTGACTGTACTTCTGTACTGGGACTAAAAGATTAGAACTCGTAAACTTGCACTTTCAATTTAGAGTAAAAAAAACTTACTAACAAACAAAAGAAAACAGTTAGTGTGTTTGAGTTAACTGAACTGTGAATGGGTATCTGAACAGTTATCTAGGTGTAAATCTCAAGTTACGGAAAGGGCTTGATAGCTGTGCAGTCTAAATTACTTGTAGAAAGATCTAGTAAGAAGAGGGGTGTGGCTTAGGTAGAATTAAGTCAAATTTAAAGACTGCGATTGAAAGATTCTGCTAGCAACATGGCGGAAGACACCAGGAGGAAGGAGTGCTGTGTGACTGGACTTATCTATTGGGACTAAAGAAGTAGAACTCGTGTACTTGGACCTTTGATTTACGGTAAAAATACAAACAAACAAACAAAACAAAACAAAAACAATTAGTGTGTTTGAGTTAACTGAACTGAATGCTTATCTGAACAGATATCTAGGTGCATATCTCAGGTGACTGAAAGGGCTTGACAGCTCTGCAGTTTAAATTACTTCTAGAAAGGTCTAGTAAACAGGGGGAGTGGTATAGCT
This sequence comes from Neoceratodus forsteri, assembly GCA_016271365.2. Taxonomy (NCBI): domain Eukaryota; kingdom Metazoa; phylum Chordata; order Ceratodontiformes; family Ceratodontidae; genus Neoceratodus; species Neoceratodus forsteri. The sequence goes on along the minus strand of CM028132.1, from coordinate 161,823,951 downwards.
AGGCGGAAGCTTAATTTAAAGACTGCGATAGAAACATTCTGCTTGAAGCTTGGCAGAAGACACCAGGAGGAATGAGTGCTGTGTGACTGGACTTCTCTACTGGGGCTAAAGAAGTAGAACTCTTGTACTTGGACCTTTAATTTACGATGAAAAAAACAAACTAGCAAACAAAACAAAAAACAATTAGTGTGTTTGTCTGAGTTAACTGAACTGAATGGTTATCTGACCAATTATCTAGGTGTAAATCTCCGGTCACTGAAAGGGCTTGATAATTGTGCAGTTTAAATTACTTACAGAAAGATCTTGTACATGGGGAGTGGCTTACTTAGAAATAAGCTAAATTTAAAGACTGACTTAGAGAGATTCTGCTAGAAGCTTGGCATAAGACACCCATAGAAAAGAGTGTTGTGTGTCTGGACTTCTCTACTGGGACTAAAGAAGTAGAACCTGTGTGCTTGGACATTTAATTTAGGGTAAAGAAACAAACTAACAAACAAAACAAAAATAAAAATATTGTGTTTGTCTGAGGTACCTGAACTGAATGGTTATCTAAACAGTTATCTAGGTGTAAATCTCAGGTCACTGAAAAGGCTTGATAATTGTGCAGTTTAAATTACTTTTAGAATCATCTAGTATGTGGCGGAGTGGCTTAGCTAGAAGGAAGCTAAATTTAAATACTGCCTTTGAGAGATTCTGCTAGAAGCTTGGCAGAAGTCACCTGGAGAAAAGAGTGCTGTGTGACTGGACTTCTCTACTTGGACTAAAATAGTAGAACTCGTATGCTTGGACTTTTAATTTAGAGTAAAAAACCTAACTAACAAACAAAAGAAAAAAGTTAGTGTGTTTGTCTGAGTTAACTGAACTGAATTGTTATCTGAACTGTTATCTAAGTGTAATTCTCAGGTTACTGAAAGGGCTTGATTGCTGTGCAGTTTAAATTACCTGTAGAAACGTTGAGTAAACAGGGGGAGTGGCATAGCTGGAAGGAAGTGAAATTTAAAGACTGCCATAGAAAGATTCTGCTAGAAGCTTGGCAGAAGACACCAGGAGGAAGGAGTGTTGTGTGACTGGACTTCTCTACTATGACCTAAGAAGTAGAACTCATGTACTTGGACCTTTAATTTAGGGTAAAAAAACTAACAAACAAAACAAAGCAAGAAACGGAGTGTTTGTCCAAGTTAACAGAAGTGAATGGTTATCTGAACAGTTATCTAGGTGTAAATCTCAGGTGACTGAAAGGGCTTGATAGCAGTGCAGTTTAAATTACTTGTAGAAAGATCTAGTAAGTAGAGGGAGTGGCTTATCTAGAAGAAGCTAAATTTAAATACTGCCTTTGAAAGATTCTGCTAGAAACTTGGCAGAAGACACCTGGAAAAAGGAGTGCTGTGTAACTGGACTTCTCTACTGGGAAAACAGGAATAGAACTCGTGTACTTGGACCTTTCATCTAGGACAAAAAACAAACTAACAAACAAAACAAAAAAAAATTAGTGCGTTTGTCTGAGTTAACTGAACTGAATGGTTATCTGTACCATTATCTAGCTGTAAATCTCAGTTGACTGAAAGGGCTTGAGAGCTGCCCAGTTTAAATTACTTGTAGAAAGATCTAGTAACTAGATGAGAGGCTTAGTTTGATGGAAGCTAAATTTTAAGACTGCCTTAAAAAGATTCTGCTAGAAGCTTGGCAGATGACACCAGGAGGAAGGAGTGCTGTGACTGGACTTCTCTACTGGTACTAAAAAAGTAGAACTCGTGTACTTGGACCTTTAATTTAGGGTACAAAAATAAACTAGTACACAAAATAAAAAAAAATGAGTGTGTTTGTCTGAGTTAACCGAACTGAATGGTTATCTGAACAGTTTTCTAGGTGTAAATCTCAGGTGACTGAAACGGCTTGATAGCTGTGCAGTTTAAATTACTTGTAGAAAGATCTAGTAAGTAGCGGGAGTGGTTTAGGTAGAAGAAAGCTATATAGAAAGACTGCCTTAGAGAGATTCTGCTAGAAGGTTGGCAGAAGACACCAGGAGGAAGGAGTGCTGTTTGACTGGACTTCTCTACTGGGACTAATGAAGTAGAATGTGTGTACTTGGACTTTTAATTTAGGGTAAAACAACAAACTAACAAAGAAAAAAAATTGCTGTGTTTCTCTGAGTTAACTGAACTGAATGGTTATCTGAACTGTTATCTAGGTGTAAATCTCAGCTGACTGAAAGGGCTTGATAGCTGTGCAGTTTAAAGTACTTGTAAAAAGATCTAGTAAACAGGGGGAGTGGCTTAGCTAGAAGGAAGCTAAATTTAAAGACTGTCTTAGAAAGATTCTGCTAGAAGCTTGGCAGAAGATACCAGGAGGAAAGAGTTCTGTGTGACTGGACTTCTCTACTGGGATTAAAGAAGAAGAACTTGTGTACTTGGTCCTGTAATTTAGGGTAATGTCATGGGTTGAAGAAATCAGGTCTCACAGGAATCAACAAATTTGGTACAACATACCTAAACAGTATGATTTTTATTAAACAAACAAACAAAAATTAAATATGAAAAAACAGCACAGCAGCAGACTTATGATAATAAACAAGCAAAATAAAACTAAAACAACACACAACTTCCTGCCAAGGGTCTAGCAGTGGAACATAATCTTGTGCAGTATAACAGAGAGCAGGAAGTCCTCACATGAGCTCTCCCTAACAGCATCTAACCTAAGGATCTAGGCTGGCTTCTTTTAAAGAGTGGAGCTCCATCTCTTAGCTCAAAGCACCACCTAATTATTAAGTTATTTCCAGGAAATCATCTTATTTCTTTGTACAATCAAATACATAGAATACACATATATGGAAGGCATAACAAATTATCCATTATTATGACCCCAACAGAAACAATCTAATGCTCTATCAGATGTTATTGCACATTTCTTGCAGAGTGGACTGCATTATAGACAACTCTTCCCCTTTTCTAAAGGTAACCTAGGAGCTGCATCATATAAAAGAAGGGAGAAAGGTGCTGCTGACTTACTAAAGGAGACAGCACCTTGCACGGACACCAACACTGATTGGAGACATGATACTCCTGGGAGTTGTGTAGGTAGACCACATTTTAGTTCTTCTATATTATCCTGTATTTTAGTTAATTTGCTATCTAGTTAATCTTTCCAGGAACAGGATATTCCAATCTGCACCTGTACAGATCCTAAAGAAAGCAACAATTTAAACTGGCCTTGGTAATTTCTTAAGTTTCACTGTCAATCCCAGCTTGCTTTTTACATTGTGAAAGAACCTTGGCCTACCAAGTCTGTTTATAGACCTTTATTTCCTTTCATTCTTTAAGCCTGCACAGCTCATTTAGACCATTTCTGCACATTTAAGAGCAATACTGGGAAAAAGTGCTTATATTTAATGGGACCATGGCGTAGAAGAGCAGAAATAGGAAGGGGATGAAAAATAGTTTAATTGTAATACACAGCGCCAGATGGAAAACTCACTGCAGCATATTCTGACTGTTTTACACAGAAAGGGAATTAGAAAGAGACAGGAAGACATAAAATGAAGGAGTAAAGTGCAGTTGCACAACAGTTTTTGGAACAAATGTAGAAGAGAAGAAGAAAATGTGAGGTTCAGATAAGCAATATTCACATGGGGTGTTCAACTAACACACGTAAAAAAACAAACTAACAAATAAAACAAAACAAAATGTGTGTGTTTGTATGAGTAAACAGAAGTGAATGACTATCTGACCAATTATCTAGGTGTAAATCTCAGGTGACTGAAAGGGCTTCATAGCTGTACAATTTAAATTACATGAAGAAAGATCTAGTAAGTAGGGAGAGAGGTGTAGCTAGAAGGAAGTTAAATTTAAAGACTGCCTTAAAAGATTCTGCTAGAAGCTTGGTAGAAGACACCTAGAGGAAGGAGTGCTGTGTGACTGGTCTTCTCAGAACTCATGTAGTTAGAACTTTAATTTAGGGTAAAAACAAACTAACAAACAAAACAAAAAAACAATTTGTGTGTTTGTCTGAGTTAACTGAACTGAATGGTAATCTGAACAGTTCTCTAGATGTACATCTCAGGTGACAGAAAGGGCTTGATAGCTATGAAGTTTAAATTACTTGTAGAAAGATCTACTAAGTAGGGTAAGTGGCTTAGCTAGAAGGAAGCTAAATATAAACACTGCCTTAGAAAGATTCTGCTAGAAGCTTTGCAGAAGACACCAGGAGGAAGCAGTGCTTTGTGACTGGACTTCTCTACTAGGACTAAAGAAGTAGAACTCATGTATTTGGACCTTTAATTCAGGGTAAAAAAACAAACCAAAAAACAAAACAAAGTGTGTGTCTGAGTTAAAAGAAGTGAATGGTTATCTGAACAGTTATCTAGGTGTGAATCTCAGGTGACAGCGGCGTGAATAGCTGTGCAGTTTAAATTACTTGTAGAAAGATCTAGTAAGTAGTGGGAGTGGCTTAAGTAGAGAGAAGCTAAATTTAGAGACTGCGATAGAAAGATTCTGTTAGAAACTTGGCAGAAGACACCAGGAGGAAAGAGTGCTGTGTGACTGGACTTCTCTACTGGAACTAAAGAAGAAGAACTCATGTACTTTGACTTTTAATTTAGGGAAAGAAAACAAACTAACAAAGAAATAAAATTGTTGTGTTTCTCTAAGTTAACTGAACTGAATGGTTATCTGAAAAGTTCTCTTGGTGTAAATCTCAGCTGATTGAAAGGGCTTGATAGCTCTGCAGTTTAAATTACTTGTAAAAAAATTACTAAACAGGGGGAGTGGCTAAGCTAGAAGGAAGCTAAATTTAAAGACTGCCTTAGAAAGATTCTGCTAGAAGCTCGGCAGAAGATAACAGGAGGAAGGAGTGCTGTGTGACTGGCCTTCTCAGAACTCATGTACTTGGAACTTTAACTTAGTGTAAAAAAATAAACGAAGAAAACAAAAAAAACAATTGTGTGTTTGTCTGGGTTAACTGAACTGAATAGTTATCTGAACAGTTATCTAGATGTAAATCTCAGGAGACTGAAAGGGCTTGATAGCAGTGAAGTTTAAATTACTTGTAGAAAGATCTACTAAGTAGGGTTAGTGACTTGGCAGGAAGGAAGCTAAATTTAAAGACTGCCTTAGAAAGATTCTGCTAGAAGCTTGCAGAAGACACCTGGAGGAAGGAGTGTGGTGTCATTGGACTTCTCTACTGGTACTAAAGAAGTACAACTCGAGTACTTTGACCTTTAATTTAGGGTAAAAAAAAACTAACAAAAAAAAAAAAATTAGTGCATTTGTCTGAGTTAAATGAAGTGAATGGATATCAGAACAGTTATTTAGGTGTAAATCTCAGGTGACTGAAAGGGCTTGATAGCTGTGCAGTTTAAATTACTTGTAGAAAGATCTACTAAGTAGGGTTAGTGGCTTAGCTAGAAGAAAGCAAAATTTAAAGACTGCCTTAGAAAGATTCTGCTAGAAGATTGGCAGAAGGCACCAGCAGGAAGGAGTGCTGTGTGACTGGACTTCTCTACTGGGATAAAAGAAGAAGAACTCGTGTACTTAGACCTTTAATTTAGGGTAAAAAAAATACTAACAAACAAAGCAAAAAAAATCAGTGTGTTTGTCTGAGTTAACTGAACTGAATGGTTATCGGAACAGTTATCTAGGTGTAAATCTCAGGTGACTGAAAGGGCTTGATAGCTGTGCAGTTTAGATTACTTGTAAAATATCTAGTATCTAGGGGAGTGGCTTAGCTAGAGGGAAGCTATATTTAAAGACTGCCTTAGAACAATTCTAGTAGAAGCTTTGCAGAAGACACCAGGAGGAAGAAGTGCTGTGTGACTGGACTTCTCTACTGGGAATAAAGAAGTAGAAGTCGTGTACTTCGACCTTTAATTCAGGGTAAAAAAACAAATTAACAAACAAAAGAAAAAAATGTGTGTCTTTCTGAGTTAACAGAAGTGAATGGTTATCTGAACAGTTATCTAGGTGTAAATCTCAGATGACTGAAAGGGCTTGATAGCTGTGCAGTTTAAATTGCTTGTAGAAAGATCTACTAAGTAGGGTTAGTAGCTTAGCTGGGAGGAACCTAAATTTAAAGACTGCATTAGAAAGATTCTGCTAGAATATCAGCAGAAGACACCAGTAGGAAGGAGTGCAGGACAGGACTTCTCTAATGGGACTAAAGAAGTAGAACTCATGTACTTGGACCTTTAATTTAGGGAAAAAAAACAAACTAACAAACACAAAAAAAATTTGTGTGCTTGTCTGAGTTAACTGAACTGAATGGTTATCGGAACAGTTATCTACATATAAATCTCAGGTGACTGAAAGGGCTTGACAATTGTGCAGTTTAAATTACTTGTAGAAAGATCTAGCAAGTGAGGGACTGGCTTAGCTAGATGGAAACTAAATGTAAAGACTGCCTAAGAGTGCTTCAGCTGGAAACTTGGCAGAAGACTAAAGGAGGAAGGAGTACTATGTGACTGAACTTCTCTACTGGGACTAAACTCATGCACTTGGACCTTTAATTTAGGCAAAAAAAAAAATAACTAACAAAAAAGTTATTGTGTTTTGAGTTTACTGAACTGAATGGTTATCTGAACAGTTATCTAGGTGTAAATCTCAGGTGATTGTGAGGGCTTGATAGCTGTGCAGTTAAAATTACTTGTAGAAACATCTAGAAAGTAGGGGGGAGTTGCTTAAGTAGAAGGAAGCTAACTTTAAGGAGTACCATAGAAAGATTCTGCTAGAAACTTCGCAGAAAACACCAGAAGAAAAGAGTGCTGCATGACTTCACTTCTCTACTGGGAGTAAAGAAGTAGAACTTGTGTTCTTGGACTTTTAATTTAGGGTAAGAACACAAACTAACAAAGAAAAAAATTTCTGCTTTTCTCTGAGTTACCAGAACTGAATGGTTATCTGAACAGTTATTTAGGTGTAAATCTCAGCTGTCTGAAAGGGCTTGATTGCTGTGCAGTTTAAATTACTTGTAAAATGATCTAGTAAACAGGGGTGTGCCTAAACTGGAAGGAAGCTAAATTTAAAGACTGCCTTAGAAACTTTCTGCCAGAAGCTTGCAGAAGGCACCAGGAGTAAGGAGTGCTGTGTGATTGGTCTTCTCAGAACTCGTGTAGTTGGAACTTTAATTTAGGATAATAAAACAAACTAACAAACAAAACAAAAAAACAATTTGTGTGTTTGTCTGAGTTAACTGAACTGAATGGTAATCTGAACAGTTCTCTAGATGTAAATCTCAGGTGACAGAAAGGGCTTGATAGCCGAGCAGTTTAAATTACTTGTAGAAAGATCTACTAAGTAGGGTTAGTGACTTAGCTATAAGGAAGCAAAATTTAAACACTGCCTTAGAAAGATTCTGCTAGAAGCTTTGCAGAGGACACCAGAAGGAAGAAGTGCTGTGTGACTGGACTTCTCTACTGGGACTAATGAAGTAGAAATCGTACTTGGACCTTTAATTCAAGGTAAAAAAACAAACTAACAAACAAAAGAAAAAATGTGTCTGTCTGAGTTAACAGAAGTGAATGGTTATCTGAACAGTTATCTAGGTGTAAATCTCAGGTGATTCAAAAGGCTTGATAGCTGTACAGTTTAAATTACTTGTAGAAAGATCTACTAAGTTGGGTTAGTGGCTTAACTAGAAGGAAATAAATTTAAAGACTGCATTAGAAAGATTCTGCTAGAAGCTTGGCAGAAGACACTTGCAGGAAGGAGTGCAGTGACTGGACTTCTCTACTGGGAATAAAGAAGAAGAACTTGTGTACTTGGACCTTTAATTTAGGGTAAAAACAAACTAACAAACAAAACAAAAACAAATTAGTGTGTTTGTCTGAGTTAACTGAAGAGAATGGTTATCGGAACAGTTATCTAGGTGAGTGAAAGGCTTGATAATTGTGCAGTTTACATCACTTGAAGAAAGATCTAGTAAGTGGGGAGTGGCTTAGCTAGATTGAATCTAAATGTAAAGACAGACTTACAGTGCTGCAGCTGGAAGCATGGCATAAGACACCTGAAGGAAGGAGTGCTATTTTGCTGGACTTCTCTACTGGGACTAAAGAAGAAGAACTTGAGTCCTTGGACCTTTAACTTAGATGATAAAAAATAACCAACAAAAAAAACCAAAAAAAAGTTATTGAGTTTTGATTTACCTGAACTGAACGGTTATCTGAACAGTTATATATGTTTAAATCTCAGGTGCCTGAGAGGGCTTAATAGCTGTGCAGTTTAAATAACTTGTAGAAAGAGCTAGTAAATAGGAGGAGTGGCTTAAGAAGAGAGAAGCTAAATTTAAAGACTGCCAAAGAAAGATTCTGCTAGAAACTTGGCAGAAGACACGAAGAGAAAAGAGTGCTGTGTGACTGGACTTCTCTAATGGTACTAAAGAAGAAAAACTCATGTACTAGGACTATTAATTTATGGAACGAAAACAAACTAATGAAGAAAAAAAATTGCTGTGTTTCTCTAAGTTAACTGAACTGAATGCTAATCTGAACAGTTATCTAGGTGTTAAACTCAGCTCACTGAAAGGGCTTGATAGCTGTGCAGTTTAAATTTCTTGTAAAAAATCTACTAAACAGGGGGAGTGGCAAAGCTAGAAGGAAGATAAATTTAAAGACTGCCATAGAACTGTTCTGCTAGAAGCTTACCAGGAGGAAGGAGTGCTGCATGACTGGTCATCTCAGAACTCATGTACTTGGAACTTTAATTTAGGAAAAAAAAACACTAAGAAAGAAAACAAAAAAAACAGTTTGTGAGTTTGTCTGAGTTAACTGAACTGAATGATTATTTGAACAGTTATCTAGATGTAAATTTCAGGTGACTGAAAGGGCTTGATAGCTGTGAACTATAAATTACTTGTAGAAAGATCTACTATTTAGGGTTAGTGACTTGGGTTGAAGGAAGCTAAATTTAAAGCCTGCCTTAGAAAAATTTTGCTAGAAGCTTGCAGAAGACATCTGGAGGAAAGAGTGCTATGTGACTGGACTTCTGTACTGGGACTAAAGAAGTAGAACTCTTCTACTTGGACCTTTAATTTACAGTAAAAAAAACAAACTAACAAACAAAACAAAACAAAAAACTATTAGTGTGTTTGTCTGAGTTAACTAAACTTAATGGTTATCTGAACAGTTATCTAGGTGTAAATCTCAGGTGAATGAAAGGGCTTGATAGCTGTGTAGTTTAAATTACTTGTAGAAAGATCTAGTAAACGGGGGAGTGGCATAGCTAGAAGGAAGGTAAATTTAAAGACTGCCTTAGAACTATTCTGCTAGAAGTTTGGCAGAAGGTACCAGGGGGAAGCAGTGCTTTGTGACTGGATGTCTCTTCTGGGACTAATTAAGTAGAACTTGTGTACTTGAACCTTTAATTCAAGGTAAAAACAAACTAACAAACAAAACAAAAATAAAAATATTGTGTTTGTCTGAGTTAACAGAACTGAATGTTTATGTGAACAGTTATCTAGACATAAATCTCAGATGACTGAAAGGGCTTGTTAGCTGTGCAGTTTAAGTTACTTGTAGAATGGTCTAGTAAGTATCGGGAGTGGCTTAGGTAGAAGAAAGCTAAATATAAAGACTGCCTTAGAGAGATTCTGCTGGAAGCTTGGCAGAAGACACCAGGAGGAAGGAGTGCGGTGTCATTGGACTTCTTTACTAGGACTAAAAAAGTAGAACTCGTGTACTTGGACCTTTAATTTTGGGTAAAAAAACAAACTAACAAACAAAACTAAAAAAAATTTGTGTGTTTGCCTCAGTTAACTGAACTGAATGGTTTTTTGAACATTTATCTAGACGTAAATCTCAGGTGACTGAAAGGGCTTGATAACTTTGCAGTTAAAATTACTTGTAGAAAGACCTACTAAGTAGGGTTAGTGTCTTAGCTAGAAGGGAGCTAAATTTAAAGACTGCCTTAGAAAGATTCTGCTAGAAGCTTGGCAGAAGATAACAGGAGGAAGGAGTGCTGTGTGACTGGACTTCTCTACTGGGAATAAAGAAGTAGAACTCTTGTACTTGGACATTTAATTAAGGGTAAAGAAACAAACTAACAAACAAAACAAAAAAAAATTGTGTGTTTGTCTGAGTTAACAGAAGTGAATTAATATCTGACCAGTTATCTAAGTGTAAATATCAGGTGACTGAAAGGGCTTGATACCTGTGCGGTTTAAATTAGTTGTAGAAAGATCAACTAAGTAGGATTAGTGCCTTAGCTAGAAGGAAGCTAAATTTAAACACAGCCTTAGAAAGTTTCTGCTAGAAGATTGGCAGAAGACATCAGGAGGAAGGAGTGCAGTGTGACTGTACTTCTCTACTGGGACTAAAGAAGTAGAACTCATGTACTTGGACCTTTAATTTAGGGTGAAAAAACTAACAAACAAAACATAAAAAAAGTAGTGTGTTTGAGGGAGTTAACAGAAGTGAATGGTTAACTGAACAGTTATCTAGGTGTAAATCTTGGATGACTGAAAGGGCTTGATAGCTGTGTATTTGAATTACTTGTAGAAATATCCAGTAACTAGGGGAGTGGCTTAGCTAGAAGTAAGCTAACTTTTTAGACTGCCTTAGAAAAATTCAGCTGGAAGCTTGACAGAAGGCAACAGGAGGAAGGAGTGCTGTGGGACTGGGCTTCGTTACTTTGACTAAAGAAGTAGAACTCATGTACTTGGACCTTTAATTTAGGGTAAAAAAAACAAACTAACAAATAAAACAAAAAAAATGAGTGGTTTGTCTGAGCTGACTCAACTAAATGGCTATCAGAACAGTTATCTAGGTGTAAATCCCAGGTGACTGAAAGGGCTTGATAGCTGTGCAGTTTAAATTACTTGTAGAAAGATCTATTAAGTAGGGAGAGTTGCCTAGCTAGAATTAAGCTAAATTTAAAGACAGCCTTATAAAGATTCTGCTAGAAGCTGGGCAGAAGACACCAGGAGGAAGGAGTGTTGTGTGACTGGACTTCTCTACTATGACCTAAGAAGTAGAACTCATGTACTTGGACCTTTAATTTAGGGTAAAAAAACTAACAAACAAAACAAAGCAAGAAACAGTTAGTGTGTTTGTCCAAGTTAACAGAAGTGAATGGTTATCTGAACAGTTATCTAGGTGTAAATCTCAGGTGACTGAAAGGGCTTGATAGCTGTGCAGTTTAAATTACTTGTAGAAAGATCTAGTAAGTAGAGGGAGTGGCTCATCTAGAAGAAGCTAAATTTAAATACTGCCTTAGAAAGATTCTGCTAGAAACTTGGCAGAAGACACCTGGAAAAAGGAGTGCTGTGTAACTGGACTTCTCAACTGGGAAAAAAGGAATAGAACTCGTGTACTTGGACCTTTCATCTAGGACAAAAAACAAACTAACAAACAAAACAAAAAAAAATTAGTGCGTTTGTCTGAGTTTACTGAACTGAATGGTTATCTGAACCATTATCTAGCTGTAAATCTCAGTTGACTGAAAGGGCTTGAGAGCTGCCCAGTTTAAATTACTTGTAGAAAGATCTAGTGACTAGATGAGTGGCTTAGTTTGATGGAAGCTAAATTTTAAGACTGCCTTAAAAAGATTCTGCTAGAAGCTTGGCAGATGACACCAGGAGGAAGGAGTGCTGTGACTGGACTTCTCTACTGGTACTAAAAAAGTAGAACTCATGTACTTGGACCTTTAATTTAGGGTACAAAAATAAACTAGTAAACAAAATAAAAAAAATGAGTGTGTCTGTCTGAGTTAACTGAACTGAATGGTTATCTGAACAGTTTTCTAGGTGTAAATCTCAGGTGACTGAAACGGCTTGATAGCTGTGCAGTTTAAATTACTTGTAGAAAGATCTAGTAAGTAGCGGGAGTGGTTTGGGTAGAAGAAAGCTATATATAAAGACTGCCTTAGAGAGATTCTGCTAAAAGGTTGGCAGAAGACACCAGGAGGAAGGAGTGCTGTGTGACTGGACTTCTCTACTGGGACTAATGAAGTAGAATGTGTGTACTTGGACTTTTAATTTAGGGTAAAACAACAAACTAACAAAGAAAAAAAATTGCTGTGTTTCTCTGAGTTAACTGAACTGAATGGTTATCTGAACTGTTATCTAGGTGTAAATCTCAGCTGACTGAAAGGGCTTGATAGCTGTGCAGTTTAAAGTACTTGTAAAAAGATCTAGTAAACAGGGGGAGTGGCTTAGCTAGAAGGAAGCTAAATTTAAAGACTGTCTTAGAAAGATTCTGCTAGAAGCTTGGCAGAAGATACCAGGAGGAAAGAGTTCTGTGTGACTGGACTTCTCTACTGGGATTAAAGAAGAAGAACTTGTGTACTTGGACCTGTAATTTAGGGTAATGTCATGGGTTGAAGAAATCAGGTCTCACAGGAATCAACAAATTTGGTACAACATACCTAAACAGTATGATTTTTATTAAACAAACAAACAAAAAATTAAATATGAAAAAATAACAGCTTACAGCAGCGAACTTATGATAATAAACAAGCAAAATAAAACTTGAAAACAGCACAACTTCCCTGCCAAGGGTCTAGCAGTGGAACATAATCTTGTGCAGTATAACAGAGAGCAGGAAGTCCTCACATGAGCTCTCCCTAACAGCATCTAACCTAAGGATCTAGGCTGGCTTCTTTTAAAGAGTGGAGCTCCATCTCTTAGCTCAAAGCACCACCTAATTATTAAGTTATTTCCAGGAAATCATCTTATTTCTTTGTACAATCAAATACATAGAATACACATATATGGAAGGCATAACAAATTATCCATTATTATGACCCCAACAGAAACATTCTAATGCTCTATCAGATTATTGCACATTTCTTGCAGTGGACTGCAATATAGACAACACTCCCTTTTCTAAAGTAACCTGGAGCTGCATCATATAAAGAAGGGAGAAGGTGCTGCTGACTTTCTAAAGGAGACAGCACCTTGCACGGACACCAACACCTGATTGGAGACATGATACTCCTGGGAGTTGTGTGGGTAGACCACATTTTAGTTCTTCTATATTATCCTGTATTTTAGTTAATTTGCTATCTAGTTAATCTTTCCAGGAACAGGATATTCCAATCTGCACCTGTACAAATCCTAAAAAGCAAAATTTAAACTGGCCTTGGTAATTTCTTAAGTTTCACTGTCAATCCCAGCTTGCTTTTTACATTGTGAAAGAACCTTGGCCTACCAAGTCTGTTTATAGACCTTTATTTCCTTTCATTCTTTAAGCCTGCACAGCTCATTTAGACCATTTCTGCACATTTAAGAGCAATACTGGGAAAAAGTGCTTATATTTAATGGGACCATGGCGTAGAAGAGCAGAAATAGGAAGGGGATGAAAAATAGTTTAATTGTAATACACAGCGCCAGATGGAAAACTCACTGCAGCATATTCTGACTGTTTTACACAGAAAGGGGGGAATTAGAAAGAGACAGGAAGACATAAAATGAAGGAGTAAAGTGCAGTTGCACAACAGTTTTTGGAACAAATGTAGAAGAGAAGAAGAAAATGTGAGGTTCAGATAAGCAATATTCACATGGGGTGTTCAACTAACACACGTAAAAAAACAAACTAACAAATAAAACAAAACAAAATGTGTGTGTTTGTATGAGTAAACAGAAGTGAATGACTATCTGACCAATTATCTAGGTGTAAATCTCAGGTGACTGAAAGAGCTTCATAGCTGTACAATTTAAATTACATGAAGAAAGATCTAGTAAGTAGGAGAGAGTGTAGCTAGAAGGAGTTAAATTTAAAGACTGCCTAGAAAGATTCTGCTAGAAGCTTGGTAGAAGACACCTAGAGGAAGGAGTGCTGTGTGACTGGTCTTCTCAGAACTCATGTAGTTAGAACTTTAATTTAGGGTAAAAACAAACTAACAAACAAAACAAAAAAACAATTTGTGTGTTTGTCTGAGTTAACTGAACTGAATGGTTATCTGAACAGTTCTCTAGATGTAAATCTCAGGTGACAGAAAGGGCTTGATAGCTATGAAGTTTAAATTACTTGTAGAAAAATCTACTAAGTAGGGTTAGTGGCTTAGCTAGAAGGAAGCAAAATATAAACACTGCATTAGAAAGATTCTGCTAGAAGCTTTGCAGAAGACACCAGGAGGAAGCAGTGCTGTGTGACTGGACTTCTCTACTAGGACTAAAGAAGTAGAACTCATGTACTTGGACCTTTAATTCAGGGTAAAAAAACAAACTAAAAAACAAAACAAAAAAAAGTGTGTGTCTGAGTTAAAAGGAGTGAATGGTTATCTGAACAGTTATCTAGGTGTGAATCTCAGGTGACAGCGGGCGTAATAGCTGTGCAGTTTAAATTACTTGTAGAAAGATCTAGTAAGTAGTGGGAGTGGCTTAAGTAGAGAGAAGCTAAATTTAGAGACTGCGATAGAAAGATTCTGTTAGAAACTTGGCAGAAGACACCAGGAGGAAAGAGTGCTGTGTGACTGGACTTCTCTACTGGAACTAAAGAAGAAGAACTCATGTACTTTGACTTTTAATTTAGGGAAAGAAAACAAACTAACAAAGAAATAAAATTGTTGTGTTTCTCTAAGTTAACTGAACTGAATGGTTATCTGAAAAGTTCTCTTGGTGTAAATCTCAGCTGATTGAAAGGGCTTGATAGCTCTGCAGTTTAAATTACTTGTAAAAAAATTACTAAACAGGGGAGTGGCTAAGCTAGACAGAAGCTAAATTTAAAGACTGCCTTAGAAAGATTCTGCTAGAAGCTTAGCAGAAGATACCAGGAGGAAGGCACTCTGTGTGACTGGTCTTCTCAGAAATCATGTACTTGGAACTTTAATTTAGGGTAAAAAAAAAAACTGAAAAGAAAACAAAAAAACAATGTGTGTGTTTGTCTGAGATAACTGAACTGAATGATTATCTGAACAGTTATCTAGATGTATTTCTCAGGTGACTGAAAGGGCTTGATAGCTGTGAAGTTTAAATTACTTGTAGAAAGATCTGCTAAGTAGGGTTAGTGGCTTGGCTAGAAGAAAGCTACATTTAAAGACTGCCTTAGAATGATTCTGCTAGAAGCTTTTAGAAGACACCTAGAGGAAAGAGTGCTATGTGACTGGAGTTATCTACTGGGACTAAAGAAGTAGAACTCGAGTACTTGGACCTTTAATTAACGGTAAAAAAAAAACTAACAAAAAAAAACAAAAATAATTAGTGCATTTGTCTGAGTTAACAGAAGTGAATGGATATCAGAACAGTTATCTAGGTGTAAATCTCAGGTGACTGAAAGGGCTTGATAGCCATGCAGTTTAAAGTACCTGTACAAAGATCTACTAAGTAAGGTTAGTGGCTTAGCTAGAATGAAGCTAAATTTAAAGACTGCATTAGAAAGATTCTGTTAGAAGCTTGGCGGAAGACACCAGCAGAAAGGAGTGCAGTGACTGGACTTCTCTATTTGGAATAAAGAAGAAGAACTTGTGTACTTGGGCCTTTAATTTAGGGTAAAAAAAACAAACTAACAAACTAAACAAAAGTAAATTAGTGTGTTTGTCTGAGTTAACTGAAATGAATGGTTATCGGAACAGTTATCTAGGTGTAAATCTCAGGTGACTGAAAGGGCTTGCTAATTGTGCAGTTTACATCACCTGTAGAAAGATCTAGTAAGTGGGGAGTGGCTTAGCTAGAAGGAAGCTAAATGTAAAGACTGCCTTAGAGTGCTTCAGCTGGAAGCATGGCAGAAGACACCTGGAGGAAGGAGTGCAATGTGACTGGACTTGTCTACTGGGACTACAGAAGTAGAACTCATGTACTTGGACCTTTAACTTAGACTCAAAAAACTAACCAACAAAAAAAGCAAAAAAAAAAGTTATTGTGTTTAGAGTTAACTGAACTGAACGGTTACCTGAACAGTTATCTAGGTGTAAATCTCAGGTGACTGAGAGGGCCTAATAGCTGGGCAGTTTAAATTACTTGTAGAAAGATCTAGTAAGTAGGGGGAGTGGCTTCAGTAGAGAGAAGCTAAATTTAAAGACTACCACAGAAAGATTCTGCTAGAAACTTGGCAGAAGACACCAGGAGGAAAGAGTACTGTGTGACTGGACTTCTCTACTGGTACTAAAGAAGAAGAACTCGTGCACTTGGACTTTTAATTTAGGGACAGAAAACAAACTAACAAAGGAAAAAAAGTGCTGTGTTTCTCTAAGTTAACTGAACTGAATGGTTATCTGAACAGTTCTCTAGGTGTAAATCTCAGCTGATTGAAAGGGCTCGATAGCAGTGCAGTTTAAATTACTTGTAAAAAAATCTACTAAACAGGGGAAGTGGCTAAGCTAGAAGGAAGCTAAATTTAAAGACTGCCTTAGAAAGATTCTGCTAGAAGCTCGGCAGAAGATAACAGGAGGAAGGAGTGCTGTGTGACTGGCCTTCTCAGAACTCATGTACTTGGAACTTTAATTTAGTGTAAAAAAATAAACGAAGAAAACAAAAAAAACAATTGTGTGTTTGTCTGGGTTAACTGAACTGAATAGTTATCTGAACAGTTATCTAGATGTAAATCTCAGGAGACTGAAAGGGTTTGATAGCAGTGAAGTTTAAATTACTTGTAGAAAGAGCTACTAAAGTAGGGTTAAGTGACTTGGAAAGGAGCTAATTTAAAACTGCCTTAGAAAGATTCTGCTAGAAGCTTGCAGAAGACACCTGGAGGAAGAGTGCTACACAATTGGACTTCTCTACTGGTACTAAAGAATACAACTCGAGTACTTTGACCTTTAATTTAGAGTAAAAAACTAACAAAAAAATTAGTGCGTTGTCTGGGTTAAATGAAGTGAATGGATATCAAACAGTTATTTAGGTGTAAATACTTGGGTGACTGAAAGGGCTTAGATAGCTGTGCAGTTTAAATTACTTGTAGAAAGATCTACTAAGTAGGGTTAGTGGCTCAGCTAGAAGAAAGCAAATTTAAAGACTGCCTTAGAAAGATTCTGCTAGAAGATTGGCAGAAGGCACCAGGAGGAAGGTGCTGTGTGACTGGACTTCTCTACTGGATAAAGAAGAACTCAGTGTACTTGGACGCATTCAATTCGACGGTAAAAAATACTAACAAACAAAGCAAAAAAAATAGTGTGTTTGTCTGGAGTTAACTGAACTGAATGGTTATCAGAACAGTTATCTAGGTGTAAAATCTCAGGTGACAAAGGGCTTGATAGCTGTGCAGTTTAGATTACTTGTAGAAATATCTAGTGTCTAGGGGAGTGGCTTAGCTAGAGGGAAGCTATATTTAAAGACTGCCTTAGAACGATTCTAGTAGAAGCTTTGCAGAAGACACCAGGAGGAAGAAGTGCAGTGTGACTGGACTTCTCTACTGGGAATAAAGAAGTAGAAGTCGTGTACTTGGACCTTTAATTCAGGGTATAAAAACAAATTAACAAACAAAAGAAAAAAAATGTGTGTCTCTTTCTGAGTTAACAGAAGTGAATGGTTATCTGAACAGTTATCTAGGTGTAAATCTCAGGTGACTGAAAGGGCTTGATAGCTGTGCAGTTTAAATTACTTGTAGAAAGATCTACTAAGTAGGGTTAGTGGCTTAGCTGGGAGAAACCTAAATTTAAAGACTGCGTTAGAAAGATTCTGCTAGAATATCAGCAGAAGACACCAGTAGGAAGGAGTGCAGTGACAGGACTTCTCTAATGGGACTAAAGAAGTAGAACTCATGAACTTGGACCTTTAATTTAGGGTAAAAAAAACAATCTAACAAACACAAAAAAAATTTGTGTGCTTCTCTGAGTTAACTGAACTGAATGGTTATCGCAACAGTTATCTAGGTGTAAATCTCAGGTGACTGAAACGGCTTGACAATTGTGCAGTTAAATTACTGCAAGAAAAGATCTAACAAGTGAGGGACTGAAGCAGCTAGATGGAAACTAAATGTAAAGACTGCCTAAGGTGCTTCAGATGAAAACTAGCAGAAGACTAAAGAGGAAGAAATTACTATGTGACTGGACTTCTCTACTGGGACTATACTCATGCATGGACCTTAATTTAGGCAAAAACATAACAAAAAAAACAAAAGTTATTGTGTTTGAGTTTACTGAACTGAATGGTTATCTGAACAGTTATCTAGGGTGTAAATCTCAGGTGATTGTGAGGGCTTGATAGCTGATGCAGTTAAAATTACTTGTAGAAACATCTATGTAAGTAAGGGAGTGGCTTAAAGAGAGGAAGCTAACTTAAGGACTACCATGAGAAAGATTCTGCTAGAAACTTGAGAAAACCCAGAAGAAAAAAGAGTGACTGACATGACACTTCTCTACTGGGAGTAAAGTAGAACTTGTGTTCTTGGACTTTTAATTTAGGGTAAGAACACAAACTAACAAAGAAAAAAATTTCTGCTTTTCTCTGAGTTACCAGAACTGAATAGTTATCTGAACAGTTATTTAGATGTAAACAGCTCACTGAAAGGGCTTAGATAGCTGTACAGTTTAAATTACTACTAAAATGATCTAGTAAACAGGGGTGCTCCTAAACCAGGAAGGGAAGCTAAATTCAAGACTGCCTTGAAACTTTCCGCCACAAGCTTTGCAGAAGGCACCAGGAGTAAGGAGTGCTAAAGATTGGTCTTCCAAACTCGCTGTAGTTGAACCTTAATTTAGAATAAAAAACAAACCAACAAACAAAAAAAAAAACAATTTGTGTGTTTATCTGGATTAACTGAACTGAATGGTAATCTGAACAGTTCTTGAGATGTAAATCTCCAGGTGACAGAAAAGGGCTTGATAGCCAAGTAGTTTAAATTACTTGTAGAAAGATCTACTAAGTAGGGTTATTGACTTAGCTAGAAGGAAGCAAAAATTAAAACACTGCCTTAGAAAATTCTGCTAGAAGCTTTGCAGAGGAGACCAGGAGGAAGAAGTGCTGTGTGACTGGACTTCTCTACTGGGACTAATGAAGTAGAAATCGTGTACTTGGACCTTTAATTCAAGGTAAAAAAACAAACTAACAAACAAAAGAAAAAAATGTGTCTGTCTGAGTTAACAGAAGTGAATGGTTATCTGAACAGTTATCTAGGTGTAAATCTCAGGTGATTCAAAAGGCTTGATAGCTGTTCAGTTTAAATTACTTGTAGAAAGATCTACTAAGTTGGGTTAGTGGCTTAACTAGAAGGAAATAAATTTAAAGACTGCATTAGAAAGATTCTGCTAGAAGCTTGGCAGAAGACACCTGCAGGAAGGAGTGCAGTGACTGGACTTCTCTACTGGGAATAAGGAAGAAGAACTTGTGTACTTGGACCTTTAATTTGGGTAAAAACAAACTAACAAACAAACAAAACAAATTAGTGTGTTTGTCTGAGTTAACTGAAGAATGGTTATCCTGACAGTTATCTAGTTGAGTGAAAAGAGCTTGATAATTGTGCAGTTTACATCACTGTGAAAGATCTAGTAAGTGGGGGAGTGACAGCTAGATTGAATCTAAATGTAAAGACTGACTTAGAGTGCTGCAGCTGGAAGCATGGCATAAGACACCTTAAGGAAGGAGTGCTATTTTGCTGGACTTCTGTACTGGGACTAAAGAAGAAGAACTTGAGTACTTGGACCTTTAACGTAGACGAAAAAAACTAACCAACAAAAAAAACAGAAAAGAAGTTGTTGTGTTTTGATTTAGCTGAACTGAACGGTTATCTGAACAGTTATCTAGGTTTAAATCTCAGGTGACTGAGAGGGAGCAATAATAGTAAAGTGTAAATAACTTGTAAAGATCTAGTAAAGAGGGGAGTGGGCTAGATAAGAGAAGCTAACCTAAAGACTGCCAAAGAAAGATTCTGCTAGAAACTTGGCAGAAGACACCAAGAGAAAAGAGTGCTGTGTGACTGGACTTCTCTACTGGTACTAAAGAAGAAAAACTCATGTACTTGGACTATTAATATAGGGAATGAAAACAAACTAACAAAGAGAAAAAATTGCTGTGTTTCTCTAAGTTAACTGAACTGAATAGTAATCTGAACAGTTATCTAGGTGTTACACTCAGCTGACTGAAAGGGCTTGATAGCTGCACAGTTTAAATTTATTTTAAAAAAATCTACTAAACAGGGGGAGTGGCAAAGATAGAAGGAAGCTAAATTTAAAGACTTCCTTAGAACGATTCTGCTAGAAGCTTGGCAGAAGATTCCAGGAGGAAGGAGTGCTGCATGACTGGTCTTCTCAGAACTCATGTACTTGGAACTTTAATTTAGGGTAAAAAAACTAAGAAAGAAAACAAAAAAATGGTGTGTTTGTCTGAGTTAACTGAACTAAATGATTATTTGAACAGTTATCTAGATGTAAATCTCAGGTGACTGAAAGGGCTTGATAGCTGTGAACTATAAATTACTTGTAGAAAGATCTACTATTTAGGGTTAGTGACTTGGGTAGAAGGAAGCTAAATTTAATGTCTGACTTAGAAAAATTTTGCTAGAAGCTTGCAGAAGACAACTGGAGGAAGGAGTGCAATGTGACTGGATTTCTGTACTGGGACTAAAGAAGTAGAACGCAAGTACTTGGACCTTTAATTTTAGGGGAAAAAAACTAACAAACAAAAGAAAAAAAAAATTGCATTTGTCTGAGTTAACAGAAGTGAATGGACATCAGAACAGTTATCTAGATGTAAATCTTAGGTGACTGAAAGGGCTTGATAGCAGTGCAGTTTAAATTACCTGTAGAAAGATCGACTAAGTAGGGTTAGTGGCCTGGCTAGAAAGAAGCTAAATTTAAAGACTGTCTTAGAAAGATTCTGCTAGAAACTTGTAGAAGACACCTGGAGGAAGCAGTGCTATGTGACTGGACGGTTCTACTGGGAATAAAGAAGTAGAAGTCATGTACTTGGACCTTTAATTCAGGGTAAAAATAAAATTAACAAACAATTCAAAAAAAATGTGTGTGTCTGTCTGAGTTAGCAGAAGTGAATGGTTTTCAGAACAGTAATCTAGGTTTAAATCTCAGGTGACTGAATGGCTTGATAGCTGTGCAGTTTAAATTACTTGTAGAAAGATCTGCTAAGTAGGGTTAGTGGCTTAGCTTGGAGGAACCTAAATTTAAAGACTGAATTAGAAAAATTCTGCTAGAATATCAGCAGAAGACACCAGTAGGAAGGAGTGCAGTGACAGGACTTCTCTACTGGGACTAAAGAAGAAGATCTCATGTACTTGGACCTTTAATTTAGGGTAAAAAAACAAACTAACAAACAAAAAAAAATTTGTGTGCTTGTCTGAATTAACTGAACTGAATAGTTATCAGATCTGTGATCTAGGTGTAAATCTCAGGTGACTGAAAGGGCTTGACAATTGTGCAGTTTAAATTACTTTGTAGAAAGATCTAGTAAGTGAGGGAGTGGCTTAGCTAGAAGGAAACTAAATGTAAAGGCTGCCTAAGAGTGCTTCAGCTGGAAGCTTGGCAGAAGACTAAAGGAGGAAGGAGTGCTATGTGACTGGACTTCTCTACTGGGACTAAAGAAGTAGAACTCATGCACTTGGACCTTTAATTTAGGCAAAAAAAAAACTGACAAAAAAACAAAAAAGTTATTGTGTTTTGAGTTTACTGAACTGAATGGTTATCTGAACAGTTATCTATGTGAAAATCTAAGGTGATTGTGAGGGCTTGATAGCTGTGCAGTTAAAATTACTTGTAGAAAGATCTAGTAAGTAGGGGGAGTGGCTTTAGTAGAGGGAAGCTAACTTTAAGGACTACCATAGAAAGATTCTGCTAGAAACTTGGCAGAAAACTGCAGAAGAAAAGAGTGCTGTGTGACTTCAGTTCTCTACTTTGAGTAAAGAAGTAGAACTTGTGTTCTTGGACTTTTAATTTAGTGTAAGAACACAAACTAACAAAGAAAAAAATTTCTGCTTTTCTCTGAGTTACCTGAATTGAATGGTTATCTGAACAGTTATTTAGGTGTAAATCTCAGCTGACTGAAAGGGCTTGATAGCTGTGCAGTATAAATTACTTGTAAAATGATCTAGTAAACAGGAGGAGTGCCTAAACTGGAAGGAAGCTAAATTTAAAGACTGCCCTTCCAAACTTTCTGCCAGAAGCTTGGCAGAAGGCACCAGGAGTAAGGAGTGCTGTGTGACTGGTCTTCTCAGAACTCGTGTAGCTGGAACTTTAATTTAGGATAATAAAACAAACTAACAAACAAAACAAAAACAATTTGTGTGTTTGTCTGAGTTAACTGAACTGAATGGTAATCTGAACAGTTCTCTAGATGTAAATCTCAGGTGACAGAAAGGGCTTGATAGCCTGAGCAGTTTAAATTACTTGTAGAAAGATCTACTAAGTAGGGTTAGTGGCTAGCTAGAAGGAAGCAAAATTTAAACACTGAATTAGAAAGATTCTGCTAGAAGCTTTGCAGAGGACACCAGGGGGAAGAAGTGCTGTGTGACTGGACTTCTCTACTGGGACTAATGAAGCAGAAATCGTGTACTTGGACCTTTAATTCTAGATAAAAAAACAAACTAACAAACAAAAGAAAAAAATGTGTGTGTCTGTCTGAGTTAACAGAAGTGAATGGTAATCTGAACAGTTACCTTGGTGTAAATCTCAAGTGATTCAAAAGGCTTGATAGCTGTGCAGTTTAAATTACTTGTAGAAAGATCTGCTAAGTTGTGTTAGTGGCTTAGCTAGAAGGAACTAAATTTAAAGACTGCATTAGAAAGATTCTGCTAGAAGCTTGGCAGAAGACACCTGCAGGAAGGAGTGCAGTGACTGGACTTCTCTACTGGGAATAAAGAAGATGAATTTGTGTTCTTGGACCTTTAATTTAGGGTAAAAAAAACGAACTTAGCAAACAAAACAAAAACAAATTAGTGTGTTTGTCTGAGTTAACTGAAGAGAATGGTTATCGGAACAGTTATCTAGGTGTGAATCTCAGGTGAGTGAAAGGGCTTGATAATTGTGCAGTTTGCATCACATGAAGAAAGATCTAGTAAGTGGAGGAGTGGCTTAGCTAGATTGAAGCTGAATGTAAAGACTGCCATAGAGTGCTGCAGCTGGAAGTGTGGCAGAACACAACTGAAGGAAGGAGTGCTATGTGACTGGACTTCTCTACTGGGACTAAAGAAATAGAACTTGAGTACTTAGACCTTTAACATAGACGAAAAAAACTAACCAACAAAAAAACAAAAAAAAAGTTATTGTCTTTTGATTTAACTGAACTGAACGGTTATCTGAACAGTTATCTAGGTGTAAATCTCTGGTGACTGAGAGGGCTTAATAGCTGTGCAGTTTAAATTACTTGTAGAAAGATCTAGTAAATGGGGTTGTGGCTTAAGAAGAGAGAAACTAAATTTAAAGAATGCCAAAGAAAGATTCTGCTAGAAACTTGGCAGAAGACACCAAGAGAAAAGAGTGATATGTGACTGGACTTCTCTACTGGTACTAAAGAAGAAAAACTCGTGTACTTGGAGTACTAATTTAGGGAACGAAAACAAACTAACAAAGAAAAAAAATGCTGTGTTTCTCTAAGTTAACTGAACTGAATGGTAATCTGAACAGTTATCTAGGTATTAATCTCAGCTGACTGAAAGGGCTTGATAGCTGTGCAATTTAAATTTCTTGTAAAAAATTCTACTAAACGGGGAGTGGCTAAGGTAGAGGAAGCTAAATTTAAAGACTGCCTTAGAACTATTTTGCAAGAAGCTTGGCAGAAGATACCAGGAGGAAGGAGTGCTGCATGACTGGTCTTCTCAGAACTCATATACATGAAACTTTAATTTAGGGTGAAAAAAAAACTAAGAAAGAAAACAAAAAAACAATTTGTGTGTTTGTCTGAGTTAACTGAACTGAATGTTTATTTGAACAGTTATCTAGATGTAAATCTCAGGTGACTGAAAGGGCTTGATAGTTGTGAACTATAAATTACTTGTAGAAAGATCTACTATTTAGGGTTAGTGACTTTGGTAGAAGGAAGCTAAATTAAAAGTCTGCCTTAGAAAAATTTAGCCAGAAGCTTGCAGAAGACAACTGGAGGAAGGAGTGCAATGTGACTGGACTTCTCTACTGGGACTAAGGAAGTAGAACGCAAGTACTTGGACCTTCAATTTTGGGGAAAAAAACTAACAAACAAAACAAAAAGAAATAAGTGCATTTGTCTGAGTTAACAGAAGTGAATGGACATCAGAATAGTTATCTAGGTGTAAATCTCAGGTAACTGAAAGGGCTTGATAGCTGTGCAGTTTAAGTTACTTGTAGATAGATCTACTAAGTAGGTTAAATGGCTTGGCTAGAAGGAAGCTAAATTTAAAGACTGCCTTAGAAAGATTCTGCTAGAAGCTTGTAGAAGACACCTGAAGGAAGGAGTGCTATGTGACTGGACTTCTCTACTGGGACTAAAGATGTTGAACTCGAGTACTTGGACCTTTAATTAAGGGTAAAAAAAAACAAAAAAAAAACAAAATAAATTAGTGCATTAGTTTGAGTTTACAGAAGTGAAAGGATATCAGAACAGTTATCTAGGTGTAAATCTCAGGTGACTGAAAGGGCTTGATAGCTGTGCAGTTTAAATTACTTTTGTTGAAAGATCTATAAGTAGGGTTAGTGACTTAACTGGGAGGAACCTCAATTTAAAGACTGCGTTAGAAAGATTCTGCTGGAATATCAGCAGAAGACACCAGTAGGAAGGAGTGCAGTGACAGAACTTCTCTACTGGGACTAAAGAAGAAGATCTCGTGTACTTGGACCTTTAATTTAGGGTAGAAAAACAAACTAACTAAAAAAAAAATTTGTGTGCTTGTCTGAGTTAACTGAACTGAATGGTTATCGGAACTGTTATCTAGGTGTAAATCACAGGTGACTGAAAGGACTTGATAATTGTGCAGTTTAAATTACTGGTAGAAAGATCTAGTAAGTGAGGGAGTGGCTTAGCTAGAAGGAAACGAAATGTAAAGACTGCCTAAGAGTGCTTCTGCTGGAAGCTTGGCAGAAGACAACTGGAGGAAGGAGTGCCATGTGACTGGACTTCTCTACTTGGACTAAAGAAGAAGAAAGCAAGTACTTGGACCTTTAATTTTGGGGAAAAAAACTAACAAACAAAACCAAAAAAGTAAGTTCATTTGTCTCAGTTAACAGAAGTGAATCGACATCAGAACAGTTATCTAGGTGTAAATCTCAGGTGACTGAAAGGGCTTGATAGCTGTGCAGTTTGAAGTACTTGTAGAAAGATCTACTAAGTAGTGTTAGTGGCTTAGTTAGAAGGAAGCTAAATTTAAAGACTGCATTAGAAAAATTCTGCTAGAAGCTTGGCAGAAGACACCAGCAGGAAGGAGTGCAGAGACTGGACTTCTCTACTGGGAATGAAGAAGAATAACTTGTGCACTTGGACCTTTAATTTAGGGTAAAAAAACAAACTAACAAACAAAACAAAAATAAATTAGTGTGTTTGTCTGAGTTACCTGAAATGAATGGTTATCGGAACAGTTATCTAGGTGTAAATCTCAGGTGACTGAAAGGGCTTGCTAATTGTGCAGTTTACATCACTTCTAGAAAGATCTAGTAAGTGGAGGAGTGGCTTAGCTAGAAAGAAGCTAAATGTAAATACTCCCTTAGAGTGCTTCATCTGGTAGCGTGGCAGAAGACACCTGGAGGAAGGAGTGCAATGTGACTGGACTTGTCTACTGGGAATAAAGAAGTAGAACTACGTGTACTTGGACCTTTAACTTAGACTCAAAAAACTAACCAACAAAAAAAAGCAAAAAACAAGTTATTGTGTTTTGAGTTAACTGAACTGAACGGTTACCTGAACACTTATCTAGGTGTAAATCTCAGGTGACTGAGAGGGCTTAATAGCTGTGCAGTTTAAATTACTTCTAGAAAGATCTAGTATGTAGGGGGAGTGGCTTAAGTAGAAAGAAGCTAAATTTAAAGACTGCTACAGAAAGATTCAGCTAGCAACTTGGCAGAAGACACCAGGAGGAAAGAGGACTGTGTGACTGTACTTCTCTACTGGTACTAAAGAAGTAGAACTCATATACTTGAACTTTTAATTTAGGGAAAGAAAACAAACTAACAAAGAAAAAAAGTGCTGTGTTTCTCTAAGTTAACTGAACTGAATGGTTATCTGAATAGTTATCAAGATGTAAATCTCAGATGACTAAAAGGGCATGATAGGTGTGAAGTTTAAATTACTAGTAGAAAGATCTACTAAGTAGGGTTAGTGGCTTGGCTAGACGGAAGCTAAATTTAAAGACTGCCTTAGAAATAATCTGCTAGAAGCTTGCAGAAGACACCTGGAGGAAGGAGTGCTATGTAACTGGATTTCTCTACTGGTTCTAAAGAAGTACAACTTGAGTACTTGGACCTTTAATTTAGGGTAAAAAAAAACTAACAAAAAACAAAAAAATAGTGCATTTGTCTGAGTTAACTGAAGTGAATGGATATCAGAACAGTTATCTAGGTGTAAATTTCAGGTGACTGAAAGGGCTTGATAGCAGTGCAGTTTGAATTACTTGTAGAAAGATCTACTAAGTAGGGTTAGTGGCTTAGCTAGAAGGAAGCTAAACTTAAAGACTGCCTTAGAAAGATTCTGCTAGAAGATTGGCAGAAGGCACAAGGAGGACGTGTGCTGTGTGACTGGACTTCTCTACTGGGATAAAAGAAGTAGAACTCGTGTACTTAGACCTTCATTTTATGGTAAAAAAAATACTAACAAACAAAACAAAAACAATTAGTGTGTTTGTGTGAGATAAATGAATTGAATGGATTTCACAAAAGTTATCTAGGTGTAAATCTCAGGTGACTGAAAGGGCTTGATAGCTGTGCAGTTTAGATTACTTGTAGAAAGATCTAGTAACTAGCGGAGTGGCTTAGCCAGAGGGAAGCTAAATTTAAAGACTGCCTTAGAACGATTCTGCTGGAAGCTTTGCAGAAGACACCAGGAGGAAGAAGTGTTGTGTAACTGGACTTCTCTACTGGGAATAAAGAAGTAGAAGTCATGTACTTGGACCTTTAATTCAGGGTAAAAAAATTAAAATCAAAACAAAAAAATGTGTGTCTGTCTGGGTTAACAGAAGTGAATGGTTATCTGAACAGTTATCTAGGTGTAAATCTCAGGTGACTGAAAGGGCTTGATAGCTGTGCAGTTTAAATTACTTTTGTTGAAAGATCTATAAGTAGGGTTAGTGACTTAACTGGGAGGAACCTAAATTTAAAGACTGCGTTAGAAAGATTCTGCTGGAATATCAGCAGAAGACACCAGTAGGAAGGAGTGCAGTGACAGAACTTCTCTACTGGGACTAAAGAAGAAGAATTCGTGTACTTGGACCTTTAATTTAGGGTAAGAAAACAAAGTAACTAACAAAAAAAAATTTGTGTGCTTGTCTGAGTTAACTGAACTGAATGGTTATCGGAACAGTTATCTAGGTGTAAATCAGGTGACTGAAAGGACTTGATAATTGTGCAGTTTAAATTACTTGTAGAAAGATCTAGTAAGTGAGGGGATGGCTTAGCTAGAAGGAAACGAAATGTAAAGACTGCCTAAGAGTGCTTCTGCTGGAAGCTTGGCAGAAGACAACTGGAGGAAGGAGTGCCATGTGACTGGACTTCTCTACTTGGACTAAAGAAGAAGAAAGCAAGTACTTGGACCTTTAATTTTGGGGAAAAAAAACTAACAAACAAAACCAAAAAAGTAAGTTCATTTGTCTCAGTTAACAGAAGTGAATCGACATCAGAACAGTTATCTAGGTGTAAATCTCAGGTGACTGAAAGGGCTTGATAGCTGTGCAGTTTAAATTACTTGTGGAAAGATCTACTATGTAGGGTTAGTGGCTTGGCTAGAGGAAGCTAAATTTAAAGTCTGCCTTTGAAAGATTCTGCGAGAAGCTTGTAGAAAACACCTGGAGGAAGGAATGCTATGTGACTGGACTTCTCTACTGGGACTAAAGAAGTTGAACTTGAGTACTTGGACCTTTAATTAAGGGTAAAAAAAACTAACAAAAAAAAAAAAATGAGTGCATTTGTTTGAGTTAACAGAAGTGAATGGATATCAGAACAGTTATCTAGGTGTAAATCTCAGGTGACTGAAAGGGCTTGATAACCATGCAGTTTAAAGTACTTGTAGAAAGATCTACTAAGTAGGGTTAGTGGCTTAGTTAGAAGGAAGCTAAATTTAAAGACTGCATTAGAAAGATTCTGCTAGAAGCTTGGCAGAAGACACCTATAGGAAGGAGTGCAGTTACTGGACTTCTCTACTTGGAATAAAGAAGAAGAACTTGTGTACCTGGACCTTTAATTTAGGGTAAAAAAACAAACTAACAAACAAAACAAAAATAAATTAGTGTGTTTGTCTGAGTTAACTGAAATGAATGGTTATTGGAACAGTTATCTAGGTGTAAATCTCAGGTGACTGAAAGGGCTTGCTAATTGTTCAGTTTACATCACTTGTAGAACGATCTAGTAACTGGAGGAGTGGCTTAGCTAGAAGGAAGCTAAATGTAAAGACTGCCTTAGAGTGCTTCAGCTGTAAGCGTGGCAGAAGACACCTGGAGGAAGGAGTACAATGTGACTGGACTTGTCTACTGGGACTAAAGAAGTAGAACTCGTGTACTTGGACCTTTAACTTAAACTCAAAAAACTAACCTACAAAAAAAAAAAAGTTATTGTGTTTTGAGTTAACTGAACTGAATGGTTACCTGAACAGTTATCTAGGTGTAAATCTCAGGTGACTGAGAGGGCTTACTAGCTGTGCAGTTTAAATAACTTGTAGAAAGATCTAGTAAGTAGGGGGAGTGGCTTAAGTAGAAAGAAGCTAAATTTAAAGACTGCCACAGGAAGATTTTGCTAGAAACTTGGCAGAAGACACCAGGAGGAAAGAGTACTATGTGACTGTACTTCTCTACTGGTACTAAAGAAGTAGAACTTGTGTACTTGGACTTTTAATTTAGGGAAAGAAAACAAACTGAAAAAGAAAACAAAGTGCTGTCTTTCTCTAAGTTATCTGAACTGAATGGTTATCTGAACAGTTCTGTAGGTGTAAATCTCATCTCATTGAAAGGGTTTGATAGCAGTGCAGTTTAAATTACTTGTAAAAAATCTACTAAACAGGGGAGTTGAAGGCTAGAAGGAATCTAATTTAAAGACTGCTGAAAAGATTCTACTAGAAGTCTGCAGAAGATACCAGGAGGAAGGAGTGCTGTGGGACTGGCCTTCTCAGAACTCAAGTACTTGGAACTTTATTTTAGGGTAAAAAAAAAACAAACTGACAAAGAAAACAAAAAAACAATTTGTGTGTTTGTCAGTGTTAACTGAACTGAATGGTTATCTGAATAGTTATCTAGATGTAAATCTCAGGTAACTGTAATGGCTTGATAGCTGTGAAGTTTAAATTACTTGTAGAAAGATCTATTAAGTAGGGTTAGTGGCTTGGCTAGAAGGAACCTAAATTTAAAGACTGCCTTAGAAAGATTCTGCTAGAAGCTTGCAGAAGACACCTGGAGGAAGGAGTGCTATGTAACTGGATTTCTCTACTGGGACTAATGAAGTCAAACTCATGCACTTGGACCTTTAACTTAGATGAAAAAAACCAACCAAGGAAAAAAAAAAGTTACTGTGTTTTGATTTAACTGGACTGAACGGTTATCTAAACAGTTATCTAGGTGTAAATCTCAGGTGACTGAGAGGGCTTAATAGCTGTGCAGTTTAAATAACTTGTAGAAAGATCTAGTAAATAGGGGGAGTGGCTTAAGAAGAGAGAAGCTAAATTTAAAGACTGCCAAAGAAAGATTCTGCTAGAAACTTGGCAGAAGACACCAAGAGAAAAGAGTGCTGTGTGACTGGACTTCTCTACTGGTACTAAAGAAGAAAAACTTGTGTACTTGGACTATTAATTTAGGGAACGAAAACAAACTAACAAAGAAAAAATGCTGTATTTCTCTAAGTTAACTGAACTGAATGGTAATCTGAACAGTTATCTAGGTGTTAATCTCAGCTGACTGAAAGGGCTTGATAGCTGTGCAGTTTAAATTTCTTGTAAAAAAATCTACTAAACAGGAGGAGAGGCTAAGCTGAAGCTAAATTTAAAGTCTGCCTTAGAAAAATTTTGCTAGAAGCTTGCAGAAGACAACTGGACGAAGGAGTGCAATGTGACTGGACTTCTCTACTGGGACTAAGGAAGTAGAACGCAAGTACTTGGACCTTTAATTTTGAGGAAAAAAACTAACAAAACAAAAAATATAAGTGCATTTGTCTGAGTTAACAGAAGTGAATGGACATCAGAACAGTTTTCTAGGTGTAAATCTCAGGTGACTGAAAGGGCTTGATAGCTGTGCAGTTTAAATTACTTGTAGAAAAATCTACTAAGTAGGGTTAGTGGCTTGGCTAGAAGGAAGCTAAATGTAAAGGCTGCCTTAGAAAGATTCTGCTAGAGACTTGTAGAAGACACCTGGAGAAAGGAATGCTAGGTGACAACACTTCTCTTCTGGGACTAAAGATGTTGAACTCGATTACTTGGACCTTTAATTAAGGGTAAAAAAAACTAACAAAAAAAAAATTAGTGCATTTGTTTGAGTTAACAGAAGTGAATGGATATCAGAACAGTTATCTAGGTGTAAATCTCAAGTGACTGAAAGGGATTGATAGCCATGCAGTTTAACGTATCTGTAGAAAGATCTACTAAGTAGGGTTAGTGGCGTTAGTTAGCTGGAATTTAACAAGACTGCATTAGAAAGACTCTGCTTGAAGCTTGGAGTAAGACACCAGCAGGAAGGTGCGTGTGGGACTTCTCTAATGGGAATAAAGAAGAAGAACTTGTGTACTTGGACCTTTAATTTAGGGTAAAAAAAAACAAACTGACAAACTATACAAAAATAAATTAGTGTGTTTGTCTGAGTTAACTGAAATGAATGGTTATTGGAAAAGTTATCTAGTTGTAAATCTCAGGTGACTGAAAGGGCTTGCTAATTGTGCAGTTTGTATCACTTGTAGAATGATCTAGTAAGTGATGGAGTGGCTTAGCTAGAAGGAAGCTAAATGTAAAGACTGCCTTAGAGTGCTTCAGCTGGAAGCGTGGCAGAAGACACCTGGAGGAAGGGGTGAAATGTGACTGGTCTTTTCTTCTGGGACTAAAGAACTAGAACTCGTGTACTTGGACCTTTAACCTAGACTCAAAAAACTTACCAAGAAAAGAAACAAAAGAAAAAGTTATTGTGTTTTGAGTTAACTGAACTGAATGGTTACCTGAACAGTTATCTAGGTGTAAATCTCAGGTGACTGAAAGGGCTTGGCTGTGAGTTTAAATTGCTGTGAAGCATCTAGTGGATGGGGGTGGGCTTAAGTAGAGAAGCAACTTCAAGGCGGCCACAGAAAGATTTTGCTAGAAACTTGGCAGAAGACACCAGGAGGAAAGAGTACTGTGTGACTGGACTTCTCTACTTGTACCAAAGAAATTGAACTTGTACTTGGACTTTTAATGTAGGGAAACAAAACAAACTAACAAAGAAAAAAAAGTACTGTGTTTCTCTAAGTTAACTGAACTGAATGGTTATCTGAACAGTTCTGTAGGTGTAAATCTCAGCTGATTGAAAGGGTTTGATAGCAGTGCAGTTTAAATTACTTGTAAAAAAATCTTCTAAACAGGGGGAGTGGTTAAGCTAAATTTAAAGACTGCCTTAGAAAGATTCTGCTAGAAACTTGGCAGAAGATACCGGAGGGTGGTGCTGTGTGACTGCCTTCCAGAACTTGTGGTACTTGAACTTAATTTGGGTAAAACAAACTATCAAAAGACAAAAAAAACAATTTGTGTTTGTCTGAGTTAACTGAACTGAATGGTTATCGAATAGTTATCTAGACAACCAGGTGACTAGTACTTGATAGCGGAAGTTTAAATTACTTGTAGAAGATCTAGTAAGTAGGGTTAGTGGCAGCTGGAAGCTACATTTAAAGGTGTAGAAGATTCTGCCAGAAGCTTGCAGAAGACATTGGAAGAAGGGTGCTATGTAACTGATTTCCTTCTGTTACTAAAGTACAACAGTAGAGACCTTTAATTTAGGGTAAAAAAATTAGTGCTATGTCTGAGTTAACTGAAGGAATGGATATCAGATGTTATTATCTAGTTGTAAATCTCAGGTGACTGAAGGGCTTGATAACTGTGCAGTTTAAATTCTTGTAGAGATCTGCTAAGGGGTTAGTGGCTTAGTGAAGGAAGCTATGTTTAAAGACTGCCTTAGAGATTGTGCTAGAAGATTGGCAGAAGGCACCATGAGGAAGGAGTGTTGTGTGACTGACTACTGGGATAAAGTTGTAGTTTGTACTTAGACTTTAATTTATGTAAAAATACTAACAAACAAAACAAAAACACTGGTGTGTTGTCTGAGCAATAATTGCCTGCTTTCACAAAGTTATTAGGTGTAACCTGGTGACTGAAGGGCTGGGTAGCTGTGCAATTTAGATTACTTGTAGAAGATCTAGAACAGATCCCTTGTAGAGGAGGCAATTTAAGGACTGTTTTGAACTGTTCTTCTAAGTTTGCTGAAGACACCAGGAGGAAGAAGGGTTGTAATGGGCTTCTACTGGAATAAAGAAGTAGAGTCGTGTACTGACCTTAATTCAGGGTAAAAACAAAATTAAAACAAAACAAAAAATGTGTGTCTGTCATGGTTAACAGAGTGAATGGTTATCTGAACAGTTTTCTAGGTGTAAATCAGGTGACTGAAAGTGGTTGATAGCTGTGCAGTTTAAATTACTTGTAGAAAGATTACTAAATAGGGAGTGGGCTAGCTGGAGGAACTTCAATTTAAAGATTGCATTAGAAAGATCTCAGAATACAGCAGAGAGACCAGTAGAAGGAGGCAGTGACAGGACTTCTCTTGACTAAAGAAAGAACTTAACTTGGACCTTTAATTTAGGGTAAAAACAAACTAACAAACAAAAAAACAGTGCTTGTCTGTATTAACTGAACTGAATTTTTATCAGAACAGTTATCTAGTGTAAACTGTGATGACTGAAAGGACTTGATAATTGTGCAGTTTAAATTACTGTAGAAAGATCAGTATGAGGGAGTGGTTAGCTAGAAGGAAACTGAATGTAAAGATTGTTTAAGAGTGTTTCTGCTGAAGTTTGGCAGACAAATGGAGGAAGGAGTGCTATGTGACTGACTTCTACTGGGACTAAAGAAGTTGAGTTTTCCTAGAACTTTAATTTAGGCAAAAAACTAATAAAAAACAAAGTAATCGTTTTGAGTTTGCTGAATGGTCGTTATCTTGTTATTTATTTGTAAACTAAGGATTGTGGGCTTGATAGCTGTGCAGTTAAAATTATTTGTAGAAAGATCTAGTAAGTAGGGTAGGCTAAGTAGAGGAAGCTAACTTGGATTGCCATAGAAGATTCCGGAACTTGGCAGAAAACTCCAGGTGAAAAGAGTGCTGTGACTGCACTTTCACTGTACTAAAGAAGTAGAACTTGTGTATTTGACTTTAATTTAGGGAAAGAATATAAACAAAGAAAAAAGTGCTGTGTTTCTCTGTTAACTGAACTGAATGGTTATCTGAACAGTCCTGAGGTGGCACTCACTATTGAAAGGGTTTGATAGCAGTGCAGTTTAAATCTTTAAAAATCTTCTTAATACTGGGTGGCTGGTTAGAAAAGCTAAATTAAAGACTGCTTAAAAGTTCTGCAAAACCAGCAGAAGATACCAGGAGGAGGGTGCTTATGGCTGGCCTTCTCAGAACTCAAGTGCTTGAACTTAATTTAGGGTAAAACAAATAACAAAGAAAATAAAAACAATTTTGTGTGTTTGTCTGAGTTATGAACTGAAGGTTAACTGAATAGTTATCAAGATGTAAATCTCAGGTGACTGAAAGGGCTTTATAGCAGTGAAGTTTAAATTACTTGTAGAGAGATCTTCAGTAGGTTTAGTGCTTGTAAAGTAGCTAATTTAAAGTGTCTTAGAAAGATTCTGCTAGAAGCTTGCGAAGACACCCGGAGAAGGGCGCTATAACTGGATTTCTTACTGGTACTAAATAGTACAACTCGAGTACTGACCTTTAATTTAGTGAAAAAAAATTAACAAAAAGCAAAAATTAGTGCATTGTCTTGAGTTAACTGAAGTGAATGGAAATCAGAACAGTTATCTATGTAACTTGAGGGATTGAAAGGCGATAGCTGTGCAGTTTGAATTACTTGTAGAAAGATCTACTAAGTAGGGTAGTGCTTAGCTGAGAAACTAATTTAAATACTGTAGAAAATTCTACTAGTAGGTTGCAGAAGACACTGGAGAAGAGTGGTGTGGCTTGTCTTCACTACTGATAAAAGTAGCACTCGTGTACTGGATCAAATTGAGTTCTTGTTTGAGTTAACTGAACTGGAATGGTTATTGAACAGTTATCTAGGGTAAATCTCAGGTGATTGTGAGGGCTTGATAGCTGTGCAGTTAAAATTACTTGCAGAAAGATCTAGTAAGTAGGGAGGGCTTAAGCAGTGGGAAGCTAACTTAAGGACTGCCATAAGATTCAGCTAGAGCTTGGCAGAAAACCCATGAAAGGTGGTGGTGACTGCTCTTTCACTGGAGTAAAAGTAAACTTGTTTTTGGACTTAATTTATTGTAAGAATACAAGTAACAAAGAAAAATTTTCTTTTCTCTGAGTTACCTGAACTGAATGTTATCTGAACAGTTATTGTGAAATCTCAACTGAAAGGGCTTGATAGCTGTGCAGTTTAAATTACTTGTAAATGATCTAGTTAACAGGGGATGCCCAAACTGAAGGAAGCTAGATTTAAACTGCCTAGAAACTTTCTGCTAGAAGCTGGCAGAAGCACTAGGAATAAGGGTGCTGTGAGACTGGTCTTCTCAGATTCGTGTCGTTGAACTTTAATGTAGATAATAAAACAAATGACAAACAAAACAAAAACATTTTGTGTTTGTTGAGTTAACTGAACTGAATGGTATCTAACGTTCTCAGATGTTAAATCTCAGGTGACAGAAAGGGCTTGATAGCTGTGCAGTTTAATTACGTAGAAAGATCCACTAAGTAGGTTAGTGGTTTAGCTAGAAGGAAGCCAAATTTTAAATACTGCCTAGAAAGATTCTGTAAGAAGCTTTGTAGAGACACCACAGGAGGAAGAAGTGCTGTGTGGACTTCACTGGGACTAATGGAGAGAAATTTGTACTGGACCTTTAATTCAGGGTAGTACAAACAACCAACAAACAAAAGAAAAAAATGTGTGTCTGTCTAGTTAACAAGTGAATGGTTATCTGAACAGTTAGATGTAAATCTCAGGTGATTCAAAATGCTTGATAGCTGTGCATTTTAAATACTTAGAAAGATTCACTGTTGTGTTAGTTTTAGCTAGAAGGACTAAATTGAAAGTCTACATTGAAAGATTCTGCGAAGATTGGCGAAGGCACCAGGAGGAAGGGGGTTGTGTGATGGGACTTCTTACTGGGATAAAGAAGAAGAAGTCATACTTAGATCTTTAATTTGGGGTAAAAAATGCTAACGTAAAGAAAAAATTAGTGTTTGTCTGGTTAACGAACTGACTGGTTATCGAACAGTTATTTGGGTATAAATCTCAGGTGATTGAAAGGGCTTGATGCTTGCAGTTTAGATTACTTTTAGAAATATCTAGTCTAGGGGGTGGTTTAGCTGGAGGAAGCTATATTTAAAGACTGCTTAGATCAAATCTAGTAAAGTTTGAAGAAGACACCAGGAGGAAGAAGTGCGTGACTGGACTTCTACTGGAATAAAGAAGTAGAAGTCGTATTGGACCTTGATTCAGGGTAAAACAAATTAACAAACAACAAAAGAAAAATGTGTGTCTTTCTGAGTTAGCAAGTGAATGGTTATCTGAACAGTTATCTGGTGTAACCAGGTGACTGAAGGGCTGATAGTGTGCAGTTTAAATTACTTATAGAAAGATCTACTAAGTGGGGTTAGTGGCTTAGCTGGGAGGAACCTAAATTTAAAGACTGTATTAGAAGATTCTGCTAGAATATCAGCAGAAGACCAGTAGAAGGATGCAGAGACAGGACTTCTTAATGGGACTAAAGAAGTAGAACTCAGTCTTGACCTTTAATTTAGGTAAAACAACTAGCAAGCCTAAAAAAATTTGTGTGCTTGTCTGAGTTAACTGAACTGATGGTTATTGAACAGTTATCTAGGGTGTGCCTTTTGTGGTGACTAAAGGGTTTGACAATTGTGCAGTTTAAATTACTTGTAGAAAGATCTAGCAAGTGAGGGTAGCTTGCTAGATGGAAACAAATGTAAAGACTGCCTAAGTTGCTTCTGCCTTAGCAGAAGACTAAGGAGGGAGGGCTATGGACTGGACTTCTCTACTGGGACTAAACTCATGCACTTGGACCTTAATTTAGGCAAAAAATAGCTAACAAAAACAAAAAAGTTATTGTGTTTTGGGTTTACTGACTGATGGTTATCTGCACAGTTATCTAGGTGTAAATCTCAGGTGATTGTGAGGCTTGATAGCTGTGCAGTTACAATTACTTTAGAAACATCTAGTAAGTAGGGGAGTGTAAGTAGGGGAAGCAACTTTAAGCTAGCATGAAAGATTCTGCTAGAAACTGCAGAAAACTCCAGAGAAAAGAGTGCTGCATGACTTCACTTTCATGGGAGTAAAGTAGAACTTGTGTTCTTGGACTTAATTTGGTAGAACACAATAACAAAAACAAATTCTGCTTTTCTGAGTTACCTGAACTGAATGGTTATCTGAACAGTTGTAGTGTAAATCTCAGCTGTCTGAAAGGGTTTGATAGCTGTGCAGTTTAAATTACTTGTAAAATGATTGTAAATAGGGGTGTGCTAAACTGGAAGGAAGCTAAATTTAAAGACTGCCTTGAAACTTTCTGCCAGAAGCTTGCAGAAGGCACCAGGGAGTAAGGAGTGCTTTGTGATTGGTCTTCTCAGAACCTTGTAGTTGGAACTTTAATTTATACAAAAACAAACTAACAAACAAAACAAAAAAATAATTTGTGTGTTTCTGAGTTAACTGAACTGAATGTAATCTGAACAGTTCTCTGAATGTAAATCTCAGGAGATGAAGGGGCTTTATAGTCGAGCAGTTAAATTACTTTAGAAAGATCTACTAAGGAGTTAGTGACTTATTAGAAGGAAGCAACATTTAACACTGCCTTAGAAAGATTCTGCTAGAAGCTTAGAGGCACAGGAGGAAGAAGTGTTGTGTGACTGGACTCTTACTGGGACTAATAAGTAAATCGTATACTTGACCTTTAATTCAAGGTAAAACAAACTAACAAACAAAAGAAAAAATATGTGTGTCTGTCTGAGTTCGCAGAAGAATGGTTATCTGAACAGTTATTAGGTTGTAAATCTCAGGTATCAAAATGTGATAGTTGTGCAGTTTAAATTGCTTGTGAAAATCTCAAGTTGGGTTATGGCTAACTAGAGGAAATAAATTTAAAGATTGCATTAGGAGATTCTAAGAAGCTTGGCAGAAGATATTTGGGAGGGTGCAGTGACTGGACTTTCACTGGAATAAAGAAGAAGAACTTGTGTACTTGTACCTTTAATTTAGGTAATAAACAACTAACAAACAAACAAAACAAATTAGTGGTTTGTCGAAACTGAAGAGATGGTTATCGAACGTTATCTGGGTTAATGAAAAGGCTTGATAATTGTGCAGTTTACAACACTTGAAGAAAGATCTATAAGGGGGGAGGTACTAGATTGAACGAATGTAAAGACTGCTAAGATTGCTGCAGCTGGAACGTGGATAAGACACTGAAGGAAGATGTTATTTGCTGGACTTCTACTGGGATTCAGAAGTAGAACTTGAGTATTTGGACCTTTACTTAGATGAAAAAATAACTAACAAAACACAAAAAGTTATTGAGTTTTGATTTAACTGAATGAGCAGTTTCGAAAATTATATATCTAAATCTCAGGTGCCTGAGAGGCTTATAGCTGTGCAGTTTAAGTAACTGTAGAAAGACTAGTAAATTGGGAGTGGTAAGAAGAGTAGTTTGGATTTAAAGATCACAGAAAGATTCTGCTAGAAACTGGCAGAAGACACAAGAGAAAAGACTGCAGAACTGGACTTCACGGTACTAAAGAGAAAAACCTATACTTGGACTGTTAATTTGTGAACAAAACAAACTAACAAGAAAAAATTGTGTGTTTCTAAGTTAACTGGAATGAATGGTAATCTGAACAGTTGTCTAGGTTA
Organism: Neoceratodus forsteri; assembly: GCA_016271365.2. Lineage (NCBI taxonomy): Eukaryota > Metazoa > Chordata > Ceratodontiformes > Ceratodontidae > Neoceratodus > Neoceratodus forsteri. Next base: position 161,785,897 of record CM028132.1, on the reverse strand, counting down.
AACTCAGCTGACTGAAGGGGCTTGATAGCTGTGCGGTTTAAATTTTGTAAAATCTCTACGCGGGGGGAGGGTGTTGTGAAGGAAGCTAACAAAGACTGCCAGAACTGTTCTCCTAGAAGCTTGCCAGGAGGAAGGAGTGCCCATGATTGGTCATCCAGAACTCATGTCTTTGGAACTTTAATTTAGCAAAAAACTAAGAATGATAACAAAAACAATTTGTGAGTTGTCTGATAACTGAACTGGATGATTATTTGAACAGTTATCTGGTGTATGGAGGTGACTAAAAGGCTTGATAGCTGTGAACTATAAATTACTTGAAAGATCTACTATTTAGGTTTATGACTGGTAGAGGAAGCTAAATTTATATGCCTTAGAAAATTTTGCAGAAGCTTGCAGAAGACATATGGAGGAAATAGTGTTATGTGACTGGACTCTACTGGGACTAAAGTAGAGCATCAAGTACTTGGACCTTAATTTGGGAAAAAAACTCAAACAAACAAAAAAATGTGCATTGGTCTGAGTTCTTGAAGTGAATGGACATCAGACAGTTGTCTAGGTGTAAATCAGGTGACTGAATGGGCGATAGCTGTAGTTTAAATTACTGTAGAAAGATCTACTAAGTAAGTTAATGTTTTGGCAGCTGGAAGCTAAATTCTAGACTGCCTAGAAAGATTCTGCTAGAAGCTTGTAGAGACACCTGAAGGAAGGAGGATCGAACTTTCTGGGACTAAAGAAGTGAACTCAGTACTTGGACTTTAATTAAGGGTGAAAAAAAATAACAAAAAACAAAATAAATTAGTATTTGTTTGAGTTACAAAGTGAAAGGATTCAGAACAGTTATTCAGTTGTAAACTTGGTGACTGAAAGGCTTGATAGCCGTGCAGTTTAAAGTACTTGTAGAAGATCTGCTAAGTAGGGTTAGTGGCTTATTGAAGGAAGTAAGTTAAAGACTGCATTAGAAAGATTCTGCTAGAAGCTTGAGTAGACACCAGCAGGAAGAGTCAGAGACTGGACTTACTGGAATGAAGAAGAATAACTGTGTACGGACCTTTAATTTGGGTAAAACAATCAACAACAAAACAAAAATAAATTAGTGTGTTTGTGTGAGTAACTGAAAATGTATCCAGACAGTTATCTAGGTATAAATCTCAGGTGACTGAAAGGGCTTTAATTAAGGCAGTTTTCACTTCAGAAAGATCTATAAGTGGAGAGTGGTTTAGCTAGAAGGAAGCTAAATGTAAAGACTGCCTTAGAGTGCTTCTTCATCTGTAGCGTTTCAGAAGACACCTGAGTAGGAGTGCAATGTGACTGACTTGTGTACTGGGACTAAAAAGTAGAACTCTTACTTGGACTTCATTGGCTAAAAATTATGTAACAAAAACAAAACAAGTTATGTTTTGAGTTAACTGAACTGAATGGTTACCTGAACAGTTATCTTGGTGTAAATCTCAGGGACTGGAGAGGGCTTAGTTGTGCAGTTAAAAATTACTTGTAGAAAGATCTAGTATGTAGGGGAGGCTTACAGAGAGAAGCTGGGTTTAAAGACTGCCACAAAAGATTCTGCTAGAAACTTGGCAGCACCAGAGGAAGAGTACTGTCTGACAGATCTCTACTGGTACTAAAGAAGTAGAACTCATGTACTTGGACCTTAATTAGGGAAAGCAAACTAACTAAGAAAGAAAGTGCTGTGTTTCTGTTATCTGAACTGAATGTTTATCTGAATAGTTATCAAGATGTAATCTCAGGTGACTGAAAGGGCTTGATGGTGGAAGTTTAAGTTCTGTGAAAGGATACTACTAAGTAGGTGAGTGGCAGCTTGAAGAGCTAAATTTAAAGACTGCCTAGAAAGATTCTGTAGAAGTTGTCAAACACCTGGAGGAAGGAGTGCTATGTAACTGGATTTCTACTGGTTCTAGTTATTACAACTTGAGTACTTGACCTTGATTTAGGGTAAAAGCAACAAAAAGCTCAAAATTATGCATTTGTCTGGGTTAACTGAAATGAATGGATATCAGACAGTTATTAGGAGTGAATTTCAGGACTGAAGGGCTTGATAGCTGTGCAGTTTGAATTAATAGTTATCTGAACAGGTATTGAGGTGTAAATAACAGGTGTGAAAGAACGATAGCTGTGCAGGTTAAATTATTTGTAGAAAGATTAGTAACTAGGGGTGGCAGTTAGAATTACTAATTTTAAACTACCCAAGATTCAGCTAAAAGCTTGGCAGAAGACACCAGAGGAAGGAGTGCTGTGTGATGGGATTTCACTGGGACTAAAAAGAGAACTTGTGTACTTGGATCTTTAACTAGGATAAAAAACAACAACAAACAAAAAAAAAAAAGTGTTTTCTGGTTAACAGAGTGATTGGTTATCTGAACAGTTATCTGTGTAACTCAGGTGACTGAAAGGCTTGATAGCTGTGCAGTTTAAATTACCCGCAAACTCTACTAAGTTGGGTTAGGGCTTTATGAAGGCTAAATTTAAAGACTGCCTTAGGAAAGATTCTGCTAGAAGTTTTGCACATTAACAGAGGAAGGAGTGCTGTGTGCTGGACTTCTACTGGACTAAAGAAGAAGAACTGTGTACTTGGACCTTATTTGGGTAAAACAAACTAACAAGCAAAAAAATCAATTTGTTTGTCTTAGTTAACTGAACAGAATGATATCTCAGTTTCTAGGTGTACATCTCAGGTGACTGAAAGGGTTTGATAGCCGTGCAGCACACCACTTGCAGAAGATCTAGTAAGTGGGGGTGGCTTAGCTAGAAGAAAGCTAAATTTAAAGACTGCCTTACAAAGATTCTGCTTGAAGCTATCAGAAGACACCAGGAGGAAGGAGTGCTGTGTGACTGGACTACTGGGACTAAAGTAACACTCATGTACTTATACATTAATCTTGTAAACAAACAACAAACCAAAAAAGTAATGTATCAGCCTGATTTAATGGAACTGTGGATATTGAACAGCTAACTAGGTGTAAATCAGGGTGAAAGGGCATGATAGCTGCAATGAAAGTACTTTTGAAAAGATCTACTAAATAGGGTTAGTAACTTAGCTAGAAAGGCTAAATTTAGAAGGCCTTGAAATATTCTGCTAGAGACTGGCAGAAGACACCAGAAGGAAAAGTATATGACTGGACTTTTCACTGGGACTAAAAAGTATACTGGGTACTTGGACCTTTAATCAAAGTAAATAAACCAACAAACAAAACAAAAATAAAATTTGCATTAACAGACAGATGTTATCCAAAGTTATTTAGTGTAAATTCAGGTGATTGAAAGGGCTTGACAGCTGCAGCTAAATACAGCAGAAAGATCTAGTAACTAGGGGGTGCTTAGCTAGAAGGAAGCTAAAGTTAAGACTGCCTTAGAAAGACTGCTAAACGGCAGAAGACAACGAGGAAGAAAGCTCTGTGACTGGACATCTCTGGGACCAAAGAAGAAGAACGTACTTGGACCTTAATTTAAAAAAACAAATTAACAAACAAAACAAAAAATAGTCTGTTGTCTGAGTTAACAGAAATGAATGGTTATCTGAACAGGTATCAGGTGTAATCTCAGTGAAATACCTGATAGCCAGCAGTCGAAATCACTGATGAAAGATCTAGTAGTATGGGAGTGTAGCTAGAATTAAGCCAAATGTAAAGACTGCCTTAGAAAATCGCTAACAGCATGACAGAAGACACCAGGAGAAGGAGTGTCGACTGACTTCTCCACTGGGAGTTAAGAGAACCCATGTACTTGGACCTTTAATTTAGGGTGAAAAACAAACAACAAACAAAAAATGTGTGATTGTCTGTGTTAACTGAACTGAATAGTTATCTGAACAGTTATCTAGCATAAATCTCAGGTGACTGAATGGACTGATACTGTGCAGTTTAAATTACATGTAGAAAGACCTAAAAGTGGGTGTGGCTTAGCTGAAGGAACTAAATTGAGACTGCTGGGAATAATTGCCTGGAAGCTTGGGAAGACACCAGAAGGAAAGGTCTCTGTGACTGGAGCTCTCTACTGGGAATAAAAAAAAAGAGCTCGTGTATGGACCTTTAATTTAGGTAAGAAAAATCAAAACAAACAAACAAAAAAAAAAGTGTGCTTATCTGAGTTAGCTGAACTGAATGGTTATCAGAACAGTTTCTAAATTAAATCTTAGTGACTGAAGGGCTTGATAATGTGCAGTTTAAATTTGCTATAGAAAGACCTAGTAATAGTGGGGTAAGCCCAGCTAGAAGGATATAAGTTACAGACTGCCTTAGAAAGACTCTGCTAGAATCTCGGCAGAAGTCACCAGGAGGAAGGTGCTATGTGACTGGACTTCTCCACTGGACAAAAAGCAGAAGTTAGACTTGACTTTAATCACGAAAAGGAAACAAACTTACAAACAAAAAGTAATGTGTGTGATTATCTGAGTTAATCAATTGAATGGTCATCTGAACAGTTATCTTAGCAACTAGGTGACTGAGGCTTGATAGCTGTGCAGGTTAAATTACTTAAAGATCTAGCACTAGGAGAGAAGCAGCTAGAAGGAAGCTAAATTTAAAGACTGATTTAGAAAGATGCAAAGCTTACAGAAGACACTAGAGGAAGGAGTACTGTGTGATTGGACTTCTCTACTAGGACTAAAGAAGCAGAACTCATGTACTTGGACCTTCAATTCAGTGCAAAAAAAACAAACTAACAAACAAAACGAAAACATTTTTTGGTGTTTGTCTGAGTTAACTGAACTGAATGTTATCTGAACAGTTATCTAGCCCTAAATCTGAGTTGATTGAAAGGGCTTCATAGCTGCAGTTCAACCACTTGAGAAAGATCTAGTAACTAGGGAAGTGGCTTAGCTAGAAGAGCTAAATTAAGACCACATTAGAAAGATTGCAAGAAGCTTGCAGAACATCAGAGGAAGGAGTGCCGTCAGTGGACTGCACTCTGTTAGACTTAAATAATAGACTGGTGTACTGGACTTTAATTTAGTTTAAAAAACAAACTAATAACAGCAAAAACAAAACTTAGTGTTTGTCTGAGTGAGTTAACTGAACTGATGCTATCAGAACAGTTTTCTAGGCATAAATCTCTTGGTGACTGAAGGGCTTGATAGCTGTGAGTTTAAAATTACCTTGATATATCTAGTAAGTAGAGGAGTGGATTGCTTGAATGAAGCTAAATTTAAAGACTGCCTTTAAGACTTGCCAGAAGCTTGGCGAAACAATGGATGAATGAGTGCTGTGACTGGACTTCTACGGGACTAAAGAAGTAGAACTTGTACATGGACCTTCATCTAGGGAAAAATACAAACCAACTAACAAAACAAAAAAAAATAGTGTTAAGTCTGAGTTAAGTGAATGAATGGTTGTCTGAACAGGCATCTAGGTGAAAATTTCAGGTGACTGAAAGAACGTGCTGTTCAGTTTAAATTCTGTAGAAAGATCTAGTAAGCATGAATGCCTATTAAATTTAATAAATTAAAGACCGCCTTGAAAAGTTCTCACAGAAGCATGAAAGAAGACACCGTGAGGAAGGAGGTTGTGACTGCTACCACTGGGAGTTAAGAAGAGAACCATGTACTGGGACCTTTAATTTAGGGGAAAAACAGTAACAAACAAAAAAATGTGTGTGATTGTCTGTGTTAACTGAACTGAATGGTTATCTAGGCATAAATCTCAGGTGACTGAATGGACTTGATAACTGTGCAGGTTAAATTACTTGTAGAAAGACCTAGTAAGTATGGGGAGTGGCTTAGCTAGAAGGAGGCTAAATTTAAAGACTGCCTTAGAAAGATTCTGCTGAAATCTTGGCAGAAGACACCAGGATGAAGGAGTGCTGACTGCAGCTCTGTTCTGGGAATAAAAAGAAGTAGAACTCGTGTACTTGGACCTTTAATTTAGGGTATAAAAACAAACCAACAAATAAAACAAAAAAAATAGTGTGTTGGTCGCAGCTGAACTGAACGGTTATCTGAACAGTTATCTAAGTGTAAATCTTAGGTTACTGAAAGGGCTTGATAGCTGTGGTTAAATTTATGAAAAGATCCCAGTAAGTAGTGGAAGTGAAGCAGCTAGAAGGAAGCATAAATTTAAAGACTGCCTTAGAAGACTGCTGCTGGAATCTCAGCAGAAGTCACTAGGAGGAAGGAGTGCTATGTGACTGGACTTCTCTATTGGAACTAAAGAAGTTGAGCTCAAGTACTTGGACCTTTAATTTACTAAAGGAAAACAAACTAAGATACAAAAAAAGTGTGTGTTTATCTGAGTTAACTGAATTGAATGGTCATCTGAACAGTTATTTTAGTGTAAATCTCAGGTGACTGAAAGGGCTTGAGAGCTGTGCCAGTTAAATTACTTGTACAAAGATCTAGTACCTAGAGGAGTGGCTTAGCTAGAAGGATGCTAAATTTAAAGACTGCCTTAGAAAGATTCTGCTAGAAGCATGGCAGAAGACACCAGGAGGAAGGAGTGCTGTGAGATTGTACTCTACTGGGACTAAAGAAGTAGAACTCTGTTCTTGGACCTTCAATTTAGTGCAAAAAAATACAACTAACAAACAAAACAAAACATTTTTTAAGTGTTTGTCTGAGTTAACTAGACTAAATAGTTTATCTGAACAGTTATCTAGCTGTAAATCTGAGTTGACTGAAAGACTACATAGCTGCCCAGTTTAAACTAATTGTAGAAAGATGTAGTAACTAGGGGTTTCTTAGCTAGAAGGCTAAATTTAAAGACTGATTAGAAAGATTCTGCAAGAAGCTTGGGAGGAGAAAGCAGGAGGAAGCATGCATGTGTGACTGGACTCGTGTTATAATTCAAAAATACTAGAACTGGTGTACTTGGACTTTTAATGTTAGGGTAAAAACAAACTAACTAACAAAGCAAAACAAAAATGAGTGTGTTTGTCTGAGTTAACTGAACTGGATGGCTATCAGAACAGTTTTCTAGGTATAAATCTCAGGTGACTGAAAGGGCTTGATAGCTGTGCAGTTTAAATTACTTGTAGATATATCTAGTAAGCAGAGGGAGTGGATTAGCTAGAATGAAGCTAAATTTAAAGCTGCTTTTGAAAGATTCTGCTAGAAGCTTGGCAGAAGACACAAGGAGAAAGGACTGCTGTGTGACTTGACTTCTCTACTGGGACTAAAGAAGTAGAACTTGTGTACTTGGACCTTTCATCTATGGTAAAAAAAACAAACTAACTAACAAAATAAAAAAAAATCGTGTTTTCATCTGAGTTAATTGAACTGAATGGTTATCTGAACAGTTATCTAGCTGTAAATCTCAGTTTACAGAAAGGGCTTCATAGCTGCCCAGTTTAAATTACTTGTAGAAAGGATCTAGTAACTAGAGGTGTGGTTTAGCTAGAATGAAGGTAAATTTTAAGACTGCCTTAAAAAGGTCCTTCTAGAAGTTTGGCAGAAGACACCAGGAGGAAGGAGTACTGTGTGACTGGACTACTCTACTGGTACTAAAGAAGTAGAACTTGTGCAATTGTTCCTTTAATTTAGGGTAAAAGAAACTAACAAACAAAACAAAACAAAAAAATTAGTGTGTTTGTCTGAGTGAACAGAAGGGAAGGGTTATCAGAATAGTTATCTAGGTGTAAATCTCAGGTGACTGAAAGGGCTTGATAGATGAGCAGTTTAAATTACTTGTAGAAAGATCTATAGTAAGTAGGGGGAGACTTTAGATAGTAGAAAGCTAAGTTTAAAACTTGCCTAAGAAAGATTCTGCTAGAAGCTGGGCAGAAGACACCAGGATGAAGGAGTGCTGTGTGACTGGACTTCTCTGCCAGGACTAAAGAAGAACTCATGTGCCGGACCTTTAATTTGGGTAAAAACCGACAAAACAAACAATAATGTACGTGTTTCTCTGAGTTAACTGAACTGAATGGTTATCTGAACAGTTATCTAGGTGTAGATTTCAAGTGACTGAAAGGGCCTGATACAGAAGCTTTGCAGTTTAAATTACTTGTAGAAAGATCTAGAAAGTAGGGGGAGTGGCTTAGCTAGAAGGAAGCTAAATTTAAAGACTGCCTTAGAAAGATTCTGCAAATAGTTTGTCAGAAGACACAAGGAGGAAGGAGTGCTTTGTGACTGGACTTTTCTACTGGGACTAAAGAAGTAGAACTTGTGTACTTGGACCTTTAATTTATGGTAAAAAGACAAACTAACAAAAAAAATTAGTGTGTTTGAGTTAACTGAACTGAATAGTTATCTGAACAGTTACCTAGGTGTAAATCGCAGGTGATTAAAAGTGCTTGATAGTTGTACAGTTTAAATTACTTGAAGAAGGATCTAGTAAACAGAGGGAGTGTCTTAGCTAGAAGAAACCTAAATTTAAAGACTGCATTAGAAAGATTAAGCTATAAACTTGGCAGAAGGCACCAATGGAAGGAGTTCTGTGGCGGACTTCTCAACTGGCAGCAGAAAGTAGAACTGCTTACATGGACCTTTAATTTAGGGTAAAAAACAAAATAACTAACAAAAAAGTGTATTTGTCTAAGTTAACTGAATGCAGATGGCTATCTGAACAGTTATTCAGGTGTAAATCTCTAGGGAATGAAAGGGGCTTGATAGATGGGCAGTTTAAATTACTAGCAGAAAGGTCTACTAAGTAGGTGGACTGGTTTAGCTAGAAGGAAGCTAAATTTAAAGACTTCGTTAGAAAGATTCTGCTAGAAGCTAGGCAGAAGACCCCAGGAGAAAGGAGTGCTGTGTGACTAGACATCTCTACTGGGACTAAAGAAGAAGAACTCATGTACTTTGACCTTTAATTTAGGATATAAAAACAAACTAAGAAACAAAACAAACAAAAAAATCAGCTTGTTTGTCTGAGTTCAGGGAACTGGCTGGTTATCTGAGCAGTTGTCTAGATGAACATCTCAGGTTACAGAAAGGGCTTGATGGCTATGCAGTTAAAATTACTTGTAGAACATTTAGAAAGTAGGGGGAGTGGCTTGGCTAGAAGGAAGCTAAATTTAAAGACTGCCTTCGAAAGATTCTGCTAGAAACTTGGCAGAAGACACCAGGAGGAAGGAGTGCTATGTGACTGGACTTTTCTACTGGGAATAAAGAAGTAGTACTTGTGCACCTGGACCTTTAATCTACGGTAAAAAGCAAACTAAGAACCAAATAAGAAAAAATAGTGTGTTTGTCTGAGTTAACTGAATTGAATGGTCATCTGCACAGTTATCTTAGTGTAAATCTCAGGTGACTGAAAGGGCTTGAGAGCTGTGCAGATTAAATTGCTTGTAAAAAGATCTAGTACCTAGAGGAGTGGCTTAGCTAGAAGGATGCTAAATTTAAAGACTGCCTTAGAAAGATTCTGCTAGAAGCGTGGCAGAAGACACCAGGAGGAAGGAGTGCTGTGAGATTGTACTTCTTTACTGGGACTAAAGAAGTAGAACTCATGTTCTTGGACCTTCAATTTAGTGCAAAAAAAAACAAACTAACAAACAAAACAAAAACATTTTTTGGTGTTTGTCTGAGTTAACTGAACTGAATAGTTATCTGAACAGTTATCTAGCTGTAAATCTGAGTTGACTGAAAGGGCTTCATAGCTGCCCAGTTTAAACTAATTGTAGAAAGATGTAGTAACTAGGGGAGTTTCTTAGCTAGAAGGAAGCTAAATTTAAATACTGCATTAGAAAGATTCTGCAAGAAGCTTTGGAGGAGAAAGCAGGAGGAAGGCGTGCTGTGTGACTGGACTTCTCTGTTAGGACCAAAATAATAGAACTGGTGTACTTGGACTTTTAATTTAGGGTTAAAACAAACTAACTAACAAAGCAAAACAAAAATGAGTGTGTTTGTCTGAGTTAACTGAACTGGATGGCTATCAGAACAGTTTTCTAGGTATAAATCTCAGGTGACTGAAAGGGCTTGATAGCTGTGCAGTTTAAATTACTTGTAGATATATCTAGTAAGCAGAGGGAGTGGATTAGCTAGAATGAAGCTAAATTTAAAGCTGCTTTTGAAAGATTCTGCTAGAAGCTTGGCAGAAGACACAAGGAGAAAGGACTGCTGTGTGACTTGACTTCTCTACTGGGACTAAAGAAGTAGAACTTGTGTACTTGGACCTTTCATCTATAGTAAAAAAAAAACTAACAAAATAAAAAAAATCGTGATTTCATCTGAGTTAATTGAACTGAATGGTTATCTGAACAGTTATCTAGCTGTAAATCTCAGTTTACAGAAAGGGCTTCATAGCTGCCCAGTTTAAATTACTTGTAGAAAGGATCTAGTAACTAGAGGTGTGGCTTAGCTAGAATGAAGCTAAATTTTAAGACTGCCTTAAAAAGGTCCTTCTAGAAATTTGGAAGAAGACACCAGGAGGAAGGAGTACTGTGTGACTGGACTACTCTACTGGGACTAAAGAAGTAGAACTTGTGCAATTGTTCCTGTAATTTAGGGTAAAAGAAACTAACAAACAAAACAAAACAAAAAAATTAGTGTGTTTGTCTGAGTTAACAGAAGGGAAGGGTTATCAGAATAGTTATCTAGGTGTAAATCTCAGGTGACTGAAAGGGCTTGATAGCTGAGCAGTTTAAATTACTTGTAGAAAGATCTAGTAAGTAGGGGTGGCTTAGATAGTAGAAAGCTAAGTTTAAAGCTTGCCTAAGAAAGATTCTGCTAGAAGCTGGGCAGAAGACACCAGGATGAAGGAGTGCTGTGTGACTGGACTTCTCTGCCAGGAGTAAAGAAGAAGAACTCATGTACTTGGACCTTTAATTTAGGGTAAAAAAACCAACAAAACAACAATAATGTGTGTGTTTCTCTGAGTTAACTGAACTGAATGGTTATCTGAACAGTTATCTAGGTGTAGATCTCAAGTGACTGAAAGGGCCTGATACAGAAGCTTTGCAGTTTAAATTACTTGTAGAAAGATCTATAAAGTAGGGGGAGTGGCTTAGCTAGAAGGAAGCTAAATTTAAAGACTGCCTTAGAAAGATTCTGCAAATAGTTTGCTCAGAAGACACAAGGAGGAAGGAGAAGTCAGACTGGACTTTTTCTACTGGGACTAAAGAAGTAGAACTTGTGTACTTGGACCTTTAATTTATGGTAAAAAGACAAACTAACAAAAAAAATTAGTGTGTTTGAGTTAACTGAACTGAATAGTTATCTGAACAGTTACATAGGTGTAAATCGCAGGTGATTAAAAGTGCTTGATAGTTGTACAGTTTAAATTACTTGAAGAAGGATCTAGTAAACAGAGGGAGTGTCTTAGCTAGAAGAAACCTAAATTTAAAGACTGCATTAGAAAGATTAAGCTATAAACTTGGCAGAAGGCACCAGGTGGAAGGAGTTCTGTGTGGCTGGACTTCTCTTCTGGCAGTAAAGAAGTAGAACCTGTTTACATGGACCTTTAATTTAGGGTAAAAAAACAAACTAACTAACAAAAAAAAGTGTATTTGTCTAAGTTAACTGAATTGAATGGCTATCTGAACAGTTATTCAGGTGTAGATCTCAGGGGAATGAAAGGGCTTGATAGATGGGCAGTTTAAATTACTAGCAGAAAGGTCTACTAAGTAGGTGGACTGGTTTAGCTAGAAGGAAGCTAAATTTAAAGACTGCGTTAGAAAGATTCTGCTAGAAGCTAGGCAGAAGACCCCAGGAGAAAGGAGTGCTGTGTGACTAGACATCTCTACTGGGACTAAAGAAGAAGAACTCATGTACTTTGACCTTTAATTTAGGATATAAAAACAAACTAAGAAACAAAACAAACAAAAAAATCGGCTTGTTTGTCTGAGTTCAGGGAACTGGCTGGTTATCTGAGCAGTTGTCTAGATGAACATCTCAGGTTACAGAAAGGGCTTGATGGCTATGCAGTTAAAATTACTTGTAGAACATTTAGAAAGTAGGGGGAGTGGCTTGGCTAGAAGAGCTAAATTTAAAGACTGCCGAAAGATTCTGCTAGAAACTTGGCAGAAGACACCAGGAGGAAGGAGTGCTATGTGACTGGACTTTTCTACTGGGAATAAAGAAGTAGTACTTGTGCACCTGGACCTTTAATCTATGGTAAAAAGCAAACTAAGAACCAAATAAAAAAAAATAGTGTGTTTGTCTGAGTTAACTGAATTGAATGGTCATCTGAACAGTTATCTTAGTGTAAATCTCAGGTGACTGAAAGAGCTTGAGAGCTGTGCAGGTTAAATTGCTTGTAAAAAGATCTAGTACCTAGAGGAGTGGCTTAGCTAGAAGGATGCTAAATTTAAAGACTGCCTTAGAAAGATTCTGCTAGAAGCGTGGCAGAAGACACCAGGAGGAAGGAGTGCTGTGTGATTGGACTTCTTTGCTGGAACTAAAGAAGTAGAACTCATGTTCTTGGACCTTCAATTTAGTGCAAAAAAACAAACTAACAATCAAAACAAAAACATTTTTTGGTGTTTGTCTGAGTTAACTGAACTGAATAGTTATCTGAACAGTTATCTAGCTGTAAATCTGAGTTGACTGAAAGGGCTTCATAGCTGCCCAGTTTAAACTAATTGTAGAAAGATGTAGTAACTAGGGGAGTTTCTTAGCTAGATGGAAGCTAAATTTAAAGACTGCATTAGAAAGATTCTGCAAGAAGCTTGGGAGGAGAAATCAGGAGGAAGGCGTGCTGTGTGACTGGACTTCTCTGTTATTACCAAAATAATAGAACTGGTGTACTTGGACTTTTAATTTAGGGTTAAAACAAACTAACAAAGCAAAACAGAAATTGGTGTGTTTGTCTGAGTTAACTGAACTGGATGGCTATCAGAACAGTTTTCTAGGTATAAATCTCAGGTGACAGAAAGGGCTTGATAGCTGTGCCGTTTAAATTACTTGTAGATATATCTAGTAAGCAGAGGGAGTGGATTAGCTAGAATGAAGCTAAATTTAAAGGCTGCTTTTGAAAGATTCTGCTAGAAACTTGGCAGAAGACACCAGGAGGAAGGACTGGTGTGACTTGACTTCTCTACTGAGACCAAAAAAGTAGAACTTGTGTACTGGGACCTTTCATCTATGGTAAAAAAAAAAAAACTAACTAACAAAACAAAAAAAAATAGTGTGTTCATTTGAGTTATTTGAACTGAATGGTTATCTGAACAGTTATCTAGCTGTAAATCTTAGTTTACTGAAAGGGCTTCATAGCTGCCCAGTTTAAATTACTTGTAGAAAGGATCTAGTAACTAGAGGTGCGGCTTAGCTAGAATGAAGCTAAATTTTAAGACTGCCTTAAAAAGATCCTGCTAGAAGTTTGGCAGAAGACACCAGGAGGAAGGAGTACTGTGTGACTGGACTACTCTACTGGGACTAAAGAAGTAGAACTTGTGCAATTGTTCCTTTAATTTAGGGTAAAAGAAACTAACAAACAAAACAAAACAAAAAAATTAGTGTGTTTGTCTGAGTTAACAGAAGGGATTGGTTATCAGAATAGTTATCTGGGTGTAAATCTCAGGTGACTGAAAGGGCTTGATAGCTGAGCAGTTTAAATTACTTGTAGAAAGATCTAGTAAGTAGGGGGAGTGGCTTAGATAGTAGAAAGCTAAATTTAAAGCTTGTCTAAGAAAGATTCTGCTAGAATCTGGGCAGAAGACACCAGGATGAAGGAGTGCTGTGTGACTGGACTTCTCTGCCAGGACTAAAGAAGAACTCGTGTACTTGGACCTTTAATTTAGGGTAAAAAAACAAACAAAACAACAATAATGTGTGTGTTTCTCTGAGTTAACTGAACTGAATGGTTATCTGAACAGTTATCTAGGTGTAGATCTCAAGTGACTGAAAGGGCCTGATACAGAAGCTTTGCAGTTTAAATTACTTGTAGAAACATCTAGTAAGTAGGGGGAGTGGCTTAGCTAGAAGGAAGCTATATTTAAAGACTGCCTTAGAAAGATTCTGCAAATAGTTTGTCAGAAGACACGAGGAGGAAGGAGTGCTTTGTGACTGGACTTTTCTACTGGGACTAAAGAAGTAGAACTTGTGTGCTTGGACCTTTAATTTATGGTAAAAAGACAAACTAACAAAAAAGATTAGTGTGTTTGAGTTAACTGAACTGAATAGTTATCTGAACAGTTACATAGGTGTAAATCGCAGGTGATTAAAAGTGCTTGATAGCTGTGCAGTTTAAGTTACTTGAAGAAAGATCTAGTAAACAGAGGGAGTGTCTTAGCTAGAAGGAACCTAAATTTAAAGACTGCATTAGAAAGATTAAGCTATAAACTTGGCAGAAGGCACCAGGAGGAAGGAGTGCTGTGTGGCTGGACTTCTCTTCTGGCAGTAAAGAAGTAGAACCTGTGTACTTGGACCTTTAATTTAGGGTAAAAAAACAAACTAACTAACAAAAAAAAGTGTATTTGTCTAAGTTAACTGAATTGCATGGATTTCTGAACAGTTATATAGGTGTAAATCTCAGGGGAATGAAAGGGCTTGATAGATGGGTAGTTTAAATTACTAGTAGAAAGGTCTACTAAGTAGGAGGACTGGTTTAGCTAGAAGGAAGCTAAATTTAAAGACTGCCTTAGAAAGATTCTGCTAGAAGCTAGGCAGAAGACCCCAGGAGGAAGGAGTGCTGTGAGACTGGAGTTCTCTACTGGGAATAAAGAAGTAGAACTCGTGTACTTGGACCTTTAATTTAGGGTAAAAAAAAACAACAAACAAAACAAAAAAATAATGTGTTTGTCTGAGTTAGCCGAACTGAACGGTTATCTGAACAGTTATCTAAGTGTAAATCTTAGGTGACTGAAAGGGCTTGATAGCTGTGCAGTTTAAATTTCTAGTAGAAAGATCTTGTAAGTAGTAGGAGTGGCTTAGCTAGAAGGATGCTAAATTTAAAGACTGCGTTAGAAAGACTCTGCTAGAAGCTTGGCAGAAGTCAGCAGAAGGAAGGAGTGCTATGTGACTGGACTTCTCTACTGGGATTAAAGAAGTAGAACTCATGTACTAGGACCTTTAATTTACTAATGGAAAACAAACTATCAAACAAAAAAAAGTGTGGATTTATCTGAGTTAACTGAATTGAATGGTTATCTGAACAGTTATCTTGGTATAAATATTGGGTGATTGAAAGGGCTTGAGAGCTGTGCAGGTTAAATTACTTGTACAAAAATCAAGTACCTAGGGGAGTGGCTTAGCTAGAAGGAAGCTAAATTTAAAGACTGCCATAGAAAGATTCTGCTTGAAGCTTGGCAGAAGACAGCAGGAGGAAGGAGTGCTGTGTGATTAGACTTTCACTGGGACTAAAGTAGTAGAACTCATGTACTTGGACCTTCAATTTAGTGTAAAAAAACAAACAAACAAAACAAAAAAAATTGTGTGTCTGAGTTAACAGAATTGAATGGTTATCTGAACAGTTATCTAGGTGTAAATCTCAGGTGACTGAAAAGTGTTAATAGCTGTGCAGTTTAAATTACTTCTAGAAATATCTAGTATGTTGGGGGAGTGGATTAGCTAGAAGGAAGCTAAATTTAAAGACTGCCTTAGAAAGATTCTGCTAGAAGCTAGGCAGAAGACCCCAGGAAGAAGGAGTGCTGTGTGACTGGACATCGCTACTGGGACTAAAGAAGAAGAACTCATGTACTTTGACCTTTAATTTATGATATAAAAACCAACTATGAAACAAAACAAACTAAAAAATTAGTGTGTTTGTCTCAGTTCAGGGAACTGGCTGGTTATCTGAGCAGTTATCTAGGTGAACATCTTAGGTTACAGAAAGGGCTTGATGGCTGTGCAGTTAAAATTACTTGTAGAAAATTTAGTAAGTAGGGGGAGTGGCTTGGCTAGAAGGAAGCTAAATTTAAAGACTGCCTTAGAAAGAGTCTGCTAGAAGCTTGGCAGAAGACACCAGGAGGAAGGGGTGCTATGTGACTGGACTTCTCTACTGGGACTAAAGAAGTAGTACTCATGTACTTGGACAGTTAATCCAGGGTAAAAAAAAAAGAAACAAAAAAATCATAAAAAAATTAGTGTCTCTGTCTGTGTTAATGGAACAGAATGGTTATCTGAACAGTTTTCTAGGTTTAAATCTCAGGTGACTGAAGGGTCTTGATAGCTGTCCAGTTTAAATTACTTTGTAGAAAGATCTTCTAAGTAATGTTAGTGGCTTAGCTAGAAGGAAGCTAAATTTAGGGACTGCCTTAGAAAGATTCTGTTAGAAGATTGGCAGAAGACACCTGAAGGAAGGAGTGCTATGTGACTGGACTTCTCTACTGGGACTAAAGAAGTAGTACTTGTGTACTTGGACCTTTAATCTAGGGTAAATAAACTAACAAACAAAAAAAAAATAGTGTGTTTATCTGAGTTAACAGAACTGAATGGTTATCCTAAAAGTTATCCAAGTGTAAATCTCAGGTGACTGAAAGGGCTTGATAGCTGTGCAGGTTAAATTACTTGTAGAAAGATCTAGTAACTAGGGGTGTGACTTACCTAGAAGGAAGCTAAATTTGAAGACTGCCCTAGAAAGATTCTGCTAGAAGCTTGGCAGGAGACACCAGCAGGGAGGAATGCTCTGTGACTGGACTTCTCAACTGGGACTAAAGAAGTAGAATTCATGTACTTGGACCTCTAATTTAGGGTAAAAAAAACTAATTAACAAACAAAACTAGAAAAATGTGTGTTAGTCTGAGTTAACAGAAGTTAATGGTTATCTGAACAGTTATCTAGATGTAAATCTCAAGTGACTAAATCGGCTTGATAGCTGTGCAGTTTAAATTATTTGTAGAAAGATCTATTAAGTAGGGTTAGTGGCTCAGCTAGAAGGATGCTAAATTTAAAGACTGCCTTAGAAAGATTCTGTTAGAAGCTTAGCAGAAGAAACTTTGTGGAAGGAGTGCTGTGTGACTGGACTTCTCTGCTGGAATTAAAATAACACAACTGGTGCACTTGGACCTTTAAGTCAGGGTAAACAACAAACTAACTAACAAAACAAAACAAAAATTTGTGTGTTTGTCTGAGTTAACTGAACCATTGTTTTCTGGGCAATTATCCAGGTGTAAATCTCTGGTGACTGAAAGGGCTTGATAGCAGTGCAGTTTAAAATGCTTGTAGAAAGATCTAGTAAGTATGGGGAGTGCCTTAGTTAGAATTAAGCTAAATTTAAAGACTGCCTTTGAAAGATTCTGCTAGAAGCATGACAGAAGACACCAGGAGGAAGGAGTGCTGTGTGATTGGACTTCTCCACTGGGAGTTAAGAATTAGAACCCATGTACTTGGACCTTTAATTTAGGGTGAAACACAAATTAACAAACAAATAAATGTGTGTGATTGTCTGTGTTAACTGAACTGAATGATTATCTGTACAGTTATCTAGGCATAAATTTCAGGTGACTGAATGGACTTGATAGCTGTTCAGTTTGAAATACTTGTAAAAGACCTAGTAAGTATCTGGAGTGGCTTAGCTATAAGGAATCTAAATTTAAAGACTGCCTTAGAAAGATTCTGCTAGAAGCTTGGCTGAAGTCACCAGGAGGAAGGAGTGCTGTGTGACTGGACTTCTCTATTGGGACTAAAGAAGTAGAACTTGTGTACTTGGACCTTTAATTTGGGTAAATAAAAACAAATTAACAAACAAATCAAAAAAATAGTGTGTTTGTCTGAGTTAATGGAACATAATTGTTATCTGAACAATTATCTAGGTGTAAATCTCAGGTGACAGAAAGGGCTTGATAGCTGTGCTGTTAAAATTACTTGTAGAAAGATCTGCTAAGTAGGGTTAGTGGCTTAGGTAGAAGGAAGCTAAATCTAGAGACTGCCTTAGTAAGATTCTGCTAGAGGATTGGCAGAAGACACCAGAAGGAAGGAGTGCTCTGTGACTGGGCTTCTCTACTGGGACAAAAGAAGTTGTACTGGTGTACTTGGACCTTTAATCTAGGGTAAATAAAGAAACTAACAAACAAAACAAAAAAAATGACTGTGTTTGTCTGAGTTAACAGAACTGAATGGTTATCCTAAAAGTTATCAAGGTGTAAATCTCAGGTGACTGAAAGGGCTTGATGTCTGTGCAGGTTAAATTACCTGATGAAAGATCTTGTATCTAGGGGTGTGGCTGTGGTTGAAGAAGCTAAATTTAAAGACTGCCTTAGAAAGATTCTGCTAGAAGCTTGGCAGAAGACACCAGGAGGAAGGAGTGCTCTGTGACTGGACTTCTCTACTGGGACTAAAGAAGTAGAATTCCTGTACTTGGACCTTTAATTTAGGGTAAAAAAAAAACAAACTAACAAACAAAAAAAAAATGTGTGTGTTTGTCTGAGTTAACAGAAGTGAATGGTTATCTGAACAGTTATCTAGGTGTAAATATCAGGTGACTGAAAAGGCTTGATAGCTGTGCAGTTTAAATTAGTTGTAGAAAGATCTACTAAGTAGGGTCAGTGGCTTAGCTAGAATTAAGCTAAATTTAAAGACTTCCTTAGAAAGATTCTGCTGGAATCTTGGCAGAAGACACCAGGAGGAGGGAGTGCCATGTGACTGGACTTCTCTACTGGGACTAAAGAGGTAGAACTCATGTACTTTGGCCTTTACTTTAGGGTAAAAACAAACTAACATACCAAACAAAACAAAAAATTAGTGTGTTTATCTGAATTAACCAAACTGAATGGTTATCTGAACAGTTATCTAGGTGTAAATCTCAGGTGACTGAAAGGGCTTGATAGCTGTGCTGTTTAAATTACTTGTAGAAAGATCTAGTAAGTATGGGGAGAGGCTTAGCTAGAAGGAGGCTAAATTTAAAGATTGCCTTAGAAAGATTCTGCTGGAGGCTTGGCAGAAGTCACCAGGAGGAAGGAGTGCTGTGTGACTGGACTTCTCTACTGGGAATAAAGAAGTAGAACTCGTGTTCTTGGACCTTTAATTTAGGGTAAAAAAACAAACTAACAAACAAAACAAAAAAAAATAGTGTGTTTGTCTGAGTTAGCTGAACTGAACAGTTATCTGAACAGTTATCTAAGTGTAAATCTTAGGTGACTGAAAGGGCTTGATAGCTGTGCAGTTTAAATTTCTTGTAGAAAGATCTAGTAAGTATCGGGAGTGACTTAGCTATAAGGAAGCTAAATTTAAAGTCTGCCTTAGAAAGATTCTGCTAGAAGCTTGGCAGAAGTCACCAGGAGGAAGGAGTGCTGTGTGACTGGACTTCTCTACTGGGTCTATATTGCCCTCCTTCCCTCCCCTCCACCCTCCAACGCAAAACTAGTTCTGCTTTTATAGGCACAGGATTTGACTGAGAACAAGAACTTCATGTTTGATAGCAGGAAGTGAGTGATGACAGAGCCACCAAAGACCCACTATCCTAGAAGGGCAAGAGTAGCTCTCTGGCACCCTCTAGCTGCTGGAGTTCTGCTTTTGAGCAAGTAAGGGGTCTTCTGAGAAATATAGGATCTTCTTGTCTCTGAACAGGACAATCAGGAGCTTAAAGAGCACAGAAGCAGAAAGTAAGTAGAGAGAAAAGGAAAAAAACAACAAAAAAAATGGTTGATAGAATAAGGATTCTAAACAACAGTTAAGGGGCCAGAAATAAAACATGATGGGAGCGGTGCAGTGCAGTGGCTGTGGAGAAGCAGTCTTCCAGGAGACGTTCTGGAGGATGCGGTGTTGTCCCATTTGCAGGCACCTCTCTGGGCTGAGTTAGGAGGTTGCTCATCTCCAGGCTGAGTTGGCCAGGATTTGTGGAACCTCCTTTTCCAACCAGGGGCAACCAGTGCCACTGCCGTTGCCTCAGAGGTTACCAAGAAAGAGGAATGGTTGGACCACAGTGGGCTCAGGGATGGTGAGGGTGGTGGAACAGAGGTGCATCCCTCCAGTTGTACCTCTCCACAATTCCTATGCCATTCTGGCAAAGTGTGGTTCCTCTATGGGGGCACCCACAGTGGAGACCATGGAGGATGGTGGGAACCTCCACAAAGGAGACCCACAGGAGTGTGACATAGGACCCCACAGGGGAAGGAAACAACTCCTGGTGGGGGACTCTATTGTTAGGAAGGTAGAACTGGGGGAGGAAGGGGAGAGGAAGGTAAGGTGCCTGCCTGCCTGTCACCATGGCTTGGAGGGACAGGGAGCGAATCCTCAGTATTGCCGGAGCAGCTGCACAGGGGAAGGAGCTGGATGTCATTGTCCACCTAGGGACAAATGACCTGGCTAAGAAAGGGATTAGAGCAGTGTAGGAAGAGTTTGTGGAATTGGGGAGGGGCCATAGACAAGTAGCATGCATGGTAACCTTCTCAGAGGTGCTGCCCATCTATGGTGTAGGAGAGGCTAGGGTGTTCTGCACCATGGGATTCAATCAGTGGTTGAAAAAGTGGTGCAGAGCTCAGGGATTTGGCTTCATTGGGGACTGGGAGTCCACCTGGAGTGACGCAAGCCTATACTGGCATGATGGGCTGCATTTGTCCAGGAAGGGAACCAGGATCCCAGGTGGTAGGTTTAAATGCTTCATTGGCAAGCATTTAAACTAGCCAAGGGGGGAGGCACTGGAAAGGAGCAGGGAAATACTAGCCCCCCCAAAAAATCACGGTAGTAAGTGCAGTAAACACCAACATAGAGGTGTCAATAGGGAGAAGGGCAGGGGTAAATGGGGAAAGTGACAAAGGTAAGAAGGACAGGGATGGGGCAAAAAGGAGTAAGGCCATCAGGAAATGGAAGGTGATGAATACCAACGCCCATAGTCTGGGCAACAAGCTCCCTGAGCTGGTGGCTTTGATGGAAAAAGGATGCCTGGATATTGTAGCAGTCACAGAAGCGTGGTACACAGAGAACCATGACTGGGATGTTAACATACTAGGGTTCATAACCTACAGGAAAGACAGGCAGGGGAGAAGAGGGGAGGAGTAGCTCTCTACATAAAGGAAGGGATAAAAGCAACTGAACAAAAGAGTAAACAGGGAAGAGAGGAGGCACTGTGGGTCACATTGGAGACTGGAAAGGGCACCACAATATGCACAGGGGTTGTGTACAGTCCCCCATGTCAGGGAGAGGGAATGGACAAGGATATGATAGAAGGCATTCTTAGGATGGCAGAGAATGGGGCGATATTGTTGATGGGAGACCTGAATATGCCAGATGTTAACTGGAGCACATTTGCTGCAGCCACATCCAAGAGCAGGGCCATTCCTGATGCCCTACAGGTGGCAGGCCTCAGACATCTAGTTTCAGAACCCACTCATGAGGGAGCAATCTTAGACCTCATACTCTCAATGGAGACAGTGAGAGGATCTCAGATCTAGAAATGGGCTGCCATCTGGGAACAAGTGACCATCAAACAGTGTGGTTCACGTTAAACTCAGCTACAATGTCAAGCCATACAAAAGTGAGGGTACTGGACTTCAAGAGGGCTGACTTTGGCAAGATGGGAGAGTGTCTCAGAAAAGGACTAGCAAACAGGCTAGAAGGAGGGGTGGAGCAACAATGGGGAATCATCAAAACTGCCATCACAGAGGCAACAAGCCTTTGTGTGAAGCAAATAAACGAATCAAATGAAAGAAAAGCCACTATGGTTCTCAAAAAGAGGTATGGGAAAGTTAGGGAGAAAAATATAGCATTCAGGAAGTATAAGGAAACACAGAAGGAGCAGGACAGAGAGCTGTACCAGTTAAGGCAGAAGGAAGCAGGGAAGGAAGTCAGAATAGCAAAGGCACAAACTAAGGAAAAGATAGCCAACTCGGTTAAGAAGGGGGATAAAACCTTTTATAGGTCCATCAAAGAGTGTAGAAAGACAAAGGGAGGGATAGTGAGGCTGAATAGAATGAACGGTGGTGGGCAGAGGGGGACAGTGAAAAAGCAGGGATACTGGATGAATATTTCTGCTCAGTATTCACAAAAGAAAAGGGGTAAGTGTCTAATCCAATTAACAGAAGTACTCTTGATAGGGCGGTCGATCCTGGTCCTTTCACAGAAGAAAGGGTTCTGCAAGAACTCCTAAAACTGAAGGTGGGCAAAGCAACAGGGCCTGATGGAATTCAACCCAGAATTCTAAAAGAATTAAGGGGGGAACTAGGGAAACCACTGACTACTTTTTAACAAATCATGGGAGGATGGTGTGGTACCCGAGGACTGGAGGAGGGCGGTTGTGATTCCCCTTCACACAAGTGGGACCAAGACAGAGGCAAGAAACTACAGATCTGTCAGTTTGACCTCTGTGGTAGGGAAAGTGATGGAGTCACTTCTGAAGGAAAGAATTGTTGAGTACCTAGAGGCCAGTGGGGCATAGAACCCAAGGCAGCATGGGTTCACAGCGGGAAGGTCATGTCAGATGAATCAATTAGATGTTTTTGACTGGGTGACCAAAGTAGTAGACCAGCGAGGGGATGTGAACATGGCCTACCTAGACTTTATCAAGGCATTTGACACAGTCCCACACAACACAAAAGATTAATAGTCACATTAAACAGCCTGGGAGTGGGTCCCAGGGTGGTAGCCTGGGTAAAACATTGGCTGGACAACAGGACACCGAAGGTAATTGTAAATGGAGTCCACTCTGAAGAAAGAGGAGTTACTACTGGGATACTGCAGGGTTCAGTACTGGGTCCAGTCCTTTTTAGTGTCTTTATAAGTGACATTGCAGAGGGACTGGAAGGAAAAGTATCCCATTGCAGATGACACAAAGATCTGCAACAGGGTTGATACACAAGGAGGCGTGGGAAGGATGAGAAGGGACTTGTCAAGGTTGGAGGAATGGTCAGAAGTATGGCAGCTAGTATTCAATGCAAAGAAGTGCAAAATAATGCACCTGGGAAACAAGAACCCAGGGGAAGATTACACAATGGTGGGGAGGTAGTAACAACAACAAAAAAGGAAAGGGACCTGGGGGTAATCATATCAGACGACCTTAAGGTTAGCAAACAATGTGAGAAGGCAGTAGGGAGGGCTGGGGGTATACTGGGATGCATAGGGAGAGGCATCACCAGCAGAAAACAGGAAGTTGTTATCCCTCTGTACAGACAGTTGGTGAGACCCCATCTGGAGTACTTCGTCCTGTTCTGGAGACCTCATCTCCGCAAGGACATAGACAGGATAGAGGCAGTCCAGAGGAGGGCAACTTAAATGGTGAAGGGTCTACAAGAGAAGCCATACGAAGATAGACTAAAGGAGCTTAATATGTATACCCTTGAGGAAAGAAGGGAGAGGGTGGCCATGATAGAAACTTTAAAGTACCTCAGTGGAATCAACAAAGTCCAAGAGGGTAGCATATTTCAGAAAAAGAGACATGCAAGGACAAGGGGACACAATTTAAAGTTGGGGAGGTGGTTCAAGGGCAATGTGAGGAAGTGTTTTTTCACAGAGAGGTTGGTGGATGCATGGAACAGCCTTCCTGAGAGGTTATGGACTCTAAAACTGTGCGAGAATTCAAGAATGAATGAGACAGACATAAGGCAATTCTTGTGGGGGGGGGTAGGAAGAAATAGGCTGTTGGTTAACTAGGATCTGCGGCCTATCCTGTAGGTAGGGAAAAAGGCAGACTAGGTGGACCTAGCAGTCCTTATATGCCATCAAAGTCTGTGTTTCTATGTTTTTATGTTATGCCAGTATTTTGTTGCTTCCTGTATGCATGTAAATGTGACGTGCATGTTGAAAATGATTCCACAATGCAGTACAGCATGAGCTGAACAGTGGTATTTTTGAGCAGCATACAAAAACAAATGTGAGTTTTCAGAAAATTAACACATTGAAATACACAAGGTGTAACCTAGTAACTGACATGATTTTTGCAGAAAGTTTGCAACTCCTGCTACATTATTAATAGGAGTGTTCTAATTTTTGTCACTATTTCTGCAGCGTGTTTCACAGCTGTATATAAACAAGCATTTGTCAATGCTGAATCTTTGCTTGCTGGTATTAGCATTGGCAGTGCAAGAGGTAGACAGATGCAGAATAAGAAGGGCAGTGAAGTACTGAAGTGATGCCAACCCCACCCCCACCCTGCAGAGATGGACATGCACTGGGATGTGCCTTTGGGTCATCGCCTAACACTCGTACCATTTTACCTCACCGTATCATGCAGATACTATACTGACAAGTGTTGAGGTGTGCGTTGGGGTGTTCAGCTTTACAGTCACCCCATTCCATAAGTAAATACCATGAAATGGCTGCAGTATAGGAGAATGGGGTAAAATTTGGGGCCAAAGAGTCCAAGGTGCACCTCAATGCCTGTCAGTGGCTGCAGGGTGGGGGTGGGGGTGGAATGGCGTGCGTAGTACAGCCAGCAATCCAAAGTCACCCCCCTGATGCCAGTCAGTCTGTACAGGGTGGGACGTAGGGGTAGAAACCCCAACACCCTGGGCATTTGTTGGTATTTGTACTCCAAATTTTCATCATGGGTTTTTTGTCACCCCACCTCATGAAAGCACTTGGGATCTCCGCTCATGAACAGTGCCACTGTGATTTTGTTAATCTGTCCTGAACATTGATGTCCCACAGTGATTGCACCATTCTGCGCCAGTTGTGCAAAACCATATTTCAGGCAGGATGTGAGAAATGACAATTATACTGTTCTTAAGGAGGTGTGCAAAAATGGCAATGTTGAAAATCTGGAGTGGAAATATTAAACAATCTCGAACTTACGAGTATGCATGGAAACTGAACAATGCACACTCATAATATAGGCATTTTGTGGAATTTTGTCACCAAATTGTCAACATAGGCATTTTGGGACCTCCGCTCATGAACAGTGTCACAGTGATTTTTTTAAACTGTCCCGAACATTAATGTCCCACAACGCCCACACCATTGTGCGCCAGATGTGTGAAAACATATTTGGGGCAGGATGCAAACAATGACAGCTGTACAGTTCATAAGGAGGTGTGAAAAAATGAAAATCTGGAGTGAAAATATCAAAAATTCTCAAAGTTACGAGTGTGCATGAAAACTATGCAACGCATGCTCGTAACAGTCATTTTTTGGAATATTTTCAGCAAATTTGCGACATACGTTTTTTGGGAGCCGTCCTCATGAACACTGACACTGTTTTGTTAATCGGTCCCAAAAGGTGATTCCGGCAGTGACAATGAAACCACCTTTTGGGGCCAAATAACAAAATGACAGCGACTGAATTCATGAGGTGGAGTCCCAAGAACCCCATGTTGACAATTTGGAGCAAATATTCTCAAATATGGCTGAGATATCCACCCAAGTTCAAAAAAAAATCTCATTTATGCCATTATACAGCTTACTGGCACTTCTTCAGTTTGTGGGTGGCTGTGAAGAGTGCAGACGTGTTCCTGGGCCACTGAAGATCATCGCGCAGGGCTCCGGAGGCAAGTATGGGATGGGGAGGGTGGGGACCCGACAGCAAGGGACCATTTCCTTTGTTTTAGGTAACAATAAAAACTGCACATGAGAATGTTTTCTGTTTTTGACAGGTTTTGGCCACACTGGGGTGGGATCCCAGTGTAGCACATTGGTTTGAGTGGGTCATGTTAGCCACACTGGGGTGGGCTCCCAGTGCGGCACTATCGGGGTGTGGCCGCCAAGAAAATGCTAATGCGATGGGGGGGTTAACTTGCTGACAGGGGGATTGGGCACCCCTGTTGGCAAGCATGTCTGTGTTTGAGGGCATGATGCCAAGGGGGATGTGGCACCCCCTTGCAGATCACAACAGTAAAGGGGGCACAAACGCCAACAGGGGTGTTGGGCAGCCCCAAAGTCAGCTTCCTGTTCCTATGGACTGTGAGCAGCAGGCAGCAAGTCGCTGCCCGCCATGTTTATTGAAATGTTACAGGCAAGGCATGGCCTGCAATGACTGGTTGCTCCCTCATTGCAGGGGCAAAACTGTTTCAGGTGGTGGCAGGCTTTTGCATTGCTGTCATAGACAGTGTGTGATTTCATTTGTGACACAGAACCCAGCCTGCAAAAGCAGTGGTGCCACTGGCCATAACACGATTGCACCTCCAAAAACCAGCTATTCCAAGCTACCACAAAATGTTTATTTAATGCACACAAGACAACATAAAAATTACTTCAGTTTCTACGAGGACTAAAATCAAGGGCTGTAAAAGATTTAGGTGACAAATGGAATAAAAAAAGAAGTGCTGTACAGTAATTGTTAGCCACTGTACAAGACCACACTACAACAGTAGTTAATTTCATGTCATGTAATAACATTAACAGAGAAAAGAAGATGACATAATATGCAAAAAGATATAATTAAGCAACTACCAATAACTTCAGGCAGGTCTGCATGTCATTTTTATGTTTTTTAGCATTAGGGAGTGGGGCGGACAGCTCGCAGTGGGAGCGAGCGGGAGAGTTTATGTGCACTCCAGGTGCCGGGATGGGGAATGGAGGAGCAGTGCGGACAGCATGCGGTGGGAGGGTTTATGTACACTCTGGCTGGCAGAACTGGGAATGGAGGGAGTGAGGCAGACAGCACACAGTGGGGGGGAGCAGGAGGGTTTACGTAGACTCTGGGTGGTGGGACAGGGAACGGAGGGAGCAGGGTGGGCAGCATGCGGTGAGAGTGAGTGTGAGGGTCTACTTTCAGTTTGGGTGCCAGGATGGGCAACCGAGGGAGCAGGGTGGACAGTGAAGTGGGAGGGTTTACTTTCACTCTGGGTGCAAAGAGGGGGAACAGAGGGATCGGGACAGACAGCGTGCTCTGGCAGAGAGCAGAAGGGTTTATGTGCACTCTGTGTGCTAGGATGGGGAATGGAGGGAGCAAGGTGGATAGTATGCAGTGGGAGGGAGCAGGAGGGGTTACTTTCACTCTGGGTGCCAGGATGAGGAACAGAGGAAGCAGGGCAGACAGCACGTAGTGGGAGGGAGCAGGAGGGTTTACTTTCACTCCTTATGCTGGGACAGGGAACAGAGGGAGCGGGGTAGACAGCAAGCAATGGGAAGGAGGGGGAGGGTTTACACTGCAGGTGCCTGGATGGGAAATAGAAGGAGCAGGACAGACAGCATGCACTGGGAGGGAGCAGGAGGGTTTGGACCCCGAAGTCAGTTGAATAGCCAATTATGACTGACTTGCAACCCATTGTTTTTTTTACTTTGTATTTTTCCGCCTACCTGTGCCTGCATTAGCCCCTCTCTTCAGGGCTCCTGTGGTATCCTGCGTAAGGGCCACTCCACGGGTCATCTGTGATTATGCGTGCCCCACTCTATGTACCTCTGATATCCAAATGACCCCCCGGTTGGGGTGAGTGAGTCCCCCTAATCTTCCCAGACCTGAGATGAGTGTGCACCCCTGCCTATCGGCCCTGGACCTCCCCCGATTGCCGGCTCCTGAAGCCTGTCTACCAGTGCTATGCAGGAATTTTTCCTCCTCATGTTTTCTCCCCACCCCCTAGGGCATCAGCATGGTAGGAGGGCAAGGAGCCGAGGGCATGCTGAGATATGCCCCTCGCTACCGTCCTCACCTGACATCCATCCTTCCACAGCTGCTACCTCTATACTGCACCTACCACCCGAGTTCCCCCGGCTGGCAGTACTGTAGCGAGGGTTGCAGATCGCCCATCCCAGAGAATGAGAGCAGCCACTGGGCACTCAATCTTTCTCATCCCCTGCAGACCTCCAGTGATCCATGCTCGTTCTCCAACACGGGTCGCCGGTGTGCTTCAAGGTAAGGCACCAGCACCTCAGTCCTCTGCGGAACCGGGCTAGCTTGACTTGCAACCCATTGTGATGGATTTTTTCAACCAGTTTAACATTTATGACTGCAACTGAATGAAGAAATTTCAACCTATTTTTTCAACTCCCACCACTGCAGAATTTTATTTATGTACTTACAACACCACATTCACACACATTAAGAGAGCTGCAACTTAGAAAAAGGCCATAAAGGGGACAACATGGCCACAAAAACTGAAGCAGAAAACACCCTGCCTCAACTCAGAGCTATCTAATGGTGTGCATCTCCCTTCCTCTCTCTCCTCCTCCCTCCCTCTCTCTCTCTCTCTCTCCCTCAGCTTCAAGTTAGGAAAAGAAGGTAAAAGGAGTGAAAATTGAAGTGAAATTAGGAAACACTCAGCTCACAGCTTTGAGTGCTGACGGCGTAGCTTTCTCTTTCTCACTCTCTCATTCTCTGTCACGGTGGCACCTAAACAAGGGCACCAGTACAATCCTTATGATGACTATGGTGCAAGGTGCTTTCTCTTTCTCAGGCACTTACTGACACCTCAAAATTATTAAACCTTTATTTTTTATGTATTTTATTTTATTTATTCAAACTAGGATTACAATTACCTTGGAGCGCCAGCAGCTCATTTACAAAGGTTCCACATCAATAGGGAGGGGATACATACAGAATGGGGTGAACAGACATGTTTCACATAGCATTTAAGCAAATAGGAATAAATACAGAATACAAAAAACAATTAAACCCTTGCAAGTTTAGCAATGATTAGAGGCATGGAGTAGGAAAAGAAGGAATTACGGGGGAGTAAATATGAAGAAGTGGGGAGCAACCAGGCGGCATTGTAATTATTTGCTGGGTAAGCCAACAGGTACAATCCAAAGAAAAAGTGACTCAAAATTGAAATCCAGCAGCCCCGTGTCACCCACCCCAAAGTTCAGTCACTCACCTCAGTGTCCACCCATGGCTGTCTGTCGTCATGTCCCGCTCGGTCAGGCATTCTCACTCTCCAGTGCCTCTCTTCCACTGACCAGCCTGGCCCTGATCATTCTCTCCAAACAGTTCTTCTTCATCTCCCTCTCGCTCCCATATCAGTTCCTCATCCTGCTGTCTAGTGATCAGTGGAGTCGACTAGGGTGATGGTGGGACTCAGGAACTCTATGCATTGCACAATGCAACAATGAACTGATGACCTGTACCACACTTTCTCCTCATTTTGTTCTCTGACACATGCTACCCTGTGAACTGACTGAGGCTCTGAATTCATGTGCAGCACACACAACTCCTGGCTCCTCCTTCTGTCTAATCCGGGACCAGAAATAGAGGGAGCAGGCTGGACAGCACGCAGTGGGACGGTCTGCTTATGTGGCGGAACTGGGAACAGAGGGAGCAGGGGGTACAGCACACAGTGGGAGGGTTTACCTCCATTTTGGTTGCTGGGATGGGGAATGGAGGGAGCGGGATGGACAGCATGCAGTGGGAGGGAGCGGGAGGGTTCACTTGCACTCCGGTTGCCAGGACGGGTAATGGAGGGAGCGGGCAGCATGCAGTGGGAGAAAGCCGGAGAGTTTACTTGCACTCACATGCCAGGACTGGGAATGGAGGGAGTGGGGCAGACAGCATGCAGTGAAGGGAGCAGGAGGGTTTACTTGGACTCGTGGTGCTGGGACCAGAGGGAGCGGGGCAGACAGTATGCAGTTGAGGAGGTGCTTGTAGAGTACCTTGTCCTTTTGTCTAGTTTTCTTTAAGACACAGATGTAAGATGTCCCAAGATACACTCAAGTGGCCCCAATAATGATACACACTAGACCAAATAAATGTGGTCTTAGGGACATCCCTTTGATACAGAGATGGAAAATTCCTGAGTTTGTAATGCAAGTCCCATGCACCAAGTATTAGATGCCATCAAAGAATGCATCCAAAATAAGTTGCAAAAACCTGACCCTTAGGGTACATTATGTTTGCCCCCTGCCATCTTTGCAGCTGTAGCATGGAATGCTATGTAAAATATTTTAGAAAATGGATTGAAAATTTCCTAGCCTCTGACTGGTTGAGTTCCATGGCAAGGGGGTACATTTATGCGTCAGGACAGACTGGGGGAAAGCAAGATCAATACAACCCCCCCACACAACATCAGAATCAACGTTTTTTTTCCGTTTTTTTGTACCACATTTAAAAACTGCTGCCTGCCACTGCTGAAGTTGCATGTTCTGCTACTGCCAACAGTACCAGCATTTCCTGATTGATTGCACGTTACCCTGCATAACAT
Organism: Neoceratodus forsteri; assembly: GCA_016271365.2. NCBI lineage: Eukaryota > Metazoa > Chordata > Ceratodontiformes > Ceratodontidae > Neoceratodus > Neoceratodus forsteri. The sequence continues at coordinate 161,756,140 of CM028132.1, read as the reverse complement.
TACTTTTACAAAAATAATTTTTAAATATTTACTGAATCTGGTGAGTGAGGTAAGAAGAGCTGTTGCTCTCCTCAGTCCTTCTCTCTCTGAACCTTGCTCATGGTACAATCGATATGCAACCACCATTTGTCCCTGCCTCACACCAAACCACGGTGTCGAGTTCAAACACATGCTGACAGTAGAGGCACTTCTGTGGCGAAGCGCTGCTTACATTAGTGCTCTGCACTTGGGCTGCATTTCTCACTGGCAGCACACTTCACTTCTGTGACTCACTGTTTCCACAAAAGCAGAGCAGATACAGAATACTCACAATAAAGAGTGCTTCTGCGTGTTCACTTTCAATGCAGCAGTACCTCATACCATGTTGAGACCGTCCTTGTGAATCTTGTCAGTACCCCCATTACTCAGGCTCTCGGACTTGAATTGTGCTGCAATTACTGACAGCATTGAGCTGCTGCAGCATTACAAAGAAAACATTTTATAATTTAAAATGGACCTCCAACACATGCTGCCCTGCTGACTGACCGCGGCTCAGAGTTCATGTGCAGTGCACAAAACTCCTGGCTCCCCCCAATCCAGTTGCCGGGATGGGGAATAGAGGGAGAGAGGCAGACAGTATGCAGTGGGAGGGAGTGGGAGAGTCCAATTACATGATGGGACCAGGAGCAGAGGGAGTGGGGTGGGCAGCCTGCAGTGGGAGGGAGCGGGAGGGTCTAATTACATGCCGGGACCAGGAAGAGAGGAAGCAGGGTGGACAGCATGCAATGGGAGGGAGCGTGAGGGTCTTATTACATGCCGGGACCAGGAAAGGAGGGAGCGGGGTGAACAGCACGCAGTGGTAGGGAGCAAAAGGGTCTAATTACATATGAACATATGAACTTGCCAGCAGATACAGGCCATATGGTCCATCCAGTCTACCTGAGTGTGCAGCACTTCAACCCATTAGCCTGCAGCTGCCCCCCATTAACTCTTTCCTCCTTCAACTGCCCCCCCATATGTACTTTATCCTTGAATTTGTCCCACCCCCTTCTGAAGTACCCCCACAATCTGCACTGATACGAGTTGCTCAGGCAGTGCATTCCACCCTGTTACTACTCTTTCAGTGAAGTAGTGCCTTCTTTCCCCTCTTGAATCTGCCCCCCCTTTTACTTCAGGAGGTGTCCTCTGGTATCTCTTCCATTCTGGAGAGTGAACCCACCCTGGAAGCCTATTCTGTTCATCCCCTTCAGGTACCTGAAGGTCTCGATCATGTCCTCCCTCTCTCTATCCTGCAGGGTATACATGAGCTCTTTTAGTCTTTCCTCCTAAGTTCTGTCCCCCAACCCCTACATCATCTTTGTTGCTCTTTGCTGTACTGCCTCCAGTAGTTTGATATCCCTTTTCAAGTACGGGCACCAGAACTGCATGCAGTACTCCAAGTGCAGCCTCACCAGGGACCTGTACGGGGCAATATAACTTCACTACATCTGGATGTAATCCCCTTTGCTATGCACCCTAGCATCCTGTTGGCTTTAACCTGCCTTCCTACACTGTGGCGAGTGGTTTAATTCCCCAGCCACCAGTACCCACAGATCCTTCTCCTCGTTGGATGTGGACAGTTTGATACCATCCATCCAGTAGCTGTATCCTGGGTTTTTGGCTCCGAAATGCATCACCTTGCACTTGTTTGCATTGAAACCAAGCTGCCAGGTGTGCGACCACTCCGAGTCTTGCCAAGTCCTCCTGCAAAAATTTGCCACCATCCTTCCCATCCACCTCAGCACAGATCTTGGTGTAATCGGCGAAGAGGCTGATCTTATTCTTGATCCCAACTGCTACAGTATGTCTATGATGAAAATGTTAAACTGGACTGGTCCCAGTACTGATCCCTGTGGGACACCACTTGTCACTGTCCTAGGCTCCGATGCTTCTCCCTCCACAACTATACTCTGTTGTCTGCCCCTAAGACAGTTTTCTACCCATCGGGCTAGCTTCCACCCTATACTAACATTCCTCAACTTGCAGGTCAACTTTCCATGTGGCACTGAACCAAAGGCCTTGCTGAAATCCAGGTAGACTACATCTACTGCATGGCCCTTGTCCAGTGCCCTTGTGACCCAGTCAAAGAAATCAACCAAGTCTGTCCGACAGGATCTGCCAGCGATGAACCTGTGTTTTCTGTCATCTTGCAGATCACTATCAACAAGAAACTGCACCCACCTTTCTTTGGGGATAGATTCCGTCAGTTTCCCCACAACTGCTGTGAGGCTCACCAGTCTATAGTTCCCTGGTTCATTCATGGGCCCACTTTTGTGGAGAGGTACCATGTGCACCACCCTCAAATCCCTGGGTACACATCCTTTATTTAGTGAGGTTTTGAACAGATCTGCCAGTGGCTCTGCCAAGACCTCTCCCAGCTCCCTCAGCACCCTGGGATGTACCCCGTCTGGCCCAGGTGCCTTGTCTACCCTCAGGGAGAATGGCATTGAGGGTTATACAGCACAAGTAGGGGTAACACAGAACTAGACAGATTCCTGAGGGAGAATGGCACTGAGGGGTACACAGCATGAGTAGGGGTAACATAGGACTAGACAGATTCCTGAGGAAGAATGACACTAAGGGTCAACATACTAAAATGCCAGCAGAATAGGCCTAATGGTCTTTTGAGTCTACTCGATTGGTCAGCCCCCACCCTGGGTGCTGACCTTGCTGCCCCCCTCACCTTCTCTGGCTTCTTCCTTCCCAGTTCTGGATATTCTTTCTGCATTGGATTTTGCTTCCAGAACCCTTCTCCTGTACCTGTCCCAGCCCCTCTTGAACCCCTCCACCGTCTCTGCCTCCACCAGCCCCCTAGGTAGTGCATTCCATGGCTCCACCACCCTCTCAGTGAAGTAGCACCTCCTCCTTTCTCCACTGAATCTTCCCCCCTCCAGCTTCCACCCATGCCCTCTAGTGGCCCCCTTCTCCTTCCTTCAAAGCATCCTGACTGTTCCTCCCTATTTACCCTCTTCATGTACTTAAGACCTCTATCCATATCCCCCGGTCCTTCTCTCTTCCAATGTGTACATATTTAGCTCTTTGAGCCTCTCCTCCTCTGGTCCTCACAAGCCCCAAATCATTTTGGTTGCCCTCCTCTGGACCCTCTCCAGGAGTTTAATGTCCCTCTTTAAGTGTGGCCTCCAAACTGCATGCAGTACTCAAGGTGTGGCCTCACCAAGCAGTTATACAGAGGCAGCATCACTCCCTCCTTCTGGGTGATCCCCTAGCGATGCATCCCAGCATCCTGTTGGCCTTGGCTGCTGCCCTCCTACAAGTCTCCGAGTTGTTCATTTTGACATCCACCACCACCCCAGGTCCTTCTCAGCCATCGAGACTTGTAGCATTTCCCCCAGGGTGTACACTTGGCCCGGGTTTCTGGCCCCAGGTGGAGTACCTTGCATTTCCTGCATTGAACCTCAGCTTCCACTTTCTAGACCATCTTTCCAGAGCCTCCAGGTCCCCTGTAGGGCCACCCTCCCTCCTCCCCCATCCACCACTGCCCCAGTTTTGAGTCATCTGCAAAGAGACTCATCTCACTCCTGATTCCTGTCCTTATGTCAGAGACATAGGCATTGAACAGGAGGGGCCAAGGACTGATCCTGTGGGACCCCACTAATGACCCTCTTTGGGGATGAGACTATCCCGCCAACTACGACCCTCTGGGTCCGGTCATGGAGCCAATTGCCTATCCATCTGATCATCTGGTTCCCCACCCCATTTCTCCCAGCTTATCCAACAGGCCCATGTGAGGAACAGAGTCAAATGCCTTGCTGAAGTCTAGAAAGAGGACGTCCACTGGTCTACCAAGGTCCAAGGCACTCATCACCCAGTCATAGAACTACACAAGGTTTGTCTGACATGATTTCCCCGAGACAAATCCGTGCTGTCTATCGTCCAGGCACCCTGACTTTTCCAGGTCCCCCCTAGCCTCTTCTTGACAATGCCCTCCATCACCTTGCCCACCACCGATGTCAGACTGACAGGCCTGTAGTTCTCTGCCACCTCCCTTGATCCCCCCTTGTGGATAGGCACTATATGCGCCACCTTTCAGTCCTGGGGCACCCACCTGTCCTCAGAGAGATGGTGAAAAGCTCCGCTAGGGGGTTCCAGCAGAGATCCGTAAGTTCCTTCAGCACTCTGGGATGTATTTATCTGGCCCCAGTGCTTTCTCCGTCTTAAGGGAGCTGAGGGCTTCCTCACTCTCTCTGCTGTGATTTCCACCTCAGTACCTCTTCTCCCTGCTTAGCCCTCCCCTCCTGCCAGTGATGCCTCCCCTCTCCCAGACCCACCCGATCGGTGAGGTCCCCCCTCCTCAGTATCTCTGTCTCCTCCCATGTATGATGCAGCACCCCCATTTTCCTTGGTGGAAACTGAGGTGAAGTACTCATTTAGTACCTCAGCCTGCCCCCTCGGGTCTTGTGCCCATCTCTCCCCTGATTTAATCCTGCTAATCTGCCCTTCACCCTTCGTTTTTCCCCAATGTATCTAAAGAACCCCTTGTTCCCTCTCCTGACTTCCCTGGCCAGGTTCTGCTCCTTCCTTGCCTTAGCCTCCCTCACCACCCTAGTGGCCCTTCTAGCACTCAGCTCATCCTCCCCTCGATCCCTTTCACTCCTTGAGCACTTGAATTGCCTATAGGCTGCCTTCTTTCCCTGCACCACCTCCTGGACCTCCCTGGTCCACCAGCAGGGTTTTCGGGCCCTACCGCATTTTCGTCTTACTCTTGCACAGGTGCTGGTAGCATCTTGCACCCCTCTCCTGATGATTTCCCACCTACTATCAGCACCCATGTCTGACCCAATCCCATCCAAATGCTCCTTAAGGATCCTTCCCATTTCCTTAAAATCCGTTCCCCTGAAGTCAGTTACCTCTGTCTTTGTGCAGCTTTCTAGCCCTCCTAGGTCCAGGCAGAACCAGACCGTGGCATGGTCACTCCCCGCCAACGGGTCCCTTACACAGTATGAGTAGGGGTAATGCAGGATGAGACATATTCCTGAGGAACAATGGCATTGAGGGTTACACAGCATCAGTAGGGGTAACACTGGACTAGACAGATTCCTGAGGGAGAATTGCACTGAGGGTTACACAGCATTTTATTTTCTCAATAACAATTATTATTTTAAAGTAAAGTGATACAATAAAACATTTCCACAATAAAATTAACCAGCTCCAGTGTTGAAATTACATGGGGGGAAGGGTGGCTTTGAAGTCAGCCCCGCTAGCTCAGGTATCATTGGCTTTTGCTTATAATGGGGAAGGGAGCTCAATATAAACATAGAAGTGGCCCGCTAGCTCCCAAAGTACAATTCTAACACTGATCATGCCGGGTGTCCAGATCCACTGTCATTTGGTGGGAGGGGGACAATAAGCCCCCATCTGGCCCCACACTCCTATGTTACTATATTATGGCATGTGTGATGCAGGGTGCTGTATGCTTGTATCAAACCCAGTAGAGCCGACCACCCAGAGACCCTATACCTTAATGTTCTCAAAGATGGTCTGCAGGAACTTGAGCAGTGCTTTCTGATCAAACTCCTTGCAGTGGATGATCCACATCTGCTTGAGGAAGGTCGACTTGCCACTTTCCCTGGCTCCAAGCAGCAGGATCTTTACCAGCCTGCAGATGGCATGCCTCTCCCGTCCCAGCAAAGCATCAATGTCCTGGCTCCGGTGCTGCGCCTCCAGTTCCGCATCCCAGCAGCGGCACTCCTTGCTGCAACTCCACTCACCCCAGCCCCCCTCGGCCACGTCCACTGGCAGCAGGCAGTGGCTGAGGCTCTACACCACACTGGCCATAGTCAGCTGTGGAATCACCAGGGTCCTCTGCCCGCAGTCGAACCCTGGCCGGCCACCACCTGGGGCTAGTCTGAAGAGATGACCACTAGCTACGGCGGATGTTGCTTGACTGGTGCAGTGACCACTGAATCCTGGTGGACCGACACACAGCCTGAGCTACCCGGGTCTCCGGGGCAACATGCACACTCCAGCGGCTAGTACTGTGGCAAAGCCTGTTATGTCGGGCTAGTTTCTCTTTAAGTAACTGGGCACAGCCGTGCTCAACCCCATTCCTTCTCAAGAGCAGCATTGACCCTCACCAGGCAGGTCGCACAAAGCCGATCCCAGAGTGGCAACCTTGAGCCTAGCCGCTAAGAGTGCAGTACCCAGGTGGGTGAGAGAAGGACAGACGAACCCGGTGCTGCTGTATACGGGAGCACCAATGCCAGGACTGGGAACAGAGGGAGTGGGACAGACAGCATGCAGTGGGAGGGAGCGTGAGGGTCTAATTACATGCCAGGAATGGAGGGAGCGGGGTGGGGCAGACAGCAGACAGTGGGAGGGAGTGGGAGGGTCTACTTATGTGCCAGAACTGAGAACAGAGGGAGTGGGGCGGATAGCATGCAGTGGGAGGGAGTGGGAGGGTTTACTTACAGTGCAGGAGGGGTGCCTGGATGGGGAACAGAGGGAGTAGGGTGGACAGCAGGCAGTGGGAGGAAGTGGGAGGGTTTACTTGCACTCCTGCAATGGACAATGGAGGGAGTGGGGTGAACAAAAATGTCTCGGCAGACAAGGCACACCCTGCAATGATGAGGCACTCCCTCATTGCAGTGGCCAGTGTCTTTCAGACATGCCCTGGAATGACGGGGCACTCCCTCATTGCAGTGGCTTTTTTTTTTCAAGGTGGTGGCATGCATGCTGAACTAGTGTCAGCAGCAGCATGCCACCGCATTTGGGTAAACAGGGCCAAGCCCGCAAATGCAGTGGTGGCATTGGCCGCCACACTGCCACACCTCCATGACCTGCTTCTGCAGCAAGCTGCCACAAAATATTTCTTGCGCATGTGCTCAAGCAAACAAAAATAAGGAAAATAGTTGAGGAAATGTTTGAGCAACATCTAGTGGAGAGCAGCAATAAGCTGCAAATGGGAAATTTGGTTGATGTCTTTATCGTCATGTGAGCCACTCAACTGTATAAATACAGATGCTCACCAAGGGTGGAGGTGTAGCTGACTTATGTCAAATGTATGGGGCTGCAGCCTCTGAATGTGAAACACCCTGCCACAGGAAGAGGCATATGTTTTAAACTTCTGTTTAAATTAGTTTTTAATCTGAAGCAGTTTTAATTCCTTTCAGTTGAAACTTATTGCATTACTCGCAGTTCTTGACATTTAGGCCGGGCTATGCTCCAGCAGGAACCGCTGTAAAAACAGCTCCCACCATGATCTGAATAGGCTGCTTTGTCCTTCTCCTTCAGAAAGGTTGTACAACAGAACTGGCTTTGAGAGTTGCAGGCAGCATGCTGCCCTCTCATCAACTGACAGGAACCTTCTAGCTCCAAGCAACTGACCAAACCCCCTGGCATTCATGCCAAGGTCACCTGACCAAAGAGCTCAGAGAGCTGTCTAAAGTTAACCTTTTAGGGTTCAGAGGCTTAGACATGTCATTTCAGGAATCCACAGTGTACCCAGACATGCCATTTCAGGAACCAGCAAGGAACCTGGAGGTTACCGAAGCGTCATAATTTCAGTAACCATCACAGTACCTGGCAGTTACAAAAGCTTGCATCCTCTTGTAACCCCTAGATGGCGCTATCCCAGGGGCTACTACCCCTGCCTGATTTGCCACTAACAGGTTGAGGGGCCTGGATCCGATGGCGGGTGCCTCCACCCAGAGGTCAGGGTTTGCAATAGTTAAACTAACTTGGTCACAGCCCTCTGGGACACTGCAACCCCCCTTTCTTCCCACTAGTGTCCCACACAATATATCAGAATTACCTTCACAGTATACACATACCCCCAGGACTGGTTCAGGCACTGGGACCTCCTGTAAAATAAGATACAGTGCAACAATCACAGTACAATACTTTAACATAGACAAATACCTCAGGCAGTATAACTTTGCTGAAACAAGCAGCTCTGATTTATTTAGGGGAATATAACAAGGACAGGGGGAAATCAGGTTAATTAGCTTATCACTTTATTCATCTACCTATGGCTCTGTGCACAGGCCATCTCCCACAGTTACTGTCCCTGGGTACCCAAGCCCTAGTGGCTAGTCCAAACCGTGGCAGCTGGAAGGGCCCTTTCACACAGAGAAAGAAAAATTAGTTAAACAGTCAGCAGTACAGTAATTCCATTTGGATTCAATGTGGCAATTCAACAGGGAGCGACTCTGAATTAGTACTCATGACCTCCAACCAAGATAGGGTCCTTCAACGTCAGCAGGGCTACTCTTGAGCTCCACGAGACTCCTCACACATTTATATGGCAAACTGCAACAGGCAAAAGTCCTTTAATGAAAGCAGGATTCACTTGAGCTGCACAAGCCTTCTCACACATTTATATGGTAAAAAGAAAGTACTATACCAGGCAGGCCGCTTCTCTATCCCGATCACAATTACTGCACAATACCCGGGAGAACACACAGCAGATTCAGTTCCTGACAGACCGAGTGCAAATCAGCAATTTCTCCAGTCTTCTACAGGGTGAGCCTGGTTTCTACTCTTCAGATATCCTTTGATTCTCTTCACAGGACGGATTCAGTCCTAACAAGCAGTTACACAACTGCAGACCGGAACTCTGGGCCTTACACACGTTTCCCGACTAAAACTGCACACCAAAAAAACACAGGGCTCCTTCCCTCTTCACTGCCAGAGCTCAACTGAAACTCCAGCAGACAAAACCAGGCACTTCCTTTGAGTTCCTCCCAGTTCTTGGCTGGATTGGCTGTCCTCACAATAGACTGACTCTGTTGGTCCAAAAGGCGCCAAGTCCAAACTACATCTCCCAGAGTCACTGCCCATACAATCCTCTTGTGGCTGGCTCAGATTACGAGTCCAAGTTCTGATTCGTCCAAGGCACCATTTTAGAGCTACCTTATCCCACACTGATTGGTCCAGTTCAGCAGTTCAAAACTAGAATGGGGAACTAGGCAAACACAGTTCTGACTGCAAAGAAAGCAGGTTAGACAAACTGTATTTTCATTATTATCTAAATGATTTCTGGCAAACAGTTACATCTTTCAGATAGGTTCCCTTTGCACTCCTAGTGACTGCAAAAATGGAGTGAATTGGCAGCAGCTCGAGTGGTACTCAAGCAGAGAAACACACAGTCCCCCATACAAACTAATTATGTCTACAAGCAGACAGCTCTTAAAGAGACAGTACCAGAGGCTCTAAAACACTCACTGATAAATGGCTTAACGCCAAACACCATTCAGGCTTGGAGCATTCAAGCAAGCTCCAAGTCTTTTGGGAACCCCATTTGCAGGGGGTTACACCCTTCCTGGCTTAGGAAAGCTTAGCGTCCAGCGTCAACAAGTACCCATAAGTTTTAACTGCAACCATATACATTTGCATTAGGCTCACACATGTAATCGTCAGTCAGTATATCATTTTACCAAGAACACATTTCTGAAACATTGCAGTACGTACTCTTTACATAGTATTACACACATTGTACCATAACTCAGTTATTACCTCTTGTACATGAAACCTGAGAGAGGGGCCCTTCCTATCAGTTACCTTGGGGCTGGACGGGCAAGGGCACCATACTTAGAGCGCAACATAGCAACTTGGAGTTGGCACTGATGCTCAGTTTGGGCAATGAGCTCGGGGACACATACACTCCTTTATGGACAACATTGAGAGGCAAGTCCACAGGCCTCCCAAGTGAATCATAACTGAGGTGCACCACAGGCTTTACAGCTCGACCAGTCTTTCTAGGGGAACTGTTACAGTCTCTGCACTCTGAGCCTCATTTTCAGCATTGTCCTCACTTGTCAGGGGGTCTCCATGGGGTAGAGAGGCTAGTACTGGGGCACTTTCAGCTCCAGGAGTTACAGTTTCTGAGTCCACAACATTTGGCTTGCATGGAGCTTTAGGACACTGGCAGTGGACTGTCAGGGGACTCAAAATACTCTTCTTGTTCTGGTGTATCATCAGTCTGCCCCAATCCATCATTTTCCTCCCTGAAAGCTCAAACAGTTCAACCATGCACAATGATTCCATTTCATCTGATCTGATGCTTGCACTTCACTTTCTGGGAGCATTGGCTCCAGGGACGAGTTGGGGCTTAGACAGTCCAGAAGGCCCAGCTTCATCTCCAGTATTGACTAGGGATTGCCCCAAAACAATTGACTCAGTTCGAAGAAGGATAGTATTCAAAGTCACTCTCACTTTCTTCTGATATGGACTGACAGTCATGCTCAACTGGGACTTGTGCAGGGAACACTTTAACTCTGCTTCTGTAGGTGCAGACTTCCTTGATCTTTTCTTAGCAGCAGCTCTAGTCACTGGTCCAGAGGGGCATCTTCTGGGGGCTCAGACTCAATCAAGATTTGTCCAATGGGCAGTAAATGATTTCTATGCATTGTTTTACATCTTTGAATTATTCTCAGGCCTTACTTTGTACACTGGCAGATCATCTAGTTTTCCCACTACAATGAGGGAGATGGTGCCATCTGTCAGCAATCTTGTGTTTGCCATGCAGTCCCAGATTTCTTAGCAATACCGATCTCCCTCCTGGAGTTCCTGTGCTTTCACCTTTTATCATACCTTTCTTTGTTGGCCAGATTTCTTTTGGCAGCCATGGTTTGAGCCAGTTGGTACGCATGAGTTAGCTGGGCCTTTAACTTTGCACATACTGTAAATAGTTGTCAGCTTGAACCCCATCAGAGAGACCCCAAAACACACATCTACCGGTAGTCGAGCTTCTTCCAAACATCAGCCGGTAGGGGAGAACCCAGTGGCATCACTTTGGTGCAGTTATAAGCATGTACCAGGGTGCTAATTTGTTGGCTCCATCTAGGCTTGTCCTTTGGATGCAGGGTGCCTAGCATATCTAGCAAAGTGCGTTGAAACGTCCAGGCTGTGGGTCCTCCTGGGGTGGTAAGGAGTGGTTCTGGACTTTGCTCCCCACAGAGAAAGCATCTCTTTGATCAGAAGACTCTCAAAGTCTCTCCTTGATCAGAATGGATTCTTTGTGGAGCCCATAGTGAACAAAAAGTTTTCTACAAGTACTTTGGCCACAGTGGATGCTTTCTGGTCTTTGGTGGGGAAAGCTTGGGCATATCTCGTGAAATGGTCAGTGACCACCAGCACATTACTGATATTTCTTTGATCTGACTCCAAACTCAGAAAATCAATACAGACCAGCTCCATGGGTGCACTGGTGGTGATGTTAACAAGGGGCAGCCCTCTGGGGCAAAGCTCCTCTGTAAGCAGCGACTACAAGTTCGAATGTGTTGCTCCACATCAGCCCCCATCTTAGGCCAATAGAATCTGGATCTCACCAAGTCAAGTGTTCTGTCTATACCAAGGTGCCCCATGTGGTTGTGTAAGGACATCAGTACTGAGTCTCGAAAGGCAGTGGGCAGCACTAGTTGTTGTTTGTCTACTTGTCCCCCTCTGTCTACTGTTTCTCTGTATAACAGTTTATTGATCAGTTTCAACTTAGGACCTTCTTTGTATAACAGTGCAGTTCTCAAATCAGTGGAGCGTAATTTGGACACATCTTTTCCTGCATAGAGGGCTTCTAAAGCTGCTTTGATCATGGAATCGCTGGATTGAGCCCGCCAAATGCTGTCATTGTCCAGCTGAGGCAGTGCACCAATGTCTATTGCAGAAAAGTGGCAATAAGCAGCAGGTATGCAATTCTCAGAGGGTCCCAAGCAATCCACCATGCAGTCCACTGCGTCCGTGGACATTTGTTCCTCCCTGTCAAACTTCGGCAGAGTGCCCGAATGTCAGGTTCTGCCAATCGGACCCAATCATTCTGAGGAACAGGCCTCGGAGAGAGCATCAGCATCTATGTGGTTCAGACCTGCTCAGTATTCAGAGCATAGTCATATGTAGATAATGCAGAAAGCCACCTATGGCCAGTGGCATCCAACTTAGCTGAGGTCTGCACATAGGTCAAAGGATTATTGTCAGTTTTACTAGTATTTTAGCCCCATACAAGTACTCATGGAATTGGTCAACAATAGCCCACTTCAAAGCTAGGAACTCTAACTTATGTACAGGATAGTTCTTTTGGGTGGGGTTAGCTTCTGGCAAAGGCCACTGGTCTCAGGCCATTCTCGTGCTCTTGGTACAACACAGCCCCAACCCTTGCAAGCTAGCATCAGTGTGCAGGACGAAGGTTTTCTTGGATCGGCATAGGCCAGCACTGGAGCATGGGTAAGTTGATATATGATCTCATGAAAAGCAGTCTCAAAATCAGGAGTCCAGTGGGCCCCAAATACTTCACTCGGATGAAAATACACTCTTTCAGTCTTGAGGGACGCTGACTTTTGGTATTTTTTGTGGGTTGGGGGATACCCTTGAGTAAGGTTAAGTAAAGGGCGGATCACTCTTGAATAGTCCTTGATGAAACACCGATAGTAACCACAGAATCCCAGGAATATTTGCAGTTCTTTTAGATTTTTGGGCTGTGGCCAGGTGGTCAAGGCCTCAACTTTACTTGGGTCAGTCTCTATTCCCTTGGTGGATACTATGTGTCCCACATACATTACTGATGTTTGAAAGAATTGACACTTATCAATGGACAGTTTAAGGCCAAAGTTCTCCAGTCGGTCCAATACCTTAAATAATCTGCTCTCATGTTCCTCCAGTGAGCTGCCAAACACAATAACATCATCTAGGTATACCAGGCACTCTAGTAAGTTCATGTCCCCCACTGCACGCTCCATCAATCGTTGAAAAGTGGTTGGGGCACCTGAAATCCTTGAGGCATCCTCATGAATTCATAGAAGCCAAGCCGGACAGATAAAGGCTGTCTTCTCATGGTCCTCTGGGGCCATCAGGATCTGGTAGTACCCACTGCAGAGATCCAGCACAGAGAACCACTTGCTCCCGTTTAGGCAGTCCAAAGCATCCTGAATGCGGGCATTGTGTACTGATCAGGATAGTCCACGGTTAAGGTGCGATAATCCATGCAATCCTTACTGTCCCATTCTTTTCCTCACTACCACAATGGGAAGCATAAGGGCTTCTGGATTCTTGTATTACACCAGCAGCTAACATCTCTTGCAGATGCCGTCTCACATCATCTATATCAGCAGGTGCCAGGCGTCGAGACCTCTCACGAAATGGTCTTTCGTCATGCAGCCGGATATTGTGCTCAGCTTCTTGCATGCATCCTATGTCCCATTCCTTTAAAGAAAACACCTGGTCTCTCTGGGCAAGCTTCTCACTGATCCTCACTTTCCATTCAGCTGGCAACGGGGAGTCGCCGAAATCAAACAAGTCAGGAGTTACTCTGTCATTCTTCCTCGAACTCTTGCTGCTGGGTAGCACTGCAGTGTCTGCACAATGCACATTAGCCAGATGCAACCTTATTTACTCGAATGTCTCTTTTCAGACACATTATGAACTTGGACCATTACCCTTCTGGCATAAGCATGGGCTCTAGCGGGCAAAATACTAGGCTTGACCAGCAGTCCCTCTGGCAATTTTCCATCGCCTGGTGCATCCAACATTAATATTTTATTCTTAACATCCTTTCTGATACGGACCTCTCCTGTAAGGTACACTGGGCATTTGGCGCCAGGATCAGAGACTCAGGATCCTTCTTCCCCTACAATTCCGACCGGTTCCTCTGGTTCTATTTTTCAGCATCTCTCTGTGCCTCATAGGCCTTCTTAATTAAAGCCAGAACTCTTAAAGCTCTACTAGTCTTTGACCCCTGTTTTCATAACACAACTGTGCCAGCCTTCCGAACATATGAACATTTGTTCCAATCAACAAAGGGACACCATCATACAGTCCAGTGGGGGACACACTAAGGCTAGGGTCTCTACTTGTTCAGCCACCCAGCCACGGAGGTGGGGAAAGACAGCCAAATTCAGGATATACCCGGAATAGGGGTAGGCCTTCTCACTTAACCCCCATACATGCAGTCCTGCTAATGGTTGTAAGGGTACGTCTGACAAATGCTTCTGATACCAATCCTGGAACATAATTGTCACTTGGGAGCCACTGTCTAATACAGCTCTTGTAGACACTCCATTCACCTTTACAGTGGTCTCCATGGAGGGACCCACTATTCTGGACCAGTCTGGAGAGGTGGTAGTGGGGGCCTGGGCAACTGAATTTGCCACAAAAGGATGTGAGTTAGCATTTTTGGTGCCCTCACTGGGATCATTTTGTGCACCTCTTAACCACTGATTTGTTCTCCGAAGCTCTCCTTGTAGCCTATATGCAACTTTGTCAGTGTCTTTTGGGGACTGGCATTCCCTTTTCATGCCATCTTTCCCACAATTATAGCAAAACATACTTTTCTGGAGTTTGAGCTGGCGAGGCGCCACACTGGGAGCCAGGGCGGGGTATTACTAACTGGAAACCTGGGTGCCATCTCTGTCTGTGGCGTGATAAGCATTTGGAGACATCTGTCAGTTTCTCCACTTCCATGGTCAAGGAATTGAGTTTGGAGCTGTTATCAGCAGGAGATACATGGGTGGGTACCCCACCCCATAGCAGATACAGTCGGATATAGGTCGGGGCCGTACTTGCAGCGTGGCCTTCATAAAGGGACTGTTTTGAATTCCGGATCTCTCTCAACAGTTCGCCCATTGTGGCATATCTTTTCCTTGTCAGAGCACTCATTGACTGCCAACCTCTGCCCCTGAACATCACTTGATGGGCCACCCTCAGTCACTCGGGTTGTAGCCACAGCTATTGGTGCAGGTCCCTCCCGAGGTCGCCTTTTCTCAACTCCTCAAATTCTCTCATTAACTCATCATAGGAGGGTGGGGATTCCAGTCGATTTGCCAGCGTAACTGAAGCAACAGCAGTTCTGAGAAGGGGCAGACTTAAGGATCCTGTCCAGCCTGGTTCGGTCCAGTTCAATCGCTGGCAAACTACCCTTTCTGAGGCATTCTTGCAACAATTTTTCCAGCCGAGATACATACACAGACAACAACTCCCCTTGGTACTGTTGTGCATTTCTTACTCTCCACCATAGATCCTCATCAGAATCTGGGCTCCCATACACATTCTCCAAGGCCTCAAGATAGGCCTGTGCAGTCACTTCACAGTTACTGGTCCGTTTAGCACGGATGGTGGCCAGGGCAGGACCTAGGAGGCTCTCACTAACCCTCTTGCACTTTTTGGCTTCCGAGCATTGCCATTCTAGCACTTGGGGGGCAACATAGTCTATCCAGGTCTCCCAGTCATCCTCCCCTTGGGGGGTGGGGAGGGTGCCAGAGAAGATCCTCAACCTTCGGTAAGAGTCGTGACTAATGGCAGGTGCAGAAATAGGAGTCTGCATTGGTTCAGCCACCATTACGGGTACTGGAGCGGGAGAGGGTGTTGGGGGAGGAACACCCCAGGTGGCAAGAATTGTTTCTTCAAGTCTCCACAGTTTTCCCTTCCCCAGCAACCATTTGTAAATTTCTCCTCAAAGTTTCAGACAGTGGTGGGGCTCATTCCCCGGTCTTTACTATACTTAGTTATCACTCTCAGGCAGTGAGGGCTCCCTCTGGGGTAATGGTCTGTGGCACTTTGAGCTATCTATGGAATCCTTAAACTCTACTAGGGCCAGGAAAGTGTGGGTGAGCAGATTAGCATGCCGACCCACCACCACAGGGTTTTGTAAACCTTCCACCTTGGAAAGTACTCCCTGTACAGTGTCCGTATTGATACCCAGGGGGATGTCCAGGATAAGCATAGCATTTTGGGGGTCAATCTCCTCCCCAGTACACCACTCCACCAGCCGGTGCACAGCCACTTCTGTCAGGGTACCCATTTTTTTTCTTAACAGTGGTTCGTAAATATGGCCACTAGAGGACACACAATCCCAGCGGTGAGCCTCCAAGATGTAACCCCTAGATGGCGCTATCCCAGGGGCTACTACCCCTTCCTGATTTGCCACTAACAGGTTGAGGGGCCTGGATCCGATGGCGGGTGCCTCCACCCAGAGGTCAGGGTTTGCAATAGTTAAACTAACTTGGTCACAGCCCTCTGGGACACTGCAACCCCTTTCTTCCCACTAGTGGCCCACACAATATATCAGAATTACCTTCACAGTATACACATACCCCAGGACTGGTTCAGGCACTGGGACCTCCTGTAAAATAAGATACAGTGCAACAATCACAGTACAATACTTTAACATAGACAAATACCTCAGGCAGTATAACTTTGCTGAAACAAGCAGCTCTGATTTATTTAGGGGGAATATAACAAGGACAGGGGGAAATCAGGTTAATTAGCTTATCACTTTATTCATCTACCTATGGCTCTGTGCACAGGCCTATCCCTACCAGTTACTGTCCCTGGGTACCCAAGCCCTAGTGGCTAGTCCAAACCGTGGCAGCTGGTAGGGGCCCTTTCACACAGAGAAAAGAAAAATTAGTTAAACATTCAGCAGTACAATAATTCCATTTGGATTCAATGTGGCAATTCAACAGGGAGCGACTCTGAATTAGTACTCATGACCTCCAAACAAGATAGGGTCCTTCAACGTCAGCAGGGCTACTCTTGAGCTCCACCAGACTCCTCACACATTTATATGGCAAACTGCAACAGGCAAAAGTCCTTTAATGGCAGCAGGATTCACTTGAGCTGCACAAGCCTTCTCACACATTTATATGGTAAACAGTAACAGGCAAAAGTCCTTTAATGGCAGCAGGATTCACTTGAGCTGCACAAGCCTTCTCACACATTTATATGGTAAACAGTAACAGGCAAAAGTCCTTTAATGGCAGCAGGATTCACTTGAGCTGCAAGCCTTTTACACATTTATATGGTAAAAAGAAAGTACTATACCAGGCAGGAGCTTGCTTCTCTATCGATCACAATTACTGCACAATACCGGGAGAACACACAACAGATTCAGTTCCTGACAGACCGAGTGCAAATCAGCAATTTCTCCAGTCTTCTACAGGGTGAGCCTGGTTTCTACTCTTCAGATATCCTTTGATTCTCGTCACAGGGCCAGTTCAGTCCTAACAAGCAGTTACACAAGCTGCGAGCCGAACTCTGGGCCTTACCGTTTCCGACTAAAACTGCACACCAAAAAGCACAGGGCTCCTTCCCTCTTCACTGCCAGAGCTCAATTGAAACTCCAGCAGACAAAACCGGGCACTTCCTTTGAGTTCCTCCCAGTTCTTGGCTGGATTGGCTGTCACTCACAATAGACTGACTCTGTTGGTCCAAAAAGGCGCCGAAGTCCAAACTACATCTCCCAGAGTCACTGCCCATACAGTCCTCTTGTGGCTGGCTAAGATTATGAGTCCAAGTTCTGATTCGTCCAAGGCACCATTTTAGAGCTACCTTATCTCACACTGATTGGTCCAGTTCAGCAGTTCAAAACTAGAATGGGAACTAGGCAAACACAGTTCTGACTGCAAAGAAAGCAGGTTAGACAAACTGTATTTTCATTATTACTCTAAATGATTTCTGGCAAACAGTTACATCTTTCAGATAGGTTCCTTTGCACTCCTAGTGACTGCAAAAATGGAGTGAATTGGCAGCAGTTCGAGTGGTACTCAAGCAGAGAAGCACACAGTCCCCCATACAAACTAATTATGTCTGCAAGCAGACAGCTCTTAAACAGACAGTACCAGAGGCTCTAAAAACACTCACTGATAAATGGCTTAAACGCCAAACACCATTCAGGCTTGGAGCATTCAAGCAAGCTCCTGGAAGTCTTTTGGGAACCCCCATTTGCAGGGGGGTTACACTCTCTTATACACATATAGGTGAGTATGGGTCCCTTTCCTGGTGTTCCAGCATTTAAAGGGGTTACCAGTAAAAAATGTATAATCAAAATATTTCACATATAAGATTATTGCAGCCAGTGCTAATTTAATCAATCAGACAGCAGGAGAAACTAGGAAACAGAAACAGAATTTGATGGCAGATAAGGACTTCTTGGCCCACCTAGTCTGCCCATTTCCCTACCTGATGCATAAGCTTCAGATCCTAGTTAACTAACAGCCTACTTCCTCCTATGCATGGGAATTGCCTTATGTCTTTCCCATGCATTCTTGAATTTCCCCACTGTTTCTGACTCCACAACCTCCTCAGGAAGGCTGTTCCATGCATCTACAACCCTCTCCATGAAAAATACTTCCTAACATTGCCTCTGAGCTGTCCCCCACTCTATCTTCAAATTGTGCCCCTTGTTCTTGTACATCTCTTTCTGAAAGATGCTACCCTCTTGGACTTTGTCGATTGCCTTGAGGTACTTGAAAGTTTCCATCATGTCCCCCTTCTCCCTTCTTTCATTGAGGGCATACATATTAAGCTTCTTTAGTCAGTCTTCTGGTGCAGACCCTGCAGAGAAATGTCCTTCTCTGCTCCAACACTTTGGAACTTCATCCTGATCACAGTCCACCAGCATCTCACCAGCCTAGCCTTCAAAAGACAGTACCATACTCTTCTTAACCAGGCTTCTGTATGTACCTGCCTTTAGGCTGCTAGAAATTGTGTCACCTTGCCAATGAATTTTACCTATCCATGTATTTTAACTGTATGTATACTGTTGCACATGGTACTGTATCTTGCACAATGGCATTCATATACTGTGTTTTGTGTATTATTTCCCATGCTCTCTTTATTTCCCCTGTACAAACTGCCTGGTTATATGTGTTTCTCCCCATTTTCTTATTTGTGTACTGTTGCGATGACCCTGTAATGTAATTTCATGGGCCATACCTCAAAATACATGAATGTTTTGTCTAGTACACCTACCTGGTGAATATAAATTAAATACTGCACATACATAAATAAATAAATAAAAGTATTGGTCTTTAGGTACACTCCATGAAATAAATAATAGAATCAGTCACTATTAGTCTTTATGTGCGCTCCAGTAGAAGTCTCTAGTTCCAGTGAACTCCCAGAGCCCTACTTCAAAAGATAATCTCAGATTAGGAGAATCAGTTGTCAAATTGGGGAATCTGAGTGTTGGCTCTAAA
Source organism: Neoceratodus forsteri (assembly GCA_016271365.2). Taxonomy (NCBI): domain Eukaryota; kingdom Metazoa; phylum Chordata; order Ceratodontiformes; family Ceratodontidae; genus Neoceratodus; species Neoceratodus forsteri. The sequence continues at coordinate 161,737,202 of CM028132.1, read as the reverse complement.
GTGGTAAAATGGTTTGCTAACTGGCTAAAATGCAGGACCTAGAGGGTGGTAGTAACTGGCATAAAATCAGAAGAGGGGGAGGTGACCTGCAGGGCTCCACAGGGATCAGTGCTGGGTCCAGTTTCTATTCAATGTCTTCATAAGTGACATTACAGAGGGACTGGAGAAACATAGAAACATAGACTTTGACGGCAGATAAGGACCGCTTGGCCCACCTAGTCTGCCCATTTCCCTACCTAGAAGATAAGCTGCAGATCCTATTTAACCAACGCCTATTTCTTCCTACCCCCCACAAAAATTGCCTTATGTCTGTCCCATGCATTCTTGAATTCTTCCATAGTTTTAGACCCCACAACCTCCTCAGGAAGGCTGTTCCATGTGTCCACCACCCTCTCTTTGAAAAAATACTTCCTCACATTGCCCCTGAGCCGTCCCCCCTCTATCTTCAGATTGTGTCCCCTTGTTCTTGCACATCTCTTTTTCTGAAAGATGCTACTCTCTTGGACTTTGTTGATTCCACTGAGGTACTTAAACATTTCTATTATGTCCCCCCTCTCCCTTCTTTCCTCAAGGGTATACATATTAAGCTCCTTTAGTCTCTCCGCGTATGGCTTCTCTTGCAGACCCTGCACCATTTTAGTTGCCCTCTTCTGAACTGCCTCCATCCTGTCTATGTCCTTAAGGAGATGGGATCTCCAGAACTGGACGCAGTACTCCAGATGGGGTCTCACCAACTGTCTGTACAGGGGGATAATAACTTCCTGTTTTCTGCTGGTGATACCTCTCCCTATACATCCCAGTATCCCCCAGCCCTCCCTACTGCCTTCTCACATTGCTTGCCAACCTTAAGGTCATCTGATATGATTACCCCAGGTCCCTTTACACTTTTGTTGTTGTTACTACCTCCCCCCATTGTGTAATCTTCCCCTGGGTGTTTGTTTCCCAGGTGCATTACTTTGCACTTCTTTGTATTGAATCCAAGTTGCCATACTTCTGACCATTCCTCTAACCTTGCCAAGTCCCTGCTCATTCTTTCCACGCCTCCTTGTGTATCAACCCTGTTGCAGATCTTTGTGTCATCTACAAAGAAACATACTTTTCCTTCCAGTCCCTCTGCAATGTCACTTATAAAGACATTAAAAAGGACAGGACCCAGTACTGAACCCTGCAGGAAAGTATGCTTGTTTGCACATGACACCAAGATCTGTAACAGAGTCGACACACAGGAGATGCTAGATAAAATGAGAAACAACCTAAGAATACTTGAGGAATGGTCAACAGTTTGTCAGTTGGGTTTCAATGCTAAGAAGTGCAAAATAATGCACCTGGGACACAGAAACCCACAAGAGGAATTACAGGATGGGGGGCATGTTCTAACCACCACAAGTCAGGAGAAAGACCTGGGGGTTATCATATCCAATGACGTGAAGGCAGTCAAACAAAGCAAAAAAGCAGTGAGGAAGGCAAGCAGAATGCGGGGGTGCATAGGAAGGGGCATAACCAGTTGGAGGAGTGAAGTGGTGATACCACTGTATAGATCACGGGTGAGGCCTCATCTGGATTACTGTGTCCAAGTCTGGAGACCACATCTCAGGAAGGACATAGGCAGAATGGAAGCAGTCCAGAGAAGATAAACAAAAATGATACGTGAACTGCACCACAAACGTTATGAGGAAAGACTCAAGGACCTAAACAGCTATTCACTGGAAGAGTGAAGGGAGAGAGGGGATATGATAGAGACTTTCAAATACTTTAGAGGAATAAACAGGGTACAGGAGGGGAACAAATTTCAGAGGCAAAAGGACACAAGGTCAAGGGGGCATAACCTGAGGCTGGAGGGATGGAGGCTTAGGGGGAATGCTAGAAAGTATTTTTTCAAAGAGAGGGTGGTGGATCCATGGAACAGCCTACCAGAGGAGGTGGTGGAAGTGAAAACAGTACAGGGATTCAAAAGTGCATGGAATAAGCATAAAGGCACCCTGCTGTACAGCAGAGTGGGGGAAAGGTAGTACAGATAAGAGAAGGGATTGCCAAACCAAGCAGAGAAATGGGCAGACTAGACGGGTTGTATGGTCCTTATCTGCCAACAGATTCTTCGTTTCTATGTGTCACCTTTGCAGAGAGAGGAAAACTTCACAAGTTCCACAATAAAGGGTGGGGGTGAAATGTGCCTGAAGCCCTGCATTCCAGCGGTATGAGGCATTAAACCAAGGTCCTGTCTGCCTGTTCCAGTGGGTGTTAAAGATCATGTTGCACTTCTTGAAAAGTGTAAGAGAATTTACTTGCTGTACTGGCAAAATTTCCCCTCATTTAATAAAAATACTACCAACAGCTTAATCTGGTTCGAGGTCAGTTGACATTTATCTGTATTCCTCTCTGCTGGGTCCCTGGTTTGCGCCTGAAAATAAGCAGGATTTATCTAGTGCACTTACCCAGTCAACAAAAACTAAATAACTAAATAAACCAGACTGAAATTCTATTGTTGAATCAACAGCAGGCTTCCCACCCTCGCACCACAAACTAAGTCCATTCCTCCTCTTGATTAAAAAGTTGCAACATGCTTTAGGTTGGCTAGTAACTGGCTGACAGCCATAGATAGCTGGACCTGCTATTTTTTTTAACATAGCCTTTCCAGAATCCATTATAGTACCCCCTGCTTAACATGTACTTGCGTCGGCAACTTTAGCAGTTTGCCATCACCCGTTCTCTCTTCTGCATTGCCCTTCATGGGGTTAAACCAAGCATGTAACTGCACTGGGAACCCTAAGCCACCATTCTTAACCACTGTCAGCAGTCCAGCAAAACCAACACAAGACACATATTGAATATCCATGAAAATTTAGATTCATTGTGGACAGCAACACAGGGTAGTTGGCACAAGCCTGTGTTGGTGGTAGTCACAATAAATCTGAATTTTCATAGATATTCAATATGTGTCTTGTGGCTATTTTGCTATAGTGCTGACTGTTTGGAACTGGGATCGAGTTGAGCTGGCCACCCTGTTAACACCAACCTCACACTGCTGTTCATGGTGATTGCATGTTTGGAGCCATTAACCACTGTCAGGCATTCAATGTTTGCAAACCACAGAAGACGCATACTGCATCCTTCCATCTCTATTCCCCCAACTCTGGAGTCAAAATGGAGTCATATCTTGGGTAGAAAATGATATGCCTCTACCATGACTGCATTATGAGCACTGTCTTATCAGGCACCTATGGCCAACCACCAGCTTCAGTTATGGGAACACAGGTCCATGCCAGGTTACTCCTAATGCCTCGTGATGACAATATGGAGTTTCTTGTTGATCTGACTGTTAGGAGTGCAGCTGCTAACAGACATTTGGTGTAATCAGCATATGATGCCTAAGAAAAAGTTTCTAAGAGCAGCAGCCACAGCAGTCTGCCTTGGCCAGCCTGCATGGCCTTGCTTGACTAAGTTAGGGCCCCTCTTCACAAGTGAGACTCTATACTCCTCTTATAAGGGTCTGCTTCTATTTAGTTCCAGCTCCAAGACAGTTAAATCTCTAGCTCCTGGGAACCAGCCTCAGCTCAGTGTGCCTTTCCTGGTTACTGGTTTTGTATGTTAGTGTCACTGTGGGAGCCACTCTTACGGTTCTAAGAGCGGTCTCATACCCTAAGAATGCATGTGAGACTTACAACTGTAAGCATGGTCTATGCAGCAGTATTATGTTATTGATGGAGCACAATCAATAATATATTAATTTAAAAAATAAACTTTATCGGAATGTGCCTGTTACCAGGGCCACTGTACATTGAGACACTCCTCACAGATTAAGAGTGTCTCACTCGCAGAGGAAAGGACCACTCTAATTGGTCAGCAGCACTCCCTCAATCTATAATCAAATACATAAATAAATATAGACACCTCATAGAGAAGGCAAACTTGCTTTTACCCCCACAATACCAAAAGGAGGCAGTGCTAACATCCCACAGTCCCAGAAAGGGGCAATGCTGTCATCCAACAGTCAAAGAAGGAGGTAAAATTGTTATCCACAACCACAGAAAGTAGCAGTGCTGTTACTCCCACAATCACAGAATGAGCAGTGATGTTACTCAACAATCACAAAAGGGGGGATGCCTGTTTTCCGCATTCAAAAAGGGGGCAATGCTGTTACCCCAAAATAACAGAATGGGTGCAGTGCTGTTACCCCACAATAACTAAAATGGGCTGTGCTGACACCAGAAAATCACAAAAGTTCTGTTACCCCATGATCACTCCTGGCAGTGCTGACACCACAAAATCACAGAAGGGGCATGCCTGACACCCCAAGTGGCAGTGCGGTTAACCTCACAATCAGAGAAAGTGACCTGCCATTACCCTAAATCAAAGGTGCGTGTGGGAGCCATACCCCTCAACTGTCCCCAATTTTCAGTAATGTTTCAGAATCAACTGCAATTCCCCCTCACATTAAACCCTGCATTCCCCTTTCCAGCAAGCTCACGAGGTAGGATCCTGACTAAGTCTGATGTCAGTGCTGCTCCCCCGGACCCCCAAGTGATAGAGACAGAAAGGCTGAATACTGTGCTCCCATTTAGTGCCCTTGATTTTGTTCGTTAGTCCCCGACATGTTTTTCAAAAGTTCTGTGCCTGACTTGTGAACCGGAAGGTTGAGAGGCATACTTACCACTACAGGCATTCCTAGTGCCCCCACCTGGACCCCTCTACCCAAGGCTCACCAAAGTCACTCAGCTCAAAGAGGCAGATGGTGCCTTTGACAATCACTTACCTGCAGGCTGGAACTGGGAGGGATAGAAGGAGGGAGGTGGATTAGCGACTGCAGCAGCCGCCGAGTTGTCGAATAGTCCCTGAACTGCTGCCAGTGCAGCGGGGAGAAGAGCATAGCAGCATGACTGTTACTGAGCAGCAACAGATAGAGCACAGTACCCAGGTGAGTGAGAGGGACAGACTAACCTGTTGCTGCTGTATACAGGAGCACCAATACCGGGACCGGGAACGGAGGGATCGGGGCGGACAGCATGCAGTGGGAGGGAGCGGGAGGGTCTAATTACCTGCCAGGAACAGAGGGAGTGGGTTGGGGAAGACAGTACACAGTGGGAGGGAGTGGAAGGGTCTACTTATGTGCTGAAACTGGGAACAGAGGGAGCGGGGCGGACAGCATGCAGTGGGAGGGAGCGGAAAGAGTTACTTACAATGTGGGATTGGTGCCTGGGTGGGGAACAGAGGGATCGGGGTGGACAGCATGCAGTGGAAGGAATCTGGAGGGTTTACAATGGCAACCTTGAGCCCAGCCACTAAAAGTGCAGTACCCAGGTGGGTGAGAGAGGGACATACGAACCCGGTGCTGCTGTATACTGGAGCACCAATCACGGGACCAGGAACGGAGGGAGCGGGACGGTCTAATTCCATGCCGTGAATGGAGGGAGCAGGGTGGGGCAGACAGCATACAGTGGGAGAGAGCAGGAGGGTCTACTTATGTGCCGGAACTGGGAGCAGAGGGAGCAGGGTGGGCAGCACACAGTGGGAGGGAGCGGGAGGGTTTACTTACAGTGCAGGATGGGTCAGGTTCCTGGATGGGGAACAGAGGGAGCAGGGTGGGCAGCACACAGTGGGAGGGAGGGAGGGTTTACTTACAGTGCAGGATGGGTCAGGTTCCTGGATGGGGAACAGAGGGAGCAGGGTGGGCAGCACACAGTGGGAGGGAGCGGGAGGGTTTACTTACAGTGCAGGATGGGTCAGGTTCCTGGATGGGGAACAGAGGGAGCAGGGTGGGCAGCACACAGTGGGAGGGAGCGGGAGGGTTTACTTACAGTGCAGGATGGGTCAGGTTCCTGGATGGGGAACAGAGGAGCAGGGTGGGCAGCACACAGTGGGAGGGCGGGAGGGTTTACTTACAGTGCAGGATGGGTCAGGTTCCTGGATGGGGAACAGAGGGAGCAGGGTGGGCAGCACACAGTGGGAGGGAGCGGGAGGGTTTACTTACAGTGCAGGATGGGTCAGGTTCCTGGATGGGGAACAGAGGGAGCAGAGTGGGCAGCACACAGTGGAGAGGAGCGGGAGGGTTTACTTACAGTGCAGGATGGGTCAGGTTCCTGGATGGGGAACAGAGGGAGCAGGTGGGCAGCACACAGTGGGAGGGAGCGGGAGGGTTTACTACAGTGCAGGATGGGTCAGGTTCCTGGATGGGGAACAGAGGAGCAGGGTGGGCAGCACACAGTGGGAGGGGCGGGAGGGTTTACTTACAGTGCAGGATGGGTCAGGTTCCTGGATGGGGAACAGGGAGCAGAGTGGGCAGCACACAGTGGGAGGGAGCGGGAGGTTTACTTACAGTGCAGGATGGGTCAGGTTCCTGGATGGGGAACAGAGGGAGCAGGGTGGGCAGCACACAGTGGGAGGGAGCGGGAGGGTTTACTTACAGTGCAGGATGGGTCAGGTTCCTGGATGGGGAACAGAGGGAGCAGGGTGGGCAGCACACAGTGGGAGGGAGCGGGAGGGTTTACTTGTGCTCCTGCAATGGACAATGGAGGGAGTGGGGTGAATAGAAATGTCTCGGCAGGCAAGGCACACCCTGCAATGAAGAGGCACTCCCTCACTGCAGCGGCCAGTGTCTTTCAGACATGCCCTGCTATGACGGGAAGCTCCCTCATTGCAGCGGCTTTTTTCCTTCAAGGTGGTGGCATGCATTCTGAACTAGTGTCAGCAGCAGCATGCCACCGCATTGGATAAATAGAGCTAAGCCTGCAAATGCAGTAGCTGCATTGGCCACCACACTGCCACACCTCCACAAACTGCTTCTGCAGCAAGCTGCAGCAACATGTTTCTCGCGCATGCGCGCAAGCAAACATAAAAATATATTAATAACATTTACTGTTTCTGTTATGATTTCTTCACCACACAGTAGTAACACAGTCAATGCCATATTACAAGAGGCTTAAGCCACTTGAAAGGATGGGTCTACCGTGGAATTAATCCATGGTTGGTTGGTTGGACAACCCTCCAAACTATGGCATAATTCCACGGTAGACTCATCCTTTCTTGTGACCTAATCCTTACATATTTTTGCAGACCCTTGCAATACATTTCCAAGCTACAAGCTGATGGGGTGTTGACACGTGAGAATGAGCAATCAGCTTCTGGTGGTAATGAATGACATACTGTAGTTACCATGGAGAAACAGGCCATTAAGAGATGAGTCAAACAGAAGTGGTTTTCCAACCAGTTCTTCATCCCTGTTAGGAAGAGGTACTGTGGCTTGTTCACTCTCTTCCCATTAGGAAGGGATTAATTACCTCCTGTACTGAGTCCTGGCTGCATTCATTTGGCCCCATTTTTATAGAGAAAAGTTACAGACTATTGTACATCCTGTTCAGAGTGTAATTTGATACTGTTAAGTAAGTGACAGCCAGAAGGCCCCTCTGGCATGCCTTTCTCTAGTGGACACTTTCTTTGACCAGACTGGAATGGACTGGATCAGTGCTTTAAAAAAAAGTGTAGTGAGCATTAGTGTATTTTGTTGGTGGTGGGCTATGCCACCAGATATTCCAAAACATGCAGTGCTTCTCCCTAAACTGAGTTTATCAATATGTTATCTGTCTCTCCATCACTGCTGGGAGGTTCTGCTAATAAAATTTCACAACTCACTCTTTGCCTGACTTCTTGTTCTTGGATTGTCTTTGCAGTGGTTGGGTTTTCTTTTTTTATTTTGCTTGAAAGTAAATTCTGTCTGGACCACAGTTTATTACCTTCAAAGCAGCTGATTTATATTAGCATTTTAGTAAACCACAAATGCATGCTGTGCAAGTCTGTGGCTACATATGCTATATTCAGATTCATATAAACAAGTCCAAGTTGAGATGATAATCATGTCATTTAGGAATGTTTTCTCATCAATGCATAGCTATTGCCCAGACTGGGCAAATGGTCCATTAGAACAAAGATAGATATATTAACACTATGGAGATAAACAGAGAATACTATTAAACATCATTAACATCCAGATCTCAAGAAAATATTACTTTTTTCACACCGTCCAGATTGTATCAGTTCACTGTCATGACTTTTAGGTTACACTGGACACCAACAGACTTACAGTAGGTAATGGATTATGTACTACAGTACATTGCATCGTCACCAGAAATATGTAGTGCCATACATTACAGACTGCATTTAAAACCCAAGAACACAACCCCAGAGAGAAGGAATGTGTGTGTTCAAAAGAGAAAGCCTGTAAGGTCTTCCAGCCATGTGAGCTCTGCAGTGTAATGGTTAGAGCACTGAAACAATATTACCAGTGGTCTTGGTTCAATTCCCAGTGGGGTACACTTTTCCTCTCTCATTTCTATGCAAGACTGCATATAAGTAATTTTACATTTGGCTGGTAATGAGCTGGGATTTGTGCTGCAGAGGAACAGTGTGCTTTAAATGAGTCCCTGTGAACTGGGTGTTCCATTCTGAATGGTACTTTCTGATAGGCACTGTATTAGCAGCAGTGCTGTTCCATTTCATAGAATCATAGAAATTTGATGGCAGAAAAGGACCCTTCCAGCCCATCCAGTCTGCCCACCCATCCCCTTTCACATACTCCCCCCACCTTGCCATCACCCTGCCCCCAATACTCAGCCCCATATGTCTGTCTCATGCCCTCTTAAACTCCTCCACCATTTTAGCCCCCATCACTCCATCTGGCAGTCTGTTCCAGGGCTTCACCACCCTGTCTGTGAAGAAGCACCCCCTCACATTGCCCATGAATCTATTTTCTTGCAATCTGAGGCTGTACAATCTAGTTCTGGCTCCCTACCTCCTTCCTCTTCAGCGGTCCCCCTTCTCCTTCTTTATTGAGCCCCTTTACATATTTAAAGATTTCAATCATGTCCCCTCTTTCTCTCCTTGTTTCCAGTGAGTACATATTTAGCTCTTTACACCTCTGCTTGTATGTCTTCCCCTGCATACCCTGCACCATCTTTGTTGCCCTTCTCTGAATCTGTTTTGAAACAGAACTTTCTAAAAAGCCAGTCAAAAACGTAGTGTCTCAGCTGGCTAATAATTAGTTGGGAATGCAGTGCAAATCTGGTGTTAAATACAGCCTATACTGAACCTTGAAGATGTGATCATTTACAGTACTGACTGAAAATTCCTTTTTTGTCAAAATATAGTAAGAACAGTACTTCAGCCTCTGATGGAAGCAGGGCTTACTGTTAACCCAACAAAATACATAATAGGAAATCAAAAAACACAAAATTCTGGCCTGTTTGGTTGGGGATGGTAGAGAAAATGCCTTCATAAAGTAGATGTCCACCAGACTTGTCTGCTCCTCTCTAGAAATATGCAGGTGAGCTCCATTCAAGGGCTAGCAGGCTATTAAAGCAGGTTTGAACACTTTTCAAACCTAATAGTTTTATTAACTGACCTCATCAAAAAGACTGTGCAGAATTGTGTTCAGTGGCCAGAGGTATGTAATGAGACTATCACCTTGCAAAAAGCATTTTGTGTAGGCAACTGATGTTGAGATATCCTAACATCAATAAATGATTTACCATATATACTGATGCATCAGAAGTTGATGTCTGGACGTTTTATTCTGAGAAGTTCAAGGACTGGAACACACCCTCCTGTATGTCAGTACAGGAGTAGGAAACTCCTCTCCTATGAAGGCAAACTGGGTTAGTAACTGAGAGATAACTCACCAAACCAAGGCATAGCTGGACTAAATGCTACCCAATCTGTGTAGTGAAGACCAGGACCCTATTACCTACAGTAGACAAGGAAATGAGTATTTCAAAATGAAACTAGACACAGATGATTGTATTAAAATCATCTGAGTGAGGCTAAGCTTTATTTAAGGGGGGAGAATAAAAAACAATTACACAATGGATTGAAACTTTAGTAATATAATAACCCCAATAGTATTACTCTAAGCATAAAGTAAATGTTTATCCCTAATATGACCCACAAATAAAGAAGTGTTTGAAAAACAGAATAAAATAGTCATTTCTGATTTTTTTCTAGAGGGGATAGCCTCCAATAGCTAAAAGTGACTTAAAGAGCTACTGATGCCTCAAAGAAAACTTTACAAAAACATAATAATTAGGTACACTTCAATGCTGTATTCCATTTATGGTCTATATATTTTTGCTCCTTATGATTTATTACTGAGGAAATGTGCATGAATAAATGATCTTTATCCCTTAGAGTTCCTTTAGAGTTCATCTGCCTGTATAGCTTACTCACTACTTCATGTCATAATCCTCTGTTGTGACATCACAGTTTGTTGCCATGGAACCGCTCTGCTATAGCTACAAAAGAACAAAAATACAATATGGTTATGAAATCTCAGACAGTCATGAGATTGGTACTTATACATTGGAGAGACCAGGACTCATTGTCATATATGGAGTGACTTAATGAACTATTACATAATCTCCATCTTGAAAAGATGATAGCCAGTATTCATATTAGAATGCCAGTATATGAAAAAAGATGGAATAAATTGCATACACTTTATATCTTTACCATTGCTTCATAAGACCAATAAAACCCCGTTTATATCTTCTGGTTATCGATTATGACTTACTCTGAAAAAACCAAAACTTTACTGTTTCGGTTAACTAATAACACCCATGCATTATTTTTAATATTATGTCTCTGGATGATCTGGTTGTATGTTGCACTCACTTCTTGTATACAGTTTGCAGTTGGCTTATTGTATGCATATATATCTCTTTGTTTGTTTGGCTTTGTACATTCTTTGTATGTTTGAAATATAAAATGAACCAAATTTCAAAACAGAACGTAATCAACATTCAATGTTTCTTGTTTCAACAAATGAGGTAACATGAATTCTTTATCAGATTATAAGATACATTGCTTGCCAGATACATATTCTGCCCTATTCATGAAAGTGGGTGGGTGAGCCACATGGGGACCACAGTCACGAACAATGGTCCCCGACCAGCTGCCTTATGTGACCCCACCTCCCTGGTGCACAGGTTCATAGGGGGAGGTCTGGTGCAGGGCTGTGGACCTGGCTGCACAGCCAACCAGCTGCCCAGAAAAGGGTCCTGAAGTGGATCTCTAGTGCCCGGAGGGTGCTATGTTTATCCCAGCACACAGAGTGCTGGGAAAGATGTTGGGGCTGAAGTCATCAGGCTACCTCTCCCATCCCACCCAGTGTGCTCTGAATGCAGAGGCATCCATATTGGGGGTGCCTATGCCCCCCCCGCTGTGACTGATGTGGCCAGTGCCTCCATTCCTGGGGGGCACATAACTTTGCAACCCAGATTTATGGCTGCCATCCAAATGCGTAACCACCAGATATCATGCACAGCACTCCATGGTTTCATGCATTGTGCGGTGTCCTGCTACAGCCCCTGCTCTGCCACCCTGCCCACCCCAGTGCAGAGCTGCACATGTGGCCAGGGATCAGGCATCTAGGCAGAGGTGGCCCTGCTTTATGCATCACATGGATGGGGCACAGTGTGTGTGACTGTGTGTGGGTGGGCTATGCGCCTGGGTTATGCAGCGCGTAGCCCATCCACGCCTTTCATGAATAGGGCCCAATGTTACTAGCATTATTCCCTTATATAAATATGTGTCACTGAACAAACAGCTATTTCATGTCCAAATGCCTTTTTGTACAGTAGGTAAGGTAGGTAAGGTGATGCATGTATATTACTTTCCAAGAGATGTATCTCCATCATATGTCATTAAAATTACAATGGTAACATTATGCAAGTAAAGTGATTGAAATGACATGTGGAAGTAAGTAAACAGAACATGTTTGTGCATACTTGGTGATTGAACTGTTCAGTCATACTGGCTTTGCAGCATATATAAAACTTATATTATAGTTATGGACTTTGTAGTATGCATTCTTCAACTTCCAAAAATGCTTACATGATTATGTATTCAAAATGCTATCTTAAAACATATGATATACATAATGACATATATACTTTTATTAAACTGTCTGTAACACAATACAATGAGGAATGTTTCAATGCATGTGCATCATGCATGCGTCCAGGCATGCCAATATTGATGTTCAGAAGCTGTACTTCAGAGGAAATATTAAATAAATCAGATAAAAATCTACCAAATAACACAAACAAAAAGTATGTATAGGAATACAATATACAGTATGATACATAGGCACCTATTAATAACAAGTCAGAGTTTGGATCAAGAGTTTTTCATATCAACAATTGAAACACAGTAGCAAATCTCAATGTTTATGGTAGATATGGAATTTTCAAGGTGCAAACAGAGAACTGCCTGTGTATGGCCAACCACATATTCTCTTTTAAATTGAAATGCCACCATATGTTCAAGTAATCAGAGACTCAACAGTGTATGCACTAGACCAGGGGTTCTCAAATGGTGAGGCCAGCCTCCCAGGGGAGGCCCCAACCCGTTCCAGGGGAGGCTCAACCAAGTCTGAAAAAGTACTGTATTTAAATTTTGAGTTTTATGTACTTTGGGAGAAGAGATGAAGCAAACTGAAAGAGGATAATAGTAGGTGAATTTTATGTATTCATTTACTAATAGGTGACAAGGCTCATTTCAGGTGTACCCAGGGAAGGGTAGGGAGTGAATGCATTTCAAAAGGTAACTGCGAAATAATAAAGAAATACACAATGAACATTAATGCAAACACATATGAACAGTAAACTAATAATGAGTGATGGTAATTGATCAATTTGTAAACTGATGGCAGAATAGCCCAAATAAAGGGTTGAGCATTGAAGTGCTCAGAGCAATAGCAGGAAGGAGCAAAATAATCCCTGAGAAGTTGCTTAGGAGCAGGGAAGGAGGGGAGAGGCAAAGTATCTAGGAAGGTTATTTCATATAGAGAGGAAACAGAGAAAGTAGTCTGACCCATGAAGGTACTGCAACAAGGGGTAACAATGGTTCAAGAATGAAAATAGTGGAGCAAGTAGTTGGCCTCTGGGGTTACAATAGGTTGAATAATAATATTTATTTATTTTATTTATTTGTTATGCAGATAACACCTTTGAGCACAGACGCTCTTTTTCAAAGGTTCCATGTCAGTATAAGACAAAGAACTGAATGTGAGCCAGTACTCAGAGGGGTTTCGGTTTTTTCATAGTGTACTGTGCAAAGTACAATACGTTATTTTTCTTTGGGGAGGCCCAAAATTATTTCAGTTTTTGGGGGAGGCTCAAAATCTTTTCCATGGATTTGGGGAGGCTCACTGTGACAAAGTCTGAGAACTATTGCACTAGACAGTTCTAAAGCATGACTAAGGGCAAAGTGAGGCACAGCGATGCAGGCTGATTGCCAACAGCATCAAGAAGTGAGTTAGAACTGTATAATGCTAACTCATGGCATAGCTACACATGAGGGCATAGAGGTCAAGGCATGCAGATAAAAATAAATGTGATTTTTTTTTTGTCAGGCAATGACTTTACTACATATTATAGTATTTTATTTACATTGATATAAAAACACAACATTATTATGTATGGGTTCCTTTACATTATTCTATATGTTATAAAACTATGACTGTTTCAATTTTCTATTTCTGTACATTACCAGCTATAGTAATGTCTCTTTACGCATGGACCCTTACAAAATAAAAGTTCACAACTGGAGTAAGCTTGCTATATGATGGCATTCTAAACTGTTGTGCTGCAGTAGTGACACCCATAGAACAGCACAACAAAATTCATGCCCCATTACATCAGCAATACAAACATTTGCCAGTAACAAATTTCATTTAAAAAAACAGAATCATTGTGATCAAAACACCCAGTCTACATTATGTATATGGACACACAATCAGTTTACCAAAATGTGTGATCCAAAACAGCCTTAAGTACAGCATATAAGAAGTCCATCCTTTCCTATTTACAACATTTCTGCAGCCATCTGATGGTGCAAGTACAGTATAGGTATATTTGTCCCCTTGACACACCCAAAAACTTGCTGTAAGAATTGTTGCTTCTCCAAATTTTCATACATACATGAACACACAATCAGTTTACCAAAATGTGTGATCCAAAGTAGCCTTAAGTACAGTATATAAGAAGTCCATCCTTTCCTATTTACAAAATGTCTGCAGCCATCTGATGGTGCAAGTATGGGTATATGTGTCTCGTTGACACACCCAAAAACTTGCTGTAAGAATTGTCGTTTCTCCAAATTTTCTGCAGTTTTCACTGTGCCTTCATTCATCAGAATTCTGATTATGTCTAGCAATAGATATTCCACAAATCTCAAATCCCTTTGCAAAATGCATACACAAATTTATGTACCATAGACCTGTGTACACCAAATTGATTGGCCACTGCTTGGTATTCAGCACAGCTTCCAAGTTTGTACAGTTCTATGGAGATACTTGTTTTCAATGGGACAGGTTTTCCTATATAGTCATCTCCTAGTTAGAGTTGTGTAAAATATAACATACTGCCTGTGGAATGTCCACAGAAGGACCATTCTGATTCCGCAGAATTCTGCAGAATGTTCATAAAGATTTCATGGAATTCTGCAAAATTTTTAATTTCAGTTATTTCATTATATTTTTTTTTACCTTCAAGTTTGTTCAATTCACATATAATTAATACATCTGTTCCAGCGTAATACTTGTAAGAGTATCTTTACAATAATAAAATGCTGTTCATTTTTATTCCTTTAAACTTTCTATCCTTCTACAAGTTAACCAGTATTATATTCACCATATTCTAACATACTGTCACTTGAAGTAGAAAAAAACCCTAATATTATGGCTACACACTGTCCAGAGCCCTAAGCTCTTAATTGGTGAATACAGTTCATCATAGTGTGGCCCATGTTATTGTCCCAGTTTTAGATTAAGTTCTTCTTCTCCTTCTCCATCTTAAAAACCTCTTTTTCTTCCTGGGTATTCTACTTAATATAGAGGACAGCATGTGTTTCTAGGTATTTCTTACCCATAATATAAACTTTTAAACAAACCATTTATAACATTATAAACATTATTTATCGTAACATATGCACAGAGACTAATACCATAAAATATATGTGTGTCCCCAAACTTATTTAAGGATAATCCCCATCTTCTTTCCCCCTTTTAGCCTCAAGCTTCCAATATCACCTTCTGGCCATCTATATCTCCCAATGCTCTCCCTTTGGATTACCTATCTTTCATCTTCTCCACTTGCACCCCTGTCACTTACTACTATCCTTCCCCCCTGCATTTCCTTCCAATGATACCAGGGTCCTCAGGTTTCTAAGAATTTATCCATTCTTAGCTGAATGGTGTAAGTAATATTTTCTAGTCTCTCAATTTCCTCAACCTTGGAAATCCATTGTGGAAAGGTTGGTGGATCCTGTTTTAACCATTTAATAGTGCTGCATTTCAGCGCTGCAATCCATAGTATCTGGCATAATTCTACACCTCTCCTTTTTTGGGAGGAAAGAGCAGGTAATCCCAGGACTAGGTCCTGAAATGTGTATGGTATAGGTATCCCCCCAGTTGAGCCATGACCCCATGGATCTGAGACCAGAACTGCTGCAGCTTTGCACATCCCCAGAATATGTGATAATGTATGCTTTGGGTTTCCCCGCATAAACGCCAGCAGGCTGATGATGCCTGTGGATTAAAATGCCTGGTGGTCATTGGCAAGCAGAAGAATCGGGTCAGGACTTTCCAATTGAATTCATGCCATGTCATGGCTGAAGTCACCTGCCATCTTCTCTGCAGGCGGCATTCCCAGTCCCCCCTAGGAATTGCCCTCATAGATTCTGTCTCCCATTTTTTCCTAACCTCTTCTAGCACCGGGGTCCCCTTCTGCTCTGTGAGTACCCCATACAGAATGGAGAGGTAGGGTAATTTATCCTTGATCTTTATAGAAGCCCACCAGAATTCCTCGAGGAGTTAAAGCTCTAGTAATTTTTTGGAAGTTTTCTCCTGTGTTGATAAAGTGTCGGGTTTGGAGGTATCTATAAAAGTCCTCCCTGTGTAATGTGAAGCATTCCTGAAGTGTGGCATGGGCAAGACAATTTCCTCTGTCTGTCAGTTGTTTGAAGGTGGTTAGGCCCTTATTTTCCCAAAAAGCATATCCTCAATCTGACCTCAGTGGAACAAAACTCGTATGTCTGATTAAAGAAAAAGGACCTAAGGTGTTCGGGGTATAGGTTATTTTCTTTAGTTTAAGAAGGATGTGCAGGGAATGTTTTACCCAGGGATTAGAAATTGTTATCCAGTTCTGGGGATTAACATAGCCAGTGAGATATGTCCACATTTTACCATTAGGGATTGATTAATTCTCGATGGAGTACCAACCTGAGTCAGTACGTTGTTTGGCCCATGTGATTAGTTGTGCTCCTTGTACTGCCACATAGTAATGATACATATGGGGTAGACCCAAACCTCCCATCTGCCTTGATCTTATCAGGGTACCAAGAGCTATCCTTGGTCGTTGACCAGCCCATATGAATTTGGAAATATCTTTTGTAAGTTGGTTCCAAAACTGAGACAGTATGGAAATGGTGAGAGTCTGAAATAAGAATAGTAATCTGGGAAAAACATTCATTTTAATAATTAGAATTTTGCCATAGAGAGAGTAGGGTAAGAGCTTCCATCAGGCAAAGTTCGATCTTAAGACTTGGAACAGTTTAAGGAGATTATTACGGTAGAGTTTGAATGTGTCCACCGAGACCTGAATTCCCAAATATTTGAACGTGTTTTTTTTAGCCCATGTAAATGGAAAGGTTTCTCTAAACTGTCTATGGAGGGTGCCACTTAGCACCACCACTTCCAGTTTGGATAGATTGATTTTGTATCCTGCTAGGGAGTCAAATTTTTCTAATGCATCCAATAAATGTGGCAGGGAGTTCTGAGGGTCTTGTAGGAAAAAAAGGGAATCATCCGCATGAAGTGCCATTTTTTGTTCTGCTCCCCCTGCCCAGATACCCTTAATGCATGAGTTGTTATGAATCTAAATTGCCAATGGCTCCAAAGAGAGGGCAAATATCAGCAGTGAAAGGGGGCATCCCTGCCTAGTGCCTCTCTTAAGAGGTAGGCAGTTTGACAGCAGGCCATTCACCTTAACCCTGGCTTCTGGTCTGTGATACAGTGCAGCAATGGCCAAAACAAATTGCTCTCCCAGACCAAACCTTGACAGGGTGGATGACATAAAGTGCCAGTCCACCCTGTCAAAGGCCTTCTCAGCATCCATACTGATTGCTAGCTGCAAGGCCGTAGAGCCTCTTTGTGCTGTGATAATATTCAGAAGGTGCTGAAAATTTTCTTGTAAATATCTCCCTGAGATAAATCCTGTCTGGTCCAGTTGGATGAGAGTGGAGATGTAGCTCTGCAGCCTGTCTGCCAAAATACCCATGAGGATTTTTAAATCCACAGGTAGCAAGGATATCGGGCGGTATGAACTACAAAGTTCAGGATTTTTACCCTGTTTTGGAATCACTGATATCTGGGCTAAGTTCCAGGATGGTGGAACCAGTTCCCCTTCCACCAGTATCTCATTACAGGTGGCAGCCAGAAAGTCCACTACATGGGGCGTGAAACCCTTACAAAATTCCACAGCAAACCCATCTAACCCCAGAGCTTTACCATTTTTCAGTTGCTTGATTTTATTCATAATTTCCTGGGCAGTAATTGGGGCATTCAGCCCTATTCTCGCAGGGTCTGCCAGGGTGGGTAGCTTGAGACCATCCAAAAAGGTTCCCACCACTTCCCTGTGACCCAAAAAGATCTCAGATGTGTGCAGGTTTGTGTAGAAGGTTTCAAATCTCTGTACAATGTCTAATGGAGAGGTGGTGACTTGCTCTGCATCCTCCCCCTGCAGGCGAATCACTGCCCTACTTTCCCTCTGTTGTCGAAGTTGTCATGCTAGCAATCTCCCCGCCCAGTTACCCTGTTCATAATATTTTTGTCTGGTGTACCATAGTTGTCCCTCAATCTGGAGGTCCAGTATTTGGTTCAGGTCGTGTCATGCTTTATCAAGATCCTGTTTAACTTTGGGGTCATGGCTCACCTGGTGGGAGGCTTCAAGCTGAAGAATCCTCTGTTCAAGCTGTACCCTCCGCTGAATTCACTCTCTTTTGACCTTAGAGGCATACTTTATGATTTCCCCCCTAAGACAACATTTAAGGGCATCCCATTTTTTTTTCCAATTGTTTAACCAGGTGAGACACACTAAGCTGAAAGCTTTTTTTCAGGTGCAACCTGGGAGCACAGTGAAGTTAAGTGACTTGCTCAGGGTCACACAGTATATGCAAATGGGGGCTGTGGGATTCAAACCCAGGTCTCCAGATTTGCAGCTCAGAGCCTTAAACCACTGCGCTATACTGCCTCCTGCCTTATACCCTGCCTCGTCTCACCTCTAGGATTTTCCAGTTCAAACTGTTGGATTTTGTTCTCTATCAGCTCTTTAAAATCTTCCTTGGTGAGAAGGCTCACATTAAGCCTCCAACAGGAGTGTGATGCTATCTGGGCCATAGAAATACTAAGGGAGATTGGGGCATGATCAGATATGACTATTGGGCCTTTGAGACACTGTTCTACTCTTTGTACCCAGTTAATAGAAATCAAAAAAATAATCTATTCTGGAGTAAACTCCATGATGTAGAGAGTAGTAAGTGTAGTCCCACTCTCGGGGGTGAAAAAACCTCCAACACTCCATCAGACTTAGTTCCTGGATCAGTCTTAGGATAAGTTTTCCTGTTCTTGTTGCCCCTCCTTCGTTCCTCCCAGATCTGTCCATTCCCGGATATATAACTTCATTGAAGTCCCCCCCCCCCGATTATTACCATACTATGTGCATCTGAAACTGCTTCTTTGATGACTTTTTCCAGGAACGCCAGCCTTGGAGTTTCTTCATTTGGGGCATATATATTTAATAGAGTGCAATCCTGACCTCTGTAGCTCCCCCAGATCTGTACAAATCTACCTTCTGGGTCTGTTCTAACTTCTGAGATTGTCAGTGGGACATCCCTTTTAATCAGTGTTGCTACTCTCCTACAGTGTGGGCTATTTGCAAAGTGTGAAGCGTACACATTCCCCACCCAAGCTCTTTTCAATTTAAGATGCTCTTGGGCCCGTTAAATGTGTCTCTTGAAGGAAGGCCACAGTGGCTCCTTGCCTCTTCAAATCTTCCAAAACCTTGGCCCGTTTCACCGGGTTGTTAATTCCCCTCACATTTAGGGAAACCATCTTTAAATCAGCCATTATCAATCACCAGGGTTTGATACACATTTCTAATGATCATCAAGAGGGGGGACACACACCTAAGACACTCCACAGTCACTCTGTGCATTGTTTCTGACATATAACTTAGTTTAATTGAAAAATAACCTTTATAACATAACTTTAAATCCAAAAACTGTATATCCCAACTCGACATCTTTGACTTCAAGATGTAATTGCCCTTTTACCTTCCTCTTCAAACCACCTGTTTTTGGAGGCGTGGCTGGACGACCCGAACACTATGGGCCTTCCGCCTGGCTTTGGGACAATAATAGCCTAATCACCAGAAGGGCAGATCGAAAGCACTGTGACTGCATGCTCCAGGTACTTTATGAGCAATTTTCCAACCTGCAAAATGGGGAAAAAACCTACCAAGAAAATAATATGTGCCTGGTCCCACTTAGAAACACTCCCACCACCCTTCCACAGCCTATAATTAGCCTTAGTTCACCGTTTCCTGCTGATTCCAATCCTGCCCGAAGCCCTCCGACTATTAAGGTAGTCTAACCTCTTCCCCCTTCTCTAAGCTCAGGGTAAAGCTCTGTAGTGTCAATCCGGATCCCCACCAAGGTATGGGTAAGAGTATGGGTGGGAACTTGTCCCCCACACTGCCTCCCACTCTTTACCAACCATCAACTTACCATTAGTGGTATGTTAGCCTATTTCTAGTGAGGTTATGTGGGTAGCCTCCAGTAGGCTTCATTCTTGGGGGAAAAAGCCTCTATACTCCCCCCATGGATGTAAAAGGAGAAAAAGACCCCCCCCCCAGGCATCCATACTTTTAATCAGGCTCACTTAGTCCCAATGGTCTCCTGTAAAAGGACACACCCCCAGAAAAGGGTTGTGGGAAGATCTTTTATCAGTACTAGCCATCAAAGACCATGACCGAGCCCCCTGGTTCTGTTCAATAGAGCTTTGGATGAGGTCTCCATGGGCATCTAATCTTTGTCTAATTATAAACACCCCAACATTCTCGAAGTTAATCAGCCATACCTTACCATAGCCCTCCTTCCCACCTGCATCAACTGCCCCAGAGCAGTGTTGAGCACCCCTACACTCCCAATTTCAATTGTCCTTATCATACCATTACCCCCAACCCCTCAAAGTCAACCCCCCCCCACAGCATCATACATTTTGCTCAAAAATTTAACCACCAATCTCCTCTCCTTTATACAGGGCCAGGGCATAGGAATCACCTGAAAATCATCCCGTATCCACCCTAGATGAAAAAGAAACTTTTGGCATAACTATTTAGTCTGTCCCATCTTCCCTGCCCCCAACACTGGGTGCATTAACTTAGATCTGCAGCGAGAGTAATTTTTCCCTCTCTTCCTGAAGTCATTCACAGTTAATCACCAACAAAAGTCCACTCGTTCTTTTTCAGGTCACCGATTCTGCTGATCGGTCGTTCTGTTCTGGAGATTTCCCCATTTCACCATTCTGTTCAACTGTGTGTGAAGGCGAGGCAATGCGTGCATTGAGTGAGTCCCACATACCGGAAGTACCCGGAGCTATCATGTAGCTCTTTCCTTTTAGTTCCCACCTGTTGCCAGGCTCTTTCTATTACATGCTCCTTCTGCTGAATTGTGTTGTGGGGAATCTCCATCCCCATAGAAATTAAAAACTTATGGGCTGCCTGTAAATCTGAAAACTGTTTGGTGCCATTTTCTGTAATTACCTTGAGTCTCACTGGAAATTCTATGAAAGCCCTCATTCTCTTTTGCTGTATTAAATGCACCACAGATAGTATTTTCCTACGTTGTGTGAGGAGTTGAGGGGAGTAATCCTGCTCAAAGAAAAGGCAAGTGTCACCAAACAGGATCTCTTTTTTGGACCAAGCGTTTCTTAAAATCTCCTCCTTGGTACAGAAATCCAAAGATGCTATTACCAAGGAACAGGGGTGGGCTTTTGGATCCCATAGCCAAGGTACCAGGGAACGGTGGACACGGATAATGTTGAGAAGCTTATCCACTGGCCAGCCCAGGATCTCTGGCAAAAATGACTCCAGAAATTGTGGCACTGGTCCTGTTTCTGTCCTTTCTGGGAGCCCGTGAATACGGACATTGTTCTGTCTATTACAGTTCTCTAGTTCTTCAAGTTTTGCTTCCAGTTGTTGTTCTCTGTGATGCAGATCTAACAGAGCAGCATTGTGGATGTCTGTGGTAGTGGAGTAGTCAGTCAGTGCCTTTTCCATGTGGTCTACTTTCTGGGCGGTAAGTTCAATTTTCGTTCGGTCTTCAGTAGCCTTTGCCTCGAGTCTCTCTAACGTGGCATTCATCTTCTGGAGGGTGTAACAGAGCTGTTTGAACCTTATTGTGCATTTTTGCTCCTCCGTCTCTTCCACGTTAGTCCCATGCTTTGGCGAGACTGGTGTTGAGTGGGCCGTGGCATGCTGAGCAAAGTCTAGCAACATTTTATTTTGTTTTACTTGCTGTGCGCTCATTTTCTCCTTTATTTTGTCTGGAGGACATCTTACATGTCTTTTCTGCAGATCTGACTGCTAGATGGGTCAGATTAGATGATGATAAAGGTGGATTTATCTTGTGGCAGGTTAGAACGTCTGAACTAAGCAGCCATTCAGTCGGTGCGCTCACCGGAAGTCCATTTCACTATCATTTTAACACCAACTTTGACACTTAAACAGAATCCCATGGTGTACAAAAGTGTACCAAATGTCAGAGTTGTAGATAGAAAGGGGTGGAGTTATGGGTGGCCAAACATTTGAACAAAATTTAATTTTCAGTTGTTTTGAGATAGTTTAAACATTTCTTACTCAAATTTCTCCACAATATCAGGATTTAGTTAAGCTCATGGATGTGTGTATGCACAATGTTTAAGTCTCAAGCTTCAATGGGAGCTGAGTTATAGGTAGCCAAATATTTTGCCAAAAATTTGGATTTCAATCATTTTAATATAATTTTGATAGTAATCATTGAAATGTTACACAAATTGACATGTATACAGGTTATCACTACATTTGTATATGCACATAGTTTAGAATTATAGATTTATATGGGACTGAGTTATAGCCTGCCAGACATTTTGCCAATATTTAAATTTTGGTTAGTTCCCTCTAATTTTAAAACTACAGTACATATACAAATTTAACCAGAGTTGAAATGTTTAAACTACTATACCATAAGCTCATTCCTGAAAAAGTTTATATTTGAAGCTTTAAATGGGATTGAATTAAAAGTAGTCAAACTTTCACAACATTAAAAAAATGTATTTTGCAAGAAAGTAAACTACATATTTATAAACCCCTGAAACTTTAGAACTAGAGAATGCAATACCATTGAATTTGGCAGGTTCTTAGACCTTACAAGGAGCCTGTGTGTGCTGATTTTATTAATTCCTTGTGCAAAATTGCAAAATAACATCTGTACTTAAAGCCAAATCCCATGAATCTTTGTGAAAACTGTAGAATTTTATGAAAAATTCAGTAAGACTGGAATTTTCTAATTTCACTCAGCCTTATCTGGGGAGATTCTAATTAAAGGATGGGGTATAAGAGGCAGGTAGTGCAGGGGGTCACCAGATTCTGGAGTTGGATGCACAGTTTCACTGAGAAATGGACAGCTGAGCTGGGTAGCACAACAGTGGTCGACTCACAGGTTGGAGCAAGAAAGCACAGTGTCAACAATTCCAACCTGAATGCAGAGGGTCTATGTGATAACGGCGAACGCCTAAAGGCGATCACCGTTATCGCTCAGTCAGAGTGCTGAACACATTTTTGGCAGTCTAACAACCCTGGCACACCAGAACAATAGTGCCAGGACAGATTTTTACCGCTTTCTGTAGGAGGCTGCACCCCACCTGCAGGGGGGCTCGCCCGCACCCCTACTTTAGGATTCTCAACCCAGGGAGTGCGCGGCGTGTGGGGGAGTAGTAAAATAAAAGGTTCAGGATGGGCTAATAAAATCACACCAGCCCGGACCAACCCAGTACCTCAACCACACCAGCCACTAGCCAATCCCCGACGCCATGATGCAACTTGACCAGCAACCAGAGTGCCACCCTACAGCCTCTCCACCCCTCCCAGCCCATGTTTGCTGTGCTTGCTCCCACCCCAACGCAGTATGTGCGTATAGTGACATCCTGTCACCTAGCTCACCCACCCCCTCATCCGGTCGCCCTACTTTACCATCATCATGAGTGGATTGTGCCGGGAAGGAGTTTCCATAATGGATGGAACCCTTCCTCATGCACCCACTTCACAGGTTACCAAATTGCAAGATATTTAAAGATCATATCCAGTAAATTTATGATCTGGGGAGCCTGCTGTACATGGACGTCTAGGACTTAGAGGTACTCAAAAAGATGTAGTAGGGGAAGACCATGTCTTGGGCAGCAGGAAGAAGGAATTCTGGCTATTCCAATAGGGTAGGTTGATAGGAAAAGGAGTAGGTGACTCATGTTTTAGGGAGTGTGTCATTGTAAAGAACAAATAGGATATCAGTGGGATCAGTAGTTCTACTGAGTCAATCTGGCTATGTCAAAAGGGAAGGGGGGAGGGAGGAATAAGCACCCAGAGAGGAACAGCAGGACTGCAAAAAAACTCAGCCCAGCTTATCAAATGAAGTAGTGATATGTGCATTATTAATGTTAAATTCCCCCCAAAATAATTCTGGATGCTTCATCTACAGTATGTGCTATCATAAATATGTGAAAAAATGTTACTGATATTTTTGTTCTGCTGCAAAATTAAAACTGCTTAACCAATTTATCCAGTTGTGTTAGACATCAGGATACACTGACTATAGATATGCATGTCAAATGTTAACTCTATGCATGCAAGATCAGAGAAGTTACAAACATCCACATTTTTGATAGTTTTCACAAGGTTTTGCAAATATTTACATAGTGACATTTTGAACCCCTATAACTTAAAAATCTCTTATCTAATTCTCTCCATATTTAGATAATTCTATAAGCATTATAAAAAGGTTATTCATGCTAATTTACACATGTCTAGCTCCAAATGTGCCTGAGTTACATGCAGATGAAATTTTTTCATGAAATTTCCTAAAAAAATAAAATGACAGATTTTGAGTACATATAATTTTGAGATGATGCATCATAAAGTCATGAAATCAGGCACAGTTTTACAACACCTATCATCAAGAAATCATGCCAAATTTAAGATCTCTGACCCATTAGACGGTTAAGATATATGCAGATAAAAACGTTTATGAAATTTTGCACAAACAATAAAATGAAAACATGTGAGCACCTATAATTTTGAAACTATCCATCTGAATTTCATGATATTGTGCAAGTTACTGACCATTGACCAAAAGAGTACATGTGCCTAACTTCGGAGCTCTAGCTTGAAAGGTGGCTGAGTTATGACCAAATTACTACATTTTAAAAATTCCACAAAATTCTGATGAAATTCCATGACATTTAGCAGAATTTTCACAGATTTTTGTGCAATTTCATTGAAATTGCACAGATTCAGAATGTTCACATTCTGCACAGCTCTACTTGTGGTGTATGAAAATTCTTTGCCATTTCAGAACATTTAATAAATGATGCATGTGACAATTGAAAATGTTCTTACCAGTCAGAGTCTATGAATTCATGAAAGACAATCCTGTCTAACCAGTCTTGACTCCTGACCTTCATCCATATGTTCCTGTCAGAATGATCCAACAGGGATGCAAATGATATCATTGAGTACTGCCTGATGTATTCATTACTTCAAACATGTCCTCATCATTCTGTCTTTTACTGATGTTGTGCATAAATACTCTCCATTCAGTTTTGACTTTTAATTGCATCAGTATTAATAACAATAACAACACTGAGTTTCCTAACATAACTGTTAGGATACTAAGGAATATGAGGAACAGGAATAGGCCTATGATGGTGCTTCAAGCCTGTTCCCCCACTATCCAGTGGTAAATTCTGTCCAGTTGTTCTTGTAGATGTCCAATTTCCTTTTGAAACTATCTGTGCTTGTTTCTGTGACTGTATGTTCTGGTAGTTGGTTCCACTACTTCACCACTCTCTGTGCATGATATAGTCTTGTCTTGTCTAGTCTTGGTTTTATATAGTCTACCTTGAAGCTGTTTACTAGGTCCTCTTATGTTGTAGTTTTGCTCTCATTGTATAAGTTCCATCAGTGAACACAAGTATTTACCTTTAATTACATTGTATAGGAATATTAGATCACCTCTTATCCCATGCCTCTCCAAACTGTGTAACCATAGTTCTTCAAGTCTGCAATTATACAGTACTGTTCTTAAGCCCTATGTACAGTTATCAAATATTCTCTCTACTTTTCCCAGACTGTTTATATCCTTCTTGAGTGATGTTGACCAGAACTGGGAGCAGTAGTGCACATAAGATCTTGCCAGAGATCTATACAAGTGCATAATAATGTCTCTATGCTTACTGCTATTTTTTTTTATTTATTTCCCAGGATACATACAGCTTTAGTTGTATTGTTATTTATGTTATTAGAAAAGGTTAGGCAGGACTGCGTTAGGATGCTCAGATCCCTTTCCTCCTCAGTGAAATTTGGTTTAGTGTTTCATAAATAGTATTGCTTTTTTTGGTTTTGTTTGCCCATAAGCATAATCACACATTTGTCCTCTTTAAAGCACATGCCCCAATTGTTTGCACAAACCTATATCTTGTCAAGATCTCCCTGAAGATCAATGGTATCAGCATTTCTTGGGGCTGGCCCAGTATAGTATTGTCTGTGAACTTTAAAACATTACTGTGCAATCCAATATGTATATCTGCTATAAGTATTGTAAATAATACTGGTCCCAGCACTGATTCTTGTGGCACTCCACTGTATAACTTAATGACATCTGACAGATGCTCACCAGTTTTGACTCTCAGATATCTGTCATTTAACCAACTTTGAAACCATTTGACTAATCTTATATCAAAATCCAGTTTACTTAGTTTCTAATTAACATGGAATGAGGTATTTTAGAAATGCATACTGAAGTCAAGGTACACAACCTCACAATGCATATTAGTACCTAAACATTTGCTAATGGTTCATAGAATATTGTTAGACTGGTCACACAATCTGTTTTCCACATTGTGTGTGATCAATATTTCCATATGATATTGTTTTTGTCATGTATTGTCTTATAAAACTTTCTGTCATGTTCCCCCAAACTGGGGTCAAGCTACAGTAACTGGCCTTTTCCATTATACTAGGAGATATAGACATACAGAAAGCTGAGACCCATTTTGGTATGTCTCCAGCCAAGCTGGTAATTTCCATGTTTATTTTAACAGGATTGGATCGAGTTTATGCTTAAAGATTTTGTGATCTCTATTATCAAACAAGGAATTAGGTAATGAGTCCCACAAGGTTATTATTCTCTGGGTAAAAAGGATCTCCTTTTATTATTTTTTGGGTATGTTAGAGATAATTTGATATCGGTGGCTTCTTAAATTACAGTTATGTTTATTATAAGATAGATTTAATAGTGTTAGTAACTCTTCCTCCCACATAATTTATGCATAAAAAGTACATCTCCTCTTATTCTTCTCTGCTCCAGGGAATACATCTTTAATTCATCCAATCTTTGATCATAGCTCATGATCAATATGTCTTCCACCATTTTGGTAACCCTCCACTGCACCCCTTCCATTCTATTTACATCCCTTCTCAGGTATGGATTCCACAAGGGGGAGCAGTAATCCAAATGAGGCCTCACATAGGCCCTATAGAGTGGAATAATGCATTTTCTATTTCTGGATGTAAAGCTTCTTTTTATGCATCCTATTAGCCTGTTTGTTTTATTAATGATGTTATTGTAATGTATGTCGCCCAAAATGGGGGTAAAGCTAAACAGCCTATAGTTTGATATTAATTTCTTGTTTCCTTTTTATGACTGTTGGTAGAGCCTACAGCCATATCACTTTAGCTTGAAAAGGGGTTTCAGTGTAACACATTTTTAGTAGTTTTCAGTATATCCTTCCATAACACTGCAAATCCTTATGGCAGTTAAAACATACTGTGTCAGTGGCTCAGTAGGTAGCACACTCACCTCTGAGGCTGGGAGATCAGAGGGCTGTGGGTTCAATTCCCACATCTGGCACTTGGGTTAATATCCCAATACTGACACTGTAGTGCAGCATGAGAGGGGTGCTGCACTTCTGAGGTGCCATCTTTCGGATGAGACGTTAAACTGAGGTCCCATCTGCATGGATTGGTGGTAGTTCAGGTGGATGTTAAAGATCCCATGGCACTTATTGAAAAGAGTAGGGGAGTTTTTATTGTATTATTAAACATAATTAGAACAACTCAGTGTAATCAATTATACAAAGTAAAAGCCAAAAACTTAATCTAACAAACTTATACAATAATCAGAGTAATTATCAGATTATTTTTATACATTATTTGAACTTAATAAAATGAAAAAACCCTTTCCACATTTTTAGTAACTGAGTCTGTACTGTCCTTCGAGCATCCTGAGCGTAACTCGAGAGTTCCTGTGAAACCAAAATGCTAAAACAAAATAAGGCATTTTTCTTTGATATTATTACCACTGACACCTTGCCTGCCATAAATAATAACGTAAACATCCAAAAAATAATGACAGTGTTTCTTCATGAAAATCAGAAAGAGTCTCTGGATAAACCCTAAAACCAAGATTTGATATGTAAGAAAATTCAGCCACTTAAAACCCCAAAGTGCCGCAAATAAACCCACAAACCTTTGTATAGGAACAGTGTAAAAGAAAATGCTCCATCGATTCCTCAGTATTTATACAATCCAAGAGTGACACTTCCTTTCTTCAATGGCTTTGTACTTGGTATTACCCCTAACATTTAAACGGCCATAGAATATTAGCCACTGTGTTTCCATTGCATTTGAGGCAATCTCATAGAGTTAAGTTGGGCCAATACTTTAGGATTCAAAGAAGAAGGGCAATTTTAAAACATGGCTCTAAAGGAAGTAAATTTGCCATTACCACCTGATAAAATTCTTTCATGCTATTACTCAGAATTGTCTCTTTTCTATTTTCCATTTATATAATTTTGTGCAGCTGGTCTAAAATACTGTGGAATATAAATTGAGGATTTTATTTTGGAGCCAAAGAAAGCCAATTTCTAAAGTATTTGTCCAATGATCTGGAATCCATTTATCCCCACTCCCTGCTTCTAATCGTAAGCCACTTTTCACTGAACACATAATGAATAAAGAGTGAGCAAAAATCACTGGATCCACCATCCCAAGACCTCCTTGTTTTTACTTAAATATGTATAGCTTCTTTTAATGGGGTTTAATCTATTACCTAAAACCATTTGAAAGAATAAACCATACAGTTTAGTTTCTAGATGCACTGGGAGCGGAAAATCATAGCTACATACTGAACAACATGGTAAAAGAAACTGTTTGATAACATGTATGCTTCAGTTTGGACAATTTCCACTTTTTCCATCTATTGACTTTATTCTCCACTGTTTGTAGGGCTATATCCCAATTTTCAACTGGTATGTTCTGGGGCCAAAATGTATGCCCTAAACTTTAAGGGAGTTCTGGAAAATGGATACCACCCTGCACCGCTTCCTTATGACCTGTTGCTCTGATAAATAAACCTTTTGTTTTGTGCATTTATTTTTGCATTCAAAACTTTCAAAAAGCCTCAAATGTGGTCAAAAAAATGTGCACATATGAATGATCTGCGAAATATACAATCAAATCATCTGCATAGGCCTGTGCCAGAAGATGTTTGTCCTTAACTGTACCATCAGAAATACCTGGCCACAATGGAACAGTAGTTAATTTTTGTAGTAGGGGATCCAAAGAAAAGATATAGAGTAGGGGGCTAAGAGGGCAACCTTGACGAACTCCAGTATGTAACTGAAAACATTTTGCCGTCTGACCTTGCACGAAGGGGAACACAATATTATGTTCATATAATTTTTAATTATATTAACAATGTGCAATGGAACTCCATAATGTATTAACGTTAGAAATAAAAAGGCAAATATACCCTATCAAAGCCTTTTCCAAATCAGCACCATCATACAATTCGTGACTCCACTTCAGAAAGATGTTCAATAACTTCACAGTATGATCATTAAGGCTGTCTGAATTTGCCTATTAGGTATCCCACTAAACTGGTAAGGAGAAATTACCCATCTGGCTAATTTTTAACCGATTATTCAAAATACTGGTGAAGATTTTATAATCTGAATTTAAGAGGGTAATTGGTCGCCAATTTTAATATTTTGTCTGTCTCCAGATTTGAATAAGTAAATCAGCAATCCCTCAGAAAAGAGGGAAAGAAAACAGCAGTTTCCATAAAATACTGGAATAAAATATACAAGCATTGACTCAATTCCTTTGAAAAACTTTATACAGATTATTGAAGGCCATCCTTACCAGGTGAAATGTTTAATTTCAAATTCCTAATTACTTTTATTATTTCTTCTTGTGTAATTGGATCCAATAATGTTGAGATTTCTGCTAACCTGGGGGGGGCTTAGATGTTTTAAGATATGAAAGCATTTCTGCCTCTGTAATAAGAGAGGGGGTCTAGAGTTCGAAATGCCCAATAATTGTTTCTCTGAGCTGAGCAACCGTGGTGGCCAAAGAGCCATCAGGTTTTTGCAAAGAATCAATATTAGAAGAAGCCTTCAGATTTTTACAGGTTTCAAAAGGGTCCCCAATGGGGGATATTTTTATGCTATTAGAAAAAATAGCCTGTAGGGTTTTTGCTCTATCATATTGGAAATTCCTCATTTCCTCCTTTATTTTACTAATTTGGTCTGAATAGTCTAAGTGAGAGACATATGCAATTGTCATAAGTTTCTGCAGTTGTTGCCTAAGGGACAAATATCTCAAAAACTTAAAATTTTTTGTTTTTGCCCCTTGCCTTTTAAACCAATTACATAATTCGAACTTAGTTGTTAACCACCAATCTCCTAAATCCTCATAAAAAAAAGCCACTGACAACCTGGCTGCTAGAATATGTTTCACCCCGGACTGTATATATGGTATATCTAACATAGTGTTATTTAGTTTCCACCTGAGCTGCCTACGTCTCAGGGAACCTGTAGATAATGAACTACAAGAAAGTAATAAATGATCAGAAAATTCACAGTGGATCATCTTAAAGGAATCCAGTTGTACATTATGAGAGACAAACATGTAGTCTATTAGGAAAACAATTTCCCTTTTGTAAATGAATACCTTGGCCTTGAGAGGAAAGGGAGATACAGTTAAATAAACCTGCTATTTTAACTATATTAGCTAGCATGTGAGAATCACAATAAATTTTCTTTTTCTTCTGATTAGGTGAGTCAGAAATTGTGCAATTAAAGTCACCTCCCAAAGCACCTTAACTGATGTCACCAAGTAGGGTTGAACAGCTTTTAAACAAGAAACTCTACCAGCTTTTGTCTGTGGATTGTAGATGTTAATAAATCGATAGCATATATCATGTCATTTCCCATCTAATATCAAGACTCTCCCTGGAATAAGATCTACTAAATTATGAAGTTTAAAGGAATAAGTATTGAATAAAATCCCAATACCATCTGCTGTATCAGTTCCAAAGGACCAATAGGAAGGGCCCCACACCCAATCCCGTTTGAAAGTAGTGAGTTGTTCTACTGAGTACATCCAGGTTTCCTGTAAAAAACATACTGATAAATTTTGGTTTTTTATATAGTGAAAAAGGGCTTGCCTCTTAACTATATTAAGCAAACTATGAGTGTTCAAAGAGCCCCATGACCACTGCATTAAGCTTTATAAAAAAAAAGAACTACTTTATCATTTTTTTCTCTTTTTTTTTTTCCTTTCTTTTCTTTATAGTTATCCACTGGCTGAGATTGAGTGGAAGATTTTTGGGAGTCTGAATCTCCTAATTCCATCTCTGTATCTCCCCAAGGAGTAAACAATGCAGCATAAGAGTTGCTAGTCTCTATGGGAGGAGTAAGGGGTTTGGGATGCAAATGCCTAGATGATCTGCGTTGGGGTAGTGAAGGCCTAATATTTAAAGCCTTAGATGCTTCCTCAGAAGTCTCCACCAAAACCTCAGAGTAACACACAGGAAATCCAAAGCTCAGGTGGGCCCATACTTGATTTTTAATGACTTCCATAACCAAAACAGTTTGTTCCACCTTGTCTGCTATTCCTAAGGATTTGTAATTGGGGGTACTACACCAAGGGTCTGAACTTTGGTTTGAGAAGAAGAAACAGGTAGAGGGGTTGTGAGCTAGGAGGGGAATTGTGCAGCATCCTGAGCTTGCTGAATTAAAAGCTCTGAATTTATACAGGATGTTTTATTTTTGCAGCCCAAGGGCAAACCCGAAAAGAGTGGCCAGATTCTTCACAAAGCCTCACATTTGAGCTGATTGTGACAATACATAGTTGTGTGTCCAACCTCCCCACAGTTGTCACAACGTGGTTGGTCACAAACACTTGAGAGGTGTGTTTTAGCCCCACATCTGTAGCAAGCCCGGGGTTGTCCACTATAAAAACAAACCCCTCTGTCTTTTTCTAATAGAAAGGAATTGGGAATATGGACTACCCCTGTCTCAGATTGCCTCAGTTTAGTTTTGTATTTCCATCCTCCCGTCCAAAACTGTTCAGAATCTAGGATAGGTTCCGGCCCACTTAAAATTTCACATAAGGGACAACTAAATGATATATCTTCCACATGAACCCCTCGTTTCTAAACATGACCGTAACATGTTTTATCAGGGGTTTAGTTAAAGGAATCACTAAGAAGGGGGTCCATAGAAGAGAGAATTTAACCTGGTTGTACCTATCCCAGAATAAGTCCAATGCATGTGGTGTCCTAAAACTGATGTCAAAATTATCCTCTCCAGAGATATTAATAAATGCATACACATCTTTTGGGGTAAAATGCAAGGACTCTTTTAATAAGGTTTTCCCACGTAGTGTCTATCTGGTCGATCCTCCAAACCCCTTTATAAGAATACAAACTGCATTCCGGAGGTGCTGCTTCTTTTTAGTGTTAGAAAATAATTCAGACATAAGTGGTTTCTGAGGAACGTTCCGTTGGAGAGGGCGTGTGAGAAGAAGCAATAGGCTCCTGCAGGGGTGTTACCAAATCTGTATTCAATGAGGAAGGTAAAGATATCTGTGACTCCAGGGATGTAGCTCTCAGTGGAAGTTTTTCTACCTCTAAACAGTTTTTATTGTCCTGCAAATCTTGCTCCAGCTTTTGCTGTTGTAAGTCCGGTTTCACTCTGGTGAATGCTGTAGAGGGTATAATCAGAGTCCCAAGTAGGATCAGGCTTCCATATGCCTGCTGCATTTTGCTTCCAACCTGCTCCTTTGAGTGCTTTATCAGGGGACCAGAGCTCTGAAACATTATGTGTTTGTAGACCAGATTTTATAAGAGGTTATTTTTTTTTTGGAAAGAAGAATTCAGTAACTCCAGTTTGGGAAACAGCTGAGGACTGATAAACTACATTATGCTGAGCCCATGCTTTTTAAAACGAATCCAGCTGATTTGTCTAACCATGCAGACTCAGACTGCTTTAGCTCTGATGCAGACAAAGTCTGTTGTACTTCCTTTGGGGACTCTGTTTTGCTTTTCAATTGTTAGGGCAGTCGGAGCTATAGCGGGCTGAATGCACTCACTAACCTCTATAGTACTGTTAGCAGCTTTACTAACAGTCAATTTTACTTCAGGAACTTCCCACGAGCTGCTGGGCTATAAAGAGAGTGGTCTCGCCCTGCCAGGACTCCGGACTGAACCAAGTCAGCCATACTATTATTAGGAGCAATGCTGCAGCTGTCAAGCCCGATTCTACCTGCTGCAGAGTTAACAACTCAGGCTGAGGCTGACGCCGATTACAAAGTCTATAGAGTGCTCAACTTGCTTCTCCCTTACTCCCGTAACACACTGATTGTTGAGAGAGGGAATCACTTTGCTGCACATTTTTAAAGCGGTAAAGCAGATTGTAAAAGCCGGTTGTCTGTTTCAGTAGTGGCTTCCGAAATAATAAAAAATGTTGCAAAGACTCACCATGCTCCACGGAGCTTTTTAAGTGCAGTCCTGTATTTTTCTCAGTTTTAAACACCTCGGTTTCAGGGAGAGCAATATTGCAGGTATTAAGTGCATCCATGTCATCAGGTTCCAAGCTGGATTTGAACCTTGCATCCAAAGATTCCTTTTCAAGCATTTCCTTTCTCCCAGTCCTTTGAGAATTTTTTTTTCTTAAATCAACTGCTGTATCCTCCCAAAGAACCACTGCATCGTGAAACTCCATATCAGAATCCATATCTTGAGTATTCAAAGGGTCAGCCTCCACATTGCACACTGTGGGAGCAGAGGCCAGCTCTCCCACCAAGCAGACATCCTCCTCCTCCGCCATCTTGGTCCCACCAGAAAATGGGTCCCCCCTGCTCACAGGAAGCAGGAAGTAGGGGAATTTCCCCGGTGTTCTGGCCAAATTTCCCTCATTCACTAAAAATATCACCAACAGCTTAATCTGGTTCAAGGTCAGTTGGCATTCATCTGTGTCCCTCTCCCCCGAGTCATGCCTGAAAATAGGCAGGATTTGTCTAGTGCACTTAGTCGGTCAACAAAAACTAAATAAAATATTCCCTTCTTTCTTTTTAGAATGATGGACACAGAATTCCAAGCTGCTTTTCTCTGAGAGCACTTTCCAAACAAATCTAAATATCTTTAAAACTGTTCAAGGTGCACAAAAACAACCAGAGTGAAAGTTGTTCAGGGCTAAAAGACCTCTCACATGAGTGTAGTCACTAATCTGAATTCTTTATATTTTGTAAAATATGATCTTCCAAACAACCTAATTGTTTTGTCTCTCTGAGTGAACACAGTAGGAGTCATGGCAAACAAATGTAACTATCTCAGAACGTATGCAAGTTACCAATATACAACCACCATGAAAATTGTTCAAGACAAAATGACTTTTCAAATGAGGGTAGTCAATAATCTGAATTTGTTAGCTTTTTTTGAATATAGCCATCTGAATGCTGAAAGTTGTGAAGAAAAATGAAAATTCAGGTAATCAGATGGTCATTGTTTATAAAATATATTTAGTGCAGCTTCATGAATAGGCTCATAGGAAAGGAATTTTTGTCCTGAACAACTTTCATTCTGATGGGTTATGTGTAACACGTATACTTTTAGAGATATATACATTTGTTTTGCATAACTTCTATGAAAAATGGAAATTGAGGTAATCAGATGGCCATAGTTTAAAAAAATATAATTAGTCCAGCTCACTGAATATGCTCATTTGAAAGGTCTTTTTCACTTCAGCAGTTTTCGTACTGTTTTTTTATCTGTAACTTGTAAACTTTTAGAGATATTTACATTTGTTTAGCATAATAAGTACCAATGCCCGGAGTCTAGGCAACAAGCTCCCTGAACTTCTGGCCTTGATGGAAGAGGGATGCCTGGATATCGTACTAGTCACAGAAACATGGTACACAGATAACCATGACTGGGATGTTAACATACCAGGGTACACAACCTACAGGAGAGACAGGGAGGGTAGAAGGGGGGAGGAGTAGCTCTCTATATAAGGGAAGGGATAAAAGCAATGGAACAAAAGAGTAAACAGGGAGGAGAGAAGGCACTGTGGGTCACCTTAGAGACTGGAAATGACACCACAGTCCACACAGGGGTTGTATACAGACCCCCATGTCAGGGAGAGGGAATGGACAAGAATATGATAGAAGGCATCCTTAGGAGGGCAGAGAAAGGGGAGATACTGTTGATGGGAGACCTTAATATGCCAGATGTTAACTACAGCACCTTTGCTGCAGCCACATCCAAGAGCAGGGCCATTCTCGATGCCCTACAGGTTGCACGCCACAGACAGCTAGTTTTGGAACCCACTCATGAGTGAGCAATCTTAGACCTCATACTCTCAAATGGGGACAGTGAGAGGATCTCAGATCTAGAAGTGGGTAGCCATCTGGGAACAAGTGACCACCAAACAGTGTGGTTCATGATAAACTCAGCTACATAGTCAAGCCATACAAAAGTGAGGGTCCTGGACTTCAGGAGGGCTGACTTTGGCAAGATGGGAGAGTGCCTTAGAGAAGCACTAGCAAACAGGCTAGAAGGAGGGGTGGAGCAACAATGGGGAAACATCAGAACTGCCATCACAGAGGCAACAGACCTTTGTGTGAAGCAAATAAACAAATCAAAATGAAAGAAAAAACCACTATGGTTCTCAAAAGAGGTGGTGGGGAAGGCTAGGGAGAAAAAGATAGCATTTAGGAAAATACAAGGAAACACAGAAGGAGCAGGACAGAAAACTGAAAAGGCAGAAGGAAGCAGGGAGGGACATCAGAATAGCAAAGGCCCAAACTGAGGAAAAGAGAGCCAACTCGGTTAAGAAGGGTGATAAAACCTTTTATAGGTACATCAGGGAGTGTAGAAAGACAAAGGAAGGGATAGTGAGGCTGAACAGAAATGACAGTGGATGGGTACAGAGTGACAGTGAAAAAGCAGGGATACTGAATGAATACTTCTGCTCAGTATTCACAAAAGAGGAGGAGGAGGAGGTGCCTAATCCAGTTAGCAGAAGCACTCTGGATGGGGGGTCGATCCCAGACCTTTCACAGAAGAAAGGGTTCTGAAAGAACTCCTAAAACTGAAGGTGGACAAAGCAATGGGGCCTGATGGAATTCACCCCAGAATTCTAAAAGAATTAAGGGAAGAATTAGTGACACCACTGACTAACCTTTTTAACAAATCATGGGAGGAAGGTGTGGTACCTGAGGACTGGAGGAAGGCAGATGTGATTCCCCTTCACAAAAGTGGGAGGAAGACAGAGGCAGGAAACTACAGACCTGTCAGTTTGACCTCTGTGGTAGGGAAAATGATGGAATCACTTCTGAAGGAAAGAATTGCTGAGTACCTAGACGCCAGTGGGGCACAGGACCCAAGGAAGCATGGGTTCACAGCGGGAAAATCATGTCATATGAATCTAATTGATTTATTTGACTGGGTGACCAAAGTAGTAGAACAGGGAGGGGCTGTGGACATGGCCTACCTAGACTTTAACAAGGCATTTGACACAATCCCACACAAAAGATTAATAATCATATTAACCAGCCTGGGAGTGGGTCCCAGGGTGGTAGCCTGAGTAAAACATTGACTGAACAACAGGACACAGAAGGTAATTGTAAATGGAGTCCACTCTGAAGAAAGAGAGATTCCTAGTGGGGCACCACAGGGTTCATTACTGGGTCCAGTCCTTTTTAATGTCTTTATAAGTGACATTGCAGAAGGACTGGAAGGAAAAGTATGCCTCCTTGCAGATGATACAAAGATCTGCAACAAGGTTGATACAAAAGGAGGCGTGGAAAGGATAAGAAGGGACTTGGCAAGGTGGAAGGAATGGTCAGAAGTATAGCAGCTTGGATTCAATGCAAAGAAGTGCAAAATAATGCACTTGGGAAACAACAACCCAGGGAAAGATTACACAATGGGGGGGGAGGTAGTAACAACAACAAAAATGGAAAGGGACTTCTGGGTAATCATATAAGATTACCTTAAGGTTAGCAATTAATGTGAGAAGGCAGTAGAGAGGGCTGGGGGACACTGGGATGTATAGGGAGAGGCATCACCAGCAGAAAACAGGACGTTGTTATCCCTCTGTACAGACAGTTGGTGAGACCCCATCTGGAGTACTGCATCCAGTTCTGGAGACCCCCATCTCTGCAAGGACATAGACAGGATGGAGGTAGTCCAGAGGAGGGCAAATAAAATGGTGAAGGGTCTGCAAGAGAAGCCATATGAGGATAGACTAAAGGAGCTTAATATGTATACTCATGAGGAAAGGAGGGGGAGACATGATAGAAACTTTTAAGTACCTCAGTGGAATCAACACAGTCCAAGAGGGTAGCATCTTTCAGAAAAAGAGATGTGCAAGAACAAGGGAACACCATTTGAAGATATAGGGAGGACGGTTCAGGGGCAATGTGAGGAAGTGTTTTTTCACAGAGAGGGTGGTGGATGCATGGAACAGCCTTCCTGAGGAGGTTGTGGAGTCTAAAACTGTGAGAGAATTCAAGAATGCATGGGACAGACATAAGGTAATTCTTGTGGGTGTAGGAAGAAATAGGCTGTTGGTTAACTATGATCTGCCACTCATCCTGTAGGTAGGGAAGTGGGCAGACTAGGTGGGCCAAGCGGTCCTTATCTGCCATCAAAGTCTATGTTTCTATGTTTCTATAACTCCTATTGCACTTCTAAACAGCCTGTTTTGCGAATTACTATGCCAGTTAAGTGAAATTCTAAACCAGACCACCTTGTTCATCTTGCATCATGCCTAATTTAAAATGGACAGGGATTGATTACTTATGTGCAGCTGTTTGAAATGTCTCTATTTTCATAAATTACATTTATACCTCTAAAGGATCCCTGTGTCTGAATAAAAGCTGAAGCTATCAGTTGTGTTTTGTGTTGTTTTCTTTGTATGGACAACATTCAGTGCAGTTTCTTTTATGGAACCCAGAATTTGGAGTTTTGACTATGTCACTTCATGGTTTCAGGACTGTGGGCAATGTACTGATAAGTTCCTGCTAACATTTCTGAAACCATGAAGCCACAGAAAAACTTGTTGCCATATTTGTCCTTGTAACACAAGATCCACAGAAACAGATGATTTGATACCTTTTATTGGACCAATAGAGTTGTTACAAAAGATGTTTTTAGCTTTTAGATTGCATAAAATCCTTCATCAGAAAACACTAGCAGTTGTTTTAGAACATACTTTCTTAAAACCCAGATTATACAAAAAAAAAAAAAAGATGGAAAGTTGTTACAGATCCCATTGGTTAAAACTGCATTCATAAAAGCAACATACCCATATAAAGACAGAAACTGTTCCATCAAAAGAAAGCTAACCCAAGGTCAAATGACTGTGATGTGAAAGTTCACTCCCTGAGAAAAGCTATAAATCAACTGAAGCTTCATTTTCAAACCCCCTGTGTGTGTCTGTGCTAGCATTAGTAAATGACAATAATTAAAGTGCAGCTGACAACTTCAGGAGAACTTTAACAAAACATCATATTTAGATAAAGTTCAGCTTGTATTTCATATTAGTTCTTTATTTCGCCTCTCCATTATTTATTGTTGAGGTCAATTGCATGAAAACAGGATTATTGCTCCTGAAGAGACAGTGTGAAGGGAGTGGAGGTAGGAGCCAGCCTGGGAGATAATGACCACAGCATTGTGGGCTTCAAGGTCAGAGTAGGCTATGAGACTAGTTGTACCACTACGAAGGTACTAGACTTCAAGTGGGCAGATTTTCCCAGGATGAGGGAGATTTTCCGGGAGGTGGTGAGAGGATGGGAGGAGATGGGGGAAGGGGCGGAGAATCAATGGAAAAAGAGCAACAGAGGGATATGTAAGAAGGGTGAGGAAGAACAAGAGAAGAAGGAGGAGGCCACTGTGGTTCAATAGGGAAGTGAAGGGGGAATTGGGGGAAGAAAAGAGCATTCAGAGAATATAAGGATGCAGGGAAAGTTGAATAGAGAAACTTACAAGGAGAAGCTGAGGGTGGCAGGGTGAAGGATTAGGATGGCTAAAGCAGAAACTGAGGAGAGAATTTCTAGGCAGGCCAAAAGGGAGGACAAGACATTCTTTCAGTACATCGGGGAAAGAAGGAAAGCAAGACAGGGGATAGAAAGGATTAAGGGGAGGGGGATTGCAGGTGGAAGGGGATTTCGAGGAAGCTGAAGTGCTGAATGGTTATTCCAGCTCAGTTTTTATGATAGAGGGGATGGAAGGGGACCAGAGCTAAGTGAGAAGGGAAAGGGGGGAAGGGGAGTGGATCCTAGCCCAATTAGTGTGGAAGAGGTAAAGGAGGAGTTAGGTAAGTTGAGGGTAGACAAGGACATGGGACCATATGGTCTTCACCCTAGGGTGCTCAGAGAATTAAGGGAGGTACTGGCAGAACCACTGGTGGGGTTGTCCAGTTTGTCTCTGGTTACAGGGTGGGTAACATTGGACTGGAAGAAGGCAGATGTGGTGCCAATTCATAAATGTGGCAGCAGGGAGGAAGCGGGCAATTATCATCTAGTCAGTCTTATATCGGTGGTGGGTAAAGTAATGAAGGCAATATTTAAAAAAAGGATGGTTAGATATTTGGAAGGGGGAGCTGTAAGACATTCAGCAGCATGACTTTACTTGGAGACAGTCATGTCTGACAAACTTGATCAACTTCTTCGATGAGGTAACAAGGGTGGTTGATCAAAGTGGAGCAATGGACGTGGCCTACCTGGACTTCAGGAAGGCTTGTGACACAGTGCCCCACAGAAGGCAGGTTAATTAGTTGGGGAGTCAAGGGGTGGGGCAGAAAATAGTAAGATGGGTAGAGAATTGGCTGACCGGGAGAAGCCAGAGGGTGGTAGTCAATGGGGTGCACTCTGGGGAGACTGGGGTGTCAAGCGGGGTTCCTCAGGGGTCAGTGGTAGGGCCCATTCTGGTTAACATATACGTCGGTGACATAGCAGAGAGGCTTCAGAGGAAGGTCTGTCTTTTTGCAGATGACACAAAACTCCATAATAGGGTGGACACATGGGGGTGGAGGCAATGAAGAATGATATAAAGTTACTGGAAGTGTGGTAAGAAACATGTCAGCTGAAATTCAATGTCAGGAAATGCAAAATGATGCACTTGGGGAGGAGGAATCCAAATACCACATACACACTGGGGTGGGGGGAGAAAATGGCAGCAACCAGGCAGGAGAAGGATCTAGGAATTATAATCACAAATGACCTTATGGTGGGGACCCGGTGCAGCAAAGCAGTGGGCAATGCTAACAGGATGCTGGCATGCATATAGAGAGGGATAACCAGCAGAAGGGTGGAGGTGCTGATGCCACTTTACAGCTCCATGGTGAGGCCACATCTGGAGTATGGGGTACAGTTCTGGAGGCCCCATATAAAAAAGGACATAGATGGCATGGAAAGGGTGCAGAGAAGGGCATATGAGGAGAGGTTGAGGGAACTGGATTTGTATCCTCTGGAGATAAGAATGGAAAGAGGGGGCATGATTGAAACATTCAAGCATGTGAATGGGATCAGTAAAATGAGGAAGAGCTTATTTACAGGGAAGGTAAATACAAAAACTAGGGAGCAATGACTGAAGGTGGTGGGGGAAGGTTTAGGAGAAATGTTAGGAAGTATTACTGCACAGAGAGAGTGGTTCAGCCCCAGAACAGACTGCTGGAGGAGGAGGAGGTGGTGAATACCAGTACAGTGGAGGGATTCAACAGAGCCTGTGACAAACACAGAGGGTTGTCAAGGGGAGGACTAGGAGAATCTTGGTGGGGAGGGAGGGAATGGGCAGACTCGATGGGCCAGGAAGGCCCTTTTCTGTTGTCACATGTCTATGAATCTATGAATCTATTTCTGTTGCTGTCTCCCTACCTGAGGTCATAATGTACTGCTTGTGACATCACAGTTACTCTCATGGCAACAGATTGTGATGTCACAACAGAGCATTATGACTTGAAGTAGGGAGTAAGCTATAGAAGCAGATTAACTTTAAAGTAGCTGTAAGGAATAAAAATCATGTTTTCATCCACATGTCCTCAGTAATAAATAATGGGGAGGAGACATCTAGAATGTATGTGGAATATAAGCAGAATTTTACCTACTTATGTTTTTCAAAGTTTTCTTTCAGGCATCAGTAGCTCTTTCAGCAATACTAAACAAATAATGTTCAAAGTTTTATTCATATGAAAATATCTATGTGTTAAGTAAAAAAATAAGTTAGAAGACAACCCGCCGTAGTGTAAATTAAGGGTAGCCTGTGATGATGACGACAGAATATGGGCGATTGTCAAAATGGCGACTTATATAACGGTGCTTCAACTCCAAACTGCTTTTCATTGAGAATCTTCCTAAGGCACTATTCAGAATTCTTAGCAAATGTACACACATTCCAAACAAATCTAAATATCTTCAAAACTATTCCAGGTGAACAAAAACAATCAGTCTGAAAGTTGTTCTGGACAAAAGACCTTATAAATGAGGGTATTCACTAATCTGAATTCCTTATATTTTGTAAAATACGGTCATCTTATTACCTGTATTTCCATTTTTGTTTTTACAAAATTCACATTTCTAATTGCAATTAAAAAAAACAAAACTATAAAGAATTTAGATTAGTGACAACCCTCATTTGAAAAGCCTTTTTGTCCTGAACACAAAAATGTAAAATAATGCACTTGGGGCACAGAAATCCAGGGGCAGAGTGCAAAATGGGTGGAGTGGTATTACAAACATACAAAGAAGCCAGCAGAAGAAGACCATGTATTGACTACATTAAGAAAGTACACACTAAAAACAAGAAACTTTTACACACAATTGCTTACTGTTTAACAATATTATGCATCTATGGCTGCCACTCTACATCAGATGCAAACCCATAATCACATTTCTCAATTGAAGTGAAAAGGGGTGAGGGTGGAGGTCATAACTGATTCCTTGTTTTTGTGTTAAAGGGGTCATTTTTTTTTCAGCAAAAACAAGGGGTCATTTCTAAAATGTGCAGACAAGCACAGGGACCACTTTTTTTTCGGAGCATGCCGCCACCAGCAGCTACCACTTCAAGACTGCTACTACCCCCACTTAATACAATCACAGGAAAACCAGAAGTAGCCTACCAGCACTGAGATCAATATGGTTAAGGCACATTTACCAGAAATTACTGCTTAGAAAAGAATGAGAAAGTGACTGTGATGATGAGCTAATCCCAGACCAGATCTCTAGTTTAATAGTCTCCTCCTGAGTCTGATTTTTATGGCTGTGTGGGCCAAGCTCCACAGATGTTATGCCATAGTCAGAGCTGTGTAAGAACACTGTGGAAGCATGTAACTGGACCACTGCCTGATGTTCTGCCACAGTGCTCCAACATAGTTTCCAGTGTTTCTGTTTATGCAACCCTTCCCTTCCGCAGTCCGCATAAACATACACACTTCATGGGGCACTACTTTTCCTTTCTGCAACTGTGGAAGTGATGGCTGCTATATTCAACATAGTGGCGCTGACTTAAAGTGTGTATGCATGAGTATCGTGCATACTTTTGTAACCTCCATGCCACCTTTAGCTTGCTGGCACCCCCCCCTTTAAAAGAACTACTGCCAACTGCATGACATGCAATTTTCTTTTGGCAGAACTGCACTCATGGTACCACCCTAGCATTGGAATGTATACCAGGCTCATTATCAAGAGGATGAGGGGTGGGGGTACATATTAAAATGAAACATTTTATTTACAACCAGGTCCAGAGGAGAGGATGCTAGGCATATGCTACACCTAACTGCTGAGGGGCCCAAAAATGTTCACACTAGAAGCAACAAGCGGAATGTCCAAAGCAGTAACTGGGATTTTACAGTATGGCTTTATTTAAAGATGTTACTTAAAGC
This sequence comes from Neoceratodus forsteri, assembly GCA_016271365.2. Taxonomy (NCBI): domain Eukaryota; kingdom Metazoa; phylum Chordata; order Ceratodontiformes; family Ceratodontidae; genus Neoceratodus; species Neoceratodus forsteri. The sequence continues at coordinate 161,694,622 of CM028132.1, read as the reverse complement.
AAGGGTGGTCCCCCAAAGATTTGTCATTGCAATACAGGCACACTCTCTTTTGCAGGACACTTTGCTAGGCAGAACTGTTTTCCACAAAAACATCTGTAGCTCTCTTCCAAAGTGTATATCTGGGATGTTCCACACACTTTAACCATTTTCCACACATTTCCATTTCCAAAGTATATATCTGTGAGATGTGCCACACACTTTAAAATCCTCCTGGTGCATGGTCTTTGCCCAGGTAACAGTGGTGCCCATCCACAAACCACTTAGCCCTGCCTGAAACTCCAGATGGCGTTCCTCCCACCCTTTTCCCCAAACAGCTTCTGCCATTCCTTCAGGATTACACCAAATGAGTCTCCAATCCCCAATGAATTGTTAAAGATTCCCAACTTTAACTTTAAATTCAGCACAGATGTGGTGAAAGGGGTCCTGACTGGTGTGATCTAGTCTTATCTAGGGCACACACACTTCAGACAACTCTCTCAGAGAACAGTCTCAAATTCTACACTCACAGATTAGTTATTCCTTCCTCCCAGTCATGGAAAGAACAAACGGCACCTTTTTTTCTCTGCTAGCTGTCAGATTCTACTCATTTTTCATCCTTAAGGCAGTTGTAAATTTCAGGAACTTCAGGGGATTGCCGCTTGGATCCACAAGAATTGCATTCCCTCTCACTCCCCCTGAGGTGAAACTAAAGAGTCCTGCAGGCAAACTGAAAATTTTACCAAACCAGGGTGGGAAATACCATGGCCCCCTTTGACAGAGCCCCAGTGGCAGACTTCCTGCCACTCTGACTGCCACACTTGAGCTTATTGATGAACATTCTAAGCTCCCAAGAGCAGTTGACTCTAAAATGGTTATGCTGCCGTTAGAGTTCTAAATGACATAATCATTCTTCTCTCAGGCTAGCTGAGTAAACAATGACATCATTTCAGTATGTAGAAAGCCCCTAATGAGCTCCCCACCAGCTGCCCTTTTCTACCTGCCTAAGACTAGTACTAATGGGATTCTAGTAACCTGAGGAGACTGGGTTGTTACACGTAGTTATGTCAGCACCATCATTTTGCACAAGGCTGACTCTGGGGCAAACTGCACATGTGCTGTAATTGCTGCAGTATTATTGCTGACTGTGGTGCAGTGAGAGCACTGCATATTCTTTTCACTGCTCTTGCCACTCCTAAAAGTCTTCAACAACTGTATTGGCTCTGACCAGAATTTGTTTGAATATGGGAACAACTGCATTCCTCCAATCATTTGTGACCTCACCTCTATCATATGAGTGTCTGAAAATGTCACAGATAGGCTGGTATATACACATTGTTACATTTTTCAGCAAATTTAGGCTTAACATACCATGCACAGGGGACTATGTGGACTCAGTTTTTAAGTTCTTCAACTACTTTATGGTCTTGAAATAGATTCTCCCCACTATGTTCCTTTGTATTGTTATGTCTAAATACGGATCCCGTTGTTGTGCCCATACTGAATAAGGACCCAGAGCAGGAATTCAGGGCATCCCTAATTTCTTAGCCATTTTCTAAAGTCATGCTGTTATGAATAAGTTGTCTGATATTTTGGGTATCACCTTTCAAAGAGTTAATGTACCCATAAAATTCCTTACTGTTATTGAAATGTGTGGCTAGGTGTTTCTCAAATTCCTTTTTGCTTTTCTGCACTGTATATATACATTTTCTGACCATTATTTTGTATATATTCTTTGACTGCTCACTATTGTCATTTAGTATAACCTTGTGCAACTGTTTCTTCCTTGATAATAATCTATTATGTTTCTAGTCATCCATTTTGGTCTTAGTCCTTGTTTATTTTATTTATTTCATGTAGGTACCAATATTTTCTCCAGATGTAGTAGCATTTTGTTCTTAAATGTTTCCCACCATATAGTTTTTTTGTGATTAAGATAATACATAAATGAAAAGAACAGCATGCCTTACATGAGACTAGAGAATATTTTTATATTTATTTTTATTTTCATTTTTGTCTCCCTGTCCCTCTATTGCAGCAGCAACAATGTTCAACAAAAACAGCTTAAAGACACAGAGTAGTGAGTAGGTGTGGGCAACCATTGTCAGGTAATGAGTTACAGCTTTTGAAGCATAATCACGTATTAGTCATTTGAGTAGTGATTGCACACCCTTACAATACATTGCCAAGCAGCAAGCTGATCAGATGTTGGCCTGAGTGAATCAGCAATCAGCTTCTGGTGGTAGTGAATTACATGCTGTAGTCACCAAGGAAGAACAGGCCATGAATTTTCCCCACTTTGAACTACAGGGGAGTTGTTGAGGATCGAGCAAGTCAAACAAACAGGAGTGGTTTTCTAACAGGTCCTCATTCAAGTTAATAAGGGGTACTGTGTATTGTTCTTGCTCACTCTTATTCTACCTCAGGACATGAAGGAAGGAAGGAAGAAAGGGAGGAAGGGAGGGAGGAAGGGAGGAAGGGAGGAAGGGAGGAAGGAAGGAAGGAAGGAAGGAAGGAAGGAAGGATCTCCTGTACAGAGTACCCACTGCATTCATGTGGCCTTGTTTATGTAGAGAAAGGTCAGGTCCTGGACTACTGTACGTCCTGTCCAGAGTGCACTTTTATATTGCTAAGTGACACCCAGAAGGCCCCTCTGGCATGTCTTTCTCTAGTAGACACTCTCTTTGACCAGATTGTGGTAGACTGGATCAGTGCTCTGAAGAAAACTGCCAGTGAGTATTAGTGTATTTTGTTGGTGGGCTATGCCACCAGGTATTTCAAAGCTTGCAGTGCTTCTCCCTAAGCTGATTGTATCAATATTTTATCTATCAAGACATCACTGCTGGGATGTCATGCTAATAAAATTTCACAGCTCACTATTTTCCTGATTACTTATTCTTGAATATCTTTGCAGTGGTGGAGCGTGCTGTTTTTAGTTTACTTGAAAGTAAAGTCTGTCTGGACCACAGTTTATTATCCTCAAGCAACTGATTTAGATTTGAATTTTAATAAACCACAAATACATGCTGTGCAAGTTTGTGGCTACATATTCTAAATTTAGAGTCATTCAAACAAGCCTAAGTTGGGATAATGAAGACATTTGAGGGAAGTTTTTTCATCTATGCATAGCCATTGCCCATATTGGGCAAATTAAATGGGTCGTTAGAGCAAAACAAGAGTGTGTGCATGTGGAAGAATGAGGTGACTTCTAAACCAAGAACTGTGCAGGAGGGAGAGAAACAGAGAATACTGTATGGGACTTTAAGAAGTGTGCAGGAGGAGGTAGAGAGAGAACATCCATAACCAGATCGCAAATAGATTGTAATGTGACAACTTTAATAATGGCAAGCAAGTGAACTTACAAGTGTTTCCTGTGTATTTTGTTATTTAAGGTGTATTTACATTGTATTTTAAAGTTTAACTTGGGCTGTGCACAGTAAACAATTCTGCAGTTACAAAGACTGTGACTGCAATTCTCAAAATGGCACCAAAAAAAATTCTGTTAAAGGAACCAGCCACCTAATGGAGAAATACCTTCCTCCACCATGCTGCTCCCGTTAAGTGGCTTCTACTGTATTAGGCTAGAAATTTGTTTTAAAAAGTGGTGTTTCACACAGAGTACCAGTTCCCTGGATTTGGTATTCTGTCCCAAAAAGTGGTATACCACCTCCTTTGTTGTATACTGCTATCAAAATGTCACCAATCATCATTATGTCATTGTTTGAGTAAATAAAAGGTAATAAAAGGCAAAAACAACTAAAATATCCTTCTTATGTACCATTTTTTTTCTTTTTTTTTCTTTCTCTTTGCCTCATTTTTTGGTAAGGTGTTGAACTTTCAAGTTAAAAATTCTGTGCATGTATAGAAAAATGATGCACAGATCAGACAGTTAGCAGTACATACATTTTCAAAGTGCTTTTGCAGCACTAGCATCACAGCATCAATGGACAGTTACATTATTAAATGTATTGACGCAAGCAGTGAACTATTGGCTGAAAGTCTCTCTGAAATCCAGTGCAGTTACTAGACAGTCATGTAGTATATTTGCAAGTTAAAACCAAAAAAATGCAGCACAAAACCCTGACACTGATTTGCTGGCATTATTGTTACAGTGAGCTAATATATGCAGCTAAGAAAGCAGCAAAGACGTAATTACCACCGTGATGAAGTATTTTTTTCATCTTGGCTTTTGTCTACCCCTGACAGACGAAAAATGAATCTGGCCGCTGGAAACAGAAGCGTGTGATTCAGTTATCTTGAAATTCTGATGATGATTTGCTACTCATGACAGAATAAAAACGTATAGAAGTTTGTTCCTTGAATTGACCAATTTGGCCAGATTTGTTACAATTTACCCTGCTCCTAAGCGTTAACTTTGTAATTTTTTTGTGCGATCCAATTTGGCAAGATTATGTTCATCATAATTAAGTGCTGTACCACTGGTACAGTGGTCTAATATGAGCCTCATTTTCAGTGGACTCTCCTTAACTTTTATTTTTTAATGTGGGAGTAAGGAGTCGGGGCTAATACAGTCTGTGGAAGAAGAAAATAAGACTGAAAGATACTGGACTGATAAACAGTACACATACCCAGGTTCTGAACCTCTTGATGCTCAGCACTGCTCAGGTTATTATTCCAGGCACATTAACTGTAACGATAAAAACAGTACCTGAATATAGGTGCATTATTCAGCTCACCAACTCACTCCATCCACTTGACTGGTTGATGGACTGCGCTAGGATTGGCTGCTCAGAATTACTGTGCTACTGCTCAAGTTAACAAAAACTGAGCATGTCTGTTACATATAACAAAACAAAAATTAGAACATTGACTGAGAGCTCACATGACAAATATTAGTCTGACTGGCTATTTCCATAACTTCCTGACTGACTAACTAATAAATCTGGCAGGCAATACTTTTTGCAAGCAAAACCTGGAGTGGCATAATTGCATTATGCATAAAAGATTTAAACTGCAAAATAGCACAAACATTTTGTATAGCGAAGACATAGTCCAAGCAGAACTCAACAGTTGGGTGGCAAAGGCCAAACCCCTGATTAAATCTGGGAATCATCACAACATGTCAGGATGAGACTCAGTGACACAAGAATCCCCCCTCTCCCTACAGCTTGTAACAGTTTCCTGCAAACTACTACTAGAGCACAACACTGACATGGGAGTACATTCAGGTTCTTCATCATCAGATGATGAGAATCATCATCAGACAATAATTTTCCAGAATAAGTTTCAGATATGAAATATGCATCTACTTCTACTTCTGACTCTGAGTTGTCTCCCTCTTCTTCCTCCTCCTTATTGCTTTGTTTTTTGTTCAATGGATCACATGGTTGCAAAGAATGCCTTTTTTTCTGTCTACCACCTTTTAACCAGTACTCAGTGACTGGAACTGGGTCAAATCTCTGTTCACATGGTGTATGTAATGAGATTCTTATTAAATCTATCAGACTCTCCTTTCCTAACAAACTTTGCCAGTCAGATTTTATTCTTTACATTAGGTTAAAGTCACTTTCACAAACAGCTGTACTTGCTGGTAGTGTGAATTAAAGTTACTATTCCCAAAATGTTGTAGCATTTGTCTTGGCAAGCCTGATGAATATATGGCCAGTTTGCTTCTACATCATTGGTGTACCTGTTTTTAGGGGAAATAATTAAACAGAATGATATAGTACCCCTGACCTGTCATGCCTGAGTCACAGTACATTGTGAATTTGCTAATTGTAGTGGTAGAAGAAAGAATCACCTCCTCCATATGTGATTTTTTTACTTTGGTCCACTCTGCTACACACATATCTGGATCTATTTTCTGTTCTATGATGACTTGTCTGAACTCATTTATGACAGCAGCTACTGCATCCTCCACATAATCTGAAACAAATTCGAAACAAATGCCCTTCCACCTCCACCTCCCAAAGCTAATGATTCTCCCTGTGCCACCCAGTCAAATGTGTGCCTACCCTAACACACTTGTCAAGTCCCCATGGCTTGTTGACCACTGTTTAAAGTTCACAGTGTGGCTCATGGCCACCATGATGGACTCCAGCTGGTCCATGTCTTCAGACTTGTTTGTGACATTTAAGATCATGACTGTCAGTAGTGTTTTTCTGTCATTGGAGAACTGGTGCATTTCGTCAACAAATAGAGTGTGCCCATGGAATTCAGGTCCCTACAATGCATCCAGATTTCATAAGTGCTTTCCAGGTCTAGAAACAAGAAAATAAAAAGAAAAAACACACTTATGCCCTGGCCTGACCCAACGCTATCTTTGTCCTGACTGAGAGAGAACATCAAGATTGTACTCTAGTTCACAATTTTTTTGTGGCTGGTTGAAGGAAACTTAAAATAGCAAGCTACTTGGCATGATCTGGAAAATAAATTACCTTGTTTTGAACTTTACAAGGCAGTCCTTCAGGTCCTGAAGAGATTCAAACACCTCTTCCACTGAAGTATAATTTGCTTGTAGAAGCAGGTTGACTTTAATGGACTCTTCCAGGATGTCCTCCATCAGATGAATGTAGCGTAGGCATCTCCAGGTCTGCATAGTCTTCAGGTAGCCCTTGGCCTTCACTGCTTGGTCCCCTCAGGATCTGCCATGTTGCATCTGAGAAGACAAAAAAATGGCACAAGTCGTTGCTTTAGCAGTTCCAATTTTGTCAGCAGATGAATACTGTGCTTATTTATATATATGAACACGTAACATTCCTGTTGGAAGTGCAGCAGGATCCCAGGGTAGTCCGTGATGAGGACTTTCAGTGCTCTTAAGGTGTGTTGTGCTAATCTGGTTCCCCCCACTCTGGTTGGAATAAGGCATCTTATTCCTGCTGCCTGACAGGACTGTCTCAAATTTGTATGATTTAGTGGTGAAAAGTGATAAAACAGATATATATCCCTAGCAGTAGTTGGTCTACTTTTTATGATAGGTAATGTTTTTTAGGACATCCTTCAGGGCTAACTCCAGCCTATGTGCATTGCAATGTATCATGACTAGATGAGGACAACCATTTTTCAGTAGTACAGCCACCTCCCTTCGTCTACCCATCATCACTGCTGCCCCATTTGTGGTAAGCCCTACCAGTTTGTTTTTCCAGTCTGCTGACTCTGTCTGTGACAGCGTGGCCCGTTCGATGCATGCTGTGACTGATGCTGCATCAGCTTTATGTGGATTTTCCAGGGACACAAAAAAAACCTGGCACCCCCTTGTTTACTGTTCTTATGTAAATGATTTCCTGTTCTTTTATACTGGAATCTGTTGCTCCATCTATCATTATTGACAGGAAGTCTGCATTCTTCATCACATCCTCCTGTTTCTTAAATTCCATTTCAGTGATATTACTAATGAACATGCTTTGTCATTGTGATATACTTCCCCAATATTAACCCCTTTACATTTGTCAGGGTCACACATCCACTGGAAGTCTGTATATGGCCTAGCACATTTGGCCATGGCATGTGCATTTCAAATTAAGATCTGCACACGGCATGCCACATTGGAATTGAGCATTTCCTCATCTAGTTATGATACATTGCAATGCACATAGGCTGGAGTTAGCCCTGAAGGATGTACTAAAAAACATTACCTATTAGAAAATCCACAGAAAGATGATGCAGCATCAATCACGGCATGCATCAAACAGGCCACGCTGTCACAGACAGCTTAATCTGGTTCAATTTCAGTTGCTTACCATCTGTATCCCCCTGCTCCCAGTCACCCCTGAAAAAGGGACTTCTAGGCCTAGTGGGCTTACCGGGTCAACAAAATTCAATTAATAAATAAATAAATTTCAACTGCTGTGCCCGCAGCAGATGCTGTTGAGATTCAGCTATAAATCAGGCATCAACAAGGGAAGTTTAATGAAACATTTCATAAGTTTCTTTAAAAATACCACCAACAGCTTAATCTGGTTCAGTTTCAGTTGGTTACCATCTGTATCCCCCCTCCCCCCTGGTGGCCCCTGAAAAAGGGACTTCTAGTCTCAGTGGGCCTACCAGGTCAACAAAATTCAATAAATAAATAAAAGGGAATGCTTCTTAGACTTTGCATGCTTTTGTAAAGACTGCTCAGTGAAATTATTGCAGCCCCCTTCGAAATATGCTGATGTTATATCTGCAATGTCTGGGAATTTCCTACAGGATTTACAAAACATTAAGTTTTTCTCTGGATCAAGCTCAACCCAAGTGTACTTTATAACCCAGTGTTCATGAAAAATATGCAGTCATTTACTTTTTTCATAAGCAGCATCTTTCTCCTTTTTCTTAAGAGCCTCCTCCTCTGCTGCTATGGTCTTAGGGTTCTTTACTCCATTCCAAAACTGCCACATCTTAACTTCTGGCAATTCAGTATTAATTTTGCCAGCAAAGAAGCACCAGGCAAAACAGGCAAGGGCCAGTGGATGCAGAACTGACTAGGGATAAATCCACCCCATGACACCCCAAAGAGATACCCCACAGATCAGTCCTTAAGAACATTCTGTTCAAGGAGAGTGTCAAGCAAGGTTAATTATTATAATCAGTTACAGTGCCCTACCATAAGATGTTTTGCTCTGTTGCAGACTAGATGATGGTTAACTTCAACTGCAGAGGTGTTTGCCAGGGGAGATTGTGGTTTTGTGTTGACTCATCCTCAGAATTCATCAGGTAAGAACATAATTATCTTGTTTGCCCAAATTTGTAATTTAACTGCCAGAGTCTAATTTTTTCTTTTTCTTTTTTTTTAATTTCACAGATTGGTGAAGTCTGGCTGCCAAGAAAAAAATCAGCTGCAGAAAATAAAGCTGGTCTGCTTGATCTTGTTACAGCCTCAGGGTCTTTTTTCTTTAATAAACTTAATTTTATAAAGAAATGTATTTTGCACAGAACACCAAATAACAGGAAATTTTGAACCCTGTTTATCATCACTCTGGAGCTGAACAAAGAGCACTATTAGATACCATTAACGTCTAAATATCAAGAAAATATGTTTTCATACCCACCAGTCCTTGTCAATTCACTCTCATGACATTTACGTTACATTGGACCCGGTCAGCCTTAGGTGAAGGATTACATACTGCACTGCATCTTCACTAGACATCTATAGCTGTGTACAGTACAGACTGCATTTAAATCATTTTACATTTGGCTGGTAATGAGCTGGGATTTGTGCTGCAGAGGAACAACAGTGTTCTTTGAATGAGTCCCCTGTGAATTAGGTGTTCTATTCTGAATGACATTTTCTAACAGGCACTGCATTATCAATGCAGTCTCATTTGAAACATAACTTTCTAATAAACAGTCTGAAACATACTGTCTCAGCTGGCTGGTAATTAGTTGAGAATGCAGTGCAAATCTGGTGTTAAATACAGTCTTAACTGAACCTTGAAGTTGTGGTCATTTACAGTACTAATTGAAAATTCCTTTTTGTCAAAGTACAGTAGGAGTAGTATTTCAGCCTCTGATGGTAGCAGGGCTTACTGCTAACCCAACAAAATACATAATAGGAAATAAAAATATCTGTCCTGTTTTTGGGGGGATGGTAGAGAGCATCTCTTAATAAAGTAGATGACCACCAGTTCAAACAACATGAAGCCTTGCTGTATTCTGACAATTGCAGTTAGCTCCAGCCTTTGAACTGCCCTGGAGAGTATAGGGTTAAACTTCTATGCAGGGCATAGAACGTTGAGCTTGAGCTCGGTTGAAGACTCTGTCTGCAGTACTTTGAATCCAAACCATCAGATTCTTTACTCCACTTCACTGAACAGTCCCTCCGGAGATTTCTCCTGTTGCTCGATTCAAAGACTCGGTTAAAGTGTCGGTTAAAGTCTCGGTTTTCTGAATTATTTTACCGTGATTCGGTTCACTCTGTCTGAGGTACAGTAAGTACTTAGATAGTGTTTTTGGATTGTGGAAATTGTAAAAGTCCCGATCGGTTCGGCTGAACCCATCCTTTAGGTCTTTTGATTTAGTCATTTTAGTGTGTGGTTACCGGTTCTTATCGGTTTTAAAAAAAGCGTGTTTTTAGCGTTTCTTTTCAAACACCCGTAACATGGTTAGAAACTGATAAGAGAGTCTTGCCTGGTGGTTGCCGAAAAAAGGGTAAGTTTGGTTAGGTTGTCCATGTCTGAGAAGCCCAACAAAAAAATGGACCCACTGGGTTTCAACACTGCAGTGAGTGTGGGGAGGTCTTTGCTAAGGCCGATCCCCACATCACCTGTGTTTACTGTCTGGGGTTTGACCACCTCGATTTAGACTGCCAAATAAGTAATACATTTCCCAAGTCTACCCTGAACAAGAGATTAGACTTAGGGAGAAGGAGACCGAGAAATCCGCTAACCCGGAAGGCCAGCCCAGTTTGGTTACCATCGAACCAGAAGGAGTGCCCTCTGATCAGGGAGATACTTCTTCGGGCAAGAGGAGAGCTGATCCTGAAGGGTCAGCTCCTACAAAAAGGAAAAGAAATGAAAAATCTTCTGGTTCAGATCCAGAACTCCATGTTCTGACTGCAGAAGAACTTGCCCAAGCGGTTCGGATTGTGGAATCGCTTCGTCTGGTTCTGACCGATCCGGCCCCGGTTGGTAGGGGTTCAGTTCGGTTGGTTTCTCCTGTTCAGGATTATGCCCCTGAAGATTTTTATGAACCGGATTTTGAGGAGGGGAACTGTGAACAATGTGAGGATTATGATGATAAGTGCTTAGAAAGTCTGGATGTTCCTATAGAACTGGACATCTCCCCAGACAGACCTTCTGTGTTTCCCCTCCTAGGCTCTCTGAGTCCCCTCCCCACTTTCTGTTTTACAAGAAAGTGGCAGAAACCCTCCAGCTTCCTATGGAGGAGGCTGTGCAGGACCAAGAGGAGCCTGACTTTGTTGAAATGATGGATATCCCAGAGTCTAAGAGACTGTCTATTCCCCTTCATAAGTCTTTTGGGAAGCAGACTCAAAACATTCTGAAGTCTCCTAACTCTATACCTCCTGTGGACAGAAGGATGGACAAGAGGTATGTTCTGTCAGGCTTGGATACAGAGTTTCTTTACCAGCAATGCAGCCATGTTGGGGTAGTGCAGGCTGCAGCCTGTGACAGGGCAGGCATTCCCTTGGCTTCACACCCCCCAGATAAAGACTCCAGGAAGTTGGATGCCATGGCAAAGAAAGAGTACAAGGCATCCTCTTTGGGATTCAGGCAGGCTACTTATATGGCCTATACAGCCAGGTACCAGAAGACCAGATGGGACACTGTACTGGCACTGGCTAAGTAGACTTCCCCCCCAGCTGGCCAAGGAGCTGGAGGGGGTGGCTGCTGATGGGATTGAGGCATCCAAGGTTCAGTTTCATGCTGCTGTGGACTCCAGTGATGTGTCATCAAGAGTCATGGCTACATCTGTGGCTCTTCAGAGAATGGCTTGGCTCAGCTGTACTAGCCTTTCACGGGACACCCAGGCTAAGGCCATGGATTTCCCGGTGGTGGGTAATTCTTTGTTTGGGGAGCAGACAGAGAATTACATGAAGAAAATGGATGAATACAGGACCACTTACAGGAGTGCACAGGCCAAGGAAAGGCAGGCAACTCCTCAAAGGCAGCAAGTCAGGGGCAGGGGCAGGCCTTTTCACAGGCCTTTCTACCAAGTGCAGACCTCTTCTCCCTTTTCCCAGAGGGGGTTCTGTAGAGGAAGAGGCAGAAGGGGGATGAGCAGGGCTGCATCCACCCCTCAGCCTAAGGCTCCTGCCAAGCAGACACCCTGAGGTGTCAGCCCGGGTTGACTCCCCCATACCAGTAGGAGGCAGGCTGGCTTACTTCATCCAGGACTGGAAGTCTATTACTTCAGACAAATGGGACCTGGAAGTGGTAAGCCAGGGAAATCAAAAGATTTCCAAAGCTAAGGCCCTGATCTTTTCCACCTGCAAGCACCTCCGAATCCCTTGCTTTGCAAGCAGAGGTTTCATCTCTGTTGGCTCAAAGGGCCATAGAAAGGGTGCCTTACCTACACAGGGGCAATGGTCTGTATTCCCAGGTACTTCCTTACCCCAAAAAAGACAGGGGAGTGGTGACCCATCCTGGATTTAAGATATCTGAACAAGCATCTGTTAAAACCAAAGTTCAAAATGGTGACTCTGGGAATAACTCTTCCCTCTCTAAGGCCAGGGGACTGGCTAGCCTCCCTTGACCTCAAGGATGCCTATTTTCACATTCCCATCAGGTGCTCCCACAGAAAGTACCTCAGGTTCGAATTGCCTTAAGGCCATTATCAGTTCAGAGCAATGCCCTTTGGCCTAACATCAGCTCCAAGGGTGTTCACAAAGTGCCTGGCAGTAGTGGTGGCCTTTTTAAGAAGGAAGAAGATTGCAATGTTCCCATATCTGGATGACTGGCTCATTGTGGGACAGTCCCCAGACCAAGTCAAGTCAGACCTCTAAGTGACCCAGCAAGTGCTCACTTCCTTGGGGTTTCTTCTTAACCTTTCCAAGTCAGTTCTCAAACCTGTACAGCTTCTCACTTTTATAGCAGCAGAGCTGGATACAGTCAAGGCAAGAGCTTTTCTTCCCATGCAGAGGGTTACAGCCATTTCAGAGCTGGCCTCCTCTTTCCTCCTTCTGGTCTCTCGACCAGCAAGGCATTTCCTTCAGCTTCTGGGCCACATGGCAGCTTCTACAGCAGTCATCCAAGGAACCAGGTTTCAAATGAGGAACATTCAGTTCCACCTAAGGTCCGTCTGGTCCCAAAAGAAGGATCCTCTTACCAAACTGGTTCCACTGACTCAGACTCTGATCCAGGCACTCCAGTGGTGGCAGGATCAGGATAATCTCAGGCAAGGGGTTCCTTTCATTAATCAGCCCCACTCTGTGGTCCTTACCACAGATGTTTCTCTGTTGGGGTGGGGAGCCCATCTCGGGGCTCTCACAGCCCAGGGACAGTGGTCCCACCAAGAGTCCCTCCTGCATATCAATCTTTTGGAGCTCAGGGTAGTGTTCCTGGCTCTGCAAGCCCTCTCTCAGTCAGTGCAGAACAAGGTGGTACAGGTCAGGACAGACAACACCACCACCATGTGGTACATCAACAAGCAGGAAGGCACCCGGTCCAAGGCCTTGTGCACGAAAGCCATGAAACTATGGTCCCTGGCTTACTGTCTGCAGAATTCCTTAGTTGCAGTCCACCTTCTGGAAAGGACAATGAGATAGCAGATGCACTGAGCAGAATCTCCCGGGGCTATCACGAATAGTCTCTGGATCCCCTGATGCTAGAAGTGAGTTTTTTTCAGATGGGGCACTCCAGAGATAGATCTCTTTGCAGCCCCAGACAATCACCAACTTCCTCTGTTTTGTTGCAGACCTCCAGTACTGGACTCAGTCCATTTAGATGCTTTGATTCTGAACTGGGAAGGGACATTCCTCTATGCCTTCCCTCCTTTTCCTCTGTTGTTCAAAGTTATGGTCAAAATGAGCTCACATTCCTGCAAACTAATTCTGATTGCTCCAGACTGGTCCAGGCAGTCATGGTATCCCCTGTTGCTGTCCCTAGTAGTCTATCTTCCCCTGTCTCTCCCTAGGAAGTACAATCTGTTAAACTCATCTCAGATGAGGATTTAGTACCCCAATCTTCAGTCCCTCAATCTCAAGGCATGGCTCTTGAAGAGTTAGAATATGCAGATTTACATCTGTCCCAAGGGGTTCTGGACATTCTCAAATCCTCTTGAAAGCCTGCCACCAGAAAAACTTATAACTCCAAATGGAAAAGATTCAGCATTTGGTGTTCCAAGAAGCATATATCTCCAGACACTGCTGAATTGTCTACAGTTCTGGATTATATGGTTCATCTTAATGGTCTAAGCCTCAGACCAGCTACTCTCAAGGTACATTTGTCAGCTGTTTCTGCTTTTCTGTCAGTGGGAAAGCCTTCCTCTCTGTCATCTCATCCTGTATTCTGTAAATTTTTCAAAGGATTGCTTCATACCAATCCTCCTTTTAGGGATCCTGCTCCTGCCTGAGATTTGAATGTTTGCATTGCTCAACTTATGCAACCCCCTTTTGAGCCTATGTCCTCAGCAGAGCAAAAGTACTTGACTTGGAAAACTGTGTTTCTGGTTGCTATAATCTCTGCCAGACGTATCAGTGAATTGCAAGCTCTGTCAGTTGAACCGGACTTCATCTCTTTCCATAGGGACAAGGTGGTCCTTAGAACTAATAGGAGGTTCCTAACCAAAGTGGTTTCTGATTTCCACTTGAACCAATCCATGTCTCTTCCTGTGTTCTTCACTGATCATGGTTCCTCAGGAGAGTGAAGGTTACACAGTTTAGATGTTAAAAGAGCCCCTAGTTACTACATAGAAAGTACAAAGGGTCACAGGTTTGACTCCCTTCCGTTGTTCCTCACTTATGGGGAAGTAGGTAAGGGCAAACCTGCTACCAAGAGAACTATTGCCAGGTGGATTGTGTCCAGTATCCAATTCTGTTATGAGAAACTGGGAAAAATTCCTCCCTCAGGCCTGAGGGCTCATTCCACTAGAGGTACAGCTGCATCTCTGGCTGTGGTCAGGGATATTCCCTTGTTAGAAATTTACCAAGCAGTCCCAGGAAAACAGTTCATACCTTCACCAAGCATTACTCCCTGGATATCCAGGCTCAGAGTGATGCTAGATTTGGCACAGCAGTGCTTCAGAGCCTATTCCCAAAGTAGGTTCTGTCCCTCCTCCTTGGAGGTACTGCTTGGTAGTCTGCAATTGTCAGACTACAGTAAGACTTCATGTTGTTTGAAGAAAAAATTACTCACCTTAGTAAATGTGTTTCTTCTAATGGAGTCTTGCTGTATTCTGACTTCCCTCCCTGCTTCCCCTCTCAGAACCTGTTTTTGGGAAGTTGGTGGGCAGGTGCAGTGTTGCACCCCATGGGTGTCTTCAGCACACTTCCTGTTGGGTGGTTTAATTTGGTTATTAAGAATTTGTTATGCTTTATTACCTGGTTTTTGGGTTTCCTGACTTGAGTCTTCCTTTGGGAACCTAGACCGTTAGTTGCCAGTTGGCTAGTAGAAATTTTACAGTTTCTACATTCTGATAGGTCAGTGAGTTTTTAGCTCATAAGAATATGACAGTTTGGATTCAAAGCACTGCAGACAGAATCTCCAACCGAGCTTGAGCTCAACGTTTTATGCCCTGCATAGAAATTTAACCCTATACTCTCCAGGGCAGTTCAAAGGCTGGAGCTAACTGCAATTGTCAGAATACAGCAAGGCTCCATTAGAAGAAACACAATTACTAAGGTGAGTCATTTTTTCATTTGTCTGATCCTCTCTAGAAATATGCTCACAAGCTCCATTTAAGGGCTAGCAGGCTATTAAAGGAGGTTTGAAAACTTTGCAAACCTAATAGCTTCATTAACTGATCTTATCAAAAAGACTATATAGAATTGTGTTCAGTAGCCAGAGCTATAAAATAAAAATTTCACCTTGCTAAAAAAATTTTCACTTCCTCATCCACTAAAGTGACTGTTTGCTACCTTGCTAACTCAGATATTCTGGCTACACCCCATCTGGGTATAGACCTTTTTTCTGATTTTTGCTTCAATCCATTTGCCATTACCTTACTATATTTTGCTGCTTGGGTTATCTGCCCTTATTATCATTTTTTATGTTTGCTTGCATGCATGCACAAGAAACATTATGTGACAGCTTAGGAGAGAAGCAGGTTAGGGAGGTGCGGCAGTGTAGCAGACGAGGGAGGCACAGCACTTTGGAGCTTGGCCATTGTGCACCAATGGAGGCACAGTGTGCTGATGACACTAGCTTCCAGAAGTTGCACCAAATTGTAATGTTTTCCCTGCAGCAATAACAGGGCTGCCTCATCATTGCAGCATCAGCAATTTGCTGCAATGAGGGAGTGACCCATCATTGCTGGGCAGAACATTGCTACAGTAATATTGTTTGTGAACATGGCAGCGCATTGCCACCCTGTTCACAAACAATATTAATGTGGCCCCAGTGCCGAGGAGGTGCCCAATCTCCCTTGGCAGCATGTGCCCCTCCCCATACAGTGTGTTTTTGCTGACAGGGGTCCCAATCCCCATTGTCTTGCATCCCTCGGGTGCAATTTCAGTTGCCGATGGGGGAGCTCACTCCCCGTCAGTATTACTTCCCCCCCTCCCAGGTTGATGTGAACATGGGGAGCCCACTCCCATCAGCATAAGTCCCCAAAGAGTAGCAACAGTAAGTACTGCCAAGGGCTGCCCAATCCCCTTGGCTGTTGGACCTCCCATGCTTTGTGCTGATGGGGTGCCCAATCCGGCCGGCTACAAGTGCCCCTCAATAGTCAGTTGGCACGCTGGGAGTCCACCCAGCATGCCAAATTTCTTATTAAAACAAAACCGCCCGTGATGTCTTTTTGTTTTGTTTTCACCAGTAAACAAAGGAAATGGTCCTCGCAGTATCCCTGCCCACAACCCACACCCACCCATTATGCACCCTCCCTCCCACACCCCCTCACTCCATACTTACCTCCGGAGTCTGCACGCATTATCTTCGTGGACCGAACACATCTGTACTCTTCAAAGCCGACATGCTAACTGAGGAAATGCCAGTAAGCTGTATAATGGAATAAATAGGTTTTTTTTCAACTTTGATGCATATCTTGGGCATTTTTTGGAATTTTGGCACCAAATTTTTAACATGGTATTTTTGGGACACCTCATGAATTCTGTCACTGTCATGGCTTTAATCTGCCTCGAAAGGTGATTTCGCGGTTACTGAACAGAATCACCTTTCAGGACCGACTAATGAAATGATAGTGCCAGTGTTCATGAGGTGGACTCTCAAAAAGCCTATGTTGCAAATTTGGTGGAAAAAATCCAAAAAATGACTGTTTTACGAGCGTGCATTGCGCAGTTGCTACGCACACTCGTAACTTTGCGAATTTGCAACATTTTCATGCCAGATTTTCAACAGTGGCATTTTTTCACACCTCCTTGTGAACAGTACAGTTGTCATATTTCATATCCTGGTTGAAATGCGATTTAGATTTCCCAAGATTGATCATGCTGGCTGGAATCCATGTTTGGGACATAATACAAAACCCACAGTGACACTGTTTATTATCAGAGGTCCTAAAATGCCTATGTTGCAAATTTGGTGACATAAGTCCATAAAATGACAGTGTTATGAGTGTGCATTTTGCAGTTTCCACGCACGCTTTTAACTTCACACATTCGCAATATTTTCACTCCAGATATTCAACATTGCCATTTTTTCGTGCCTCCTTATGAATGGAACAGCTGTCATTTTTTCACATCCTGGACGAAATGTGTTTTCGTACTTCTGGCGCAGAATAGCGCGGTCACTGTGGGAAATCTGTGTTCAGGACACATTACGACAATCACAGTGACACTGTTCATTAGCAGAGGGCCAAAATGCCTATGTTGACAATGTGGTGAGTAAAGTCCATAAAATGACTGTGTTATGAGTGAGCATTGCGCAGTTTCCACACACGCTTGTAACTTTGCACATTTACAATATTTTCACTCCAGATTTTCAACATTACCAATTTTACAAACCTCCTTATGAACAGTACAGCTGTTATTTCTCACATCCTGGACGAAATGTGTTTTTGCACTTCTGCTGTAGATTAGCGTGGTCGTGGTGGGAAATCCATGTTCCGGACACATTACAAAAATGATAGTGACACTGTTCATTAGCAGACGTGCTAAAATGCCTATCTTGAAAATTTGGTCACAAAAGTCCATAAAATAACTGTGTTACGAGCGTGTGTTACGCAGTTTCCACGTACACTCATAACTTCGCACATTTGCAATATTTTCACTCCACATTTTCAACATTGCCATTTTTTCACACCTCCATATGAACAGAACAGCTGTCATTTTTCACATCCTGGCTGAAATGTGTTTTCATACTTCCGGCGCAGAATAGCATGGTCGCTGTGGGAAATCCATGCTTGGGACACATTACGACAATCACAGTGGCACTGTTCATTAGCAGAAAATTTGGTGAGAAAAGTCCATGACATGACTGTGTTATGAGCATGCATTGCACAGTTTCCACACACACTCGTAACGTCACACATTTGCAATATTTTCGCTTCACATTGTCAGCATTGCCATTTTTCCGTACCTCTTATCAACAGTACAGCTGTCATGTTTCACATCCTGGCTGAAATGTGTTTTTGCAGTTCTGGCACAGAACAGAGCAGTTGCTGTGGAAATCTGTGTTTGGAACACATTACAAAAATCACAGGGACACTGTTCATTAGCAGAGGTGCTAAAACGCCTATGTTGAAAATTTGGTGACAAAAGTCCATAAAATGATTGTGTTACAAGCATGCCTTATGCAGTTTGCACACACACTCATAACTTTGCACTTTTGCAATATTTTCACTCCATATTTTCAACATTGCCATTTTTCTGCGCCTCCTTATGAACAGTACAGCTGTCATATTTCATATGCTGGACAATGTGTGTTTTCACACTTCCAGTGCACAATGGCAACGTCGCTGTGGGAAATGACTGTTTGGGACGCATTACAAAAATTACAATGACACTGTTCATTAGCAGAGGTCCTAAAATGCCTATGTTGAAATTTTGGTGATGGAACTCCATTAAATGACTGTGTTATGAGCGTGCATTGCACAGTTTGCATTCACGCTTATAACTTCACACATTTCTAATATTTTCACTCCAGATTTTCAACATTGCCATTTTTCCAGACCTCCTTATGAACAGTATAGCTGTCATTTATCACATCCTGGCTGAAATGTGTTTCTGCACTTCCGGTGCAGAATATCGTGGTTGCTGTGGGAAATCAGTGTCCAGGACACATTAATACAATCACAGTGACACTCTTCATGAGCACAGGTCGTAAAATGCCTATGTTGAAAATCTGGTGACGACAGTCCATAAAATGACTGTGTTACATGCATGCATTGCGCACTTTCCACGTATGCTCAGAAGTGCATGATTTTTAATATTCCCACTACAGATTTTCAACATTGCCATCCCTTCACACCTCTCTATGGATGGCACAGCTGCCATTCTTTACATTCTGCCCAATCTGTCTTTTCATACATGTGTCACAGAATGGCACTGTTGCTGTTGGAAGTCAATGTTTAGGACACATTGACAAAATCACACTGACACTCTTCATGAGAAGGGGTCCCAAATGCTTTCATCAGGTGGGGTCACAAAAAGGCCATGTTGAACATTTGTACTATAAATAACAACAAATGCCCTAGGTGTTAGGGTTTCTAACCATCACATCCTACCCTGTATAGATGGACAGGCATCAGGCTGTGCCTTTGGATTGCCGATTCTACTATGTATGCCATCCCACCCCCACACTCCAGCCACTGACAGCCATCAAGGTGTACCTTGGACTCTTCAGCCCCACACTTCACCCCATTCTCCTATGTTGCGTCCATTTCAGCATATGTCCATGTGGAATGGGGTCACTGTACAGCCAAACACCCTAAGGCACACCTCAACACATGTCACTGTCTGCAGAATAAGGTAAGGTGACATGGCATGACCATCACGGGCGACGACCCACACACTTACCCCAATGCCTCTCCATCTCTACAAGATGGAGGTGAGGTTGGCATGAACTTCCATACTTCACTGCCATTCCTATTCTGCATCGGTCTAACTCCTGCATTTCAAATGCTAATACCAGCAAGCAAACATTCAGCATTGACAAATGCTTGTTTGTTACACTGTTTCTCACTGCCTGCCCAACTTCCTCCCAGCATATTGCTATTGTTTCTTGTTTTCATTGTTAAGGTATTTGCCATAGATCCATTCATGTTAGTCACCTGCCTGAAACTTCATCTAACTATGCTACATACCCTCCATGTCTACATCACCTCTATCTCGCTCTCTCTCTCTCTCTCTCTCTCTCCCCCAATCCCTAACTCCTCTCTTCCCCTCAACTCCCTCACCTCAGGCCCCTTCATTCATAGTCTCATCTCTGCCCCTGCTCTCCCATCACAGCTTCATCTCCCCCTCATTCTCCCCTACCATACCCTACCCCCCTTCTCTCTTCCTTTTCCTCTCCTCCCCTTCCCCCTATCCTACCTCTGCAATCCACCATGGGTTCCTTCAATCCCCCCTCCCTCAGCCTTGAAGTTCTCCACTGGGCCCTCCTCTCTTATCCTCTCTCACTCTCTCTTCCCTTCCCCCTATCCTACCTCTGCAATCCACCATGGGTTCCTTCAATCCCCCCTCCCTCAGCCTTGAAGTTCTCCACTGGGCCCTCCTCTCTTATCCTCTCTCACTCTCTCCTCCCCTTCCCCCTATCCTACCTCTGCAATCCACCATGGGTTCCTTCAATCCCCCCTCCCTCAGCCTTGAAGTTCTCCACTGGGCCCTCCTCTCTTATCCTCTCTCACTCTCTCCTCCCCTTCCCCTCCTCCTACTCCCCATTGTTCAAAATATTATTATATAGAGAATGATGGATGGGCAGGGGGTTATAATGGGGATTTTACCCCCCAGGTGTGGGATGCCACATAAACCCTGAGAGCGAAGCTTGAGGGGTTTATTAAGACATCCCACACAGGGAGGGGGTTAAATCCAAGTTTTAACTCCCTACCCATCTTTTATTTTATATAATTGCTGGTGTTCATATTTTTGCCACAGCGATTAGATAAAATAAAGACAGTCACAGCTTGTGACAAAAAACATTTTTTTTTTTTTTTACTTTCCCAGTCAGCTGCCATTTTTTGTTTTATGTCTGCCCCAGAAAACTGCTGATTTGTTTGATTTTTTTTACCACCGCTGACTCGGACTGCATTGAACTGTGGAGTGGTGGCAAAAAGCTGCATCCAGGAGAAGAAGATCGCGACTGATGCATGCACCCAGCTAGAAAAACTGGGTGCGTGTTTGTTGTTATAACCAGCTGGTTATAATGACAAAATTACAACCCAGTTTCCCTTTGGCAAAAAAGGAGCACCAGTTATTATATACAAAGATGGATCCTGTTGTTGTGCTATGCTGAATAAATACCCCAAATAGGTATTCAGTGCATCTGCAATTTCCTTGCCATTCACTAGAGCCATGTTGTGATGAATCAGTGGTCCAATACTTGGGGTATTGCCTTTCAAAGAGTTAATGAACCCATAAAATTCCTCACTGTTATTGGAATTTGTGGCTAGGTGTTTCTCAAATTTCTTTTTACTTTTCTGCACTGCATATTTACATTTCCCCACCATTATTTTGTATTTGTTGTTTGCTTGCTCACTATTGTCTTTAGTTTAGCCTTGTACAACTGTTTCTTCCTTGATAATAATATATTGTGATTTTTATTCATCCATTTTGGTCTTAATCCCTGTTTATTATATTTATTTTGTGTCGACACCCATATTTTCTCTAGATGTAGTATTTTGTTCTTAAAAAATTCCCACTTTTCAGTAACAGTTTTATTTGCAAAGTCATTCCTCCAGCCCCAGCTGTCCGGGTGTTCAGATATTTCCTCATAATTTGCCTTGTTGTAATTAAACAGAATACTTTGTTTATTATTTTCTTTACTCTTTAGGCTAATGTTTTATTATTTAGTTTTTGTTTAGCAGATAGGTGCACTAGACAAAACATTTGCCTATTTTCAAGCACAACCCAGGAGATTACAACATAGGAGGTACTGTAATCACAAAAGAGTACAAATTAAATAAAAAAACAGGGTACTATATATATATATATATATAGCCAAGCCGTAGTACAAGGAAATAAAAAGAACAAGGGAAACAATACACAAGATGAACTATGTAAAGGGCATTGTGCAAGATACAGTACAATGCACATAGATACATGGATACATAGATACTGTCAGTAGATAAGGGCCTCTAAGGCCCACCCAGTCTGCCCATTTGAGCTCGTGAGATCACTTTAAGTTTATCTAGAAGTCTGTTGCCTCTTACCCCTGACCTCAGGGATTCCCTTATGTCTATCCTATGCATTCTTAAATCTCATGATTGTTTCAGCCACCACCACTTCCGGTGGCAGGGTGTTCCACTTGTCCACTACCCTTTCTGTGAAGAAATTCTTCCTCACGTTTCCTCTGAATCACCCTCCCTCCAACTTCATCCCATGCCCTCTAGTCCTGGAACATCTTTTTCACCGCAAAATAGTGTATTCCTGCACCCTATTTCTCTCTGTAAGGCACTTCTATGTCTTTATCATATCCCATCTCTCCCATCTCTCCTCCAGGAAGTATATATTCAAGTCCTTCAGCCTGTCCTCATAGGACTTGTGATGCAATCCCTGTACCATCTTTGTTGCCCTCCTCTGAACCTTCTCCACCCTATGTCCTTATGTAGGTAAGGTCTCCATAACTGGACACTGTACTCCAGGTGAGGCCTCACTAGTGTCTTGTATAGTGAAAATATGACCTCCCTTTTCCTGCTGGTGATGCCCCTGCCTATGCTTCACAGCATCCTATTTGCTTTATCTGCCTCCTTGTCACACTGTTTCCCTACCTTGAGGTCATCAGAGATGATAATCCCAAGGTCCCTTTCCTGCTTGGTGCATACTATATCCTCACCCCGGTAGTCTGTGATGATAGCAATAATAAATAAGCGACTGTAGAAACAGTGACTCATTTATATTGCTACCATGAATGGCTACCCTGCTAGGGTAGCGACTGCATAGCGAGCAGAGCAACTGGAAGGGGAAGGATAGGGAGGTGGAGGGGAAGGGAAGGATAGGAGGAAAGGTGTGTATGGGTGGTGGGATTCTGCTGCAGCCGAGCCAGCCCTGTTGTGTGGTGGTGAGGGTGGCTGGCTACACTGCAGCAGGAACTGAGTTTGAGACCTGCTGGGGACTGTTATTTTGCCGCTGCTTGAAGCTCTGTACTTTTTTTAATTTTTCCATGTTTTGCCCCCTCCTCAACATGCATCCCCTGGAGTTGACAATCTTTACACAGGGGGGTTGCGGGAGGCTAAGCCCCCCATGAGGGGGGGCATGAGGAGGGGGGCCCAGCCCCCACATAAACACTTCTGTGTTGTCCAGAAGTTGGGTAGCTGCTAGTTGTATGTCACCAAAATGCTTTTTGGCAACATACATTCACGATGATAACAATCACTGTTTATCGATCGCTATCATCACATGGAACCCCTCACCCCCTGACTGATATGTTGTTCCGGGGTTTTTGTGCCCCATATGCATTATATTGCATTTTTTTGCATTAAATTTCAACTGCCAAACCCTTGACTATTCTTCAAGATTCTGCAGGTCCCTTCTCATTCTGTCTACACCCTTTGGCATGTCCACTCTGCGATAGAGCTTTGTGTCATCAGTGAACAGGGAAATTCTGCCTTCTAGGTCATGTGCAATGTCACCGATGAAGATGTTGAATAGGACCTGTCCCAGCACTGGTCCCTGCGGCACCCCACTGGTCACTCTTCTCTCTGTGGAGTGACAGCCATTTACCACCACCCTCTGTGTCCTGCCACCCAGCCAGTTACCCACCACCACACTACTTTCCTGCCCACACCCATATTCCCCAGTTTGTTTAACAGCTTCCTATGCAGCACAGTGTCAAAGGCATTGCTGTAGTCCAGATAGGCCATGTCCACTGCCCTCTCCTGACCAACCTCTCTTGTCACCCAGTCGAAAAATTCAATGAGGTTGGTCTGACATGACCTCCTCCCAGTGAAACCATGCTGCCTTGGATCCTGTAGTCCATTAATAACTAGATGTTCTACCAATCACTCCTTCAGAGTGCTTCCATGATCTTCCCCACTACCGAAGTCAGGCTGACTGTCTGTAGTTCCCCACTTCCTCGTTGTTCCCGCTTTTGCATAAGGGGACTGCATCTGCTGTCCTCCAGTCTTTGGGTACTTCCCCTGTTTTCAGTGATTGGCTAAACAGGATTGCCAGAGGTTTGGCCACCACCTCTCTTAGTTCCTTTAGGACCTAGGAGTGCACCTCATCTGGCCCCATTGCTTTATCAACTCTTATTCCTTCCAGTTCCTTTAGGACCCTTTCCCGTGTAAAGGGACTTGTGTCCATTTTTCATTGCCCTTCTCATGCTTTGTAATCCCTTCAGGCCTGTTACTCTCCCCTTTCTCAGCAAAGACTGAGCAGAAATATCTGTTCAGTATGTCAGCTTTACTATTGTCATCCTCTACGCTGCCCCCATCCTCCCCCTTTAGTCTCACTATCCTTCTCTTCACCCTTCTTTTTTCACTTTTGTACCTGTAAAAGGTTTTGTCCCCTCTAACCACTGATTTTGTAATGTGCTCTTCTATTTGAGTTTTGGCTTCCCTTACTGACCTCCCTGCCTCCCTTTGCTTCTCCAGGTACTTCTCCCTAGCCCCGTCTACCTGTGCCTTTTTGTATTGCCTGAATGCAATCTTTTTGGATTTCTCTTTCTCCGCTACCTCCTTGGAAAACCATAATGGCCTCCGCTTCCTTTTTTCCATTGCTAACCTGCTTAATTCATAATTGTGTTGCTCTTTTAATCCCTGATTTAAGTATTGCCCACTGTGATGTCATGTGATTCCCAGGTTCAGATAGCAGCTCCCTACTTTGACTCCCACTTTTCTCCAACAAAATTCAGTAGAACACCTTAAATTTAACATCTGAGCTACTTATTTCTGTTACTCAGATCTTCTACGAATAGCAAGGAATCTGGTGATATCAATTACCATGTTCAATGGAGGCTGAAATGTGTGTGGTGCCTCCCAGGCACATCCCGCCAGCTACCCCAGACAAATAGCCAGAAAGCTCCAAGGCCCAGGCATATGGGATGGGGCGTTCTTCTATGACTACCTTGGATGCTATACCTCTTATGGAAGACAGATTCCTAGCAGAGTTTGCTCCACTTAAAGAAGCTGTTCAGAATATAATAGAAGAATTAAAATCTTTGCACACAGATATCTCAGATCTCGGGAAGCAAGTTGGTGAAAATGAAATTAAGATCTTTTCATTAGAGAAATTGGAAGATTGGGCAGATTCAGCATATGAAGCCCTGAAACAAAAACTGACAAAAATGAAAGCCAAAATAGAGGGCTGTAGCCAACTCAGTAATGTTGTAATATTAGGCTTACCAGAAAAAGCTGAAGGTTCCTTTCTAATTCAGTTTGCCCAAAAGCTGTGTATGAAATTTGCTGGCCCTTCCCCAAATGACACATCCTACTTTATCGAACTTGCACAAAGGCCTCTTCACCTGCCCTCACCCAAGGGCTCACCCCTGAGACCATTCATCTTTAAATTCCTAAATTTCATAAACAACATCTTTGCAAAGTAAAAGATCTACATGAAGTTTTCTGGGAGGGTGTAAAGCTACATATTGTGCAGGATTTGCCTACCACTGTAAGACAGTGATGTGCAACTTATCATCCCATAGTGACAAAGGTTATAGCAGCTGGATTCTGATTTTGGGTATTTTACCTGGCTCATCTACAGATACAAATTGGGGACTCTTGGAAAACCTGGGAGTTGGCCGAGCAAGCTATCTCCACCTTAAAAGAGTTGCTGCCTGAATTATTCAAAGATCGCCGAATATATAAAAGGGGAAAGCCTCTTCGGCCAAGTTCTTGCCAACTTTATTCAGAATCCTGCCTCAAAATGCTTTCATAGTCTGCCACATTTAAAAGACACTGTTTTACTATTCGGACTCTTACCCCATAAAAGCTTCTCCTGCAAGATTGTTTTTTCATCCTGGACAAACCACCTTTTTACTTATAGCAACCACTCAGCACAATTCTCCTAATATATGACACTGCTTGGAGACTGACTTCTATAGCAAAGGATGTTCAATCTACCCTTCGACTGAATCTGAAGTACCAATAGTCAAAATTCCAGATGGAAAATTGCATACACTTTTAACATTTAATTGATTCCTGTTCTGCCATGCTTCCCCTTTGTTCCCCCTTCACTTACATCTACTAGGCATTTGTTGTTTGAGATCCTTTTTCATGAAGTCCCATGAAATAACCACTGCTGAGCTCTCGAATAGTCAGAGCATGTGGATCTCTCTTCGACATGAGATAATGCACCGCAAGTGTATCTGCGAACTTCTCACTCATGTATCTACAGCTCCTGGGGAGACTATAGCACTTTTCCAAATGGATCTCACTCCTTTTGCAAACTAAAGGTACATCTCTCTGATGTGTCTCCTTTTTATTTTCATATTACATTTATGCTTTAAACCTTGCATGCTTATTCATTATTTTTCCATATTGAATAAACTTTATTGAACTCTTAAGAGCATGTCAAACAGACAAAAACAATCAACAAGTCTTATCATACAATAGGAAAACTATGTCTGAGGATGAATAACAACATATATTTTATATTATGACCCTAAAACCCCCAAATACCCCTCCCCCCACCCATATACCACCAGAAGGGGTCCAGGAAGCCCCAACCTGGGGCTTCATTTCAGAGGAGAATTAAACACCAGGTGTCTTCCATCTAATAGGCACTGGAGGGGGGGGGGCATGAAAATGTTATTTCCCAGAATGCATATTTTAGGAGAAAAAACATCAGACAGTCCCAATAGAGGATCTAACGTCACTCAGATAGATTCACAAAGAGGAGCTACCTTCTCACAGAACCACAGGACATGAAACATGATTCCTCATTCTTTGGCACATCTCAAACAGATATCCGTGAGTATTCTGCCCATTTTATATAATTTAACTGGGGTGTAATAAAGATTATGTATAATTTGAAATTGCATGAATCTGTATCTGTCCCATTTAATGAAGGTATAGAGATGTTTCCAGATAGTAGTCCAATTACTGGGGGCCAAGATCACTGGCAGGGATTGATCCCAACAGTAGTACCTCTGTCCCTCCCTTACAACCAGAGATTCTTGTAAGGATCGATAATAATAAGAAAGATAATGAGAAGTAGGGGCTTGTTGAAAAACAGGGAAAAATAGGTCACCAAATAGGCTAACCCATGAGCTAGTACCAAAATAGTGTACTAGCATGTGGGATAACTGTAAATAGTGGAAACAGGTGGAAGAGGGCCATTGGTATTTATCCCGGGCCTTCTGGAAGGATAACAATCTGAAATTAGCAGTAAGATCCCCAACTGAGCAAGCCTCCAGATCAGGCCAAAACTTCCTGAAAAGTGGCCGGCCAGCAATACGGAGATTAGGATTCCTAAATAAGTGCTGGTTTATATCCTTATATGGGGAGATCTTAAACAGGGAACAAAGTATTTGGTAGATCGGGAGGGAGACTGCTAAAGGGGTGTCCCATAGACAGTGAGGCAGGTTCTGCTTGGGGAGGTAAAGAAGTGAACATATATCCAGTTCGTTGGTAGAACACAGGTCATGCTCCATCTCAACCTATTGTGGGAGATAATATTGAAAGGACATTCCACCACTTTCCCTCCACCAATAAGAGATTATAGTGAGGTGGTGTGCTAGATAGTATAAAAAGAAGTTAGGATCTTGTAGCCCACTGTGCAACTTGGCACACTTCATCTTAGTCAAGGAATGGTGAGCTGCCTTGCATTGCCACAAAAAGGCGGAAATAATCCTGTGGACTTGGTGAAACCAGGTCTGGAGAAGAGTGAAGTTGTACATCTGAAGGGGATACAACAATCTGTGTAGCACATTCATTTTAATTATGCTATGGTGGCCCCACAGAGAAAGAGAAAATAAGGACCATCAGTCCATGTCTACTTTAAGCTGGGTCACCAATGCATCCAAGTTGCATTGACGCATTTTAAGAGGTGAAGTATTAAGGTAGAGTCCTAAATATTTCAGTTTATTCCTCTTCCAGACCAGGCCCAGATGCGCAATGTCCGCTTTAACAGTGGCATTATTGAGAAGCATGACCTCTGATTTTGGCAGGCTTCATTTATAGCTGGAGATAGCACTGAAATAGGATATAACCTGTAGGGCAGCAGGCAGAGAGATAACTGTGGAGGAAATACGTAATAAAATATCATCTGCATATACAGATAATTTATATTCACTTTTACTGATGGGAATACCAGAAATTTGAGGAGAGAGACTGATTTTATGAATAAGAGGTTCCAGGAAAAGACTAAATAAATAAGGGGAGAGAGGACATCCCTGCCTGGTGCCCTGATACAGAGGGAATGCTAATGATAAAACACCATTACAGAGCATTCTGGTGGATGGGGAGGTGTAAAGCACCTTGACCCACCGGATAAACTCTGAAGGATTGCAGTATTTGGGGAGAAGTGTGAACAGATAGTCCCAGGAGGCCCAATTGAAGGCTTTCTCTGTGTCCAGGGAAACCAGCACCACTGGGGTGGAGGAATCCATAGATATGGAGAGAAGGTAGGCTAGCTTCTGAAGGTGATCCACCGATTGTCTTCCCTGACAGACCCGACCTGTTCCTTGCTGATAAGAGAGTCCCATATTAGTCCCAGGCGGCAGGCCAATATTTTGGCAAGAATTTTAATATCGACATTAATAAGTGAGATTGGTCTATAATTGATGACCAGCAGGGGATCTCTACCAGGTCTGAGAATGGCCACAATAGTTGCTGCTGTAAGGGAGGCATTGGGCAGGCCAGCCTTGAAAACATAATTAAAGGTGTCCAGAAGGATGGGGGCTAATTGAGATTTATATGCGTTATAAAAATTGGAGGTAAACCCATCTGGACCAGGTGATTTATCAGAAGCTAAGAAATCTATAGTCTGGGAGACCTTGACTAGGGAAATTGAAGCCTGCAAAAAGGCAACCTCGGAATCTGTTAACCGTGGAAGGGGTATGTCCCAGAGGAAACTTTCAAAGGTATCAAGATTGAGGGGGGAGGAAGGTTGGGCCTACAATTATTGATAAAAAATTTTAAAAGTCTCAACTATATCCCAGGATGAGGTAAGAAGGGAACTGGTGTCTGTACGGAGAGAGGTTACTATCTTATCTGTAGTTTGGGATCGCAACCGAAGGGCAAGTAACTTCCTGGCTTTCTCCCACTGGTCAAAGTACTTTACTTTAGTATGTAGCAGCAAGTGTTCTACTCTTTCCCCCAGCAGGGTATTGTACTGAAAGCAGAGTGCTTCTAGTTGCTCCCACCTGATTGTAAGGAGTTTTGCGAGACCCGCCCCTCTAGATCTCATATGAGGGTCAGCAATGAGGGTAAAGCAGCCATGTTCTGCTTTATCCACTTGGACGATAACCATATAAATTCTCCCCTAAGAGCACATTTTAAGGCACCCCATAATATGTCTTGGGTAGGCATAGAAGGTAAATTTAATTCCATAAAGGAAGCAATGAAGGACTGAATATGCTTTAGGAGGTCCTCCAATTTAAGTAGCTGGTTGTTCAGGATACACATTTTATCTCTGAAAAGGAAGGGAGTGAGGGACAACTGAGGAAGAGCAGAATGGTGGTCAGAAATGACTTTAGCCGAGTAATGGCACATGAGGACCCCTGGAAGGTCTTCTACCCCAATCAAAAATTAATCTTAAATGGGAGAAGGAGTTACAGTATGTGGCAAGAAGTAAAAGGAAAACTCTCAACTGTCCATATTTAATGTCCTCCATGGGTCTAACAGACCTACAGAGTCCATCAAGTCTTGGATGGCTAATTGGGCAGGAGAGAGTGCTTGTCAACCCTTGCCCGACCTGCCAAGGTCATTACATAGAACCAGGTTCCAGTCTCCCTCAATATTATAGGAATGGAGGGAGGACCAAGAAGTCAAGGTAGAGGCTAAGGTTGTAAAGAAGTGGGGGTCCTCCGTGTTCGGACCATATATGGTACCTAATATCACTTCCCTATGCCCAAGTAGTGCCCAGAGAATAATGAAATGTCCCTGGGGATCTGCCATCTCTTGAAGAATATGGAAGGGGGTTCTCCAAGCTATAAGGATCACCACTCCTTTTTTGTGGGAGATTGAGCCAGCTCCAAACACCTGCCCCACCCAAGATTGCCTTAAGAGGAGAATCTGTGATGGGAGCAGGCGAGTATCCTGTAAGAAAGCTGTTTCTACTTGAAGCCTGTGCAAATGAAGTAGTATTTTGGCTCATTTGGTGGGCAATTGAGCCCCCTTAACATTCCAAGTACAGAAGGTATATTCTGCCATGGCAGGGTGTAGTATATTCCTGAGGGGTAGATCCTGATTCAGGGAAGACAGGGTAGAAGACATAACCTGGCCACATTAACTGGTCCCCTCCTCTGGTGACATCCCTCCAAATCCCATCAATACCCACAGATAAACCAAGAAAAGCAGCATTACATCTTGATCCTAAACTATCCCCCCAAAAACCCATAGAACCAACAAACATATTGAAGAAAAAAAAAACACCATAACATCCCCAGAAGGACCCCAAAAACCCTGAAATTCCCTAACTATCCCCAATTTAAGAGTTCAAAATATAAAACATGCAAAAAACTTGAGACTGCTGAATAATGTAAGAAGCCCTTGTATACAGTGATTAAAGTCGAAGAGTATTAGAACCCACCATAGGGAAACAGTGGTCCCCATCCCACCCCAAATAACGGTTAATGGCGTCCCCTAGAATAACTAGCATACACCCTCTACCAGCCCCCTCCCCCACCGACCCAACAAGTAAATCCAATAATAAAAAGGTATTCCACAATAAGCACACAAATCCATAACTATAGAGACCAGTATAGTCTAACATTAAAATGAACAGTATAGATGAGCAAATCCAATATTTATATTCCCAGGAATGAGAGAACGCCTGGGAATTTAGAGGCAGTAACAGAAGCAGGAAAGTTCGCTAATTGACCCAGGCAATGGGTACACAGTTCCAAAATCCCAGGAAAAGTTGGAAACCAAAGGTCAGAACCATAAACAAGGAAAGTCCCAGGTATTTCTGAGCATCCATCAATGTAGATAGCAGGAGTAGACATGGGGCTTAACTTGTAACCAGTACAAACACCAAATGACTCACCCATTAGAGGGAACTGATGAGAGACTGTGTTGGTCTGGCAGCAGAGTCTTCGGCTAATGATGGAGCAAACATGCAAATGATGTGCTGAGATAGTCAGTACACACTGAAGATGCATAGGTTGTACCAGAGTCCAGGATCAAAATACACCAGGAACTAAATGCAAAAAAATTCATATTTAAGTCATTGGAGGTTCTGACAAAGTATCAGCATCAAGTGAGGTCTTAGGTCATTGTAATTAATGATAGGTACTGAAGGATACTGATGATTCTGGACTCAGGAGCATGACCATCACTGGCGGATAAATGATGGACCCAGCTGGACAAACAATATGGAGGGTGATGAGGAAAGATGAAGAAGGATTACTGCAAATGTAAGGGAAAAGAGATAAAGCTGTAGCTGCTCTGGTAGCTGCACCGACCCACAATTGATGCAGAGGTCAAGCCATTTTCTTCATAGGCAACACAAAAGAAACAAAGTAACTCCAAAAATAACCTGTAGAGCTAGTTGTACTCATAACAATAACACTAGTTACTCCTGGTAAAGTCAATCCAGCTTAAATAGCTCTGGGAGCAGGTGTTGGATATCTTTAGTGGCTTGATCATTAGAGTCATAAGAGTACCAGTTATCCTGAAGTTTTACCTGCAACCTAGCAACATATAGCATTCGAAATCTGATACCAGCAGTGATTAACTTGGTCACGGTCAGGTGAAAGGAAGCTCTCTTTGAACATACCAAAGCAGGTAGATCCTGAGAGATTCAGATTCTATTTCCTTCCAAGGAGAGTGCTTGTATGTCCCTCAATTTGCCCAACACATGCTGCTTGTCTAAAAAAATTCAGCAATTTAAGTATAAAAGGCCAAGGAGATGAGCCTAGGGGTGGTTTAGGATGTAGTGCCCTGTGTGCTCGCTCCTCTGTGTAAGTGGAGCCATTAAGCGATGGCCCTGTCAGCTTCTCGAGGAGCCGTTAGGCAAAAAGAACAGGAGTAGAGCCCTCTGCATCCTTTGGGAACCCGAGGATGACTAGACTATTTTTCAGATTCCGTTCTTCTAAATCTTCCAGTTTGAGCTCCATCTCATGTAGCCGCTGTCAGAGGGAGACTAGCTCCAGATCAGTTTTAGTGCACCATGTCTCTAGAGATACTGCCTGGGCTTTCACATCCCCCACTCTCCAAGAGGTATCAGCAACATCTTGCCACAAGGAAGCCAGTTCTGATGTAAGTAGTGCTAATGAGTGTTTTATGGGTTGTAATTGTAGGAGGAACTGCTCTTCAGTCAGGGGGGATGCGTCCAGCTTAGCGGTAGCAGATGAGCTGGGTTTAGTAGGCTGGCTCTTAGGTTTCTTGGAGGCCTTGTCGGGAGTTGAAGGAGATGTGTGGCCTGGCAACTCTGCTTTCATTTCCACTTCCATAGTGGCCAGGAAAACTGCCAGAACTCCACAGTAACAGCAACCTGGGGATGTAAACTCATAGAGGAATGATGGTAGGTACCCCAATAGTAGTTCTGCCAATTAAAATAGTGCTTTTTGCACATGACGGGTGGGAGAAGTGTGGGAGAACTGCTTCCCCTAGCTGAACATCACATGACTCACACTTATTCATTCTTGCTGACACCATCAGTCCTTTTTTTTTTTTTTTTAGTTTTTGTTGATCGGGTAAGTGCACTAGACAAATCCTGCCTATTTTCAGGCACGATCCGGGGGAGGGAGATACAGATGAATGCCAACTGACCTTGAACCAGATTAAGCTGTTGGTGGTATTTTTCGTGAATGAAGGAAATTTGGCCATTGCACTGGAGAAATTCCCCTGCTCTTTTCGAGAAGTGCCATGGGATCTTTAACATCCACCTGAACTACCACCAGAACAGGCAGATAGGATCTCAGTTTAACGTCTCATCTGAAAAACGGCACCTCAGAAGTACAGCACCCCCCTCATGCTGCACTACAGTGTCAGTATTGGGATATTTACCCAAGTGCCTGGTGTGGGGATAGAACCCACAGCCTACTGATCTCCTGGCCTCAGAGGTGAGTGTGCTACCTGCTGAGCGCTGAGTCCTGTATCAAACTAGGGCTGCTATTCGAATCAGGATACTGCATTTTCCTCCCCTTCTGATTCACTTACTAAGCATTTGCTGCTTGTGCTCTTTTTTACCAAGTCCCATGAAATGTCTGCTGCTGAGCTATTGAACAGTCAGTGTGCGTGGACCTTTCTTCGATATGGGATAATGCTTTGCAAGCGTAATTTGCAATCTTCACACTCCAGTATCTACAATGCCTGAGGAGGCTACAGTACTTTTTCAAATGGATTTCTCTCCTTTTACAAGCTAACGCTAAAGCGCTCCAATGGGTCCCGTATTTATTTCCATACTACACTCAAGCTTTAGAACTTGCATGCTTATTCGAACTTGCTGATGCTGGCAATCCTGGATTGGACAAGATTTCTGCTTAGATTAAGATCTTGCGCCGCAGCACACTTCACTTTCCCTTTGATTTTTTTCTTCAACATGCCTGAAAGGAACAGATCTGGTTTCCTTAAAAACAACCATAGTTGGTTTCATGGTACTGCCAGAGAGTTTGGGGGTACTTGTTTTACTTCATCAATCTTCATTAACAGAGTGGTTTAACAGTGATTTACTCGACTGCTATTTCTTGGTAAAATCAGATCTTATATTGGGGCCACTTTCCTGGCTTGCCTGGGATGTACTTTATTAAGTCTTGTTTCAAAAGAAAAAGAAAGAGAAAAGAAAAGAAGACAAAAAGAAATGGGAAAACACAATATACAAAAGATAATTAGATTTAGTGTTGACACTGGCGACCTTGCCTTATATATAATTCTTGTTCATTGAGTTGAAACTCCTTGTCTCTGCAGTTTGCAATATTGTTTGCTAAACAAATACATGTTCCTTGTTTGAGGCTATATTGTTTGCTTGGGGATCCCTTTTTTTTAAGGATCTTTGTAAAATTAATATTAGAAGTTGTGGAGATCAGTACAAAATACATAGATCTCAAACAGTAATGTATAGCATTCTACAATTTATTGGATGTATTATTATTCCACAGTAGATAAGGTGTTTCACGTTGTGACATTTGATTTTATTGGATACTAGGCTATTCCTTTTGCTACCTATTATGGTACACGGTTTGAAGTTGGGTTGAGGTGGGGGTGGGGTGGGGCCAAGGGTGGTGACTTCATTGGCCTGAGGTACCATCACGCCAAGATGATGGATGGGTGGGTGGGAGGGACATTTTGGTTGAACTGTTTTGGGATTGTTGGGATTTGGGAGGGGGGCAATCTGGTTTGCTATTTTAGGTCTTGGATAGCTTTTGGGTATGCGTGGGAGGGTGAGGGTGGTCCACCACTGGAGGTCAGGGATATGTCGTTGGGAATTTCTGTATTCTTTCCTTTTTTCTATTGCACAAGGTTTTATTTACCATTTTATTTATCATGGCAGTTACTTATAAATTTTGCTCATGGAATGTTAAGGGTGCTCAATCCCACTACGAAACTGGCCAAGGTCCTGCTCTATCTCCATAAATTGGAAGTGGATATTGCTTATTACAGCAAATGTATCTGCTCCCATCCCAGGTTCCCCTTCTTAGGTGATCCTGGGTGGGGCAAGCCCTTGGGGCAGGCTCTCACTCCCGCAAAATGGGCATCGCTAGTGTGGTAGCCAGGAAGGTGCTATTTCATCTACTTCAGGAGGAGACAGATCCTCAAGGCCAGTTTCTTATTCTGTGGGCCTTACTTGACCACTCAGAGATTATTTTGGATGCCATTTATGGGCCCACCATGGATGACCCTAAATTGTTTACCACTTTAATGTCACTGCTGACACCTTGGGGTTCCCTTCCCATACTGCTTGTGGGGGATTGGAACATGGTCTACTGTAATGACCTTGACAGGTCCAGTAGCCATCGT
Organism: Neoceratodus forsteri; assembly: GCA_016271365.2. NCBI lineage: Eukaryota > Metazoa > Chordata > Ceratodontiformes > Ceratodontidae > Neoceratodus > Neoceratodus forsteri. Next base: position 161,659,912 of record CM028132.1, on the reverse strand, counting down.
CAATCTCTATCACTAGGATAACTGGCCCTTCGAGAACTCATGGATTCCTTAGGCCTTTTGGACCCCTGAGCGGGCATTGCATCCAGGCCAGTGGGAATTTTCTTTTCATTCTCTCCCTCATGACTCCCTCTACAGGACTGGTTATTTTTTATTGGGGATTGAGCACCTTTCGGATGTAATTTCATGTCAATACATGGCTAAAGTTATATCTAATCACCATTCCACCCATCTTCATCTGTGTCTCTCTCCATCTTTAGGGTGTGATAAGGTCTGGAGATTCAATAACCAATTACTTAAATCTGCATATGTGATACAACATAGTCACTGCTTTGTTACATCTTTCGTAGAGCTCAATTCCCCTTTCATGGTTAAACTTGATCTACTCTGGGGGCATTGAAGTGTGCTCTTAGGGGAGAGTTGATCTGCCTGGCTTCCAAGTGGAAAAGGATGGTTTCGCTGGAACTGACTTCCCATCTGACCCAAATTCAGTTCCTGGTGAGACATATTTCTCCGACATCACCTCAGCCAGAACAGGAATGTTTGGAAGGCCTTAGATCTAAATATAATACTTTACTGGGAGAGAAGGCAGAGCAGTTATTGCTACGTTCTAAGGCAAAGTATTTTGACCAGGGTGAGAAAGCTGGGAAATTGCCAGCACTACGCCTGTGTTCCCAAGCTACGGATAGGATAATATCTTCCATTTGTGCCTACTCAGATCAGCATCTCACCTCCCCTTGAAATATTGTTGCCTCCTTTCAGGCATATTACCAAGCACTGTATGCTCTGCCTTCGCCCCAATTTTGCCTGATTCAATTGGAGGCCTTCCTCCAAGATGTAGATTTACCCCATTTGGCTGAACCATCTTCAGCAACACTACAGGCTCCCCTAACCTTAGTTGAGATTCACCAAGCTATTGATTCCCTGGCATTAGATAAGTCCCCAGGCCCAAATGGCAACACCGCCAACTTTTATAAAACATTCAAAATCCTCTTAGCCCCCAAACTACCAAACACTTTTAATTACATTTTTAAGGAAGACCTTTCAGATTTTTCTCTTACCAAGACCAATATCACAGTCCTATTGAAGCCTGGCAGGGATCCCTTACTGATCTTGAACTATAGGCCAATATCTCTTCTTAACATTGACCTCAGAATTCTTGCCAAAATATTGGCCTGTAGGTTGAATCAAGTTTGGGAACCCCTTATAAGCAGAGAACAAGTAGGTTGTGTGCCAGGAAGGCTTTCTGCCATCTGCGTAAACTTTCCCACCTTATTCCTGTGTCCAGGGATTCACGTACTCCCACAGTGTTGGCCTTCCTGAATGCAGAAAAAGCATTCAATAGAGTTTCCTTGGACTATTTGTTTAATTTGTTACCCAAACTCCATATTCCCCTGATATTTATTCATTGGGTTAAGGTGCTCTACTTCCGCCCATCAGTTTGCATACTCTGAAATGGAGTCTTGTCAAAATCCTTCCTTCTACAGCAGGGCACCAGGCAAGGATGTCCACTCTCACCCTTTTTGGTCAATTTGTTTTTGGAACCCTTGATTAGAAAGCTTAATGCCTCTCCACAGGTTCTTGGTATACCTATAGGGCCGTCTCAATATAAACTTTCAGTTTATGCAGATGACATCCTACAACATCTTTCCTCTCCTACAGCTTTGTTGCCTGCTGCCCTGGCTGTCATTACTCAATTTGGCCTAATTTCTAATTACTATATAAATTGAACTTAACAAAAACAGAAGTGATGTCACTTAACAGCATGACCCTGAGGGTTGAGGTGGAGCACCTGGGCCTTGGTTGGATTTGAGACAAATTCAAATATGTGGATAACCATTTAAGTGTCTCACCCACCAAAATGAAGCAGTATAATCTTGATTCAGTGGTGGCCCAGATAAAAACGGATTTAGATTGTTGGGCCCTATTGCCCATTTCTATGTAGGGACATTTGAATATTATAAAAATGAATGTGTTGGGCCTATTTTAAACCCACAGCTCCTAAAAATCAGGGTGATCTGGCAGCTCCCTCCTTTTTTATGTATCATAGTGCATTCCACATTAGTAACTAGACTATTGGACCAAATGTACAGACCCCTCCACTATACCGGGTTATTCTTCGCTATGGCTAGAACTAGAGAAATATTTAGCATTGCAGTACTTCTGCTCACTGTCTGCTCTCTTATATGTCACTCCCTCCAATCTGCTGAAACTACTCAAGAATACCCTGATTGGGTGGTCCATTAAAGCCTTGCATCAGACTCAGAACTATCTCTAGTTGAATTGGCAAAAATCATTAGAACAACCCCTCACTTATAACCCTCACTTTAAAATAGATAACAAGCCAATACTACCCTCCTTTTGGCCTTTGCTCAAATATTCCAAGCTTTCTGACTACTTCAAAGATGGAAAACTGATCCCCTTTAGTGATTTTCAATGATGGCATGGGGTGCCAGATATTTTATACAGGTTAGAAAAGCTATTCACTCTTTTATGGGGAATACGCCTTGATTAACTTCTCCTACCACTGATTTATTAGCTATTTTGCAAATAGCAAGATAGCCTCATGCGGTCTCTGTTGTATATAAGAAATTACAGGAGATAGACTCTGCCTTGCCGACAGGTGTCTGCTACTATTGGATCCAGGAACTAGATATGTCTGCAGACACTGTTATGTGGAGAAGGCTTTGGCAGAATATATATGTTTGTTAAGCAAGATAGGCTCCATCAGGTCCAATTTAACATCATGCACAATATATATTTCACTCTGGTGAAACTAAACAGAATGGGCATATGCCTGTCCCCAGTATGTGCACGGTGTAAAAAAGAAAAGGGTACCTTGTATCATATGTTGTGGAGCTGCTCTAAGGTACAGGCCTTCTGGCAAGCCATTAGGAATGTGTTAGATCCCTTATTGGGCTTGGACACATTGTTTACCACTGAAGTCTGTTTATTATACTCTTTTCCCCCTTGAACATCCAAAATTAGGAAGGCACACCCTGCCTTGATAACCGCCACTGCTAAACTACTAATTATGAAGTATTGGAAGGAGGAGTTTCTTCCCTCAGTAATTGAATGGTATAGAGAAGTGTTATTGGCACTACAACTAGAAAAAACATACTGCATTTATGCAAAACAGGATCAAGGCTTATCAGAATAACTGGGGCTCTCTTGCAACATTGCTTTCTATACGGAAACCCTAGTCTTCCTGTTAACTCATCTAATAGATTGAGTGCTCTTTCAATATAATTTATAACATTCTACAGTATTATGTATTATATATACATTGTCTTCATCAATTGTTTAAGGAAATGCTTGGTAGGGTGGGCATAGGGTAGGAGGGAAGGTGAGTGTGGACCATATGTGTAATTAACAAAAACAAGGTGCTGCATCAGCATGTGGTCTAAAAGCAAAACAAAATGGTTATATTAAATTCACGCTGAAAATAGAAAATAGAGTTAAAAATCTACTTTTCAACCATAGGTCTTCTCCAGGAAATATCTAAAAGAGAAAAAAAAAACAAGTTAGTGTAGTAATTGTTGTGTGTTTGTGTCTGTTTGTATTTTTATAATATTCTGCAGTCCTGTTGAACTGCTTCATGTCTCATATCTGTATGCTTAACTGCTTAAAAATTAATAAAGTATATTTAATAAAAAAAAAATGTATGTGTTTCCTCGCTTGTTGTATCTGCTCCAAATGTTCAATCACACTTTGTTGAAGTCTTGGTTCACTCAAGCAAACAGAGTAGTCACCTCTTTTCTATGGCAGAGCAAGACACACCGAGGAGCCCTATCCAAACTGATGTGGTCTAAAGAAAGGGGTGGTCTACAAGCTCCTAATCTTTCACTGTATTATTTAGCCATTCACTGTGCTAGATTTTCTCAATGGCTTAGACCCAAATCTGAGGCTAGTGCCAGATCTTATGTTCCACATTGGCTGGACATAGAGCTCTTTCAATATGCACAACTAGGCCTGGATATTAGAGCACTTCTTTATATTCCCAGTAAGAAGCTTCCTCAGTTATTACAGGTTACCCCTCTGGAAGGCTCCCTACAAGCTCATTTGCAATTATGTTCTGTGGTTAAGGTACAACCATACAAAGATACTACACAGCCATTAGTAGGTAACCCACATTTTAAAATTGTCAGGCAGTTGCTCACTAAAACCTTTTGGCCTTATGCTGAGGTAGACATAATTGATTACTTCATACGGGACTGGAAACTTCTCACTTTTCAAGAGGCTCGAGAAAAATATCATTGGCCCATCTCATTGTGCTTTAAATACCTTCAGCTGACACACATGCTATTGCATCATTTTGGAACTGGCCCATGGGATAACCCATATGGGAATCAAGTTCTTCCCTTGATCTTATCCATTCCCACTTCTCATGTCATTTATCTTTACTGTCATAAACTGCACAAACTTTCAACTAATAAGGAGGGACTGATGTTTCACTACTGGGACCAGGTCCTAGTAGAGAACAGTTCCCCCAAAATTGGCCCTGAATTTGGAAACACTTGTATAAATACATAAAATGGGACAGATACCATTTCCTACAATTTCAGGTTCTACATAATCTTTATTATACCCCCTTTAAGTTACATAAAATGGGCAAACTATCCTCCAACATTTGTTCTAGATGTAAAAAGGAAACAGGTACTTCATTTCACATCCTCTGGTCCTGTGAAAAGGTGACCCCTTCTGGGAAGCCATCCAGTCATGACTAGATCCCATGCTAGGTCTGTCTGACATGTTTCTCCCTGAGGTCTGCTTATTAAGGGAATATGAGAATAATCTGATTGGTAATCAAAGGCCTCATGTGGTACTTATTTTGGCCTGTGCTAAGAAAGTCATTCTTCGGCACTTGATGGATCAGCATATTCCCCAATTTATTGAATGGTACAGGGAGATACTTTTTGCTATACAAGCAGCATGGCTCATAGCCAGTATGATAAATAGGTTCAACAGATATCAGTCTATTTGGGAACCACTATATGTCTTGTTAGCTATTTCGAGTATTTCTGATTTTCTGCTTATTGTGGCTTTAACCCGTTCCCGGTGGCACCCTATCCTGGCTAGTACTACTACTCCATATTCCATAATGATCACCTAATTGGTTGTTATGCACATTATCAGCCAGTTTTTCATTTGTTATAATCACATTTTTGCTTATTTTTCCAGTCTTAGTAGGTACTGTACCCTCTGGTTGTGGGTGGGGATGGGGTGGGACATTGTTTCCGGTCATTAGAATATGTATGTGGAATAGTGATGTTGAATATGTTTGCTTCCTTTCATACATCATTTTGTACATAATTATGGTATAGTGTTGATACCTTTCCAATGACTTTCCATTGGTGTTTGTACTCTGACTGTTATCAATAAAGCTTTTTCAATTTAAAAAAAAAATATTGCCCACTGTTCCTCCACACGCTATTCTCTCCCCATTCCTATTAGTGCCTCCTTCAAGCATGTCCCCATTTTCCCAAAATCTGCCCTCCTAAAATTCAGGATACATGTTTTTGTGCAGTTTGGTTCTGTTCCTTCTGTGATTTCAAACTACAGTGACTAGTGATCACTGTTCCCTAGGTGCACCCCTGCTGTTACCCCTATCGCACTGTCCCCGTTTGTGAGCATGAGGTCCAGTATCGCCTTCTGCCAAGTTGGTTCTATGACCAGTTGCTTAAGGAAGGCACCGTGAAGGAAGTCCAGGATATATCTGCTTTTAGTTGATGCTACTGCTGGAAAACTCCAATCCACATCTAGAATACTGAAGTCTCCAAGCAGCACCACCTCCCCCTTGTCCACCATCCTTTTGATGCCTTCCATTAACTCCCTCTCTGTCTCTTTCTCTGGTGCTGGTGGTCTGTAGACCACTCCTGTGTGGTTGGCTGACCCCATTTTGCTTTCCAGCTTAACCCACAGTATCTCCCCCCCCCCACACACAATTTGTTCCTCCTGGATCTCTGTGGCCATTACACCATCTTTCACATAAAGTGCAATTCCTCCCCCCATCCTGCTTACCCTGTCTCTTCTGAATATGTTGTAGCTGGGTATGGCAATCTCCTAGTCATGGTTATCATTACACCAGGTCTCTGTGATGGCCACAATGTCCAGGTCTGACTGTGCCATGGCAGCCTCCAGATCCTCCATCTGGTTGCTAAGGCTCCTGCCATGGCACACATGGCTTTCCATGATATGACCTCTCTGGTCTACTTTGCTGTTCTACTGCAGTCTCCTCCCTGGTTGTCCTTTATCCCTGGTTCTCCCTACTGTCTGCCATTCTGTTGTATTTTGTCCTTTTTCTACCTATCTACCCCTTGGGTGCCTATCTCCATCTTTTGTACACTACTTTTTAGTGATATCTCCTCATCATGTTCTCTGATTTCACTGCTAGCTATGGGGGTGGGCAATTATATACCCTCCTTGCTGACCTGACCCTCCCATGGCTAGTTTAAATGCTTGTCCATGTACTATTTAAACTTTTCATTGAGTGCTTGAATTCCCCTCCAGGATGGATGCAGGCCATCAGGCATGAACAAGCCCCATCCCTCCAAGTGGGTCCCCAGTCTCCAATGAATCCTTATTTTTCCTCACAGCACCAGTTCTTCAACCATGTATTAAAGTTCCTGGTGAGTGCACCCCCTACGCTGTCCCATGCCTCTCACAGGTAATACTTCTGAGAAGGTGATGGATGTAGCTACTTGCTTGAGCCCCCTCCCCAATTTTCTAAACTCTTCCTGAATTTCTTTAGGCTCCCCAATTTCCAGCTCATTAGTTCCTATGTGGATAATGACATCCAGCCCTCCCTCCCATCTTGCCTTCCAGGGGATCCCCAGGATCTTCCTTCCATCCCTCCATGCCATGGCACTTGGTAGGCACTTCAGCTCCCTGTCCTCCTCCTCGCATGTTTCTAGTTCAGTCCCCCATACAATAGAGTCCCCCACCAGGATTCACTTCTTCTTCCTCCTCCTCCTCCTCTGGGGTCCACTGCTCCCCCCACTGAGGTCACCTGATCAGTTGACCACCACATTCTTCCCTTACACTTCTCTGGGTACCTCTGTCTGGTTGTCCCCATTTGCCAGTGTGGCATATGGGTTCTGGAGTGGAATAGGATTTGGGATGTGCCTCCGCCTGACAATTCTAACCCTCTCCAAGCCCACCTTTGTCCAAGTGCTCCTTATTCTTAGCATCCTTTGAGGCAGTGGCGTTGGACTTGGTGGTCTCTGGATGGGGACAAAGGTATTCCTGAACCAGTTTACCTCTGTTCTGAGCCTGGCTACCTCATACCACAGTCCAGAGAGATGCTTGAAGATTGGGCAGCACCTCAGCATCCAGAAGGTCTGCCTGAATATGGCTGCCCCACATCCACTGCATTGCATCACTCCCCACATTATTTTGCACTTATACAGCTATTACACTACTTGTGTAATTACACTATTACACTATTTTTCTGTTAGCTATTACACTAGTTGTCTGTTTCTGAAGCCCTCCTTCTAGTTCCCCCTAGATGTGTAGCTCTCCTTCTAGGTCCCTGTGTTTGTTTTTTAGAAGTCTTTTTACTTGATGTCAGTTTTTTGTTTTTGTAATTTACGCTACAGTAGCCCCAGAGTTGACTGCACTTCGATGTGACTGCAACTTGTGACGAGAATGGGCTTACTCCTTTTTATGCCCCTCCTACTCCACAGCCCCTGCTATTCCCTGTGCTTGGCTCCTGTCGATCAGATTTAACAGGGCATTTAATTAACGGTGGGGTGGGAGGCTGGGCAACAATATGCAGCAAGTAAAAACAGCAAGGAAATAACAGCCCAATTAAATCACACCAAAATAGGTTTTAGATTTTCAACACCAAATAAAAACAGCAAGAAAATAACAGCCCCACTTAAATCACACCAAAATAAGTTTCAGATGTACAAGAGTATACATACAGTCATGATACAGGAACAGGAAACATTCATTGATTCATTGGTATGGTGTTCAGCCAAAATAGGCAAGGTGACACAATTCCTAGCAGCCTAAGGGTGGGTACATATAGAAGCCTGTTTGAGAAGGGTGCAGTACTCTCTTTTGAAGGCTTGGCAGGAGGGACAATGATGGATGTTGATTAGGATGGAGTTCCAAAGTGTGGGAGCAGAGTAGGAGAAGGACAGTTCTCCTATTTTAATCTTGGTTTTGGATATGTTTAAGGAACCAGGGATATTAGACCTTAGAGGATAGGATCAGCTATCAGGTGTGAGTAGTGCTGAAAGGGACATGGGGGACTGCTTAGTTACACCAGTATGTATCATACCTCCCATTGTAAATTTGTACAAGGCAGATGGATGAAGCCATCTTAGTTTGGTGTTAAGGTCACACTTGTATGTGTATCTGTTCATTGCCAAGGCAAACCTTCAGATGTTGCTCTAGGCCATGTCTCATTATGTTGCTTGCACGCATGTGCAAAAAACATAGTGCCATCATCCGAGTTTTCAGAGATGTGTCAGCCCGTCTTCCAATGCAGTCAGTGTGTTTGCAGGCGCAGACCCAGTTTCCCAATTACTGCTGCAGCTGTCTATGACAAGCTGAAAATGCAGTGGCATATAGCTGAAAGGGGGAGCTCCGCTTCAGTGAGCAGAGCTCTCCCCAACACACACACTGCACTGCGCACACACACTGTGTGCTCATGCCCCTCACTGTATGGCGGCGGGGTCCCCAATCCTCCGTCTGCTCCACACACCCCCAAAGCATCCAGGTGCCACGCTTGGAGCCCACCGCAGAGTGGCAAAATCATGTTATGGCCGACAGGGGTGCCCAATCCCCCATTGGCTCCACTGTCTCTGCCCCCCATGCTGTCACCTACAGGGGTGCCCAATCCCCCGTCGGCTCCACTGTCTCCCCCTCCCAGTACAGGGTGCCACGCTGGGAGCCCACCCTAGCTTGGCAACAGATGCCATGGCCGACGGGGGTGCCCAATCCCCCATCGGCTCCACGCCCCCCAGCCATCCTTCTGCCATGCTGGGAGCCCACCCCAGCATGGCAAACATCCTGTATCATCATTTAAAAAAAAACCTGTAAAGAAAAAAACGATCCCACGCAGTATCCCTGCCCCCACAACCCGCACACACCCACTGCGCACTCCCTCCTCCCCACACCCCCTCACCCCTATACTACCTCCGGAGTCCAGCGACAATCTTGTGTGGACTGGGGAACACGCCTGCACCTTCAAAGCCGACCGCGAACTGAGGAAATGCCAGTAAGCTGTATAATGGGATAGATAGGGTTTTCAACTTTGTTGCATATCTCAGGATTTTTGGAATTCTGCCCAAATTTTCAACATGAGTTTTTTGACCCCTCCTCATGAATTTGCACTGTCATGGCATTGGCTTTAGGTTTCAAGGGTGATTTCACACACTACAACAAATCACCTTTTCCAGAACGACAATGAAACAACACTGCCAGTGTTCATAAGGTGGGCTCTCAAAAAGCCTATTTTGAAAATTTGGTGAAAATTCTAAAAATGACTGTTTTTGAGTCGCATTATGAGTTCCTACGACGTCAGAAGTTCACGGATTTTCACTATTTTTCACTCCAGATTTTCAACATTGCTATTTTACCACACCTCCTTATGAGCAGTACAGCTGTCATTTTCACATCTCACCAAAACGCAGTCCAGCCTAATACAACGCATACAATGATGCAGTCGGTGTGCGAATCAATGTATGGGACACATTAAGAAAATCACAGTGACACTGTTCATGAGCAGAGGTCTTAAAATGGCTATGTTGAATTAATTGAAAAAAATTCCTAAAATGACGCTGTTTCAGCTGCATTGCAGTTCCTACGCACCGTGAAGTTCGCGAATTTTCAATATTTGCACTCCAATGACTTCCAAATTCCTAAACAGCACATAGAAGCAAGTGACATTCAGCACTGACAAATGCTTGTTTTTGTAGAACAGTTTTGGAAGCTGAGTAGTAGACTGCCATCCCGTAGGTCAGTTTGGGGAGCAGGATGCCGTTGACCAATTGTCTTTAATCTTATAGGAAAGCCTCAGCATGATGATCCGATCAAAGCCTTATAAGCAGCAGAGATGTGAGCTGAGAAGTCCAACAAGGTGTCAAGTGTAACTCCCAGGTAGTCAAAGGACAAGACTGTGGTAAGACAGGATCCATTGGTGCATGCTTCTGCTAGAGGGGTATAGCACATTTTAATCCTAGGGGCTGAGCCAAAAAGCATGTCTTGGGTCTTAGTAGTGTTCATAAGGAGCCTGTCTGAGTGGAGCCATGCTTCTACCAATTGAAGTTCAGAAGACAGTTGATAATTTAAATCCAAGATGCTGCAAGAGCTCATGAAGAGGACAAGGTCATCAGCATGTAGGACTGGAGTGCAGTGCCTAAGACTCTTCTGAATAGAGTGTATGTGTGAAGAGAAAAAGAGAGGCCACAGTATGTGGCCTTGAGGGACCCCAACTGTGTTAGCAGCTGGGTCAGACAGGGCATGCCCAAATTTAACTCACTGATACCTACTACCCAGGTAGCTTTTGAACCATGGCAGGGCAGTGGAGAAACTGCCCAAAGCACATAGTAAGATGTGGTTGACCAAATCAAAGGCCTTATTAAGGTCAATAAAGATCGTACCAGTGAGCTCACATAGAAACATAGAAGCATAGGCTCTGACAGCAGATAAGGGCCACTTGAACCACCCAGTCTGCCCAATTGATTTATTTTTCTTTTCTTTTCTTTCTACTTTTATTTTTGCTGTATACCCACTTGATCTATGATGCTGTCTTTTTTGCGCCCCCTTCTAGTTTATTGTGCCTATCCCAGGCATTTTTAAACCCCATCACTGTTTTTGCCCCCACTACCTCCACTGGAAGGCTGTTCCAGGAATCCACCACTCTTTCTGTGAAGAAATATTTCTTCTCATCTTCCCTGAGCCTACCCCCTCCGTTTTCATTGCATGTTCCTTTGTTCTAGAGCACCTTTGTTTCTGAAATATACTCCCATCCTGTATCTTATTAACCCCAGTGAGGTATTTAAAGGTCTCTATAATACCCCTCCTTCCTCCTCTCATCCAGGGTGTATCTACTGGGCTCCTTTAGCTTCCCCTCAAAGGGCTTTTGATACAGATCCTGCACCATTTTGATAATCCTTCTCCGGACCGCCTACACTCTATGTCTTTCCTGAGATGAGGTCTCCAGAACAGGACACAGTACTAGAGGTGAAGTCTTACTACAGGTCTATATAGGAGCAACACCACCTCCCTTATTCTGCTGTTGATATCCCTTCCTATGTGCTCTAGCATCCTACTAGCCTTCCCAACTGCCTTGTCACACAGTTTGGCACCTTTAGGTCATCCGATATGATTACCCCCAGGTCTCTTTTCTGCTTGGTCATTGTCAGTACCACTCCACCCATTTTGTACTCTGCTCCCAGGTTTCTATGGCCTAAGTGCATTATTTTGCACTTATGTGCATTAAAATGCAGCTGCCATACCCTTAACCACTCCTCCAGTGTTTTTCAGATCTCTACCCATCCTTTGCACACACACACACCCACAGTGTCCACCCTATCGCAGATCTTGGTGTCATCTGCAAAGAGGCAGACCTTCCCTTTCAGCTTCTCTGCTATGTCACTTACAAAGACATTAAAGAGCACTGGTCCCAGCACTGCACCCTACGGTATCCCACTGGTCACCCTCACTTCCTTGGCATGGACTCTGTTACCACCACCATCTGTTTGCTATTCCCTAACCAGTTTCTTACCCAGGTTACCACCTTGTTGCCCACCCCAAGCTTTTTAGCTTGCTTACCAGTCTGCTATGTGGAATTATGTCAGTAGCCTTGCTGAAATCTAGGTAGGCTACATCCACCCCTCCACCCTGATTCAACTCCTTCGTCACTCAAAAAATCTTTCAGATTTATTTGGCCTGACCTCTCCCCTGTGAGTCCATGTTGCCTCTGATTCTGTAACTGGTAGGATTACAGCTATTCCACAATCCCTTCCTTTAGTAGCATTTCCATTAACTTACCCACTACCATTGTCAGGCTGACAGGCCTATAGTTTCCCACGTCTTCCCTGCTACCACTTTTGTGAAGTGGGCATGCATTTTCTCTTCTCCAGTCCTCCGGGATCACTCTGGCTTCCAGTGATCTGTTAAATAGATCTGTCAGAGGTGCAGCTAGTACCTCTCTGAGCTATATCAGCACTCTTTGATGCACCCCCTCTGACTCAATAGCTTTGTCCTCTTTCACGTTAACAAGAACTTTCCAGACTCTCTCCTCAGAGAAAGAACTAGTGTCTAATTCCCTCCCAATCAAAGTTCCTGATGCTTTTACATGGTCCATCCCCTTCTCCTTCCACTGTGAACACTTAGTAGTATTTGTTCAAGATGTCTGCATGTCTGCCTTTTCTTGGCCCCACTCCATAGAGGCACCTCCCTTCCTCTTTAACCTTACAATCCCTCCCTTAGTTTTTCTTTTTTCACTGACATCCTTAAACAATGTTTTGTTCCCATTTTGATACTGCTGAAGTTATTCTTTTTGCAGTTTGTGCTTTTGCACTCCTTACTGCTTTTTTCGCCTCCCACTAGTTTTCCTGATATACTTCCTTATCCTCCTCTCTTTGGGTCTCCTTATACCTTCTGAATGCTGCTGTTTTAGGCTTTACTTTCCTGCTACCTCTTTTAAGAACCAGAGTGATCTCCTCTTCCTTTTATGTTTGCTTATTTGCTTGATGCAGCGGTGTGTTGCCTTAACTATACCCTGTTTTAGTTTGGCTCATTGTTTCTCCACCCCCAGGTCATTTTCCCCTGCCAGGTCATTCCTGAGGAATTCACCTATCTTTATAATATCAGCCCATTTGAAGTCCAGGACTTTGACCATTGTGTGATTGGATTCTGCTGCAGTTCTTATGTTGAACCACATTGTACGATGATCACACTGGTTTCCCAGATGGCTTCCCACCTTGATGTCTGCAATACTGCCCCTGTTAGTAAGTACCAGGTCTAGTATTGCCCCATCCTGAGTGGGTTCATTGACTAGTTGCCTAAGGAACGCCACCTGAAGAGAGTCTAGGATGTCCCTCCTTTTAGCTGAAGCTGCAAATGTGAGGCTCCAATCTATATCCAGCAGATTGAAGTCCCCCACCAGCAACATTTCCTTATCTAACTCCACTTCATGTGCCAGAGGCCAGTAGATCACACCTGTCCAAATAATGGCTCTGTTTCCTGACTCAAGTGTGACTCAAAACACCTCAATCCCCTTCAAAATTCCCTGTATTGTCTGTTGCTTTTATGGTTTCCTACATATAAAGCACCACACACCCTCCTTTCCTTCCCACTCTGCCCTTTCTGAACCTATCCATAGCAGAGGAGATGGAGGAGGTTCATGACAGCAGAGCAGTTGTAGTATTGTGATCTTTCCTTAAATCATGCTGTGCAGCCGGTCAACAAAAAACTAAATAAAACTAAACTAAATAAAAAAATAAAAAAAAATAAAAGGAGACAGGTGTTTATTGTTGGAGAGGCACTTAGTCAGTTGGGAGGCAACCAGTTTTTCAAGTAATTTGTTAAGTACTGTTAGTACCACAATTGGCCTATGTTTGCCAATGTTTGTTTAATCACCTTTCTTGTAAATTGGAACAAAGTGTGAGATTTTTCATATATCTGGGACAATGTGTATTGTAAGGGACAGGTTAAAGATTCCAGCCACAGGAAGAGCAAGCTCTGTGGCAGCAATCTTCAGTATTTTAGGCTCGATTTCATCACATCTGGCAGACTTTGATATAGGGATTTGCATAAGGAGTCTGCAAACCTCACCACAAGTGACCACTTTGAGATAAAAAAGGGTGTAAGAGGGGCAGACCTCAGTGGTGGAAGGGACAGAGGAAAAGATGGATGAGAAGAATTCCCTCGTGTAATTAGAGAGGTCAGTGAAACTTCAATTGATGATGTTAGCTAAGGTGAGATAATTATTGCAGTTGATTCCATCAATATTTAAGTCCCTGAGTGTAGAGTTATTAGACTGGCCTAGGGCTTGTCTGACATTTTTCCAGAAATTCCTTGAGTTACTAGCCTTAGCATCAAACAGGGATTTGAAATGAAGATTTTTACTGTACCAGATGGCTCTCTTACATTCTTTTCTGGGCATTCTGTAGTTAGTCCAGTCAATGGTAGACTTGGTGGCTTTATATGTAGGCTAACTGGTTTCCCTTTGTTTAATAAAGGCTAGCAGTAGGCAATGCAGCCATTTAGTGATGGGGCTGTGTACTCACTTGGTAATCACGGGGGCATATTTATTTTGGATTTGCATTGGGACTTCATTGAAGACAAGGAAGGCATGGTTTACTCCATTAGTTGCCCACAGCTGTGACCAATCTGCACTCTCAACGTCCTGTTTCCATTCTGAGGCATCAAGCCTTGAGAAGTCTCAGAAGTGGATGATTCTCGGTGAGTGTGGGACTTAGGGGTTGTTGCCCTCCAGGCACAATAAATGGGGGAGTGGTCACTTATAGCATTAGGGAGGACACAAGAACAAGTAATACTATCAGGTCAAGGGGTGAGAATCCAGTTAATTAGAGTGGAGGTCTGACCATTATTTGCCCTTCTTGTAGGTTCAAAGATGAGTTGATGGAGCTGTAATTTGTTAAGGGTAAGTTAAGTATTTTTACAGTTGCCACTAAGTCAATAGACATTAAAATCATCAATCAGAAGAAAGTCATTATTTTGAAAAGTGGACCAACTAATCTCATAAGTGGGGGCAAAACCTGTTGACTACCAGCTGGGGGGGATATAGATACAGAAAATATGAAGCTTTTTTGAGTTGCCCTGGAAGAGTACTACATGACAAAATTCAGCCTGAGGACTAGAGGATGGTAAGTGATTTGAGACCTTGACATGCAGGTGATCCCTACAGTACATTATATTTCCACTACCCCTCCTAAATGTGGTATGGTCTGACCTAATGAAGTTATAACCCGGCAGTTCTGTGAAGCTGTCAGGGATGTGTGACTTCAGCAAGGTCTCTGAAATGCCAAGATTGTCAGGTTTGTAGTGATTGACTCACACAGTAAGTTCAATAAGTTTTTGGAAAGTCTCTTTATATTAATGTGGGTCATTTAAGCCCCTTAACACCTTGCCAAAGAGGGGGTATTTGAACTGAGAAGGGTGGTCACCTAGGCCTAGGGAGAGTGGCCAACTGGGGGCCAGGATTAGGTTCAATGTCCTAGCAATCATATGGAGGGCTACAATAAGCAAGGTGAAGAAGCAATGCCTAGGCAGCAATGGTAAGGGGCATCCCCACCATCACAATCTAAAGAGGTATGCTGTAGCCTGAAACAAGGCCTTGGGTGCAAGGTAATGGTAGTGACCATACAACTCCACATGTTGGTTTATAAGCATGTTAGATATAGGAAAGTCGGTGAGGTATATGGGCTGAGGGAGGAGGTTGCTCATCTCCAGGCTGAGTTGGCCAGGATTTGTGGGACCTCCTCTTCCATCCAGGGACCACCAGTGCCACTGCCGTTGCCTCAGAGGTTGCCAAGAAAGAGGAGTGGTTGGAGCACAGTGGGCTCAGGGAGGGTGAGGGTGGTGGAACAGAGGTGCATCCCTCCAGTTGTACCTCTCCACAATTCCTATGCCATTCTGGCAAAGTGTGGTTCCTCTATGGAGGCACCCACAGTGGAGACCAAGGAGGATGCTGGGAACCTCCACAAAGGAGACCCACAGGAGGGTGGCAGGGGACCCTGCATGGGAAGGAAACAACTCTGGTGGGGACTCCATTGTTAGGAAGGTAGAACTGGGGAGGAAGGGAGAGGAGGTAAGGTGCCTGCCTGTCCCATGGCTTGAGGGACAGGGAGCGAATCCTCAGGATTGCGGAGCAGCTGCACAGGGAGGGAACTGGATGTCATTGTCCACCTAGGGACAAATGACCTGGCTAAGAAAGGGATTAGAGAAGTGCAGGAAAAGTTTGTGGAATTGGGAGGGCCTTAGTCAAGTAGCACGTACGGTAACCTTCGAAAAGGTGCTACCCATCTATGGCATAGGAGAGGCTAGGGTGTTCCACACTCCTATGGGATTCAATCAGTGGTTGAAAACTGGTGTGGAGCTCAGGGATTTGGCTTCATTGGGGACTGGGGTCCACCTGGAGTGATGCAAGCCTATACTGGCATGATGGGCTGCATCTGTCCGGGAGGAACTAGGATCCTAGGTGATAGGTTTAAATGCTTCATTGGCAAGCTTTTAAACTAGCCAAGGGGGGAAGCACTGGAAAGGAGCAGGAAAATCCTAGCCCACCCAAAATAATCACGGTAGTAAGTGTGGCAAACACCAACACAGAGGTGTTGATAGGGAGAAGGGCAGTGGTAAATGGAGAAAGTGACAAAGGCAAGAAGGACAGGGATGGAGCAAAAGGGAGTAAGGCCATCAGGAAAAGGAGGGTAATGAGTACCAATGCCCGTAGTCTGGGCAACAAGCTCCTTGAGCTGGTGGCCTTAATGGAAGAGGGATGCCTGGATATCGTAGCAGTCACAGAAACATGGTACACAGAGAACCATGACTGGGATGTTAACATACCAGGGTACATAACCTACAGGAGAGACAGGCAGGGGAGAAGGGGAGGGAGTAGCTCTCTATGTAAAGGAAGGATAAAGCAATTGAACAAAAGAGTAAACAGGGAGCAGAGGAGGCACTGTGGGTCACCTTGGAGACTGGAAAGGGCACCACAATCTGCACAGGGGTTGTGTACAGACCCCCATGTCGGGGGGAAGGAATGGACAAGGATATGATAGAAGGCATTCTTAGAATGGAAGAGAAAGGGGAGATACTGTTTATGTGAGACCTGAATATGCCAGATCTTAACTGGAGCACATTTGCCGCAGCCACATCCGAGAGCAGGGCCAGTATTGATGCCCTACAGGTGGCAGGCATTAGACAGCTAGTTTTGGAACCCACTCGTGAGGGAGCAATCTTAGACCTCATACTCTCAAACGGAGGCAGTGAGAGGATCTCAGATCTAGAAGTGGGTTGCCATCTGGGGACAAGTGACCATCAAACAGTGTGGTTCACATTAAACTCAGCTACAGAGTCAAGCCATACAAAAGTGAGGTACTGGACTTTAGGAGGGCTGACTTTGGCAAGATGGGAGAGTGCCTCAGAAAGCACTAGCAAACAGGCTAGAAGGAGGTGTGGAGCAACAGTGGGAATTATCAAAACTGCCATCACAGAGGCAACAAGCCTTTGTGTGAAGCAAATAAACAAATCAAAATGAAAGAAAAGCCACTATGGTTCTCAAAAGAGGTGGCTGTGAAAGTCAGGAAGAAAAGATAGCATTCGGAAGTACAAGGAAACACAGAAGGAGCAGGACAGAGAGTTGTACCAGTTAAGGCAGAAGGAAGCAGGAGGGAAGTCAGAATAGCAAAGGCCCAAACTGAGGAAAAGATAGCCAACTCAGTTAAGAAGGGGGATAAAACCTTTATAGGTACATCAGCGAGCGAGAAAGACAAAGGAGGGATAGTGAGGCTGAATAGAATGAACGGTGGGTGGGCAGAGGGGACAGTGAAAAGCAGGAATTCTAAACGAATATTTCTGCTCAGTATTCACAAAGAGGAGGGAAGTGCCTAATCCAATTAACAGAAGCACTCTTGATAGGGGTCGATCCCAGTCCTTTCACAGAAGAAAGGGTTCTCAAGAACTCCTAAAACTGAAGGTGGACAAAGCAATGGGTCCTGATGGAATTCACCCCAGAATTCTAAAAGAATTAAGGAGGAACTAGTGAAACCACTGGCTACTCTTTTAATAAATCATGGGAGGATGGTGTGGTACCCAAGGACTGGAGGAAGGCGGATGTGATTCCCTTCAAAAGTGGGACCAAGACAGAGGCAGGAAACTACAGACCTGTCAGTCTGACCTCTGTGGTAGGGAAAGTGATGGAGTCACTTCTGAAGGAAAGAATAGTTGAGTACCTAGAGGCCAGTGGAGCACAGGACCCAAGGCAGCATGGGTTCACAGTGGGAAGGTCATGTCAGATGAATCTAATAGATTTCTTTGACTGGGTAACCAAAGTAGTAGACCAGGGAGGGGCTGTGGACATGGCCTACCTAGACTTTAGCAAGGCATTTGACACAGTCCCACACAAAAGATTAATAGTCAAATTAACCAGCCTGGGAGTGGGTCCCAGGGTGGTAGCCTGGGTAAAACATTGGCTGGACAACAGGACACAGAAGGTAATTGTAAATGGAGTCCACTCTGAAGAAAGGGGGGTTACTAGTGGGGTACCGCAGGGTTCAGCATTGGGTCCAGTCCTTTTTAATGTCTTCATCAGTGACATTGCAGAGGGACTGGAAGGAAAAGTATGCCTTTTTGCAGATGACACAAAGATCTGCAACAGGGTTGATACACAAGGAGGCGTGGAAAGGATGAAAAGGATTGGCAAGGTTGGAGGAATGGTCAAGTATGGCAGCTAGGATTCAAAGCAAAGAAGTGCAAATAATGCACCTGGAAAACAAGAACCCAGGGAAGAATACACAATGGGTGGGGAGGTAGTAACAACAAAAAAAGGAAAGGGACCTGGGGTAATCATATCAGATGACCTTAAGGTTAGCAAGCAATGTGAAAAGGCAGTAGGGAGGGCTGGGGGTATATTGGGATGTATAGGGAGAGGCATCATCAGCAGAAAACAGGAAGCTGTTATCCCTCTGTACAGACAGTTGGTGAGACCCCATCTGGAGTACTGTGTCCAGTTCTGGAGACCCCATCTCCGCAAGGACATAGACAGGATAGTGGTAGTCCAGAGGAGGGCAACTAAAATGGTGCAGGGTCTGCAAGAGAAGCCGTATGAGGAGAGACTAAAGGAGCTTAATATGTATACCCTTGAGGAAAGAAGGGAGAGGGGGGACATTGTAGAAACTTTTAAGTACCTCAGTGGAATCAATAAAGTCCAAGAGGGTAGCATCTTTCAGAAAAAAAGACGTGCAAGAACAAGGGGACACAATTTAAAGATAGAAGGAGGGCGGTTCAGGGGCAATGTGAGGAAGTATTATTTCACAGAGAGGGTAGTGGATGCATGGAACAGCCTTCCTGAGGAGGTTGTGGGGTCTAAAACTGTGGGAGAATTCAAGAATGCATGGGACAGACATAAGGCAATTCTTGTGGGGGGTAGGAAGAAATAGGCTGTTGGTTAACTAGGATCTGTGGCCTATCCTGTAGGTAGGGAAATGGGCAGACTAGATGGGCCTAGCGGTCCTTATCTGCCATCAAAGTCTATGTTTCTATGTTTCTATGAGTCAGAGCACTATAGAGATCTGAATGGGACAGTGTCAGCCAGCAAGAGAAAGCAGGCTAGCATACCAGTAAGGACCAGAATACAATTAAAGGACCGTGTGTTAAGGAAAAGGACTGATCCATCTAGATAGATTGCAATGCAATGTAAGACAGAAAGCTGACTTTACTATCTAGATTGAACAGGTAGTGCAGTGATAACAATACCTGGCAGCCCAGGAAGAGTGTGAGTCAGATGCAACTATTTAAGTCAATGTATGCTAACAGGGTACAGAGTACAGAGGTTAAAAGTTGATCCCAGATAAGGACAGCACATCTAGGAGACTAAAATACTGAGCAGTTATGTTACAGTTACAGTATATCAGTTGCTAGTGTCAGTGATGAGAGCAGGAAACAAGCCCACTCCAGACAGGGAGTGAACACAACTAGCAGTTTCTTTAGGCAACAGGGCTAGGCAATGCAAAATACAACAGGCAATCCAAAACATGCAAGGCAGCAGCATGCGAAGGTAACTCAGAAGTCAGTAACCACAATAGACAATTCTATAACCAAGGTCTACAGCAGTGCAAAATGTAAATTAGACAGTGTAAAAATATTCAAAGCAGCAGGTGGCTGTATGTAGAGTAAGGTATAATAGGTACCCAACTAGGGAGTAACCTCAAAAGCAATGTTAATAACAATATATCTAAGCAGTGCAGTATGACTTGAGCAGTGTAAGTTAACTAGCAACAGATGGCTACAAATAGAGATGAAAGTGAGGGTGACAAAGCTAGGGAGTACCCATAGGGTCATGGTTTGCAGGGGGATCCAGAAAGCAGGAGAGATTAAACAGAGCAATTCAAACCCACTCTACAGAAAGCAGCATGGCTGGGGGATGGTTGACTCCAGACTGACTCCAGGCAGACTCCTTGCCCTTATTTCTGAGGCTCTTAGAACTTCAGCCTGCTGCTTGAGCCATGCCTGAAACAGAAGGCACAACTTAAGAGAGAGTTTTAATCCCACCCACGGCATTAGCTGATTGGCTGTGGCAGGAGCTCATGGGGGAAGACTGGAGAAAGGTCCCAAAATGGCAGAGGTGGTTGCAACAATTGTTAGGGGGGTGGGATGATTGCTATTGATCCCCCCTCACAATGCCTTGCTGAAATATCTTCCCAGTGTCCCCAGTGGTCTGAAACCACAGGGACTTTGTTGCACAGCCAAAGTTTGATGCTCTGTCATAAGTCTCAACCCTAGTAGTAGCTGGTTTGCTATGGCAGGAGCTCACTGAGGAAGGCTGTAGAAAGGTGCTGAAATAATGGGGGTGGCTGTGGCAATCCTTGAGGGGGAAGGGAGATGGTTGCTGTTGTGCCCACTTTATGACTCCTTGCTGAAACAGCTGCTCAGTTTCCCAGTGGTCTTATGTCAATCATGATATGGTCATTGGTTCGAAGTGGTTCTTGCAAACATATTTGCTAGACGCCCTCTTTATGTTGGTAAATATCAAGTCTAATATTTTTTTCTCCCTGGTTAGTTATCCATCACTTGGGTGAGTCCAAATTAAATAGAGAATAATGTATATGTAGACATGTGATATGCAGTTTTTTTACACAGCCAAGGTTTATATATTGTCACACATCAAGGGTGTGTAAAAACTACAGATCACACACTTTCATATGTATTCTTTTTTATAATAACTGTTGCTAAGTAAACAAAACTCAAAGTCTTAGCATTACATACTTCCTGCATTGCTGATTCGACCTCTGTATGCACTCCATGTCATGCTGGTTGTTATGACGACAAGGTGAAGGTTTAACAGCTTCTCTCTTTAAAAGTTTAAAAACAAAACTGTGAACGGTTCAATTTTCTGAGTCAGTAAGTGCCTTAGCGTGGTACCCACAACCTGGTGCGAGACAGTAAAACTCATATCAAATTGCAGGTTGATATGACTTTTTACAGGTTTCAAAAATGGGTTGATATCAGGGGTCACCAGTTATTATTTTATATGTAACAGCTTGCTCCTAGTATTACCATTAGCGGTCAAAATATTCCAAGTTAATACCACTGAAATTAAAATAACCTACTATTAAATTGTTATTCATTATTTCACAATATAGTTTAATTTCACCTAATAAATCCTGAGTATTCTCAGCTTTATTATCAGGTAGTCTATAACAGGTTCCAAAATGGTTGGCTTTCCTTTGCTCATAATTTCAACCCATATGGTTTCTAATGGTAGTTCTTTTATGATATCATAATAACTGGTCAGCAATTTTTTCCGTTGTCTGACCGAGTTACAATTGCAAACACGGGCCACATCAGTCAAACAAGAGCTGCATCTTGATTGGCTCTTTACTCCTCCTGGACGGGCTTACTAGTTATAGAAACATGGAGACTCCTCCATCCCACTTAGTGAGGAGCTGCCACATTGACAGTGCATGTAATTTTTTTTTGTTTTAAACAGTTCTTTTCTACCGTATTGTATCTGGCTGATCCTGCCATTCAAAACCTGCACCGGGTATTTTAGAGTTGCACTGGAGAAAAACTGCCACCAGGGAATGTCTCCAACATGCTTCAGAGGTAAGCACCAATGGGAGGGAACAAACCAGAACCCAAATAAATAAAAAATACTGAAAAAAAAAGGAAAACACAGAAGGAAAGACTGCCAGAAACAGAGAGAGAGAGAGAGAGAGACGGAGTGTGTGTGTGTGTGTGTGTGTATGTGTGTGTGTGTGTGTGTGCGCGCGCGCGCATTTGAGAAACTAGTAAAATCAGTGTGGCAATTATAAAAAATAAAAGATGGTGAAGTCTGTTAAAACTCATATTTAATGATTACCCTCAGTGTGGGATGCTTTAATAAATCCCTCGGGCTTCATCCTCAAGGTTTATGTAGCATCCCACACCTAAGGTAACGACAAAGTAATAATAATACTTCACAGGGTGGCGGTATTGGCAATATTGACCCAGGGGTACACGAGGCCCAACGCCAGCAGGCGAGGCCTTATAGCCCCTGGAAGGTCCGGTATTGCCCATATGGCCCACCCTGGAGGGTATTATTGCGCTTAGAAAATGGGCCAGTGTATTATATGTACTTGAAATCAAGTAAACTTTATGATTACATGTTCAAATTGTTAGCTGTTTGATTCATTTTGTGATCAAATAGTTCCTCCGCCTGCATTAAAATATGTTTTTTTTTACAGAGGGACGTTTGTCATACAAGGGCCTCTGTAGATGGTTGCCGCTGGTTGTCAAGGTTACCGCCCTCCACACAGACACTTCCCGTTTCCCGTTTTCTGTCTCAGTCTGTTTATTTTTTCTTTAAAGTTGTTTCCCATTCCCCCACCATGTAGTACATTTATTTTCTCTCTTAAATGATTCTCTGTTCCTGCATACCGGCCTTCTGAATCAGAATGTAGCAGAACAGTTACGGGTGTTCTCAGCGACTGAGCAGGCAAAGGCAGCGGCGTAAGTAGCGATGAGTTGTTTTCAGGGTTTATCTTAATTTTGGTGACATAGGAGAGCGGCAGGGGCAACCGCTACTAACTTTAGTTAGAGATACAGCAAGCGCAAATATTCATTCATTCGGGATACTGATTGGATGTGCGTAGAAGTCAGGGCTCGGACGATGAGCTGGTGGGCTGAAAACATCAGTGCTGGCGCTGAATGTGTGTGTGAAATCAGTGATTAACACAAGCAAGCATACCTCTAAGGCTGTAAGGAAAGTTAAACGAGCATTTCTTTTCACCGATCCGACTTTAAATTGGTTCAGTGAACGAGCGGGCGATAAACTGCAAACCGCACTGCTGTTACTATTAAAAAAAAAAACAACCTGAAACTGAGTGAGCGGGAGGCAGCAGTCACTTTTGTTAGGAGGGGGAAAAACAGAGAGATAGGTTTAAAGCTGGCAAAACAAGTATGATTTTTTTTCTTGCTTACTGGCTGCTGTGTCGTCCAAGTAATGACTGTGTGTGTGGTGGTGGTGGCGTGACTCTCGCTAGATGTTGAAAAAAATGGCGTCAGTTTGACATTTTGTGCCCAGTGCTTCAGCCAATGATGAAGCAGGCTGGGCACAAGGATACTTGGCTGGGCATAAGGCAGGTTTTGTCTGGCACTTTTTATTTGGTGGGCATCTATTGAAAGTTAATGTACCCCTGTGGAATGGGTACCAGCCAATCAGATGCCTCCAAATAAAAAGCCCATTTTCTAAATTCTCATTAAGCACACTTCCCCATCCATTATTCTATATGTTATTGCCCAGCTGAATGCTTTTGACATTTGACATAGAGTGCTACCCATCTACCTGTCTTATGTAGTTTGTTTGTCTTATATAGAGTATACCCAGTAATGAGTTGTTCTCACTCTTTGTTCTAATTCTACCATGTTTCTGTAACTGAGATCAGATCATAATTTCCTTTGCTAACTACTGCTACTAATTCTCCCATTTTATTGTTGAGTGACCTTGCATTCAAGTATAATACTTCAAGTGATTTAATCTTTTTTTTGTTGTTGTTGTTGTTTTTGGTTCAAGTCTTCATGCTAACAACTTTGCCTTGATCTCTTGTACATGGATGTTAACTGTTGGCACCCCTCCCACATTGCTTAGTTTAAATGTGACCACTGTATTTATTCTCTTTCCCAGAATTGATGTCCCTTTTTTATTTAGATGTAGCCCATCTTTGAAAAAGCAATCCTTCCTATCAGAAAATGTGTCCTAATTCCCGATAAATTTAAACATACCCTTTACCTCCCACATTCTCATCCAATGGTTTGCATTCTTTATTTTATTGTTAATTTCCTGTCTAGCCCTAGGCACCATATTGGTAGGATCTCTGAGAATATTAAGATGTAGTTATGCTTATTGATACAGTTACCTAATTCTCTGAATTCATTTTGTAGCTCCTGTTCATTTGCTTTGTATATTAGATCCAACATGCACTGTAATACCAGTGGGGTGTGTGTGTGTGTGTGGGGGGGGGGGGTTCATGGTTGGACCAGTTTTTCCAGTCCATCTTTACCATGTTTATCTTTTGCCTCAGGAGGTACACCATTGATGGAATCAACATTCTATAAAAACGTTCTTAATGGAATCTACAAAAAGAAAATAATGAATTACGACATCAGTGATCACTCTTTGCTTCTTTTACATTAATATTCCTAAAACAATGTATTGAAAATCTATTTGATGTGTAAGCAATAATACACTCCCTAGTAACTGGTGTTGCTAGAGTCATGCAAGATCATGGCATATTTCTTTCTTTTTTGGTTTTGAGAATTAAAGTTTTTATTGCTTTTCTCTTATTTTACTGCAGTACATACAACATTTCAATACATTTTATATGATACATTACAATAACATTAATGATTCTGGAGTTATGAAGTGGTATTTCAATATGAGTCCTGGCCAGGGCACAGCCCCATGGAAATACAACACTAATAATGCAGGAAATCAAACTAACAATGGAGAATAAATTTAAACCTAGCATGCTCATTCCATTTCTGTAGGCCTCCCATCAGGTTAAAGCCTGCTTCTGCCTGATTTTAGAGGTTACATCCCTATGGTGGAGTTGGGTCCTTTGGTAGCTACCGGTGGCCAAGTAGAATGGTTCAAATCCCCCCTTCCTGTGAAACTCTTTGTGGTTGTTTTATGGGACACCTAAGGTGCCTGAAGTATTGTGTGTGGGGTCCTTAAATATTCTGAAAAATATTTCTCCAGGAGTCTGCATAATGATGATGTGAGGTATTTTGCCCAAACCTGCAAAAATTATTTCAGTTTGCACCATCAGCGAAGTTGCCATCTCAAAACTCACTCTCTTACCTATTTCCTGCAGCCACTCCTGCTCCTGGGGGGCCTCTTGTCCTCTTCAGTGCAGGAGTATTACCCTCTTTGAAAAAACACCTTGAACCACAGTGCAAACTTCCCCCCAGAAGGAAGAAAAAAGTATATGAGCACTCAGATCTCTTGCTCTGTGATTTATCAATATTTATTTAAGTGCAAACATCCAGTTTTGCAACATGCAATGTATAGTACTATAATATCTGTCACTACTTGAGAACTTTTTACCAGTTTATAGTCTTTTTTGCAGCATATATGGAAACTTTTTATTACTTGTAGCTCCTGTTCATTTGTTTTGTATATTAGATCCAACATGTACTGTAATACCAGCGGTGTGTGTGTGTGTGTGTGGGGGGGGCACGGTTGGACCAGTTTTTCCAGCACCTTAAGTGTCCCATAAAACAACCACAAAGAGTTCACAGGGAGGGGATTTGAACCATTCTACTTGGCCACTGGTAGCTACCAAAGGACCCGACTCCACCATAGGGATGTAACCTCTAAAATCAGGCAGAAGCAGGCTTTATCCTGATGGGAGGCCTACAGAAATGGAATTCTGGAGACCCAATCTCCGCAAGGACATAGACAGGATGGAGGCTGTCCAGAGGAGGGCAACTAAAATGGTGCAGGGTCTGCACCGGAAGACATATGAAGAGAGACTAAAGGAGCTTAATATGTATAGCCTTGAGGAAAAGAGGGGGGGGACATGATAGAAACTTCCAAGTACCTCAAGGGAATCAACAAAGTCCAAGAGGGTAGCATCTTTCAAAAAAAGAGGTGTGCAAGAACAAGGGGGCACAATTTGAAGTTGGGGGCGGCTCAGAGGTAATGTAAGTATTTTTTTCACAGAGAGGTTGTGGATGCATGGAACGGCCTTCCGGAGGAGGTTGTGGAGTCAAAAACAGTGCTTGAATTCAAGCATGCATGGGACAGTCATAAGGCAATTCTAGGGGGTGGGGGTAGAAAGAAGTAGGCTGCTGGTTAACTAGGATCTGCAGCTTATCCATTACGTAGGGAAATGGGAAGACTGGGTGGGCCAAGCGGTCCTTATCTGCCATCAAATTCTATGTTTCTATGTACTTCTAGTTCTCCATCTTTTAGAAAATACTTTGAGCAGAGACTGGCCTGATCCATTTTGGTTAGTCCGTTCTTGATGGCAAAAGTCCTCCTTAGCTGGTGCTTGTGGGTAGGGAGATCCAAGGTCCTCTGTCCATTGCCTTACTCATGGACTCCAGCAACTTTTTTGTATTTTACTTTTAAAATGGTGTCCTCTGTAAGCTGTGATGTGGCTCACTGTCTTGCTCTGGACACATGACTTATGTGCTTAGATGCTGGCAAAAGAATTGCCTTCTTCAGCACATGGATACTGTCACACAGGAATTCATTTATAAAGCAACTGAGTCTTAAAGGTGCAGGTGCAGTTAAAAACAACCTAGTGAGGAAAAAACTATGTACAGTGAATAAATAGTGCTACAACATTACAGAATACATATATATTTACAAAAAACATAATGAATGATGGATGAAGGCAAAGCAGTTGATGTACTGTATTTGGACTTCAGCAAGGCCTTCAACTCTGTGCCACACAGAAGGCTGATAGGCAAGCGGAAGGACCTGGAGGTGGGGGATAAAGTGGTCAGATGGACTGAGAGCTGGCTAGAAAATAGACAGCAGAGAGTGGTGGTAAGGGGGTAACTATCATCACCATAGGCTATGATTAGTGGGGTACCACAGGGCTAAATGCTGGAGCCTGTGTTATTCAACATCTATGTAGTGGATATGGCAGTAGGGATCCAGAGTAGGATAAGCCTGTTTGCTGATGACACTAAATTGGGAGCAGTGGTGGATGGGATGGGGGGGTACTGCAGAAAGACCTAGAAGTTCTCGAGAGATGGTCCTGCACCTGTTAGTTGGGTTTCAATGCAGGGAAGTGCAGGATTATGCACTTCGAAAACAAGAATCCTGGACATAGTTACCAGCTGGGGGATGTGCTGTTATCAGTATCCATTTAAAAAAAAGATGTGGGTGTGCTTGTCACAGGCCATATGAATCACTCTGCACAATGTAGGAAGGCAGCTGCAAAGGCCAATAGAATGCTGGGGTGCATAGCAAGGGGCACCTCAAGGAGTGAGAAGTTGATTTTGCCACTGTACAGGGCACTAGTGAAGCCTCATTTGGAGTACTGTGTACATTTCTGGCACCCTTCTTAAAAAAAGACATCAAACTGCTGGAGGAGGTACAGAGAAGGGCAACTAAGAGGGAAAAGCCCTAAGAAGAAAATTTAAGGAAGCTCAACATGTACTCCCTGAAGGATAGAAGGGACGGGGGCAACATGACTGAGACATTCAAATACTTGAAGGATATAAATAAGGTTAGTCTTGAGAGCCTGTTTAAACATAGAAAAGAAGGGATCACAAGTGGGCATAGTCTGAAACTGGAGGGGGGAGCTCAGAAGACAGATGAGGAGGCACTTTCTCACAGATAGGATGGTGACGGCATGGAATGCTTTGCTGAGGAACTGGTTTTGCACACATCAGTTGGGGATTTAATGGAGACAGGGTTAGGGGCAGGATCAGGGTGGGGAAGGGGAGGATGGGAGTAACTCAGATGGTTCTATCAGTGAAGAAGGTGAAGAGGGGATTGGGGGC
The DNA here is from genome assembly GCA_016271365.2 of Neoceratodus forsteri. NCBI lineage: Eukaryota > Metazoa > Chordata > Ceratodontiformes > Ceratodontidae > Neoceratodus > Neoceratodus forsteri. The sequence continues at coordinate 161,632,210 of CM028132.1, read as the reverse complement.
AGCATCCGTACTCAACACTGAGAGCTGCACACTCGAGCAGACTTGATAGACTGTAAGGCCTGTATTTGCTGGCATTATCAGATGTTCATATGTATTATTCTAGAACTGGGCTAGAATCCATATAATAACAGGCATTTGTCAATGCCGAATGTTGACTTGCTGGCATTGGCACTGGTGGTGCAGGAGTTAGAGTGATGCACCATAGGAATGGCAGTGAAGTATTGAACTAACGCAGACCCCAACTCCACCAGAGACTGAAGGGCATTGGGGGTGTGCCTTTGGGTCTTTGGCCATAACACTTATGCTAGTCCACCTCAACCCACCCTGCAGACAGCAACAGGTGTAGCAGCATGCCTTGGGGTATTCGGCCCTTACGGTCAGCCCATTCCATATGGAAATAAGCTGAGATGGGTGCAGTATAGGAGAATAAGGTGAACATTAGGGCAGAAGACCCCAAGGCACACATCAATGCCTGTCAATGGCTGCAGAGTGGGGAGTGGGGGTGGAAAGCTGTGAGCATTATGGCCGAGGAACCCAGGTCACACCCCTGATGGCCTGTAAGTCTGTACAGGGTGGGGCGTTACAGTTGGAAACCATAACACCCTGGGTGTTTGTTGGTATTTCAATCCAAATTTTCAACATGGGTGTTTTGGGATCCCACCTCATGAAGAGTGGCAGTATAATTTCATTATTCAATACTGAAAAGTATTTCACACAGTGACTGTGCCATTCGGAGCCACAGATTCAGAAACACATTTTGGGCAGGATGTGAAAAATAACATCTGTATTGTCCATGAAGAGGTGTGGAGAAGTAGCAATGTTGAAAATCTGTAGTGAAAATATAAAAAATTGGTGAAGTTAAGGGCATGCATAGAAACTGAGCAACGCGCACCCATAACACAATAATTTTTTTTGGAATATTTTCATCAAATTTTCAACATGGGCATTTTGGACCTCCCCTCATGAACAGTGACACTGTGATTGTGTTAATCTGTCCCAAAAGTTGATTTCCCACAGTGACTGCACTATTCTGCACCACAGGTGTGAAAACACATTTTGAACAGGATGTGAAAAATGACAGCTGTACTATTCATAAAAAGGTGTGAAAAAATGACACTGTTGAAAATCTGAAGTGAAAATATTAAAAAATGGCGAAGTTACAAACGTGTGTAGAAACTGTGCAATGCTTGCTCGTAACACAGTCATTGTTTGGAATTTTTTCACCAAATTTGCAACATGGGCTTTGTGGGACCTCCTCTCCTGAATAGTGGCACTGCCATTTTGTTAATCAGTCTGGAAAGGTGATTCCATGCAGCAACTGCGAAATCACCTTTTGGGATCAAGAAATGAGATGAGGTGGGGTCCCAAGAACCCCATGTTGAAAATTTGGGGCCAAAATTCCAAAAAATGGCTGAGATATCAGCCTAAGTTGAAACCCCACCATTGAGTCCCACTATACAGCTTACCTTCAATTCTTCATTTTCCAGTTTGGCTTTGAAGTGCAGACGTGTCCTGGTCACAGAAGATAACAGCGCCGACCTCTGGAGGTGAGTATGGGGTGGGGGTGCAGGGAGGTGGGTGTGCAGAGGAGGTTGGGATGGGGAGGGCAGCGAGAAAAAAGACAGATAATTTCCTTTTTCACAGGTACAAAAAAATAACCGGTGAAGAACGTTTTTCTTCTTTTACAGGGAATTTTTTTTTATTAATGTGGGCACACTGGGATGGGCTCTCAGTGTGCCACAATAATGGAAGGGGCATGCAAACACAGGAACTGGGCACCCCAACATTGGCAAATCATTTAGAGGAGTTTGGGGGGAAGGGACCCATCTGACACTGGGAGTGAGCATCCCGGTGTCAGAAGAAAATATAAAAAATTTGGCACACTGGGGTGGGCTCCCAGTGTGCCACATTAATGTGGGGGTGCATGCCAACACAGAGATTGGGCACCTTGATGTGACATGTTTCAGCACACTGGGGTGGGCTCAAAGTGTGCCACATTTAATGGGGGGGAATACATGCCAACGTGGGGATTGGGCACCCCCAATGTCAGCTTTTTGGGACTGTGTGGTGGTGTTTTGGCACACTGGGGTGGGCTACCAGTGTTCACATTTATACCATTTCATAAGTTGCTTTTAACTTCGGCCAAGCACATTACTGTACACTGTAATGAGCATGGCCGGAGTCTTGTCTTCTACCGTTGCAATGACAAAACTGCACCTGATTGCAGCAACATATTTCTTTCAAGTTTTGTGCTCTCTTTGAAGTCTACTGTCATCACCAACATTTTCACTGATTGGCGGCTGAGGGATGCACCCAACTGAAGCATCCCCTGCATTGGCCACAACAGTGACACACCTTTGAAATGTGCTACTACCACAAGATGTTGCTTGCACGTGCACACAAGCCAACATAAAAATGCATTCAGTGAAAATTCCTTATTCAGTCCTTTTGAAGACATTGGACCACATATTAAAAACTGGCTGTCTGCGTGGTGCACACTGGTGTGCAGCACAAAAAATAGGCCCAGCCAGCTCTGGCACAATATTCAAACAGATAGCATGATCCAAACTGACTACACTAGCTATCTGAATATGGGCCATGGTACTGCAGCACACGACAAGCAGTTGCCATACTTTGTGTCGCGCTACCACATTGCTGGGCTGAAGACCGCCCATAGGAAAAAGTGCAGCATGCATTGGATAGTGCCACAGCCCTATGTGCAATATTCTAACCAAGCATGCAGGTGAGCTAATTGGGCATGCATGGCACTAATGGTCCCATTGCATGCTCATTATTGGCTCATTGCATGTGGCGCATAGACCTGAGTGCATCGGGCTTTGTTCTCCCCTCCCTATCCCTGATCTCCCCATGGTATTGTATATATAATTACTTGGTGTCCAGTGGCCCCCATCCTGATCCAACTGTGGTTCCACAGATACACTTCCCTGGTGGTCTAGTGGACACCCATCCCTATCTCCGACCTACCCGTAGTTTAAAATACATATCCATCAGTGGTGATCTAGTGCCCCCCCATCCCTGACCCAATCTGCTTTAGGGAACTGTCTATAATTGTGGCTGACCTTGCTTGGGCAGGGGATGACAGCATGGTGTCTAGAAGAGTTGAACTGAGGAGCTTGTATTTTGGTCCTAGCAGTAGTATCAGTGCATACCGCAGTTGGAGGTACCTCCAGTGGAGCTGCTTTGGTAGGTTGTACTGTGCAGTCACTTGCTGAAAGGACTTTAAAACACCTCTACCATCTTTCATTAAGTGACACATAGAGTCATGAGTCATGGCCTTTTTTCTGTCAATATTTCCAGTGAACAGTTTTCCTTTCAATCTGCACATTAGAGTTATCAGAAGTCATTTGTTTCATCATAGTCTGTGCTTTCCTTGTTATCATGGATGAAGAAAAGGCTTTTTTGAAAGATTTCTGTTTTGCCCCAGTTTGGTTCAATTTAACATCAGGTCTGGATGACATTATCCCAAATGCTTGGTAAGTCTTATTTCTTTTCTTAACTACTTGTTTGTCCGATACAGGTTCCATTCGCAACATAATACATAAGGTACCTTTTATACTCAGTTTTTGAATAATCACTTTACTCCGTTGTAGATTGTAAGTTGAAAAACCAAGTTTCACACATCTCCTGGCTGGTTACTGGTGATGAAGTGTGGGTTCTAGTGGGAGAGCTTGCAGCATGCAACCTACATGGCATCCTGCATTCTCACCATGTTGTGCTTCCTCCCCTCATCAGCGGAGCTTCTCCACCCAGTAGATCTGCTTCCTCTAGCTCAACTCCTGTGGCATGATGGATTGCAGTTGTTTGTCTTAGACAGGGGTAACACCTGTCCTAAAGTCACCCTCTAGAGTTTGCTGTCTCGGGAGAGGCCAGCACCCTTGGTGTGCTGTGGTACCACTTGAATGCTAAAGAGAGTTATGATGGCAACTGCATTTTGCACTGTGAGGTTTCCCCTGTCCTCTTCTCCACACTCAAAAGGCATACACAGCCTATTGACTCAGGCTGAAATTGCAGATTACCTATTCAATTCTCCTGCAGAGTTCATAGGGATCCTCCCTTTTGAGACATCAGTATCTCTAGCAGGATGTGTGCCTGCCTATGCTCAAAGGGGATTTATCCTGATTTCCACCGCCTGGTTTTCTGTATGAGGCTGCCAGTCAGGCTTGCATATTCAGATATTATTATGTGGTGACAAGTTGGGAAGCTTGAATGCATATAGAGCAGCAGTTTGGCTATATTCCTGTACCATTCCCCCAAGCAACCAATCCTGTTCTGTGCTGCATTATGCTTATTGTGAAGAAGTTGAGACTGTGTAAGTATGCCCCCCTCCCAACAAATCCTGAGGTATGCCAGACCATGGAAGAAGTTGATATGTTATTGTGTGAGGGAAGAGCTGAATTAAAGTAAGTGTTCTTCCACATTGCACAGTCACACAATTGAGCAGGCATTTACAAGTTGATTACTAGGGGCATGGCCCAGGTAGATCATTTTGTCCAGTCACTGGAGTTCTTGCTTTGACAGCATACTGGATTTTTCCCACTTTTTCTGACAGGCTCCCTTTCTGCCCTCAGCCAAAGACCACTCAGCCCAATAAAATTGGATTTTCCTCTCCCTTTGTCACCACCCGTATAGTTTGGGTAACAGAGAGAGAGACATCAGAATACATTTCTTTGCCACTAAAATCCAAAGAGAAGGTAATTTTCTTTGTTCTTAAGAACAGTGATAGTCCCTGAAGTTCCACCCAAGTAATTCAAATAGTGGTTCATACATTAATTTAATAGCAGTAGCTTTATCTAAGACATCAGTGACTGAGCCCCAGAGTTTTGTGAGTTTATTACAAGCTAGAAATATGTGGATGAAGGATTCAGCATTAGCAAGGCATCTAGGACATCTTTTATGAAGGTTTGTATTAAACTTGTGTAGTCTGGTGGGAGCGAGATATGTTCTGTGTATAAAATTTAACTGAATTTTTTATGATTTGGTAAATTTCCTGAAATGGATAAACCAGTACACCATCCCAATTTTCTTTTGTTGACTGTATACCTAGATACTGTTCCCATTTAGTCTTTAATTGTTCCAGATTAAATGAGGTAACATTTTGTAATGCTTAGTATACTGAAGAAAATGGTTTCTGACTGAGAAGCTTGGAAAGAAGTATGATTTCAATGGGTAAGATGTTGGAGATTATTTAGAGTTTAAAATATAATACCAGATTTGGAGATACCTAAATAAATGGTGTGCAAGAATAGCATATTTAGACCTTATCTTATTAAAAGGCAACAAAATATTATCTTCAGATACGTTTGCTAGTTTTTGAATACCTGCTCTCTCCTAAAATTGAAAACCGATGTCTGACACCAAGGGCTTGAACCCAAAATTATGAAAAATTGGTGTAAAACTGAGTATCTGCTCCTGCCATCCTTTTTAATTCATGTGCTTTCTTCTAAGAATGACAAACAGCTTGAGTGGCTAATAAACTAGGGTCACTGGACTTTTTACCATGATAGTATCAGCCATGCAAAATATTCCTTGTATCAGGGTAATTATGACAGTTTTGCTCCAGGTTTTATTACTAGTTGGTTCACCATGAAACCAATTGAGAACTTGAGTCATTTGAGCTTGCTATTGCTTGTAGTTATTGAAATTTAGGAGGGTCAGGGCAACTAATGTTTTGGGTAGTCATTGTTTATCTAAACTTAGTCTGTGTTTTTTCCTCTTTCCAAACAAAATTAGAAATTAATCTATGTAGGTCCTTGAAAAAACCTGTCAGTGATAAAAATAGGAAGGGGCTGAAATAAGAAAAGGAATCAAGGAACACTATTAATTTTAATAACAGCACCCCATTAGTATCACAGGAGTTTATTCCATTTTTCTAGGTGTCTTAGGACTGTACTAAGTAAAGATATGAAATTATTTTCAAAAACACGTTATAGTTATTTGGTAATAGTAACCCCCAGGTATTTTATTTTATCAGGTATAATATCTTTGAATTCAATAAGTAGAGAAGAGTTAGTCAATCCATTTCAACGTAAGGCTTCCATGTTACACATATTAAATTTATAACCAGAAGCTTCTTTGAATTCTTTTATTATTGAAAGACTGTAGTGAAGTAGTTGATTTGCTTAAGTATAACAGAATGTTGTCTGTAGATAGGCTAATTTTGCATTCAAATGGTCCCATTTTTATGCCTTTAATAGAGATATTATCCCTTATAGCCACAGCTAGTGGTTCAATAGCCAAGGCAAATAATAAAGGGAAAAGCTGGCGACCCTGGAAAGTGAAATATTATTAGAAATATTACAGTTTGTTTGAACTATCACTTTTGGAGAGTGATACAAATTTCTAATGCATCAAATAAATGTTTCTCTGAAGCCAGATTTTTAAAATACTTCTAACACTTCATCCCATTCAGCCCAATCAAAGGCTTTTTCAGTGTCCAAGGTAAGAATCAAGGTCTCTTGTTGTTCACAGGTGTCAATGAGGTTTATAAGTTATCTTGCATTCGAGCCCTGTTTTCTACTTTTTATGAACCCATTCAGATCAGGTTGAATAAGACCATGAATTACTTTTTCTAAGCAGGAAGTGAGTATTTTAGGATCTTCATGTCAGTACTGAGGAGTGAAATAGGCCTCCATGAAAAGACTAGTTCTGGATTTTTGCCCTTTTTTGGAAAGACAGCAACTTTTGCAACATAGAAAGTCAGAGGGAGCAAACCTGTTTTTAGTGTATAGTTAAATAGATCAAGCAAAAGCTTTGCTAATAGGATGGCATATTGTTACCGAGAAGGCTTTCGATCGGGTCTCCTGGGTCTTTCTTTTTGAAACCCTGCATCGATTTGGTCTCCCTGATAAATACATTAAGTGGGTTCATCTACTGTACGCGTGTCCCAAAGCCAGAGTCTTAAGCAATGGTATTTTTTCTAGCCCATTTCCTCTTAGGCGGGGTACCAGGCAGGGATGTCCTTTATCTCCCCTTCTGTTTAACCTCTATTTAGAGCCATTAATTAGACACCTCCTTAGTGCTCAAGGAATACCAGGCATCTTAATCGGGGAAAAGAGATTTTCACTTTCGGTCTATGCGGACGATATACTTATACATATCGAGGACCCACAGCAAACTATCCCCAATTTGCTGGAAGAAATTACGGCCTTTTCTAAAGTCTCATATTACAAATTAAACTGTTCTAAAACCAGGATTCTTCCATTGAATAATTGGCTCACGCGTGCTATGGTAGCACCCTTCAATATGTCCTGGGAACCTAGATCACTCCTATACTTGGGCATTAAAATAACAAAAGATATCAACTGTCTGGCAAGGGAAAACCTTAGTCCTCTTATGCAGATCTTGAAGGCTGATCTTGACCAATGGATGGCCTTACCACTTTCCATATGGGGCAGAGTTAATATGGTAAAAATGAACATTCTTCCTCGCCTTTTATACCCTCTGGGAATGATGGATGCTATCTCCCCAAAGCTTGGTTTGTCAAAGTGCAGAAAATGCTTAATACGTTTATATGGAAGGATAAACAAACACGGAGAGCATATCACAAACTAACGGCTCCTAAAATTCAGGCAGGGTTAGCATCCCCTTCTTTTTTCACCTATTACTGTGCTCAACACCTAAGCAAGGTAGTATTCTGGTTACAGGCTGATCTCCTCCAGGTCTCAACAGATACGTGCCTTTGTGAGGTGGAGATTGAGAAACACTTAGTAGCGGTGCCAATACTCACTTCCGCTTTATATTTGCTACACCCTCTCAGGTTCCCAGACAGCTCCGAAATACCCCAATAGGGTGGTCACTTAGAGCAACCCATCAGATGCAACACATTTTGCACTGAGATGGCATCAGTCTCCCATGCAACCGATTACAGGCAACCTCACTTTAGAATAGGAGGAAGGCCTATCTCTTCCTCTTTTTGGGCACCACTAAAAGAGCTCCGACTTGTAGACTTTTTCCACCAAGGGGAGGTAGTTGTATTCTCTCACCTCCGGTCCCGTTACAAAGTGCGGAAATGCATATATTTAAATTTACCCAAATTAAACAAGCAATCCTTGCTTTTGTAAGATATACAGCAGATCAAACGGTAGTGGATCCAGGAGTACAAGAGTTAATCCAAGTAGCATCCAAATCCCACTCTGTTTCTGAGGTGTATAAAAAGCTACAAGCATTAGACCCACAATTACCTAAGGGAGTATGCTATACTTGGGCGCAGGAGCTAGATCTGACGCAGGATACAAAAACATGGAGGAGAATATGGCGAAATTGTTATAGATTCATCAAGCAGGATAGGCTCCGCATGATGCAATTTAACATAATGCATAACATATATTACACACCAGTAAGATTGCATAAATGTGGACTTATCCCTACACCTTTGTGTGGAAGATGCCATGTGGAGAAAGGCACATTGTTCCATATGTTATGGTCCTGCCCAAAAATCAGGTCCCTCTGGCGCAGTGTGAGGAAAGGGTTAGATCCTCTTCTTGAGTTGCAGTCATTGTTTACCCCAGGAGCTTGTTTAATACACCTGTTTCCACCTAATACTACATTGTTACAAAAGGCCTATATTGCTATAGTGGCAGCGAACGTCAAATTGATAATTCTTAGACATTGGAAGGATGACCTAACAACCTCGGTGACAGAATGGCACAGAGAAATGCTATTGGCATTACAGCTAGAAAAACATATTGCTTGCATGAGGCACAGAAGGGATGCTTATGTTACTCTATGGGGATCACTTGATGCAGCACTGGCAATTTGGAAACCCTAAGAGGCTGTAGCCTCCCTTAGTCAGTATATCCGAACACCTCCTTTCTCTCCTTTGATTAATAGGAGACAGAACTTGGTTAACATTACTGGACTCTGTGACTTGGCAGGGGATGGGAGGGCTAGCTAGGAGGGGGAGCGGGTGAGTAAAGTTTTTTTTTTTTTTCCTTTATTTGAGGGAGATTTAGAGGAATAGAGATGTAAAGAATGAGCAGATGATATCCATTCATGTACTAATGCAACATGCTGACAATGTATGTGATTATGCTCAAATAAAACATGTTTAATTAAAAAAAAAAAGGATGGCATATTGTTTGTAAAAAGTAATATCATAGGAATCATGGGAATCATAGGAATTTACAAGTCATAAACCACTAGGCCATAGTGACTTGACCATGTGTACCTAGAACCCCTCGAACTCCACTCTTCCTTGAGCCTTCATGTGCACATCAAAAAGTGTCTCAAACTGATCCATGCTATTACTTTGTAGGATTTCTAATGGAAGGTTGTTCCATTATGATACAATCTCTTGGTTAACCACTGCTTCTTGTTGTTTTCTCTAAATCCCTCACCGCTAAGTTTAAATTGGTGTCCTCTAACTCCTCTCTGATTCCCTTTTTGTTAATGCTAGGCATTCCCGCAGGTCTGTTATTGAAAGCTTTATACACCAAACAAAGGTCCCCTCTTAGCCTCCTATATTGCAGTGAAAGCATATTCAACTCCGTCATTCTCTCCTCTGTGTCATCCCCCTGATTCCATTTATCATCTTGGTTGCCCTCCTCTGCAATCCCTCCAATCTTCCAATAGATGTTTTGCTGTGTGGTGCCCAGAACTGCACACAATACCCTACTTGGGACCTGGCCAATGAACACTATGGGGGCATCAGCACCTGACTGTCTTGGCTGTTTATGTTTCTACCTATGCATCCTAGCATTCTATTATCCCTTTTTAACACTTCCCTGCAGTGCCCGTCAAACTTCAGGTTACTGGTGATGGTCACTCCCAAATCTCTCTGTTCATCAGTTGCACTTAACTCAACATTATTCAGATAATATTTTGTTCTTATGTTGTCCTTACCAAAATGCATTATTTTGCACTTTTTAATATTTAAAAGTAAGCCTTTATTTGAGGCCCAGTTTACTAAAGTATTGATCTCTTGTTGAAACTTGTATGGCTTCTACACTGGAACTAACTAATGCCCCCATTTTGACATCATCAGCAATTTGCTGATCCAAGCCCTTCCACTGCAATTCATTGATGCAACAAAGATATTAAAGAGTAATGAGCCCAGGACTGATCCTTGCGGCACTCTACTCATAACCTCTCCCCAGTCTGAAAAGTGTCCCCGCACTGCAAGACATTGCCTTCTGTTACTCAACCATACTGCTATCCATTTTACAGTATTGGTATCTATTCCTAACTCGTTCAGTGTCAATAGTAATTTCTTATGTGACACTGAATCGAAGGCCTTCAAGAAGTCCATATAAAGGACATCCACAGAAACTCCTTGGTCTAGTGCCCTGCTTACCAGTTCAAAAAAGTCAGTCAGTCCTGTAAGGCATGACCTACCCTCCCTGAATCCGTGCTGGTGCATATCATTTTGATCTCTGTCCTTTTGGAACCCTTCAGTATGTCCTTTTATTATACCGTCGAGCATCTTACATAAGATGGTAGTTATACTAACTGGTCTATAGTAGCAGATCTGGCCTCTGTCTCCTTTCTTAAAAATGGAGGTTACATGCACCAGTGTCCAGTCATCCACCAGCTCCTGAGATCCAGGGACTTTGAAAGATGTCTACGGGGGGGGGGGGGCTATTTGTTCTGCTATGTGTTTGAGAAAGGATGGCTGGAGACCATCTGGCCCCTGAGACTTATCCGGGTCTAAATTCCTTATTCTATTAATTACATCCTTTTCAATTACCTTGATTTGACTGCCACCCAATGAACATGCAGTTAGGTTGATCTCCACTTCTCTTGGCGGGTTCATACTAATGAAGTATTTGTTCAATTCATTAGCCATATCACCAAAATCCGGATTTAATGGTCCCACTTGCACTTTTTCCCTTCTTAAACCACCAATGTAGTTGAAAAAAGCCTTTTTATTATCAGCAGTTTTACTTGCAAGGAGGTACTCAAACTTGTTTTTGGTTCTCCTGATTAGTTTTTGCAGTCCCTTATTTTAGCTTTATAATTATCCCATGTCTCAGGCATGTCCCTTCTTTTAACAATATTATATACTCACTTTTTGTTCTCAATAGCTTTTTTAATATTTTTAGATAACCAGACAGGTATCCTACCCATATTATTATACTTCTTTCTAGTCGGGATGTACTCATTTATACAGTTGTGCAGTTTTATTTTGAACCGCTCCCAGTTATACTGCAGTGTCTTACCCTCAAATTCCGTTTTCCAGTTTCACTGTTCCAGTTTCTGTCTTAGTTTATTGTAATCAGCTTTATTATAACACTTCACAATAGTAGTCGCACTCTGCCTAAAATTGTTAAATGTGATGTTGAACTGGATCATACTGTGATTGCTACCCCGGATAGGTTCACGTACCATACATGCTCCTTTTTCCTCATCCATATTTGATATAACCAGATCCAGGATTTTATTTGCTCTGGTATTCTTAGTTAGTTTATAAGTCCTAAATCTTCCACCATGTCTATGAATAGCATCTTTATGTGCACATCTGATGTCTTGTTAACCCAATTTATCCTAGGGAGATTTAAATCATCCAATAAGATTAATCTGCTGTTCTCACCTTGCTCCTTAATGGTATTAAAAAAGTGAGTGCATTCACCTGCGATTAGTCAAGGCACCTTACAACAAAGTCCCACAGAAATCTTTTCAGTGTGTGGTAGTATCAAGTCTACCCATAATGGTTCCAATGGGCCTTATCTGTCATTCACTATTAATCTGGTTTCAAGTCAGGCCACCTGGATCCTGCAACGGACCTGACCCGGAGGTCATGAGGGCTGCCAAACCTGCCCTCCTCCACCCCCCAGAGTGAGTCTGCAAGGTAAAAATGCCCAACGAGCCTGCGACAGCCTATGGTGCGCTGCATTCCTTACTGAAATCAGTATTTTTTACTGAAAGGCAAGCCAGAGTTTAAATTAAAAACAATTTACCCTGCAATAAGCGGACCCCTGAATGTGCCTTTCTCCTGGGACTACGAACTTCTTCAGGTCTTGCATACTGCCACGGGGTGCTCAGCTACCTAGGAGCTGTGTGCAGGATTTGAACTTGGCACCATTTTCTTAAGGTTACTGCCGGCGTAGGAGTTTAGATAGGTTATTTATTTCTGCTAAAAATGATTCAAAAGCAATGTTACTGACCTCAGTGGTACCTTAAGAGTTTGTGTTATATAGTAGAGGCATTCAAGTTTGTCTCTCTGGCACAACGTTTTCACCTGTAATTTCTCTGCACTGTGAGGGTACCTTAAGGGAAAGGCAGTCATACTTTTTCCACGGTTAACTGGGGGCTAGTCACTTTAAGCAGATCCACTGAAACTGTACAAAAGCATTTATACTTTTTACTCATTTAACTCAATAACTCATATTGTAGTTTGGGGATCCAGTTACTTAAGCTAGAGTCAAAAACTGTTCAAAAGCATTTATACTCCTTTACTCGTTTAACTCGCTATCTAATATGTTGTTTGGGGATTCAGTTACTTGAGCTAGAGCCATTTTATTCTGTGCTACAGTCTTAAAGTGCTGTTAAGGATATTTGCATAAATTCAGCCCTTCTCTGTCCCCTCTTGTGCGCTTAGGCCCCCTCCACCACTCTTGCTCCTTCCCTATCTCCTCCCTCTTGCCACAGTATTTAAGTCTTACCTCAGCTCTCTGTTTTCCACAGACAGGCCACCTGGATCCTGCGAGGGTCCCGACCCGGAGGTTGTGAGGGCTGCCGAACCTGCTCTCCCCCACCACCCAGAGCGAGTCTGCAAGGTAAAAATGATGAATGAGCCTGCGACAGCCTATTGGGCGCTGCATTCCTTACTGAAATCAGTATTTTTTACTGAAAGGCAAGCCGGAGTTTAAATTAAAAACAATTTACCCTGCAATAAGCAGACACCTGAAAGCACCTTTTTTCTGGGACCACAAACTTCTTCAAGTCTTGCATACTGCCACATGGGGTGCTCCACTGCCTTGGAGCTGTGTGCAGGATTGGCCCCACCGGCTGCGCTGGCTGCCCCACCGCCCCCACTACCACCCATGGTCATCACCACGTTATATACCTCTCATCACATGTTGTGAAAACACCAATCAGTCCACTTTGCCATTTGCAGGCTATACTTATTTACCACTAGAGGCCTCCTCACTTTTACCTGCTTTTAAATTGAACAGTCCTGACAGCCTACAGCTATTGTATGAGTTGCCCTTGGGTTCCTATCCAAGCCTTAACACTGCTGAATTGCTGATCTCCCCCACCCCCAAAGCTACCCCAGATCTCTCGTAAGAGCACCACCAAGCATACCTAAAATCTAGCCCTGTCCCCTGGTCTCTGCTACTACTGACTAACACTCTACAGGGTACAATCTGGGTGGTTCAATTCTCTCCACCTCTGACCTGACGATTAGGGTGGGTCCCCAAACTTCTCCCTAAAGTGCACTGCATTGTCCTCCTGCTAGCCAGCGCCCATCCAAAAGCGCCTACACTGTGCCAACTCTTGTTGACCTTGGCCATGTTGCCTTTTCAGTTGGGATCCTTCCTTCACCAGGGACCTCACACACTCCCACTGCTTCATATGGCTAGGGCCATGGCTCCACTTGCACAGGCTGGGAACTTAGCCTTCTGTCAAGGTCCCATGACAACCCCGTACTCCTTCAAGCCCCCCTCAGCCTGACTATCTGGCAAAGGCTTAAAAATAGCTCACCTCAATATCCACAGCATCTATCCAAAACCTAGCTGAACTAACGGCCTGGGTGGTCCACTACAAGCCGGACATTATGGGCATCACAGAAACTTGGCTGAAGCCTCGCATTCCTGACTCCGCGTGTGCCCTCCCGGGCTACAGCCTCATCCGACGGGACAGAGCAGGCAGTAAGCGTCGTGGGGGTGCTGCTATACATTAAGGGGTACCTTAATGTGTCTACAGCTTCTCAATCACCCCCTGAAACCCAGCCTGTGCATTTCTTCACTCCCTCCTCCTGCTTGGGAACACTAAAAAGGTGCATCTTGTCTGTGCCTACAACTCTCCGAAGGGTGGTGTTCAAGGACTTTCCTCACTACTTGACCACCTCAAAGAAAAGGTTGGCTTGAATGAGCTGCTAATCCTGGGGGACTTCAACCTCAACTGGCTGGGGCCAAATACCAAGCAACACGAGCCTCTTCTCTCAGGCCTTGCCCTCAGTCAGACCATCACGGGACCCACAAGGATCTCCTCCTGAGGGGACAAAGGGTCACTAATCGACTGGATACTGAGCAACAGACTGGACAGAATTGTCCACTCAGGAATACTCCCAGATGCCATCTCTGATCACTCTCCAACCTACTGCATTTGGGGCACCTCCTCACCCAAAGTCCCCAGCAGAGTGATCCAGATGAGGGACTATTCCAAACTCATCCTCAAAGACTACCTTGAGGATCTACGATGTGTCGACTGGTCTAGGGTCACTGCCACAAATGACCCTGTTGCAGCCCTTGACCATCTCCTTGCAGTATTTGTGCCCTTGCAAAACAGGCATGAACCCCTTACAAAAAGGATGGTGAGGGGCACTGTCACAAAGTAGCTCCGTGGAGGCCTATTCACCCTCATGAAGCAGAGAGACAAATGCTGGGTGAAATACAAGATCTCCTGCAACAATATCAACCTCCTCGAATATCGGCAGCTCAGAAACTCCTGCAAGAGAGTAATACATGCCACCAAGAGTGAGTACTGCAAATCTGCCCTGCTAAACTCAGCCTATAACCCCCGGCGCTTTTGGCAAAACATCAAAAACCTGGTCAGAAGGTCCGCCAAGGAAACGAGAGCTGACATGAATATCGGAGGGACCAACTGCAATAACCCCCATACTATTGCCACTGCATTTAACTGCATGTTTTCAGACCTGCCTACTCCTCCGTCTTCCCAACAACCTGCCCCTAAACCCCTGGATGTGCACCCCCCCCTTGAGCACCATTCTACCTCAAATGGATCTCAATTCAAGAGACCCAAGAAGTCTTAGCCGGTCTTTCCCACCACACGGGGGCAGATCACGATAGCCTCGAACCAAAGCTGCTCAGCTTGAGGGCTCCCCTCCTCTCCCGGCCAGTCACTCATATATTTAACTCTTCTCTTATCTCAGGAATCATACCTGATGTATGGAAGGTGGCCAAAGTTGTCCCGGTTTACAAACAAGGTGACCCCAAAGATTTGAAAAACTATTGCCCCATCGCCATACTCTCTGCTACCTGTAAGCTCCTTGAAAAGGCAGTTGTCTCACAACTCTCCCACTTCCTTCAGGGTTATGCAGTTCTCTCCCCTGCTCAGCATGGCTTCAGGAAGGGGCACAGTACATTGACTGTGCTTGCCGTGGTTACCTCTGAGATCAGATCCATGACTGACCAAGGCAAACTGACCAGAGCCATCTTTGTTGACCTCTCAAAGGCCTTCGATCGGGTTGACCATTCACTCCTCCACTCCACTCTTCATTCTCTCGGATTGTCCCCCTGAGCCCTTGCCTGGTTCTGCAACTACCTTGTGGGAAGGCAGCAATACACCTGCTTCAACCATGCCCTCTCTGCCCTCTCCCCTATTAACTGTAGGGTCCCCAAGAGATCCGTCCTTGGACCCATTCTGTTTTCCCTATGCATAAATTAACTGCCCTCTGTTGCAACTAATGGGCACCCAACTCTATACACGGATGACCTCATCGTATTGTCCAGTTCCCAGGACATTACTATCATCAACTCCCGACTTAACGCAGCCTTCGGTCTTATCCAGAACTGGCTTGAGGGGCATAAGCTCACCATAAACCTGGACAAGACCCAGGCCATGCTCTTTGGTTCTGTGTCCAAAACCACTTCCCGCCCTGCTCCTCTAACTATCCATTGAGCAAACAGCTCCCTCCTGCCAGTCATTGACTCTGTCAAGTATCTAGGAGTTACCCTTGATCCACAACTGGATCTCACCGAGCATTTTTGGAATATATGTAAAACCACAAACGGCAAGCTTGGGCTTGCCTACAGAGCCAAAGATTGCCTCACCCCAGCTGCATGGCTCACCATATCCAGGGGGATACTCCTTCCCATGCTTTGCTCTGGGCTTGTAGCCTTTACCCCAGTCCCAAATTCTAGCCTAGCAAAATGAGATACTGCTTATAACAACGTATGCCACTTCGCACTCTCTGCACCTCACCTCATGCATCGTTGTGAGCTCTACTCTCAGCTGGAGTGGCTCCCCCCTGATAAGCACCTGCCTTTGTCCTTGGCAACTTCATAGATATTATAGCTAGCACGACTACTCCTTCTGCACTTGCCCTTCCCCTCAAATATGGAACACCTGCCTACCACTTAAGATCTAGTGCTGCTCAGGTCTGCCTGGTCCCTAAAACCTGCACCCTCACAGGTGACCGGGCCTTCTCCATCCATGTACCTAGACTATGGAACTCCCTTCCTGCCCTAGTCCGTGCCTCTCCCTCCCATCTCTGCTTCAAAACATCCCTATGGAACTTCCTCAAAGTGGTCTCTGCTTGTCTATGTGCTATATAGACCCAAAGTAGTCTCTCCCTCACCCCTGACTCCGACTCACTTAGGAGTCTGTGAGCTGACACACCAGCAGCTGTTACTCTCTGACGAAATCCAGCATAAGGCACTTTCCACCCTTCTATTGGAGAGCCGCTCCTGTCATATCAGTACCAGATTCTAGCTGCACTATTATGACGCTCTCTCTATCTCATGATAGGCCCTCATGTCATGCAAAGACGTGCCTGTACTTTCATTTACTTTGATATATTCTCTGCCATGATGTTTCCTGCTGTTATTCTGTCTCTCAATACTGTTATGTATCTTGTTGACATACTGCCAACTCTCTGCCATTATGTTACCTGTTGTTACTCTACCTCTCAATGCTGTTATGTACCCTGTTGACATACTGCCTACTTTACCGTTTTATAGCCATGTGTACCATTTGCTGTTCCACCCACTTGTTTGTGGGCCTGTATGTTACCTTGACTCTGTATCATGTTTCTTAAGTACTCTGTAACCTCCCGGGTTGCACCCGAAAATAGGCACTTGTTGTCTAGTGTGCTTACCTGGTAAACAAAAGCAAATAAATAAAATAAATAAGTCCCTCTCTAACGAACATGGCCAGTCCCCCACCTTTTTTGTTTACTCTATCCTTATGGAAGAGCTGGTATCCTGGTATTTCTTTGTCCCAATCCTGAATGTCCCACCATGTCTCAGTAACACAACACTATACCCTCATTAAAAAGAATTTGTTTCAAAACCTGTTTTTTGTTCCTCAAACTTCTTGCACTGAGCAGAAGAGCCCTCCATGTATGCTTTGTATCTGATCCCTTTTTCTTTGCATGTTGAATGTTTGGTTGTTTCATCTTACTGCGTCCCCTATCCCCCCCATATTGGAGTTTAAAACATCAAATATTTTGTTGTTTGTGCTCTGAGCCAGTAGCTTTGTTCCTGCCTCAATAAGATACAACCCGTCATGCCTATAAAGATGTTTTTTTCTGCAAATAGACCCCAGTTATCTAAATAATAGTGACTTTCCCTGTGGCACCACCTTTTTAACCAGCCATTTAGCCTTGTTATTTCTTGTTTCCTAACTCTACCTGCTCTAGGTACTGGCAGTATTCCTGATATAATTAAATTACTGCTCTTTTCTAGATTTCTGTGCCCAGCCTATCAAATGTATTTTGTATCCTGGTTGCACTATGCTTACCTACATCATTTGTTCCTATATGTAGAACTACAAGTGGATCTGTGGTGTTGCTTTGATGTCCATTAAGGCCTTTCAAAATGTAATTTACCCCTGCCCCAAATTGGCTACTGACGCTTGTTGTAAGCTTTCTATCTTTGCAGATAATTCAATCTGTAAACTTCAGTTTCGAATCTTCCACCACCACTATATCTCTTGGTTCTTTTACTCCTCCAATTTGCTCTGTTCCAAGTATTGGTTCAGGTGAGCATTTGTTTGTTGTCCCAAGAAGAATAGGGTAAAGTTGGCTATTTAGGTTAACATTAGTTTCTAGAGGTTTTTATATTTGCTTGCACGCATGTGCAAGAAACATAGTGCCATCATCCAAGTTTTTGGTGGTGTGGTACCCATCTTCCAATTCAGTCAGTGTGTTTGCAGGTGTGGCTGCAGTTCTCCAATGAATGCTGCAGCTGTCTGTGACAGCAGTTGAAAATGCAATGCCGTACAGTTGAAAGGGAGAGCTCCGCTTCAGTGAGCAGTGCTCCCCCCCTCCACACGCATGCACGCATATTGTGTGCACATGCACTTCCCCCCCACGCACACACCGTATGGCTAATGGGGGTGCCCAATCCCCCGTCGGCTCCACGCCCCCCCTAAAAAAAGCTTTCCAGGACACTGAGAGCCCACCCCAGCATGGCAAAAATTGTTATGGTCAACGGGGGTGCCCAGTCCCTCATTGGCTCCAGGCCCCCCAACAGCCTTCCAGCTGCCATGCTGGGAGCCCACCCCAGTGTGGCAAACATCCCACATTGTCTTCCTAGAAAAACAAAACCTGTAAACAAAAATGTTCCTCAGTGGTCTCCCTGCCCACCCGTGCCCACCCTCTGTGCATCCTGCCTCCCCACACACCCCTCACCCCATACTTACCTCCGGATGCCAGTGAGACGATCTTCGGTGGACCGGGAACACGTTTGCACTCTTCAATGCCGACCATGAACTGAGGAAATGCCAGTAAGTTGTATAATGCAATAAATAGTTTTTTTTCAACTTTAATGCATATTTCAGGCATTTTTTGGAATTTTGGCACCACATTTTCAACATGGGGTGTTTGGGAACCCTCTTCATGAATTCTGGAACTGTCATGGCAGTAATCGGCACAAAGGGTGATTTCGTAGTCATTGCACAAAATCACCTTTCAGGACTGAGTAATGAAATGACAGTGCCAGTGTTCATAAGGTGGGCTCTCAAAAAGCCTATGTTGCAAATTTGGTGAAATAATTTCTAAAAATAACTGTTTTACGAGCGTGCATTGCACAGTTCCTACGCACGCTCGTAAGTTCGCAGATTTGTAATATTTGCACTCCAGATTTTCAACATTGCCATTTTCCCACACCTCCTTATGAGCAGTACAGCTGTCATTTTTCACATCTTGCCCAAAATGTGTTTTGGCGCATGTAGCACACAATGGCGCAGTCGGTGTGCGAAATTAATGTATGGGACACATTAAGAAAATCACAGTGACACTGTTCATGAGAAGAGGTCTTAAAATGGCTATGTTGAAAATTTGGTGAAGAAATTCCTAAAAATGACTGTCTTATGAATATTCGTTGCGCAGTTCCTACGCACGCTCGTAAGTTAGAGAATTTTTTATATTTTCACTCCAGATTTTCAACATTGCCATTTTACCACACCTTTCTATGAGCAGTACAGCTGTCATTTTTCACATGTTGCCCAAAATGTGTTTCACTGCATGTAGCGCACAAAGGCGCAGTCGGTGTGGCAATCAATGTTTGGGACAGATGAAGAAAATCACAGTGACACTGTTATGAGCAGAGGTCTTAAAATGGCTATGCTGAAAATTTAATGAAACAATTCCCAAAAATGACTGTTTTAGGAGCGCATGTTGCACAGTTCCTACGCACACTCGCAAGTTTGCAAATTTTTAATATTTGCAAGCCAGATTTTCAACATTGCCATTTTATTACACTTCTTCATGAACAGTACAGCTGCCATTTTTCACATCTCACCCAAAATGCGTTTCCGCACATGTAGAGCACAATGGTGTAGTCGGTGAGTGAAAGCAATGTTTGGGACAGATTAAGAAAATCACAGTGACACTGTTCATGAGCAGAGGTCTTAAAATGGCTATGTTGAAAATTTGGTGACAAAAGTCCATAAAATGACTGTTACGAGTGAGCATTGCGCAGTTTCCATGTATCCTCGTAAGTTCATGAATTTGTAATATTTTCGGTCCAGATTTTCACCAGTGGCATTTTTACACACTTCCTTATGAACAGTACAGTACAGCTGTCATTTTTCACAATATGGCTGAAATGTGTTTTCACACTTTCAGTGCAGAAATGCATGGTCACTGTGGGAAATCATTGTTCGGGACAAATAATGAAAATCACAGTGACACTGTTCATGATCAGAGGTCCCAAAATGCCTGTGTTGACAATCTGCTGTAAAAAATCCCCAAACTAATTACATTATGGGTCTGAGTTGCACAGTTTCTACGCACGCTCATGACTTCACCAGTTTTTTTAATATTTTCACTGCAGATTTTCAACATTGCCATGTTTTACACCTCCCCATGAATAGTACAGCTGTCATTTTTCACATCCTGTTCAGAATGTGTTTTTGCACCTGTGGTGCTGAATGCCATAGTCGCTGTGCAAAAGCAACTTTGGGCTAACAAACTGATATTGCCACTGTTCATGAGGTGGGGGTCACAAAAAAAACATGTTGAAAATTTAGAGTGAAAATACCAACAAATGCCTCAAGCATTAGGGTTTCTGACCATAACGCCCCACCCTGTAGAGAATGACAGGCATCAGGGGTGTGACTTGGGATTCTCGTCTGTAATGCTCATACCATTCCACACCCTGCAGGAAGTGAGAGACATCGAGTTGTGCCTTGGACTCTTCATCCCCAAAGTTCACCCCATTCTCCTATACCACACCCATCTCACCATATTTCCTGATGGAATGGGGTGCGCATAAGGGCCAAAGACCCCAAGGCACACTGTGACACTTTTCAGTGTCTGCAGGGTAGGGTGTTGTGAAATGGCGTGGCCGTTATGCCTCACGACCCAAAGGCACACCCCAATGCCTGTCAGTCTCTTCAGGGTGGTGGTGGGGTTGGCTTCAGTTCAATACTTCACTGCCATTCCTATTATGCAGCTCTGTAACTCCTACACTACCAATGCCAATGCCAGCAAGCAAACATTCGGCATTGACAAATGCTTATTCTGTTTGAGGAGCTAGATTTGTTATCATTGTGGAAATGCCTGGCTGTTCATTAGTGCCCTTGTCCTCCCCCAGCCTGTTCACAGTAACTACCTGATATGGAACAGTGCTGCTCTTCTGTGCTTGATCTATATTTGTTCTTAGCCCCCCTTCATTTTCTATGTTTGCCTGCTTGGCTGGTGATCCTTCCCCAATATCAATATCTGTATTCCCCTGCCCTACTCCAGACAGG
The DNA here is from genome assembly GCA_016271365.2 of Neoceratodus forsteri. Classification (NCBI taxonomy): domain Eukaryota; kingdom Metazoa; phylum Chordata; order Ceratodontiformes; family Ceratodontidae; genus Neoceratodus; species Neoceratodus forsteri. Next base: position 161,611,090 of record CM028132.1, on the reverse strand, counting down.
GGTTCATAAAAGTTACTTGTGGCTATAAGTACAACAGCATCTCTTCTTCTCTTTTTGAGTTTTGTTCTGGACCAAATACCAGTCCTCCCCTTCCTCTTTTTCTGTTTGGCTCTGTTCACCTGAGAGCTGTTTTCTCTTTTCTCTGTCATTATTGGTAATCAAGGTTTTGCCCACCCATCCAGTTTTATTAGTATCTGCAAAAGTTCCCCATTATTTTGCACAAAACTTTCTAGGTTCCTAATCTCAGTTTGTAGTTCACATCTTACTTTTAACTTTTTCAGTCCCTCCTCTGTTCTTCTTAAATACACACACCTCTTACATATGCAATTCAGTTAGGGCTCATTTCCCCATTAGTAAACATTTCACAGATAATACATTGTACCCAATTTCTTTTAGCTGCCTCCTCTGCCATTTTCACTAGTTTCACTGCTTCACAGTGGGTTAACTTTGTGTACAGTTGTTCCTTATTCCTGCACCTTCCCCCTGCTAACACTGCAGTAACTTATCACCAGGAATGTCAGCTGCAATCCCCAACAGAAACTGACACTCTTGTGGATGTCACCCAAAAGTTATTCCCCTCAGAACTTTCCCTCAAATCCTCCAAGATTTAGAAGAGCTCAAATGGAGCAATACAATTACCTTCCAGTCAATATACCAGACTGGTACAAGTTAGAGCAGCACTATTCAGCTCAAGTGGGTACTTAAAACTAAGCAAGTCTTTTTACAGATGTAACAATTTTTGAACAAGACTTACTGTATTTTTAGGCCTCCAACCCTCCAATCCCGTCAGCCGCATCTGACACAGGCAAAAACACATGTGTCTCGGCGCACGTCTCTGCATGCAACAATGAGTGTGCCTCACTAAGCTTGCCCCACTCACAGAGGGGTGAGTATTTATTCAGTAAGTAATCCGAAAGTCTTCCCAGGGTCACAGCTCTCCCCTGCACAGTAAATCTCCTCCAAACTATTTAAAATGTTATCTTAATTCCTGCTTGCAGTTTTGCCTAAGTATGGATCTGGGCTACAATGGCCTACAGATGAAACAAAGCAGATATTTTAGTGTTGTAGTTCATGGGGGCTCTCCCACAAACTACAAGTGTCCACCCTTTCCTGTCACCTAATCCTGTTTGGCAGAGATGTACCCCGCACACAGAAATGTTCAGTGATTTGTATATTAAAATAGATGTACAAGTAATATCTGCTATTGCCTGTCCCATGGCTTTCTGCCATCACACAGGTCAGCAGAAGCACGTCAATGTAATAGGCAGCCCATCCATAACTGGAGCTTTGCCAGGGTCCATAGTATTAATGGTCAGTAGTATCTCTCAAATAGTAAAATAGGCATCACAAAAGTCAGTTTTCTTGGCAGGTAGTTTAGATAAATTTATTTGGGAGAGGAATTTAGTAATGGCCTGCGGGTATTTATTCCATTCAGATGTATATAAATCCTCACAGAATTTAGAAAATATATTATTACTTACGTCAGGATCTTTTGTAATGACATTATTTTCATCCCTTATGGAGAAATCATTTTGGCTTGGTTTTCCTTCTGTAACTGAAGAGCCACGACCTTGTCTGGCTTATGTCCTACAGCATAATATTTAACTCTGTTTGAAGGATGTTTTTTTCCGCCTCCAGTGGGGATCCTCATTTAAATGTTTCCTTTGCAACCAAATGTCCTTGAAAGATTTTTGGATTATGAAAGACCATATGTAATGATTTCAGCCTATTTACTCTGCCTTCAAGATTATTAAACTTATGTGTATTGCTTTGTTTAAGAATGGTTCAAAAGCCTATTTATGTTGCTTTCAAGATTATTAAACTTGTGTGTATTGCTTTGTTTAATAATGGTTAATTATTCTTCACCTCACCACTGTTTTAAATGCTTCCCAATGTATGTCTGGAGAAATTTCAATGGGGTGTTTAACTATTCCATGACTGAAGTTTTCAGTACACAGGAAAACTGTTTATTTTTAAGAATTGAGGAGTAAATTGCCCACTGCTTGGATGAAGACATTTTGGAGATATTTATCTGTTGTATTTTAGGGGAAGACTTGAGGATAGAGATGGGGGACTGCTAGACCTCCAGGGAATGGTGTATCTTTTATTGACAGGGGATCGAGTTGGAGGAACCACTGGACCCCACGGAACATTACAGTGCTACATCAGGCAAGTGTTGGATGGGGAGAGGGTCCACTGGATACCAGGTAATGATTTATATTAAGCACTGGGCCAGCAATCGGTGGGGGGGGGCACTAGCCACCAAGAAAGTTTAACAAAGTAAATGGGGACAGCGATCAGAGGGGAAGGGGGAACCACTAGCACAAGGGATAGCTCTCTAGCACCCGATAAGTGTGAGGCAGTATTGCATTAAATTGCCAGGCTACCCATGTAAATGGGCCCATAATGGGTATGCAAATGCCTCCTTTGTGCCTCCCATGCTGAATGAGCTGATTTGCATGTTCCATTTGAATATCAGAAATTTAGCCCAGGCACAAACCATTATGATGCCCTATTTTGGGAACCTCATCTGCACAGTGCTAAGTAGCTTAGTGCTGTGTCACAGCGGTCCTATATTCAGTGGAATAGCACCCATGTGCTATTCCACTGTTTATAGCAGTTTTGGACACCTGGGCACCCGCAAGGCAGAGCGCAAATATTTGTGCTCTAATTGGCCCATTTTTGAATATCAAGCCTCTGCATTTTTGTGGTCCAAATATGTAAATATTTTGTTTGCTGTTACCTTGTCCTGCATACCCTTTACATTCTGAGTGATACTTTTTATAGACATACAGTGTTAATAAAAAGATTGTTCTGAATTGACTCCTTTCGAGAATCATTTACATGAGAGTGCAAAGCATGACCATTTAACTTTATATATTTTTGTGCCTTCATTTTTCCTTTTTTATTTATATTTATTTTAAACCCATCTACCCAAACTGTGTAAAAAACAACAAAAAAAGTCAATTTCTTTAAGAGTTATTACTGTGTCCTAATACACCCACCCCCTCTTGAAAAATCCTGAAAAGAACCAGCCATCAACCCTTCCACCCTCCCTCTTTGAAGTCCCACCCCAAACTCATTTACACCAACAAAAGACAGCCTAGGAAAGCCCACTTACTTTGTGAGTGTGGAGAGCAAAGCTGTGCTCTCCACTGATAAGATAATTTGAGATACATAGAGGGGTAAAATAAGGTAAGGGCTGGTACTGCCTTAATCCTTTGGACCAGTTACCATATAAACAGAAATAATATTAAATACATCTATAAAAAACTGAGATAAATATTCATGTTAGATGAATAAAAGCAAATATAGCATAAATATCCTTCATGCATTCATAGTGTATTGCCCTCTACCTTCAGCTCCTCCATACCTCTTATATATCTGTGTTCCTGAACCCTCCCTTTAGTTCAGTAAAAAAAAGTAAAGAAAAGAAACTCTTGTCTGATCAACATTGCAAAACTGTATCAAACCATCATATATTAACCATGCTGTAAAGATCAAACTCAAGTCAGTAGTAGAATAAGAAAAGCTGGTAAGCACTGTAGACTATTATCAAGAAGGTTATGTACCATTTAATCCAGCAGTTTGATGGACTTCAATATTGACCAGCAGAGCAGCAGTCTGATTTGTAAGTTCCAAGGCCTACTGTAGGGGAATATTCAAACCTGAAGCTACAAACAGATGGGACAACTATCTGGTGGTCTGCTTGAAGGTATGTGAGCATAATCCCTGTCAAATGCATCTTTCTAGATTACCTTGGCCTCTCTTGGATCAACAAAGTATCTAATTCTTTCATTTAGAGCATACTTTAGCCTTTTTTCCCTTAGATGGCTCATCAGAGAGCTAAAGGACTTCTTGTCGCTTTTGGTCTTTGTGCTGAAGTCTGGGAAGACTTGAAACATTATGCCCTTGGCTGTTACACCCCATTCTGTGCTGACGTTCCTCAAAAGGAGCTCTCTATCCTGGACATTATGTGGTTTTAGTGGTCCATTTGTAGCCAGCACTTCTATGGAGCTGATCCAGCTGGATTTTTTGATCAGGAAAAAACTGACCGGTAGCAACAATCAATAGCTCTTTTAAATATGGCACAGGATCCCTGGCCCCTTCAGCACCCTCAAGGATATGTTCCAATTTTAAACTGTCCCTACAAGATCTATCCTCCAGATCTTTGACTTTCTTTGTTAGGTCTCTTACCTGGGCTGTGTGGAGGGAAATCATTTTCTTTAGGGAGTCCAATGTGTCTTCTATAGCACTAACACAATTTTCTACCTCCTCAGTTTTTATCGACAGTCCTTCAAGCTTAGTTTTAATTCCTGCCACAGGTTCAGAAAGTAAGCACAATAGTTTCTGAATGGAGCTAATGCCAGACAAAACCTCTTTTTCAAAATTAGAAGAATGAAAGGACTCAGGGGAAATAGGGGGTTTGCCTTATCTTATGCTGATTAATCAGTTTGGGCATAAAGTGTAGATGGATGTATAGTCTGAACTGGGAATAACCCCCTTTCATGCCTGATGCCAATAACATCTGCAACAGTAATAGCACTAATAGTATCCCCATGGCTGTGCAAACCTCCTGGGACTGGATGGCAATAGTGACTGTATCACAAGGATTAGTCACTATGTAGAGAATAATGGATGGGTAGCCAGTTATAACGAGAATTTACACACCCTGAGGGGTTGGATGCCACATAATCCCTGAGAGCAAAGCTCAAGGGGTTTACAATGGCATCCCACCCTGAGGGTGTGTGTAAAATCTGAGTTTTAACTGGCTACCCATATTTTATTTTGTATAATTTCTGGTTTCTATTTTTTTGCCTGTGCAACTTAGTTTTACTTAGAAAAGTGAATATTGTTATAACCAGCTGGTTATTGTGACAGAATTATAACCAGCTTTTCTTATGTTAAAAAATAGAATCCATTTATTATTATAATTTTACCTATTACGAGGGGGTAGCAGTGAAGGTGACATTTTTCTGAGGTAGATAAGTTAAATTGGAATTTATATCTGGAGCATGGGAATTGGATGTTGAGCCTACCTCTTGTACAGGTGCCAAAGAAGGTAGTAATTCTACTGGTATTAGTTCTGAGTGTATTGCTTATACTAGCAGAGGAAACTGACCCAAAATTAGTCAAAGATTTTACCATAGGAAGATCATCAGTACCTACCGGTTTATCAGTCTGTGCTTGAGCAGACTAATCCAGAAGCTAAAATGAGGTTGAAAGACAATCACTTCAGTGGGAGAAGAGATCATTACAGCAATGGCTACAGTATCCTGATAGGAACCTTGGGTTGAGTAGAATGATTTATTGGCAAGGGCACTGAAGCAGCACCATCTGTAGCAGAGAAGCTTAGTGTATTTTTTGAAGCAATAAAGGCTGTCTTGGTGGGGGTGGAAGTGGAGACTGCTATCAAGAATGCTGCAGTTGACATTTCTTTTAAACTGGTGGGCTGCTTGAAGTAAGGTTAAGGGCTCTTGTGTTGCTTCCAGCATTGGAATATCCATACTGCTATGTGAGCTGTCAGTAGAAACTGCAACTGTTGCCATGACTGAAGGTGTCCCATTTTCAACTAAAAGTCTGGAGTCCCATAAATATTTGCAGCTGCCATTGCTGTTGTGGCATCCAGACCTGCCATGGAAGAAGAGTTTGAACTAATGCCCAAAATATCAGCCTGCTTGGAGAGAGAAAAATCAGTCAGGAGCTCAGTTGAGACAGGGAAGGTATCTACATCAGCAGCATGGAAAGTGGAATTGGACACAGTGTTGCCCCCACACACACATACACACTGGTTTGAATATGTCAGGAATTGTTGTTTGGCTAGGCTGCACATGAAGAGAGAGTGGCAGAGGGGAGAACATATCTGGAAACTTGGAAAACAGCTCAGGTTGGGGCCTCTCAATTGGCTAAGAGGTAGGAGCGGAGGCAGAGGTACAGGCTATGGCTGTAAGATCCATTGGTTCTGTAGTAACTGTGGCAGAAGACTGGGTTTGCTGCTGCATTTCTCCTTGTGCCGGCTAAACCAGATGAAATGTGCCAACAAACCCTGCAGCTGTCTGTGGCCATGTTTGTGCAGCTTATCAGGTAAAGTCTCCACAGAATGGTCCTTTGCCCTCCAGACCTGTCTGGAATACTCTGAAAAGAGTCGACGGGGAGAACAAAAGACCAAAAAATAGTAAGTTCTGAGCTTTCTTTTTTAACCTGATAGTTCTTCAAATAAACAAAGTGATGTAGTTATCAACACAGAAGTCACTCATACATAATTTTTTTATTTCAAATGGAGAGCTTGCCTGCTTACTCACTCACATCCACTTAGGTGGCCATCTTGGATTCACCTTGTCGAAAAGTTCTGTGGGCTCTGAGATAATGTCAGCTCATGATTGTTGCTGATCTTCTGTGGAGTTCCTGGAGGACTTGGATACTTGTTTTCTGCTGAGGCAGAATTATTAGTCCTAAGTGTAGCAGGCTTAGTCTGCCCAGTCCTTTTAGAAGCCAGTTCCCCCAGGCTGTCTGAGCCATGTGAGAAGGAACAAAATTCCCTGCTTCCTTCTCTTCTAGTTGTCCCTGCCAAGTCTGTAAACTTCTTGCTGTCTTTATTTAGGTTGTCTACCAGTCCATTTTTGGGGATTCATTGGCAATATGAGGATGACTGGGCTGCAGTGTCCCTGGGCTCGATTGTACGATGATGGAAGCTGCTTCTTTGGGCCAACAGCTTTTCCCACAGGACTCCAAGCTCTACACTTTCTGTGGCCAATGTCTCTTGCTATAACCAGCTGCCTCCTCAGGTGCTTCCAAGATGTTGGCCACTCCTTTCTTTGTTATTTTCAATTTGGCAGGATATTGTAACTGATAAGGGACCCCAGTCCTTGAAAACTCTCCACATTGCTATGTACTCCTTTCTTTAGCAGCTAGTTCAAAGAAGTAGTTGTTAACAATGAGGATCTGATGACCTTCCCAGGTTAGTGGCCCCTTTTCCCAAGTGAATGGCAAAATGTTCTCCTTCTCAGGAAAACACAGAATCTTTGCCAATATTGGTCTCATTCTGCTGCTTGGCATGGGTAGGCATGGTAAAGTCCAGTGTGACCTTTCCATCTCTAAGGAGAGTCTCCAGGTGTACTGTAGCAGCTCTCACAACTCTTTCTGTAAGAAAAGGGTGGTATGTGACCTTCCCACACCTTCATGGAAGCCCAAGATGCATATTGTATTCCTGCAGTTTCTGTTTTCTACATCCTCTGCCCTGGTCCAAAGTAACCTCATCAGACATTCCTGTTCTTGGATTCTGGCTTCATGCCTCAAATCATTGTTTTCAATTAAGGAGAAAAAGTTTCAGTGGCCCTCTGCTTGGGTTGTAAGGTTTAATTTTTTTTTTTTTGTAGATCATCTACGGAATTCTTAAATGTGTAAGTTTCATTCAGCATCTGCTGAAACATTCCCTTAAGGATTATCCTGTTGCTCACTAACATGGGGGCCTCTGGAGCCATGCAGTTGCCATCAAGCTACTGAGAGGATTCAAGTGAGAGAACCAACTTCAGTTGAAGATATCTTTTGATACAAGGGTCCACGTGGGTTTTGAAAATGGATTTCAAATGTAAAAAATCTACTTTAATGAAATATACCTTTTGAAGCCTGTAGCTCAAGGTCCTGTTTTGGATGTTCTTGGATCTTGAAAATGTCCATCGGGAGACACAGTTTATGCTGTATTACTGTAGTGCTGCTTAAGCATCCTCAACATATTTATTTCTATTGCCTTAATGCAAATTTCATATGTTACATACAGAACACAGGTGTACAAAGAGGAAAGGGGATCAATAGTTGGCTGCAGAAATTAAAATGGGAGCTGCAAGATGGGATCTGGTAGTAGTAGGGGACCTGAAACTTCAGGATGTAGACTGTGAGATCATGACTGCTAGGCACAATATGAGTCAGGTAATGCCAGGTGCTGTACAAGATTGGCTACTAGTGCAGCTGATCAGAAATCCCAAACAGCAAGTTTCCATACTTGACCTGGTACTCAACAAGGGGGAGACAGTGGTGTGTGTGAAGGGGAAGGGTTATTGTCAGAATGCCACTAGTCTCCAGTGACAACAACAGTGCGTTGGATGAAATGATAATGCAACAGCACTGAAGACAGTTTGTATGTACCGCAAATGGGCAGTTTGGTAGGAAAGTAGTTAGAACTAGCTACAGTATGACTGGCAGGTATATACATGACTAAGTGTGTAAAAGAAAACTAGAGCAGGGTCACTGTGGAGCTTATAGAAGCATCCAAGGCTTGTGCATATAATGTTGCTAAAAAGTGAAAACACAAAATGACAAATCTGGTTGCCAAATGGAGTGGGGGTCATACGAACTTTCAATTAGTACAACATGAACAACAGAGAGAGAGAGAGCCTGTTATAATTAGCTGGCTAAACCCAATAAGGTAAGGGTGGAGGTCAAGAGGTCAAATGCATGCAAAGTGCAAGGCAATTACAAGAGTGAAAATTGTGTTGAAAAGAAAATGTTGCATGCACCTTAGGGAATGAATGGAAAATAATAAGAGGGAAATATTAAACTCGCTGGGGACAGGGGGATAGTGGAGGATTTATTTATTTCAATGTTTAACCAGGCAATATACACTGAGCTGAAAACATCTCATTTCCAGATGTATACTAGGGGAGAGGGAGAAAGAAAGAAATAGCTAACAATAAAATAAAACAAAGCAAAATATATAAATATAGCAATTACAAACAGAATCAAAAATATTGTAGGCAGAATAGTAAATGAATGCAATTAGAAAATAAAACACACTCTACTATGTACAGAAAGAAAACTAGCAAAACAATAAGAAGAGGACAAGACTAGAGAATGGAGAAAAAGTGGAAGGGTGAAAGGCAGTTGCAGGTAGGATGACAAAAGTCAGAAAAAAGAGACTTTAGGGAGGAAGGAGAAGAGGCAGAACAAGTTGAAAGGGGAAGGGGGTACTAGAGTTTTGGAAAGAGGTAAGAAAAAGCAGATTGGCCAACAATAGAGGATGGTGAGCAGAATGCTAATATAGCTAATATAATAAATAATGTCTTCTACGCTGTATTCACCGTAGATGACAATTGTTTTCTGCCATACAGTGCTGCAAATAACGTCAATAGGGATGATCCAATAAATTGCAAAAGTATGTATCCTAGTGGACATGGTATAATAGTGACATGAAGCACTTACTGAATAAAGTAGGCTAGTCTAAAATGGCCTACACTTGTTCGTGCTTAGGGAAAGGTATGCAATATTTACAGTTCTCATGAACAAGAGCACTGTTTTTCAGATTTTATCAGAAAAAATGGTAAAATTCTTGAATCTGGACTGCCTTCACACCGGTAAAAAAAAGAATTTCCCAGAATTCACCATTTTGCACTAGATCAGTAAATCTGCAGAACTTGTGTTTTTCTTATAATTGCTTCCAGTGCTATTTTCAGTTTGCTTCATTTAATGGTCTGCATATTAAGCCTTCTTTTATTCTGATTATTTATCCATATATTAAAAGAATTGCAGTAGAATCCTGGTAAAATCTGGAAATTAGACTAACAATCACCAGTGCAATTCCCAGAATTCAAGTCCTGAAAATGGAATTTCATTATTTTAATCACCATATATCAGTGGCCTTGCTCATGAACAATTAATTCAATGACTCAATACAATCTGGAATCATGTCAGCAGATTGCAGATATTGGTCCTAGTAAGAACAGATCCAGAAACAAATGTTTTGATATCTTTTATTGGACCAACATAGATATTACAACAAAATAACAAAGTGCTTTAGCTTTTGGACCAACCAAGTCCTTCGGAAGCTTTGTGACAGTTATTTAGAAAATCCCATACTATTAACACCCAGATAATGTATAAAAAACCTCTCTGATATAATCTTCAGTTAAGTTTTGAATGAATTTTAAATCAATGAGAATTATTTCTGTTTTTTAGACATGTGAAACAAATATTTTTGTTCAATTTATGCCGATTCCAGTAACCAAGGAAAAGTACAGTTTGCTTCTAAGAAAGATCCAACGTGTAACAAGGAAGATATAGTCAAAAAAAATTGAACAATTAAAGTATGGAGCCCCTGATTTGGATAACAAATACTACCTGTCTTCCTCTGGAGATATTGTTCAATAAACTTCTAAAGACAGGGGGAGTACCAGCAGACTGGAAAACAGCTAAAATAACCCCAATACATAAAAAAAGGTCCCAAAAACAACATTAAAAAAAAATTAGGCCCATCGGCCTGACATCTGTTTCAGGTAAAATATTCGAGTCAGTTATAAAGGATAAAATAAATGAACATATTAAAGTACATAACATGGTAGGTATTGCACAGCATGGGTTCGTAGCAGGTCGCTCATGCCTTATAAATTTAAATCTGTTTTTATGACTCAGTTAGTAAACTCTTGAACAGGGGAATAGCAGTGGATATTGCACTGTTAGATTTCTGAAGAGCATTTGACACCGTCCTGCATCGGTCTATAATTCATAAATTAAAACCACACAAAATAGATCCATATTTAATAAACTGGATAGGTAATTGGCTGACTGATAGGATGCAGAGGGTGTCTGTGAATGGATTCCTGTCCAAGACAGGGAGGGTGACCAGTGGGGTGCCACAGGGCTCTGTTTTGGGCCCTGTGTTGTTTCAGTTGTTTATTGAAGACCTTGGGGGAGACCTACGAAATAAATTAATTAAATACTCAGATGATACCATGCTAGGTGGACCTTGTGAAACCAAGGACAATACTGACCCCATTCAGCACGACTTAAATTTAATCACTCACTGGGCATATGAATGGGGTATGACATTTAATACTGATAAGTGTTGTGTAATTCACCTAGGGAAAAATAACAAACATGCACAGTACACACTCAGTAATTCTATACTTAAACACTCGACAGGTGATAGAGACTTAGGGGTACATATAGACAGTAATCTGGATTTTAGTACACAATGCACAAATGTAATTTCTAAAGCAAATAGGGTGGCAGAAGCAATCTGCAGAAATATTAAAAGTAGAAAGGCAGAGGTGTTGTTACCTCTTTACAGATCATATGTGAGACCACAGTTGGATTTCTGTAGTCAACTTTGGAATCCATATAAAAAGGGTGATATTGTAAGGTTAGAAAGAATACAGTGTGGCATGACTAAAATAATAACTAATGTCAAAACTCTTACATATACAGAAAGAACTGGAAGATTAGGTTGATACACCTTGGAAGAGAGGTGAACATGAAGGGACCTAATCTTATATTTTGATATTATCAAGAATGACATACTTAGAAAGGAATTAGGTTTTAAACAAACAAACAAAAAAATTCACACACTAGCGGTCACTTATTGCAAGTACGGGGTAATATATTTAAAACAAACAAAAGGATGTTTTCTTTACTGAGAGAGTGGTGAACTTGTGAAATAGCTTACCAGAAAGTGGTTCAGAGTGGTAGCAGAGACATTTTTAAAAATGGTCTTGATAATCTTATTCAAGGTTGTATGAAACTACACTATTATCAGTAAAATACAGGACCACGTATGGGCATATGCATTTTTAGCTCCTTACCAATAGTGACAATAGTGACAAATAGTAGATACTTACCCCCCATCACCCTAAAATGTCTAGACTCCAATGCCCCAATCGCTGCCAATATAGGTGTGGTGGGGGTTTCACTGTGGGGGGTTCGGTGTACCACTGTTGCTGTAGCTTCAGTATACCCCCAGTGACTACCTTTCCAGGGCCCTGCCTGGTCTGAATTTCTCCTACAAGATTTTCCCTAAATCTTGGGGCTGGAGATGGGAAGAGTCATTCTCTCCAACCCACTGGCACAAATCCAGATGAACTAGGCAGTCCTGAGTGACAACATGGAACTGGGATTGAATGGCAAGGCTTCACAAAGCACGAAGCACCCTTTTCTATTTTCTCCAGTTACATCCCCTGCCACAGTCAGATATGAGTGCACGTTGTGTGGAAGCACACACACACACACACACACACACACACACACTCACACACACACACTATGTAGACAAGGCTCCTCCAATCCATTGCTCTGATACATATAACTTTATGAACATTAAAAAAATTATAACTGACAAAAATACGATCAAAGAAAAGGTAACCACCACTCCACTACCTTAATCAGACTGCACTGGAGAGAGGGGAAGACAGGCAACATGATCTGCTGCACTACTTTCTTGATGTAAGAACATTAGCTGACAACAAAGGTAGAATGCGTTCCCCCTGTGCTTGTTATACAAATATAGCATTGCATGTCCGTAATATGCAACTTTAATAACTCAACCCAGAAGCCAATCAACTTTTGTTTCAAACAAATATAAGTATGTTTGCATTGTTACTGTCTGATGTTGGCTTTATTTAGGTATGAGAGTAGAATGCAACTTTTCTTCATTAGTTTTTCTGACATGGTGTAACAAGTAAGCCATGTTAGGCAGCAGTCCTCTGTCTGATATTACTGCATGTCCTCACTCTGTGTTTTGCTAATTGTGAGGTTGTCCATTTATTATTTTGTTTTGTAGTGAAAGAGTGAGCAGTTGAAGATATGTGCTTTTCATTTCACCTTAGTATTTACCCTACTGATAGACTCAAGAGCCTGAGCTAAATACTTTAATCTGTCAATATCAGCCAAAAGGGAGAAATAAAACAAATAGTGAAACTCACATCCTTAGTACTGGAGAGACACAAACATTGTGAAACTAAATGCTCCAGTATGAGACAGTATTACCACAAAGCATAAAATATTAAATTAATTGCATTTATCTGCTTGGGCATTGTTCTGTGTTTTCATTTGAAAAAAAAAAATCCAGTTATGTTTCTGTTTTCTGTGAAGACTACAGTCCAAATTCTGAGATACAGTATAGCACCTCATATATTAACAAATCCGAGACCACTTCACTTACCTCACTTAGAACTGAACAGGAAATGCAAGTTCAACCCCTTACTGGATACAAAGATTATTAAGGTGAAATGAAAATTCAACATCTTTAACCCCCACCCCACCCCATGAAAATAACAGATTTATAATGTATGGTGGAACACTGTTCTGGATGGAATTCTATCCCTAGAACACGTTTGTTGTTCTGCAGTAGCTGCATCATGATGTTGTGCTGCACTAGTTACATCACTACTGCAGCACAAGATGCAGCGCCTTCACGCATGCACATTATTGAATCCTCTGCACTTCAGAAAGCAGCTACAGTGGCGAGAGCTGGCCCAGAAAATGAGTGCCGATGGAAAAAATGGTACAATAAGGACTCAGCATTGTCATAATGGGTGCCCATACATAATAAATGATTGTGAAGTAGTAGTAGTATTTTATTGGTCGGTCAGAAGACCATTACAAATATTAAATATTCATATCACAGTATAAATATTTCAAACATCATAAATATCAAAATCAAATCACTTAATTTAGCAAATTAAAACACTGTTATAAAATTATTTCAATAGACTCTGCACTTGATAGATATGTTAATATTATTAAAGAGTAACCATTTCATCTATCAGTCAGGAGTTACTTTGTTAATGCAGCCTTCTTTGCTCAATTATCTTAAGAAGGGAGACCACGGAGCTCAATATTGTAAGTTCAGATGTTGTGAATAGACATATCACAACATGGGCTGATAATGTTGTTGGCTTAATATGTTTCCCAACAGAGGGATCCTATATTCCTCATAAAGAGGACACAAAAGCACTAAGTGCAACAAATTGTCTTCGCCCAGACCACAATTACACACATAAGCCTTTTTTTCCCTAGATATTGTCCACTTTTACTATTACTCTCAAAAACCTCAAAACAAAATCTAGATAAGAGGATTCTCTGCCTTGGAATGAGTAAATATGAAGGTATTGTTCAAGTTTGTGTTCCCTTTTATTTTTGGCCAGCCAAGTACAAGCTTTAGATAGCCGACATGCCTCTAAATCTTTTGGGGCAAAATTATCCTTTATTTTATTATTTATTATTGGGTGCCTGATGCCACTTGTCTTGTGCCTGGTTATAGCATTCTAAGGAAAGACCGTAGTGGGTCAGGGGGTTGCGATTATGTACAAAAATCATCTATCCCTGAACATCCTACCCTGCACTGATTCCCTAACACCTTGTGAAACTCTGCATGCTACCCTGGCACTGGGTTCAAAACTGCTGCACATCATTTGTGTCTACAATCCACCTACAAGCGGGATGAGTGGTCTCCAGAATTTGCTACAATATGTCTCCCAGAATGTAAAATCAAATGAGGCTCTACTTCTTGGGGACCTGAACCTTAACTGGCTGGGTCCACAGCACAGCATCCTTGAATCTCTAATACAGAAGCACAATCTACACCAAACTATCACAGGCTTTACCAGAACTACTACTCCGCACTCAGGGTCCCTACTTGATTGGATCCTCACCACCAGACCTGATCATGTACTAGATGCCACAGTGCTTGCTGACTCAATCACTGATCATTCCCCACACTTTGTCGATGGCGATCCTGTCCACCTCCTCCTCCTCCACCACGCCTGATTAGGTTTTCAAACTATGCTGCCCTGGACAAACAAGCCTTCCTATTTGACCTCTCTTGTGTTGACTGGTCTAACATTTATACATAACCAATGTTGATACTGCCCTCAATTCATTTCTGACTGAATTTGGCAACATCCAAAGAAGCACCTCCCTACAGTCAAAAGGAGGGTAAGGGGCAGCATTCGAGGTGGCTGAAAAAGACCTGCTTCAAAAGTTAAAGTTAGAGACAATCAATGGAAAAAGTACAAACAAACTGGACTGCAGTCAGATCTCATTCTGTATAAACAATACAGAAATGACTGTAAAGATGCATCAGGCAGGCCAAAAGTAAATACTGCCAAAACCTGCTGATTAATTCTTCCAATGACCTCGCAAGTTTTGGGGTCACATTAAGTCCTTCTTAGGTTCTGCTAAAGATGTCACTCCCTCAGATATGGTCCTACATCGTGTACACTGTAATGATTCTACTACCATTGCAAATGCTTTTAACCAACAATTTTCTGACTTATCTGCCTACACAGCTTCCTCCCATCACAATCCTCTGCACAGTTTAACCCCACAGCATCTGAAGGACCCCCAAACTTAACCAACCCCTTCTATTTCAGGGAAGTGTCTATGCATCAGGTCCTAAAGCTGCTCAGGTCACTCTCTGAAAACACCAGTACTGGCTCAGATGGCCTAGAACCAAGACATACTAAAAATAGCTTCTTACTACATCTCGGCCCCTGGCACACATCTTCACCCTATCTCTCTCCAATGGCATTGTCCCTGAAGTCTGGAAGGCAGCCAGAGTCACTCCTGTATTTAAGAAAGGCAGTAAAATGACATATCAAATTACCGCCTATTGCTATTTTGTCTGTTCTGAATAAAATCCTGGAAAAAGTAGTATCCATGCAAATTACTGAATACCTTGAGAAATTTAATTTACTAAGCTCAGCACAACATGGTTTTAGAAAGCATCACAGCACCATGACAGCACTTGCAAAATTCACTTCAGATATCGTTACCAATATGGATAGAGGAAAGTTAACAGAGGCAGTCTTCATTGACTTAACCAAAGCTTTTGATCTGGTTGACCATTCTCTGCTACTATCCGCCCTCAGTACCTTGGGCTTCTCTTCCCCAGTCACTACCTGGTTCAAAAGCTACCTCTCCAACAGAACACAAGTTGTTAAGTTTAATTCATCCATGTCAGACAGTGCTGTTATCAACATTGGGGTCCCTCAGGGGTCTATCTGGCCCTCTTCTATTCTCATTATTCGTCAATAAACTTCCTGAGCTGGTCACCACAGGTCACTCACTTTTTATCGCGGATGACCTGGTAATTTATTATCACTCTGATAAGGTCCTGGATCTAAATGCTGCCTCACTGCAGATTTTCGTGCTGTACAACACTGGTTGAACTCTGAATGCCTGGTTTTAAATACAAATAAAACAAAAGTTATGATGTTTGGCTCAATCACAAGCTTAGATCCTGTCCTCTGACCATCTCTGTCTCTGATATCAATGGGACCCTATAGAAACTGTCACTTCCTTTCGTTACCTTGGCATCCACCTGGATCAAACCTTGGACCTGAAAGCACATATACAGGAAACCTGCAAGTCAATTAACTGCAAATTGGGGGCTGCCTACAGAACCAAATACCTGCTCACCCCTGCTGCTAAATTGGTGATAGCCAAAGGCATTCTATTGCTAACCCTTACATATGGGTGTCCCATCCTGTCCTTGGCCACCAAATCTTCACTGCAATTATGGGATACTACCTTCAATAATGTGTGCAGGTATGCAACCAAAGCACCTCGGCTGCAGCATCATTGTCTCTTATATCAGGACCTTGGTTGGCTCTCTCCTTCCTCTACCAGGCAGTACTACTTGTACAATTTAGTTGATTCCATCCTAAGGACGTCCAAGCCTGCTATCCTGTCTGATCTCCTCAGGCTGGCCATTCCCACAAGGAATCTTAGATTGGCTGATCAGACCTAACTATCCATCCCCTTTTGTCAGACTAAAAAGGTCATGGGCTCCTTCCATCATGCTGCCCCCACCTATGGAACCTACTACCCAGGATCTAAGAGATGTCTCCACTCATGTGACTTTTAAGAGCAAACTCAGGACTTTCCTCACTACTATGGACAAATGTGTTTGCTTTGACCCTACCTGATCCGCTGCATTTGTACTGTTTCCTCATTGCTAGCACTTTTGCCTGTCCAAATGGGTGTTCTATACTGTGCCTTATAATTAATGTTTTATTTTGTGCCTTGTAATTAATGTTGCCTTAACCTGTTTCTTTATAAGCCTAATGTTAGCTGTTGACAATTGTAAGTCGCTATTCTACTCCATGACATTCTTATCTTCACTTCACAGCTCTCCTCACTTAACCCCACTGCTCTCTCCCCTTCTTCTGTTATATCCTCTTCCCCCTTTTGCCACTCCCACCAAACTCACCTTTACCTGTTCCTACCTCATCCATGCCCTCCTTAGTCCCACCCTCCTGGCTGTGCTTAGTCACCTCTCTCCACCTACTACCGCTTCTCCCACCGTCTGCACCCCCTTCCCTGTCCTGCTGTCTCTTGGTTCCACTGGCTCGGCTTGACTTTGACACTTTTGCCGCCATTGCCGTAACTCCTCCGCCTCATCCCCTCTCACCGGCATCCTCACTCGCCCCTGCCGCTCATCGGTTCCACCAGCCCGGCTGTATTTTCCTACCTCCTACCACTGTTGCCATCTACTGCCACTCCCCTACCACCCTCTCTTCACCTGCCATCTTCGGCTCCATAGGCCCGGCCGCAGGTTGGTACCTCACCGCTGTTGCCTTATCTGGACGGCACCTCTTTCACCTTAATCTCTCCCTCCCATCCTTTTGCCAGTTTTCCTTCCTTGTGTCTTTTCTACTGATGCCTATCCTCTTATTTTCTGCCTTCTACTATTCACATTTTGAGTATGTTCCATGATCAAGTGCTAAAGTATATTTTGTTTACTAATGTATGTTACATTGCCATATGTATTTCTATCTGCATTTTTTGTACTCGTTGTCTTAATAATCTGGCTGTACTCTTTGTGTGTTGTAATTGTACCTCCCGGGTCGTGCCTGAAAACAGTCACTTGCTGACTAGCGCACTTACCCGGTTAACAAAAACTAAATAAATAAATAAATAAATTATCAATTTAATGTAGTCAACGGGGTACCTTAGATGGTCAGCAACAGTATATAACAACCCATAAGGTTTAATAAGTTTCTCCAGAACTTTCATACACTGAAAGATTATATTGGAATGAGAATAAAGGATGGCTTCCTCCAAATATAAATGGGGACATCTATCCGAGGGCATCTTAAATATCCTAATCCAATAATTAATTTGCCTCTGTACACAGGAACACTTGATGGATAACTCTCCAATCTCTGCCCTAACCACAGCAGAAGGGGCACTTTTAGGGAGTCCCAATAACTTTTTATAGAATTTATTTAAGCCATATTCCATAGGCCCCTTAAGTTCCCTTCCCCATAGTTCGGCTCCATAAAGAGTCTGACTTATAATTTTTGCTCTTACAACTCTTAAATTTCCTTCTACTGACCTCCCCCATATTTATATGAGAATGTCAGGATAATTGGGGAAAAAACTATCCAACTTACTTTTAACACTTTTCAGGTGAGCTTTCCATGTTCCAGTATGACTCACCATAAGTCAGAGGTAGAAAAATTATTTTACCACCTCAAGCTTAAAAGCATTCATGTAATGATTGTAACCTTTCTTGTTACCTCCAAATACAAGGACCTTAGTTTTATCATAATTAACCAGCAAATCGGTATTTTTGCATTCAAGATAGAATTTCCCAGTGCTCCTACACATTCCCATATGGCTGAGTGAAAATAATACAATATCACCTGCATAGGCTAGATACGGGACCACTCTTGACCCAGTTCTTGGTAAATGAAAATTGGAATTATACATATCTTTCAAAACAGTACAAAAATAAAGATTAATTAATAATGGGGCCAGTGTACATCACTGATTTACCCCAATGTTGTTTTTGAACCAGGAGCTTAATTCCCCAGAGTCACCATACCTAATACTAGTATAATTATCTTGATACATAAATCTAATCATTTCCAATAAAGATGGGTCAATCCCTAATTCACAGAGTCTACCCCATAATAAGGGTCTATTGACCCGATCAAAGGTAGCTTTAAGGTCAATGAAAGTACAAAAGAGTGCTTGCTTTTTAACTATCCTGTATTTATAAATCAGATGTATCAAAACAAAGGATTGATCAATTGTAGAATGATTTCTATGAAATCTCACCTGAGCTTCATCTACTATATTATTTATCTCTACCCATGTCAGCAACCTATTGTTCAGAATTCTAGTAAACTCCTTTCCCAGAATATCCAAGAGACTGATAAGCCTGTAACAGCCAGGATCCTTCTTATCACCTTTCTTAAAGATTGGTACAATAATGTTTAATTTCCAGCTTTTAGGTAGGTCCCCTGATCTCCAGATGTAATTGTAGAAATTATATAGAAAAGGGATCCATAATAATTTTGTTCTTGTTATTACATCCAATAACTTAATCTGGTTCAAGGTCAGTTGGCATTCATCTGTATCCCCCTCTCCCGGGTTGTGCCTGAAAATAGGCAGGATTTGTCTAATGCACTTACCCCGTCAACAAAAACTAAATAAATAATAAACATCCAATGGGACCCCATCTGGCCCTGGTGCTTTCCTTTTGCTAAAAGAGTTTAAGGCTCCCTCCAGCTCAGCCTGAGTGATCTCAGAGTCAGGGCAATGTCTTCTTCCAGCATATTTATAGTCTATCAGTCCAGAGAGATAATCAGGATCTTCCCTATAGAGCAAGTGCTTGTAATGTTTTACCCATGTATCTGGTTCAATATGTGTGTCGATTCGGGTGTGGTATAACATTTCAGTGCTAACAATCCTCCAAAAGGTTTTGTTATCCTTTGTGAGGACCGCTTTATGAAGTTCAATCCATAATTGCTGTGAAAATTCCCACTTGTTCCTAACTAAAATCTCCCTGTACTCCTTTCTTGCTTTATTCATTAGTTTATTATTACTCTTGCTTGGGTGCTGTTTTAACATTCTGGACTTTTTGTTTAGTAATTTCCTTGCATCCTGGTAATCCGTATTATACCATCATTGATCAATTATCTATTTTATAACTACCTCTTTGGTTATTATAGAGGCAATCATGTTTATAATAGAATTAAATTCAGGGATCATAGTACGACCTATGGGTTGTTCAGCCAATGAGGCTAGATTGCATAATATCCCTCTGCTCTCAAGTAAAGCCACAACATTTTGACCCCCAATTGTACTCCATTCAATATCCCTTCTCCTTGATACCACCTGAGGAGCCCTGGCAACTTTATCGGGGATAAAATCCTCATGCCCAATTTCTAATTCCAGGGCCTTATGTTGGCTTTCTGCTCTAGATACTAATTGTAAAGATAAACACTTATTAAACAAATTGGGATTAATCCAAATATAATCAAGGATGACCCATTACCACCAGTAAAGGAATATTATCCCTCAAAATCGGAAGTTAACTGACCATTCAGAAGCAGCATTTTATTTTTACACATTAACCTATGTAGGGCTATACCTCTTTTATTAATGATGTGATCGTTAGAATTCCTTTTTAAATTCAGACTTGTGAATGGGACAGCCATCAAAGCTTCTATCATGTCTTCCAAACATCCTCGCAAAATACCAAGTCTTGCATTAAAATCACCTAAAATCTCTATGTTACCAGTTGGATAATCTGTTTGAATATTGCTAATTATTTTTTCTAATGAACATAAGTAATTAGGATCTCCATAATGACTTTCCACTGGATGAGAATAAACATTGATTAAAAACCACATTTGTTTAGATAACTTCCCTGTTAGCTTCACTGCTAGAATGCTGCAGCTAGACGTAATAATTTCTTCAGTAATAATGTTATTATTCAACCTAATAACCGTAGCCAATCCTCCTATACCCCTCCCAAAATGCTTGTTTTTTATTGTTTTCTTACAGTAAACAGTATAACCACTTACATATCGATTACCTAATGCCCAGGTTTCCTGAATACCAGTAATATGGAATTGGTTCAAGTAATTACACATTTCTGGGTCCCCAATTTTTTCACCTAACCCTGAGGAATTCCAAGATACAATTTTAAATAGATCATTATCCAGAGTTAGTACTTCTGTAGAGCCATCATTGATATATCCATCCATATCCATCGTCAGGATCCCACTTTGTCTCCGTGGTCTACCCCCCAAATGGCTCAACTTGTATTGTTATTGACCCACAGTAGCTAAAATCTCAAACTTATTAGATGTCTCAACCAGAGATTCCCATTTTTTGAGATCATATATGCTCTACCTGAATTTTCCAGAGCATAAACATCCTCATTTTCAATAAAAAAATGAATTCCAAGTTTATCCAATGTGCTCTGCTTCTTCATTATCTCCTTGATTATAGGGACTTGATTTAAATAAAACAAAATTTGTCCATCAGACTCCTGCCTTATTGTTTTCCCTAAACTATGGTTGCTTATATGAATATCAAGACAGATGTTAAGAAAGTCAATCAGTTTGCACCTTAAATTGAATTTGGATTCTTTTGGAAATTGCTTCAGCCTGAAGACAGAAATTACCAAATCCATTTTCCTTACACCAAGACGATTTTGATTTATATATAATTCTGGGAAAAGATCCCTCAGTGCGGTAGCCTCACCCACCATAATTCCCATACCCTCTAGATTTTTTGCCTTAAGTGCTATAGCTTTTAAAATATAGAACTGGTCGGTCGCCACTAGGACCAACTCAGTTTCCTTCATAGGTCTAATAATACTAATTAAGTCTTTCATAATTCTGCAACCATTCAATACAGAAGACAGTAATGCTGTTAAAATGTCTATCAAATTCTCTTGCATTTCATTTGGCAAGCAAGTTACCCCAAAAAGAGGCAATACAAAATCACAGGCCAATGTTTTTGCTAGGAAAATATCAAAATGAGCACTCTGACTAAACGATTTATCACTATTCTTGGGGGATTCTCTATTTATCAAAGCTGCCTCCACTTCTTCCTCAGTTTGGTCAATACTAATACATCCAGGGCAGTTTCATCACACTTTTGTTTCTGGTTTTATATATTTTTCCTTTTCTGGACTTCTACAACTTTCTGTTTTCCTAATATTTTTAAATCTTTAGACTCATTTTTCTTGGGTTTTCTGCTCTTCTCAATCTTTTTCCCCATTATCTTCCGTTTTTTTAGCAGTATGTCTTAATTTATATTTAGATTGAATAGTAATAATCTCTTCACTCTCATCCACTGATACTTCATTAATCAGTTTTCTCTTATTCTCCTTATTACTGTCATTTTTTTGTAAGGGGATATGGGTTATCCAAGACAGTGTCCATCTTAGTACTTCCCTTTTTTTTTTTAAATTGTTATCCTCCCTAAAGCTCCCACCATCACTACCCTCAGCTTCCTGTAACATCCCTTCTGCCACAAGTATGGGTGGTTTTGAGCTAGTTCCTTGCAAATGCTGCTACCCCTCAGATCCTCTGCTGGGAGTATAATACATTCTGATTCGCAGCGTAATGTACTGTAATCTACCCTTAAAGAGTCTACAGAAGTTGCTACTTTATATTCCATAGATTTTAATGAGCAATTCAATTTGCTCTCCTCCTTGTTAGGGGATAAATCCCCTTATCTCATTAAGAACCTGACATGTATTGCCAGAGTGACTTTGTTGGGTATCCAATTCTCTATTCAGGATATCTGTTCTATAACCTCTAGTTACCGTTTTGCTATCAATTAGATCCAATTTTAACCTGTTCTCTAAACCCACCCCTTTAATGAACGAGATATCCTGTTTAAGTTACAATAACTGCTTAAATAGCAGAATATTGGAACTAACTGGATCCCTTAATACTGCTAATAATTTCCTTGAGAGCCCCTCAATATCCATACAAACTGAAGTTTCCTGTCCTCAGGGCTCATTGTCTATGAGTTTGTGCTGTTATTTCTAGAAAGTGGCTCCTGCAAATCATTCTGAAATCTCACTTTTCCTCGACCCCCACAATCACTGCAATTACTATTATTATCACCTAATGATTGGTTATAATTTTAATTTAAATTTGAATTATCCCTATGATACTCTGATCTTTCAGAAATGTTAACTGCTTTATGAGCTGTTATTACACAAGTTCCAGAATCATCTCTAATGTCCTCATCTATTTGCAGAGATTCTCTCATGCTCTGAACTTCTAATTCCAGCACTGAAAGATTATGAAATGTTTGAGAGAAATCTATCTTTGCATCCCTCCTTTGTCCTTCATTAAATCCATTAAGTTCATATTGATTAATATCTGCTTTTTTTAGCATTTGTCTATCAATCAACTTTGAATTAGATGCACCTTTTCCCTTAACTTTAGCGGTTTCTTTAACCTTGACATTGTTCCTCTTGAAAGGGCAAAGGACTGGCCTATAAACCAGAGGACTAACAAACTTTCTAATATTATCCTTGTTTTCAGAAACCACATTAGGTGTATAAACCAACTGTATATCTTTGTTTCCAGTGACCAGTTCATCAGCCAGATATTTACTTTTCTTTTTCAGACTTCTGCCTTTTTTGTTCATTCTTTTTTGATTTTTATCCAATTGTTTCATCGCCAAAGATTTTAAAGATAGAAGTTCTTTAGACTTGACTCCTCCCCCCACTTACATCTAGGTTACTCTGGTCCATTCTACCAGGTGTAATAATATGACCTTGGTTCTTACTTCGAGTGGTAGCCGGCATATTCATACAAGGTTATCACAAAAAAAAACCAACTAATAATACTTATCCATAAACCATCCAAAGAAAAAGAAAGATGAAAAACAAACAAGGCTGGATAACAATATAAACAATTAGTCCATTAATTCACAGCAGAGTGAGGATAGTAAGTTGCATTGATAGTAATATCTGCAAGGAATTCTTCCTTTTGCACCAGTTGCTGCACCACACTGTCTCAAGAACAGCGTGGGCTCCTCCTCTAAAGTATTCAAAACCAGGAAGTAGTAGTAGTAGTAATTCCACCATGCATGATCAGTCAGTTTGTACTTTCCCCTTTTTTCCCACCACTTATGTCTTCTTGAATAATTTGCAGCAGTAGGATGTAAGATGTTTCATGGAAATGAAATTTGCCATACAGCTATGCAGAAGATAAGGGAAAGGACCAAGTCTCCACTAAAAGTAGAAAAAAAAGCAAAAAAGACTCACTTAATAGCTCAATAGCTAAGGGGCAAGCCACACAATAACAATGGGAATCAACACATCCACTGTACAAACAGCATCTACGAATCGGACCCTTAAAAATTCTGAATTACAGGGTTTCTACCCCTAACAGAAACTCATTTACTAAAAATTTATAAATAGACTTAAAATTATAAAATGTAAAACAACAATGGAAAAAAATGTTCACTATCACTATCAGCAAATTCAGACTCAGCAGAAAAAAAAAGAATTCTTACTTGTGCATCCAGGGATCAAATTTTAAAACAAAGCCAGGTTCAGGATTTAACGGTATATTTTACCTTTCAGTTAAGCCAAGAACCTCCAAAAATAGCTTCTAGCAGGTAACAAAGTGTCTTTACTCAAGGCTGCCCAATGCAGGTAACGAAATTAGGCTTCGAATCGGCCTACATAAGCAGGCCTGAAAGCACACTGAAAGCACAACTTATATGTTGTAATACACAAATGGGCAGGCAACAGAAGCAACAAGCAATGAGATAGGCATAGATATCTATCAAATACCAGCTCAGAATAAAATTTAAAGCATTTTAATGGTGCATTTTCAATGAGGTGATCCACAACACAATGCCAGGCTTCTAATGCCAATCCTCACTCCAGAAATCCGATAAGCCCAATGCAAACACACATGTGTGCTCTAGACTGACCAGTCATGTGGGGTCTACGGCATAATATCACTAGATATCAGTGTTAAAGGAAACACCATACTATATTCTAAAATTATTGAGCATATTAAGTTAAAATTGTAGCTCTCCCCAGATTCTCCACCCCCAACCTGCAATAATGTGATGCAAAGTACTGTCACACTAAATTAAATTAAATAAAATCAAGGCTCTTGTATGTAGACAGTGTTAAGTTCATGATAATGGGAGGGCTTTAAGCCCGCGGTTCAATGGGCGGAGCAGCAACCTCACTCCTCCATCGACCTCAAATACGTCACTCATCCTGGACTCTCCAAGGACTGGTTTTCATTATGGACAGAGGTGCCACTCCTCCTCGATCCTCTCACTTGGCTGCCATCTTGTTTTGTGGTGCCTCTGACCACCAGACCCCCCTCTCTCTCTCGAGCTCTCCTAGCAGTCTCTTTGCACACCAGCCATGTCTGCGTCCTGTCAATTTATTTATTTTTCTTGCTCGACATTTCCTCCTCATTTCTCTCCCTCTCCTTCTAGTTTGCTTCCTGAATTTACGGGCTCCATCCCCGCCCCTCTCACCATGTCTTGTACCTCCCTATCGCAGCACCACTGACATCCTCCCGGGGTTGGCGCTTCCTTTCTGCTTGCCCTGATGCTACACTTTCATTCTCCCTGTACCTTTTCCCACCCGCCCATCTGTGTTTGCTTGCTCTTCTGCACTAGCACATCCCACGACCTACTTGGCTGAGCTTTGGCGGGCCTTCATTACCTCTCCATAGGTCCATCTCCTGGTCACTTTTGTGCTGTAGCTACTGCAGTCCCTCATCATTTTTCTGCCTGCTCCAGATTGCCTGCAACCCCCAGCTGCGTCAGGCTTTCCCCGACTCATCCTGCTGCAACCTTCGGGGCTTTGTCATTTTCTGGGAGGCAGTATCTGACTGTTCTTTCAGTCCCAACCAACCAAAGCAGGTAGGAAGATTTCGTACCTGATATATCTTATTTCTTTCTCTGCAGCCGGCAACCTGCTTGTGTGGTCCTTTGAGTGATTCTGCTGACTCAGTCTTGTCTCTCTGGTTGCCCTGCTCGTTCTCTTCCCTAATTTTCTGTTGCAGCTTTGTTGAGTGCTGCGGGGTGCCGGGAGCTATTTCGCTTCCTCCTGGGACATCCCTGCCATATCCCTGTTCCCTGCTCTGCTTGCAGCATACTGCTGACATCTGTATATTGCTATGTTGCACTGTTTCTTCTTCCATCTGAGTTTTCAACTGTTGTTCCTGGCTTTTCTTCGTGGGACTCAGTTCTGGTGTCTGCCTTGTCTGTTTTCTTTGCAACAGAGATCCCATAAGTATATTGCTCCTTCTCGACTCCCTTCCTACTTTGCTCACTCTTGCCCTCATGGTCCTGTGTTCAGGACTCCTCCACTCATGGTGTTTCGCAGCCGCTGCCAAGGCTCTGTATGCCGTATGGTCTGCTATTATTTTTGATTTGCATGGCTTATTGTTCGGAGTCTTGACCTTTCTTCATTTGTCCACTTGCTCGGCCCCACCTGGCTCTTTGGTTTCCCAGTCTGGCACAATTCCTTCTGTATTTATTATGGGGGATTCATACTCTTTCTCAGGCTCATTCTCTTCCTGCCCAATAGGCGGCCCAGTACACCATCTCTGATCTGCTTCAGGCATTTCGTGACCTGTATTAGATATTTAGTTGGGGCATTCCTATCATGGCTCACATGCCTTCCCTCATGGTTCTTCTATTTACTTCTCGATGCCTTTCTCCACCAAATCAGCGACATCTACCCCATCGATTCCACTTGTTGCCTTCTTCCTCCTCAGTCACCATTTGGTTTGCACTCGATATTATTTGAGCATCCCTATCCTTTTTCTGTGCAGGGTCTCACCGACCTGCTCCTCAGTTTCCATCGTTCAACCTTTCTGCCTTGGCTGACCAGTCAGCTTGCCTCGGCTGCCTTCATCTAGCTCCACTACTCTTGTGCTTTCCTTTTGAGGAGCCTAATTACTCATCCTGCCTTCATACCAGTTTGTTTTCCAGTTTGCTCCAGTCTCCTCCTAATACCTGTCTCCTCCTCTTCCACTTCCATCTGGTTATCCTGGGGTATGCAAGAACTTGATAACACTGGCCTCTTCCTCAATCAATTCACATGACTTCTCTTCCAGCTCAAGCTGTGCCGGGGCCAGCGCTCTTTTCTTAGTTTTGTTTTAGGGCTAATTCAGGCATGCTGTACCAAGGGCCAGAGTTCATTAGCAGAATGACAGCACAGAGATTCTTCTTTTCCTGTCCATCTTTGGGCACATTGACCTCTTCTTTACTTTGCACTTCGATATGTTTCTTGTGCAGCATTGGTGGCTGAGCTCCTTCCTGTTCCATTGATGTACCTCACCCCATTTCACCCTTCCAGCCCATCATGTCTCTTTTCTTCATTTGTTCTGTATGTTCTGCTCCTTGCCCGTATGTCCAGTACTTCATTGAACTGCCTCAACCTCCATGTACTGGCTGGGTCCTCCAATACCAATTTGAACTTCCCTTGTCCTTCGTTGTTTCTTGTACCTGCCCCTGAGCTTCACTTCATCATTGCATCTCATCTGTTTCCTATTTTACTGCCCTGCAATGGATGATTCTTTTGGGCATGCCGATCACACCTCCCATGCCACCTCATTGATCCACAGCCTCCTGCCCCTGTATCCGGTCCCTGACTCCAGTACTCATTACCCATTTTGTATCCCATCGAGCCTCCCTTCCTGAATACATTCCATCTTCAGCTGTTGTGGATTTACCCTGATCATGGTTTCACTCATTCTCTGATTTGCTCGCATTCCACCATATCTCACCTCAACCTGCTCATCTCTTTCAATCACTCCATTGATAAGCCTTGGCCGCCTCCCTCTAGCCTGCGGTGTCAATCACATTCATTCAACTCTGACTCCATGCCTGGCTATGCCTTCCTGTCAATCGCCCCTTGCTAGGGGCTGGCCAGATGATATCCACTATAATTCATGTTTCTTTCACATTCATTTCTGAATCTATCTCATTTCATGGAGTCTATTTCATCTAATTGCTGTATTCATTCCTGGCTCTACCTCCTTTTGAGAAGTCTACTTAGTTACATGGCTGACCCCATCTGACCTTCCATCGATTCGAACCTACGTGCCACCTCATCCGGCTTATCCTTCTGCTCCCATGCAGAGCCTTCCTCCTTCACAGAGTCTTCTTGCTTCATGTAGTCCGTCGTCGATCCCTTCATCTGTGCTCCTTCATTTCCTTCACCCCTCAGCTCCGTGATGCCTGGCCTTGACCTGTTCATCTCATTCAATCCCTCTCTAGGCATGCCTTAGCATGGTTTGCTGCCCAGTCTACACTGTTCCTTTACTCCGTCTGCCCATGCCTCTTCTGACTCATGTACCACCTAATCCAACTCATCCCCATGCAGTTCTCCTCCTGTACCAGATGGGTCCTATGCTACCCTATTGCCAATCGTATCATCCTTCATCCTTTCATACCTCGCTCTCCAGTATCCACCTTCCTGGTGTCCATCACTCATCACACCTCATCCGTTCCTGTTCCCTTCCTCAGCCTAGCTCTTATTCTTGTCTTGACAGTCATTGATTCTTCCACTTTTGGCCTCCATCCCCCTCATAATTTGTCTGATTTGGCTCCCCTTGATCGCTGTCCTGTGCTTGCCCTCTGGATCGCTGACCCTCTGGTTCCTGATGCACCTTCATGGCCTTGGTGTCTGTCTCCTTTCGAGGAGCATCATTGTTAGTATCGCTCCATTGAGCCTGATATCTTCATTTTTCCTTTCACATTCTTTTCCTGTTCATTCCCATCTCCTCTTTTTCCACTTCCATACCGGTTCTTCAGGATACAGCCATCATGGCTTCCCTCCGCTGTTCGATTCCCTCATCATCATTCTTCGTTCAATTTTGCTCACTCCTCATCCTACTACATCCAGTTTTTATCCTTGATCACTTCACCTGAATTGCCTCTGGTCCCAGATCTCTCTTATTGGCCTTGGACTCTACCTCCTTTCAGGGTGCCTCATTGGTGTACTTCTTTAGTGCCAATTCATTTTTGGTTCTTTCCCATCTCCTCCTCTTCCAGTTCATTTCCAGCTATCTGAGCTTCCCTCCACTCTTGGCCTGCTCTCGACATTCTTTTTAGGCATACCTATCATAATTCATATGCCACCTATCAGCTGTGGCTATCCTGCTGAATGCAT
This sequence comes from Neoceratodus forsteri, assembly GCA_016271365.2. NCBI lineage: Eukaryota > Metazoa > Chordata > Ceratodontiformes > Ceratodontidae > Neoceratodus > Neoceratodus forsteri. The sequence continues at coordinate 161,582,388 of CM028132.1, read as the reverse complement.
CAAGTTCATAACACCAGTCATATCGAGTTCATGACTCCAGTCATCTTTCACTCAACATCACTTCAAAGCTCATTTATTCATATCGCTTACTCTAACATTCCTATCATTCAATACCATTCTACCTCATCGACTACAACCTCAGGGTCTAATCGTTCAAGGTCTAATCGTCTACATCGCATAATCAAGAATACCTCTTCAACCTCAGTGTCTGCTCACTTGCATCGCTCTATCAAATGCATCGCTTCATCAAGCCAGTCTACAATATTTTTGGTCTCCTCATTGATTCATATGGAATATCCTCATGAGCACATCTAGATACCCCTTGCTGCTCTGACTCATAAATGGATTTACTCCCTCCTATCCTTACTTCTAGATCTACCATCTCACATTAACTATTCGAGCATACCCTCCTTAGTTCCAACAAGGTTTATCTAGTTTCATTATTCCCTCAAGCATTTCATCATTGACTCTGATGCTACTTATTTACCACAACAACAGGATCTAATTGTTCACATTGCATAATCATGCCTTATCAACCACAATTTCTACTTCCTCGCCTCACTCAATCAATCACACCTATTATCGATTTTATGCTACCTCATCAACCTGCCGACCTCCTGCAGTGATCATCACCATCAGTATTCATTTTGCCTCATGTTCACATTCAATCCGTGTGCAGCCTCACGTTCCATCTTTGATCTGTGCTTTCTTTTAGGGATCTTCCATATTCCATCATCATTCTCACTACTCGTATCCCTCTAGTTACCGAACCCTTTCTTTCAAAAACATACATTCTCAATTCAAACATCATCAGCCTGGAAGGAAGCTGACCTAGGCCTTGGATCCCCAGAGGTTTCCTCCTCAAAGGGGGTTTTTGCTCTCTTCCATGCCAATGGTCATAATATTAGTTAGAGTTAGTGATTTTCTTCCCATTAGTTAGTTAGGTTCTGCTAATGGACAGAGGCGGATGGTGGCTTGGCTTTCCCCTCTCTCCTTAGGAAGTTAGCCCTTGTCTCCATAGAATTCATCCATTATCCTCACTTCTTCGATACTCGAAAAATTTGGGTATTCTTTTGGGGTTTCTTCCTAACCTACCTTTAGTCAATGCATTCATTTCCGGCACCTGTAGGGGGGGAACCCTCCTCTAGGGCTTCTTGCATCATACCCCTACAGGGTGGTATATCCCATGGTTAGAGAGGCAGAAAGCCACAAATGTAATCAAGTTACTCAAGCATTATCACATATCTTATCCAGTTGTGTAAGCACATTGAATGGGAGGTCTTTAAGCCTGAGGTTCAATGGGCGGAGCAACATCACTCCTCCATCGACCTCAAATACGTCATTCATCCTGGACTCTCCCAGGATTTGTTTTCATTGCCCACCATCCACTCCTCCTCCTCCAGCGGCTTGTCTCTCTTACCCATGGGTTTCTTCCTAACCTACCTTTATCTGACGCAATTATTTCCAGCACCTGTAGGGGGGAACCCTCCTCTAGGGTTCCTTGTATCGTACCCCTACAGGGTGGTATATCCCATGGATAGAGAGGTGGAAAGCCACAAATGTAATCAAGTTACTCAAGCATTATCACATATCTTATCCAGTTGTGTAAGTATATTGAATTAATTCTTGAAGATCTTGACACATAGTAAAGAAATAAGAATATCCCACAGGTTCACAGTGGCACACAGTTCAACACATAGTTCAGTGATTTATGCAGCCCTCCAACAACAGCTCCATGATACTCTGGGGTGTTCTACACCTTCACACCCCTCCGAAGGGTGGCTTGTCCACCACAATTACTGGGGCTTCCTGCCCACCACTAGGACTCCTTTCCAGTTCCACTGCAGAGAAAACAAACAAAAGAAGGGGGAAACACAGGAACCAGATGGCACAAGATAAACTGGAAAGAGCAAAGAGTATAAAACCTATTTAGGCAACGGTGGTATACCTTTACTAAAAAAAAATTTAAGCTTCTCTCTGCTCCTGCTTTTGAGACTCCTCCATAGTTGCTTAGCATGCAGCCATCTTGGTTCCTCACAGTAGTCATATTGGTTTCTCACAGTAGCCTATCTGTCAACTCTGTATGAGCAACCATATACATACAAGGCTCTGTTTCAATCTTGAGAATTCTGTGGTAACCATACCTCTTGAGCTGTGCTCTTGAGGTCTCTTGTTACTGCAAGAACCTCTCAACTGAAATATAGCCTTGTTGTGTATGATAACTCATACACAATCCTCTACATTAAAATGACACTAATGTGGAGAGGTAGGCCGTCCACACTTTAGCTTGCACTCACCACGATACAAAACAAATCAAACATGATATTTAGGACAACATATAATGTGATATTCAAGTTCGATTTATCTGGCCAACAACTATGAATACTTTTTTTTTATTATTATTTATTTATTTGAAAGTTTGTGAGCAGGAGAGGCACACTGAGCTGTGGCTTGTTTCCAGGTACAACACGAGGGCAAGGAAAGGAGAATATTTGTACAGATGTAAACTGACTTACAGAACCAGATTAAGCTGTTGGTGGTATTTTAGTGAATGGGGGGTATTTGGCCAGGACACCAGGGAAATTCTCCTATTCTCCAGGAGGGGTAACCACTGGTGGTTGATCAAGATGGCCAGTTCTGGTGAGCCACAAGAGAGAATGGATGTGTGGGAGGCTGGGGAGTGGGTCTCCTTCCTTGCCTCAAGAGAGCCTGAGACCAACTGTTTTCTATGATGCTGAGGGGCATCTAGAAACAGAAATACCTTGAGAGGTGAGTGAACAGCAAGGATCAGTGAATCAGGAGAAATGTATAGAAAACCAGACAGTGGAAATTAACCCAGCAACATCTATGGCCAGTGAGTCAGAGAATAACCAAATGGAAGCTCAGATTTTAGCTTTATTACAAGATGAGGAGAACAAGTATATGCAAAGAAAAAAAGAGCTCACCAAGCTTTTGGTCAGCAAATCTATAGCCACAGAATTGTTGGTTACTTCTGCAAGTCATGCAGAATAAAACATAGAGATCCAGGAACTGAATAAGCTCTCCACTGCATCCGGAAAGAAAGAGTTGGCAACACCTTCTGGGTTGCAACTGGGAGGACAAGCACAGTTCGATTTCTTGGCAGCAAAATGGGACCCAGCTTCCAGCTTCTTTTGTTTTTGGGTTGCTGAGTTCTTCTTTCAGGACTTTGTCCAGAATGGAAAATGTGGCTTCAGGTTGGGCCAGCCAATGTAGAGGTCCCACTCCAACAGAAATTGTTTCCACTTTGGCACTGCAGTCAATGGAGGAACAATTAAGGAATGCGGGCTGGGCGATGAACAAAACAACAGACAAATGGATTTCCAATATGACTCCAATCAGAATGCCTCAATCAGGGGACACAACCCAGACAGGTACAAAAAGTTTTTCCTCTATGAAGCAACCAGTGTCTATGGTTTTATCTGACACAGAAATGGAGGCCATCAGCAAAGGGGTACAGTCTCCTTTGGGCCTACCCCCTGAACTTGTATCAACACAAAATCCAAGCTTGAACTTGATCCATGGTGTTCTTTCTGATTCTTTGGAGGACCACAGGGGCCACAGAGTTGACTCCAGGATAAACTGGTCTTTTTCAGCAGTCTTCCACTCCACAAAAGCCCCTTCTTGCATCTGCTCAGACAGAGGCTGGAACTGAAACTGTAGAACACTCTAATCCTAGGCCTTTCACCTCACTATTTCACACTCCTATGTATCGAGCAAAGAGGCATAACGCAGTCTGCCTCCATTACAAAGAAGAACTAGACTCTCTACCTGATAGAGTCTATGTATAACCAGATTACTGCTAAAAGGTTCCATGGAGTTCCATGCCACTGAAGTATATGTTCTTATTCATGTCTCCAGTGAGACAACTTTTGACATGAGCTTTAAACTAAGTTCCGGTCTAGAGAAATTTTGGCAAAAATACCAGGAACTTAAACTTTCCCCATTATGGTCACCTTCTGAAGTTATTTCCCTGACCAAACCAGCTATTCAAACAGTAACTGTTCTGTTTAGGAATGAAGGGGTCAGTGTGACAGATTTGTTATTCTTGTTAAAACAGTGCTGTACTGTTCAATGGGCTCCAGAGGCCATATTTGACTCTGAACAAATTTGGACGGGAGGCTAGAGGGTCTAGGTGGTTCTCCACTCATCAGATGCTGGTCTACAACACCTCCCAAACAGTTTCTTCCTCAGCAGACATCGTGGGGTACTTTTTTACGCTGGTCAGCCGAACGCCTGTTACAAGTGCGGATCATCTACCCACCTTAGCAGCATGTGTGACAGACTTAAATGTACTCTTTGTAATACTTTGAGTCATACAAGTGGGCATTGCACATATAGTTAGGTTTGCAGTTTATGTTCAGAAACAGGCCATTCCTATGCAAATTGTCCAAAGGCAGCACACAAGCAGGAAGATCAGACCAATAGTTCCAAGCAGATGCTAATGATTACTATAGTACAGCGTAATATGTTTCATAAGGGCCCCCACTATAGAAGACAGGTAACACCGCAAGGTCCCAGTCATTCTCCCCCCTTGCAAGGTCTGGGGGTGGAAGACCCCCCAAACTCAGAGTGCAACAGAACAGCCAGTGATAGCCAGTGTAGCATTGCCCCACCCAGTCCAGTCTGTGAAGATTCCTTAGCAGTCTGACCAAATGATGGCTTCAAGTGAAAATGTTGTGGATATAACCCCTGTCCTAGAAGAAGAGGCAGCAATGCCACCTCCATCTCAGCCTCCCTCAACAAGTTGGGATAGAATGGTTCTCCATCAGAGAGATAGCAGAAAACTCCCAACCCCAAAACAGTCCAAAACAACAGAGGTCTCCCATACTAACAGATACAAAGTTTTGCACCAATGATCAGAAGTTTCTGGGGAGCACTCAGATGAGTCATCTCTTGATTCCTCTTTCCCTGATTTGGGGACAGATGTGGAAGATATGTCCTTATATAAAATGGTAAGCCAGTGCCAGATGAGGAGGATGCTTCTCTGAAGAAACAAAGTAAGAAAGTTAGGACTCAGAAAGGGAAACTGAACACCCCCAGTTTCAAAATTTTTTTTCTTTTTTGAAAGTTCAAATCTTTTAGCTCTAGCCTCTTTTTCCTTTTGTATTAATAATGGAAATAGTATAAAGTTCAGTAGAAGGAGAAGTGCAATTTTCTCACTTCTAATTTCAAGAGGTCCTGTGGTTGTTTTTCTTCAGGACACACGCATTCACACCCTTTCTGAACTTTTTAAGGTGGTCAGGGAATGGTACGTAGGACCCTCATACTGGTCAATAGGCCAAGTTACTTGTTCAGGGGTGGGTATTGTTTTCTGTAAAGTTGATTTTCAACTACTGAAGTTAGTAGACTTGTTTCCAGGCAGAGCTTTACTTTTAGATGTATGAAGGGCAGTTGTTTCATTTGATAAATGTATATGCAGCATAGAAAAAAGCTGAACTTATGGAGTTATTTCACTTAATTCATCCTTATTTGTTTTACACTACATAATACAGTTCTTGGGGGTGATTTCACTTGTGATCCTTTGCTAGCAGATAGGGGTTAAAAAGCAAAGACTGCTAAAATGTTCTGTGATATGACAAGCTTAAAAACTATAGTAAAATCAGTTTTTTTAAAAGATGCATACCATTCTGTCCATTCAAGGTCCAACTCGACTTTCCACAAAGGACCTCTGGCCACAAGAATAGATTTATTTTTTATTTCGCAAAATATGGTGGTGGATACCATCATGGTAGAGCCAGTGGAGTTCTCAGATCATAATATTCTTTCCTTAGAAATTGTTGAGAAAAATTTATATAAATTTGACCCGGGTTTGTGGAAATTTCATCCTGACCAGTTAGATCAAATTATTTTAGTTCAGCAGGTTCAACAGTTTATCACAGCAAGTAAATCCGTTCTTGTTTTATATGATTCCCATGTCCAATGGTGGGAGGATACAAAAAGAGACTTAAAAGCCTTGCTGCATCAGGAGGGTAAAAAGAGACAGGGCACCCAGCAGTATCAGTATTTACAAAACAGGAAACAGCTCCAGAAGCTGATTTCTCTGAGTATCATAACAGGTCTTAACTATAATCACCAAATAATGAAAGTAAACATGAATATGATGAGCTTTCATGCTCTTCAAGCAGAAGGAATAAGGAAACAACAGCAATATGGTACACAAGGAGAAAAAAGCAATAATATGTCCATATGACAACTGTAGGTCTAAAGTTTCCCAGAAAACTTTTGAAGGTTTGCTGGATAGCCAAAACATTTTACAAACTACCACAAAAGAACTTACAAGAATAGTCACACAACACACAGTAAATCTGTTTTCAGGAACTCAGCCTGATAATTCTAATAAAAATAGGCTTGTTTTGACTATTTGACTCTGCCAAGCTGCCCAGAGAGGGTGGCTCAGTCATTAACCCAGGATATTTCCCAACTGGGAGTTAGTATGGCTATTAAGTCCCTGCAATCAGGAAAAGCCCCAGGACCAGATGGTCTCCCTAATGAGATATATAAATTAATAGGTCCAGAGTTGGTAGAAGTATTGGCACACATTTTTAATGACATGTTGACCTCCCATGACATCCCACTGGATATGTCATGGGGAAATCTGATGTTTTTGTATAAAAAGGGAGATAATCAAAACATCGAGAACTGGAGACCAGTTAGTCTATTAAATAATGATTTTAAAATACTTGCAAAAATTTTCCACAACAGATTGTCTCACGCTGCAGAATATTTAATATTTTCATCCTATTTTGTTCAGTAAAGGAACACTCCATTATTGGTAATCTAATTCTTTGGGAAGTTTTTGAAAGGGGAAAGAGACAGCACTTGGAGGGCCTAATTTTTGCCTTCGATCAGAAACAAGCTTTAGATTCAGTAAATCAAAATTATTTATGGTTTGTGCTTCAATCCTATGGGATTCCACACAAATTTGTATGGTGGCTACGTTATTTGTATCATACGGTAGTGCCATTGGTAAATGGCTGGAAAGGTCCAATGGTCCCTGTCAAACAAGGGGTGAGGCAAAGCTGACCACTAAGCCCTCTGCTTCACGTTTTTAGTATCGACCCTTTACTTAGAGTTTTGAACAATACACCCTTAATACATCCCCTTCAGTGTCTGGAAGGTGAGATACCATTTAAAGCTGCAGCACATGCTGATGATTTGTGTGTGCTAGTCTCAGATGTGCGCTCAGCAGAACAGGCTACAGGCCGTTGGAGGGCATCCCTGCCCTGGAGCACCCCAATGCTGCTGAACTGCCCCCCGCCTGAAGCCCAGGACATTGGAGGGCATCCCTGCCCCGGAGCACCCTGACGCTGCTGAACTGCCCCCCGCCTGAAGCCCAGGCCATTGGAGGGCATCCCTGCCCGGAGCACCCGGCGCTGCTGAACTGCCCCGCCTGAAGCCCATGCCGTTGGGCATCCCTGCCCGGGCACCCGGCGCTGCTGAACTGCCCCCGCCTGAAGGTAGTGCCGCTGGGAGCTGAAAACCGCGGTGAGCATTTTTTTCCTGTCTCTGTCTGCCGTTTGAATTTGGCGCTCTTTGAATCCACATATCATAGACAGGAGTTCTTCAAGCTGCATCTGTAAACGGCAGCACATTTTGTCAGCTTGCTTTTGGCTACAAATGGTCACAGTGCTGCAGCAAAACAAAACTCCTTAACTAACAGTGCAATTTGCTCTTTCTTGCTGTTTCACCCTACGAGCCGTCCCCCTCGCTCTGCAGATCCCTGGCGGCGGTCGGCACTGTAAGAAGGACACAGTGCTCATGATAGTGAAGTAGCTTTTATTTTTTCATGCCTGGACTCTGGATGTAATGGTCTGTAAAGTGCTGTGGTAACACGGGAGTTGTTACTTTACATTTTAAGCTGATTACCTGTTATATGTAAAGAAAAGCTGCAGACCCTTTTAAATTGTAACACAGGAGCTGTTCTTTTACATTTTAGGCCGATTACCTATTATGTGTAGAGAAACCACAGACCCTTTAAAAGTTTCTAATACTGCCTGCATATGCTGTATACAGTAGAGTACTGTCCTGCAAGCTAGATTCTGTATGTATTCTATTTCCAGCTGAATGAAATCCTAGCCACCTTCTTTCTCTGTCTCCTCCCTCCTCGTTTACTTCTCTTTTGTTCCCTTCTCCTCCCCTCTCAAAGCTCCTCCAATCCTTCCCTTCTCATGACTGCAGCCTCCCTATATAGGTAAATCTTACCACTCTCTCTTTCTCCTTAGCCCAGGCCATTGGAGGGCATCCCTGCCCTGGAGCACCCCGACGCTGCTGAACTGCCCCCCGCCTGAAGGTAATTGCCGCTGGGAGCCGAAAAACCGCGAACAGCATTTTTTTTCCTGTCTCTGTCTGCCGTTTGAATTTGGCGCCTCTTTGAATCCACATAGCCTAGACGGGAGTTCTTCAAGATGCATCTGTAAATGGCAGAACATTTTGTAAGCTTGCTTTTGGCTACAAACGGTCACGGTGCTGCAGCAAAACAAAACTCCATAACTAACAGTGCAGTTTGCTCTTTCTTGCTGTTTCACCCTACGAGCTGTCCCCCTCGCTCTGCAGATCCCTGGCGGCGGTCGGCAGTGTAAGAAGGACACAGTGCTCTCTTCCCCGCAGTCACTTCGCGACTGCTCCCCAACCTCCCCCAAACACACCCACCCTTGGCTGGCTCTAGCTATATAGGGCTAGGCCACGCCTTAACACACCCCTTCAACGCCCCCTGAGTGGAAAATTACTATCTCCTAAGTTCTCCATTAGCAGGTTATACTGCTCTACAACTAGAGGGTGTATTGAAACAGATCAGTAACCTAACTGTCTAAATCAAGCTAGATTTTACTCATCCAACTCCCTTTACCTCTAAGACATAGTGCCTTCTCTGACAATTAAAGCATTCAACCACATAATTAACATGGCCATCAAGTACTTTGTAACTCTTCTACTCACTATTATCCTTTTTAACCCCTGTTTGATCCAAGTCCCCTCTAGACCTAAAAAAACTTCTCTGGGCTGTATTCTAGCTAACAATCCCAGGCCCCCTTGGTTTCAAACGTCCTCTCCTTACTTCGTTGCAACCTTCTCACTTATTATTCTGCACAAATTCATTTACCACTTAACCTACTCCCTTTCTAAACCTTTAGTTTGCAAAACTCACCTTCCTACTCTTTCCACCCATCGTAAGCTGTGGTACTTCCTCTGCCTCGTATTACTTCTATCTGGGGACATCGAGCAAAATCCTGGACCAATTACAACTAACCAGTCACCAAATAATGTGACTTGGTCAGACTCAAAGGGACTACGGATCGCGCACATGAATATTAGGACCCTACTTCGCAATTTTTTGGATCTTAAAGCATGGGTTGCACAGAACCTCCCTGACATTCTATGTCTATCAGAAACCTGGTTAAAGCCCTCTATTGCTGACCATCTGTGTGCATTACTCAACTACAATCTTATTAGGCAAGATCGAGCCACCTCTAAGCGTGGGGATGGGGTTGCTATCTACTTTAAACAACATCTGCTAATTACCCAAAATGTTCTCCCTACCCTGTCTCACTGTGAAACGATATATGCTACGCTGCTACTAGGCTTGAAGAAGTTGCATTTAATCTGTGCCTATAACCCCGCTATGGGAGGGTTAAAAGGCCTTGAAGAGCTTCTCCAATTAATTGATATTACCATTGGGCATAACGAAGTCTTAATACTGGGTGACCTGAACCTAAACTGGGCTAGTAATGCGGCTCATGCCCTCCATACCTTAGTGCATAGTCACAATTTCCATCAGTTGATCTCTGACCCCACTAGGGTTGGGGCTCCACCAGTCTAAATGCGCTTATCGACTGGATCCTTTCAAATCGCCTGATAGCATTAGCTGTTCAGGTACATTACCAGATGTAATTAGTGATCACTCCCCGATCTACTGCATGTGGAGCTCAAATAAGAAACCTTCTCCGCCCCCAAGACTTGTAACATTTCGTAACCTTGCAAATTTTAACCCCACTTGCTTTATGAATGACCTCTCAACAATTGACTGGTCTTCTATTCATAATGCTGCAGATGTCCAATCCGCCCTTGATAGCTTCCTGACAAAGTTTGGTAGGCTCCAAGAATTCCACGCTTCATGGATTACTAGGCACTTTCGAGGTACTCAGACGAAGTAGCTAACAAAAGACCTACTAACCCAGATTAGGGCCAGAGATAAAGCATGGCGTTGTTTTAAATCCACAAGGTTGGAATCTGATTATTGCTATTATCGCTCTCTGAGGAATGCCTGCAAAAGAAACATCCGACTATCTAAAAGTACCTTCTGCAGGAACCTGCTAATTAATGCCTCTGGTGATGCCAAGAAATTCTGGACTACCATAAGATCTATCATGGGCTCTAATCATAAGTCCCATACAAATAGCATGTTACTTAATGGTATACACTGCAATAACCTGCTCACTATAGCCAATGCCTTTAATCACCATTTCTCAGATTTATCAAGCTATCAGTCCTCCTTCCAAAACTCCAGCACTGCTCAGTCCCCTGGTAAAACCAAACCACTACCCCCTAATCCCCCCCTTTAGGTTCCAGATCATTCAAATAAAAGAAGTCGAAAAACTGCTACTCTCCATCCGTGAAAACACCAGTCCTGGGTCTGACGGTCTTGAACCTAGGGTCCTGAAATTAGCAGCCCCTTTCATAGCCCCCCCACTGACCAAAATCTTTAATCTGTCCTTATGCCATGGCACAGTCCCAACTATATGGAAAGTTGCTAAAATCACTCCTATTCCAAAGAAAGGAGACCTAAAGGAAATTAAGAACTACCATCCCATCGCTATACTCTCTGTCTTAAGCAAAATCTTGCAAAAACTAGTCGCCACTCAAACGATTGAATACCTACAAAAATTTTACCTCCTTTCTAGCTCACAACACGGCTTCCGTAAAGGTCATAGTACCACCTCTGCCCTGCTTAAGTTGACTAATGACATTTATTCTTCAATGGACTTAGGCCTCCTGACTGGAGCAGTTTTCATCGACCTAACCAAAGCTTTTGATCTGGTAAACAACTCACTCCTTTTGTCAAAACTTCGGTCTTTTGGTTTCTCCCCAGATTCCATTATCTGGTTTAAAAGCTACCTGACTGACAGGCAACAGGCTGTGGTCTTTAACTCAGCCACCTCAGATTCTGCACCTATCCACGTTGGAGTACCCCAGGGCTCCATTCCTGGCCCTCTACTCTTCACAATCTTCATTGATGACATCCCCACAACTGCACCGAATTGCTCTTCTTTGCTCTACGCGGATGATCTGGTTATCTACCACAGTGCAAAAACTGCAGTCTCCTACACCATCCACTCGCATTGGATTTTGCTAGTATCCAAACCTGGCTCACTGATAACAAACTAGTCCTTAACTCTAGCAAATCTTACTCTCGCTGTTTGGCTCTCAAGCCAGACTCAAAGCTAATCCAAATCCCTCATCACCTCCTGTGCGGACAGCTCTCTTTACCCTCTACCAAATCCTTCAAATATCTTGGTGTCACCCTTGATGAATCTCTTGACCTTGACCTTCATATCTCTACTATCTGTAAGTCAGTAAATGCTAAGCTATTAAGTGCCTATCGTGCAGTTGTACACTTACCCCTCAAGCCAGACTAGCTGTGCTCAGGTTTCCTTCTACCGACATTAACATATGGCTCAGCAATCTTCCTATCGGCATCTAAACCTCCCTTCATAAATGGGACACCACTTATAATAGCATCTGTCGCCATGCTGCTGCCTCACCACGTTTCAAGCACCACTGCCACCTCTATCGAGACTTAAAATGGCTTAGCCCCTCCGCCTATTGTTTTCTGACCTTTGGATCACTAATTGACTCAGTTACCAGAGCAGGTCTCCCCCTATCCCTTTCCTCTGCACTGGAACTACAACCTCCCACTCACAAATTACGTTCTAATGATAAAGCCCTTCTGCGTGTTTCTAGATGTAGAACTAATATGGGCACTCGTGCATTTTCCTATACAGCTCCAAAATATTGGAACTCTATACCCCTCTCTATCCGTCAATCAAACAGCCACGCTGTCTTTAAGAAACTACATCGGGAACACCTTCACACCTTACATCCCTGCACCTGCTTTAACCCTCCATGAACCCACACTCTTTCTTGCCCTCTCCCTATCTCCATCCTATTTACCTCCTTTGGACTTTCCCTTCTCTCACAACCTACTCCGTTCTAGCTCTTTCATCCTCTTTTTCCTTCTCTCTCCCCCTCCCTACTTTTCATGGCACTTATAGTACTGTAACTTACTTCCTTCCATGTTGCACTCTCTTTTGCCTGTATTCACAGTATCCTAACTTTCAGTACTCAGAGTGTCAATTTACTTATTACACGCTGTTGTTATCCTGTGTTGTATTGCCTCCATGTGCTGCATCACATGTTTTGTTTCTCTGTAAAATGTTTTCTCCTGGGTTGTGCCTGAAAATAGGCATTGTTTTGCCTAGTGCACTTACCCGGTCACCAAAAGCAAAATAAAATAAAATAAAGATTGGTCAAAATTTGAGGTGTTTTTTGGGGGCCTCCCTAGTCTTAGTAAAATGCCAGGGGAAGAAGCTTGGCACAATGGGATTTGCCAGAGATACAAGAGTGGGAATTTCTATGGCTGACATTCTGGTTCGAATCTTGGGAGTACTTTTTGATGAAAGACAAATGAATTTCATAAACTGATCCCCAAAGCTGGACCAAGGAAAAGCATTGATAGCCAAATAGAATTCACATCAAATGAGTAAAAGAAAAAGAGTACATTTGGTTAAAACATATTTGATCTCTTTATTTTTATATATAAGTTACACCTTTCACCCTCCAAAAATGTTGGAGACTACATTGTATAGTATTTTTTTCAAGCTATGTGGGGTAGTTGTCTGAACCCAATTAAGAGGAATATTTTATATCTCCAAAATAGCAGAAGGCGGTTTGGGTATGCTTAACCCACTAGGTTTCTTTTATTCTACTTTTTATGACAAATCTGAAACCTTTGTTATTTCGCAGTGGGAAGTTTTGGAGTTCCTTATTTTTCTTCTCATGCCTGTCATGGTTTAGAAGGTTGGATGCAAGCCAATTAAGGGGATTAGGAGTGACAATACAAGTACCCTCCTATATCTGGAACCTTTTACTTAAATTAAAGACATGGTAAATTATCAGAAGTATAATTTTAACTAACCACAGGAAAACAGTATATGCACATATTATTGCTTAATTTTTTACAGACTCTATTAAATTCTCCATCTGCCCTTCCCCGCTTTTACCATCTTTGACACAGGTCTTATCTAATAAAAGAATTCCACCACATGTATGGGACGTTCACTGGCTTTGCTGCCATGAAAAACTAAATATCAAAGCAAACCAAAAGCACAAACAGTTCTCTGAATGAATATGTAGTAGACCACATTGTGACCAAGAATTAGACTCCATACAACACCTTTTTACAACTGTGGGTGTAGCCCAGAAAGAGTTTTGTATTCAGAAAAGGGCTGATGCCATTTTTGCTACTAAACAATATGACAGAGTGTTAAAAATATATTCTTCCACCGAAGCCTCATTACTATGCTGCCTGTGTGTGTATAGGAAGCTGTAGAGCACTATTTTTCCTCTGGCTTGAGGAGTTAATTAAACCCACAGAAAGTTATCTCATTATCTTCTGGCAGTCATTCTGCGTCAGATTACCAATGGATAGTACAGACATCATAGAACGCTATTGGAAGTAGAATGGGTTAAATACTTCATGGAGCTTTCTGCATAACAAATAAGCTCTGTTGCTCCCCTAAGCCCCTATGAACAACCTCATTAAGCCATTTGACACCACCATCCTAAGAGCAGTCATTCTGCAACTTTGCAGGACATTCCATAGCAAGAGTCCCAGTGTTGCCTGTTTCCAAATAATATACCAACTTCATTTTCTCAGGCAGGCAGTTCTGAGCTACTGTTTATATTCTACTGACTATTCTTAACCTGCAATTTGTGACTCTAAGTGTTTACAACTGAATGACAGTAACCACATTTGCTTCACTTGCAAATACGTTGACATGTAGTTGTGTCTAATTTTTGTTTGACTCAAGTTACACATAGAATCTGATCAGTTCAGAAAATGCTATATTGTGATTAAATGAACTGATAAATGGGGGCTTTGGTTTCTTTTAAAAATTCATTTTTCCTGACCATGGATATACTAAAATAACAATTTCTGAACAAAATGTTTAAAAATAAGAACTTTGGCAATAATTTAGCTGATGTGGTGTAAAGAGCTGCTCCCTGGAAAATTACCTGATTTTGGGGGGGGGCTGCCACAAGTAGAATGGGACTTCATGGATGGGGGAGCTCATGGGAGCAGAAGAGGCATGATGGCATTAAAAGCTTAATGGTGTGGATGTAGAGGCACCACTGTTTAAGCATGACTTTGGTAGAGGACTAAGCATGACTTGGGGTGGGAGAGTGAGTCTTGGTATTTTTAGCATAATGGTTTTCTGAAACTTCAATCTTCAATGGGTTAGACTTTGCATCCATCTGTACAGTATGTCACTAAGCCACATGTAGTGGGGTATGGGTAAAAACCAGATCACCAGACCTAGACCAGAGCTGTAAAATCTGGACTGGGCACAGCTTGTGCAAATATTGCTGATCCACTCAATCCAGATGATCTGGTCTGGCTTTTATCTATCTGGTCTGGTCCTGACAGTTCCATTTTCAATCATGTCAAGGAAGAGTTGAAAAACAGACTGCCAGGAGTAGACCAGACATGTAAAAGTTAGACTTAACAGTGCAACCAGAGTGACCGGACCAGCAGTATTTGTGCAAGTTGCACCCAGTATGGCCAGTATGGATTTTTACAGAACTGCTGTGGTTCAGGTCATCAGTCCAGTTTTTAATCAATCAGTCTTTATTTTATACTGAAAAGTATGTGAGCAAAAATGCCCGTTTACTCAAATGTCCAGTTTAGCATAAAAAGAGAACAGAACACCAGGTCAAACAATTACATAGTAAAATACAATATAAATAGGTCCAATACAGAGATCTTGAGGAATATACAGAAGAAAGAGGAAGCAAATAAATAACAGTGACAAATTTGCAGCATGAAATATAGTTGGAGGTACAATTCAGGAACATGAACAGTTGGGTGATGTGTCGAGAAGTGTAAGTCCTGCAGCACCCAGATCCTGCATGCTGATGAGCATTCCTGCTGCCCGATCTGCCTAGGCCCCATGCACCGGGTCAAGAATTGTGCACCCTGCCAATCCTTTAACCAGGCCACATGGATTAGGCACCAGAAAAAAGCTCAAAGTCTGCTAGCTGGAGAAGTGCCTAGCTTTGATGGAAAAGGAGCTGCAGAATCAGCGGGAAAAATCTTCTCCAACACCAGAACCCAAAAAGGAGAAAAAGGACAAGAAGAGACACCAAGACTGGGATAGGTCTCCATCCACTTGGCAGCAACCATCGGGCACTACTGACATCGGATGATCCTCCACTTTGGTAAGTACCCCTACTACTAAGTCTCATACCACTCCAGTGGATCATACCATGGCCTCCCTGCCTGCTTTACTCATGCTGCAGTCAGGGCTCTTCATGGATGACAGAATCCCTATTGTGCTCCTTAGGCACATATCTTCTTCAGGGTCTATCACCAGTAGCCAGGTTAGTAAGTCGCTCCCCAGCCTCACAGAGGAGCACACAGTCAAAGCCAGTAAACTGGACTCCAGCTCCGCTGTTGTCTGCATGGCCCTGGCTGAAGGATGTTAGCTCTTCTGATGTCTGCACTGCCATGGCTGATAAGTCACTCCCACTTCCTCTGGGGACCACACAGCTGGGGCTCTCACATTGGAGTTGCAGTATACGCTTGACATCAAGTTGAGCCAGATGCTGAAGATGCAACAGTGTTTTTGAGGGTTCCTCATGCCCACTGATACAACCAGACCCACTGGGCTTGCCTGAAGATCAAGAGCCAGAGGTGGGCACTAATCTGGAGGTCCCACATCCTTCACCAGGTCAGTCTCTTCCTTATTCACCCACTGGGTATATTGTTAATCAGGACCTCCTCAACCAAAGTCCCCTTGGACAACTGGGTTCCACCATCTTGGAACTCCAGCTTCCCAGGCAACAGTGGATCTTCTGTCGGGTTCTACTCACCCTGACCCCAAGTGACCCTTTGCCATGTAACCAGTTGTGGAGTCAGAGTACATCTGGCACTCTGACCATTCCTCAAATGCTGGATGGTCTTCCATCAGGCCCAAGGCACAGCATCTTCTGGTGCCAGACATGCCTGTGCCTGATCCAGTGCCAGCCCCTTTGAATGTCCCTACAGGGCTGACAACTGGTCCTTCTGGACCTCCTGTGGGCCTTCAGTCCCACCTCCTGCCTGGCCTTCAGCTCCACCTCTGGCTGGACCTATGGGCAATGTTCCAAGTTATCTGACCCCACAATACCCAATGTACCCTTCACCAGGGTATCCAACTCCTGATCATCAACCCCATTATGTACCAGGGTACCAGGTACCAGGCTATGTCTAATCAAAGATATGCTCCTTCTGGATTTCCCAACTCCTATCAGGCTCATGGCTACCCTCAATATCAGATGCCAGGCTATCCATTATACCAGCCTCATCCTCCTCCTTATCAGCCTCAGCCTCTGCTGCCACAATAGCCTCAGGCTGATATCCAGGCAGTGTTTCAGACCCTGATTCAGGAGGACAGGACTCAACTAGCCTCAGAGCTTGACCATGAGAATCCAGTGGGGCTTCTACTCCTGCCTCCTTTCTGACCCCTAGATCAGCCTTTCCTGTGGATGCCCATCTTTCCAGAGAAGGCTCCTTGAGACACCTGGTAAGGGATAAAGCCCTGGACACTCCTCTAAAATGGGTTCAGACCCCCAGCAGGCACTCTTTAGACTCTGACTACATCTTCTCCTCCAGCTCTGGTACACATACACCTATAGAGTTTTAGCCTAAGGAGTCCCCGAAGACCACTCTGGATGACCCTTCCTTTGCAGAGCTCCTCATAACTATACAAAATGCCTGTCACTGGGCTATCCAGGAACAGGATCCAAGGCAGAAAAGGTTTGAGGAACATCTAGACATGACTGACACAGCTCCTATGCCCATACTGCCTTGGACTGGGCCCAGTGAAGACCTGATATCCACTATCTAGCAGCAGCCTTCTTCCTCCATTCTGTTTGTTTCAAAAAAGGAAGACAGACAGATGGGGTCACACACTTTACTGGCCATTCTAATGCAGACTCAGTTGTTATCATGGCTGCCCATGACCAGTCCTTAAACCTAACATTTGAGCATGTGTCCTCCTGATAGAGAGTCTAAGCAGCAGGACAGTTTCGGTCACAAGATCCATTCCTTCTCCACTTGCACCCTCAGGTCCCTTAATTATGTGGCTCATATGGTTTCCTATCAAAAATTTTTCTCTGGCCTCACTCGAGTCAAAGATGGAAGCTATCCAGGACCAGGAGCTTAAGGCCAAGATTGCTAAGACAGTGAGAATGGCTAAAATTGTCTGTTGTCATGCCCGCTGGGCCACTTATGACACAGTAGATTCAGTTGCTCACATCACAGCCACTGCTGTCCGCATTAAGTGACATTCATGGCTCAGGACTGCTGGCCTGGCACAAGACATCCAGACTTCCATCCTGGATGGCCCTTTCATGGGATCCATGTTATTCAGAGGTGATGCTAAGGAAGGCTATTATCACTGAATTGCAGGACCATGGTAAATCTATCCACAACGTCCACTTCATGTACCGAGTGGGTTACAAAGGCAAAAACCTTTTCTTCAGCAACAGAGATGCCAGACCAAAGAGACCCCTGCCAAACCAGGCCAAATGCTGGTATCCAGCATCAGGAACCTCTTCTCCCCCTGCCAATTCCCAGAAGCCACCAGAGGAGCTGCTGAATCCCTCTCCTCAGCCTCCTGACTTGTGGGGGACCCACCCTGCCTCCGCCAGATCCTCTAGTGGAACTAGTGTGGGGGGAGATTTGCCCTTCACCTTCCAGGATTGCAGAACATAACCTCAGACTCTTGGGTCCTTCAGTTAATAGCAAGAGGTCACACCATAGAGTTCCTAGACAGGCCTCTGGACAACCCCCCAGGCCTCACCCATTATCCTCTAAGGCACCTGTCTCTGATATGGGATCAGATCAAGGCTGTTCTACAAAAGTCAGCCATAGAGCCAGTGGCTTCTGCACAGATAGAAATAAGGTACTACTTCCATTTCTTCCTAGTGCCCAAAAAGATGAGTGACCTAAGACCCATCTTGAACGTCAGCATGCTCAACCTGTACATCAAGTACAAGAGGTTCTGCATGTTCACGATTCAGGGACGTCTACCCCTGCTCTGCAAGAGCCTATGGCTTTGTGCACTGGACATGCAGGATGCTTACCTGCACATCCCTGTCCTCCAGGCCCACCACCACTTTCTTTGGTTTGCCTTCCAGGGGGAACATTACCAGTTCACGGCTTTCCCTTCTGGTCTATCCTCAGCACCTTGAGTTTTTGCCAAGTGTCTAGCAGCGGTGGTGTGGCCCTATGCCACACAGGGATCTAATTGTGCCTGTATCTGGATGATTGGCTTCTATCAGCCAGTCTTCTATCACACAGCAGTCTGAGGGAGTCACTCTCCTTCTTCCTGGACCTCTTTGCTAGACTTAGAATAACAGTCAACTATCCCAAGTCCCACCTCTCTCCTCCCAGCAACTACAGTTCATTTGGGGCAGTGCTGGATATGGTCCAGGGCAGGCTTTCCTCCCATCGAACAGAGCAGACACCCTGTAGGAACAGGCCATATTAGTGGCCAACTCACACTGGACCACAGCCCAATCGATCCTCTGTCTTCTCAGGCTGATGGCAGCTGTGATCCCTACAGTTTCTCTAGCCAGACTGCATATGAGGGTGACCCAATGGACTCTTCATGTCCAATGGGATCAGCAGCTGCACAACCTGGACCACAGGGTCTTAGTGTCTGGGTACATGAAGAAGGATCTTCTTTGGTGGCAGGAGTTGTCCAATCTCTCCACCAGGGTTCCCCTTTCAATCCCCTGCTCCTACCATGACCCTTACAATGGATGCTTCATGTCAAGACTGGGGAGCCCACCTAGGAGAACATCAGACCCAGGGATCATGGTCCCAGCTGAAAGTGTCTCTACACATCAATGTGTTAGAAATGAGGTCAGTACTGTATGCCATCCAGGCCTTCCAGCCTCTTCAATGTCTGGGGACACTCCTGATTCAGACTGACAATATGTCTGTGGTCTGGTACCTGAAGAAACAGGGAGGCACTCGCTCATACCCTCAATGCCGGGAGGCAATGCAAGTGTGGTACTGGGTAGTCCTGCATGATCTCTGCCTGACTGCTGTCCACGTGACAGGCATCAGCAACATCCTGGAAGACAGTCTCAGACACACCATTGTCGGGGCTCATGAGTGATAGCTAAATCAAGAAATGGTTGAAAGCTTATTTGACCTGTGGGATCAGCCAGAGAAAGACCTCTTTGTCTTCCCATCTAACACAAAACTACCTAGTTTTTGCTCGCTCATTCCTGGGGTGGTGTTTTCTGGTGAGATGCACTGTCTCTTTACTGTACAGGGAGGTTCTTGTAATCCTTTTCACCCTTCCCAGTGCTACAGAGGGTTCTCCTGAAGCTGCAGACAGAAGGAACTCACATGATTCTAGTAGCCCTTCTTTGATCTCATCAGATTTGGTTCCCTCTGCTTCAACAGCTATCTATAGAACCCCCAGTACCTCTGCCTCACTGCCATGGTCTTCTGACTCAGGAGTAGGGCAGACTGGTGCATCTGGTCCTCAAATGCTGCCACCTGCATGTGTGGCACCTATGGACATATGTGGAATAACTCCCATTGTTATTATTTTTTCACAAAAATTGTCAACAGTGCAGATGCACTTGTAAAAAATGAATTATAATAGTGAGAATTTAATGTTATTTGACTTACCATACTCATGCTTCTCTACCCACTTACTCAGTCTCCTATTTGTTTCTGTCCTCGTACTAAATAATTCCTGTTGCTTCACATCAATGGGTTGTTGATTTTCATACTCTGTGTGCCTGGGGTGGAGCAGCAATAAAATATAATCTATGCAATACCTTCAATAACACACCTACTCCAGTTTACTTTTACCTAATGCCCATTTTAGGCCTTGTACAGTAAGACCTTTATTCAAGAGAACAACTTGTAATGAAATGTATAAGATTTAAATTGACATTTGGGTATATGCACTTTTATAATATACTAAGAATGTATGTGAACTGTATAGCAATCTCTAAAAAATCAATTAACACATCAAATGTCTTCAAAAACATGACTCAGCATTGTGTTTGTCTTCCACCTTGTCACAACATATAGTTGTCTCAGCAGTGTTTGCAATTAAAGTACAGTATCTTCATGTACTGTATATGATGGCCCGGTTCTGTTGAGTGGATTGTTATTACAGTGCATTGAATAAAATGTGACACATATGGGTAACTGTAATACAGATGGTGGCATTATTTTTATATCTGCTCTTATTTTTATATCTGCTCTTTCTCCATGTACCTTACATTGATCCAGTTAGTGTATGCAACAGCAATTCAGGTTTATGTTTAAGCCCATGGAACACCCTTATCTAGTTATTGCATTTACAGTCATAGTGGCTGTGCCAGAGTTTGTTTTTAATTGTTCCTACATTTCACAATTTTTTTTGGCAACTAAATGGCAAGAACCTTTGTTTGCACTTGTCAACAATGAAGTATTAACTTATGGGGCGTACCAAAATGGATGAAATAAATGGGAAGCAAGTATGCTTCAAATAGTGTTTGCAGTCATTAAATGGCATATATGGACTTCCAGATGTGTGTACACCTTATAGCAAAAAACTATGGATCATTTAGAGTTAGTCACAAAAATGACATCAGATCTACAGAGGTTTATTGGGATGAGGCTAAGCACGGCCAAAAAGTGACTCTACTTGCCAGGTGGAGAAATCTCAGATGAATAACTGACTCAGGTGTTCCAATTACATAAAGTTATTTTGAAGTGAGAATAGATGACAATTCTCTTATCTCAGAAGATATTTTTAGTTTTAATTCCCTTTATTATTAAAAGTTGAGACTAGCTTAGATCTGTGGTAGTAGGTTTACAATTCGATGAATTACTTTTTTTCTCTCTCTTATATTAGTTTACAGTTTAACATTTTTCTTTCCTTTTTCAAATATGACTTTTGAAATCTGGTAAGGTTTATGAGTTTGTATATAGAATCTGTGTTAGGGTAAAACTTATCTGTATATGCATTATATAATTCTGTAAAAGGTTACTATTCACATTACTAGAGACCCCTTTTTTTGTTGTTCGTTAATTTAATTTTGCACAAATCTTCATTATTGGTTGGTACATATTTTTAGTGAAGTATTATTATGTATGATTTTTCTTTCCCTAAAACACAACCTACTCTTGGGTGGGGACGTCACCTACCCAAGATGGTGGACATAGAGAGCAGTGTGAGAAAGGAGCTGCAGTAAACGAACGGGAGTTTGAGTCTCTCCTGTCTCAACAAGCATTGGAAATGATGGTCATGATACAGACATGGATATTACACCTGCATGAGAAAGCCATGGTGCAACACAGATACAACAGATGGAAACAGGACAGCTACTGCAATTGTGAGGTGCAGAAAAGGACATAGGATAGGATACAGATATTGCCAAGCATGAATGCCAGAGAGCCATGCTGCTGGCATTACCGCAAGTAGAAGAGAGGAATCTCGCCATTGCAAAAATGGCCCAGATTATGGGAAAAATAGCTACAGAGACATTGACAGACTCATCAACAGATGGAGCTGTAGTCAGCACAGAGCATCCTCCAGGAAGTACATCCAGCACATCTGGCACAACAAAGACTTTGGACCCCAGTAAACCTGCAACCAGGAAAAAACATGATAAGAAAATGCCCAGAGAGGTGCCCTGGTCACCAGAAAGGACCCTCAGTGATGCAGGCTTGGCACAGTCCAAAACAGGCAGATGGGTCCCAGATGAAATGGACATGACAATGACCAGATACAGAGCTGCACAGGATGACTTGAGGATGCGGAAAGTAATGCAAGCTGATGCATCTCAGACAAGGAACAGGAGACAGAGTCAACAATGCTGAGCAGGAAAATGAAAGACTGCAACCAGACCTATCGGGCAAGCCTGAAGAAAATATTGATAATCAGAACTGTGTGCAACAAGAAAAAAACATTACCTGCATTAGAAGAAGCAGTGATTAATGCTAATCCTACCCCTTTGGGTACTACTCAAACGGCTGATATAAATGACATTTTACCACAGGGAGAGTATGTGGCCAGAGGTTTGTTAACAGAGGCTGCCACAATAGCTCACTCCTCTGAGGCTCCCACAGAAACTAGGGGGTCTGGAAATATGGGAGATTCAAGCGAAAATTACACAGGGCCTCAAAACACAGATGGAGCTTCTGGGCCATGCAGAACTTATTCCGATTTTTTTTAGAGCCACAGGAGAGCCTGCACCCTGAAAGAACGCTGTTAGGCTACTCTACAAAGCAGGCTTAGATCTACCACCTGACTAAGTATATGTGGCTAGAATGCTGCTTAAAGATTCTATGAAATTCTGTGCTTCTGAAATCTATGCACTTATTCAAATAGGAGAATCAAATTGTGACATGAGCTATAAGACTTACAATCTGGACAGGTTTTGGAAGCAGTATAATTACCTTAGGAATATGACTTTATGGCTGCCATTTGTGGTAATCCCATTGACAAAGCCTACACTATGTATCATTACTATTATGTTTTGAAATGAGAGTATTAACATTTCAGACATCATGAATTGGTTAAGACAGTGTTGCAAAGTTTTAGATAAACCTGAGCCAATTATTAACTCAGAGCAGATATGGACCAGGGATGGAAAATCAGAGTGGAATTACAGCAAACTGATTATGGTGTACAACATCTCCTCAGTAGCTTTTTATTGGGGAGAGATAAAAGAATGCTTTTTGTATGCAGGACAGCCCAAGTCCTTCTTTAAATGTGGGTCACCTTCTCATTTCAGTAACGCTTGTGTTAGTATTAGATGTGCCCATTGTATGGAGTATGGTCATGTCACTGCAGCATGTAGAAATGCATTCTGATGTAATTTATGTGAAAGACAGGGCCACCCCTTTTCAAAATGTCCATGGGCATCTCATAACAAGGGTACTAGAATGGCACAGGAAGATATAACTAAAGCTCAGCAGGAAGGTACTGCTAGAGCATCAGAACGGCACATGGCAGATATCAGCAAGTACACAGGAACCACGCTCCAGCTGACTTAGAACCCAGTACTCCATTGACCATGGATGGTGACAACTGGAAATCCCCTGACCCTATGGTAGATGAGACACCACAGGAAGAGGTAGGAACTTCTAACCATTTAATTCTAACTCAGACCTCAATCTTTTTTCCTCATGGGGGCTCCTTCCTCTATACTCCCTCCTTCCCCCAGATGAATTTGTGTTGGTAACTCCAAAAGGCAGAAAGAAATGCTCCAGATCAGCTACTACTCCTACCTCTAGGGGAAAAAAGTGAATTGGCCCTTCATAATAAATTCTGTGTCTTGCGGAAGGATAAAAAGTGGGATTATTCTGATGAGGATGAAGCAGCCTCAGAGTCTTCTTCAATTTCTTCTTCCTTGCCAGACCTCACTTCAGATGTAGAGGAAGTAGGATCTTAAACTTCAGGACCAAAAACTACTAGAATGACTAGGTCAGCAGCCAAGGCAGGACAGGTGACATGATAGGGTATGGATAAATATTATTGTTTGAGTTTTGGTAACTGGGTAAGTCCACTGAGACAATTACAGTCCATTTTTCAGGGGCAAAAAGTATTTAGTAGAATGCAAAAACATAATAATGGCATTAAAATGGATAGATAGAACATTAAGGTACGTACAGATACAGCTGAAGGCAAATATGATATTAAACAGATAAACTATACAATACTGCAATGAATGCAAGGTTCATACAAGGGAGTCAACTATGTGATAGACATTATTAGCTAAAGGTAGCAAATATGGGAGGCATGAGCAAGCTGAAATAGTATCTTAGTATAAGGCTAGGCAAGCAAGGGAAACAAGGATTGAGGGAGTAAGGCAAGGAGGAGAAGAAACATACAGTTGTTAGTGATCGGGGTATCTAATATCATTGGAAGCAGGAGCAAGATTCAAAGGCAGAGAGAAAAGAAAGCAAATTGGACTGGAACTTAGGAAGGGTTGCGTATGACAGGATGGATGGGGGGAGGGAGTTCCAGTCACACACAGCTGCGAAGCTGAAGGATTTATGTGCCACAGCTGGTCCTTCCTTAACTCTTTATGCTTTTTTCATGAATACTTTGAAGGTATTCACTTTAAATGCAAATAGCATTCAAAACTATAAAAAAAGAATAGCCACTTTGACAACTTTATTTGACAGCTCAGCACAGATCATCTTCATACAAGACACAAGGTTAAAAATACAATTTGAGACCTCGCAGACTACAAAGCAGTGGACAAAAGGGCCAGCCTTCTGGTCCATTGGATCAGACAGATGCGATGCAGCTGGCATCTTGTTTGATCAAACAGATTTTCATGTCACTGAACTAATTCACGTGGACTGGGGTTGAGCACTGATTTGGGATATGAACTACAAATCTGCTAGATTCTGCCTTATAACTGTACATGCTCCTGAAAAAAAAGCAGATAGGGTAGAATTATTTCAGACTGTTCAGCCATATCTACATACATCCAGGATTATCTTGTGGGGTGGAGACTTTAATTGTGGAATGGAAAAGGCAGACAGAGGACTGAGGACAAGTAAAACTTTTGGTGACTCAGATTGTTTGGCAAGGATCATACAACAATCAGCTTTACAAGTTTCATATAGGGCTAAATATAAAATGGGTGGACTGTGGCAGAGCTAGGCTACACCCTCAGCTGTGACTGATGGACCACTTTTCTATCTCCTTATTTCCTAGCTACCAATACTTCTGTTGCGCAACAGTTAACGCTTTTCTCTTTACTTTTCTTCTCCCCCACCCCCACCCTAGGTTGGCCACCTAGCACAGCTCTTTACTATCCCTGTTAAGCTTCTTACTAGTTCTCTCTTTTCATTCTTTTTCCATTTCCATCCATCCAGTCCCTGAAATGGTGCCAAACACCCGGACAGGCATTGTATAAAGTGTATAAGTGCATTTTGTGTACAAAAAAGCATGAAGGCTCTTTGAGATAGCAGGAATGAATACAATTAATAAGACCATTTTAAAGAAAAAAGGACTCAGAAGCCATATAAAACAATAATAATTTCATGATTAATACAGTTATAAGAAATCCTTAAGGTATTTTCACAAATTCACACTATAAACCTGTTACTGTATATGGTTCTATGTATAAAAGAGCTTAGTTACTGTGGATCAGAGATATACAATATCTGTGGATATATACACTGTACATTTAACTGAACCAGGAAACTCCGTGACACAGTCCCCCCACTGGTTTTGAAACATGTCCAGACATGTAAGGGCTCAGTCAGGTGACCATTCCAAAAGATATAAAAACTTTTGCACAGAGTTTACTTCAGTTCAGTTTAGTAGAGTTTAGTCTTGAAAGTGAAGGAGATAGGTGCTACTGCAGACAAGCTGTTGAATGCAGATGAGAAGGGTCTTAGGAGCTCTAAAATCCAGGACTGTATTATGGGAGAAACTACTGATGTTAAGTAGTGATTTTATTTGCAATTTTTGTTGTTTTCATTTATTATTTTTCAAAATTTTGAAAAATAAATATCACACCACTGTGTGTTAAACCTGTAAATTTGCCTCGTCTGATGTTTATTACCACACACTGTGACATGGACATATGTTTACTAAGGGAAATTTGCATACCAGAACTGATTTTATTTTTTTTTCCCCTATTCTGACAGTATTAAAGGCTAACCTGATTGTAACTGACATTTCAGACCATAAGATTTTGGGAGTCACCATACAATGGAATCAGTCCCCCTGACATGGCAAAGGCAACCAGCATTGATGCATTAAATAAAAACATAGCCCTAGGACAGGACAGATTAAATACAGAATTATATCAGACCTTTAAAGGGTGGTTCGTGGCACCTTTGACAGAGGTTTTTATGTTGGCGTGCTTGCACAGCCAACATCTTGGAACAGTGCAATTTGGAGGCGTGGTCGCGGTTGGGCGAATGCAAGGCATGCACCAGTAGGTGCGTCCCGCATTTCCCGATCATCCTGCATACTGGCGCCACACCATGCATACATAATGTGGCGAGCACATCTAAGAAAAGGTCCACTACAATCTGAGCAAAGCTCGTCAGATGCAGCGGCCCTTTTCTTGATGTGATCCCGACATTATACACATGGCGGCACACTGGCTGCCGAACTGCCGACTTCAGGGGTGCCCAATCCCCTTGTCAGCTGCCCCTGCCCCCACTCCCTGTCGGCAGAAAGCATTCCCCCCCATTTGTCATATGCCGAGGGGTGCCCACGCCCGACTCTTACCCCCGCCTCCCTTCCTTAGGTGCTGATGGGGGACTGACTCCATTGGCAGAAATAACCCCAAATTGTTTAATGCTGAGGGGTGCCCAATTCACCTCAGCTCTGTGCTCCCCATCCTTCTTTGTGTGCCAACGGGGGTGCCCAGTCCCCATCTGCATAAATTCCTCCCCCCCTTGTGTTGTTTGCCAATGAGGGTGCCCAATCCCCATCAGCTACAGACACCTCCCTCTCCAAACCATTAGGTGGCATGCTAGGAGCCCACCCCAGTGTGCCGAATCCCCTGCAAAAAAAAAACTGTCCCTCAATGTTTTTTTTCTTTATGAACCTGTAAAAGGAAAAAGGTTCTTCATAGTCTCCGTGCCCTCTCCCCACCCACACCCCCCACTGTGAATCCTGCCTCCCCACACCCCTCACCCCATACTCACCTTCGCAGTCCAGCACAATGATCTTCGGTGGATCAGGAACATGTCTGCACTCTTCAAAGCCTCATCGAACTGAGGAAATGCTGGTAAGCTGTATAATGTAATAAATATGTGTTTTCCAACTTTGCTGCATATCTCAGGCATTTTGCAAATTTTGGCCCCAAATTTTCAACATCGGGTTTTGGGACTCCTTCACATGAATTCTTGCACTGTCATCGAGTTATTCGGTCCCAAAAGGTGATTTACTTGATCCCTGCATGGTATAACCTTTGGGACCGCCTAATGAAATGACAGTGCCACTGTTCATGGGGGGGGGCTCTCAAAAAGCCTATGTTGCAAATTTGCGAGAAAAATACAAATATGACTGTTTTTTACGCACGCGCGTAGGGGCAACTGCGCAATCCACGCTTGTAAGTTAGCAAATCAAGAATATTTATATGCAGATTCTCAACACTGGCATTTTACTACACCTTCTTGTGAACCGTACAGCTGTAATTTTTCACATCCTTGCCAAAATGTGTTTTTGCACTTCTGGCGCAGAATAGCATGGTCGCTGTGCAAAATCAGTGTTTGGGATACATTACGAAAATGACAGTGACAGTTCATGAGCAGAGGTCCTAAAATGCCTGTGTTGAAAATTTGGTGGCAAATACTCCATAAAATGACTGTGTTAATGAGCATGCCAGTAGTCTGCACACTCGCATCGCCCAAGAACTTCTAATATTTTCACTCCAGATTTTCAACAGTGCCATTGTTCTGCACTCCTAATGAACAGTACAGCTGTCATTTTTCACATTCTGACCAAAATCTGTTATTGCAGTTCCAGTGCAGAATAGCGTGGCCGCTGTGGAAAGTCTGTGTTCGAGACACATGATGAAAATGACAGTGACACTGTTCATTAGCAGATGTCCTAAAATGCCTATGTTGAAAATTTGGAACGAAAGTCAATAAAATTAGTGTTTTATGAGCATGCGCTGCACAGTTTGCCTGCATGCTCATGACTTTGTGAATTTGTAATAGTTTCACTCCAGCGGTTCATCATTGGCATTTTTCCATACCTCCTTATGAACAGCACAGCTGCCTGAAATGTGTTTTCGCATGTCCGGCACAGAATTGCACGGTCGCTGTGCAAAATCAGTTTTTGGCACAGTTTGGGGAAACGACGGTGACACTATTCATGAGCAGAGGTCCTAAAATGCCTATGTTGAAAATTTGGGTGCCCAAAGCCCATACAATGACTGTGTTGCAAGTGTGCATTGCGCAGTTTCCATGCACCTGTGTAACTTGGTCAATCTGCAATATTTACATGTCACATTTTCACCACTGCCATTTGTGCACATATCCTTATCAACAGTCCTGCTGCCATTTTTCACAGCCTGCCCAAAACATGTTTCTGCAGCTGTGGTGCACAATGGCATGCTCGCTGTTCCAAATAACCTTTTGAGACACATTCACAAAATCACAGCACTTTGCATCTCTAGCTCTGACACTCCCACTGCCAATGCCAGCTTGACGACATTCGGCATTGACAAATGCTTGTTAAATATTGACTCCTGAAGGGCACCATCTCATATATCATGTCTCAAGGCCTGCTAATATTTATACATACAGTAAGAAAGGTAAGAAGGTAGACTTATAGAATTGAGGCCTTTAAGCCTCCTGAACACAGACTATAAAATTTTAACTAAAATCCAGACAAAAAGATTAGTGGAATAAGCTGGAATTTTAATAAGTCAAAAGCAAACTTGCTCCCTGAGGTCTAGGTGCATACAAGATAATTTACTTATGTTGTGAGAAGTAGTGTATAGAGGGGATAACAAGATGATCACTGGCTTTCTCCTCAGTTTTGATCAAGAGAAGGCTTTTGGCAGGATTTTGCATGTCTACTTTTTTCTGTGTTAAAAGCCTATGGGATACCAGACATCTTAATAAAATGGATAGTTATCCTGTATAAAACAGCTTATATCACCCCTTTGGTGAATAGATGGTTTGGAGGAACCAGCATTGTGAGACAAGGCATAAGGCAGGGATGCGCCTTAAGAACCCTGCTTTACATTTTTGGTTTAGACCCTTTTCTTAGGAACATATAGAAGAATCCACATATTATAGGGATCACTGTGTCCCCAAGCACCTCACAATTAAAAGTTGTGGCCAATGCGGATGATATCATGGTGGTGTTAGCAGATAAAGGCATCCGGGGTAGAACTAAAAAGGCTCATGAATGAATATGCTCTGCACTCTACCTCCAATATAAATTATGAGAAAAGCGCAAGGATCCCTCTAGGATTACAGGACTGGCACCCCCCCCCTTGCTATATTGCATCCATAAAAATTGACGCTTCAGATATAACAATTCTGGGAGTCACATTTGGAACACAGGACGTGGCATCTCAAAATTGGATGCAATGACTAAAAATGGCAGAAAACAACAAATCTATGGAAGGGGAAGAAAATCTCAAAGCTAAAGAGAAAAACACTAATCAAGTCAATTTTGCTGCCCATTTTTGTGTATATTAGTTACCTCCCTCCCAAGTTATACAGGGCAGGATTCACAAAGCAGATGTGCTGGGAGCAAATGAGATGCACCGGTGCAACACAAAAATGCACAACGATGCCATTCACAAAGGGCAGAGATGCCCTGGTGCATCCTGGATATGCTGCACCACACTGAATGCACCAGAGGGCAAAAATAATGATATGTGGCACATCTGTAGGGGGTGTGTAGCTACACACACAGTGCAGAGCCTTTCAAAAAGCAAAATGAATGCACAAACATGGCGCATCCACAGTGCAATCACCAAATGCACCAAAAGGAGATAAGTATAAAAGAAGAAGACTTAAGTGCAAGCCCCAGCAGGAAAACTGCAGGATAGCAGCAGCAACAGGCAGAACAGTAGCAGCAGCAGAACATAGGCCACAGAGATGGATGGTGCTCCATTCCTGATGGTGGGAATGATAATGGGGATAAGAAGATGGACAAATCAACAACATGGTGGTAGAAGGCACAGTAGGTGGCTAGCCCCACTGCGGTATTGTGCCAGACTAACGTTTGAACAACTGACAGACACAGAAACAGTCGGCCGATACCACCTGAACAGGGCTACTCTGAGGCTGCTCTGTGAGCTGGGCCATGATGAAATGCAGGCACCCACTGGAAGGGGTCATGCCATATTAGTGGAGACCAAGGTGACAACAGCAATATGCCTGCTCACCGCAGAAATCTTTCAGAGGCCAGCTGGAGACACCACTGGCATATCCCAGCCATCCACGTCCCATCTCCTCACACAGTTCCTCACCGCACTGCTCCCACATGCTTTGGAAGTCATCTGCTTCCCAAGTACACAGGCAGAGAGGACAGAAGCAGTGCAGCAGTTTCACAGGGTGGCATGCATGCCAGGCATCATAGGAGCCATTGACTGTACCCTTGTGGCAATCTGTGCACCACCTGGTGAAGAGGCTATGCCATACATGAACTGCAAGGGGTTCTACTCCATCAACTGCCAGGTGGTGTACAATGCCACAGGGTGAATCAGCAATGTTTGCACCACGTACCCTGGGAGTACACACAATGCCTTCATGTGGCACCAATCCACCCTGTACTGCTGGTTAGAGACCAAGGACATACCTAGCGGCCACCAAGTGGGTGAGTGGGGCATGAATACATGCCCATGAACAGGACACCATGGTGCAACAAATGACAGGAGGGAGAACAGGTGTGCGTGGGCCACAACAAGGCCTGCACAGGGGGAGGTGCACAGGTGGGACACTGGAGGTGGGCACATCGAGTGAACTGCGCATGCGACATGAGGAACAGTGCAGCATCACAGCAGAGCATGGGAGGTGAGGTGATGCACAACAGAAGGCACGAATGGCAGGGTGGAATGCACCACACAGAGCCAGGAATGGGTGATCAATGGGCAATTGTGGGCAGGCAATGCCAGATGGGACAGGTGCGGGTAGCCATGACAGCATGCACAGTCAGGTACAGGGCAGCCAAGGGCAGCCAGGGCATTCAGGCACTGGTGTGTGCAGAATCGTGCTAGCCCACCATGGGGGAGAGAGACGCACTGGGAGGGGCACCACAGGAACAGGGTTGGACAGTCAGCAGTCACACCAGTGCACCATGGTGGAATGGGGGGGCTGTGGTACACAATGCACATGTATGTGGGGTTGTAACAGACTGCTCTTACTGCCCACAGTTGATTCAGTGTACTGCCTCCGACCCTGGCTCCACACACCCTCCCACCAACCTGGCACAGAGGCAGAGGAGCACTACAATGAGGCACACATCATTACGTGCATCATCATTGAGCATATCTTCTGCATGCTGAAAATGCACTTTAGGTGCCTGGGTAGGTCAGGTGGTGCCCTACAATATAGCTCAGAGAAGGCCTGTGGCATATTCCTGGCCTGCTGTATGCTGCACAACATGGCCATTGACCATGGAATAGCTGTCCGGGCTGAGAAGGGCAACAGTTCCGGGGAGGATGCAGAGAAGCAGGGTCCCCATGGCGGACTGCCACTGGCCCACAGGGACCCACGCCTGGTCGCCAG
Source organism: Neoceratodus forsteri (assembly GCA_016271365.2). Classification (NCBI taxonomy): domain Eukaryota; kingdom Metazoa; phylum Chordata; order Ceratodontiformes; family Ceratodontidae; genus Neoceratodus; species Neoceratodus forsteri. Next base: position 161,550,848 of record CM028132.1, on the reverse strand, counting down.
GTCCTGGCGGTACAGGTACACCATCGTATAAGAGCATTTCAAGGACTGCAGGTGAGTAACACAGGTGGGACAAACACGGCAGCCCCCCCAAACCCACACACACCCATATACCCACACATACCCATACACACACACACACACACACACACACACACACCCATACACCCACAACCACACCACAGAACAGACGACGGAAACACAGCTGTCGGGTAGTACACCCATGATGGGTGACAGTGCTGCACACACACAAGCACAGCAGGACACACATGGTCAGGTGAGACATGGTGTATGTGCTGGGGATGGCATGGATCAGTGTACAGCTGCTGACACACATGCACAGCAGACACAGGTCCACACTCATCATGCCCATGCCACACAGCACAACAATGGTGCACCCAGCCGTGCTTGGTGCAATGCACAGATGACCCACCCAGGCATCATACTGGGGCAGGCCTGTGCCACCCACACTGCCCCAGGCACAGTCAACCTGGTGTGTGGGCTGCAATGGGTGCAGGTGACAGGGGCCAAGTGGGCTGTCAACCCAGACATCAGTGCGAGGCACCATGGCCACCATGGACATTTGGATGGCCACACCCATACCTGGTGGATGCTGTGTCAGCACCACTGGCCAAAAAGGGGGTGACCACCACCCCTGGAGGGGTACTGCATCCTGACCATGAACAAGTGCTCACTGGTGTGTAGGCCCCGAGATCCAGGTGGGATCTGGGGTTGCCAAGGATGGCCATGCATCATGATGGCATCAGCAGCCAAGGGGTGACATAACGCTGTGACCTGGGGCTGTATGAGGCACTCCTGGGGGTGCAGTTGGCTGCTCAGCAGCCATGTGGTGCACTGTTTTCACTTGCTACCTCAGCAGCGAGTGCAATATGTTCCAGAGCTGAGGTTCTGCCCACCCGCAGTAGGTGAGCCTTTGCCCAACATCTGGACCTGCTACACAGCTGATGACTCATGTTCCACAGCCAGCTGCATCTGAATGCCTCTGAGCTCCACCCTTAGGGATGCCTGCCCCGCCACAGTGTCCTGCAGGAGGTGTGCATAGCTCTCAACCTCATTGGCAGGGATGTGTCACAGGGATGGTGCCGATGGGCAAATGGGGTGCTGGCCTGCTGTGCTGCATCCCCTGTAGGTAGATGCACCACAGCATGCCACTGAATGGGTGGGGACTGGGCTTGGGCAACCACTGTGCATCCAGGGACACCTGCCATCATGGTTCCCCACTGCCCGCTGCTGCACACAGCACCCTGCTGAACAGTGCCAGTGGTCCCTGTTCCCATAGCAGCACCAGACACAGGGCTCCCTTAAACCACCACAGTGGGTGATTGTGCAGGCCCTGTGGGTGCACGGGGGGCCCCAGGACTGCTGATCCTGCATTGTGCCCCCCCATGCATGCACCTGTGTCTCAGCCAGTCCACTGCCGGCCGTGTTCCCCCAGATTTGTGTGGCATCTGGATCATCAACATCATCGTACAGCCCTTGTGTCCTGGATGCCAGCACCAGCAGGGTGTCCACAATGTCCACCCTGTCCACTGGGTCATCATCAGCCAAACCCAGAATGCTGACCAGCCATGATCGGTCTTGGCCTCCAGCCATGGAACTGGTCACAGAGAGGTTAGATGGCCATGCTACAACCGGTGCTGTGGCTGAGGCTGCAGTGGTGTTAAAAGGGTCCAACACAGCATCGTCCACAGCCCTGACTATAGCCCAGTGTGATGGCCCAGCATCGTCCCCCACCAGGCCATCATCCAGACCGGCCGCCACGACAGCACCTGTGAGGTGTGATGGAGCTGTGAAAGAAAGAAGGGAAACATGGTTACTAACATGTGTGACTGTTGTGTTTAGACAGGCATGTACGGGGGACATGCACATGTGCCATAGGTGCGGCTGACATGCCATGCAGGTGACAGTCAGCCATGGGGTCACTGATGTGGCCAAGCACTAGTGCATCCTGTACAGGTGCCCGTGGACATGTGTGTACCCGGCTCAACACCCTGGATACCACCCATGGGGATATCATCCCAGATGACCACCGGGCTGGACATGGGCAGCATGTTGTGCATCTGCAACACACAGCAGATGGATGGGGTGTACAGCTACATGATCATTGCACACAACCACATGGTCACCCAGCATCCCACAGTGGGGCTTGTCAGGGCTTCCATGGCACACACACATGGACAAGCACAGTTCCTGGGACATGTATACTCACAGTGCTGCGATGAACTGCCACCTGTCTGGAAGCCCCCTCTAAGAACTCCCTGCACAGCTGTCTGGCCCATGCTGGGCACCATATGAGGTAGGCTTCTATCAGCTTCCTGTCCTCGTCCGCTGAGAAATTTGGATGTCTCCATCCTGCAGCTGCATCCTGTTCGGACATTGTGATTTCTGTGGGTGACAATATGCAGGCATTAGCACAGTAGAGGGAACTATGAATGTGTGCAAGCACAGTGGCTGGCTGCTGCAGGGACACAGCACCTTGTATGTATACCTCTCAACTGCCTGCATTGCATATCAGGGAAAAGGCTTAGAACAGTCAGGGACAAGTGGCCATTATCAGGGACACAATGTTAACAATGGTAATAGTAGCTAACGTGTCCTGCCAAATTGTCTGGCTTTGTGTGCCAGGTACTATCTGAAAGGGAGCTAGACTGTAACACACGTCTGGCAGTCTGTTGTACAATGAATCCTTACTCATTGGCAACAGACCCCCCAACTGTAGATGGAACAGTGGAACACTGTGAGGCACACTCATGGATGTGTCTGAAGAACAGGAAGAGTTGAGAGGTATGCCTGTATGCCCTAAAATCCTCAGTGTCATATTGCGCTGACAAGCTGAATATGGTAGAATGTAAACAGACTTACCTTCAAGGTTGCAATTCCTGTTGGTCACCTGAGTTTTGTGGAGGCACATTCAGGAACATTTATAGCTCAGGGCATGCAAATGAGAGTGGGAGCAACTGTATTGAGATGATAAACAGGTGAGATGCCCCTGAATCTGGCAATGAGCTGATTTGGGAGCATTTTCTGTGAATTGCATAATTGCCCCCAGCTCATCTCAACCAGCTATGCGCAACTGATGTGTTCAGCACCCCACAACATGGTGCATTCCCATACATGCGTGGTCGACTTGGGGCATTTCCTGACTGCAGCACAAGTGTCACAGTGCATCTCCATGCATGTGTAATGCAGGATCAGTGGCATGCCAGGTTTAGCGCAACCTGTCCGGTGATTCTGACCAATCGATCACTTACAGAAGTGCATCCAGGTCCCCATGCACCATTGGTGCTGCATGACTCATTGTGTGCATGTATTGTGCATCAGCGTGACATTGCATCAATGAACATCTGCAGTGCACAGTGCAATACTGGTAGTGTGGGTTGCAACACTGCACTGTGAGTTGCATTATTTACCATTCACAATATGGAGGATACACACAGAACACATATGCACAATCTACTGTGACCCCTGACCCTGGTCTCCCACCTGTGCAGTGCACATTGCACATGTGCGGTGAAACGCAATGGGCGGCAATCGCACATTGTCATGTCACAATACCATATTGCGGTGCACGATGGCCAACTGCACATGTGGCGTGACTAGGCCATTGCACACCAGCAGCCTGATCTGTGTACACCTGCCCAGGAGACACGGAGAGGAAACATACCACATGCCCAGGCTGCAGGGCCCAGGACCATGAAGTGGGGGGAGGTTGAGCTGGTCAACCTTGTGGCACTGGTGATGCATGTGGAGGGACAGCTGTTTGGATCTTATGACCTAACAGAGGCATGGTCAGCAGTGTGGGCAAGGGTGGAAGAGTGCCTGGTGTGCAGGACCAGGGTGGAGTACACAGGGGAACAATGTAGGCACCGGTATGGGGATCTGCAGTGCTGGGACCCAGACAGGCTCCAGAGCCTCCGAGATTGTGCATGTAGGGGTGCAGTGCCACACCCAGGTAAGTCACATCACCATACAGATACACAGGCAGGCAGGTGTTTGTGTCCAGGAGAGCTGGTGAAATGCCCACCACCACACATGCACACACGTGTGGCATGCTGTGCCCTTGAGGCATATGGGGTGCAGGCATGGCCTCCGTGCATAGCTGTGTGCATCATGGTGCACGTTAGGGGGGTGCATGGACACTGTGGTGGATGTAGTATGGTACAGCCATTGGCTTGGTACACATCCAGATGCACACACACAAGAGGGGTGTGGGCTGGGGTGCGGTGTATTGCTACACACTAACCAGGGTGCCTTCATTGGGGCACTGTTGGAGTGGATCAATTAATGCATGCTGGCACCGGTGTTATTGTTGTGGGACGGGGGGGGTGTTACACACCTACCATCACCTCACGGTGCTCTTTGCTTGTGTTCCCCTCCCAGGGCCAGCAGACAGGCAGAGAACCGTGGCAGCGGTGAAGACCAGGCTCGCTAGTGCCAGTGGTGGAAGCCATGGACAAGGCCATGTGGGTGTAGATGAGCATCCTTCTTGTGCATTCTCTGTGTGTTTCTGAGAGACCATGGACACACTGTGGTACTCCAGTGATGTTCAGATGGAGCCTGTGTGCTTGTACAGCCTGCTGGCATCTGCACATGTTGTGTGGGACATGGCTGTGTGCCCCTCTGCTCCTGCCTCTACATGCACATGTGGGCCTTGTGCTGTCCGAGTACTATTGCATGGTCACAGTGAGGCATTATGTGCCAGCCTATTGCTGGCATGTGGTGTGCCTGGCAGGCTGTCGTCCATTGCCGTGGTGGCTGCCTCCTGACCACTTGCATGGTTGGTGGGAGGGGGAGTTGTGTGGAACATGGCACTTAATACCTGTTGTCTGTGTTCCCACTGTGGGTCCATGGAGAGTATGGCTGGGTGTGCCAAGACATCGGCGGAGTCAAGTTGTTGGTCGGCTGGCAGGGTTGCAGCTCTAGAGGGTGCTAAGGAGGACCATTCAACCACTGTACAGGTGGCAGGGGCAGCTTCTGCAGGCAATCACTGGTCCAGGTGCTGAGTACCAGAGGACGGAAGGGTGGCCACCATGCTGTGGCCCATCCAGAATGATAGGGCCAAGGACACTTGTACATAGCCCCTTTTTTGTTCTACCCCCGCACTCCCATCTCCATTGTCTGTAGCTGTTCCCTGTTCCACCACCTCCATACCATCACCCTCCTTTGTACTATTAGTAATGTCCCTGTTCTGATTCCCATACCACACCTTCCCTGTTTCTAGTGATGTTTGTTATTATATATAGCTTCATGTGTTTTCATTCTTTTGTTACTAAAGTGTTTTCTACTGCTAATGATGTCTGTGGTCATTCACTGTACCTTGTACATGTGCTCTGTTGTTCTTGCTGGTTTCCACTGTACCTTTATTCCCATTCACATATGTGTGCCCGTGGTACTGCGCACACACACATCCTGCCCACATTTCATGCATGCTTCAGTGTGCTCCCTCCTTTTTGTCTCTGGCCTGTTAGTGGGCATTGAGACATGCTGCCTTTCACAGTGCCCCTATTCTGTAAGTGGTGCATGATGGCTGCTTCTGTTGTGCTGGTCCACTGTTGTTGTGCCACTCTTCTTGTGGTCCACATTGCCTATGGGCATGTTCCACCTGTGCAGGGCATGGCCTTCGGCCTGTCTAACATTGTGCCTGTCCACCTGTGTGCACCTGTGTGGCATCTCCCTTGTCCACACTGCTGGGTTCCTGTGCACTAGAATGTGTACAGCACCCTCTGCTGTACTGCACAGTGTGCCTCTGCTGCTGTGTCCCACCTTACCAGGCACCCCTGTGCATGGTATCTGTGCCTGTTGGACCCCTGTGTGGGGTGTGTGTCTGGTGCTTCCAGGTGTCTCCATGTGTGCTCTGTCTGTGCACCTTGTCTGCTGTGGCCACTCTCTAGCCCTTTGGTACTCTGACCAGTCCCTGCTGGTCTGTTCCTCTGTATCCTTTCTGCCATTTCAGTCTCCCCCTGTTGCTCCTGTGTCCCTTGCTTACTTGCTCTGTATTCAGTGTTGTGCTGTTCAGGGTGCTACTGCATATCCTGGTTGTGCTGGGGCATCTCAGATTGCACCATGGCACTTCAGTGTGATTCACAGTGGGGATACTCACAGTGCATCTTGTGGCACATCCTTCTATAAATCTCACTGTTTGGCAATGGTGCATCTCATGTGCACCAGCACATCTCATTTACGCCCAGTGCATCTGCTTTGTGAATCCTGCCCATAGTGGGTTTTTTTTCAGACCTTGTGTGGGAGCAGGCTGATCCCAGTGAAAAGAACTACAACTTAGTGAGTTAAAAAACAGGGAGGTTTGGGAATGGTTAACTACATTGTTTTTAATTACTGCATCTTCTTGAACGCTAACATTGAGCCTATCTTTAAGTCTCAACGTTCTGGATGCAGGGATGCCATCTCAGAATGGCTAAACTATCTTATGCCAGACTACACAGCAAATAATTTGAAAAAAAAATTAAAGAAACCTTTTTTTTGCCAGACTACGTAATTTGTGCCTTTTCTAAGATTAAGCAATGGCACATTGGGTATGAATATGTGCAGATATGCACAAGGAAACAATTATATCAAGAGATTATGCAAACTGTCTTTATGTATGAGATAAATTTTCCAAAATGTCCCCCAGAGACCAAAAAACAGTTCTTGGCTATTTGAACAATAACAGGATCTCAGAATATGTTTGGGACATGCTATGGGTGAATATACATGGTAGACTGGGGGTCAGAAATGCCCTTTAACACAAATCCCTGTCAGAGAGATACTGTACTCACCCAGACAGCAAAACATCTTGAGAAACCCTGGAACATTTATACCTCCATTGCCCATATGCTGTGAACATTTGGGCCTGTGCAGCAGTATATTGGAAGGATTCAAGTTTTACTAACCTCATGCATAAGGAATTGATATTAGGGATATATACTAACTGATGGAACAGAGATCATAAAAGTACACTGCAAGTGATAAGAATTGTTACAATGTATTATATATGGCAAGCTAGTTGAGCATTCCTTTTTCAGCATAAATATATTTTTAACCAGGAGATAATCAGTAACATTGGGAAAGCTTCTAATTTATATATTTTAATTTAGCCTATTCTGCTTGGCCTGTGTAAAGTAACTTACCATTCTCCCCCTGCTGCAGTTTATCTCCAACTGTATGTGCACTGATTCAGTGCTAGCTCTGCAAACTTCCCCTTGATTTTTCGTCCCAGTCCCCGTCCCCCTCCCAGGCCTCCTTTAAATGCACACAGTCTCCGCCCACTCTTATCTGATGTTTCAATTTATTTGGTTACTTACTGTCAACAACTGCAATTCCTCCCATCCCCTTTTTGCAACTAAGCCTTCTAGAAGCCTTATCTCATTCTGTCTTGTTGAGGCATACTTTTTTGGTACTTTAGGTTTGCTTATTGCTGACTAGCATATCCTGTCCTGCTGACTAGCATATCCTGTCTTGCTAAGGCACTGTTTTATTTGAAACATCCCTTTTACTGAAAAAAAACAAATTACTGAACTGTGACTGATTTGCCAAAAAACTGTGTTTATTGTCTAAAGATGTTCCCAGCAACCAAGTGTTACAGCCCCTTTGTGACTTTGTAGCTCTCTCCAGACTGCAAGGCACCAAGGAAATCTCAGGCTTTTCAGTTGCTAATTGAGCTGTTTTCGCTCAGACTGCTAGCCTTTGTGTTGCCCCACTGTTAGTTAGAGCTACTCTCTCCTTTCTGTAGCCGAGGTACATTTATCTTACTTAACTCCATTTTTAAACTTCCCCAAACAAGTCGCATATGGAACAATGACCCCTGGGACCTATATAATCTTCCATTGGCCCACTCCACTCTGCACTGGCACCTCTATCAGCCCCTATGGAAGAAATAAATCTCTTGCAATCCAGACATTTTCTGTCCTCCTGTCCATTCTCCTTCCCTTAACGAGGAACCCACATCAAATAAATTTTGTTCAGAGATGTGCCACTGTCAGGGCTACTCTTAGATCCCCTTTTAGTGCATACTGTCCCCTATCATACCGCAGCAGTAACTACCCATACAACAAATTTGGGGACCTAAAGACTCTGGTTAGCAACTCCCGCGATAGTACACTCCACTTTTTGAATAAGCTACCATGGCAGGTCTCGGCTGGCTTTACTTACTAGCCTGCATTTCCCTGATACCTAATATTAGTGAACCGCTGACAGATCTGACTCTAATAAAGGGACATGCCCTATGCCACTAGGACATCCACATAATAAGACTATGTATTCATTATGCTGCCCATGGTTGACCCTGATTCAGTCAAATTTTGTTGAATCCACTCGAAGGGGGACTGCAAACTACTTGGCTATGCATGGTCCCAAACCACAGCCACCCATATGCTGCATAGTCAGGTGTTACTCTGCATGGACCTTAATCTATGTACTGGCAGAGCAACACAAGAGGTCAACTCTGTCCCTGGATCCCTACAATCTAACCTACACAAAACACAACAAGGCCCATGCTTTTAAACATCTCCTTGCCAATCTGAGAAGTATTGTGCTCCTCCTACTACTGTGCTCAGGAGACGTCAAGCTCAATCCTGGCCCCACAAAGTTGATTTCATATCCAACAGAAATTACTACCCTAAAAGGAATCAGTTTTCTGCATGACAATGTCTGCAGCCTTCTAAAGAAGTTGGATTCTGTTCAGGCCTGGATTACCCACACTGCCCCAGACAGACTTGTGATCTCGGAATCCTGGTTTCGGGCATCCACACCAGTCAGTGAGGTTAATATCCCCAACTACCTCCTCTTCAGATCAGATAGAAAGACTGGGGAGGAGTAGCCATTTATGTTGAAAACAAATTTACAGTACCTATATTAGATGCTACTTCCATTACAGGGGGCTTTGAATGCCTGTCTCTCAGGGTCGAACCATCCCAATCCGTGGCACTCCGCATAATAGGTTGCTATAGACCCCCAGCAGCAGGACCACAGCTCCTGGCTCATACATCTTCACAAATGGACATGACACTTCTGGAAACAATTATATTAGGTGACCTTAACTATGACTGGATATCAAACAGATCATTACCCCTAAAACAATTCTGTGAATCCCACGGGTTCACCCAAATGATTACAGAACCAACGCACATCAACAAGAAAAATCCAATGAAAAGCACACTTCTGGATGTCCTTCTTGTCAACAAACCACACTACTTTTCCCATGCTGGTATCCTTCCAGCAGATGTTACTGACTACTGTCTCATAGCTGGCATAAGAACCATCTCGAACCCACTATCTCATCAAAGTTTTCTACTAAAAGATCCAGATGGAACTTTGACCCTCTGGCCTACATACAAGAACTAAAAAACTCCTTGATCTGGCAGACTTTCTACCTGGCTAAATCAGTGGGTGGTGCCTATAATGTTCTCCATGAAATCATAGCCAGTGCCCTAAACAACCATGCTCCTCTAGTTAAAGCATGAATAAAAACAAGAACCTGCCATTGGTTTCCACTGATTCTGAAGAATGCTTTACTCAAAAGAGACCAGCTATGGAAAAAGGCCCGGAAATCACAGGCCGATGCAGACTGGTGTTTCTTTAGGACAGCTAAAAATGCCTGCACGAAAATGGTCAGAGAGGCCAAGGCCAATTATTATCAAAACAAATTATTATCCGCATCCAACAGCCCAACCAAATTCTGGTCCACCATAAAGGAACTGTCTGGACACTCCCCAGGTAGTGCACTACCCTCCAAAATCACCATCAACAATGTCACTATCAGTGATAAATCTGAAATTCTTCAAGCCTTCGACAACCACTTTGCCACTGCAGGCATGGCATTTGATAATTCACCAGTAAGTAGTCTCCGTCCACAGCTCACCACCCAGCCTCCAGACCAAAGTAACAAAGATACGATCTTCTTTTCCCCAACCACCATAAAAGAAGTTGAAGACCTTATGCTATGGCTAGATACTAGAAAAAGTGCATGAGCCGACTCCTTCGACCCATACTTTCTGAAAATAGCATACCACATACTTGCCGTACCGATATCACACTTATTCAACCTGTCCCTAGCCCAGGGATCTATTCCTGCGGAATGGAAACCCGCTCATGTTATCCCCCTATTTAAAGCAGGGGACCCATGTGACCTGAACAATTATAGGCAAATCTCTCTTCTACCTATACTCTCAAAAATGCTGTAAAAAGTCATGGATTTACAGCTGAGATAATTTCTAGACAACTCTACATTACTTAACCCCATGCAGTCTGGCTTTAGAGCAAAGCAAAGCACTGTTACGGCGCTGGCCAAAGTCACTAATGACTGGCAACAGGACCTTGACAACAAAAAATTTGTTTGTGCTGTGTTTTTAGACCTCAGCAAGGCCTTCGATACCATCAGCCACCGCCTACTTCTGTCCACCTTAAAAACCATAGGTATGGACTCAACCTCACTGGACTGGTTCCAGGATTATCTCTCTGATAGGCGGCAACAAATTAAGGCTGAAGGTGAGCTCTCTACTCTCAAACCAATAAAAAGAGGAGTCCCACAGGGCTCCATACTGGGCCCTCTACTGTTCGCCATCTACATTAACAGCTTGGACCTAGGCATTACAGAAGCTAGTATCCACTTGTTTGCTGATGATACAGTGCTCTATCTAAGCCGTGACTCTCCTGGAGCCGCATGCACAGATCTACAAACTGAATTCAATACGCTGCAGAATCAGCTTTTCAGCAAAAAGCTACTGCTAAATGCAAAAAAAAAATAAGGCCATGCTCTTTACCCCATCTAGCACTAGGGCTTACTCTGCTGCTGCTGGTACCCTTCCTCCCATAACTACCCTTCTAGGCGAAGATCTTGAGTTCGTGCCTAAATTCAAATATCTGGGTATATGGCTGGACAACAAACTCTCCTTTGCGGAGCACACAAAGGAATTGATGAAAAAGCTTAGGCAGAGGCTTGGCCCCTTCTTCAGAAGTAAACACCTTCTGACCACAGACACAAGAAGACAGCTTGTTAAATCAACTTTCCTCTTATTAATCGACTACGCTGACATTATCTATGGCCAATGCTCCGTCTCACACCTTACAAAACTGGATGTCCTGTACCACAAAGTGCTAAGATTTATAACTGGTCTCCCATCCTCCACACATCACTGCTCTTTATATGCAGCCGTAGGGTGGCCTTCCCTTCAATATAGGTGGTGTAGAAATTCAGCACTCTGGACATTCCAAGCCCTTACCAACAAACTCCCAGATTACATTGTTGCCTGCCTCCCCCTGAGCCCAATCAGTAGCTATGCACTAAGAAGCCACTTGCTAATTTCTCTGAAAATCCCCAGGATCGGTACCCACTTTGGCAGGGCTGCCATAAGCCATGCTTTGCCTATGCTCTGGAACAGGGTACAAAGATCCTTGAGACTCAGCTCTCCTATCAGTTTTGCCCTGTTTAGGATCATTTATGACAAAACGTTCGCCAAAATCTGTAAGTGTTTCCATAGTTCCTAGCTGTCCTGCTGACGGTTCACTCCGTATCCTTACCACATCCAGCCACGAACCTAGTTCCTCCCCTCCCTATTTAATCAAGTCCACTAATCAGCTGCCATAGTGGCCCTCGGCACCCAAGACACCACTTCTCCCATATTACTCTCCTCTCACTGTTTAAGTGGAACATATAGACCTCATTAGGGGCCCCTATGCAGCCCAGAACCCTCACCCAAGTATGGTCACTGAGGGCTGAAATGCAAAGAATTGTACCCTCTGATGGAGGCTTGACTAAGAATGACTAAACATACCACCTCAACTTCTGCATACATGAAGTCTGTATATATCACAGCAAAGTTGAGTGATGCGTGTTTGTTCCTATAAGAACGCTTGGTATGTATATAGTGCACCTACCACTTTTCTGTAAATTTGTTTGTAACTCTTTGCACATGTTGTACTTTGTATTCTCAATCTATGTATGTATAACTGTCTTGGACAACAGTAGGTCCAACTTGTAAATGAGCTTGCTTAATGATGATCGCCTGGATAAATAAAAATTTGATTTGATTTGATTTGATAATAAAGAGAGTAAAAGATTTACAAATATGAAGTTGCAAGCACTGTGGAAACATTGTCAAGCCTTCTTTTCACAAGGAATTATATAAAATGTGTCAGAGGACACATGTATAATTCATTACATCAGATTAAGATATTGTCTTTTTGTTTTGCTTCTGAAAAAAAAAATTTTTCTTGGACCTATCCAAATATTATGTAAGAAGTGACTTTTGAACTTCCTTTTAGTTTAATCTGTTTTGGGAGTTCTTTTCCTTTTGGGGTGTTAGAATTAGAGATTCAGATATTGTAAAACTATTGTCAGATTTTAGCCATAACATTATTGTATTATTACTTCCTTTGTTGTTTCAAGTATGTATGTATATTTTCAATAAAAATTCCCCTACTCTTATTGAGAAGTACCATGGTATCTTTAATGTCCACCTGAACAACCAGACAGGATCTTGATTTAAGATCTCATCCAAAAGAGGACACCTCAGGAGTGCAGCACCCTTCTCTTGATGCACTACAGTGACAGTGTTGGGATTATCCCACGCTCCCAGTGTGGGGCTAGAACTCATCACCTCCTGATCTTCCAGCCTCAGAAGTAAGTGTGCTACCTGCTGAGCCACTGACACTGAAATATCATTGCAGAAGTAACTGACAAATAAACATGACTACATACTAAATTCGCAGTGTGTATGGGAAGAATTTTTTTTTTAAATAGAAGTATGAGGATGCTGAAACAGATAAATAAATCAGACACTATTTTAACAAATCAGTCAAATAAATGGGATAACTTAAAACAGCCACAAGTGAGTATTCCAGCATTAAGTCAAAGGCATTTTCCAGTAAAAAATGGAAGAATAAGCAACACACATATTGCATATACTTCGCAAAAAAAACTGTATTAATGCGCCAGTTAGGGTTCAACTTAAAACAACAAAAGTAGAGAAACATAATGTTTGGGTTTCAAACCCTAACTTATGAATGCACCAGTTAGGGTTCAACTTAAAACAGCAAAAGTAGGTAAACATAATGCTAGGGCTTCAAACCCTAACTCCCCCCCCCACACACACACACACACACACACTCAGAAGCAGCCAAAGGGACAAGACAACACACAGAGCCACAGACATCCATCATCAGGTAAAACAAACCACATACAGATCATTCCCACATGACACAAATAAATATCTATCATCATGGTCCAGTGCTTCTGTAGCAATTGATACACATGCACACATCAACACATACATGATCACATACTGTTTTCAGTGCTAAGAAATAGGTCATAATTGCATGCAAATAGTTAATTTTTTTCTTTTGACTTTTCCATGAAATCATGATTGTATGCTAATAATAATAATAGGATTATTATTATTAGAATAATAATAATAGGAAATGGCTGGAAACAATAGTAGTGCACCTTGAAATACTGCTTATTTGTAATAAGGTACTATGATCAGAATTTCACACAAAATGTTCCAGAATGTTTTGCTTGCTACAATACTTACACATAATTATGTTTCTGTGATAATTTCAACTGTGAGAAATCATAATGAATTATAGTAGTATGTTTACAAACACCAGTGAGTAACATTATTACATTTGGATCCAAATTTAATGCAAATGCTTAGTTTTTTTGTTTCACATCACAATTCTTTGATAAGATATACATAAATAGATGGAATGAAATGGTAATAGTGTGATGACAAGTAGTAATCATTGAATCACAGAATTTGGATCAGGATTTCATGCAAATGTACCATTTTTTTTTATAGTTTCCGCAGTGAATCATGAGCATATGATAGTGGCTATGCTAAGAAAATGGCACCAGCAAGAGATTTGTGTGTTCAGAATTACATATACAATAATGGATGGGGAAGTGTGCTTAATGAGAAATTAATGGTTGCCTGAGGTGTGGGATGCTACATAAACCCCGAGGGTGAAACCCGAGGGGTTTATTAAGGCATCCCACACTGAGGGCAACCATTAATTTCAAATTTAGGACACTTCTCAATCCCTTATTATTTATAATTGCTGGTCAACAATTTTCTCCTCTTTTTCTGTACTGTGACCCTGTCTCACCGACACTGAGAAAAACAGACACACACACACACACACAGACACACACACAGAATCTTTTTTTCTGTCCTCCAGGTTTTTTCTTTTCTTTTTTGTAGAGGTGTTTATTTAATTCAGCTTGTGTTTTTTTGCTAAACAGTAGAATGTTTACATTGAGATCATTATCATGATCAGTGCTTACCCTAGTCAGCCAAGTCAGATTCGCAGCCCTTCCACGGTTTCGGTGGCAGTTCTCGTCTCCCACAGCTGCCGAATGGCAGAATCAAGCTCTAAGTTCTGGACCATGGAGCTTAACAAAAGAAAAAGAAAAGCTAAGTAAACTCTCCATCTAGCGGCTCCTTGCTGCTGGGGTTAAGGACCACCATGTTTGAAAAAAGCGATTAGCCAGCCCAGGAGAAGCTGAACAACCAATGAGGAAACAGCTGTTTCTGAGTGACTGGGCGCACGCTCGCCATTATAACCCGTGGGTTAAAACGACAAATTATAACTGGTTCAGACCATTGTGAAAATTGCTAACCAGTTATTATAAACTGTTATTGATTACTGTTCTGAGATCCAAACTGAATGCAAATGTTAATTTTATTGTGATTGACTTTTGCATGAAATGATGATTGTATGTGAATGTGAATAATAGAAAATGGAGAAAATTGTTGTAGTATGCTTAGAAATAGTGCTTATTAACATTTCTGCACTGAGATCAGAATTTCATAGATACATAGAATCTGTCAGCCGATATGGACCTTCTGGCCCACCTAGTCTGTCCAATCCATCTCTACCTATTGTGCGGCCAAATGCTCAGACTTGAACTTTGGAGCCTCCCCCTCTTGTCTTCAGGATACCCCCGTGTCTGTCCCACTCATTCTTAAAACCCATCAGTGTCTTAGCCTCTACCATCTCTTCTGGGAGGCCATGCCATGCATCCACCACCATCTCTGTGAAAAGTACTTTCTCCCATTACTTCTGAGCCTTCCCCCTCTCCAAGTTTATACTGTGACGCCTTATCTTCCTTTGGAAGATGAGTCCCTCTTGCACTGTGTTTACACCAGTGAGGTATTTGTATGTTTCTATCATGTCCTGTCTCTCTCCCTCCCTCCCTCCAGGGAATACATATTTAAATCTCTTAGTCTTTCCTCATAGGTCTTCCCATGCAGGCCCTGCACCATTCTAGTAGCCCTCCTCTGCACCGCCTCCACCCTATCAATGTCTTTTTTCAGGTGGGGCCTCCTGAACTGTATGTAGTACTCAAGGTGAGGCCTCACCAGTGTCCCATACTGGGCAAAATGACCTCCCTCCTTCTACTGGTGATACTCCTCCCTATGCATCCATGCATTTGGCTAGCCTTTACCACTGTCTTTTCACACTGTCTAGCCTCCTTTAGGTTATCTGAGATGATGACTCCCAGGTCTCTTCCTTGTTTTGTTACTGTCAGTTCCTTCCCATCTAGTTTGTATGTTGCCCCTGGGTTCTTGTGCCCTATGTGCATGATCTTGCATTTTTTTGCATTGAATCCCAGTTTTCATACTTCAGACCATTCTTCCAATTTTTTAAAGCCCTCCTTCATCCTTTCAACCCTGCCGGCATGTCAACACTATTGCACACCTTCATGTCATCGGTGAATAGGCATATTTTCCACTCAGCCCAGCCACAGTGTCCCTAAGAAAGACATTGAAAAAGACTGTCTCCAACACCTACCCCTGCAGCACCCCACTCATCACCTGCCCCTCACCAGAGTGTTCCCTGTTTACCACCACCCTTTGACTCCTGCCAGTAAGCCAGTTCTCCACTCATTTTTCTATTTTCTGACCCACCCATAGGCTGCATAGTTTGTTTATCAGTTTTCTATGAGGGATGGTGTAAAAGGTCTTTCTGAAGTCCAGATAGGCCACGTCCACTGTCCTGCTATGGTCCGCCACCCTTGTCACCCAGTCACAAAATTCTATTAGATTTGTCTGGCATAACCTCCCTCTAGTAAATCCATGTTGCCCCAGGTCCAGCTGGCCACTGGTATCAAGGTATTCAGCTATCCTCTCCTTCAGCAATGTCTCCATTACCTTGCCTACTACCGAGGTCAGGCTGACCAGCCTGTAGATTCCAACCTCTTCCCTATCACCTCCTTTGTGAAGTGGGACCACATCCACTCTCCTCCAGTCACCTGGTACCTCCTCTGTCTCTAGTGATAGGTTGAACACTGCTGTGAGGGGGGTAACCAAAACCTCCTGGAGTTCCTTCAGCACCCTGGGGTGCACTGCATCCGGACCCATCACTTTGTCCGCCCTTAGCTTCTTTAGCTCATCTAGGACTCTTTTCTCTGTAAAGGGGCTGGTGTCTATTTTCCTACCCTTTTTACCCCTGCCCTGCAGCTCTGACCCTGTCCCCCCCCCCATGAATACCGAACAGAACTACTTGTTTAGAGCTTCTGCTTTCAGATTGTCTTCTTCCATTTGTACACCCCTTCTCCTTTCAGCCTAATAATCCCCCTCTTTGTTTTCCTTCATTCACTAATGTACCTGTTGAATGTTTTGACTCCCTTCATGATTGTCTTGGCTATAGTCTCTTCTGTTAATGCCTTTGCCCTACTAACTGCTCTCCCAGCCTCCCTTTGCCTCTCCTGATAATGCTGTCTATGTTCCTCCCTCTGTGATCTTTTGAAATTTATGAAGGCTAGGTTTTTTGCCCTTACCACTTCTTCTACCTCCCTAGTAAATCATATCCGCTTCCTCTTCCTCCTGTTCTTGCTGACCTTCCTGACACATGGCTTGGTAGCTCTATCGATTCCCTTTCTCATTGCAGCCCACTGTTCCTCAGCCCCTCTTTGTTCCACCAACTTTGCCAGGGTGCCCCTCAGGCAAACCTTCATATTTTGAAATCCACCCTCCTGAAGTCCCAGGCCCTTATTTTGGTACAGCTTGGCTCTGGCCCAGTTCATGATAATGTCCCAAAATTTTGTCTGGATTTAAAAGTAACACAACCATGATTGCATAGTAATTTCAATACTAAGAAATCATAACCAATTATAATGGTGTGCTTGCAAATATGTATTACTAACATTACTACATTGGGATCACAAGTCCATGCAAATGTTCACAAATATGTGCATGCAATCATGATAGTTTGGTATTGTCAATGGTTAGAAATGACAGGAAGCAATAATATTACATTCAGAAATGGCAGTTATAGTCATAGTTGAATTACAATAAACAGTAAATGCAAATATACATTTTTTTTCTAAGGTGCTCTGGTTCTGTAGCCTGATGTGGTTGTTCATGTATTGAAATGTGCATGTATATCCATGGCTGCAGAAGCACTGGACCATGATGATGGTTGTCACTGGTGTAATCTGGAAAGAGCTGTATGTTGTCTGTCTTACCTGATGATAGCTGTCTGTGGTTGCTTATGTTGTCTTGTCTTGACCCTTTGACTCCTTTGGGGGAGGGAAGTTAGGGTAGGAAATCCTAACACAAAATTTCCTAGTTTTGTTGCTCTAAGCTGAACCCTAACAGGTGCATTAATGCAGTTTTTTTTTCAAAGAATGTCCTTTCTTTTTGAGATAGTATACAGAGGGTGGGATGTTCAGAAATGCACCAGAGGCAGATACAAGAGTGGTGCCATGCAAATACGGTGCACCATGGCACACCGAACGCGATATTCAAAAGTTGTGCATGATGGCATGCATCAGCGCAACATGGCTGAATATCACAGGGATGCATCATAGCGCAATCAAGGCTATGACGGGCATGTGCCAGAACACAGATCAACTGGCAAGAGGAACAGCAAGGAGAAAGTCACTGGGGTGGATGTCCCACCACTAGGTTGCAGAAGGTGCCAGGAGTGCAGCATGGCAAGCACACGGCGTAACACCACCCAGTGTGCATGGGGAGGCAGCAGGCACCACCTACCTGCACCACAGTGGCACATGGATGCAGGGTGGCACCAATGTCCACTGGTAAACAGCCACCGGCAACTCCCCACAGGAAGGCACGTGCCATGCCACCTGGACTACAGCCGGCAACACACAGGCAAACAGCACACAATGCACATGCCACACAACCTGAACAGAGAGCCCATGGCTGCCCCAGGGCACAACCACCGACCAACGGGCGTACACCACCAGGCACAACCCCCTGGCCACCCCAGGTGTACCACACAGCCACCATGCACACTACTGCAGCATAGCTGCGCACGCCAGCCACAAAGCAGACATGGACACAGATGGCTAACCATATAAAAGTATATTACAACAGTATTAAAACAACTATACACAAATGTACAGGTAACACGGGACAGGTAACAGGGAATTGGGGAGGCTAGGTACAAAATGGGAGGCCGGGGAAGGGAGGCAGGGAGACAGAGCAATACAAGGGGACAAAGGAGGACAAGAGAGGGGGGACAGGGAAGGGTAACAGATGGTTGCCAAAGGGCCCTATGGGCAGCCTCACCCACCAGTGCTTGATGCCGTCATCTGCGCTGCTGCCTGTGCAGCATCCTCTGCAGCAGCTGTGCCACCTGCACCGTGGCAGTGGTGACCCAAAGGATCTGTCACAGGAACCGGGTATTTACAGCAGGTCAATGGCCACCTAGGACAAAGGAGGGGACATGGTATGAGTGCATGTTCAGAACACTGTAGCCCACCCACCATGAGCAGCAGACAGCAGTGACATGCGCCCCTGGGATGTCACCCAGCCACCCACAGTGTATGCTCCCACACGTGCTGCCAACCCAGCAAACCACAGCCATGCAGAACACTGCACATCAACACCACCCATGCACCCCACACCACCACCACTGTGGCAGTCAGGTGACATAGATAAGCAGCAGGATGGCGGTGGCACAGCTGGGATCTGGATGCACCCACAGCCCTCCTGCGGCAGCCACACACATGTGCGATTGCCACAGCACGGTGCAATGGTCACTGTGGGCAATGCACAGCTGCAATGGCCATGTGCACAGAGGGCTGTGGCCCACCCCAACCCCGCTGCCCACCTTGCACAACAATGTAGCATGTAACAGTGCCAACCTGCATGCAGCAGTGCACCTTGCACTGGTCCAGCAGTACCGCCCATGTGGCCTGCAGCCTGTGCCCAAGCCCCTGCAGTGGCCCGCTCTGGCCCACCCACAGCACCAGCCAGTCGGGCTCTTCATCTGTCCTCAGGGCCTGGGAAAGGAACATGGAGAAAGACACATCAGTACCTGGCAACATCACATGCTCCCCCAGCACAGCGTGCTCCCCGGCCAAGTGCAGCAGCAGCACAGTGGTACAGTGCACCCATGGTGCACCGCACCAGCAAATGGAATGTGCAGCCCTAACCCCCCCAGCAGCATGGTGTGCCACCCTGCTGGCCCCACAGAACACTGGTTGGGCACAGACCAGGCAAAGCGCACTTATCTGGCCATGGCATGGCACCCCTCCAGACACATGTCTGCAGTGCCTGGAGCCTCTCTGGGTCCCTCCATTGCAGCTCCCCATAGCAGTGTCGGCATTGCTTGCTGGTGTGCTGTACATCTGTGGCCTCCTTCAGCCCATCAGCAACCTCCTGCTACATCTCCATCTATGGCTTATTCAGGGGCACCTGGCCAAACAGGCTGCCTGCATGTGGCACCACAAAGGCCACAAGATTGACCAGTTCAACCTGTGTCCAGTCAGGTTCCCTGGCACTGCTGTGGCATGGCATGGCTGTATCACAATCAGGAATCCAAAATGGCGCCCAGTAGCGCATGAGCCACACGTGCTGGGGACATGTGCCTTGCATGGAAATGCGCTGCCATCGCCAATCGCGCAGTCACAGAGATGCGCAATATGGGCCATGCCTCACTGGCACATTCTGCAGGGCTCCCTGAGGTGCAAAGGGCAACCATAGGGACAAGGGTCAACACACGCACCATGCGTGTCTGCGCTACTGGTCCCACCATGCATAGTGCGCAATAGGGGAGTGTGGTCACCATGGTTCACAGGCCAGTGGCACCCATGTGCCATGGGACCCATAGCACTGGGGCGCTATTAGCCCCATGGCACCAGAGCGCCAATGGCCCTATGGTGCCTGGATGCCATAGACCATACAGCACATGAGCGCCACATGTCCAATAGTGGCTGAGCACTGTAATGCATATTGTGCAGTGTGCATAAGCTGCACCAGTGGCGTAGGCACCAGCAGTGCTCCCATGCATACTGCTGGGCCTACTGCACATGTCACATATTTGTGCCACTATCTGAGCATGCGCAGGTCCATTGTGCCATGCGTAATAATGCAATATTTAGCCTGCATATGCAGATTAGCTAATCAGCCTATCCATGGCACATCAGAGGTATTTGCATCTCATTACAGTTGCACAGCCCCTCATTTGCATGCGATGTGCTATAAAGGTGCCGCGGGACTGCACAGGACATGGACCTGTATTGCATCCTTCAGAGGTAAGATGTGATGCTGTGTGGGTGACAGGACAGTGGATTGGGAGGGTGGTGTGGGTGGTAGCTGTCAATGACCACATGTCCATTCCCACAGAACAAAGCACGTCAGAACCTGATGAAGGTGAGGAGTGTGGGCCTGCACGGAAGCGTAGGCCCAACTTCACGAGGGCAGAGACTGATGCCCTTTTCAAGGCATACCTCGACCAGGCGCCTCTACTGAGTGGCTTGACAGGCATCCCACAGACCAGGTCCACAGCATGGGAGGGTGTGGCCAGAGCTGTGAATCAACGGGGCATCCATCAAAGGTCTGTGCAGGAGTGCAAGAAGAAGGTCGGCACAGACCGGAGACAGATTAAGGAGAAGGTGGCAGTCATCTTGGCCACACGTGCTGCCACAGGCAGTGGACAGCCCATTGTGCCACAGCTGATGCCGCAGAAGGAGTTGGTGATGGCTACCATGCAGCACAGTGCCATCGAGGGGGTGCCCGGTGGTGAATTCCAGACAGGAAGCAGCCCATCACTGCATGGTAGGTACAGCAGCACCTGGCCAGGGGGGCAGGGGTGTATGCCAGCTGCACTAATGCAACTGTATTCCCTTACAGCTCCAGAGCACCTGCACGCAGTGGCAGGGGTGGGGGTGTCCACCTTGGGGGTGGTTCTGGACCCAGAGGACCATCCTTCCACCTCCACTGGTGTCCAAGAGCCAGATCACATGCAGCCCAATACTGCAGCCCATCCAGATGCCTGTGGCGTGGTTGCGGATGAGTCCCTGGCTGTGGTTCAATATGACGCCTGCCATGGCGTACAGTATGTCAAGACACAGATTGGGGCAGGGTCCAGGACTGATGATGAAGAGACTTTCATCCTGGATAGTGGTGTTGCCATTGAGGGGGTGGCACCCATACCACACATCCACCACGGCAGTGCAGACAGTGCCCTGGTGGCGAGTGTCTGCCCACCGGCCACCCCCTTGGTGTTGCTGTGTGCGCCAGCAGTGCAGCACCAGCTGCTGGTGGTGGCGGTGGTGATGCAGCCACACAGGCGCTGCTCAGCGCACAGTGGCTGGAGGGACAGCAGCGGCAGTTGGACATGGTCAAAGGGGGGCAGGGTGCAGCGCCCACCGATGGTGTGCCACTGGACAAGCAGCCCCAAGAGGGCCCCACTGTGCAATGCCCACCTGTGCGGGGAGCTGGGCTGTGGGGTGGAGTGCCACCTATGGGTTGGCGCATTGCCTATGCACCCCAGGGCGTGGACTCCTTGGCCAAGCACACCCATCTGCTGTGGGCCTCCATGGAGCAGCAGACATTGGTTGTGGCAGAGGTGCATGCACTCTGCTCAGAGCTGCACCAGGCTGCAGAGCAGCACGACAGGGACTTTGAACAGCTCCTGGCCGAGAACACACGAATGCGGGTGGACACGACTGCAACCATGGATCAGCTTACCGCTGCGGTCACGGCTGGCCTAGCACTACTGTCCACCTTGGTGCATGGCCGTCTGCCGCTGAACCCACAGAGTGCATTCTCCTCCCCTCAGTCAAGGCATTGAGCAACCCACTCTGTGTCAACATCGGGATCCGCTCTGGGCATCCTGGGCATGCCTGGAGCAGGCACGTTAGGGAGCCTGCAGACCCCTGCAAGGACCCGGTCACGTTACCACAGCAACACCCCTTGGGGACCATTACAGACACCCCCTGTGGCCGTCGCACAGCCTGTGTCTGCTGGGCGGTCTTGGCGCGGCCATCCACGTGTCCGCAGTGCCCATGCGACTGCGCAGCAGTCCTGAACTGCCCACCTCCCTGTCCGCTGTCTGCTGCTACCCTGTGTGCACATTGGTGTGGTGTGTGCATGTGCATTCCAGGGACGTGGCATCCGTAGTTGATGCTGCACACAGGCCATGTGCACACCCACCCGGCTGCTGGCCACTGTGGTGTGTGCATGATGATGCCAGCACAGCGCCGACTGCTACTGTGCACTGGTGTTCAGCATCTGACACATGCCTGGTAGCTGCCTCTGGGTGCGGGAATGCTGGTGCCTGTGTGCATGTGTGTGTGTGGGGGTGTGTGGGTGGGGTGTGCAGTGCTGTGCTGTGTGCTTCCTTGGGGTCCAGTCCCATGCCCCTCAACATTGCCATCCAGCTGTTACTGTCACAGGGTCCACCAATACATGTCTGTATGTTGTGCCATAGTCCCTGGGATGTGCATGTGGACATGTTCACCTACACGCATGCACTGTAATGCTCCTCTACAATTGTGTCCTGGTGCCGCTGGCCCATCCTGTACAGTCGGGATCCCCTTCACCCAAGGGGGCTGCCCACCACCACCTGGCCTGACATCTGCATCATCCCCACTGCTGTTCCCCTCCTCGACCTCGACAGATATCCCATGGTCAGTGGCCATATTGTGTAGTATACAGCAGAACAGGAATAGGCAGCAGGCCTTTGAGGGGCTGTACTATAGGGCACCGCCAGACCTCTGCAGGCAATGGAACCATGCTTTCAGCAGACCAAACACATGCTCAATGATGTTCTGTGTGCTTGCGTGTGCCTCATTGTAGTGCTCCTGCACTGGGGTCAATGGGCACCGGTATGGGGTGAGCAACCAGGGCCAGAGTGGGTAGCCACTATCACCTGTGTGTAGAGAAGTGTGGTTAGCATGGTGGACTGTGTTGCTGCACCCTCCAGCCTTCCGAGCCACACCCTGTGGTGCCCCTGCCCTAGCGTCCCCCACACCATGCCCTGTTATGCTGGGCTGCCCGGTTCCACCTCATACTCACCTACTAGGTGGCTGGTGGGGATGTCCCTACTCTCAAACCTGTGGCACAGTGCCGACTGGCACTAGATGAAGGCATTATGTGCTCCGCCGGGGTGTGTGGCACAGACATTGATTATGCACCCCCTGGCATCGCACACCACCTGGCAGTTGACACTGGGGTAGCCCTTTCTGTTGATGTACGCTACCCTCTCTGGGCCAGGTGCTGTGCGGATGCCAACATGGGTGCAGTTGATGGCCCCTAGCACGCCAGGCATACGTGCCACCCTGTGGAACTCCTGCATGTTCGCTGTATGCTCTGCCTGTGTGCTGGGGAAATGGATGTATTCCACAGCATGTGGCAGCAGTGCATTGAGGAATTGTGTGAGGAGCCATGACATGGGCAACTGGGTTATGCCTGTGGTGTCCCCCTGTTGGTCTCTGGAAGGTACCTGTGGTGAGCAGGCATATGACAGCCATGACTTTCATCTCCACCGATAGGGCATGGCTCTGTCTTGTGGGTGCCTGCATCTCCTCACTGCACAGCTCACAGAGTTGCCTCAGAATTGTCTGGTTCAGGTGGTACTGGCCCACAATCTCTGTATCGCTGTACTGTTCGAAGGTGGTGTGGGCATGGTACCACCTGTTCTTGTACCACCTGTCTTCTGATGGGCCCTTCCACAGCCACGCCACTCTACCTCCTGCCTCCTCACACCCCTCATTACCACCTCCAACTGGAAGATGGCATTAGCCATGGCCTCGGATGTCCTCCCCCCTGGGTGGCTGTCCCCCCCAGGAATCCCCAGCTGTGTGCTGCTGAGTGTGCTCTTCTGCTGTGTGCATGCCTGTGTTTGGGGTTCCCAGCTGGCAGCCTATGGGCTGTAGCCTCCATCTCCCACCTGTCTGGGCACCTGTGCTGCCCCCTGTCTGCCAGGTGTCACAGGCACATGCTCTGGCAGTAGCCTCTGCACCTGTCTCACACACACACACACGCTCACACACACACACACGCAGGCACAGTCACTGTCTCACACCCACTCTCTCACTTTGTTTCACTCCCTGACCGCCTCTGTCTCTGTCTTGCACCCCTCCTGCTGTCCAGTCTGCCCCCTGTATCTCCCTCTGTACTGCTCTCCTGTGGTGCAAGCCTCCTTCCCCTGCTTGCTCCCTCTTTTTATAGGCTCAAGTTTGCTCCACGCAATTCCCATTTGCTCTGCACTTGTGCCATTTGTCTGCGGTTGAATATCGTACTGTGCCACATATTCATGGCTACGCCCCCTGCACTTGTGCATGCATGCATTACCATTGTGCATTGGTGCATGGTAAATTGCACTGCGCAGTTGCTGCCACTGAATATTGCTCTCCGGCTCATTATCACAGTTGCGCTGGTGCAACCCTGTTGCGCATTGCGCAGCTGCTTTGAATATCCCACCCAGAATGTATATGTTTCCTTCTATTTGCCTTTACATCACACAAGTATTAGATGTTTCATAAATGTTATCTGTTTCAGCTCTTTCAATCTTCACATTTCATCCAGCTTTATCTTCAGGATTCATTCTCCACATTACTTATGTTGTTTTAGAGATTCACGTTTGAAAAATGGAATAAGTCTTTTAACCTGAAAAGTCACCGTGTTTTGTTTACAATTATAAATTTTATGTTTTTGTAGTGTTCATTTTAACTCCATTAATCACCCTTTACAGTTCTTGAGTTACTGTTTGCAATACAAGTTATAAACATGTTCCTTATAAAGAAATAGACACAACACAGTGAAGAAGTTTTAAAAGATTTATTAGAGAAAAAATGATTATTGAATTAGTGCCAACTTGTTGCAGTGTTCCTGGAGAAAGTGAATAACTAAGTACTCCAAAAATGAAAAACAGTAGCATAAATCAGAAAACTAAGTCATCTATGAAATGCAAAACTTAGATGACTCATTTGTATATGCTGTATGAAATGCATAACTATTTATAAGTATTTACAAGGCAAACTTGGAAAATTCCTCACTTGACTCCTTAACTAAGCCAATCTTGTGAAAAGGTAGGAACAGTGTATAGCCAGTATACTAGGTAAACCACTGACATGTTGATCAATGTTTTTTTGTAAGATATGTTGTTAAAAGTGTAACATTTTTCAATAATAAATCAAAGTCAATGAAATAGATAATATTAAACCACTGCTACTGTTTTCTTTGTCAACATAAGTGTGTGCAACCAATTATAGCATAGCTATGTACAGTCATGCACACAGATACAAATTGCATTACATTAAATCATAACTAACGTACAGTAATGCAACATATTTACAAGTAAACAAGTTTTCATCATTCATTACATATTTACATCTGAGTCATGCTTTGATAGCAAATGACAAGACATACACATATGGTACAGGTGCACTGGTTTTATGTGGTGTGCAGTGTTACATGACAAGCTGATGTATGGATGTGTACGGAATGGTATGTATACGGGGGAAGAAAAGATCTATATGTGACAGAATTAGTTCACACAACTGATTGTGCCTGCACTCTGGCATCCTAGTATGTGACCAATCAAACTGAAACTATATCAGTATCTTAATTGTAACCATCCAGCCATTACATGTAGCAATACAATTTTAGAAAATTAATTATTCATGACTCAGCAAGTGATCCAATCCAGATGGGATGATTTCAGACACGTGTGTAATTTTTTTTTTTCAGTTTAATCTTTAGTAACTGGGTAAGGCCAGCTAGACACAAGTGCCTAGTTTCAGGGGCAACCTAGGAACACTGATGAGGTTAAGTGACTTGCTCAGAGACACACAGTATGCAAGTGGAGGTTGTGGGAATCAAACTCAGATCTGCTGGATGTACTAAGCTCATTCATAGCTTCTTACTCCAAACTGTAGGCTACACTGCTAGCCCTGATATCTACCTCTTTTTAGACTACTTACCTGAGAAACATATCATTGGTAACTATCCTGAAGTTTCAACAAACTGCTTTTTAAAGGCAATCAGATATATAAGCAATAAGACATGATGAGGTGTGCATTGAATAGATATTACTGCACACCCAGTGGGGTAGTGAGACATGAGTCACAGGCCGAAAGCCTTCATCTCCTGGAAGTATGGTAATATCTGTTCAATGCACAATCAGAGTGTCGAATTGTGCTTACTAAATGGGCTACATTTTTTAAAACCTTTAGCAGTCAGAAAAATAGTGTTTACATGTGGAAAAAACACATTAGCTTATGCAAATTTATCATAAAATAGTCCATCCACCTACTAGATAATGACATAATTTTGCATGTGCTGTAGAAAGTTTAGCATGTGCAGTCTGATGGAGGGCTGGGATGGACAAGAGAGAGAGATACAGAACTGTGTTTCCTTTTTGTTTTGTTTTGTTTTTGTTTAATCAGACTGCAACACTGTGATGTATGAAAATGCAGTAGCATTTGAGGAGCTAGCGAGGACTAGGAGAGTAGCAATGCAATGACAGCCGAAATGTTTTTTTCTTAGGTATCAAATAAACATAATAGCCATTTGTAAGTATTACATTACAATTGCTGAGGATTAATTGAGCATTTCCTCTGATTTAAAAGTATTGGGGCAGGAGTGCGGTTTTGAAACTGAGAAGGCAGGAGCAAACATGATGCGTAAGCTACACCTAGATGATAGCAGCAGTTATGCAAAATTCATAGAATGGGAGCTGTTAATAGCTTTAATTTGAATTTGTGAGCTATATCTTGTGGGTCTTGTGGGCTGCACATGAAAAGTAAAAAAAAGAAAAAAAAAAGAAAAAGATGTTTTTGACTTTTAATAACACACGCGGAGTTGGGACCTGCAGTCAGCATCTGAGAAAGAGGGAAAAGAGATGCTAAGGGACTGGTAAGCAAAGTGAACATCGAAGAAGAAAAAAACAGTTGATTAATGTCCCCCCTTCCCCTTTAAATGCTTGATAAGTGAAGGACTGAAAAGTGCTATTAAAAAAACGTGTGCTCCCTTTATCTGACCAATCATTTTAAAAAATTTGTGTGTTCTTTATTGGCCCGATTGATTTAAAAAACTTGTGCTTCCTTTATTGGACCAATCATTTAAAAAAAAAAAACTTGTGCTCCCTTCATAAGACCGATTGTTTCTTTGCTAATGTAGGAGAAAAAAATTGTCCCTTTTAAATACATCATTGTTACAGCTGCAGCATGATACTTGTTTTAAAATGTGGTCCTGCTTTTCGTAACTTGATTTTCACCTGTGCATTGAATGGATTTCATTCATTTCATTCATTTTTTATGTTTTATACCTGTAAGCCAGTAAGCATAAATGCCCATTTTCATTAGCGACAAGTTTTACATGCAGCCAATAGACACAATAATGTACAAATACAAATATAGAACAAATCAGTACATTCAATCAGTATCAAAACATTGACACAAAGTTTTTAGACTTAAATAATCATTTGCTAGACCTTTAAAAATTGAGACTGAATTAACATCCCTTATCTCTGCTGGGAGGGAGTTATAGCACAAAGGACCTTTGTATAGAAGAGACCTCTGACTATGATATTTTTTTAAAATGAGGGACACTATATTGTCTAAATTGGTCTGATCTGATATCATGGGAGAATAAATTTGTCCTACAGTAATTAAGGCTGAAATTGTTTTAGGGAGTAAACCTAAAGAATTTTTGTGCATTAAAATAATCACGTTTGATTTGTACCTATCATCCAAGGACGAACAGCTAGCAGCTGAATATAAATTATAGTGGTGGGTATATCTTGGTAAATTAATAATAAATCTGCATATATTGTTATAGGACACTCTCAACCTTGAAATAGCAGTGTCATTGGCAACATAATAAACAATAACTTCATAATCTACCATAGAGAACAGGAAACTGATAGATAAAAACTTCCTGGACTCCTGAGGAGGGCACCAAACCTCTGATGGATCTTCTTAATTACTAAATCAATATGACCTTCAAAGATCAAGACTTCATCAATGTCCATACCAAGGTAATTAAAGCTATTCACTCACTCCAGTGGATTACTGTCAATGTCACATATAGCTTTTACTGTGGGCCTGACTGTCCTTGGACCTGCATTTAATGCACAGTTAACAACCAATCAGAAAGTAGGATTTTGTCTTCCCATTTTATAAGCATCCTTTCACTTCTGTGGAAGCCTTTCCTTAAAGGTGCACGATACATCATTGCACTCCATCCAACCACCATTGTGTCTGAGCCAAGTAACATAATGGCCAAAATGCAGATAAGCTACATGGTGGAAAATTATTGTGTGAGTGTCAAAATGAGTATGATAAAACATAACTCTAACTGCAGTAAAGTCAGTTATTGGTGTTACAACTTTGACTCCTTGTGAATCAAATTGTTGTAGTATATCATGTGGTACTTTATAGAACAGATCACTCTTAGTGATCAGGTGCTGTTCCTGCCACATCTTCTGCACTCCCAGCCAGATTTAGTATTGGTAAACAACTGTCTGAATTTGGAATTTGATGGATGATTCATGTGGGATATATAGAGGAAATCTACAACATGGGCTCTATTTTCAGAGACCCAAGAATGCTGCATGCCTCTTGTGCACCGATCATTTGATGCATGGGGCTTGCAGCATTCTCCCAGCCAACAGTTGGTCAGTTTCAGTCCTGAGCACCAAATGCTGCAGCTTTTCCCTGGTCTAATTTGTGCTGTTTGGGGGACCCTTTTTATGAGTCTTGCTCCAAATCTTTGGCACAAGCTGCTGTAAAGTCTGGAAAGTGCTGCAACTGCATCCAATGTACTGAAATTGGGTGCAGTTGCATCACAGGTGTTTGGTGCAGGTGCTCCAAACAACAGGGCTGATACAGGTCTTGATGCAAGCCCCGTGTCACCCTTTGAAAATGCGCTCCATGTCATCAGTCTCTTCTCTCTCAACATTTCCACAGAAAAGACAAACATATTTGCTCACATATTTCAGTGAGATGTATCGCCTTATTGGAATTCCATCTTCTTCAACCAGCAAACAAAAACACAAGTGAAACCATGCTGTTGGAAAACAATCAGGTGCTAGCCTGAAACAGAGAAAAACACATAAAGGCAACACTCAGAAATTAAAAAAATCAATTAATCACAGTCAAGTCATCCTGTGTAACCAGGTCACAACCGAACCCACAGCACTAGCCCTAGCCCTTCGAGTCTTTGCATGACTCTTCATCAGGGGATCAAAGAGTTGTTGTTTTTTCCAGTTTATGATCACCATCATTAACTCTGTTACATCTCGCTGAACATTGTCAGCAAATGTGCTATGCTGGGCTTAAGATGCCACATCTCAAAGTAGTGCCATCAATGACTGCAAAGTTTTGTTTTGCCATTGACTGACACTTACAATTTGCTTCAGTGAATCTGCCAAAACAGCTGATTTTGAAGCAGTTATTGTGGCAACAAATTCAGGCATATGTAGGAACACCTACGTCACAGAATTAGTATAGCAATTAACTCCAGTGTTGTCAAATGACACCATTTGCAGATAAATCTTTTTTTTTTTCATTTATGGTGATCTTGTATTATCAAAGTTGGCTGCTTAGTACCACTTAATGTGGAAGAATCATATACAGAAGACTTTTTCCTCTTCAATTTCTGTGTCATCTTTGACGACACATCTCACATGACTACATCACTCATCAGTGGAATCAAAGATAGGTTGGGTTGATATAAAGTGTGCAGGCGAATGTACTCTATGATGCCTTTTTTCCCATTATGAATTTTATTATGTGCAACACTGAAAATGTGCAGTCCTGCCAGAGTTCTGATGCATTGCAAAGCAACATAGCTCATACCATCTTTGAATGTACCATACCCTACATCGATCATCGTAGCATCTAAAATCTAACCTTGTGACTTGTGAATCAACACTGCATTTGCAATACACAGTGGAATCTATTTTTGTGTTACACAAATGTGTTTCGTAAGCTGGGATTTTACTGAGTAGCTGTCAGTGCCTTGTGGGTAATCAAGACTGTCAAATTTCACCACAACAACTTCAACAAATGTTCTCTGAACCAGTGGTGTGCAGAACTAGGGAGGTTCTTGTTTTGGTTCTGGTTTTGGTTCACTCCCCCCACTACGTACACACACACACACACACACACACACACAGCTCAGATACAGTACACTAAAGAAAACTACATTCCTGAACAGGTCGGTACCACCAGTAAAGCAGCCACATCATTGCTTCGCAGTACAAACAGAACCATAAGGAACAGTGCATTACTCAACAACATTAATAAAGCCTAGCAACACACAAAAATGCAAACTCACTACCCCAGCACTTCGCCTAGGTTTCAACTGTTGTTACATGCACTTCTGTGACTGCAATTTTATTTTCTGACCCCAGATATAGTCCTAGGAGAAACAGTGCAAGACTATGCCAGAGGCGTTGCCCATTCATACATGATTTTATCAAAATATCACCATGGCATGGGGTGTGTGGCTCTGCTTTTCCAGTTCTAAAAGAAGGGTTGGATAGTGAGGACTGGCATCTTTTTGCTCTGGCTGAAGGCTTCAGCACCAGCTGTCCTTTCACATTCTCCTGGGGGCCAGTAAAGGGCCAATCCTACCTCACTACCTCCATATTTTATAAAAATCAGGCAACGTGACACTACCCTCATGTTTCAGCATGCTGTCTAGCTAGTGACTTGGGTTCAGAGCAGACTCATGCCAGGAAGTGACTGTGGTGGGACAGCTGCATTGTGGTGCTATGACCCAGACAGGGAGGGCATGCAGAAGGCTGGCACTGCAGCAACAGCTGTGAGGGGGCCAGAGAGCTTCCATCTCCTACAAAAGACTAGGAGTAAAAGGCCAATTGATGCTAATGCCCATGCCACAGGGAGATGGGAGGGAGCAAAAGAGGAAACAACTATGTGCACAAGGTCATCTAAATGATGACGATTGACACTCTTAGGCCCTGCCCTATGTTGGTAGTGGTACACACTTTGACACTGAGGCGCAGTTGGTTGCTCCAGTGTTGAACAGCTAAAAAAAGAACAGGAAGTATGGGCTAGAGCACAGCATAGGAATAGGAACTAGAGGACTTAGTTTAAAAGAAATCCCGCCAGCTGGGGCCACATACCCTTTGAGTGAGTGCTTCAGTCTCCAACTCCAAGTATCCAGTTGTAAAACTGGTAAAAACAGAAACCCACCTCCAAACAGCTTTTAAGCAGAGTGACCCTGGATAGAAAAATAAAAAAAAACTCTCCCTCCTTCCCCTTTGGGAGAACCATCTGACACCATAATGCCCCCCATCCCTGCCCCCTATCATTTGATGTCTCCATGGTCTCCATGTTCACCTATTCTCTCCTCTACATCCTTTGCTTCCTTTGTAATAGGGATCTTCAGGGAGAACAGCTGTGTTTGCCCCTTCCTCCAAAACCTGCCCTTGTTATGGGGTGGGAGGTACTAACAACAACACAAATGGAAAGGGACCTGGGGGTAGTCATATCAGATGACATTAAGGTGAGTAGGCAATGTGAGAAGTCAGTAAGAAGGGCTGGGGGATACTAGGATGCATAAGGAGAGGCACCACCAGCAGAAAACAGGAAATTGTTATCACTCTGTACAGACAGTTGGTGAGACCCCATCTGGAGTACTGCATACAATTCTGAAGACCCATCTCCGTAGGGACATATACAGGATGGAGGCAGTCCAGAGGAAGGCAACTAAAATAGTGCGGGGTCTGCAACAAAAGCAATATGAAGAGAGACTAAAAGTGCTTAATATGTATACCCTTGAGGAAATAAGGGAGAGGGGGACATGATAGAAACTTTCAAGTACCTCAAGGAAACCAACAAAGTCCAAGATGATAGCATCTTTAAGAAAAAAGAGATGTACTGTACATGAACAAGGGAGCACAATTTGAAGATAGAGGGGGGACGGCTCAGGGGCAACATGAGAAAGTATGTTTTCACAGAGATGGTGGTGAATGCATGGAAGCACTTTACTGAGGAGGTTGTTGGGTCAAAAACAGTTGGGGAATTCAAGAATGCATGGGACAGACATAAGGCAATCTTAGTGAGGGATAGGAGGAAGTAGGGTGTTGGGTAACTAGAATCCGCAGCTTATCCAATAGGTAGGAAATGGGCAGACTAGGTGGGCTAAGTGGTCCTTATCTGCTGTCAAAGTCTATGTTTCTATGTTGTTTACTTGCTATAGTGAGGGGTGGGGAAGCAGCATGATAAGAGACATGCTCCTTCAAAAGACTCGCCCCTCCAGTGTAAAGAAAATAACCAGGTCTTCTTCTTCTTAACTTTGGAGGAGCAGCATGATAAAGGATAAGGTCCCCATCCATCAAAGCCCCGGCAGGACTTCTTGTCAATGTTTGGGGAAAAGCATAATGAGTACCATTCTCCAGGCCTATCATAGCTTTCCCTTATAACAAATTCCTTAGTTGAAGACTTGCAGGGACACAGCTGTGTGTGCCACCCTTCATCTGAACTCCTCAGGAGTCAGTCATTAAACTGCTCCCATGACTTCAGTTTTCCCTGTGACACCCCTATATATGGGGAAGCATGAAGCAAGAAAACAAAATAAAAATTAAAAAACAGCCATGAGACAGAATGGCTTGGTGGGTGGAGACCAGTGCAGTTGCATTAGACAATTGGAATCAGTGATGCTTCCTGGGGAAGGTGTTTGCGTGAAAGCATCTTTTTTTAATCGGGTGCTCTTACACAAACCCCACCCTAGGCAGCATCACAGCCTCTGACTTCGTAGGGCACATTCACCTGTGACTCCTGACCCCCACCTAAATCTAACTAGCCCTTGCTGCTTGCCCAGACATAATGGGTATTGGAAGGAGCTTGAATAAAAATACTGGCAACTGGAACTCTGAGCTGAAAAGAGGCTGTTTGGCTTGGTCTTGTTTAGATACGACTGCCCAAGTTTGGGTCAGTTCGGTTTTGAGGGTGAGGCTTTGGCACATCTCTACTCTGAACATTGAACTGAAAATGAACTATGTGTCCCATGGCTCCATTGACTAGTCCATGGTTCATATCAAGATTGCCACATGGCATCACACATGCATTTTTACAGACTGTAAGAACTGACTCCAGACCAGACATTCTTGACATGCCTACATCCAACTCTTTTCGATGGTCAGTCATCTTCAAGATAATTTTTGGGCTTAGATGAACTCCATCAACTGAATCAAGTGATGACAGTGTGACAACTTGTTGTTGTCTCTGTAGCTTTAGCTGATTGAACTGTGCACACTGTTTAAGCCTTGGCATCAATCACTCAGTTTGAGTTCTGTTACAGCAAAGTTTGTTAAACACATCACATGCTTCAGACATGGAACTCTCACCTTTGCCTATCATGCATGTGTTTGGTTTTGAAACATTGGAAACTGACACCTGTCCAAATTGGGCCTCATCAAGTAGAGCCTTGTATTGTCGAACATGACTCATGCACATTCTGAAACAATTCAACATAAGTGAATAACTCCCAGAGGTTTATTCCTCCAATGCACACAATAGTTTTTCTAACTTCAACAGTAAGTCAAGAAAAGATAAGCGTCCCATTCTTGGGTGCAAGTTGAAGTAGGTCACCAAAATCAGCAATGTTTTTGCCTCCAAAGGCAACCTGATAATCTGTGCCAGCAATCACCTGCAGACATAGGTGGATGAAGGCAAACTTAAAATTGGAGACCATACTGATCTCATCAGTAATCAAGAGCTCCATTTTGCCAAACATGCTGCATAGGTCACTTGCAACTTCAAAAGACAATTTTCATTATTCACCAGTGTTTCCGTGCTCAACAGGCAGCATAAAAATATGATGAAAAGTCACTCCATCTATGTTATATGCTGCAAGTCCATTTTGAGCTATCACAATTCTTGACAGTGTTACTCCAGTATGTTTCCTTATATGAGCACTAATTGCTTCAATAAGAAATGTTTTTTCTGTGCCAACAGAACCACTAACAAACAGAAATAGTAGTTTGTGTTTATCACAACAGCACTGTTTTTTATGATGCCAAATACCATAATGAGCGGCATATGTCACAGCAGTGTATACAACCTGTTGCTGTTAATTGAACCGCTGTTTCATGAAAGAGGTGTCAACATCAGGTTGGTATACCTATTCCATGGGAGTTTCAACCTCTGACATCTGTACAGTGGGATCATTCATTGGAAGAAGAGCTCTCAGTGCATCTTCCCCCTCTGGATCACAGTTCTGAGAATTCACTGGAGCATCTTCTTCCAGATGTTCTCTAGCTTTTTCTAGCTGTTTTCTCAATTCTAATCTTTTTATTTATACAACTGAACAGTCAGGTTTGAAGATCTTATAACTCAAATTGAACTGCTCTTCACATGTTTCAGATTCACCTTTCAGTGAGCTTCCATGTCTCCATGCCTTGAATGAGAAATGTGGAGCAAAATAGTAGTGCTCTCTTTCTCTGAAGATTTCAGAGACAGTTGTATCAACTAACCAAGGTGTTCATCTTTTGACCAGATTCTGTTGCATACCAGTTACTTAAAGAATATCCTTTGCTGTATTAGACTCAATTCCAGGTTTATTGTCACACAACTGGGCAACTTTGAAGAGACACAAGTTCTCCATGGCATTGTGCTGAGACTGAGACAGAGAGAGTGAGAAAGCAGCCACAGCTTTCTTGAATCAAGGAGGTTATTTTCTAGACTACACTGAACTGAATCATTACTTTTTGGTCCTGCGTAAGTAATTAGTATTGATTCTGTTTTTGCAGTTGACTTTTCTTAGTTTAACTTTAATTTGCAAGGGAGGAACTGTAGCTGGGAGATATTTGCAGTCATTTGTGACTAGACCTGTTACTTGACCTATGTGAAATAGGTGTCTGAAAGGAAGGAAGGCACCCCTGGGGTGAAGGGTCAGAGTTGTAGTTGATTGTTTCTGGATGGCATAGGTTTACTCCCTCTCACCCCACCTGTCCCAAGCGCATAACTTCCTTTATAGTAGGGGCTCTGACATAACTTCCCCAAAACTGCTAACAACATACACCTGTTCATATCCTTAAAGGCACAGCACACTGTTTATTTGTTTACCAATTATTTTACCAGGTGAGACACACTAAGCTAAAAGCTTGTTTGCAGGTGCAACCTGGGAGCACGAGGAAGTTAAGTCACTTGCTCAGGGTCACACAGTATGCACCTAGGGGGCTGTGGGATTCAAACCCAGGTCTCCAGATTTGCAGCTCAGAGCCTTAACCAACTGCGCCATACTGCCTCCTACTGAATAGGGGGTAGCGACACTCACAAGCTTGCACACACTAAAACAAGAACTGTTTGGAATGGTTTCATAACCTGGAACAGAATCCATTCAAAGAAGATGGCGAAAAGAAAAAAAAAATAATCTGAATGTGTCTCATGCAAGTGGTTATTTTATAGTTCACAAACAGCGAAGGCAGATCTGATGCAGTACATTCTTAATTCTTCCATCTGAGCCATCATCTGTGACCACTACTACATCCATGTTTTTTTTCTCTGAAACAGTGCAAGCACATGTTCACTATATCATCTAATGCAAACTCATTCTTTAGTAGCAAGAATGCCACCAAACGTCCACACATCTCATTCCACATATCACAATTTGTAACAGATTTACTTTCACTGTTTGTGAACTATAAAATATCCACTTGCATGAGACACATTCAAATTCAATGTTTCTCTTTGTCAGCTTAAGTGTGGCTATCTCATTTCCAGATTTATTGATTAACTGTGTTTCTGTTAATGTAACACAGCTAGACATTTGCTGTGCATTGTGAATTGAGAATTCATCAGAAAGTGCATCTTTTTTGGAGATGAATAAAAACGGCGGCACTGTCATGTCACCTTCTGTCGATAAAAAATCTAGTCATGCAAATTTACTAACAGCACTTCTCACCAGGCACATTTTAGAAACAAATCTGTGCAATCCTGTATTATGCACAGCAATCATGTACATGTGTAGAAATACACTGCAACAAGCTCCTGTGTGCAAACATGCCAGTGAGCGACCCATCAAACCAGTATAAGATCTAATTGGGCATTTGTCTATGTTTTGTGCCAGTCTGTATTCTTGGTTAAACTTTGTGATGATGAAAATATTGATGAAATCCTTTTTCTTAGCAAAAGACTTTTGTATAAGGTTATGTGCATCATCACATGTCCACATCAGACACTGTCTTGTTGTGTATTGCTGAAGAGCCATCGTCTTCCTCCATCTTATGCAAATTATGATGTTCAACCCAGATTAAAACAGTGTGGGCTGGATTCACAAAGTACTGTACTGCGAATACTGCAAGCCCTGGGTGTGCTGAACATATGACTCATGGAGCTTGAGTCATTCTCCTGGCTGGTGATCAGGATGCTCAATCCCATGTACCAACTGCCACAAGTTAGACCACCTTTTCTGATCTAACTTGCTGAAATCCTGGGTATCCTTTTTACAGGGCAATCCAGAGTATCTTTTTACAGGGCTTGAACCAAATATTTGGCACAAGTTGTCATAAAATGGGAAAAGTATCATAAATGCACCCGATCTTCCAGAATTGGGCACAGGGTGTGGCAAAGCTGTTGGTGTAGCTGCACCACCAGATGGGTTTAATGCACAGCTTGATCCAAGCCCCGTGTTGCCCTTTGTGAATCCAGCCCTGTGTGTTTTCTGAGCTTCTTCAATACAGACAGTTACTTGTTTACTGTGTGAATAGTATCTTTTTCCCACAAATATGCCTCTCTCTTCCTAGTGTGCAGCCAAGATCCATCCAAGATGAGGCAGAAGTTATCTCTGTTGAGATTTGGGAACTCCTGCAACTTCAACTTAATCTTTTTCTTTAATTAAGCTATTTGAGCCATCATCTGTGACCACAAACTTGATCAGAAATGTACAGTCATATGTACAAATTGTTTAACTCTTTGATGTAATTTCATAAAATCTGCATTTTTCTTTTAATTTTCTTACTTTTATGTCTCATTATTGCATATATTATCTGCTCTATTTTTGCTTTTGCAGTCGACGTCTTATGATAGTTACCTGTACTGTGACGGATGCTAGCACACAGACAGATTTTTTTCTGTTTGATGTGCTACCTGTTAGTCTGGATTATTTGCTTGTTTGTGCTTTTTCTAGTGTAACAAAGTATGGACTTTGTAGCCATGTCTGCCATGTTTGTTTGTCTTCCTTAATTGTGTTAACTCACAGGCATCAGTTGTTGCCTCTGATGTACTATGTGTTACAGCACCATCAGCTTAGTCAGTCATGCCATGTGTATCAAAGTACCTTTTGCATATTTTCAAACTGTATGTGTTGCCTTGTAGGCATTGTTCTGGTTGAAACTGCAGTAACGGTACTGTAATCAAACTCAGTATCTGTGAAAGAAAGAAAAAATATCAGTACACTGTTTTTATTTTTTCTGTAGTAAATAGACAGAGTGGCCCAGATATTCAGATATTCAGAAGGGTTGTGTATGGTGCAACACCGTTGTGCCATGCGCTACCCACTGATGTGCTCCGGTGTCATATTCAAATGGGGATTGTGCCTGGCACAAATCCAGATGTGCTGGAGAACATCAGTAAAGTATGCGGCGCAGGTGGGGGAGGGGGCGTGCCCATGCATACTCTGCACAACCCGATATTCAGCCCTGTATGTGGTGAGCCCATGCATGCATAACCCCTACTTGTGGTGCACACAGGTGAGCCAAAAAAAAGGAGCAACAGCTGGCCACCCACAGGTGAGCTGCCGTAGTGCAGGGCGCAACATGGCAGCTGCCACCTGTGGGTTGTCACCCGTGCTTAGGCTGCACCTTTCTGGCTGCGCCCCCCCATGCCCAATCGCAGGCATATGCTGTTAAATGTAAGTCCTATATCCCTGGTGGTCCAGTGGACCGCTTGCAGCCCGATTGCGGGCATCTGTAGAATAAGATAATTCCAATATCCCTGGTGGTCCTGTGGACCGCTTGTAGCCCGATCGCGGGCATCTGTAGAAAAAGATAAGTCCAATATCTTTGGTGGTCCAGTGAACCGCTTGCAGCCCGATTGCCGGCATAAATAATAAAGAGGCGAGCTCCAATATCCCTGGTGGTCCAGCAGTACCCCTCCCACCCACCCACTGGCCCCACCACCCCGCTCCCCCAGTCAGCGGCGGGCAGCACACCTGCCACCACCACCCTGCCACCCACCGACTGACATTTGTATGGTAGGGCTGTATGCCCATTGGTCCACAGACATGAGCCAATGGGCGTGCAGCCTGTAATGTCTACACAGTCCAGATATGTGAATGGATCCATTCATATCTGGACTTAATATGTCTGATGCTACTGCACACCCATTGGCTCACATTGTGGACCAATGGGTGTGCAATACTGTGGTCAGTTGGCGGGGCGGTGGGGCGTGGGTGGGTGGGTGCTGCCGCCGCTGCTGACTGGGGAGGCGGGGCGGTGGGACTCAGTGGGCAGGTGGGAGGGGTACCACTGGACCATCAGAAAGTGGGCCTCTCCTCTTTATTACATATGTCCGTGATCGGGTTGCAAGAGTTCATTGGACCACCAGGGACTTGGCTCTTCCTGAATGCCCTGAGTGAGCTGCAGAGTGGTCACTAGACCACTCAGGGATATCGAACTTATCTTTTTCTGCCAGATGCCCTTGATCGAGCTGCGAAGCGATCCACTGGACCACCAGGGATATCGGGTGGTTATTCTATTCTACATATGCCCGCGATCGGGCAGTGGGGCACAGTGCCACAATGTGCAGGGGGCTTCAGTCCCCGATTGCTGCAGCCTGACAGGGTGCCAGGTGCAAGTCACTGGGGAACGGTGCACCTGCATGCAAATTGGGCCATAATGATATGCAAATGGTCCATTTGCACCTTGCATGCATTATGGCCCCATTTGCATGTGCACTGTTGAATATCATGGTTGTTGCACCTAGTACAATGGAACTTGTGCTAGTGCATCCCACTGCTCCACTCTGGCCACTTGCACTGGTGCAGTGCCACTGTGCCATGTGCACTGCGGGTGGCCAGGGTGTGAAATTCAATGCTGCTGTGCCATGGCGCAGCTTAGTTGAATATCACCCAGTCAATGCCCCTGCACAGCCAAGTTGCACTGTGCCCAGGCTTGCGCCACAGCCTGATGCAGTCTGAAAATTCAGAACAGTATAATTAACAAGATGACCTAAATTATTTTATTATAGTCAAATCCAATATAAACATGTAAAAATACTGTATTAAATACACACAATAAAATATTTTCCATCTGTAATATTAGTGAACTATCCATGGAGATACTTTTTTTACCATTTTCCATCATTTCCATTAAAAAAAATAATTCTGTCATGAGCCAATTTCTTCTTTCATGAGCTGGAGTAGCTCCTTTCATGAGCTGCTCTTGAAAGAAGAATTTTCGGCTCATGAAAGAAGATCATTTCACAATGGGGAATTGAACTTCTAGGCCAATAGAAATGCCATTCTGACATCATCATGGAACATGAAGCTGGCCATCTTGCTTGTAAACCAAGGAAAGATAATTAGTGCATTTCCTTACAGAAATATAAGTGTGCTGTGTACATGCAGAATGCATGCCGCATGCTTAATTGTGCAAAGTTTGCATGCAGTTCACATACACAAAGTGATCCAATGCGAAATAAGTCTAAAAAGCAAATCAGGTTCACATGCTGCAAGCATGACATGTGTGGAGCAGGTAAGCTGGTGTGAACATCTTCTAAAAATTACATCAGGTTCATGTGTTGCACACTTGCCATGTGTGCAGCAGCTAAGCTGGTGCAAATCTCATCTAAAAACACACCAGTTTCTATTTTTTATATTACTGCTAGCAATTACTGTAGAGTCATTAAAATAAATTTTTATTTGAATTCCCATAAAAATCAGGTCCAGAAACAAATGATTTGATACCTTTTATTGGACCAACATGGATGTTACAGAAAAGAACAAAGAACTTTGTTCTTTTCTGTAACATCTATGTTGGTCCAATAAAAGGTATCAAATCATTTGTTTCTGGATCTGTTCTTAAAAGGACCAATACAGCACTTACAACATTTTTTTGCATAAAAATCAGGTAAACTCATTAATTCTGACCCTTTGGCAAGTTGTTTAATGGCTTTTGATTTTTGTCATTAAATCGCTGTTAATTTGTAAAGTATTGTTTGCTTATTAGATTAAATGCCTAGGATATAACCAATCAACATCCCCCATTCCCGATGTGCAAAGAGGGGACTCTATGTTGTGAAGACTGACCCTTTTTGTTTTGTGTCATGCAAATCCCTTATGCATATTTAGTGCTACAAATGTATTTCTGCATGACTGTTTTGGCTCACTTACTTTCCCTTTGTAATTCTGCATTGAGCATATACACTATGGCCATGCTCAGCACCCTTTGTGATGAGTAGGATCTTGGAAGTATGCACCATACCTCATATTTTGTCCCTGAAATGAGGGTCATGGGCACTCAAAATGAGGAACACTAACTCTCATGATGATCAGGACATAGCATGAAACATGGAGATGCAGTACCTCAGAACACAGTGGAAACTATTGCATTAGCACCTGAGAATGAATTTCTACTATAAAACAGGGGTGCCATTTTGGCAGGCAGAGGGGGGCGGTTGCCCCCCCTGTATTTGTTCCTAGGTTGTTCTTATGGTGTATAGGAAAAAGTGGGTGTACAAGGGTAATCTTGTTCATTTATTTAAATGTTAATGATGTGGAGCTTGGTCGGCAAGACGTGTGAAATCAAAACAAGACAAATGATTCAACCGCTGTGGACAAAAGTCATACACTGGAGTCCTTGTAGCTCTTTTCAAATTCTTTTATTCAAATAAACATGCCCCAATGTTTCACCATTCAATGGCATGTTCTGAAGAACTGTTAGGTAATTAAAAAATTGAAAATTAACTCTAAATGTAATATTCCATAGATTATTTCAACAGTTATAGAATTTAATTTTATTTCTTAAATTATTCACATTCTGAACTCATTCTGATGCATACAAAACATATTAAAGAGTCTTCGGTAATTAAATAATGATTTCTGAACAACAACTAGCCCAAACTAGTAGTCATGAGTGCCCAAAAATGGCTACCTACTTGTATCAGGGCCTATGCCTTCTGTTGTCTACCACAATAATTTATTCACTTTCTTAAATCAGTATTATCTGGTCTGAAATAAACATAAAAATTAAGAATACTGTCCAACTCATCTTTAAACAAAATCTTCTAAAGCTTATGCACAACTGTTAATGTTTTTGTGAAAAGAAAAAAATAGTCATTCCTATTAGCACCCATTATATAGTATATTTCTGTTATCATCATTCTCATTGTAAAACTTATTAAGAGTGTTTAGAGCTGTTACATGCACTATTCAAATCCATTTTAAGCTTTTCTGCACTAACCAGCACTACTGTCCCTTTAAGAACACTATCTAATGTACTGTATTCTCCGGTTCATACAATTACACAATAGTATCAAATAATTTCAATTACATTCCTTACAATGTTACACATGTACAACCAATATATTTTTTATCTGCACTGAATTCATATTAGCTTCCAAACACTAACCACACATTTTGTTAATGCAGTCCAGATATTGATATTAGACATTAAACGTGTGCTTACTTTTAATGGATCCTGTTGATCCTTCCACCTTCTTCAAGTGTCAGCTGTGCAATCTTTTAATTTCTTTTTGAGAGTTTGAACATGAGTCTTTTAAAACAGCCGAAAGAGTGCTTCAGAGTTTCAGCTACATTGTTACTAAATGTATACCTAGACTGAAAGGTCTTCTCCTTGAAACTCACATTTCTTTTAATGCAGCCTATGTCTGGATTCAGTTTGCCCTGGTGTACAAGATGACAACAAATGGTTACAATTATAATGAGTAGTTTCTCAGACAGAAAAGGCTTAAAAGGATAAAACACTTAGTTTATGTGTGCTCCCTCTGGCATCTAGCAGGCCTCTGAAGTTCCAATGTGGCAGTAAGAGTGAGGCTAAAGCCCGTCCCTCTTGTACCCGTGTGGAGTCACGTGT
This sequence comes from Neoceratodus forsteri, assembly GCA_016271365.2. Lineage (NCBI taxonomy): Eukaryota > Metazoa > Chordata > Ceratodontiformes > Ceratodontidae > Neoceratodus > Neoceratodus forsteri. Next base: position 161,508,569 of record CM028132.1, on the reverse strand, counting down.
TGATCTGGTCAGCAGACATGGCAATTCCATATCCTTGCCTAGCAACCGGAGCTGCCTGGCAACCACTTTTCCACATGGGTACTGGGGCTAGTAGTGGCAGAAATGTTGGGGTACATTTATTTGAATAAAAGAATTTGAAAACAGCTACAAGGACTCAAGTGTATGGCTTTTGGCCAGAGTGGGTGCATCGTTTGTCTTATTCTTATGGTGTGGCAATAATGGCATTAAATTTGGATTTAATATTTTGCACAATAAGTGCCCACCTGGTCTGTGAGTGCTCATGCTGCAGGTACTCTCCAGACTCAACTGTGCCTGTATTTGTGTTGCACACTCTCTCCACCTTTTGGCAGTGGCACAATCACATGTGATGTGGATGAGCTCAAGCCAAGAAAGAGCACATGAGTCTTGCAAGTGTGACACTGTATTTCCTGCCACAGAGCAGACAGACTGCACATTACAGCTTGAAGGAGTCGGTGAGCACTGAACTCTTAATAGCAGTGTTGTAGCAGCATACTTTGGTTGGTCTAGTCTTAGTGAGTCTCGGTCTCCCCTGGTGGTTGAAGGGACAAAGGCTGAGCTAGAAGCTAGCTCAAGGCTAGGCTACCTACTTACTCTACTAGGCTTGTCTTGTAAAAAAAACAGCACATGCCCCCATAACAGCAAGCTAGGCTTAGCAGCAGTGTGGGTGGCCTTCATAGGCCTTGATCAGAGCAATGCAGCAGCAGAAGCCACAGCAGCAACCAAACAAGAAGCAAGCAACCTAGGTTGGGTGGGTTCAGCTGGTGAGATGACTTGGTCATGGACCACACTGGGGACCTGTGATGTTTGGTTCTAGCATCCAGCTTCTTGTGGAAGGAGAAAGAGGGGAGTGGACTGAAAACTGGGCTGATGGTACGCTGTGCCAGGCTGCAGGTTCTGGCCATATGGCCGGGTAAGTAAAAGTAAATATTTATTTACAGGGGAATTGGGGAAGGAGGAAGGACTGAAATATTGATGTGTTTTTCATGTTTCTTCACCTTTGGATGGCTTCATGATCTTTAGGGGATGGGTATTAAATGGAATGGAGTCAGGGAGAAAAATTGGGAGAAATTTCTTTTAGGAGGGGGCAGAACTTCAGCCAGGAAAAAAGCTGGTTAGTAACTGGGTAGGTTTAAGCCCCAATCTGATGCACTGCTCCCGGGGTATATTCAGATGAATCTTACACATTTGAATTTTTCCTGATTTGCTCATCAATTTTCAGTCAAAACAAATGAGTGGCACCCTTTAGAGATGTTACAGACATTTTAGAGCTGTCCCTTGCATTCACGGATAGTTGAGCGGCATGGTATGCACAGACTATTGGAGCCCTACTATAGTCATGCTTATGCCCTCCTCCCAGTGAAGCTGACATCCACATCCCCATGCTCAGGCACATTATGACAAAGGGCAAAGGAGACTGCAGGGGTGTGCACCATTGTAATGAATGTTTTTTTATTACTATTTTATACATTATTGATGGAAAGTTGGAGATTAATGAAGGCCACCGCTCGACTAACAAGGGCCTTATTAGTAGAATAGTGGCCTTCATTATTCTCCAACTCACCATCATAATTTATAAAATAGTAATAAAAAATAACTCCATTCATTTCAAGGGGGTAATGGCAAAGTCCCAGCACTCTGACCCATGGACATCATCTCTTAAAAACTCCTGCCTCTGGCTCCCTAGTACTCAAGTAAGAGACTTTTTACTTATATCTATACTTGGCAGGTTTTCTGTAGCAGCATGGCCATATCTGCTACAGTGTGTGTGCAATGAGGGGGACTGACCATGGGGTGTGTGTGTGTGTGTGTGTGTGTCGAGTTATTGCCATTTCTGTGTTTGCACCTTAAAGTCTGTTTGCACAGAAGCAATCAAAACTATGGAGAGAAAATAGTAGGAGCACAGGCCAGACAGAAGTAATTAAGTGGTTTTGTGGGTAAGTTTGTGTATTGGGGTGGCAAAAAACACATGTGTTTCCATTGGTATGTGTGCTACAGTTCATCTGTGAAACTGAGATGAGGGAGAGAAGAAAATTGAAAAGTATAACAGTGGCTACCAGCATGCCACATGTGTGCAGATGTATTCAGATATGTATTGAAGTACACGTGAGCCATATGTGTGTGCAGACAGTATGGCTTGGTGGTTAAAGGCACTGAACTGCAAGCCAGGAAACTTGGAGGCATAAAGTCCTGAGTTTGAATCTCATCAACCCCAAGTTGTGTATGGTGCGATCCTGAGCAAGTCACTTAACTTTTACATGTGCAGTTATCAGTAACCACTTGCTTTTTGCATGCATGCCACATGCATGCAGTCTTTCCCAATTTAACATAAAAATCATGGTTTCCACACTTGCTTGCTGAATGCATGCCACATGCATGCAATCAGTTCCAATTTAACATTTAAATCATACTTGCAGCATGCATATCACTTGGATAGTTTTATGTGTGCAGCATGAAAACATTTCATGTAATTATTTCTGTAAGGGTTGAAAGCACTGCTCTCAGACTGTATAGTTTTTAAACACTTTAATGTTATAAGTGTCATAAAATAAAGCATGATTCTAGTACAGCATGTAATAATGATATGAAATATGTAAGTTTTAGCACTGCAGTTCATGTATTTTCCTTGCAGTTTGGTGTTTTGATGCCATAAAGGCCATCAATGCATTTATTTTTTCTTCTTTCATGACTCAATATTTTTCTTTTGTGAGCAGCTTCAAAAAAAGATCAGCTTGTGAAACAATATGGAGTCACATAAGAAGATTATGAAAAAAAATTCTAAAACATTCAAAAATGCTTGCTGGCCTTGCACGATTAATAAATCAAGTAGTTAACATTACAGAATGATGACAGAGTGATCAAATTATGCAAATCTCATCTTAGTAAGTGCACAGAAATATAGGTTCCATGTATGTCACATAACTGTCTACTTTTGTCATAGCAGCAGTTAGAGTTAAATAACAGTAAGCCAGAATAGTCATTATGTCAGAAATATTTCATATTGCTGGATAATGCCAACACATTACAGTACAGTATCATAAGAAAATGTAAATGTTTACATCACAGTCTTACCACCTACAGTAGGATGCCAGGAATAAAAAGGAGGGGAAACAATCTTTGTGGTACATTATATAGGGGTTGCACTAGCCAATCAGATACCATAAAAACATTTTAATTAATGTGTTTTTTTAATTTTATAATCTTTGACCAGGTGAGACACACTAAGCTGAGGCTTGTTTCCAGGTGCAATATATTGTACAATCATTTATAAATGTTTTCCATCTCAAAAAAATTTCTCAGTCACCTGCCATTTAATCAATGACTACTCACTACAGGTAAATGCACAAATTACAAACAAATAAAGATAATTCATAAGCCTAAGGGTTAAAATTGTAAACTGACTGGTAAATAATTTATCCATGATTTATTTATGTTTTTGGTGACCGGGTAAGTGAGCTGATCCAGAGGACCATTTTCAGTCACGACCCGGGCCACAGAGTGGCAGAAAAGTAAACAAAACATCATATAATATATAGAAGACATCAGCAAGGTGTGCACATGCTAGAGTAGGTACAATTCCATGTGTTGATGGTTAAGCACAAAATAAATATAACAGCCCTTACATATCATGATTTTAATGTTAATTTTAACTTTATTTTTGGGGATTTTATTGTCATTTTTGTACAGTGCCTTGGTGCCTGAAAGGTGCACAATAAATACAGTTTTATTATTATTATTTATTTATGACATCACAAACAGGCAGAACAAGCAAACAAAACATCATTTAATATATATCAGACATCAGCAAGGGGTACACATGATGCAATAGGCACAATTACATGTGTTGGTGGTTTAAGTACAAAATTAATATTACAGTCCTTGTGTAAGACAAACAGGCAGGAAGTACAGGCTTAAAATGAATAGGGTAGACACAATATATAGTAAGGGCCAGGGAAGGAGGGCTAAAACATCACTGGACAATATAGTGGCAAGAGTAAGCAGTATTAAGCAGAGGTCTGGCAACAGATAGCTAATAGAAGTCAAAGGGGAAGGTAGAGAAGGAGGCAGCAGTATTCCAGAATGCCCTGGGAAAGATTAGGGTGGTGTACAGACCCCAACCTTGACAAGGGAACAATTACTAGTGGACTCTATCCAGAGCCTGGCTCTCAGACTTGTTTTGAAGGCCTGGTGGGATGTGGTTAGGCGAATGGTCGACGGGCATCAATTCCAGAGGGAGGGGGCGATGACAGAGAATGCTGCCCATGACTGAGGTGACTCATGGAACTACCAGGGGTGGAGTAGAAGAGGCCCTAAGGATCCTGGCAGCCACTCTGTCAGTAAGTAGTGAGGCATATGGGGACAACTAATAGCTCCTAAGGAAGTTATTTATAAAGCATCCCATGGCATAGTCAAAGCATGCCTGAAGAGGGAGCCATCCTTAGGATTGATAGAGTGTTCAGTGGTGGGTACAGAAGGAGGCTTGAAGAGCAAAGTGACAGATGGACTTGTATGCGGTGGAGAGGTTTGAGTGCAGTGTTGAAGATGTGTAGGAGTAGACGGGAGAGCAGTAGTAGAGGAGATTCAGAAGGTTTCTTAGAGCAATGACTTGACGAGCCTTGAGGATCAGTAATCTGTTTATGTGGTAAGCCACACCTAGTTTTAGGTGAATTTTTTTCACAGTGAGAAACGAATATATGAGTAATGTGAGTATGCTCCTTGTAGGTCAGGGAGGGGTCAAGGGTAATCCCTAAATACTTAAAGGAGGAGACCATTTCGAGAGTGGAACTTGCCAGCATAAGTATCGTAAAGGGAGGAGTTAGAATTTGCAACTTTAGCCAAGAAAGGCCTGGAGCCAAAGAGCATGGCTTTTGTTTTTTTTCTCATTAACAAGGAGTTTACTGAAAGGAACCAATTTAGGGCAGTGCCATACTTTTGCAAGAATGTGGAAGAGATGGATTTAAGGAATTTGTCACTGTGGTATAAGACTAAGTCGTCTGCATGGAGGAGTGCATTGCAACTTATGCTGTCGGCAGGGAAGGTATTAATAAACATCAAAAAGAGAAGGGAACCAAGAATTGAGCCCTGGGGAACTCCAGTATGTATAGGAAGTGTAGCAGAGGTGTCTTTGCCTATGAGCACAGATTGGGACCTGTTGGTGAGATAACTTCAGAACCAGGCAGCAGTTCTGGAGGAGCAGCCAAATTTCAGAAGGGTTGTGTGGAGAAGGTGGTGGTCTACAAGGTTGAAGGCCTTAGACAAATTGACAAAGACTGCTCCTGTAGCCTTCCCCAAGTCCATGTTCCTAAGGACATGATTAAAGAACAGCACCAGTGTGGAGGATGTGCTGTGGTATCTATGGAAGCCATGCTGGAGGGGACACAGAAGATTATATTTATGGGGTAGTGTTTATCTTGGAGCTTTTGAAGGGTGTCAGTAATGAGAGCAACTGCAGCAGAAACACTGTTGAGCTGGTAGAGGGATCACCAATTTATGGATTTAGTATCACATAAGGCAGAGTCTTGGTCATGGCTGGTGAATTTCCTGAAAGACAAAAGCTTGGGTGAAGGGTGTGCAGTTTTGGTGTTCAGTACGATGTACGTGGGGGCATGATCACTAATTGAGTCAGACATAGTGCCTGCTTGGAGGATGGATCTGCCTGATTCATGGGTATCCAGTCAACGATTATGTGGTTCTGGGTGCAGAGGTTGTATCTGGTGGTGGAGGAGATGACTTGCTCCAATGCTTTCCAATGAAATGGCAAGAAAGGGAAAACTTTTTTTTGTTTAGTCTATTTGGTGACCCAGAACTGTTAAACTGAAATGAAACTGTCACTTGGCAAAGTCTACTGTGAGAGACACACACATTTAGGATTTCTGATATTTGCAGTGCTTTAAAAGAGGTTCAGCATGGCAGAAAGCTTCACTACAACAGCTTGGATTGTGGGCAGTTCACCTGTATGAAGGGACATGTAGTTTGACATGAGAAGTCATTTTTATGTTTGCTTGCATGTGTGTGCAAGAAACATAGTGCCATCATCCGAGGTTTTTTAGCTGTGGCACCCATCTTCCAATTCAGTCAGTGTGTTTGCAGGTGTGGCTACAGTTCTCCAATGAATGCTGCAGTTGTCTATGACAGCAGTTGAAAATGCAGTGCCATACAGTTGAAAGGGAGAGCTCCGCTTCAGTGAGTAGCACTCCCTGCACACACACACATGCACGCACGCATATTGCATGCTCATGCGCCCCATGTGCACACTGTATGGCCGATGGGGGTGCCCAATTCCCCATCAGCTCTGCTGCGCCCCCAAAAGCTTCCAGGTGCCACGCTGGAAGCCCACCCCAGTGTGGCAAAAATTGTTATGGTCGACGGGGGTGCCCAATCCCCTGTCAGCTCCAAGCCCCCTCAAGCAGCCTTCCAGCTGCCATGCTGGGAGCCCACCACAGCATGGCAAACATCCGGCATCGTCTTCCTAAAAAAAAACTGTCAACAAAAAAGGTTCCCTTGGCAGTCTCCCTGCCTACCTGTGCCCACCCTCTGTGCACTCTGCCTCCCCACACCACCACCTCATCCCATACTTACCTGTGGAGTCTGGCACGATGATCTTCAGGGGACCGGAAACACGTCTGCACTCTTCAAAGCCGACCACAAACTGAGGAAATGCTGGTAAGCTGTATAATGCCATACATAGGGTTTTTTCAACTTTGATGCATATCTCAGGTGTTTTTTGGAACTTTGGCACCAAATTTTCAAAATGGGGTTTTTGGGACCCCTCCTCATGAATTCTGAACTGTCACGGAGTTAATCAGGCCTGAAGGGTGACTTTGTGGCCACTGCTCGAAATCACCTTTCAGGACTGATTAATGAAATGACAGTACCAGTGTTCATAAGGTGGGCTCTCAAAAAGCCCATGTTGCAAATTTGGTGAAATAATTCCTAAAAATTACCATTTTACAGTGTGCATTGAGTAGTTCCTACGCACGCTCATAAGTTCATGAATTTTTAATATTTGCACTCTGTATTTTCAACACTGCCATTTTACCACACCTCCTTGTGAGCAGTACAGCTGTAATTTTTTACATCTTGCCCAAAATGTGTTTCCACGCATGTGGCGCACAGGCACAGTGTGTGTGCGCAATCAATGTTTGGTACAGATTAACATTAAGAAAATCACAGTGACACTGTTCATGAGCAGAGGTCTCAAAATGACTATGTTGAAAATTTGGTGAAAAAAATTACTAAAAATGACTTTTATGAGTGTGCATTGCGCAGTTCCTATGCATGCTCATAAGTTTGCGAATTTTTAATATTTGTACTCCAGATTTTCAACATTGCCATTTCACCACATCTCCGTATGAACAGTACAGCTGTCATTTTTCACGTCACCCAAAATGTGTTTCCATGCATGTAGAGCACAATGGCACAGTCGGTGTGCTCAATCAGTGTTTGGGACAGATTAAGAAAATCACAGTGACACTGTTCATGAGCAGAGGTCTTAAAATGGCTATGTTGAAAATTTGGTGACAAAAGTCCACAAAATGACTGTGTTATGAGTAAGCATTGCGCAGTTTCCTCGTAAGTTCATGAATTTGTAATATTTTCAGTCCAGATTTTCACCAGTGGCATTTTTCCACACTTCCTTATGAACAGTACAGCTGTCATTTTTCAAAACATGGCCGAAACGTGTTTTCACACTTTCAGGGCAAAAATACGTGGTCGCTGTGGGAAATCATTGTTCGGGATAGATAAAGAAAATCACAGTGACACTGTTCATGATTGGAGGTCCCAAAATGCCTGTGTTGACAATCTGCTGTAAAAAACTCCCCAAACTAATTACATTACGGGTGTGCATTGCACAGTTTCTACGCACGCTCTTGACTTCACCATTTTTTTTTATATTTTCATTGCATATTTTCAACATTGTCATTTTTTACACCTCCCCATGAACAGTACAGCTGTCATTTTTCACATCCTGTTCAGAATGTGTTTTTGCACCTGTGGTGCCAAATGTCATAGTTGCTGTGCAAAAGCAGCTTTTGGCTAACAAACTGATATTGCCACTGTTCATGAGGTGGGGGTCATAAAAAAAAATGTTGAAAATTTGGAGTGAAAATACCAACAAATGCCTGAGGCGTTAGGGTTTCCGACCATAGCACCCCACCCTGCAGAGAATGATAGGCATCAGGGCTGTGACTTGGGATTGTCACCTGCAATGCTCATACCATTCCACCCCCATCCACACCCTGCAGCCAGTGACAGGCATTGAGGTGTGCCTTGGACTTTTCAGCCCCAAAGTTCACCCCATTCTCCTATACCACATCCATCTCAACATATTTCCTGATGGAATGGGGTGCGCATAAAGGCCAAAGGCCACAAGGTGCACCATGACACTTGTCGGTATCTGCAGGGTAGGGTGTAGTGAAATGGTGTGGCCATTATGCCTGATGACCCAGAGGCACACCCCAATGCCTGTCACTGTCTGCAGGGTGGTGATGGGGTTGGCTTCAGTTCAATACTTCATTGCCATTCCTATTATGCAGCTCTGTAACTCCTACACTACCAATTCCAATGCAAGCAAGCAAATATTCGGCATTGACAAATGCTTGTTTAGAATGATCTGCAGCTTAAAAACTGTGATGTGCATTGGTTTGGTATGAGGACATGAGATGGGAGTAGCACATGCCAACCATACATAGACTTTGCAAGATCTCCTCTGTCCCTACCACCCCCTCTGCCTGCTCCACTGATGAAGGATTGCTAGAGGTTACCACGGCTCATTTGAAGATCTCAGGAGCTAAATCTTTTGCTATTGCAGCCCCAATCCTGTGGAACTCCTTACCTCATTGGATCAGAGAGTGTCTGACCACTGAGGCCTTTAAATCTGCTTTAAAACTTCATCTATTTAATTTAGCATTTTCTGAATAATGATATTTCTGCTGCTGGTTATTAATTTTTTTAATGTGTTATTTTAGTTATCATAGGTAGAGTCAGGCTGGAGAGACTTGTGTCCATAATGCTTACCCATCCCTCTATAATTTAGAACTTAATAGTTCTTTCACTACAAAAGTTGTCCAATCTAACCTTGAAGGTATCCATATTTTTGCTGTCAACTACTATAGAAGGGAGGTTGTTCCATAAGGAAACAACCATTTGTGTAAACTAATAGTTCCTTAAGTTAGTATTCCATTTGGACATAAATAATTGCGTATGTCTCCTGCTACTAGTCCCACTGGTTTTAAAAATAAAACCTAGTTCTCCTTGCAGTTACAAATGTGTATGTTCAACCACTTTGATAATTACTGAATTGCACTTTTTAGAAATAAACTATCTATTTATCTATCTATCTATCTTTTTAGTGGTCACCATGAGCCAGACATACTGCTTATCCATGTTGGAGGTAATGAGTTGGGCAGCAGAAGGGGTATGATTTAATAGACTCAGCTAAATAAGATTTTGCTTAGCTATATGGAATGTTGCCTAACAGGAAGATTCTGTATTTAGATATTAGAGAGTGTATGATCTGGAAAGGTCGACAGTATGCACCTGGAATAGAAAGATCATGCAGAAAGGTGAGCATTCAAATATCTGGCTTTTTGAGTGATTTGGGATGTACATCATTATTCAGTCCCAGTTTAAATATTATAATGATTCACTATAAAAGATGGTGTACATTTCTCAGATATTGGAAATATTATTTTCCTAGGAGACCTCCAACATGGGATCCAAACTGTGCTGTGATGTGTGTTAACAATCGGTACATACACATTAGCAGTACTATGATGCTGCCTCAAAATGGCTCTTTTCAGAGCCACACCTGTCTTAATCAAAAAATAGATCAAAACAAATATAATAAAACACACATAAATGATCTGTACACACGCATTGTTAAGCAAGGAGAATTACTTTTGCTAACTACAGATTTTGCGTATGCTGCATGTGGACAGCTCAGAAATATAAATTTTTATTACAATTTTTTTTCATTTTCTTTTCACAGAAGATGCCTAAACTGTGGAAAATGAGGAGGTCCTTGCCCTGGTCAAAGAGCTGAAAAAGCATGGAAGGCCCCAAATTGTGATGAGAGGGACAAACCTGCCTTTAAAAAACAAAAAACATGGCAGGCTGTAAGTAGTTTCTTGCAGGAAAGGAGTAAACAAAAGTTCTGGACTCCTGCCGTCGGAAGTGAAAACTGCTGCACCAGCATTTCTATAAACTTAAACAAGCTGACAATGTCCAGGAAATGGGGAGAGCTGGTCTAAGTGTGCCCTAAAGATGTGGCAACTGGCAGGAAGCATGGAGCTTGGTGATAGACACCATGGAAGTAAGTCATATAAGAAAATACAGTTAGAGCACGTCTGTTTTCCACATAAATACTTTATAGTCTAGCAGCCAATTTTCAAAAGGGTCTTATTTTAGGTTTTTGTTGCACTCCCCTGTTAGAGAAGATTTGTCATGTTCATGAGTTAGGTATGACCTTGAGCTTTCAGGAAAAGTATGTTGTAGTATTAGATCAATGGCGGGTACTTAGACACAAGCCTACCTTTCTTGAGCTCCTACCCCATGAAAGTGAAATCTGGCACTGCCAATGAGAGAGGCTTAACTGTCACTCAGGGATCAATATCTCAAAAAAGTTAAAAGATATGTGTTGTTTGGTGGTGGAAGCTTAATAATGTCTTTTCCTTTTTCAGTTTGTTGTATGTTTAAAATAACTATTTTCTGTTTAATTGCATTAAATGGCAAGTAAACAAGGTACTGGACTTGTACCATCTCCAGCAAAAAAGTTGTGTTGATCACACTGAGACTATGTAACTATTTGCATTATTTTTGAAAGACAAAGATGCTTCCAAAGCTTGTTGCAGCCAAAGCCAGAGTCAAGAAACTGTTCAGATGTATGAGAGAAGCAGATGATGAATCATATTGAAGTGCTAAAACATCAGGAGTGCTGGATGAGACAGGATTTACTGTTGCCATTCGTTATCATCACCGGTGCTATCAGAATTACACCAGTAATTAAAACCTTTCTCACAAACACAGTCCATAAGCAGGTCATCTAGACTCAGAAAAGCCTGGTACAAGCAACCAGGAGATACCTATGAGAACAAGACTTACATCCACAACATTTGGAGCTAACAAATGCATCATCTGCAACTGTGTGAAAAAACATGGTGATTCACATCTTTTCCAAGTGACAACATTTCAAATGCAAAGGAACGTTCACTCAGCAGCCATGTCTCTTAGTAATACAGATCTATTACTATGGTACAAAGCCAAGATCTCACAGCCTTGGAGGCTAAGTATCACAAAAATGGTCTAGTTCATCTACTAGTAAGGCAAAGACAAGCCAATGAAACTAGCACTGAATAGACAGAGGAAAGCATTGTATCTTCACAAAAGAATGTGACATACTTGTAAACAACATTCAGGATAACTTAACACGAGGCAGGGCATTTGCTATGACATTCCTGTTGACATAATACAGAGGATATTTGGACACGTGTTTATGCTGAATCAAGGATATACTATACTGAAAAGTTGAAGAAATGTCTTCTTAGACACTTTGAAGGTTCAAGTACATTCCATTAGCCTCATTCAGCAAACAAATCAGAGCTGGTGTATGGTAGCAAAATAAATTTGAAAGAAACAATCAACAAGATTGCTGAGTTTTAAAGAAAGGTCCAGGAAGAAGTAATGTAGGCAGACCTGGAGCTTTCTGATGCTGAGTATGAGAGTCTCAGTATTTTTCATGCAGCAACACTTCATGCATCTCCCAGAAAAGGACTGGGGATTTCCACCAACCCATGCATTGACTCTAGAGAGATTTATTTTGGAAGAGCAGAGTTCCTAGTGCCTATTGATCTGTACCAGTTTCTGAGTCTGCTCATGATGGGTAAACCAGCAGAACATATCCGAAACACTCCTGATGCACACAGAAGAGTCTTCGAAGTAGCCCAAGATGTAATCTACAGTGCTACAAATTCTTGCTGTAAAACACCAAAGCATATTGGACTAACCATATCAGTCCACCATATGGCTAGGAATTGCTAGTTGTTGGATACCTTACACAGTCAAGGGCATTCCCTGAGTTATGATGATGTTTGCAGTGTTGAGACATCTACAGCAAGTACCGTCATGTCATTAGTATATGGAAAGGCTGACCTCACATCCCTTAATCGATTCAATCTTGCCCTCATTAAAGCCTGCCGACTGGTCACAGAAAGTGATCGACTTACCCACACCTGCGACCTCTACAAAAGAGCAGAAGAGCTGACCTTCAATGGAAGGCTAAAATACACCACTTGTCTCCAAGCCAAAAAGATACTCATGAAGCTTGCACCCACTGGCCTGCACTCCCTCATCCAACTTAACCCCCACAGAAGCACCCCTAGGCACCAGGCAAGCACTCCCATCCTTGTCCCCCACTGCAGGACCGCACTAGGACAAAGGTCGTTCAGCTATCGGGCTCCCATCTGGCTCAATGAACTCCCTTCTTCCATCTCCCTGGCCCCTAGACTAGGCTGATTTAAAAATGGAATCAAGAGACATCTCATTGACTCCGAGAAGTGTGGCTGCAACTAATCACACTACACCACAATGACCCAGGGTTTATAATCAACTCTTGAGAGACAAATCAAGTACAGTAAATGTTTGATGTAATTATGTAAAGTATCAATGTATTATCCTAATTTATGAAGCATGTTCAATCTGTCTTAAAGAAATATGTCTGTCTGTTTATTTTGACGTAGAGCCTTTGCTAAAGAGTCTCTGACTCAAAGGTCATAATTCTGAAACTTTAATAAATAAATAAATAACTTAATTAATTACACAACAAGGTGGAACATTTCTTCCAGCAAACATCATGCTTGCAATATTTACACATGCCACAATGGATAATATAGACTTGGTTACCTGGTATTGAGGACAAAAGAAGGCCATAGCCTATCAAGATTGTCCTCCACATATAGTGGACCATTAACCTATTTTAATTAAGTAGCCATTTGTCTAGTTTGTTTTTGAAAGTTGTTATTTGGCAGGAATCTACAACGTCTCATGGAAATGTGTTCCACAGCCTGGGAGCCCTGACAGCAAAAAAGTTTTGTCTTTTATTGTTATTAGTTCTGTTAACTTCAAGTTGTTTATTGTGTAGCCTGGCTACAATCTTCCTGCTAGAGAAGGAAATACCACACTGTTGCATTAAGACTGGTGAGTGGAGGATTTTGAACAACTGGAGGAGATCTCCCCTTGTTCTTCTAAGTTTAAGTGAATATAGGCCTGTTTGCTGGAGTTTAGTATCATAGTCCAGGTGGGCAAGATGAGGAACAAGTTTAGTCACCCTAAGCTGGATCTGTTCTATTCTTTTGATATCTGAAAGTAAGTAAGGACTCCAGAATGATGATCTGTAGTCTGTATATGGCCTGGCGTGGGACCTATATAGGGTCTTAATACATTGTTCTGTTTTTGAAATAAAGGTGTGACTAATCCTACGGAGAAGTGCATTCACTTGATTAGCTATTTTGTTACAGTGAGCAGAAGAAGACAATTTGTTGTTTACCAGTATCCCTAAATCTTTTTCCATGTTCGACTTTCTGATGCTAGTATTGTTTAGGAAGTAAGGTTGTTTGGGGTTATTTCTTCTCATATGTAATACTGTGCATTTTGAAACATTGAAGTGCATTTTGTTAATATGTGCCCAGTGTTCAATGGAAGCAAGGTCTGACATTAGTTTTTTTTTTGTTGGCCTCATTATTTACTTTACCCCCTAGTTTGGTATCATCCGCACATTTTGTTAAGATATTATTTGATGAGATGTTCATATCACTGATAAAAATATTAAAGAGAGTAGGTCCCAAGACGGAACCCTCAGGAACACCACTAGACACCCTTCCCATGTTTGATAATGCACCATTCACCCTAACCCATTGTGTTCTGTTTTTTAACCAACTGTGTATCCATGTGACAATGGAGGGTGAAAAACCTAGGCAAAAAAGTTTATTTACCAGAATGGTATGTGTAACTTTGTTGAACGCTTTACAGTAGTCAAGAAGGATAACGTCAACAGGGATATTGGAATCAAGGCTTATGCTAATATAATGTAGAAGGAGAGCAGATTGGTAGTGTAGGAAAAATCTGGTTTAAACCTATGTTGTGATGTATCTATAATATTCAGAGACTGCATTTCTACTTCTAATAGGGATTTGATTATATTTTTCCATTAGTTTGCAGGGGATTGAAGTGAGGCTAATTGGTCAATAATTTTCTGCTTTAGAATGTAAACCCTATTTAAAAATGGAGGTAACAGTAGCGATCAACCAATCAGATGGCACTCTAGATGCAATGATCCCACTGCCCTGGCACACTCTTGCCTGACCTCTACTTTTCTACCTCCCTTTAATACATGTTCCCTCCCTACCCCTGCTCCATCCCATGACTCCTCTGCCCTATCTCTCTCCTGCCCTATCACCCACCTTTCTCACTTTCCCCGGCCACTCTTCTTTCCCCTTGTCTCTTCTCACTTCTTTTCCTCCCCTGCCCTCCTCTACTCTAAGTTCAAAAGACCTTTTAGTTTGACCTTTTACATGAAATCTCTGCAAAACTGTAATTTGCTTTGACCTATCCTTGTTTACCCCCAACAATTGCTACTTGCCTTGCCCACCGTGGCCTACGAATGTTTGTTTCCCTCTCATTTAAGCCTTGGTATCTGTTTCTCACCACGTGAAAACCTGAAATGCTACCTATTAACGCTGTTATGTTAAAGGTTTTTACATTATGTACCATTGCCTAAAACTTCTGTTCACTTTCTCCCCATGTTAAAAATGGAAATGTTTCTTTGTACCTGTCTTACTTTATGTTGTACTCTCCCAGGTCATACCTGAAAATAGTCATTGTGTTGGCTAGTGTACTTACCCGGTAAACAAAATCTAAATAAATAAAATAATAAAATTGAGGGATTTGTTAAAAATAATGGTTAATGGTAGGGTAATGGTGTCTATTGTTCCTATAAGGAATTTGGGATTTATGTTGTCTGGGCTGGGACTTGTTTGTTTTAATGTTCTTAGTAGTTTCTTGATGTCATTTATTGAGACCTTGTAGTCAGTAGAACTGGGAGAATACATTTTAGGTGTTGACTGTAAGTCATCGTGTTCAAATACTGAGCAAAAATATTTGTTAAGCACAGTGGCAGTTTCAATATCCGAGGTAATAGTTGTATTATTTATGATTAATGGTCTCAGCAATCGATTGTTCCCATTTTTGTTGTTTAAGTAGCAGTATAGGGCTTTGTGTGAGTCTTTTGTGTGTGCAATTTGAAATTCAAGGTTGCATTTTTCAAGTTTAATGAGTTTTTTTAATTCTTTAACTGTATCCCAGTATTTGATTAATATGTCTTCCTTTTGATTTATGGGGCATTTTTTTAATAATGAAAATCGCTTTTGTTTATGTATAATTTGTTTTTTAATGGATCCATTGAACCAAGCAGACATTTTTCCTTTGATGTTATATTTGTTCCTTGCGGGGACATATAGTTGTTCCAATTTGTGGATTTTAGACTTTAATCAAACCCAGGCTTTCTCGATGTTAAGGAGGGGAGAATGTGATCCCACTGTGTAGCGTTTAATAGTTCATTAATTTTGCAAAAGTCTGCCCTATCATATTGCTTAATCTTGAGTTTGTTAATTTGGGGTTGGTGGTTGAAGGGAATAGTAAATAATATAGAGATGTGGTCATTGTTACAGAGGGGGTCAGAGATATGAAGATCAGTTATGATACTGTAGTATCTAAGTTTGTTATGACAAGGTCTAAAATATTTGTACCCTGAGTAGGTTCCCTAATGAGTTGGGTGAGGCCCAAGTCTATAATGGCTGTAAGTAGCAGTTTGTCATGTTGATTTAGGCCTGTTAGGGTCTCCCGGTTTAAGGAAGGTAGGTTGAAGTCCCCCAAAATGAGGGCCATGCCCTTGTTTGCTGATAAATTTAATTGGTTAACTGTATAGTGTGGTCAATGTCTATGGGGAGGGGGGCGATAGCAAGTGGCAACCCTAATCTGGGGAAAGACCATGGGCTGAATGTGTTCCATATACTCTCTGGCTGGGATTTAGCTGAGGACACAAAAGAGGGGATGTTATTTCTAACGCATAGGCACATTCCTCCCCCTTTTCTGTTATCTGTTTTATTTGGGAAATAATGTTTAGATCCAAGGATTTCAACTGCCCATTGTTTATCAGAATTGCCCCAGGTTTTTGTTATGGCTATTAGTCCAAAGTTGAGGGACTGTGCCTTAATTTCTAATTCAGCTTGTTTGATAATAGTAAGAGAGTGCGCATTAAGGGTTAAAACATTCAGATGGTTATGATACGATGGATGGGTATTTGTAATAATAGATCTGGGTATTAACCCAATCTCCCCCCGGCCATAAGTTTAAATGATTGTTAACAAATGCAGTAATCTTGCATCCCAATAGTGTACTCCCCCTTCTGCTGAGGTGCAGAATGTCCCAAAAAAATAGGGATAGATTGTTGTGGAATTCTTCCCAATGTGTAAGGCAGAAGATATTCTGCCTATCATACCATTTGCGTAGCCATTCATTCAAGGCTTTGATTTTGGCTGTGATCTGATTTGTGACTCTTGGGACTGGCAGTATCTCATACAGGCATATGTTACACCCCCTTTCTACCAGTATGTTACAAAGGGAGATGTAGTCCTGCTTGAGTTGTTGTAGTGGAGTTTTAATGATGTTGTTTGTCCCTGCATGAATTACCACTGAGGGTTTTCACCAGTTGGTGACAGTATTGTTTTTACCATGGATGTTATGTCCAAAACCCTCACCCCTCAATAACTTGAGCAGATTTGGTGTTCTTTGTCTGGATTGCAGACAGCCCTGTTGATATATTTTGTAATGGAATGTCTCAGAACATACACCTATTTAATTTTTGAATCAGTTTTTGGAGGGGGTTCCACTTGAATTATAGTGGGGGGGCACTGGTGTTTGGGTCTGCAGGGTGGAATTCTGGTGACTAGATGGCAAAGATGTTGTATGGTTAGGGTATTTGGTATTAACAGCATTTGTGCTGAGATCTGGGCTAGTGTTAGTTACTTCATCAGCAATTAGTGGTAAGTGCTCAAAGGAGTTATGCAATGGCATTGCAGGGGTACTGAAAGGGGTCTGAATGCCTCTTCTTTTAGGCTTGGTTTGGGGAATTGTTACCCAATTGTCCACTTCTGTTGGAGATGGTGGTTGAAAGATGGATGCAGAGACAAGGGGGTGGGAGTAATGGCTCGATGCTCCCCTATTATGGGGGCGGGTGGTATGTTGAGGTGGGATTCAGGAATAATAGCAGCATCCTCCATTTGAGTGGAGGATGTGTTTGCCTCCAGGAGGAGTGATATTTGGTCTATGTATTCTTCCAGGGCTTTAATGTCAGTATTCATTGTTTGTTTGGGTTGGAGGTGTATAATTTCCTCCTGCAGGGTACTAACCAACAAGCATCTGTCACAGATAAAGTTGTGAGTTTGTTTACCAATGGCATACATTTGGCATGAAGAGCAAAACTTGTTTGTTTTCTTCATTGTGCTCTTGTGGTGGTAGTGCAAGCAGCCAAGGGGAATGCATTTGTTTAGGTCCTTTGCACACTGAATACAGTATCGTGGAGTCTCTGGGACCGTTCCCATTGTTCCCGGTGGACACGGTAGACACAAGCTGAGACACACATGTCTCTGCATGTGTCTTCACATGCAGCCCCACAAGCATTCGCCCTGTTCGCTAGTGTGGGTCTTTATGAGCACAAGAACCGGAAGTGCCTGGCTGCACTACCTCCAGTTTCGCGATCGCAATTTAAGTTTTAAAAAGTACAAGTAGCCTTTAAAAAGGCACACCCTAGATGTTTGTAGAGCTAAAATAAACAATAACTGCACTAATAAGTGCAGAGTGTGTGGCTATCAGTGAATTTATTGCAGTAGTGGGGGATAATACTGTGGCAGTCAGAAATCAGACCTCCAGTATCCCACAGTGCATTTCACAACAGCATAGAAGAGCTCAGGTATAGGGATGGCACCCTTTTACAAAGGCTCGTTGTTTAAAACAGATATTTCATTCAAAAGCCAGCATAAACAGTGACATTTCATATAAGCCTCTCTCCACAGGTGTGCTAGATCAGAAAACAGTCTCAATCTGTCGCCCGCTCACTAGTGCAGGTCTTTATGAGCGTGAGAATTGGAAGTGCCTGGCTGCACTGTTTCATGGTCGTGATTTAAGTTTTAAAAATGAAAAAAACTTGGAGTGGTCAAGGAACAACACATGTTCTGGGCAGTTTGCTATATCAGGACAATTTGGGGTCCAATGTGTCTGTTGGACTGAGACCTAAAGTAGTTGACATTAGGGGAAAAGTTGTAAGCAAACTTACATGCCTTGGTGTTCTACAGTGTCTTAACCAATTCAAGAGAACTGGCCCACTCAGTTATCTGTCTGGTGAAATTGATGTGAATTCTTGGTTTTTAACAAACCAATCCACGTCTTTGACATTCAACAGAGACTGAGTATTTGCTCGTTTATGCCCTACAAAGATTTTCACTCTTGAGTTTGAGCCCCTACAACCAGAGGATCAAAGTGTACCATGTTGTGGTGGGGGTTCATGCAATCCTTTACTACAGCCTCAAAGAGGAAAGATTCAAGACTAGACTAGAGAGGCAGAAAATTTAAATTTCTCCGGTGAAGTGAATGCAAAGTGGGCACTTCGCAGCAGAGTGGGCAATGCACAGTGCTCACTCCACCTTGTCATTATCACTTCACGTTAAGGTGGAATGGCAACATGAAGTAAGGCAAAGTCATTGTTTTTAATGGACTTTGCGTTCCTCATTATGATTCTAAGTGATCCACTGGGTGTTTCAGATTTGGCAGCCACCCCACACATCACATGGCTTACAGTACTGTAAGTCACATGCGCTTTAGCTAGGCAGGAAGGAAGTCAGTCATACAAGCAGACACTTTTACTTTCTCCTGTGCAGATGGAGAGAGAGAAGTGTGTTTTGTGACTGCTACTTTGAGATCAGAGCAAGAAGGAGATTTAAACTTTGATTTAGACCCAACAGCTTTTTTAAAAGCTACATTTTTTTGTCTTTTCTGTACTCTTTTTTACTTAATTTGCTCTTTCTGTAAATTTTATTTTTCTTACCTTTATAAGTAGTTAGTTGTTTGCCCCACCACGGAAGCAGGACCAGCACTGCCTCCTGTCCTGACTCTGAGGCAGTTGAACCACCGCCACCAAGTCCAGCACCAGGTCCTCTGGAGCAGGATATGCCTGTTCCCCCAGGACCAGGTGTGGATCCCATCCCTGTTCAGCACCATGACCAGTTGGCTGCCAGGTCATCTGGCCCTCCCCTGCCTGTGCCTGGTTCTCCCCATACCTCCATTGTTTTGCAGTTTTTTGACTGTGTTGGGGGGACAGCAGTGTGGTCAGGTGCTGCCTGTGTGAGGTGGAGGTGCACTGTGGCCCCCGGGGGACTCACCTGGGGAATGGGGGCCAGCACACCCACATGCTCAATCACCACCAGTTGGAGTGGCAGGCTGCCACAAAACAGACCATGCCTGCACCTGCTGGCCATTCTGCAGCAGAGGGTGCAGCTGTGCATGGCGGCATCCCTAAGAGGAGGTGGTCCACAGCAGTACCTGCTACTCCACCAGGATCGCATAGAGGGACATCAGTTGCAAATTATGTCAATGCTGGAGCTGCTGCTGGATCACCATGGGATCATACATTAGTTTTTTTTTCCTCACACCATGTGCCCCCACACCTTCCTTGCTGTGTTATAAAATGTATTCCTCCACTATCCCTGACTCTTGCATGTAATTATGCCCTTTTTTGTTGTCTTCCGTATACGTGACACTTTGTATTCTGAGCAGTGCAAGTATACTGTGCTAAACTGCATGTGTGCAGTCAGTCTTCTTTTCAGTCTGTGTATGTGCTGCAGACACTGTCCAAATCCCTGACTTAAAAACACTTATTAATGAGTACAATGGTGGGATAGTGAAGCCTTGAGAGATACTACAAAACAGGCTTACAATACATCCAAGTAACTAGTAAAAAAATGAATGTTGTGATTTGTGACGTAATTGTAAATCATGATTTGTGACCATGATGATGAAGAAACGTGAATGCCTACAGCTGTACTTCCCCGGGCCCCAATGAGGTGTGGCACAAAACACCCTGACTTAAAAACACTCATTAATGAGTACATTGGTGGGGTGGTGAAGCATGAAGAAATACTACAAAACAGGCTTAAAATACATCCAAGTAACTATTAAAAAAAATTAATGTGATTTGTGATGTGATTGTAAATCTTGATTTGTGACTGTATTTGTGACCGTGATGATGAAGAAATGTGAATGCCTACAGCTGTACTTCAACGGGCCCAGATGAGGTGTGGCACAAAACTCCCTGACTTAAAAACACTCATTAATGAGTACAATGGTGGGGTGGTGAAGCATGGAGAGATACTACAAAACAGGCTTACAATACATCTAACTAACTATTAAAAAAGATTAATGTTGTGATTCGTGACGTGATCATAAATCGCGATTTGTGACTGCAATTGTGACCGTGATGATGAAGAACATGATTTGCATCCGAGTGACTCGTGATGATGGTCCTGACTTAAAAACACATATTAATGAGGACAATGTTCATGCAGAATTATGCACCACACCTGTCCAGTATTCTGAAGGGAAGCCAAAGAAACAACTGTGACTTAAGTTAGAGATGGAGATTGGGCCCTAAAGAGATGCAAATGCACAGACAGATTAAGATTGTGCTGTGCACTGAAGAGATGCAGTTGCAAAGGCACAACACCTAACCAGTGCTCACCATCAGAAATTCAAATCTGGAAAATAATTCCTTTGCCAGTTGGGGTGAGCCGCAGGGGGGGAGTGTACTGCAGTGCTGCAGTAACAGTCACTAGTACTAGTAAAGATACCACAAAGAAGTACAAAAATTACACAGCTGCAGTGGATAGCAGGTTCACATTGCTGAAATTATGTGGCACAATAAAAGGTGTCTGATTTGATGACACGCATCACACACATACTCACACACACTAAGTAATGTGTAGCAAATTGAAAACTTCAATAATATAACCACATATTTCAAACAAACTAAAATTATGCACTGCTGCACCACAAAAATCAGCAAAAAAAGGCAAGAATTATTGAAAATATTACTGCGTGTACATTAACAGTTATACAAGAAAACTATCACCAAAACAGAAAGCACCGTCTTTTCTCCAAGTTAATCTACCTACACCACAGATACACCCCTCCCCCAAAGCACACTTCCACTGTCTCTCAGTACACAGACTGAATATTGTACATTAACGTTCAAAATCCACACACAAACAATAAATGCTCGATGATATGAGCACAGGAGGGTTTCCTATAATCGATGAACTAAAGTTTCAGCAAAACAAAAGACCCCAAAAGGCTTTTTTAACAGCTTTTAGAAGGTTTGAATTGCAGAGCTGTCAGAGCATTTTGTCTCCTACAGCTTCATACACACACTACCCCAAACTGAGGCTGTGCAGAACAATCTAGAGCCCATGTGACCTGAAATCCCATGAATCACTGCAAAATTTGCCTTTGGAGCTTAAAAACAAGGGGAAGTGAGGTGGAGCACATTGTTTTCAATGTACTTCACCTTAAGAATTGGTGGAGTAGTGGTTTGGGAAGGCAGAGCAATGCAAAGTCATTGTTTTCAGTCGACTTCACATTACCCATTAATAACGTGAAGTACTCTGCTTCACGTTGTGGAGCACTCTGCAAATTCGCCTTCACTCTGCAGATCACTTCGAGGAGCAAATTGGGGCCACTTCACCCGCCACTATTCAAGACCACAGTTGGTTATAATCCTGTAGTACCAAGCCTTCCCACCCACAAGTATTATATAGTAACAAGGCTAAAACAATTGAGAAACAGATGCAGACACTGGGCCAGTAAACCCCAGTGATAACTGTGGACCTTCAGTTGTGCAGCATTGCCCAAGAGGTCCATTTTTGCAACTGGGAGGAGCTGAAGCATCATGTTTTGAGAATGGGAGGATTCTACATCATGGTGCTCTACTGGAAGATACTTAACAAATGCTATGCAGATAGTGGATTTGAAGATTTGCTAGTTGAGGCAGAGGTATTTGGAACAAATGCTGCAGCTGTGATCATGCAGGGGAAAAAAATACAGATGTTGTATATTAGCCCACAAGCTGATGTTTGAAGACATGTGCCGGCCACAGTGGCAAGTATTCTTTTCCTTAATGGTGCAGAAGAAGAAAATATAATCAGGGGACACAAATTGAGCTGAAGTGAAAAAATGCCCAGCAACTAATGGCTGTGATAGCAACAGGAGGTGAAATGAATGAGGAAAATAGACAGAGCTTTGTTAATGCAACTTAAGACCTTGAAGCCATGCTGAAAACTCTACAAGGTGATTTCAATGAGTTCATTAGCCAAGGGCAAAATCAGCAGTCAATATTTCACTTGTGGCAGCAGAATATCACTGGTGCAAATTACTCTGCACTACATTGCAGCTGAGAAAATTCTAAACTGGAACCAGCACCTACAATGATTTACTGACTTCCTTTTCTATGCCTTCACATACGATCACCAAAACTATGCCAGATGGGGTTCAGTGTACCTCTCAGAAATGTTTCTGAGTCCCAAGACTGCACCAGCAGTGCATAAGCAGTTTGCCAATGGAAACCATGTCATCACATGATCAACCTCAGCCTGCTTTAACAGCATCTGGTCAGACTTAGGCCTGGAACAAACTAGTCAGAGATTCCAAGTCAAGGCAAGGGGGATCATAGGAATAAGCAGACAAGAGAAAGCAACTCTCAAGTGGTATGTCACAGTACATGAAAAAAAGTGCCATCATGAGGAACTTGAAGTATATGTATGAACTGAACAATCTTGAAGAACAGATTCATCGTGATCTTTGACCGTAGTCAATCAGGAAAGACAATAAAGATGTCATGAGAATTATTAGTATAATCTTTGACCGCTATGGAAATCTATTTGCTGTGGATGTATTTGGAGACTCACTAGATGAACCTTACCCTCTCATGATTATAGCTACAGGAGTTGTTGCTCCATCATATGTCACTACAGTCCTGTTGACTGCAAAATAATGTGGCAAGACTGCCTTAATGGAATTTGTTGAAGAAAGGCTCAGTACTGCTGCAGTCCCACTCAATGGCCCAATCAAAAGGATGAACATACCCATGTTTACAAACATACAGCACTCTAACAAACCCAAACGCAGGGACAAGGTAAAATCCATAGATTCAGATAGACAGCTCTTTGTCAGGCTTCTAATAATATAAAAAGACAGAAAGATAGACCTGCAGAAGTTTTTTTTGAATATGAACTGTCAAGCCAGTCTCTGGCTACTGGTAATGCTGATGGTCCACTAGCAAAAAGTAACAAGGCAAAAACACTCAGGGACCTGGATGCCATAGGTGATTCCTTACTAGATCCAGCTATCATCATGAGAAACATTAACTCAGAAAGACACACCACAACCACTTTCATAGACCATATGGCATGTCTTCAGAAACTGACATCGAGTACTGGTTTTCAAACTTTTGGTGACATGATGAATGGACTGCAAAGGTTTGTTGAGAGTGCAATTAGGGAATGTGACACAGTTCAGGACATATCAGACAAGTATGACAAACGATATGTCTATCAAAACTGGTGAAAGCAAAAGACAAAGAGAGACAGTGGGATCTCCAAAAATCAGAATTAGTGCAAGAAACCAGGTACTACCCAGAAACATGAAGGCATACCTTTCCAATCCCAAAACAAGGAGAACTTCAATAAATTAATTTTTGAGGAGTGTTGTAAAACCGTGCCTCATATTCTTACACTATCCCAAACGTTGGTGCTATCTGGAGGTTTTGAAAATCATGAACAGGTGGTGGAAATAACTCATGGACAAGTAAAGGATCTTCCTGAACTCTTCTCTACTCAAGAGGAAGCCAACAATAGGATATATCTGCATGTTGGTAATTCAGTCACTCGCTACAAGACAGCAAATACGATCATATGTTCAACAGACATAGATGTTCTTGTGCTTGCAACATATTTTGTAGAGGAGCTTGGCATTAAGCTATGGTTCAAAACAGGAACCCAACTGAAGACCCAATATATACCACAGCGTATCATAGTTGAGAAACTTGGCAGCTCAATATGCAAGTTACTTCTGCCAATCCACACCCTTACAGGCTGTGACAACACCAGCTGTTTCAAGAGCAAAGGCAAAAAGAATCCTTGCAAATCCTAAGAATGAACGATGAAAACTTGCAGAGGTTGACTGAACTTGGACATTCTTTTGAAGTCATGAATGATGTCACTGATGTCTGTCACACGTTTGTATGCAGACTCTACCAACCAACAGGACGTATTAGTTCCAACATCAACCTACTAAGGTACAAACAGTTTTGCAAGCAAGCAAAGCATAATGACAGCTTGCCACCATGTATGGACAGCCTGATACAGCACAGAAAGAGAGATAATTACCAGTGTGATGTTTATAAAGCAGCACTAGTGGCTAAGCCATTTATTGCATCACTTGATAGATGTGGCTGGACACAGGCAGAGAATGGTCTTAAGCCTTAACTAATGATGCAAGAATCAGGTCCAAAAGACTTGATAGAACTTATCACATGCCAGTGCACAAAGTCTGAAGTGCAGGTGTGATGACAGAACTAAAATGCACACCAAGTTGTGTGTGTGAAGGACATCCAAACACATGTGACAATACGCATGAAACAAGTGAAGGCAATATCAGTTATGAAAATGGTGATTTCGAATCAGATTATGACACTGACAATGATGACTCTGAGCAAACAAGTTAAATGTGCTTCCAAATTAAGAATACATGCTATAGTGAATAGTTCCATGATGATAAATATGGTCATAATTCTTCATTAAAATGTCATTTCAAACAATAATATAGTTGCTGCATTAGAATTAATTGTTTAATTTGTGCTAGGATGGACCTTATTACGATAATAACATCTTGTAGTAAAATTTTGTGCATCATTTTTTAGCTGAAAAAGACATTTGCATTTCCATGGGTGTCATTATTATTCAAAAGTAAATTTTCTCACTCTTTCTATTCAGCTTGGAAATAAACGTTATTGTTTGAAAATGTTTTGTTTCTCTCTACATCTATACAGGAAAGAGTTTCAGTTATTGGAACGCATTCTTGGCCAACAACCTTAATGTGTATAAATCAATTATTACAATGAAATTGTGGTATAATTTCTGAGCAAATGGAAGAAAAGTGAGAGCAATACAGAACATAATTAGTTTAGGTGCTATTAGGTATCATTACTGGATATAAGGCATGACAAATTGGTTTTAGATGTTATGTTTTACTTATATTTAGGGTTCACTTATGGACATTTAGGTTCACTATTATTCAAATTTATTTTAGCAATTTACAAAAATTGGAAACTAATAGCAAACTCTACAAATATGATGTTAAAAAATAACAGTTTTAAAATTACTTTGAAATTCAGGATTTACTCAATTTCATCTTTTTTCAGCTATATTGTTCATAGTTTTCACTTCAAAATTCAATATTATCGACCATGTGATGAGCACCACAACATACCTTTTTTGAAAGCTGATGAGTAGGGCTATCTTATGCAACCATCAAACCTTCTCTAACAGGGGGTGCAATAGGATGAATATTTAGAAAATTGCCCACTAGACTATTATTCTCTTTAACACTGCATTACTATCAATGCAAAGCATTTTTGGAGGTATAGTATATACAGGACAATATATGACACCTTGCACAGCAACCCTGAGTCTGTATCAACAGGTATGTATGGCAACCAATAATATCAACAGTGAATCTTGAAAGAGTTTGTAGATGGCCACAGAAAATTTGAAATGAACACACAGGCTTTTCTGTGCACAGATACCCATATCCTATATTTTATATTCTGTGTTGAGCACATAGCTTGACAGTACTGATGAAATCACTATAATTTTTTTTTAAGTTCCATTTGTTTGTTTTTTTGATTTTGAAAAATACATGTTCTACCTTTATTCGACAGAGTAAAGTACATGTGGGACAACATTCTAAGTTAAGTGCTACAGTAGTCACATCAGTACTGCAGCACAACAACATTGTACTAGTAGAACAGCACCTCATCAATATTTGCCAGACACTGGTTTGTATTAATAACATATAGAATATAATGTATGATTCTCTATCTACAGCAAGTGTGTATAGCCATTGAGAGGTTCCTATGGTGACTGTTTAAACCTCAAGAGCAAAGCTTGAGGGTTTTTCATCACCATGGGCAACCTCAAGATGGCGCACATGCTTGTTGTAGATACAGAACCATACATTTCTTATATAGTGTATGGTTCTGCTATTGTGACACAAATATGGACATTTTTTATTCTTTTTTTTTAAATACTTTTTCCTTACTTTGCCGTTTTTTTTCTGTGTGACGTTCTCCTTCAGTCTAGCTCTCACTGCCACGGCCGCTTCTGAAATGGGGGATGTTCATGTATCATGCATGTGCGACCACATTCTAAGCTGTTATGGTGCACTAGCTATGTAGCTAGTGCAGTATAATTACTGGTCAGCAATTTTTTGTATGTGCTGCCTGAGTTAATATTTTCCATAATAACCCACGGGTTGTTACAGAATTCACGCACACTGTCCTTTTAAACTGTTCGCTCCCTCATTGGCTCTTGTTCAGTGTGTAAGCGGGCTTAACCCTTTTGTAAACATCGTGGCTCCATCTCTTGCTTTACCGAGGAGCTGCCATAACAAGCCTGCCCTACACACTTTCAATTTTTATTTAAATCCTACATTTACCATTTTAAAGAAAACATGTATCTGGTTGATCCTGCTTTTTTTCTGCTTTAGGAGTGGGGCCCCGACTTGACTCACAGCACTAGAGTGATCGCTATCCCAGCAACTTACTCTAAGTGCAAATAGATACTGTAATAAAAAATAAATCAAAAAGCAAAAGAAAGGACAAAAAACAAATGCTCAGTTTGGAAAGGGACAAGAGAAGCAGAGACTCTGTGTGTGTGTGTGTGTGTGTGTGTGTGTGTGTGTCAGAAGTCAGCAATTTGTTTGTGTATGACAAAACCCAGGTTGCCAACAAATTGCTGACCAGCAATTATACAAAATAAAAGATGGGGAATTGTGTGAAAAACTTGAATTTAATGTACACCCTCAGTGTTGGATGCTTTAATAAACCCCTTGGACTTCGACCTCGGGTGTACATTAAATTCTCGTCCCACACACTTCCCCATCCTTTATTCTCTATATAACAAACTAGCTGGTATAGCTACTGCAGCATAATAATGTTTTAGAAGGGATGGATTTCCATCCCTAACAAAGTTCGACCATACACTATATCATATTTTACTGAGAATTTTCACCCATTGCCATTGATAGATGCTCTGTTTCTTTTCAGTGAAGTGTGTGGTGGAAATTGTAGGGGCTGGGGGGAGTGGGGGAGACAATTCAAACTTGATGGTAGTCTCAAATGACAGATTCAGTGCTTCACCTGTTTTTCTGTACATTGAACTTTTAAATTGAAAGCATGTTCAAGTTTGATAGGATATAAAAAAAACAGCTGTGTGGCATATGTCATACAATACTAATATATGTTACTATAGCCTATGTTAAATTGCTATAACATTAAGTTAGTTAGACATGACAAATATTTTCTTTAGAAAACTAAAGACAAAAACACAAGCTTACATAGATACATAGACAGTGTCAGCAGATAAGGGACTATGGCCCACCTAGTCTGCCATTTGAATTTGTAACTTCAGTTTATGTTTTCCTAGAACTCTGTTGCCCCTTACCCTTGACTTGTGTGTATTGATGTTCATACGTCGTCTTGTGTTGCAAATATTCATGCAAGTTCATTCTAAATACTATATTTCCTTTCAGTGAAGGCTGTGTTTGTATGTGGGGGGGGGATTAGCACCTAACTACTGATTATTTCCAGCTGGACTGCATAGACCAAAGTGTGTCTTTGTTATCTGTGACAGTATATAGTAAGGAACTCAGGTCAGAGCCGATGCAGCTGTGCTGAGTGTTGATGAGCACCACTGAAGAGGAATAACTGCTTCGTGAAGAGGAAGCATATGGCAGGGAAGCATGCTGTATCCAAGATGGCCGCCATGCTTCGCGCATGTGCACAGTGACATGGCTGCCATCTTGGACATGGCTACAATGTCAGTAAGGAGCTCTGGGCATAAGTGCACATGCCTGGAAGAAATGCAGACTTACCACATTAAAATAGTGCACCCAACAGGGGCCAAGTGCGCTGCACAGGGGAGCTCTGCATTGGGGGGAAGTCACTGCATCATTGTAGGAGAGCACAGGAATGCATTCCACTCATGGTCCTTTTTCTCTTCTACAGTGATCACAAAACATCTGCAAAGCTCTGCCCATGTAGCCTTAATAATTGTGACAAGTGCCTATGCCAGATTCTTATAATGCTACAAGAATTAGACCTGGCCACAGCTTATAGTCAAAATAGTCTTACCTGAGAGTTATCTTTCATAGTGATAATAAAAGGTCATGGGCCTGATTTTAGAAGCCCCCCCCCCATGATCAGTACACTGAAGTCCCAACTGCAACAAACTTGGATGCACCAGGGACCCTGCATCAAATTTTGCAGAAATCAGGGTCCCAGTGCCAAACTCCACAAGTTTGTCACAAGTCATCCTGTGCACCACACAACTGGTACATGGGCAGTGAATGCAGCAAGCAGTGTCACTTCCAGGCAGCAGTGTCGGCCATGGCAGGGACCCACTGGCCATGCAACCAACTGGTGGCAGGGTCTGTGGAGGGAAGACCGGGTGGGTTGGGGTGGGGTGGTGATGGACCCCAGATGGGGCAATGGCATGGTTACCTTGGTGCCAGGAACTGGGTGTGAGGGGCAGGCTGGAACTGTGACTTGCTGCAGGGGTAGTCCCTGGAAGGGACAAGCCATGGCTCCACTACTACTGGGACACTTGGCTGGTTGTGGGAACAGTGGTCATCTGCTGACAGCAGCTGCAGTGAGGGGCAGGGACTACCTCCTACCATGGCAAGACACTCGGAATGGTGCACAGGCCATTAGATCTGCTTTTTGCTGGTGTACCTCTGGCAGTCTTTGCGCCCATTGAAGGGATTTGCAGAATGCCAGTTATGGGGATTCTGCAGTACTAGCCCTGGCACAAATCCCCCTCTTCCTTACCTCACCAGTGCATCTGTTGCAAGGATGGTGCAAGGCTGTCCAGTGCAAGGAGCCCCCTAGTTGCCACAGGGGGTATCTGAAAATCAGGAATGGTGCACAGTGTGGTGCATGATGCTTCGTGCACCAGTGCTATTTGGTGCAAGCACTTTGCGCCATTCTCGATAGTTTGAAAATTAGGCCCCATGACTTTAGGAATTGTAAAAGTGGATACAGTAACAGCACATCATAACTAGAAGGAATGTCACAATATAACAGTAAGTACACAGAACTGAAAGTAATTAAAGGAAAGCAATGATCATCAGACTCTGCCCACCCCCCAAAGCCTTACCCTCTGATCAGAAGTTTCACAATGAAAACACATTTTTTCAGGTGTTTAAGTTACTTTACTTTATTGTTGAAAAATCCAGGATTCTGCAAAACAGCAGATGCTACATGATTCCCTTTCAAGTGAAAGTGCAGCACCCCACCTCTCACTTCAATACAAATGTACTGAAGCAAGCAGTGCAGCGCCGCACTTTCACTTGAAATGGAATTGCACTGTGTCTGCCATTTTGCAGGAGCCTGGATTTTTCAACAATAAAATAAAGTAAGTTAAAACACCTGGAAAAAAGGTGTTTTCATTGTGAAATGCCTAATCAGGGGGCAAGGCTTTGGGGGCTGGGGAGTGTCTGATGATGACAGCTTTCCTTTAAATATTACTTATTAAAATAGTAATAGTATAATTATCATGCTGCTTCTTGCCAAAAAAATCAATATGTAGCATATTATCACATTTGCTTTATAGTGTTTCTTTATTTCTTCTTTCTCATTACAGTTCATCTTGGCTTCCCTGCCACCCCAGCAGGAAGGGCACACTTAGAATCAGCCCCAGAGGAATTGATAGTAGAGGATCTAGCCTTTCGGAGGATAACATAATAGGAAGATATAGCATAGTGGTTAATGGCACTAAGCTGCAAACCTGGAGACCTGGTTTTGAATCCCATCAGCCCTCACCTGCATACAGTGTGACTCTGAGCAAGTCATTTAACTTTCTTTTGCTCCCAAGTCTCACCTGGAAACAAGCTCTAGCTTAGTGTGCCTTTCTTGGTTAAACAGTTTCCCTTTTTCCCTTTCCCTTAATTGAAGAACAAGGTATGGTACAATTACACAATCAAAGTCGATCAAATTAATTCCAGCTGTTACTGATGATTCATTACAGTTTACACTCCAACATTTTTAGAAATGTTTTGCTTTTTATTTGAACTTCCAGGCCCCCAAAAAAAAAATCAGTAAGACACAGCACTGCTCCACTACCACCCAACCACCCACCGAAGGCCAGCACATGGAGCAATAAACAAGACACTACATGCACACTATTGTAACATTATCCTTATACAACATCCACCAAAAAATTAAGAACTCCACACACACCACAAACAATCTTTAACTAGCTGCTTCTTTTGTGACAAATGCTTGCTGGACACCTATTCTGAATGCAAACACCACATTAACTATCATTCTGTCCCCCCACCCCAAACAATCTTCAGTGATATACACCAAAGGACACAAGTTCAGCACAGAAGGCTCAGTCACCAACAACAGCATTAGTGCTATTTGATCAAGTTGTTCAGCTCTCTTCAATCATGAACACTAAAAAACAGTCACAACATTATCTCATTAGAGTACCATATTGCAGTTGCCACAATGTATAAATTACTAGCCTTACATAAACTGTTGACTAAACATTGAATAATGAAGATGTTTAGATAGCCATGTTATAGCTTGTTTATGGACATAGAATTCTAAATCTAAGTATAATATGGTCTAGTAAATGCTTTAAAAATAATTTTATGTAAATGGCATTACAACAGAATCTTACTTGCTACTTGACAATTATTGCCTTAAGCAATCTCACAATAAGCCCTTATAATAGCATAGTATTATTATGTTGACACAATATGTAATAGCTACTGTTATATCAGCTGTTTAGAATTTATTAATTTACAGGAATATATAAAAATGTTATTGCTAAGGTATCATACTACTGCTGAAGGGATAAATATAGTGTAGTATGCAATATTACTGAACAGTAAGTGAATTGTCAATAATATAACAGAATCTTATCATATTACTAAAATCTATATTTAAGTCAGTCTTCAGTTAATGAAGGGGGAATAAGCTTCTAGCTGGAGGCTGGGAAAGTAAGTAGACTTGAAAGATTTTCTTAGCTGGTATTCTGTGTGTCTGTAATTGTATTTGAGGGCTGGTATTAACTGCCATTTATTGTGCTTTTTCATTTAGTTTGGGCAGCCTTTTATTGCTTTTGCATTTAGTTTGGGCAGGAGGAAGGGACTGAAACAGACAACGTGGTGTTTGTGTGTATAGTCAGTATTGGCGTATATTGTACATATTGGCCCAGATATTCAAAAGGGTTGCACATGGCGCAACAGTGTTGCACCATGCACAACCCACTGATGCGCCCTGGCGTGATATTCACAAGGGGAAAGTGCGCGACAAATCCTGGATGCACTGGAGTGCATCAGTAATGTATGGTGGCAAGAGGTGGGGGGGGGCATGCCCATGCATACTCTGCACAGCCTGATATTCAGCCTGAGATGTGCAGAGCCATGCATGAGCAACCCCTACCTGTGCCAGCACAAAGCTGATCCAAAAAAAAAAGGAACAACTGATGGCCATCCACAGGTGAGCTGCCACATTGCAGGGCGCAACATGGCAGCTGCCACCTGTGGGTGGCCACCCGAGCTCTGGCTGCACCTCCGTGGTGGCAGCCCCCCATGCCCAATTGCGGGAGTCAGTAAAAAAAGATAAATCAAAAATCCCTGGTGGTCCAGTGGACCACTGCCCGCCCGATCGCGGGCTAAGTAAATAACATATTAATCCAATATCTCTGGTGGTCCAGTGGACCTGTCTGCATGCCTGATCACGGGCTAAGTAAAGAAATGAAAGTTCCTATCATCCCTGGTGGTCCAGTGGACCTGTCTGCCCACCCAATCACGGGCTAAGTAAAGAAATGAAAGAGCCTAACATCCCTGGTGGTCCAGTGGACCTGTCTGCCCGCCCGATCATGGGCTAAGGAAAGAAATGTAAGTTCCTATCATCCCTAGTGGTCCAGTGGACCTGTCTGCCTGCTTGATCGCGGGCTGAATGTAAAATAAAAGAACACTATTCTCCCTGGTGGTCCAGTGGACCACTGCCCACCCGATCGCAGGCTGAGTTAATAATAAAAGAACACTATTCTCCCTGGTGGTCCAGTGGACCGCTGTCCGCCCGATCATGGTCTGAGTTAATAATAAAAGAACACTATTCTCCCTGGTGGTCCAGTGGACTTGTCGCCCTGATCACGGGCTGAGTTAATGATAAAATAACTCTATTATCCCTGGTGGTCAGTGGACCCCCACCCGCCACTGATCCCACAGCCCACTCCCCTGGTCAGCGGTGGGCGGCAGCACACCAACCTGCCGCCTCCTCCCACTGACTGACACTGTTGGTAGGGCTGCACGCCCATTGGTCCACAGTGTGAGTCAATGGGCGTGCAGCCCATACCCGTACTATACATTCCAGATATCTGAATGAATCCATTCACATATCTGGAATGTGTGTCTGTTATCGGAGGCCTATAGCTCATGCTATGGACCAATGGCATGCAATCTGACGACAGTGTCAGCCAGCGAGCGGAGGGTGGCAGGTGGGTGTGTGGGTGCTGCTGCCCGCCGCTGACCCGGGGAGCGGGTGGTGGGATCAGTGGCGGTGGGGAGGGGGTCCATTGGACCACCAGGGATAAAAGTGTTATTTTATTATTAACTCAGCCCGTGATCGGGGGACAGGTCCACTGGACCACCAGGGAGAATAGTGTTCTTTTATTTTTAACTCAGCCCGCAATCAGGCGGGCAGCGTTCCACTGGACCACCATGGAGAATTGATTTGTTTTCATTTACATTCAGCTCGCGATCAGTTGGGCAGCAGTCCACTGGACCACCAGGGAGAATAGTGTTCTTTTAATTTACATTCAGCCCACAATCTGGCAGGCAGCAGTCCACTGGACCACCAGGGATTTTGAATAATTCTATTTTGTACTGCAGTCCATGATCGGGCTGTGGGGCACATTGCCGCACTGCAGGGGGCATCAGTCCCCGACGGTTGCTGCCTGGCAGGGCGCCAGGCACAAGTCATTGGGGATCAGTGCACCTGCATGCAAATGGGGCCATGATGACATGGAAATGGCCCCATGTGCGTCTTGCATACATTATGGCTCCATTTGCATGTGCACTTTTGAATATCGCGGTTGCTGCACATAGCGCAATGGAACTTGCACTAGCGCATCCCCCTGCTCCACTCTGGCTGCTTGCACTGGCACAGTGCCACTGTGCCATGCACACGGCAGGTGGTCAGGATGCAATATTCAATGATGCTGTGCTGTGGTGCAGCTCCGTTGAATATCACCCAGTCCATGCCCCTGCGCAGCCAAGTTGCGCTGCACCCAGGCTTGCACCACAGCCTGGCACAGTTTGAATATCTGGGCCTTTGTATATTGGTGTATACAGTGTATTGTAGTAGTCAGTGTCAGTGGCTCAGTAGGTAGCACACTCGCCTCTGAGGCTGAGAGATCAGAGGGCTGTGGGTTCAGTTCCCACATCTGGCACTTGGGTTAGTATCCCAGTACTGACACTGTAGTACAGCATGAGAGGGGTGCTGCACTACTGAGGTGCCATCTTTCGGATGATACGTTAAACTGAGGTCCCATCTGCCTGGATTGGTGGCAGTTCAGGTGGATGTTAAAGATCCCATTGCACTTATTGAAAAGAGTAGGGGTAACTTTTATTGAATAAACACATATAAGTCCAGATCAGAAAGAAAAAGAAATCATAACAATACAATAATACATTTGAAAAAATTCTACATAAAGCTTAAAAAAAAAAAGATAAGTTAAAACATACAAAATAATATCACTCAGATAATAAAGTAACAACAGTCTCCGTTAAATTGTATACTACTCTATAATGTCCTCTATAATATGTTTGTAATTTCTCCATTACTAATCTCCCTTTCATTAATACTTATGTTTATTTAAATTTGACAAAATGAAGAAATCCCCTCCACCACATTCTGACTTTCTCCATATTATAACATTGACTTTCTTCCTTATATACCTTATTTAACATATTTGCAACATATAGTCTAAAACCTTCAAAGGAAGTTTTTTTTTGGTATAACACCCATTGAACCCTAGTATGCCATAGGCAAAACCGTAAGGTGGCCAAAAAAACTCTTAATGTATCTTTCTCCAAATTCCTCAAATAATTAGGAAAAATACCAAGCACTAAAAAGTCATAATCTATGTTGGCTAACCATGTAAGATTCCATTTCTGAGCTAAATAACCCCATAACTTTGAAGAAAAGAGACAATGAAAGAAAAAATGTTCCATCGACTCTTCCAAATTAACACATTCTGGATAAGGACAGATTCTGTCTTGATTGACTTGTGTTTTGCGGTTCCTCTGACATTAAGTTTCCCATACATAGTCAACCACATATTCTCCACATATAGGAGGCAGTCTTGATTATTAACTGTCTCCAACACATTGGTTATGTTTTCCTTTGGACAATTTTTAAAAGTTGGCTCAATCAAAACATATTGTGTCATGATTTCTCTGTATAAACCTTTAGCAGTGTATCTGATAATCATATATTGTGTGATATGCCATCTAAATAATTTTTGAGCTACCGGCTTAAAATAATCAGGTGCCCGTAATCTTGCTGCCCATTTTGGAGATAAAGCTTTCCACATATTTAGATATGCTTTCAAAAGGTTCCTGAAAACTATACTGTCTAGTTCTAACGAACCCTGCAAACATTTCTTCAAAGAAAAGGTACAGAATAACGAAAAACAAAAAAACTACCGGGTCTATCATCCCTAAGCCCCCTTGTTTTTTACTCTGGTATGTGCATCCTCTCTTAATTGGATTTAATCTACTACCCCATAACATTTGGAAACATATACTATATAATTTAGTTTCCAACTGTACGGATAATGGTAAAGAACTGCAATATACTGTAGTCGAGGTAAAACAAATTGTTTAATAATCTGGATTCTTTTAATTTGGTAAATTTAAACCCTTTCCAAATGGTTACTTTCGAGACAATGCATTTAGAACTCTTAACCAAACCTCCATTGGGCAATTCTGAGTTTGAAATTCTACCCCTAAAATAATTAAGGGCCTATGTGAAAGTCTACTAAACTATAGGAAAACGAGTCCTGCTGGTAATCTCCCAACAAAAGCCCTTTAGATTTTAGCGGATTTAGTCTGGCATTAGATATTTCTGCATACTCTGTAAAAACTTTAATAAATTTTGAAAAATCTAAATGGTTAGAAAATAATAAACAAATATCATCCGTAAAAGCCTGTATTAGTCCTGAGGTCGAAACCCCTGGTACTCTTACTCCTATCAATAATGGTGGGAGACATATTGCTCTTATCAGGGGTTCTAAGGAAAAGTTATAAAGAAGCGGACTTAAAGGGCATCCCTGCCTCACTCCACATTTCATAATAAATCCTTCTCCCAAACAGCCTTTCAATACTGGGTATACTTTTGCATTCTTGTATAATCCCCTTACTAGATCTATAATACCCTGTGGAATCCCGAACCACTGCAGTGTTAGAAATAAAAATTCATGATTCACCCTGTCGAATGCCTTCTCAAGGTCTACTGAAACAATTACCCCTGAAGAACCCTCATCCCCAACCTGCTCAATTATATCCCTGATGAATCCTAATATAGTATGAATTCTTCTATTCGGTATCCCACTGTGTTGCACAGGTAAAAATAAATCCTCTACCACCCCTTTCAGTCTATTATTAATAATCGAAGCCAAAATTTTGTAATCGGTATTTAACAGGGTTAATGCTCTCCAGTTCTTAAAATCTCCCCTATCTCCAGATTTAAAAATATAAACCTGCCGTCCTTCCATGAAGGAATTTAGACTCACTCAAGACTTTAGAAAAAAATTAAATACTATCCAGAGGCATTCTGTTAAATCCGAAGAAAATACTTTATAAAACTCATTGGGTAACCCATCCATTCCAGGGGACACATTCTGCTTAAGTGACGTAATAACTCCCAAAATTTCAGCTTTTGAAATAGGCTGCTCTAGAACTTTCAAATCCTCCTTCTCCCAATTGTGATTTAGACTGGGTCCCAAAAACTGCATAATTCGAAAAGATGATGATACACCTTGTGACTCTAGACCTCGGAAATGATCTTTAATAATCGTCCCTAGTGCACTAACTGAGGAAACCTTAGAATGTCCTTGTATCAAAAAATCCAGGTTCACCTTTTCCTTAACTGTTTTGCACAGTTCAAAGGGATCTCCAAAAACTGATTTCTTTAAATGATTTTGAACTAACGCTTGCAAAGATTTTGCTCTATCATACTGCTTGCTTTTCATTAAACTTTTAATCCTCGCTATCTGCTCTGCATAATTATTTCTAGAAGTATTTGCACATGTAAGAATATGATAGAACTGTCTTCTAAGTCTGAGATATTCTAAAAAATCATCATTTATTTTCCTTACCCCAAACTGTTTAAACCATTTAATACAATCTTGCTTGGTCTCCTGCCACCATCTCCCAGGATCATGGTACAAAAAGGCTACTGTTAACCTAGCTTGCAAAATACTCCGGATGACTTCCTGAATAACCTTCTCTTTAAGGCATGATGTATTTAATTTCCAAATAGATTGATGCCGACTAAACCCTTGATGTGTCCCTACCGTTACTAGTAACAAAGCATGATCTGAAAATTCCATGGGAATAACCTGAGGACTGTGAAACTGTATACCCTTAGATATAAAAAGATAATCTATCTCAAAGCTTTTCCCTTTAGTAAAGAAAGTACCTATTCCATTCTTTTTAGAGCTATCTATACAACTAATCAGAGCTGCAGTTTTAACAATCTTCTGGAGACAGTACGAGTCACAATATAATTTCTTCCCTTTTCCTAAACCACCTGCCCCTCTGGCCTTACTTAAATTACAATTAAAATCCCCTCCCCAAAAAATCGGTAATGTTGTTACCAAGTAAGGACGCACATCCGAAAAACACTCTACCCTTCCCGCCTTTGATTGTGGACTGTAAATATTAATTAATCTGATCTTTTTACCATACCATAATCCATCAAGCACTAACACTCTCCCCGGACAGACTTCTATTAACTTAAGTAACTTGAAATTAAGTGAGTTAAAGAGAATACCTATTCTGTCCGCCCTGTCCTCCCCAAATGACCAAAATGATGGTCCCCAGGGCCAATCTTTAGAGAGAAAGCATTAAACTGTAAATTAGAGAACATCCAGGTCTCTTGCAGGAAGCAGATAGAAACATGTAAGTCAGCAATTATCTGAAACACTGCTCTTCTCTTAATTGTCTTTAATAAACTATGGGTGTTAAAGGAAACCCAAGTGATCTCCATATAGTAACCTAATCAAGCTGGCCTATTAACTCTAATGTCATTTCTTCCTCCTTTTCTTCTTCTTTCCCTTGTAATCGTCCTTATGTGCCTTTTCTCCCCCCGAATTGATATTTGGGAATCCGTATCCTCCATGTCCATTTCCGAGTCTCCCCATGCAAGCTCTTCAAAAGGATTCTTGGATTCTAGACCCTCCATCTCCACTGGTACCACATTCTTCACTACCCTACCAGACCTACGTAATAATGGTGGGGGTTTAGGGGGATCAAGCTTACCCTGATTCGTACCACACTGCTCATCTACAGAATCAAGATAGCAAACTGGTTGTAGCAGCTCAAGCCCCTCCTCTCTAGTTTCTCTGCTGCCCCATTTGTCCTCCAGCCATGACATTGTCCGTCAAAGGTTCCTTTTTGCGGAAAAACCTCCTCCGCCCAAATGTTATCTCGTGTGAGACTCTCCTGCTTCTTGTGCTTGTTGTACCAAAAGTTCTGACATACCATTAGCATGTTTATTCTGTACAGCCCATGGACAGTCCTTAAAAGCATGGTTCGTCTCCTCACACAAATCACACTTTAACGCATTTGTACAAGAAAGGATACTATGGCCTACCTCCCCATAGTTGTCACATTTTGGCTGGTCACAAACGCTAGATAAATGAGTTTTGGACCCACATCTATAGCAGGCCCTAGGCTGCCCGCTATAGAAACAAACCCCCCTGTCTCTCCCTAACATAAAGGAGTTTGGAATATGGTTTATACCTGTTGTTGTTTGTTTAAGTTTCACTTTAAATTTCCATGCACCAGTCTAAAATAATTCCGAATCCAAAATGGGTTCGGGGTCACTTAAGACCTCACATTTCTGTGTAAGCCAAAACTTAATGTCTTCCACCTGAACACCCTCATTTCTGAACATCACTGTTACAAATTGTATCAGGGGTTTAGACAAAGGAATCACAAAAAAAGGCGTCCATAAAGGTGAAAACTTCACCTGATTATATCTTTCCCAAAAAAGGTCAAGTAATGCTGGTGAACGAAAACTGACATCAAAATTGTCCTCACCTGAAATGTTAATAAATGCATAGACATCCTTAGGAGAAAATTTCAAAGAATCTTTAATTAAAGTTTTACCCACATAAAATCTATTGGGTCTATCCTTTAATCCACCCTTGTAGCGAATCCTCACCACATTCCTTCTAGGGGCTGCTTCCCTTTTACTCTGCGAAAAAAGGCTAGATAAAAGGGTTTTTTCTTGTTTCTCCACATTAATGTTTGACTGAACCAAATCATTTAAATCAATATTTTCTTCCTTTCTCAGAGGTATATAATTTTTCTCACTACCTGTTACCGCCCTGGGGTCATCTTTATCAACTACCTGAACAGTCACAGTTTCCTGGGAGGAGGCTGGTAACCCCCCCTTCCTTGGCTTCCACACAGGAGCAACAGACTGCCATCCCCAAGAATTCTCCCAAGAGGAATCAGGTGTCCATACCCCTTTTACTTTCTGCCTCCATCCAGCTGCCTTTAACGCTGATTGAGGAGACCAGGAGCTATCATGATCCCCTACCCCCTCTAAACAACCAGCTCCTTGTTTCTTATTAAACAGTGTCTCATGATTAGTTTTCCCAACTTTAGAACTAGAAGGGAACATAAATTCAGTCACTCCAGTTTGATTACCAGTCTTGACTTGATATGTCACATTGTCCTTTTCAGTCTCATCGAGAACTGTAGCATTAAGCACAAAACCGGAATCCTTCATTATCTGTAATGGTGCAAAGTTTTGTATGGAATTCGGGTTACTCACACATCTCGAGTTGTTAGCGCTTAACCCGAACCCTCACGCATCCATTTCCCTGTTCGTTGAGGCTACTGCAGCTGATTTCTTTCTCTCCGTTGCCTTTCTTCCTCCTCCGACCTCCATAGTGGCTTTCCGGCTCACAGTGAGCGTAAATCGCCCTTGCCAGTCTCATGGTGACAGTGCTACACTATAACGCTGACTTTTGTCTCCATTTCCACGCTACTGCTTTCCTAGACAGTTTTAAAGGCATCCAATCCATTTCCACAGCATTCGGAATCGGCAAGTCCTCAGCTTCTTCAGCAATAAAGGTATCTTGCTTTTTACTTAATTTCTGTGCATCCTCTGTATTCGGACTGTCCGCAAACTGCTCTACCTCGTCTGTTAGACGGTCCTCTGCCAAATTCTCCTCCTCCAACACCGCGCTTACCAGCACTCTCTCCGTCATTCCAATCTCTAACTGAGCCATGCTGCTCTCAGTCAGAACTCCTCTACGCCCATACTCCCCGTCTGGCCACTGAGACAGCAGCACAGAGTAGGGGAATTTCCCTTGTGTCCTGGCCAAATTTCCCTCATTCACTAAAAATACCACCAACAGCTTAATTTGGTTCAAGATCAGTTGGCATTCATGTGTATCTCCCTCACCCGGGTTGTGCCCGAAAATAGGAAGGATTTTTCTAGTGCACTCACCGGTCAACAAAAAAAAATATATTTTTAAAGTTGCCATCTGGCCTGTAAGTCAGGCATCATATTACAGGGGATTAGTGCTGTTTGAATGCAAGTTGCATCTGCCAGCTCAGT
The DNA here is from genome assembly GCA_016271365.2 of Neoceratodus forsteri. NCBI lineage: Eukaryota > Metazoa > Chordata > Ceratodontiformes > Ceratodontidae > Neoceratodus > Neoceratodus forsteri. The sequence continues at coordinate 161,468,236 of CM028132.1, read as the reverse complement.
CAGTCTTCAGTTAGTGAAGGGGGAATAAGCTTCTAGAGGCTGGGAGAGTAAGTAGACTTGAAAGAATTTCTTAGCTGGTATTCTGTGTGTTTGTAATTGTATTTGAGAGATGGTCTTAACTGCCATTTATTGTGCTTTTTCATTTAGTTTGGGCAGCCTTTTATTGCTTTTGCATTTAGTTTTGGCAGCAGGAAGGGATTGAAACAGACAGTTTGGTGTTTGTGTGTGTTTATTTATTTATTTGCTTTTGGTAACCGGATAGGAGCATTAGGTATTAGTCCTGCCTACTTTCAAACATGACCTGGGAGAATACAGTAAACAGACATTACATATGCAAGTACATAGATACCATCATAACAATCCTTAGCAGTTGTCCACGCAAGGATAGCCAAGTCTTACTCATGTGTGAAGGACAACCCATGCAGGGATGAATGGAGGCAGATTAAAACATTTTAGCTAACATAAACACCAAGTTCAAGAAAGTAAGGTCAAGTGTGACAGGTACAGTATTAAGTACATAGAGGTGAGAGAAAAGTGCAGGCTTGAAGGCAGAGTGGGGTAAGTGACCCTTTAAACAAGGGGGAAGGGAATTCCAGAATTTAGGGGTGAAATGAGAAAATGCTTGTTCACCCATTTTAGATGAGCAGTGAGGCACTAAAAACTGTGGAATGGATGAGGACCTAAGAGTTTGGGAGCGACACAATGGTATAAACATGTTAGCCAGAGAGCTCAGGTGAGGGCATCTTGTCATGGAGTCAATGAAACACCCCAGAGAGTAATGTCGACGTGACTTAGTAGATAGCCAGTGAAGGGTCGCATAGAGAAGACAATGGTGCATGAGGTGAGGGGCCAATAATGCAAATCTACATATGTTGTTATAAGTGGTGGCCCACTTACATAGAATACTATCCTTCACTTGGGAGAGGAGAGGGAGGGAATAAAGTAACCTGGGCAACAGCACACCTCTAGCCACAGAGATCCTAGCTGCAGGAGTTAGAGAGTGACATACACGGTAGGCCACTCCAATCCTCATGTTAACGGATTTAAAAGGTTTAAAAGTTACTATATGGCCTGTAAGTGCAGGCATCATATTACAGGGGATTAGTGCTGTTTGAATGCAAGGTGTGACTGCCAGCTCAGTCAGTCTTCAGTTAGTGAAGGGGGAATAAGCTTCTAGCTGGAGGCTGGGAGAGTAAGTAGACTTGAAGGATTTTCTTAGCTGGTAGTGGAAATGAACAAGGAAATGATAGAAGGCATCCTTGGGATGGCAGAGAAAGGGGAGATATTGCTGATGGGGGACCTGAATATGCCAGATGTTGGCTGGAGCTCCTTTGTTGCAGCCACATCTAAGAGCAGGGCCATTCTCGATGCCCTACAGGGGACATGCCTCAGACAGTTAGTTCTGGAACCCACTTGTGAGAGATCAGTCTTAGACCTGGTACTCTCAAATGGGGATGAAGAGAGGATCTCTGATCTTGAAGTGGGTAGCCATCTGAGAACAAGCAACCACCAAACAGTGTGGTTCATGATAAACTTAGCTGTTGAGTCAAGCCACACAAAAGTGAAGGTACTGGACTTCAGGAGGGCTGATTTTGTCAAAATGGGAGAGTGCCTCAGAAAAGCACTAGCAAACAGGCAAGAAGGTGGGGTGGAGCAACAATGGGGAAACAACTAAACCGCCATCACAGAGGCAACAAGCCTTTGTGTGAAGCAAATAAACAAATCAAAAGGAAAGAAAAAAACACTATGGTTCTCAAAAGAAGTGGCAGGGAAGGTAAGGGAGAAAAAGAGAGCATTCAGGAAGAATAAGGAAACACAGAAGGAGCAGGACAGAGAACTGTACCAGTTAAATCAGAAGGAAGCAGGTAAGGCAGTCAGAATAGCAAAGGCCCAAACAGAGGAAAAGATAGCCAACACGGTTAAGAAGTGGGATAAAACCTTTAAAAGGTACATTAGGGAGCAAAGAAAGACTAAGGCAGGGATACTGAGGCTGAACAAAGAGGAAGGTGGTTGGACAGAGAGCAACAGTGAAAAAGCAGGGATACTGAACGAATACTTCTGCCCAGTATTCACAATGGAAAAGCAGGGGGAAGTACCTAATCTGGTCAATAGAAGCACTCTGGATAGGGGGGTTGATATTAGTCCTTTCACAGAAGACAGGGTTCTGAAAGAACTCTTAAAACTGAAGGTGGATAAAGCAATGGGGCCTGATAGGATTTACCCCAGAATTCTAAAAGAACTAAGGAAAGAACTAGTAACACCACTGACTACCCTTTTTTGATAAATCATGGGAGGATGGTGTGGTACCTGAGGACTGGAGGAGGGCAGATGTGATTCCCCTTCACAAAAGTGGGAGCAAGACAGAGGCAGGAAACTACAGACCTGTCAGTTTGACCTCAGTGGCAGGGAAAATGATGGAATCACTTTTGAAGGAAAGAACTGTTGAGTACCTAGAGGCCAGTGGGGCACAGGACCCAAGGCAGCATGGATTTACAGTGGGAAGCTCATGTCAGATGAATTGAATTGATTTATTTGACTGGGTGACCAAAGCAGTAGACCAGGGAGGGGCTATGGACATAGCCTACCTAGACTTTAACAAGGTATTTGACACAGTCCCACACAAAAGATTAATAATCAAATTAACCAGTCTGGGAGTGGGTCCCAGGGTGGTAGCCTGGGTAAAACACTGGTTGGACAACAGGACACAGCGGGTAATAGTAAATGGAGTCTACAGTGAAGAAAGGAGGGTTACTAGTGGGGTACCGCAGGGTTCAGTACTGGGGACGGTCTTTTTTAATGTCTTTATAAATGACATTGCAGAGGGACTGGAAGGGAAAGTATGTCTCTTTGCAGATGACACAATGATCTGCAACAGGGTTGATGCACAAGGTGGGGTGGAAAGGATGAAAAGGGACTTGGCAAGGTTGAAGGAATGGTCAAATGTATGGCAGCTTATATTCAATGGAAAGAAGTGCAAAGTAATGCAACTGGGAAACAAAAACCCAAGGGAAAAGTACACAATGGGGGGTGAGATATTGACAACAACAAAAATGGAAAGGGACCTGGGGGTAGTTATATCAGATGACCTAAAGGTGGGTGAGCAATGTGAGAAGGCAGTAAGGAGGGCTGGGGGGATATTGGGATGTATAGGGAGAGGCATCACCAGTAGAAAACAAGAAGTTGTTGGCTATCTGTACAGACAGTTGGTAAGACCACATCTGGAGTACTGTATACAGTTCTGGAGACCCCATCTCCACAAAGACATAGACAGGGTGGAGGCTGTCCAGAGGAGGGCAACTAAAATGATGCAGGGTCTGCATCAGAAGACATATGAAAAAAGACTAAAAGAACTAAAGATGTATAGCCTTGAGGAAAGGAGGGAGAGAGGGGACATGATAGAAACATTCAAATACCACAAGGGAATCAACAAAGTCCAAGATGGTAGCATCTTTCAGAAAAAGAGATGTGCAAAAACAAGGGGCACAATTTGAAGATAATGGGGGAACAGCTCAGAGGTAATGTGAGGAAGTATTTCTTCATGAGAGGGTTGTGGATACATGGAACAGCCTTCCTGAGGAGGTCGTAGAGTCAAAAATGGTGGGGGAATTCAAGAATGCATGGGACAGACATAAGGCAATTCTAGTGGGGGGTAGGAGGAAGTAGTCTGTTGGTTAACTAGGATCTGCAGCTTATCCGTTAGGTAGGGAAATGGGCAGACTGGGTGGGCCAAGCAGTCCTTATCTGTCGTCAAATTCTATGTTTCTATGTGCATGAAGGTGCAGTGAGGGGCAGACATAGGGCTGATAAACTCTCATGAGAGTTGGGTGTAGGTCCTAATCCCACCCTTCCCCACCAATCCCTTCCCAGAGCTCGGATCATTTATAGGGAAACACCTGCCATACAATTGGAGGAAAAGGTTTCAGGTGCAGCTCATGTGGTTCTAGCCACTGGGGGTTGGGTTTAAAGGCTGGGACAGAGGATCTTAGGGAGTTGTACACTTCCCCTATAAGTTTACTGTGTAGTACTGCACCTAGTAATGGTGGTACCTGTTTACTGTGGGACTGTATCTAGGATTAGTGGGTGACCTGAATAGTAGGTAGGGGTGTATCTTGGACTAGTGGAGAACCTAGTGGTTCACCCAAGGAAACCTACTTGAAGGGGGATGGAACCACACGTCATTAGGGCCGGCATCTTTGGGAGGGTGGTGGGGTGCACAGGGTGTGCGGCGACCATAAGACTGGACTGGGCTTGGAAGTTCGGTGGTTGCCCAGTGTGCTACCAGCTGGCACAGCTTAGGGAGGAGGATGAGGGGATTAGGAGACAGCTGGAGGGAGAGGGGAGGTATGGTTGAGGAACAGGACAGGGACTCTCCCACAGGGTTGCACAAAACACTAGGCGCGGGGCATAGGGAAAGGAGTGCAGAAGAATACTCTGGGGTCGCATAGAGACCCTGACAGAGAGGGCCCAAAAGGAGGACACTACCAAGGAAGTAGGCAGGTATCTGCGGACCCTCACAGAGGGGGGCCAAAGGGAGGACATTCTCAGGGAAGAAGGCAGATGGCTGGGGCTAGAGAGAAGGAAGCAATGGAGGGAGGTGGATCGGACTTTAAGCTCAGTAACCACTTCAATTATCTTCTTATGCTTGAGGCTGATGGGGGTGATGTAGCCATGACAGAGGCAGTTAGAGATGGAAAGGGAGTAGGGGGCAGGAGGCAGGGGCCGGATAGCAGGAAGAACAGGAGGGAACTTGGAATGCAGGAAAATGGGGGAGCGGGGGATCAGAGCAGAAGGAGGAGGGGGTAGAGGGAGGAAAGCGCAAGGAGAAAGACCAGTTGGGAAGAAAGGGCAAGGAGTGGGACCAGAAATACAAGAAGGATACAGCAAAGGGAGCTGAGGGTTTAGGCCAGGTGAGCATGACAGGCAAGGAGGGGCTGAACGGAGGCAGGAAGGAAGGGAGGACAAGCCAGGCAAGTATAGCAGATGGGGGGGAAGGACCAGTCGTGAGCAGTGGATGAAGAGGGTAGCGGGGTACAGAAGGATACTTGGGAGGAAGAGAGGCATAGGATCGGAGGGGAAGGGGTGGCCAGGGTAAATAAGGAGGGGGCAGCAGGTGGCACCCAGATAGGGGGAGGAGCAAGGAGCCAGCTGAGGGGAGGGGATGGTAGACAGGATGAGGGACATGGAAGGGGGGGGAATGGAGGAAAAGGGGCAGTCAGAGAGCTTCTGTTGGGTGATTCTATGATCAGGGGTATCAAATGGGATAGGAAGGGGGAAGCCAGCCTGGTTAGAACAAAATGCTTCCCTGGACTAAAGGTGCACAGGGCCAAGCATGAGGTATATTAGCTGGCAAAGGATTGTTGAGGTTCCCCGGACATACTGATCCACCTGGGTACCAATGACATGGAGGGAAATAGTAAGCTAGAGATACAGGCAAGGTTCAGGGAGCTTGCCAGGGTCTGCTATCACATAGGATCCATGATTTCCTTCTTGGAAATCCTGCCGGTGTCTAGGGCTAGTGGGGAACACAAGAGGAAGATTAGGGAGATAAACTAGTGGCTCGGAGTGGTGTGGGGCCAGAGGGTATGGGTTGATGGAGAATTGGGTGGAGACCTGGGAGGATAAGGGGCTGTATGCTAGAGATAGGCTCCATCTTAGTTTGGAAGGGAGGGAAATCCTTAAGTTGAAAATAGAGGGGTTTGTTGGTGAAAGGTGGGGTTTAAATTTGTGAAGGGGGAGAGATGGGAGAAAAGGCTGTTGAGGGGGGTCTGATAAAGGAGGAAATCTGTCTCCACCCCCCTGGGGAGCTGGAGGGATGCAGGAAAAGGCTGACAGGTAAGGTGCTGACTGGGGGAAGATGGAATCCCCATGGGAACGCGAGCAGGGGAAATGGAAGTATACGGAAAGGGTGGAAGGTAGTCCTGCTAAATGCCAGGAGCTTGGGCAATAAAATGCCTAAGCTCCAGGTGATGCTAACTGAGCGAAAGGTGGATGTGGCAGTGGTCACTGAGACCTGGGTCACCGCAGGGCATGACTGGGTCCTGAACCTGGAGGGTTACACCATGTTCAGGAAGGACAGGGGGGAGGGAAGGGGAGGAGGGGTAGCAATAATAGTCAAAAATTGCATTGGCATAGGAGGAGTGGAGGAGGTGGAGGGACTGTGGAGGTGATTTGGTCACCTTGATAACGGGGGGGGGGCAAGAGAGTAAAAACAGAAGCAGTGTATAGACTGCCCACGCTGGGGGAGGAGCTGGAGGAGAGACTGGTGGCAGATGTGTGGAGACACTGCAGCTTGGGCAGGGGAAGGGTGGTGGTGCTGGGGGACTTAAACATGCCAGGAATGGACTGGAAGACTATGATATCCTCGGTGGTCAGGGAACAGAGGTTGTTGGATGTCTTTCAGGACACGTTCCTAACTCAGCAGGTGGGGGAACCGACCAGGGAGGCACGGATACTGGATGTGGTCCTGGCAGACAGTGACCAGATTGGGGGCTTGGAGGTAAGGGAACCATTGGCGGGGAGCGACCATGCCATGGTCTGGTTCTGCCTGGACGTAAGAGGTGTAGAAGGCTGCACAAAGATGGAGGTAACTGACTTCAGGGGGGCGGATTTCAAGGAAATAGGAAGGATCCTTAAGAAGCATTTGGATGGTATTGGGCCAGACATGGACGCTGACAGTAGGTGGGAAATCATCAGGAAGGGGGGTGCAGGATGCTACCAGCACCTGTACAAGAGTAAGATGAAAATGTGGTAGGGTCCGTAAACCCTGCTGGTGGACCAGGGAGGTTTAGAAGGTGGTGAGGGGAAAGAAGGCGGCATATAGACATTTCAAATGCTCAAGGAGTGAAAGGAATCGAGGGGAGTATGAGCTGATGGCCAGAAGGGCCACTAGGGTGGTGAGGGTGGCTAAGGCAAGGAAGGAGCAGAACCTGGCCAGGGAAATTAGGAGAGGGAACAAGGGGTTCTTTAGATACATTGGGGAAAAGCAGAGAGTGAAGGGGCAGATTAGCAGGATTAAAACAGGGGAGGGATGGGCACAAGACCCGGGGGAGCAGGCTATGGTACTAAATGAATACTTTGCCTCAGTTTTCATGAAGGAAAATGGGGGGGCTGCATCATACATGGGAGGAGATGGTGAAACTGAAGAGGGGAAGGACCCTTACCAATTGGTGGGTCTGGGAAGATGGGGGACATCACTGGAAGGAGGGGGAAGGCAAACAGGGGGATGAGGTAGTGGAGGTGGAAATCATGGCAGAGAGAGTGAGGGAAGCCCTCAGGTCCCTTAAGACAGAGAAAGCACAGGGGCCAGATAAATTACATCCCAGAGTGCTGGAGTAACTGGTGGATGTCCTGGCAAAACCCCTGGTGGAGCTTTTTAGCATCTCTCTGAGGACAGGGTGGGTGCCTCAGGACTGGAAGGTGGTGCTTATAGTGCCTATCCACAAGGGGGGGTGGATCAAGGGAGGTGGCAGAGAACTACAGTCCCATTCGCCTGATATTGGTGGTGGGCAAGGTGATGGAGGGCACTGTCAAGGAGGGGCTGGGGGGATACCTGGAAAAGTAGTGGTGCCTGGACGATAGGCAGCATGGATTCATCCCAGGGAAATTATGTCAGGCAAACCTTGTGGAGTTCTATGACTGGGTGACAAGTGCCTTGGACCTGGGTAGACCAGTGGATGTCCTCTTTCTTGACTTCAGCAAGGCGTTTGACTCTGTTCCTCATGGGGGCCTGTTGCATAAGCTGGGAGAAATGGGGGTGGAAAACCAGATGATCAGATGGATAGGAAATTGGCTCCAGGACCAGCTCCAGAGGGTCGTGGTTGGTGGGATAGTCTCATCCTCAAGGAGGGTCATTAGTGGAGTCCCTCAGGGATCAGTTCTTGGGTCCCTCCTGTTCAACGCCTATGTCTCTGACATAAAGAAGGGTACCAGGAGCGAGAGGAGTCTCTTTGGGAATGACTCAAACTTCGGGCGGTGGTGGATGGGGAGGAGGGAAGGGTGGCCCTACAGGGGGACCTGGAGGCTCTGGAAAGGTGGTCTAGAAAGTGGAAGCTGAGGTTCAATGCAGGGAAATGCAAAGTACTGCACCTGGGAGCCAGAAACCCGGGCCAAGTGTACACCCTGGGGGGGGGAATGCTACAAGTCTCAATGGCTGAGAGGGACCTGGGGGTGGTGGCGGATGTCAAGATGAAGAACTCTTAAGACTTGTAGGAGGGCAGTGGCCAAGGTCAACAGGATGCTGGGATGCATCACTAGGGGGATCACCTCCAGAAGGAGGGAAGTGATACTCCCTCTGTATAACTGCTTGGTGAAGCCACACCTCGAGTACTGCGTGCAGTTTTGGAGGCCACACTTAAAGAGGGACATCAAACTCCTGAAGTGGCTCCTTAGAAGGGCAACCAAAATGATCTGGGGCTTGGGGGACAGGACCTTTGGGGAGAGGCTCAAAGAGCTAAATATGTACACATTGGAAGAGAGAAGGGACCGGGGGGACATGATAGAGGTCTTCAGATACAAGAAGGGGGTAAATAGGGGAGGAGGAGTCAGGGTGCTCCTAAGGAGAGGGCGGCAACTAAAGGGCATGGGTTGAAGCTGGAGGGCGGAGATTCAGGGGAGAAAGGAGGAGGTGCTACTTCACTGACAGGGTGGTGGAGCCATGGAATGTGCTGCTCAGGGGGCTGGTGGAGGCAGAGATGGTGGAGGGGTTCAAGAGGGGGTGGAACAGGTATGGGGAAGGATTTTGGAAGCAAAGTCCTGTGCAGCATGAATTTCTGGGACTGAGAAGGGAGAAACCAAAGAGGGCGAGGGGGGCAGCAAGGTCAGCTCCCAGGGTGGGGGCTGAACAAACTAGCAGACATGAAAGACCATTAGGCCTATTCTGCTGGCATTGTAGTATGTTATGTATTGAAGATGATGATGCAGATGTTGAGGGCATCAGTGGTGCCACAGAGCAGGCTAGAGAGGGAAGTAAACCAACACTTACTGTTCCTTCCTGTGGCCTAGGTAGTAAATCACCGGATGCCAGTGGTTCATCTGAACCAGAACATCTAGAAGATGAGCCCTGGCCTAATACATCTGGTAAGCCAGTCCTGCTGCAGGATGCTTGGTCTGTGCATGGAGACATAAGTACAGCAACAATTATTGCATAACTTTGTAAGTAGTTCTTTTACTTTTTTTTTCCTTTTTGTATTTTGTTTTTTTTGGGGGGGGCAACAGTGTAAGACAGCAAAGCTGCTTATACATTATATTTAGTGATACTGTGCAGAGAGTTCTGCTTGTCTGTGCAAATCCATTCACTTTAAAATATGGTTGACCTACACTTCAACCTAAGTAGTACAGCACAATGACTTTTCCTTATACTGCACTAGTTATGTCATTATGGAAAGAAACAAGTAACAATTTAACATAGTCATTCAGCCATACTTCCTCTGACTATTGCCCAGAATATGTCATGAGAGGGAACAGGGAGCAGAGTGGTGGTGGATGAGAGGAGACTGATGTGACTCATCTGTATCTTTATGTTGCTTGCACGCATGTGCAAGAAACATAGTGCCATAATCCAAGTTTTCAGAGATGTAGCACCCTGTCTTCCAATTCAGTCAGTGTGTTTGCAGGCATGGCCACAGTTCTCCAATGACTGCTGCAGCTGTCTATGACAGCAGTCGAAAATGCAGTGGCATACAGTTGAAAGGGAGAGCTCCGCTTCAGTGAGCAGAGCTCTCCCCCCACCACAGCAAGCACGCATATTAGTGCCGATCATCCCTCCCCCGCGCACTCACTGTATGGCCAATGGGGTGCCTAATCCCCTCATCGCCCACGCCCCCACAAACATCAACTAGGTGCTACGCTGGGAGTCCACCCAGCGTGGCAAAAATATTATAGCCGACAGGGGTGCCCAATCCCTGTTGGCTCCCGGCTGTAGCCCCACAGCTTTCCAGGTGCCACGCGCTGGGAGCCCACCCCAGCGTGGCAGGAAAATCTTTGTATAGCTGATGGGGTGCCCAACTCCCGTCAGCTCCAGCCCCCAAACAGTTTTCCAGCTGCCATGCTGGGAGCCCACCCAGCGTGGCAAACATCCGTGATCGCCTTCATTAAAAAAAAAACCCTGTAAATAAAAATCAGTCCCTTGCAGTCCCCTCGCCCACCCAGCCCACCCACTGTGCACCCTACCTCCCCCACCCCTCACCCCATACTTACCTCCGAGCTTGGCAGCCGACGATCATCTGTTGACGGAACACGCCTGCACTCTTCAAAGCCGATCTGCTAACTGAGGAAATGCCGTAAGCTGTATAATGGAATAAACAGGGTTTTTCAGCTTTGTTGCATATCTCGGCATTTTTGGAATTTTGGGCCCAATTTTCAATATGGGTTTTTTGGGACCCTCCTATGAATTCTTGCACTGTCATGATGCGAATCAGGCCCAAAGGGTGATTTTGTGGTCACTGCGCAAAATCACCTTTTGGGACTGATTAATGAAATTACACTGCCAGTGTTCATAAGGTGGGCTCTCAAAAAGCCTATGTTGAAAATTTGGTGAAAACATTCCTAAAAATGACTGTTTTACGAGCGCACGTTGCGCAGTTCCTACGCACACTTATAAGTTCGCGAATTTTCAATATTTTCACTCCAGGATTTTCAACATTGCCATTTTACCACACCTCCTTATGCGCAGTATAGTTGTCTTTTTTTACATCCTGACCAAAACGTGTTTCCGCCCATGTAGCGCACAATGGCTCAGTCAGTGTGCGAAATCAATGTATGGGACACATTAGGAAAATCACAGTGACACTGTTCATGAGCAGAGGTCTTAAAATGGCTATGTTGAAAATTTAGTGAAAAAATTCCTAAAAATGACTGTTTTACGAGCATGCATTGCGCAGTTCCTACGCAGGCTCGTAAGTTCGCAAATTTTCAACATTTGCACTCCAATGACTTCCAAACACCTAAACAGCACATACAAGCAAGCAACATTCGGCATTGACAAATGCTTGTTGGTTTAGGTGTACAACTATTCAATTTATACCACACCAACAATGAGCAGTACATGCATGGCCAGGGACTCTCAATGACTGGCTCTTGGGCCATCATTTACAGCAATGATGCCCACGAGGATGACCCATGATAACTTGAATTAAGTTCTATTTAAACAAAATGTATTCTGTGATGGCTATCCATAGCCATAGACTATACAAAATAAGATCTGTACTACTAGGCACTCTAAGATGCAGTTTCCACCTTGGGTTTGCTATGACAATAGACAGTTCTCCAGCTTCATTCTCAAGGTCACTGTCATTATGGCAACGCCTTGGTAGAAACACACCCTTCATGTGTAGAGTTACACATGCTACTTGCAGCTACCCATATTGATGTTCAATAGCAGATACTCGCACAGTTCAGGATCAGTGTCCAATCAAACTGTGAAGCTTAATTTCTGTCACACAAATGAAATGAGAAAACAATGGGCATATGCTCAGTCCATTTGTATGTACCTACTGACTATGTGATGCTTCTGTTTTCCCTGACTCTGTGTAACTGCCTAAAGTGTATCATGTTGTCCTGTGTTGTATTTCTTTGTACTCTCCCGGATCATACCTGAAAATAGGCAAATGTCCTGTCTAGTGTACTTACCTGGTTAACAAAGGCTAAATAAATAAATTCAGTGCTGAATAAAAATAAATAATGTTTATTAATATATAAGATCATCCTGATGATGAATATATTATTTCAGTGCTACTTATGAATACACTAGTGTTTGAATAAAGTAAAATCAGGTGCTATTCATGAAATGAATCATCATGTGGTTTAGAAATCATGGTCTTATTCTGCACATATTTAAGTAATTTTTTTGTTGTTATTTTTCCTTCAAGTATCCTGCTTGCTGCTATTACCTGGCTGGTGTTAAGCAAGGTGATTTATACATTCTTTGCATGTCACATTACTTATATTGTGTTATAAAATGGGTGAGACAAATCCTGTTATCTCATTGGTTAATAGCTGTGAGCAATAACAACAAAGGTAAATACATTGCCTTGAGAATCTTCCAACTTGTTTTCTAGCGCGACTAATCTGCCTGGAAATCTCAGTACATTGCTTCTGAATTCTTACTACATGTGACACAAAAAAGTTTGTCGTAATGTGACTAATTTCCCTGGCAGTCATTTCCATCCCATTCATGGAGCAAACCCTACTGTTTTGTCTGAGAACAGATTTACCAATGCTGAAGATTATTTTATTGTTAATTTAAAGATTTATTTACTGTTCTGCTTATTATTATTTTTCTGTCATTTTATAAACACTATAATACAGATTGGGGTTTCACTTATTGGGTAATTGCCACACTTCCCCCTCAACCGCATGGTTGAAGGGCACTTGGCTAATGCCTCAGTCCTCCAACTCACAGAGTGTCTGTGTATGTGTGTGTGTGTGGGGGGTCAGTAATGACTTAATAACTCCATATCTTGTCATGTATTATCGGTTACTTATTTATATTCTAAAACTGTAATATACCAACTGCTATTTCAAATAGAGGTACCCTGTCGAGACACTGCGCCCAACAGTAATTTATTTATTTATTAAATTTTGGTGACCGGGTAGGCCCACTGAGCCCCGAAGGTCCCTTTTTCAGGGGCGAGCCAGGATAGCAATGCAAGTTACAAGAATGAACAAGGATATAAGGAACATTTGAGGCATTGTGAGTTACATCATGAGGTGGTTACAGTAAGGAAAAATAGTGGATACAGGCATGGTAAAAGAAAAGCAGTGGATACAGGCATGGCTTACAGGCACGGTAAAAGAAAAGCAGTGGATGTAGGCATGGGTACAGGCATGGTTATCATCATGACATGTAAGCAATTGGTCACATCAGCTCAGCTCACAACAGTATCAATATGTACATTCAAAGTTGTCTGTGTTAAAGTGTACAAAGTTCAAAATGAGGCCATTTCACACATAGTACTCAAAACCACCACTGAGCACCATTTATTTAGCTCACCTTTGCTAATAACATCATATTCTATACAGTCACAGTATTATTCACAATTAATTGTCTCTCGTGTACAGCCTTACATATTACCCTTCTTTGTTGTTTTTATTTCAGTACTTCTTATGGTGAACAGGTATAACATTGCAAAAACACAAGATTCTGTGGATGTTGAAGTTTGGCACAGCATGACAGAACTTGTGTGCTTATCTGTGTCACACCACATGACAGAAGCGCCACTGGTGACAGTATCCTGTCACAGCCTTCCAGCTGGTCCCCCATTGCATTTTTGCTCTTTTAGCAATATGCAGGCTGTATCCATTAAATTCATTTCATCCATTTCCACTAATAACTACTCCATGTCCTGCTCCATCATGCATCTGCCTGCAGCTATAGCAGAGGTATGCTTATTTCTTTGAGTGCGCAGAATGACATGTCCCTTAAATAGCATTAAACATTGTCAGATTATTAGTCTTCAAGATTTAGTTTCTTGAAGTTTGGTACCAGATTTATTTATTTATTTATTGAGAAATCGGAATTACATCCTTTGAGCTAAGAGCTCATTTGCAAAGGATCCTTGTCAACAGTTTAGAAAGATGCATTTTGTTGCAACAGCAGAATTGCAACAGACAGTTTTGAAAAAGTAGTACCACAAACTAACATAGCGTTTACATAGGAAAGGGAAGCAAATACAAGTTACAAGTTTTACATGTCAGGAATATAAATGAAGCTGCTGAAGGCATTGTCAGTTTCCCAGTAGTGGGGCACAATGTGCAACAAACAGAAGTTAAGTGCAGAGATCCAAGCTGAGATTTGGGCAACTGCAGGTGGGTGGAAAGGGAAGGAAGGGAGAGAGTGGAGTTCAGCTTGGGCAGGGGCAGCAGGGTGTGTGTGTGTGTGGGGGGAGTGGGTACCAGTACTAGATACTGTAACCATGTTAATGTATGTCACGGGACATGTCACAAACAGCACTAGTGATGTTATCCTCCACACAGTCTTCAAAACATTACACATTGCATCCTTCTTGGCAGACACATGTGAACAGTTTACTAATGAATTCATTTGTAGCTTGTAAGAACCACTGAATGTCCTGCTCAATCATGCAAGTGGTTGTTGCTGTAGTTCAATTATGCTTGTAACACAGCTCAGTCTCACCCGCTGAAATGCAGCGCCATGATTTGCCGAATGGTCACAGCTGACTGAAACCGAGAGGGTATTAAGCCACAGGTAATGCCTGCTGGGTCAGTACCAGCTGTGGCCATGGAGACACCAGAGGGTAGCTGCCCACTCCGTCACCACCGCGAGCCCCCACCGGCGGCACTACAGAGCCGCCAAGCCCCGCTGTCCTCCGCGGCACCCAGAAGCATCCGACCCGAAGGCAGCAGGCACTCAGTGTGAGCCCCCGCCCCATCCCCTACCACACACCTGCAGCAAGCCGAACCAGAGACAGACCTCCTCTCCGTGCCAGTCCTGGAACCCCAGTGACCCACCCACCCAGGAGCCCAGCAGCGCACCTCCAATATGACAGCTGCAGGAGCCTGACAGCCAGCCCACGTCTCTGTCCCTTGTCCTCTGTCCGTAGGGCTGCCGCTGCTCGCCGGAGGTGATGCCAGTGCCCGCTCCATCACCACCATGAGCCCCCACTGGCAGTGCTACAGAGCCATCAAGCCTCGCTGTCCTCTGTGGCACCCAGAAGCGTCTGACCCGAAGGCAGCAGGCACTCAGCGCGAGCCCCCCCATCCCCAACCACGCACCTGCAGCAAGCCGAACCAGAGACAGACCTCCTCTCCATGCCAGTCCTGGAACTCCAGTGACCCACCCACCCAGGAGCCCAGCAGCACACCTCCAATGCGACAGCTGCAAGAGCCTGACAGCCAGCCCACGTCTCTGTCCCGTGTCCTCTGTCCGTGAGGGCTGCCGCTGCGAGGTGATGCGGTAGCATAGGCTCGTCTGCCACGACGAGCCTATGTTATCAGCATATTAATCACCTTCAGCGTTGCTCTGGCCGGGATTAATGCTCGCTGGGTGGTTGGACCCCTCGGCTGCGCCCTTGGGCACCAACCCCCCCAGCGGGCATTAATCCACCGGCAAAGCCCTCCTCTGGTGGTGATTAATGCTTACTTATTGCTTTCAGTGTGTAGAATAGTACACACCATGAGTGTAACTCACAATTTTGTAACATTATGTAACCTAAGTAACATACAAACTACTACATTATGTAACCTAAGTGTATCTATGTTAAATGTTCCTTTTACTGCACCTGTAATGTTATCCTCTGTTTCAATCTGCACTGTAATAACTGTCTTGATGTCTGCCCCCCCGCGACGAGGTGCCTTTGTAAATGAGTCTCTGACTCAAAGGTTGTAAAGCCGATTTGTAATGAATAAATAAATAAATGTTACTTGAATAAGACTAACAATTCTTAAGTTCTTACCATTGTATTGCCTTTGCTTTGTGCACCTAATACAAATACATACAGTAGGTTCATGTAATATTAATTCACTAACAGCGTCTGCTACTCACAACTCAAACCATCTATCCACAGCAAGAAATGGGAATTGGAAATATATACAAATGAAGACTGTATCTGTTCTAGTTCTTTCCCCTTACAGAACTTCCAACAACAGTCTTCAGCAATGAATAGGAACTCTGGCATCTGACTCAGCAAGTCAGCTGCTGGCTGAGTCCCTCTCAGCGGTGCATGGCACCCAGCAGGAGTTAGCGTTCAGCATGTGCTGCTGTGAGGGACTCGACCGCAGGACTTATGAGGCACTGTGTGTTCTCAACAGTAGCAATGTGGTCCTAAATAGAAATGTGAGAGAACTTAATGAAAACTTCCAGAACCACACTGCTGCTGCTGAGACCACACTTGCTATATCAGATGCTGGGGAAATGCACGAGACAAATCGACTCCTGCAGAAGAGGTAAGACCAGGCCTTCGACATTAGCATCAATGTGCAGTATCCTCTGCAAGACCCAGATCCCCAAGAAGAGTTCCTACCTGTCTTTGATGAAGACAAGGAGCAATGAACCACCAGTTCCCCACCCTAGACATTGCCAGTGCCGCAGTTTCCAGTTCCGATGGTCTCTGCAGGAAACTACTCACACAGTCCCTCTCATTACCATGGACTAGGGCAAGTGCCTCCTCATTACCAAAGAAAATGGTCATTAAACATTTTATAACAGTAAACATGGACTTTTTTTGTTTTGTTTCACAAGGAGGCTCTTTTTTTGTGATCGAACCCAAAGAAAACAAACATTAAACATTTTATAACAGAAAACATGGGGCTAAATTTTCAAACAGCTCATAAATTGCCACAATTGGTGATGATCTAGGGCTGTTGCAGAGTAAGGATGCATCAATTTTACAAAAATGAGGGTCCCTGCACCAAAGATCTGACAGTTGCCATAGCTGCAGGGTTGCACCAAACATGTGGCACACCTGCGGGATTTGATGGAGGAATCTGTCACCCCCCCACCTGGCATATGCTTAGATGAGCCATGGAGATGGAGGGGTAATCTAGCTGGAAGGTAGGGACCAGGACCACTGGAGCAGTGGGGTTGCCATACGGTATGACTGGGGCATGTGGACACTGAAAGGGAGTGGAGGAGGCACCTGGTGGAGGTGCCAAATGGAGTAGTGGACAGCCAGTTGAACCAGGTATGGAAACACCATCATCACACAGACCCAAGGTGGAAGCAGCCTTGACATCTGCCCCACAGGACCCACAGTCACCTACATGAGGCAGCTGGCAGTCAGTGCAGGTTGGGGGCTGCATGCAGTGGATGGGTACATGTCCTAGGCCCCACAACAATCCCTGGTACACAGCCTCCCTGTATGGTGGCCAGCAGATGTCCAACTACACTGCTGGGGTGTGAGAGTCCCATGGGGCAGGTGCCAGAGCTGCTTCCACCTTGGGTCCATGTGCTGATGGAGTCGCAATGCCAACCACACCTACTCAGTATGGGTGGCTGTCCACTACTCTGCTTTGCACCTTTACCAGGTGCCTCCTCCACTCCCTCTCAGTTCACCCCCGGGCCCCATCATACCCTATGGTACCCATACTGATCCAGTGGCCCAGGTATCCACCTTCCAGGTTCCCTTTCCAATTGTCACCCTGCCAGGCAGTGATGTAGGGCCATTACACCACTTTCAGGCTGGTCTAAGGTCAGCCCCCTGTTGTAGCAATGGTGGGGCTTCTAGAATTGCAACCAAGGGATGGTGCAGCCCCACCATGGTGCAAACTGCCTTGCGACCAGGCACATAGACACTTTTGTGGCAAAAGTGGCACAGGGGAGCTTTGCTGCACAGCACCCTGATTTCAGCACAGCTGGCATTCGAAAATCGAGATAACCACAAACTTTGATGCAAGGTGCCACTTGCGTCATATCCCTTTGGCACAGGCACCTTGCGTAAAACTTTTTCTTTTGAAAATCAAGTCCATGGACAGTTTTTGTTTTGTTTCACAAGGTGGCATTTTGTTGGTTTTGTAGTCAAACCGTGTTAAATTATTTGAAATATTTTTATTTATCTGATAATACCATATATACAGTACGAAGAATTTTTATTACTTTATATAAAATCTAACTACTGTTTCTGTGTTTTTGTTTACAAAATATATTACATGGTAAGTGAAGGATTCATGTGCACTTCTGTCAATTCACAACCACACGTGCTTCACCCTCTAGGCCCTGCATCAAGTGAGTGGGTAACTCTAGCTAGAGAAGCAGACGTACAGGGCTGTCTGGGTCCTGCATCAATTGAGTGGAACCATCTAGTTTTGGAAGCACAGTACCCCATAGGTCCTGTGATTCTGTGTAGCTACAGATGGAGATGCACAATGCCCTCAGGGCCATGCACCATATGAATGAGCTATCCACTTCTGTCATGTCAGATGAAGACACACATTGCCCTCTATGCTCTGCGAAAAGTGAGTGGGTTGCTAAAGATGCACATGTGTCAGTGGGTCAGTCTAGCTGGGGATGCATGGAATGGCCATCTGATCCATGCACTGCATCAGGGGTCCATCTGGCAGCAGACGTGCAGGGTCCTTTTGGGCCCTGTACTTCTGTACAGCTACAGATGCAGACACACAGGGCACTAAAAGCCCTGCACCATGCAATGTCCATCTCTATGTGAAACCACAGGTGGCTCTGGGTCCTGTAAAACTATGTACCTAAAAATACAGAAAGGAAATGCCATTACTTCACATAAATATTTTTTCTATCATTATTTATTTATTTAAAAGTCGTTAACCGGGAAAGGCACACTAAGCCGAGAATCATTTCCAGGTGTGACCCGGGGGAGGCAAATACAAGGATGAAGAAACACTACTGTAGCATTACAGAATAAGCAACAGTGTAATTACATGAATTCAGAAGGCAAAATAAATACAAGTATATATATATAGCAACATGGTTATAAAGTGTTACAACATTATTTACATGAAAGATGCACTGCTGTGCAGAAATTATGTACAGAGCAAGGTATGTAAAGAGGATTAACTCTAAGGCAGGCAATATAATGGTTAGGACTGGAGAACAATGTCAGACCTGGGAGGATGGAGTGACGCTTGGCAGACTAGGAAGCTAGGCCTGTGGGGCTGTGGAAGGGGGGTGGAGAAAGGGGGAAAGAAGGAGAGGAAGAGCAAGTACAGGGAGCTGTGGGAATGGCACAGAGAAGGTATTTAAAGATGGAGAATGTGGCAGCATGACAGGTGTCCCAAGGGAGCTGGTTCCAAAGGTGAGGGAGGCGGTAAGAGAATGCTGCCTGCTGTACACAAGAGTGAGTGTGTAGAAGGGAGAAAGTTCAAGCATCCCTTGAGCAAAGGGAGTACATGGAGGAGCTAACTGGGGAAAGACAGGAGTAGAGGTATGAGGGGAGAGTCCCAAACCAGAATTTGCCAATGAATGTGAGGCAGTGAATCTGACACCTGGCCTTTAGAGGAGTGGGGGGGGAGAGGAGTATATGGTACAGTGGTGAGTGAGAGGGGAGAGGAGGTGGCAAAATTGCAGAACAAATTAAGTAGGGTGTCAAGTCTACCTAATGAGGTTGCAGAAGCAAAGACATGGGCAATGTCAGTATAGACGATTATGGGAAGAATACTCCTGTTGATTAAGTGACAGTAAGTAGATATTGGGAGACATTCTTTGTGTTGTAAAGGCACCAAGTTTAGGGTGGAGCTTGGAGCAAATATAGTCTGTATGGGTGGAGAAGTCATGGCTGCTATCCAGTCAGATCCCAAGGTATTTGAAGGAATTGACTGATAGTTGGGGTGTGCTGTTGAGGGTGATGAAAGTAGGGGGGCACTGAGTTTTTGAACATTTTTCTTCATGCCAAAGAACATAAAAACTGTTTTTTTTAGATTAAGTTTCAGCTGGTTCTGGAGGAACCATTTTTGAACTTTGTTAAAGTTGCTTTGAAGGAGGTCTGTTATATCGGCGGCAGATGGACCGGAAAAGTATACTGTGGTGTTGTCTGCATACAGATGGATTTTGGAAGAGGAGTAGATAGAGAGGAGGTCATTTATTAACACCAAAAAATAAAATTGGGGGCAGTATCAAGCCTTGGTGGATGCCAGCTAGGATGGGGAGGGGGCGAGAGAGGGGGGTTCCAACCAACACAGATTGTTGCCTTTGATGAAGGTATGAGCTGAACCAATTGATGGCAGTGGAGGCAAGACCAAATGAATGAAGTTTTTCAGTGAGGAGGGGCATGAGAAATGGAGTCAAAGGCCTTGGCCAGGTCTATAAAGATGGCTGCTGTGACAAGGCCTTTGTCCATAGCAGAATGGATTGTGCCAGTGACCGGGAGCAGGGAGGAGACAGTGGAGTGTTGCTCCCTAAAGCAGGACCAGAAGGAAATAAGACTGTTAGTGGCAGTTATATGTTCCAAGCACCTGGAGTAGATTACAGACTCCTGGAGATTGGCAAGGGCCTGTAGGAGTCATATGGGTCTATAATTGCCTGGTGAGGTGGGATCCCCACCCTTATGTAAGGAGAGCACTTTGGCCAGTTTCCAAGCTAGGGGGACAGAGCTGGTAGAGAAGGAGATGTTTAGGAGAGGAGCAAGGGGGCTGCGATGGCTGGGCAGGGATATGGAGAATCTTGGGTTGAGACCATCTGGACTGGCTTTGGTAGGATTAAGTGCCATTAGAGCCTTGTATACCTCTTCAGAGGAGATGGGGAGAGAGTGAAGCCAGGCCCTGTAGGAGTAGGAGAGTCAGAGGAGGGGGAGATGAGGTGGTCAAGGAGGGCACAGGTGGTAAAGAATTTGTTGAAAGTCTCTGCAAATAGTGGCAGTGGCAGAAACAGTTATTCCATCAAATTTTAGGATATGTGGGGCTTGAGTGGTGGGAGAGTTTAAGAGGTTGTGGATGGCTTTCCAGAAATTAGCTCAGGAGCCTGATCCGGTCTGGAGCGGAGACTTAAAATAGCTGGATTTGGCTTTTCTGAAGGCCTAAGTACAGGCATTTCTAAGGGACCTATATAGCTGGTAGTCTGAGGGAAGGTGGGAGGCCTTAAATCTTGCCTAGATTTTGTCTCGTGATTTATAGAGGGAAGGGGTAACCCGGGGAGGTGGTGATGCTTTACTCTCACCTTTCTTAAAGGAGTATGAATATTCCAGATTTGGGTAAAGGTGTCAAAGAAGAGTTTAAAAGCAACATCAACATTAAGGGCAGAGCACATAGGAGACCAATCTGCATGAGTTAAGTCTTGAAGCAGGGAATTAAAGGTGTCAGGAAGAACATCAGCTAGAGAAATGCAGTGAGGATGGGAAGAGAGCACCCAGTCGAGAAGAGTATGGTTTGAGGATTTTGGGTTCAGGCGAGTAGGCTCAGAGATCATCTGAGAGAGGTTTAGCAATTTTACTGTAAGGATGGAGGGTTTAACTGTTGGGGATAGCCAGTTCACATTAAAGCTGCCAAGCAGGATAAGCTTGCCTTCACTTGTGTGGGAGGATGTAGCAGAGATGCAATCAACTAAGGAGTTGTGCTGAACTTTGGTAGAGCAGTATATTACTGCTATGTAGATATGGAGAGTAGAGGGGAGGGAGATGCAGATGATTAGAAGCTCGTGAAAGGAGGGCTGAGCCTCTTGGAGGGAGATAGAGCATAAGAGGGATTCCCTGGTGTAGATAGCCATGCCCTCACTACATTTACCATGGTCCTGCTGGGACAAGTTGTATCCAGGAATAGAGAGGGAAGTGTTAGGGATCCTGGCTGAAATCCAAGACTCTGACACACACAGGACATCAGGAGAGCATTTGGAGATCCAGACCTTTAGGATGTCCAATTTGGAAAGAAGACTCCTAGCATTAAGATGAAAGATGTGTAAGCCCTTGGGCTGTGCAGAGGGAGTTTGGGAGGGAGGAGGACCAGGTTTGATTTCAACATCTCCAGAGAGGAGAAGGAGGAGAAGGTAAAGGGAGAATTGGGGTGACTATTTAGACATTTTAGGTGAGCATGGGTGAGGAGGTATAAGAGAGGCAGATACTTTGAAGGACTGTCCATACCTTGAAGAGCTGGAGGGCAGAGGAGCTGCTCTGTGGGCAGTTATGGCCCATGATGAAAAGGTATTCCCAAGGGGGATAGAGGAGGGAGGGTATCATTTTCACCAGCAATTATCAACATAGCCTTATTTTGTGACCACACCTCATGACCCAGGCAAAACACATTTTTCAAATCATGCTCAAAATGCGGTTTCACAAAACAACCACAAACTCACCTTAAAATCACTTTATGGGTCATGTTTGAAATATGTTGCCAGCATGGTTCATGAGGAAGGGTCATAAAAAGCACAAGTAGAAAATGTGGGCTTTAAATCTTTAAAAGGGGCCAAGTTATGAACTAAAGTTGGTATTCATTTAAAATAAGAAAAAATCTTTCATGAGCCATCAACGGTTTTGTGAGCCTCACAAAGGAGAAATCTCAGCTCACAAAAGAAGAAGGTGAGACTTAGTTTTCATCATACTTCTTTTGAGAGTCAAACTTATTGTTTTGGGAGTCTCATAAAAGAAGATTGTCAATTCATGAAAGAAGAAGGTTGGCTCACAAAAGAAGTGGGTGGAATTTAGTTTTTTTCATAGTTGTTTCATGAGCCAAACTACTTCTTTCATGACTCACGAAATAACTCATGAAATAAGAAGTTTAGCTGATGAAAGAAGCTGGTGGGACTTCATTTTTTTATAGCTGTTTTGGGAGATGACCTTTTCTTGTGAGTCATGAAAAAAATCACAACATAAGAAGGTCGGCTCATGAAAGAAGATGGTGGGACTTAGATTTGTTTTACATAGTTGTTTTGTGAGCCCAAGTTCTTACCTGAGTCATGAAAGAACTCACGAAACAAGAAGGTTGGCTCAAGAACTACAGTAGAAAAAACTAAGTCCCACCCTCTAGTTTCGTGAGCTGAGATTCCGCTATCGTGAGCCAGCAATCTTCTTTCATGAGAGTCATGAAAGAAGAAACTTTGTTCATGAAACAAGCCTCACTAAACCATCCACCTAGGATTTTAGGGATGTCCCAAAACCATACTGTGGGGTCAGTTTTTGAAAAATAGTATCCAGAATCAGAGTGCCATTTACTTTCATTGATGTGTTTTTTTTTTTATCCAGGGCATCGATTTTATGGGTTTTCTTTTTTTTATTTTTGTTGAAAAAAAATGAAAACAAGATGGCTACACTATGAAAGAAGAATTTTTCCTCACAAAAGGAGATTTTTTTTGTGAGCCAAAAGTTCTTCTAGTACCAAATATATCAATGAAAGACACATTGCACATGCTCAGAACTGAAGTTTCAAATCCTTATAACTTGGGAACAGATTAACAAAAGGCACATTTCTAGGGCAAGCCTCTTCTACCCTGAAATTTTCAGAACATTTCAAAACATCTGGGCTGTAGGGGAGAGCAAAAAGAACAGCAAAAAAACAAACAAACAATTTTTCCACTATCCAAATCTCAGAATCTGGACATCTGACCATCACAAAACTTGTCATCAAGAGACCTTGCCCATCGGACCATGCATGCAAAATTTCATGCAATCTGTTGAATGAGGCAATGCTATCAAGGTTCAAAGTTAGGGGTTTAGCATTAAACACCCCATCAACCCTAACTATAGGGGCATCACTGCACCCCTATTATACATATTACATCAATTTAACTCTGGACTTATGTTTCAGCAGACTGTCCTATCAGCAAACTATCACTAGTTTGCACATCTGCTGAAACTATGGCAACCAGACAACATGCATTCACCTGTTACTGTAAACTGTGCATGCTCCAATTAAGAGAATGTGAGAATGGGGATATTTGATATGGTTGTGTGCAGCCTCATGTAAATGATGGCCTTTTTTTGGTTTCAAATGGAAATGTATGCATGTAAATGTATGCCATGAAAAACTAATCAGATTCATGTTAAATTGGGTTCACAAACAAATCAGAAAACCAAGGCACATGTAAACATTATGAATGACCAGCCAGGCGACAGCCCTGGGAGAACTTCCAGTCTTCAGCAGTCTGATACTCCTCTCACAAACAGTATAAACTGATCTGTATATAAATCTTGATCCTTTAAGATTCCAGGGATTAGAGAGTTCAGCTTCTGTTTAAAGGTTTAATATTTTGGAATACTAAGAAAAGAGGATGGAATTAGTGAATGTATTAGCCTTTCTAGAACATTAAGGGTGGAGATACTCAAAACAGGTATGGAAATGTATTTTTCTTAATAAATTAGACCATTATTTAAAATTCTGCTCTCTCCAGCTGATGGAGTAACTATACAAGGGGCGAATAAGGTAGAAATCATTAGTTTTCAGATTTGGGTACTGTAACTGGAATGGAAGTGTAAGGAAGAGATGTTCCTTTCTCCCTGCTACTGTACAGTATGTCGTAATATGGCTAAAGGATCCAATCTTTAGATATACTATAATGCTGCTGTCTGGGTTCCTTTCCACTGTGTCACTGGGGGTGGGGGTGGGGGGACTGGCAGCTCTCTAAAACTCTTTTTATCTGATTTTTTAATGCAAACTATGGTATGGATGGGGGTTGAACTGGGGCTCGCTCCACCCCTGTTGATTCTTAGTGAGGGGGGGAGCCAAAAAAGTCATTTTGGGATCCCTGATTGGTTCCCTAGGGTAGTAATATATAGACACTTACCAGCATCCATCACTTGTTTTTTATGTTATAAGATGGCTTTAGGATTTTAGTATGTGCTATACAGTACCACTATGCTGTTACATACAAACACAGAATTTCATGGCAGAAAAGGACCGCTTGGCCCATCTAGTCTGCCCATTTCCCTACCTAATGGATAAGCTGCAGATCCTAGTTAATTAACAGCCTACTTCCTCCTATCCCCCACTAGAATTGCCTTGTGCCTGTCCCATGCATTCTTGAATTCCCCCACTGTTTTTGTCTCCACGACCTCCTCAGGAAAGCTGTTCCATGCATCCACAACCCTCTCCATGAAAAAATACTTCCTCACATTACCTCTAAGCCATCCCCCCCATCTTAAAATTGTGCCCTCTTATTCTTGCACATCCCTTTTTCTGAAAGATGCTACCCTCTTGGACTTTGTTGATTCCCTTGAGGTACTTGAAGGTCTCTATCTTGTCCCACCTCTCCCTCCTTTCCTCAAGGGTATACTTATTAAGCTCCTTTAATCTCTCTTCATATGTCTTCTGGTGCAGACCCTGCACCATTTTGGTTGCCCTCCTCTTGACAGCCTCCACCTTGTCTATGTCTTTGTAGAGATGGGTTCTCATCACCCTAGTATTTCAGGTGGGTGATGGAGGGTGCCGAGAAAACTATATGAAATACATTTATTTTACTGATCACTGCAATAGAAATGTAGGTGAGATCTCAACCTGAGATCCCCACCCCCATAACTCTTGAATGGAGGTGTGGGGATCAGATGAGCCCTATCTAGATGATCTTTATAATTATTAAACAGGAGCTAGAATGCTAAGACACATATTCTTCTTTTGGCTATTTTATAATACAGCTGTTGAGCCCAAGCATGAGTTTTGTCATGGGGCTGATACATGGGTTCTTCTCACCCTGTTACTTAGGAGGCCCAGGCAGTTCTCCAAATTTGACTGTCTAATTGACTCTCACCTGATGGCAATGACTCTATAAAATTGGCAAAACCATGAACTAGGTTCCGTCCATCCCTGTGCTCCTTGGAAGGAGACCAGATAATTTATTTTCTTCTGGGGCCATAGTTAGTGACTCTGTACACCAATTAAATAAATGGAATTGATTTTTGATGCAGGCACCTTACCAGGCTATGGGATTTTGGAATCGGCCCTATGCCTGCACCAGCGTCTTCTATAGTGGTGCTGGCAGGTAGCAGTAAAGGAGCAGTAAGCAGCAGAGGTCGCATTTGTGTAGACAGATTTATTTCTGCTACATCTGTGGCATCCATGCTACCTGGAGTTGAGTGCTGGGAAAGTGGTGAGAAGAGGAGCAGTGCAACATGAAGTGACAAAACAGTTTTCAAGAAGGAGGTTGATGTGGGTGTCCCTGTGACTGCTGGTTGAGCTGGTGCTCTCTCCGATACTGATGAGCATCCCACTCGATAATGAAGATGTGGAGCTGGAGACTGAGTCAGAAAAGAGAGACTCTAAGCAGTCAGAAATTACAGATTATACAATGGAGTCTGAGAATTGTTCAGTCTGATTGACTGACTGGCACCTTTTACCCGTGGTAAATCCTACGATATACCAATGGGAAAAGGTGCCAGCTGCCAGTCTACCACATTAGGAACTACCCCTGAAATCACTCTGACTATGACCAGCCTAGGAGTGGCAAAGATGGCAATAGATGGCAAGATAGGCATGCACAGAACTCCACACACTGATCCTTAGAACTGGCTACTGAACACCGACACTCCATTCCAAATGGACAACTGCGAAAATTCTAAATGGACCGCTCATTACATTTAATCGCTCAAGAAGAAGCCCTAAGCCAAGAGTAAAATGAATGTTTTTTTCTTCTTTATCGCTACCACATATTTTATCATCGCATCTGGACCCAACTTACACCCACTGCCTCTTGCTCGCTCTCTGCTCCACTCCATTCTCGGCCTGGATTCCTACTCTCTATTTTGAATGAACTCCTCCTCTCTCTGTCTCCTGAGCCCATCACTTGAAATAAAATAATAATAAAAAAATGCCAACAGAACAGTCCCTTTTATATATTTGACACCCCCCCCAGTTGTGATACTTTGTCGAATAACTTGTACTGCTTCCTATGATACGGAAGCAGCTCACAGCACACAGCAAGATCCAGTATGGCAGCCTGCCGCATCAAACTTAGTTTGAAAGCCTAATGCACCACACGGTTACACAATAAACAAAAAAAACTTAAATGGGGGCAGGGACTGTATTTGTTTATCTTTTCCATCTGTCTGGCTCCACGACACCCACAACTGTTTGGAGATGAAATGGAAGTTTGGGTTAGGAGTGATATTTTTTGAGGAGAGCTCCATTCCCAATCTACATTTCTGCTCTCAGCTGGGATGCTGTCTTCTTTACCGCTGCCTTTCTTCTGCATCAAAACAAACTGTGGAGTGAGAAGGGAAGAATGACATCCTCTTTTGGAAATTGTACACTAATCCAAACCAGTATTAAATACAACAAAGAGTCTCAGTCAGAGGGGACAATTATTCTACCTACCAACAGAGAACTATTTTCTGTGGCGCAACAATAAATGCAATAAAAATTATTTAAAGTAACAACAAAATATACTTTCTTTGTTTTCGTTTTTTTTTTTTTACAAAAAAGGGAAGGGGAACATAGTATAATTGCAATATACCACTCCAGGGTGTGGGTTATGCTTGGATTTACCCACTTCTGGTGTGGTTTACTCACTCGGCCTGTGGCTTTGTGACCAAATCACATCAAGCATGGGTAAATCCGGGCATAATCCACACCCTGTCATGGTATATTGCTTAAAGGGAAAAAGGTGATGAGAGAGAACCTGAAGAATGTGATGTTGATGACACAGCTCAAGAGGAGGATATTAGTGGTGTAGGGGTGATGATGATGATATGAATGCCTCATGGGAGCCCAAAAATAAAAAGAAGAAGGATGATGCTTATGAGAAGTTTGGTCCAGTTCCTAGATCAGCACATTCTAATCCAGGTACCAAAGTCCCCCAAATCCTGTGCTTCTTTTTCCTCCTAGTGATGAGTTTATTGCACTAGGTGGCACAAAATCTCATGTTGAAGTTTGCAAAGAACCACAAAAAAATACCAGCTGCCGTTACCACTATCACCCCTGACCTCCCTTGTCCAATGTTAAATCAAGGGGCTTCAAATCCCTTGTTTTGGATTTCTAAATACTTGACGCTGATAATGTAACAATCACTATATGTCAGTTTTGTCAAGCTTATGTTAGCAGGGGAAAAACGGGCAGCCATCCTAGCACCAGTGGACAATACACACACAAATAAAGTTACGTCACTTGTTCAACTGGACTCAACACCACAAAGAAGTAGGTGCAGCGGGATCATCATCATCAACATTAGCCAAGGCAGTCAGAAGGTATATCGAAATACCCCAGATGGAGGGTGAAGTGAGTTAAGAGGAATACAGAAAGGAGAGTATTCTGTGGGACTGCCTAATAGTGGGCATAGCAGCAGTAGACTGAGTAGTAGTACCATCCCCAGGCACCGAACAACACTACCATGCACAAAACACCCAAAATCACTCATTTCATAAGAACACCAAATGTGCAGCCACAGGAGAAGTCAAATATTATCCCACTGACAATGTTGCCATGATGTGTCTAGCTGTTTGGTAGCCCCACCCCAAGGAAAGTCCAGCCTACACTGCAAAGCACGCTTGAGCATCATTCAGAATACCCACCAGGTGATGCCATTTCACAAGAACTAAATGCAGCAACAGCTGAAATGCTGTCCATTGATTTGTTACTATTTTCTTATGTCAGGAATTTGGGTTTTCAAAGATTGATGGTCTGTGCCTGTGCCAAACAGCAGATTCCATCCCATACTTATTTCTTAATGTCTGCCATTTGTGAACTGTTTAAGACAACGTCATGCACAATAATCCATGCCCTGCAGCATTTGGCATCACCATACATAAACCTTAGCATGGCTATATGGGCCAGTGGCCAAACAGCTAGTAACTTCTATCTGTGTATTACTACACAATGGGTACAGGTGCCTGGGGTAGTATTTGACTTGGGACAGGGGAGAAACTGTAGGCCAAATAAGAATGATAGCAACACTTCAGGTATTCAACAGCATGCCAGGCTGGCAACAAAGAGTGTCAGTGGATCATCCATGGTCAGAAAATGTTAGCATTACTCCTGACAGAGATTGGTGAGTGGCTTCACCCCCATTCTTGCAAGATGGGTTTCATTGCAAGCAATAATGGCTCAATGTAGTACAATGTACAGTATCAGTGATGGTAGGTTTCACAGGGTGTCATGCCTGGCTCAATGTCTTAATCTTCTTGTTTAGGAGTTTTTGACATATCTCGATATTAAGGCAATGTTAACTGTGACCTGTCACATCTGTTCACACTTTGCTCATTCCAAAAAGGCCCAAGACCAGCTACAGAACCCATGGATACAGAACAAACTGCCTAAATGTGGTATGAAGTTGAATATTGTCACAAGATGGAACTTGCCTCTGTACATAATAGAGCTCTTATACAAACAGAATGAAGCCATTTCAGAATATCTGCTTCTACATACAAGTTGTGACAGTGTCAGAGTGTCCATGTCTCTGTCAACAGACCAGTGGTGACTAATGGATGGCCTGATCATGATTATCAAGCCATTCAATCATGCAACACAGGCAGTGAGTGGGGCCAGTGCTGCAGACGTCAAGGTGCAATGCCTCTTCCCCTGCCCAGAGGCCACTAAGTCTGCCACCATTACCTCAGAGGATGCCAGTGAGGAGAAACAGCTGGACTGTGGTGTGCTCGGGAGGGGGTGGGACAGAAGCACATTCCTCAACTGGTGCCACTACAAAATTCCTACACCAATCTGGATGGGCGGAACTGCCAGGAGGAAGCACCTGCAGTAGTGTCCAAGGGGAATGTGGGGGCCCTCCATAGTGGAGACCCAAAGGAGGGTGGTAGAGGACCCCAGAGTAAGAGGAAGCAACTTCAGGTAAGGGACTCAATTGTGATGGGGTGAGGGGGATAGGAAAGGGGGGAGAGGCAGATTAGATGCCTACCTGGTACCATGGACCAGAGGGATGGGAAGCAAATCTTTGGGGTCACTAGGGCAGAAGGACAGCTGGATGTCATTGTCCACCTGGGGACTAAAGACCTGGCTAAAGACAGGGCTAGGATAGTGCAGGAGGGAGTTTAGGGAGTTAGGGAGGGTCTTAGACAGGCAGCTCACTCAATGGCTTTTGCTGAGGTGCTGCCTGTCAATGACAGGAGACAAGAGAGGGAACTCTGCACCAGGAGCTTCAACTCATGGCTGAAGGAATGGTGCAGAAAGGAAGGGTTCAGCTACATTGGGGACAGGGGGATCCACCTGGGAGGATAAGGGTCTATATAGGGGTGACAGCCTGCATCCCTCCAGGAGGGGAACCGTAGTCCTCAGTGGATGGTTTAAATGTTACTTCAATGAACATTTAAACTAACCAAGCGGGGTGGCAGAAGGAATCGGGGAGTCAGAAACTGCAACCCCCCCACAGGCTGAAGTAGACAGTAAGGAGAACCCAAGGGGAGAGGAATCCCCCAGGGTCCAAATTAACAAAGGGAGCAGGCTGGTAGAGATAAAGGGGGAAAGGAACAGGAGCATTAAAAAGAGAGGTGGGAAGGAGGGAGGGCAAAAAGGAAAAATGTGGGACAACAAGCAGAGTGGAAACAAAATCTAGTGCCATGTGTGTGAATGCTAGGAGTCTAGAAAATAAGATTCCGGACCTAGATGCCATAATAGCAGAGGCCAGCCTGGGAATTGGTGCTATTACTGAATTATGGTGCACTGAAAACTATGACTGGAACATGGCCATACTACATGGCTATGCTCTGCTCAGGAAGGACTGGGTGGGAAGGAAAGGAAAAGGTGTGGTGCTTTATGCAAGAGAAAGCATAAAAACCACAGAGATACAGGGAAGTCAGGGGGAGGCAGAGGTACTGTGGGTGTTGATGGAGATGGGGAATGGAGCCACAATTCACACTGCCATGATCTACAGACCTTCAGCACAGAGGAAAGAATAAGATAAGGAACTGGTGGAAGCCATTGGCAAGATGGCAGAAAGGTGGAGGTGCTGCTGGTGGGAGACTGCAACCTGCCAGATGGTAATTTGAGCCTCCAGCAGCAGCTTCAGCTAGAAGCAGGGACATCCTGGGCTCTCAGCAGAGACATTCCTAGGGCAACTAGTCAGTGAACCTACTCATGATGGGGCAATACTGGACCTGGTACACATTAACAGGGACAGTATCACAGAAGTCAAGATGGGAGGCCATTTGGGGACCAGTGATCACCATACGGTGTAGTTCAATATAAGGATGGCTGTGGAAGTAAACCACTCAAGGGGAAAGGGGAGAATTGTTTAACCAGGGAAGGCACACTAAGCTGGAACTTGTTCCAGGTGCAACCTAGGAGCACAAGGAAGTTAAGTAACTTGCTCAGAGTCACACAGAATGCAAGTGGGGGCTGATGGGATTGAAACCCATGTCTTCAGGTTTGCAGCTCAAAGCCCTTAACCACTACACTATACTGCCTTCCAAAATGTTTAAGCGTGGAGATGCCAGGGATTGAACCCAGGACCTCTTACATGAAAAGCATGCACTCTACCTCTGAGTTACACAGGGGCAATGTCCTGGAGGACAGATTTTAAAAAGATGGGTGAATGCCTCATGGATGACCTAGCAGGAGTGGGTGACCTGGGTAGGGTAGAGGAACAGTAGGTGAAGATAAAAAGGAGCATAGTAAAGGCAACAAACCTCTGCATCAAGCAAGGGAGTAAAAGAAAGAGGAAAAAGAGAACATTATGGTTCTTGAAAGAGGTGGCTGAAAAAGTAAATGCTAAAAGAGTAGCATTCAGAAGGTATAAGGTGCAAAGGGAGGAGGATAGGGAGGTGTATCAGGGAAACAGAGGAAAGCAGGGAAAGCAGTAAGGAGCACAAAGGAGCAAACTGAAGAGAGAATAGCTCAGGAGGTAATGAAAGGGGAATGACATATTTTAGACATGTAAATGAAAAGAGGAAGACCAGGGGTGGGATTGTAAGGTTAAAAGGGAAAGGAGGGACTGTGCAGAGGGGAACCAGAAAGACATCCTTAACAAATATTTTTGTTCAGTGTCCATAGAGGAAGGAGAAGGAGAGGGGCCACAAATAAGTAACAAAAGCTTTGGAGGGAGGTGAGATTCCCGAAGGGACTTACTAATCTGAAGCGGGACAAAGCAATGGAGCCAGATGTGGTGCACCCAAGGGTATTGACGGAGCTCAGGGAAATACTTGCTGCACCTCTGATAGTTCTGTTTAACAGCTCACTGGAAACTGGAGTGGCTCCAGAGGACTGGAGGAAGGTGGATGTAGTCACACTACACAAAAGTGGTAGCAGGGAGGAGGCTGGCAATTATTGGCCAGTCAGCTTGACATCAGTGGTGAGAAAGTTTAATGGAATCACTGCTGAAGGAAAGGATTGTGGAATACCTTAAATCCAGTGGGTTACAAGACTCGAGGCAGCATGGCTTCACAGGGGAGAGGTCATGTGAAATGAATCTGAAAGATTCCTTTGACTGGGTGACCAAGGAACTAGATCAGGGTGGAACGGTGGATGTGGCCTACCTAGATTTCAGTAAGGCATTCAACAATGTTCCACTAGTAAGCAAGCTGGGTAACTTAGGAGTAGGCCCAATGGAGGTAAACTGGATAAGAAATTAGATACGGGATAGATGACAGAGGGTGGTGGTAAATGAAGTTCAGTCCAAGAAAGGGACAGTGGCCAGTGGGGTGCCTCAGGGATCAGTGCTGGGACTGGTCCTCTTTAATGTCTTTGTAAATGAAATTGTAGAGGAGCTGGAAGGGAAGGTCTGCCTCTTTGCAGATGACACCAAAATCTGCAATAGGGTAGACACCTTGAGGGATGGAAAAGATAAGCAGAGAACTGAGAAAACTAGAGGAGTGGTCAAGGGTATGGCCGCTGGGTTTCAATGCAAAAAAGTGCAAAATAATGAACTTAGGGCACAGAAAGCCTCAGAGTGCTTGTAAGGGGCAGGTGACTTTGTGACTAGCCTTTTGTTCTGACTACCAGCCAGCAGATTGACAGTCTGCTAGCCATGCGGTCCAAGCCATCATCTTCTGAGGGGGGGTCGTGAGCCCATTTTGCCATAAGGCTTCCTCCAGGACTAAATACAGCACCCAGGAATCTTCATGCAGCCCAGGAGCTGCATTTACAACCTGTCCAGCTTTCTTGGGTCTGTGAGCATTTTTTACCCAATCGGCGCTTGTAGAGCTTGTAAGGGGGACGTACTCTTGACTGCTTAAAGGTGTTGGTCCACACGGTCCCAGCAAGAGTGGCATCGGAGGAGTGGGAGTCCTCGGGGGAGACCCCAGGAGACTCTGCCCAAATCCCCCTGCTACTGTCGGTACTGTGAGTAATAAACATATATGTCTGCTTATAAAATGGGGAGAGAAAATCCTGCATTTTGATTGGTTATTACCTGTGCATCAAATCCATTCAATGCACAGGTAACAATAAGTTCTGAAAACAACAACCACAGCAGTAAAAAATAAATCATTGTGCCATTAGAACATTAAGTTTTAAATGGTGCCTTTTTTTTCCCTCATTAGCGACCAAAACTGTCAGGCAAACTGACAGTCGCTTGCTGATCACTTTGCACTCATTCAGCAAAACAACAGACAAGTTTTGAAAATAAAGTACATCCTGCTGAGTTACTTTTCTCTTTTCTCTTACCAGACAATCTCTGTCGGCCATGCTCTTGCAACCAGTCTCTGTTTCACAATGTCAGTTATGCTCCCGCTGTCCTCATCATGCTGCTGGTCCCACATTTAGAAAAAAAAAGATGTTACCTCAATTTTTTTAGTATACTTTTCCCCAGTCTTCTTAATGGATACCCTGCTGGGCGGTAAAGATGGGACCTCCTCCAGGGCTGCTGTGTGTGTGTATGTCTACCTGCATGTGCTCACTGGCCATGTGTATGTATCCACACCTGCTCGCTGGCTGCTTCTGCAGTCCCCGCCCGCTCCTGCCGTGCTGCCATCGGTGCATGATAGGGTCTAGGAGGCTGACTTACTCTCTTACTATAGAAGATACAAAAAAAAAAAAACACACACATCTCTCTCTCTCTCTCTCACCCATCACATGGTGGAAACCGTGGCTTCTTCAATTTAAAAAAACAATCCGCAAGTGTACACAGGGGCAGTTTTTATTCAGAAGTGACCATGGACTAGAAGGATAGGGTCTAGGAGGCTGACTTATTCTCTTACTATAGAGAGCAGTAAACTGTAATATAAGATTACTTGCTCTGATAGCCTAACCACAGATACTGCTCTTACTAGGCATTTGGTTTTGACATCAGTAATGAGGACATTTTGTAGCAGGCGGAAAGACTATTTTAGCATAAATTCACATAAGCACATCTGTTTTTCTACATATAAAAATGATTACTCTAACTGTAAAACATAAAAAAACAACAACAAAGGAACCCATTTTATAAGCACAATAAGACACTCTGGGAGTGTGCATTGAATGGGTATTACTGCACTTCCAGGTGCTGAAGGCACTCTGCCCGGGCTTCATGCCTTACTACACCCCTGGGTATGCAGTAATATCTCTTCAATGCACAGCCCGTCATGTCTTATTGCTTACTTACTTACACATCTTGCCCTACCAAATCACACAGCATTTTTAACCATGTACGTACACAGCTTTGTCTGATATCTGCTTGCCTCATTAAACTGTGATTTCTATGTTTACCTACAGTTTCTGGTGGAAAGTTCTCTATATGATTATTATTATTATACTGCCAACAATATAGTCTTGTATTAGGGGTACTGCTTACCCTATGATACTGGTATTAGGTGTACTGTTTACCCTATGTTCTGGTGCACATTGCTTCCTTGCTACTACTAGTGCTTCTGTAATGCCTTGTATAATTTCATGTATCCTATTATCCTTATTGTGTTCTATTCAAATTGCTTATACTACTGATATCCTTGAACTGCTAATATCTTACTGTGTAACCACTATTGAATGAATCTGCCTCTCCTAGGGCTTACTTCCTGCTATCATTTAAGTCCCCTTCTCGGCTCACTGCTAATTCCTCTCTCCAGCTAATCATTCCTCACTATATTCCTGATGCTATCTTGCCCACCTATGCCTGCCTTGTTTATGTTTTGTTTTCTGTCAAATGCTCAAACTCCTTTCTAGG
This sequence comes from Neoceratodus forsteri, assembly GCA_016271365.2. Taxonomy (NCBI): domain Eukaryota; kingdom Metazoa; phylum Chordata; order Ceratodontiformes; family Ceratodontidae; genus Neoceratodus; species Neoceratodus forsteri. The sequence goes on along the minus strand of CM028132.1, from coordinate 161,433,876 downwards.
GTCCCCTTATCTTGTGTTGCTCCCTCTCTCATCCTACTCCTCCCTCCTGGCTACAACTTCTCACCCATCCTACCCCAATGGCTCTGACTGTGCACCAACTCTCTATCTAAAGTTTCACTATCTTATACTTCTGTGCTGCTCCGCTTCTTGTCTCCACATCAGCTCCCTATATTGGGTTCTCCTATCCCTGTACCACTGTTCTCCCTTCCCCTGCCTAGCTGACCCACTCCCCCCACCTCCTCCTCCTCCTCTACCCCTCTATATAATACATCTTTCTCCTACTCCTCTCTCAGCCTTAGTCTTGTTCCTCTCTCTTGATTCCCCTCCCCTTCCCAGGTAAGTTGTACTCTTACTTCTTCTCCTTAAATACTCCTCCTCTGACTCCTCCTCTGCACAAACTGTATCCCCTCTCTCCACTACTACCTACATACCCTGTCCTCCTATCTCTCCATTATATTCCTCACAGCTCTCTCTTTCCTTCTCCTCCTCTTTTCCTTTGCTTCTGTCCCACCTACTAGCTTCCTCACTTCTCCCCCCTCCTTCTCTATCTCGTCCCCTTCTCCCACCCTCTCCTCTTCTTGCCTTCCCTCTCTCTCCCACTCCCCCAGCTCCCTGATCCCTCACTCCTCCATTCCCCCTGCCTCCATCTCAAATCTCTTCGTTACTTGCTTTCAGAACACCCCTCTCCTCCCACACACCTCTTCCCTTCCCCTCAACTGCAACACAGACACACCTCTGTCCCAGTTAAACGTCTTATCTCACTGCTGCTCTAAGTTGCAGGGAATATTAAGCCCAACCCTGGATCTACTCATCCCTCTCCTACTTGCCTCCCTAAAGGGTTAAGTGTGACTCACCTCAATGTCAGAAGCCTCCTCCCAAATGCAGACCTTGTACAACTCCTCATGGTTAACCTACAACCTGACATGTTAATTATGTCTGAATCCTGGCTCCCCCAAAGATTCCAGACACTGCAATCACCAGCCCAGTATACTCTCTGTCTCACCAGGATTGTACCAGTAGGGATGGTGGTGTTGCTATATACCTCTCTGTGTCTGAGGTGCTGTGTCTGAGGTTCTGGATCTTATCGCTTCTGTCCGTGTTCTTCCCCTCTCCCAGCTCTTTGGTCCCCTTGGTTTCATGGGACTTTGAGGGAGCTGAGGAGATTGGGATGGAGCGTTGCTGGCAGAATAGAAATCAGGCCTTGATGCTGACAGACTTAGATTGATGGCCCATTATAAGGACTATCAATCAACTATCTCCCGTAAGAAGGCAGAGGTCTTGTCCAGGGAGATTGCTGCGGGACAAAATCAACCAGCTCAGCTCTTTCGGACAGTGGACAGATTGTGCAATCCAGCCTGTTTGCAGACTTGGAGAGCGTTGTCACAAGAGAAATGTGATGAATTTGCTCGATTCTTTGCCGATAAGGTTGTCAATATCAGGTCTGTGATCCATGCAGCTCACTCCAATGGGGATGGTGGTGATTGGTGGGAGGTTGCAGCTCCTCGGTCTGTCTAGTCCAACTTTGGCCAGCTGGCGATCAAGGATGTCATGAGGATTATCCAGAAAATGCAACCGGTCTGCTGTAGTTTGGACCTGGGCCCAACATGCCTCCTTGTGGGGTACGTTGAGGTCATTGGCCCGATACTAGCTGAGATCATCTGGTGTTCTTTAGAGTCGGTGTGTTTCCAGACACCCTGAAAGAGTGGTGGTGACACCTCTCCTTAAGAAACCCTCTCTCGACCCAGACTGTCTTGCTAACTACAGACCCATCTCTAAACTTCCTTTTGTGGGTAAGGTTATTGAGAAGGTGGTCACGCTGCAGCTGGAGGATCACTTGCCAATCCACAACATCTATGATCCTCTTCAGTCCAGATTTCTCAAAAGGTATAGCACTGAGATGGCCCTTGTTTGGATCCTTAATGATCTCCTGATAGTGAGAGATCGGAAGAGCCATTTCATCTTGGTTCTTCTCGGTCTCTCTGTGACATTTGACACTGTGGACCATGATGTGTTGGTAGAGCACCTGCAGCTGATCTGTGGACTATCAGGTACAGTCCTCAGATGGTTTCATTCTTTTCTCACCAGCAGTTTTCAGAGAGTTGTCTCTGGGGCTTATTCCTCTGACAAGTTTTCCCTGTCATGTGGGGTGCCACAGGGCTTGGTGCTATCCCCCATGTTGTTCACAGTGTATTTGCTGCCATTGGGAGACATCATAAGGCAGTATGGGCTGAGTTTTCACTGCTATGCAGATGACACTCAGCTCTACTTGTCCTTTGTGCCCAATCCAGTGGGAGCTATCTCGAGCTTTAACAACTGCCTTTCTGAGATTGAAGATTGGATGAGTGCCAACTAGCTGAGGCTGAACCCGAATAAGACTAAGGTTCTGGTAGTGAACCCAGGTTGTCAGGTAGAGGGGTCATCGGTAGGAAGAGCATCTGGGCTTTGGCTTGGTGGCTGCCAGCTGATAACCTCCAAAAGAGTGCAGGGTCTGGGTGTGATTCTCAACGATGGACTGACACTTAGATTTCAGGTGTCATCCATTGTCAAGACTGCCTTTTACCATCTAAGGAACATTACTCAGATCAAGCACCTAGTTCTGCCAGATGACCTTCTTACCTTGGCCCACACCTTTGTGATCTCTCACCTTGACTACTGTAATTCGCTTTACCTAGGGCTACCATTAGTTGACATCTGCCGCTTGCAGCTGGTGCAGAAGGCAGCAGCTAGGCTGTTGACTGGGCTACCTCAAGGTTACCATGTCACGCTGATGCTGCATGACCTGCACTGGCTGCCTATTCAGTGGCGGATAACCTCCAAGGTCAGCTTGTTTGCCTATAAGGCCCTACTCGGACAGGGTATGAGCTATCTGCAAGAGCTTCTTTGTCCCTACTGCCCCTCCCAACCACTCCACTGCACCGACGAAGGATTGCTAGAGATTCCCAGGGTTCATTTGAGGTCATCTGGGGCCTGAGCATTTGAATTCATGGCCCTTACCCTGTGGAATTCTCTACTTCGTTGGATAAGACAGTGCCTGATGGTGGAGAGTTTTAAATCTGTATTGAAAACATATTTGTTCAGTCTTGCTTTCCCTAATGCTATATAAGTTTGATATGGATGTTTATTATGATTATGGAGTTTTTAGCTCAGATTTCATTATTTATTGTACTAGCGCTATGGTTCTTCAGGGAATAGAGCTATTTTATAAATAAAGTTGCTTTGCTGTCCTCTGCTATCCAGTCCATCCCTATACTCTCTGTCTCCTCCCATTCCACCTATGAACTATTACTCCTCAAACTTTCCCTCTTATTTTTCCTCCCCATGTATGTGGCTGGTGTCTACTGCTGCCCTGGCATATTCTTCTTTTCTGTCACTGACCTCCTTCCTACTATCTCTACCCAAGCCTCATCTGGTAAATTACTCATCCTTTGGGACTTCAACATAAGTTGGCTATCCCTTGCTCAATCCAAATATTGCCATAACATTAAATCCCTAAATCTTTCCCAACTGATTACTGACCCTGCCCACCACAACTACAAATCTTTCAACCACACCCTACTGGATTAGGTTCTTGCCTACCATCCCAACCAAATTATTGCTGCTGGCACCCTTCCGAATGCCTTCATTGACCACCATATGGTCTACTGGGTCCACAAATTACACCACCCTAAGGACCCACACAATCTCCTTCAGATCTGGTCTTTTTGATCACTGGACTTGTCCTCACTCCATGTGGATTTGGCAGCTATCAACTGTTCAACCATCTCCTCTGCCAGCTCTATCAACTCTGCCCTCAATTATTTCAAGACCAAATTCCTGTCAATCTGGGATCTTCACACTCCCCTCAGGAAAACCAGGGTCAGCAACTCCCACCACCCATGGATCTCTGTTGAGCTGTTAGCCTGCCAGTGAGCTTGAAATGTTGCCTGGAAGACCCACAAGTCATCTGGTTCCCTGGATGATCTATTCAGATACCATACCTTGTGCAATGCCTGTACCAAAGCCACTAGTCTTGCCAAGGCTGAGTACTTTGCCTTCACCTTGCAGAACAACATTAACCACCCCTTCAAATTCTGAAAGGTCATCCATGCTCACTTCTCCTCCCCAGTCCAGTCCCTTGCCCAAATCCTCAAGGCTAGAGATGCCACTGTTTCTGACCCCCTCTCTGTTGCCTCCGAATTCAATGCTTTTTCACCTTATGCGCCCTCCTTTATTTCCTCATTTCCTCCCTCTCCTCCCATCTCCCCACCCATCCCATCTCCCTGTCTCCTTCTCTCCTATTTCTCCTGTTGACACCTCAAGTTCCTCCTAACTCTCAACCCTCTCAGGGGCACAAGCCCTGCCAGGCTGAACCATAAACCTTACTGGGTCAATATGTTGTATGCTTAGTAGCATACGACAAAACTCCAAAAGAGAAACAGCATGGTATAAGACAGCGAGAGGGTGCAATACCGCAAATGGGTCTATGCTCGGTACTGCACCCTCTCACTGTTCCAGGCAGAGGATAAGACCTCTGCTGAGACAGGGATCCACTGAGTAGCTGCTGTGGCTCAATGGGACGAGCCACTGGCAGCAAGAGAGGCAAGCAGTGCATTTGGGACAAGACTTATGCTGCATGCAATATATTGTGCTGTATTGGCAGCACAGTATATTGCAGTGGCATAATGTCTTGTGACATTATGACACCATGCCACCATAAACACTTCCCTCCATCTTCTCCAGTCATAGCTCTTCCTATCATCTCCCTTTTCAACCTTTCTTTCTTCCTTGGTTCTGTCCCAGACACTTGGAAATATGCTATACCTTCCTAAAGGAGGGGACTCTTCCTGTCCTGGCAATTACCACCCTATCTCCCTGCTCCCCACTCTTGCTAAACTGCAGGAGCACCTAGTGCTTTCTCAGCTTTCCCCCTTCCTGGATTCATCCTCCTTCTTCACCTCTTTCCAGTCTGGTTTATGAAAATCCCACTCAACCTCCTCATCCCTTCTCCAGCTTATTGACACCATTTTCTCATGTATGGATCAGGGCCTTATCACCTTCGCCATCTTTGTTGACCTGGCCAAAGCCTTCGACACTGTAGCCTACCCTCTTCTCCTTGACAAACTTACAGAAGTGGGGCTTTCCATCTCGGCTACCAACTGGTTCCGCTCCAACCTTGAGGGTAGGACTCAATCGGTTAGAATCAGAGATTCCTTATTCCCTTCACTCCCCATTAGCACTGGTGTCCCCCAAGATTCCATCCTTGGCCCAATATTCTTTTCAACTTTCCGGAATTACCTCCCCGCTTCCTGTATCGCTATATCCATCCACATATACACAGATGATACCGTTCTTTTTGCTTCCAGTTCCACCCCTTCTGATCCGATGGCCAAGCTCCAACCAGACTTCAACAATGTCCAACACTGGTTCCATTCCAATCAATTGTCCCTCAATGCAAAAAAAAAAAACAGTCTCCTTGATTTTTGGCTCAAGACAGCAGCACTTCAGGCTTGCTGTCCTCTCATCCATCCACTCCTTCAGTCACTTTACTCTGGACTGCCCATGCCACACCCACCATTGTTCCCTTTACATCTCCCTCTTTTGAAGCCAGGCACCACGCTTATTGCACCTCCTCTGTAGCAAAATACTGGATAGGCTCCCTTCCCTCCTTACTCACCTTTCTCCTTCCCCTTTCTCTCTACTCCCTTCTGAACTCTTGTTTTCATTCCCTAGCACTCCCTTCTAGATCAACATCAACTTGCCCAACTGTCTTCTCCTACTGTTTCCCCAAACTTTGGAATTCTCTTCCATTTTCTATCTGCTCTGCCTCCTCCCTACGCTCTCTTTTATTGCTTCTTCTCAAATTCACTTCTCACTCCTGCAACTGCACCTGATCACTACTGCTGTACCTCTCTTCCCATTCCTCCACTCCCTCCCTCCCTCCCTTTCACCCCTTCACCCTCTTGTCTCCCCTTAAACTCCTGCCCTAACCCCTCTTGATATCCCCCACCCCCTCCTTGCACTTTTCCTTATTTTCCCCCATGGATAGCTTTGCTACCACTTGACTACATTTTATTGCACTCTACACTTTAATTTAACACCCCCTTCTTGCTACCCTGCTGGATGCATTTCTGCAGTATGCCATGACATTGTACATAATGCTTATATAGCCTTCTATTGTAGCTTGTCTGTGATACTTAGCCAACTGTACATATGTGTTTAATTTGACTATATCTTGTACCTTGTGTTTTGATGTTTAGTTCTGTTGTTCCTGCAATGTAAATTATGTTCCTATTGTTACACTTGACCCTCCTCTTATCCTCTACCCCTAAGACACATCGGAAAATGAGCTGCTATTCAGCTCAGTATGTTTTTCTGGTGAAACTTTTAAAATAAATAAATCCCAGAAGTGTAGTACAAAATGGGTGGAGTGGTACTGATGACCACCAAGCAGGAAAGAGACCTGTGATAATCATATTGGATGACCTAAAGATGGCCAGGCAGTGCTACAAGGCAGTATGAAGGGAAAGGTGGATTCTTGGTTGCATAGGAAGAGGTATCACCAGCAGAAAGAAGGAGGTGGTGTTTCCTCTGTATAGATTGCTGGTAAGATCCCACCTACAATATTGTGCCCAGTTCTGGAGACCACATCTCCAGAAGGACATAGACAGATTGGAGGTGGTTCAGAGGAGGGTAACTAAAATGGTGCAGGGTCTGCATCAAATTCCCTATGAGGAGAGACTAAAGGACCTCAATATGTACACCATAGAACAGGAGGAAGAGGGGAGATATGAGCAGGAAAGGAACCTGTGATAATCATATTGGATGACCTAAAGATAGCCAGGCAGTGCTACAAGGCAGTAGGGAGGGCAAGCTAGATTCTTGATTGCACAGGAAGGGGTATCACCAGCAGAAAGAAGGAGGTGGTGTTGCCTCTGTATAGATTGCTGGTAAGACCCCATCTACAATATTGTGTCCAGTTCTGGAGACCACATCTCCAGAAGGACATAGACAGAGTGGAGGTGGTTCAGAGGAGGGTAACTAAAATGGTGCTGGGTCTGCATCAAAAGCCCTATGAGGAGAGTCTAAAGGACCTCAATATGTACACCCTGGAACAGGAGGGGAGGGGAGATATAACAGAGACCTTTAAATACCTCACAGGGGTAAATAAGGTGCAGGAGGGGAATATTTTTCCACTGCAGTGCATCAGGGCACCAGCATTAGGGCACCGGGTCACTAACACGCAAACCCCCAAGTTTGTTGCCAACTCCCCAAGGTCCCCCATGGAGTTTGCATCTATAGTTAGGGTGTGGGGGCACAGCCTCCCACAAGGGGGCATAGCCCCGCAAAAGAGTGATCAGTGACATTTGCGTTTGATCCTGTAATGACTCGACACACTAACGTGGGTGCATTCCAATGGTGGAACTGTATTTTTCAGAAAAGAAGGTGTTCTGGAACAAGGGGGCATGCAATGAAGCTGGAGGGGGAGTAGATTCAGGAGAGATGTGAGGAACTACTTCTTCATAGAAAGAGTGGTGGATTCCGGGAACTGCCTTCCACTGGAGGTGGTAGGGGCCAAAACAGTGGTGGGGTTCAAGAATGCATGGGATAAGCACAAAGGAATCATAGTGGAAAGGAAAGGGGAAGGAGAAAGAGCTGTAAATCATGCATGGTCTGATGTAATACTATAGGAAGGGAGAAATAGGCAGAATGAATGGGCCAAGCAGTCCTTATCTACTGTCAAATTCTATGTTTCTTTGTTTCTATGACACTACCTTAGCCAGGCCATACTATTGTTATGGGTGCTGAGGTAGGCTCTGTTAAATGTACAGCAGATGCTGGAGGAATGTGGTGATTCCAAAAGTCATGCCTTAATCGAACACATGCTCCATGTGTTGGACTGTGGCATCCATATTTCCAGCATTCTGCAGTCTTCAGATTTTAGAATTTCCACCACGCTGGATCCATGTCATAAACATGGCCTTGCATTGATCATTAAAGGTGGCTGTGATCACATGTGAAATTTGACCAGTCTGAGTTTTTTTTATTTAATTTTCTTGATTGATTTCCATACAGTACCATACCAACAAACAGTGGACCAAAAACATCAAGTACACTACATAACACATCCCCAATCTATTTACAAGGGAATTTATAGAGGCAGTAATTGGTGGAAAGAAGGAAACATCACAGGGCAGACAAGTTCTGGTCAAAGCCAATATGGCTGTGGAGAGCTTTTAGGAGCAGTATGAGCATTAAAAAGAATATGCGGTGCTCTCACTGCACTGGAGTCAGCCATAACTAATACTGCAGTGATTACAGTACTGTGCATGCATGATACTCGCACATGTGTGGTTTGTCCAGAGTCAGCCATGCACAGCATGGCAACACTGACATGACTACATATGCATTGTACTCACACATGTTCAGTGTGTCTGTGTCACAAATCCCCCACCAATGCCTTAACCAGCATGCCTCTCACACCTGGCTGCCGCAGACCCTTCTCTGTGTTTGCCCATCACCTTTTTCTGTGCCCACACCCAGCCCGTTCAGCAAAAGTAGCTTGCCCTGGACTCCTGGATAGTTAAAGCCCAGTCATCAGTCCCCTGCACCAAGCCAAGGCTGACTGATCAAGCCCCAGGTGTAATGTGGGTCTGGTTTTATAACATTTTAATCCACTCACTTTCTGTATCAGGAGGGATTCACTTTTCTTCAGTTAATTAAAATAAAGTAGCATATCTCTTTTGGAATGCAGATATTTCCTAAGACTTGCAATAATTCTTGTTAAACAATGAGGGATTGAATATGATGGACCTAGAGTTCTTTACAACATTAAATTACTATATTTATTTAGTTTTTGTTGACCGGGTAAGTGCACTAGACAAATCCTGCCTATTTTGAGGCATGACCCAGGGGAGGGGGAGGGGGATACAGATAAATGCCAACTGACCTTGAACCAGATTAAGCTGTTGGTGGTATTTTTAGTGAATGAGGGAAATTTGGCCAGGACACTGGGGGAAATTCCCTTACTCTTTTCGATAAGCGTCATGGGATCTTTAACATCCACCTGAACTACCACCAATCTGGGCAGATGGGACCTCAGTTTAACATCTCATCTGAAAGACAGATGAGACATTAGGGGCTGGACATGATGAACCTAGAGTCCCTTACAACATTAAATTACTATGTCACAGTGAGGGGTTGGACAAGATGGACAGAGAGTCCCTGACAACATTAAATTACTATGTTACAGTGAGGGTCTGGACATGATGGACTGAGAGGCCCTTACAACATTAAATTACTATATTACCATGAGGGGCTGGACATGAAGGACCTAGAGTCCCTTACAACATTAAATTACTATGTTACAATGAGGGGTTGGACAAGATGGACTGAGAGTCCCTGATAACATTACATTACTATGTTACAGTGAGGGTCTGGACATGATGGACCGAGAGTCCCTTACAACATTAAATTACTATATTACAGTGAGGGGCTGGACATGATGAACCTAGAGTCCCTTACAGCATTAAATTACTATGTTACAGTGAGGGTTGGACATGATGGACCCCGTGTCACTTGCAACATTAAATTACTATGTTACAGTGAGGGGTTGGACATGAAGGACCGAGAGTCCTTTACAACCATAAATTAACATGTTACAGTGAGGAGTTGGACAAAATGGACCTTGAGTCCCTGACAACATTAAATTACTATGTTACAGTGAGGGGTTAGACATGATGGACCTAGAGTCCTTTACAACATTAAATTAATATGTTAGAGTGAGGGGTTGGACATGATAGACCTAGTGCCATTTACAACATTAAAGAGTTGCTTACACCTCAAAGAAAACTGTAAAAAACATAACATTTTGGTATGACTCAGCTTGCATTCCATATATATATATATATTCCATATTTTTCCTCCCCATTATTTATAATTGAGGAAATTAGCATGAATACATAATCTTTAGCCTTCAAGTTCAACTGCCTCTGTAGGTTACTCCCTATTTGAAGTCATAATCCTCTGCTGTGACATTACAATCTATTGCCATGGGAGTAACTATGATGTCACAAGTAGTGCATTGTGACTTCAGGAAGGGAGAAAGCAGTAGGAACAGATGAACTCCTCAGGAGCAAAGATCCTGTTTACATGAAAATGACCTCAGCGATAAATAATGGGGAGGATAAATACAGGACTAATGTGAAATACAAGCTGAACTGTGTTTAAACATTATGTTTTGTTAAAGTTCCCCTGAAGGCATCAGCTGTTCTTTAAATTACTATGTTACAGTGAGGGGTTGGACATGATGAATCTCAAGCCCCTTACAACATTAAATTACTATGTTACAATGAGGGGTTGGACATAATGGATCCAGAGTCCCATACAACATTAAATTACTATATTACATTGAGGGGTTGGACGTGATGGACCCAGTGTCCCTTACAACATTAAATTACTATGTTACAGTGAGGGGTTGAACATGATGGACCCAGAGTCCCTTACAACATTAAATTACTATGTTACAGTGAGGGGTTGAACATGATGGACCCAGAGTCCCTTACAACATTAAATTACTATGTTACAGTGAGGGGTCAGACATGATGGACCCAGAGTACTTTTCAAGCTTTTCCAGGACATCTGCATGCATGGAGGGGCAAGAAATTGTATGAGGATTGTTGTGTCCTCGATACACAGACTGCTATAGCAACTGATGTGAACCTTCTTCCTTGCTAGCCTCACATGCTGAGAAGCTTGATCAAATAGAAATAAAAAAATGTAAATGTGGAGATGAACATTGGACAACAAAATAAAATGAGAGAGGTGACAAAGTTAAAAAACTAAAAACAATGTATTTATGGGTCTGAACAGGGAAATTCACTAAAAGACATGCAGCTAAAATAAAATGTCAACTTCTATGTATCTAACACAAGAAGGCTGAAGATTAACTATCAAGATAATCAAGGGTTATGACTCAAATGTGCTGCAAAGTAATCTGAGAGCAGGCAGCAGTGGAATGCAGGACAGCTTGCAGACTGAGAAGTGCTGTTGAAAGAAAATCGTATTTTCTTTGCTTATGGAAGTCAGCTAGCTATTCCAAAGCTATTTATCTTATATGCCCTTAAAATGAGGATTGCCTACTCCAAGACACTAGCTGTCAAGTCACTTAAAGCAGGCATAACTAGAGAGACAACCTGGAAAAATTGTGCTGTAACTGGTCATCTCAACAGAGAGAAGGAAATGTTTCATTCAACTGGCATAGTGATTTGCAGTTGTGGAAGGATACAATGAAAACTCTAAAAATGTATGCTTCGGTATCCCATTTTCCCAACTACAGCAAGATAGCTGCAGGCTCCACCCACAGCCATAATAAATTGATAATGATACCATAAAAACTGTCAGATCATTACCTAATGAAAATACATTTCCATACAATTGACAAAACAATTCAATTGAATTATTCTTCCTCCTGTGGCAATGAGTAAAGTCTGAGCAGCTTGCCCTACCTTTTGTCAAACAGTTTGCAGCTATTGTTGACAGTCTCTTTCCATTTTGAGATTGTGCAGCCATTTTTGCCATCATTCCCTATACAATAATACATTTTTATTTAACTAATGGCACAAAACAATTTTTTTTCACCAATACAGCCATTTGAGCTCAACATTTTTTTACAGGGACATTGCTGTGATGCTCTGCCATCTACTTGTCATTATTGTATAATATCTGTGATATAAAAATATGTTATGTGACTGTCTGCTTAGGGAATAGCAGCCAGCAAATGTAAGAAGGCTTGACCTTTGTCCTCAGCACAGCACCACATTAGCAGATCTCTGGTTTCCTGCTCTGTTTTAACTTATTGTTGCTGGTATTCCAAAGTACCAGTTTATAACACCTCATAAAATATTTCTGCTTTGAAGAGCTGAGAGAAGTATACATTTTATCACCCTTGAAGAGCAAGGACATTTAACAGATTCCTGTTAACTCATAAACCTGAAATTACTTGGTAAGGCAGGAAGTTGATAGAGAGAGAGAGAGAGAGAGAGAGAGAGAGAGAGATCAAAGGAGCTGCTTTGATCAAAAAGACGGTCATATTTTAAGGTTGCTAACTGCTGATTTCTAGCCAGCAGTAAAATGACACCCCTGGATGTACTTGGTCAGGTTACAGAATTAATGACAGGACAAACAGTGACCTCATGTGCTGTGACATCACAAGGAGGTGGAGAGATTGTCTTTCAAGATTGCCAAACATAAAAGGGGAAACAAACTTTATCTCTGGACTCTTAAATGAGACTTTGTCTCTGAACTCCAGAAGGTACTTCTGTTCAAAATAGGTAACACCAAACTGAAACTTAGCTAAGCTAGAACTTTAAGTATTCAGGTCCTTTTTGTTCTGTAAAACTCCAATTTATTTTCAGACTGTAAGTACTCAGATTATATGTTCTGTGTTTGTATGTATTTACCATTTTTTTTTATTTCCAGTAAACCTTTTGGTTTCCTTAATCCTGCCCGAGTCTTTTCTTTTGCATGTGGAGGCTGAAACAGTATTGGGTAACTCTGACAAGAACTGTTAAGGGCTTGAATGTGTTACTATCTTGCTAAGGAAAGAATATACCTAGGTCTCAAATTGAGTCATAAGGGTAGACGTTTGAACCTGGCTGGGTGCCCATAGGGTGAAGTATTGTACTACATCCCCTGAAGAGAGTACATATCTGAACCTGTTAACAGGGTGTGCTAGCAACAAATTTTCATATTTCACACCAGGACTCGAGGCTAGTAGGTGATTCAGACCCAAAACAGACAGGAGGGTTACCCTGTTTGTATTCTGTTCACATAATGCACTTTGAGGTTTGGCACTGTGGGAGCAGAGGGCTTGACCTGTGGGGTGCATTTGTGATACATCTAGTTGGCAGTGGTGCGATTTAAAAAGTATTTGGTAGCACAAGCTTTAACAGTCCGGTGTGTCAGACTGATAACTGTACAGCTCACATGCAAAATAAAGCACTGATTTAAAAAGTAAAATAACTATGTCACTGTGCTTACAGTCCAAGTTTCCTACCTGTTTTATTTATTTTTTGGGTGTAAGTTAGTGTAGCTGTAGATAGGGAAGAAGATGACTTCCAACTACAGTGAGTACACTGCAGACTACCTGAGGCAGTTGTGCTAAGAAAGAGGAGTCCAGCACAAGGGCCGAGCCAAAAAGCAGCATCTTGTAGGTGCTCTTGTGGCAGCCAATTCTCAAGACCTTGAGTCACAGTCTGTGACTGGAAAGGACCAAACCTTGGGTGTGGAGGGGCCAGGGTCCAGTGCAGTGTCCAGATCCAGGGAGGAGGACATCAAGGTCAGTGCAAGCCAAGAGCCACAGCAGCAGGGCAAGGTCACCACCATTCTGGAGCCAGAAGGGATCAGACTGCAGATGGAGTTGTGGAGAATGGAGCTGGAGTTTGAACAGAAAAGGTTCGAAGCCCAGAAGTGAAAGGAACTTGAACAGAGGAAGCTGGAGATAGAGAAAGAGAGAGAAAGAGAGAGAGAGAAGAGATGTGAGAGCAATGAGAGGCTGAGGAAAAAGAAAACCAACAGCGGAGAGAGGCTGAGCAAGAGGCTGAGTGAAAGGCCGAGTGAGAAGAGCGTGAGCACCAGAGGCAACATGAACTGGAGAAGCTATGACTCCAAAGACCAGTGCCAGAGGAGGTAAGTGGCCTGGGAGGAACTGGGACTCCAGGACTGGGTTACAAATTAAATTCTAAATTGTTAGCTGAATTTAAAGAGGTGGAAGATATGGATGCCTTTTTAAATTCCTTTGAAAAAGTATGTATTCAGGCAAATATTCCCAGATAGTCCTGAAGCTTTCAGCTATCCCCACTACTTACCGAGAAAACTTGGGATCAGTAGTGAAGCAAATTCCCAGAGGGCCTGAGTGCAAGGTGATGTTACAGGGCCCTTCCCCAGTTTTGAATGAACATCAAAATTATAATTTGGGTCCCTCAAACCTCATGGGCCCAGGTCCCACTGCACCAGCTGCACCCTTGTAGCTATGCCCCTGATTGGGATACATTGGGTCAAATGGACAATGAGGACAGTAATGATTGTAGTAAACCTAAAGCTGCCCTGCTAAAAAAGTATGATTTAACATCAGAGGCATACAGAGTTAAATTCTGTAAGCTCAGGAGAAGCCCTGACATGAGCTATGAGGAGCTAGCTACTAAACAACATCGAGTTTTTAAAACATTGGTGGGAAGGGATTGAAGCAGACTCTGTAGAGAAAATTGAAAATATTGTACTGTTAGAGAGCAGTTTTTTGGGGTGTGCCCAGCAGAGCTGAAAACCTGGCTAGAGAACTGGGATCCAAAAATAGTGCAATAGGCTGCTGAACTCTTGCACCGCTGTGCCAGGAGCAGATCTGCTCTGAGAGGGAATGGGGTGGGTGTGGCAGTGCAGAAAGGGAAAAGCGCACCTTCAGGGCAGCTAAAACCCTCCCTGCCTCCACCAAAACGAAGTAGCCCCAAGTTACACAGAAAAGATTTGTCTGTTACAAGAAATTAATGTTGGTTCTGCTGAGAACCTGGACATCATGCCAGGCAGTGTCCAAAAAGGGCAAAGAGTGCACAAAGTGGTGCTAAGAAAGAAGTGGGTTGTTTGTATGTCTCAGAAAATATGTCATTAAACATGAGGGAGCACATACATCCAGTCACTGTGAATGGGATACAGACCCATGGGTTAAGGGACATGGGGGCACCCTGACTTTGGTAAGAGGGAATTTGGTAGAGCCTGGACAGCTTATACCAAATCAGTTATGTGACTGTAAGGGTATTCACTGGGGAAGAGACAACACTGAAATTTGCTTGTGTTCTCCTGGACTGAGGTGAGACAGGGGAGATTGTGCAAAAGGTTGCAGTAGCAGAGAATCTTGCTCTTGAAGTAATTATTGGGAACAGTCTCCAAGAGGGAATAGTGCATGCAGTTACCCATAGTCAAGCAGCAACAATAAACTGTAGTTCCCTGGACCCCATAGAAGACCCTGTGGAAACCATTGGGAGGATGGTTCCCCAATCTGTGTCTCCTGATATGGAGAATAATGAAAGGGGTGTAGAAATTCCCCATTTAGCATGTAAAAGAACAGCTACAGATGGCTATTCTGAGGATGGAGGGGTGGCCCATAGTCAGAGGGTTAGGGATGGCAGTGATACTGAATGCCCTGATGCTAGAGCTAGGGACCCTAGTTTAGAAGCTGGAGGGGACCTGTCCCATTTTTGGGAATGTGTAAGGATTTTGCAGCTGCTCAAAAAAGTGACCCTAGTTTAGAGAAGCTGAGGGCTTTGGCAGACTCTGACAGAGCACAGGGAGGTGACAGGAAACTAAAAGTTTATTGGGACAATGGACTGATGTATACGCAGGATGTAATGAGAGAGGGAGGAGTGATGGGCAAGCAACGTGTCATTCCCCAGGGGTACCATGAGAGGTTGCCCAAGATTGCTTATGATATTCCCATGTCTGGTCATCTGGGAATCGCATGCACTACACAGCGATTGGCCCAGAATTTCTATTGGCCCAACTTCACCCAGCAGGTAAAGGAGTATTGCAGGTCTTGTCACCAGTGCCAAGAAATAGGGAAGGCAGATAAGAAAACCCTAATTCCTTTGTCCATAGTGGAGGAGCCATTCCAGAGGGTAGGAATGGATATCATGGGGCCTTTAAATACCCACAGCTCCTCCAGGAAGAGGTTTATCCTGACTGTGGTGGATTATGCCACCAGGTACCCAGAGGCAGTCGCCCTATCCTCACTGAGGACAGGCAAAGTGGCAGATGCCTTGCCAGGGATTTTCTCCCATGTTGAGTTCCTGCAGGAAGTTATCACTGATCGAGAGGGTTCCTTCATTTCGGACCTGATGAAATGTTTGTGGGAGAAGTGTGGGGTGGTGCAGAGACACATGACACCTTATCACCAGCAAGCCAATGGGCTTATGGAAAGGTTCAATGGTACCCTTAAAACAATACTCCAAGTGTTTGCTGAACAGCATGGGAGAGACTGGGAGAAATACCTTCTCGACCTGTTGTTCACATATAGGGAGGTGCCCCAAGAGTCAACAGGATTTTCTGCTTTTGAGCTCTTATATGGATGCAGGGTACGTGGGCCCATTGACTTGATCTGGGAGGACTGGGAAGGCAAGCACGCCACCCAGGGAACTCCCATAGTGGATTATGTCCTTAAGTTTAGGGAAAAGCTGAAGGAGCTTATTGGGACACCCTAGAGCAACCTGGCAGCTGCCAAGAAAAAACAAAAGGTGTGATACGACCGCAGAGCCAAAGCTCGCTCGTACACTGTGAGTCAGGAAGTCATGGTCCTAATCCCGGTCTAGAAAGATAAGCTGCAGGCTGAGTGGGCAGGACCGTACAAGATAGTCAGGCAGGTGAATGGCGTAAACTACATTACAGAACTTCCTGACAGGAGACATACACAAAGAATGTACCATGTCAGCATGATGAAGCCATATGCTAATAGGGCTGACATAGTGTTTGCAGTGTGTAGTCCTCGGGAAGGGACCAAGGAAGGAGACTCCTTTCTGGACTTGCTGGAAGAAACCAAGTGGGAGTCCTCTGTGCAGGCAATTAAAATGTCACCCCAGCTGACCCCAGACCAGATCCAAGAAGTAGAGGAGGTTTTAGCAGACTTTGCCCCATTGTTTCGTGCCAAGTCTGGACTAACCCCCTTAGTGACACATGATCTGGAGAAAGGGATGCAAATGCCCATACGGTGGATGGATTTTGGATGTCAGAGGCTGTCCAAATGGACATTAGGAGGGAGGTGGAGGAAATGCTGGATTTAGGAGTAATCCAGAAATCCTACAGCTCCTGGACTTCACCCATAGTCCTTGTTCCTAAGCCAGATGGCTCAACTCATTTTTGTGTGGACTATCGTGGACTCCACGCAGTCACGAAGTCAGATGCCCATCCAATGCCACAGATGGACGAACTCCTGGACAAGTTGGGAGGGGCGACATACCTTACCATTATTGACCTGACAAAAGGGTATTGGCAGGTAGTGTTAACTGCCAAAGCTAGGGAGATATTGGCCTTCATCACTCCGATAGGGATATTTGAGTTTAAGGTAATGCCTTTTGGCATGAAGAATGCCCCTGCCACCTTCCAGAGGTTGGTGAACCAGGTGTTAAATGGTGCTAGGAGTACACTGTGGCATACCTGGATGACAATGCCATCTTTATTGCCAGTTGGGAGGAACACCTGTCCCACCTTAGGGAAGTGCTGGGCAGGATAAGAGAGCTGGACTCACTATAAAAGCTGAGAAGTGCCAGGTGGCCATGGCTGAGGCAGCATACCTTGGACATGTAGTAGGCCAGGGACAGCCCTGTCCTAACCAAGCAAAAATAGAGGCAATCAAGGCATGACTCAGACCTGAAACATAGAAGCAGGTTCGGAGTTTTCTAGGGACAGCAGGGTACTATAGGAAATTTGTACCATACAACAGTGCCCTGGCCACTCGCCTATCTGGCCTGTTAAAGAAAAGGATGCCTGAGAAAATTATCTGGGAACCAGCTTGTGAGCAAGCCTTTACAGGGCTAAAGGATGCACTGTGCAGTGCTCCTGTATTAGCAAGTCCAGACTATAGTAAACCCTTTGTAGTCCAGACTGACACCTCAGATGTGGGTATTGGGGCAGTACTAAGTCAAACATCCAAGCAAGGGAAAGATCACCCAATAGCATACCTTGGTAAGAAGTTACTTCCCAGGAAGCAGACTTACTCTACAGTGAAAAAAGAGTGTCTGGCTATGGTGTGGGCATTAAAGAAGTTAGAGCCATACCTATGCAGGCAGCATTTTGAGATACACACCAATCACAACCCCTTGGCTTGGCTGGCACAAATGGGTAAAACAAATGATAGGCTGTTAAGATGGAGCCTTGCCTTGCAGGACTATGAAATGACTGTCTCACACAGGGCAGGGGCAGCAAACAAAAATGCAGATGGGCTTTCACGTCACTTTGAGCAATGAACTGACTTTGGGGAACTCATCCCATGCAGAAATTGATCCCCCAAATTCAGTCTAGGAGGGGAGAAGTGTAATACTCTACCATCTACTTGTCAGTATTGTACAATATTTGTGATACAAAAATATGTTATGTGAATGTCTGCTTAGGGAATGGCTGCCAGCAAGTGTAAGAAGGTGTGACCTTTGACCTCAACACAGCACTACAGTAGAAGATAGCTGGCTTCCTGCTCTGTTTTAACATACAATTGCTGGTATTCCAAAGAGAGTTTATTACACCTTATAAAATATTTCTGCTTTGAAGAGCTGGGACAAGTATGCATTTTATCACCCTTGAGGAACAAGGACATTTAACAGATTCCTGTTAACCATAAACCTGAAATTACTTGGAAAGCCAGGAAGTTGATAGAGCAAGATCAAAGGAGCTGCTTTGATCAAAGACACTGTCATATTTTAAGGTTGCTAATTGCTGCTTTCCAGCCTGCAGTAAAATGACAACCTTGGATGTACTTGGTCAGGTTACAGAATTAATAGCATGACAATCAGTGACCTCATGTGCTGCAACATCAAAAGGAGGTGGAGAGATTGTCTTTCAAGATTGCCAAGCATCTGAGGGGAAACAAACTTTATCTCCGGACTCTTAAATGAGACTTCGTCTCTGAACTCCAAAAGGCACTTCATTCAAAATAGGTAACACCCAACTGAAACTTAGCTAAGCTAGAACTTTAAGTATTCAGGTGCTTTTTGTTCTGTAAAATTCCAATTTATTTTCAGACTGTAAGTACTTAGGTTATATGTTCTATATTTGTATGTATTTACCATTTTTTTTTATTTCAAGTAAACCTTTTGGTTTCCTTAAGCCTGCCAGAGTCTTTTCTTTTGCATGTGAAGGCTGAAACAGTATTCAGTAATTCTGACAAGAACTGTCAAGGCTTGAATGAGTTACTATCTTGCTAAGGAAAGAATATACCTAGGTTTCAAATTGAGTCATAAGGGTAGATGTTTGAACCTGACTGGGTGCCCACAGGGTGAAGTATTGTACTGCATCCCCCGAAGAGAGTACATACTGTATCTGAGCCTGTTAACTGGGTGTGCTAGCAAAAAAGGTTCATATTTGACACCAGGACTTGAGGTTAGTAGGTGATTTGGACCCACAACATATAGGAGGGTTACCCCGTTTGTATCCTTTTCACATGTTGCACTTCGAGGTTTGGCACTGTGGGAGCAGAGTGCCTGACCTGCAGGGTGTGTTTGTGAGAACTGCTACTCCCTACTAGCACAGGTACAGAACATCCCAAGTGTACAGGTGCCCCTTGCCCAAGAAGACCCTCCAGTTAAGCAAGGAAAACCCTTCATCAACAGACCCTTAATCAACTCTAATAATTTACTATCATTCAGCACTAGTCTCCAGGACTGGGAAGCCGTCAAAAAAGATCCATGTGGGTGCTTTTCCCTTTAGGAAAATCCCTATGTCTGTGAATGACCTCTTCATGTCTTTGATAACTATGGTGGTGAGGATACTTTTCCCTTTAGGAAAATCCCTATGTCTTTGAATGACCTCTTCATGTCTTTGAGACTTGTGCACCCTATGTCAGTTGTGCCAAAATGAACATCGATTGTCTGCTTCTACCTCCAGCTGCATTGCTCGACCCTGAACAGTACTGATTTGACTTGCACTCCAGGCAGGCAAACCATCTTTTCTGATATGCCATCCTGGTCCGGCAATGTTTCTTCTACCTCAACAGCTATTTAAACTGAGGAGTCACCAGTTACTATTAACATTTTGTCCCTCCACTCAACGTGTTCCTTTTTCTTTCTTGACAGGTTGAGTGTTCTACTACCTGGACTACCATCACTGGTCCCAGTCACCTATCCACCTCTTCAATCTAATCAACTACTGTAGATGTTGATACTGTGCCTGTTGTTCGCATCCACTGGTGATGGTGTTCCCATATAAACATGCCTTATGCCACATCAGCTTGGACCCATTCCCATCTCTGCCACTGGAGTCCACAGGCCTGGCCATCCTACTTCCTACCCTACTTGTCCCTGTTAATTGCCTCCTAATGAACTAGTGTGTGTCCCCCTAGTCTCATCTCTTTTCGTTATCCTCATAACAAATAAATACATAAATACAAAACATTTCCCAGAATTTGAACCGTTATTAAAAAGCAGCAGAAAACTACATTTATAAAACAGTGACGGGCTAGGTAGAACAGAAGTTTTATTTTAAAGATATTGTAAGTTAGGAAACTTCCCAGTCTTGAAGTGTATTGAAATTAAGTCCAGAGAGTTGGGATGAGGAAGCTTAATGAAAGTTTTCAAAAACATGCACTATACTGTATCTGGGCATTCTGAAATATATTAGGAAAATGCCTCATAATCCATACAAACTACTAAATCTCCTAAAGAAGCATGTTTTGTCTCTCTCTCTCTCTCTCTCTCTCTCTCTCTCTCTCCCTCTCTCTCTCTCCCTCTCTCTCTCTCTCCAGTGAAGTCCACCAGGTTTCCTGCATGACAAAATTGATTAAATCCTATTGAAATTGCTTTGTTTGCTGCAATAACTCTACTGCAGAATTCTGTGACACTGCGCTTCATCCTGGCAGGCTTCACTTACAACATGTCCAGCTTAGCAAGGTGGGTTGATGTAATGCTCTAATATTAGAGCTCACCAATGTTTTCCCTCTTTTGAACTATGAGGCTATAATAAAAGCTGCAAGGATTAAGGGGGCTTATACTTTAAAAAAATCATTGCATATTCATTTACCCCAATGTTGCATCTATAACACAGCAGAGAAGGTGCAGGTTCTTGCAGTTTTAGGGATGAAATTGAAGACCTGGGTGGTTGCTTATTAGTGCTTTATCTACGTAAAACCTGGTTCAAAATGCCAAATGAAACACAAACCTTTTTTGATGAGGAGCAAATTAACCCATTATACCCATTAGCACATATGGCATCAGAACCATCCATTGCTTAACCTGACCCAAAATGACAGCATCAGATAGAATGAGTTAAAAAGATTATTGTGGAACAAATGCAGCCAAAGGGTTCTAAGTGATTATAGCGATTCCAGAATGGAGAGTCCGAATCACAAAGCAATTTCGGTGATAACAGAAATGATGACTTTTTTTTTAACACTAACTCCGAGGTCACAGCACCTCGGGAGGTAACACTTTTGTTGCCATTTGGTCCTCACCGAAATTGACTTGCAGACTTGTGCACTCACCATTTTGGAATCCACGAAATTACACGTCACCCGAGCAAAGTTACTAAAACTGCTTTTGAGTCAGATAGTGACATGGATTCAGTTTAGGATAACAGGCAAATAATATTGGTGTAGATCGAGATTTCATACAAACTGTGGATGTGTCTCAAATGTCTACTGATTCTCTGAGTTCTGGTGAAGCACCGAACGTAACCCAAATCGAGGTGATTTGAAAAACTCTAAGGTTGTTGAAGGAACTGCTCCTTAAATCAGAGGACATATAATTAAACTGTTCTGACTGAATGTGTTTAGACTTTTCTTTTTAATAGTATTTATCTGAAAAAGAGTTAATTGATGTCTATATTATAATAGTTTATTATAGATGCTAACTGCCACTTTGCAGTATGTTATTTATGGAAAAGTGAATAGATCCATGATTTGACATGTGTAAGAATGCATAATAATGGATAATATATGATTTATACTATGTGTTGACTTAATATTGAAGTTAAGATATATAATGTCACATGGATTACTTTTCTTCAGTTTTTTTGAGCACTCAAATATGATCTATTAATCACAGATCTCTGTCTGAGTTAGCATTCTGTTGCAAAATAATATGTATAAACATACCATATAGTGTATGGTGGAACTTTATTGTGTATGGAGATCCATACACTGTCAAAATGTTGTTCTGCTGCAGTAGCTACTAATGTGGAATAACTTTTTGTTCTCATTAGTAGCTATGTCACAATGCAACCAACCCCAACAGCACTGCTCATAGGACATGGGGTGGTTGACACATTGTGTGCATGAACTGGCCAGTGGGCAGATAGATGTGAAATGTGGGTCCCTGGCAGCAAACACTGACTGAAAAAAACAACAAAAAGTAAGCAATCATGTATTTTTGGGCACCAGACACTATATCGAAAAGTGTATGGGAGCCCAAATACACAGCCACGCTATTCTCATACCTCATGGTTTCCATGATGACAGGGACCTCTCAAGCTTCACTCTTGAGGTCATCATCATGGAAACCACTCGGTATGAGAATAGCATGCTTGGTTGTGTATGGGCTCCCATACACTATCCCATATGTTTGTGTAATTTAGAAACAACTGTGGTTTGCTGGAAAACGTATTCGGTGTGTGAAGCCCAAATATCAATTTTATTTCATTTGGTGTTCTATAAAAGTTATGTACACCTATATTTGTGTTTGTTTTCTTTGTGTACTGGCATTGGTAATACATATAATAGGAAAAATTAAATATTATGTATTTGGTTATAAAGAAAATGTTTGCAGGGATTGAATTGACCCACACATATTTAAGTTACTGTTCATGTTAGAGAATATTCTTTTTGTCTCCTCTACAGAAATATTTAAACTTAAATAATTGGATGTTGCTAATATGATTATTTGGGTCTCCTATCTCATAGGACTTAACTATGCTGTCCTTTCATTATAAAATACTTTTGATTATTGAGTAACACACTATATTATTTCTGTAAAATACAGCATGTACTGTAAATTTATGGTTACCTATTTACAAACATTTTCAAAAATAAGAAGTAAAAATAAAGAGCTCATCAATGTCCCATAATGGCAGGAAGTTTGCCTTCATCAACTTTTTCAAGTATCTGCTGAAAAACAGGTTCCTAACCATGCCCTAATGTTTAGGCATTATTTCTAGGAGCTTGATGAGAGACAGACTGCGGTCTAGCTAAAGTCCCAGATACTTACACGCATGCACCACTTCCAGCCTAATAACTAACCAAATGAAGTCAAATAATTTGGAGAGATCTGCTGGGTACATTTCTTTCTATGCACACAGCATTACCTTGGTTTTTGAGGCATAAAGTAATAATTTGTTTCTAAGAAATTTAGTTGCAGAATATAAAACCCAGACAGCAAATCCTGATGGGCAAAAGTGATAGATGGACTACAGATATAGAGGGTAGGGTTCTCTGCAGAATAATAGAGATTTTAATCCTAAATACCTTCCCCAATGTCATGTACTATAAACAGTAAAGGATGTATCAAAGATCCATAGGGATTCCCTTTTCACTAGAAGGAAACAGGAGGAATGATGCCTTTGGATTTCTACTGTTGCTGATCAGCAGTTAAGTAGCTAAAGAACCAGTACAGTGCCAGTGTGACTAATCTTTAATTTGGATAATTTGGGAAATAACACAGTATGATCAAATGTACCCAGTGCTTTACAAAGATTTAAGACTACAGCACCATAAAATTACTTCTGATTGAGAGAAATCAGCTCTTCATGTTTTACCTCCACCTGTGCTAAAGTAGTACTAGGTTTTGTTCTAATGTTCTCCACCTTTCTCCAAAGTGCTACATTATGTTTTTCTTTTTCTTTCTTTCTTTCTTTCTTTCTTTCTTTCTTTCTTTTCTTTCTTTCTTTCTTTCTTTCTTTCTTTCTTTTCAGTTTTGCCCTCTGGTATAAGGTTTTATTTGACAGAGGAACCCATATAGTGACTAGCACAGCTGGTAAACCATGCATCACAAACAAATGTGAGAAGTGCTGACACTCAGGTGATAACTCCATGAAGTGGCATGTCACTGGTGAAGCCTCAACTATGCATAGCAATGCACTCCATTACAAGAGTGGCATGGGGGAGAAATGTGGAATTGGGTGCCTCAAGTGTACGGGGATGAGGGACTGGCATTTAACTGGATCGGGACAAGGGAAGGAGGGTGGGAATTGGGATTGCTGTGAGGGTGAGAGACGGGTTTAGAATTATATGCTTTTTAACCATGAATTCACTTAAGTTTACTGTGGCTGGAGGGAAAGCGAGTGGAATTTGATGCTACCAGAAGGGTGATGGGGATCATTTGTAGTGGTAAGTGCTAGGGAGAAGGGTGAATAAAGGGCTGACAAAGGTGAATGATGCATGGGAAGGGGTACGGATTTTTTTTAAAGAAAACTTCATTAGGTGAAGTTGGTTATCAGCCGAAAAACTACAAGACATTTTGTATAGTTTTAAGTGGCCTACCTTACATCACCTTCACTGATGAAGTTTTTCTTCACTGCATCTCTAACCTCAACAGCACCCATTCATTTGCAATATATCTACATCGATCAAAAATAAAATTACATAAATACAACCATAAAATCACAATAACAATAAAAGTCAGTGTTAGAAAGACAAACATAATTATCCATTACGAAAAAAAATGCTTATGTTGGAGATTTACACAAGAATCTGCTTGGGTGGAAGATACAGTACAGCTGCTGAAAGCTGGGTTAGCATTTGTTGCACTTTACTAAATGCTTTTTCCGCTGAATCTAGACATGGTAGCAATCTGTAAAAAAGAAGATTAAATGAACTCTATCTTTCTCTTCAGTGTTTGTTTCTGTGATAACAAAGTGGCAAAAGAAGTTCATATCTGGGTTTCCTCAAAGAAAGTCATGTCAGTATTTTACCTGTCTTCTACAACATAGAAACATAGAATTTGATGGCAGATAAGGGCCGCTTGGCCCACCCAGTCTGCCCATTTCCTTACCTAATGGATAAGCTGCAGATCCTAGTTAACCAGCAGCCTACTTCTTCCTACCCCCACCCCCTAGAATTGCCTTATGACTGTCCCATGCATGCTTGAATTCCACCACTGTTTTTGACTCTACAACCTCCTCCGGAAGGCCATTCCATGCATCCACAACCCTCTCTGTGAAAAAATACTTCCTTAAATTACCTCTGAGCCACCCCCATCTTCAAATTGTGCCCCCTTGTTCTTGCACACCTCTTTTTTTGAAAGATGCTACCCTCTTGGACTTTGTTGATTCCCTTGAGGTACTTGAAAGTTTCTATCATGTCCCTCCTCTCCTCCTTTCCTCGAGGCTATACATATTAAGCTCCTAAGTATCTCTTCATATGTCTTCCAGTGCAGACCCTGCACCATTTTAGTTGCCCTCCTCTGGACAGCTTCCATCCTGTCTATGTCTCTTATGGAGATTGGGTCTCCAGAACTGCACGCAGTACTCCAGATGGGGTCTCACCAGCTGCCTGTACAGAGGGATAATAACTTCTTGTTTTCTACTGGTGATGCCTCTCCCTATGCATCCCAGTATCCCCCCAGCCCTCCTTGCTGCCCTCTCACATTGCTTGCCCACCTTTAGGTCATCTGATATGACTACCCCGTGGTCCCTTTCAATTTTTGTTGTTGTTAGTATCTCACCCCCCATTGTGTACTCTTCACCTGGGTTTTTGTTTCCCAGGTGCATTACCTTGCACTTCTTAGCATTGAATCTAAGCTGCCATACATTTGACCATTCCTCTAACCTTGCCAAGTCCCTTCTCATCCTTTCCACCCCACCTTGTGCATCAACTCTGTTGAAGATCTTTGTGTCATCTGCAAAGAGACATACTTTTCCATCCAGTCCCTCTGCAATGTCGCTTATAAAGACTACATGGAAGACTTAGCTGTCTGACTCCACTGCTTTCTCACTAGCTGGCAAATGCACCCACTCCTTCATAGTACTTTCACCACAGAAAAATGTCTCAGCTGTTGGGTTAGCTTTATGCATGATCAGCATTGGTTTGTTGCCTGGTTCTACTGTACAGTACCAATATTTCTACTTACATTACTTCCTCAGGGATTTAGAAAATGATTGTTCATCTAGACACAATGTGAAACATTGCATTGCCACCAATTTTAATTGCTAAATGTGCTGATGAGGTACGGTAAGAAGCCAAGTTGTGGTGTCACATCACAGACTGTTTTTCTAAAATTTACTCAAGCGAGGCACGAGCGTACAGCTGGATAGACCTTGAGGTGGCCATCTTGGCAACCATCACTTGTATTTCCTTTAAATCATGTGTTCAGGTTAAAACATTTCAATATACATTACTTAATTTTATATCCTCTAGTGATAAACCTGGCTGTTCATTTTTGTTTCCAAATCTGTTTATATGCCTGCACATTTCATGTTGATTATGCTAGAACCATTGTGTTTTGTGTCCTGATGTCCCAGTGTCCTATAAGGTCAGGGAAAGTGCCTATGGCATGTTAGTTCATATTAGGCACGTGGAAATTGAGGTTAAACAATGGGTAATCAAATACCACTTTGAATACTGATAAAAAAATTGCATGGGCCATATTTACTGATGCTCAACAATAAATAATTTGGTTTAGAAATAAGTACTGAAACAGACTTAAAACAAGGGAAATTGCATTTTTTAAGACAAGAGAAAATGGTAATCTAAGCTGGTATAAAAACACAGAAAGAGAAACAGACAATGTCAGTAAACAAAAAAAAACAGCAGCCCATACAGTCTGCCCTTGCCTGCCTTCTACTGCCTCCACCCCCCCCACAGTGTATTCAACCTCACTGTACTTATGTGCCTCTCTCCCATCTCCACTTGAACCCCATTACTGCTCAAGCACTTATAATTTTGTCTGGAAGTTTGTTCCACTCTGCTACTCCCCTTTTAGCAAAAAGTAATTTCTGACTTTTTTTTTTTTTTTTTTTAGCAGTCCCTCCCACCAGTTTCATGGAGTTACATTGGTGGAAAAATTACTACTTAAAGTGAATAAGTCTCAAGTGTTAACTCTATTAATACCACAGAAGAGCATGAATGCCTTAATCACAAACTCTCATTTACTTAAATCCTCCTGAGCAAGCATTATCAGATCCTTCAAACGTTGCTTGTACAACATCCCCAGCTGCCCCTGGATCATCTTGGTAACCCTACTCTGCACCACTTCCAGTCTGTCACTGTCTTTCTTAAGAAGCAGGTGCCAAAACTGTTCACAGTTCTCCAAGTGAGGTTGGAAGACCTGTACAGTGACATTATAGCTTCCCTTTTTCTGCTAGTGATCCCCCTACCCTTGCATCCTTGCATCCTATTCCCCTTTCTCACTTCTTATCGCATTGTGCCTCAGCCTTTAAAGTGTCTATGATCATTACCCCAGGATCTGTTTCCTCCACTATGCTATATTCCCTTATATAGAAACATAGAATATGTGAACAGGAAAAGGCCTATTGTCCCATCGTCTACCCATTTCTTCCTAACATTGACTGAAAAGCCCTGAAGATTCTTCACTCTCCCCTTCCCCCTCCCTTTCCAGTGTGGTTTTTACCAAAGCCTTACATGTGTCCCACCCTCATTTAAATCCTTCTAATGATTTTGCACAGGCCACTTCCTTCAGCAGCTTATTCCACCCTTCCACTGCCCCCTGTATTAAAAGTGCTTCCTGATGTCTCTCTTAAACTTACCGCCCACCACCACCACCACCAGTTTCATAGAGCTGCCCATGGTTTTTGTGTTCCAAATCAGTTTGAACAATTCCCCACTATCCACCACATTATTTACCCCATGGAGCTACAGTATTTGTATGTTTCAGTCATGCCCATTATCTATTGTTTCATGTCAAGTGTGTAAATGTCAGACCTGTCAACCTCTCCTTATGTGTCCTTTCATGCTGTCCCTGGAGTATCTTGGTTACTCTTCTCTGTATTACCTCCAAATGTTTCCATCCTTCTTAGATGTGGATTCAGAACTACATACAGTGATTCAAGTGAGAACAACTCAATGCCCTCTATAATGGTAGTGAAACTTCTTCCTTCTGCTGGCAATCCCCCTCCCTATGCACCCCAACATCTTATTTGTCCTACCAACTGTTCTATTACATTTTGTTGATGTCATCAGACTGTCTGTATTATTACTCTAAAGTCCTTTTCCTCTGTACTGCTGTCCACTACCACCTTCTGCATTCTATATTCATGGTTAGAATTCCATGGCCCTATGTGCATCAAATTTTAACTGCCCTACTTTTCATCATGTTTCAATCTACTCAGGTCCTTTATCATAATTCTGATGCCATTATCACTATCCACATGTACACATACCTATGTACCATGTGCAAAAAGGCATATATTGCCCTGAATCCCTACTGCAGGGCACAGAAAAGGACATTGAAGAAGACTGGTCCAAAGATTGATTCCTGTGGTAAACCTGTTCCAAGAATGTCCTGTTTATTACCATCCTATTGGTCCTATCACTTAACCAGTTTTCCATCTGTCTAGTAATTTGTCCCCTTTTCTGAGGTCCTGCATGTTCCTAAGCAACCAACCATCTGGAATGGAATCAAAGGCTTTTCTGAAATCAGGGTTAAGTGTGTCCACCACCTGCCCCTTGTCCAGTGTCTTTGTCACCCAAATGAAGAATTTGATCTGGTTTAACTGTTACATCCCCTTCCCCCATGATTCCATGTTGTCATTTGTCTTGCAGCCCATTAGCTCTAGGGAACTTATTATCTTTCTCCACAGTATGGTTTTTCGCAATTTATTCACAGTAGTCATTAGGCAGACAGAAGTCTCTAGTTCCCTAGATCACCCCTGCTCCCAGTCTTCTGCAGGGCAAGTATATTTGCCATCCTCCATCGTTCAGCTAACAGTCCAGATAGGACCTTCCCATCTCTTTAAGCACACAAGGATGAAGCCCATCCAGACAAATGGACTTATCCACTTTAAGTGCACTTAAGACCTCCTGTACTCATTTAACTGGAATGGGATCCACATTGATTCCTTCCCCCAACCCCCTTCCTGATGGCATGATCAGGCACAAGCTTTTTGTCCTCCACTGTCAGTACTGAGCATAAATATCTGTTTGGGACGCCCACCTTACTTTTATTTTCCTCTTCCTATGCCTTTCCCTGCTTCAACTATTCCTTCCCTCATCATCCTCTTCTCCGTTATGTAACGAAAGATGGACTTATCTCCCCTCTCAGTACTTTCCGCAATTTTCACTTGTATATCAGCCTTAGGCTTCCTCACTATCCTGCTGGACTCTTTCATCCAATTGTGAAACTCCACCCAGTCCCCATCTGCTTGACTGTTTCTGCATTTTTAAATGCCCTCTCCTAATACTCATGGTCTCCTCTATTTCCCTCATAAACCATGATAGTTTTTTAACCCTCCTCTTGCTGATTAGCTTTACACTGAGATTTGTGACCACTTTCACTGCATTTTTTTATCAGTTCCCATTTACCTTTCACCTCTCTGTTGCTCTTGCACCCTATGGTTTTCTGTAGACCAGCCCTCTTCTTCTTCTAAAATCAATCCTCCTTCCATAAGTCTAACACTTTAGTTTGAGACTGATGTCTCTCTGCCTCAAGTCTGATACTGAATCAAACCATCGGATGGTCTCTGGTCCAGCACCATCACTTCCCCTATACAAATCTATTCAGGAAATACTAAGTCTAGGATGGCTGCCTTGCTGGTATTCTCCGCTACGCACTGCAATGAGAATGGATCCTGAAAGGCTTCTAACAGCTGTTGTTTTTTTTTACTTGCTGTTACTTGGATCTTTCTGTTCATAACTGGCGTGTTGAAATCCCAGCAGCAGCACCTCCCCTAGCCATGCTGCCCTTTCGCTTACCTCAACCTTATTCCCCATGGTTCTATGTGACATTGGTGAAAAATTAATGGTGAGGAGCATTTCGGTGAAAACAAAAAAATGAACACAAACACAGTGCACACCAACTTGTGTGACCATCATAACTGCGACCCCCACCTCTGACAGTGCATGATATGAGGGGGGATTTGCCGCCAGACCTCCTACAGGGGGTTTCACTCCCACAACCCCCTTAAGTTTTTATAACTAACTCTGAGACAGCACAATGCCTGGGGAAGTTTGCGGTCCTATGCACACTGTTTTCCCCGTTGCCCTTTTTGCAGATGCTCAAATTGAGTCGCTCAATTTGAGTCGCCCATATCACGGGATACCTCCCCCAGTCACTTTCTCCTTTCAGAATGGTGATCTATATGAAAATTTGAAAAAGGCAAGCAGAAAAAAATCAGAAAAGTTTATCTTATCAGCTCATAATGTTGATCTGTCAGTGATTACTGAGGGGTGCACCCCACCTCCCCATTAGGAGTTTCCTTTCAAGAATAGGAGCCCTCAACCCCCATGTGTCCACTTTAAATTGCAACCATCCTTTTTACTTTGTCCCACTCCCTTTTGAAGTTATCTGCTGTCTTTAGAGATACCATCTTATCTGGCAACTCATTCCACTTAGCCACCACCCTCTCGGTGAAAACATGCCTCCTCATTTCCCTCTTGAAGTATCCTCCCATCAGCTTGATGCAGAGTCGTCTAGTGATTTTGTTACGACTGAGGCTGAATAGACTCTCAGATTCCACCCTGTTTGTACCATTGAGATATTTAAATGTTTCAATCGTGTCTCCTCACTTCCTACTATCCTCCAGGGAGTACATGTTGAGGTCTCTGAGTCTCAGTTCATATGTTCTACCCTGCTGACTTTGAATAATTTTAGTTACCCTCCTCTGGACTCTTTCCTGAAGATTCATATCTTTTCATAGGTACAGGCACTAGTACTGTTCACTGTGCTCCAGGTGTGGATGTACCAGGGATCTGTACAGCAGCAGAATATCCTCTGCCTTCCTGCTAGTTATCCCCGTGGCTTTGCAACCCAACATTCTATTTGTTGTGACTGTTGCCTTCCTACAATGTGCAGAGTATTTCAGATCACTTGTGATGATCACCCCAAAATCTTTCTCCTCTTCTGCCTTGGTAACCTGCCCACCACGAAGATAACATTCAATCTTTCAGTTCTTAGCCCCCAAGTAAATGATTTTCACTTCTTGGCATTTAATCCCTGGTGCCAAATACTTGAGAACCCCTCAAGCCTGGCTAGATCGTCCCTGAGATCCTGTATTAACCCCCCATGTGCCTACCCTTCCACAGAGTTTGGTATCATCTGCAAACAGGCAGGTCTAACCTTTACTCCATCTGCTATTAAAATATATGTTGTACAGCAACAGATCAAGCACTGAATTCTGTGGGACCCCACTGCTGACCACTCTAGACCCTGATAATTCCCCCCAAACACTACCCTCTGATTCCTGTCCTGAAACCATTTTTTTAACCAGGTCATTAGCTTTACTCCTACCCTCAAATCCTCCAGCTTCCTAAAATAATCTCCTGTAGTGATCAGAGTCAATGGTTTTACTAAAATCCATATACAGGATGCCCACAACCTAGCCCTTATCCATTGTTTTGGTCACCCAATCAAAGAAATAACTGAGGTCTGTTTGGCAGGATAACTCCACCACAAACCCATGCTGCCTCTTGTCCTGGAGCCCATTATCCTCAAGAAAACACACCATTTTTTCCTTCAGTATGGTCTCCATAAGTTTTCCTTCTGTCGAGGTCAGCCTGTCTGGTCTGTAATTGCCAGGGTCATCCCTCAGCCCACTTTTGTGGAGCAGTACTTACTACATGTGCTGTTCTTCAGTTTAAGAGTACCTCACCCAACACCAGTGAGTTGCTAAACAGGTCCATCAGGGGACCCGATAGCATAGCTACCAATTCCCTTATCACCATCAGATGTGTACCATCCAGACAGACTTGTCCACCTTCAAGGCCCTCAACCCCTTCCTTACCAGGGTGTGGAGCTTGCCAATCAACATGATGGCTGCTTAATTTGACAGAACTATCCCTGGGTGATCTTATCTGCTGCACCCATCAGTCCATGACACAACAATCACTATGAATCAGCTTCTAACAGATTCCTTGGCTCCTGAGCTTTATTTTGATACCTCTCTGACTCAGCTACATCTTGGTTCATGGACTGAACAGCAAAATAAGGAATAATGGCACTCACCCCATGTGCTGACAAAAGGCCATACTCCTCGTCATACTAGTGACAGCCTCTGGGTGGTAGCTACGTTGCATGACAGTGGTGAAGTACCTTGAGCACCCACCAGAAATGGCACAACAGTTAGGAACCTCAGAAGAAGGGGAACGGGCCAATATAATGGAATTACTGAATCGGATCCTCTGTGACACTGCCGAATTAAAGGACACCACCTCAAAGACAATTCAGAAGGTTCAGGCACTAACTGACAGAGTACTGGGCACTAAGAGGACTATAAAATGCCATGAGGAGGCTCTCCATATGAATCAGGGACAGCTCAGGGAGCACCATGCTCAAGTACAATATTTGTTCCACAAAACTGATAACCTTGAGAATAGAGAGAGGGGCAAAACTAAGAATAATCAGAGTGCCAGAGGGTGTGGAAGGAAAAGATCTGATTACTTTCCTTGAGACCATGCTACCGGGCATCCACAAACTGAACAATGTGCCCCCTCCTGAACTGAAATGGGCCCACCGGTCCCTGGTGCCTAAACCCAGGCCAGGAGAGTGCCCTCACCCAATTCTTTGCCAATTCCTAAGGTACCCAGTAAAAGAACTTTACTTGCGGACTGACAGGGAGAGGGGAGAAATGGTCTAAGAAGGCAACAGGCTCCACTTCTTTCAGGATTACTTGCTGGAGTTATCATGCAAATGCAGGGCATATACGGGGATCAAGCAGGAGCTCTACAGATTAAATATCCCCACCTCCCTCTGATATCCAGCATACCTGAGAGTGCAGCATACAGGGAACTGGGTGTTTACTCACCTGGTAAAGGTGATTGTGTTAGTTGTCTCCATGACACTCCAGACATTACCTCATGGGTTCCCAACCCACCTGATAGGCTAGTGATGCACATGTGACCCAGATCAAATTTCACAGCATACCCAGGTCCCAGGAGTCCCTATTCTCCAGTTCAATTCTTCCATAGCTGAAATACAAAGGTTTTAGGCCAAAAGATCCCCCCTTTCATGACTCCCATCTTCACCCCATATCTTTATACACATACAGAGTATAACCACACAAAATTCGAAAGACAGTCTTTTAGGATAACCACCACCTGGGTTTATTCCCTACAGGTACAATTCTAAAATCGGTAACCGAATGATACCGACTGTAACCAACTGTGTGTTCAAAACAGTTTATAATGATTTTGGAATACAGAATCTCTGCACACACAAACTTATCCAGTGAAGATCTCTGCCACGGTCACCCTGACGGGTGGGTCATGGAGTGTCATGGAGACAACTAACACAATCACCTTTACCAGGTGAGTAAACACCCATTGTGTTATGTTGTTTCCATGACACTCCAGACGTTACCTCATGGGTTACTATAATAAGCAGTTCAAAACATCCATCAGGGCGGGACAGGGTGATCTGGCAGACAGTTTGTGCGACACGCTGATGATAGAATCTTTCTGGCAAATTCAGTCCTTTGTCTGTATAAAGTCTCAAGTCTATAATGTCTTGCGAAAGTGTGGACCGAGGTCCATGTCGCCACTCTACATATGTCCTCCATGGACACATTGACTCTTTCTGCCAAGGAGGCAGCCACTGCCCTTGTTAAGTGGGCTCTAATTCCCTCTGGAGGCATAATGCCATTAGCTTTCTATGCTTTCTGTATTTTCCTCTTTAACCAGCTAGCAATGGTGGCCTTCAAAGCCGCCATTCCTTGCTTGCCACTGTGAGCCATGATAAAGTGTCTTTCGGACTTGCAAATTGTCTGTGTCCATGTAATATATTGTGATACGGTACTCCCTACATCCAGCAGATGGAGAGTTCCAGAGTCGCCCTGTTGCCGTTGTGTGTGGAACGTCGGTATCTCCAGGGTTTGTTCTGCATGGAACGTGGACGTGACCTTGGGGCGAAAGGCTGGTACTGTTTTCATAAAGACCCCTTGGACAGTGAAAATGGTGTAGGGTTCTTTGCAGGACAGGGCACCTCATTTGCTAATTCTGCAGGTGGAACAGATTGCTATTAGAAAAAATTATTATGTATTTTTTTTTTCCCCAAACCAGCCAGTAAAGTGGGAATTGATGGTCTGGCTCGCACGGGCCCTTTATTAGGTAATTGAGCACCATGGTTGTGTGCTTAGCCAGTCTGCTCTGACATTCAGCTTTCCCACCAGGTGCACTGCGTGGAGGTGGGTGAGGTTGGACTGTGCCCAGTTTAACACCATGGCAGCCTCTCTAAGCATGGCTTTGCTGCACATTCTGCCTTGTTTTGCTATGTATGCTACAGTGACCTGGTTGACTGATTTTACCAAGCCTGCCCTGCTGGCGATGTTATCCCTGAACGCTTTCAGAGCATGGAACACTTCCCTCATTTCTAGGATGTTGATGGACAATCATGCCGCCACCCTTATCCATTTGCCCTGCACTGTGAAATTGTGCATGCATGCACTTCAACTGATCAAGCTGACATTGGTCTCCACTGTCACCTGGTATGACAGCTCCAGTGGATAGCCCCTCTCGAGGTTCTGGCTGTGGGTCTACCACCGCAGGAAGTCCTTGACCTTCTTTGACAGGTAAACAACCTTGTTGAGGCCATCCTCCGATGGAAAGCCTTGTTGCAGTATGCAGTTCTGCAGGGGGAGCACATTCCATCTCACCCAAGGGACCAGGCGTAGGCAGGATGCCATGCAGATGAGAACCTGTGCCTCTTGACCCATGGTCGGCTCGGCTATGGACCGCAGTGTTTGAACTATTGATATCATCTTGTCAATTCATTTTCGTGAGGGTCTGGCCATCCCCTCGGCTGTGTCTATCTCTGCTCCGAGGTGCTCTATGTGCTGTGATGGTCATAAAGAGCTCTTTGCCTGATTGACCACCCAAGCATGCTGGGACAGAGCTGACAGAACTGTGTCTGTGTTCTTTTGAGGTTTTACGCTGCTGCGCACCTGTATCAGCCAGTCGTCCAGGTAGGGAATGATACCCACCCCCTGTTCTTACAGTCGGGCTGCTAAAACAATGGACACTTTTGTAAACACCCTGGATGCCGAAGTGAGTCCGAAGGGTAGGGCCTGATACTGGAAGTGTTGGCCCAGTGTGTGGAAAAGGAGGAAGCGCTGCTGGCTGGGTCTGATTGGGATGTGCGTGTATGCATCCTTCACATCCATGGATGTGAGGTAGTCACCCAGCCACATGTTCTTCAGAGTCAACTGAAAGGTCTCATTTTAACTATGGGGTGGATATGAAACGGTTCAGAAATTTTAGATCCAGAATAGGTCTGAGGTCTGCGTTCTTCTTTGGGACCAGGAAGAATATGGAGTAGACTCCTGTGCCAGCCTTGGGGCCTGGTACTGGTCAGATTGTGTTGTTTGTAACAGGTCCAGGAAGATCTCCTGGACTTGGTGGGCAGTGGTCCTCCTTTTGCGATGGGGGACAGTATCACTCTGTCTCGGCAAGGTTTGTTTAAAAACTCAATACAGTAACCTTAGGATATAATCTCCAGGACCCATCTGTCTGAAGTATTTTGCTGCCATTGCTGATGAAATGACATCAGTCTCTGGCCCACAGGCAGATAGTCCGAGTATTGTCTTGGCAGCGGGGATGTTGGGGGGAAATAATACTGTTTTGGCTTTTCTCCTCTGCCTATGCCTCCAAAGCATGTGTTCCTTCCTCTGGATGCTGAGTAGCTGCTCTGTGAGGTACCTCTGAAACCATTATTGTTGTTGTTATGGCCACTACCCTGAAAGGAATTGTTTGAGTAATTCTGTCTTCTGTTCTGCTTGAAACCTGTTGTTCCCCTAAATCTATGCCGAGCAGATGGCAAATAAATGGTCCTCTGCTTTTTTCTAGCGAGATCCTTGCCCTCTTCCTTTGTTTCAGGAATTCTTTAAGGCCTTCGCCTAACACGTTATCCCTTTTCAGAGGCAGGTTCTGTAAAAGGTTCTTCAACTCACTGTCTGCTTCCCAAGTTTGAGCCATAGCTTGTCTGGCTTTGTTCGTCAGGGCAGCAGATCTGGCTTCTAATTTCAGGTCATCTACTGCCGTGTCCCTCAGATACTTAGCTGTATCTAGGATACATTCCAGTAGAGGGAGTGGGCCCCTAGGTCTAAGGGGGTGAGGACTCTACTAGACCAGCCGCTGTGGGAAGGGCCTAGGCCTGACGAGGTAATCCCAGGAATTCCTTAAGCCAGCAGGTCAGGAGCCAGCTGTCCTGCATCTCTATGGCACCTCGAGGCTTAGGCCACTGAGGAAGGAGCTAGAACTGATGAGGTAGTTCCAGTAATTCTTTAGGCCAAAAGCACAAGGAAAACACCAGCTGTTTTGTGTCCCTATGGTGACTCGAGGTCTCCGCCTGGGAGAGGATCCCCCTGAGGCCCAAGGGAAATTATCATTCATCTTAGCGAAAAATCAATGAGTCCCCTGAGCAGTAGTCAAAGGTTCTTGGAGGGTCCCCTCCCCCCCATCTGATTTGTGCACAGAAATAGAGGCTGTGTCTCTTTTTGCAGACTGTTCCTCCCTTCTGACTGTATTGCTCCCTTTTATCTCTCTTTATCTCACTTAAACCCTGAGAAGGTGGGTCATGCTCTCCTGAAGCCGCTGATCAAGTTCAGTCATCAGGGGAGAGACAGAGACAGAGAGACAGGGACCAAGAGAGCTGCATAGTGGGCAGTGCCACCCCTTGGGATGCTTGTGCATCAGCGGTCTGCCCGACATGCTGGAAGAGACACGCCTGCCGCAAGGTGATTGGTAACTGTGCCACCAAGGAGAGCAGTGACTCCAGCATCGAACACCAGCAAGTTAGAGCCTTCTCAAGGGAAATTGGGACACCAGTGAGTTGGAGCCTTCTCGGGAAGTTAATGAAGGGGAATGGGGGGGGTCACTTGACCACGTGGTCACTACGTGCGTTTTTGCTTCTAAATCCCATGGAAGTGGGGTGCTCCATACACAAACGAATAAGTACCCTATACAAGCCTCGTGCATGAACTTAAAACAGGGTCTTGATGAAATTGTGGGCGAGAGAAGCCCTTTTAGCAGCAAGGGATGCCCTGGCGTGCTATCCAGTTATCATACCTCTTTCTATATATGTATATAGATATATAGCTACATATATATATATATATATATATATATATATGAAAACCAATATATTTATGGAATATCCCAGGGCATGGTATGCCATCACTGCTACAGCAGCACAGAGGAAAAGAATGCATGCATCAAGAAAACCTGATGCATTGAATCTGGATATAAAATGCCCAAAGGCTAACCCCACCCTGTTAAGCGGCATATGTTTATCCTGTACATCACGCCTGTCGCATGATGTAGTGAGGAATAAACATCAATTTAGACTTAAAATGGTGGCTGGGCCCCAATGGATAGGGGCCTAGTTTAAATGGTGGTCGGGCTACCATAAAATGGTGATCGTGCCACGGGGCTTGCCAAAAAATGGCGGCCGAAGTCTTTAGGGAATTGTCCTATTCAAAATGGTGACCAAGCCATGCAGTGAAGGCCTCCCTCAAATGGCAGCCATGTGGTAGGGACTTGCTTCAAAATGGAAATCATTCCAATAGAATGGAGACCAAGCCATGCGGTGAAGGCCTCGCCTAAAATGGTGGCCGAGGGATTAGGTACTTGCTCCGAGATTATTGCGACCTGAGCCATTCAGAGAATCCACTCGATCCATGGTTCCGGGCCCTAGCTGTGGTGAAACGAGGTGCCAGGCATGCCTGAACTGCAGCAGGAATCACAACATTCTCTTTCTCACAACAATCGCACCCTCAGGCTTCTCGCAACGGTCACTGGTTTAGAGGCTGCATTCTCAGCAATTAGGGTCTTAGATACCTGACTTCTCAGCGCTTCCAAACAGGAACAAAAATTCTGTCAATTTCGTGCCCCAATTTCGTTTTAAAGAAAAAAAACTCCCAGCAGTAGTCACTCAGCTAGGGACTGCATGCTGTGGTTAATATCATGTCCTACACTACCCGCAGATTCAGTGGTAGCATAGGAACACACAGAAGTGACCTTGTGGGTTCTGCTTGGAAGGGGAGACCACGGGCCCGGGGACAGGTTAAGCACGTAGCTCGTTCGGACTGGCTAAGATGCTGTTGATACACCAGCGGCATTTGGCAATGGACCCCGCTTGGAAGGGAGGACCATAAGCTACTAGGCGGGCGCTAGAGTGCAAATCCTAAATGGTGTATCCAAGCATGTAGGTAGGAATCGCTCGCTACAACATTGATTAAACATTCCTTGTTTCTCATTAAAAACTCAGCAATTTCATCTCAAACTGACAGGATTTGTTTCAAATTGTATTCTATCATTCAATCCATTCCACCAGATTACATAGAAGTGAAAGGAGAATACAGGGCTTAGAATCTAGTCTTTTTTCAGCAAGTTACAAACAAAACAGACCAGATGCCAACAATTTCTAACAAAGAAACATCTGACTGTATCATTCTCTCTGTCTCTCTTAATGAGGGTACAATCAGACAAACAGAAAACAGCTGAAGTGAATAATTTATTCCATGCAAGAAACCTGGGCCTTGTTTGCTATTATTTTAACTAAAAACAAACACTTAAATTAAGGGACTGCTAGCAGAGGCTGATTGCAGGTACTTTGCCGCCCGCAGGCTCGGAAGTAGAGTAGTAGGTGGAAGCGACCGCGTGAGCTCCGCTTGGGAGGGGAGACCACGGGGACAGAAATAAGATGCAGAGAAGATGTTTTCCAGCATTTTGGAAGTGGGCCCCGCTTGGGAGGGAGGACCACCGGTTACTGGGCGGGAACTATGGCGCGACTTTTAAACTCACAACCCAGGCATGCAGTGAAGAATGCTCGCTACAGCATCGAACCACATTCTCTCTTTCTTTCCAATAATTCAGCCAAATTGTTTAAAAACTTGCAGAATTCGTTTCAAGCTAATTAAAACTGTTTTAAGCAGCCCAAAGCACAAACACAGAAGCAATGAAAGAACAGATTTCAGGTTTTCCAATTCGTATCTGCATGCTATCAAGTAACACATCTCCAGCTGCTAACAAAACTTCACAATAAACCTGTGGCCATCCAACCAGTTTCTCTCATTCTCTTTCATGCCCTGAGGCAAAACAAAAACCAACAGCAACAGCTGAGGAGCATAATACAATACAGCCAGAGAAAGAAGACCCCTGAACATTGTTTGCTGTTTCCCAGCTGAGAAACAATTACTTAATTAACCACATTGCTTCCAGTATAAACACAACTCTAACTAACTATAATAGCTTACTGCTGTGAGAGTCACACGTTTTGCAACAAACTTGTTTTGGCCTATCTTCTTTGATTGACCACTCAGGGACTCCTGGAGTGTTTGTAGCCTCTCAGATGCAAAGGTTGAACTGGAGAATAGGGACTCCTGGGACCTGGGTATGCTGTGAAATTTGATCTGGGTCACATGTGCATCACTAGCCTATCAGGTGGGTTGGGAACCCATGAGGTAATGTCTGGCGTGTCATGGAGACAACATAACACAATGTATGTTATTTAACAATGGAGGCAAGAGGGTTATAACCACAGCCTGGGAACAGCAGTGCCTGGTCAATAAGATAATAGAGAAGAAAGTTCAGACACTGGCACCTGCTCAAGGGGGCACAAATGGTTAAACAACCAAAAAAAATATGTGTTGCTCCAACAAAATCCATGGACCAATGTATAATCCAAACAGTGCACTGTTTTATCTATGTACAAAAAACTTAGAACACTCACAGTTAGTGTAGCAGGATATCATACAAGGTGCAGGAAAATTCATGAAAGTCCATAAAATGAAACAAGCCGTGAAGCTGGCTGGTACACAAACTTGCAACAGTATCCAAGAGAGAGTCCCACCCTCTGACGTCACCTGACATGTTTCGCACGCATGTGCTTTATCAAGGGCTAATAAAACTCATGCATGTGAAACATGTCTGTCACCTGTTCTAAGTTTTTTGCACCTAAATAAAACAGTGCACTATTTGAATTATACATTGGTCCACAGATTTTGTTGTCCCCTTAAGCAAGTGCCGGCCTCCAAACTTCCTTCTATGTTATTTAACAATCCTGCAGAAGTAGAGCAATTCCTGGGGCAGGTACACAGTGAGAGAGACAGAGCACCAAAGTACCCTTTGATGCCACATGGAGCAGTTTATTGGGAGATGGACTCCACACCAATGGACACACATAGCAGCACTGTCTTGCCCTCAGAAGATCCGACACTGGCGAAAGCGTGGCAGCAAGTCCAGCATGGGAGACAGAGAAAAAGAAACAAAGCATTTGCAGCACTCAGAGCATCACCCCCTTGAGCCCAATCTCAGAGCAACCAGAGACACCACTGAATGTCCAAGACTAGCAGTGCATCACCCCCCTTAAGACTACAAACCACTGAGGCCCTTCATGACTTTGGCTCCCACAGCATTGAATTTAATAGGCTCTAAAGGGGTCAGGAACCCTCACACATCCCTGCTGGTGAAAATTTTCATGGACTAGGCCCCAATTTTCCAGGAGTAAACTGATTGTGTAGCCGACACTGCAGCTGACAACTGTACACCAGGACAGATGAAGCAGACCGAACTGTCAGCGAGCTCTGACGTTAAGAAACAATACATAGTGGCACTCTGTAAGGAAAACTTTTAGTTTTAAACTAAGTCCATGGGCTACTGAGAAGGAGTGGAGTCTTCTTAGCTAGTCTCATCTAGATTGGGGCCAAGATGTTACTGAAACCCACTCCTCATGGCTCAGGATTAGCTGCTCACAATTGGCCGTAATCTACTAGAAGAATGCAATCACTGCAAACCTGCAGGGGCTTATTCAGGGCCTCCCACTAGGTGAAGGCATGAATGGTCTGTTTGTGACCAAGACTATCGTCCTGGGCAGGTACGGATTACGGCCAAGTTGAGGGAAATTTTTGGAATCTACCCGGGACTAAAGTGCTGAAACTGACTGCTCCCTTGTGCTGGTAAGGATCAGCAGGATTCATGAACAGTGCACTTCACTTCCAAGTTGCAGCCTGACTTGTAGATGTTCCAGCTCTGTGATACTTTATTAATGAATAACACAAATCTCTGTTTGAAGTACTGCTTTCAACTAAGCATCCTAAAAATAACAAACCCCCCCACACTTATGTATACAGGCAGCAGCGTACAAACCTAGATTGCTGGCTGGTGTTTAATGTTCCCAGTTTAAGGAAGGACGATCCCAGGTTGAGAACAAGCCTACAAAATAAAGAAAAGGGGCATGGGGTCAATATGTCATGCCAAAAACAGCACGATAACATACCACACTGTGAATACAGTGTACACATCTACAGCGCTCGGTAAAAACACCGAGCTGTAATATTATCACACACAGAAAACATTGCTTTTTGCAAGAGTCTCTGCCCCCCCAAACCTCTCCATCTCAAAATAACCACCTATAGGGGGGAGGCAACTCTAGGATAGGATGAAAACATGGGCGGGGGGAGAACTGTGGGCTGTGAGTAGGGGATGCTAGAATGGATCACACCTGTATGGTGAAAATAACTACCAACCCTCTATCTCTAGATCTAGTCTTGGACAGCAGAAGGAAGGGGCCAACAGGGTAGTCAATCTTTCTTTTCAATATTTCTTGGGCTTGTAAGACATGGAACAGAATATTCTGCCTTTCCGTGTCACCTTCTATATCCAGTCACCATCCCCCCCACCCTGCACCCCACTACAACTTATAAAATGAGGAGGTTACAGAGGCCTAGCATATCTATGATTTTATGCTTTATTTTGTTTACTTTTTGATCCCCGGGGATCCACCTCTTCTTATACCAGCAGAACTAAGTTACTGTCTTAACACGGTTATTCCTGGTCAGCAGGGTTCTTATTTTAGTTTACACCCAGGGGTCTCTCCAGGGTTATTGGTAGCCTGGGATAGGACTACCAGACAGATACTGAAGGACCTCTGTTAGAAGTTGGGATTATATATAAGTGATTTTTGTGCCTTAAACTGTATGTGTAATAACATGGTTATGTTATTAGGAAGTTTCATTTATTTGTTTGTGTTCAAAGTGTGCTGGAGTCCCACAGTAGAAATATATGGCCCTATTCATGAAGCCCAGCCGCTATGCACAAAACCACTGTTAATGCAGACATCCAGCTGCATGCCGTGTAGCCACGGCAAACTACGCAGCATGCACAACACAGCCCCATGCACCTCCAGGAGGCAGGGGTGGTGACAGAGGAGGCATGCAGCAATGTTCAGGGGTGGGACAGAGACAGTGTGAGTAGAAGGGAATGCCCCTTGACTCCACCATATGTGGCAATGAGGAACTGCCATGCACCAGTGATACGTACAGTACAGATGCAAGATGTCCGCGGAGAATGCCAGTAGCAATCATGGCTCTGAGGAATAGGTGGAAACAGCCACCATGCACCAAACAGGCAATGTCAGTGGACGCAGTATGGGCAGGGGTGGTGGTAGGTGGCAGCGATTGCTGAACTTCACGGGGGCACAGGTGGCCATCCTCATGATCAAAATCCATCAGCACTATGACATGCTGTTCAGGTGGAGGTCACTGGGCACCCTGGCCGAGATGAAGGCCGGCATCAGGCTGGACCTGCAGGTGGCAATCAATGCACACTGGCAGCCATCAAGCACAAGTGGCACGACCTCCAGTCCCAGGTGAAGAAATGGCTGAGCAGGGCACGGGAGTCAAAGGGCACCATAGGAGGCAGCCTGCCACACCCTGAACCACCACTGATGCCCATCAAGCAGCAGGTAGCAGACGCCATCAGTGATGTCCTCACGGATGGTGAGCTGGATGTCCTCGACTGCATGCCAGGTGAGCATGCTGCAGGTGTGACAGAGCACCACCACAACACTGTAGTATGGCAATTATCACTGACCACCTGTCACAATTCCCACCCACAATGTAAGACAAAGACAGTGCCAGAGAGGGACAATCC
Source organism: Neoceratodus forsteri (assembly GCA_016271365.2). Taxonomy (NCBI): domain Eukaryota; kingdom Metazoa; phylum Chordata; order Ceratodontiformes; family Ceratodontidae; genus Neoceratodus; species Neoceratodus forsteri. The sequence continues at coordinate 161,391,128 of CM028132.1, read as the reverse complement.
AGTGTCAGAGGAGGAGGAGGGCCACTGATGGCAGGCAGCAAAGGTGGGTAATGGCAGAGATGCGGGCCATGACACTGTACATGATGGACACGCAGGTATACTAAACACAGTCTCCCCATCTCCCACAGAGGACTGCAGCAGCATTGAACTGCAGACATGGAGGAGGATGACACCCAGCAGTCTGCCAAGCCTTAAGACCACCACGGATGTCAAAATGGATGGACACTGGAGCAGCAGCACCAGGAGAAGGGAAGCAGCTTTGGCACAGGACAGCACACCCAGGTGACCAATGATGGGGAGACACAGGAGTGCACTGCTGAGGCTGAGCAGCCATCACCCAGACAAGATTGCAGCAGCAGGAAGCCTCTGTGCCACCTGGGCACAGCTGCACCGTGACCGTGGGCACATCTTCCCCCGCCACACCATCCACGTCACAGGAGCTGAACATGAGAGACTCTGAGGGCCACCCACCCACAAGGTGCCTCTGACAGGGCACCAGTGGCTCCCTCCTTGTCAACTGCTACCCCGACCTCCACGGGCTGGAGTGGGACCACCTGCCAGGCAACAAGGGAGTGCACAGAGGCAGTGCACTGCCTCAAGGAGGTCATGGTGGGGTCCATGCAGGCACAGGAGAGGCTTGTGGAAAGTGTAGCCATGGGCATGAGGGTGCAGGAGCAGATGGCAGAGGTATTAGCCACAGGGGCACATGCCCAGAAGCACCTGGCAGAGGAGGTTGCCACAGGGGTTCACGCCCAGGATCGTACTGCAGACACCCTACTAGCCATAGCAGCCCCCCTGTCCACCCAACAAGCAAGGCCCACCATGTCTGTCATGCATGTGCCCATGGCACCAGCCAGTGTCCCAGAATCCACACCTGTGGTACCACTGGCAAGGTATGACAGTGCCCAACAGTGCCCCCAACCTGTGGCAGGTGGCAGTGTGACCGAACCCGGCACCAGCACAGTGACATGCCATTCAAGCTATGTTCAGGCATCCCAGGTGGGGCCACACAACTGGCAGACACAGCAAAGTGCACAACAGAAGCCAGAAGGAGGCACAGATGTGGTGACCACACACTGAGGCCAGATACCCAGTGAGGCAAAGTGGATGACACAGATGTACGTGATGGCCACAAACACACCACCGCCACCACCACCACACACCACCACCTCCCACACACACCACACCACAGCACAAATGCTAGTCTGCAGCACCACACCATGGACCTGTGTGGCCTGGGATGGGTGCTGGGTGCTTGCACCACAGGCATGCACTGCGCCACACCTAGGCACACCCTGCACATCCACCATGCAGCATGTACATGGTGGTATGCACCGCAGCAGCAGCAGTGTGCCCACAGTGGGTCCAACAGCACACCACTCACGCATGCCATGCATGGTGGCCTGTGTATGCTAGGTGCAGACCGGTGGCACAACGCGTATGCATCCTCACTATGGCGGGCACACCATGCACATGTAAGCTCAGTCTGTCACAATCATCATCGCCAGAATGCGGTCCGCCTTACCTGTTGAATGTGCCCTGCGCCATACGATGGCACTCTTCCCAAGCTGCCATGAATCCTGCTGCTTGGTTACCCCTTGGTGGCACCCTGGCACCCTCACCAGGTGGCGCAGATCCATGGGCTGGCTGTGGTGGTCCCTCACCATCCTCCTCTTGGTGTACGTCAATGGGCTCTGGCATCATGCTGTGCATGCAGATGTTGTGCAGCATGGTACAGGTGGTAAACACTCTGCATGCCATCCCTGGCGCAAGCATCATCGTGCCACCCGTGTGGTCCAGGCATCATAAATTCATCTTCAACAACCCTATGGTGCGTTACACGATGACCGTAGATGTGCTGCATTGTATGCCTCTTCAGTGGGGTGTCATGGAGCCAGGTACGGTGTCAGGAGTGTCTTCCTCAGTGGGTGCCCACTGTCACCTGTGTATGTGGGGTGAAACAGAGCCAATAGTAGATATGGGGCACATGTGCAGCCAACGTATCTGCTCACCATGATGTGGGTTCACCCAACAGCCAGCAGTAACCCTCTGGTTGCCGGTCTAAATGGCGTCTCAGCCCGCTGTTCTCAAAGATGTATAAGTCATGCTACAACCCTGGGTACCATGCCAGGACATTAATCAGAATGCCTGTGGTGTCTCAGACGACCCGACAGTTAATGCTGTGGAACCCTTTATGGTTCCTGTAGGCCTCCTTATTGGTGGATGGGGTGAGGATGGGTACAGGCGTGCAGTCAATTGCACCCATCATGTTCAGCATGCCATACCTCTCCAGGCATGCATCATTGACAGCTCTGAGCCCTACCTCATCTGTGGGGAATGAAATGTGCCTCTCCCAGTGCCAGACCTGGGCATCAGTCACCTGGTACAGCGCCCATGACATGGATGACTGGCTAACCCCTGTCACGTTGTCCATCACCCTCTGGAAGGTGCCCATGAAATAGTACTGCAGGGTGCATGACACCTTTGTCTCCATGGACATGGCCATGGAGCGCTCGGTGCTCACTCAGATTGCATTCTCCACTAGGCCACAGACATACCATAGCATGCCACGGTTGACCCGATACTGCTGTAGGATGTCGGTGGGATGCAGTGTCTGTGCAACAAGTCATGGTCTGAACACCCGGTGGCAGTGCCTCAATCTGCCATGGCGCTCAGCATTGTGGTCCTTGAGGAGGACCATATGTAGTAGTGGCCCTGGGCACAGTGCATTGCCACTATGTGTACCACTCTGAGCGGTCGCACAGTGACGTTGTGTGTCCACACGTGTGTGCCATGCATGTTGTGTGGCACGGCACATGTGCCCTTTAGGGCATTATGTGCCCATGTGATGTGCATGCCCACATGGTGTGGGTGTGCCAGCCATGGGAACACCAGTGCAGCTGTGGCAGCAATGGCAAAAGCAGCAACACTGATGCCAGCTGGCAAGGTACGTGGCTAGCCCGCCCTGCCACAGTGGCTGTACCGAGTAGTGGAGTCCATGTATCAGGATGGCCTGCCCGTGGACAACCTGTGGGAGGTTACAGAGAGGATTCAGGTAGATTCTGCAGCCAGTACTTGTGGCCATGTGTCGTGTATATATGTGTGTGTGTGTGTGTGTGTGTGTGTGTTTGGGGGTACGGTTTTGTGTGTTTCCCTGTGTTCTTTTGCAGAGAACCCAGCGTCGAAAGGCAGTGCTGGTGCTGGAGCACTGGGAGGTGGGTGGTCCCAGCCCGGCATGGGTGGTTACCCCGAGGTAGCGTCTGCCACACGATCTCCCCTGGAGGTTCAAGTTATGGAGCAGCACGGATGACTACATCTGCCGCGATGACCAGTGTGACATCTGGGCTATCCAACCACCTTCCAAGGTAGGTGGCCCTTGGACATGCATGTGAGTGTGTGGCATTGCTGGTTCTGTGGCTGTTGCTGATTACAGGGTCACTGATGTCAGTCTCCTCTGTCTGCTGTTGTCATTTCAGTGCTACCGTGGACCCTTTTGGAGGTTAGCATTGGAGGAGTGGGAGTTCAAGGACTCAGCCCCCCACAGGAGCTGATCCCCATCCACCAGCCTGGAGGTGACCACAGAGGAGGACTCAGACTGAGGCCATGGTCCATCCATGCAGACTACCCCCACACTTTTTTCATTTCTGTTGTGTGCCCTGTGTGGGCCTTGTGTTCTGTGCCAGTAAAGGCGTCTGAATACGGCGGCATGTGTGCGTCTCATTATTCGCCATGGCACAGTGCACACGAGTGGGCCTGTGTGTGTGTGTGTGTGTGTGTGTGGGTGGGACTGTGTCTTCTGCATGCTTTTGTGACTGGGCATTGTGGCTTGCATCACATGTGCGCCTACCTGTTCACCACAGTGCACCATGCTGAGTGTGCAGATTTGGTGATGCCTGCTGGACAGCAAGCACACTGTGCTGGGGCAGGCCGTATGGCCAGTGTTGTCGCACATGCAGTGGTCACACATGACAGGTGGTGGACATGTGTGTGGCTGCTGCTGCCATGCCTTGCATCGCTGCGTGCATGGCTGGCATGTCGTGCCACAGCGGGCATTGCCGTGCCCCCTCCAGCTTGCTTTGCTGGCCATTCTTGCTGGTATGTGATGTGTAGGCTGTTTGCAGATGCCTCCAGAATGCGTATCGCATACACGGGGACACAATGTGTCTTTCAGACATAACATACATCATGAATGTGCATCTGCGGTCCCGTAAATACAGCATACGCGGGAACATCCCTGCGCGGCTGCGTATCCACTACGGAGTGCATGATCACATAGTGGCTCTGCACATGACACTTTGCATGGGTCATGCATACCACACAGAGGCAGCTTCCACGTGTTCCGCACTTATCAGTCTACCTACAGGGCTTATGTACCATGTGTAGGGCTGCATAGCTGTTGTGAATAGGGCCCATTGAGAGAATGTAGGTGGGGAGTGGAGGGGTGTGAATACCTGGCACATGAACTGGTGTTTAAATGGTTCTGGAAAATGGAAATATTGTTGAAATATTGGTAGAATATGTGCATGAGCTACATAATTGGCAATCAGCAATCTGGGAAACATTAGTGGGATAGACCAATGGGGAAAAGCGGGGTAAGAGCTGGTAGTGTCCAAGCAAAACCCTCAGATGGGACAACACCCTTCTCTTCATACGTCCTAGTACAAGTACTGGACCATAGCTAACACCAAAACATTGACAGCCACCTCATGGAACATGAGGGACCTAAACTCTCTGGATAAGAGGAAAATAGTGTTGTCCCATCTGAAGAAATCAAGGACACAGATTGCCTATCTGCAAGAGACAAAACTAACCAGTCGGAAGCCCTTAAATTAAAAAGAGAGTGAGTAAATTGGGAGACACACAACATATCTGGAACAGCAAAGAGGAGAGTCTCCATTTTGTGCTACTGAAGTCTTAAGTGGAAACCCAGTGTGCAAAGAATAGATGAACAGTGAAGATGGGTCATAGTGAAAATGCCCACCCCCAATGGCCCAATTATTTTGGCTAATGTGTATGCCCCAAATGAGGACTGTCCAGCCTCTATAGACAAGGTCTCATGGAGCATCGTGGACCTAGCCTTGAATAATTCTGATGTAATTCTGGGGGGAAGACTTTAATATGACCATAGATCACTTTCTGGATCACTCCAACTCCAGGCCTGAACCCCATGTTAACTTCTTGTTAGCCTTAAAAAACCTAATGAAATTAACCAGCTGATGGACATTTGGAGGACAACTTACCCTGTAGTGAGGGACTATACATATTTCTCAGCAGCTTGGGCAATGTCCAGTAGGATTGACTATTAGCTTACATCACCTGGAATGATGTTGGTAACAACGGATGTTACCATTGCCCAATATACCTGTCAGATCATGCTCCAAAAGTCTTAATACTCCATCTAGATCCACTTCCTTCCAAATCTATGCAATGGCAGTTAGATCTCCTCCTTTTGCAAGATAAGGATTTAAGACATTGGTTAATAACACAGAAACAGAAACATAGACTTTGATGGCAGATAAGGACCGCTTGGCCCACCTAGTCTGCCCATTTCTCTACCTATTGGATAAGCTGCAGATCCTTGTTAACCAGCAACCTACTTCCTCCTTAGCCCCCCTCCTACCTCCCCACTATAATTGCTTTATGTTGGTCCCTTGCATTCTTGAATTCCCCACTTTTTTTGGCCCCACAACCACATCAGGAAGGCTGTTGAATGCATCCAGCATGCTCGCCATGAAAAAATACTTCCTCACGTTGCCCCTGAGCCATTCCCCCCTCTGTCTTCAAATTGTGCCCCCTTTTTCTTGAGCATCTCTTTTTCTGAAATATGCTACCCTCTTGGACTTTGTTGATTCCCTTGAGGTAGTTGAAAGTTTCTATCATGTCCCCCTCCCCCTTCCCCTCCTTTCCTCAAGGGTATACAGTACATATTAAGCTCTTTTAGTCTCTCTTCATATGTCTTCTGGTGCAGACCCTGCACCATTTTGGTTGGCCTCTTCTGAACTGCCTCAATCCTGTCTATGTCGTTGCAGAGAGGGAGTCTCCAAAACTGCACACAGTACTCCATATGGGGTATCACCAACTGTCTGTACAGAGGGATAACAACTTCTTGCTTCTACTGGTGATGCCTCTCCCTATGCATCCCAGAATCCCCTCAGCCCTCTTTACTGCCTTCTCACATTGCTTGCCTACTTTAAAGAGCCACCAACACATCAAGAAGAACTTTTAAGAGCATAATATTTGGACACAAAGCAGCTTATATTTCTCATTATCTCTGTATTTCTTAACTCCATTATTTATTGCTGAGGTCATGTGCATGAAAACAGATCAGTTGTTCCTTGAGGATTCATCAGCTTTTATTGTTTCATCCCAACCTGATGTCATAATACTGTGCTTGTGACATCACAGTTATTCCCATGACAACAAACTGTGATGTCACAACAGAGCATTAAGTGTCAAGAAGGGAGTAAGCTATAGAGGCAGATGAGCTCTGAGGTGTAAAGATCCTGTTTTTGTGGGAATTTCTTTAGTAATAAATAATGAAGAGGAGAAATCTACGGAATATATGTGAAATACAAGCTGAATTATGTCCAACTATTATGTTTTCCAGAGTTTTTTTCAAAGGCATCAGCTGCTCTTTAAGGTCATCTGATATGTGTACCCCCAGGTCCCTTTCCATTTTTGTTGCTGTCAGTACACCCCCCCTTCCCCCACTGTGTACTCCTCCCTGGGTTTTTGTTTCCCAGGTGCATTACTGGTGCATTACTTTGCACTTCTTTGCATTGAAACTAAGCTGCCATACTCTTGAACATTGCTCCAACCTTGCCAAGTCCCTTCTCATCCTTTCCACCCCTCCTTGTGTATCAGCCCTGTTGCAGATCTTTGTGTCATCTACAAAGAGGCATACTTTTCCTTCCAGACCCTCCACAGTGTCATCTATAAAGACATTAAAGAGTACTGGTCCCAGTACTGAACCCTGTGGTACCTCACTAGTAACTCTCCTTACTCCAGAGTGTGCTCCGTTTACTATTACCCTCTGCGTCCTGTTGTCCAGCCAATTTGTTACCCAGGCTACCACCCTGGGACCCACTCCTGGGCTGGCTAACTTGTTCATTAATCTTTTGTGTGGTACTGTGTCAAATGCCTTGCTAAAGTCTAAGTAGGCCATATCTACAGCCCCTTCCTGGTCTACTACTTTGGTCACCCAGTCAAAGAAATCTATTAGATTTGTCTGACATGACCTTCCCACTGTGGATCCAGGCTGCCTTGGGTCCTGTGCCCTGCTGGCCTCTAGGTACTCAACAATTCTTTCTTTCAGAAGTGATTCCATCATTTTCCCTACCACTGAGGTCAAACTAACAGGTCTGTAGTTTCCTGCCACTGCCTTGCTCCCACTCTTGTGAAGGGGGATCACATCCACCGTCCTCCAGTCCTCAGGAACCATGTCATCCTTCCATGACTTGTTAAAAAAGGTAGTCAGTGGTGTCACTAGGTTTCCCCTTAGTTCTTTTAGAATTCTGGGGTGAATCCTGTCAGGTCCTATTGCTTTGTCCACCTTGAGTTTTAAGAGTTCTTTCAGGACCCTTTCTTCTGTGAATTGACTGGTATTGACCTCCTGCCCAGAGTGCTTCTATTGTTTGGTCTAGGTACCTCCCCCTCTTCTTCTTTTGTGAATACTGAGCAAAAGCATTCATTCAGTATCTCTGTCTTTTCACTGTCACTCTCTGCCCACCTCCCCTTCCCTTTATTAAGCCTCACTATGCCTCCCTTAGTCTTTATTCACTCTCTAATTTATCTATAAAAGGTTTTATCCCCCTTCCTAACTGATCTGGCTATCTTTTCCTCAGTTTGGACCTTTGCTATCCTGACTGCCTTTACTGCTTCCCTCTGCTTTAACTGATACAGTTCTCTGTCCTGCTCCTTCTGTGATTCCTTATACCTCCTGAATGTTATCTTTTTCTCCATAACCTTCCTTGCCACCTCTTTTGAGAACCATAATGTTTTTTTTCTTCGTTTTGTTTTCTTTATTCACTTCACACAAAGGCTTGCTGCTTTTATGATGGCAATTTTGATTGTTCCCCATTGTTCTTCCACCCCTCCTTCCTGCCCATTTGCTAGTGCATTCCTTAGGCACTCTCCCATTTTGCCAAAGTGAGCCCTTCTAAAGACCAGTACCCTCACTTTTGTATGGCTTGACTCCATGGATGCGTTTATTGTGAACCACACTGTGTGGTGGTCACTTGTTCCCAGATGGCTACCCACTTCTAAACCTGTGATCCTCTCTCCTTCTCCGTTTGAGAGTACCAGGTCAAAGATTGCTCCCTCCTGAGTGGGTTCCAACATTAGCTGTCAGAGGCATGCCCCCTGTAGGGCATTGAGAATGACCCTACTCTTGGATGTAGTTTGGAGTGCTCTAGTTAACATTTGGCATATTCAGGTCCCCCATCAACAATGTCTCCCCTTTTTCTGCAATTCTGAGGATGCCTTCTTTCATTTCTTTGTACATTTCCTCCCCTTGAGACAGGAATTTGTATACAACCCCTGTGTGGATTGGGGTGCCACTACCTGTCTCCAAAGTGACTCACAGTGCCTCCTCTCCTCCCCATTTACCCTTTAATTCCATTGCTTTGATCCTTTCCATTACATAGAGTGCTACTCCTCCTTCTCTTTTACCCTCCCTGTCCCTCCTGTAGATTGTGTATCATGGTATGTTGACATCTCAGCCATGGTTCTCCAAGTACCATGTTTCTGTGACTGCCATGATATCCAGATGTCCCTCTTCCAACAAGACCACAAGCTCAGAAAGCTTGTTACTCAGACTGCAGGCATTGGTACTCCTTGCTCTCCATTTTATAATGATATTACCCTTTTTTTACCCCATTCCTACCCTTACTGCATTTGCCTTTTTCTCCACTTACCCCTTTCCTGCTCCCTGTTAACCTCTGTACCTTGGTGTTTACGTCACTAACTACCCTGTTTTTGCTATTTCCTGCTTCATATCAGTGCCTCCCCCCTTGGCTAGTTTAAAAGCTTGCCAATGAAGCATTTAAACCTATCACCTAGGAGCCTGGTTCCCTACCTGGAAAGATGCAGGCCATCAAGCCAGTATAGCCCTGCATCCCTCCAGGTGGACCCCAGTCCCCAATGAAGCCAAAACCCTGTGCTCCGCACCAGTCTTTCAACCATTCATTGAACTGCATGGTGTTGTTGAGGAGTCTAAACCTCGCTTTCAGATTCTTGACGATATTGGGAATGCAAGTAATCACAAACATGTTGCATTAGAGTAATAAACAAGTTTATTACTACCAAAGGGATAAATCACAGTTGCCCTAAGCAGTTCTTACCAATACGAACCAAGAGCCAATGCTAAGCATTTCCTACACCTCGAGGTTTCTCTGTAGTCTCTTGGGGTCTCTCGGGTCTCCGAGGTGTAAAGCTTGTGCATTACATTATATACCTATGACAATTACTATGGTTACCAAAAGATAGAAACATTTCTAGTTACAGAGATTAGCCCTATTGGCTAAATTAGAGGTGGCTCCATGGTCCAAGATAACATTATACAATTCTGTAAAGTCATCAGTTTGAGAACAAAAGAGTTCTTATACAGAGTCTTACATAACTAAGTGTAGTAGTACAAATCACCAAAAGATGGCAATGCCGTCTTACATATTATAATTACTTCAAGGACAGGTGTCTTGGCATCTGACAAGTAAGAAATAGACAGAAAATACATGATAAAATATATGTGTATTAGCAAGCAAAGTGGATTACAACAATATGCATTCATATCCTGACATCTACTCTTATACGGTACATGCCCTTAGCCCTATATATATTAGTATAGCCTATGCTAAGCATTAGCTGTCTACGGTGTACCTCTGAGGGTACCAATTAGGGTGCAGGGACCTCGTGTAACAGTGTGGAGTACCCTAGTCTCACCCATGCCATAGACAGGCAGCACCTCTGAGAAGATTACCATGCATGCTACCTGTCTAAGGCTCCTCCACAACTCTACAAACTCCTCCTGAACTGCTGTAGTTCCTTACATTTCATGAATGCTATCTTTTTCCACCTAACCTTCCCTGCCACCTCTTTTGAGAACCATAGTGTTTTTTTCCTTCAGTTTGATTTGTTTATTTGCTTCACACAAAAAATTGTTGCCTCTGTGATGGCAGTTTTGATGTTTCCCCATTGTTTCTCCACCCCTTCTTCTCACCCATTTGCTAGTGCTTTTCTGAGGCACTCTCCCCTTTTGCCAAATTCAGCCCTCCTAAAGTCCAGTACCCTCATATTTGTATGACTTGATTCAATGGCTGTGTTTATGGTGATCCACATTGTTTGGTGGTTACTTGTTCCCAGATGGCTACCCACTTCTAAACCTGAGATCCTCTCTCCATCCCCGTTTGAGAGCACCAGGTCTAAGACTGCTCCCTTCTGAGTGGGTTCCAACACTAGCTGTCTGAGGCATGCCCCCTGTAGAGCATCAAGAATGACCCTGCTCTTGGATGTGGCTGCAGCAAAGGTGCTTCAGTTAACATCTGGCATATTCAGGTCCCCCATCACCAATATCTCCCAATTTTCTGCCATCCTAAGAATGCCTTCTATCATTTCCTTGTTCATTTCTTCCCCCTGAGATAGGGGTCTGTATACAACCCACAAGCAGATTGTGGTGCCATTTCCTGTCTTCAGGGTGACTCACAGTGCCTCCTCTCCTCCCTGTTTACCCTTTAGTTCTGTTGCTTTGATCCCTTCCCTTACATAGAGAGCTACTTCGCCTCCTCTTCTACCCTCCCTGTTCCTCCTGTAGATTGTGTACCTGGGTAGTTTGACATCCCAGTCATGGTTCTCTGTGTACCATGTTTCTGTGACTGCCACCAATCTCATGATGTGTCTTCTTGTCCTGCTATTTTTCTTATATTAAAACATGTTAGACTCTTTCACCTTGTTAATACCTTTATGATATTTGAATGTTTCGATCATATTACCTCTCTCCCTCCTTTGCTCTAGGGTATACATATTGAGTTCCGTTAATCTGTCCTCATATGTTTTCTGATTCAGTCCCTGCACCATTTTGGTTGCCTTTCTCTGGACTGCCTCCACTTTGTTAATGTCCTTGTGCAGATGCACACAGTACTCCAGATGGGGCCTAACTAGTGTCTTGTAAAGAGGGATTATTACCTCCCTCTTATGACATGTAATACCCCTACTAATACACCCCATCATCCCTCTAGGCTTACCTACTGCTTTAGTGGTCTGCTTGGATGATTTCAGGTCATCTGTGATGATTCTCAAGTCTCTTTCTTCCCTTGTGATTGCCAGAAACTCCTCTCTCAACCTATAGGTAGCTTCAGGGATTCTCTTCCCTGTATGCATGATCTTGCACTTCTTTGCGTTAAACCCCATTTGCCACTCTTCAGACCATTTTGCCAATTTTTCCAGATCTCTTTTCATTCTGCCCACACCATTTGGAGCATCTGTTTTGTTGTAGATCTTGGTGTCATCTGCAAACAGGCAAACCTTACCCTCCAGTCCATTTGCAATATCACTGATGAAGATAATAAAGGCCTAGAGGACTGGCCCCAGGACTGATCCCTGAGGTATCCCACTTGTTTTTTTTCCCAGTTGTTTAACCAGGTGAAACACACTAAGCTGAAAGCTTGTTTACAGGTGCAACCTGGCAGCACAGAGAAGTTAAGTGACTTGCTCAGGGTAACACAGATTGCAAGTGGGGGCTGTGGGATTCAAACCCAGGTCTCCAGATTTGCAGCTCAGAGCCTTAAATCACTGCGCTATACTGCCTCCCCTCATGACTTGTGACTTGCATTTCTTCTGACTGTATACCGTTTACCACCACTCTCTGCTTTCTGCCCGCCAACCAGTTTGTCACCCAGTTGACAAACTTCTGACCCACCCCAAGCATACCCAGCTTATTAATCAATCTTCTATGTGGAACAGTATCGAAAGCTTTGCTGAAGTTAAGGTAGGCGACATCAGCTGCATCCCTTTGATCCACCATTCTGGTTACCCAGTCAAAGAAATCTATGAGATTAGTCTGACAGAACCTTCCTGTTGTAAACCCATGCTGTCTTGGACCCTGTGCTGTTATGGATTTCAGATGTTGCACTATCCTTTCCTTAAGGAGTTCCTCCACAATCTTGCCCACCACTGAGGTAATACTGACTGGTCTGTAGTTCTCTGCCTCCTCCCTGCTGCCATTCTTATGGAGCAGAATCACATGAGCCCTTCTCCAGTCTTCTGGGACCTCTTCTGTGCTCAGATTCACTAAACAGTTCTGCTAATGGCTCTGCTAGTTCCACCCTTAGCTCTTTTAGTACCCTGGGATGTATGCCATCAAGTCACATTGCATTGTCCTACCTGAGTTTAACAAGCTCTTGCAGGGCCCTTTCTTTTGTGAAGGGACTTGTGCACACCTCCCCCCCTCGGTGTCCATGGTGCTGAGCTTTGGGCCATGCCCTACCTTCTCCTCAGTAAATACTGAGCAGACGTATTTATTTAGGATAGATGCTTTTCCTTGATCCTCCTCCACACACTCCCCCTTATCCCTTTTGATCTTAGCAATACCCCCTCTAGACTTTCTCCTTTCACTAATGTATCTATTGAAAGTTTTGTTCCCTTCTTTACTGTTCATGCTAGTGTTTCCTCAGTTTGGGCCTCTGCCTGCCTTACTGCCTTCCCTGCTTCCCTTAGGAAAGTTTGGTATGCCTCCCTATCTTTATCCTGCTGCATTCCCTTATATTTTCTGAAGGCCAACCTTTCAGCTCTGACCTTTTCGGCTGCTGTTTTTGAGTACCAAAGTGGTTTCCTCCTTTTGCTCTTGCTTTTCTCCCTAACACACTGGGATGTTGCTTCAAGTATTGCATTCTTAATGCTTGTCACTTTGCCTGTACCCCCTCACCTGTATTTCTTCTTGCCAGGACTAGCTTAACTCTGTTGGCCATCTTATCAAAGTCAGCTCCTCTGAAGTCTCATATTTTTGCCTTGTAATCAGATGATTTTGTTCTAGTAGCCAAATTGAACAATACCATGTGATGGTCACTGGCCCCCAGGTGACATTCTACCTGGAGATCTATCATATTTTCCCCATTAGTCAGTACTAGATCTAAGATAGCCCTGTATCTTCTGGGTTGTGGTACCAATTGTTTGAGGCCCTCCCCCTGCAGGGAATCCACTATTTTTCTAGTTCTGGCAGATGTTCCTGCTGGTATTGACCAATCTGTATCTGGCATGTTGAAGTCTCCCATTATCAGAAGCTCCCCTTTAGCTGTCATGCTTTGTATATCTTCTAACAGTAATGTGTCTGTGTCTGATCCCTGGTCTGGAGGCCTGTAGACAACCCCAGTTCGTATGACTGTCCCATTTCCTGTTTTCAGGGTGACCCACAGTTCTTCTGGTTCCTTATGTGTATTCTGAATTCCTGTAGCTTTGATATTTTCATTGACATAAAGGGCCACTCCCTCCCACCCCCTTTTTTCACCTCGGTCTCTTCTGAACAGTACATAGCCGGGTACTGAAGACTTCCAAGTGTGGTTACTGGTGAACCATGTCTCACTATTGGCTACTATGTCCAGTTTTGCCTCTGTCATTGTTGCCTCCAGGTCTGGGATCTTGTTTCCCAGACTGCGGGCATTTGTGTACATGATTTTCCATTGGCCAAATTTCGGTGCATTAGTTGTAGGGTGAGGTCAGGCTTTTTCCCTGTGCACTGTATGGGGATCTGGACCTTTTTCCTTTCCTGGTGATATAAATGAACTATAAACATGCTGAACTCCTGTTTTATCACTAGCTGAGGGGGAGGGGTGCTCTTTCCATTTGATGTATCGGGTGCTGCACCCCTCTCCCCATTTGCTAGTTTACATATTCTGCGAAGACATCAAACTTCTGCCCCAATGCACTGACTCCCTTCTTAGTTAGATGCAGTCTATTTAATTTAAAGAACTTTCACTCCCAAAACTGTTGCCAGTTAACCTACAAATTTGTGTCCTTTTTCCTGGCACCAACCCTTGAGCCACGTGTTTAGCTCCTCTATCTCCCCTTTTCTGACCTTTTACCCATCTTCCCCCTCTCCCAAACTGGCAGGACTTCAGAGAAGGAGATGCCAGATGAAATGGATGACAGTTTGTCTCCCAGCCTGGTCAGGTGTTCCTTGGCCTCCATAACTTACCAGCTGGCGAGATCATTAGTCCCTATGTGTACAGGGCATCTGTGTTTTCTCCTGCTTCCTACACAGTTTTAGCAATGTGGTCAGTGTCTCTCCATGCTGATGTACCTGGAAAACATCTGACCATTATCATCGGCTGGAGGCAGGTATCAACTCCCCGAATCATGGAGTCTCCTATGATAAGAAGTGTTTTGGATTCCCTTTTTGCCTTTTTTGTTTTGGTCCTTATTATGGGTGAGTTTTGTCACGATAGCTCCTGTGCTGCAGTGTCCTGCTCTGCAATGTCCTCTGCCCTTTTGTTTGATTTCGGACATAGAGGCAGGTATCTGTTTGTAGTTTTTATGTGGTTTGTGGAGGTGAAACACTGGAGAGCATTGAGTGATGGGGCACCTGATTTGCCCCTCCTAACCACCTGCCAGCCTCCCAGACCAACTAACCTCTGCAGTCAAGGTGCTTTAGTTGGATGTTGGGGAAATGGCAGGCAGTTCTTGTAATGCATTTCCTCCTGAATATGCAATTTGAGGCATGCAATCCCTGCCCATGCTGTCCAGAGCTGTGCCCTTAGATCTCAGATGGTCCAGCATGTAGGAGACCATCCTAAATCCTGTATAACTGCCCTTTTGAAAACTGTCCTGCAGTACCTGCAGTTAATAATATCCATTCCAGTTGAGTTGCTGAGTTTATAACCTGGTCCAAGCAATTAGAAGGAAAATGAAAGCAAAAGTTTACATGTATATATACATATATTTTTGTTTGTTTGTTTTTGCATAACTTTTTATAACAAGTCAAATTAATTGTGCCCCTTTAAGTCAAGTCACTGTGTGGATACCCCTCCAATCCTCCACTTCCTGCTTTGCTACAGAAAATGTCATGACTGTGCTACTCTATAAAAGGAGTGTAGAATGGTGTGGTTGGGAATGGGGGTGAGTGGGCCCTTTCCCGGCCAAAAAAGAAGAACCACTTACAAAAAAGAAACAAGGAGGTAAGAGCAGAAACAATCAACCAACAACAAATACAGACACTATCCCTCAGTCTTTATCTCATACGTGCTCCTGTAACTAGCCCTGAAAGCTTAGCCTAATGACAGATAAAACTGTAACACATGTAAGCACAAAAAGTAACAAAACCTATAAGTACCACCTGTAACAATATGAACATATAAACATACAAAACTGCCAGCAGCAAAAGGCCATTTGTTCTATCGAGTCTGCTCGATTTTGTAGCTAGCACCCCTACTCTGCAGCTGCCCCTCCTACCCTACCCAGTCCCATGACCCTTCCTTTTGTCCTATCCCAGCCCTTCTTGAAGCATCTCACTGTTTTATCTAACTGAAGATATACCTTGCAAAAACACTTTGAATCAGAGAAAAATAAAGCAGTAATCTGTAAGCACAACATAGCATCAACCTGTAAGCACACCCTGTAATTATTTAGCAGAATATATACCCTGCAAAAACAAAACAATTTAAATCAGAGAAAAAATAAAGCAGTAAACTGTAACAGCTGCAGGCAGAACATAATAACAACAACCTGTAGGCACAACCATTAACAATTCCGCAGAAAATATACCCTGCAAAGAAACAATTTGAATCAGAGATTATAAAGCAGCAATCTGTAAGCACAAAACAGTAACAAACTTGTAGGCACACCCTGTAACAATGTAGCAGAAAGTATACCCTGCAAAAGCAATTTGAATCAGAAAACAATAAAGGAGTATTATGTAAGCAAAAAATAGTAACAAAACCTGCAAGCACAAAGGAAAATAGTAATACACAGTAAATCTGCCTAGCCAAAAGAAGCCTTATTTTTTCCTTGCTCTGATAATGTTGTTTCTTGCTCTGTCCTTACAAGCAAACCTAGAAGAAAAGAGCTCAGGTTAAGCTAGGTGCCTTTGCCAGCAAACCTAGTCTTCCACCTTGAGGGGAAAAATCATTAGTTATGCCACCTCTCATCAGAAACGAGAGAAAGAAAAAGAATGCCTGGAGAAGGTACTTAAAGAGAAAGAAGCCAATTACAAAAAGGATCCTAACAAACTAAAAAACCCAAATCTGATATATAAAATTACTGTACATCCTTGCAGATACAACTGAATTATCTGGCTATTAAGAAAGCAGAGTTGCTGCTTCAAAGAATGAAGTTTAAGTATTGAGCCAGTGGGGAAAAGACCAGCTAACTGCTTGCACATAGGCTAAGAAAACAGCAAGAAGACAGATACATTGGGCAGCTTGCAGACCACTCAGGCAGAGTCTTTACTTCCCCAAGGGATATAAATAGATTAATGGTGGAGTACTATAAAGTCCTATGTGATTCACACATAAAGTGGTACAAAACAGAATTTGTCGACTTTATGGCCAAGTTCCCACTTTCAGACTTACAAAAGCAGAGGTTAGACACTTTCTTCACTGAGAATAAACTACAAAGTGCAATTCAAAAGATGGTCCCACACAAATCTCCAGGGAGTGATGGATTTCCTGCTGATTTTTATCGGATACTGCAGGACCCTGTGCCCTGGCCAATGCTGCATATGTTAGAGGAAATGCATACCTATAAGGTGTTTTCGGCCATCCCCAGGTAAGCTATTATTACGGTGCTCCCAAAGGAGGGAAAGGCCCCACCAAACCAGCAAACTACAGACCCATATCCCTAATAAATGCAGACATCAAAAATTCTGGCTAAAATACTGGCCTCCTGGTTAGAGGAAATGCTCCCCTCAATTGTTCATATCATCCCACATAGGTAGGATTTGTGAAAGGGAGAGCAAGCTCAAATCACATGAGGGTCTCCTCACTTTAATGCAGGTCACAGATAGACTTCCCACCCCAGCTGCGGTAATAAGAGTGGACTTTGAAAAAGAGTTTGACTCCTTGGAGTGGGAATATTTGCATCCGGTACTGCATTATGGAAATTTTGGGGAAATCTTCCACTCTTGGATCCACATTCTATACCTGGGCCCAGTGGTGCAGCTGCTTACCAACAACATCTTGTCAGACCCCTTTGAACTGCACAGATGGACAAGGCAAGGCTGCCCCCTTTCTCCTTTATTGTTTGTAATTGCCATGGATCCCTTGAGAGCAGCCATCCAAACTCATCCACGGACTGAGGAGCTCAAGACTAGGGAATCACAGTATAAAATGAAAATGTGTGCAGATGACTGCTTCAGTCTTACAAGAGATGTAGACAACAGTTTGCCACGTATTCCAAATACACTAAAAGTCTTTGCGGACCTCTCTGGACTCTGCATTAATATTAACAAATCAGAAAGTCTCCCACTTAACAGGGCTACATCATGAAAGACAGTGCAGTCATTGGGACTGTCCTGGGCACAAAAAGAAATAAAGTATCTGGGGATACGTATTCCTAGTGACCTACACAAACTGGTAGCCAGTAACCTCAAGCCCCTAATAGTAAACCTGCAGAGTAAAATGGAAAGATGGCAGCATCTGAATCTTTCCTTGGCTAGCAAGATAGTAGCCATAAATATGATGGCCACACCACAAGTCTTTTACTTGCTCTCACACCTCCCAGTAGAGATACTGGACACATGGTTTCAAAAATTGAATTGTGCACTGTGGATATTTTATGGGGGAAGATGCCTCCTAGGTTTAGCTGGGCTAAACTGAGGGCTCCAAAAGAAAAAGGAGGGCAGAATTTATCACACTTCCAGCACTACTCATATGCTTTTCTTACAGCCATGTCATGTCGGTTGTTTGGGGAATATATATCTCTGGACCACTGGCATGAGTAGAGCTAGAGTCTGCTGTGTTGTGGGGAATACATTCAGCAGCATACCTAAACTACCCACTCCCAAAGCCATTTCAGAGCTGGCATACAATCAATGCAGCCCACTCAGCCTGGCAAATGGTGGGGAAGCTAACAAATAGATGTTAACACCTAGGAGAATACACCCCAAAAGGCAAAAATGCTTTGGCACACACAAACTCATCAGAGAAACGCATAGAATTAAACATATTTTAATAAAATACAGCACAACATAACATAGCATAACATGTTGAGCAGTATTTTATTAAAATATGTTTAATTCTATTTGTTTCTCTGATGAGTTTGTGTGTGCCAAAGCTTTTTTGCCTTTTGGGAGCTTTCGTTGATTTTAGAGCACCATTTCCCAGTGCGCACTCATTTGTAAAAGGGAATACACCCCACTCTGGAATAACCCACATCTATGCATAGACAATTTGCCAATCCACTGGGGGAATGGGAAAATGGGAAAAGAAAAAACTGCTTGCAATTAGGGATGTGCTGGACCCATGGTTGCACCTTTACCTCCTTCCAAGAGATGCAGAGGACTCATGCACTGTCAAAGGGGAAGTTCTGGAGATAGCTCCAGTTGAGGAGATTGTATCATACATGGTTAAAAGAAAAATGTTTATGTTAAACATGTAAAAAGGAACCCAGGCAAAGGCATGCAAAATTCCCCATACAAATCTGTCTCAAAAACCCTAAAGGTCTTGCTGGCCATATTCAAAAATTGGTCAGAAAGGAAACCGTTGACCTGTCCTTCTCTGCTAAGAATAAATGGCAAACCATTTTGGGCATGGCTATCACTGATGAAGAATGGAGGGGTTGCTAGGGACTTGTTCACAGGGCATGCAAGGATCAAAGTAGCCTTTTGATCCAAAATAAAATCCTGCATTTGTGGTATTGCACAGCCACGGTGCTTCATAGAATGGGCCTGCTATCCAATGACAAATGCTGGAGGTGTGACACTACAGGCGCCAATCTGTTGCATATCCTCTGGAAGTGTGGGGCCATACACCCCTTCTGGACAAAAATTCTGAGTTGCTGCTTGGAGATCTTTCAGTTAAATCTTCCCCTCTCCCCAGCTTTAGAGCTACTCAGTAGCCCCGACTCTGACAGCCCTATGGGGGTTCTCCACTAGAGCTGGGAGAACTCAGTGTAGTTCTGACCCCTATTAAATAAGAACCGGAACACAGTGAAGTTCTAATTTGTTCCGATTAGTTTTGATTTATTGACAAATATTTGAAAAAATGCATTAAAGTGGCCACAGAGGCCCAAAGAAAATAATTTAATGGATTATTTGTATAGAAATGAATGTAAAACTGCTAAACAAAAAAGTAATCACTCACTACTAGCCCCTTCATGGCTGGCCTGTAATGGTGGCATATCCTGCTCGGGTCCGTGACATGAGAGTGCTGGGAGAAACAGAGAGCGACTGAGACAGAGAGAGACAGACAGATACAAATACCTGTATCATTAGTATTCTAACCTGTAAAAAAACTAAGATCCCTCTAACTAACATTTTTATTTAATTTCATTTAGTTTTTGTTGACCGGGTGGGGTGCACTAGCCATAGCAATGACTATTTTCAGGCACAACCTGAGAGGTTACAGAACAGGACATATGAAAACAATAACAGTACAGTAATTACAATACATAATTAGACAATTATCAAGGAGTGAAATACAGCGCACATATCAGAAGTAAACAAAAGGTAGGGTAAAATACAATACAGTGTCAAAACAGGAGTATAAGGAGGGAATACAATAAAGTAATGTCATAAGAGTTTCATTTGGAAACAATTAAAGTAGAATTATACAGTGATGACTGTGGACAAAATAATAGTCATACAGGATAGATATAGGAGAGTTAGGAATAGATAGAAGTAGGGATGCTAGACAAGGAGGGTAGGATGGAGTAGAGAACTGAGGCATGGGGAAGGTGAGGGTGAGAAGCAATGAGGTGGGACTATAGGGTAACAGGAAGAGGACAGCAGAGCAGATTAATTTGTTTAGTAGGGAAACAATTCAAAGAGAATAGTAATGGAGTGCAGTGTTTGTAGAGGGGATGGAAAGGCTAGGGTGGTTCGAAACAAGAGCAAGAGCAGGAATTAGTGAGATGGTTATGTAGCAATTTTTTGAAAGAGGCATGGGATGAGGCTAAGCATATAGTTAGAGGAAGAGTTCCAGTGTTGAAGGGCATGACAGGAGAATGTGCTAGCACCTTTGGAGGAGTTATGTCTGGGGATGTGGACAGGGGCATTGGCCGCCAAGCGTAAGCCATAGCTGGAAGTCTGGTTTAGAAATAGGCTCGCCAGGGGCTTGGGTATTTGAGTTCTGATGATATTATCTATGATCGAGCCATATGCATAGGATCTAGACGCAAGAGGAGAAAGCCATCCAAGTTCAGAGTTAAGGAGGCAGTGATATTTCATCTGATGAGAGGATGATGCATAACGACAGATATTACTGTAGGTAACATCCCACTTCCTAAAACACGTTTTACCCGCCAAGGCATACATTGCAACCCCATAGGTGAGTGACAGCAGGAGTACACCCCGTGCTATGGCAAGCCTAGCTGATTCGGTAGGCAATACCAAGTTTCATATTGACTAACTTCCATATCTGCTGAATATGAAGGTCAAAATTAAGAGACGGGTCAAGGATGACACCCAGATACTTAAAAGAGTGTACAACCCAGATGGATGAGCCATTTGAAGTAGAGACATGGAATTTAGGTTGAGCTTGTTTGAGTTTGGCATTGGAACCAAATAGCATGGCTTAGGTCTTGGATACATTTAAGACTAGTTTATGGCTGAGCAGCCACTGCTGAATTTGATGAAAGTCCTGGGAGAGTCATTGGTTGATGTCAACAATGTTTTTAGCACTGGAGTAAAGAACAATGTCATCAGCGTATAACAGGGATGCAGTCTGATGGAGGTTAGAGGTGATATTGTTTATGAAAATGGTGAAAAGCAAGGGACCAAGGATAGACCCCTTCGTTACGCTGATGTTTAAGGTAGCTATGTCCTATAGGGCAGAGTTAAATATAACTACTTGAGACCTATTCGATAGGTAGCTGCGAAACCATGAAACGACATTCAGTGAAAAGCCTAGTGATCTTAGAGTAGCTAAGAGGATGGGGTGGTCAACAAGGTCAAACACTTTAGTCATGTCAATAAAAATTGCCTCAGTTAGGAGACCTGAGTCCATGGCCTCAAGGGTAACAGATGTGAACTTGAGTAAGGCGGCGGTGGTACTATGACCTTTGTGGAAGCCATGCTGTGCGGTTGTCAGAAGGTCATATTTCTGAAGAAAGTCAATGGTTTGAGTAGCAATGAGCTTCTCAAGTATTTTACTGAGAACTGATAAGATAGCTATGGGCCTATAATTAGAGGGATTTTTCCGGTCACCCTTTTTAAAGACCAGAGTGATCCTGGCTAGTTTCCAGATGTCCAGAACAAGGCTCTGGGATAGGGAGAGGGTAAAAATCTTGGCTAGAGGAGCAGCTATATAAGGGGCAGTGAGTGATGGCCTTCTGATGACTCCCACCTGCAACCACAGGCCAGCGATAAATTTACTGTTATGACTCGTGACTGTGCACAGCACGCTGATGCCACAGCAGTCCGCCACCACTTTCTTCGAAGATTACCTGGCTGACTTCTACAGTATAGCTACTGTTAAGTGACCAAATTCAGCAACTGTTAAGTGTGCCTCAGAATTTGAATTGGAGATGCAGACACATTAGGTGCATAACCACATGCAGCACAGTCCCACACTGGGGTTGGTTAATGCTTACACATAATGTAATGTCATATACTATAAAACTAATGATAATAAGAAGGAATAATGGGGAATGAGTGATGATGATGATGACACTTGTGTGTAGCTGTACTTTACTTGTGTTGTAGTGTAAACAGCTTGCTATGAGTCACAAAGTAAGATTTTATCCCCTGGGCTACCCACAGCCAGCAGCACTGGTGCATCAACTTGTATGTTGTTTGTCTGAACAGTATTGATTGGATGGCACAAGTCAAAGATGTTTCCACCCTGCTGCCCTTACCCTGTACACACAGCCACACTGAAGCCAGGAAAAGAAATGTTATTTGGGATTTCTGGGACTGTTACATTTATCATCAGCCCCCCTGCATTCTCTCTTTCTCCCCTCTGGATGAGATCATGAATAGAAACATAAAAACATAGACATAAAAACATAGACTTTGAAGGCAGATAAGGACCGCTTGGCCTACCCAGTCTACCCATTTCCCTATCTATTGGATAAGCTGCAGATCCTACTTAACCAACAGCCTATTTCCTCCTACCCCCCACTATAATTGCTTTAACTCTGTCCCATGCACTCTTGAATTCCTCCACTGTTTTTGACCCCACAACCTCCTCAGGAAGGCCATTCCATGCATCCAACACCCTCTCTGTGAAGAAATACTTCCTCACTTTGTCCCTGAGCCATCCTCCCTCTATCTTCAAACTGTGTCCCCTTGTTCTTGCACATTTCTTTTTCTGAAAGATGCTACTCTCTTAGACTTTTTTGATTCCCTTGAGGTACTTAAAAGTTTCAATCATGTGCCCCCATCCCTCCTTCCATCAAGGGTATATATTATAAGTGTATTTAGTCTCTCTATATATGGTTTCTGATGCAGACCCTGCACCATTTTATTTGCCCTCCTCTGGACTACCTCCATCCTGTGTATGTCCTTGCAGAGATGGGGGTCTCCAGAACTGCACACAGTACTCCAGATGGGGTCTCACCAACCCGTCTGTACAGAGGGATGACAACTTCTGATTTTCTACAGGTGACCCTCCTTACTGCCTTCTCACACTTGCTTATCTACCTTAAGGTCATCTGATATGACTACCCCCCAGGTCCCTTTCCATTTGTGTTGTTGTTAGTACCTCCCCCCCCATAACAAGGACAGGATATGGAGGAAGGGAGCAAACACAGCTGTTCCCCCAAAAAATCCCTGTTGCAAAGGATGCAGAGGATGCAGAGGAGAGTATAGGAGAACATGGAGACCATGAAGACATCAAATGGTAGGGGCAGGGATGGGAGGTTGTGGTGTCAAGTGGTTTTCCCAAAGGGGAAGGAGGGAGAATTTTTTTTTTAATATTTTTCTATCCAGGGTCACTCTGCTTAAAAGCTGTTTGGGGGTTGGATTCTGCTTTTTCCAGTTTTACAACTGGGTGCTTGGAGTTGGAGACTGAAGCACTCACTCAAAGGGTATGTGGCCCTGGCTGGTGAGATTTATTTTTAAACTAAGTCCTCAAGTTCCTAAGCCTGTGCTGTGCTCTAGCCCATACTGCCTGTTCTTGGAGCAATTAACTGTGCTTCAGTGTCAAAGTTGCCTGCCTACCTTTATGCCCTCTGATATGACTACCTCCCAGGTCCTTTTCCATTTTTGCTGTTATTAGTACCTCCCCATTGTGTACTCTTCCCCTGGGTTTTTGTTTCCCAGGTGCATTACTTTGCACTTCTTTGCATTGAATCTAAGCTGTCATACGTTTGACCATTCCTCCAACCTTGCCAAGTCCCTTCTCATCCTTTCCACCCCCGTATATCAACCCTGTTGTAGATCTTTGTGTCATCTGCAAAGAGGCATAGTTTTCCTTCCAGTTCCTCTGCAATGTCACTTATAAAGACATTAAAGAGGACTGGCCCCAATACTGAACCCTGTGGTACCCCACTAGTAACCCCCTTTCTTTGGAGTGGACTCCATTTACTATTATCTTCTGTATCCTGTTGTCCAGCCAATTTTTAACCCAGGCTACCTCCATGGGACCCACTTCCAGGCTGGCTAACTTGTTTATAAATCTTTCTCCCCTTCCACCTCCCGTTTGGAGCTCTCAGCTGCTGATGACAGATGGAGGAGCCTGCTGTTGGAATCACCAAGCCAGGCTCCCCACTCCCCTTCCAACTTCTATTTGGGGTGCTCAGCTGCCGCCGATGGACAGGGGAAGCCTGCCGCTGGAATCACCAAGTCAGGAGGCTCCAACTGTTGTACTGGGGACTGTGTTTGCCCATTGCTGCTTTGAAACAACTGCCCCACCCACCATCAGCTTTTGATTTGAAGCTGCAGTAGGTCATGTGACACATCATGTGACTGGCCCGCCTGCCAGAACTAATCTGCCCACTTTCTCTTGAGTTTGTTATAATCAGTGACCACCAAGAGTCAGTGCTGAGCTTGTACCTGCCCTCCTCCTGACTGACAATACATTTAAACTACGACGCTCTCTCTCTCTCTCTCCACCCTTTCCCCTACCTCAATTACTCTGTCTCTCCTAATTTCTGGGTTAGTTACTTTGTCCACTCCCAGGGCTTGAACCCCTGACCCTTTACTCCAAAGGCAGATGCCCTATCCACCACACCGCTGGGGCAGTCACACTTGAGCTGTGTACTTTCAATCCTCTTATACAACTTTTTTCCCAGACCTTTCTTTCTTTCTTAGTTAGTCACCCCTGCCCCAACACCAGATTCCCTGTCAGACTAGTAGCCTGCATTACTCATTGTATCTCTCTAATGAGGCAGTCAATGCTACCTCTGCTGGCAGCTTCACTGCTAGGCACCCTATTCCTGGTAGATCTTGGTGCTTCTTTTCTGGCCTTCAATCAGAAACTCTTTTTATATCTCACTCCCTCTTTCCACCCTGACATCCCTTCCGCCTCACTGGCAGATGGGAGGGAATGCATCTGGGTCTCGCATCCTTTGCATTTTTTTCCAGACAAGATAGGCACCACCTTGGCTTCCTCTTCATTTCCACCTTCATCTCCATCTCCCTTCCATCCCTGTCCAAAACTTACATTCTGTTTTTCTCCCTGCTGCTACTAGCAGGTGACATTGAAAGTAATCCCTGCCCTCCCAACATCACCTTAAATCATTCAAATTCTACATGGAACTCCTCCACTGGGCTGAAGTTTGCATACATCAACCTATGTAGCCAAGCCTCTAAATTTACAGACCTTGAACCCTGGGTCGCTCTCTACAAACCACATGTGCTTGGCATCTCTGAGATGAGGCTGAAACGCCATCTCCCAGACGCTGTCTACTATCTTCCAGGGTACTCACTGCTGCGGCATGACAGCCCTGGCAGGAAAAGAGGCAGAGGGGTGGCTCTCTTTATCCATGAGCCTCTCTCTGCAGCCCCCATACTCCACTCCTACCCTAGCTCCTGCAGTGAATTGCTCCTAGTGGAGCTTACCATTGGCGCAGTGAAAAAGATCTACATGGGATGCTGTTATAATCCACCTCCAGGACAAACTGCTGGTCTCTCTACCCTCCTTGAAGGTGTGGGGGGTCTCTCCCACACAAGTGACACCATCCTCCTTGGGGATTTCAACCTGGACTGGCTTAGTGCTCAGGAGTCTGACTAATCTACTAAAACTCCAAAACTTAGTCCAAATTATAACTATCCCCACTAGACAAAACTTCCATACTCAACACCATACACTACTTGACTGGGTGATCACAAACAGGCAAGATAAGATTCTCCTAGCAGGGACCCTATTGGATGCTCTGAGTGACCACTTGCCCACCTGTATGGGCTGGACCATGAAGACCAAGCGCCCCCCCCCAAACTACTCTCCTTCTGCAATTTTAACCACGCTGACATTTCTTTCCTCCTGGATGATGTACGGGCAATAAATTGGTCTACCTTATACACTATCTCAAATATATCTGAAGCAGACAGATTTTTCACCACTGCCCTCCTCTGTATACAAAATCGTCACTTACCCCTGACTACCCAAAGAGTTAGGGGAGGCTGCAATTGCTGGGTCACTAAAGACCTCCTAGCCAGAATGAGGGAGAGGGATAATTTATGGTCAGCTTACAAAAAGGCCCCCTCCCCTGCTGGTTGGAACTTACATAGGTCCCTCTGAAACCTTGGAATCTCTTCTGGGGTAACACGGTGGTTCCTATCCTGGACTATTGCTCCCCCATTTTCTCAAGAGCATCCTCAGCCATGTGAATGCGCCTCTCCTCAATGTACAACAATATCTGTCATTTCACCTTCCTAGCCCATTACTCTACTCACTACTGTCACCTTTACCAATCCCTAGGCTGGCTACCACTCTACCACAGGTATGACTATACACTTGACTGCATCTTAGACAACACCATCAGGTATGGTGAAGCCTCCCCATACATGTCCCTCCTCAAGAACAGAGCACCCTCGAGATGCCTGCGTGCATCCAGGGTCCCCCCTTGGAAATCCCTAAAGTCTCCACTGCTATGGGGGCAAAAGCATTATCCATAGCTGCTCCTACCCTTTGGAACAGTCTTCCGGCGCCCATTCACTCTCAGAAAACTCATGCTACTTTCAAGGTTAGTCTCAAATCCTGGCTGTTTGATGAGGCCAAATACCTTTGCTCACCTAGCTAATTCCCCCCCCCCAGTTGCCACTATTCTATGGTATCTGTCCCAGTCCATTCATGCTCACGTACCCGACTGTTTTGTTTATGTTTCTAAAGTCCAGCACCTATTTATTACTCATCACTATTTCTGCTATACTTGATGTTCAGCTAGTTTCTGGAATATCCTGATTCAACCGATTTTTGCACTTGTTATTTACTATTGTCTCCTATATGCTTGCTACTATGTAACCTGCTTAGCGGCCTCTCAGTTGCTGCTCCTGTGTATTTTCATTTTGTACATCACTGATGTCTGTATATTCACTGCTTGTATTTATTGTTCAGTATGCTTGTACTGACACCTTTGGGGCCCAGGACATGCCTGAAAGCGGTGCCCTGGATCGTTGCACTTACCTGGTTACCAAAGACTTAAATAAATAAATAAATTATGTGGGACTGTGTCAAATGCCTTACTAAAGTCTAGTTAGGCCATGTCCACAGCCCCTCCCTGGTCTACTACTTTGGTCACCCAGTCAAAGAAATCTATTAGACTCGTCTGACAAGATCTTTCCGCTGTGAATCCAGGCTGCCTTGGGTCCTGTTCCCTGCTGGCCTCTAGGTACTCAATCATTCTTTCTTTCAGAAGTGATTCCATCATTTTCCCTACCACTGAGGTCAAACTAACAGGTCTGTAGTTTCCTGCCTCTGCCTTGCTCCCTCTGTTGTGAAGGGGAATCACATCCACCTTCCTCCAGTCCTCATGTAACACACTATCCTTCCATGATTTGTTAAAAAGGGTAGTCAGTGGTGTCACTAGGTTCCCCCTTAGTTCTTTCAGAATTTGGGGGAGAATCCCATCAGGCCCCATTGCCTTGTCCACCTTGAGTTTTAAGAGTTCTTTCAGGACCCTTTCTTCTGTGAATGGACTGGTATTGACCCCCCTATCCAGAGTACTTACATTGTTTGCATCCCTTTCCTCTTCTTTTGTGAATACTGAACAAAAGTACTCATTCAGAATCTCTGCCTTTTCACTGTCACCCTCTGCCCACCCCCCTCCCCTTTATTAAGCCTCACTATCCCTCCCTTGGTCTTTCTTTGCTCACTAATGTACCTATAAAAGGTTTTATTCATCCTTCTTAACTGAACCGGCTATCTTTTCCTCGGTTTGGGCCTTTGCTATTCTCACTGCCTTCCCTGCTTCCTTCTCCTTTAACTGATATAGTTTTCTTTCCTGCCCTTTCTGTGATTCCTTATACTTTCTGAATGCTATCTTTTTCTCCCTAACCTTCCCCGCCACCTCTTTTGAGAACCATAGTGTTTTTTCCTTTGTTTTGTTTATTTGCTTCCCACAAAAACTTGTTGCCTCTGTGATGGCAGTTTTGATTTTGCCCCATTGTTCCTCCACCCCATCTTCCTGCCCATGTGCTAGTGCATTCCTTAGGCACTCTCCCATTCTGCCAAAGTCAGCCCTCTGAAAGTCCAGTGCCCTTGCTTTTGTATGGCTTGACTCTATGGCTGTGTTTATTGTGAACCACACTGTCTGGTGGTCGCTTGTTCCCAGATGGCTACCCACTTCTAAATCTGAGATCATCTCACTGTCCCAGTTTGAGAGTACCAGCTGTAAGACTGCTCCCTCCTGAGTGGGTTCCAACACTAACTGCCTGAGGCATGCCCCCCATAGGGCATAGAGAATGACTCTGCTCTTGAATGTGGTTGCAGCAAATGTGCTCCACTTAACATATGGAACATTTAGGTCCCCCATCAACAATATCTCCCCTTTTTCTGCCATTCTAAGTGTAACCCCTAGGTTGTGCTATCCCAAGGGATACTACCTCTGCCTGCTTGGCTAGTAGCAGGTTAAGGGGCCAAGGTTCTGTAACAGGTGCATCCACCCGGAGGTTAGTGTTGGTAGCGGTCAAGCTAAACAGGGCACAGCCCTCTGGGACACTGTAACCACCTTCTTCCCTGATAGTGTCCTAAACACTGCACAATAATTACATTCACAATACCGCTGATACACCACACAAGTACCCACACTGTTTGCACTTACCACCAGGGCTTTCCTCTGGCTTGGCCCTGGGGACCCCCTGTAAAACAAGGTTATACACAACAAATAACAGCAGTACAGTACTCTTGCACAAACTGGAACCAAAGTCAGGATAAATGCAAAAGCAAGTTAGATCTGATTTATTTAAGGGACTAGAACAAGGAAGGGGTGTAATCAGGTTAATTTGCTTAAAGGCTGTATCAATCAAACAGTTATGCATGCATTCAGGGTCCATAAATAGTCACACACCCTGGGTAACCAGATGGAGAATGGTGGACTAGCCAGGAACATTGCAGCTGGTTGGGGCCCTGTGATGGAAGAAAAAAACAACATGTGCAACACACACTATTTGTAATCCGGAACTGGAGGGCTTAGTTCGTGAAAAGAAAACAACAAGACAATCAGATGACACACTTTTAGATTAGGTGGTTGTTGCAGGGAGCTACCCTGATGATTATGCATGATACCCAAGACTGGACTCAGGCTGGATGAAAATCGAGACAGCAGGAGGTTAATCTGGAGTGCCAGGAGAAGCAGGGCCCATTCGATTCACTGAGGCATCGTTCCTGCTCAAGCATGGAGCAGGGAGCTGATCCCCGGACAGGTCTCTCGTTGGTGGCTTTCTCTGTGCAGTGGGGTAAACTGGGAGGGCCAGCATGGCATGGTCCAGGCTAAATGGAGATGGATGCGGTTCAGTCCGATTAGGCTGGATAAAGCTTCCAGCAAGCAGAACACAGTTCATACAGTGGGGAACCAAATCATGACCCACTTTCAATACACAGCACATTTACATGTGAGGAAATTCTACTGTACCTGGCAAACCGCTCTCCGGTCACGATTGCAAAATCTCTGCACAAACCGGGGATTCAAAAGCAGCTGGAAATCCTGACAGGCCGATCGCATTTCGCAAAATCTTCGGTCTTCTTCAGGAATGAACCTGGTAAAAAGTCAGTGGCTTACTTCGTTCTCACAAACTTGGATTTAGTCCGAAATAATTATCTTCTCTCCCTCGCAGGGGCAGCAGGCAGACATGCAAGCCACAGCTCAGGCCTTCCCACAGTTCTCCCGTGTGAAACTACTCAGACGGCTGCTTGACTGTCTCAAGCATGTTGCTTCTTCATCTCCCAACTTAGATCTGACTCAACTGCCAGCAAGCCAGGGACTTTCTCCAGAATCCAAAAGGTTTGGTTGGCTGATCCTCCGGTCAGTCACAACAAAGGTTGCCTCTTCAGGTGCAAAAAGGTGCAAAAAGCCCCAAACTACAATTCCTACAGATTTTGACTCCAGACAGCTCCTGTAGTCCGGCTCCATTCTAGGTCCCACCAGTAATGACTGGTCCAATTCACAGTCCAGGACCAAGATATTGGAGATAAATAAAACAGTCCTTTCTGCAAAGAAGACAGGTTAGACAAACTACATTATCATTATCACTCTAAATGATTTTCAGCAAATAGTTACATCTTTCAATAGAGCTCCCTTTCAGATTACTTATGACTGCAATCCAGGCAGCTCTTAAAGAGACAGTACACAGAGGCTATACAGGCACTCTCTGGCAATCACATTTAAACTGCTAAAATGCAGGACACCACCCTGGCAGTGAGCATTTAGGCAAGCTCAAGGAAGACTTTTCAGGAATCCCCATTTGTAGTGGGGTTATACCCTTCCCTGCCTGGAGAAATCTTGATGTCCGCATCAAGTCTATACCATCATGCATCAGTTAACATAAACTTATTACTTTGCAATACTTATTCACTACACTTCATGATACTATATCCATTCTGACAACACAGTGTGCATATTTAACACAGGTAAATTAAACATTACTATATTGAATCAGGTAATAACTTCTTGTACCTTAAACAATGCAAGAGGGGGCCCTTCCCTATCAGCTAACTTGGGTCTAGAGGGAGCAGGGGAACCATGATGAGAGGGAAAGACAAGTAACCTGGAATTGGCTGTCAAGCTCAATTTGGACAGTGAGCTTGGTGAGACATAAACACCTTTGTGCACCACATTGAGAGGCAAATCCACTGGCCTCCCCAGAGAATCATAACTGAGGCATACTACTGGCTTGACAGCTCGGCCAGTCTTTCTGAGGGAGACAACTACAGTCTCTGTACTCTCAGCACTGGTCTGGGGACTCTTGTCACTTGTGAAGGGTGCCTCTGCCTGGGTAGGAATGTCCAAACTTGGGGCACTGTTGACTCCTTGCTCTGCAGGCTCTATTTCTTAACACTTGACTCAGGAGTCACGTGATGACAGCTTGCTGAATGGCAGCAGGGGCTTAGAGCTCTCTCCTCCTGCCGTCCTAACTGCCGAAATCCGCGATCCTAACACCACAAATCCAGCTAATTTACTGTGAGGGGATTGCCTAAGTTTCGTTTGTTGGTCCTAGGGGCTGTTTTTCGCAGTTTCCTTCAGCGATACAGGGAGATGGAGGTGGATAAAAAACAGGCCGCGATAAGGCACACGCCGCCTGTGACCCCAGAAAAGCTGCCCAACAAGTCACGCAACCAAGCGGGCACAGTGCCGGAAAGGACCGGAGAGAAGAGTCAACAGGTGGGCCTCCTTACAGAGGATAAATTTATGCAGGAGCTGGCCCCACTAAAAGAGATCCTCCAAGACATCACTACGGAACTAAAGTCTCTGCCGGGGGATCTTTCCTCCCTAACTATGAGGGTATCAGATACAGAAGCTAGGATCTTCTCTTTGGAGCAGTGGAGTGACGCTAAATCTGAGATAGCTGGACTGGCCAACAGGTTAAAAGCTTCAGCTGAAAGCGAAGATCTAGAAGGCATGTCGCAGAAATAACCTTCTTGTCTTGGGCCTGCGGAATCAGAAGAGGGCAAGATCTGATGGCTTTTACAGCGCTTCCTAGTTAAAATTGTGGGCCCCTGTAATCAACCCAAGCTACCATCTGGAGGGCATAGATCGCTGAGGCCTAGGCTCACCCGATTCCCACGGCCTATAATTGTGAAGTTTTAAGCTATATTGAGAGACAGCACGTCTTTATTAAATCCCGAGAGTTGCAGGCGTTATGTGAAGTCGGCCAAATACGTTTGCCCAGGACCTTCCCAAAGAGACAAGAACGAAGAGGGCTGTGTTCCACCCTATTGTCCAGAAGCTGATTGCAGCATCTATTCCATTTAGGATGGTGTACCTGCCACTCTCAAGGTCTCCATTGGCAGCGCTACCTATGGTTTTATTCTCGAATCGACTTACAAGGACCTTAGCATCAAACTTCCTAACCTGTTCAAGCTGAATGGTTGAAATTGTGATAATGAGCATCATTTTTTTTTTTTTAGTGGGGTTTGGGTTTAAGGCCATAGCCTTGCCACTTGTGTCTATTCCCATTTGGGATGCCCCTCATCTCCTGGTTGTTTTCCCCTGGTTTCACCCGATAT
Source organism: Neoceratodus forsteri (assembly GCA_016271365.2). Taxonomy (NCBI): domain Eukaryota; kingdom Metazoa; phylum Chordata; order Ceratodontiformes; family Ceratodontidae; genus Neoceratodus; species Neoceratodus forsteri. Next base: position 161,359,383 of record CM028132.1, on the reverse strand, counting down.
GTCCCTACCTGCTTGGGCCACCCTTGGATCGCTGCGCTGCGCGACCCTGGATGAGTCGGTGATGGGGAAGCTGGGCGCGAGGTGAGACCGTTAGCCCTCTCCTGGAACTCACTGTAGGAGTTCGTTTCCTGGGGTGCGGTTTTAGGTAGGACCCGCTCGGTCCTGTCGCCAAATAACGCCCCCCGGGAACAATATCGTCTGACTGAGGACGAATTTCCTGTTTTGCGGCCTATTTTGCCTACTTAGAAGTCCCTTCTCCCTGTCTGTCTCAGGGGGTGAGTAGAGCTTCTCCTTTAGATGCCTTTCCTTTTTTTCTTTCCTCCCAAATAGTAAGGGAGAATATGTTTCAAATGGATCGGTAAATGTCAAGATTTTATTTATAGAATAGGCAGTTGGGGTTGGGGGGGTGGTTCTTTCTTTTTGGGCCCCTAGGTCTGGAGGTAGCTGAATTGCGAGCCTATAGAAGGGGGGTTTGCTAATCCAGCCCCTTATACAGGGCCCCTGTTGTTTTTTCTGGTCTGGATTGGGAAAGGTTGTTTTCTTTGCTTGTTAAAGTTCTGGATTTTCCTTTTTTTAAAGGGTCCCTGCGTGATGGGGTTTTTTGGATTCGCCTTTGGGGGTTGGTGTCCAAGACTTTGGTGCCTATATTCTGGTTGTGATTTTTTTCAGACCTGGCATCCAATGTACATAGTTGGTTGGCTTGGGTTGGGGAGGTATTCTGGGGAGGGAGGGTTAGCCTGCCTACTTCAATACTTGTTAAAATCTATCTCAGAGTCAGTGGACCTCTTCAAGTTGGTGTTACCTATTAGGTTTTTTCAGCGGCAGGCTTGGGGTAGATGGGGTTTAGGGGTTCGAGTGTGCTTTTCCTTCTGTTTTGTTTCTGGATTTTCCAATCTCTACCTCCCTTTTATATGTTTGTTAAAATGGCTATAGGAGTTATTAAAATGGCGTCATGGAATGTGCGTGGGCTCAGAGAGAAGGTCAAACAAACCCAAATGTTTAACCACTATGCTCTGTTGCAAATAGAGGTACTATTTCTTCAGGAAACCCACTTAGCTAGTACAGAGATTAAGTGGCTATCCCGATCTGGCTTTTCCCAAACTTATTTGGCAAGTGGTTCTAGCTCTAGTAGGGGGGTTGCTATACTCATTAAAAAGCATGTTTTATTTTTGAAAGACTCAGTAATTGAGGACCCAGATGGGAGGTTCGTTTTGGTCAAGGGCTCCCTAAATGGGAACACTGTAGTCCTGGGTTCAATTTATGGTCCTGTCGGGGGAAGTCCTGATTTTTTTATGGCTCTTGCGGACAAAATCAGTGCCTTACTTCCTTCGCAGATAGTCTTGGGAGGAGATTGGAATGTTTAACCGTCTTATTCCCTGGATAGAGACCCCCAACTTGACCGGTCCTTCACTCCTATACAGATTTCTCCCACATGCTAGGACTGTGTGACCCCTGGCGGCTCTCCTATCCCTCTCTCCGAGCTTTCTCATTCTTTTCCCAACCCCATAGGTCATGGTCTAGGATAGAATATATCCTAATTAGCAAGACCCTTCTCCCAGGCTTCCTCCAATCTGGCATTGAACTGATAGTCCTTTCGGACCATGCAATTTTCTGGATTAGAATCTCTCCGGATCCGGCATTCCAACAGGATACTACTTGGAGGCTTAATACCCAATTGCTTAAGGATGCATGTATGGTGAAGCAAATAAAATCCCTAATCTCCTTTTTTCTGGCAGATAACCTTGGATCTACCTCAAGATTTGATATCATTTGGTGTTCCTTAAAATGTTATCTTAGGGGAGAGTTAATCAAGTTAGCCTCAGCAAGGAAAAAGGCTCGGCAGGCACGAGCATTTTCTCTACTGAATAAAATTAAAGAACTGGAGACCGCCCATTCTCTTGCCTCACAGTTATCCTCTTTAGAAGCCCTTTTGGTGGCAAAAAATGAGTATACTGACCTTCTTAAAGAAAGAGCGGAATACTGTCTTGTTAAAACCCAGGGTAAGTACATTGATCATGGTGAAAAAGCCGGGAGGCTTTTAGCCTTAAGACTTCACACTTTGGAGAGCTCTAGAATAATTCCGGCCTTGCAAACACCCGCTGGCTCCACTGAAACTTCCCCCAAAGAAATTGTGCGAATTTTTGAGAATTATTATAGAGACCTCTACAGTTCGCTCACATCCCCTGCACCTTTCTCAGACATCACTACATATCTGGCAGATATTGATATTCCTCAACTTTTGCCGTCTCATAAGGAGGCTCTAAATGCTCCTATCTCTCTTTCTGAAATAGAGAATGTCATTGCTTCTATGACCCTGGATAAGGCACCCGGTCCGGATGGATTTCCTGCCAATTTTTATAAGATTTTCTCTAAAGAGCTCGCTCCCATACTTCTCAAACTTTACGAGCATTTTTTTTCCTCCCCCGTCATAGACCCTACACTCCTTGAAGCCACTATCATTCTGATTCTCAAGCCAGGTAAGACGCCTACTGATCCGGCGAGTTATCGGCCTATATCGCTTCAAAACTATGATATGAAAATTCTCTCTAAAATCTTGGCTGAACGAGTTAAGAAGGTCTGGACCCATCTTCTCAGTCCAGAACAGGTTGGTTTTGTACACTCTCGATCTCCATCGGATCACCTTAGAACTCTCTCTCACATTTCCCAATATGCCCGCACAGCTCAATTTCCTATGGCTTTAGTCTCATTAGATGCTGAGAAGGCTTTTGGCCGGGTGGACTGGTCTTTTCTTTGGACGGTGATGACTAGGATGGGGTTTCCTGTTCCCTTTCTACAATGGGTCCAGACTCTCTACAAATGTCCTTCGGCCAAGATATATTGTAACGGTCTGTTTTCCTCGCAGTTACGGTTGTATACCGGCACTAGGCAGGGTTGTCCTCTTTCACCCTTTTATTTAACCTTTACCTGGAACCCTTACTTATTAAACTTAAATCCTCTTCACTTATTAAAGGGTGCTCAATCGTCAGCAAGAGCTGGTTCTTTCTGTGTATGCAGATGATATACTCCTGCATATCGCATCCTGCAGATTCCTTAGGTATCGTTGGATGTTATTACACTATGGGGCCTGCCTCAATACAAACTGAACATTTCAAAGTCTGAGATTCTCCCATTGAATAATCATACGTATAAACAGGATCGCGTTAGTTTTGGTATGAGGTGGTCCCCCAGCTCAATCAAATATTTAGGGATCCATTTCTCAACAGATTCCTCTTTACTTAAGAAGCTTAATTTAGATGATCTCAAAAGTCATATTCAGCAAGATTTACAACGGTGGTCCACCCTTCCCATTTCTCTCTGGGGTCGGATTAACATCATTAAAATGAATGTCCTTCCCCATATTTTCTATCCCCTAAATTTACTAAATCTTTGGCTGCCTATTTCCTACTTGCAGCAGTTTCATGCGATGTTCTCAAACTTTATCTGGCAAGGAAAGGAGTCCGCGCTCTTTCTTAAGTTATCCTTCCGAGGATAAGGGTGGTTTTGACTTCCTAACTGCTACTTTATCACTGGGCAGCTCATCTAGCTAAATTAGGGAGGTGGTTGCTGTTAACCCTGATCCCTCTTCCCCGATATGGCTCCAGATTGAGAAGTCGATTCTCTTGGATTCAGGAGTTGACCCCTCACGCTATTTTTATACTCCCCATCCATTCTCTCACAGTGGATAACTGATCAAACCATTCTTTTATCCTTAAATCCCTCTCACAATGTCTGCGTTTTGTTAATATTTTTCCGGGAAGGATCTAGGTCAACCCGTTCGTCTAATCCCAATATTAGGTTGGGCAACTCAATGATTACCCCTGACTGGCTTCCGCAAGTTAAGGAAACCAATCTTGAGCATTTCTATGACCAAGGATCCCTCCTTCTCTCTGTAGACATCCTTGGTAAGTATGCTATTCCCAATACCAAAATTTTCAAGGTATATCAATTGAGGCACCTAATGGTGGAGAAGTTCGGCACTCACTTTAAGGAACCGATGGTCCGCCCCTTTCTCTCTCAAATATCAATACTTGCTTCTAAACCGCATCCCATCTCGTTAATCTACTCCTTTCTCCTAGATTACAGGTTTTCGGAGCCTATTGTGGGCTCTAATATCTGGTCTTCTTTGTTCCCTGACTCTACTCTGAGTTGGCCCGTGTTGGAGGGACCTTCATAAATTTCATACCAGGACAGGTTAAAACTAACACAATACTACATTGTTAATAACATGTATTACACCCTAAGAATTATTCCAACTCAAAAACTTCCCTTCCTCTGTTCCAGGTGTATGCAAAGTGAAGGAGACTCCTACATATTTTTGGGGTTGTGCCAGGTTGCCCTCTGTGGTCTATATTAGGGACAATCTTGATCCATTACTGGGTCTCTCAGGTTTCTTTCTTCCCGAGATCTGTATTTTGGGAGATTATGCTAATATAGATAGTGTGGAACGTCGGTATCATATGGCTATGGTGTCTATTGTGGTTAAGAGACTGGTCCTTAGGCATTGGACTGACCAATTGACCCTGTCTTATGCTGAATGGTTAACCGAACTCTCTGCCTGCCTCAATGCTGAAAGATTGGCAGCCAGCTCGCGTAACCGTATGGACCTGTTCCAAAAAAGTGGGGTAAACTGTACTCATTATATCTTCACCAGTGATTCTTGGCCTCCTCTCTGATGCCTGCAGTGATTTTTTTGTTTCTCCTATGTTAGTACCTACATTTTTGCTACTTGGAGGTTAGTTCATTTTCAGAATGGTTATTGTTCTTAATATCCAGATCAGGTGTGTCATGTGCTTAGCACACTCAATTTGGGGGGGGGGACAGGGAGGGAGAGGGGTGGGAGGTGGCTGGGAGGGGCGGTTTATTTTGTGTTTCTTTTTGTTTATGTTATGCCATGTTTATTCTTGGATTGCTATCTCTGTCATATGTTGTTGGTTGTCTTTTTTGGAAAATCAATAAACTTAAATTTCAAACACTTGACTCATTTTGTGAAGGCTCAGGCACAATCAAGCTTTGAGGCACTGAAGAGGGTGGTCAGCACTCTCATAGTGTTCTTCAAGTTCTGGTATGTCACCAGAAAGACTCAAATCCTCAGCCCCTTCTTCAGGCAAATAATACAGTTCCACAATACACAGAGACTCAACATCTTACATACTAACATGCTAACATACTAAAATGCCAGCAGAATAGGCCTAATGGTCTTTCGTGTCTGCTCATTTGGTCAGCCCCCACCCTGGCAGCTGACCTTGAGTCCCCCTCGCCTTCTCTGGCTTCTTCCTTCCCAGTTCCGGATATTCTCGCTGCATTGGATTTTGCTTCCAGAACCCTTCCCCGTACCTGTCCCAACCCCTCTTGAGTTCCAACACCCTCTCAGTGAAACAGCACCTCCTCCTTTCTCCCCTGAATCTTCCCCTCCAGCTTCCACCCTTGCCCTCTAGTTGCCCCTCCTTCCTTCCTTCGAAGCACCCTGACTGCTCCTCCCCTATTTACCCCCTTTGTGTACCTGAAGACCTCTATCATGTCCCCCCCAGTACCTTCTCTCTTCCAATGTGTACATATTTAGCTCTTCGAGCCTCTCCTCATAGGTCCTGTCCCCCAAGCCCCAAATCATTTTGGTTGCCCTCCTCTGGAACCTCTCCAGGAGTTTAATGTCCCTCTTTAAGTGTGGCCTCCGAAACTGCACGCAGTACTCGAGGTGTGGCCTCACCAAGCAGTTATACAGAGGGATTATCACTTTCCTCCTTCTGGAGGTGATCCTCCTAGCGATGCATCCCAGCATCCTGTTGGTCTTGGCTGCTGCCCTCCTACAAGTCTCCAAGTTGTTCATCTTGACATCCACCACCGCCCCAGGTCCCTCTCAGCCATCGAGACTTGTAGCATTCCCCCCCCGGGTGTATACTTGGCCTGGGTTTCTGGCCTCCAGGTGCAGTACCTTGCATTTCCCTGCATTGAATCTCAGCTTCCACTTTCTAGACCATCTTTCCAGAACCTCCAGGTCCCCCTTCAGATGTGATACTTTGCACTTCACTTTCAGGGAGCATTGTCTCCAAGGACAAGGCTGGGTGGTAAGGCAGTCCAGAAGGCCCACCTTTCATCCTCACAATTTATCAGGGGGTTACTTCGAAACAGCTGACTCAGTTCATAAGAGGGGTAATAGACATGGTCGTATTCACTTTCGTAAGAAGTGGACTAACAGTCACTATCATTCTGGGCCTGCTGCAGAAGAAATCTTAAATCTCGACCACTGGGGTAGGTTGACTCTGTCTCTTTCTTGCAGCAGCACAAGTCACCGGCCCAGGGGGCTCAATTTCTGGGAGTTAAGCCTCAATCATGACTTAGCCAATAGGTAGCAAGTGGTTACGGTGCATGGTCTTGACAGCTTTGGAGCTGTTCTCTGGGTGCACCTTGTACACAGGTAAATCATCCAACTTTCCAACTACTACATGGGGAAGATGGTGCCACCGATCAGCAATTTTGTGTTTACCATGCAGTCCCAAATTGCATAACAACACAATGTCTCCAGATGGAAGCACTTGAGCCTTTACTTTTTTATCAGGCCTCTTTGTTGGCTAGATTTCTCTTGGTGGCCATTGTCTGGGCCAGTTGATAGGCATGGTTCAATTGAGCTTTCAGTTTTTGTACATATTGCAAGTAGTTTTGGCTCGGACCCCATCTGGAGACACCCCAAAACAGACATCAACTGGCAGCCGGGCCTCTCTCCCGAACATGAGGCAGTAGGAGGAGAACCCAGTAGCATAATTTTTCATGCAATTGTATGCGTGTACCAAGGTGCAAATCTGCTAACTCCATTTATGCTTGTCTTTTGGGTGGAGGGTGCCCAGCATGTCTAGAAGGGTGCAGTTAAAATGTTCTGGTTGAGAGTCTCCCTGCAGGTGATGGGGGTGGTTCTTGGCTTTTGCACTCCCCATAGAGAGAGCATTTCTTTGATTAGTCGACTCTCAAAATCTCTGCCCTGGTCAGAGCGGATCTGCCGGGGGGGCACCATAGTGGACGAAGAAATTTTCCACTATCACTCTGGCCACGGTAGATGCCTTTTGATCTTTGGGGGGAAAAGCTTGTGCATACCATGTGAAATTATCTGTAACCTCTAACACATTGTCAATGTTCCACTGATCAGGTTCTAAACACAAGAAGTCTATGCAGACTAGTTCCATGGGGGTGCTGGTAGTAATATTAACAAGGGGGCAGCACTCTGAGGCAGGGCTTTTCTTTGCAGGCAGTGACTACAAGTCTTTATATGGTGCTCAACATTGGCCCCCATTTTGGGCCAGTAGAAGCGAGATTGTACCAGGTCAAGGATTCTGTCAACACTGAGGTGTCCCATGTGATTGTGGAGGGACTTCAGTACCAAATCTTTAAAGGCCGTGGGCAGGACCAATTGTTGCCTGTCTACTTTGCCACTATGATCTACTGTTTCTATACAACAACTGATTAAGCAACTTCAATCTGGGGCCTTCTTTAAGCAATAAAGCAGTTCGCAAGTCAGTGGAACGTAACTTAGACACATCTTTCCCTGCACGCGGGGCATCAAGTGCTGGCTGAATCATAGGATCTTGAGATTGAGCCCACTGAATGCTGTCATTGTCAAATTGAGGTAGTGCACTAATATCTAGAGCAGAGAAGTGGCAATAAGCAGCTGGTATGCAGGTGTCAGAAGGGCCCAAGCAATCTACTAAACAGTCCACTGTGTCCGAGACATCTGTTCATCTCTATCAAACTTTTGGCACAATGCTCAAATGTCAGGTTCAGACAGCCTGACCCAATCACTCTTGGAAGTGGGCCTTCATGATAGGGCATCAGCATCAATATGGTTCAGGCCCAGTCTGTATTCGGCAGCATAATCATAGGTTGATAATGCAGAAAGCCACCGGTGCCCAGTGGTGTCTAACTTAGCTGAAGTCTGTACATAGGTCAATGGATTATTGTCAGTCTTCACCAATATCTTTGCCCCATAGAGGTATTCATGAAACTGGTCAATGATGGCCCATTTTAGCGCAAGGAGCTCCAACTTATGCACAAAGTAGTTTCGTTCGGATGGGGTCAAACTCCTACTGGCGAAAGCTACTGGTCTCAGGCCATCCTCATGGTCTTGATACAGCATCTCTCCTAGACACTGCAGACTAGCGTCCATATGCAGCACATAGGGTTTGGTGGGGACAGCATAGGTGAGGATGGGGGCATGGGTGAGTTGGTACATGATCTCATGGAAGGCTGCTTCACAGTCGGGTGTCCAGCGGGGCCGGAAGAGTTCACCTGGGTGGAAGTATACTTTTTCTGGTTCTTTAACGGACCCTTTTTTATGTTGGCTCGTGCCTGCACAGCCAACATATTGTGGTAGTCGCAGATTTGGAGGCACGGTCACTGTTGGGTGAATGCAGGGCATGCATCAGAAGGTGCATCCCTCATTCCCCAATCAGGCAGCAGGAGGCACTGACCTCATGCATGCCTAATGTGGCCATCACAACAAAGAAATGGTCTGCTGCAATGAGAGTGAAGCTCTCATGCAGTGTGACCATTACATGCCTTCCTCGGTGCAGGCAACATGGCAGCAGTGACTGCCACTTCTGCCTTTAACAATGCCGACGGGGAAGCCCACTCTCCGTTGACATAATTCCCCCCCTTTTGTTGATTGCAGAGGGGGGTGCCCAATCCACCTTGGCATTATGCACTCTCCCCCCCCATTTGTTATGTGCCGATGGGGGTGCCCAATCTTCCATCAGCTAAAGCACCCCCCCACCCACAAACACTGAGGTGGCATGCTCGGAGCCCACCCCAGTGTGTCAATCCCACCTGAAAAATGGAAACCATCCCACAACGTCTTTATTTTTTTTTTTTTAAACCCTGTAAACTAAAACAGTCCCTCGCAGTCTCCCTGCCCCCCTCCACAACCCGTACTCCACCCACTACGCACCTGCCTCCCACACCCTCATCATCACATACATACTTCGAGTCTGGTGTGATAATTCGTGACCGGGAACACATCTGCACTCTTCAAAGCCGACCGCGAACTGAGGAAATGCCGGTAAGCTGTATAGTGGAATGAATAGGGTTTTTTCAACTTTGATGCATATCTCAGGCATTTTTTTGGAATTTTGGCACCAAATTTTCAACATGGGGATTTTGGGACCCCTCCTCATGAATTATGTCACTGTCATGGCTTTATTCGGCCCTGAAAGGTGATTTCGCGGTCACTGCACAGAATCACCTTTTGGGAATGATTAACGAAATGACAGTGCTAGTGTTCATGAGGTGGGCTCTCAAAAAGCCGATGTTGCAAATTTGGTGGAAAAAATCCAAAAAATGACTGTTTTACGAGCACGCAATGCGCAGCTGCTACACACACTCGTAACTTCGCGAATTTGCAATATTTTCATGCCAGATTTTTAACATTGGCATTTTTACACAACTCCTTGTGAACAGTACAGCTGTCATTTTTCACATCCTGGCCAAAATATGTTTTCGCACTTTCGGCTGCAGGATAGCGAGGTCGCTGTGGGAAATCAGTGTTTGGGACAGATTATGAAAATGACTGTGACACTGTTCATGAGCAGAGGTCCTAAAATGCCTATGCTGAAAATTTGGTGATGATACTCCATAAAATGACTGTTACCAGCATGCGTTGCGCAGTTTGCACTCATGCTCGTAAGTTCGTCAATTTATAATATTTTCACTCCAGATTTTCAACACTGCCATTGTTCTGCACCTTCTTATGAACAGCACAACTGTAATTTTTTACATCCTGGCCAAAATGTATTTTCGCAGTTCCGGCGCAGAATAGCGTTATCGCTGTGGGAAATCCATGTTCGAGACACACTATGAAAATGCCAGTGACAGTTTATTAGCAGAGGTCCTAAAATTCCTATGTTGAAATTTGGTGATGAAAGTCCATAAAATGAGTGTTTTTTTTTTATGAGTATGCATTGAGCAGTTTTGCATGCACGCTTGTACACACCCCAATGCCTGTCACTCTCTATAGGATGAGGGTGGGGTTGGAATCACTTCAACACTTCACTGCCATTCCTATTATGCATCTCTACCTCTGCCACTACCAAAGCCAATGCCAGGGAGACAACAGTCGGCATTGACAAATGCTTGTCGTATTTATGATTGGTAGGAGGGTAACCCTGAGTAAGGTTCAAGAGTGGGCGAATCACCTTGGAATAGACTTTTATGAACCTGCGATAGTAGCCACAGAACCCTAGGAAATGTTGTAGTTCTTTCAGATTATGGGGCTGTGGCCAAGTAGTCAGTACTTCAACCTTACTGGGATCAGCCTCTATCCCTTTTGTAGATACTATGTGCCCCACATACTTCACAGAGGTTTGAAAAAACTGGTACTTGTCAATGGACAGCTTGAGGCCCGAAGTCTTCCAGTCGGTCTAGGACTTTAAACAGTCGGTTCTCATGCTCCTCTAAGGTGCTCCCAAACATAATGACACTGTCCAAGTACACCAGGCATTCCAGCAAATTCATATCTCCCACTGCATGTTCCATCAGTCACTGAAAGGTGGCCGGGGCACCCGATATCCCCTGTGGCATCCTCAGAAAATCGTAGAACCCCAATGGACAGATGAAGGCTGTTTTCTCACAGTCTTCCGGGACCATTGGGATCTGATAGTATCCACTGCGAAGATCCAACACCGAGAACCATTTGCTCCCATTCAAGCAGTCCAGGGCATCTTGTATACGAGGCATAGTGTATTGGTCTGGGATGGTCCACCAGTTCAGTATTCGATAATCAACACACATACTCACAGACCCATTCTTCTTATGCAGAACCACAATGGGAGAGGTGTATGGGCTCCTGGATTCTTGTATCATGCCAGCAGCGAGCATTTCCTGCAGGTGTCTTCTCACATCATCTAAGTCTACTGGGGCTAGGTGTCGGGACCTCTCTTGAAATGTCCATTCATCGTGCAGGCGTATGTGATGTTCCGCACCCTGGACACATCCCACATCCCATTCCTTCAATGAAAACACCGGTCTCTCTGGGCAAGCCTCTTGCTAATTCTAGCTTTCCATTCAGCTGGCAATGGGTAGTCACCAAAGTCAAACTAGTCTGGGGTCATTCTCTCCTTCTTGCCAGGGTGCTTGTTGCTGGGCAATACTGCAGTGTCTGTAGCTAGGGTGCACCCTCTGTTCACCCAAATCTCCTGATCTGACACATTGTGAATCTGGACCATCACTCATCGTGCATAGGCATGGGCATGAGCAGGCAAGATGCTGGGCTTGATCAATAATCCTTCTGGCAATTTTCCATAGCCTGGCGCATCCTACATCAGTATTTTGTTCTTGACATCTTTCTGGAGGTGGACCTCCCCTTGAATGGTACACTGGGCGTTAGGTGACCAGTACCATTGAATCAGGATTCTTCTTCCACACAATCCCCACCGGTTCATCCTGGTCTACTTCCTTGGGTTTCTGTTGCAAATCATAGGCCCTCTTGATCAGAGCCACAATTCTCAGGGCCCTCCCAGTCCATCACCCTTGTTTCTCATGACAGAGTTGCACCAGTCCCCCAAACATATAGGCGTTTATTCCAATTAACAGGGGAACACCATCATACAGTCCAGTGGGGGGGACACACTAGGGCCAGTGTCTCTACTTGCTCCTCTATGCCAGCGACAGTTGCAGGAAATGACAACCAGAGGTGGGCATATCCTAGATATGGATAAGACTTGTCACTCAGCCCCCACACATGTAGACCTTCCAGAGATTGTAAGGGCACATCAGATAAGTGTTTGTCATACCAGTCCTGAAACACAATGGTCAATTGAGACCCACTGTCAAGCACAGCCTGAGTAGGAATACCATTCACGACCACATTAGTCTCCATTGAAGGGCCCACTATCTTGGACCAGTCTGAAGGGACAACAGCAGAGGCCTGAACAGATGATTTAGCCACAGAGGGGTCTGAGTTGGATGGACGAAGCTTTTACTGCAGTCATTTCATGCACCCCATGACCACTGATTCATTTTCCGAAGCTCTTCTTGAAGCTGGTTCACCACTTTCTCTAAGTCCTTCTGAGACTGGCATTCCCTCTTCATATGACCACCCTTGCTGCACCTGTGACAAATGACATGTTCTCGGGGCATCCTTTGGGAAAACATAGCAGGAGATACTGGAGCATCAATGGGAGATTGTGATCTGACTTCTGCAGGTAGTGTACCATGTTTCAAAAGGTCCTTTAGGGTGGCAGTCAATTCCTTGAGCTCAGCCGAGAAGCCACCCCCAGTAGAGGATGCCTGAGGGTGCACCCCCACCCCCATAACAGTCGCTTTCTGACAGGGACCAGGGTCTCTGTCAGCAGGGGATAGCTCAGTGAACGCACCCGGTTGTACTTTTCTGATTTCCTTCAACAACTCCTTCTCCCACCATTTAGCCCAGGGCAGGACACGCTTAGTGGTCTCCATTTCGGAAGGGCCTTCCGGTGCCATGATCACTTGGGCTGTACTCACCCCATGATTACAATCTCCCTCTTCACCTTCTACCTCTCGGAGTTCTTTTATCAAGTCACAGTAGTCAGGTGGGTTACCTCTCCTATCCTTGAACCTTAACTGGATGATCTGCAATTTAGAATGCTTGGCATGTTGCAGTATGTGCCCCAATCTCACATGGTTCAAATCACTAGCGGCTACCCCACCTTTCCAGTAAGTTTGCTGCAGAGCTCTTTCTAGGTGAGTAACATACACAGACAAACTTTCCCCCTTCCGTTGCTTGGTACCTTGGAATTTCCACATCAAAGTCTCTCCTGACTCAATGCTCCCAAAATTGCCTTCAAGTACATAGGTACTTCTAAGCAGATGCATCAGGGTTTGTGGACCTCAAAAATGTAATGGCGTCAAGGGCAGGGCCCCTCAAACTTTCTATGATTCAATTCTGCTTCTCAGTCTCCACACACTGCCACTCGGGAACCAAGGGGACAACATAGATGATCAAGGTCTCCCAGTCGTCCTCCCCCTGGGGGGTTGGGAGGGTGCCAGAGAAGATTCTCAGCCTGCGGTAGGAGTCATTACTAATGTCAGGTACAGATACAGTATAGGGGCCAGCATTGGCATGGGCACAGAAGGCGGGGCAGTAACAGGTGCTGGTGTGGGAGGGATGTTGGGGAAGGAACAGCCCCAGGTGGCAGGAATAGTTTCTTTGGCCCTCTACAGTTTTCCCTTCCTCCAGCATAAATTTCTCCTCAAAAGTCTCAGATAATGGTGGGAGATCATCCTCCCCAGGGTCTTTACTGTCTTTTGTTATCACTCTCCAGGCAGCTGGAACCCCTTCTGGGGCAATAGTCTGAGGCACTTTAGAGCTGTCCACAGGGTCACTACTCTCTACTAAGGCTATGAATGTCTGGGCGATCAAATCAGCCTGTTGACCCACCACCACAGGGTTTTTTAAACATTCAACTTTGGAGAGTACTCCCTCTACAGTGTCCTTACTGGTACCCAGGGGAATATCCGGTATAAACAGAGTATTTTGGGGGTCAATCTCCTGCCCAGTACACCACCCCACCAACTGGTGTATAGCCATTTCTACTGGGGTAGCCATTAATCTTTAACAATAATTCATAATATTTGGCCACTGGAAAGCACAAAATCCCATTGGTGAGCCTCCAAGATGTAACCCATAGGTGGCACTATCCCAAGGGCTACTACCCCTGCCTGCTTGGCTAGTAGCAGGTTAAGGGGCCTATGTTCTGTAAAGGGTGCCTCCACCCAGAGGTCAACACTGGTAGTGGTCAAGCTAACCAGGGCACAGCCCTCCAGGACACTGTAACCCCCTCTTTCCCTGCTAGTTGCCTAAACACTGCATGATAATTATGTTCATAATACTCCTGATACACCACACAAGTGCCCATGCTGTTTGCACTTAGCACCAGGACTTTCCTCTGGCTCGGCCCTAGGGACCCCCTGTAAAACAAGGTTATACACAGCAAATATCAGCAGTACAGTACTCTTGCACAAACTGGAATCACAGTCAGGGCAAATGCAAAAAAAAGCTAGATCTGATTTATTTAAGGGGCTTGAACAAGGGAGGTGCGTAATCAGGTTAATTTGCTTAAAGGTTGTATCACTCAAACAGTCATGCATGCACTTCAGGGTCCATAAATAGTCACACACCCTGGGTAACCAGATGGAGAATGGTGGACTAGCCAGGAACATTGCAACTGGTTGGGGCCCTGTGATGGAATAAAAAAACAACATGTGCAACACACACTATTTGTAATCTAGAGCCGGGGGGCTCAGTTCGTGAAAAGAAAACAATAAGACAATCAGATGACACACTTTTAGGTTAGGCTGTTGTTGCAGGGAGCTACCCTGAAGATTACTCATGATACCCAAGACTGGACACAGGCTGGATGAAAATCGAGACAGCAGGTGGTTAATCTGGAGTGCCAGAAGAAGCAGGGCCCACATGATTTGCCGAGGTGTCATTCCTGTTCAAGTGTGGAGCAGGTGTCTGATCCCCAGGCAGGTCTCTCGTCAGTGGCTTTCTCTGTGCAGTGGGGTAGTCTGGCAGGGCCAGCGTGGCATGGCCCAGGCCGAATGGAGATTAACGCTGATTCAGTCCGATTAGGTTGGATAAAGCTTCCAGCAAGCAGAACACAGTTCACACAGTGGGGAAACAAATCACAACCCACTTTCAATACACAGCACATTTACATGTAAGGAAATTCTACTGTACCAGGCAAACCATTTTCTGGTCATGATTGCGAAGTCTCTGCACAAACCAGGGATTCAAAAGCAGCTGGAAATCCTGACAGGCCGATCGCATTCAGCAAAATCTTCGGTCTTCTTCAGGTATGAGCTTGGTAAAAAATCAGTGGCTTACTTCGTTCTCACAAACTTAGATTTAGTCTGAAATAATTCTCTTCTCTCCCTCTCAGGAGCAGCATGCAGACATGCAGGCCACAGCTCAGGCCTTTCCTCAGTTCTCCCGCGTGAAACTATTCGGACGGCTGCTTCACTGTTTCAAGCATGTTGCTTTTTCAGCTCTCAACTTAGATCTGACTCAACTGCCAGCAAGCCAGGGACTTTCCCCAGAATCCAAAAGGTTTGGTTGGCTGATCCTCCGGTCAGTCACAACTAAGGCTCCCCCTTCAGGTGCAAAAAGGCACAAAAAGCCCCAAACTACAATTCCTACAGATTTTGACTCCAGACGGCTCCTGTAGTTTGGCTCCATTTTAGGTCCCACCAGTAATGATTGGTCCAATTTGCAGTCCAGGACCAAGATATTGGAGATAAACAAAACAGTCCTTGCTGCAAAGAAGGCAGGTTAGACAAACTACATTATCATTATCGCTCTAAATGATTTTCAGCAAATAGTTACATCTTTCAACAGAGCTCCTTCTAAGATTATTTACGACTGTAATCCAGGCAGCTCTTAAAGAGACAGTACACAGAGGCTATACAGGCACTCTCTGGCAATCACATTTAAACTGCTAAAACGCAGGACACCAGCCTGGCTGTGAACATTTAGGTAAGCTTGAGGAAGACTTTACATGAACCCCCATTTATAGGAGGGGGTTACACCTGGATGCCTCCTACCATTTCCTTGTACTTGTCTTCCCCCTGAGATGGGGGTCTATATACAGCCCCTGTGCAGATTGCGGTGTCATTTCCTGTCTCCAGGGTGACCCACAGTGCCGCCTCTCCTCCCTGTTTATCCTTTAGTTCTGTTACTTTGATTCCTTCCCTTATGTAGAGAGCTACTCTTCCTCCTCTTTTACCCTCCCTGTCCCTCCTGTAGAATGTGTACCCAGGTATGTTGACATTCCAGTAATGGTTCTCTGTGTACCAGGTTTCTGTGACTGCCACGATATCCAGGCACCCCTCTTCCATCAAGACCACTAGTGCAGGAAGCTTATTACCCAAACTATGGGCATTGGTACTCATTGCCCTCCATTTTTTGATGGCCTTACCACTTTTAGCCCCATCCCCTGTACTTACTGCTTTTGCCTTTTTCTCCCTTTACCCCTGTCCTGCCCTCTATTGACCTCTCTACCTTGGTGTTAACCTTGCAAACTACCCTGTTTTGTGGGGGGAGGCTGGGAATTCCCTGTTCCTTTTCAGTGTCTCCCTCTTGGCTATTTTAAATGCTTGCCAATGAAGTATTTAAACCAATCACTTAGGATCCTGGTTCCCCTCCCTGACAGATGTAGACCATCGTGCCAATATAGGCCTGTATCCCTCCAGGTGGACCCCCAGTCCTCAATGAAGCCAAAAAGCAGTTTTTCAACCATTCATTGAATCCTAGGGTGTGGAGTACCCTAGTCTCACCCATGCCATAGACAGGCAGCCCACACTGAGAAGGTTATTGTGCATGCTACTTGTCTAAGGCCCCTCCCCAACTCCTCAAACTCCTGCTGCACAGCTCTGATCCCATTCCCAGCTAGGTCATTTGTCCCTAGGTGGACAATGATGTCCAGCTCCCTCTCCCATGCAGAGCTGCTCCTGCCATCCTGAGGATTCACTTCCTGTCCTTCCATGCCATGGCACCAGCCAGGTACTTTACCCCTGTTTCCCCTCCCTACCCCAGTTCTACCCTCCTAATGATTGAGTCCCCCACCAGGAGTTGTGCTCTTCCCCTGTGGGATCCCATGCCACCCTCCTGTGGGTCTCCTTTGTGGAGGTTCCCAGCATCCTCCTTGGTCTCCACTGCGGGTTCCTCCATAGAGGAACAATGCTCCACCAGAAAGGCATATGAATTGTGGAAAGGTACAACTGGAAGGATGCACCTCTGAATGTTAATAAGTGATTGTGATTCATGATTGGATGGCAGAAGTCAAAGATTTATTTTGCCACCCTGCTGCCCTTGCCCTGTACACACAGCTACACTGAAGCCAGGAAAAAAATTGGGATGTTATGTAACTGTAAAATTTCTCTTCAACCCCAGTAGTCTTTTCCTCTCTTCTCTGGATCAGGAATGGCACAAGTCAAAGATTTTGCCTGACTGCCCTTTCTCATGTACACACAGCTACACTGTCTGAGGGCAAGAAAAGGAAAAACTTTCATTTGGGATTTTCTGTAACTAAAATCTCTCTTGGGCCCTCTCTCCCTCTCCCTCTCTCCTCTGGATCTGGAATGGCACAAGTCAAAGATTTTGCCTGACTGCCCTTTCTCATGTACACATAGCTGCACTGTCTGAGGGCAAGAAAAGAAAAAAACTTTCATTTGGGATTTTCTGTAACTGTAAAATCTCAGTTGGGCCCCCAGTAGTCTCTCCCTCTCTCCTCTGGATCTGGAATGGCACAAGTCAATGATTTTGCCAGACTGCCCTTTCTCATGTACACACAGCTGCACTGTCTGGGGGCAAGAAAAGAAAAAAACTCACATTTGGGATTTTCTGGAACTGTAAAATCTCTCTTGGGTCCCCAGTAGTCTCTCCCTCTCTCCTCTGGATCTGCAATGGCACATCCCCCTGGCAGTCACCCAGGCCGCCTCTATCTCCCCAGTCCCGAGTCCCAGCTCCCCAACCTGCCTTCACCCACCTCCGATTATCGTTTTCTCTCCCTTCCTTTCTCTCACTCTCACTTATTTCTTTTCTTCCGTCCCCTCCTGCTCATGTATTTCTGGAATTTGATTTGCATTTTTTTGCAGGTTTTGGCACTTTTGTTTGGAGACCTTCTCTGCTGGCTGCCTGGCTCTGCTGAGCACAGCTCTTGCTCCTGCTCTTCTGGTCCTCCTTGCTCATCTGGGGCCACTTTGCACACTCAGCACAGTTACATACCATGAGTGCGTCACATGACCTTCTGTTGCCTGATTGGATGCCGGCGGCTGCCTGTACAGGCTGACAGCATCCCCATGGCAACAGACAACAAAATTTCTGAAATGGCAACTCCACAGACCCTGAACTGGACTTCTACGGCAACGTCTGTATTTATCCCTCTCCCATGCAGAGCTGCCATCCTGAGGATTCGCTTCCTGCCCTTCCATGCCATGGCACCAGGCAGGTACTTTACCCTCGTTTCCCCTCCTTACCCCAGTTCTACCCTCCTAATGACTGAGTCCTCCACCAGGAGTTGTTTCCTTCCCCTGTGGGATCCCATGCCACCCTCCTGTGGATCTCCTTTATGGATGTTCCCAGCATCCTCTTTGGTCTCCACTGCGGGTTCTTCCATAGAGGAACAAGGCTTCACCAGAAAGGCATATGAATTGTGGAAAGATACAACTGGAAGGATGCACCTCTGAATGTTAACAAGTGATTGTAATTCATGATTAGATGGCAGAAGTCAAAGATTTATTTTGCCACCCTGCTTTGCCCTTGCCCTGTACACACAGCCACACTGAAGCCAGGAAACACATTGGGATTTTCTGTAACTGTAAAATTTCTCTTCAACCCCCAGTAGTCTCTCCCTCTGTCCTCTGGATCTGGAATTGCACACGTCAAAGATTTTGCCTGCCTGCCCTTTCTCATGTATACAGCTATACTGACTGATGCCAGTAAAAGTAAAAAACTTTCATTTGGGATTTTCTGTAACTGTAAAATCTCTCTTGGGCCCCCAGTAGTCTCTCCTTCTCTCCTCTGGATCTGGAATGGCACAAGCCAAAGATTTTGCCAGCCTACCCTTGCTCATACATACAGTCACACAGTACTGCCACACTGCCTTAGTTTGCAATTTGCATCCCCACTGGCAGCCACCCAGGCCACCACTATCTCCCCAGTCCCGAGTCCCGACTCCCCAACCTGCCTTTACCTACCTCTGATGATCGTTTTCTCTCCCCTTCCTTTCTCTCCCTCTTGCTTATTTCTTTTCTTTCCTCCTCTCCGGCTCATATATTTCTGGAATTCTTTTTGCATTTTTTTGCAGGTTTTGGCACTTTTGTTTGGAGACCTTCTCTGCTAGCTGCCTGGCTCTGCTGAGCACAGCTCTTGCTCCTGCTCTTCTGGTCCTCCTTGCTCATCTGGGGCCATGTTGCATGCTCAGCACAGTTATATACCATGAGTGTGTCACATGACCTTCTGTTGCCTGATTGGATGCTGCCGGCTGCCTGTACATGCTGACAGCATCCCCATGGCAACAGACAACAAAATCACTGAAATGGCATCTCCATGGACCCGGAACTGGACTTCTATGGCAAAGTCTGTATTTATCCAGGCCGTGGATTGCGTGTTCAATCCAGGGTTTCGGATCTCCCGCAGAACAGTCCACCCAGCCCTAGTCTCTACCAGCAATGGCTGCTACAGGCCACAGTAGAAGCTAAATGGCTAATACTTAGAAAGTGGAGAACACCCACTATCTCTACATTTCTGGAATGGTATAGAGCGATGGAGGGCCTTGCAGTGAACTCAAGACTACTTCACTACTCTTTACAAACTAGCTCCAAGTATCAAAAGCTATGGGGTCCTTATTTACAGTACATCCAAGGACATCTGATTAAACCCAGCCCTGTTCAGGCAAAATATCTCCTAAAACCCATGTGAGCTGGGCTAAACAATACTTATTGTGGAAGTGGATAGGCAAAGATGATAGTCAGAACTGGATAGGAATAGCCCCACCACCACCAACAATAGTCTGACTTGCCTGATAAGAAATAACAAACAAATAATGCCCCCTCTTCTCTTAAATCATCAGGAAGCCAATGACAGGTTGCTGAAATAAGAAATGTACTCTTCGCAGGATTAGTTAGAGCTTCTACATGTACGCATGTTATACAGTAATCAGTTCAAGATGTGCTTGCCAATGGAGTCTCTGTACTGTTTTTTCCTTACTTGTAACACAGTGATCATATATTATGCATGTATGTATGTACTTAAGTTGATAGTTCATCTACCACCCTTTCTGTGAAGCAATACTTCCTTATGTTGCCTCTTAGCCTACACCTTCCAGCCTCATGGCATGACCCCTTGTTCTAGAACATCTCTTTTTCTGGAAGATGCTGCCCTCCTGTACCTTATTTATGCCCTTGAGATATTTGAAGGTCTCTATCATATCCCCCCTTTCCCTCCTCTCCTCCAGGGTATACATACTGAGGTCCTCCAATCTCTAATCATATGACTTATGGTGCAGGCCTGCACCATTTTTGTTACCCTTCTCTAAACTGCCTCTACCCTGTCTGTGTCTTTACAGAGATGCAGCCTCCAGAGCTGAACACAGTACTCCAGATGAGATCTCACTAATGATTTGTACAGAGGCATCAACACCTCCTTCTTTCTGCTGGTGGTACCTCTCCCTATGCACCGCAGTACCCCACTGGCTCTTCCCACAGCCTTGGCACAATGCTTGGATGTCTTTAGGTCACCTGATATGATAACCCCAGAACTCTTTAATGTTTGGTTGCCATCAGACCCCCATCGTGTAAGTCTCCCCTGGTTTCCTGTTCCCTAAATGCATGATTTTGCACTTTTATGCACTGAATCTTAGTTGCCACACTCTTCGCCATTCCTCTAGTTTTCCTAGGTCCCTCCTCATTTTTTCTTCCCCTTCAGGAGTGCCTACCCTATTGTAGATCTTATTGTCAACTGTAAAGAGGCATACCTTTCCTTCCAGCCCCTCTGACATGTCACTTATGAAGACATTGAATAAGACTGGCCCCAGAACTGATTTCTGCAGCACCCAGCTGATCGGCCTCCTTTCCTCGAAATGAGCTCCATTTACCACTACCCTCTGTGTTCTATCTCTCAACCAGTACCTAACCCAGCTTACCACGTTGGCACCAGTACCCAGGCTGCCTAGCATGTTTACAAGCCTCTCATGTGGAACAGTGTCAAAGGCCTTACTGAAATCCAGGTAGGCTACATCCACCGCCCCCCCCCACCCCAAGCCACTTCTCTGGTTACCCAGTCAAAGAAATCTAAAAGATTTGTTTGACATGACCTTCCCACTGTGAATACATGCTGCCTCAGGTCCTGTGCTCCACTAGATTCAAGATGTTCCACAGTCCTTTCTTTTAGCAGTGATTCCATTATTTTATCCACCACTGAGGTCAGGCTGACTGGTCCATAGTTTCCAGCCTCCTCCTCCCTGTTCCCACTTTTGTGTAGAGGAACTACATCTGCTCTCTTCTAGTCCTCTGGAACCACCCCCATTTCCAGCAATTCATTGAACAGGGCTGCCAGTGATACTGCTAGCACCTCCCTAAGTTCCTTTAACATTCTAGGATGAAGTCCATCTGGTCCCATAGCCTTGTCCACTTTCATCTTAGCAAATTCCTTTAGAAATTTCTCCCTCATAAATGGACTGGTGTCCACCTCCCTCTCATGTTGCTCCTGCCACTTAATTGCCATCCTTCACCTTCCCTCTCTTTTGTGAATACTGAACAAAAATATTTGTTCAGGATTGTTGCTTTTTCCAAGTCCCCCTCTGCATACTCCCCTTCTTCCCTCCTTAGACCTTACAGTCCCACCCCTTGTCTTTCTCCTTTCACTAATGTACCTATAAAACATCTTGTCCCTTTTCTTTACTGCCTTAGCTTTTTCCCCTGTTTGGGCCTTTGCAATCTGTACCTCCTTCCCTGCCTTCCTCTGCTTTCCCAGATACAGTACTGTCCTCCTCTTTCTGTGTTTCCTTGTACTTTCTAAGAGCCACATTTTTCTCTTTTATCTTCTTGGTCACTTCCTTTTAGAACCATAGTGGTTTTCTTTTTTTCTTGCCTTTGTTTAGTTGCTTAATGCAAAGGTTTTTTGCCCTCACTATGGCTCATTTTAGATGGGTCCACTGTTCCTCAACTCTCCCCTGGCCCTCCTTCCCTGCTAGGGCTTTTCTAAGACATACCCCCATCTTTGCAATGTCTTCCCTTCTAAAGTCCATGATCCTAGCCTTTGTTTGGATTGGCTCTGCCACTGTACTCATATTGAACCACACCGTGCAATGATCACTGGACCCCAGGTGTCCACCCACCATGACATCTGCATTTCTGTCAACGTTGGTGAGTACTAGGTCCAAAATCACACCCTCATGGGAATATTCTCATACTAGCTGTCTGAGACATGCTCCTTGCATGGAGTCCAGTATGTCCCTTCTCCTGGCCGAGACTACTGCAAGGATGCTCCAGTCAATATCTGGCAGATTGAAGTCACCTATCAGCAGCATTTCCCTTTAGTCACCATCTTATGGATGGCTTCCACCAGTACTTTGTACAACTACTCCCCCTGTGCTGGAAATCTGTAGATCATAGCTGTGTGAATAATGGTGCCATTGCCTGACTCTAGGGTGACCCATCGGGTCTCCCCTCCCCAACACAATCCCTGTACCTCAGTTACTTTTATGCATTCCCTGACATAGAGAGTTACTTCTCCTCTCTTTTCACCCTCCCTGTCTTTCCTGAATAGAGTATAACCTACATTCCAGTCATGGTTCCCATTGAACCATGTCTCAGTAATAGAAACAATGGTCAGACCAACCTCTGCCATCAAGGCCACCAGATCTGGGATTTTATTTCCCAGGATGGCCTTCCATAGTTTATTACTTCCCCTCCTGTTTATCCTCATGCCTTTCCTCATTACCCCTCCTGCCTTTAATCCTCTTTCTCCTTTTCTCTGCCAGTCTATCCTTTCCCAGTTTAGACATCACTGGCAATTTCCCAACCTTAGGGTCCTCCCTGTTGACTACATTAATCTGTGGGGGTGGGCAGTTTGATTCTCCCTACTTCCTTCCACCACCTCCCTTGGCTAGTTTAAATGCTTGCCAATTAAACATTTAAACCACTCACTAAGGACAACGGTCCCCTCCTTGGATGGATGTAGGCCATCGCCCTTGTACAGGCCCACATCCCTCCAGGTGGCTCCCCAGTCCCCAATGAAGCAGAAACCCTTCTCTCTGCATCAGTTCCTCAAACATATGTCAACCATATGTCTCCCCTCACTTACAACAAACTTCAACATCATATACACTTTAAAACAGATAACAGACCATACCTTACCCAGAATGTCTCCTTCCCTCATCATGATGTTGCAATTTCCTTCCAGCTTCTGCTATACAAACCACTCTTTTCAATATTCTTGCACCAGCTAAGGACTAGCTATGGCCCCTTATGCAACCTGATTTGTATCCCTACCCCAGACAGAGATTAACTATGGTCCCTTATAAAACTCATATGTAGCCCTACCCTAGATAGGGTGTATCTGCTGTCCCTTTGTTAACCCTTTGTCAAATCTGAATACATTACTTTAAATGACCTATATACTGTTACCCTTAAACATTTTAAACAAACACATGAACTTTTTATTGTTTTAAATTCCTAAGCATCAAGGCATCTTTACTTATTACATCTCAAAAATAATAATAGTGTAGATTGTCCAACCACTTAAGAAACTATACCAGGTTTCCCTTTTAACACTTTATGCAAATTGAATTACCAGTTACCAGCCCTTAATAGTAAATTACTTACAGATTGTATAAATTAAGTTCACTTTGTTACTTACTGTATATGATGTATTGATGCTTGATGTCTCCCCTCACTTGCAACAAAGTTACACATTATACATATTTTAAAATAGACAACATAGCAACTTGGGGCTTTACACGTGGGGTTCAACATCTACCGATGACTGCCATCCCACGCTGTCACCCCAACTGTGTTGCCCTTAAGCTATGGCCCTTTAGCTATGGACCACAGCAGAGGGCCACTAGGAAAGAGGCCTCAAGAAAGGGAGAGAAGCCTCACCCACTACCAGACAGTCTTCCCATTGGAGAATCAAGTGGGCTTAGCAAATAAGATAAGTGGCAAATGTCACTATATGACAGAGCAGTCCTGAAATACAGTCCTGAGCCTGTTGGCTCACTGCCTCCCAGTACCCAGAACAAGACAGAATTGACAGAACAGCTGAATTCTTGAGCAGATTTTAAAGGACACCTCACAGAAATGTTGAAGCTCTGCCACTACCAAACCCTCCTTCTGACTGGAGGATCAAGTGGGCTAAGCAGATGAGAAAAGTGGCAAATGCCACTAAATGACACAGTATAACAGGTAAGGCAAATTTGGTGGAACAACTGAATTCTTGAGCAGATTTCAAAGGACCACTCCTGTTGTGATATTTCTTCCCTCTTACTCAGTGTTGGAATTACACTTTATGAGCTTTGGGAGCTAGGGGGCTTATAAGGGTCCTATCTTTAAATTGAGCCCCCCTTCCCATTAGTCAATGGCAGTGATGGGTGAGATACCGAGGCTCACTTCAGAGCTACCAGGGCCGAGCCCTGGCAAGTCCCCTGTAATTACAGCACTGCTCTTACTACAGCGGAGTATTCAGGATTCAGTGCAGTAAAAGACATCTCACAAATTCCTGCATGACAAATGGGCTTAATTGCGACTGAACTGCACTGTTCCCCTGCAGCATACCGTAGTACTCAGCAGGTACAGAAAAGTACTGGGCTGCATCTTAGCTGACTCCACTGTACCTGCACCCATATTTTGTCTTTGTGCTTTCTCTGTCCCACATCTGTATTCTCTGAAGTTTTGATACTGTCCTGTGTATATGCTACCCCTCCCCCACTTGTTCCCCTTCTATCCTTCATGTACACAGTATACCCCAGTATGGTCATGTACGTGTTTACGATACTGTGTAGCCCATATTTCCATTATCACCACTAGGTCCAGGCTTGCCTCAGCCACCAATACCTCCAGATTAATTCCCAGACTTCTGGCATTTGTGCATAGAGTTGCCAGATCACCCGTTTCCCTCTCCTATTGAGTCAAACACATTCGCCTATCCCCATAAATTTCTATCCATCCTTGCCCCTGTTTTTGCTTTACACCTTCTATTTTTTTATTTTTGTTAATCTTTTTCCCTCTGGTCACAGCTCGTGGGAGCTCTCTCAGGCAACCTTAGTCTTGTGCCTGCCCGCCTAAGGTTCTCTATGGTCTGTGCCTTCTCTACCCCCCCAGCCAGCACCCCCAGTTTGACCCACCCAGGGAGGGTAGCCTGACTCCTTCCTTGGGTTCTCTTGAAAGGCAGACTCCATCTTGCAGGTGGGGCTCGCGTGGAGGAGTAGTGAGGTCAGCTGAGACTAACCCAGTGCTGGGCATGGAGGATAGGTGCCATCGCCTATCCCAGCGAGCCGGGGTTTTCCTTTGTTCTGTGCTCCCTATCCCCCTGCGTGTGCACCCCTGTCGCTTGGTGCATGGCAACCCTGCCAGCATCGGACACTCTGTTACATGCCACCCACACTTCTGAGGGACCCCAATCTCCACCAGGGGCCTCCAGAGTGCCGAGCTCCCCAATGACCTCCCCCCAGGATAGGAGAGCAGCCCTGCAGGCGCTCAATCCAATCCCTCCCCTGCCAAACCCCAGCACCTGAGCTCACTCCTGAACTCGGCTCGCCGGCGTGGCAGGAGATGTGGTGTCCAGCATCTCAACCCTCAGCACCACCGGGCCAGGTGTACACCTTCTATTTTGCTAATCTTGCATAACGGCCAGTGGTTGAACACCCCCATTGAAAGAAAATGGAATCCAACAAGGCTTATGATTGAGCATGAAAGTGCTTTTCTTCAAGAAACTTAAGTAATTGATTTAGAAGCCTCTAAACATTGCAGGGAATGAGTGGTGGTTGAAGTGCACAGTAATGTACCCAACTCCAGGCAAAGGTTTCTATTTTGGTCTATGAGCAGTTGCACGGGAAAGTCACAAATTCCATCACACACAAAATGGGCAGATGGGTAATAGCCCATGTTGATACACATGAAGGCCTCCTCATCCTGACAAATATATATGGATATAATCTTGATGAGTCTGCCCTTATTATGACCCTTTTACAAACACTGGTGGTCCTCATGGGACCCCTACACTCCTCTCCTGCTGGGAGAAAACGTTAATGTAACCTTTGGCTCCTATATTGAAAGAAACTTGAGCAAGCCCGAATCTCACGAGAAGGTGCTTTCTGCATTGAAAGACATGATGTACAGGTATACTGTATGGCAGTTGCAGCACCTGCAGGACCTACATTATTCCTGCTTTTCAACCATCCACACAACCACTAATGACATTGGCTTACCTCCCCTGCAGCTACTCAGATGCTAGTCGCTTCCCATATATCTTCTCTTTACTTATTGGACCACCCTCTGGTAGAGCTTAGCCTGATGTTGGGCCCCCTCCTGCTAAGTCTGCCTCCCAGCATTTGGACCCCTAGTTGCTAAAGGATACAGCCTTCAGGACATGGCTCAGAGAAGAAGCCTCTTCTTACTTCCATCAGTATGACAGCAGAGAGAGACTAGTAAGTCCACTGTGTGGGAAGCCTTCAAGGACAACATCCGAGGATGCATTATGGGACATGTAGGACTCCACAGGAAAAAGCAAGAGGCAGAGCAAAATGAGCTGGAAGAGCAGATCCCTGCCAAACAATAACTCTATAAGGAGAGTACAGATCAGCAGACAAATGTCCCACCACTCAGGGACATCAGAAACACCCATGTGCAGTTCAGTAAGCTGGCCACCAGAAAGACAGAACTTGCTGTACTCAGGCTGAAACACAAGTACTGAGATGGGGAGGGGGGGACAAGGCAGGGACATTGCTGTCATATAGACTGGAAAAATAACAGGCTGAATTCCACATCAAAGGGCAGTGAGGTACTGCAGGCACAGTGCAATCCTCACTTAACTTCCTAAATAAAATAATGATCTCATTTTATCAGGACATGTACTCTTCCACAGGTACCTTAGATCCTGACAAATGTAATGCTTTTGTCAACCGCTTGCCCCTGCTATATTCCTCTCTCCTGGAAAGAAAGAGGTTCTAGAAGCCCCTCTGACTATCTTGGGGATTAGGTCAGCTATATTGAATCTGTCCCCCCATAAATCTCTGGAGGGGGTGGCCTGCTGTAGATTTCTACTGACTTGTTAATGATACAGTATCATCAGAGCTGTGGGAGTAATTCTGTGAGGCCCATTAGAATACCATGCTCCTACCCTCAATGAGGGAAGCAGCAATCACAGTCCTCTTGAAAGAGAGAAATTACTTTACGTTGCCTACGAGTTATAGGCTGATCTCACTGATCAATGCGGATGCAGATATATTGGCAAAGCATTGGCAACCCGACTTGAGCCTCTGCTTTCCACTCTCATTCACTCCCCCCAAACAGGGTTTGTCCAGAGCTGTCTTAGTTCATACCACCACTCACATCTCTGATGTGCCTGGCTAGTTGTGCCCCTACTCCAGTGGTGGCAATAACTATTGATTTTCAAAAAGCCTTTGACTCCATAAAGTGGAGGTATCTGCAGGTGGTCATGGAAAAAAAATCAGATTTGGCCCCATGTTTGGTAATTGGATAAGGGCTCTATATACAAAGCCAGTGGCCAGATTGCTGATTCCATTCTGTCCTCCCCTTTTGCCCTCCATTGAGGTACACACTAGGGCTGCTGCCTGTTCCCACTATTGATTGTGCTTGTGATTGATTCCCTGGCTACAGCCATTCATCAGCATCTGGGTCTTGGTAATGTATGGGTGGAGCAGCAGGAATTCTGTATGCTGCTACATGCTGCTATAAAAAAACTTCTGATCATAGGAGACTCCATGATTCAGGGAGTTGATACCCATCTCCAGCCAGAGGAAATGGTCTGATGTCTCCCAGGTACATCAGCGTGGAGAGACACTGACCTCATTGCTAAAATTGTTCACAAAGCAGGAGAAAACATTGACGTCCTGGTATACATAGGGACTAATGATCTCGCCAGCCAGTAAGTTGTGGAGACCAAGGAACACCTGACCAGGCTGGGTCACAAACTATCATCCATTTTGTCCAACATCTCCTTCTCTGAGACCCTGCTAGTCTGGGAGATGGGGGGCAGATGGACGGAAGGTCAGAGAAGGTGAGATAGGGGAGCTAAACATGTGACTCAAGGGCTGGTGCCAGGAAAAAGAACACAGATTTGTAGGGAACTGGCAACAGTTCTGGGAGCGAAAGTTCTTTAAATTTGATAGACTGCATCTGACTAAGGAGGGAGTCAGTGCATTGGGGCAGAAGTTTGACGTCTTTGCAGAATATTTAAACTAGCAAAGGGAGAGGGGTGCAGCACCCCATCGTCGAATGAGAAGAACACCCCTCCCCAGCTAGTGGTCAAGAGGATTCAGCATGTTTGCAGTTCATTTGCATCACCAGGTAAGAAAAAAGGTCCATCTCCCCATACGACGCACAGGGGAAATGCCAAACCTCACCCAACAACTAACACACCAAAATCTGGCCAATGGAAAATCACGTACACAAATGCTCACAGCCTGGGAAATAAGATCCCAGACCTGCAGGCAATAATGTCAGAGGCTAAACTGGATATAGTAGCAATTAGTGAGACATGATTTACCAGTAGCCACACTTGGGAGACTTCAGTACCTGGCTATGTACTGTTCAGAAGAGACCGAGGTGCAAAAAGGGGGGTGGAGTGGCCCTGAATGTCAATGAAAATATCAAAGCTGCAGAAATTCAGAATATACACAAGGAGCCAGAAGAACTGTGGGTCACCCTGGAAACAGGAAATGGGACAGCAATAAGAACTGGGGTTGTCTACAGGTCCCCAGACCAGGAGGAGGATATAGACACATTACTGTTAGAAGATATACAAAACATGACAGCTAAAGGGGAGGTTCTGATAATGGGAGACTTCAACATGCCGGATACAGATTGATCAATATCAGCAGGAACATCTGCCAGAACTAGACAAATGGTGGA
Organism: Neoceratodus forsteri; assembly: GCA_016271365.2. Classification (NCBI taxonomy): domain Eukaryota; kingdom Metazoa; phylum Chordata; order Ceratodontiformes; family Ceratodontidae; genus Neoceratodus; species Neoceratodus forsteri. Next base: position 161,330,775 of record CM028132.1, on the reverse strand, counting down.
TTCCCTGAAAGGGGAGGGCCTCAAACAACTGGTACAACAACCCACAAGAGACAGGGCTATCCTAGATCTAGTACTGACTAACAGGGAAGGGATCCCAGATCTCCAGGTAGAAGGTCACCTGGGGGCCAATGACCATCACATGGTATGGTTCAATTTGGCCGCTACATCTAAATCATCCCATTCCAAGGCAAAAATATGGGACTTCAGAGGAGCTGACTTTGATAAGATGGCCAACAGAGTTAAGCTAGCCCTGGCAAAAAAAACACAGATGAGGGGGTACAGGCAAAGTGGGCAAGCATTAAGGATGCAATACTTGAAGCAACATCCCACTGTGTTAAACAGAAAAGGAAGTGCAAAAGAAGAAGGAAACCACTTTGGTTCTCAAATACAGTATCAGAAAAGGTCAGAGCCAAAAGGCTGGCCTTCAGGAAATATAAGGGAACACAGCGGGATGAAGATAGGGAGGCATACCAAACTTCCCTAAGGGAAACAGGGAAGGCAGTAAGGCAGGCAAAGCCCCAAACTGAGGAAATACTAGCACGAACAGTAAAAGAAGGTGACAAGACTTTCTTTTGATACATTAGTGAAAGGAGAAAGTCCAGAGGGGGTATTGCTAAGCTCAGAGGAGAAAAGGGGGCATGTGAGGAGGAGGACCCTGTAAAAGCATCTATCCTAAATAAATACTTTTGCTCAGTATTTACTGAAGAGAAGGTAGGGCAGGGCCCACAGCTCAGCACCATGGACACAGGGGGGAGGGAGTTGAGCACTACTCCCTTCACAAAAGAAAGGGTCCTACAAGAGCTCGCTAAGATTAGTGTGAACAAGGCAATGGGACCTGATGGCATACACAGAAACACAGACTTTGACAGCAGATAAGGACCACTTGGCCCACCCAGTCTGCCCATTTCCCTACCTACTGGATAAGCTGCAGATTCTAGTTAACCAACAGCCTACTTCCTGCCACCCCCCACTACAATTGCCTTGTGTCTGTCCCATGCATGTTTGAATTCCCCCACTGTTTTAGCCCCAACAACCTCCCCAGGAAGGCAGTTCCACGCATCCACCACTCTCTCCGTGAAAAAAGATTTCCTTACATTACCCCTGAGCCATCCCCTCTCTGTCTTTAAATTGTGTCCCTTGTTCTTACACATCTCTTTTTCTGAAAGATGCTACCCTCCTGGACTTTGTTGATTCCCTTGAGATACTTGAACATTTCTATCATGTCCCCCCTGTCCCTCCTTTCATCAAGGGTATACATATTAAGCTCTCTCAGTCTCTCTTCATATGATTTCTGATGCAGACCCTGCATCATTTTAGTTGCCCTCCTCTGGACTGCTTCCATTCTGTCTATGTCCTTGTGTAGATGAGGTCTCCAAAACTGCACACAGTACTCCAGATGGGGTCTCACCAACTGTCTGTATAGAGGGATAACCACTTCCCTTTTTCTACTTGTGATGCCCCTTCCTATGCATCCCAGTATCCCTCTAGCTCTCCTCACTGACTTCTCACATTGCTTACCCACCTTTAGATCATCTGATATGACTACCCCAAAGTCCTGTTCCATTTTTGTTGTTGTTAGTACCTCCTCTGCTACTGTGTACTCTTCTCCTGGGTTTTTGTTTCCCAGGTGCATTACTTTGCACTTCTTTGCATTGAATTTAAGTTGCCATATGTCTGACCATTCCTCCAACCTTGCCAAGTCCCTTCTCATCCTTTCTATCCTCCCTTGTGTATCAACTCTGTTACAGATCTTTGTATTGTCTGCAAAGAGGCATACCTTTCCCTCCAGACCCTCTGCAATGTCACCTATAAAGATGTTAAAGAGGACTGGACCCAGTACTGAACCCTGAGGTACTCCACTAGTGACCCCCCTTTCTTCGGAATGTGTTCCACTCACTATTACCTTCTGTGTCCTGTTGTGCAGCCAGTTTGCAACCCAGGCTACCACCCTGGGACCCACTCCCAAGCTGGCTAACTTGATTATTAATCGTTTGAGTGGGACTGTGTCAAATGCCTTGCTAAAGTCTAGGTAGGCCATATCCACAGCCCCTCCCTGGTCTATTACTTTGGTCACCCAGTCAAAGAAATCTATTAGATTCATCTGACATGACCTTCCTGCTGTAAATCCATGCTGCTTTGGGTCTTGTGCCCCGCTGGCCTCTAGGTACTCAACTATTCTTTCTTTCAGAAGTGATTCCATCATTTTCCCTACCACTGAGGTCAAACTTACAGGTCTGTAGTTTCCTGCTTCTGCCTTGCTCCCACTTTTGTGAAGGGGAATCACATCTGCCCTCCTCCAGTCCTCAGGTACCACCCCATCCTCCCATGATTTGTTAAAAAGTGTGGTCAGTGGTGTCACTAGGTCCTCCCTTAGTTCTTTTAGGATGCTGGGGTGAATCCCATCAGGCCCCATTGCTTTGTCCACCTTGAGTTTTAGGAGTTCTTTCAGGGCTCTTTCTTCTGTAAATGGACTGGTGTCAACCCCCCTACCCAGAGTGCTTCTGTTGTCTGGTTTAGGTAACTCCTCCTCATCTTCTTTTGTGAATGCTGAGCAAAAGTATTCATTCAGTATCTCTGCCTTTTCACTGTCTCCCTCTGCCCATCTCCCCCCTCCCTTATTAATCTTCACTATTTCTCCCTTAACCTTTCTATGCTCCCTAATGTACCTATAAAAGATTTTATCCCCCTTCTTAACTGACTTGGCTATTTTTTCCTCAGTTTGGGCTTTTGCTATTCTGACTGCCTTCCCCACTTCTTTCTGCTTTAATTGATACAGTTCCCTGTCGTGCTCCTTCTGTGATGCCTTGTAATTTTTGAATGCAGCCTTTTTCTCCTTAACCTTCCCTGCCACCTCTTTTGAGAGCCATAGTGTTTTTTTACTCCGCTTTGTTTTCTTTATCTGTTTCACACAAAGGCTTGTTGCCTCTATGATGGCAGTTTTGATTTTTCTCCATTGTTCTTCCACCCCTCCTTTTTGGCCATTTGCTAGTGTATTCCTCAGGTATTCACCCATTTTGCCAAAGTCAGCCCTTCTAAAGTCCAGTATGCTTGTTTTTGTATGGCTTGTCTCCATGGTTGCGCTTATTGTGAAGCACACTGTGCAGTGGTCGCTTGTTCCCCGATGTCTACTGACTTCTAAATTTGTGATCCTCTCTCCATTTGAGAGTACCAGGTCTAGTATTGCTTCCTCCCGAGTGGGTTCCAACACTAGTTGTCTAAAGCCTGCCCCCTGCAGGCATCGAGAATGACCCTGCTCTTGGATGTGGCTGCAGTACATGTCATCTAGTTAACATATGGCATATTCAGGTCCCCATTAACAGTATCTCCCCTTTTTCAGCCATTTTGAGAATGCCCTCTATCATTTTCTTGTCCATTTCCTCCCCTTGAGATGGGGGTCTGTATACAACCCCTGTGCGGATTGTGATGCCATTCCCTGTCTCCAAGGTGACCCAGAGTGACTCTTGTCCTCTCCCTTTACTTTTTAGTTCTGTAGCTTTGATCCCTTCCCTTATGTAGAGAGCTACTCCACCTCCTCTTTTCCCCTTCCTGTCCCTTCTGTAGACTGTGTACCCCGGTATGTTGACATCCCAGTCATGGTTCCCCGTGTACCATGTTTCTGTGACTGCCACAATATCCAAGTGTTCATCTTCCATCAAGGCTACTAACTCAGGAAGCTTGTTTCCCAGGCTACGGGCATTAGTACTCAATGCCCTCCATTTAATGTTGACTTTATCCTTTTTCCCCCGTGCCTGCTCTTTTTGCCCTTGTCTATTTTTCCATTTACCCCTGTCCTGCCCTCTGTTGAGCACTATACCTCAGTGTTTACCTTACTACACGTCATGTTTTGTCGGGGGGAGGCTTGAAATTTCCTGCCTCTTATTAGCACCTCCCCCCATGGCTAGTTTAAAAGCTTGCCAAGGAAGCATTTAAACCTGTCACTTAGGATCTTGGTTCCCTTCATGTACAGATGCAGACCATCATGCCAGTATAAACCTTCATCTCTCCAGGTGTACCCCCAGTCCCCAATGAAGCCAAAGCCCTGTGCCCTGCACCAGTTTTGCAACCATTCATTAAACTGCCTGGTGTATAGTACCCTAGTCTCACCCCTGCCATGGACTGGAAGCACCTCTGAGAAGGCAACTGTACTTGCTAACTCTCTGAGGCCCCTCCCCAACTCCACAATTTCATCCTGCACTGCACTGATCCCATGCCTAGCTAGGTCATTTGTCCCAAGGTGGACAATTATATCTAGTTCCCTCTCCTGTGATGCTGCTTCTGGAATCCTGAGGACTCACTTCTTGTCCCTCCAAGCCATGGCACCAGGCAGGCACCTTACTTCCCTCTCCTCTCCCTTCCCCAGGTCTACCCCTCTAACAATTGAGTCCCCTATCAGAAGCTGTTTCCTTCCCCTGTGGTGTCGCTTGTCACCCTTCTGTGGTTCTCCCTTGTGGGTGTCCTCAGCATTCTTCTTGGTCTCCACTGAGGGCGCCATCATAGAGGAGCCTTGCTCTGCCAGACTGGCATATGGTTTATGTAGAGGTACAACTAGGGGGCTTCGCCTCTGTTCCACCACCCGTACCCTCCCAGAACCCACTGTGGTCCAACTGCTATTCATACTTGGCAGCCTCTGTGGCAGTGGTGCTCTTTGGGTGGGGGAAGCCTCCTTAGTCTTTGCCAGTTCAGCTTGGAGGTGGGCTACCTCCTCCCTCAGAGCTGACAGTTGCCTGCAGATAGGACAGCAACGCAGTTTCTAGAATGTCTCCCAGAAAACTGCTGCCCCACAGGGTACTTAAGGAGCTTAGGGTGGAACTAGCAGAGCCATTAGCAGAACTGTTTAGTGAGTCTCTGAGCACAGGAGAGGTCCCAGAAGACTGGAGAAGGGCTCATGTGATCCCACTCCACAAGAATGGCTGCAGGGAGGAGGCAGGGAACTACAGACCAGTCAGTCTTACCTCAGTAGTGGGCAAGATTATGGAGGCACTCCTTAAGGAAAGGACAGTGCAACACCTGGAATTTATAGGGGCACAGGATCCAAGACAGCATGGGTTTACAAAAGGAAGGTCCTGTCAAACTTATCTGATAGATTTCTTTGACTGGGTAACCAGAGTGGTGGACCAAGGGGGAGCAGTTGATGTCGCCTACCTTGACTTCAACAAAGTTTTCGACACTGTACCACATAGAAGATTGATAAATAAGCTGGGTAGGCTCGGGGTGGGTCAGAAGTTGGTCAACTGGGTGGCAAATGGGTTGATGGGCAGAAAACAGAGAGTGGTGGTAAATGGTATACAGTTAGAAGAGATGCAAGTCACAAGTGGGGTACCTCAGGGATCAATCCTGGGGCCAGTCCTCTTCAATATCTTCATTAGTTACATTGCAGATGGACTAGAGGTGAAGGCTTGTCTGTTTGCAGATGACACCAAGATCTGCAACAGAGTAGATGATCCAGATGGGGTGGGCAGAATGAGAAGAGATCTGGATAAACTAGCAAAATGGTCAGAAGAGTGGCAACTGGGATTTAATGCAAAGAAGTGCAAGATCATGCACATAATGAAGAGAAACCCTGAAGCCACCTATAGGCTGGTAGGGGAGTTGCTGGCAGTTACAAAAGATAAAAGAGACTTGGGCATCATCATCACCGATGACCTGAAATCATACAAGCAGACCTCTAAAGCAGTAGGTAAGGCTAGGGGGATGTTACAGTGTATTAGTAGGGGTATCACAAGTCGTAAGAGGGAAGTAATAATCCCTCTTTACAAGACACTGGTTAGGCACCATCTGGAGTACTGTGTGCAGTACTGGAGGCCACACCTTCACAAGGACATTAACCAAATTGAGGCAGTCCAGAGAAGGGCAACCAAAATGGTGCAGGGACTGTATCAGAAGACATATGAGGACAACTTAATGGAGCTCAATATGTATACCCTTGAGCAAAGGAGGGAGAAAGGTGATATGATCGAAACATTCAAACACCTTAAGGGCATTAACATGGTGAAAGAGTCTAGCATGTTTAAATATAAGAAAAATAGCAGGACAAGAGGACACAGCATGATATCAGAGGGAGGCCAGTTAAGGGGGAATGTGAGGAAATTCTTTTTCACAGAAAGAGTGGTGGATGCATGGAACAGCCTACCTCAGGAAGTGGTGGCTATGAATACAGTGCAGGGCTTCAAACAGGCATGGGATAGGCATAAGGGAGCAATACAGATGAGTATGAATAGATAGGCCACTGACAGAGCAAAGGCCGATGGCATATTTATAAGGTAGAAAAAGAAATGGGCAGACTGGATGGGCCTTGTGGTCCTTATGTGCCGTCAACCTCTATGTTTCTGTGTTTCTATATATGCAGATGAAGGCTTCTTACTTCTTGAGGATGCTCCTTGCAGCCTTCCAACTCTCTTTTCTATCTTGCAATCCTTTCAAGAGATCTTATACCTCAAAAGAAGCTCCAGCAAGATGGAGATATTGCCTCTGAACCTTGCTTGCACTCAAGCATCCATTGCCCAGTTTGGACTAAAATAGTCCCAGAAAGGTCGCTAATACCTGGGTATTAGGGTCCACCCCAAGCCCATCAGTACTGTCTCCGACAACCTCATGCCCTTACTAAGTAAACTGAAGGTGGAATGTGACAGATGGAAACATTTACACCTCTCTCGGGTGAGGAAAATCTCCGCCATAAAAATTATTACAGCCCCTAAGATCCTGCACTGCTTGTTCCAGCTAGCAGTGGCCATTTCTCCCATCTGATTTTCTAAAATGGATGGGTTACTTAGTAATTTTCTCTGGAATGGTAAATCACCTTGCTATAGTAGGAACAAACTAAGGATCCACTGCCATAAAGACAGCTGGGGCCTACCATGGTTTTACATCTACTATGTGGCTTTCAGAACAGTTCTGCTATGTGGCTGTCAGAACAGTGCTATCACTTCAGTGGATATCTCCCACCTCTAAGAGCCTTCTGCAATGGCTTGCAATAGAGAAGGGAATCTTGTAGGATTGTCACCTATCTGTGCTTCTCTACACCTCATCCTTCAAGTTGGTACAGAAGAGCCCTACATTAATCCCCTCTCTGAAGGTGTGGAAGAAACTGGAGTCCTAGATGAAGGCATCTTCAACTTCAAAGATTCATATCCCATTAATGCATTACACTCTAATTTGGATGGAGGGCCATATGATTTATTGAGGAGTGTGGTAGGAAAAAGGAATTCCAGAGTTGGAGACCTATTTCAAACCTCACACACACACACACACACACACACACACACACACACACACACACACACACCGTATGCTCTTCTGAAAACCTTAGGAAGAGATACAATCTGCCCCAGGGGGAATTTTGGAAATATCTCCAAATTAAAAGTGCTCTAACATCCATACTTAAACTTAATTACCCTCTTGTGTCTCACTTATCCACCACCCCACCTGCCTTCAGAGTTTTGGATTGTAGCAAAAAGAGGGAGGGCAGGGAAAATTTATAAATCCATTATCAACACACTAACAAAGCTCAAATGAAATGGGTACAGGTGCTAGGAATGTTGATCTCAGATGCCCAATTGTCCAAACTGTAGGATCTGACCCACAAAGCATGTCCAGACTCCTGAAGTCTATGTATTCAAAATAAGGTTATATATCTCTAGTATCACATGCCATCTCAGTTTAAGACACTGGACCTCGTGAATCATGATATTTGTTGGCAGTGCCAGGTCCCAGGAGCTGACCTCATGCACATATTGTCACCATGCAATAAAGTCTCCCATTTCTGGTGTAAGGTCCATAGATGTTGCACAACTGTTCTCAAGTTGCAGCTGCCCTTTTCACCATCACTGTATTTCCTGGGTCTACCACTGCATGACATGCTCATCCAGACCAGAGTTCATGCCTCCACTGGCTCTGAATAGTAAGCATTGAATTCAAGTGGCTGATATTGCAAAGGCAGAGGTCTACAACTCTCCCCTCCACAACCCAATGGCTATCTGCAGTCAGGAATGTGGTCAATTTGGTCAGAATGTACCACTTTGCCAGGCAAACCATGCCTTCTTTTTTGGAATTGAGAAAGAAATACATGCACAGCTGATTTTGAACCCATGTCTGTTCAGAATACCATTCCGCTGCACTAACCATCTGTGCTACAAGGACAACTGGAACCTGAGGGTCCCTCTGCAATTTTGATGTTGGTCTGCCACTGGGACCTCTTACTTTCTGTTCTTCAGGTCTGCCGTGCCCATCTCTCACTGGTCTGATGGATGGCTCACTGGACCATATGAATAACAGATGGATGCACAAAATAAATCTGGAAGGAATGAAGTTTATTCTTGGACTACAGAGACATCAGCATACAAAAAGGGTCTAACTTGGACTACAGATCCATAGAGACTGCCTGACCACTGAGAATTCTAGAGATTCCCACCAAGCCCTTCCTAAAACAATAATAAGACACCAACATCTGTTCAGAGCTCTTAAAGGAGAGGCAGCGGGCCTTAAGCCCAATGCTAAATTGTACTCCACACCAACCCCGGGGCAGTGAATGTGAGCACTACTAGAACAAGTGAACATTATAGAATACAAGAAAAGTTTTTTTTTAAATTGTAAGCCGGTCATGACAGCAGGTAACTGAACAGTAGACCACCATGATGGGAGGGGAAGAAAAGTATCTGGACCACAATGGTGATCAGTCAGAGACGTACTAAGGGAAGGGGAACCACCATAGCAACTTGAAGCTCATTTAGGGCACCAAGTTCCACAGTGCAGGGGAGGGGGAAAGGAAGAGAGGGAATGGGTATTAGCTGGAGAATACCCAGCACACAAGATATGATTATTGCAATAAACAGTGGCAGAGTAATAAAAATATACATGGAACTGTGCATTTGAAGAGACATTCCTGCAAGGAAAAATGTTAATGCCATGCATGCAGTACCATGAGCAACAGGTGCACTGGAATGAGTTATTAGTAAGCATTTACTGCAGGAACTATTAACAGAGAGAATACCACTAGAAGAATTACTGCATCTGGTTACACAAATGTTCGAGAACTTTGTTGACTTTTCTGGTCAGTGGGGAATAGTGTCATGTGCTCCCTGAACCAGTTGTTGACAGGCTGGAATTAAGTCGTCATAAGCAACACAAGAGTTCTGTGAGCTGCCAAAGTCACACCACTTGACTCTGTAAGTCCAGAATCCATTTACGAACATACGAAATTTGCCAGCAGATAAAGGCCTAGAGGTCTATCAAGTCTGCTCAAATGTGCCGCTAGCACCCCTTATTCTGCAGCTGCCCCTCCCTTCCACCCTTCCTCTTCATTAACCCTCCCCCTTGTCCTGTCCCATCCTCATTTGAAGCAGTCCACTGTTCTACTGCATACCACTTCAGCAGGTAATGCATTCCACCCAGCCACCACCCTCTCTGTAAAAAAAAGTGTCTCCTCATCTCCCTCCTGAACCTTCCTTGCTCCAGTCTCATATCATGGCCCCTGGTGGCCCTCCCCTCCCTTACTTTGAACAGCCCCTCTGTACCCATCTTGTTTATTCCTTTCATGTATTAAAAGGTTTCAATCATGTCACCCCTGCCTCTCCTCTCCTCCAGTGAGTACATGTTCAACTCCTTCAACCTCCTCTCGTATGATAAGTCCCCCAGCACCTTGATCGTCTTTGTCGCTCTGCGCTCTACCCCCCTCCAGTAACTTAATGTCCCTCCTCAGATACGGATGCCATTACTGCACGCAGTACTCCAGGTGTGGTCTAACTAATGACCTATACAGTGGCAGAATCACCTCCTCCCTCCTCGAGGATATACCCCTTGCAATACAACCCAGCATTTTGTTGGCCTTTGCAGCTGCCTTCCTACATTGTGCCGAGTTGTTCATTGACCCTGTAATGAGCACACCCAGATCCTTCTCCTCCTCTGTCTGGGCTAGCTGCACTACCCCTAGCTGGTAACTCCTCCTTGGGTTCTTCATCCCAAAATGCAGCACCGTGCACTTTTTGGCATTAAAGCCCAGTTGCCAGATGTATGATCAGGTTTCAAGCTTTGCCAGATCATCCTGCAACCCCTGCCATCCCCCTAGGTCATCCACCACTGCGCCTACCTTGGTATCATCAGCAAACAGACTGATCTTGCTCTTGATGTCCCATGATATGTCTGCAATGAATATCCCAAATAACACTAGTCCCAACACTGAACCCTGTGGAACACTGCTTGTCACTGCCCTTGGGTGTGAGAGCTCCCCACCCACCACCACCCTCTGTTGCCTTCCCTGCAGCCAGTTTCCTACCCATCTCACCAGCTTTGCACCCGCCCCTGTGCCTACTAACTCCCTTCCCAGCCTTCTATGTGGCACTGAGTTGAATGCCTTACTAAATGCCAGATACAGGACATCCACAGCATGGCCCCTGTCCAGTTGCCTAGTTACCCAGTCATAGAACTCGACCAGGTTGGTTTTGCAGGATCTTCCATGTATGAAGCCATGCTGTCTGCTGTCCTGTAGTCCTTTGGCCTCTAGGAGGGCCACCAGCCTCTCCTTCAGGATAGTCTCCATTAGCTTACCCACGATGGATGTAAGACTCACTGGTCTGTAGTTTCCTGGTTCATCCTTGGGGCCACTCTTGTGGAGGGGCACCACATGAGCCATCCTCCAGTCCTGAGGTACACACCCTGAATGTAGTGAGGCATTAAATAGGTCTGCCAAAGGTCCTGCAAGGGCCTCTTCCAGCTCCTTCAGTACCCTGGGATGGATGCCATCTGGGCCTGGCAACTTGTCCACCCTCAGTGCCTTCAAACCCTCTCGAACTCTGCTCTCCATGATTTCCCCATCTGTCACCACTTCCCCCCCTGCTTCTGACATTTCTCCCACCTTGGGTGTCACCCCCTCTTCTCTTTAGTAAATACTGAGCAGAAGTACTCATTTAGTGCTTCCGTCTTATCGTACCCTGATTCCACCCAACCCCCCTCCTTCCTAATCCTTACTATGTGGTCCTTACAGCTCCTTTTCTCCCCTGATGTACTTAAAGGAGTCCTTCTCCCCCTTCTTAATGCCTTGTGCAAGCCTGAGTTCCGTAGATGCTTTGGCTCCCCTTACTGCCCTTGTCACCTCCTTCGATTCTGTCAAGTACTCCTCCCTGTCCTCCCCCTCCCTGTTTTCTTGTACTTCCTAAAGGCAGCTCTTTTCCTCCTTACATTTTCCATGACCTTTACATTTACATATTTCTTTCTTAAAATCTTCTCAATTTGGTACACAGGGGAGTGCCCAAGAGAGTCCTGTGAAGAGGAAGAAGGCGGAGATGTCCCAGGAAGTTCATCTGGTTGATGATCAGGGAAAACAGAATCTGGCCAGAGGTTGTTAGGAGTGTGAGGGGCGGAAGCAACTGGTTGCAGGTTATCAGGAGGAACTTTTGATTCCAACAGGATAGCAAACTCAAGTGCAGCTTCATTACTGGGTGGACTAAGATCATCTGAAATGGTGTCACTCAAACACCCATGTTTCAGACAACTGATGTGGACCTTGTTATGTACAAGCTTTCCATCAAGCTTGATTCACAAATGGTTATGAACTGGAGGAAGCTTTTCCACTATGTAGAAAGGACCAGTCCAAGGACGGAGAAAGTTTCTTTATGGAGCCCAGAACTAGGACAGGTCGATACAGGTAGACAATGTCCCCTACATAAAATGAAGGCTCTTGAGACTTGTCTGCTGATGTTTGCTGCATGGCAGAATTTCTCTGTCCCAGTGCGTTGATTGCCATATGTTTAGCCAGTTCAAGCTGTTCCAGTACAGGAATGATGAATGAAGATGCTGACTTTGGAACCTCTAGCAGCGAGAGATCTCTGTCCAAGAAAAAGAGGGTGTACTCTGTAATGTCAATACAAGGGGCGGTATTGTAGGCGAATTGTACAAATGGAATGAAGCAGTCTCAAGTGTCGTGAGTTTCATTCAGGAACTTGGAGAGTGTGTTTAAAATGGTAGACATCATTATTTCACTCTGCCCATTGCATTGCAGATGATAACTTGTTGTGTGTGTCTTCCTAATGTCAAGAAGTTTGTACTTTTCTCAAACAATTGTTGAAAAGTAGTTAGTACCTCTGTCTGAATGCAGGTATGAGGGGGTACTGTGATGACAAATAGCAATGTTAACGAAACCATTTGCTACTGTAGTGGTGTTTATGTCTTTTAAGGGAATTAGTTCCAAATACTTTGTAAGGTAGTCCACAAAAACAAAAATGTAATTGTTGCCAGAGTCAGAACATGTTGGTAACAGTCCCAGAATGTCTGTACTAACTCTTTGGAAGGGTTCAATAGTTACAAGCACTAGAATGATGTGTGCTTTTGTTAGTTTGGCAGGAGGCTTTCTTTGGGAGCAGGGCTGGCAGAATTTGACAGATTAGACAATGTCCTTGTTAATGTGCAGCCAGAAGAAGTGAAGCCTTGTCTTTTCAAGTGTTCTGTGGATTCCCATATGACCTCCGGAAAGTGGAGAGGCATGAGTGGAGAGAAGAACTTCATTGACTAGCGAGGCTGGCACAACTAGCTGTACATGAGTTCTGTCCATGTGATGGGCCTTGCCTTCCTTGGTCCAAATGTGAAAAAGCACACCGTCACTGAGGAAGTATTGTGATGCAAGGAGAAGTACATGATGGCGATGTTGCTTCTGTTGCGGTAAAGTTCCTGACTTTAAGTGGAAGAGTATGTCTGTGAATTGAGGATTTGCTCTTTGTTGCATTTGAACAGTTGCCAGGGAAAGATCAGAAGTAGAGGAGGTGAGAAGCTCTTCAACTTCTTGCCGTAGGTGAGGATTTGTGTTCTTTTCTGATGACACAGTTGGTAGCAGCAAGGCAACTTGAAGTGCTGTAGGAGTGTCCACAGGAAGCACATCTGTGGCACTGAAGGGAAGAGCTTGTAAATAGGAGTCCATCTGTTGAGGATGATGCGGAGGGATACCGTCTCTGGCTTATACCATCAGCATTGGAGTGAACTTGGCTTGGTTTGTACTGAATTTTAGTTGTACTGTAGCATTACAACATGGCAATCCATCAGGTGAATTTGCCTACTGGCTCCTTCATTTTGAACAATCATCTAAGGGTTGTGTCAAATAACTTTAAAGAAGGAGTAGCAAATATAACAGTCAAATTTCTTTATGGCAAATACCATGGCAAGACATTCCTTTTCTGTGATGCCATAGTTTTGCTCAGCTTAGGAAAGGGAGTGCCCAGCATAGGAGATGACCATTTTGTTCCATCTTGTGCCTGACATAGCATAGTGCCCACTGCAAAGGAACTAGCATCTGAGTAGAGTTTGAAGGGTTGGTCAAACTTTGGGTAGGCCAGTACTGGAAAGGAGATCAGTTTGCATTTTAAGGTTTCAAAGGCCTCTTGGCACTCAGAAGTCCAGGAATATTCACACCCCTTTTTTGGTGAGGGCGTAAAGTGCAGCTGCAATCTGTGCATAGTTACAAATGAACTTTCTGTAGTATCTGGACAAGCCTAGGAAGGCTCTAAGGTCCCTGAGACTGTTAGGTTCAGGATAGTCTCTGATTGCTGACAGCTTGTCTGGATCTGGAGAGATGCCTTGAGAACTGACAACATGTCCCAGGTGATGAATTTGCTGCTGTGCAAAACAACACTTCTCTGGGTGAAGCTTGAGGTTGGCTTGTCAGAGATGATCAAACACTTTCTTGAGGTGTTGAAGGTGTTCTGGAAAAGTTCTGCTGAAAACAATAACATCGCCTAGGTAAACTAAGTAAGATTTCCAAGACGTCCCACTTAGTACAGCTTCCACAACACACTGCAATGTTTCTGGACTGTTCCAAAGTCCCACAGGCAGTCATTTAAATTGAAAGAGCCCCAAGTGGCAGTGCCAGACTGTGTATGGACAAGAAGCTGGATCAATGAAGACTTGGTAGAACACTCTCTGTAGGTCTAGAGTGGTGAGAAAAGCTGGGCCAGCTGCACCACGACACTCTAAAGCATCCTCTGTTGTGGATAATGGATGAGCATCTTGCACTGTGTAGGCATTGAACTTTCTGTAGTCTACCATGAAATGATACCCCTTGTCCTTCTTTACCACTAGCAGGCATGGTGCACCCCAGGGACTCGTAGACTCCTCAATGATGTCCTGCTCAAACATGTCTTTGATCATGTTTTCTAGGACTTGTTCCAGTCTGTGTCCTACTTTGTAGGCTCACTGATGGATGGGTTTTTGACTGAGTGGCACCTCGATGGTGTGTTGCAAGATATCACAACATCTGAACTTGTTTTCTGGACCAACAAAGACATCAGGGTAGCCCTCCAGGAATGTTAAAAGTTGTTTTCTCTCTCTGTTGGGGTTGTTGAGAGTTTAGAAGAGGGTAGTTGCATACTGAGGGATAATTCTGGTGATGCTGGGATGGTCGTGATAGTACTGACCGGACTACAGTTGGTGGAATCAGGCTGAGGTTGTTGCATAAGATGGAGCTGCTCAACTGTAGACAAGCAAACAAACTTTCCGATAGTGGCACCCTTGGAAATGACTACTGGCTCATCTGTGAAGTTACAGCATTTCTGAAAGACTGTTCCACCATGCACAGCAGACAAGGTGTTCCCTGGGAGAAGACCTGATGAATACAGAGCAGTGGAACCCATGACAATACCAACAACACCTTGTGGAAGAGGTTAACCTTGGATCTTGGCAATCAGAACCATCTCAGACTTAAGAGTTACAGTGACTGAATCTGTAGCTGTGAGTTGCCTCTGAGGGTCTAGTGACAGTTTGTTTGATGCAAAGTCTAGGATGGCTTTGTGCGATTTTAAGGAAATCCATACTAAGAATCACCGATGGTTGTAGCTCAGGTACTAGATAGAATGTGACAGTAGCTTGCTGTGGGCCAAAGTGTAGCTTGAGATGGACCACACCTGTGATAGGTACCTGAGTGGCATTTGCTGTGATAATGTACTTTAGGTCAGTTAAGGAGACATTAGGTAAGTGATGAACTGCATTGTTATGCCAAATACTAGTGTTGATAACTGAGATTTCTGCTCCAATATCAACCTAGACATGTGTGGACCAATCTCTTGACGGTGACAGGGACATAGCTAGCTAAGAGCGGTGATCTAATGATGAGTAGCTTGGCCCCTGGAGGCAGGAGGGTGCCAGAGTTGGTAGCTGGTGGATGATTTTTGCTTAACTTGTGAGAATCAGAGGGGCGGTCAGTTAAAGTGTTCCCCTGCCCAGCAGAAGCCCCTAGTGTGTTGTTTTCAGCTCTTGTTTTCCTGATCCCAGAAGCAATTGTGATCATCATGCTGATTGTACTGCGGACGGCACCTTTGGCTCCTGTTATCTTGGTTGTTATTTTGGTACTTTAGCTTTCAGCAAACTGCAGCAGTGTGTCCTCTGTATCCACACCACTGGCAGATCACAGGCTCTCATGAAGGTGGAGGTGGTGCAGGTGGCTGTCGAGGTCTTTGCAGAGCATTGACAGAAATAGTCAAAGAAGAAGTGGAGCTCAGGTATGAACTATTGACAGTTGTGATGAGCTTGTCTATCATGGCTTGTTGCTGCTGGACACATGTTGTGAGTGCAGCCAATTGTGATGAATTAGGTGCTGGTGCACTAGTGGCCCAGAACATTTAAATGGACTCCTGTGCAAGTTGTGCTGCTTGGATTGTGTTAATTCACTAAAAATACCACCAACAGCTTAATCTGGTTCAAGGTCAGTTGGCATTCATCTGTATCCTCCTCCATCTGGTCATGCCTGAAAATAGGCAGGATTTGTCTAGTGCACTTACCCGGTCAACAAAAACTAAAAAAAAAAAAATCCATGCTGTTGGCTTCTGCTGAGTGTCATATGTGTGGAGTTAAGGAAGCAGGCCTCGGAAAAAAGCCATGATTTGATCTTTTTCTGTTTTCTGTAGATGTTTGCAGTGTGACTCAAAGTCGACTGTGAAGGTTTCCAGAGACTCAGAGGGTTGCATTCTGTGCTCCCACAGCTGTTTTTCCCATAACCAAGGGGGATGTATGTGGACAAAATGGTCTCTGAAAGTCGTATAAAGAGTAACAGTATTTCCTTTGACTTGTTCTGGAAGTGCATTAAACCAGGAAATGGCAGTCCCTCTCACAGACAAGCGCAAGGCATTGGAAATATGCAAGGGATCAGTCCAACCATTGAAAGCAATCCAGGCTTGGAATTGCTCAGGCCAGTCGACAGCGTCTTTGTGAGTCAAAGCTGAAAGGGGTACTGGCTGTAGGCTGGTATGGACTGTGGACTGAGGTGACATAGTTTTAATGTAGGCAAGGTCTACTTGAATGGCTTGCATAGCTGATGCACCTTGGGATGAGATGGAAGCTTGGATGTCCTACAGGATTGTTTCTATTTTGTTGCTCCACTCTGGCGAGGTGGGTGAGGATGGAACTGTTGGCGCTGTGGCTTATGTATTTGTGTCATTGTCAGACATTGTGGTTGGAGGTATGCTTTATGTCCCCAAGTGAAGATTGTAATTATGAGAAGGAGTTGCCTTCATGCAGGAGATGGGATGTCATGGAGCAGATTCAGTGCCATGGAGAAAATTGTTTTTGTGGACAAAAGTACAATTATTTGTAAGCAAAGTTCATTAAATGACATCTTAATAAACAGTTCCAACTCAATTATGTGTTGTCTGTTATGTCAATAAAGTTTTCTTTGCAAGATGCAGCTATTTGTTGCAGTGTTCATTCATTTCAATGGGTTGCACCTCAAAAACATGGCCACCATTACTTTCAATGGAGTGAGGTCATTTTGAAGAAGCTGATGCCCCCTCACAAAGCTGGCCGCTGGACCAGAAGCATATACTTCTTGTCTAGTTTGACATTCCCAATATGGCTGCTAACAGGGGGATAAAGGTTGCTTCCTGTTTTGTAGTTGTAAGCAGGTGGCTTATCTCAGGGCAGCAGAAAGAATGCAAGATGGCAAGTCTGCAGTCTGTTCAAAAGATAAATGACTGACTTTTGGTTTGGCTGAGGGACTCCCAGGCTATGTAAAGTATTTGTGGGGTGAGATTTATTGGCTTCTTCAATCTTAGAAGCCTGGAATACTTTCTTCAGGCAGAGTTGACAAAACAAATGTCTGTGGCCATTCTTCAGACAGAGTTGTGAGTCTGTGTATTGGAAGGCACAGCAAGTTAAAATAAAAGAAAGCCATATGTCATTTGTTGAAGAGTTAAAGAACATGCAGTAGCTCTTGCCTTTTCAGATGGAGCAATTATAATGAGTACTACTACTAGAAGAGAACTGCTGGGGAGGGGGAAGAGTGCAGTCTACAGCTCCATGGTGCTCAGACTTGGATGATTTTAATTTACAGTTCATTCAGTTAGCTGGTTTTTAAAATACACAGATACACAGAAATGTGACGGCAGAGAAAGGCACCATGGCCCATTTAGTCTGCACAACACCCTACCTCCCTCAGACACTCCAACACACATTTATTTTTCTTTCTTTCACAGCCTACAATGTTAGAGGAGGGCTGTATGCTGCTGCACAAAGCAGGAGTTAGTTCATTTTTTTCACTGCAGCTAAGGCTGTGGTGCAAGCAACATCTAAGCTGTGAAGAAGGGTGACATTCTCCACCATCTGTGGCATTTTGGTGTTGGTCTGCCACTAGGACCCCTTATCTTCTGTTCTTCAGGTCTACCATGCCCATCTCTCACTGCTTTGATGGATGCCTCACTGGACCATACGAATAACAGATGGATGTACAAAATAAATGTGGAAGAAATGGAGTTTATTCTTAGACTGCAGAGATATCAGCATACAAAAAGGGTCTAACTTGGATTGCAGATCCACATAGACTGTCTGACCATTGAGAATTCCAGAGATTCCCACCAAACCCCTCCTAAAACAGTAACAACACACCAACATCTGCTCAGAGCTCTTAAAGGGGTGGCAGCGGGCCTTAAGCCCAATGCTAAAGTGTACTTCACAGTCCCCAATGTCACTTAACTTTTTCCTCTAAATGCACACCCTGGAGCTACATACAGTAAGTTAGAGTTACACCTTTATTATCAAGGAGTGTGGTGTGCATATATGTTTGAAACACAATTTTGGAAGTGAGAAAGAAATAAGTGCCCCAGCTGGAATTTAAACCCAAATTTTGCAATGAATACCATTCTTCTGCACTAACCAGCTCTGTAACCATGAGAACTGGAACCTGAGGGTCTCCAAGGGCACTCAATGCCTTCTTGCATAGCTGTTTGGGCCCTCTTCCTGAACTCCTTTCTGGTGCTTGATGATACTGTGCCAAGATATGTTTTCATCTAGGGTATACTGTTCTCCCCTACTGGACTAAACCAGGCTGCCTTATTTTATACCTGAATCTTACCTGTTTGAGTCACTTTACCCTGAATGTCAACACAATGTTTATACACTGTTGTAGAGTGTCTGCTATTTAGATGTGAATACATATGGCAAAATGATCTGTGATTGCTAGAGCTACCTTTCTATTAGGATGTTCTGAAAAAAACTTTAATAAAATACTGTTAACTTCAAAAATAATCTTGTGGTTTATCTTTTGGAAAACAAAAGACATGTTTGGCTATAATCCATATCCTTTTAGTTACATCTGAACAATAGACTGATCTTTCCCCCCAAAACAACAAGATTCAGTCAGGCAAAGATGGAATAGCTTGTAAAGGAGGCCAAGAAACTAAGGGGGAAATACCCTACAAAGGAAATGGAACCCTGTCCATGTTTGAATGCCAGAAGTTACCACTTACTTGGGTTAATTTGACCATGGAAGGTACCAAACTCAGAATCCTCAAGAATCACAAGAAATGAGGAAAGAAACAAAACAATCCTCCTCAAGATCCATCTGGGTATCAATCCAGATCCTTAATGGGCTCTAAGATGCTTCAGCTGGACTACCAAGACCAGAGTTTCCATTCTGCAGGGTGCTATGTTAGTAGAGGATTCAAAAGGAAAGGAAATGTAGAGCATATAGAGGTAACAATTGGGGATATGGATACTATAACAATGACCAGCAAAGCTTTCCTACAAAACAGGGAGATAGTCAACAGCCTCCCTTCCTAGATAATAATAAACAGAGTCCACTCCAAAGAAAGGGGAGTTACTAGCGGGGCACCACAGGGTTCAGTACTAAGATTGGTTCTTTTTAATGTCTTTATAAGTGACATTGCAGAGGGACTGGAAGGAAACGTATGCCTCTGCAGATGACACAAAGATCTGAAACAGGGTTGATACACAAAGTGTGTGGCAAGGATGAGAAGGGACTTGGCAAGGTTGGAGGAATGGTCAAAAGTATGGCAGCTTAGGTTCAATGCAAAGAAGAGCAAAGTGATGCACCTGGAAAACAAAAACCGTGGAGAAGAGTACACAATGGGGGGGAGGTACTAACAACAACAAAAATGGAAAGGGACCTGGGGTAGTCAAATCAGATGACCTAAAGGTAAGTAAGCAAGCAAGGTGAGAAGGCAGTAAGGAAGGCTGGGGGGATACTGGGATGTACTGGGAGAGGCATCACCAGTAGAAAACAGGAAGTTGTTTTTCCTCTGTACAGACAGTTGGTGAGACCCCATCTGGAGTACTGTGTGCAGTTCTGTAGACCCCATCTCCACAAGGACATAGACAGGATGCAGGCAGTCCACAGGAGGGCAACTAAAATGGTTCAGGGTCTGTACCAGAAGCCATATGAAGATAGAGACTAAAGGATCTTAATATGTATACCCTCGAGGAAAGGAAGGAAGGACAGGGGGACATGATAGAAACTTTCAAGTACCTCAAGGGAACCAACAAAGTCCAAGAGGGTAGCATCTTTCAGAAAAAGAGATGTGGAAGAACAAGGGAGCACAGTTTGAAGATAGAGGGGGAATGGCTCAGGGACAACGTGATGAAGTATTTGTTCACAGAGAGAGTGGTGGCCACATGAAATGGCCTTCCTGAGGAGGTCATAGGGTCAAACATTGTGGGGAAATTCAAGAATGCATGGGACAGACATAAGGCAATTCTGATGAGGGGGTAGGAAGAAGTAGGCTGTTGGTTAACTAGGATCTGCAGCTTATCCAATAGGTAGGGAAATGGGCAGACTGGGTGGGCCAAGTGGTGCTTATCTGCCGTCAAAGTCTATGTTTCTATGTGTCTATGTTAGGCTTGAAGGAGTTGATAAAGAAGAAAGAGATCTTTTTCAAGCACTGTTCTCCAACTCATCCTCTCTACCTGCTCCTTTTACTGGGCTGAGCCCAACACCACATGCCTCAGATGGTACCACTAATTCAGGTAACTGACTAACAGCCTCTGTTCATCTGTTGCTATTCATGTTAATAAAACAGTTATTCTTGAAAATCACAGAGAATCTGAGTCAATAAATGAAAATGAGCGGTTAATGAAAATACTGCACAGTCTCACCTTCCTCAAAGGAGAAGGAGGCAAAAGCTAGAGTTGCACATTCATAGAGTCTAACCTCTCAGCTACTAGGTATAAAGAAACACAAGGGGTCTGATTCTCAAAGCCCTTAAAATAACACAAAATACCTGAATCAAATATAAATGAAGCAAGTGGCACCTTGCTTCAAAAAATGCACACCAAGCTATTCTGGAAAGCAGCCTGTGGCAAACATAGGCTGTGTGCATCAAAGAGGGCTTGCAGCAGATGCAGGCTGCCACATCCCCAAAAATGAGAGTCTCAAAACCCTCCCAGAGGGTGAAATTCTAAGTGCCCTTAGACCAGCTTGGGCTGGTCAAAGGGTACTTTGAATATCACTCTCTGGGATGGTTTAACCATTTGTGCCACAGTCAGAGCGCTCCCTCACATGTGCCGCCCCCCCCCACTTGCTCCTAAATATAAAAGTTTATAAAGACTTTACCTGGTGGTCTAGCAGTCCCACCCCCAACATGCTCGTATATGTAAAAGATTATGAATATCTGCACCTGGTGGTCTAGCAGTCCCCCTTCCCCCACTGACATGCCTGAATATGTCAAGGTTTATTAAAATATTTATACATGCCCATATATGACATGTATAAATATCTCTATTCCTGGTGGTCTAGTGGACCCTCACCCCAGCAGATAGTGCCCACCATCCCGCCCCCCAATCTGAACCCCAGGCTGGTCACTGGCACAACCCTCCTCTCACCACACAGCTGGCCGTCAACTGAACTGCTACTAAGTGCGTACTGTATACAGCACACTCTTAGTGACAGTTCAGTGGATAGCTGACTGCAGTGGTGACAGAAGGGCTGTGCCAGTCACCAGCTTGAGGTTCGGGCTGGGGGGGAGAAGATGGTGGCACTTCGTGCTGGGGTGGGGAAGTGGGGGATGCAATAGACCACCAGGAATAGAGATTTGCACATGTCATATGTGGGCACGTGGGGGGACCACTAGACCACCAGGGTCTAGAGTGGTGCACAGCCACCCTGTGGCATGTGGCAAACCCTCCTACTGTGCCATCTATTTGGCACACAGCCATGGTTGTGACAAGCCATGGAACTTTGCCATCTGGACCCTGTCCCATAGAGAATCTTTTGGAGCAGCTTGCATCATTCTAAGGTCCTTTTGAGAATCAAGCCCAAGATCTTCTTTGAGGATATCTCATTCTATTGAACCACATCACTGGAACTGTAAACTGTTGGCATCAGGACCACCTTGAAACTTTTGCTGTCAGGGACCTCCCATGTCGACATATGTCATTGTCGCCTATATAATGTAGGTGGTCTCATCATGCATCATTTCTTTCTGTGGCCATGATCAACTGCTTATTGAAATGTAGAATGTAGAATCTTTATTTTTCAACAGGACTGAACTGTTAGGACTTTAGCAGCCCTGTTTACAAAGTTGTTGTGCTCAGTGTAGTTTGGTCTAAGTGCATAGTCCAGTTATATTGAGTGTAAGATTACAATTTCATGCAGTCGATTGTCACATCAGTCTTGTCAGGCACTACAAAGTATGCATATTCCAGATGCAGTGTGGTAATAATCATAGGTATGTGCAATCATTGATCAAGAAGTTATCACTTCATACAGTACTTTTGCATGAAACATGTCAGGCAGCATACATTTGTTAGTCATAACATCCACTTCCGTCATGCAAGTTGTATACAACCCAATATGTGGTTCAGTGCAGAAGCAGTTAATGTTTTTTGCTGGGTCCATCCTGGGAGCACTGGCAACTTCATTCAGATCATACACATTTAAAAGTGACTGTCAGGGTTTTATTCAGCATATGTTTAAAACTGTTTATTGTAGGTGATTTCTTGAGCCCTGGGAGGGAAAAGAGTTCCATACCACCACCACCACTCCCCCACCCACCATCTGGTTTTAATCTTTACATAGGATTTAGATATTTTTGGGATGGTGTATTCTTTATGAATCACCTCTCTCAAATTATGAGTGTGCTTGGGAGTTTCTCTAGAGCCAAACTCATGGCTGCTGATGAGACCTTTATAGAGTTTGAATGCCATAATTGCCCTCGCATTCTTGCGCCTGATTTCTAGAGAGTCCAAGTTTAATTCTTTGTACATTTGACAGTGGTGTCTGCCATATGGACACCTTATCACACATCTTGCTATTCTATTTTATACTGTACCTTGTCTAGTTTGCTTAAGGTATACCCATTTGCGTGTTGGAGTATGCCGTCTCTACAGTGACAGCTTTACAGGAATGTGGTCGATGCTGAGATGTAAAAAAATCAACTTTGTTCTCCACTGCACCATGCTGACTACAATTGCAGTTGATACAATGGTGTCGGGGAAACATCGCATCAACAAGAAATTGTTGATGAGGTGTCATGGATCTGCATGTTGGTACACTATATTCCCATATTCTAGGGATTGCAGTAGTTATTGTGTCACTGTTATTTTCCTGGCCCCTTTGGGATATAGAATGCTTTCTCCTCAATGTCCTAAACCTTCTGTTTACCTTTTTAATAGTACTGGTGATGTGGGAATTAAAATTTAGTGATTCATCTATGAGCACTCCCGGGCATTTGTACTCACTTACATTTGCCAGTGCCTGGCCATCAGACGTCAGTATTTTTAGGGTTGAGTACCCCTTATTCTTATTTCTTTTTTGCCTGAATAGTGTCACTTGAGTTTTGCTGGTGCTCAGCAGCACCATGCTTGACTGAGAACCACTCCCGTAGCCGGTTGAAGTCATACTGTAAAATATGTTCTAATTCCTCATGGGATGTCTCTTTCCCTCTGAGGACTGCGTCATCGGCATACAGGTTTATTTCTGTTTTAATGATGTATTCTGGTAGGTTGTTTACACGTGTCAGGAACAGCAGATGTCTCAAGACTGAACTTTGTGGCACTACCCTCCTCAGAATTTGTGAGTTTGAGAATGTGCCATTCACCATGACCTGCTGTTTCCTGTTTCTCAAATATGACTCAAACCAGGCATGCGCCCTCTGTGACAGTCCAGTTTGAGCTAGCCTGTTGGGCATTATGGTGTGATCAACTAAGTCAAATGCTTTGGAGAGGTTGACATACACTGCACCCACGTAGTCCCCATTATCTAAGCCTGTTGCCACTGAGTTGACATACTCCATGAGTGCCTTGCTTGTCAATCTCCCTGGCCAGAATCTGGATTGGTGTTTAGTTAGCAGCCCGTAATTTTCTAAGTATTCATTCAGCTGTTTCCCAGTCAGCGTCTCTAACATTTTAGAGACAATGGATAGTAATGCCATTAGTCTGTAGTTAGATGGGTTGTTGTGGCCTTCCTTTGTATATTGGCACTACCATAGCTAGTGTCCACTGGTCTGGGTAGATGCCCTCGAGTAGGGATCTGTTGTAGATTTTTGTTAAGACTGAGGTTAAAACTTTTATTGAATGTTTCAAGAATTTTATTTCAATCTGATCTGACCCACATGTCTTATTTGCGTTCAGTTTTTTTATTTATTGGATCACAAGAGGAAAAACATTGAAACTCACTGTTGATTTGCTGGTGTTTTTTGTAATTGTTTTTATTTAATTTTGAGGAAAACATTTATGCCACACACAAAACAAAATTAACTGTTTTCCATGTCTGTCGTTGTGGTACATTAAGATTTTCAAGAAAGATGCTCAATCTTTGTGTATCCATTGCCTAGGCCTTTCATATGATATTAAGGCCTGCAACACTTGTCAATGTTTTAACCAGGTCATGGGGAGATGTCATCAGAAGGCATTACAGACCTTCTTTAAGGTTAAGGCAATAGAAGAATGCTCATTGTTCACTGTGGGCTGTGACGCTGGCATTATCTGTTCCTTCTGTTGGCCCAGGACTGGAGACATCCCTTAGCTTCTCTTGTCAGAAGGTGGCATTGGAGACAGCTCTGCCTAGCCCTTTAAAGAAAAAGGAAAGGACAAGTCCTCCAAGGCATCAGATAAACACAGTCATTCCAAGAAGCATAAAGACTCCTGATCAGAGGCTTCTCCTACCTGTTCCCTATCTCCTTTGAAAGAAAAGATAGAACAGACCAAAGTGAATGTAAGGCATATCCTAGCCCTCTGAGACCTCAGGTACTGCTGCCCCCAACTATCATTGAGACACCAAGGTCAGAGTCTGGCAAATGCTCAGTTGATGCTAATACCATTGACAATGCCTGCTGGGCCATTAACACCATTGTTGACCCTGGTGTTTGAGTTTGCTCTGTTGAACCAGTCATTGGCCCTGAGCCTTTTTCATTGAGGCCTTTGCAATCAATGCTGGTTCCATGTAGGGATTTTTTTCCTCCTATTCTGATCCCAGGTGATGAAGAGAAGGTGGTGGAATATAATCCAGACCTTAATATGGATGACGAATATGAGGAGGAAGAAGGTGACTTACCCCATTTGATGCAGTGGATTCTAATTCTACTTTCTCTTCTTGTAGTGAGGAGAGTATTAAATATGTCCAGGTTCTTCTACTGAGGAAGATTCATTTCAGACTTTATTCTAGCAGATGAAGGACACACTTGGCTTTACTTCCCAAGGAAGACAATTTTTCTAACAAATTTCTATATGAGTTTCTGGACGCCCCATCCCTGCATACTGTGGTCATTCCTCCCATACACTCTGCTTTGGAGAATGTCACCTTAATTGCTTGGCACAGGACCAGTACTTTACCAGCTGGGCCTCTAAGGTGGATTAACATTATCCTGTCCCATCTATGAAGTCATATTACGACTCTCGACCTGTGGTAGATTCAGTAGCCATTATGGTTGCCCTTGACAGTTCTAAAGCACCTCATCATATGAGGTCACTACCTCCAGACAAAGAATCTGAGAGGCTAAGATGTTCCAGCAAGAGGACCTATGCTTCAGTGTCCCTTGAACTACTTATTGCTAGCTATCAGGCTTATATAATTAAATATAATCAAATATCAAAATAGCCTTTGTAAATCCATCTTGGCTGTGGTCATCAAGCTGCAAGATAGGTCCATTAAAAATGATGTCCAGCAGACTGTTGCCCATAGTCTAGATGCTGTGAAGCATTTTTTGAGGTTAGTTTACGGCACATCAAATGCTTTGGCACATGCTACTGCCTTGGACATTTGCCTTCCTTGACAATCCTGGCTTTGTATGGCTGGCATTGCAGCAGATGGCCAGCAATTGGTCCTTAATGCACCTTTATATGGCAATCATTTATTACAGCCTTTTCCCAGTGGCTAGAATGGAGAAGCATGAGCAGTGAGGATGGCAGGGATTGCCATGTAAGTGCTGAATTTTAATTCTGTTCTAAGTGTTCTAAGTGTTTGTGGCAGTTAGGGCTGCAATGTTGGGATGCTGAACACTGTATGTAGAACAGGTGAGGAAGGAGGAAGCCTCCTGTGGGAGGGCTGGGGAGGAAACAAAAGGTTGGTGGAATGGGCACCACTGGAGGGGTGCAACGCCACATGGCTGCAGGACGTCCATAGGGTGACTGCAGTTTTTAGTTTTTTTTTAACTTTATTATTATATAAGTCAAATCCATTTACAGCCATCAGTGCACAATTACTTCACCCATGTTACATCATTGATTTGTTTTCATTTTCTTCTGTTACAAGTATTTGGGTTTTTTCCATACTCTCATTTCATTTACATAACAGAATTCTTACCACCAAGATTGGGCAACTTGTCTATGTAACAAAGAGAAGACAGATTCAAAATTGTCTCTCCTGCTGTTTAAACTTTTTCCTTTCTTAACCTGTCAACAGTGCTTACACTGGGATTATTGTTTCTACTATATTCCATAAGAAATATGAAACTTGTTAACAATAAACAATATATAATGATGAACTGCAGTTTTTAGTTCTTAAACCCTGTAGTCCTGAGCCTGCTCCATTTTCTCAGTGGCTAACATGGAGGATCATGACTGGGTGACAAAGGGGGTGGGCTTACGGGCAGACTGGATGGGCCTAGTGGTCCTTATCTATTGGCAATTTCTATGTTTCTATGTGATCAGTGCAGCGGGCAGCAATCGACAGCTAAGTGCTAGATTTTAATTCTGTTGTGAGTGTATGCAGGGTTTAGGGCTGCAGTGCTGGGACGTTCAACACTGTCAGCAGGACAGGGGAGGAGGGAAGAAGTCTCTAGTGGGACGGCTGAGAAAATGAACAAAAGGTTGGTAGAACAGGCACCATTGGAGGGGCACAGTCCTACATGGCAGCAGGATGCCAATAGGTAGAGACCTGAGTTTTTCTTAAATAAGAAATTACAAGAAATTCAAGGTATGAAAAGGATTAAAACAAAAATAAATATATGAGAAAAGTTAAAAAAGTGCTTGTTTATTTTTATGTTTTGCAAAAACTAAATAAATGCTTGCAGCAGTTGTTTAGGCTCCATTTCTACCACAGCGATGGTCCACACGGAAGTAGAATCGTCTGATTCACAAAGCCTTTCAAGTCCACAGCATAAAGTTGTTTAATACAATGTAGAATACTAGAAAAGTGGTTTCTAGAGTGTATAAGGTCATTTTGAGGTATTTTATGAATGTAAATGTGATAACAAGAAATAAAACTACATTTTCAATGCATAAAAAGAAATAACAAGAAATTCCAGAGAATGAAAATTTATAAAAAATTAAAAGAATTTCACAGGGCTCTATCAATAGTGCGCCTGTAGTCTTAGTTGTTAAAGAACCACCGATGCCTCAATTGAAAAACATAATATTTGGACACAAAGCAGCTTTAAATTTCTCATTAACTTTGTATTTTTTATCCTCATTGTTATGTTGTCTTGCACGCATGGTGCAGACAACATATTGTGGTTGCTTCAGTGGAGAAGCGGGTTTTGGAGGTGCGGTCCTGCTGCAGCCAATGGCGCCACTGCTTTTTGAGGCCAGGCTCTGTGGCGAATGACATAGCATGCTGTCAATGACAGCAGTTAAGAAACATGCTATCACCTTGAGAGAAACAAGCCGCTTCAATCAGAGACTGGTCCCTGGTTGCAGCAGCCAATTACTGCTTGCCTAGTCTGGTCAAGCAACATGGCAGCGGCTACCCTGCCAGCTTCTCACAGTCCCCATAGAAGCTGAGGGACAGCCACCACCTTTTACAGTCCCTCTGAAAGCCAACAGAGGTGCCCAATCTCCCTGTCAGCATGCCCCCTTCTAAGTTAATTTGCCAATGAGATGCCCAATCCCCATCGGCATAATGTACCCCCCATTTCAGGTGCCGAGGGGTGCCCAATCCCCTCCAGCTCATGCGACTTTCCCACCACCGACGGGGTGCCTTAAATCCCCGTCGGCATGTCCCTCCTAAAGTATTCTGTCATGGGGGTGTCCAACTCGCTGGCATACTGTACCACTCCCTATTTTAGGTGGCTGAGGCAATCCTGGCTTATGCACCCCCTCAAAAAAAAAAAAACACCAGGTGGTATGCTGGGAGCCTCCACCAGTAAAGAATTGACCCTGTAAAAACAACGCCTTGCGATGTATTTTTTTTTTTACCTGTAAACAGAAAACGGTCCCTCGGAGTCCGCGGTCCTCCCCAACCCGCGCCCACCCTTCTGCATCTTGCCTCCCCACACTCCTCACCCCATACTTACCTCCGGAGCCCAGCATGACAATCTTCGATGGACCAGAAACACATCTGCACTCTTCAAAGCCGACCACAAACTGAAGAAATGCCGATAAGCTGTATAATGGCATAAATGGGTTTTTTTCAACCTATGTGGCTATCTAGGCCATTTTTTTTACTTTTGCCACCAAATTTTCAACATGGGATTTTTGGGACCCCTCCTCGTGAATTCAGTCACTGTAATGGCATTATTCGGTCCCAAAAGATTATTTTGAGGTCACAGTGTGGAATCACCATTTGGGACTGAGTAATGAAATTACAGTGTCGCTGTTCATGAGGTGGGCTCCCAAAATGCCTATGTTGCAAATTTGGTGAAAAAATTTCCAAAAATAACTGTGTTAAGAGCATGCGTTGAGCAGTTTCTATGCGCACTCATAACTTCACCAATTTGTACTATTTTTACTCCAGATTTTCAACATTGGCATTTTTATACTCCTCCTTATGAACAGTGCAGCTGTCATTTTTCACATCCTGGCTGAAATGTGTTTTTGCACTACTGGCACAGCATAGCGTGGTCGCTGTGGGAAATCAGTGTTCAGGACAGATTACAAAAATCACAGCAACACTGTTCATGAGCAGAGGCCCTAAAATGCCCATGTTCAAAATTTGGTGACAAAAGTCCATAAAATGACTATGTTACAAGCGTGCATTGCGCAGTTTCCACGCACAGTCATAACTTCGACAATTTGTAATATTTTCACTCAACATTTTCAATATTGTCAATTTTGCACACATCTTATGAACAGTACAACTGTCATTTTTCAGATCCTGCCAAAATGTGTTTTCGCAGAAGTGGCGCACTATGGCGTGGTCGCTGTGGGAAATCAACGATCAGGACAGACGAAGAAAATCATAGTGACAGTGTTCATGAGCAGAGGTCCCAAAATGCCTCTGTTGAAAATCTGGTGAAACAATTCCACTAAATGACTCTTTCCCGAGTGTGCATTGCGCAGTTTCTCCGTATGCTCATAAATTTGCACTTTTTATGTTGGCTTGCCGTGCTTGTGCGCAAGTCAACATCTTGGGAGAGTGCAGATTTGGAGGTGCGGCTGCTGTTGGGTGAATGCAGGGCATGCATCAGTAGGTGTGTCCCTCATTCCCCAATCAGCCTGCATGCCCGCACCACACCATGCATGCTACTGTGGCAAGCACATCTAAGAAAAGGTCTGCTGCAATCCGAGCAAAGCTCATCAGATGCAGTGGACCCTTTCTGCATGCTGCCACATTAGCAGCATGGCGGGCGGCTGCCCAACGGCTGACTTTGGGGGTGCCCAATCCCCCAGTCAGCTTTCTGTGGCCACAGAAATTTGCTGGCGGGGAAGCCCACTCCCTGTCGGCATACAGCAGCCCCCCCACTTCCTATATGCCGAGTGGGGTGCCCAATCCCCCTCGGTTCTTGCCTCCCCCCACTTTCATTGTGAGCCGACGGGGAGCCCACTTCCGCCGGGTATACTTCAGCCCCGCATTTCTTATATGCTGAGGAGGGTGCACAATCCCCTCAGCTCTTGCTCCCCTGCTGTCATTAGGTGCTGATGGGGTGCCCAACTCATGGCACAATTACCCCCATTGTCTGCTGATGAGGGTGCCCAATCTCCGCCCAGCTCCTCCCCAAGCAGCATTCCGATTCCACGCTGGGAGCTCACCCCAGCGTGGCAAACATCCCATGTCGCCTTCCTTAAAAAAAAAGTCTCTGAAAGAAAAACAGTCCTCGCAGTCTCAGTGGTCTCCTCCCCCACCCGCGTCCACCCACTGTGCACCCTGCCTCCCCACAACCCCCTCACCCCATACTTACCTCCGGACTCTGGCGCGACAATCTTCCGTGGACCAGGAACACATCTGCACTCTTCAAAGCCAACCGCGGACTGAGGAAATGTCAGTAAGCTGTATAATGGAATGAATAGGGTTTTTTCAACTTTGCTGCATATCTCATGCATTTATTGGAATTTTAGCACCAAATTTTCAACATGGGGTTTTTGGGGCCCCTCCTCATGAATTCTATCACTGTCATGGCATTAATCGGCCTCGAAAGGTGATTTCACAGTCACTGTGTGAAATCATCTTTCAGGACCCATTAACGAAATGACAGTGCCAGTGTTCATGAGGTGGCCTCTCAAAAAGCCTATGTTCCAAATTTGGTGGAAAAAATCCAACAAATGCCTGTTTTACGAGTGTGCTTTGTGCAATTGCTATGCAGATTCGTAACTTCGCGCATTCGCAATATTTTAATGCCAGATTTTCAGCATTGTCATTTTTGTACACCTCCTTGTGAACAGTAATGTCATTTTCCACATCCTGCCCGAAATGTGTTTCCACACTTCTGGCGCACAATAGCACAATTGCTGTGGGAAATCAGTGTTTGGGCCAGATTATGAAAGTGACAGTGACACAGTTCATGAGCAGAGTTCCTAAAATGACTATGTTGAAAATTTGGTGATGATATTCCATAAAATGACTGTGTTGCAAGCGTGTGTTGGCAGATTGCATGCACGCTTGCACCATCGTGCATTTGTGATATTTTCACTCTGGATTTTCACCATTGCCATTTTTCCACACCTCTTGATGAACAGTAAAGCCGTCATTTCACATATCCTGCCCAAACTGTGTTTTCGCACTTCCGGCGCAGAATAGCGTGGTCGCTGTGCAAAATCATTTCTTGGGACACTTTGAGGAAAGTACAGTGATACTGTACTTGAGCAGAGGTGCTAAAATGCCTATGTTGAAAATTTGGTGCCAACATCCATAAAATGGCAGAGTTCCAAGGGTGCGTTGCATATTTCCCATGCACCTTTGTAACGTCGCAAATTTGCTATATTTACATGCCACATTTTCAACACTGGCATTTTTTTACACCTCCTTATGAACTGTGCAGCTGTCATTTTTCACATCCTGCCCAAAATGTGTTTTTGCACATCTGGCGCACAATGGCTCAGTCACTGTGGGAAATCAACTTTTGGGACAGATTAACAAAATTGCAGTGCCACTGTTTATGAGAAGAGGTCCCAAAATGCCTATGCTGAAAATTTGGTTAAAAAATCCACAAAATAATTGCATTATAGGCATGCATTGCCCAGTTTCTATGCATGCTCATGACTTCACCAATTTTTCATATTTTCACTCCAGATTTTCAACATTGCCATTTTTTTGTATCTCCTCATGAAAAGTACAGCTGTCATTTTTCACATTCTGTGCAAAATGTGTTTTCGCACCTGTGGCGCCAAATGGCACAGTCGCTGTGCAAAAGTCATCTTTTGGCTAATGAACTGATAGTGACACTGTTCATGAGGTAGGGTCACAAAAAGTCCATGTTGAAATATTGGAGTGAAAATGCCTCAGGTGTTAGGATTTCCAACCATAACGCCCTGCCCTGTAGAGACTGACAGGTATCAGAGGTGTGACTTGGGATTGCCAGACGTAATGCTCAAGCCATTCCACCCCTATCCCCACCCTGCAGCCAGTGACAATCATCAAGATGTGCCTTGGATGCTTTGGCTCCAAAGTTCACCCTACTGTACTATACTGCACCCATCTCAGTGTACTTCCTTATGGAATGGGGTGAGCATAAATCCCGAAGACCCCAATGCACACCGCAACACTTGTCAGTGTCTGCAGGATAAGGAGAGGTGAAATGGCATGAGCACTATGGCCAACACCCAAAGGGACACCCCAAAGCCTGTTAGTCTCTGCAGCGTGGGGGTGGCTTGGCATCAGTTCAATACTTCATTGCCATTCCTATTATGCATCTCTCTAACTCCTGCACTACCAATGCCAATGCCAGCAAGCCAACATTCGGCATTGACAAATGCTTGTTTAATATTTTCACTCAAGATTTTCAACACTGCCATCTCTTCACACCTACCTATGAATGGTACAGCTCTCATTTTTCACATCCTGCCTGAATGGTGTTTTCCCACATGTGGTGCAGAATGGCACGGTCTCTGTGAGAAATCAGTGTTCGGGATAGATTAACAAAATCACAGTGCCACTATTCATGAGCAGAGGTCCAAAACACTTTCAGGAGGTGGGAGCCACAAAAATGCTGTGTTGCAAATTTGTAGTGCAAATACCAACAAACAGCTGGGGCATTAGGGTTGCTAACCATAACGTCCCACTCTGTACAGACTGACAGGCGTCAGGGGTGTGTTTTAGCATTGCCGGCTGTCATGCTCACGCCATACCATCCCCCCACCCTCAAGCCACTAACAGGAATCAAGGTGTGCCTTGGAATCTTCGTCCCCACAGTCCACCCCATTCTCCTACAGCATATGTCCTTATGATATGGGGTGACTATAAAGCCAAACACCCCAAGGCACACCTCAGCACTTGTCAGTGTCTGTAGGATAGGGTGAGGTAAAATGCCATGAGCATTATGGCTGAATGGGGTGAGCATAAGGCCCGATGACCCCAAGGCAAAATGTGATATTTGTCGCACTGCAGGGTAGGGTGAGCTGAAACGCCATGAACATTATGGCCGATGACCAAAGGCACACCTCAGTGCCGTTCAGTCTCTGTAGGGTGATGTGGGGTTTGATGTCACTTTCGTACTTCACTGCCATTCCTATTATGCATCTGTTCAACTCCTGTGCTACCAATCCCAATGTCAGCAAGACAACATTTAGCATTGACAAATGCTTGTTTACTACTGAGGTCATATGCATGAAAACAGGATTTTTGTTCCTTGAGGGTTCATCAGCTTCTATTGCTTCTTCCCAACCTTGTATCATAATACTCTGCTTGTGACATCACAGTTATTTCCTCGTCTGTGATGTCACAACAGAGCATTATAATTTCAAGTAGGGAGTAAGTTAAAGAGATAAATGAACTCTAAGGGATAAACATCATGTTTTTGCTGGAATTTCTTCAGTAATAAATAATGAAGAGGAAAGATCTATAAAATTATATAGAAGATACATGAAATAACATCTGAACTGTGTCTGAATATTGTGTTTTTTTTTAAGCATTCGCAAAGGTGCCAGCTGCTCTTTAAGCCCTGTAATCCTGAGCTTGCTCCCTTTTCCTGGTGGCTGATGTGGAGGAGCATGAGTGGTTGGGACAGGTGACTGGCAGTTAAGTGCTAAATTTTAACTCTTTTCTAAGTGTTTGTGAGGGTTAGGGCTGCAATGTTGGGATGTTGAACACTGTGTGTGAGACAGGGCAGGAGGGAGAAAGCCTGTAGTGGGAGGGCTGAGAGATGGAACAAATGGGTGGTGGAATGTGCACCATTGGAGGGGTGCAGTACCACGTGGTTGCAGGACATGAATAGAGTGCCTGTAGTTCTTAGTTCTTAAACCCTATAATCCTGAGCCTGCTCCCTTTTCAAGGTGGCTAGCATGGAGGAGTGTGAGCAGTGGGGACAGCAGCAATCGGCAGCTAAGTGCTGAATTTTAATTCTTTTCTGAGTGTTGGATGGGTTAGGGATGTAATGTTGGGATGTTGAACATTGTGTGTGGACAGCGGAGGAGGCAATAAGCCTGCAGCGGAAGGGCTGAGGGAGAGAACAAAAGACTGGTGAAGCACGCTCCATTAAAGGGGCACTGTACGACACGGCTGCAGGATGCCAATATGGCACTTGTAGGTCTTATTTAATACCCAGAAACCCTAGTGACCCCTTGCATGAGCAATCCTGACGCATGAGTGCCACACAAAGCAGGAGTGAGACATCTATATAAGTGACTTCTGAGGACATCTGCAAGGTATCCACAGGGAGGATAGCAGGCCACAGTCCACACTGCCCAGCAGAGGTCAAGTTAGGTAAAGGTGGGATGAGGTGGGTAGTTAGGTGTTGTTATGGAGTGCAGCTGGTCCCCATCTTGGGTCAGCATACAAGGGAGCTGGTTAATAAGGAATTTACAGTGAATGTGGCTGGTCCCTATCTAGGGTCATCAAACAGTATAGGTGAGGGGGTTTCAGCTTTACAGAAGCCCTATACAATTCATCAAGCTTCTAACCAGGGTAGGGATTGTCAAGAGGCTGTAGCTGGTCCCTATCTAGGGTCAGTGAATGGCGAAGTAAGGGGTTGCAGTCTTATAGCCATCCCCCTATAAGTTACTAGGCTCATATCTAGGTTAAGTATTGGCAAGGGGCTGCAGCTGGTCCCTAGTGAGGCCAGCCTACAGGGGAGTGAGTGGTTTGGGATCTGAGAGGGAATGCAACTGGACCCTATCTAGTGTCACCAATAGGCATTAAGTAAGGTTTGCAGCTTTACAGCCATCCCCATGTATGATAGTATGTCCTCCATATAGGCAAGTAGGTTCTTATCTAGGGTAAACGGTCAGAGGAAATAAGGGGTGCAGCTTTTCATCCACCACATCACTGATTAAAGCACAAGGTTCATTTGTGGGGGGTTAGTCAGTAAAATGTGGAGTGGAGGAATGCCAAGGGGGTACAAGGGGCAGGTAGAATTGTGTGTTGCAGGGGATGTTGGGCAGCAGTTTTCTTGGGTACTCTCTGGGAGTTGGATGTCCAGTTTATAGGTGCCAGGGTTGGCTGAGGGAAGAGGTATGGCAGCTCAGAAGAGAGTTAAGAGCACTGATGAGGGGATATTTGAAATAGGTGGGGGTGGAGCAGGGCAAAGGAACTGGTGGAGGGTTGCAGTGGAGGAGTCCAGACAGGGTAGGGGGCCTGGTGGGGGGAAATGGGGAGAGCCAATGCAGACCTCCTGGATCCCTCAGCCCCAGTGGGTGAGAAGGCCTAAGAGAGGTGGATGGACACTAGCAGGAGCAATGTGGAGAGCAAGGAATGATGGGAGGATGGTGGGAGCACTGCCAGTTGTGCTAGTGTGGAATATATTCTTTTCACTAACTACAGAGGATACCGAAAGGAGTGATGTGGTTGAGAGGGGCATCAGCAGACAGTGGGTTTGGGTACTAGAGGAGGTGACCATGGTGGGGTGGATAAGGTGGCAGGTAGGGATAGTCACTGTGGTGTTAGGGCAGGGAAGAGGTGGGGGCAGAGAGGTGCCGAATGGAGGATAGGCAAGGATAACAGATGGGAGAGAGGAAGACATACAGGTGGTCCAGATGGGGAGCAGGCAGGAGGAACGTATGGTTCATAGAAACATAGAAACATAGAGGGTGATGGCAGATAAGGACCGCAAGGCCCATCCAGTCTGCCCATTTCTTTTTCTACCTTATAAATGTGCCATCGGCCTTTACTCTGTCAGTGGCCTATCTATTCATACCCATCTGTAATGCTCCCTTATTCCTATCCCATGCCTGTTTGAAGCTCTGCACTATATTCATAGCCACCACTTCCTGAGGTAGGCCGTTCCATGCATCTACCACTCTTTCTGTGAAAAAGAATTTCCTCACATTCCCCCTTAATCAGCCTCCCTCTAATCTCATGCTGTGCCCTCTTGTCCTGCTATTTTTCTTATATTTAAACATGTTAGACTCTTTTACCTTGTTAATGCCCTTAAGGTGTTTGAATGTTTTGATCATATCACCTCTCTCCCTCCTTTGCTCAAGGGTATACATATTGAGCTCCATTAAGCTGTCCTCATATGTCTTCTGATACAGTCCCTGCACCATTTTGGTTGCCCTTCTCTGGACTGCCTCAATTTGGTTAATGTTCTTGTGAAGGTGTGGCCTCCAGTACTGCACGCAGTACTCCAGACGGTGCCTAACCGGTGTCTTGTAAAGAGGGATTATTACCTCCCTCTTACGACTTGTGATACCCCTACTAATACACCTTAACATCCTCCTAGCCTTACCTACTGCTTTAGAGGTCTGCTTGGATGATTTCAGGTCATCGGTGATGATGATGCCCAAGTCTCTTTCTTCCTTTGTGACTGCCAGCAACTCCCCTCCCAGCCTATAGGTGGCTTCAGGGTTTCTCTTCCCTATGTGCATGATCTTGCACTTCTTTGCATTAAATCTCAGTTGCCAGTCTTCCGACCATTTTGCTAGTTTATCCAGATCTCTTCTCATTTCTTTCACCCAATCTGGATCATCTACTTTGTTGCAGATCTTGGTGTCATCTGCAGACAGACAAGCCTTACCCTCTAGTCCATCTGCAATGTCACTAATGAAGATATTGAAGAGGACTGGCCCCAGGACTGATCCCTGAGGTACCTTACTTGTGACTTGCATCTCTTCTAACTGTATACCATTTACCACCACTCTCTGTTTTCTGCCCGTCAACCAGTTTGCCACCCAGTTGACCAAATTCTGACCCACCCTGAGCCTACCCAGCTTATTTATTAATCTTCTATGTGGAACAGTGTCAGAAGCTTTGCTGAAGTCAAGGTAGGTGACATCAACTGCTCCCCCTTGGTCCACCACTCTGGTTACCCAGTCAAAGAAATCTATAAGATTAGTTTGACAGGACCTTCCTTTTGTAAACCCATGCTGTCTTGGATCCTGTGCCCCTATGGATTCCAGGTGTTGCACTATCCTTTCATTAAGGAGTGCCTCCATAAGCTTGCCCACTACTGAGGTAAGACTGACTGGTCTGTAGATCCCTGCCTCCTCCCTGCTACCACTCTTGTGGAGCGAGATCCCATTAGCCCTTCTCCAGTATTCTGGGACCTCTCCTGTGCTCAGAGACACACTAAACAGTTCTGCTAATGGCTCTGTTAGTTCCACCCTTAGCTCCTTAAGTACCCTGGGATGTATGCCATTAGGTCCTATTGCCTTGTTCACCCTGAGCTTAGCAAGCTCTTGTAGGACCCTTTCTTTTGTGAAGAGAGTAGTGCTCACCTCCCTCCCACCTGTGTCCATGGGGCTGAGCTGTGGGCCCTGCCCTACCTTATCTTCAGTAAATACTGAGCAAAAGTAACTATTTAGGATTGATGCTTTTACAGGGTCCTCCTCCTCACATGCCCCCTTTTCTCCTTTGAGCTTAGCAATACTCCCTCTGGACTTTCTCCTTTCACTAATGTATCTAAAGAAAGTCTTGTCACCTTCTTTTACTGTTCATGCTAGTGTTTCCTCAGTTTGGGACTTTGCCTGCCTTACTGCCTTACTGCCTTCCCTGCTTCCTTTAGGGCAGTTTGGTATGCCTCCCTATCTTCATCCCGCTGTGTTTCCCGTATATTTCCTGAAGGCCAGCCTTTTGGCTCTGACCTTTTCTGCTACTGTATTTGAGAACCAAAGTGGTTTCCTTCTTCTTTTGGACTTCTTTTCTGTCTAACACAATGGGATGTTGCTTCAAGTATTGCATCCTTAATGCTTGCCCACTTTGCCTGTACCCCCTACCTGTGTTTCTTTTTGCCAGGGCTAGCTTAACTCTGTTGGCCATCTTATCAAAGTCAGCTCCTCTGAAGTCCCATATTTTTGCCTTGGAATGGGATGATTTAGATGTAGTGGCCAAATTGAACCATACCATGTGATGGTCACTGGCCCCCAGGTTACCTTCTACCTGGAGATCTCTGATCCCTTCCCTATTAGTCAGTACTAGATCTAGGATAGCCCTATCTCTTGTGGGTTGTTGTACCAGTTGTTTGAGGCCCTCCCCCTGCAGGGAATCCACCATGTGTCTAGTTCTGGCAGATGTTCCTGCTGGTATTGACCAATCTGTATCTGGCATGTTGAAGTCTCCCATTATCAGAACCTCTGCTTTAGCTGTCATGTTTTGTATATCTTCTAACAGTAATGTGTCTATGTCCTCTCCCTGGTCTGGGGGCCTGTAGACAACCCCAGTTCTTATGGATGTCCCATTTCCTGTTTCCAGGGTGACCCACACTTCTTCTGGCTCCTTATGTGTATTCTGAATTTCTGTAGCTTTGATATTTTCATTAACATACAGGGCCACTCCACCCCCTTTTGCACCTCAGTCTCTTCTGAACAGTACATAGCCAGGTACTGAAGTCTCCCAAGTGTGGTTACTGGTAAACCACGTCTCACTAATTGCTACTATGTCCAGTTTAGCCTCTGACATTATTGCCTGCAGGTCTGGGATCTTATTTCCCAGGCTGTGAGCATTTGTGTACATGATTTTCCATTGGCCAGATTTTGGTGTGTTAGTTGTTGGGTGAGTTTTGGCATTTTCCCTGTGCGTTGTATGGGGAGACAAACCTTTTTTCTTACCTGGTGATGCAAATGAACTGCAAACATGCTGAATCCCTGTTTGTCCACTAGCTGAGGGGGAAGGGGTGTTCTTCCCATTCGACATATGGGGTGCTGCACCCCTCTCTCCATTTGCTAGTTTAAATATTCTGCAAAGATGTCAAAATTCTGCCCCAATGCACTGACTCCCTCCTTAGTCAGATGCAGTCCATCAAATTTAAAGAACTTTCTCTCCCAGAACTCTTGCCAGTTCCCTACAAATCAAGGGGGAACCCAGGACAAGCAGGAGGGGAAGGGAGGTCAGGCAGGGAAGGGTAAACAGAATAGAGGGGGAGGGAAGGGACTCTGGGAGCAGGCTGAGATGGGAGTGCCATGATCCTAAGGGACTCCATAGTTAAGGGGGTGAGGTAGGTTGACTCAGAGGCTAAGGCAAACTGCAAAAGGTTGCAGTGTATGCCAGGGATGACTGCAGGGCAGGTGGGTCCACAGATAACTTAAAGCACCAGAAAAGATGGAGGCAGCTGCAGATAATCATTCACCTACAGTCGGTAAGAATGACTTGGCTGATAGTGAGTATGCATGTATTGGGGGGGTTCAGCGAAATGAGGAGGCTTTGCAGTAAGGTAGGAAGGTCAGTAGCCTTCTCGCATGTGCTACCTGTTCCACAGGCCAGCACTGCAAGAAAAGCAAGTATAGAAGAGTTCAGTGTATAGCTCAAGGGGTGGTGCAGAAAGGAGGGACAACAGCTAGTTAAAAGTTGGGGATATCTGGAAGAATAAGACCCTGTATGCACCAGACAGGCTACACCTGAACAAGGAGGGTGCAATGCTGCTGAAGGCCAGATTTGAGGAGCATATAGGCAGGGATCTGAATTTAAACTAATAAGGGGGGGAAACAGGAATCACAATACCCCTAGTCCCCCGGAGGAGGAGGCTGACTAGACCTCCTCACAATCAAGGCAACAGGTGTGCGGGACAGAAAAAGGGCAGGAGGGTGGAAGATTGTGTCTCTGAAGGCAGAAGCCTAGGGAACAAAATGGCTGACCCAAACTCGTTGATTGTAGAGGGTAAGGTTGATGTGGCTACTATCACAGAGACATAGGCCATGCCAAATCATGACTGAGACCCCCTCCATCCATTGTTACAAGCTGTATTGCAGGGATGGGGGATGGAAGAGGGGGAGGAGTGACTCTGTACATGAAGGAGGGGATAACCTGTACAAGGGAGGAGGAGGAGGAGGAGAAGTATGGAAGGACAGAGGTGCCGTGGATACAGGTGCAATCATCAAAAGGAAAAAAGCTCAGAATAGGAGTGGTGTGCAGACCACCAAACCAAGGTGAGGAATTAGGGAATTAGGATCCAAAATTGTGGAGATGGCCAGCAGGGCTGAAGTAGTGATCATGGGGGACTTCAATATGCCTGGGGTATATTGGGAGGACCCTGCTACCACCTGTACCAGGACACAGGTACTGGTGGATGTATTACAGATTGGGTTCCTGACTCAATGTTTCCTGTAGCCCACCTGGGAGAGGGCCAAACTGGATGTGACTCTGTCTATTAGTGCACATGTCCAGGAGGTAAAGGTGAAAGCACCACATGCAAGTAATGACAATCACACTGTGCTGGACATGGGCGGGGAAAAGACTGGGACAAAACCAAGGGTGCCATATTTTAGGAGAGCAGACCATGGCAAGATAGGGGAGATCCTAGGGGGGAACCTTGCTAGAATCAGAAAGGAAATGGGGGGTAGACCAGAAATGGGCCACTGTCAAAACAAGTGCACCAAAATAAAGAGCAAAAGATCTAGAGCTGAAAAGTCCACCTGGTTTGATGGTGAAGTAGTGCAGGCAGTCAGAAGCAAGAAGGCAGCCTTCAGGACATAAAACACACTCACAGGGTCAAAGACAGGAAGGAGTACTGTACTAAGGCAAGGGAGGTGGGCGGGGCAGTATGATTGGCCAAGATCAAAAGACAGATGCAGCTTGTAGATAGGGTGAAGATGGGGAGAAAGCCTTATTTCAGTACATTAGGGAAAAGTGGGACATCAAGGACAGGATAGTCAGGCTGAAAAGGGAGAGAGGTGGGCAGATGTAGTGAGGAAAAAAGCAGAATGAGTATTTTTGTTCAGTTTTTACTAAGAAGAAGGATGGCAAAGTATCCCAGTGGAAATGGGGAGAAGGAAAAGGGTAGACTACTACTAGCACTACTCTGCCCAGCAGCGGAGCCAGAACTTGGGGATTGCCAGAGCCTGTAAGAAGCCCTGCAGCACCCCTCTCCATTCACTACTCAGCCCAGCAGCGGAGCCTGAACTCGGGGATTGCCAGAGCCTGTAAGAGGCCCTGCAGCAGCCCTCTCCATTCACTACTCTGACCAGCAGTGGAGCCTGAACTCAGGGATTGACAGAGCCTGTAAGAGGCCCTGCAGCAGCCCTCTCCATTCACTACTCTGACCAGCAGTGGAGCCTGAACTCAGGGATTGACAGAGCCTGTAAGAGGCTTTGCAGCAGCCCTCTCCATTCACTACTCTGCCCAGCAGCGGAGACTGAACTCGGGGATTGCCAGACCCTGTAAGAGGCCCTGCAGCACCCCTCTCCATTCACTACTCTGCCGGGCAGCGGAGCCTGAACTCGGGGATTGCCAGAGCCAGTAAGAGGCCCTGCAGCACCCCTCTCCATTGACTACTCTGCCCAGCAGTGGAGCCTGAACTCGAGGATTGCCAGAGTTTGTAAGAGGCCCTGCAGCACCCCTCTCCATTCACTACTCTGCCCAGCAGCGGAGCCTGAACTCGAGGAATACCAGAGCCTGTAAGAGGCCATGCAGCACCAATCTCCATTCACTACTCTGTCCAGCAGCGGAGCCTGAACTCAGGGATAGCCAGAACCTGTAAGAGGCCCTGCAGCACCACTCTCCATTCACTGCTCTGCTCAGCAGCGGAGCCTGAACTCGGGGATTTCCAGAGCCTGTAAGAGTCCCTGCAGCACCCCTCTCCATTGACTACTCTGCACAGCAGCGGAGCCTGAACTCGGGGATTGCCAGAGCCTGTAAGAGGTAAAGCATACTGCACTACAGCCTAACTGTTGGAGAACTTTAATCGGCTTGGGGTCTGTTTTTCTGTCCCCACACAGTGACTGATTGTTTTTCCATCTGGAATTCTGGACTGCTATGCACGGGTATTTGGGGTCTATTTCTGTGTTTCTTTAAGGGCTAGTTTGCTGATCGTCTCGCACTATTATCCTGTGTTTTAGAAGCTGTTTAAATGCTGTAGTTAGAGTGCTTACCTTTGGTAGAATTGTATAGAATGTGTAGTGTGTGTGTCCGCCATCTTGCGCATGCGCAGTAGCCTTCTGTATCGGGATACAGTCCCAATAGTTGGCGCATGCGCAGTACAGTCCTGAAATAGCCCGCTGCATACTACTGTAATTCCTTTGTTTCCCTTCCTTTATACGCCCTGCATCACCCCACTCCATTCACTACTCTGCCCAGTAGAGGAGCCTGAACTCGGGGATTGCCAGAGCCAGTAAGAGGTAAAGCGTCCTGCACTACAGCCTGACTGTTGGAGAACTTTAATCAGCTTGGGGTCTGTTTTTCTATACCCACACAGTGACTGATTGTTTTTCCATCTGGAATTCTGGACTGCTCTGCACGGGGATTTGAGGTCTATTTCTGTGTTTCTTTAAGGGCTAGTTTTCTGATCATCTAGCACTATTATCCTGTGTTTTAGAAGCTGTTTAAATGCTGTATTTAGAGTGCTTACCTTGGATAGAATTGTATAGAATGTGTAGTGTGTGTGTCCGCCATCTTGCGCATGCGCAGTAGCCTTCTGTATCGGGATAGAGTCCCAATAATTGGTGCATGCGCAGTACGGTCCTGAACTAGCCCGCTGCATACTACTGTAATTCCTTTGTTTCCCTTCCTTTATACACCCTACAGCACCCCTCTCCATTCACTACTCTGCCCAGCAGAGGAGCCTGAACTCGGGGATTTCCAGAGCCTGTAAGAGGTAAAGCGTCCTACACTACAGCCTGACTGTTGAAGAAATTTAATCAGCTTGGGGACTGTTTTTCTGTACCCACACAGTGACTGATTTTTTTTCCATCTGGAATTCTGGACTGCTCTGCACGGGGATTTGGGGTCTATTTCTGAGTTTCTTTAAGGGCTAATATGCTGATCATCTAGCACTATTATCCTGTGTTTTTGAAGCTGTTTAAATGCTGTAGTTAGAGTGCATACCTTCGTAGAATTGTATAGAATGTGTAGAGTGTGTGTCCGCCGTCTTGCATGTGCAGTAGCCTTCTGTATCGGGATACAGTCCCAATAGTTGGCGCATGCGCAGTAGGGTCCTGAAATAGCCTGCTGCATACTAATGTAATTCCTTTGTTTCCCTTCCTTTATAGGCCCTGCAGCACCCCTCTCCATTCACTGCTCTGCCCAGCAGTGGAGCCTGAACTCGGGGATTGTCAGAGCCTGTAAGAGGTAAAGCGTCCTGCACTACAGCCTGACTGTTGGAGAAATTTAATCGCCTTGGTGTCTGTTTTTCTGTCCCCACACAGTGACTGATTGTTTTTCCATCTGGAATTCTGGACTGCTCTGCACGGGGATTTGGGGTCTATTTCTGTGTTTCATTAAAGGCTAGTTTGCTGATCATCTAACAGTATTATTCTGTGTTTTAGAAGCTGTTTAAATGCTGTAGTTAGAGTGCTTACCTTCAGCAGAATTGTATAGAATGTGTAGCGTGTGTGTCCACCATCTTGCGCATGCGCAGTACCCTTCTGTATCGGGATACAGGCCCAATAGTTTGCGCATGCGCAGTAGGGCCCTAAACTATCCCGCTGCATACTAATGTAATTCTTTGTTTCCCTTACTTTATAGGCCCTGCAGCAACCCTCTCCATTCACTGCTCTGCCCTGCAGCGGAGCCTGAACTCGGGGATTGCCAGAACCTGTAAGAGGTAAAGCATCCTGCACTACAGCCTGACTGTTGGAGAACTTTAATCGCCTTGGGGTCAGTTTTTCTGTCCCCACACAGTGACTGATTGTTTTTCCATCTGGAATTCTGGACTGCTCTGCACGTGGATTTGGGGTCTATTTCTGAGTTTCTTTAAAGGCTAATTTGCTGATCATCTAGCACTATTATTCTGTGTTTTAGAAGCTGTTTAAATGCTGTAGTTAGAGTGCTTACCTTCAGTAGAATTGACTAGAATGTGTAGCGTGTGTGTCTGCCATCTTGCGCATGCGCAGTAGCCTTCTGTATCGGGGTACAGTCCCAATAGTTGGCGCATGTGCAGAATGGTCCTGAACTAGCCCACTGTATACTAATGTAATTCCTTTGTTTCCCTTCCTTTATAGGCCCTGCAGCACCCCTCTCCATTCACTATTCTGCCCAGCAGAGGTGCCTGAACTCGGGAATTGCCAGAGCCTGTAAGAGGTAAAGCGTTCTGCACTACAGCCGGACTGTTGGAGAACTTTAATCACCTTAGGGTCTGTTTTTCTGTTCCCACACAGTGACTGATAGTTTTTCCATCTGGACTTATGGACTGCTCTGAACGGGGATTTGGGGTCTATTTCTGTGTTTCTTTAACGGCTAGTTTGCTGATCATCTAGCACTATTATCCTGTGTTTTAGAAGCTGTTTAAATGCTGTTGTTAGAGTGCTTACATTAGGTAGAATTGTATAGAATGTGTAGAGTGTGTGTCCGCCATCTGGCGCATGCGCAGTAGCCTTCTGTATCGGGATACAGTCCCAATAGTTGGCGCATATGCAGTAGGGTCCTGAAATAGCCCGCTGCATACTAATGTAATTCCTTTGTTTTCCTTCCTTTATAGGCCCAGCAGCACCCCTTACATTCACTACTCTGCCCAGCAGTGGAGCCTGAACTCGGGGATTGTCAGAGCCAGTAAGAGGTAAAGCGTCCTGCACTACAGCCTGACTGTTGGAGAAGTTTAATCGCCTTGGGGTCTGTTTTTCTGTCCCCACACAGTGACCGATTGTTTTTCCATCTGGAATTCTGGACTACTCTGCACGGGGATTTGGGGTCTATTTCTGTGTTTCTTTAAGGGCTAATATGCTGATCATCTAGCACTATTATCCTGTGTTTTAGAAGGTGTTTAAATGCTGTAGTTAGAGTGCTTACCTTCGGTAGAATTGTATAGAATGTGTAGCGTGAGTGTCCGCCATCTTGCGCATGCGCAGTAGCCTTCTGTATCGGGATAGAGTCCCAATAATGGGCGCATGCGCAGTAGGGTCCTGAACTAGCCTGCTGCATACTAATGTAATTCCTTTGTTTCCCTTCCTTTATAGGAACTGCAGCACCCCTTTCCATTCAATACTCTGCCCAGCAGCGGAGCCTGAACTCGGGGATTGCCAGAGCCTGTAAGAGGTAAAGCGTCCTGCACTACAGCCTTACTGTTGGAGAACTTTAATCACCTTGGGGTCTGTTTTTCTGTACCCACACAGTGACTGATTGTTTTTCCATCTGGAATTCTGGACTGCTCTGAACGGGGATTTGGGGTCTATTTCTGTGTTTCTTTAAGGACTAGTTTGCTGATCATCTAGCACTATTATCCTGTGTTTTAGAAAATGTTTAAATGCTGTAGTTAGAGTGCTTACCTTCGATAGAATTGTATAGAATGTGTAGAGTGTGTGTCCGCCATCTTGCACATGCGCAGTAGCCTTCTGTATCGGGATACAGTCCCAATAGTTGGCGCATGCGCAGTAGGGTCCTGAAATAGCCTGCTACATACTAATGTAATTCCTTTGTTTCCCTTCCTTGATAGGCCCTGCAGCACCCCTCTCCATTCACTGCTCTGCCCAGCAGTGGAGCCTGAACTCGGAGATTGTCAGAACCAGTAAG
Organism: Neoceratodus forsteri; assembly: GCA_016271365.2. Lineage (NCBI taxonomy): Eukaryota > Metazoa > Chordata > Ceratodontiformes > Ceratodontidae > Neoceratodus > Neoceratodus forsteri. The sequence goes on along the minus strand of CM028132.1, from coordinate 161,285,966 downwards.
AGGTAAAGCGTCCTGCACTACAGCCTGACTATTGGAGAAGTTTAATCGCCTTGGGGTCAGTTTTTCTGTCCCCACACAGTGACTGATAGTTTTTCCATCTGGAATTCTGGACTGCTCTGCACGGGGATTTGGGGTCTATTTCTGATTTTCATTAAACGCTAGTTTGCTGATCATCTAGCAGTATTATTCTGTGTTTTAGAAGCTGTTTAAAAGCTGTAGTTAGAGTGCTTACCTTCAGTAGAATTGTATAGAATGTGTAGCGTGTGTGTCCGCCATCTTGCGCATGTGCAGTAGACTTCTGTATCGGGAAACAGTCCCAATAGATGGCGCATGTGCAGAAGGGTCCTTAACTAGCCCACAGCATACTAATGTAATTCCATTCTTTCCTTTCCTTTATAGGCCCTGCAGCACCCCTCTCCATTCACTACTCTGCCCAGCAGCGGAGCCTGAACTCGGGGATTGCCAGAGCCTGTAAGAGGTAAAGCGTCCTGCACTACAGCCAGACTGTTGGAGAACTTTAATCACCTTGGGGTCTGTTTCTTCTGTCCCCACACAGTGACTGATTGTTTTTCCATCTGGAATTCTGGACTGCTCTGAACGGGGATTTGGGGTCTATTTCTGTGTTTCTTTAAGGACTAGTTTGCTGATCATCTAGCACTATTATCCTGTGTTTCAGAAACTGTATAAATGCTGTAGTTAGAGTGCTTACCTTCCGTAGAATAGTATAGAATGTGTAGAGTGTGTGTCCGCCGTCTTGCGTATGCGCAGAACCCTTCCGTATCGGGATACAGTCCCAATAGTTTGCGCATGTGCAGTAATGTCCTGGAATAGCCTGCTGCATACTAATCTAATTCCTTTGTTTCCCTTCCTTTATAGGCCCTGCAGCACCCCTCTCCATTCACTGCTGTGCCCAGCAGTGGAGCCTGAACTCGGAGATTGTCAGAGCCTGTAAGAGGTAAAGCGTCCTGCACTACAGCCTGACTGTTGGAGAAGTTTAATCGCCTTGGGGTCTGTTTTTCTGTCCCCACACAGTGACTGATTGTTTTTCCATCTGGAATTCTTGACTGCTCTGAACAGGGATTTGGGGTCTATTTCTGATTTTCATTAAAGGCTAGTTTTCTGATCATCTAGCAGTATTATTCTGTGTTTTAGAAGCTGTTTAAATGCTGTAGTTAGAGTGCTTACCTTCAGTAGAATTGTATAGAATGTGTAGCGTGTGTGTCCGCCATCTTGCGCATGTGCAGTAGCCTTCTGTATCGGGATGCAGTCCCAATAGTTTGCACATGTGCAGAAGGGTCCTGAACTAGCCCACTGCATACTAATGTAATTCCTTTGTTTCACTTCCTTTATAGGCCCTGCAGCACCCCTCTCCATTCACTACTCTGACCAGCAGCGGAGCCTGAACTCGGGGATTGCCAGAGCCTGTAAGAGGTAAAGCGTCCTGCACTACAGCCTGACTGTTGGAGAACTTTAATCACCTTGGGGTCTGTTTTTCTGTCCCCACACAGTGACTGATTGTATTCCATCTGGAATTCTGGACTGCTCTGCACGGGGATTAGGGTCTATTTCTGTGTTTCTTTAAGGACTAGTTTGCTGATCATCTAGCACTATTATCCTGTGTTTTAGAAACTGTATAAATGCTGTAGTAAGAGTGCTTACCTTGGTAGAATTGTATAGAATGTGTAGAGGTGTGTCCATCATCTGGTATGCTGCAGTAGCCTTCTGTGTCGGGATGTCCCAAAGTTGGCAATATGCAGTAGGGTCCTGAAATAGCCTGCTGCATACTAATGTAATTCCTTTGTTTCCCTTCCTTTATAGGCCCTGCAGCACCCCTTTCCATTCACTGCTCTGCCCAGCAGTGGAGCCTGAACTCGGGGATTGTCAGAGCCTGTAAGAGGTAAAGCGTCCTGCACTACAGCCTGACTGTTGGAGAAGTTTAATCACCTTGGGATCGGTTTTTCTGTCCCCACACAGTGACTGATTGTTTTTCCATCTGGAATTCTGGACTGCTCTGAACGGGGATTTGGGGTCTATTTCTGAGTTTCATTAAGGCTAGTTTGCTGATCATCTAGCACTATTATCCTGTGTTTTAGAAGCTGTCTAAATGCTGTAGTTAGAGTGCTTACCTTAGGTAGAATTGTATAGAATGTGTAGCGTGTGTGTCCGCCATCTTGCGCATGTGCAGTAGCCTTCTGTATCGGGATACAGTCCCAATAGTTGGCACATGTGCAGAAGGGTCCTGAACTAGCCCACTGCAAACTAAAGTAATTCCTTTGTTTACCTTCTTTATAGGCCCTGCAGCACCCCTCTCCATTCACTACTCTGCCCAGCAGTGGAGCCTGAACTCGGGGATTGCCAGAGCCTGTAAGAGGTAAAGCGTCCTGCACTACAGCCGGACTGTTGGAGAACTTTAATCGCCTTAGGGTCTGTTTTTCTGTTCCCACACAGTGACTGATTGTTTTTCCATCTGGACTTATGGACTGCTCTGCAGGGGGATTTGGGGTCTATTTCTGTGTTTCTTTAACGGCTAGTTTGCTGATCATCTAGCACTATTATCCTGTGTTTTAGAAGCTGTTTAAATGCTGTTGTTAGAGTGCTTACCTTAGGTAGAATTGTATAGAATGTGTAGAGTGTGTGTCCGCCATCTGGCGCATGCGCAGTAGCCTTCTGTATCGGGATGTCCCAATAGTTGGCACATGCGCAGTAGGGTCCTGAAATAGCACGCTGCATACTAATGTAATTCCTTTGTTTTCCTTCCTTATAGGCCCTGCAGCACCCCTTACATTCACTACTCTGCCCAGCAGTGGAGCCTGAACTCGGGGATTGTCAGAGCCAGTAAGAGGTAAAGCGTCCTGCACTACAGCCTTACTGTTGGAAAACTTTAATCACCTTGGGGTCTGTTTTTCTGTACCCACACAGTGACTGATTGTTTTTCCATCTGGAATTCTGGACTGCTCTGAACGGGGATTTGGGGTCTATTTCTGTGTTTCTTTAAGGGCTAGTTTGCTGATCATCTAGCACTATTATCCTGTGTTTTAGAAACTGTCTAAATGCTGTAGTTAGAGTGCTTACCTTAGGTAGAATTGTATAGAATGTGTAGAGTGTGTGTCCGCCATCTTGGCATGCGCAGTAGCCTTCTGTATCAGTATACAGTCCCAATAGCTGGCGCATGTGCAGTAGGGTCCTGAAATAGCCCGCTGCATACTAATGTAATTCCATTCTTTCCCTTCCTTTATAGGCCCTGCAGCACCCCTCTCCATTCACTACTCTGCCCAGAAGTGGAGCCTGAACTCGGGGATTGTCAGAGCCTGTAACAGGTAAAGCGTCCTGCACTACAGCCTGACTATTGGAGAAGTTTAATCGCCTTGGGGTCAGTTTTTCTGTCCCCACACAGTGACTGATTGTTTTTCCATCTTGAATTCTTAACTGCTCTGCACGTGGATTTGGGGTCTATTTCTGATTTTCATTAAAGGCTAGTTTGCTGATCATCTAGCAGTATTATTCTGTGTTTTAGAAGCTGTTTAAATGCTGTAGTTAGAGTGCTTACCTTCAGTAGAATTGTATAGAATGTGTAGCGTGTGTGTCCACCATCTTGCGCATGTGCAGTAGCCTTCTGTATCGGGATTCAGTCCCAATAGATGGCGCATGTGCAGAAGGGTCCTTAACTAGACCAGCATACTAATGTAATTCCTTCTTTCCCTTCCTTTATAGGCCCTGCAGCACCCCTCTCCATTCACTACTCTGCCCAGCAGCGGAGCCTGAACTCAGGGATTGCCAGAGCCTGTAAGAGGTAAAGAGTCCTGCACTACAGCCAGACTGTTGGAGAACTTTAATCACCTTGGGGTCTGTTTTTCTGTCCCCACACAGTGACTGATTGTTTTTCCATCTGGAATTCTGGACTGCTCTGAACGGGGATTTGGGGTCTATTTCTGTGTTTCTTTAAGGACTAGTTTGCTGATCATCTAGCACTATTATCCTGTGTTTCAGAAACTGTATAAATGCTGTAGTTAGAGTGCTTACCTTCGGTAGAATTGTATAGAATGTGTAGAGTGTGTGTCGCCGTCTTGCACATGCGCAGAACCCTTCCGTATCGGGATACAGTCCCAATAGTTTGCGCATGTGCAGTAATGTCCTGAAATAGCCTGCTGCATACTAATCTAATTCCTTTGTTTCCCTTCCTTTATAGGCCCTGCAGCACCCCTCTCCATTCACTGCTCTGCCCAGCAGTGGAGCCTGAACTCGGAGATTGTCAGAGCCTGTAAAGGGGTAAAGCGTCCTGCACTACAGCCTGACTGTTGGAGAAGTTTAATCACCTTGTGGTCTGTTTTTCTGTCCCCACACAGTGACTGATTGTTTTTCATCTGGAATTCTGGACTGCTCTGCACGGGGATTTGGGGTCTATTTCTGATTTTCATTAAAGGCTAGTTTTCTGATCATCTAGCAGTATTATTCTGTGTTTTAGAAGCTGTTTAAATGCTATAGTTCGAGTGCTTACCTTCAGTAGAATTGTTTAGAATGTGTAGCGGGTGTGTCCGCCATCTTGCGCATGTGCAGTAGCCTTCTGTATCGGGATACAGTCCCAATAGTTGGCGCATGTGCAGAAGGGTCCTGAACTAGCCCACTGCATACTAATGTAATTCCTTTGTTTCACTTCCTTTATAGGCCCTGCAGCACCCCTCTCCATTCACTACTCTGACCAGCAGCGGAGCCTGAACTCGGGGATTGCCAGAGCCTGTAAGAGGTAAAGCGTCCTGCACTACAGCCTGACTGTTGGAGAACTTTAATCACCTTGGGGTCTGTTTCTTCTGTCCCCACACAGTGACTGATTGTTTTTCCATCTGGAATTCTGGACTGCTCTGAACGGGGATTAGTGGTCTATTTCTGTGATTCTTTAAGGACTAGTTTGCTGATCATCTAGCACTATTATCCTGTGTTTTAGAAACTGTATAAATGCTGTAGAAAGAGTGCTTACCTTCGGTAGAACTGTATAGAATGTGAAGAGTGTGTGTCCACCATCTTGCGCATACGCAGCAGCCTTCTGTATCGGGATTCAGTCCCAAACGCTGGCAATATGGGCGGTAGGTCCTGAACAGCTCTGCTGCATACCAATGTAATTCTTTGTTTCCCTTTCTTTATAGGCCCTGCAGCACCCCTTTCCATTCACTGCTCTGCCCAGCAGTGGAGCCTGAACTCGGGGATTGTCAGAGCCTGAAAGAGGTAAAGCGTCCTGCACTACTGCCTGACTGTTGGAGAAGTTTAATCACCTTGGGGTCGGTTTTTCTGTCCCCACACAGTGACTGATTGTTTTTCCATCTGGAATTCTGGACTGCTCTGAACGGTGATTTGGGGTCTATTTCTGAGTTTCAATAAAGGCTAGTTTGCCGATCATCTAGCAGTATTATTCTGTGTTTTAGAAGCTGTTTAAATGCTGTAGTTAGAGTGCTCTTCAGTAGAATTGTATAGAATGTATGGTGTGTCCGCTTTATCTGGGCGCATGTGCAGTAGCCTTCAGTATCGGGATACAGTCCCAAGATGGGTACATGTGCAGAAGGGTCCTGAACCAGCCCACTGCATACTAAAGTAATTCCTTTTTTACCTTTCCTTTATAGGTCTCTGCAGCACCTCCATTCACTACTCTGCCTCAGCAGTGGAGCCTGAACTGGGATTGCCAGAGCCTGTAAGAGGTAAAGGGTCCTGCACTACAGCCGGACTGTTGGAGAACTTTAATCGCCTTAAGGTCTGTTTTTCTGTTCCCAAACGGTGACTGATTGTATTTCCATATGGACTTATGGACTGCTCTGCAGGGGGATTTGGGGTCTATTTCTTTGTTTCTTTAAGGGCTAGTTTGCTGATCATCTAGCACTATTATCCTGTGTTTTAGAAGCTGTTTAAAAGCTGTTGTTAGAGTGCTTACTTTAGGTAGAATTGTATAGAATGTGTAGAGTGTGTGTCCGCCATCTGGCGCATGAGCAGTAGCCTTCTGTATTGGGATACAGTCCGAATAGTAGGCACATGCGCAGTAGGGTCCTGAAATAGCACGCTGCATACTAATGTAATTCCTTTGTTTTACTTCCTTTATAGGCCCTGCAGCACCCCTTACATTCACTACTCTGCCCAGCAGTGGAGCCTGAACTCGGGGATTGTCAGAGCCAGTAAGAGGTAAAGCAACCTGCACTACAGCCTGACTGTTGGAGAAGTTTAATCGCCTTGGGGTCTGTTTTTCTGTCCCCACACAGTGACTGATTGTTTTTCCATCTGGAATTCTGGACTGCTCTGCACGGGGACTTAGGGTCTATTTCTGAGATTCTTTAAAGGCTAGTTTGCTGATCATCTAGCACTATTATTCTGTGTTTTAGAAGCTGTTTAAATGCTGTAGTTAGAGTGCTTACCTTCAGTAGAATTGTATAGAATGTGTTGCGTGTATGTCTGCCATCTTGTGCATGTGCAGTAGCCTTCTGTTTCGGGATACAGTCCCAATAGTTGGTGCATGTGCAGAAGGGTCCTGAACTAGCCCACTGCATACTAATGTAATTCCTTTGTTTCCCTTCCTTTATAGGTTCTGCAGCACCCCTCACCATTCACTTACCTGCCCAGAAGTGAGCCTGAACTCGGGATTGTCAGAGCCTGTAAGAGGCAAGGCCCGCACCACTATAGCCTGACTGTTGGAGAAGTTTAATCACCTTAGGTCTGTTTTTCTCGTCCCCACAGTGACTGATTGTTTTTCCATCTTGATTTCTGGAATGCTCTGAACGGGATTTGTGGTCTATTTCGTGTTTCTTTAAAGACTAGTTTGCTGATCATTCAGCACAATTATCCTGTGTTTTAGAAAAATGCTTGAAATGTTGTAGTTAGAGTGGTTACCTTGATAGAATTGTATAGAATGTAGAGTGTGTGTCCGCTGCCTTGCGCATGCGCTGTAGCCTTCTGTATCGTGATACAGTCCCAATAGTTGGCGCATGCGCAGTAGGGTCCTGAAATAGCCTGCTACATACTAATGTAATTCCTTTGTTTCCCTTCCTTTATAGGCCCTGCAGCACCCCTCTCCATTCACTGCTCTGCCCAGCAGTGGAGCCTGAACTCGGAGATTGTCAGAACCTGTAAGAGGTAAAGCGTCCTGCACTACAGCCTGACTGTAGGAGAAGATTAATCGCCTTGGGGTCAGTTTTTCTGTCCCCACACAGTGACTGATTGTTTTTCCATCCGGAATTCTGGACTGCTCTGCACTGGGATTTGGGGTCTATTTCTGATTTTCATTAAAGGCTAGTTTGCTGATCATCTAGCAGTATTATTCTGTGTTTTAGAAGCTGTTTAAATGCTGTAGTTAGAGTGCTTACCTTCAGTAGAATTGTATAGAATGTGTAGCGTGTGTGTCCGCCATCTTGCGCATGTGCAGTAGCCTTCTGTATCGGGATACAGTCCCAATAGTTGGCGCATGTGCAGAAGGGTCCTGAACTAGCCCACTGCATACTAATGTAATTCCTTTGTTTCCCTTCCTTTATAGGCCCTGCAGCACCCCTCTCCATTCACTACTCTGCCCAGCAGTGGAGCCTGAACTCGGGGATTGCCAGAGCCTGTAAGAGTCAAAGCGTCCTGCACTACAGCTGGACTGTTGGAGAACTTTAATCGCCTTAGGGTCTGTTTTTCCGTTCCCACACAGTGACTGATTGTTTTTCCATCTGGACTTTTGGACTGCTCTGCACGGGGATTTGGGGTCTATTTCTGTGTTTCTTTAAGGGCTAGTTTGCTGATCATCTAGCACTAATATCCTGTGTTTTAGAAGCTGTTTAAATAATGTTGTTAGAGTGCTTACCTTAGGTAGAATTGTATAGAATGTGTGTAGAGTGTAATCATTGCCATGACAAGTAGTAGCTCTTCTTCGTATCGATACAGTCCCAATAGCTGGGTACATGCGCAGTAGGGTCCTGAAATAACACGCTGCATACTAATGTAATTCCTTTGTTTTCCTTCCTTTATAGGCCCTGCAGCACCCCTTATATTCACTACTCTGCCCAGCAGTGGAGCCTGAACTCGGGGATTGTCAGAGCCAGTAAGATGTAAAGCGTCCTGCACTACAGCCTAACTGTTGGAGAAGTTTAATCGCCTTGGGGTCTTTTTTTCTGTCCCCACACAGTGACTGATTGTTTTTCCATCAGGAATTCTGGACTGTTCTGCACGGGGACTTAGGGTCTATTTCTGAGATTCTTTAAAGGCTAGTTTGCTGATCATCTAGCACTATTATTCTGTGTTTTAGAAGCTGTTTAAATGCTGTAGTTAGAGTGCTTACCTTCAGTAGAATTGTATAGAATGTGTAGCGTGTATGTCTGCCATCTTGTGCATGTGCAGTAGTTTCTTTGCTCGGACACAGTCCCAATATGGGCGACGTATGAAGGGTCCTGAACTAGCCCACTGCACACCCAAAGCACCTTTGTTTCCCTTCCATTATAGGCCCTGCAGCACCCCTCTCCATTAACTACTCTGCCCAGCAGTGGAGCCTGAAGTCGGGGATTGCCAGAATCTGTAAGAGGTAAAGCATCCTGCACTACAGCCTGACTGTTGGACATCTTTAATCACTTTGGGGTCTGTTTCTGCTGTCCCCACACAGTGACTGATTGTTTTTCCATCTGGAATTCTGGACTGCTCTGAACATGGATTTTGGGTCTATTTCTGTGTTTCTTTTAGGACTAGTTTGCTGATCATCTAGCACTACTATCCTGTGTTTTAGAAAATGTTTAAATGCTGTAGTTAGAGTGCTTACCTTCGGTAGAATTGTATAGAATGTGTAGCGTGTGTGTCCGCTATCTTATGCATGCGCAGTAGCTTTTCAGTATCGGGATATGTCCCAATAGTTGGCGCATGCGCTAGGGTCCTGAAATACTGCTGCTTACTAATGTAATTTTGTTTCTTCCTTTATAGGCTCCTGCAGGCTTCTCAATTCACTGCTGTTCCTGGTGTGGAGCCTGAACTGGGAATTGTCAGAGTTGTAAGAGGTAAAGCTCCTGCACTTCAGCTCGACTGTTGGAGTAGTTTAACGCTTTGGGGTCTGTTTTTCTGTCCCCTCACAGTGACCGATTGTTTTTCCATCTGGAATTCTGGACTGCTCTGCTGGGATTTGGGTTCATTTCTGAGTTCTTTATGCATATATGCTGATCATCTAGCCTATTATCCTGTGCTTTTGGCTGTTTAAATGCTGTAGTTAGAGTGCTTACCGTAGAATTGTGAGAATGTAGCGTGTGTGTCCGCCATCTTGCTCATGCGCGTAGTAGCTCACTGTTTCGGATAGAGTCCTTAATAATGCGCTAGTAGGTCCTGAACTAGCCCGCAGCATACTAATGTAATTCTTTGTTTATCTTTCCTTATAGGTCTCCTGCAGCACCCTCTCCATTCAATACTTGCCCAGCAGCGGAGCCTGAACTCGGGATTGCCAGAGCCTGTAAGAGAAGCGCGTCCCACTACAGCCTACTGTTGGAGAACTTAATCACCTTGGGGTCTGTTTTTCTTACCGACACAGTGACTGATTGTTTTCCATCTGAATTCTGGACCGCTCTGAACGGGATTTGGGGTCTATTTCGTGTCTTTAACGGCTAGTTTGCTGATCATCTAGCACTATTATCCTGTGTTTTAGAAACTGTCTAAATGCTGTAGTTAGAGTTTTTACCTTTGTAGAATTACAGATTGTGTAGAGTGTGTGTTCTCGCTTACTGGCGATGCGCAGTAGCCTTCTGTAACGGATACAGTCCCAATAGTTACGATGCGCAGTAGGGTCTGAAATAGCCTGCTGCATACTAATGTAACCTTGTTTCCTTCCCATATGGCCCTGCAGCACCCTCTCATTCACTGCTCTGCCTGCAGTGAGCCTGAACTCGGGATTGTAAGAGCCAGTAAGAGGTAAAGGTCCGTGCACTGGAGCCTGACTGTTTGGAGAAGTTTTAACGCTTTGGTGTGTTTCTTCTGTCCCCACAGTGACTGATTGTTTTCCATCTGAATTCTGGACTGCTCTGCACGGGATTTGGGGTCTATTTCGTGTTTCATTAAAGGTTAGTTTTTGATCATCTAACAGTATTATTCTGTGTTTTAGAAGCTGTTTAAATGCTGTAGTAGAATGCTTACTGGTAGAATTGTATAGAATGTGTAGCGGTCCGTGTCCTATCTTGCGCATGTGCAGTCTCTTCGTATCGGATACAGTCCAGTAGTTGGCACATGTGCAGAAGGTTCCTGAACTAGCCCACTGCATACTAATGTAATTCCTTTGTTTCCCTTCCTTTATAGGCCCTGCAGCACCCCTTTCCATTCACTACTCTGCCCAGCAGCAGAGCCTGAACTCTGGTACTGCCAGAGCCTGTAAGAGGTAAAGTGTCCTGCACTACACCTTGACTGTTGGAGAAGTTTAATCGCTTTGGGGTCTGTTTTTCTGTCCCCACACAGTGACTGATTGTTTTTCCATCTGGAATTCTGGACTGCTCTGCACGGGGATTTGGGGTCTATTTCTGTGTTTCTTTAGGGGCTAGTTTGCTGATCATCTAGCACTATTATCCTGTGTTTTAGAAGCTGTTTAAATGCTGTAGTTAGAGTGCTTACCTTCAGCAGAATTGTATAGAATGTGTAGCGTGTGTGTCCACCATCTTCGGCATGCGCAGTACCCTTCTGTATCGGGATACAGTCCCAATAGTTTGCGATGCGCAGTAGGGCCCAAACTATCCTGGCTGCATACTAATGTACCTTTTTTCCTTACTTATAGGCCCTGCAGCAACCTTCCATTCACTGCTCTGCCCTGCAGCGGAGCCTGAACTCGGGATTGTACAGAATCTGTGAGGTGTTGTCCTGCACAGCCTGACTGTTGAGAACTAATCGCTTTAGTTGTTTTTCTGTCCCACAGTGACTGATTGTTTTTCCATCTGGAATTCTGACTGTTTGCATGTGGATTTGGGGGTTCATTTCGAGTTTTTGTAGGCTATTTGTTGATCATTAGCACTATTATTCTGTGTTTTGTAGCTGTTTAAATGTTGTGTTAGAGGCTGACTTTCAGTAGAATTGTATAGAATGTGTAGCGTTGTTCTGTCTCTGCGTTCGCGGTAGCCTCTGTATCGTACAGTCCCAATAGTTGGCGTGTGCAGAATGGTCCTGAACTAGCACTGCATACTAATGTACTTCTGTTTCCTTCCTTTATAGGGTTCTGCAGCACCCTCCATTCACTCCTCTGCCCAGCATGGAGCCTGAACTCGGGATTGCCAGAGCCTGTAAGAGGTAAAGCTTCCACTACAGCCTTACTGTTGAGAACTTTAATCACCTTGGGGTCTGTTTTTCGTACCCACACAGTGACTGATTGTTTTCCATCTTGAATTCTTGACTGTTTGAATGATTTGGGGTTCATTTTGTGTTTTTATGGGCTAGTTTGCTGATCATCTAGCACTATATCCTGTGTTTTAGAAACTGTCTAAATGCTGTAGTTAGAGTTCTTAACTTGGAGAATTGTATAGATTGTAGTGTGTGTCCGCCATCTGCGTACGTAGTAGCCTTCGTATCGATACAGTCCCAATAGTTGGCATGCACAGTAGGGTCCTGAACAGCCTGCTGCATACTAATGTAACTTTGTTTCCTTCCTATAGAGTTCTGCAGCACTCCTCTCTATTCACTGCTCTGCCCAGCAGTGAGTCGAACTGGGATTTCTGAGCCTGTAGAGGAAGGCCCACTACAGCCTGATTGTTGGAGAAGTTTGATCGCTTTGTGTCTGTTTCTGTCCCACATCGACTGATTGTTTTTCCATCTGGAATTTTGGACTGTTTGAACAGGATTGTGTCTATTTCTGTGTTTCATTAAAGGCTAGTTTGCTGATCATCTGTGTATTATTCTGTGTTTTGTAGTTGTTTAAATGCTGTAGTTAGAGTGTTTACCTTGGTAATTGTATAGAATGTAGTGGTCCGCATCTTGTGCATGTGCAGCCTCTGTATCGGATACAGTCCCAGTAGATGATAGCAGAAGGTAGGAACTAGCCCACTGCATACAATGATTTCTTTGTTTCTTCCTTTATAGGCCCTGCAGCACTCTTTCCATTCACTACCTGCCCAGCAGCAGAGCCTGAACTCTGGGATTGCTAGAGCCTGGTGAGGTAGCGTCCTGTACTACACCTGAGGTTGAGAAGTTAATGCTTGGGGGTCTGTTTTTCTGTCCCCACACAGTGACTGATTGTTTTTCATCTTAATTCTGGACTGTTTTGCACTGGGATTTGGGTTCATTTCTGTGTTTTTTTATGGGTTTCCATCATCTATACTATTATCCTGTGTTTAGAAGTTGTTTAAATTGTAGTTAGAGTGCTTACTCATAGAATTGTATAGAATATTTCTGTATTTCTTTAAGGGCTAGTTTCCTGATCATCTAGCACTATTATCAAGTGTTTTAGAAGCTGTTTAAATGCTGAGTTAGGTAACTTAACTTGGTACAATTGTAGTGAATGTGTAGTGTGTGTGTCCGCCATCTGATCACGGCGGTAGCCTCTGTGTTGGGATACAGTCCAAATAGTTAGGCGCATGCGCAGTAGGGTCCTGAACTAGCCCGCTGCATACTGATGTAAATTCTTTGTTTCCCTTCCTTTATATGGCCTGCAGCAACCCTCCCCATTCACTACTCTGCCCAGCAGCGGAGCCTGAACTCGGGGATTGCCAGAGCCTGTAAGAGGTAAAGGGTCCTGCACTGCAGCCTGACTGTTGGAGAACTTTAATCGCCTTGGGGTCTGTTTTTCTGTCCCCAAACAGTGACTGATTGTTTTTCCATCTGGAATTCTGGACTGCTCTACACGGGAATTTGGGGTCTATTTGTGTGTTTCTTTAAGGGCTAGTTTGCTGATCATCTAGCACTATTATCAAGTGTTTTAGAAGCTGTTTAAATGCTGTAGTTAGAGTGCATAACTTCGGTACAATTGTATTGAATGTGTAGTGTGTGTGTCCGCCATCTTGATCAAGCGCAGTAGCCTTCTGTATTGGGATACAGTACAAATAGTTGGCGCATGCGCAGTAGGGTCTTGGACTAGCCCGCTGAATACTGATGTAATTCCTTTGTTTCCCTTCCTTTATATGGACTGCAGCAACCTCCCATTCACTACTCTGCCCAGCAGCGGGCCTGAACTGGGGATTGCCCAGAGCCTGTAAAGGTAAAAGCGTCCTGCTGCCCAACCTGACTGTTGGAGAACTTTAATAGCATGGGTGTCTGTTTTCTGTCCCCGAACAGTGACTGATTGTTTTTCCATATGGAATTCTAGAACTGCTCTGCACGGGATTTGGGGTCTATTTCTGTGTTTCTTTAAAGGCTAGTTTGCTGATCATCTAGCATTATTATCCTGTTTTATTAGAAGCTATTTAAATACTGTTGCTGAAAGTACTTACCTTGGTGGGGTTATAGAATGTGTATATCGTGTGTGTCTGCAATATTGCGCGCCGTCTGTATCGGGATACAGTCAATAGTTAGCCCATGCGCGGGAGGTCTAGATTCAACCCGCTGCATACTTATGTAATTCCTTTGTTTCATTTCTGTTATTGGCTGTGCAGGACCCCTCTCCATTCACTACTCTGCCCAGCAGCGGAGCCTTAACTCGGGGATTGCCAGAGCCTGTAAGAGGAAAAACGTCCTACACTACAGCCTGACTGTTTGAGAACTTTGATCGCCTTGGGTTCTGTTTTTCTGTCCCCAAACAGTGACTGATTGTTTTTCCATTTGGAATTCTGGAAAGCTCTGCACGGGGATTTGGGGTCTATTTCTGTATTTCTTTAAGGGCTAGTTTGCTGATCATCTAGCACTATTATCAAGTGTTTTAGAAGCTGTTTAAATGCTGTAGTTAGAGAGCCTAACTTCAGTAGAATTGTATTGAATGTGTAGTGTGTGTGTCCGCCATGCTTGGTCAAAGGCGCGGTATACCTTCTGTATCGGATACAGTCCAATAATTAGGCAGCATGCGCAGTAAGATTCCTGAACTAGCCCGCTGCATACTAATGTAATTCCTTTGTTTCCCTTCCTTTATATGCACTGCAGCAACCCTCTCCATTCACTACTCTGCCCAGCAGCGGAGCCTGAACTAGGGGATTGCCTGAGCCTGTAAGAGGTAAAGTGTCCTGCACTGCAGCCTGACTGTTGGAGAACTTTAATCGCCTTGGGGACTGTTTTTCTGTCCAAAAACAGAGACTGATTGTTTTTCCATCTGGAATTCTGGACTGCTCTGCACGGGGATTTGGGGACTATTTCTGTGTTTCTTTAAGGGCAAGTTTACTGATCATCTAGTATTATTATCCTGTGTTTTAGAAGCTGTTTAAATGCTGTAGTTAGAGTGCTTACCTTCGGTAGAATTGTATAGAATGTGTAGCATGTGTGTCTGCCATCATGCGCATGCGCAGTAGCCTTCTGTATCTGGATACAGTCCCAATAGTTGGCGCATGCGCAGTAGGGTCCTGAACTAACCCACTGCATGCTAATGTAATTCCTTTGTTTCCCTTCCTTTAGTGGCCATGCAGCACCCCTCTACATTCACTACTCTGCCCAACAGCAGAGCCTGAATTCGGCGATTGCCTGATCCTGTAAGAGGTAAGGCGTCCTGCACTACAGCCTGACTGTTGGAGAACTTTAATCGCCATGGAGTCTGTTTTTCTGTCTCCACACAGAGACTGATTTTTTTCCATCTGGAATTCTGGACTGCTCTGCATGGGGATTTGGGGTCTATTTCTGTGTTTCTTCATGGGATAGTTTGCTGATCATCTAGCACTATTATCCTGTGTTTCAAAGCTGTTTAAATGCTGTAGTTAGATTACTTACCTTGGTAGAATTGTATACAATGTGTAGCGTGTGTGTCCGCCATCTTGCATAGCGCAGTAGCCTTCTGTACCGGGATACAGTGCCAGTAGTTAGGCGCATGCGAGGAGTCATAAAACTAGCCGCTGCATACTAATGTAATTCCTTTGTTTCCCTTCCTTTATAGGACCTGCAGCCCCCCTCTCCATTAACTACTCTGCAAAGCAGCAGAGCCTTAACTCGGGGATTACCAGAGCCTGTAAGAGGTAAAGCATCCTGCACTACAGCTTGACTGTTGGAGAACTTTAATCACCTGGGGGTCTGTTTATCTGTCCCCACACAGTGACTGATTGTTTTTCCATCTGGAATTATGGGCAGCTCTGCACGGAGATTTGTGGTCTATTTCTATGTTTCTTCAAGGGCTAGTTTGCTGATCATCTAGCACTATTATCCTGTGTTTTAGAAGCTGTTTAAATGCTGTAGTTAGAGTGCTTTCTTTCGGTAGAATTGTATAGAATGTGTAGCGTTTGTGTCCGCCATCTTGCGAATGCTCAGTAGCCTTCTGTATCGGGATACAGTGCCAGTAGTTGGCGCATGCGCAGTAGGGTCCTGAATTAGCCCGCTGCATACTAATGTAATTCCTTTGTTGCCCTTCCTTTATAGGCCCTGCATCCCCCCTCTCCATTAACTACTCTGTCCAGCAGCGGAGCCTGAACTCGGGGATTGCCAGAGCCTGTAAGAGGTTAAGCGTCCTGCACTACAGCCTGACTGTTGGAGAACTT
Source organism: Neoceratodus forsteri (assembly GCA_016271365.2). Classification (NCBI taxonomy): domain Eukaryota; kingdom Metazoa; phylum Chordata; order Ceratodontiformes; family Ceratodontidae; genus Neoceratodus; species Neoceratodus forsteri. The sequence continues at coordinate 161,270,418 of CM028132.1, read as the reverse complement.
TAATCGCCTGTGGGTCTGTTTTTCTGTCCCCACACTCTGACTGATTTGTTTTTCCATCTGGAATTCTGGACTGCTCTGCAGGGGGATTGGGTCCATTTCTGTGTTTCTTTAAGGGCTAGTTTGCTGATCATCTAGCGCTATTATCCTGTGTTTTAGAAGCTGTTTAAATGCTGTAGTTAAAGTACTTACCTTGGTAGAGTGTACTCACAAAGTGTAGTGTGTGTGTCCGCCATCTTGCGCATGCGCTGTAGCCTTCGGTATCGGGATACAGTCCCAAAAGTTGGCGCATGCGCAGTAGGGTCCTGAACTAGCCCGCTGCATACTAATGTAATTCCTTTGTTTGCCATCCTTTATTGGCCCTGCATCACCCCTCTCCATTCACTACTCTTCCCAGCAGCGGAGCCTGAAATCGGGGACTGCCAGAGCCTGTAAGAGGTAAAGAGTCCTGCACTACAGCCTGACTGATGGCGAACTGAAGCATGTGAGTCTGTTTTTCTGTCCCCTCACAGTGACTAATTGTTTTTCCATCTGGAATTCTGGAATGCTCTGCACGGGGATTTGGGATCTATTTCTGTGTTTCATTAAGGGCTAGTTTGCTGATCATCTAGCACTATTATCCTGTGTTTTAGAAACTGCTTAAATGCTGTATTTAGAGGTCTTACCTTCGGTGGAATTGTATAGAATGTGTAGCGTGTGTGTCCGCTATCTTGCACATGCGCAGTAGCCTTCTGTATCGGGATAGAGTCCCAATAGTTGGTTCATGAGCAGTAGGATCCTGAACTAGCCAGCAGAATACTAATGTAATTCCTTTGTTTCCTTATCTTTATAGGCCCTGCAGCACCCCTCTCCATTCACTACTCTGCTCAGCAGCGGAGAATGAACTCGGGGATTGCCTGAGCCTGTAAGGGGTAAAGAATCCTGCACTACAGCCTGACTGTTGGAGAACTTAAATCGCCTTGGGGTCTGTTTTTCTGTCCCCACACAGTGACTGATTGTTTTTCCATCTGGAATTCTGGACTGCTCTGCACGGGGATTTGGGGTCTATTTCTGTGTTTCTTTAGGGCTAGTTGCTGATCATCTAGAACTATTATCCTGTGTTTTAAAGCTGTTTTAATGCAGTCAGGGTGTTTACCTTGGTGTAGAATTGTGATCAAGATGTAGCGTGTCTGTCAGCCATCTTAGCATGCATAGCATTCTGTATCGGGATACATTCCCAAAGTTGGCGCACTGCATGATAGGGGTCCTGAACTAGCCCGCTGCATAGTAATGTAATTTCATTGTTTCCCTTTCTTTATAGGCCCTGCAGCAACCCTCTCCATTCACTACACTGACCAGCAGCGGAGCGTGAACTCTGGGATTATCAGATCCTGTAAGAGGTAAAGCATCCTGCACTGCAGCCTGACTGTTGGAGAAAATTAATCGCCTTGGGGTCTGTTTTTCTGTCACTACACAGTGACTGATTGTTTTCCATCTCGAATTCCTGGTCGGCTCTGCTGCTTACGGTTTGGGGTCTTGATTTTTCTTTAAGGGCTGAGTTTCGATCATCTGCTTGCACTATTATCCTGCGTTTTATAAACTGTTTAAATGCTGTAGTAAGAGTGCTTACCTTTGGTAGAATTGTATAGAAAGTGTAGCGTGTGGGTCCACCATCTTTGAGCATCGCGAAGTAGCCTTCTAGTATCGGGATACAGTCCCAATAGTTGGCTCATGCGCAGTAGGGTCCTAAACCAGCCCACTGCATACTAATGTAATTCCTTTGTTTGTCTTTCTTTAAAGGCCCAGCAGCACCCCTCTCAATTCACTACTCTGCACAGCAGTGGAGCCTTAACTCAGGGGATTGCCAGGGCCTGTAAGATGTAAAGTGTCCTGCACTACAGCCTGACTGTTGGAGAACTTTAATTGCTTTGGGATCTGATTTTCTGTCTCCACACAGTGACTGATTGTTTTTCCATCTGGAATTCTGGACTGCTCTGCACGGGGAATTGGGGACTATTTCTATTTTTCTTTAGGGGCTAGTTTGCTGATCATCTAGCACTATTATCCTGTGTTTTAGAAGCTGTTTAAATGCTGCAGTTAGAGTGCTTACCTTCAGTAGAATTGAATAGAATGTGTAGCGTGTGTGACCGCTATCTTGTGCATGCGCAGTAGCCTTCTGTATCGGTATACAGTCCCAATAGTTGGCGCATGCGCAGTAGGGTCCTGAACTAACCTGCTGCAGACAAATTTAATTCCTTTGTTTCCCTTCCTTTATAGGCCCTGCAGCACCTCTCTCCATTCAGTTCTCTGCCCAGCAGCGGAGCCTGAACTCGGGGATTGCCAGAGCCTGTAAGAGGTAGAGCGTCCTGCAATACAGCCTGACTGTTGGAGAACTTTATTCGCCTTGGGGTCTGTTTTTCTGTCTAGACACAGTGATTGATTGTTTTACCATCTGGAATTCTGGACTGCTCTGCACAGGGATTTGTGGTCTACTTCTATTGTTCTTTAAGGGCTAGTTTGCTGATCATCTAGCACTATTATGCTGCATTTTAGAAGCTGTTTAAATGCTGTAGTAAGAGTGCTTACCTTAGGTAGAATTGAATAGAAAGTGTAGCGAGTGTGTCCGCCATCTTGCGCATGCGCAGTAGCCTTCTGTATCGGGATACAGTCCCAATAGTTGGCGCATGCGCAGTACGGTCCTGAACTAGCCCACATCATACTAATGTAATTTCTTTGTTTCCCTTTCTTTAAAGGCGCTGCAGCACCCCTCTCCATTCACTACTCTGCCAGCAGCGGAGCCTGAACTGGGGGATTGCCTGAGCCTGTAAGAGGTAGAGCGTTCTGCACTACAGCCTGACCGTTGGAGAACTTTAATCGCCTTGGGGTCTGTTTTTCTGTCCCCACACAGTGACTGATTGTTTTTCCATCTGGAATGCTGGACTGCTCTGCAAGGGAATTTGGGGTCTATTTCTGTGTTTCTTTAAGGGCTAGTTTGCTGGTCATCTAGAACTATTATCCTGTGTTTTAGAAGCTGTTTTAATGCTGCAGTTAGAGTGTTTACCTTCGGTAGAATTGTATTGAATATGTAGCGTGTGTATCGCCATCTTGCATACGCAGATAACATTCTGTAATGGAACATTCCCAAAAGTTGGCGCTTGCTCATGATGAATTCCAAACCAGCCCATTGCATACTAATAATGTTGTTCCCATCAACTATGGCCATGGCAGCACCCTCTCCATTCACTACTCTGCCCAGCAGCGGAGCCTGAATTTGGAGATTGCCAGAGCCTGTAAGAGGAAAGGCGTCCTGCACTACAGCCTGACTGTTGGAGAACTTTAATAGCCTTGGGGTCTGTTTTTCTGTCCCCACACAGTGACTGATTGTTTTTCCATCTGGAATTCTGGACTGCTCTGCACGGGGATTTGGGGTCTATTTCTGTGTTTCTTTAAGGGCTAGTTTGCTGATCATCTAGCACTATTTTCCTGTGTTTTAGAAGCTGTTTAAATGCTGTAGTAAGAGTGCTTACCTTCGGTAGGATTGTATAGAATGTGTAGCGTGTGTGTCCACCATCTTGCGCATGCGCAGTAGCCTTCTGTATCGGGATACAGTCCCAATAGTTGGTGCATGCGCAGTAGGGTCCTGAACTAGCCGCTGCATACTAATGTAATTCCTTTGTTTCCCTTCCTTTATAGGCCCAGCAGCACCCCTCTCCATTCACTACTCTGCCCAGCAGCGGAGCCTGAACTCTGGGATTGCCACAGCCTTTAAGAGGTAAAGCGTCCTGCACTACAGACCTGACTGTTGGAGAACTTTAATCGCCTTGGGGTCTCTTTTTCTGTCCCCACACAGTGACTGATTGTTTTTCCATCTGGAATTCTGGACTGCTCTGCACGGGAATTTGGGGCCTATTTCTGTGTTCCTTTAAGGGCTAGTTTGCTAATCTAGTACTATCATCCTGTGTTTTAGAAGCTGTTTAAATGCTGTAGTTAGAGTGTTTACCTTCGGTAGAATTGTATAGAATGTGTAGCGTGTGTGTCCGCTATCTTGCGCATGCGCAGTAGCCTTCTGTATCGGGATATGGTCCCAATAGTTGGCGCATGCACAGTATAGTCCTGAACTAGCCAGCTGCATATTAATGTAATTCATTTGTTTCCCTTCCTTTATAGTCCCTGCAGCTCCCCTCTTCATTCACTACTCTGCCCAGCAGCAGAGCCAGAACTCGGGGATTGCCAGAGCCTGTAAGAGGTAAAGAGTCCTGCACTACAGCCTGACTGTTGGAGAACTTTAATCGCCTTGGGATCTGTTTTTCTGCCTCCACACAGTGACTGATTGTTTTTCCATCTGGAATTCTGGACTGCACTGCAAGGGGATTTGGGGTCTATTTCTGTGTTTTTAAGGGCTGTTTGCTGATCATCTAGCACTATTATCAGTGTTTTGAGGCTGTGTAAATGCTGTAGTCAGAGTGCTTACCTTGGGTAGGGTGTATAGAATGAGTGGCATTATGTGTCGCCATCTTAAGCATCTTGCCAGTAGCCTTCTGTCGGGGATACAGTCCCAATAGTTGGCGAATGCACAGTATGGTCCTGCAGTAGCCCTCTACATACTAATGTAATTCCATTGTTTCCCTTTCTTTATAGTTCACGCAGCACCCTTCTCCATTCACTACTCTGCCCAGCAGTGGAGCCTGAACTCTGGGATTGCCAGAGCCTGTAAGAGGTAAAGCGTCCTGCACTACAGCCTGACTGTTGGAGAACTATAATCGCCTTGGGGTCTGTTTTTCTGTCCCCACACAGTGACTGATTGTTTTTCCATCTGGAATTATGGGCTGCTCTGCACGGGGATTTGTGGTCTATTTCTGTGTTTCTTCAAGGGCTAGTTTGCTGATCATCTAGCACTATTATCCTGTGTTTTAAAAGCTGTTTAAATGCTGTAGCAAGAGTGCTTACCTTTGGTAGAATTGTATAGAAAGTGTAGCGTGTGTGTCCGCCATCTTGTGCATGCGCAGTAGCCTTCTGTATCGGGATACAGTCCCAATAGTTGGAGCATGCGAAGTACGGTCCAGAACTAGCCCACTGCATACTAATGTAATTCCTTTGTTTCCCTTCCTTTATAGGTCCAGCAGCACCCCTCTCCATTCACTACTCTGCCTAGAAGCGGAGTCTGAACTGGGATATTGCCGAGCCTGTAAGAGGTAAAGCATCCTGCACTACAGCCTGACTGATGGAGAACTTTAATTGCCTTGATGTCTGTTTTTCTGACGCCAGACAGTGACTGATTGTTTTAACATCTGGAATTCTGGACTGCTCTGCACAGGGATTTGGGGTCTATTTCTGTGTTTCTTTAAGGGCTAGATTGCTGATCATCTAGCACTAATATCCTGTGTTTTAGAAGCTGTTTAAATGCTGTAGTTAGAGTGCTTACCTTTCGGTAGAGTGTATAGAATGAGTAAGCGATGTGTGTCCGCCATCCTCGCATGCACAGTTGCCCTTCTATAGCAGGATACAGTCCCAACAGTTGAATTGCATACGCGGTAGGGTCTAATTTAGGCCGCTGCTTACTAAAATAATTCCTTTGTTTCCCTTCCTTTATAGGCCCTGCAGCACCTCTTCATTCACTACTCTGCCCAGCAGCGGAGCCTGAACTCGGGGATTGCCAGACCCTGTAAGAGGTAAAGCTTCCTGCACTACAGCCTGACTGTTGGAGAACTTTAATCGCCTTAGGGTCTGTTTTTCTGTCCCCACACAGTGACTGATTGTTTTTCCACCTGGAATTCTGGACTGCTCTGCAGGGATCTGGGGTCTATTTCGGTGTTTCTTTAAGGGCTAGTTTGCTGATCATCTAGCACTATTATCCTATGTTTTAGAAGCTGTTTCAATGCTGTAGTAAGAGTGCTTACCTTCGGAAGAATTGTATAGAATGTGTAGCGTGTGTGTCCGCCATCTTGTGCATGTGCAGTAGCCTTCTGTATCGGTATACAGTCCCAATAGTTGGCGCATGCACAGAAGGGTACTGATCTAGCCCACTGCATACTAATGTAATTCTTTTGTTTACCTTCCTTTATAGGCCCTGCAGCACCAGTCTCCATTCACTACTCTGCCCAGCAGCGGAGCCTGAACTGGGATATTGCCAGAGCCTGTAAGAGGTAAAGCGTCCTGCTCTACAACCTGACTGATGGAGAACTTTAATCACCTTGGGGTCTGTTTTTCTGTCCCCAGACAGTTGCTGATTGTTTTTCCATCTAGAATTCTGGACTGCTCTGTACAGGGATTTGGAGTGTATTTATGTGTTTCTTTAAGGGGAGCTAGTTTGCTGATCATCTAGCACTATTATCCTGTGTTTTAGAAGCTGTTTAAATGCTGCAGGTTAGAGTGCCTTACCTTCAGAAAAATTGTATAGAATGTGTAGTGTGTGTCCTGCCATCTTGTGCATGCTTGATAACCTTCTGTATGGGATACAGTCCCAATAGTTGGCACTTATGATACGATTCCTGAACTAGCCCTGCATACTAATGTAATTCCTTTGTTTCCCCTTCCTTTTAAGGCCCAACAACACCCATCTCCATTCACTACTCTGCACAGCAGTGGAGCCTTAAATCGGGGATTGCCAGATCCTGTAAGATGTAAAGTGTCCTGCACTACAGCCTGACTGTTGGAGAACTTTAATCGCCTAGGGATCTGTTTTTCTGTCTCCACACAGTGACTGAATGTTTTACCATGTGGAATTCTGGACTGCTCTGCAAGGGGATTTGGGGTCTATTTCTGTGTTTCTTTAAGGGCTAGTTTGCTGATCATCTAGCACTATTATCCTGTGTTTTAGAGGCTGTTTAAATGCTGCAGTTAGAGTGCTTACCTTCGGTAGAATTGTATAGAATGTGTAGTGTGTGTGTCCATCATCCTGAGCATCGCGGTATGCTGCTGTATCGGGATTTACAATAGTTGGAGCATGCGCTGTAGTGTCCTGAACTAGCCCGCTGCATACTAATGTAATTCCTTTGTTTCCCTTCCTTTATAGGCCCTGTAGCACCCCTCTCCATTCACTACACTGACCAGCAGCGGAGCGTGAACTCGGGGAATGCCAGAGTCTGTAAGAGGTAAAGCGTCCTGCACTACAGCCTGACTGTTGGAGAACTTTAATTGCCCTGGGTTCTGTTTTTCTGTCCCCAAACTGTGACTGATTTGGTTTTCCATCTGGAATTCTGGACTGCTCTGCAGGGGGATTTGGGTTCCATTTCAGTGTTTCCTTAAGGGCTAGATTGCTGATCATCTAGCACTATTATCCTGTGTTTTAGAAGCTGTTTAAATGCTGTAGTTAGAGTGCTTACCTTCGGTAGAATTGTATAGAATTTGTAGTGTGCATGTCCACCATCTTGCGCTGGCGCAGTAGCCTTCGGTGTCGGGATACAGTCCCAATAGTTTGGTGACATGCGGTAGGGGTCCTAGAAACCCTCCAGCATACTAATGTAATTCCTTTGTTTCGCTTCCTTTATAGGCCCTGCAGCACCTTTTCCATTCCTACTTTTCCCAACGGAGCATGAAATCGAGATTACAGAGCCTGTAAGAGGTGGCGTCCTGCACAACAGCCTGACTGTTGGAGAACTTTAGTCGCCTTAGGGTATGTATTATGTTTCCCCACAAAGTGACTGATTGTTTCTCATCTGGAATTCTGTAATGCTCTGCCCCGGGATTTGGGGTCTATTTCTGTGTTTCTTTAAGGGCTAGTTTGCTGATCATCTAGCACTATTATCCTGTGTTTTAGATGCTCTTTAAATGTTGTAGTTAGAGTGCTTACCTTCGGTAGAATTGTATAGAATGTGTAGCGTGTGTGTCCACCATCTTGCGCATGCGCAGTAGCCTTCTGTATCGGGATACAGTCCCAATAGTTGGCGCATGCGCAATACGGTCCTGAACTAGCCCACTGCATACTAATGTAATTCCTTTGTTTCCCTTCCTTTATAGGCCCTGCAGCACCCCTCTCCATTCACAACTCTGTCTAACAGCGGAGCCTGAACTGGGGGATTGCCAGAGCCTGTAAGAGGTAAAGCGTCCTGCACTACAGCCTGACTGTTGGAGAAGTTTAATCGCCTTGGGGTCTGTTTTTCCGTCCCCACACAGTGACTAATTGTTTTTCATCTGGGATTCTGGAAGGAACTGAACCGGGATTTGGGGTCTATTTCAGTGTTTCTTTAAGGGCTAGTTTGCTGATCATCTAGCACTATTATCCTGTGTTTTAAAAGCTGTTTAAATGCTGTAGTTAGAGTGCTTACCTTCAGTAGAATTGTATAGAATGTGTAGCGTGTGTGTCCGCCATCTTGCACATGCGCAGTAGCCTTCTGTTTTGGGATACAGGCCCAGTAAGTTGGCGCATGCTCCAGTGAGGTCCTAATTCAGCCGCTGCATACTAATCGCAATTCCTTTGTTTCCCTTCCTTTATAGGCTCAGCAGCACCCTCTCCATTCACCTCTGCCCAGCAGCGGAGCCTGAACTCGGGGATTGCCACAGCCTGTAAGAGGTAAAGTGTCCTGCACTACAGCCTGACTGCTGGAGAACTTTAATCGCCTTGGGGTCTGTTTTTCTGTCCCCACACAATGACTGATTGTTTTTCCATCTGGAATTCTGGACTGCTCTGCACGGGAATTTGGGGCCTATTTCTGTGTTTATTTAAGGGCTAGTCTGCTGATCATCTAGCACTATTATCCTGTGTTTTAGAAGCTGTTTAAATGCTGTAATTACAGTGCTTACCTTCGGTAGAATTGTATAGAATGTGTAGAGTGTGTGTCCGCCATCTTGGTCATGCGCAGTAGCCTTCTGTATCGGGATACAGTCCCATCAGTTGGCGCATGCACCGTACGGTCCTGAACTAGCCCGCTGCATACTAAGGTAATTACTTTGTTTCCCTTCCTTTAAAGGCCCTGCAGCACCCCTCTCCATTCACTACTCTGCCAGCAGCGGAGCCTGAACTGGGGGATTGCCTGAGCCTGTAAGAGGTTAAGCGTCCTGCACTACAGCCTGACTGTTGGAGAACTTTAATCGCCTTGGGGTCTGTTTTTCTGTCCACACACAGTGACTGATTGTTTTTCCATCTGGAATGCTGGACTGCTCTGCAAGGGGATTTGGGGTCTATTTCTGTGTTTCTTTAAGGGCTAGTTTGCTGGTCATCTAGACCTATTATCCTGTGTTTTAGAAGCAGTTTTAATGCTGCAGTTAGAGTGTTTACCTTCGGTAGAATTGTATTGAATGTGTAGCGTGTGTGTCCGACATCTTGCGCATGCGCAGTAGCATTCTGTATCGGGATACTTTCCCAAAGTTGGCGCGCATACGCAGTAGGGTCCTGAACTGAGCCACTGCACATACCAATGTAATTTGTTCCCCATCCTTTGGGCAGGCATTGCAGCACCCCTCTCCATTCTTACTCTAGCAGCAGTGGAGCTGAAGATTTGGAGATTGCCAGAGCCTGTGAGAACGTCCTGCACTCACAACGGACTGTTGGAGAACTTTAATAGCCTTGGGGTCTGTTTTCCTTCCCCACAGTGACTGATTGTTTTTCCATCTGGAATTCTGGACCTGCTCTGCACGAAGTTTGGGGTCTATTTCGTGTTCCTTTAAAGAATGGTTGCTGATCATCTAGCACTATTATCCTGTGTTTTAGAAGCTGTTTCAATGCTGTAGTAGAGTGCTTACCTTCGGTAGGATTTGTATAGAATGTAGCATGTGTGCCACCATCTTGCATGCAGTAACCTTCTGTGTCGGGATACAGTCCCAATAGTTGAATTGCATGCACGGTAGGGTCCTGGAACTACCTGCTGCATACTAATGTAATTCCTTTGTTTCCCTTCCTTTATAGGCCCAGCAGCACCCCTCTCCATTCACTACTCTGCCCAGCAGCGGAGCCTGAACTCTGGGATTGCCACAGCCTTTAAGAGGTAAAGCGTCCTTCACTACAACCTGACTGTTGGAGAACTTTAATCGCCTTATAGTCTTTTTTTCTGTCCCCACACAGTGACTGATTGTTTTTCCATCTGGAATTCTGGACTGCTCTGCACGGGAATTTGGGGCCTATTTCTGTGTTCCTTTAAGGGCCAGTTTGCTAATCTAGTACTATCATCCTGTGTTTTAGAAGCTGTTTAAATGCTGTAGTTAGAGTGCTTACCTTCGGTAGAATTGTATAGAATGTGTAGCGTGTGTGTCCACCATCTTGCGCATGCTCAGTAGCCTTCTGTATCGACATAGTCCAATACTTGGAGCATCGTCAGGGTCCTAAACTAGCCCGCTGCATACTTATGTAATTCCTTTGTTTCCCTTCCTTTAAAAGCCCAGCAGCACCCCTCTCCATTCACTACTCTGCACAGCAGCGGAGCCTTAAGTCGGGGATTGCCTGAGCCTGTAAGATATAAAGCATCCTGCACTGCAACCTGACTGTTGGAGAACTTTAATCGCCTTTGTATCTGTTTTTCTGTCCCCACACAGTGAATGATTGTTTTTCCATCTGGAATTCTGAAAAGCTCTGCACTGGGATTTGGGGTCTATTTCTGTGTTTCTTTAAGGGCTAGTTTGCTGATCATCTAGCACTATTATCCTGTGTTTTAGAAGCTGTTTAAATGCTGTAGTTAGAGTGCTTACCTTCGGTAGAATTGTATAGAATGTGTAGCGCGTGTGTCTGCCATCTTGCACATGTGCATTAGCCTTCTGTATTGGGATACAGTCCCAATAGTTAACGCATGCGCAGTAGGGTCCGGAACTAGCCCGCTGCGTACTAATTTAATTCCTTTGTTTCCCTTCCGTTATAGGCCCTGCAGCACCCCTCTCCATACACTACTCTGCCCAGCAGCGGAGCCTGAACTCGGGGATATTGCCAGATCCTGTAAGAGGTAAAGCGTCCTGCACTGCAGCCTGACTGTTGGAGAACATTAATCGCCTTGGGCTCTGTTTTTCTGTCACTACACAGTGACTGATAGTTTTTCCATCTGGAATTCTGGACTGCTCTGCACGGGGATTTGGGGACTATTTCTATTTATCTTTAGGGGCTAGTTTGCTAATCTAGTACTATCATCCTGTGTTTTAGAAGCTGTTTAAATGCTGTAGTTAGAGTGCTTACCTTCGGTAGAATTGTATAGAATGTGTAGCGTGTGTGTCCACCATCTTGCGCATGCGCAGTAGCCTTCTGTATCGGCATACAGTCCCAATACTTGGTGCATGCACAGTAGGGTCCTGAACTAGCCCGCTGCATACTTATGTAATTCCTTTGTTTCCCTTCCTTTAAAAGCCCAGCAGCACCCCTCTCCATTCACTACTCTGCCCAGCAGCGGAGAATGAACTAGGGGATTGCCAGAGCCTGTAAGGGGTAAAGCGTCCTGCACTACAGCCTGACTGTTGGAGAACTTAAATCGCCTTCGGGTCTGTTTTTCTGTCCCCACACAGTGACTGATTGTTTTTCCATCTGGAATTCTGGACTGCTCTGCACGGGGATTTGGGGTCTATTTCTGTGTTTCTTTAAGGGCTAGTTTGCTGATCATCTAGCACTATTATCCTGTGTTTTAGAAGCTGTTTAAATGCTGTAGTTAGAGTGCTTACCTTGGTAGAATTGTATAGAATGTAGAAGCGTGTGTCTGCTATCTTGCATGCATTAGCCTTCTGTATTGGATACAGGTCCCAATAGTTAACTTGTCTTATTAGGGTCGGAACTAGCCGCTGCGTACTAATATATTCCTTTGTTTCCCTTCCGTTATAGGCCCTGCAGCACCCCTCTCCATTCACTACTCTGCCCAGCAGCGGAGCCTGAACTCGGGGATTGCCAGATCCTGTAAGAGGTATAGCGTCCTGCACTGCAGCCTGACTGTTGGAGAACATTAATCGCCTTGGGGTCTGTTTTTCTGTCACTACACAGTGACTGATAGTTTTTCCATCTGGAATTCTGGACTGCTCTGCACGGGGATTTGGGGACTATTTCTATTTTTCTTTAGGGGCTAGTTTGCTGATCATCTAGCACTATTATCCTGTGTTTTAGAAGCTGTTTAAATGCTGTAGTAAGAGTGCTTACCTTTGGTAGAATTGTATAGAAGTGTGGCGTGAGTGTCACATCATCTTGCGCATCATGATAGCCTTCTGTGTCGGATACAGTCCCAATAGTTGGAGCATCAATGCAGTCCGGGACTAGCCCCTGCATACTAATGTAATTCCTTTGTTTCCCTTCCTTTATAGGTCCAGCAGCGCCCCTCTCCATTCACTACTCTGCCTAGAAGCGGAGTCTGAACTGGGATATTGCCGAGCCTGTAAGAGGTAAAGCATCCTGCACTACAGCCTGACTGATGGAGAACTTTAATTGCCTTGATGTCTGTTTTTCTGACCCCAGACAGTGACTGATTGTTTTAACATCTGGAATTCTGGACTGCTCTGCACGGGGATTTGGGGTCTATTTCTGTGTTTCTTTAAGGGCCAGTTTGCTGATCATCTAGCACTAATATCCTGTGTTTTAGAAGCTGTTTAAATGCTGTAGTTAGAGTGCTTACCTTCGGTAGAAGTGTATAGAATGAGTAGCGTGTGTGTCCGCCATCCTGCGCATGCACAGTTGCCTTCTGTAATGGGATACAGTCCCAATAGTTGGCGCATGCGCAGTAAGGTCCTGAACTAGCCCGCTGCTTACTAAGGTAATTCCTTTGTTTCCCTTTCTTTATAGGCCCTGCAGCACCACTCTTCATTCACTACTCTGCCCAGCAGCGGAGCCTGAACTCGGGGATTGCCAGACCCTGTAAGAGGTAAAGCTTCCTGCACTACAGCCTGACTGTTGGAGAACTTTAATCGCTTTGGGGTCTGTTTTTCTGTCCCCACACAGTGACTGATTGTTTTTCCACCTGGAATTCTGGACTGCTCTGCACGGGGATCTGGGGTCTATTTCTGTGTTTCTTTAAGGGCTAGTTTGCTGATCATCTAGCACTATTATCCTGTGTTTTAGAAGCTGTTTCAATGCTGTAGTAAGAGTGCTTACCTTCGGTAGAATTGTATAGAATGTGTAGCGTGTGTGTCCGCCATCTTGCACATGCGCAGTAGCCTTCTGTATCGGTATACAGTCCCAATAGTTGGCACATGCACAGAAGGGTACTGATCTAGCCAGCTGCATACTAATGTAATTCTTTTGTTTACCTTCCTTTATAGGCCCTGCAGCACCCCTCTCCATTCACTACTCTGCCCAGCAGCGGAGCCTGAACTGGGATATTGCCAGAGCCTGTAAGAGGTAAAGCGTCCTGCTCTACAACCTGACTGATGGAGAACTTTAATCACCTTGGGGTCTGTTTTTCTGTCCCCAGACAGTGACTTATTGTTTTGCCATCTAGAATTCTGGACTGCTCTGCACAGGGATTTGGAGTCTATTTCTGTGTTTCTTTAAGGGCTAGTTTGCTGATCATCTAGCACTATTATCCTGTGTTTTAGAAGCTGTTTAAATTCTGTAGTTAGAGTGCTTACCTTCGATAGAATTGTATAGAATGTGTAGTATGTGTGTCCGCTATCTTGTGCATGCGCAGTAGCCTTCTGTATCGGGATACAGTCCCAATAGTTGGCACTTGCGCAGTACGGTCCTGAACTAGCCCACTGCATACTAATGTAATTCCTTTGTTTCCCTTCCTTTATAGGCCCTGTAGCACCCCTCTCCATTCACTACACTGACCAGCAGCGGAGCGTGAACTCGGGGATTGCCAGAGTCTGTAAGAGGTAAAGCGTCCTGCACTACAGCCTGACTGTTGGAGAACTTTAATTGCCTTGGGGTCTGTTTTTCTGTCCCCAAACTGTGACTGATTTGTTTTTCCATCTGGAATTCTGGACTGCTCTGCAGGGGGATTTGGGTTCCATTTCTGTGTTTCTTTAAGGGCTAGTTTACTGATCATCTAGCACTATTATCCTGTGTTTTAGAAGCTGTTTAAATGCTGTAGTTAGAGTGCTTACCTTCGGTAGAATTGTATAGAATTTGTAGTGTGCATGTCCGCCATCTTGCGCTGGCGCAGTAGCCTTCTGTATCGGGATACAGTCCCAATAGTTGGTGCATGCACAATACGGTCCTGAACTAGCCCACTGCATACTAATGTAATTCCTTTGTTTCCCTTCCTTTATAGGCCCTGCAGCACCCCTCTCCATTCACAACTCTGTCTAACAGCGGAGCCTGAACTGGGGGATTGCCAGAGCCTGTAAGAGGTAAAGCGTCCTGCACTACAGCCTGACTGTTGGAGAAGTTTAATCGCCTTGGGGTCTGTTTTTCTGTCCCCACACAGTGACTAATTGTTTTTCATCTGGGATTCTGGAATGCACTGAACCGGGATTTGGGGTCTATTTCAGTGTTTCTTTAAGGGCTAGTTTGCTGATCATCTAGCACTATTATCCTGTGTTTTACAAGCTGTTTAAATGATGTAGTTAGAGTGCTTACCTTCAGTAGAATTGTATAGAATGTGTAGCGTGTGTGTCCGCCATCTTGCGCATGCGCAGTAGCCTTCTGTTTTGGGATACAGGCCCAGTAGTTGGCGCATGCTCAGTAGGGTCCTGATCTAGCCCGCTGCATACTAATGTAATTCCTTTGTTTCCCTTCCTTTATAGGCTCAGCAGCACCCCTCTCCATTCACTACTCTGCCCAGCAGCGGAGCCTGAACTCGGGGATTGCCACAGCCTGTAAGAGGTAAAGTGTCCTGCACTACAGCCTGACTGCTGGAGAACTTTAATCGCCTTGGGGTCTGTTTTTCTGTCCCCACACAATGACTGATTGTTTTTCCATCTGGAATTCTGTACTGCTCTGCAACGGAAATTGGGGCCTATTTCTGTGTTTATTTAAGGGCTAGTCTGCTGATCATCTAGCACTATTATCCTGTGTTTTAGAAGCTGTTTAAATGCTGTAGTTAGAGTGCTTACCTTCGGTCGAATTGTATAGAATGTGTAGCGTGTGTGTCCGCCATCTTGGTCATGCGCAGTAGCCTTCTGTATCGGGATACAGTCCCATCAGTTGGCGCATGCACCGTGCGATCCTGAACTAGCCCGCTGCATACTAAGGTAATTCCTTTGTTTCCCTTCCTTTATAGGCCCTGCAGCACCCCTCTCCATTCACTATTCTGCCCAGCAGTGGAGCCTGAACTCGGGGATTGCCAGAGCCTGTAAGAGATAAAGCATTCTGCACTGCAGTCTGTCTGTTGGAGAACTTTAATCATCTTGGGGTCTGTTTTTCTGTCCCTACAGAGAGACTGATTGTTTTTCCATCTGGAATTCTGGACTGCTCTGCACTGGGATTTGCTGTCTATTTCTGTGTTTCTTTAAGGGCTAGTTTGCTAATCTAGGTCTATCATCCTGTGTTCTAGAAGCTGTTTAAATGCTGTAGTTAGAGTGCTTACCTTCGGTAGAATTGTATAGAATGTGTAGCATGTGTGTCCGCCATCTTGCGCATGCGCAGTAGCCTTCTGTATTGGGATACAGTCCCTATAGTTGGCGCATGCGCAGTTCGGTCCTGAACTAGCCCACTGCATACTAATGTAATTCCTTTGTTTCCCTTCCTTTATAGGCCCTGCAGCACCCCTCTCCATTCACTACTCTGCCTAGCAGCGGAGCCTGAACTGTTATATTGCCAGAGCCTGTAAGAGGTAAAGCGTCCTGCACTACAGCCTTACTGATGGAGAACTTTAATCGGCTTGGGATTTGTTTTTCTGTCCCAAGACAGTGACTGCTTGTTTTTACATCTGAAATTCTGGACTGCTCTGCACGGGGATTTGGGGCCTATTTCTGTGTTTCTTTAAGGCCTAATTTGCTGATCATCTAGCACTATTATCCTGTGTTTTAGAAGCTGTTTAAATGCTGTAGTTAGAGTGCTTACGTTCGGTAGAATTGTATAGAATGAGTAGCGTGTGTGTCCGCCAACTTGCGCATGCGCAGTAGCCTTCTGTATCGGGATACAGTCCCAATAGTTGGAGCATGCGCAGTAAGGTACTGAACTAGCCTGCTGCATACTAATGTAATTCCTTTGTTTCCGTTCCTTTATAGGCCCTGCAGTCCCCTCTCCATTCACTACTCTGCCTAGCAGCGGAGCCTGAACTGGGATATTGCCAGAGCTTGTAAGAGGTAAAGCTTCCTGGACTACAGCCTGACTGTTGGAGAACTTTAATCGCCTTGGGGTCTGTTTTTCTGTCCCCACACAGTGATTGATTGTTTTACCATCTGGAATTCTGGACTGCTCTGCACGGGGATTTGGGGTCTATTTCTGTGTTTCTTTAAGGGTTAGTTTGCTAATCTAGAACTATCATCCTGTGTTTTAGAAGCTGTTTAAATGCTGTAGTTAGAGTGCTTACCTTCTGTAGAATTGTATAGAATGCGTAGCGTGTGTGTCCACCATCTTGCTCATGCGCAGTAGCCTTCTGTATCGGGATACAGTCCCAATATTTGGCGCATGCGCAGTAGGGTCCTGAACTAGCCCGCTGCATAGTAATGTAATTCCTTTGTTTCCCTTCCTTTAAAAGCCCAGCAGCACCTCTCTCCATTCACTACTCTGCACAGCAGTGGAGCCTTAACTCGGGGATTGCCAGAGCCTGTAAGATGTAAAGCATCCTGCACTACAGCCTGACTGTTGTCTGGCACTCCCCGACCCGACCCAGGGTCGGCACTTCATTTTTTGCTGCTGGCCGGTCACATGTCCTACCCTTCTTTTTACTAACTGTCCACTTTCCCATTTGCAGCTTTTTGACACCAACCACAAGGCATTACTGCACTCTCCACTCTAGTTTCTCTTTCAACTCTACACCCCTTCCTAGCAACTGTTTGCAAACCCTACCCACTAGAGGTCCCTGCAGTTCCCTTTTGAATCCTTTCTGCTTTCCTCACTCCTCCCATCAACTTACCACTAAGCACCCAGCAGCCTCACACCTGGTACCTTTTATTCCAAAGTCTACTGCCTAACCACTAAGCCAACGAACCAGGCCGACATTTTCCTCTACTTTCAAACTCTTAACCCTTCCTCCCTCCTTCTCTGAATTAAAAAACTTTCTACACTCTGTGCTTAAGTTGTTCTCAAACCCAGTACCCTTGCCATCAGAGTCAACAGCTCTACTTCTTAACCACTTTGTCTAGCTATTTTATTCCTACTTTCCAGGACTTTTAGTCTCTTACCTCCCCCAACCTGCCAAAATATAAAGTTTTACCACTTCTCTCTTGCTGCCTTTGAACCCTGCACCCTCACTGTTTTAGTTAGCAGTTCCACCACTCAGCTAGCACACCTGTCTATTATTTGTGCAGGATTTCAAACTCTAAAAAACACTCTAACCCTCAGACACTGCTAAATTATTGTCTGATTGTTTCTGCAGACCTTGAGCCTAGCTCCCTGCTGCTACAGCCACTGCCTGGGGTCTTTCCTGCTACCCTGGGCAAGTCTTGAACCTAGTGCCCTGTGCACCTCCGGCACTAGTTCTGCCACTGTACCAAAGTGGCAACTACACTTAGAGGTGACCTCTCACTACTATCTCCCCCTCTATCATCCTAGTTCCCCATCTTTCTTCACTTCAGCTCTCTCACCCTTACCAATTATGCATGTGCACCTCCTGCCCACCTGCCTCTCTCTTCTCCTCCTCCTTTTGCCTTCCACCAACCCTATTGTCCCTGTTAACTCTCAGCCTCACTACTCTAGTGCTCCTACCTACCCTCCTGTCCTCCCCTCCTCCTATACCACTGCTCCTCCCCCTCCCTCCTCCTCCACACACCCCATATGCTCCTCTCCACCTCATCCCCATTCAGACATTACCTTCCTCCCCCTGCTCCTTAGGCACCTGATCACTCAAGCCTTCTCTGCTGCCCCTACCCACCCCTTTGCTCGAAACCCCTTTCTCTTCCTATCGCTCTGCGTGAACTCTCCTTCTGCCACCCTCTGACCAGAGCAGTTCTCCTCCTTCTGCTCCTGACAGGGAACATGCATCCCAACCCAGGACCTGCCCCCTCCCACCCACCTACTCAGCCTACTGGTCTCCAAATAGCATCCATGAACATATGCAGCCTGCTGAAAAAATTTGACACCCTACAGTGCTGGGCCATGGCTCATCAACCAAACATCATAGCCCTGGTTGAAACATGGCTGTCCAAATCCACCCCTGACTCATTTGTCTCCCTCCCAGGCTATACCTTATATCGGGAGGACCGAGTAGGCAAACGAGGGGGAGGCTGTGCAATCTACACTAGGGACACAATATTTGGACACGCGCTCCCCACCCCTGCCCTTGTAAATGGGGCCAATGCTCTTACCCTCAAACTCACCCCGGACCCCTCTAGGAGCCCTCTCTATCTCACCACTGCCTACATTCCCCCAAAGAACCAGCACCCAGCCCTGGTATCTTTAACTGACTATCTGGCCTCCCTCCACCATAAGGCGGAACAAATCCTAGTTGGGGACCTTAACGTAAATTGGCTCAGCACCTCCTCTTCCACGATCAGATACTCATTTGCCACCCAAGACCTGACGCAACTCATCACCCATCCCACTAGAATAAACCCTAAGAGAGGAACCAGCACCCTTCTGGATGTAATTATCACCAACCGACCCCAAAAAATCCAAAACATCCAGGTCCTACCAGATTCCCTAAGTGACCACTCCCCTATCCTATTTCATTGGGCAGTCCCCAATCCCAAACCCAAAGCCCAGACCACCCTCCACAGGCGCCTCCACCCTGGTGGGCTGCAAAAACTTAAACTATTCCCTTCCCGGATAAACTGGTCCCCCATTCATCGTGCAACCGACATTGACACTGCCCTCACTTTCTTCTCACACACCTTCAACATGGCCTGTGATCTCTTTGCACCCTTCACCAAAATCTGATCCAAAAAGCAGAATGCACCCTGGGTTAGCCCTGCCCTTCTACAATTACTAAGAAATCGGGATAACCTCTGGCACCTTGCCACTGAAACGGGTCAGCTGTCTGATAGGCAGGCTTACAATGCAGCCCGGAATAGGTGCTCTTGGGCCATCCGGAAAGCCAAGGCTGACCATTACCAGGCCACCCTTGCCTCCTCCTGGGGTTCAGCCCGGACTTTCTGGGATAATATTAAACAACTAAGTGGAAAAACACGCTCCCCTGCCCCATCCCAGCTCACTAGCAATGGCACTACCTCCACCGAGCCTGTCACCATAGCTAACTGGCTCAACACCGCTTTCACTGACCTTAGCTCAGTCCTCCCTAGTAATTTCTTTGACTCTCCCCCCAACCAACCTCCCCCTGTCCTCCAGCACCCCAGCTTCCACCTGTGCAAGATTTCTGCCCGGGAAGCCAGACCCATCCTAATCAAAGCTTTGAATAGCAACAGTCCCGGCAGTGACTCACTGGACCCCAGTATCCTCAGGCTGGTGCTAGATGAAGTCCTTGCCCCACTCACCAGCCTAATTAACTGATCGATCTACCTGGGACAATTTCCCATGGCTTGGAGAACAGCCATAATCATGCCCATTCATAAAGGGGGCGACAGGTCGTCGGCCAACAACTACCGGCCAATCTCCATCCTCCCCCCCCAAAGCCCTGGAGAAAGTGGTGGCCATTCAAATCACTGAATATCTGGCTAAGCATAACATCTTATGCCCAGAGCAACATGGCTTCCGTACTGGTCACAGTACCAGCACTGCACTAATTGAATTCTCCAACTTCCTACACTCCTCCCTGGATACCAGCTCCCTAGCTGGTGCAGTGTTCATCGACCTCTCAAAGGTTTTCGACACCGTCTCCCACCCTCTTCCGCTGAATGCTCTCTGCCACACTGGTCTCTCGGCTGGCCCCCTAGCATGGTGCATGGTGCATGAGCTATCTATCCGCTCGATCACAGTGTGTTAAAATCAATGGGATACTCTCAGATACCCATCCCATTCACTCTGGGGTCCCCCAAGGCTCCATCCTGGGCCCCCTTCTCTTCTCACTCTATCTGAACACCCTGCCCAGTGCATGCCCTGGCAAAATTCTCCTGTATGCAGATGACGCTGTCCTTTTGCCACCCACCTAATCCGTCTCCTTCAGGACACCTACAGTAGTCTTTCAATAATGCGAAGCCTGGTTTAAGGAGCGAGACTGCGTCATCAATCTTAAAAAACAAAGCTATGCTCTTTTCCCACCCCCAAAACAAAGCTAGCAACCACCCACTCTATATCCTTCCTAGTACCAAACAGCCACTGGAACAAGTCTGCTCCTACAAATACCTTGGGGTTACCTTCGACTCAGCCCTCACATTTCACAACCACATTGATGCCCTAACATCCACCACTAACACACGGCTTGGTATCCTCTTCCACCATAGAACCTGCCTTCCCCAAATGCGCTCCTTTCAGCTGTTCACGTCTTCGTATTGTCCCTTGTAGACTATGGTCTACCAGTCTATGGTGCTGCCGACATGACTGCACTCAAAAAAATTCACTTAACCCTGAATAAAGCCTGCAGATTGATTACTGGTGCCCCCAGGCTCACACACACCTGTCAGCTGTATGACGAGGCTAAACTCCTTACCCTGGATGAACGGCTCCGATATCAAACCTGCCTCCTCACAAAAAAAACCCTACTCGGGCTCTCACCTCCTGGGGTGATGGCATCCATCCACCGGATCCCACCCACTATTGCAACACGGTCATCCAACAAGACCACTCTAATGGTCCCCAGATCAAGAACCAGCCATGGCCAGAGGTCCTTCTGCTACAGAGCCCCATCCTGGTTTAACTCTCTCCCTGCCCCCATCACCAATGCCACCACCATCTCCAAGTTCAAAACCACCCTTCGAAACCAACTCTTCAACACTCATAGCTGCTCCTGTCTCTGAAGGCAGCCTCCACCTCGACTTCTCATGCAACGCCACCGGCAGCTCTCCACCTAGCCCTCCCCACCACGTCTTCCCGGTACACCGTACCTATGTCTAACCTGGCCAGTGCCAGCTGTTTCATGGTATGCCTATTAGATTGCTCAATTTTTGATACCAACTTGTGTAACACCTGTTCTCAATTACTTGTACCCTGTAACCTAAATGTATTTTGTCTGACCTCAGTGTGATGTGGCGCCTCTGATGAATGCCTATTTTTAGCAAACCTATGCTATGTAACCTAAAACTCTATGTATGTCTTTAATGTGACGAGGTACCCTTGGAAATGAGCCTCTGGCTCAAAGGTTGTAAACTGATTTCACAAATAAATAAATAAAAATAAAGAAGGGGTTACAGACAGAGAGACTGAAGTTGATTTAGTGAGGAAAAGCTTGAAGACCCTGAAGATAGACAAGTCCTTAAGGACTAGAAGGCATTCACCTGAAGGTGTTGAGGTGCTGAAGGAACAGGCGTACAAGCTGGCGGGTCCACTGGTGAATCTGTTTAACACCTCTATGGAGATGGGGGAAGTGCCATGGACTGGGGGACAGCACATGTAGTGCCACTACACAAGACTGGGCCAAGGGATGACCCAGGTAACTATTGACCAGTTCTGATGTTGATAGTGGAGAAAATCATGGAAATTATACTGAAGAAAAGACTAGTCAGCTTCTGGAAGACAATGGTCTCCAGGACAAGAAGCAACCTGGGTTTGTGACAGGGCAGTCCTGCCAGACCAACCTGATTCATTTCTTCAGCTGAGTAAGCAGAACAGTGGACCATGGCCGAGCAGTGGATATCCATATCTGGATTTCAATAAGGCTTTTGACTCAGTTGCCCACAGAAAATTAATAGGGAAGATGGAGGACATGAGAGTAGTGGTGGAATTGACTAAGTGGGTTAGTAACTGGCTGCAATATAGAAGCCAGAGGGTGGTGTTTGGGGGTGGGTGGGATTCTCAGTGGTTAGACCATTCACTAGTGAGGTCCTACAAGGCTCAGTGCTTGGTCTGGTGTTATTTAAGATCTTCTCTACTGACACTTCAGATGGGATAAAAGGTAAAATATACCTGCTTGCAGATTATAAAAATGATCTGTGTGAGAGAGAGAGAGAGAGAGAGAGGTAGACATGGAAGAGAGAAAACAAGACATTAGAGAATACCTGGTCAAACTGGAGACATGGTCTGGTATTTGGCAGCTGGGATTCAACGGCAAAAAATACAGGTAATGCACCGGGAGGTGAAGAACCCAGAGACCAAATACTGGCTGGGGGGTATGCAAGTTACCAAATCAGAGAAGGAGAAGGACTTTGGGAGGGCGTATCATTATGAGAGCACTTAGCACACTGCAGGAGAGTGGCACCCAAGACACATTAGATACTGGGCTATATAGCCTGGGGCGTTAGCAGCAGAAAAGCGGAGGTCATTCTGCCACTATATAGGTCAATGGTTCAGCCACATCTGGAGTACAGTGTGAAGTACTGGTGCCCTTATCTAAAGAAAGACATCAGCATGCTGGAGTCCTCCGAAAGGAGGGCTACCAAGATGATCCAGGGTCAGCAGGGCAGACCATACAAAGAAAGGCACAGGAATCTCAACATGTACTCCCTGGAGAATAGAAAGGATAAGGGAGACATGATCAAAACCTTCAAATACCTTAGGGGTATCAACAAAGTGATCTCTGAGGGTCTCTTCAATCTTAATGGGAACTGGTCCACTAGGGGCACTGCCTCAAGCTGGTGGAGGGAAGATTTAGGAGAGAGAGATGAGGAGACAATTTTTCAGTGAGAGGGTAGTGACAAAATGGAAAATGTTGGTGGAGGATGTTGTCTCCCTGAGAACAGTGGACAGCTTCAAGAAAAGATGGATAGAGTGAAAGGGAAAGTTGCGTGAAGGAGTAGCCTGGGGAAGGTGGAGAACATCACTAGCATGGAGGAGTGGATAATGGGGAGGGGGGAGGATCCCTCAGTGGGTGCTGAGGGGTTTACACCCTTGAGCAGACACAATAGACCACAACAACTTTTTCAGCTGGCTCAATTGCATGTTCATATGTACAGTACATATCAAGAAAATGATTCATGGGGAACTAGTCTTCTAAAATTACCATACTTTCCCCACATACTTTAAAGCCTAAGCCTCAGGGTCATTGTCATGGTTTGTTTCGTAGGCCCTACTCCCATCCTGGCCAAGGCTATCCCAGAGGTCCGGGGTGCAGTTTCCAGTGTGTACATACCACCCCTCAAGCCCATTTGCCTTCCTGTGCCCATGCAGGGTCACCAAATGTGTGGATCCTGGTGCTGCCACTGCTGCTTCAAGAGCCTTCTGACTCTAGTTCACCTCCCCTGATCACATTGGAAAATCTAGGAATCCTGGTGGGATGCCAAATCTCCCTCTTCCTTTTTTTTTTTGAATGAATATACTTTATTGGGATTTCAATCAGAAAAAACATACAAAACTACAAATAATAACAAACAGAAAAACAAATGAACATACCCCTCTAGAGAGTCATATCCCAAATACAAACACCAACATGGAATAGCAGCAGCAGCAGTTAGTACAAAAATGCAAAACAATAACATATACAAAGAATTAAGATGAGTCCTGCACCATCCAGAGTATGACAGATAATAAAGCTTCTAAATACTTCCATCTCTAAGAGTTCAAGTTATGTCTCATTGAGGCAAGCATCTTTTCATATGTAATATTTACATAACTTTTTTCTTACCAAAGTGGAGGGAGATTTCCACAATGCTTGGGCTCTGGAAGTCTTACAGCAGGGTTATGTCCTGGAATTGTTAGCTACTCCTCCAGTATATCCTCCCCTTCCCAGTCAGTACCCTTCAAGGCACCTTGCTGTCCTGCTGGAAAAGGTCTAGATGGTTTACATCAAAGAGACAATAGAACTAGTCACTGTTGCTGAGCTAAATCAAAGTTACTCGTTCAAATACTTATTGGTTCCAAAGTGAACAGGTGACTTATATCCCATCCCAGGCCTCCAGGGCCTGAACATTTAAATAGAATAAAAAGGGTTCCACATGTTGTCTCTCCAGTCATTGATTCTCCTGCTACTGAATGCGAATTGACTTTGTGCCCTGGACATGAAGGATGCTTACCTTCATATCAAGGTGCTCTGCAGCCACAGGCATACCTTCACTTCATCCTGCAAGGCTCTCACTACAGATTTCCTGCCTTGCTATTTGACTTATCTTCCACACCACTTGTCTTCACCAAGTGCTTCACAATGGTGACTGCATCACTCAGAAGAGATGATTTGTATGTGTTCCCATACCTGGATGATTGGCTATTAAAGGCGTCTTACATGGAAGTGATCACTAACACCCTATTTGGGACCCCATTTGAGCAGCTGGGCATCCTGGTGAAAGAGCCAAAGTTGGTTCTGACTTTATGCCACCACTCCAATACACCAGCACTGTCTTGGACACTTCAGTCATGCAGGTATGCCTTTCCATGGACCAGGCAAAGCATTGACAGCACAGACTCATTTAGAGTCATCCAGTCACTATGTTTCAACCAGATACCATCTCAGACTAATTGGACTGATGACCGCTGCTGTCTTCATTGTCCCACTGGTGCACCTACACATGAGGATTCCTCAATGGTCCTTCATGCCCAGCAGGCACAGCATTTAAATTATATGAGTGTCTCATACAGGTGACTCCTCTATGTCATGTCCTTCAGTGGTGGTTGGACTGATCCAACCTCAACACAGGAACCTCTTTACTTTGTCTCTTGCCCCTGTTAGTCATGGTGATGGACACCTTGGGCTCCAGATGGAGTGCCCATCGAGTCCTTCTAGATGCAGGGTCTTTGGTCCTCCCTTGATTGCTCTCTCCACAACAAAGTCTCTCACCCCTGTTAGTCATGATGATGGTCACCTTGGCTCCAGTTGGAGTGCCCATCTGGGGTCCTTCTAGATGCAGAGCCTTTGGTCCTCTCTTGATTGCTCTCTCCACAGGAACATTCTGGAGATTAGGGCTGTTCTGCTTGGCATATTGACCATTTATGCCATTCTCTGAGATCATCCTCTCATGGTAAGGCTGGAAACTATTTCAGTGATGCATTACATCAACAAACAAGGTGGAGTTCACTGCAATCCCCTCTGCAGGAAGGCAGTGAGGGTAAGCATTGGGTCAAGAAGCATGATGTGTTTCTTACGGCCGTCTTTCTGCCCATTATCCTTTATGTCTTAATGGATCACCTCAGCTGGTCCTCAGTGCTAGCCCACATTTGGAGACTTTTGCAATATGTCATGACAGACCTCTTCGACCATAGGGATTATCCAGAGATTGATCTTTTTTGCATCCTCAGACAATGTAAAACTGCTACATTTCTGCACACTCACTCCAGGGCCTGGAGTTGTTTAGGGAGATGCACAGTCCCTCTCCTGGAAGGGGAGGTTCTTGTACACCTTTTCTCTGCTTCCTCTGCTTCCTCTGATCCACAGGGTTCTGGTCAAGTTGAGGGCAGAGCCAGACACCCTGATTTAAGTGTGCCAATTGTGGCCCAGACAAATTTGGTTCCTTCTCCTGCAGTAGCTGAGGGTAGAACCCCTGTGCTGATTGCTCTTTAAGTCTGGCTCCTGGTACAGGAGCAAGGCTCTCTAATGCACCTGGATCTCCAATTCCTGCACCGCCATGTGTGGCTCCTGAGGACACAGAACTCTTCTGTTTTGGGGTTTCCCCTGTGGTCGCAGACATTCTGCTTGTTGCTTCTAAGCCATCCACTTGATTCTCCTATTCCCAGAAAAAGAAACATTTCGTGACCTGGTGTACTTCCTGTAGTTTGGACCTTTTTACATGTCTAGTGAGATGTGTTCCAGATTACCTACTGTCCCTTCTAGACTCAGGTCTCCAGTACTCATCTGTGAAACTATATTTGACTGCTGTCTCTGCTTTTCATTACTGGTATGCCAGTTGCCTAACCTGAGATATCCTGCAGATTCCAAACAGGAATCATGCATTTTGTGCCCGTCTATGACCCAGCACCAGCTAGAGACCTTAACATAGTTCTGCAGAACCTTTCAGTACCTCCTTTTGAACCTGTGCTTCCCATCATGGACAATACTGTTTTTGGTAGCCATAATTCAGCAAGAAAAGTTTCTACACTGCAAGCTTTGGTTGCAGAGCCCACTTACCTTATTTTCTTCAAGGATCAGGTTGCTTTAAGGATCACTCCTAATTTTCTCCTGAAGGTTGTGTCTGATTTCACATTGAATCAGTCTATTAACCTTCTGGTTTATTTTTCCTCCCTCATAGGTAGTAGGTAATGATGGCTCCATATACTTTATGTGCAAAGGATGCTAAACTGGTACCTGATCATAATAAGGAGTGCAGAAAATCCACTCAGTTATTTGTGTCTTCTACCTATGTAATAGTGGGTTCCCCTGCTTTTAAGCTTTATCTTTCCATGTGTAACCCCCCTTCAAATAGAGGTTCCTATAAATGTCTTCCTGGGCTGCCTAATGCCCATTGTCAGGATGGTGTTCCATGTCTGCAGTAGTTCAATGTGTCTACATGAGTGCTCCAGTAAGCCTCTGTGCCTGTCTCTTTAAGGGAGCTGTTATTCTGTGTGAGAAAATCAGTCTGGGCTGGGTCTGAGTAATTAAGGCTCACGACCCACCAGACAGTCTATATTTCTACTCCATTCTGCAGTTGCTACTTGTACAGAGGGAGCTCTATTAGGAACTGTGATTATTTACTGTTTATCTGTTGTAATAATACCATAGGAGTTTGTCTAACCAACCTTCGATTGCAGCTTGAGCTTTTGCATAAGAGCCATCATCTTGGTTCTGGACTGCCAGAGTTGGACCAATCAAACTTCAGGGGATCTAAAATGCAGACTGTCCCCAAAGGTCTTGTGGGATTGAATTTCTGTAGGAATTGTAGTTTTTAGGGTCTGGCGCCTAAATGGACCTGGAGGAGGAGCCCTTCTGTGACACACAGTTCCCTCAGACAATCGAACCTTTTGGATTACTGGGGAAGCCCAGAACTGCCTGCAGCAGTGGGTCAGTCAAGAGCTGGAATTTGGAGAGTAAACAGCTCAAGCCATTGAGCAGCTGTTCCTGCTAGGAGCACGGGAGAATCGCTGGAAAAGCTCTGTTGGCCTGCTTGTCACATCTTCCAGTGTGAAGTATTGCCTTGAGATTGAAAGTCGGATTTATCTGATTACTGGATCGAGATCTTAACCTGAAGAGAAAAGTGTGTTATTGCTGCCTGCGAGTGGACTGAAGACTTGCTCCAGAAGTGATTGGCCCTCCAGGTACCGGAGTGAGCCTCACATCGAAAGATCTGTGCAGAGAACCTGTGATTTGCAAACGGACTTTTATCCGAACTATGGCAAAATATTGTAGCGCTTATAAGTGTGATGAATGAGTTCTGTTACACCAACTGGAGGCTGTTCCAGCACTGTATCATGGACATTATCCAAACTGCCTGCTCAACCTGGACCCTGCCATCTCAGCCTTGGCTGCTGCTCACGATTCAGAGACATTTTTGGAGAAAGACCTGCTCGGGGATTCAGCTCCCTGCTCAACACCATCGAACAGGTAGCGACCACCACGATGAGTCATGTAGGCACTGCTTCCCCTGAATATCCAGTACAACATCCTGAGGTCTTCATTTAGTCTGTCCTGCATCCTGGTCTGGGTAGCGTGAGTGCAAACAGGGTAGCTCCCTGCAACATAAGCTACAATCATTGTGCGTCTTCTGATTCTCTTGTGTTTTGGGTTTATTGCAATGGACTGAGCCATCCTTCTCCAGATTGTAAATATTTGGGTTGAGTGCATGTTAATTGTTTTCCTTCCTAAGGGCTCCAATAAGAGCTGCAATGCCGGCCTACCCCGGGCAATGCGTCAGGCTAGCCTGTTTTCCATACTGGGTACCCAGGGTTGTGAGGACTGTGCTAAAGGGACTCAATGTGCATGCTTATTCAGCCTGAATGTAATCAGATCTGCTAATCACCTGCTAGATTCACACCCTACCCTTGTTCACATTCCCCTAAATAAATCAGATTGTGGTTGCTCACATTTAACCTGGCTAGTGTGTACCTTCTTGGTGGGGACATTGTACTGCCTTTGTATTGTTACATCTCTGATCTTATTTTCCAGGGGGTCTCCAGGGCTATTGCAGCAGATCCAGCCCTGGTGGTAAGTGCAACGAGCGTGAGCATATCATTACTGTCATATGGTAAATGTAAATATTCTGTTGCTGAATTGTTTAGGCCACTAGAAGGGTTGGTGGGTGGTTATAGCATCTCGGAGGGCTATGCCAACAGCAGCTATGCTACCCCCAAACCATTCCTCTGGGTAGAGGCACCCATTCACCGAGCTCAGGCCCCTCAACCTATGCATAGTCACACAGGCAGGGGTAGTAGCCCATAGGATAGCACCACCTAGGGGTTACATCTTGGAGGCACTGCTGGGATTTGCACCCTCTAGTGGTCAGAAGGGGGAACTGAAACCCAAAGAAAATTTGAGACAGGAACTGAAATGGAGGCGATTACTACACCCAAGTGGAAAACTGCTCCCTACAAGCTGGTCCTTCACCATATGATGTGGTGGAGTGAGGCTGAAGGGGTAGAGCCTTGACATGCCATATTGTTACTTGATATCCTTTTAGGGACCACTAATGACACAATTGAAGAGACTGTGGGGAAAGTTAACTGTCTGGGGAAGGTTGAAGTATGGGGGTAGGACTCAGATCTGTTTGATCAAACCTTGGTGGCCCTCCTCTCTTGTAATCTCCCTATAGACCCTGAAAAGATACCCCCTGTTATCATACCCGAAGGGTCCCAGAAGGGATGGAGAGTAATTAATTTGCATAGTGACCCATCTTCCTAAGAGGTCCCGAGGTGGTAGGTTCAAATATAAACTGTTAAGGTTGTTGGCCACTGAAGACTGGATGGCAAAAGAGACGTTAAAATGTTTGGATATTTTGGAGGAGACCACTCCCCTGCAGTCTCCTCTGGCCTCCCCATCTACTCCCAGAGCATCCCCTGTTGTGACCTCCTCCACTGAGATACCGTCTGTACACCTGGACTCCTATCACAGGCTCCGTCTGTTCTCTGGTGCAGTTCCTGTGCCAGTGAGGGAAGATGACTTAGAAACATGGAGGGACTATGCTACTCCACTGGTCCGAGAGTGGCAATGTTCAGAGGGGGAGAAGAGAAAGTGACTTATGAAAAGTCTAAGGGGCCCTGCACTTGAAGCAATCTGATTTCTCCGATCCACCAACCCAGAAGCCACCGCAGCCTAGTACCTCTCTGCTTTAGAAGGGGTGTTTGGCAGCACAGAATCTGGGGAAGACTTACTGTAGAAATTCAAGTCTGCTAAGCAATGGAAAAATGAGAAATTGTCTGCCTTTGTCACTTGAATTGAACGGGCCTTGCAGAGGGCCCATAGAAAAGGGAGTTCCTGCTAGCGAACTGAACTGTGTCAGGCAGGAGCATATTCTCAAATCTGCCCAGCATTCCAGTGTGCTTATGCTGAAATTGAAATTTCAGGACAGGGAGACTAACCCCCCACAACATTGCTGACTAATGAAAGAGATTCAGGAGGCTGAGAACTATGAGGAGGGGTGGTAGCCCTATGCCAGGGCTGCCCACACCAGCCAAGTCTCAGATCGGTCTGAGGAAAGAGAGGAATCTACTAAAATCCAACAAGTTAAAGAACTGCTTAAAGAGTTAAAGGAGATGTGAGCCAGTCAACAAGCTGCAGTTGAAACGGCCAGAAGCTCCCACCCTTGCCTGTTGCCAACTGAGACTAGAAGTGAGGTTTCTCCCAGGGATGTGAGAGTCCATGCCATTGCTCCTGAACCCCAGGTTGAGTCCAAGCTAATAGAAGATATGAGAGAGCTAAGAGCCCTAGTAGGAGACCTCATACACGCCACCCGTACATCTGCCCATCCTATCTATGTCCTTGCAGAGATTGGGTCTCCAGAACTGCATGCAGTACTCCAGATGGGGTCTCACCAGCTGTCTGTACAGAGGGATAACAACTTCCTGTTTTATACTGGTGATGCCTCTCCCTATGCATCCCAGTATCCCCCCAGCCCTCCTTACTGCCCTCTCACATTGCTTGCCCACCTTTAGGTCATCTGATATGACTACTTTCAGCCAGGTCCCTTTCCATTTTTGTTGTTCTTAGTATCTCACCCCCCCCATTGTGTGCTCTTCCCCTGGGTTTTTATTTCCCAGGTGCATTACTTTGATTTCCCAGGTGCATTACCTCTCTTCCTTTGTAATGAGAGCCTCACTGATCCCTGCCAGAATTCACTTATGTGTCAATCTGATAGAGGCCCCATTCCTCTACCAAGAATACCGAACAGAAATAATCTTTCAGTAGATTTGCCTTGCTCTTCTCATCCTCTACCCAGTCCCTCCTCCCCTTTTAGTCTGATCATATCCCCTTTAATTTATGTTTATCCCAAATATAATTGATTTCTTTGTTGCCCTCCCTGATCTCCTCTACTAGCCTTAGTTCTACTTCAGCCTTTGCCTGCCTCAGTTCCCTACTGGCTTTTTTCAACAGTTATTATTATGCCCCCTTGTTTCCATCTATTTAATAAATACCATCCATTTTTCTTCTACTGCCTGAGCTGCACTCTTCATGAACCATAATATTTTTTTCTTCCTATTCTGTCCTACCATTTTCTATAGAGAACAGTTGCCTCTAATACTTCTTTCTTGATTATCCCACATTTTGTTTCCACTTCTAACACTCCATCCACTGGTCTTAATTTGTACCTCTTTCATCTTCCCAAAATCAGGCCACCCTGGCCCTGGATTGTACCCTGTCAGCTTACTTAAGTCCATAGTGTTCTGTAATTGCTCAAACCCAGTGGTTACCTCAAATATATCTCCCCAATACTATCCTTCATTGTAAAGATGCAATAGGGCCCCACCACTAGTGGGCTCCAAGACTTTCTGGTGCAGAAATGCCTCTTGCATTCTGTCCACCAGGGCCTAGCTTCTTGTACTTGCTGCCATTGGGGTGCTCCAGTCCAAATCCAGCAGATTAAAGTACCCATTATGAAAACCTCACCAAGTTCTGCCATCCAATTAATTTCATTTCCCAGCTTGATGTCTCCCTCCTCCCTCTGTACTGGAGGCCTACAGACCACTCACAGAGTATCTTGATTACCCTCCCCATGCTGTAACTTGTACCTAGATTGTCTCAGCCCCCTTTTGCTCTACCCTCATCCAGAATGTTTGAGGCCAGGATACCCTTTTTCACATATAACACTACTCTGCCTTCCCTCTGTTTTCTCTTGTCCCTCCTGAACAGTGTGTAGTCTGGTACCTGCAGATCCCAGTCATAGTGTTGTGTAACCTATTTTCAATAGCGCCACTATAGGCGCAGAATTATCACAGAGACATGAACTGCCACTTTAAAGGAGACAGGACATGATTTTTTACATAGTTATCTGCCTTTCTGTCATCCTTTCCAAGCCAGTTATGTATTCTGATATGCTTTGACCAATTTTTCATTAATATTTAATCTAGCTTTGGGGTGCCCTCTGATCTACATAAAGTTCAACTCTCCTCGCCAGTTACTATTGCTCTTTCTTCACGTATTTCTAAGACATTCAGTGACATCAATAACACCTTTCCATGCTATTCATTTGAATGGCCTGGAGTGATGTTACCAATGACATAGACTATTCATGTCATTTGAAAAGAGAAAGCAGTAACTACCAAGGAGAGAGAGAGTCAGGATAGTTTCAAAGGCAACAAAATTAGATTATTAATTTAACAAAAGAGGTAAAAACATAACAGACTATTGGGTAGACACTAAAAGGACAACTGGAGGGTATCTAGAGAGGCAAAAACTGTTGCCTATCACCTTTAATTATTAATTTTAATTTTGGTAACCAGTTAAGCCCACTGAGACCATGCAGTCCCTTTTTTAGGAGAGACTCAGAGGAGGGAACAAGGAAGGAGAAATACAAATATATAAACACAGTCAAGAACATACAATACATAGGCACTTGAATGATGGAATACAGATTAAAACAGCATACATCAATACCAATAATGACCTGTAAATTCTTTTTTTTTAATTTAAGAAACTTTATTACATTTTCAACAAGTACAAGAATAAAAACAGAACATATAATATGAACAGGCCACAATACAAACAAACCCCTCCCTCCCTCCCACCACCCCAGTCATAACCTGTAAATTCAAATACAGCATGGATATCAAGAGAGAGGTACAAAGAGTTATTTATTTATTTATTTACTTATTTATTTCTAGGTAGTACCTTTGAGCCAAAGGCTCTTTTACAGAGGTTCCACATCGTAGTAATACGTGGACATACCATCATTTACAATGGTTACAAGTACATAAGCAGATACAAGGAGATTCCATGCCTAGAAAGACATGATTACATCAGGTTACAGAGGTTACATAATTACAATAACAGGGATTACATAAGTAAAAATATACAGACACATAATTTAAAGCAGGCTAGGTTGACAGGTTGTTAAGTGAACAACTTGAGAATCTACAGGATACAGAGCAAATCAGGTAGGGAACAGAGGATGATATAGTCTGTAAAATAATTAACTAATACTAAATGCAAGGAGGTGAGAACTTGATGGGTCACAGTTCTAGAGGGCTAGATTCACTGGGGGGAGTGCTGAGGCTGGGACCTGGAGCCTACTAGGGGAGTATTAGTTAGCAAGAAGAGAAGAGAAGGGAAGGATGCAGGTTAGAATGAGGGTAGCAGGAAAGAGGAGGGAAGAGTGTGGGGGAGTTTAGGTCTCACAGTCACAGTTCCTGATTGTGGCGAGGGCCACTTGGAGTTTATCTTTAAAGGGGCCTATTTTGTCCTGTTTTGTGATGCCTAGGTCAAGCGCATTAAGCCAAAGTGTTATTCATAGGACCATTGGCCTTGTGTGGTTCTACGGAAAGGGACTCAGGGCTGAGTTGTTTGTACCCCTAGTGCATCTGATGGAATTAGGTCAGCTAAGGAGGCTTTGCAGGCCTGGGGTGGTAAATCCTAGCATAGATTTCTTGGCGAGCATGCATACTTTATACTGGAGGCAACTGTCAAGGTTGAGACATTTTGTTTGAGTGTACAACTCGCAGGTGTGAGTGAGATGGGGTACACCTAGAACTAAATGACATGCTTTATTTAGTGTTGTTTTGATACATTTCAAAGCAGTTTGGGAGGCAGCCCCATATACTGCTAGACCATAGTCTATCACTGAGAGGACTGAGCTATTTACAACAGTTTTGAGTGCCTCAGAAGTCAGGCCTTTTCAGTGTCTGTACAATAATCCTAGTTTTGCATTTGACGACTTTGCGACTGAGTCTATGTGTTGGTTAAATGAGAGGGTGCGGTCCAGTGTCAATCCTAGGTATTTAAATGTTTGAACCATCTCCAAGGAAGTGTTCTGATTGTTGTGAATGCAAAGTTGGTGAGTGCGGTGTTTGTTATGTGATGATGCGAATAACATAGTCTTAGTTTTTTATAATAACTGAGAAGCAGTTTTGATTGAAGGAAGCACATAGAGCACAGTACATTATGAAAACAATGCTACTCATTATATACAATGCTGTACATTATATACATAAACATAGATTTCTGGGATTTGGGGGTAGTGGAAGGAGGAGAACAAGACTGACACAGGCTAAGATTATGTTCAACATAATATACATAGTATACAGCATAATATATGGCAGGTTATACACAGCATATTATGTACAGTAGAGAGGAGACATGCTTACATTAGATTAGACAGTCAACTGCAATGCAAAAGTGCCACTCATATCTAGGCTATACCATAGGATGAGGTAGCAGGCTCGTCAGGAAGGACTGCCATTAGTTTGCAAAGGATAGAGTTACTTGAGTAAAGCAGCCGCTTATGGACAAACTCATGTAACAAGACCTTGATGAACCAATCTATGGAAAAAAAAAGCTTTCAGA
Source organism: Neoceratodus forsteri (assembly GCA_016271365.2). NCBI lineage: Eukaryota > Metazoa > Chordata > Ceratodontiformes > Ceratodontidae > Neoceratodus > Neoceratodus forsteri. The sequence goes on along the minus strand of CM028132.1, from coordinate 161,236,672 downwards.
GTACCATAATATGAACAAGCATTTGTCAATGCCAAATGTTGCTTGCTTGTATGTGCTGTGTAGGTATTTGGAAGTCAGGGAGTGCAAATATTGAAAATTTGCAAACTTATGAGCATGCATAGGAAGTGCGCAACGCAGGCTCGTAAAACAGTCATTTTTAGGAATTTTGTCACCAAATTTTCAACATAGCCATTATAAGACCTCTGCTCATGAACAGTTTTACTGTGATTTGCTTAATGTGTCCCATACAGTGACTTTGCACACCAACTGAGTCATTGTGCGCTACTTGGGCAGAAACACGTTTTGGGCAAGATGTGAAAATTGACAGCTGTACTGCTCATAAGGAGGTGTGGTAAAAAGACAATGTTGAAAATCTGGAGTGAAAATACTGAAAATTCGCAAACTTACAAGCGTGCATAGGAAGTGCGCAATGCAGGCTCGTAAAACAGTTATTTTTAGGAATGTTTCCACCAAATTTTCAAAATAGTAATTTTAATACCTCTGCTCATGAACAGTGTTACTGTGATTTTCTTAATGTGTCCCATATAGTGATTTTGCACACCAACTGCGCCATTTTGCGCTACATGGGTGAAGACACGTTTTGGGCAAGATGTGAAAAATGACAGCCATACTGCTCATAAGGAGGTGTGGTAAAATGACAATGTTGAAAATCTGGAGCGAAAATATTGAAAATTCGCAAACTTACGAGTGTGCGTAGGAACTGCGTAACGCACGCCCGTAAAACAGTCATTTTTAGGAATTTTTCCACCAAATTTTCAACATAGGCTTTTTGAGAGCCCAACTTATGAACACGGGCAGTGTTGTTTCATTAATCAGTGCCAAAAGGTGATTTCCCGCAGTGACTGCGAAATCACCCTTTGGGCCTGATTAACGCCATGACAGTGAGAGCATTCATGAGAAGGGGTCCCAAAAACCCCATGCTGAAAATTTGGTGCAAAAATTCCAAAAAATGCCTGAGATATGCAGCAAAGTTGAAAAAAACCCTATTTATTACATTATACAGCTTACTGGCATTTCCTCAGTTAAGAGTCGGCTTTGAAGAGTGCAGACATGTTCCTGGTCCACGAAGATCATCGCACGAGGTCCAGAGGTAAGTATGGGGTGAGGGGGTGTGGGAGGTGGGGTGTGCAGTGGGTGGGCTCGGTGGGGCCCAGACAGCGAGGACCCGTTTTGTTTTGCGGTTTTTTAAAAGAGGAGACGGCGGGACATTTGCCACGCTGGGAGGGCTCCCACGCGGTACAAGGATGCTGTTTGGGGAAGCTCGTGGAGCCGACGGGCATTGGGCACCCCATTGGCGATAAGATCTGTTGCCACCCTGGGGTGGGCTCTCAGCGTGCACCGTGTACTTCAGGAGATAGAGCCGATGGGGGATTGGGCACCCCGTCGGCTACAATGTGTTGCCACGCTGGGGTGGGCACCCAGCATGGCATGTGCAACTCAGTTTTTTGGGGAGCACAGCACAGCCAACAGGGGTTGGGCACCCCCGTCAGCTATACAGTGTGTTGGGGCGAGCACGCAGCATGTGTGCGCGTGTGTAGCGTGTGTAGGGGAGCGCCGCATGAGCAGGCGATATCTTATCGTTGCTCAATGAAGCATAGCTCCCCCTTTCAACTGTACGCCACTGCATTTTAGACTGCTGTCATAGACAGCTCCTGCAACCATTGGAGAACTGCGGCCGCACCTGCAAACACACTGACTGAATTGGAAGAGGGCTGTCACACCTCCGAAAACTCGGATGATGGCACTATGTTTCTTGCACATGCGTGCAAGCAACATAAAAAGCAGTGAATGATGCATCTATATAGTCTACTGTTGTTAGTACAGTTTGTGATTCAAGGAGCAGAGTATGGATTTTCAGGAGTGCCAGAGCAGAGGGAGATATTTGCAAGGAAATGACCAAATTTTGTCTCTTCCTGGAAATATCAAACTGCACCCAAAAAAAATGAATGTAATGCAATGAAATAATTCTTGCTGGAATACAAATGCAAGATTCAGAAAAAAAGATCACTGAGCAGCTGTTCATCCATGAACATCTTAAGGTCATCATCATCAAAGGGAAGTAAGAGCAGTTTACTGGGCAGAAACAGATGTTAACAAACTTGTGCTGCTCTACACTTTTTACTGATGTGCCAGCAGTTGGAGTCTGGAGGATGTGGATACATTACATAGAGTACCAACATTTTCATTTGGATTGTTTAGTGGTCTTATAGCTGTGGGCTGACCTTAGGGTACTAGGTTACGCTATTATATTTGTCACGGTATGTTATTATAGTGTATTCCATGGTAAACATTCCATCTGTTGAATGTGGGGAAAGAGAGAAAAAAGAAACAGGTTGAGGAAAGAATGCAGTATTATAAACAAAGAAAGGAAAGATGGGGAAGCACAGTTAGAGTGACCAAAGCAGACACAGACTGCTTAAAGAAATCACTGAAGTTCATAACAGCACATGTGATTCATTTGGGGATGAGTATTTTCAGGAAAAATGTACCCCCCCCAACAACTGGACACCCTCAACAGTTTTGAACACATATCCATTCATTAAAAATACCTGTATTGGTTTGAAATACAAATTAGATAACTAATTTTAAAAAGAAATATGTGCCACTTATGGTTTTTATTGTCTTTTATTGTTTTTAGCTACCCCCATTTACCAGGATATGGAGTATTCTGTTGTCTTCAAAGTTAAAATGGAATCATATTTTAATGGAAGGTCTTAATATTTAACTTTTCCAAATAATTTCTTCTTATTTTTATTAATTTTATGTTAGACATTTTATAAGCACAAGAAGACACTCAGGGTGTGCCATTATGGTGCCGTAATCTTACTTCTTAGGTGCAATAACTGGTGGTCAGCTGTGTCTCATTCCAAACAACACACGTGAAGCACATAATTATATCACCATAACACATACCCTGTCATGTCTTACTGCTTACCAATAAAATGTACAGTAACTCAGTGCTATATTGTATTTTATACAGGATTATACAATGGGGTATGAAAATCCTGTAACCTCATTGGTCAAAACACATCACATGACCATGGTATATCCTGTAATAACTCACGGCTGAGAAATGGCATTTATAAAAAACATACTTAAACACATTGAAAATTTATTTTACACATAGGTCCATTATATAATCGCAATAAGGCACTCCAGGGTGTGGGTAATTGGGGGATTTATCCACTTCTTGTGTGGTTAAGTCACTCGGCTGTGCCTCGTGACACACCACACACAGGCGTGAAATAGCTAATAACCCACACCCTGTTGTGCCTTATTGCTTAATTATACAATGGCAAGAAAGAATTCTGGCTTCTGATTGGTCAGTTGGCCATCACAGCAGGGATGCTATCCTGGCATAACATCCCTGCTGATGATTAGGATGATTTGTTGCTCTATCATTATTTGCATCTTCTCTAAGAAACAAAAATATTTTTTCAGACTAACAAAAACATGCTTTAAAATTATTTTTTTATTCTGTATAAAATAACAAGCCATTGTATAATAGGAATAATGCCCTCCAGGGTGGGTGTTACTCTGGGATAACATCCCTTCTCAGGTGTTGGACGCCCTTGGCCAGTCGTGTCGGGCCCAACCATCCAAGGTTGGATGTTATCCCAGCATAACACGCACCCTGTCAGGCATTATTCCTTTAATAGCTATCTAGCTTGACCAGTACCTGTTTGTTTGCACAGTGGTGTTTGACTGAGGAAGTTTTTATTAGCCTCTTGTCACAAGGAAAATGGTTATTTTACTTATTGTATTTCAGTATTTTAAAGTCACGCTTACTTTGAAGCTGACATAATTGAAATTGCAGCATTTTTTGAAAGCTGCCGTTGTTTTTTAACTTCTGCTTTAAAATGGTGAAAGCAATATTGATCTGTGTGTATGTAAATTGTAGCTGAATCATTGCTCATGTTATTCAAATATATTACAGACAGAAGTGAGAAAGAAGTAAGTGCCTGAGCTGGGACTTGAACCCAGGCACCTGGATATACCAGTCTGATTTCACTAACCAGCTGCTCCACTGAGACAACTGGAACCTGGTCCATCTCTGAGCACATTACTCTTTCTCAAATGCATAACTTCTTTCTCAACTCTGTCTGTATGTGTTCCATAAATATGCACAGCACACTTCTGTGTGATTGTTACAAGTAAATATTTGTGTTGCCATTGGGTTGTATATATGAGAAAAAGTAACATGCTAGAGGATAGCCCAGGTGGCGCAGTTGGTTAGTGCAATCAGAATGGTATTCTAAGTGGCCTGAGTTCAAGTCCCAGCTGAGGTACTTTACTTCTTTCTCACCTCTGTCTGTATGTGTTCCATAAATATGCAGACCACACTCTATCAAAGGATATTTTTAAAAAGTAAAGTACATTCATGTCAGTAAAATAAGTTTTAACTTAAACCTCAGTTTTGCTTGTTTGGCTATTAAAGCAAAGATGCTGGCACTGTTACTAAATTAAAGCCAAATTAACAGTCAACTGTAACAGTATTCAAAATGTAAATCGGCTTCAGATCATTTTTCTTAATTTCATCCAAACTGTCTGGCTCACCTTCATCACTGCCATGATCATTGTCCCTTTCAAGGCAAAACTAGGTTTGTTGTGTTTGTGGCATTTCATTTGCTTTTTAATGTTCTGTGCCTCTCTACCAATGTTTTATGTGCTGTGCTAGCTGCACTATTGTAATTGGTGCAATTGATAGCATCAGGATCACAGCCAGTGATACAATACTCTTGTGCTAAAGTCTCAATTGTCGCAGCATTCCCTGCATTTGGCTTTAAATGGTGCATTCCATGAAACAGCTGTAGACTGAAGACCTTTAGCACACACCTCTGGTATTGCAGCTGTTGTTTTTTTCTCCCAGTTACACTTTCACTGTGGGTGAAATCTGGCATTGAAAAGTGTCCCATACTAAGATTCTTTTACTAAAAGTAATTCTGCCCAGACCTTTTCAACCCACATAATGGTGCCATCCTAACTCATGCACCCATTTGTGAACAGGGTAATGATGATCCTTGATACATTATCACAAATTTGCAGCTGATTAGTTGGAGTTGTCTGTCAGTCAGCAGTTGCTACCGATGGCATGACCGAGTCATTCAGTGTGATTGATTCAGTGCTGCAACATGATTACCACCAGCAACTGTGGGGAACAGTTATTTTTATTACAGGAACTCCAAGGATATAGCCTTTGGGCAGTGTGGGGAGGAGGAGAAGAAGGAGGAGGGTGATGTATGCCAGGGGATGAGAGGGTTGGGGGTACCAATTGGATGGAACCGGATGGGGTGGGACTACTGACACTGTTGAGACAGTATCATGGAGGGGCCACCAGACACCAGGGATGTTACATATTTCATGAAATGGGAATTGGGTTTGGGGGAACACTGGACACTAGGGTTGTTACATATGTTATGATATGGACAGTATTTCTTATGTGATATGGGAGTTGTGTGAGGGAGTAGGGACTATACCACCTACCCATTTTCACTGATATGAGATACACTGTCCCTCAAAATGAGGGTCACATCAGCAAATATTTATTTATTTATTTATTGCATAAGATCGGAATTACAATCCTTTGAGTCACAGACTCTTTTGCAAAGGCTCCACGTCAGTTAAATATGAAGATGTAAGATCAAAACATTATGTAAACCACTGCTTTTCTTTGCTCAAAGTTCATTTTGGGCTTAGCATCATAAAATGTTAAGAATTGCTACTTTACAGTCTGAGTTTTTAGCATCTCATCTTTGTGGGCAGCACTTTTTTAGTGAGAATGAATGTGGAACAGTGTGCTTCTGAGGGTTAAAATGACAGACATCCCTCATAATGCAAGACATTTGAGCAGCATGGGGGGACAATAAAATGCCAAGGACATCTGCAGCCTGGGGGGGGCTCCAGTACTGTGTGCTGTGTTCTTGGTTGAGCACAGGCTGCAGTGTAGAGTACTTGGCCAGCACCAGTTTGGAGAGCAAATATTTGCTCCTCTTATTGTAATGCGGGCATTCTGACATGCAAATGTCCCCTTTGTCCATCCATGAGCAAAGTGATTATTTGCATATCGTGGGACCATTATGGGGCTGTGTGTCACAAGAGCAATCAGCTTTGCCCTGTTCAAGTACGTGTTTACTCCTGTGAGGCCTGCCTATGCCTATGCAAGAGCAGTGCCTCCCTCACTCCCAGGTCAGCAAAGGGCTTTGTGTTTCTTTATTGCCCTGCACTCTCTTGGGGGTATAGTAGAACAGATTTTGCTTTGGCAAATCCTGAACTGTGTCTGTTCCATCATATGACTCTGAGCATGTCAGGCAACTTTGCTCAGCAATAGGGGACCTTGTCCTGCACTTTGCTCCCAATTTGGAAAATGCTGCTGAATTATCCAACTTACATATGCCTGAAGCCTTAACTCTTTGGAGCCCGGTCCTATCAGATATCAAAAGCTATGCAGGGTTGGGCCTGGTTAATGGTAGGATGAGAGACCTCTGATTAACACTTGGTTCTGCAGGAAGTGGTGTTAGTAGCTTCGCAGGGGGCACTCTACCTTCGGTTGTAAGTAACCACATCTAAGCCCAAGCATAATGCATTGGGGACATTGTGCTGTCAAAGGAGTTGTCTTGTAGACAAGATGTTAAACCAACATCCTATCTACCTGTTCGGATGATTGCTGAGGTGGATGTTAAAAATTTCAGGGCACTTCTTAAAAAGAGGAGGGGAGATTTAATGGTGTCCTGGCCAAAACTACCAAAAAGGCAAACCACATCTCTGTTTATTATTTTAGGTACCAGAGGGCCACACGGTGTTGCTGTGAATCACTGGTTAAATCCGCCCCTGCCCCCCGATTCACTAATCCAGCAACAGATTAATCTGGTTTAATATTAGTCATATTGTATCTGTAGTACCCTCCCCAGGATGATGTTGAAAAACAGGAAGTATAGCCCTCCTTTACTGTTTGAAATAAACTAAATTAATAAAATAAATATGATATACAGAATATGTAAATATAATAAGCTAAAGAAGATGACTATATGTGATTGTGTTGTCAGCATACCGCTCATGATTTGACCAGCATTAGGACAAGTAGCCATGAGCAATTAAAAAAACAGAAAAAAGTAAGGGCCCCAGTACGAAGCCTTGTGGGACACCAGTCTTCAAAAATGCTGGACTAGAGCAGGTATAATGTGTATGCCATTTAGGAGTGCACTCTGTAATATCCACGCCACATGTTATATTAAGCAACAGTTCATGATCTATTAAGTCAAAAGCCTTGGTCAGGTCAACCAACATGGTACCAGTTTGAAGGTCCTGTTCAAAAGAATTAAAAAGATCAGAAGTTAACCAGAACAAAGCTTTTCTAGTATTGTGCCCTTTGTAGAATTGTTGTTGGTTGTTTGTCAATAAATTTCAATGGAATCTGCTTAAATGCACACTCGTTTTGTAGCATGAAAATGTGCATTTAAGCAGAATGTGCATTTATCTGAATCCCAGTGTTTACGATGCAACATAATGAAAATAACTAAGACCTGACACTGTAATGGCATTCCACATTTATTTATCATGGCAATATATTAAAATGTTAAAAATGTTAAAATGTGTTACTGTGCAGCATTGACAAATAACTTAATGAAGCACAATGCTATAAAAAAATATCAAAGCGGAGTGATATTGGGTGTTACGTGTTGCTTCACAACTGCTTAGAATCACCTGTGCGCTTAAAAGATAATAACTACCTAGGGAGAGATGTGCTGGTGAACAAATTAAAAACATAAGTTAAGTGATCTGTTAAAGGAAAACTCTCTAAATCCATGGCTCCCCACCCCCAAAAGGCTTACCACTTGATCCAGCTTTTTATTTAGAAAAGTGAGTTTTTCTCGCGTCGCTACTTTATTTTTATTTTCAAAAACTCAGCGAATCGGGAATATGCTGTGGGGCTCCATTTACTGTAAAGGTGCAATGACTCACCATGCACTTCAATACAAAAGTACTGAATGCATGGCTGGCGCGTTGCCGCACCTTTACAATAAATGGAGTCTCCCAGTGTCTGCCATATTCCCAGTTGGCAGACTTTTGAAAATAAAAATAAAAGTAAGAAGAAGAGAAAATGCACCTTTTCTAAATAAAAAGCTGGATCGGGGGGGTAAGCCTTTCTGGGTGGGGGGCCATGGATTTAGAGAGTTTTCCTTTAATTACTACAGCAGCAATTGGCACTGATTTTGGATATAGACCATGTGGTCCAGGACCCTTGTTTTCCTTACAAGGAGGAAAGAGAGGTACATTTTTTGTTTGATTGTTTGTTTGGATAGTGAAAATTAAATAAAACTTAAATTATACATTTGAACATGATTTAGATTGTGACTGAAAGGCAGAATCTATGGACAAAGCATTAATGAGATTCTGAACAGTTGGTGTAAGGTGTGATACATTTGTAAAAGCAGTATTAAAGCATCAGTACTAGTTACCCAACAAAACATGTAATCTTACTTTTTTTAGCAGTAATGTATTCTCGATAAACTTAGATTCTTTTGGGGGGTATTTTAAATTCAATCAGCTATTTTTAAGACTGTTTTTAATTACAACTTTTGTAATTTGTGTGGCTCTTCAATAAAGATGACAGCCCCTGGCAACTTTCAAATATCTTCTCCCCAGAGAGCACACACTAACTGCACTCACTGTATTTATAATACAAATACATCAGGGTGTTGCCAGCACATGTTTCTGATGGCTAGCAGCATAGCACCATCCTGATTTGCTTACATACATGATTGTTGACATGGCAAAAGACAAATAACTTGTAAGAACTTCAAAATCCTTTATCTTACCTTGTGAATGAAATAAAACAAAACGAAAATCAGAGACATTGATGTTTTGATTTGTCTTAACTGCTCGCCAAGTTATTTAAATTATTGTTAACTAGTACTGCTGCTTTAAAGCATTCTGACATTTCAGATCATTTACCATACATGACATTATCACAACTGATTTTATAGTAGATATTAGTTCAAGATTAAAAGATCTTCAAAACGTGTTCCAGAAGGATTTATTGTCAGAGGACTAGATAACATTTCTCGCTGTAATATTTAGACATGGCTGGTTTTTGGTCCCTGTTACAGTACACAAAAATATTTCATTGCTCTCAACAGACTAGGCAGTCATGGACATTTCTGTTTAAATGATGCATTTTTTTTAATGCTCACACCCCCTTCTTCTCCGCACTCCTCCTCTCCTCAGGGACTCCCATGGTGGGGGTCAGACTAAGCCCCGGACTCGGTCTTCAGCCCCCATCCTGCTGTGGATCACCCCCTGGGTGGGGAAGTGGGAGGGCCAGGTGTGGAAGTGGGAGGGCCAGCTGCCTTCCCACTTACTCCATGTGTGTCAGGCCTCCGACCAATCTGGGACAATACTGTACCCCCACCAGTGCCCATCACCAGGATGAGCTACCAGGCCATTTTCCATTTTTCTCCCAGGTATCACTGAGGACATTGGTAACCATGGAGGTTCATGGAGGCATGCGCACACTGAGACGTGATGCTGCTCTGGACCCCAGCCGATGTCCTCCCCTCCCCTCCCACATGGGGCTCTCCACCGCACCTCCACCCATGTACACCCAGGTGGAGCTGTCGTAGAGGGAGAAGCATCCCTCCTTCCCTGTAGGAGGAGAGCACCACTTGGGAACTCTATCCTCCTTCCCAAGCTGACCCTCCAGCTTCCCGAGCTCATTCCCAAACCCAGGTCACCAGCACAGCAAGTAGTAGCAGTACCACTGCACCGGTGGGCCACCATATCTGATGCATTTTTAGCAGTTTATCCCTGGTCCTCATATTGTGTAATAAATCCACTGTCCATTATGGTATACCATCCCTTTAAGTCTTATTTTTAAAGAAGCACATTTATTACAAATAAGAGGAAAAGCACTAGCTAGAAAGTTTAACAGCCTCATCAATATTTATTCATGTTTTCAATCTGCCGCCAGTCACCCAAGTCTGAATCTTTAAGGAACATACAGTAGAGGCATCAAATTTACTGATGTTTCTTGATAGTTTAGTTATTAAAGGAACCTTCTCTATTTGTATTTTTTAATTTATAAAATGAGTCTGTCATTTGGCTTGCTATCAGAAAGAGTGCCAGACTCAAGAATTAAAAGTGATCTGTTAACTGAAATCCAATAAATGGTGGTGCTTCTTCCAGTATTAGAGTTAAGAAATGTGGGGGCATCAATAGCTAAGGCTTTACCTAGTTTCAATTAGTGAGGCTTTGCTTTTCCCTTGGGATTTGCTGATCATTCCTCAATTCCCTATAAATGAGAAAGAGGTGCAGTCTGTCTTAGATCTTATGCTATGAGTGGACCTGCAACTCCCTCATTCTTCTTTCACATCATGAACTATACAATTCATCCCTTTCCAATTAAATACTTCTGCACTGGCTTGAGACAATTGCTGAACTGTGTTATTCCCAGTCGTGAATTAAACCTGTGTGGTGCCCTGCAGCACTATTTTAGGTTTAACAAACTTACCATGCTTGCTTTATGTCTATATACATGTTAAAGAGACTATGTGGGTTCCCATTTAATATGTAGTACATATGCTTTTTTAGCACATAAACATTTTGCAATTCATCGGAGGCGTGGCTTGGCAACCAACAATGGTGAATGGTTTCTAGCTGGGTTTCCTGCTGGCACCAAATTAATTGCAGCTCTATTACGATTTTAGCCAGAGGCCACTGAATTAAACACCTCACAAACATCCTTGACAGCTGATGGCATCTGGAAAATTGAGCAAAAGGCAAGCTATTATATCTTTTGAGACAGCTTCTAAGGTTGTTCCTCCTCCTGGTAAAGCCCCAGACTCTCTCGCAAAGCATGGCAGCAGAGGCAGGAAAGAAGAAGACTAAGGCTCGGTCACTGTTCTTATAATAAATTTGCAACAGGAGATAAAGGCAGGGCTTGAGAACATAACTACACAAATAATATACTTGCAGTCCATTTTGACTGGTTTGGCAGAGACCTCCACTTCTCACACTAAGTGACTCGACAAAGCAGAAACCCGCATTGCTGAGTTAGAGGAGCTGGTTGCTGACCTGTCCAGAGATCACAAAATACTGTTAGATAAAGTTAATGACCTTTATGAGAGAGCAGAAGACCAGGAGAATAGGGGCCGAAGATCAAACATCCAACTCATGGGCTTGCCAGAAAACTTCAAAGGCAAAGAAGGTGGCCATGCTGTCCAGAGAATGCTAGTGGGACAGCTTGAACTTGATCCTGGGGTGGCGGACTATGAAATCCAAACAGCCCATCACACTGGTCCTAAGCTGCGCCCAGGAGGCAAACCGCCACATTATTTAATCTATTACTTTAGGTACCCAGAACAGGAAAAAATGCTCCATGCAGTGCAGGAGCATGGTCCCTTAGAGGGCAATGGTGCCAAGGCATATATTTACCAAGACTTCAGCTAAGAACTGCAAATACAGAGACATACATTTTGAGGTGTAAAGACTAAGCTGTGGGCTCTTGGATGGGACTTCTCTCCACTTTACCCTGACAAACTGATGATCATCTGCCCTGGTCATCCCCCAAAGTTCTTTACTAAACCTCTGGAAGCCAAGCAGTATGTAAATACAATTGAAGCCACCCAGGAGGGCAGATCTAAGCCTAGATCCAGTCACCCGGCAAGATAAGGTATGTTCCATGGGGACGATGGGTGAAGGGCTCTTCCAGAAACCTTTTCTAAACCTTACTGAATATTTGGTATTTACAATCTTCTACTCTAAAAGCCTAGGGAAGGCCCCCTTCATTTGATGTTCTTGTGGGTGGGATGGTTTGCCATGCGGTTATTATAATAATAATAATAATATTTTTTATTTATATTGTGCCTTTCAAATATCAAGGCGCATTCCAATAAAATGATACAGTACAAATGCAGAAGCAGCAGTATAAAAGATATTATAAAACACACATAAAAAATTAATACACAGTCAGACCATAAGCCCTTTCCCACAGATAGGATTTGAGTGCCTGTTTAAAGCTCCCCACGGTTGTACACTCCCTTAACTGATGGGGTAGAGAATTCCAAAGGGAGAGGGCCGCAAACATAAAAGCTTGGGCCCCCAGCTGATTTTAATATTACCCTAGGAATCTCTAGCAATCCCTCATCAGCAGAACGGAGTGATCTCACAGGACGGTAAGGGATCAGGGGTTCTTTCAGGTAATCAGGGCCCAGATCGTGGAGGGCTTTGAAAGTCAGTAATCTGACTTTGAAGGTGATCCGCCACTGAACTGGCAGCCAATGCAGTTCCCGCAGCACCAGAGTAATATGGGAAGATCTTGGGGTACCCATCAATACTCAGGCTGTGGAATTCTGCACTAGCTGCAGGTGGCGGATATCAACCCCCAGAAGCCCAAGGTAAAGTGAGTTGCTGTAGTCCAGGCGCGAGGTCATAAAGACATGGATCAAAGTTGGCAGATCACTGGACAGAACTAGGTGCTTGATTCTGGCGATGTTTCTTAGATTATAAAAGGATGATTTTACCACCGCTGACACTTGGGAGTGAAGAGTCAGCCCCGCATCCAATATCACCCCCAGATCACACACCTGTTCAGAGACCCGTAGCTCGACGTCCCCACAAAGCACCCCAGAAGGGGTGCTGGTCATAGGTCCCCCTATCCGGCGATCCGGATCCAGTACTAACAGCTCCATCTTCCCAGGGTTCAACCTCAACCAACTGGACCTCATCCAATCCTGGATTTCATTTAGGCAGCTGTTAAATACTGAGATAGCACCTTCCTGGTCGGGTGCAAAGGACAGGTACAGCTGGGTATCATCTGCATAACAGTGAAACCCCAGCCCATACCATCTCACAATGTCTCCGAGGGGGAGCATGTACACTGCAAACAACATGGGGGACAATATAGAGCCCTGAGGAACCCTACAAGGTAGGGAGAATGGATCAGAGGAAAAGACCCCTGACACCACCCTGGGTTTTCCGGTGAGGTAAGAGGTGAACCATCTGAGAACAATCCCAGAAAGTCCACAAATACATCTCAGGCACTCTAGTAGTACCCCATGGTCAATGGTGTCAAATGCTGATGACAGATCTAACAGTACCACAATGGACCATTTTCTCTGGTCTCTCGCCATCAGGAGATCATTGAGCACCCGAACCAGTGCAGTCTCGGTACTATGCCTCTTTCGAAAACCTGATTGGAGAGGTTCATAGCTGCTATGGATGGTCAAGTGGTTCTCCAACTGGGCTGCCACCACCTTCTCGATCACTTTCCCCACAAAGGAAAGGTTCGAGATGGGTCTGTAGTTAGCAAGACAGTCTGGGTCCAGAGATGCTTTCTTCAACCGGGTGTCACCACTGCCTCCTTCAAGGAACAGGGATATTCACCCATGTCAAGGGAACACCAAACTATCTGAGTTAGAACCAGTAAAATGGACTCCCAACACCCTAAAAATTAAGGGTGTAGGGCCTGGATCTAAACCACAGCTGGTAGGACGCAGCCCTTGGACAATCCGGATAACATCCACGATTTCAGAGTGATCAAAGGTACTCCAGGAAAATGAGGTGGCAGTGACCCGCTCCTGGCCACTTGCATCCCGCATTGAGCATGTCAAACAGATGTCTGACCTAATGTTGGCCACCTTATCAGCAAAGAACCGAGCAATCTCATTACACTGTAATTGTGGAAATGCTCTACGGAGCTGTAGACAGGTTGAGTTGCACAATCTGCCCACAGTTCTGAAAAGCTGAGCTGGACGGTTCTGAGCGGCAGACATTTCCCTGGACAGGAACTCTGCCTTTCTGACTGATAGAACTGGTAATGTTCTAACAGTCTAAGGCGGTCGGCATCCAAGCCAGACCTCCGTCAACAATGTTCTAACCTGCATCCAAGTCGCTGTAACTCCCTTAGGACCCCATCAATCCATGGGGCCCAAGGTCGAAGGGAGAGAGGACGCACAAAAACTGGAGCAATAGAATCCAGGGTGGAGGAAATGGAGGTATTATAAGCCACAACCAAAGCCTCTGGATCATTGCAATGCACAGAGAGTTGTGATAGGTCAAGAACCGCTGCAAGGCCATTGGAAGAAATATTCCGCAAAGGGCAGTACTTGACCATCTCCACAGGGGTCGGCCTAGAAGGACGGGCAACAAAATTGAATCTCACAGTGTAGTGATCTGACCAACCAACTGGTTCCACCCCCACGTCAGAGGTCTCGATCCCCAGGAGGAAGACCAAATCAAGAGAATGGTCACCTATATGTGAAGCAGTGGTAACCACCTGTGTTAGGCCCAGTGTATCCATTAACTGGAGGAAGTGTTGTCTAAATTGTGAAAGTTCATCGTCGACCCAGGCATTAAAGTCACCCAGGACCATCAGCCTGGGAGACTAAAAGGCCAGGTTGACAACGAAGTCCACTACTTCCTTAAGGAATTGCTTCTCATCTCCTGGTGGATGGTAGATGAGAGCAATTCGATAGCCCACACCTGCTACAACAGCACATTCAAAAGAGATGGTCTCCTCAACTGGAACACTAGTGAGAGCCAATTCGGTCTTAAAACAGACCGCAACCCCCCCTCCCCCCGCGGTCCAACCTCAGAAGATGTATCACCGAGTACCCGGCTTGAATTGTGGCCTCCAGAATTGGTCCCGCACTATTATCCAGACAGATCTCGGTGATACAAGCCAGATCAGTCGAGGCAACAAGATCAGAAGTCACAGCAGTCTTGTTCCGGACAGATCTGGCATTGCACAACATCTCCCGGGTTGGACAAAATGGGTTGCACTGCTCCTTGGTCTTAAGATGTGTGGAGCTCCAACTTTCCCTCTATGTGCACCATAGCTCTTTCAATTGCATTTGACAGCTGCATCTCTATATGTGTATGCTATGTGACTTGAGTTTTATGAAGATAGCCATGACTTTATAAATACAGAGGTCATGTTGACGGGAAAAGACAACCCTTGCATGCCAACTCAGGTAGCCCTGTGGCACCTGTCTCTCCAAGAGGTTTCCAGACGGCAGTGTGAATTATGTCACTATGGAAACCCAATCTGCACAGAGTAGTGATCTTGCATGGCAATGCAGGAGCTTGATGTTGCTGTCAGTGCAGATCATCTGTGAAGTCTCCTGTCCAATATTCTGAACCCTTATTTTAACTGTGTTGGCAAATTATACTCAGCAGGGTGGCACTTCTATATATTCTCTGGGTGGATCACTTATCTGAATGCATTGCCCTGCAGGAGAATTATATTGTTTGAGTCCCACCAGGACCTTCCTTCAATTGCCACTGGGGCGGCAGATATCAGTGGAGAGGGGATGTCTCCCTGGATTTAGTAATATGAACACTGAGAGCATCTTCATTATCTCTTAAGTGTACTGCTGTGGAAAAGATTTATTAAATGCCCACTCAAAGATGAACTACTCTACATTAATAATCTGTGTGTGGGGGAAGGGGCAGGTGGAGGGTCATGCAGGGTTTTGCACTACATCCTCAATCGATGGTGGTGACTTCTGACCTCAAGAATGGATTCTATTTAATTAGGCTGCTATTCATTTAACTGAACTGCTTAGGGTATGTAAAATGGTTGCATTTATTCTGTCTCACTCAGTGACTAATATGGGGTGCCTTTATCTGTTTGGCTCTTATGAGTTTCTTCACTGACTGATCTAGAAGTTTCTTGTCTTCTGGGATCAGTAGCATCCGCAGAGCTGGGCATAAAAGAACTGATGCCTGACATAACATTAACTTTGCAGTTGCTCTTCCATCAATCTTGCTTACTCCACTGGGTAGGTAGAGCACTGCCCTAGTGGACCACATATACAAGCAGGCTCTTACACTGTGAAAAGATCACAGCTTAGGTTCTTTACATGGTATGCTGGACAAAGAAATAACAACAAGTAGAAGTAATAAAAAAGGTTTATTACATACTCACGCCATAACAAGTGAAGTAAAATCACAAGGGAGCCGATTTCCCACCATTCCTCGAGGATGGTCTCTCTCTCTCTCTCTCTCTCTCTCTCTGAGGAACTGGTGTGCATACAAATATATGAGTACAGTTATAGATATGATTAACATACAGCATTGGATAAGGCATGTAAATAAGGTGGCTCCCTTGGGCAATTATGTAGGAAATGAAGTTGCAAAGTAAGGAAGAATCTCTGAATTTCTAAGCAATGGAAATTCATAATCTTCAACTTGTTATCAGTTTCACTGGAGACAGTGAGTCTGAGAACACATGCAATGTCATCAGAAAAGCATACAACATGTCACAGTAGCAGAAAACTACAGAATATGAGTGATTATGAGTATAGCAGACTACATGGCAGAAACATAGCACATAGGTAAATGCATTACAGACAGATACTGTATAAGCATAGCAAATATATAGAGATACTGGATGGGCAACTATGCAGAACCAGTGTGCTCTGCCACAGCGGGATTCTGATTCCCTCTGACCTGGAGAGCGAAGCTCGAGAGGTCCATGGGAATCAGAACCCTGATGTGACAAAACACACTGGTTGTGCATAGAGTTGCTCATCCTGTATTTTTTATAGTGTATAGTACTGTGTGAAAAATTTGTTTTATGAGTTCTTTTGCTTCCAAAATGAAACTGACTCATGCAGTCTCCAGAGGTTCTAGAATGTTGTTCTACCACAGTAGGGTAGAACAGCATTCCATGACCTTGGAACTGTGGTAGAACAGCATTTTGAAAGGGATGGAATTCTATACAGAACAACACTCCACTATACACTATAAATAGAGAACAGTCAGTTGCTTTGGCTTCTCAGAAGTAACTGGAAGGGGGCAGATCTGTTCCAGTACAGTAGCTCCTTCTTATTGTTTTACATGGTTTCTTGTGGATTTTACTTGGTAGGTTATTTCTTTTCTTTCTTACTACTTCTAAGGGGCTAGCAGGGTATTGTTTTTGGGGCTGTTGTAAGTTTGAAAACTGTTTTTGGTGGCTGTAAGTGGGTTCATTTGTTTGATGTTTCACTGTGTAGCAGGCTGCATTTGTGGAGGCCTATTTCTTCTGATTTAAAACCTATTTGGTGGGATTTAATTGGGGCGGTTTCTTTGAATTGGAGACCTACATCTGTTAATTTGAAGCCTAGTTTGATGTGTTGTTAGTGAAGCTGTTTGAATTGGAGACCAGTTTCCTCTGGTAGCTAACCTATTTTGGTGGGCTTTGAGTGGACTTTTGATTCCTTTTTGCTGGCTTCACTAGCTGCAAAGTTTAGTGCATAGTGGGGGAAGTGTGCTAATGGACTGAGCAGGTCTCACTCAGCTAATTAACTGGAGGCAGAGCTAGATCAGGTTTGTGGTGTCAATTGCTTTGGCTTCTCAGAAGTAACTGGAAGGTGGCAGATCTGTTCCAGTACAGTAGCTCCTTCTTGTTGTTTTACATGGTTTCTTGTGGATTTTACTTGGTAGGTTATTTCTTTTCTTTCTTACTACTTCTAAGGGGCCAGCAGGGTATTGTTTTTGGGGCTGTTGGAAGTTTGAAAACTGTTTTTGGTGGCTATAAATGGGCTCATTTGTTTGATGTTTCACTGTGTAGCAGGCTGCATTTGTGGAGGCCTATTTCTTCTGATTTAAAACCTATTTGGTGGGATTTAATTAGGGCGGTTTCTTTGGTTGCAGTGCTTGGAGGAGCAGATACAGGGCTGATACACTCGGAGAGAGAGAGAGAGAGTTGGGTGTAGGCTCTCATCCCACCCTCCCACCCCTCCCTGAGCTCGGATCATTTATAGGGGAACACCTGCCCTGCAATTGGAGGAAAAGGCTTCAGGTGCAGCTTATGTAGTTCTAGCCACAGGGAGTTGGGTTTAAAGGCTGGGAGAGAGGAGCTTAGGGAGTTGTTCACTTCCCTTATAAGTTTACTGTGTTGTACTGCACCTAGTAAAAGGGGTACCTGTTTACTGTGGGACTGTATCTAGGATTAGTGGGTGACCTGATTAGTGGGTAGTGGTGTATCTTGGACTAGTGGGGAACCAGGTGGCTCACCCAAGGAAACCTACTTGGAGGGGGATGGGACCACATGTCATTAGGGCTGGCATCTTTGGGAGGGTGGTGGGGTGCACAGTGTGTGGGGTAGCCATGATACTGGACTGGGCTTGGAAATTTGATGGTTGCTCAGTGTGCTACCAGTTGGCACAGCTTAGGGAGGAGGTTGAGGGGATTAGGAGACAGCTGGGGGAAGGCGGGAGGCATGGTTGGGGAATAGGGCAGGGGCTCTCCCACAGGGTTGCAACAAGCACTAGGGGTGGAGGCATAGGGAAAGGAGTGCAGGAGAGTACTCTGGGGTTGTATAGAGATCCTGGCAGTTGGGGCCCAAAAGGAGGATACTACCAAGGAAGCAGGCAGGTAACTGGGGATCCTCACAGACAGGGGCCAAAAGGAGGACATACTCAGGAAAGAAGGCAGATGGCTGGGGCTGGACAGAAGGAAGCAATGGGGGAGGTGATTCAGACCTTAAGCTCAGTAACTGCTTCAATTCTCTTCTTCTTCTGTTTGAGGATGGGGGGGTGATGTAGCCATGACAAGGGTGGTTAGAGATGGAAAGGGAGTAGCGGGCAGGAGGTGGGGGCTGGATAGCAGAAGGAACAGAGGGGATCTTGGAATGTGGGAAAACGGGGGGAGCAGGGGATCAGAGCAGGAGGAAGAGGGGGGTAGAGGGAGGAAAGCACAAGGAGAAGGACCAGAAGTACAAGGAGGATACTGTAAAGGGAGCTGAGGGTTTAGGCCAGGGGAGCACGACAGGCAAGGAGGGGCTGAACAGAGACGGGAAGGAAGGGAGGATGAGCCAGGCTAGTTTAGCAGATGGGGGAGGGACCAGTCATGAGCAGTAACAGTGGGGGTAGTGAGGTACAGAAGGATACTCAGGAGGATGAGAGGCATAGGATTGGAGGGGAAGGGGTGGCCAGGGTAAATAAGGAGGGAATGGAAGGTAGTACCCAGATAGGGGAAGGAGCAAGGAGCCGGCTGGGGGGAAGGGCCAGCAGAAAAGATGAGGGACATGGAAGGGGGGAAATGGAGGAAAGGGGCAACCAGAGTGCTTCTGTTAGGTGATTCCATGATCAGGGGGATCAAATGGAATAGGAAGGGAGAAGCCTGCCCCGTTAGAACAAAATGCTTCCCTGAACTAATGGTGCACAGGCCAAGCATGCGGTGTATATCAGCTGGCAAAGGATTGTGGAGATTCCCTGGACATACTGGTCCACCTGGGTACCAATGACATTGAGGGAAATAGTGAGCTACAGATACAGGCAAGGTTCAGGGAGATTGCCAGGGTCTGTCATGATATAGGATGCGCAATTTTCTTCATGGATATCCTGCCGGTGCCAAGGGCTAGTGGGGAACACAAGAGGAAGATTAGGGTGATAAACCAGTGGCTCATGGAGATGGTGTGGGGCCAGAGGGTATGGGTTGATAGGGGATTGGTGGGAGATCTGGGATGATAAGGGGGTGTATGCTAGAGATAGGATCCATCTCAATTCGGAGGGGAAGGAAATCCTTAAGTTGAAAATAGAGGGTTGATTGGTGAAAGGTGGGGCTTAAACTTGTGAAGGGGGAGGGATGGGAGAAAAGGCTGTCAGAGGGACTCTGTCTCCACCCGCTGGGAGCTGGAGGAATGCAGGAAAAGGCTGACTGGTAAGGTGCAGACCAGGGGAAGACAGAATCACCACGGGAACACGAGCAGGGGAAATAGAAGTATAGGGAAAGGATGGAAGGTAGTCCTGCTAAATGCCAGGAGCTTGGGCAATAAAATGCCTGAGTTCCAGGTGATGTTAACTGAGGGAGAGGTGGATGTGGCAGTGGTCACTGAGACCTGGGCCACCGCAGGGCACGACTGGGATCTGAACCTGGAGGGTTACACGATGTTCAGGAAGGACAGGGGAGAGAGGGAAGGGGAGGAGCGGTAGCAATAATAGTCAAAAACTGCATTGCCATAGGAGGAGTGGAGGAGGCGGAGGGAACTATGGAGGCGATTTGGGTCACCTTGATAACAAGGGGGGGGCAAGACAGTGAAAATAGGAGTGGTGTATAGACCCCCTGCACTCGCAGAAAAGATGGAGGAGAGTCTGGTGTCAGATGTTGGGAGACACTGCAGATTGGGAAGGGGAAGGGTGGTGGTGTTGGGGGACTTAAACATGTCAGGAACAGACTGGGAGACTATGACATCCTCGGTGGCCAGGAAATAGAGGTTGTTGGATGTCCTTCAGGACGTGTTCTTAACTCAGCAGGTGTAGGAACTGACCAGGGAGGAGAGGATACTGGATGTGGTCCTGGCAGACAGTGACCAGATTGGGGGCCTGGAGGTAAGGGACCCATTGGTGGGAAGCGACCATGCCACGGTCTGGTTCTGCCTGAACCTAGGAGGGGTAGAAGACTGCACAAAGACGGAGGTAACTGACTTCAGGGAGGTGGATTTCAAGGAAATGGGAAGGATCCTTAAGTAGTACTTGGATGGAATTGGGCCAGACATGGACGCTGATAGTAGGTGGGAAATCATCAGGAGGGGGTGCAGGATGCTACCAGCACCTGTGCAAGAGTAAGACGAAATGCAGTAGGGCCCAACAACCCTGCTGGTGGACTGGGGAGGTTCAGGAGGTGGTGATGGGAAAGAAAGCAGCCAATAGGCAATTCAAGTGCTCAAGGAGTGAAAGGGACCTAGGGGAATATGAGCTGATGGCCAGAAAGGCCACTAGGGTGGTGAGGGCTGCTAAGGCAAGGAAGGAGCAGAACCTGGCCAGAGAAATTAGGAGAGGGAACAAGGGGTTCTTTAGATACTTTGGGGAAAAACAAGGAGTGAAGGGGCAGATTAGCAGGATTAAAACAGGGGAGGGATGGGCAAAAGACCCGGGGGAGCAGGCTGAGGTACTAAATGAGTACATCGACTCAGTTTTCACCAATGAAAATGGGGGGACTGCATCATACATGGGAGAAGATGGTGGAACTGAGGAGAGGGGGACCCTTACCTATCGGTGGGACTGGGGAGAGGGGGGAATCACTGGCAGGTGGGAGGAAGGCAAATCAGGAGAACAAGGTAAAGGAAGTGGAAATCATAGCAAAGAGAGTGAGAGAATCCCTCAGGTCCCTTAAGACGGAAAAAGCACCAAGGCCAGATAAATTACATCCCAGAGTGCTGAAGGAACTGTTGGATGTCCTGGCGGAACTCTTCAGCATCTCTCTGAGGACAGAGTGGGTTCCCCAGGACTGGAAGGTGTTGCATACAGTGTCTATCCACAAGGGTGGATCAAGGGAGGTGGCAGGGAACTACAGGCCCATCAGCCTGACATCGGTGGTGGGCAAGGTGATGGAGGGCATCGTCAAGGAGAGGCTGGGAGGGACCTGGAAAAGTTGGGGTGCCTGGACGATAGACAGCATGGATTCGTCCTGGAGAAATTGTGTCAGACAAACCTTGTGGAGTTCTATGACTGGGTGATGAGTGCCTTGGACCTGGGTAGACTGGTGGACATCCTCTTTCTTGACTTCAACAAGGCATTTGACTCTGTTCCTCATGGGAGCCTGTCGAAAAAGCTGGAAGAAATGGGGGTGGGGAACCAGATGATCAGATGGATAGGCAATTGGCTCCAGGACCTGACCCAGATGGTCGTGGTTGGCGGGATAGTCTCACCCCCAAGGAGGGTCATTAGTGGAGTCCCACAGGGATTGGTTCTTGGGCCTCTCCTGTTCAACGCCTACGTCTCTGACATAAGCAAGGGTATCAGGAGTGAGATGCATCTCTTTGAGGATGACTCAAAACTGGGGACAGTGGTGGATGGTGAAGAGTGGAGGGTGGCCCTTCAGGGGACCTGAAGGCTCTGGAAAGGTGGTCTAGAAAGTGGAAGCTGAGGTTCAATGCAGGGAAATGCAAGGTACTGTGCCTGGGAGCCAGAAACCCGGGCCAAGTGTACACCCTGGGGGGGGGATGCTACAAGTCTCGATGCCTAAGAGGGACCTGGGGGTGGTGGTGGATGTCAAGATGAACAACTCAAAGACTTGTAGGAGGGCAGCAGCAAAGGCCAACAGGATGCTTGGATGCATCTCTAGGGGGATCACCTCCAGAAGGAGGGAAGTGATACTCCCACTATACTGTATAACTGCATGGTGAGGCCGCACCTCAAGTACTGCATGCAGTTTTGGAGGCCACATTAAAAGAGGGACATTAAACTCCTGGAGAGGGTCCAGAGGAGGGCAACCAAAATGATTTGGGGTTTGGGGGATAGGACCTAGGGGGAGAGGCTTGAAGAACTAAATATGTACACATTGAAAGAGAGAAGGGACGGGGGGACATGATAGAGGTCTTCAGGTACATGAAGGGGGTAAATAGGGGAGGAGCAGTCAGGGTGCTCCAAAGGAAGGAAGGGGGCAACTAGAGGGCATGGGTGGAAGCTGGAGTGGGGAGATTCAGGGGAGAAAGGAGGAGGTGCTACATCACTGAGAGGGTGGTGGAGCCATGGAATGCACTGCCCAGGGAGCTGGTGGAGACAGAGATGGTGGAGGGGTTCAAGAGGGGGTGGGACAGGTACAGGGGAAGAGTTCTGGAAGCAAAAACCAGTGCAGTGAGAATATCCTGGACTGGGAAGGGAGAAGCCAGAGAGGGAGAGGGGGGCAGCAAGGTCAGCTCCCAGGGTGGGGGCTGACCAAACAAGCAGACACGAAAGACCATTAGGCCTAGTCTGCTGGCATTTTAGTATGTTAGTAACACTAACACAAGTAATAAAACAAGATAAAACATTATAAGACTGTGTAAGGCACTAATACTTGTAGGTGTATAAGGTTATGGTTACATGTGGGTCAGTTGGTGGTATATAACCCAGGCATAACAAGGTGATACAGAGTCAGCTCTGATTGGCGCTGTCTCTGGTTATACTACCTGCCTGATGTGGGGGCGATCCTTCACCTCATGGGGGGCACTGTGTTCCCTTTCTTCCTATCCCCACTTAGTCTTTCATGCTGCACTCATTGCTGTAGAACACTGCTAATGTGTCCCTTGTTAAAGATGCTTAGCCTTGATGTTTCCCCCAAACTACAAGTGGGATGCTGCACTCCTCAATTGCAAACCTTAGATGGGGGAAAACATTTAATAATGTTTTGCCTGGTGGCTATTATGAAGTTTCCTAATGGGTTATGGGGGAGGTCTATTGGAGAGGGAGTGGTAATTATGGGTTATTCCTATGGTTCACAGAGTATTGTTGAAATTACTCTGCAGGATGTATATTCAAGTACAGGGTAACTACTCTGTGATTTTGGGGGTTCAAGGGGGGAGGTCTTTGTTAGGGTGCTTCATACTCATGTTCTACTGTTCACAGGGGCTGAGGGATTGGGGTAAGTTGGAAGGAGACTATTCTTTACAATGTTGTTTGTTATTCACTATGTTCTATTACATGTTAAATAATGGTACTAACAGAAAAATACAGCTTTTGGCTTTGGGGTCTATGAAGTGGCATTCTCACGGGATCTATATCACTCGCAACAATGGTAGACAATACCTTCCATGTCAGACTTAGAATATTAATGGCCTAAAATAGCATATTAAATGCAAGAGGGTGTTGGTGAAGATCAGGGCTATGAAAATGGATGTCACCTGCTTGCAGGAAAACACACACAACAGAGAAAGAGGGCTTCCACATGGTCAAGAACTAGGGAGGTGAATGGTATGGCTCTTACTTTTCCTCAAAGGCTAGGGGTGCAGCAATTTGCTTAAAGCCGTGGTTCCCGGGTTGGTTACTAAATACTATGCTGATCAGGGGGGCAGATATGTGTTACGGCAGGTACAATAAAACACTGCACTAAGACTAGTTATTGGCTCCATATATGGACCAAATATCAACTGTCCATAATTCTTTCACAAGCTCTCAGTACAGATGGCTGACTTAGAGGGCTCATGGCTGCTTTGTGGAGACTATAACTGTGTTAAGGATATTATCCTTGACAGATCATCCCCTACTGTTGTGCCTTTGTCAAGCAAAGCCAAGGCACTTTTGCACTTAATGGATGATCAATCCTTAACAGATTCTTAGAGATCCTGTTCCCTTAATGGTAGGGAGTAAACTTACTACTCCCACTCAGCCTCTCATTATGCCAGGCTGGATGCTCTTCTGATTTCCCAAAGTCTTATTACCTCTATACAGTCAGTGAGGCATGAATCTATAGATGTCATGAACCACACCCCAGTACTGGTTGATCTCCAGGACATGGGGGTCTTGGTAGCCCCAAGGACTTGGAAGCTGGACCCCATATTTCTAAACAAACCTGACTTTGTTACTCATATTAAAGAACAACATTTTACAATATACTCAGGTTAATCAATGGAGAGCCACCTCAAGTACCACGTGGTGGAGGCCTTAAAGTCCTTTTTGAGGGAGGTCATTATTTCCTACTCCAGTCATGGCAGAAAGTCTGAAAATCAACAACTCTCCAATCTAGAACAACAGATTGCCCAATTTGAAAAGTGTCATATGGAGAGCACCACACCTGACAAATACCAGCAATTACAAAAACTAAAATGGGAGTTGAATCATCTATCCAATTCCAGAACTGAGCGCACTATCATATTGAATCAGGCCATTAGTTACTTCAAAGAGGACGCTGGGGGGGGGGGGACTATTGGCATGGCGATTAAAGCACAAGGAGAGCATTAAATGTGCTACTTGTATCATAGACCAGAATGGTGTTGATAGGCATACTGAGGAGGTCACAGGTGAATGCTTTTTGTAGTTTCTATCAGAAATTATATACCCCTGAAGTGCAGTCATTTGTGACAGACACTCAGGATTTTCTAAACAGGGCTCCACTCCCCAGCATTAATCCACAACAAAATGCTGACTTAGAGGCTGATGTAACATGGAAGGAGGTTTAGAGTGCAATAAAGCATCTTAAGGGAGGGAAAGCCCCAGCCCATGGATTCCCATTGACTTTTACAAGATTTTTAGCTCAGAACTACAAGAACCAGGGGCGTAGTTTCGCCACCTTGATTCAGTTGCTGCTCTAAGTATGGATTTATCTGACAAAATCCATGTTTAAGGTGGACATCTGCAAAAAGAGAAATTGAATAAGAAAGAGCTGAGGCTTGGCAACCTCAACGTACCTTTTCTGAAACCATCGGACATACTTCTGGCATTGGAGCCATGTTTCCAGTTCAGGGGGTCGGCAGTATGATGACGTCAGGGGAGGCCCCAGTGGACCCTTGGAAAAGCAGGAGGATGCTTACCCACCTAATCAAGAAAATGGATGCAGTCACACAGGCCTCCCAACAAACTACCACATCAATACAACATTTGGAAGACTGTTTACAAAATATCGAGCGGCAAGTAGTGGTGCAGAAAACTGTCATAACGAAGGTACAGTCAACCTCCAGAGAGCACCATGACACATATGATTCCTGCTACAAAAGCTGGACAACCTGGAGAACCACAGCAGGTGGAACAATCTTCATCTGCTGGGGTACCCAGCGGGAGCTGAAAATAAAGATGCAGTTTTGCAACAAGTCCTCCCAGGAATGCTAGGCTTGGCACAAGGGTTCCACCTGGACATCAAGTGAGCCCACAGAACACTAGCCCTGGCAAAAAGAAAAGGAGAAATACCTTGGCCCCTGCTAATTAAGTTGCTAAATTACAATGTAAGGCATTTGATCCTTGCAAGAGCTAGGGAGACGGGTCACCTGAGCTGGCAAGGGCATCCAATCTCCCTTTATCAAGACTTCTCGGGGGTGTGGCTAGCTCTACAGCATGACGGAAGTGTTCTAGCCAAGCTCCTCAAGGCATGTCTTTTAAAATTGCCATGAATGCAAATTTCAGATGACTTAGACAGCAGAAATAAACAGTATCTGATCCATGAGGTAAATGTCCTCAGGCAAGTAGAAAAATAAGCAAATGAAACTTACCTTTGAAGCTGTAGATCCGCCTAAAGATAGTCGTCAAGGTTTTTAGGCCACACCAGATCGCAGGTCCACAAGGCCAGGACAGCACAGCATACAATGACTGAACTGGAAAGCTGACCCGCTGGGGTCCCTGCTACCCTGGTAAACATGCAGAACGAGATGAAAGCAGGATTTACCAACATAGCTGCACAGATAACTCATCTCCAAAGCATGGTTATGGGGCTGTCTGAAACCTCTGCCTCCCATACAACCCAGATTTCAGAGTTGGAGCAACGAGTGAGCAGCTTAGAGGACCCCTTAAACATAGTCACCACCGAATGGAACAGCATGAAGAAACAGCTGGAGGAATTGGTGAGCAGGGTGGATGATCAAGAAAACCGTTCCCGATGCTCCAATCTCCATATAGTATGACTACCAAAAGGGGCCAAGGGGCGGAATCCAGAGAAGGGCATACACAAATGGCTTGTGGAACACCTTGGACTACCCCCAGAATCCTCGGTTTGAAGTGGAGAGGGCCCATAAGGTAGGCCCAGTGCTGAAACCTGGGGATCGACCGCCGCACTGCCTAATCAAGTATCTGCAGTATATGGACAAAGAAGTGGTCTTAAAAGTGGTAAAAGCTAAGGGGCCAATCCTGATAAACCATACTAGGGTCCACATCTTCCAGGACTACAGTCAAGAACTACAGATGAAGAGACAGAAATTCAATCCTGCCAATCTAAACTGTTCTCCCATGGCTGGTCTTTTGAATTTTTGTATGCTGCAAAGGTCTGTGTTGATTGGCCTGGCAAACCACCTAAATACTGTACTTGCCCCAAGGCGGCAGAGAAGTGGATTAAGGAAGAGTCCTGTGCAACCGGAAGTCAGTCGCCCCCTGGAACAGTGGCCTCAGCTAACAGATAAGGGTCAGTGCATGAGAAAGGGCTACCAAATTGTGACATTAGTGACTTTTTTAAAATGCCTAACTTATCCAGAATTTGTATTGTTTTTATATGCTGTTACTTACCTAATGAATATTTATTATGTTATAGAATAAATCACTCACCATGTCCAGAGAAAAAAACATTTTAAAAATGCACATGTAACAGGGACATAAACCTGGGGATGCACATGTAACTGTGGACATAAAACTCTGAATGCACATGTAACCGAGGACATAAAACTCTGAATGCACATGTAACTGGTGACATAAAATTCTGGGCATGTATGGGACAGGGGCCATTCATCTAATGTTGCGATGCAACAACGACTCTTGAATTATCACAACACATGCAATAAGAGACGAGAAACAGCAGCTGAAGTTCCAAAACATTTTTACTGTACATTTAAATACAAAAAAATACAATTAAAAATAACAAATGTATTATAGACTAAACATCACTGACTAAAGCCCAACTCTAAACTAAAACATCCGCATATTTACATATTTATCAAAAGTATGAAATTTAAAAAAGCATTTTTGGAAATCCATTGTCCTTGACTACAGATGGAAGTATACAAACTAAGCTGTAAGACTTACTACAGAATACACTATGACAACATTATAAGAGTACACTATAGCTAGGGACTATACTATTGCTATAGACTACACTAGGACTGCGGACTATAACTTCAAATTAAACTCTAACTATGGATTACTATGGACTAAACTATTAACTATGAATCAAACTATTAACTACAGACTAAACTATTACTATGGACTAAACTATAATTATGGACTAAACAATGCACATAAATTATAAAAACTAATGAATGATTTCCCCAAAGGACACCTTATCATTATAGGGTCACAACAGCATAGCAGAGAGTCCTTAATTCCATCTCTGTTGCATCTTGATGAACTTTTCAGAGATAATTTGTAATTCATCTGATTTGATCACATAGTGCCCATCTTCTCCCTCAAACTTTATCTGTCCATGAAAAAATTATTTTTCTTGTCACGCTGTCACTGTCCTGCCTTCATGGCCAAGTGAAAACACTCCCACGCATTTGTAGGAACTTCAAGGAGTGCCATTTTTTTCATTTCATCCACTGCAGTTACTTTCCCAATGTAAAATTCTTTGGAATAGTACATCACATAGTAACTGTTCATCTCAAGTTCTGTGTCTAACGATGTATTTTTCTTTTTAGGAGCTGTGGTGATGCTGGTTGATGATGGAGCAGGCATGTGAGATTGTGGAGCTGGGCACTGAGTTGATGTGCAAGCATCATTCCCCAAACCTGTGTCTGGCAACGTTTCTGAATTTTTGGTCTTGGCAGCTGCCATTGTGTTGTCAGGAGCTGAAGGAGCACTGGAAGCACAATTGCCAGGACAAGGATTGCCATGAGAAGCTGTGGAGTGTGCCCATCCTGAGACAATATTCACAGCTGTGGAGTCAACTGGAGCTTCAGTGGGTACTGTGGTGCAGGGAGGATACTGAACGGCTGGCACCAACACAGATGAATATTTTAATCTCTTTGTTCTCCAATTTTCAACATGACTTAGGTTTTCGCAGGGCCCCTCTTCCTTAATACAGCATATGCAGAAGCATGTTAAGTTTCTTGTGGCCACCACACCATTCACCACCACCTTTACACTTTGTGCAAGGCATGTCCCAGGCACTGCTTTTATATCTCATCTTGCCACTCTTTCTATATCATTTTCACCCACCCCAAAAAATGTTCACCTAAAGTGAATGCACACATCAGTTTCAGGATGTTTTGTCAGTGCATTGCGGCAGTATTGGTACAGTTCTTTCACCTTCCTAATAACTGCTTGCTGTTACTGTACTGCCCTGCTTGCCACAGACTTCACTGCTGCACTTTCACCATCTGATGGTCCCTTTCCATGTCATGACCCCAAAAAAGCAAGCTCAACTTTGAAGCCGTACTCTCTGTTGGCCAAGGAAATGTCATAAAAGGCCCATTTGGACTTGTACTAAGCCCCACATCCATCAGTGAAGTGCAGTTGGTTAATGATGTTTAATGCTCGTACATTAATGAGGTGTGAGATTGCAATTTTCACAAAATGTCACACGGCATAGTGATCATGCTTTAGATCACTGGAGATGAACACCAGCGACTCCATGACAGTGGTTTCACAGTGTTTGCAACAGTAGTATGTTACCACAGGATGAATTGTTGCCTGCTCACGATGCCAGTGTGCTGACTGGACCTCATCCTGTAGTTTGCAGGTGTAGTTCTCTGCAAAGTCCAACACCATCACAACCCATCCCTTGGGTGTGAATTTCTTAATAGTTCTAAGCTTATGCTGCTGCCATGCTGCCACATGCAAGTGCTGGCCTAGAATCAAAAGATCTTCTTTTATTACTTGTACTAGTGGGCATACTTTAGAGCATTTATTTCATAATACTTTCCATGACTGTTGCACTTGTATGCCATTAGTGGTGTGCCTTACTTTGATGGTGTCCCATTCTTGCCACGTTGTTTCTTCTTCTCCATGTTGCTGGACTAGCTCCTCCACTGTTTCCACTAAATTTTCTGTGGTGCATTTTTTGCATGATTTCTCTATGCACTCCACCCGGTGGAACTTTTCAAATGGTGCTTTTGGACACATAGTTCTACTGCCCTATAAATATTTGGGATTTTACAGCCTGTTAATTGATGTCTGTCGGCAAGATGATTTAATGCCTGAAGCTTCAGTGAAGCATTTATACAATACTCATGCAAGCATTGATCAAGTTTCTGCTCCGCTTTCAGTTTCAGTTCCACTGCCAGTTTAATGTGCCTTGGTCATAGTGTTCCAAACTTCCTCGCTCCTAGTGGTGTGTCGGGGTTCTGCAGTGCAAATTCCTTACGAAGACATTTAATCGGTTTATCTAGATATGATCATGTTTTGCTTGTCTGTTTAGAGAAAGTCTTTTGGTGTGGCAGGAGTGTGGCGCAGTCTTCAAAAATATTTTCCACTCGACTCACAGTTTCCTGTGGCAGTGTAGACTTGTGTCATTTGTTCATTGCACTTTCACCATGAGACACCCTCATAAGCCTTTTCCAACTCACCCCTAATGTTGAGCTCGCAGTCCTAAGCAGCTTGTATTTCTTCAATACAATCACTGTTTTTAAGAATTCTTTACTTATCTGACGTTCTCGTTTCTTGCCTTTGTTTTTTGATTTCAGCCAACTTTTCTGCGACTACCGATATCATTTTGTCTTCAAGTTTGCTTCTTTGACACACACCGTGCTCGTTGAACAGCCTTTCTTAGAGAAACATGGTATTGCGCTGTTGGGGTAACACACTTCTCTTTTTCTGGTATGACTACTGGTGAGGTAGTGGTGGTCACTGGTAAGGTGGTGGTTTCGGCAGCAGTGGCAGCAGTGGTGGCAGCAGCATCTCATTTCTCATGATACCATCTTAATTGCTTCTCATTTATATGTCTTCTTTTTTGACTACTCATGTTGGCTCATTGTTGCATTTTTTTCTCCCTCCAGTACTCCATCTGTGCCTTTTTCTGATCTTCATCCCTTGTTTTTTTTGAGGGGCCACTTTCAACCGTTGACTGCTTCATTAGTTTCTGCACTTCCCTGTACCTTCTCATTCTCTCCTTAGCCATCTCATTGTAATGTTTGCACTGCTCATCATTCATGTTCTGTTGGTATTTGCATGCACATGTGGTATTTTTCTCCAAATATGCTGGATAGCATGCAGAGACCTTCTTAATGTTGTCTTGGTACAGCAGACTCTTTTCTTTTTTGGTCAGAGGAGGAGGAATGTTGTGTGGCATCTTATTGAGCAATGCCGCAGTGGACATACAGGGTCTTCTTCTTGATTCCATTTTTGAATACATGGTTCTCAAAAAGTTTGTGGGAACACAAGCTGATTTAAAAATGAAGGGTTACAAGAGTGTTTCTGTCACTGGACTTCATGTGACATGACAGGAGAGGCATGTCTTGACAGAAATGATTAATGGCACTACAGCCAAGACTTACCCTTAGGAAGTGATTACCAGACACCATTGCTAAGACACATGATGCACAAAGTGGTTAACGGCACGATATCCAAGACATGTACTTCAGAAAAGTTAATGGTGCTATGGCCAAGACATATGATGCATGAAGTGTTTAGCAGTGCAATGGACAAGACATGATGAGCAAAGTGGTTAACGGCTCAATGGCCAAGACATGTACTTAAGTAAAGTTTAATGGTGATATAGCCAAGAAATATGACGCATTAACTGGTTAACAGCACAATGGCCAAGACAAGTACTTCAAAAAAGGTCAATGGCACTATGGGACGTATTAAGTGGTTAACGGCGAGATGGCCAAGATATGTACTTAGGCAAAGGTTACTAGTGCTATGGCCAAGACCTACAATGCAAGAAGTGCAAACCAAATGGAGCAGCCTGCATCCACCCACCTGCAAATAAAATGGAGGTACACACCCACCCACCTGCAAACAAAATGGAGGCACGCATCCACCTGCCTGCAAACAAAATGGAGGCATGAATCAACTCACCTGCAAGCAAAATGGAGGCCTGCATCTACCTGCCTGCAAACAAAATGGAAGCCTGCATCAACCCGCCTGCAAACAAAATGGAGGCATGCATCCACCTGCCTGCAGATAAAATGGAGGCACACATCCACCTGCCTGCGAAGAAGATAGAGGCATGCATCCACCCACATGCAAACAAAATGGAGGCACGCATCCACCCACCTACAAACAAAATGGAGGCACACATCCACCCACCTGCAAACAAAATGGAGGCACGCATCCACCCGCCTGCAAACAATCACACCATCAGAAAAACTGTTCAGTATTCTAAGTAGTAAAGGGGCCTTATTTTGTAAAGGTACTTCATAAACAAGAAGATGTTATGTATGCATAACTTGTTCATTCCAAGCAGAGACAGCACCATGTGACCTGCCCCCCCCCAATAAAACAACAAAGATCAGGACACATAGCGTGTGATTTCTTTTGGAAGCACGCTGTGGTGTCTAGGCCTCGATCAGACCATTTAGAATCCAAAAATGGATCTTTTGGTTTTCAAATGGCCTGATCGAGGCCAACACCCCACAGCAGGCTTCCAAACAAAAGGCCCAGGCCATGCGGCATCAACCCCCCCACACACAAACACACACACACACACAAAAGACAGGCAGCATATTTTAAAATACATTGTGTCCCACATAAATCACATCGAAACAACTTTTTTACATGCTTCAAAATGTGTGCCTAGGCAAATTCACAAAACAAAATCAGTCCACATGGCATGGGCCCTTGTTTGGAAACCTGCTGTAATGTGTAGGCCTCTATCAGACCATTTGGAACTCAAAAGTGGATCTTAAGGTTTCCAAATGGTCCGATCATGGTCAACACCCCACAGCAGGCTTCCAAACAAAAGGCCCAGGCCTGCGGCATCAACACCCCCACAAAACACACACAAAAGACAGGCAGCATAATTTAAAATAAATTGTGTCCCACATAAATCACATCGAAACACATTTAGTTGCTCAAAAATGTGTGCCGAGACAAATTCACATAAAAACATCAGGCCACACAGCCTGAACCCTTGTTTGGAAGCCTGCTGTGGTGTGTAGGCCTCTATCAGACCATTTGGAACCCAAAAGTGGATCTTTAGGTTTCCAAATGGTCCAGTCGAGGCCGACACCCCACAGCAGGCTTCCAAACAAAAGGCCCAGGCCATGCGGCATCTACCCCACACTCCAACACACAAAAGAAAGACAAACAGTATAAAAATACATTGTGTCCCACATAAGTCACATCGAAACAACTTTTACATGCTCCAAAATTTGTGCGAGACAAATTCACATGAAAACATCAGGCTACATAGCATGGGCCCTTGTTTAGAAAGCCTGCTGTGGTGTGTAGGCCTCTATTAGACCACTTGGAACCCAAAAGTGGATCTTTAGGTTTCCAAATGGTCCGCTCGAAGCCGACACCCAACAACAAGCTTCCAAACAAAAGGCCCAGGCCATGCGGCATCAACCCCACAGTCCAACACACACAAAAGATAGGCAGCATAAAAATACACTGAGTCCCACATAAATCACATTGAAACAACTTTTACAAACAAAAGGCCCAGGCCTTGTGGCATTACCCCACCTCCCCACACACACACATACACAAAAGACATACTTACCCTGCCACAGACCAGGCATTGGACAACTACGTGCTGGATCGGGTCACAAAACTAGAAAAGCACCCAGAAACATGAATAGGCATTTAGACTGAATAACCATGCAACCTTGTGGTGTTCAGGGTCATGGACATGGATCATGTGCCTAATGTAGAAAATGCCCCCATCCTTGTCACAGTCAATACTATAGTCCAAGCCAGGCCCAACACAGACCATGCTGTTGACCACACAAACGACTACGTGGTGGGAGTGTTCACATTTCATGAGTATGAACATTTTTTCTCCAAAGTCCAAAGATTTAGCAAGAGTCACTTTTTGGCCCCCACCCCCTTTACATACAAAACAAACAAGCAACACAAAGCAAAGTTAGCAAATAAAAGTCTGCCACTCCCTTGCAGCTGCAATGTGCTCCCCAAAGACCGTTTCTGTCCTGATGCTCACCAAACAAACCAGCAAGGTAAAACTGCTATTCTGCACAGATTGTGGAGCCTGCCTAAACAAGGGACCAACCTGCATCACTGGGAACCAAACATCATAAATGGGCACCAAACATCCACCAGTGTCCAAACTGGAGCCCAACTACCACTGGGAGCCAAACATATTTATTAGGAGCAAGACAAATAAACAAGAAATACACCCTGCTCGACCGAGAAAATATTCTCTGCTCTCAAATTGTGCCCATGGAGTATGCTTGGTGCGGCTTACCTTGTGAGAGGTGATCAATCTCACAATGTAATTTTGGTCTCTGCAAGATCGTCCTACAACAAGGGCTCTTTCTGGGACAAAAGATGTTCCTCAAACGCTGGCTGCTAAAGAAAGGGGATTGGGACTGCGAGAATGCACGTTTAAAGCGTCCATGAGTCCAACCCACTTTACTATGTCTGTCGAATGCATTGATATCAGCGAGGTTCTTGCCCATCCCCCGAGACTCGCATTTAACGTCCTGGGGGTTTGGACATAAGGAGATCATCAGTGTTAGCTGTTGATATCATAGGTCTCACATGGGAACCCCAGAGAATCTGAAAGCAGCGTGGGTTCTGGCACAAACAAAATGAGCCTGTCACAGTAAAATTAAGTGAATAAACATTACGTGGCAAGTTATAGCAAGAGATGTGAATGTATCATGCTTGGATTTAATGTGTTACATTAAAGTCCTCATTTTTGGGACCACCAGGGGGGAAGGGGTGGTTGTTGCAGCGCAATAAAAATGATTGTAAATAAAAACCAGGAGCCCATAGTGTATTAATAAACTGTTTCTTCAGGGTCACATCACAATTCCGTCACATCACAGTTTTGTGCAACCTCCCTTACAATGTTACAAATATGGCCAACCAAAATGGTAGATTTTTTTTTTTTATTTAGTTGTTTAACCAGGTATAGCACACTAAGCTGAAAGCTTTTTTACAGGAGCGATCTGGGAGCACAGGAGGTTAAGTGACTTGCTCAGGGTCACACAGTATGCAAGTGGAAACTGTAGGATTCAAACCCAAGTCTGGTTTGCTGGATATCACCAGATTTGCAGCTCAGAGCCTTAGACCACTGCACTATACTGCCTCCTGTCCATATCAAGTGTATTTTCCATGACACACAAGCATGTATTACTACATATATATATATATATATATTTTTTTTTTTTTTTATCACCCTTCATGGCGCATAATAAAAAAAGATATCACCCACTGCATAGCAACAATTTCCCTGAGTTTGTCATGCTTGGGCAGGTGGTTAGTCCATTGGTAGCCCCTTTTCATGCAGTGACCCATAAGTACATTTCTCTATGAATCTGTCTTACACAAAGTTCAGTAGCATGTGAGGAGTGTTCCCGTAGTACCGAATGCTAGAAACACTTTGATCTATGGCCCCACTGGCTACTCTTTTTAATAAATCATGGGAGGATGGTGTGGTACCCGAGGACTGGAGTAAGGCGGATGTGATTCCCCTTCACAAAAGTGGGACCAAGACAGAGGCAGGATATTACAGACCTGTCAGTCTGACCTCTGTGGTAGGGAAAGTGATGGACTCACTTCTGAAGGAAAGAATAGTTGAGTACCTAGAGGCCAGTGGGGCACAGGACCCAAGGCAGCATGGGTTCACAGAGGGAAGGTCATGTCAGACGAATCTAATAGATTTCTTTGACTGGGTGACCAAAGTAGTAGACCAGGGAGGGGCTGTGGACATGGCCTACCTAGACTTTAGCAAGGCATTTGACACAGTCCCACACAAAAGATTAATAGTCAAATTAACTAGCCTGGGAGTGGGTCCCAGGGTGGTAGCCTGGGTAAAACATTGGCTGCACAACAGGACACAGAAGGTAATTGTAAATGGAGTCCACTCTGAAGAAAGAGGGGTTACTAGTGGGGTACCGCAGGGTTCAGCATTGGGTCCAGTCCTTTTTAATGTCTTCATCAGTGACATTGCAGAGGGACTGGAAGGAAAAGTATGCCTTTTTGCAGATGACACAAAGATCTGCAACAGGGTTGATACACAAGGAGGCATGGAAAGGATGAAAAGGGACTTGGCAACATTGGAGGAATGGTCAGAAGTATGGCAGCTAGGATTCAATGTAAAGAAGTGCAAAATAATGCACCTGGGAAACAAGAACCCAGGGGAAGAATACACAATGGGTGGGGAGGTAGTAACAACAACAAAAAAGGAAAGGGACCTGGGGGTAATCATATCAAATGACCTTAAGGTTAGCAAGCAATGTGAGAAGGCAGTAGGGAGGGCTGGGGTATACTGGGATGTATAGGGAGAGGCATCAGCAGCAGAGAACAGGAAGTTGTTATCCCTCTGTACAGACAGTTGGTGAGACCCCATCTGGAGTACTGAGTCCATTTCTGGAGACCCCATCTCCGCAAGGACATAGACAGGATAGAGGCAGTCCAGAGGAGGGCAACTAAAATGGTGCAGGGTCTGCAAGAGAAGCCGTATGAGGAGAGACTAAAGGAGCTTAATATGTATACCCTTGAGGAAAGGAGGAAGAGGGGGGACATGATAGAAACTTTTAAGTACCTCAGTGGAATCAACAAAGTCCAAGAGGGTAGCATCTTTCAGAAAAAGAGATGTGCAAGAACAAGGGACACAATTTAAAGATAGAAGAGGCGGTTCAGGGCAATGTGAGAGTATTATTTCACAGAGAGGGTAGTGGATGCATGGAACAGCCTTCCTGAGGAGGTTGTGGGGTCTAAAACTGTGGGAGAATTCAAGAATGCATGGGACAGACATAAGGCAATTCTTGTGGGGTGTAGGAAGAAATAGGCTGTTGGTTAACTAGGATCTGCGGCCTATCCTGTAGGTAGGGAAATGGACAGACTAGATGAGCCAAGTGGTCCTTATCTGCCGTCAAAGTCTATGTTTCTATGTTTCTATATCACCTTGGCTATAAGAAATACTGTCCAGGTACGAGCTGGATCAGGAGGCATGGGAGACTTAGTCCTCCTAATCAAGGCCTCAAGCTGGTCTTGTAACATCTCTGACTGCCAACGGTACTATCTCTATCATGGTGAGAGGCCTACTAGCAGGGCCTCCATATCCTCCTAATGTCTTGGAGGGGTTAAAATACTGCTAAGCCTCACAATGATCCATTTAACTTCTAGACCCTGGCTTTTTTGGCTCCAATGGTCCACTTTTGACTTTGACATGGAAGTCCTTACTACCACATCAGTGTATTTACTTCTGCTTTGGCACAATAGGATTGTCTTCCCCGACCATGTCTTGGGACATGAGTAATGATGTGGGATGATGATATGCTTCTAAACATCAGCAGGCTTCATCCTATCCACTTTGGAATCACACTGCATGTGGAGGGCTTACCCGCAGCTGCAAGAAGTTCTGCTCAGTAACTCTTTTTCATTTACTTTTGTTGTTGCCTGAATCTGAAGCAGTTTAGCGGCCTATCCCTTTGCGGCATGGTTGAAGGGATATGGTATAATGAGTCAGGCATGTTTCTTTCAAAAACTGAGTCTGTCTGATCCTTGACTGAAGAATCCCCCCAGTTTTGGGGTTAGATTACTACAAATGCCTCAGTGAGGAGCTGACATTGATTCATTTATATATATTTGCCACATTACTGTGCTGGTGGGACTAATGATTAAGCCCCCCCATGAGTGCCTGTCAGATTTGCTTATTCATTTTCTTTATTTTTATTGTTAAATACTAGCCTTAATAAGTCTCATTACGCTGAAGTGAGGTATGATCTATGGATTGCTTCTATCTTACAAGTTTAATTATCTTACAAGTCTTACAAGTCTTATTGTCTGGTTAGCCGAAGGGCATCCTTTAGTACATGTAGTTGCTAAAATGTGCCTGCAATTAATATTAGGTTTAATGATGCAATGTTGGTTAATTGCTATACTAATTTTTGCCATGTTTGCAGGGGATTCATTACCACACTTTGGAGGGCCTGGTGGTTGGGGGAAAGGGGCTCAGTTTCTGTGGGGGTCGGGGGGAATTTAAAGTTTGAGGTTTGTCATCAAGTTACTGCTAGTTGTGGAGGGACATTGTTTGTTGAAAAGCTACCATTATTTTCTTGGTGGTTATTGTTAATGAGGGAGAAAAGAGCGATTGTGGAAGTCCGATTCTTTGAGGGGCTGAGGGCTGTCCGCTACCTGCAGAATTTAGGGACCACCAAGGCTTCACTTGTTTTCTGGGCCCCAAGGGGGATAGAGATGGGTTAAAAAGGGGTAAAATCAAGTTATCAGGCTGTAAACCATCTTGTAAAGAAATGTTTTTTAAGTACTGGAGCATGCATGAGGAAATATGTGGGATTCCACCTGGTGTTCTTAAAAGTTTTAAATTGCAGTATGATAATGGCTAATACAATTAGGGTAACTACTTGGAACGTTAATGGCTTAAAGTCTGTGGTTAAAAGAAAACATATATAAGCAGAGGTTAAGAGGTCCAAATGGCAGGTTGATTTAATGCAAGAAACACATATGTCCTCTGGGGAGGCCCAGAAAACATGTGCTTCCTTGGGGGAAACATGGGTGTCCTCATGTTTTTACTCAAAGGCCAGGGGCACTTCAGTCTGGTTCCCATGTGGAGTTCAGGTTAAAATCCTCAACCAAATAGTGGACAATGCAGGCCAATGTGTTCTGGTAAGGGCTGAATTGGCGGGAGTGGGGACATTGTTTTTGGGTTCCATATACTCCCCGAATGTGGAGAACCCTGGGTTTTTTCAAAGGCTATCAGTGGATATGGTGGCCATGCCCCTGGATATTAAGTGGAGACTATTACTGTGTATGGGACACCATTTTGGGCCACTTCAACCCCGCTCTGGCCCCACTCATTAAGAATGCTAGAGCCCTAGGAGAGGTTGGAACAGAATTCAACCTAATTGATGTCTGGAGGCATTGTAACTTCTCAGGCGGGGACTATAGTTTTACTCCCATGTTCATCAGTCCTATGCATGCCTGAATAGGTTATTAATCAGTTCCTCTTTATTATCAGTAATTAGCTCTGTAAACTACTTGCCAATTTTGTTATCTGATCATGCCTCCCTCACAATATGGACATCCTCCCAGGGTCCCTCTCCCCCCCCCTCGGTAACCAGCCAATGGAGATTAGACCCCTTCTCCTCCGGGATGATCAATTTATTAGGACTATGACTAGCAACATTATGGAATTTCTGCTTTATAATAAAAGAGGGGACACATCACACCAATGTAGATGGGAGGCCCTAAAGGTCTTTGTTAGAGGACAGATGATCGCCTTTTCTGTGACTATCAAAAAAATAAATGAACAAGAGATAAATCACCTCTGCATTTAATTAGAGGTCTGTGAGGAGGCTCATAAGTGGAAATTGACCCCAAATTTGTATAGGGTAATCCAAAAATTAAAATGGCTCTTCAATACGCTTAGCAGTGCCAAAACAGAATGAGCCATTCTATTAACGTAAGCGGTGGCTTACTTCAGTGGGGACAGGGGAGGTAAATATCTAGCTTGGCATCTCCGCCAACATAAGAGAGAATGTTTACTAGGCCAGATTCAAGATACCACTGGGAAGTTAGTCCACGATTCTGTAGCAATTGGGGAATCTTCTGCCAGTCCTTATAGTTCACTTTACACCACTGAAGTAGCTTCCACTGACAACAGATGAATGACTTCTTTAAAATGGCCCACCTGAAGGTGCTGGAAGTGGATGAGGTGAGAGGGTTAGATACTCCTATAACTAAAAAAGAAGTACACAGTGCCATTAAATCTCTGAAGGGGGGAGAAGCTCCTGGCCCGGATGGCCTTCCTGTAGACTTTTTTAAGAAATTTTGATACTTTACTTCTAGACCCTTTGGACCCAATTATATGAGAGATACTTCTGGTACAACAGCACTTGTGCCACAATGAATGGCGCAAGTAGCAAGTTATACCAGCAGTTGCGACATGTGGAATTCTACAATGTGGCCTGTGACATGCCGCAGACCACTTGCACCAAAGAGCAGTTGCACCAGCAGTTGCAACATAAATCCCCTGCAACATGGTGCTATGAGGTTTATGGCAGCAGTTGCACCCTATTTTAGTAGAGCAGCAAAAATGTCCCCAATGTCAGGATTCTACAAGAACCCCCAGAGGAGAACCATCAGCGTAAGTTGCACCAGCATTTAGCTGGTGTAACAATACATACGTCCTTCGGAGGTTCTGTAGACCTGCTGCACCCACTCCAGGATGTGCCCCCCCATGCCCAAAACACCCCCATCGGTACCCCACAGGGCAGCCCAGGACCCCCACAGCCCCCGATCCCCTATAACAACTTGTTACTGAACCCATTCGAGGTCTTACTATTTTGGATCTATTATTTACTAACATAGAGCAACAAATTAGCAATTTACAAATTTGGGATCCACTTGGGACCAGTGATCATTCGTCTGTTCTTTTTGAAATTCAACAATTTAAAACTACACAAAGGAAGTTATGCTATACAAAAAATTATAACAAAGCAAATTTTTCTAAAATCAATGAATACTTACAAAACATAAACTGGGAATCTAATCTTAATTGTACAACACAACAAGCGTGGGACTTTTTTAAAAACACTGTACATTATTTGGAAAATACCTTTATTCCATCTAAGAGGAAATGTAATAATAAAGGAAAAATTCCCCTTGGTTCAACAAGGCAATTAAAAATCAGATTAAAATAACAATTAAACATTTTAGGAAACTTAAGAATAGTTCTGTTCCATTTAAAACTACTCTGTTACATAAATACAGACTATCTGTGAAAAACTTAAAAAATTATTTTAAATTGGCAAAATATAAGCTAGAATTTAAACTATCTCACACAAAAGACTGTCACAAATCTCTTTTCTCCTATATAAATAGTAAAAAAGGTGTATCAAGGACCATTGGTCCTATTATAACCAATGGCTCTTCTCTATCTGATATAGAAACCTCAAATCTCTTTAATAAGTGCTTTTGTTCTGTCTTCTCTCAAAATCACCTATTAGTACATTTAAAGTTCACCACATAGATTATCATAGGTTCTATCCAACTGACATTATACAGCCTATTAAAAAAACTAAAAAAAATACTAGTCCAGGCCCAGACGGTATTCATCCATGGTTTCTGATCGAAACCTCTATAAATATTTCTATACCTTTGTCAATTATTTTAAATAAATCCTTATAAGAAAGCATTGTACCAAATGATTGTTGTTCAGCAATAGTTACTCCCATATTTAAAAAAGACAATAGAGATTCTGTGCAAAATTATCGTCCAATTAGCCTGACCTCAGTGGCTAGTAAATTAATGGAATGAGTAATGAAGTCTCTAATAGATCAAGATTGTAAAAAATTAGGAATTTATGATTCAAATCAGCATAGGTTTACTCCCAAGTATTCCTGCACCACCAATCCGATATCTTTTTACAATAATATAAGTACTCTACTAGATGTGGGTATCCCTACTGATGTAATTCTTTTGGACTTTAGTAGAGCTTTCGATAAAGTCTCACATGAAAATCTCATTACTAAAATGCACAATCTAGGTTTGTCACCTGATATCATCAACTGGACTTTAAACTGGTTAACAAATCATTCTCAGAGTGTCAGAATTAACAATATCTTGTCTGATTCAGGTAGTGTGACAAGTGGTGTACTACGGGGTTGGTCTTGGGACCAACATTGTTTAACCACTTTATCAGTGATTTACAAACAGGGCCAAATAACTTCATAGTTAAATTTGCAGACGATACTAAATTGGGGGGCAAGGTTAATAATCAAGAAAATATTTTTGCATTAAAGAAGGATTTGGAAAAATTAACACTTTGGGCAAATGAAAATCATATGCAGTTTAATCAAGGCAAATATTTAGTAGTGCATTTCGGTGTAAATAATCCAAAAACGATATATCATATAAACGAACTACCACTTCAATCATCAAATTGTGAAAAAGATTTAGGGATATATGTTAATAATAAACTTACATCAAATGATCGCTATGTTAGAACTGCTTGCATGACCAACAGACTTTTGAGGCAAATAAAACACACTTTTGTTAATTGCACTGAACAATGACTTATTCCATTGTATAGGGCATATATTAGACCATATCTAGACTATTCAGAAAAAGAGATGTGTAAGAACAAGGGGGTACAATTTAAAGATAGAGGGGGCATGGCTCAGGGGTAATGTGAGAAAATTTTTTTTCACGGAGACAGTGGTGGATACATGGAACAGCCTTCCTGAGGAGGTCGTTGGGTCTAAAACAGTGGGGGAATTCAAACATGCATGGGACAGACACAAGGCAATTATAGTGGGGGGGCTGCAGGAAGTAGGCTGTTGGTTAACTAGAATCTGCAGCTTATCCAGTAAGTAGAGAAATGGGCAGACTGGGTGGGCCAAGTGGTCCTTATCTGCCGTCAAAGTCTATGTTTCTATGTTTCTATGGCTCCCCTTTCTGGAATCCAAACAAAAAAAAAACATAGCAATTCTTGAACAGGTTCAAAGGAGAGTAATTAGAATGATTGCAAGATTAACAAACTTGGATTATCAGAACAGATTAAAAGCTACTGGTCTCTTCTCTTTTCAAACTAGAAGATTAAGAGGTGATATGCTTATGGTTTTTAATTTAATAAATTCACCAGATCTAATGGAAAATGTGGTCTAACACTCTCCAAAAGGAGACATGTTCCAAGACTGCATAATAAACAGCTTGAAGTAAAAACTTATAAAACCAGCAAAAGGGGAAACTTTTTTCCAATAAGATCATTCATTGTATGGAACACCTTGCCACAAGAATTGGTAGAGGCAACTAGTGCCACTGTCTTTAAAAACAAATTAGATGTTTGGTTGAGGGATAATAGATAAATAATGTCTCACATAGTGTGGGGAACAGTCTCGATGGGCTCTGGCCTTCTTCTGTTCTTTCATACCAAGTAATACCAAGTAAGTAATAATAGCAGAGGTGCCCAGCTGGTCATCATGCACCCCCAGCCCCCAGAACTCTCAAACCCTAAATGCCCTGCAGGGCAGCCCACACACAACATGCTCCCAAACCACACACCACTATCAGCCCAAGAGGGCAGCTGTGCCTCAATCCATGCCCTGACCTGATATTGTGTCACAAATGGTAAAAAGTAAACCCCTGAGATCCCTAGTAGTCTAGTGGCCCCACCCACCCCACCCAGCAGTACCAGTTCTACCCGCATCCCCCAACCCATCCTCGGGTTGGCGACTGGCACAGCCCACCTGTCACCTCCATGACCAGCCACCGACTGAGCTCGGCATGAGCACTTATTGTACAGACACACTCAGAAATTAATGAATACTCATTCATTTCTGAGCGTGTGTACACAGTAAGCTCAGTCAGCGGATGGCCATGGAGGTGAGAGGTGGGCTGTGCCATTCGCCGGCTGGGGATGGGTGAGGGGGATGTGGGTGGACTAGCACTACTGGGTGGGGCACCACTAGACTACCAGGGATCTCGGGGGCTTTACTTTTTTACCATTTGCAGCAAAACATCAGGTCGGGGCGTGGATCGGGGGGACACAGCTGCCCTGCGGGGCTTTGGAGGGCATTTATGCTTGCTGGGGGGCTGCAACATGCTCCTTGGGTATGCCCTTAAGTTGGTGTACCTTTCCACATGTCACAAGTCACAGGACGTAGC
The DNA here is from genome assembly GCA_016271365.2 of Neoceratodus forsteri. Classification (NCBI taxonomy): domain Eukaryota; kingdom Metazoa; phylum Chordata; order Ceratodontiformes; family Ceratodontidae; genus Neoceratodus; species Neoceratodus forsteri. Next base: position 161,193,581 of record CM028132.1, on the reverse strand, counting down.
CGCCTAGAGACCCTACCCCTTCTAGAATAGGGAGCAAAGTCCATGTCCATTGAGCAGTGTCAGTGGCTCAGTAGGTAGCACACTCGCCTCTGAGGCTGGGAGATCAGAGGGCTGTGGGTTCAGTTCCCACATCTGGCACTTGGGTTAATATCCCAGTACTGACACTGTATTGCAGCATGAGAGGGGTGCTGCACTTCTGAGGTGCCGTCTTTCAGATGAGACGTTAAACTGAGGTCCCATCTGCCTGGATTGGTGGTAGTTCAGGTGGATGTTAAAGATCCCATGGCACTTATCGAAAAGAGTAGGGGAATTTCCCCGGTGTCCTGGCCAAATTTCCCTCGTTCACTAAAAATACCACCAACAGCTTAATCTAGTTTAAGGCCAGTTGGCATTCATCTGTATCCCTCCCTGGGTGGTGCCTGAAAATAGGCAGGATTTGTCTAGTGCACTTACCCGGTCAACAAAGCTAAATAAATGCTATTATTAAGATGGTGCAAGTCACCTTGATGTGACTTGCACCAAACTTCTAGAATTGGGCTCTTTATATAGCATACTGATGGAAAGTCTGGAAAGCAAGGTGAATGACCCCCCTCCATACGATCTTCTACCATCACCATGTTACTAAAGCCAGGTAAAGATCCCATGCTGTGTGCATCCTAATGGCTTATTTCCTTGCTTACGGCTGACTATAAAATCCTATCAAAAACTCTGGCTATCTGACTGGATCCTGTGCTGCCTGGTCTGATACACCAGGATCAGTTAGGATTCATGCAGGGCCAGCAGGGGAAGCACCATATTCGCAGGACCCGTAATTTGATCCATTCATTGGGGAAAAATGCAGCAAAGCATGGTGCAGCCATCCTAGCACTTGATGCTGAAAAAGCTTTTGACTGTGTGGAGTGGGGGTACTTATCTGAGACTTTGAAATGCATGGGTCTGGGACCACTATTTAGAACCTGCGTAAAAGTCCTATGCTTGTCTCTGGAGGCCCAGATTGCAGTAAACAGAGCACTAGCTCCCCCATATAGGCTTGGATGTGGCACAAGACAAGGTTGCCCTCTGTCACCCCTTCTATATGTCCTTTTGTTGGAGCCCCTTGTGGTGGTTATTAGGAAACAGAGGAAGATTTGGGGATTTATTTATTTAGCTATTTAATACTCTTTAAGATTTGCAACTTTTGAGTCAGAGACTCATTTACAAAGGCTCCACATTAAAAGACAATACAGACATACAATATACAGTCACAGCAAATAAAGGGTTACAGGCAGCAATGGCTCACAGTATTACAGGTTCTTTACAATATTAAAGCTAGGCTGTATTATATAATCAGCAAATAATCAACAGTTTACAGTGGAACCCAGAGCATAGATACGCTAAAGGATGTAACAACTTAGAGTATACTAAGGAGTGGAGAAACTAGCATAGTCAGCAAGCATGTGTTGCCAACAGAGGCATTGTCAAGACGTTACCTTTAGTATCCAGGGATACTAGCCCTGCAGAGTAGGTAATTAACTGCAGCAGGTAGCATCATTATGGGGCCAAGAGTGGTATAGTACAATGCAGTGGATATAATATGGCCCGATAGCAACCGGCAATGTCATTAACAAGGTGAGAAACTACCATAGTTGCTGGAGCAGCGCCACCCCATGGGTGCTTAGAGGCGGGGTGAAAATGGTAGGTTCCTAAAATAGGTGGTGCATTGACAGCACCATGAGGCAAGTATATGTTCTTTGAGAGCTATCTTAAAGGGACCTACATTGTAGATGGAGGAGACATCAAAGGGGAGTTCATTGTACCAGATTGGAGCTCTGTAAAGACCTTTGGGCTAATGAGGTTTTGACTCTTGGTATATTCCACACCTGTTTGTTGGCAGTGCGGGTGTTCACTGAGGTGTGGTGGGATTGGAGAGAGGTAGACACCCCCAGGGGGGTTAACCCCAGGTGAATTTTTTTAGTGAGGAGACATGTTTGATAGCATAGTCTTTCATCCAGGGCGGGGAGGTTTGCCAGGGTATACAGGGTACACATATGTGTACGCTTATCCACTCCAGAGAGAAGTCTACACTCTTTGTTGATGGCCAGATGGATTTTGTTCAGAGACGTGGGATCAGTGGCCGAGTAGACTGTAAGCCCATAATCAACTAGAGAGAGGACAGAGGAGGTGATGGCCAGGTTGAGGGCTCCCGGTGGTAGGCAGTTTTTGTGCCTATACAGCAATCCTGTATGGGCATTTATGGCTGTGGATAGATTGTTAATGTGTGAGTGGTATGAGAGGCAGGAGTCAAAGCTTAGGCCCAGGTATTTTTAAGTAGTGACTTGCTCTAGTGGAAGGAGAGAGTGGGAGAGGATTGTTAGTTGTGCATCCTTGGACTTGTTCTAACGATGGCAAAGAGCACAGTCTTTGTATTTTTTATGTTGACCACGGGTCTATGGTCTATGAATCAGTTTTTGATCTGGTTAAATGTGTGTTGGAGGGAGGAATGCAGAACACTCTGATCCGGGTGTGAGGCAAAGAGAACTGTGTCATCTGCATGCAAGAGTAGTTTGCCAGAGCAGAACTTGAGCAGGGCATTTAGGTAGATGCTGAATAACAGAGGGCAGAGAATGGAGCCCTGAGGGACCCTAGAGTGGACTGGCAGAGTAGTTGAGAGGGTGTTGTTTATTTTGACACATTGCAACCTATCTGTAAGGTAGCTGGTAAACCAAGCTATGGGTCCTTTCGACACACCTACAGTATGTGGTGGAGTGCAGTTAGGAGTAAGGGGTAGGAGACAGTGTCAAAAGCCTTTGACAGGTCTATGCAAACAGCTCCAGCAATGTGTTTTTTATCCAGGGCTGAGTGAAGGAACTTAGAGGACTCAGTGAGGTTGTACTGTGTCCGGATCTGAAACCATGTTGCTTTTTGCACAGTAGGTTGTTAATATGCAGGTATTCGGTGAGCTGTGTGGCTATAATCTTTTCTAGGGCTTTTTTGGGGGGGTAGGATGGACATGGACCTGTAATTGTTGGGGGACATGCTATCACCACATTTCAGTATAGGGGTGATAGTGGCAGTCTTCCAGTCTGTTGCGAACTGTCCTAGGCATAGTGAGCAGTTAATGAGGTCAGTCACTGGGGAGAGTACTGAGTCTAGCACTAGATGAAGGATTCTCATTTCAAAAGAATCCTTGCAGTAGCAAGAGCCACTGAGGGTGTTAGCGAGCAAAGGTCTAGCCTCATTCATAGTGATTACCCTGAAGTGGAAGAGGGGATATTGAAGGTTGGTGAGCGGGATTTCCGGAATGGAGTTGGAGAAGTTGTTTGGCAATACTGCACTGAGTTCAGAGAAGGATGAGTTGAGGCAGTCAGCGATGGCCAGTGGGTTGGTGGTGGAGATATTGTTTATGGTAAGTAGGGAGGGTTGGGGAAGCCGAGATTTGCCGTTGAGTTCCTTGATATTGTTCCAAAACAACTAGGCATTCCCCAGGAGGAGGCTAGGATCTTTTTGCAGTGGTCAGATTTGGTCTGCTTTGCTGGCCAAGTGCATTTTTTATGAGCCACTTTATAGGCCTGCCTGTCAGCCTGTGAGCCAGAGGTGACTGCTTTATGCCAGTGTTCATCTACTGTATATGCTTCAGCTGATGGAGCAATTCAGGTGTGATCCAGGTGGTATGACGCTTCCTGGTCTGCACTTTTGAGAGAAGGGCATAGATATTGCATACCTTATTAAAGGATCAGGCAAAGTAATCAAGGGCTTCATCTACGGAGGCAGCCTGAGAGATAGGGGACCAGTTCCAGAGGGTTAGGTATTTCCTAAGTTTAGTAAGGCCTCCAGGCCGGAGATGGCACCGAGGTGACTTGTGTAGTTCAGGTTTCCATTGTAAACAAGACCAGGAAAATAATATGGGAGAGTGATCACATAGGGAGTCTGAAAGGACCACCAGGTTAGAGATTCTGTGGGGATGGTTTGTAAGGAGAAGATCTGTCAAGGTGCTGGAGCCCTTAGTGGAGTTCACCCTGATTCATTGTTTGACAAGCCGGGTCAGGTCCAAAGCAGTAAAAGTATCCTTGATCTGGGATGCCAAACTGGCAAGCCAGTTCACATTAAAATCACCAGCTATGATGTGTTCCATTTTTGGAGGGAAGCTGGAGATGTAGTTGGCGAGGGATTATATAGCAGGAGCTTGGTTTCTCGGGGGTTCATAAGCTACTGTAATAGTTAGAGGGGCTCTGGATGGCTCTGGGGTGAGTTTCACAGATAAGGCTTGAGCACCATGGTCTAGAGTGGGTGTTGGAAGTGCATGGCAAATCAAGGAGTCTCAGACATACACAGCACGCACACACACACACACCATGTTTGCCCACTCTGTCATACTTGTGTGGGGTAAGGCCTGGGAAGGTGACCACTGAGTCTTGTGTCCTTTTGGAGAGACAGGTTTCAGAGAGGGCTAGGACATTAGGCCAATGCTACAGCATCCAGCATTGAAGGCCCGCAGTCTTATTGGGTAAGCTACAGATATTCAATGCAGCTATCCTGAGCCCATGGTGCATGCAGCTTGGGCTGGGCATCACAGGGCCTGGGTTGGGGTGAACATTATCCAAAATAAGCAGGAGGAAGGCAAAGACTCTGAGTAGAGCAAGGGATCATTGCCTACATGTCAGTGAGAGCTGCCGCCTGGTTGTAGAGTGAATAGTACATGGGATGGTCAGAGTGATAAGTGTTGGCTATGCTACAAAAGTGATCCGACAAGGTGGTGTGTGCTGGTGTATTACTCCTGGGAGATATGTTGTGGGTGGGGGATGACTGACAGGCCATGATAGGGTGGATGGCAGTCCACGGTGGCTTGCGAAGGTGGGAGGTGTTGGGGGGTGACCCTCAGGAGGGGGGCAAGGGAGACCAAGAAGCAGGACAGAGAGAGCAATCAGGAGGAATCTGGGCAGACAGCATGAGAAGGGGTGGCCAGTTAGCAGTATTAATGGGGCAGTGGCACAGGAGCGGTATAAGTGGGGCACATCTACACACATCAGTGTGGAGGTCTCCATGACTCAGTGGTAGGGTGATGGACTGTAATGAAGAAGGTACCAGGTTTAAATCCTGGTTGAGAGTACTGCTCGGAGACCCAGAGGTGAATGAGTAGTGGAGGCGCAAGGCAGCCCTTCAGAGGTCTGGAGTGGCAAAAACCAGGAGCACAGCAGTGACTCCTGTTGGTGGTTGGAGGAATGAACACTGCGGGGGGGCAGTGAGAGGCTGGGACTGGGGAGGGAAGGAGGAGAAAATGGGAGGTCTGAGGAGGACGTGGCACAAGACAGGATTGCCTGCTGTGGCTCAGAACATAAAACTGCGTTGTACACTGGTGATCTCCTTTACTTACAGCACCCAGCACAGGATCTCCCAGTGGTACACTGGGTGATGAGGCAGTATGGAAGGCTGTCTGGACATAAAGTGAATTGGACTAAAAGCAAACTGCTGCCTATAGGGACACCTGAGAGGGTTCAACTCATCTCTAATTTAGGGGGGTTACAGCTAGTGACTAAACTAAAGTACTCAGGAATTTTGATTTTGGCTAAAATCAACTCTTTATATGTATTAAATTACAAACCCCTCTTAACTGAAATGCTATGGAAATGCTAGTAGTAATTATCCCCTGCTGTAGTGTACTCTAAACGAAACTTTATTGCAGCAAATGAACTGAACTGTTGACTTTATCTTTTTGTTTACTTGGAGTCCTGTGTTTGCCTTAGACAGGAAACAGGAAGAGAGTCTTGGTGCACTGGGAACAGTTTTGCCATCCAGTTGCATCATAACTAACGTAGTGTGACCTTAGTTTAAAACTATTTCAAGGGGCAAGCTATTGCTAGATACTGACATGCAAGAGTGCCTTTGTTTAGTGCTTTTTTTAAAAACTAAATACACAGTTTGGCTGCGAGGGTGCCATGACCTTTCAAACAGACTTTGGGGTTGCCAAAAGGGGATTTAACTCAGCCCTGCAGTGAGCAGGGAGCGCGCAGCTTGCAAGGAGACGCTGCAGAGAGATACACGCTCATGCATGTTATGCATGTTGTCCAAAGTGTGTGAGGTATATGAGCCAAGGATAGGATCCAAAACAAAAAGGAAAAGGCAAAAACAAATCAATAGTACAAAGAAAGGTAGGCCTCGCTAATTCTTATATTTGACCTACACATCTGTAAACACGGATTTTAATACAATCTTCTCAGGAAAAATAGGGACGAAGTGTATAATATGTGAGATGCACCTTTTTTCAGAGATACCAGTGTTGAACTAAATTAGATGATACTGATGAAAACTTAGACAATGACTGGTGTAATATTCAAAGTGCTACGCCAGCAAAGAAAAAAAAGGAAGAAAGGCAGAATGTTTTACACTTCCTTTACATAATAATTTTGATCTGCTAATCCAATTACTGGATGAAGACCAGTATAATGCTTCGGTTTCTAACCTTCCCTGCATGTCCCCCAACCCAACAACCAATTATACTAGTATTGAGACTCAGTTGATACCTCCACTTCCCCCACAAGTTGGAATTGTGAATGTAAGGCCATCAGATAATATCATCTCCTTCTTTGGTGAGGGTCCAATAAACAACATCCAAGAGGATAATGCCAACATCAGTAATGACAACAATGGTAACCATCCATCAGATGTACTTCCTGGCGCAGATATTCAAAAGAGTTGAGCCATGCGCAATAGGGTTGCGCCCGCGCAAGTCTGAAATTGTGCCATTCTGCGATATTCAGCAGGAGGCAGTTGCGCCCCCGAAATCATGCTGAGCAACAGCGCAATGATAATGAAGGCATGCGCAACTGAAGGGGGAGGAACCATGCATCAATAGCGCAGTGTGATATTCAAAGACTTGCGCAATGCGCAACAGTGGAGCAAGCAGAAGTTGTGCCATAGCGGAAATGAGCCAAAATAAAAAGGAGCAAGGAAGAGGCGCAAGAACGATACAGGGAAGCCACATGAGGCAGAGGCAGAGGCACACAGACAGGGTAAGTGGCACAAACAGGGCAGGCCAGGGAAAGGCCACAGTGAGCAGCCAGGCACAGGGAAGGTGTGGGGAGCCACACAGCACAGATGCCAGCACAGGCAGGTGTACCCGGTGCAGGGGAGGTAGCAGCCAGGACAGTGGGGGGAATACAGTAACAGCTGCCAGAGGGGGTGAACGCAAGCCAGGGACATGGCCAGTGCCACCTTCCACATGGAGGCCGTAATGAGGGGGGAGAAGGCAGGCGGCAGGGGGGTGTGGCCATGGAAGGGCCCACCGGCAGTATGCCCCCAGCAGGCAGTACCGAGCCCGCACCAGCTTTGAGCTGTACACAGATACTGAGATTGTGGGCCAGTACCACCTGAACTGGGCAATTCTGAGGTGGCTCAGTGATCTGTGTAGTGATGTGATGCAGGCACCCACACGACGAAGCCATGCCCTGTTAATGGAGACCAAGGTAACAGCCTGCATGTGCTTGCTCACCACGGGTACCTCCCAGAGACCAACTGGGGACACCACAGGCATAACCCAGTCAGCCACGTCATGCCACCTCACCCAGTTCCTCAGCACACTGCTGCCACATGCTGAGGAGTACATTGATTTCCCCAGCACAGCAGCAGAGCGCACAGCAAACATACAGGAGTTCCACAGGGTAGCACGTATGCCTGGCATGCTAGGGGCAGTAGACTGCACCCATGTGGCTATACGCACACCACCTGGCCACTAGGGGGCCACATACATAAATCGAAAGGGCTATGCCAGCATCAACTGCCAGGTGGTGTGTGATGCCAGGGGGCGCATCATCAATGTCTGTGCCATGAACACTGGGGGAGCACATGATTCTTACATCTGGCACCAGTCAGCACTGTGCCACAGATTCGAGAGTGGGGACATCCCCACTGGCCACCTAGTGGGTGAGTATGCAAACCACATGGACAAATATAGGGCCTGGGGGGCATGGCCAGAGGTGCCATGGGTAGTGGCCTACATGGCCTGGGGCAGGGCGATGCTGATCACCAAACTAACCTCCACCCTCTACACACAGGTGACAGTGGATACCCACTCCGTCGCTGGCTGCTCACACCCTACCGGCCGCCCACGACCCCATTGCAGCAATGCTACAATGAGGCACATGCCACCACAGGGAATGTCGTTGAGCGGGTGTTTGGGATGCTGAAGGCATGTTTCCGTTGCCTGGACACCTGTAGTGATAGTATAATATGTTGATTATTGTCACTCCATTTTGTATGCTATTTCATGTAATGTATGTCATTTTATACTGCATTTTGTATTGTGTGACTCCATTTTACATGCTGCTTCATTTAATTGGTGTTTTGCTCTTTAGATAGCCTCATTATTATGTTTTGCTTCAGACAGTGTATTTTGCTGACTTGAAGGTCGCATATTATCAGGCAACCTGTTTTTGTAGTTTTGTTTAAACTTCTGCTTAGCTCATAGTGTTCTAGGCACCCGGCCAGTGTTTGGAGCACAGTGACCTAGCAGGTGTAGGAATTCTGAGCAGTCCTTATGGTGTGAATTAAGCATCCTGGGAGCCCGGCCAGCTTCTAGAATGTGGGAAAACAACACTCATGAGGGCTGCACGATTATTTTTAGCATAGAATAAGATATAAATGTAGTTTTCAATGCCTGGTTAGAAGCCTCTCCTGCAGGGTGGACGATCACTGTGGGGCCAGTTCCTCGTTCGAGAGACTCTAGCCAGGCTGACAAGGGGCTTCCCAGCCATTGGAAGAGGGCTTGGATGATGCTTTATTGAATCGGTGATGTATAACTTTTTGTACTATATTTTGCTATAATAAAGCTTTGGCTTGCTGTACTTATTGTTTTGTTATTGTGTGTATGTGAGTGTGAATGGCAAATAGCTGCTTGGTTTGAGTTTGCAGAACATTTTTGGCGTAGTCGGCAGGATTCGAAAATAAAATGTCTATTTTTAGGAAAAAGGATGAGTTCTTTTTTTTTAAAGGTGTATTAAGGTTCAAACAAGCAAGGGCAGCTGCCCTTTGTACTTGTAATTTGTGCTTGCTGCAAGTATATACTGTTAGAGCCAATGATGGCTTTCTCAGTTTAGGCTGCTTTTAGGAGAAAAGCAGCAGCTGGTTAAGTTAAGCAACATCTAGAAAAAGAAAAATAAACTACTGTGGATGTACGCACAGTAGGTGACTACAGACAGGATGATTTGAAAATCCTCCCCCCCATGTTGCCTATCTGTGTAGTTTCAAGTTTTTTGTATCAATTTCAAGTTCCCTTGCCTCCTATAGAGGCTGAAACATTTGATCCCAAACCCAAGTACTGGGGACCTCTACCAGATGGATCTCAACCTAGTACTGTTAGAGATTTTTGTTTGTTTTGTTTTTAAACTGCAAACCAGAGCTCTGGAAAAGACTTGGTTTGGCAGGTTACTAAAATGGCCAAAAGAAAACCTTTGAAAGGGTTAAAACCTTTGAAAGAGTTAATAGCTGCAGCGTTTGGAAATTATCACGAAGGTCCTGCAGTCAGTTTTCTTACTTAGACTAGTGTATCGGAAAAGAAGAAGAAAATACCTTTGCACCGGGTAAGTCTGAATTTTTTTATTCAAAGTTGTTTTATGTCTGTCTGTTTTATTTCTGTAATATGTATACTAAACAAGGTAATGCTCTGTCTTTCTCATGCATATTTTCTAGCTTATATCTGTGTTCTGTAATTATGTTCTGTTGTCAAGATTGCGAGATAGGATTGACTGCTTCAGTGCACAACATGTTACAGTAAAAAAAAAAAAAAAGAAAGAGAGAGGAAGCTTCTTTGCCTCATAGCTGACTGTTTTAATTGGCTTTTGTTTTAATGGAACATTTGTGTTGCTGGATAGGGTCAGTGAAGAACTTTTGTTTGCTTGGAGGAGTGAAGTGATGGTGAAGAGTTATGACGCCATATAGATTGTAATGCAGAAAGAGTTGTAGTTTGCAAGCAACGCCAAGCCACTGCTAGGTGAAAATGTAATGTGTTAACAGCTATAAATGGCTTTATCATACTTCTAGTTAAAACCATAAACTTTTGCAAAATGGCAGAGTGCCATATTTTAGTTATGTGCCAAAAGGTGTAATCATGTTATACGAGATGTGTCCACTTACAGATGATGTGTTTAAACAGTGTTTTGTTCTGGAAAGATTTGGCATGGCAATATGTATAAATGTGTTGGTTTAAAATTGTCAGTGTTACAAGACAGGCAGGAGGCAGCAATATATCTAAACCATGTACAGTTTTCTAATGGAACTATGGGCATTACACTCAGCAAATTGGTGTGAAACAATGTCAGTCTTATTTTGTGTTCAGTATTTCTTTTTTGTGTATGTGTGTGTGTGTGTGTACTGTCTTGGCCAGCAGTTTTATTGTGTAAAGATATTTTAATATTGGTGGTGTTCAAGGACACTACAGGAATGGCTGGGTTTGAATGACCCTTGCATGCACACTGTGACCTTTCACATTATTTGACCTTCTTGTGTTTCAACATTTTATGTTACTACCAGTTCAAACTTGATGTGTATTCCATGCCTAAGCACAACTTTTCACACAAAATGTATGTTTTCATGAAGGCACACCAAGAGGAACATGTAATTTGCTTTTATTGCAAAACTAGTATTCTAAGTGAAGAGGAACAAACTTTACAATTTTGAAAAAGGACTATTACAGCTGTTTTTGAGAGTTTACCATCTACAGAGATACGTATCGCACGATATTACCATCAATCTGGACATTTTGTCATGCTTAGGATAAGGGAACCCAGGGACGCTTGGCTTTTTATCCTATGAAAATAATCTTGTTTTATTTTTAAACTGATGTGTGTTTGTTTTTTTGTTTGTCTGTGTTTCACAGCTAACCTTTTTATTGCTACAGTATTTGAGCTGTCTCTTGCACCTCGAGCTGTGTCTTCCACCAGTAGGAGCTTGGGAGGTGGTTACCCTTCCTCCCTTCCAGTGTAATACCCACAAAGGTTGCAAGGTACATGTCATATTTATACTGATTCATGGTCTGTAGCCAATGGTTTAACAACCTGGCTGCCCACTTTGGGCTAAGGATGAGTGGAAAATTTATTCGAAAGAAATATGGGGAAAAGAACTGTGGCAGGAAATATGGACTATGGTGCAAAATACTCAGACCACTGTATTTCATGTTGATGCTCATTGTGCTTCAGATACACTAGAACGATGGTATAATTCTATTGCAGATGAAAAGCCAAGATTCTTCCAGTGGCTATTGAAGAAACCCAAAGTCAGCAGTTATCAGGGCTGGCAAAATGGGCACATCAAAATGTGACATTTGGGAGAGAAAGCCACTTACAGGTGGGCATATAGTAGTAGGTGTACTCTAACATTGATTTGGTTAAAACTGTTATTGCTCAGTGTCCTATATGCCAACATGGGCAACAAAGACCAATCCTCATATTGTGAAAGGACAATTGGGGAGAGCCACTAAAATGGAAAGAGAATTTACATGAAGTATTACAGATTTAATAATAGACCAATTGAGAATCTGAGACCCCTCAATGCGAATGATAACTCCTAATTTGCAAGTGCAGGCTTACTCAACTACAGAAACAGTGTTATATTGGGAAATTACACTAGGAGCTCTGTCTCTTGCAGGGCAACCCAGAAGCTGCTGGACTTGATTTACATGCCCTTCAAGAATACAGAATAAACAGCAGAAACATTCAAGTGATAGAAACTGGTATTGGAATACAAATTCCACCGAGACATTTTGGTTGGATAGCACCTAAATCAGAACTAGCCCTCAAGGGAATACACATTTTGGAGGGTGATTGATTGTGATTACCAAGGAGAAGTGAAAGTAATTTTGTTGAATAGTAGAGACAAAATCTGTTAATTCAACAGTATGACAGAGTGGCTCAATTGTTAATTATTCCAGTTAACAAAGTGACCCTATAGAGGACAAGCCCTCACTCTTAACAGCAAGGGGATAAAGGTTTTAGATCTACAGGAGGTTTTAACAATGGTGCAAAATATGGTTATAAACCCAAATGGCCTCCTGAACCAGCTGAGGTGATAGCCACCGGATCGAGACAACACAGTGTTAATTATCAGATCAGGGAAAGAAAATGGGAATACGTGTCGCACATAAATGTTATCTTCGAGAATAATGAAATTTGTGTCTTTCTAGGTCCAGCAATGGATTTTAAAGGAATGTTGGTGTGTCTTATGGTCCATTTGGCAGAGCTAGTTACCCTGGAGGAAGGATTCAAAGGGTTAACTGTAATGACACTGGTTGTAAAGGAACCTGGAGCTGGAAAATGATACCAAAGATAGAACCCAGGGAACTTTAGCTGCCCATCCGGACAGAAGTGTGTGGTACTGAACATGATATTTTCACCAGGGGTCAATCTCTGGATGACAACTGGTGGCTCAGGACAATATGCCTACGAAACAGATGAAATCTTTGCAGAATAAGACTGCTATTAAATGCTGCAACTTAACCGAATAGTTGCATGGTGACTGTACAACATAGACTTGATTGCTGCATGAATCAAACAGACATTTTCAATGCAAGTATTACTTTGATTGACATAGACACGTTATTCTGCATGAATGCTACTGCAATAACTAATAGAACTACTTTGGCAGATCACATTACAGTGTTGAAAAATCATCCTGTAATTAGCAATGATAGTATAGTTAAGGTTCCATCCACATGTACATCAGTAGTGCAGCGGTATCAGAAAATGTAATCCATTTTAACATAACGTTTATGTTTAGTAGAAAATGCAAATATCAAAGAGCTTGGTATGATAGCTATTAGGTGGAGCAGGGGCAGGCATGGAATTTTAAATAGTGTTGATATAGAAACACTGACTAACAGGCTTCAGGCAGTAGGAATTGATGTATTTAGCTTAATTAACTTACAAGCTCAATGGATGCCAACTGTTTTCTCCCAAAGATTAACTTTGAATTATGATTTTGAGTTCTTGCAGTTATTTAATGCTTCACAGGTATGGGTAATGGGAGTAGAGAAAATATTTCACGATTTATTGATTGGACAGAATGCACAATGCGACATATGTATTCTATAATGCAAAGAAATAAGGCCCAGAGTGATTTAATGAGTAATAATGAATATGTGTGGAGGACCGTGTTCAAATCATGGATTCCTAGTAATCATTGGATTGTAATGTCATCCACCACAGTAAAATGCACAGGTCCCTGATAATGAGCAGAAGCTTATTTTGTATTGGCAGCCCAATATTTTAGATCAATCAAGATTGAATATCTCGATAAATAAAATTAAACAGATAATTCATGAAACAGATGTAATGCAGGCTTATTTGGCAATAAGAAATAAATCATTAGTGCAAAGTCAGGTGCAAACTACTTATAGTTAAAAATAAAATGATTGATTTAAGTTCCAAGATTCAACAAGAGACTACTCATTATTGGTGGATATTTTACAGGATGGTCTCCATCAGCTACAAAAGTGTTAAATATTCTGATACATCCTATCATAATCATTGCTGTAGTGACAATTATCTTGCTTATTTGGACTTGTTACTTATCATGTTATATTCAGTAGTAATTTTGCTATGGTACCAATATCATACAAATCGTATTCACAATAATCAAAGGACCGAATGTAGTGATAGTATAATATGATTATTGTCACCCATTTGTATGCTATTTCATGTAATGTATGTCATTTTATACCCATTTTGTATTGTGTGACTCCATTTTACATGCTGCTTCATTTAATTGGTGTTTTGCTCTTTAGATAGCCTCATTATTATGTTTTGCTTCAGACAGTGTATTTTTGCTGACTTGAAGGTCGTGATATTATCAGGCAACCTGTTTTTGTAGTTTTGTTTAAACTTCTGCTTAGCTCATAGTGTTCCTAGGCATCCGCCAGTGTTTGGAGCACAGTGAACTAGCAGGTGTGGAATTCTGAGCAGTCCTTATGGTGTGAATTCGCAACATCCTGGGAGCCCGCTAGCTTCTAGAATGTGGAAAACAACACTATGAGGGCTGCACGATTATTTTTAGCATAGAATAAGATATAAATGTAGCTTTCAATGCCCGTTAGGAAGCCTTCCTGCAGGGTGGACGATCACTGTGGGGCCAGTTCCCGGTTCGAGAGACTCCTAGCCAGGCTGACAAGGGGGCTTCCCAGCCATTGGAAGAGGGCTTGGATGATGCTTTATTGAATCGGTGATGTATAACCTTTTGTACTATATTTTGCTATAATAAAGCTTTGGCTTGCTGTACTTATTGTTTTGTTATCGTGAGTATGTGAGTGTGAATGGCAAATAGCTGCTTGGTTTGAGTTGGCAGAACAACACCTCTGGCGGTGCCCTGCAGTACAGCCCCTCAAAGGCCTGTGGGATATTCCTGGCCTGTTGCATCCTGCACAACATGGCCAACGAATGTGGGACAGCCGTACAGGTCGAAGAGGGGGACAGCGATGGGAACGATGGGGATGCCGGTGACGATGGTGATGGGCAGCCCCCCCTTGGCTGACGGAACCCCCGACTGCTCTGGCTGGCACATCTGCACCGGGGCACCATCACGGAGGAGCACTTCAGCCAACTCAGATAAGTCATGGGGCCATGCACAACCACCAGTGGCCAAGGCACAACCCACAAACATGCAGGAATCCACACTGGGGGTGCATGCCATCAAGGGAAGTGGCAGGGCACAGAGGCACACACACAGCCAGGGATGGGTGAGGATTAACATGCCACGCTGAAGGACACGCACACACAAAATGCAACAAACGTGAACAGAGGGCAGAAGGCACACCGGCCCAGAACGCACACCCTAGCAACACACATGTCCACAGGCCACCACGCCCACTGCCTGTCCATGTGCATGTGTCAGATGCTGAGCACCATTGGACTCTGGTGTACAGCGCAATGCAGGCATCATCGTGCACACACAACTGCGGAAAGCAGCTGGAAGGGTGTGCAGGTGGACTGTGTGTCTCGTGCAGGGCCGGATACCCACCCGTGCACTGCCCACTGACACACACAATGCACACAGGGCAGCACCAGACAGTAGCCACGCTGGGAGACAGGTCAGTCCCATGACACAGTGCCATGGCCACCACGGATGTATGGGTGGCCCCGTTGAGACCTGCCAGCACTGGCAGGCTGACCACTGGCCTCATGGGGTGGCACCGATGGTCCCCCAAGGGTTCCACTGCTTGAACGCGACTGCACCTGCACAGGGGTCTGCAGCACACCGAACATGCCTGCACCAGGAGTGCTCAGGATGCCCACAGCTGAACCCGGTGTCGACAGGGTGTGAGTCGCATCGACCGAATAGTGGGTGGATAGTGCACCGCGTGGTGTTCGCGACATGCATGGGTACCTTACTGTGTGCCCATTGTGGCTATGACAGCAATGACGCCTGTGCATGCCTGTCAATGGCAGCGGTCACATTCTCCTCAAACGGTCCATCCGCTTGCCAGTATTTAGGGAACCCTGAGCAACAAGTTGCCGAAGCCTTTATCATTTTTCCTTCTGATAGTCTCAAGCATTAGTGACCATTTAATTTTTTGAAATTCCCCCTCTTGTTTTTCAGCAATTGTTTATATTCCTTTTTCTTCATTTTAACCTGATCTAATAATTGTCCATTTTTTTGGAATCTTGCCTGTCTTATTATTTTCCTTAGTTCTCTTATAAATAAAAGACATTCCTGGTCAAACCAGGTTTGGATTTTTCTGTGCTGGCACATCATTACCTCCTTATATAGTTTTGTCCTCAGGTCTTTAAACATTTGTTCCACCAAATCCCACAGTGCTTCTACATCTTGAGTTAAATCTTTACTTTTGAACAGTGCATTATCCTATAAAGAAATCTGTTATCTTACATTCCCTTCTAGATAACCATTCCATCTAACTGGTTTCATAATTCTTGTTTCAAGTGGAACTACAGAAGAGACATTGTTATTCACATTACCCCACTGTTCTGTGCATAACAATAGAGGGAAATGGTCACTTTCAGCTCTACTCAGGATATACAGAGAAGACCAAAATTTAATATCACCTGACCAAAGGGCCACATCTCGTAATGTTTTGTGATTGGCTTTAACATAAGTAAAGTTTCCTATTTTGTCTTCATGAATTCTATCATTTAAAGGATATAAATTCAGTTCAGAAACTAATTCAATTAGGATCTTACCTGATTTATTAACAACTAGCTCCTTAGAGGCCCTAATTAAAGGATGATAATTAGAATTATGTATAAATAAAGAATTATCTGTATATCCATCAAAAATACCTATTGTGGCATTAAGGTCCCCTATAACTAAAATATTTATATTGGGGAAAGTTCGATTGTATCTAGTTATCTCATTTCTTAACATAAGCCATAATCCAGCATTGTGATGCACAGAACCATGTTGTGGAAAATACACATCCACAACTATCACATTCTGTTCTAGTTTTTTAATCTAAACAGAAATGAGATTTGGCATAATACATAAGGCCTTTACCTTTAAATCAGGACAAATTCTACATAATGTAGCAATCCAAGCCGAGTTCCTGCCATATTTTTCCCCCTTATGGTCATAATGGGCAAATGTAATATACAGTACCCATTTATATTAATTATGTCATCAGGCCCATGCCAAGTTTCCTGAAAATATAAAATTTCAAACTGTATTACAAAATTAACCCAGGAATTGTCTACTACTTTAATATGCCATCTGGCAATATTCCAAGAAAGAACTAGGGGATCCCCCTCTATTATTTGTGTAGAAGCACTCTCATTAGGAGATTCACGTGATCCTAACCAAAGTCATTCCGAGGCATCAGCCAGGCTTTGGAATTTATTAGTTGTTATAATTTGACAGTTTGCCAAGGTATTAGATTCTCCCAGCTTATTTAATACAGAGTCTGTCCCAATATCCTCCCACCTTACCATACGGAAACCCATATTATACAAAATGCCTTTTTTTGCTTTTATCAGATCAGCCATTTGCGGATCCCTTATTAATAAGTCTATCTGACTTCCATTTAAAATTCTACACACTTCCAGTATCCCATCTCTACCTAGGGGTATTCCTAACAAATTATTGAAATAATTGCATAACACTCATTTTATTTTCTTATTAGTTTCATTTTGAATTTCAGGGATACCAAAGATGCTGAGCTACACAGTGTAGGATTTTTTTTCCCTCACAACCTCTTTAGTAAAAAGGTTTCTATTTTCAAAATTCACAAATAGTCCAAAGACCTGCAAGGTTTTGCCATTATACCAAATATCATTAGCTAGTCTCAGTGAAAATAGAACAATATCACAGACAGAATCTTTAAATTAATCATCACAGCACCTAACACTTTGTATATCCGAGTCAGTCATGGAAATCCCCATATTAACCCTAAATAATGTGACCAATTGCTTTTTAAGTTCTAAATCAGATCCTTGTATCCAAAAAGGGGGTTCTTTTAAGCTGATTCTGGGCAGATCACCTTCAGGGTATATTATGTTCCTGTAGGGGATTCGACCTCTGGGCACAGTTGGCTAAGATTGGAGGAGGAGGAGGGACTGGGGGCACCTTAAAGGGAGATCTCCTTTTGGCGGCACTTTGGTCTATACCATATCTGGTGGTGACCAACCCGTTCACAGCAACCACACTAAAAGTTTGGGTGGATGCCCATAAACATGTAGGGCATAAGTCTCACCCTTCTCCCTACAAAGACCTTGTTACTGCAGCGTGTAGGAGGGGCTTCTGCTCTGTTCAATTGATTCAGAGGCTTTTAAGTTGGCATCATGTGGGGCTGAAAGTAGTAAATCAGTTGTATGAGGGGGAAAATTGCTTGACTTCTCCTCATATATTTAACTCTTAGGAATTGCCTGGGGTTACCCCACTCGAGGAGGAGTTGTACAGATCACCACCAGGTAAGAAGCCCCTACCAAGGTATTATCAAACCATACAAGGGAAAGAATGCCAGGCAGCAGAAGGGATACAGGTGGCATGGGAAAGGGACCTGGCCACACCAATTAATACAGAGATATGGAAACTGGTGAGTAAACATCTCCTTTAATACTCAAGAAGTAATAAGCTCAGGCAAGTCCAACTTATTTTTATGTATAGGGCATACATCACTCCCAAGCATTTACATTTGTTTGATGAAGAAAGACCCAGTGGCTGCCATAAGTGCACCAGTGGGGAGGGTGACTTTTTGCATATGGCTTTGTGTGCCCTCGAATAGGTCCCTTTTGGCTTGAGGTACATAGAGTGATGGGTGGGGTTTTGGTATATTCTCCCTCCAAGTCTCCCCTTGAGTTACTTTTGGGTGCTGATCCCCATCACCTGGGTTGTAGGTTTAGTAATCCACTGGGGTCACTAGTTTTGGTTAATGCCCAGAAAACAGTAGCACCATCATGGGCTAACAACCTTAGACAATGTATGACCTTGGAGAGGATTCAGCTCTCCGCTAACAGGAGGAAGGAGTTTTTTTTTGGACATGTGGTTGCCCCTGTTGAATACCATTGATAGAGAGACTTTTCTGGTGTAATGAACAGGCTGATAATGGACCAATTTTACAAATTAAATTTGAACTCGGCAGTTTCATTTACCCCCTCATCTCCTTAATGAGCATTTGGAGACGTTCTCCCCTATTGGCCTTTACTGGGAACAGAAAAGGCTTTGAAGCCCAGGGTACAACCCCACTGAACGTGGGGTCCACAGATTTGCCCAGGGGAGGTCATGTCAGTCCTTTGTACCCAGGTGCTCCTAAGTTTCTATGTTAGCATTTATATTATTGTCATTACTGCCACTGGCTTCATAATGTGTCAATTAATGATATATACATAGGTGAAAGTGCACCTTTAAGGGGAAAACATATGCTGTCTTACTAACTTCTTGGTTTCCTCAGTGCGTGCCAAAGTACTGCAAGACTCAGATACTTGATCTATTGATAACTGTTATTGGATAATATGATTAATTCTGCATACAACCTGATGGTTCTTATGGTTTTATATATGATTGTATTCTATCTTTTCAATAAAAAGAGTTAACAAAAAAAAGACTTCTCAAAAGAGCTGTTCTCCAGATGGAGAGAATTTGCTGAAACCTGCCACAGAATGCAAGCCCTGGGTCTTCAGTACTTGCCGAAGTACCCCGCTACAATGAGGGTGCTGCACAATGGGACCCTCTTGCTTTTTGATTCACCTGCTGCCTTGGAGGGGTTTTTGGATAGGAACTGGCTGAAAGAAAGCAGAACTCCAAGGCAGCACTCAGAGACTCAGCGGAGCTGCCAGACCTATGTTCAGGCAGTGACATCTCCAGTCTGGGGCCAGAAGACATGGAGGCCAAGGAGGGGTGGCAGGCAGAAAAAGACTGAGCCTTACCATGGAGAAACAGAAAGAGAGTGACTAAAGCACTGCACCAGAGAAGGGACCATCCAGGGATGAGGACCAAAGAGTGCCACGATGTTCGCCACACCCAAGGAATGCAGAGGGAAGAATCAACTTCCCTGGTCAGATATATGACCAAGAAGAGGTTCGCTGCGATCAGGCCCGGCACACCAGAAGCTCAGAACACACCACGAATGGACAATACAGGCCAGACGCAGCAGCCAACAGAAGGGGCACCAAAGAAAAGAGAGAGAGGAGAGGAGCGACCACTGCAAGAGGAAATCCAGGCCATTAGGCCGGCAAGGAGGGAACCTGTAGGTGAAGAAGACGGACTGAGTCCCCCCCTCCCCGTAACAGAGGAGCCAATACAGGCACACTGCCAATCTCCTGGACTGGAATGACTAGATAAGTACCATACTGTCCATAAGTCTTACTTGGGGAGGATTTGGGAGGGGGTCGGGGTATGTGACCTATAGAGCACAGGCGATCAAACTCCTAATCACCTCCCACTACTATGTCATGCCTCCCTTCCACTGCCATGATGGAGGTAGATAGGCCATAGGCCTACGTGCACCACACACCCCTAACTTCCTGACTGGTAGCCAGGTAGTACACAGGTAACACAGAGGGAGAAACATTTATTTAAAACAAGTGGTTTGTATCTAGGTAGTGGGGGGGTGTATAGATTTTGGTACAGTAAGGGACATCACCCTCACAAATAAGTTAAATGGAAAGGGAAATGAAGTTTGTACTGATGTTATGCTGTGGGAAGGGGAGGGATATATGGAAGAGGGGACAAACTACTGGTAACACAGACATTCAAATGATCCAGATTTTGTTTGGATTTCAGGATGAGATCTATGGTCATAGGTCAGTTGCTGATTCCAATATTAGATTATGGCGATTGCATTTATGGTTTGGCAAACAAAAAAATCAAGTAAATAAACTATATAACAGGTTGGCTAGGTTTGTATTGAGATGTGATTATTATACACATCATTGTGACATGTAGAAAATGTTGGGCTGGAATGCTTTGGAGAAAAAAGGGAAATAAAGCGGGTAGGACAGATAAATAAAACCATCTATACTAGCATTCCCTGTTATTTGGTGGATAAATTACAAGTGAAAGAACACAAATAGATGCAAGATGGCAGCTGTGTGTGAGCTGCCCAAATTTTAGCAGAGCCAGCTCAGTTTTAGTCTATGTTTTATTCATTTTCCTAAGCTTTTTTTTGCTGTGTTTGATTACGTTTGTTTATTTTTTAGTTAGTTTATTGTTTAGGTATAGTTAGGGCAGACAGTGAGTCAGGTAGAGAGGTAGCATTTTTTCTGGGTTTGAGATAGGGGATTTGTTTTGGTGTCTAGAATTAGAGGGGACATGTTTGAGATACTAAACTGTTAGCAAACCCATTTCAGAGGACTGCTGGCATCCACTTTCCCTCTGAATGCATTTTTTGCTCCTGCTATGCGTAAACTTGAAAGCAGGAGCATTTAGTTTTTTCCTTTTTTCTTCTGGTAAGTCATGGCGCACTGTGTGCTGAAAAGCCGTGACTGGCTCCATGATCGTAGGGGTGATCTGTGGAATCTGCTGTGAGTGACTCGACTGGAGATCCAGATCCTTGCCTGGTGTTGACCAGGCAATTGGAGTGAAGGCCAGCCAGAGGTGGGGATAATCGTGGCGGAGGTGTCTTGCTGAAGAGGTGACAACAAAATATCATGTCGACTGTCGGTGTGGTGAAAGCATGATCAGGATCTCTACAGCAGGGCAGACTTTGCTTGGGCCTGTTATTCTCTCCCTAGAAATAGGTACTTGCTGCTTCTTTCCCTGAGAGGGATCCCGGGGGGGGGGTGGAGGTTGTGGCGGGCTTCTCGGAGAGGACAGTACCGGAGGGTTTTTGACCAGAGGGCTGTCCCCCTGGTATTGTTTAGGTGTTTGTACTCTGGCCACCAGTGGACGGCTAGGTTTTCAGTTGCCCCCTGTCCTGGATGGTCTATGTCAGCCAGCACCTACCAGTGTTTGCTCTGGGGATAGGAGAAGGGCAATACTTGCCGCTTGGAGCTGCAGCGCTGTTCCTGGGAGCTGCAGCTGGGACTGGGTGGTGGTTCAGAGGAGGAACTGGAAGGGCACTAACCAGAGGGGGTGTGCGTCTTCAAGATGCCTTAGTGCCGATCACTGTTGAGGCTAGCTGATAACCTAGGAGATGAGACCGTAGGCCTGGAATCTCAGCTCCAAAAGCCAAGGATCACTCTCTCTGGCTCCCTCCATCGAAGCCACGGGACTCCCAGCCAGCGGGCGGCCGGCGTCACCTCAGCTGCCACTCAAGACCATAGCCCTGGACTCTGGGGTCCAAAAGCCGAGGATCACTATCTCTGGCTCCCTGCATCGAAGCCGTGGAACTCCTGGCCAGTAGGCAGCTGGCGCCACCTCAGCCGCCGCTTGAGACCATAGCCCCAGACTCTCAGCTCCAAAAGGTACGGCATCCTCTTTGTGCTCTAAATTGAACCCCCACTGTTCTGTCTGTCCTTTTGTCCATGGCCTGATATTGACTCCTGCTCTCCTCTCGCTCTCTCTCTGTCCAGCCGAGGATCACTCTCTCTGGCTCCCTGCATCGAAGCCGCGGGACTCCGACCAGCCAGGCGGCCACCTCAGCCCGGCGCCATTTTCTAGACCATAGCCCCGGACTCTCTGGCTGCAAAAGGTATGGTAACTGCCACAACTTTTACGTCTGTCTCACCCCCTACCATTTATTAAATATGCTGCTTCCCACCCCTTCCCAGACGACCCTCCCTGGATCAGTGCGCTTCCAATCATGTTCTTCTGTGACCTCTATTGGGCTGCACAGCTCCAGTGCTTAATTCTATAGGGCTGTGCTTCTCTAGGCTAGAAGACCCCACTAGGCTCATCTCGACCTGACTTCAGGCTCTGTCTCCCTGACACAGCTGCTGTAGGAAGCAGCCCTGGCTGAGTGGATCTCCAAGTTATCAGAGTTTCATACCTTACCACCAAGCTTCATCATGTGGGGACTCATATGGCCTTGCTTATTGCCTCTCCTATTTGGAGTACTGGCTGGTCTTCACCTGCCAAATGGGACAATACCACGCATGGAATACAATCCTTTCTTGTGCCTTACGATATCTGGTACAATTTCGCCAGCACGCCCCTGTGAGTTCATGGCTATTCGACTGCACCCCTACCTTTGGCTAACTCGTTCAAGCAATACATACCAGATACCTCGACCGCAAGGTTCATTTCCCATCACACAGCCAACCTACTCTCCTAGGTACCTCGCAATCAGAGTACTAGTAGACGCATTCACAGGTGGTGCTATTTACAATGGTAGCAACCTACTCCCTAAAGTCACCAAGTATGACACATGGGATAAGATCAGGAATCCCAAACTCTCCTCTGCCACACTTAGGAAAATACTTCTCCTCCTCCTACTGTGCTTAGGTAGCGTAGAGCTTAATCCTGGCCCACCTGCACCACTTTCTTCACCCTCAGCCCTAGCCTCACTAAAAGGCATGAGCTTTTTGCACATCAACGTATGCAGCTTACTAAAAAAACTCACCCTGATCCAAGCTTGGGTGTCTCATATCTCCCCCGATGTACTAGTGATCTCTGAATCATGGCTTAGACCAGCAACCACTGATGCAGAAATAAATATCCCCAGCTATGCCTTGTTCAGTTCGGACAGGCAAACTAGAGAAGGTGGGGCTGCCATATATGTTAAAGATAAATTCACTGTTTCCTGCACTGCCCCATTTTCCATTGCCAATGAATACGAATGCCTAGCCCTCAAAGTGGAAATTTTCCAGACAAGAGTTCTTCAGCTAATAGGATGTTACAGGCCCCCGTCTGCCGGTTTACAGCTTCTACCCCATCTAAGTGACATCCTGGAACAAGGCTCACTAGAAACCATTATCCTTGGTAACACTAATCTCAACTGGCTGTCCAAAGCATCTGCCCCCCC
Organism: Neoceratodus forsteri; assembly: GCA_016271365.2. NCBI lineage: Eukaryota > Metazoa > Chordata > Ceratodontiformes > Ceratodontidae > Neoceratodus > Neoceratodus forsteri. The sequence continues at coordinate 161,170,273 of CM028132.1, read as the reverse complement.
TTGTATCCTTTTGTGATGCTCGTGGGTTGACTCAGCTTATTACTGACCCAACGTGCCCTAATACAAAAAACCCTAATAAAAGCATTACATTGGATGTGCTCTTAGTGAACAAACCCCACCTTTTCTCCCATGCCGGCACCTTTTTCTCGGATGTCAGCGACCACTGCTTTATCGGAGGAGTAAGATCAACCAACAAACCAACGGTTACATCTAAATTTTCCCTAAAGAGATCCAGATGCAACTTTAATCTAGCCACCTATCTTAATGATCTGAAACTCTCTATGCGCTGGCAGGAGTTTTATTTAGCTAAAACAGTCACCGCCACGTACAACATCTTCCACGAAAGACTGTCAGGGGCTCTCAACAAGCATGCTCCCCTGACTAAAGTCCGAGCCAAGAATAAATCTTGCAAATGGTTCTCCCCTTAGATCAGGTCATTGCTCTTTGAAAGGGATAAGCTTTGGAAAAAGGCACGTAAACTGAATACACTCAACGACTGAAATCTGTTCAGAAAGGCATGAAACATATACACTAAGTCAATTAAAGAAGCCAAGGCTTCCTTCTTCCGCTCAGAACTTGACTCTGCCTCCAAGAGCTCGTGCAAGTTCTGGAGCACTATCAAGGATCTGATGGGCCACTCCTCAGGAAATTCCCTCCAGAACAAGATCATCTCTGGCAATACTACATTCAACAAAAGGACGGAGATCCTAGACTCCTTCAATAACCACTTTGCAACCGCAGGTCTGGTGTTTGATAACTCTCCAGCATGTAAGATATGCTCCCTAACAGACAACTTCCCTTCAACACCCCCAGCTACCTCTTCTCTATTTACGCTTCAACCGGCTTTCATAAAAGAGGTTGAAGATCTATTACTTCAACTGGACACCAGAAAAAGTGCAGGTGCTGACTCACTAGACCTGCACTCTCTTAAAATCGCCTACCATGTCCTAGCTGTTCCCATCACCCACCTATTCAATGTATCCTTGTCCCAGGGTATCCTGCCACCTGTTTGGAAGACTGCTCATGTCATCCCTGTCTTCAAATCAGGTGACCTATGTGACCTCAATAATTATAGGCCCATTTTCCTCTTCCAGGTGTTATCTAAACTCCTTGAGGAAATTGTGAATGTACAATTAAGGTCCTACCTCGAGACAACAAATCTATTAAATCCCATGCAGTCTGGGTTCAGAGCCCAACACAGCACCATCTCAGCACTGACTAAAGTAACTGATGATTGGCTGAGAGCTCTTGACTCCATAAACTTCACCTGTGCGATCTTTCTGGACCTAAGCAAGGCCTTCGACTCAGTCTACCACAGCCTCCTCCTGTCCTCCTTACAAACCATAGGAGTGGACCCCTCCTCGCTGCACTGGTTCACTGACTACCTCTAAGGATGACTTCAGCAAGTCAAAGCAGAAGGTGAACTGTCCCCCAGCCCCTTCTAAGAGGGGTACTGCAGGGATCTATTCTAGGCCCTCTCTTATTTGCAATCTGCATTAATAATATCAACAGTTGCATAAAAAATGCCAATATCCACTTGTTAGCAGACAATACCGTTCTCTATGTTAGTAGACCTACGCCGGATGCTGCCTGCAGCGATCTCCAAGCCGAATTCAACCTCCTGCAAAGCCAGCTAATTCACAAAAAACTACTCCTGAATGCTAAAAAAACAAAAGTGATGCTCTTCACTCCGCTCGCTCGTGTAATCAACCCGGCAGCCAGTGGGTCTATTCCTAAAATAACCACAACACTAGGTGAAAAGCTGGAATTCATCACAAAGTTCAAATATCTGGGAGTATTGATTGACAACAGGCTGTCCTTCACCGAACATATCGAGGACTTGCTAAAAAAAACTCTGACAAAGGCTTGGACTTTTCTTCAGAATAAATCAATTCCTTACCATTGACGCCAAGATGCGACTGGTCCAATCCACCTTCTTATCTCTGGTCGACTATGCTGATTTCCTGCACAGCCAGTGCCCCAGCTCTCATTTAGCAAAACTGGACATGTTGTACCACCAACCCTTGAAGTTCATCAGAGGTTTTCCCATTACTACTCACCACAGCGCGCTGTATGCTGTTGTGGGGTGGACCTCCCATAAACTTAGGCACCATAAAAATGCTGCATTGTGGACCTACCGTGCTCTCGCAAAAAAATTACCCCCTACATTTCTGGCTGCCTACCTTTAAGCACAATAGGAAAATACACACTTAGAAGCCACTCATACCCAAAGCAAAATCTCACTTCGGTAGAGCGGCAATTAGCTTTACGCTACCCACCCTATGGAATAACTTAAAAAGCCGCAAACTGAGTGCCCTTGTCTCATTACCCACCTTCAAGGCATTATACTCCACACAATCACAGAAGTTTGCAACTGTTGCATTATCCAACACCGCGTCAAACCCTACCTTGGCTTCGCCTCTCGCTTGAACCTGTTTGCTGCTGCCTCCACTGTCTTGACTTCCCCAGCTTCCTGTAGTATCTTCCCTGCTTTCGACATTTTCAATATAATCCCCCCCCAGTCTCCCTTTTTGGCTGGAGCTCCCCTGGCACTTTAGATTGAGATACCTTTCAATGTTCCGACCTCTAGCAGTTGCACCCTGCCACCCTGCTAGTATTACATACAGCCTTCCTACTCCCCTTAATTCCTTTCCTTCCGCCTTTGTGTTATTTTATTTCTTACCTAGCCCACTGCTGCAGTCATCGCTCACCACGTATATGTGCATTGTACCTTGTATTTGCTATGCTGATGCTATCCCTCACTCATACGAACCCTTGCATTGTACTAGCTATGTTTGTATTACCTGTATTTTCTTACTCATTATGTAATATTATCCCGGTGCTTTGCCCATGTTGTGAATGTACTATCACTGTGTGGAATGTTTTAACTTTGTATACATGTTCTAACCAGGTCCATCTTGCAAATGAGCTTTGCTCAACGGTGACCGCCTGGATAAATAAAGACTTTGATTGATTGATTGAGATATGTGACTTTAAGGTGGGGTATGGGGAGAGTCAGGCAAAGCAGCATGGTCTGTTAGTGAGGAAAGGATTTATACCAGAGATCCTTGTCTGGTGGTTTGTTTTCCTCTGATGGCAGAACCCTTGTTATCACTAGGGAGGTAGTGAGAGTACCTACGAAGACTGCTTGAACTGTGCTAAAATCAGTATTGCTGTAGTGGAGAGGAGAGCAGTTTTCTGGATTGTGACTGTAAGGAGAGGGTGAGGGTGACAGTCTCACTCACCTTACAAAATCTTTCCTGAAGTTTTTGGCATACGTCTTGCACCTGGACACTGGTTCTATACTGTGGACTATTTGGGACTTTTTTAAGTTTATTTTATTACATTTATTGGCGGGTGAGATTTGTTGGGCTAATGTGGGGTGGGTTAGCGGGTTTGGGTAACTGCTTTTCTTTCGAAGTTGGTGGGGAGTGTTAGTTTTGTAAGGGGGGAATTGTTTATTTTGTTTTATTAAGTTAGCGGTGGGTTGGCTGTTTGGGTTGATGGGGAATCATGTGTTGGCGGGCGGCTCTCCCTGTCAGGAGCTACTCCTCCATCGAGCTCCTTGGCCTCCGCCCCTTTAACTGTCCTCCTTTGTCTGCTGATGTTTATGGCCATTGTTGGGCATTGGAGATAGTAGGGAGAAGGCGTAGGAGGGGGGCCGGGACTTCGGGGAGGGGAGGGGAGGAGAGGACTGGGGTGGTCAAATAGGAATAGTGGGGGCAAGAAGACGCCATGGGGCGAAATGGAGACTGGAGTGAGGTCCTTCTTGTCTGGTTCCCATACCCAAGAGCTCCACCTTGAGTGGGCAGGTGGTGCATTCTGCCTTGGAGTGCCATCCAACCCAGGCGGTGTTATGCAATGCCAGGGCCATTAAGAACAAGACAGCAGTGATTGCCAATCTTGTTGGGTCAGCAGACCTGGCTTGCATCACTGAGACCTGGCTGGATGAGAATGGCAGTCCAATTTTGAGGTGAAAGTTCCAGTTGGTTTCTCAGTGACACACTGCCCAAGGTTGGATCATAGGAGCAGGGGTGTTGCCATTTCTTTTAGAATGAACTTGGGCCTGATAGGTGTACCAGTGGGGGAGAACTGATCCTATGAGTGTATCCTGGGCGCAGGTATGGAGTGCAAAATTCTTCTCATCTACTGTCCACCTGGTGATGGGAGGCAGTTTTTGCAGGAAATCACAGACTTCGTTGTCGACACGGTCTTGGAGTCCCCCAGAGTGATGGTGCTGGATGACTTTAATGCTTGGATCGATGATGAACTCTCGCACTTTGGATAAGATTTCCTCCAATTGATGTATTCATTGGGCTTCATGCAGGTGGTTTCCTCTGCATCCCATATTTCAGGTCATTCATTGGACATGATTTTCCTACTGGGCATGGAGAGCACTGACCTGGTGGTGGAGCAGGTCAGATGGTCAGACCACTGCACTATCAGATTCAACTTCCAGGCACCCCCTTATAGGCCTGCCCCTTTGGAGATGATCTGGTACCACCCATTAAGGGGTTTGACCATAAAAGGCCTGACGGCAGTCCTGGGCCTATCAGGGTTTCTGGGTGCAAGCTGGGACCCAGAGAACCTACTTCAGGTCTATAACAAGGCCGTGGTAGAGGCTCTGGATTCCATTGCTCCAGTCCATGTTCATCCTCTCTCCACTCTTCCACATTCCCCATGGTTTGATGGGGCTTAAAGGGAGATGAGGAGGGTTGGGCAAAGGATGGAGTGTCACTGGCAGAAATCTGGCCTTGATGCTGATAAGCTTAGATTGAAGGCACATTATGCAGACTATCAATCAGTGATCTCACATGACAAGTCAGAGTTCCTGTCCGGTGAGATTACGGCTGCACAGTACCAACCAGCCCAGATCTTCAGAACTGTGGACAGACTGTGCAATCCAGCCTGTCTGCAGTTATGCAGTGTGTTGTCACAGGAAAAATGTGATGAGTTTGTTAGCTTCTTTGCAGATAAGATGGCTGACATCAGGTCAGAGATCGTCCAAGCCCTCTCCAATGGGAGTGGCGGTAATCGGTGGGAGGTCTCAACACCTCGGGCTAGTTGGTCGGCTTTTGGTAAAGTGGCAATCTCGGATGTCATGACAGTCACCCAGAATATGTGGCTGACTTACTGTGGTTTGAACCCAGGCCATACACGTCTCCTTGTGGCATGTGTGGATGTTATTGGCCCTGTTCTAGCTGAAATAGTCCAATGTTCTTTAGAGACCGGGGAATTTCCAGACTCCCTAAAGGAGGCAGTGGTGATTCTGCTCCTCAAAAAACCCTCTCTTGACCTGGACAGTCTCGCTTAGTATAGGCCGGTCTCTAACCTTCCCTTTGCGGAGAAGGTTATTGAGAAGGTGGTCGCGCTGCAGCTGGGGGACCATCTTGCCATCCATGACATCTACAATCCCTTCCAGTTGGGATTTAGGAAGAGGCACAGTACTGAGGATGAGAAGGGACTTGGCAAGGTTAGAGGAATGGTCAAATGTATGGCAGCTTAGATTCAATGCTAAGAAGTGCAAGGTAATGCACCTGGGAAACAAAAACCCAGGGGAAGAGTACACAATGGGGGATGAGATACTAACAACAACAAAAATGGAAAGGGACCTGGGGGTAGTCATATCAGATGACCTAAAGGTGGGCAAGAAATGTGAGAGGGCAGAAAGGGGGGCTTGGGGGATACTGGGATGCATAGGGAGAGGCATCACCAGTAGAAAACAGGAAGTTATTATCCCTCTGTACAGACAGCTGGTGAGACCCCATCTGGAGTACTGCGTGCAGTTCTAGAGACCCAATCTCCGCAAAGTAATAGACAGGATGAAGCTGTCCAGAGGAGGGCATCTAAAATGGTGCAGGGTCTGCACCGGAAGACATATGAAGAGAGACTTAAGGAGCTTAATATGTATAACCTCGAGGAAAGGAGGGAGAGGGGGACATGACAGAAACTTTCAAGTACCTCAGGGAATCAACAAAGTCCAAGAGGGTAGCATCTTTCAAAAAAGAGGTGTGCAAGAACAAAGGCCAATTTGAAGATGGCGGGTGGCTCAGAGGTAATTTAAGGAAGTATTTTTCACAGAGAGGGTTGTGATGGCTGGAACGGCCTTCCGTAGGGAGGTTGTGGAGTCAAAACAGTGGTGGGAATTCAAGCATGCATGGACAGTCATAAGGCAATTCTAGGGGGTGGGGTAGAAGAAGTAGGCTGCTGGTTAACTAGGATCTGCAGCTTATCCATTAGGTAGGGAAATGGGCAGACTGGGTGGGCCAAGCGGTCCTTATCTGCCGTCAAATTCTATGTTTCTATTTTCTATGAGACTGCCCTTGTTCAGGTGCTCAATGACCTCCTCATAGTGAGAGACTGGAGGAGTCAGTCCATCTTAGTCTTCCTGGATCTCTCCACGGCATTTGATACCGTGGACCATGGGATATTGCTAGAACACCTGCAGTTGCTCTGTGGACTGTTGGGTACAGTCCTCAGGTGGTTTCCATCTTTCCTCACTGGCAGGTTTCAGAGAGTGGTGTTGGGGATTTGGGGTACCGCAGGGCTCTGTGCTGTCTCCCATGTTGTTCGCTGTGTACATGTTGCCACTGGGGGACATTGTAAGGCAGTACAGGCTGAGTTTTCACTGTTATGCAGATGATACTCAGCTGTACATGTCCTTTGTGCCCGAACAGGAATTAGTGGTTTTGGTATTTAACAACTGCCTCTTCGAGTTCCAAGACTGTATGAGTGCCAACAGGTTGAAGCTGAATTCAGACAAGACTGAGGTGTTGGTTGTGGACCCGGGTTGTCAATTTGACGGTTCTTCGGCAGGACAGGTGATTGGTCTTGTACTAGGTGGCTGCCAGCTGAGGATCTCTGATAGGGTGTGGAGTCTGTGCGTTATTCTTTACAAGGGGCTGACCCTGAAATTTCAGGTGTCGTCTGTTATCAAGACCTCATTTGACCATCTGAGGAATATCACCTGGATTAAGCACCTGATCCCGCCCGGCGACCTACCTACACTTGTCCACACTTTTGTGACCTCCCTCCTGGATTACTGTAACTCCCTCAACCTAGGGTTGCCAAGGGTAGAACTCCACCGGCTGCAGCAGGTGCAGAATGTGGTAGCCAGGTTACTATCTGGGCTTTCTCGATCTAGTCACATTACACCTGTGCTGTGCAAGCTGCACTGGCTTCCAGTTTGGTGGAGGATTACCTGCACGGTCAGTTTGCTGACCTATAAAGCCCTACACAGTTTGGGACCACACTACCTTCAAGAGCTTCTGCACCCCTACTTCCCCTCCCGACCACTCAGCTCCACCGAAGAGGGATTGCTAGAGATTCCCAGGTTTTTTTTAAGTCATCTGGTGCTTGTGCTTTTGCTTATGTAGCCCCTACCCTGTGGAATTCTCTACCTTGTCAGGTTCTGGAGTGCCTGATGATGGAGAGATTCAAGGCCACACTGAAAATTTACTTATTTAATCTTGCTTTTTGTAATCAGTTAAAGTGGATTTTAGTTACTGTCATCAGAATGTTTAATTATTTATGGTATTTATATTGTCTGTGATGTATCCTTTGTAAAGCACTTTGATATTTATGAATTGAGCTATATAAAAAAAAGATATTATTATTATTAAATATGGGTTGAAAAATAGCAATGAATATAAGTTTACAAACAATAAAGGGACAAATAGATTTGGTGAAATTATAGTTTCCTATTTGATGAATAAATACTGGTGCACATTGAACACCCAGGAACTAGAAATGGGGAAACCTCCTAAACAATTTTTAAATCGTTACAAAACAGAAATAAATATCTGTTGCCAATGTGTCAAATAACTCAATTTTTCTAGATATTTATAGAAATGAGCCAAGGAAACATGTTGACAGGACGTGAAATTTATGTATTTATGCACATGCTGTAAATATGTCTGTATCTGTTATAGTTATGTGTATTATAGAAGGCTCTTGTAATTATTGTCTAACCTGCATTTCCCTACTGTGCCTAAGGACTACCTTGAAAACAGGACCTTCAGGACCTAATGGTGTGTATTCCAACTCCTGTATAAAAATAAAGATTTTACTGCTTTTTACTACTAAACAAGGGAGGAGTATTGAATGGGGACAAAATACCCCATTAATCCTCACAAAGTCTCCCAGGCCCAGAGATAGCAAGTGGAAGGCAGGCAACACCCCCCACTGGGTGTTCTCTCTCTCTACCCCTCCACCGAACTATGGCCTGTGCACAATGGCAAGGTCAGATGCAAACAAGTTGGATGGGAAAAGACAGAGAGGGACCATGACAGACATGCTGTAAGGGGTGTAAACCCATAAAACCCCCCCTTGGTACCCCCCTTCCACCTAGTATAAGGCAGCACCCCCACCCTGAATATTGTACTATGCTACCAGCTCTAAAGAGATATATGTCTGTGCAAGCTTTAAAAAAACACCTTGATGGTCACCCAGTAGATGGCCAGTCACTGAGACTAAGCTGATGGATTGGATGAGAAGGGATGGCAGGCCACCCAACAAAATCCAGTTCAATAACCCCCCCAAGAGGTGCTAGGTGGGTCATGCACTGCCCTTGTAAGCAGTTGACCATAGACACCAGATGCCCTCAATATAGCATGGATATGCACAATGTAAATAGTTTTTCAGGGTACATGCATGGGACCACTGAGACAGTTCCTGAATATCTTGGATGGTTCAGTTCCCCATGGACAGACCACAAGCTCCCAAACCCAAATGGCCAAGGAAGAAAACAAATGTCCCCCATGAGTGGAACTGATACACCAGCTACTGTTCAGGGCAGACTCCAAAATGGGGTGCCTTGTGGGCTTACGCCCCAATCAAGAGGGCACCCCCAGGCAAGGTATGCACAGGACCACCCCCGGACAAGTGGGAAATGGATGTGGGCCCCTTAATAGCAGCACAGAGGAGCAAGGACTGTGGCCTTGGCCCTGTTTGAAATTACACCCTTTTTTCTCTTTTAACATGTACTGTATTATTCACCACAAAAAGGCTGTGTTTAAGGGTGAATATGGCTGACCTCATTTGTGTCACGTGGAACGTGAGAGGTTTAAATAGGCCGTTAAAGAGGAAAAAGGTGTTATCATACTAAAAGAAACAAAAAGCGCACATGGCATTGCTGCAGGAGACTAAACTCATCAAAAGGGACCACAAATTCCTAAAAAGAGACAGGGTGGGCTAGGTAATTCATGCCTCAGCTCCTACTAAGAAAAGAGGGGTCACAATACTTATCCATAGGTAACTGCTCTGGCTTCTCATCAAGTTGAAAGCAGACCCCCCCAGGGTTGATGGACTTAATGCTATATTCTAAACGCCCACTGGTCCCATCCTTATCAGGAACCGGTATGCCCCAAATAAAGAAGACCCCACATTCTTTCACTAGGGAGCCCAAAACATACTCAGTACAAGTACTGGAGGCATCCCACCATAGTGGGGGTGATTTTAATTTGGTCCTGGATCCTCTGGTCGACAAGAACTTGGAGACAGAAAAAACACGTGGGAAGAGCCACACCGGACTGTACAACCTGATAAGGGACAAAGGCCTCACAGACATATGGCGAGTACTGCACCCTAGGGGAATGGATTACTCATTTTACTCTGAGGTGCATGGGACACATAGTTGCTTGGAATTGATGCTCACCTCCCCTCAGATTACACAACCGGCCACAACTACAGAGATTCTCCCCATAATTATCTCAGATCATGCCCCAGTTCAGCTCATCATAATGTGGAGCCCTTCCCCCCCCGAAGTCCACCTCTTGGAGACTAGACCCCCTGTTAATGAGGGACCCTGTTTTTGTGGCATGGGCCCAGGGTGAAGCCAATGTCTTCTTCCAGAAGAACCCCATTGGGGGCACCACAGCGGGGAACACGTGGGAGGCTTTTAAGGCCGCATTGAGAGGTAGAATTATAGGGTATGTGGTGACCAGGAGATGGAAGCGGGAAGAACAGATGGGAAAACTGGAAAGGGAACTGAAACTAGCAGAGGATGAACATAAGAAACAGGCAGGGCCCAACCACCATTCCCCTCTGGGACGGAAAATCCTGGGCCTAAGGACGTAGAATAATGATTTGCTATCCCAGAAGGCTGAAGTCTCCATTCTTACATAGGAACATAGAAACATAGAAGTTGATGGCAAATAAGGACCACAAGGCCCATCTAGTGTGCCCATTTCTTTTTCTACCTTATGGATGTGCCATCAGCCTTTGGTCTGTCAGTGGCCTATCTATTCATAATCATCTGCATTGCTCCCTTATGCATATCCCATGCCTGTTTGAAGCCCTGCACTGTATTCATATCCACCACTTCCTGAGGTAGGCCATTCTATGCACCCACCACCCTTTCTGTGAAAAAGAACTTCCTCACATTACCCCTTATTCGGCCTCCCTCCAATCTCATACTGTGTCCTCTTGTCCTGCTGTTTTTCTTATACTGAAACATGTTAGACTCTTTCACCTTGTTAATGCCCCTAAGGTGTTTGAATGTTTCAATCATATCACCTCTCTCCCTCCTTTGCTCTAGGGTATACATATTGAGCCCCGTTAATCTGCCTTCATATGTTTTCTGATGCAGTCCCTGCACCATTTTGGTGCCTTTCTCTGGTTACTGTCCTTGTGAAGGTGTGGCTTCCAGTGGTTTTTTTTATTTATTTTATTTAAATTTTGGTGACTGGGTAGGCCCACTGAGACAGTAATGGTCCCTTTTTCAGGGGCAACCCGGGATTAATTACAGTCAACAGTACAATAAGAAGTAGGAACAATTCAAGGGAAAGTGCGTATATACAGAGATTAAAATCAGAACATATAGTACAATCACAGGCAGGTTAGGTAATGTTTAGAATAACATGGGGTAAACACTAGTTTCACAAGAGTGGCAGTTACATAAGGTTCTTTTATCAGGTCAGTTTTACGGGTTACAATTTCAAGTGTTTCAGAAGTGATAAGATTCAGCTGAAATAGGATACCAACCTGTTACGCGGCAGGTTTTTAGTATCAGAGGTGGAGTGCTGTTTTCTATCCTCAGCGGTGGCATGCACAGAGGCTTAGCTCTAGAAGGTACATCTTTAGTCCTTTTTTAAAACCTCCAAAGGAGCTGAAGTCTTGAAGATTGCTAGGTAGGCCATTCCATAGGGACGGGATGTAATTTTCGAATGACTGAAGACCTTGGCTTGTTCGGACTTTTGGGACATTGAGGAGTCGATGACACAAGGATCTAAGTGTTCTTTTAGGCTGCTTGAGTACTAAGGTATGACTCAGGCTGGGGGGGATCATCTGTTTGTAGAAGTTTGAAAGCCAAGCATAGGAAAGTGTAAGCCAGTCTGCCCTCCAGGGAGGGCCAATTCAGTGAGTCGAGTATATTACAGTGGTGTTCTAGTGGCTGAGCTACCAGGGCAAAGTGTCCTATTCTGTAGTACAATTTTCCTAGCTTTCGCATCTCTGTGTTTTGCATTGAATGTAGCACTGGGGCACCATAAAATAAGGTGGACAGGATCTTGCCCGTGGCTATCTTTAGCCTGGATGCCTAAGTGAGAAAAAGGGTTAGACGGTAAATGAGCCCAAGCTTTTGATTTAGCGCCTTGGTTAATTGTTCAACATGAACCTTGAAAGAGCAGTCTTGATCGACATAGACTCCCAGGTATTTGATGCAATCCACCACCTCAATAGGATGGCCACTGGACAGATAAGGGGATAGGAAACATGTTCTGTCGGGGCCCAATTTACTGGGTCCAAATAAGATGGCTTTGTTTTTTTCTCATTTAGGACTAGCCCATTTGTCAGGAACCAGGTTTCCAGTAGGGAGAGATCGTGGTTCAGGAGTTGGTTTAGCTGTACAGCATTTGAAGCAGATCTGTATAGTACTGCATCATCCGCATAGAGGGTCACTTTTGCTCCGCCGCAGTGCTTTGGTAGGTTGTTGATAAACAGGGAGAATAGAAGGGGCCCCAGTATTGAACCTTGGGGGACACCCTCAGCAATGGAGCGCTTGCCTGACTCCACCCCCTGCCATCTGATTATCTGAGATCTGTCTTGCAAGTAATCTTTAAACCACTGTGTTGAGTGGTTGTCCAGTCCGAGAGAGCTAAGTTGCTGGATGAACAATTTATGGTCTACTAGATCAAAGGCCTTGGTAAGGTCTATGAAGACCGCACCAGTAAGTTGGCCTTTGTCTTGGGCAGCAAGGATGTTGGATGTTACACTCACCAGAGCAGTATCAGTACCATGCTGTTTTCTGAATCCATGTTGTCGTGGAGTGAGGAGGCTATGTTGTTCAGCATATATGCCTGGACTTGTTGGTATACAATTCTCTCAAGTATTTTATTTAGTGTGCAGAGAATAGAAACTGGTCTATAGTTTTCAACTAGCTCACTGGGTCCTCCCTTAGGGATCGGGGTAACCAAAGCAGTTTTCCAAGCTGAGGGGACTTTGCCTTCCATCAGTGACCTATTGAAGAACCACATGACTGGCATGGCAATTTCTTGGTCAGCCAGTTTGAGTAACCTGGGTTCAACCTTGTCATAGCCTGGAGAACCATTTGTCTTAATGCTCCTAATGAACTTTAGGACCTCAGTTTTTGATGTTAACCTAAGGTGAAAATTAAGTGATGAGGGGAGATTCAATGAGTCATCCGAAGATGGCTGTTTTGGGCTGCAGGGATGAACTCTGTACTTGCCAAGTCAGTGAGGAATTCTTTAAAGGCATTTGCAGCATCTTGCGGGTTTGTGTGGTGGACATCTCCCACAACAATGTCACAGGCATTTTGCTTGTGGTGGCCTTTCAGGAACGTGTTTATTTGGGACCAGAATTTCTTGGGGTTAGAGAGATTTTTTGTTTGTAGGTTCTTAAGGTACTGTCGCTTGGCCTGTTTTAAATCTTTTTTGCATGTGTTTCTGAGCATTTGGTAATGGACCCAGTCATTGGTTAAATTAGTGGACTTGTACCTGCCCCAGGTCCTGTCCCTTTCCCTCATTAGTTTTTTTAGATCACGTGTCAGCCACCTAGACTGTTGTCCTTTGACTCTCTTTTGTTTTAGAGGGGCGTGTTTGTTGGCGGCTGAGAGGAAATTCTTGGTGAAAAAGGCCAGGGCAGAGTCCAGGCTGAGGGCAAGATTAATTTGAGCCCAGTCAATTCCCAACAGGGTATCCCGGAAGGATGTAGCATCAAAATTGGAGTAGTCGTGTTCCTGAAAGGCACGGGGACATGGAGTTGGATAGTCATTTTTCCATATACCAAAGATGGGGGCATGGTCACTTAAGGAGTCAGCAAAAGTACCTGCCAGCTTGAATCTATTGGGGTTAGACAGCAGTAGCCAATCAAGGGTGGTGTGGTTTCCGGATTTCGAATTCAGTCTTGTTGGTTCATGGATCAGTTGGGTAAGCTTGGCCTCTAGCAAGCTGGACTTAATGTCAGTTTTAGTCGAGGGGCCCCAGTGGAGATTAAAGTCACCCATGATTATTTTCTCATGGGGAGGCAGGTGAGGGATAAGTTTAGTAAGGGCCTTTAGTGCTTCCGTCGCAATCTTAGGAGGGTGGTAAACACATCCTATTAGTAGTGGCTTTGTACCCCCAGTAGTACTTTTACAAACAGTGTTTTGCAGCCCTCATCTGCCTTTGCTGGAATCTCTGCTAAGGACACCGTTAGTGATTCCATCTGGAGTGCATGCAGTACTCCAGATGGGGCCTAATCAATGTCTTGTAAAGAGGGATTATTATCTCCCTCTTCTGACTTGCGATACCCCTACTAATACACCCCAACATTCCTCCTAACCTTACCTACTGCTTTAGTGGTCTGCTTGGATGATTTCAGGTTATCGGTGATGATGATGCCCAAGTCTCTTTCTTCCCTTGTGACTGCCAGCAACTCCCCTCCCAGCCTATAGGTGGCTTCAGGGTTTCTCTCCCCTATGTGCATGATCTTGCACTTCTTTGCATTAAACCCCAGTTGCCACTATTCCGACCATTTTGCCAGTTTATCCAGATCTCTTCTCATTCTGCCCACCCCATCTGGATCATCTACTCTGTTGCAGATCTTGGTGTCATCTGCAAACAGACAAACCTTGCCCTCTAGTCCATCTGCAATGTCACTGATGAAGATATTGAAGAGGACTGGCCCCAGAACTGATCCCTGAGGTACCCCACTTGTGACTTGCATTTCTTCTGACTGTATACCATTTACCACCACTCTCTGTTTTGTACCCGTCAGCCAGTTTGCCACCCAGTTGACCAACTTCTGACCCACCCCATGCCTACCCAACTTATTAATCAATCTTCTATGTGGAATAGTATCGAAAGCTTTGCTGAAGTCAAGGTAGGTGACATCAACTGCTCCCCCTTGGTCCACCACTCTGGTTACCCAGTCAAAGAAATCTATGGGATTAGTTTGACAGGACCTCTCTTTTGTAAACCCATGCTGTCTTGGATCCTGTGCTCCTATGGATTCCAGGTGTTGCACTATCCTTTCCTTAAGGAGTGCCTCCATAATCTTGCCCACTACTGAGGTAAGACTGACTGGTCTGTAGTTCCCTGCCTCCTCCCTGTTACCACTTTTGTGGAGCGAGATCACATGAGCCCATCTCCAGTCTTCTGGGACCTCTCCTGTGCTCAGAGACTCACTAAACAGTTCTGATAATGGTTCTGCTAGTTCCACCCTTAGCTCCTTTAGTACCATGGGATGTGTGCCATCAGGTCCCATTGCCTTGTCCACCCTGAGCTTTTCGAGCTCTTGAAGGACCCTTTCTTTTGTGAAAGAACCAGTGCACACCTCCCTCCCCCCTCGCCATGTCCATGATGTTGAGCTGTGAGCCATGCCCTACCTTATCTCTTTAGTAAATACTGAGCAGAAGTATCTATTTAGGATTGATGCTTGTACATGGTCCTCCTCCTCACATGCCCCCTTATCCCCTTTGATCTTATCAATACCCCCTCTGGACTTTCTCCTTTCACTAACGTATCTATAGAAAGTCTTGTCACCTTCTTTTACTGTTCGTGCTAGTGTTTCCTCAGTTTGGGACTTTGCCTGCCTTACTGCCTTCCCTGCTTCCCTTAAGGAAGTTTGGTATGCCTCCCTATCATTGTCCTGCTGCATTCCCTTATATTTTCTGAAGGCCAGCCTTTTGGCTCTCACCTTTTCTGCTACTGTTTTTGAGAACCAAAGTGATTTCCTTCTTCTTTTGCACTTCCTTTTCTTTCTAACACAATGGGATGTCGCTTCAAGTATTGTATCCTTAATGCTTGCCCACTTTGCCTGTACCCCCTCACCTGTATTTCTTTTTGCCAGGGCTAGCTTAACTCTGTTGGCCATCTTATCAAAGTCAGCTCCTCTAAAATCCCATATTTTTGTCTTGGAATGGGAGGATTTAGTTCTAGTGGCCAAATTTAACCATACCATGTGATGGTCACTGGCCCCCAGGTGACATGTTACCTGGAGATCTGAGATCCTTTCCCTGTTAGTCAGTACTAGATCTAGGATAGCCCTGTCTCTTGTGAGTTGTTGTACCAGTTGTTTGAGACCCTCCCCCCGCAGGGAATCCACCATGTGTCTAGTTCTGACAGATGTTCCTGCTGGTATTGACCAATCTGTATCTGGCATGTTGAAGTCTCCCATTATCAGAACCTCCCCTTTAGCTGTCATGTTTTGTATATCTTCTAACAGTAATGTGTCTATGTCCTCTCCCTGGTTTGGAGGCCTGTACACAACTCCAGTTCATATGACTATCCCATTTCCTGTTTCCAGGGTGACCCACAGTTCTTCTGGCTCCTTACGTGTATTCTGAGTTTCTTTAGCTTTGATATTTTCACTGACATAAAGGGCCACTCCATCCCCCCTTTTTGCACCTCGGTCTCTTCTGAACAGTACATAGCCAGGTACTGAATTCTCCCAAGTGTGCTTACAGGTAAACCATGTCTCACTATTGGCTGCTATGTCCAGTTTAGCCTCTGTCATTATTGCCTGCAGGTCTGGGATCTTGCTTCCCAGACTGTGAGCACTTGTGTACATTTGTAAGCTGTTGGATAATTAGGATCTGCAACTTATCTGTTAGGTAGGAAAATGGGCAGACTAGGTGGGCCAAGCGGTCCTTATCTGCCGTCAAATTCTATGTTTCTATGTTTCTATGTTGTAGACTAAGATAAAAATACTGGGACGGTGGTGAAAAAAGGGGAAAGGTACTGGTATACAGGCTGGGGAGACAACAAATGGAGAGACGTACAGCCAGTTTCAAGGATAAGGAAGGCAAACTCCACACATCCAACACAGGGCTGAATGAGGTCATGGAATCCATCTACACCTCCTTGTATACCTCCTCAAGGGTGGCGAACCCACAGGAAATCCAGGGCTTCTTAGACTAGGTCAATTTCCCATCTATCTTACAACCAGTGGAGATGTTAGGCTTGCAGTTGACCACCGAGGAGATACAAGCAGCATTGCTATCACTGAAACCAGGGAAGGCCTTGGGAGGGGGAGGATGGCTATACAGTAGAGCTTTGGAAGGTCCAAGTGGACATGATATCCCCAGTCTTGCAGCAGGTATATCAAGAAGCAGAGTCAATGGGGATATTTCCTCCCACAATGCACGAGGTGGTAATTACTGTCCCCTCTAAAAAGGGAAAGACCCCACATCTCTGGGTAGCTATTGCCCCATCTTATTGATTAATGTCGACAGCAAAATTTATGCCAAAACAATAGCACTCAGGCTCAACTCCCTTTTGCACCAACTGATCCACCCCTCCCAGGTGGGTTTTGTCCCAGGCTGTTACAGCACAGACCATATCCGGACACTGGTGAACTTGACTCATGTGGCCGGTCACCTCCCAACCCCAGCAGTGGTGATAGCAATTGGTTTTGAGAAGGCCTTTGACTCTCAGGAGTGGCACTACCTCCATGCAGTCCTGAAACAAATATGGTCTGGCCGTCAATTCAGGACTTGGATTGAGTCTCTGTACAACTCCTCAACCACCCGGTTACTCACCAACTCCACACTGTCACATCCTTTTCAGTTTGGAAGAAGCACAAGGCAGGGGTGCCCCCTCTCTCTCCTCCTGTTTGTGCTAGTACTGGAGCCCTTGGTGGCCAGAATAAGACAACGCAAAAAGATCTCAGGTCTGACAGTAGGCTGCAAAGAATATTCCACCTTCATGTATGCGGACGACCTGCTAGTGACGGTTTCAGACCTACCCAAGGCCATCCCTCCTCTGTTAAAGACTCTGCAGTCAATCCACAGATTGTCTGGACTCTGTATTAACCAGACAAAAATTGAGACATTCCCGCTTAACCACCACTGCACCTTTCAGGACCTGGGTACCATGAGTCTTGGATGGGCAGAAGAAGGAATCTCTTCTCTGGGGATCAAATTCTCAGCCACAATCACCAGACTATGGAAGCATAATCTCCAGCCCTTTGCAGCTGAAATAGGGGAGGAAATGAATAGGTGGAACAAACTCCATCTCAGCTTAGAAGGAAAGGTACGGGCAATCAAAATTTATTTAGTTTTTGTTCACTGGGTAAGTGCACTAGACAAATCCTGCCTATTTTCAGGCATGACCCGGGGAAGGGGGATACAGATGAATGCCGACTGAGCTTGAACCAGATTAAGCTGTTGGTGGTATTTTTAGTGAAAATGGTAATAATACCTAAGGTTTTTTTACAAACTGGTGCACATACCTCTGGTGCTCCCCCCAAATGGATATTAAAAATAAACAAACTAGTGGGCAGTTTCCTGTGGGAGGGAAGACCCCCTAGATACAGTCAGGTGAGATCTCAGTGGAGAATGGGGGGTTGGAACCTCCCTTGGTTCGAAGGATACAAATGGGCTTTTCAGATGACACAGACATTCCAATGGTTTCAACCCAGGAAAGGACCCCCCATCCCTCCCAGTGAGTGGACATAGAGATGGAGATTAGTAAAAAGGTATACCTCCCACTGTTACTTTACAATCTCCCACCCAGGTGAAATCACACCCCAACATACGGCCTACCCTGCAGATCTGCAACAAGGTACAGAGGTGACTAGTAACAAATCTGAGCCCATTTAAACTTTTCCCTCTTTGGGAGAATGAGAATATCTGCATAGACAGGTGGATGGTACACTGAAAGGACTGGGAGGGCAAAGGGCTGAGGCAGGTAGCAGATATGTTGGCACCAACAACCACAGAGATAGCCACACTTGCCAACTTGCAGGCACATTGGGATCTCCCTACCTCAGACTTCTGGAAGTACCTACAGATCCGGAGTGCAACTCAGACCTACAGCAGAACCAAACCCCCCAGGATCAACCACTACAGTACTCCCCGCCTGGCTAGCCACCCCAAAGAATAGGGCCAGCAGGATAAACACTGCACTTAGGGATATCCTCCCCATTCAGTCAGGAAAATCCAGAGAGAAATGGGAAGAAGCCTTCCGGATATGTATCAGCAACCAGCAATGGAGGGAGTGTTGGATGGGGGCATACGAGAACTTTGTGGATGCAAAAAGTAGATTAATTCAGAACAAAATCCTACATTTCTGGTACCCAAACCCAGTGATACTTCACAAGGTGGGGGTATTAAGTTCCACTCTCAGTTGGAGATGTCAAGAGAGGGAGGGGGATCACCTACACATTCTCTAGGAATGTTCCAAGATTCAAGGGGTCTGGGACCATGTCTGTGAATTGGGGTCTAAGATGTTAGACAAAACAATCCTCAGATCTGTCCCACTGCTCCTCCTAGGAATGAAATCAGTAGCCCTACATTTAAAATGATTTGAGTACAGGTGGTTGGCACTTCTGCCCATGCAAGTAAAGAGGCTCATCCTGTGTAAATGGAGAACCACTGAGACACCCTTGACCCAGGAGGTCACGGCATCCTTGGTACAAATGGCCACCATGGACAGACTCTCCCACTTGATGGAGGGCATACTGGCAGTATATATAGAATGCTGGATGCCCTTCCTCCACTATACCACCCCCAAAGCAGGAATAGGATGAGTAACCAGTACTCGATATAGGGAACTACATACATTTTTTACACAACAAACAAAGGGGAATGTCAAATGTACCAGGGCTCCACACTTGTGCATGTATAACCCTGAATGTAAATAGTAGTTGTTAGTACAGTGCAGTCTGCTTATAAGAATAACATGTTTACCAAGAGAAAATGTTCTTATAAGCGGGCTGTTACTATAAGTGGTCTTACATTAACTTCAGTGTTATCGCTGACCGCTTGGTGGCACCAACCCCCTCCCCACTGTATGCGGCACTGAAAAATACGTTGAAATAGACCAAGTTAGATGGTAGAGTAAAACTTACTGTGTTCAAATTCTGCATTTTAATAAATATAGTTGGTTAAAAACACATGTAGAAAACACATATAAAACACCTTTAGAAAAGGACACCTTCTGAAAATATCCAGACAGTCCAGCATATCGTTTTATCACCCCTGCACTTTTGCAAAATAATCTGTAATCTTTTGCTGTTTGTGACTGGACAGGGACAGTTCATCTAGAAAGGAGTTGAGCTGATGAAACGCTGTTAGCTCACTATTTTTACTTAAGATGTACAGTCTAATTTTGTCCATACAAAGTTTTAACTCACTGACAGAAGGTGGCTCGATAGTTTTCTGCTCCTCCTCCTCATCACTGCTCTCATCTGCCTGTCGGATGTCACAGCATACAGTATGTCATCCTCCGCAATAACACTAGCACACCCTAACCCTTCATCAATGGCTATGTACTCCTCAATTTGCTCAGGTGAGAATTCAGAAAGCAGAGTTCTGCTTTTCCCCATGGCAACATTTAAAGTGAATGTTATGTCATTCTTTCCACTGATATAACCAGCCATTTGTTGCAGTAAACTGGATGCCAAGCCCGACAGTGAATTGCTGTGCATTTGTTAACAGCAGTGGTCCACTTATAGGAGCATCAGCATTCCTGCAGGCACTGAACCACTGAAGCAAGGCAAGTTCAACCACTTCATCTTTGCCCAGACATTTTCATTTGATCTCTGTGTTAAACCTATGCTGATAATTAGAGTACAGCTTCTCTTTGTTAGCAAGGATTTTAGAAATCGTGCATACACTTATGTTGAATTCTTTGGCAATGTCACATCACTTAGTGCCCGGAACACCAAGGGACTAGGTGATTTGGATTTTTTGGGCAAGGGTCAGCGCAGTACATTTGTGCTTCTCTATGGCAGACTGCTTTGAGAGAAATTAATGATTGCCTGCATTTATGTTAACCACAGTGTTTTGCCATGAAGGAATATTTTTACAGTAAGTTAATTAGCAAGAAAAGCAGGCTTAATGATTAAATGATGGTGGCTAGTTAGATGTGAATATGTGCACTTACAATCCTCTATGAGACAGACACTCTCATTGTTTGCCACTAAGATCCGGCAATTAAGATCAAAGTGGATACATGGCACTGCTGCACTGGGCTTAATGAGCATAGTTAACATGCTGCCAAGGTGAGAAGCAGCTTAATAGATGTGAAGAGATGCTCCCAGGCCCTCACAGAGTGCACTGCTTCCAAAAAAGATGTTCTTATAACTGATCCAGATGTTCTTAAATACAGGCTTTGCTCCCATAGAAAATAATGGAATGAGATCGGTACATGATGCAAATGTAATTATACTCGGGATGTTCTTATAAGTGGGCTGCACTCCATATAGCAAGAATAGTGGTTCTTTGTGTTTACTCTCATTTTAAGGTGAAGGTTGCCTTGTAACAACACCAGTCCCTTAAGGACACACTGCTCCATGGCTTGGAACACTGAAGTCTTGCATCTCCAGCCCTGCGCCAAAGAAGCAATAAAATGCTTATGAAGGTGAGTGCTCTCCTTCATGTTTAAACTGTATTGCAAAAGGACATGTAAGGTTGTAAGTGTGACCAACAACCTCCATCTGATGTACTCTGTCTTCTGCTGTGTGTAAAACCGAAACTTTCAATAGAAGGTTTAACTGCAAAAAGAGAACTACCGTTTGATATGATCCATGAGTGTTTGAAAGTGGTGTGCTTCCCCCTCCACACGGTCTGCTGTTATAACTGTCCTGCCTAAACCAGGTAAGGATCCATCTCAGGGCGGCTCGTATAGCTCCATTTCATTGCTTACTGCTGACTATAAAATAATAGCAAGGGTACTGGCTAATAGACTAGATGAGGTATTGCCTACTATTGTACATTCTGATCAGGTGGCATTTGTTCAGGGATGAAAAGGCAAGCATGATGTGAGTAAAGTATTAAATATCATTTGGAGATGGGGTATGGGTTGCACAGGATCTGGGGCTGTAGTTTTGACCCTGGATGCCAAAAAGGCTTTTGACTGTGTGGAGTGGGAGTACATGTTCACTGTGATTAAAAAAATGGTTTGGATAATAACATGATTAAGGTGGATATCTGCTTTATATTAAAATCCCACTTGTCAGGTCCTAGTTAACAGCAAATTAACAGAGCCATTTCCACTCACTAGGAGGACCCGCCAAGGTTGCCACCTCTCCCCATTATTATACATGCTGTTCCTAGACTCTTGGCAGCAGCAATCCATTCAGACAGCCATATTACAGGTTTTCAACTGGGTGACAATCATTTAAAACTTTTCTTATTTGCTGATGATCTACTTATATTTCTTAATGACTCAAGGGTGGGACTCCCCAGAGTGCATCAGTTATTAAATGAATGCAGTGAAATTTCCAGCCACAAAATTAACTGGATTAAGAGTGAAATTCTACCAGTAGGACCTAGACCCCATTCTCAATTAGATAACAATCCACTTAATATGAAAGTGGTTGACAAGTTAAACTACTTAGGAGTATACATCTCAAAGCCTGGGCCTACTGTATTCCAAGACAATTATGGTAGACAACTGAATTCAATTAGGCAAGACTGTGAGAAATGGGAAGGCTTCCCTTTCAGATTTTTTGGTCGTATTAACAGCATTAAAATGAATATACTTCCCAAGTCTCTTTACTGCTTTCAAAACTTACCCATAAGTGGTCCCAGAAAAGTATTTCAAATCTCTTAACACTATCCTAACCAGGTTTATTTGGGGAGGGAAGAAAGCTAGGATTCCGAGAACTATCCTGCAGTTACCTCTAAATAAAGAAGGACTGGCTTTGCATAATATGAAATACTATATTGGACTGCACAACTATCCCTTCTAGAGGAAGGGGCTGGAAACTGGACACTCAGTTGGTTGAGGTTGGAAGGGGGAAGGGACAAGATGGGATTGCTGTGAGGTTATTTGCTTTCCGGATTAACTGGGGTGCCGCTAACACTAAAAGGAATTCCATACACTTGGCAGCTCAATTGCATATTATTCACCAAAGAGGGTTGTCCCTGCAGGCTGGGTTGTTGGTCATCTGTAAAAAAATTAGAGAATATAATTTCCCCTTGCAATAGATCCTACTAAGGTGGAGTAAAAAAGGGCTTAATTATGTGGGAGACCTATAGGAGGGTGGGGTGCTGAAATCGTTCTTTGTGCTAAGGAAGTTCTACTTACAAGCTGGTGATTTCTTTGCATTCTTACAAATTAAGCAATACCTTTCCAACTATCCACTGTTGACATCTCCCAATGAGAAGATTATTTTTCATTCACAGCCTGACTCACAATCCCTGATCACCTTTTACAGGCTGTTCCTTGGGGCTGCACCTGTAACACAGATCAAAGCATGGGCACGATGGAGTGATGACGTGGACATCACCCTGAACCCAAGGGACTGGGAACCTGCCATCAAACATCTGCATATGTGTTCTAGCTCTAACAGATTAATAAGAATCCATTACAATTTCCTTTGTAGAGCTTATATAATACCAATACAGTTACACTACTACAGACACTGAAAGCCCAAACTATTTGGTTGAAGACAATGAATTCATACATGAGGCCTTAACTAGTGGCAAGGTGGCTCCATTCTGGAAAGAGGTACATAGTATTATGGAGAAATTAATGCAACATAAATTGTTTTGTTGCCTTTGCTCCATGTGTGAAGCGTCCTGGAATCGGGCACTTTGTTTTTTAATATTTTTACACCAAATTTTCAACATAGCCCAGTTTTGACCCTGCCTCATGGAGAAGGGCAGAGAAAATGTTGAACTCCTTGCCTAACAATGATGTCGCGCAGGGACTGCAAAATCTCAGGATGCAAAAACACATTTTGGATAGGAGTTGAAAAATGACAGCTGTCACATTCATGAGGTGCTGTACAGAAATGGCTTTGTTCAAAATTTGAGGTATAAAAATATTGAATATTACCAAGGTTATGAGCCTGCATTTTCAAAATTCAACATAGCTTAATAACTCTGTCATTTTAAAACAACCAGGAACTCCACTAGCCATTCCTTGACAATATTTTCCAGTAGTTTACTGACACTGACATCAATCTGACTGATCTATAGTTCCCAGGCTTCCTTGATTTCCACTTCTGGCATAAGAACAACATTTTGCTGTTTTCTAGTCTATAGGTACCTCCCATGACTCTAGAGAGCATTGGTATAGATCTGCCTGGTGCACTGCCAGAACTTGCATTATTTCCCTCAGCTTCCAAGGGTGTAGTTTTGCTTGGCCTGCAGATATTGGCAAGAGAAAGAAAGTTGCTGTGTAATGTGCTGGCACAGAATGGCTGCTACTTCCCAGCACAGTTATAGCTGGAATGTAGTCCTCCCTCTTAAGCTTTGAGTTGTGTGTTGCTTAGAAAACACTTTGAGAAGCCTATGTGAAAAGCTCCATATGAAGCTCAAGGGTGGGGCTTTAGGTCCCAGTGGTCGGTGAGTCCCCATGGTTTCATGCTCGTCAGAAAGTAAATCCACTGACTTTCATGTCTGATGTGCTAGTCAATTAATTCTATTTGTCAAAATTTTCATGTACTGCAGTTATTTAATCACAAAAAAAACAGATAAATGAGGCTGGTGCAGCATCAAGGCAACCTCTTAAAGTGCTGACATCCCGGGTGTGGGAACTTGGGATTTGGAGAGCCAGCAGGGAGGAGAAGGATCAAGCCTCCAAGGGACTGCTCTCCTTCTCTGGGGGAGGGGAGAAGAGTGTCCGGTACTTTATGGCCCCCTAGCAGAGGCTGGGGTACTGCTGCGGCTATTGCCATTACCTTAGGGGGTCAGGGTGGATGCTGGATATTATTGCATGTCCCACCCCAAGGGTCCAGCATTTAGGAAAAAGCTGGGCCCCGGGCACTATATCCTACTCTGCCACCATCTCCACTGCCACCAATGTCCACAATGGGGTGGGAGTTATGCTCCTATGACCCCAACCCGAAGGGTAAGCCAGGGCTAGACAATAATGTCTGTCGGGAGGGCATGACCACCCAGCAGCCCTGCCCAGAGGGGTAAGCCTGAGCATGGGGAGGACAGTAGGTAGGGCAGGGCTGAGCTCCGGTAAGGATCAGGGGCTGGTCCTCAAAGCCCCCCCCCAAAAAAAAAACCAGATAAATAAACACCTTATCACAAGAGAGATTCTTTTTTTATTTTTATTTCTTATTTTCAAAGTTCAGCAAAAGTTTTTACATACTGTACTACAGTAAAACATCTGATTAGTGTTTTACACACCACGCTGAGTATTTTTTGGCTTTTTCATGTCTTCATTCATAGATGAGTATGTGATTTCATGAGCTGTACACGAAAAATCTTTGCCCGTATTACTTATTGTAGCAAAATCTGAATGTGTAATGCAAGCTGTGTGAATCATGTATTTTCATGTTTTTATCATGATATGTAGGGTCCCATACATGATTCATGCTTTGCTTCTGACTATTATGTTTAAACTATATGAAAGAAAATTGCCACAATCCATATTAACCTCTTTCACAATGAGGGGGATAAAATCGAACTTAAGGTCAGCACATGGCTTGGAATACACTCTCCCTAAATGTAATTTAAATATAGGGAGAAGAGCTACTTGGTGTAAGGGCCCAAAGATATTGAATTCTATGCCCATCACTTTGCATCAGACAACAAAACCGATACAGTTGGGTACAATAAAACAATGGTTTATAAATAAGTCAATGGCTCCATTACACTGTTGTACTGAGGGAATAACCTGACAGTCCTATTTTACTTCAATTTATATAATTGCTCTTACTTGTTGTTTGTTGTATTGAGTGAAAACCTTTATAAGCACGTATGATTGCATCTCTGCATTAAGCAGTGGATTCTTTTTATCTTATATATATATATATATGTATTTGTATAGTACAGATATTATTGTATTTGCACTATATATATTTTATGGTATACTGTATTTTTTAATATTGCATTTGAAACTATCTACCTGTGTGTAATTTGCCTTGTAATACATGAAATGAGCCTCCTCTCAACGGAGTATTGTAACACCAATGCTATTCATAAATTATGAAGACAATTTTATACTACTACTACTATATCTGACTTGAACAATGATTGCTTTTACGTATTTATTCTGTATCTGACATTGGATGTCCCCCCCCCCACACACACACACAAACTATGCATCTATAAAAAGGACAGGGATGTACTGTAGTAGACAATTTAGTAGGGTGGAGATCCACTGAATGATTTATAGAAAACAGGGTAAATTATATCAGAAAGTACTGGGAAGCCGAGACATGTACTCACTGGAGACAAAAAGGGAGAGGGAGATACAGTAGAGGCTTTCATATTTTTGTACAGTATGTGTATAATGGTATAGTCTATGCTAAACATTTCAAAGCCAGTAAGAATTTGATCATGGGCAGGGGGTGTAACATTAAATTGACTGGGGAAAATTAAAAAGGACTTCTTCACAGAGAGTGGTGGAAAAGTTGAATAGCTTGGTTAGCATGGTATTCAATACAAATACCATAGCTGGGTTCAAAACTGACAGAGGGCTTCAATGGGCTAGACAAAGGGAGGATATGGGGGAAGCAGAAAGGCAGTAGTTTGAAGGCAGGTTTCCAGGAGGAACTGCTCTATCTTCCCATACCTTTCTAAGTTTTTATGTTTTGATATCTCATAATTATTACTGTAGGAAAAATATTCCAATCATGATAAGAAATGTCACATTAGTTTAATTCAATGGTCTACTTTTAATGGACTGTTGAATTATTTATTGAAAAAAAAAAAAGAATGACCTGGAACACAGACAGAATTCATCAACAGCATTCACCCCCCCCCCCAAAAAAAAAACACCCAGTCCCACAATCTTACTTGGGTACCCAGAGCCACAAAAGAAAATTAAGTCCTTTGCAGGTGTGGAGGAATTTGATGGTCCAGAAACATCACCTGCTCACATTTATGGCATCATGGCATTGACAAAACTGGAAGAACCCTCTTACAGCTAATACCAATGTGCACCATGTCTTCATAGGCAGTCAGATTGGGATGGGCACAGCTCTTAGCAACATTTTCACTGCCTTTAGATAGTGTGGAACACTATGGTGTTGAGTGAGAGGAACATTACATTAATGGCTATATATGCTGTGTGAAAGTTGTCCCCCAAACAATGGATACCTCCAACCCTCTGAGTTGTAATAGAGGGCTGGGAGCTAGTCAGTAAAGTTTTGATTTTTTGCTTTGTTTTACATATTCATTTAAGGACATGGAATATCCATATCTCATAATCCCCTGACTTTACACAGAACAAAGGATACACTCTGGTTTAGGCTGGGCAGGCCCACTTCACTCCCGACATGCTAACTGGCACCTCTGGGCTGCTTTTCATTTTGAAAAAGCAGAGAGGTCGGGGCTGTGAATGTCACCATAGGTCTTAGGATCCATGACTGCAGAGATATGTACCCCGGTTATATGCTTGTGATCTGTATCAAGGCCATCTTTGTGAATTTAACCCTTAACCAAGAGGCTTAGACCACCATCAAAATGATCCAGATGTGCACCAAAGGTACATATTCGGCTGCAGACCAAAACATTCACAGATTTCCTTCTCTTTGCATAAATTGAAGCATGCATGGGATCCACTGATATGCGTTATCACAGACAGGGTTCTCTCACTATAATTTATTTGCAACATGTAATAACTAATTGCTCATATATGATTCTGATATGATCTCATATTGCTTTACTAAATTATACATTATTTATACCCTTAACTCTTTCCAGGATGTGTTATGTATTTTATTTTACTGCTTTGTTCTGGTTACTTCTGAGCATAATGCTGTTTCTCCTTTCTAGGTCATGACATCGAACTATAGAATGTGTATGATCTTATTGATCATATTGTTTACTGTCATTATGCGTTTACCTTATGTTTATTTATTGTGTATGTACTCTGCAGTACCTCGATAAAATATGCTTACAAAAAAATTAACAATTCATCTAAATAGGTACATCTACTGTCATGAATGTCATTCTGAAGTACAGTGCAATTCATGGGCTGGGCAGAATCAAATGTTTACTGCAGGCTGCCCTTCATGATGTTAGCACTTTATCAATATCCATGTAAGGCTAACTTTGAGACACTGACATCACAGAGAACAAACCCTTCATGCAAAAGTGGTGTTGTCCAGACTGAGACCACTGCTTCATTTGGTTTAAAATTCAGAAGAATTGTGAGACTTGATGACAATGTTCAGTTTTTGTTGGTTGTATGCCTAATCTGTGCCTCATTTAAAGCCCTAAACATATTTATTTTTCCATTTATTTTTTGAATTATTAACCAGGTAGTTCTGACTCCCTTTTACAGTAGTGATCCAGATGAATGGGAACTTACAATACACATACTGTGTTCCTGAAATCTATATTAGATTTGTTCATAACTATTTGTAGAATGAAACTGTTTCTACTTGCTAAAGCATATAGGACACCATTGTAAATAAACTTTACTCAACAGTTTTATCCTAAATGATTACATAAACTTGAAGGATAATTATACACATTCAGTTGAAATGAATTATTTATGAATAGTTAATAAAATCACCTCATGAAAATTCAGCAAGTAGGCATAACATTGTTCATGAATTGTGCATGAATATTAAATGCCCCTCAGGAGCAAAAGGGTAGCCAAAGGTCCATGAAGGTTCATGAAACTCCTCCCCTGAGCTTTTATGGACATAGACCATCAATATTTATGGTGACCATAAATAACCTACTGTTATAATATTGGTCAAGTTCAGAAGGCAACCTTCTTTCAGCGATATGCTCAAAAAAATGTGCCTTATGTATCATCAGAGGCAGACAAGCCCTTAGGTGTTTTATCATACAACATAAGCAATTATTCATTGCAACTGAATTATTTAAACAAACTCAACATTTTCTAATTAACAGCTTTTCTTTTTTTTTAATCTTCATTTTATTTCATTCATCCCACAACCTGCCCCATCCAGACTGGTGCCCTCAGCCTCATTGCCAGACTTCCCAGGGATCCTTTTGTGCTCCATTCTGTCCTCTGTCAGAGGTTTTCAAAAGTGCTAAGGTGTGGGATCTGTGAGAGACCAGACCATCATTCAGAAACAGTCGAGGGGGTTCCACCATTGTCTATCAAGGGTCCACAGCATATGCAATGATGTTTAGTGCAAACTCAGCCTCAATTGAAGTGCTCATGGCATCATGTAAGTGGAATCCCCATCTCTTGCATCCTGATTTTCTGTCAGCCCAGTTCCTCTAGATGGCAGTTGCTTAGTGGGATGTGTGAATATCCCTCTCCAAAGTAGAAGAGCTGCATAAGGGTTGTTCAATCCTCCCTCCTCGGCCAGCCTCCAAGAGATCAACATCCATTCCTGAACCTGGGTCACTGGTGCAGCAGGTGGCAGCTCAACTGCCATGCCACTGGACTGGCAGATGAATACCTTCTCTTAACATGCATTTTAAAAGTAGCAACTTCCCTTATATCTTTTTTTGTATTGTTCTTTTTTTTTTCAAATGAAACCACTGCTCACTTTCCATTCATAAATAGAATTGCTATTTGTATCAGCAGAATCCAAAACTCTTAAAATGTGGTGAATTTTAAATGTGAATTCATTGGGGTGCTCAAATACTTAATTGCTTTGTAGAGCATACTGTATGTTTTATCCTCCTTAACTCAAAAAGTTCTGATTTTATAATGCTGTATCACTCTTACAGTTGGGAATTGTGCATTCTGATATTCAAATTAGTCATGCAGATGTATTCTTGTTCCAGTTCTTCATAGTCCTTATTAAAGAGTTCAGCAACTTCATAAACTATGTTGATAAATAGTAGTTAAAGAACAGTTGCTGACCTTTGATGGATGTTTGTGAACCACTCTAAAATATTCATTAACATTCATGCATTGATGAACTTCATTCTGACTGGGTAGGCAAGCGTGGTTAACAAAAATTCAAAGAAAGTTATACCTAGGATTTAATACTTTTAATGTGACTTGTCAAGACATTCCAAATTCTGGATACTCTGGAGATACAAAGCCTTTTTGCCCCATGAAGTTCTTTACCTGTGGTACATGCATCTGATTTGTTTCAGTGGAGTAAAGACTGCAGTTCTAATTGTGGGGGGGAATCAAGTGGAAGCAAGGCAACGTGGGAACCCATCCTTCAGCATCTTGTATATAAAAGTGAATTACGGTGTCCATCCTAAGTGTTTGAAGTTATCTACACATTCAGTATGATTGCACTCAGTTGTTACCAAGTTGAAAGTGCTTTTATGCTTAGTTACTCTGGCCTTCGTACCAGAGAGCAGGATTTTTGTTTGTTGAGTAAACGCCTACTGGCATGAAGTCAGATGTACAGTACACAGTAGGAGACTGACGTATGAGCCCAGGCTAGAATTTATTTTATGAATCCTGTTAGACTTGTTATACAACATCGCATCATTAGCATACAGCAGGGTGCTGGAGTGCTTACAGATCGATGATAGGAAACTGCTGAACAACAAGAAAAGTATTTAGATAAGGGTTGAACCTTGAAGGACTTCATGTTGGACATCAGAGGGGGAGGATAGAATTTCATGATGTTTTACAGCCTTGGGGTAACTGGTAAAGTAATCTCAGATCCATTCAACGATGAATGACCAAAGCCCAGATCTACTAGTTTCTGAAGTAGTAATTGTGATTAACTAGCCCAAAGGCCGTAGACAAGGTTATGAATACAGGTTCAGTCATCATGACTTTTCCATAGCCTGCTATAATTAATCAATGAAAGTAACCAAGGCTTTTATTGTCACATGGTGTTTTGCTGACCTGGGGAAAGAATATGCATGTTAATGTAATCACTCATTTGAAGGTACACTACCTTTCATTTGCAGTGTTGTAATATCAGATGGAAGAAAAATGGGTCTGAAGTTACCAGTGTCAGAATTTGTGCTTCTTTTGTAAAATAATAATTTAAAAAGGTAATTTAACAGGGAATGAGCATTAACAGATATAAAGAGCTGAAAAAGGTTGTAAACTTTTATCCTGAATTTTGGAAAGTAAGGTCAGCTATATTTACAGATTTATTCATCTAATTATTTAAAATGTGATGACTGTGATAAGCAGCCTGAGCTAGAGCTCATTTCTTGGTCTGACCGGGGGGGACAGCTGGGGAGAAAAGCAATCACAAATAAAGTGGCAGCAGTGGGTGCATGTACATGATCAATAAAAGCAGAGTACAAATATAAATCCCAGCAAAATAAAAAAAATCTAAAAAGTGTACAAGGTAAACTGCTTATGGGTGAGCCAGGATGAGAGCTATGGGATCATGTTTCCAATATATGGCAATATATTTGTAATGGAATCATGCTGGCATCAATTTCAAATTACAGAGTACGCTGTGTTTTAATCTATACAATAGGGTGAGTGGCAAAATGGGTAAATAGGGGTGGGGTGGATAGGTCATAAGTTGTTGTAATACAGTATTTAGAGGAAGAAAGCTAGCTGCCAATGCATGTGTTTGAAAAGTGTGCAAGTACGAATGGTTTGGGAGAGTGCAGGGAGGATGACAGTTGGCTAGGGAGTGAGAGGTTGTTACACGGTGTTATAGGAAAGATGTAGAAAGCAGACTTGCCTGCTACAGATTAACTATGAGGGATCTGAAGGGAACAAGCAGTAGATGATCAGAAGGAGTAGGCAAATAAGATGACAGGGTTATGGAGAGAGGAAAGTAAATGGAAATAGTAGCAATTCAGTATTTGGCCAGGATGGAGACACAGTGTAAGAAATGTCTGACCTTTAAGGAGGGAAGAGAGAACAGAGAGAGAGAGAGAGAGAGAGAGATTAACAGAGAGAGAGAGAGAGAGAGAGAGAGAGAGAGAGATTAAGAAGAGAGAGAGAGAGAGAGAGAGAGAGAGAGAGAGAGAACAATGATCGGTGAAGACATTGAGTACTAAGGGCAAAGTGGCTGAAGAAATAAACAAATTCCGGCCAGAACCGATAGGGCTGCAAGAGAGGGATCTTTAGCAAAAATTGTGAAAATTAGTTTTTAATATTTTTACACCACATTTTCAACAGAGCCTTTTTATGACCCTGCCTCATGTAGAAGGGCAGAGAAAATGTAGAACTCCTGGCCTAACAGTGATGTTGCGCATGGACTGCGAAATCTCAGGATGCAAAAACACATTTTGGGCAGGATTTGTAAAATAACAGCTGTCACATTCATGAGGTGCTGTACAGAAATGGCTATGTTGAAAATTTGGGGTATAAAAATATTGAATATTACCAAAGTTATGAGCCTGCATTTGCAAGATTCAACATAGCCTCATAACTTTGTCTTTTAAAAACAACCAGGAACTCCACTAGCCTCTCCTCGACTCTATTTTCCAGTAGTTTACTGACCCCTGGCATCAATCTTACTGACTTGCAGTTCCCAGACTTCCTGCCTGCACTTCTGTGCATAAGCACAACATTTGCTCTCCTCTAGTCTATAGGCACCTCCCCTGGCTCTAGAGAGCATTGGTATAGATCTGCCTGGTGCACTGCCAGAACTTGCATTATTTCCCTCAGCTTCCAAGGATGTAGTTTTGCTGGGCCTGCAGATATTGGCAAGAGTAAGAAAGCTGCTGTGTAATGTGCCTGCACAGAAAGGCCACTGCTTCCCAGCACAGTGGTAGCTGGAATTTAGTCTTCCCTCTTAAGCATTGAATTGTGTGTTGCTTAGAAAGCACTTTGAGAAGCCCACATGAAAAGATCCATATGAAGCTCAAAGTTGGGGCTTTAGGTCCTAGTGGTCATTGAGTCCCCATAGTGTCAGGCTCGTCAGAAAGTAAATCCACCAACTTTCTTTTTTGAAGTGCTAGTCAATTAATTCTGTTTGTCAAGATTTTCATGTACTGCAGTTATTTTATCTCAATAAAAACAAATGTTAGCAACCCTAAATTGTTAGCAGTCCAAACTTGTAAGCTTCTCTCTAAAGTAAATTAATTCACAGGAGCCAGTCCCTCACTGGAACAACCTACCCCAACTGTCTTGTTCCTCACTGTACTGCACAATTGGCCCATAACTCTCACTGGTTGACCCAAACTTAAAAGATCAGTCCCAATTGCTAGCTCACCATAAAGTTAGTAGTCTCCCGGAAAATGAACTCCAAAGTGAATCAGCTCTTCACACCATGAGGTGTACCTGCTCAAATACTCTTACTCTTGCTGCTTGCCCTGAAACTAAGACAGCCAACCATAAATACCCCCACCTGCCACCAGAACTTTCCTATCATACAACGTGGAAAACCTCCTCAGTGGGAGACCAGCTCTACTGCACCCCTTTCTGCCCACTGCGTGCAACATCCCTCCTGGACCCCTTCTGTCAACTGGGTCTTTGCCCCAGCCATATGTCTGTTTTCTGGACTTAACACTGTGCTTGGCTCACCACACACTAAATGCAGCTACTAGGATTCCTGGAGGTCAAATGTAAAGACTATCTTCCCAAACATATGTAGGAAACTTATCCTAATCCTGCTGCTGATCTCTGGAAACATTCACCCTAACCCTGGCCCCATTCCAACCCACACTCAGACCATGATTCATATGGGGCAATTAAGGATTGTGGCCTTGAACACTGGTGGCCTCCTTGCCAAGCTGATGCAGTTTGAGGCTTGGGTGGTACATACTCTGCCTGATGTCATTGCTCTGACAGAGACCTTTCTCTCCCCATGAACAACTGACTCGGTAGTCTCAATTGCCAGATACAACCTTTATAGACAGGACCACTCCAGAAAAAGAGGTGGTGGCTGCATAATATACACCCAGAACCACCTACAGTGCCACAGAATTCAACTGGCTACTGTCAACAATGTCTGTGAATGCCTAGCAATAAAAATCCTATTAGGCAAGGGCCAAAAAGGCATGATCATTATGGCAGTCTACATCCCACCAGGGCAGCAGCAAGCTGGGCTAGAAGCCTCTGCTAATCTTTACACCCAGGCTAGCCAACACAAGGAGACTATTGTACTAGGCGATTTCCAGTGCTGTGCACAGAGATCTTGTATTTGGACTCTACCTAACGCAGGCTGTCAAGAGCTGCACCAGAACAAACTACCACACTGGTGCAAGCACTCTGATTGACTGGGTACTAACAAGTACCCAGAAAGACTAACTGATTTCAAGGTACTCCTGGATACTCCGAGTGACCACTCACCTATCCAATGTGAGTGGTTGACAAAATGGTCCAACCCCCCACCCAAATTGGTGAGGAACAGAGTTATAAAAAATAGTGCTATGACCGATTTCAGGAATCACCGTTCAGGCATCGACTGGCGCTTCCTTGACTTATGCCCTTCTATTGACACTGCCCTCCAGCTCTTCCTCGCTCATTTCAATGTGGCTGCAGATAAGTTTGTCTCATACCAAAAGAAGGTGATAAAAGGTCATAGTATGGACTGGGTCACCCCTGAGCTTCTCAGTATGATGTAGCAACGGGATCTCCTTTGGCCAGGGCAACAGGGATAACTACGCATATCCAAAACTACAAAGCAGCCAGAAACAGGTGTACCTGGGCAACACGACAGGCCAAGACTTCATTCCACAAGAACCAGCAATCTCACTGCTGGAGTAATGGGAAGAAGTTCTGGGACTCAATTAAAAACCTCCTCAGGTCTGATGACAGAACCTCCCCCCCATGGTCTGCCACAATGATGAAATCATACTTGATGATGCTGGCATGGCCAATATCTTTACTAAGGCTTTATCTGACTACAGCGCAGTCCTGCCTCCCAGGCCTGCCACAGACCCTGATGGAATGCCAGCCTCCAACCAATTGCCCTTCTCTACCACTGCCAAGCCCAGCCCAAGCTTTTACTTCAGACAGTTGACCGTAAAGGAAACAAGAAAATACCTTGCAAGTATCCTGGGAAAAGCGAGGATGGGGGGGTGATGGAATTGATATTAAATTGATTTCCATTGGTTTACAAGAGGTCATCTTTCCCATTACCAAGTTTTTTAACCTGTCTCTCCACCTGTCTGCTTTCCCCTCTACCTGGAAATCCACTCTGGTCACTCCTGTGCACAAAGGAGGTGACCAGGTACTAGTATCCAACTACCGACCTATATCAATTCTATCTCCACTCTCCAAAACACTGGAGAGAATCATAGTCAACCAACGCACTGACCACCTGCAAAAATATAAACTCCTCTGCCCACAACAGCATGGCTTCCGCAAGATGCATAGCACTAATACTGCCTTAATTGCATTCACAGACTACGTGCACAAGGAACTTGACCAGGGTCAACTGGTCAGAGTAATCTTCATAGACCTAACCAAGGCTTTCAACCTTGTGAATCATCAGTTGCTGCTGCATAGACTAAGCTGTCTTGGACTATCCCCGACATGGTCAGTTGGTTCTCCGGCTACCTGTCTGGGTGCTCTCAGCAGGTGAAAATCAACAGAGCCATCTCTGAGACCAGTGAAGTCACAGTGGAATCCCGCAGGGGTCCATCCTAGGCCCACTCCTGTTCAGCCTCTTTGTGAACAACCTTCCAGAAGTGTGCCCCTCCTCTGAAGTACTGCTCTATGCAGATGACACAGTGGTGTTCTCTCGAGGCTCTTGCCAAGATGCACTCACTAAGGACATGCAGTACAACTTTTACCTCCTACAGGATTGGCTCAAAGATAGACTGCTAGTACAGCAAAAAAAAAAAATCAAAGCTCTTTGCTGGAAGCCAAAAGAGGAGGTATACCACTCCCTTCTCAATTTTGTCAAACTCCCACTCCACCCTTCAGCAGGTGTTCTCGTTGCAATACCTAGGGATTACAATCGATGAGTCCCTCTCCTTCAATGAACATATATGAAATGTTACCACTGCTGCCAATAGGAAGTTAGGGGCCCTATATTGGCTTTGGTTCTACCTCACACCTGAGGCTAGGGTCCAGGCAGTAAGATGGACAGTCCTACCCATCCCGGACTATGGTAATGTGGTATATGGTGCAGCCTCTGAAACCAGCCTGTACAGGGTCCATACTACCCTCAACAAAGCATGCCACTTTGTTTTAGGCACAGATCGCCATACGCACATGTACAGCCTTTATATTGGGACACGATGGCTTCCTCTCATGGAACGAATCAAGCTCCACTCCTGCCTTCTAGGTCTTGTACCCCTTCGAGGTCTTGCACCCCCCTCCCTACAAGCCTTATTCCATCCAATCCCAGCTGAGCACTCCACGAGAAGTGTTACAAGACATACCTTAGCAGTGCCTTTCAGAAGAACTGCCTTGGGGAGGTGAGCCTTTGCAGTAAGGGCCTCCACCTGACTAAATGAACTCCCCCAGACCACTACTAGCCTTACTCACCTTGGTCAATTCAAATCTGAAATTCAGAAGACCATCTCCTCTCTAGTACCATGTTGTTGTAAAGAACACCCCAGCCATTTCTAGCCTTCCTGGTTCCCCCTGACACAATATGGCTTGGTTGCAGAGACCTGTGGCTCCTAAGAATCTCCCACTAATCCCCACCTACCCACCCCTTGGTGCCCAATTTCCCCACCCCCTCTCCCACTTAGCCCTCCTGACCCTCCATACCCCCCACCTCCACACCCACCTAGCCCCCCTGACCCTTAAGTTATCATCCACTGTTGGGCTCTCCCCTTCACCCATCTAGCCTGTAGTCCACTCTTCCTTAATGGCTGTACTTGGTGGTGGTCACATTAATAGTTCTCTCTGGGAACCTATCTAAGCTCCATAGCTGCATTCCGGGAATTCTCATACTTTGTACATAGTTGGAATCTGCACTTTATTTACCTAACCTGTTATGAGACTATTTTCCTCTGTATTACGTAATTAACTGATGGCTTTTGCAATGTAGTCTGTCTCTCCCCATCCTTCTATCTGTAATGCTGTATAGCCTTTTTAATGATGTGTAACTGACAATGCTTACTAGCTGCTTCTGTTTTTCTCCACTGTCCATGTACTTGAAGACAATGGTGTTGGGTGAAAGGAACATTGTATTAATGGCTATATAAGCTGTGTGAAAGTTGTCCCCCCAAATAATGAATACCTCCAACCCCCTGAGTTGCAATGGAGAGCTGGGAGGTATTGGGTAAAGTTTTGATTTTTGTTTTGTTTTACATATTTTTTTTTTTTATTTAGTTGTTTTAACCAGGTATAGCACACTAAGCTGAAAGCTTTTTTACAGGAGCGACCTGGGAACACTTAAATATTCATTTAAGGACATGGAATATCCATATCCCATAATCCCCGACTTTACACAGAACAAAGGATACAGTCTGGTTTGGGCTGGGCAGTCCCACTTCACTCCTGACTTGCCAACAGGCACCTCTGGGCTGCTTTTCATTTTAAAAAATAGAGAGGTTGGGGCTGTGAATGTCACCACAGGCCTTAGGATCCATGACTGCAGAGATATGTATCCTGGTTATATGCTAGTGAGCTGTATCAAGGTCATCTTTGTGAATCTAGCCCTTAACCAAGAGGCTTAGACCACCACCAAGACAATGCAGATGTGCACCAAAGGTACATATTCGGCTGCAGACCAAAACATTCACAGATTTCCTTCTCTTTGCATAAATTTAAGCATACACGGGATTCTCTGATATGAGTTATCACAGATAGGGTTCTCTCACTGTAATTTATTTGTAACATGTAATAACTAATCGCTGATATAGGATTGTGATATGATGTCATATTGCTTTACTAAATTATACATTATCTTTACCCTTATCTCTTTCCAGGATGTGTTATGTATTTTATTTTACTGCTTTGTTCTGGTTACTTCAGAGCATAATGCTGTTCTTCCTTTCTAGGTCATGATATCGAACTATAGAATGTGTATGATCTTATTGATCATATTGTTTACTGTCATTATGCGTTTACCTTATGTTTATTTATTGTGTATGTACTCTGCAGTACCTCGATAAAATATGCTTACAAAAAAATTAACAATTCATCTAAACAAGTATATCTACTGTCATGAATGTCATTCTGAAGTACAGTGCAATTCATGGGCTGGGCAGAATCAAATGTTTACTGCAGGCTGCCCTTCATGATGTTAGCACTTTATCAATATCCATGTAAGGCTAACTTTGAGACACTGACATCACAGAGAACAAATCCTTCATGCAAAAGTGGTGTTGTCCAGACTGAGACCACTGCTTCATTTGGTTTAAAATTCAGAAGCATTGTGAGACTTGATGACAATGTTCAGTTTTTGTTGATTGTATGCCTAACCTGTGCCTCATTTAAAGCCCTAAACATATTTATTTTTTGAATTATTAACTAGGTAGTTCTGATTCCTTTTTACAGTAGTGACCCAGATCCATGGGAACTTACAATACACATCTTGTGTTCCTGAAATCTATATTGGATGTGTTCGTGACTATCTGAAGAATGCAATTGTTTCTACTTGCTAAAGCATATAGGACATCATTGTAAATCAACTTTACTCAACAGTTTTATCCTAAATAATTACATAAAGTTGAAGGATAATTATACACATTCAGTTGAAATGAACTATTTATGAATAGTTAATAAATTTACCTCATGAAAATTCAGCAAGTGGGTATAAAATTGTTAATTGTGTATGAATATTAAATGCCACTCATGAACAAAAGGGTAGCCAAAGGTCCATGAAGGTTCATGAAACTCCTCCACTGAGCTTTTATGGACATAGTCCATCAATATTTTTGGTAACCATAAATAACCTACTGTTATAATATTGGTCAGCTCAGAAGGCACCTTTCTTTCAGCCCTATACTCAACAAAATATGCCTTATGTATCATCAGAGGCAGAAAAGCCCTTAGGTGTTTTATCATACAACATAAGCAATTAACTATGGCAACTGAATTCTTTAAACAAAATCAACATTTTCTATTGAACAGTTTTTCTTTTTTTCAATCTTCATTTTATTTCATTCATCCCACAACCTGCCCCATCCAGACAGGTGCATCCAGCCTCATTGCCAGACTTTCCATGGATCTGTTTGTGCTTCATTCTGTCCTCTGTCAGAAGTTTTCAAAGGTGCTAAGTCACCAGTGGCCTGTGAGAGACCAAGCCATCATTCAGCCACAGTCGAGGGGTTCCACAGCATGCACAATGATGTTTAGTGCATACCCAGTATCCCTTGAAGTGCCAATGGCATCATGTCAGAGGAATCCCCTTCTCTTGCATCCTGATTTTCTGCCAGCCCAGTTCCTCCAGATGGCAGTCACTTAGTGGGATGTGTGAATATCACTCCCTAAAGTAAGAGAGATGTATTAGGGTTGCTCAATCCTCCCTCCATGGCCAGCCTCCGAGAGATCCACATCCATTCCCTAATCTGGGCCACTGGTGCAGCAGGTGGCAGCTCAACTGCCATGCCACTGGACTGGCAGATGAATAGCTTCTCTTAACATGTATTTTAAAAGTAGCAACTTCCCTTATATCTTTTTTTTTTATATTGTTCTTTTTTCAAACTACACCACTGCTCACTTTCCTTTAATAAATAGAATTGCTATTTGTATCAGCAGAATCTGAAACTCTTAAAATGTGGTAAGTTTTAAGTGTGAATCCTTTGGGCTGCTCAAATAGTTAATTACTTTGTAGAGCATACTATATGTTTTATCCCCCTTAACTCAAAAAGTTCTGATTTTATAATGCTGTATCATTCTTACAGTTGGGGACTGTGCATTCTGATATTCAAATTAGTCATGCAAATTTATTCTTGCTTCAGGTCTCCATAGTCCTTATTAAAGAGTTCATCAACTTCATAAACTATGTTGATGAACAGTAGTTAAAGAACAGTTGCTGACCTTTGATGGATGTTTGTGAACCACTCCAAAATATTCATCAACATTCATGCTTTGATGAACTTCATTCCGACTGGGTAGGCAAGTGTGGTTAACAAAAAGTCAAAGAAAGTTATACCCAGGATTTAATACTTCTAATGTGACTTGGCAAGACATTCCAAATTCTGGAGACTCTGGATATGAAGGCTTTTTGCCCCATGAAGTTCTTCACCTGTGGTACATGCATCTGATTTGTTTCAGTGGAGTAAAGACTGCAGTTCTATTTGGGGGGATCAAGTGGAAGCAGGGCAACGTGGGAACCTATTCATCAGCATCTTGTACACTAAAGGTGAATCACAATGTCTCCCCTAATTGCTTGACGTTATCTACACATTCAGTATGATTGCACTCAGTTTTTACCAGTTTGAAATTGCTTTTATGCTTAGTTATGCTGGCCTTGGTATAAGAGAGCAGGATTTTTGTTTTTTTGAGCAAACGCCTACTGGCATGAAGTCAGATGTACACCGTAGGAGACTGAGGCATGAGCCGCAGCTAGAATTTATTTTATGAATCCTGTTAGACTTGTTATACAATACCACATCATTAGCATACAGCAGGGTGCTGCAGTGCTTACAGATTGATGGTAGGAAACTGCTGAACAACAAGAAAAGGATTGGGGTAAGGGTTGAACCTTGAAGGATTTCATTTTGGACATCAGAGGGGGAGGATAGAATTTCATGATGTTTTACAGCCTTGGGGTAACTGGTAAAGTAATCTCAGATCCATTCAATGATGAACAACCAAAGCCCAGATCTACTAGTTTCTGAAGTAGTAATTGTGATTAACTAGCCCAAAGGCCATATACAAGGTTATGAATATAGGTTCAGTCATCATGCCTTTTCCATAGCCTGCTATAATTAATCAGTGAAAGTAACCAAGGCTTTTACTGTGACACGGTGTTTTGCTGACCTGGGGAAAGACTATGCAGGTTAATGTAATCAGTAATTTGAAGGTACACTACCTTTCATTTTCAGTTTTACAAGCTCAGATGAAAAGAAAATGGATCTGAAGTTATCAGTTTCTGAGTTTGTGCTTCTTCTGTGAAATAATATTTTAAAAAGGTAATTTAACAGAGAATGAGCATTAACAGATATAAAGAGCTGAAAAAGGTTGTAAACTTTTATCCTGAATTTTGGAAAGTAAGGTCAGCTTTATTTATAGATTTATTCATCTAATTATTTAAAATGTGATGACTGTTATAAGCAGTCTGAGCTAGAGCTCATTTCCTGGTCTGACCCGGGGGGGGGGGTACAGCTGGGAGTGAAAAAGCAATCACAAATAAAGTGGCAGCAGTGGGTGCATGTACATGATCAATAAAAGCAGAGTACAAATAATAAATTCCAGCAAAATTAAAAAATCTAAAAAGTGTACAATGTAAACTGATTATGGGTGAGCCAGGATGAGAGCTAGGGGAGCAGGTTTCCAATATATGGCAATATATTTGTAATGGAATCATGCTGGCATCAATTTCAAATTACAGAGTACACTGTGTTTTAATCTATACAATAGGGTGAGTGGCAAAATGGTTAAATAGAGGTGGGCTGGATAGGTCATAAGTTGTTGTAATACAGTATTTAGAGGAAGAAAGCTAGCTGCCAGTGCATGTGTTTGAAAAGTGTGCAAGTTCGAATGGTTTAAGAGAGTGCAGTGAGGATGACAGTTGGATAGGGAGTGAGAGGTTGTTACACAGTGTTATAGGAAAGATGTAGAAAGCAGACTTGCCTGCTACAAGTTAACTATGAGGGATCTGAAGGGGACAAGCAGTAGATGATCAGAAGGAGCAGGAAAATAAGATGACGGTTATGGAGAGAGGAGAGTAAATGGGAACAGTAGCAATCCAGTTTTTGGCCAGGAAAGAGAAACAGTGTAAGAAATGTCTGACCTTTAAGGAGGGGGAAGAGAGATTACATAGAGACAAGTTATGAGTGAAGACATTGACTACTAAGAGCAAAGTGGCAGAAGAAATAAACTCTGACCAGAGCCGATAGGGTTACAAGAGAGGAATCTGGGGCAAAAATAATGAAAATTAGTTTTTTTAATATTTTTGCACCACATTTTCAACAGAGCCATGCTATGATGCTGCCTCATGAAGAAGGACAGAGAAAATGTTCAACTCCTTGCCTAACGGTGATGTCACACAGGGACTGCGAAATCTCAGGATGCAAAACACATTTTGGGCAGGATTTGTAAAATGACAGCTGTCACATTCATGAGGTGCTGTACAGAAATGGCTATGTTGAAAATTTTAGGTATAAAAATATTGAAGCACTTTGAGAAGTCTACATGAAAAGCTCGACATGAAGCTCAAAGGTGGGGCTTTAGGTCCAAATGACTGTTGTGTTCCCATGGTTTCAGGCTCGTCAGAAAAGTAAATCCACTGACTTTCTGGTTTGAAGTGCTAGTCAATTAATTCTGTTGGTCAAGATTTTCATGGACTGCAGTTATTTAATCACAAGAAAAATAAATAAATGAGGTCGGCGCAGTGGCAAGGCATCTGCTTGCGTTGCCAACATCCCAAGTTTGGTGATGGACTTGGGAGTCAGAGGGCCGGCTGGGAGGAGACATATCAAACATCTTGGGGACTGCTCTCCTTCTCTGGGGAAGGGGGGGAAGAGTGTCCAGCACTTTATGGACCCCTGGCGGAGGCTGGGGGTACCATTGTGGCCATCGCCGTCACTTTACAGGGGGCAGGGCAGATGCTAGATGTCACTGCACATCCCTGCACCCAAGGGTCCAGCATTTAGGAAACAAATAAATAATAAATAATAATAATAATTTTATTTATAAAGCGCCTTTCAGTGTATCAAGGTGCTGAACATTCTAAGATCATAAATTCAAATTTCAAAAACAAATCTTCAAAACATATATTACAGTCATACTGAAATTAGCTTAGTTATCTAAGAAGGCCATTTGCCATAAATGTGTTTTAAAATCTTTCTTAAATATCTCCACAGAGGTGCACTCCCGTAACCGGTGTGGTAGAGAATTCCAAAGAGTGGGTGCAGCGTGAGAGAATGCTCTGCTGCCTGAAGATTTTAGACTCACTCTTGGAATCTCTAACAACCCCATGTTGGCCGAGCGGAGCGATCGGCCAGGGCAATAAGGCACCAGAAGGTCTTTCAGATAGGTCAGACCCTGATTGTGAAGGGCTTTAAAAGTCAACAAGATGACTTTAAAGGTGATCCGCCACCGTATAGGAAGCCAGTGCAGTTCGTGCAGCACCAGGGTAATATGACAGGACCTACTTGTCCCAGTCAAAACCCAGGCTGCAGCATTCTGCACCAGCTGTAGGTGACAGATTTCTACCCCAGAAAGCCCAAAGTAAAGGGCGTTGCAGTAGTCTAAGTGCAAGGACACAAAGGCGTGGACCAACGGCAAAGAGTCAGACGGAATAAGGTGCCTAACCCTGGCAATATTCCTAAGATGGTAAAAGTCCTGATGACGGCCGACACTTGAGATTGAAGAGTCAGCCTGTCATCTAGGACAATCCCAAGGCTACGCACCCATTCGGAGGTCAGGAGTGACACGCCGCAAAGAAAAATTCCAGAAGGCACTCCAATATGCAACCTCTCGATCTGACCACCCGGGTCCACCACCAAAACCTCTGTCTTCTCTGAGTTCAACTTTAGCCAGCTAGAATCCATCCAACCTTGGATTTCCCCCAGACAGTTGTTAAACACCGAGAGAGCTCCATCCTGGTAGGGTGCAAAAGACAGGTATAGATGGGTATCATCTGCAAGCAGTGAAACCTCAGTCCATACCATCTTATATCTCCAAGGGGAAGCATATACACTGCAAATAACATGGGTGACAGCACAGAACCCTGAGGCACTCCATACAACAAAGATTGGACCAGAAGAAAAAATCCCAGACACAACTCTTTGTGATCTCCCAGTGAGGAATGAAGTGAACCATCGTAAAACGGTTCCTGACATTCCACAAATTTGCCTCAGGCGTGCTAACAACACCATGTGATCCACAGTGTCAAAAGCTGACGAGAGATCAAGGAGAACCAGAATGGAACGTTTCTTCTGATCCCTCGCCCTCAGATCATCATTAAGCACCTGAACCAGCGCAGTCTCGGTGCTATGTCTTTTACGGAAACCAAATTGGAAGGATTCGTAGTTACTATGCATGGTTAAATGGTCATCCAATTGGGCTGCCACAACCTTCTCAATAACCTTCTCAATAAACGGAAGGTTAGAGATAGGTCTGTAGTTTGA
Source organism: Neoceratodus forsteri (assembly GCA_016271365.2). Classification (NCBI taxonomy): domain Eukaryota; kingdom Metazoa; phylum Chordata; order Ceratodontiformes; family Ceratodontidae; genus Neoceratodus; species Neoceratodus forsteri. Next base: position 161,126,946 of record CM028132.1, on the reverse strand, counting down.
GAAACAGTCTGGGTCCAAGGAAGCTTTCTTCAAGAGGTGTGTCACCACCGCCTCTTTCAGGGAGCTAGAAAACTCACCTGCCTCCAAGGAGCACCAGACTATTTGCACCAGGACTGGACCAATGATATCAGAACAACCTGAAATTAGGGAATTCGGTCCAGGGTCCAAACCACAGCTTGTGGGACGCACACTATGGATGATCCTCATAATATCCAAGAAATCAGGTCGACGAAAGGAACTCCAAGAAAACTGAGGCACTGTGATCTCGCACTGTTCTACAACATCACCCTTAGAGGCTGCTGGACACAAGTCCACCCTGATGTCAGCCACTTCAGTTGCAAAGTAATGAGCGAGCTCCTCACACTCTACTTGCGAAAAGGCTTTTCGGAACTTGCAGACAGGCTGGGTTGCACAGTCTGTCTACAGTTCGAAACAGCTGAGCTGGTCGATTCTGAGCAACTGCAATCTCTCTGGACAGGAATTTTGCCTTCTTATGGGTGATTGCAGATTGATAGATAAGAGTAATGGCCCTTGGTATGATGCCATGCTCTGCTGCCCTGTCCACTGCCACCAATGTCCACTTGTTGGGGTCAAGCTTACCCGGGGGTAAGCAGGGGCTTGCCAATAGTGTATGTCAGGAGAATGGTGACTGACTGAAGGCCCTACCCATGGGTGTAAGACTGGGCATGGGGAGGATGATAGGTAGGGCAAGGCTGAGTTCTGGTAAGGATCAGGGGCTGGCGCCCCCCACCAAAAAAAAAAGATAAATGAACACCTTATCACCAGAGAGATTCTTCTTTTATTTTTATTCCTTATTTTCAAAGTTCAGCAAACATTTTTACATACTGTACTATAGTAAAACATATTAGTGTTTTACACACCACGCTGTGTATTTTTTGGCTTTTTCATGTCTTTATTCATAAATGATTATGTGACTTCTTGAGGTGTACATGAACAATCTTTGCCCGTATTACTTATTGTAGCAAAATCTGAATTTGTAATGCAAGCTGTGTGAATCATGTATTTTCATGTTTTTGTCATGATATGTATGGTCCCATGCATGAGTCATGCCTTGCTTCTGCCTTGAACTACGAGTGCTTTTACGTATTTATTCTGTATCTGACATTGGATGTCCTCCCTCCCCCACACTCAAACTTTGCATCTATAAAAGGACAGGCATGTACTATAAGAGTCAATTCAGTAGATAGGAGATCCACTGAATGGTTCATAGAAAACAGGGTAAATCATATCAGGAAGTTCTGGGAAGCCTAGACATGTACTCACTGGAGACAAGAACGAAGGGGGAGATATGGTAGAGGCATTCACATTTTTTTACAGTACGTGTATAATGTGGTAGAGTATTCTGAACATTTCAAAGCCAGCAAGAATTTAATCACAGGGGGGTATAACATTAAACTGATTGGGGGAAATTCAAAAAGGACTTCTCAGAGAGTGGTAGAAAAGTTGAATAGCTTGCTTGTCATGGTGTTCAATACTAGCACCATAGCTGGGTTCAAAACTGACTGAGAGGGTTTCAATGGGCTAGACAAGGTGAGGATATGGTAAAACAGAAGGGCAGTAGTTTGAAGGCAGGGTTCCAGGAAGAACTGCTGTATCTTCCCATACCTTTCTAAGTTTTTATGTTTTGATGCCTCATAGTTATTACTGTAGGAGAAATAGTCCAGTCATGATTGAAATATCATATTAGTTTAGTTCAGTAGTCTACATTTAATGGCCTGTTGAATTATTAATTGAAAAAAAGGAATGACCTGCAACACAGACATAGAATTCATCAACAGCACTCAACCCCAAAAAAAAAAAAACACTCCAGTCCTATAATCTTACTTGGGCACCCAGAGCCACAAAAGAAAATTAAGTCCTTTGCAGGTGTGGAGGAATTTGCATGGGCCAGAAATGCCACCTTCTCACCTTTAGGGTGCCTAATGGCATTGACAGAACTGGAAGCACCCTCTTACAGCTAATACCAATGTGCACCATGTCTTCATGTACAGTCAGATCAGGGTGGGCACAATTCTCAGCAACCTTTGCACAGCCTTTAGACAGTGTGGAAGACAATGGTGTTGGGTAAGGGGAACATTGCATCAGTCGCTATATATGCTGTGTGAAAGTTGTTCCCCAAACAATGGATACCTCCAACTCTGAGTTGTAATAGAGGGCTGGGAGTTATTGGGTTGCTTTCCATTTTATAAAAAATTGTGAAGTAGGGGCTGTGAATGTCACCATAGGCCTAAAGATTCATGACTGCAAAGCTATGTATTCCAGTTATATGCTTGTGATCTGTATCAAGTCCATCTTTGTGAATCGAGCCCTTAACCAAGAGGCTCAGTCCACCACCAAAATGATCCAGATGTGCACCAAAGGTACATATTCGGCTGCAGAACCACAACATTCACAGATTTCCTTCTCTTTGGTGGTATTCAAAGCCCCAAGCACTCCCTATATTAAGGAACAAAAAGAGGCAGCTGGCATCTACAGCATACTGAAACAAGTTTTATTTAGGATTTTCAACAAATTCAAAGTAGATACAGTTGACATGCTGTCCAGCAGGAAACAAAAATGTTATTTATGAAGCAATTCAAAGTGGCACACGATTAGATTGAAAAACCTAATTAAAACATATTTTAGTTATTCATTAACATTCTGTGGAACTGGAAATAATTGTGTAAGTTATGTTTTGCGCTAGTAGGGTGCACATCTGATCTGCACAAATTTGTTTAATGTAACAAGTTCTACTGACTGGGTAGTGCCTGGTAAAAAGGATCATGATTAAACAGTCCCCGCTTACATTTCTTCCCATCCCCAATCTCTTTGTTGCTATCCTGAGGTCTGAAATGGGGGGGTGGGGTTTAGAAATAAAATGAGATGCTGTCCAGTCTCTCTCCCCTAACAATGGACAAAAAGAGACGTTTGGGAGTATGCTTTTTTTTGTTCCCCTTATTCAGCAGCTCTGCATCCATCTCAACATTTTCCAGGAGTAAGTCATGTGCGTGTTGCTTCCCTCAGACTCTACTGCATATTCACTCTGGGAAGGGGGGGGCTACAATACAGATGGTTCTGGTTTAGAAGACAGATACCATTTCTGATTACAACTGCAGCTGGGTTTGCTTACGATCGGGGGACCAAGTGGCATTTTTAGTTTTGTTCACCGTTACAACTGGCAGTACATCAGTGAAATAAAAATACTGTGCTTTTTGGATTTAATATTCTGCAGTTAACCACCTAATCTGATCCTCTTCCCCAGCCCCAATCTCTTTGTTGCTGGTCTGGAGATCCAAATATGGCGGTAGAAATAAAACAAGATGCTGTCCAGTCTCTCTCTCTCTCAGTCTCTCTCTCTCTTTTTGTCCATTGTTAGGAGAGAGAGAGACAGTTTGGGAATGTGTGTTTTTTTTTCCCTTATTCGGCAGCTCAGTGTCCATCTCAACATTTTCCAGGAGTAAGCCGTGTGTGTTGCTTCACTCCGACTCTGCTCAGTATTCAGTCTGGGAAGGGGTGGCTTACAGTACAGAAGGTTTAGGTCTAAAACCAAGTGACAGTGACAATTTCTCCAATAATCGAAATGGAGCCAAGTTCAGCTGTGTAAGGAAACAGTCTGCACTACCTCTTATGCACAGAAAAATGTGACACATACAGTAGTGATGTCATGTGTCACATTTCACTGCTTTGCAGTGTGCCACCGAGGCACCCATGATGGCCCCCCAGAACCAACGAAACACGCACATTGATATGGGATTTTCCCCTACAAGGGTATGCTCAGTTGACTGTGCCTGCTTTTGTATGTCCTGGTGAATGTCACGACTTGCTGCTGTACACTTGCATGTAGGATTGCTGTAGGCCTCTAGTATATAGAGTCCCATTCTTGTCATGGACACATACTTGCCATGCTTCTGATGACTGCACTGCTGTCTTTCTCCAAGTGCCCAGTCCACTGTTGCCGTTCTGTCTCTGTATCTGTCTCTCTTGCACTTATTATTTCAAGCAGTCGGGGGATGGACAATGCACAAAGCATCTGGGGGGACCAGGATATAGACACAGACTGCAGCAGTGGTGGACAGACAGCAAGGGAGGGACACAGGCACAATCGCCTATGAAGACTGTGTGTCTCTCCGTCTTGGGAGGGGGGATGACATGCATTACATGACAGTGCTCGCCTGCTGTCTTTCTCTAATGTCTGGTCCACTGTTGCCTTTCTGTGACTCTCTCCCTTGATGGCGCTCCTTATTTCCAGCACAGTTGGAGGGACTGACATTGCACAAAGCATCTCAGGAGGGGAGACAGAGATGCAGACACAGACTTCAGCAGTGGGGGACAAACAGTGAGGGAGGGTATACAGGCATGATAGGCTATGAGGACTGTTTCTCTTTCTGGGTGGAAGAGATGGTGAAAATGGTTCTCCACACACCATCTGGCATGAAACTACAAGAAGACTAAAGTCATGTACTTCTCGCATCCACTGAACTCACGTAGGCGCTCTGCCCTCAAATCCTTACCACCAATCGGGAACCCCCCTAGAGGAAGTGCTAACCTTCAAATACCTGGGCATAACCCTTGACACTGCCCTAAACTTCCATCAGCAATCCATCTCCTGTCCACCACCCTTAATGTCTGTATTGGAATCCTCTATCATCTCAAACACCATCTAACCCCTGATGCTCTTTGGCTAGCTGTCTCCTCCTCGGTTCTCTCCCTTCTGGACTATGGCATACTCATTTATGGAGTTGCAAACCCCTCAGCCCTAGGCAGACTCCGATGCTCCCTGAACAAAGTCTGCTGTCTTGTCCTCAGCTGTGATCGTCTCACACACACACACCTGCTCTCTATACACTTCCACTTACTGGCTGAACCTAGACAGTAGAATACAGTTCCACACATACCTTATGGCCAAAAAGATCACCCTGGGCCTCGCTCCCACTGGCCTCTCCCCTATTATCCAACCTGCCCCAACTCATAGAACCACCCATAGCACGGTCAAACTGCTTTTCTCAGTTCCCAGGTGTTGGACCTCCCAACTCCAAAGATCTTTCAGCCACAGGGCCCCTTCCTTGTTGAACTGCCTGCCCAGTGCACTTGCCAAAGAAACTAGAATCAGCCCCTTCAAAACCTTATTCAGAGACCATCACCAGTCCCCCCCCGTAACTGCCATTGATCTCCCTGCTCCACCCCTGACAACGACCTCTGGCCTAATCTCCCCCCTAAACATCCTGCCACTTTTGCCTCTACCTGTGCTGCCTACCCAGCTCTTTATCTTAGCCTTTATACTAAACTGCTTAGACCTGTCCAAATATTCCTTTGGACCTGACTGTAAGCCATTTACAGTATTCTCTGTAACAAGTCTGTCCGAGTCCTATGGAATTGTGTTTTACTGTTCTATTGCTCTTCTATATGTGACGTGGAGCCTTTGTAAATGAGTCTTTGACTCAAAGGTACCTTCCAAATAAGCAATAAATAAATTAATAAATAAAGGTGCTTGCACTGCTATCTATGACATGACAGCACCTGGGAACAACTGCTGTGGGAGGGGACAGCACTCTCGTTGGACCACAGACTCTCTACAGTCACTTGTATGACCATTCCCCATGCTACACATGCTGCCTAAACACCAAGTCGGTCCTTCGTTTCCATTCCCAAATCACCCCTCCCTCATGGCAGCCAGCACAGCAGATATCCTCACTGAAATATTGCTCTCTCAGTGACATGGCACTACAATGCGGCTGACAAAAATGCACAACATGACAGTGCTGGGGTTCTCAGCACAGGAGGGCCAACAGAAACACTGGCTTCACTCTTTGTCTCCTTGCGGCACTTGACAGGACAGGCACACAGAAAACAAACCAGACAGCACACAACAAATCCTGAGTCACCACAGCATGGCAGGGGGAACAGTGGCACACACAGACTTTAACCTTGCCAGCATGACTACTTCTGTGCCACTGTTGCAGCAGCTTGGTCTTGCGGTAAATGATTAGTATATTTTCACAGCTGGGGCTCTCTTGCTTCCCCACATTTCTAATGACTGCTTTTCTGGTCTGGTTTTCTGACCTAGGGATTGAGTACCGATGGTACTTTCCCTGACTCCCTCCACAAAACCGTGCATTAACAGGGCTGCTTAATGCTTGGCTACACAGGGGCTCTACACCAATCGGTAGGCATGATCCTGAGAACCCATGTTATAACTGGCAATACATCAGTGAAATAAAAGCACAGTGCTTTCTGGATTTTAAAGTTTGTGGCTAACCTACTTAATCTGATCCTCTTCCCCAGACCCAATCTCTTTGTTGTTAGTCCTGAGGTCTGAAATGGAGGAGTAGAAATAAAACAAGATACTGTCCAGTCTCTCTCTCTTTCCTAACAATGGACAAGCAAAAAATAGTGCAGTGCGACTGGAGTGCTCCACAGATGTGGAGGCAACTGTGGTGACACTCCAACATGTTGTTCAGTTGCAAGGAATGCAGATTCCTTCTTTGAAAGCAGCAAATCTGCAGGGCTCCACCCACTGCAGCCCTAAAAAGAGGGTCCAGCCTGCAAAGTGTAGACTTTGAGGTATTGCTGTAGATCGCATAAAAGATGCACGATTCTTGTTTTTGGGAATGTAGCATTTTTGGGAGGGTACTCTGTTAAGAGCATCATGTTACACATTCCATGAAAATTATTGGCATTTGCAAGGAAGACATTTTGGATGCAAGAAAATCAAATGACTAATCAAATGTGGGTTTAATTTTGTTTCCCAAAACTGACCCAGTGCTCAATGTGAAAAAAATATGTTGTGGTTAAAGAAGGCATACAAATGTTTCTCATGAGAACAGACATAAAATATTTTATTAGCAACTTCAAACTGGCTGCACTCTAATAAAGATTGTCAATAAAGGCAAATGCATACATCCATAGTAACATATTACATTATAAACTTAATAGTTATTTTAAAATCATATATACAGATATAAATGATATATAGCACGCGGGCACACACACACACACACCACTGAAGTGAAAATGACAAGATAAAAGTGATATATTGACTGATGACAGTATAAAAGCAAGATATCAAAAATATGACACTTTCTGTTGTCACAACAGGCATATTGAAGTTTATGTCATTACAATGAAATAAAGAATTGATCAAAGAACAGCATTAACAATGCTGATGACATCACAATTGTCTAAGGCAGCACTGTAGTAGCACTTGAAATCAAAGAGAAATGGTTACATCTAATAAACAGCAGTTTTAAAATGTAAACTGTTGAATCGGTGTGTAAACTGAATGTGTAATAGTTTGACTCAGAATATGAAGTTCATCACTTGTGAATGGGGCAGGACTTTCATAATTTACACTTGAACACAAATAGCATATTTTGAGTCAGGAAATTGCATATCCCATCTTATATTATACTGTGTGTGTGTGTGTGTGTGTGTGTGTGTGTGTGTGTATGTGTGTGTTGTATATTTTATACACACACACGACGTGCGCATATCAGAGCATGACCACACGCCTGCACTTTCACCCCCTCCAAAACCATCTTAGCCATTTTATAAGATAACCAACCTACTGTAGGATGTGAGGTCATGGTCTGATATATGCATGTGTTGGGTGGTTTAATGCAGGAGACCTCATGTACACCAAGGCATGGGTATATCAGAGCACGACCACACACCTTACGGTGGGTTATCCATTACATATAGTGAATGCAATGCAGTAACTTGCAGTAAATGACATTTAACAAAATATTGATTGACAGAAGGGCTTAATTGCCATTGAATTATACTGTTCCCTGCAGTACTGCATTGAATCCTGAATGGTGCTGCTATCTATCTATCTATGTCTCTAGAGGTAGAGGGATATATATAAGATTGGTACAGACCAGCCAAACGCCTTTATTGAACTGTTTTCCTGCACTAACTGATTTTATGTATTTATTTTTATTTATTTCTGATCTTGGATTAACACCTTTGAGTGCAGGCGCTTGTTTACAAAGGTCCATTTATTTCACACAAAGCTGACTGTTGATCATCTGCAATTTCATTGTTTGCTGGTATGTTTTAATTACATTTTAAAAAAGAAAATTTAAAATCATAAGGAATTACAAGAGTATTTAAAATGTATGAATGTTCACTACCAGCCCCAGTTCTACTTTTGCATTCAAGTGGCATTAAATTAAATTTCTTTTATTTGCAATTGAAAGAACACATTAAGCTGTGATAGCTTGTTTCCAGGTGCATTGGGGGGTGACATAGACCTGTTTTATTGATGGGAGAATGTTGGCTATGATGCCAAGGAAACTCCTACTCTTCTTCAATAACAGATATGGGATCTTTTACTTCCATTTGACAGTGACCAGACATGCACAGAAGGGACCCAAGTAATGTCTCATATGAAGGATGGCACCTCAACAATGCAGTACACCCTCACACCGCACTACAGAGTCAGTAATGGGCATTACCCCCAAATAGCTGTTGTGAGGCTAGAACCTAGGACCTTCTGATCTTAAGGCCCTAGAGGCAATCGTGCTGACTAATGAGTCAGTGACACCGATAAAAACAACTTCAGATGAATAATAGTTAGTCTATATAGTGGATACATTAGCCATTTAACTTGCAAGAAAAATCCCCAGGAAGTACCCTAATTTATGGTAAACATACCCATACATGCACACTTTTGAGAGGGATTTTCCTCATAATTATACAGGCTTGAGGGCACTGTGTGAACACATTTCCAAAGGGGATTTATATATAGTACAATACAACCAGTGTATTAAGGACACCATTAGAATCAAATCATCTGCCCCAATATACAGTTGGGAACATAGGAAACACCCTTTAAGAGATCATGAAGCTCTTAATATGCAGTGTCATTACTAGTCAGGTTTTTACCAATCCACCCCGCCCAAGCAAAAATTGTTAGCAAATGTGTCTTATAGTAACTGAGCTGCACTGGAAAGGAGTTCTCTTAAGTCCAGCATGAGTATCTATTATATCCCAAGATCTTAAAAACAACTTAAAGACTCCTTTGCAAGTGTAGTAGTGCACTGCCTGTATGCCATACTCATTGCATTGAAGTCATGCTACAGTATGTAGTCAAGTAAAACAAGAAAATGGCAGCATTCACTATTTTAACTCTTTGATGGTGAATATGTTGGAACATATATTGATACTGGGCGTGTGTATATATACACACACACACACACACACACACACACACACACACACACACTGCAGAACAGCAACAGCTAATTATTGGTAAAGAGCAGCAGGGTTGGGGAAAAATTAACTAAAAGATTAAAGGACATAACTAGAGCTATCTGATTGTTTTACATTTTAAGTTTTCTTTTTGTTTACAAAGAGCCACAGTGAAGCTACCTGGCAAGGAGTGTTTTAAGGTATCAAGGTATAAATCTGTGTGACAGGCAGAAGTTCAAGGCTCTTCTCAAATATGCTTGACATTAAATTATTAAAAAATAATATTAAAAAATTAACCACCTTTGGTATAAAATCGATTCCAGCAGTATAATCAAGATACAGGATGGTTTGCAGTATGATTTGACATGTATCCACACAAGTCATGGCAGTGCCATCATCAGTCACTTATAGCTTTGCTTCTTTGGAGTTACTGTACAAGACTAGCCTTTAGTTGTGCACATAGATTTAAGTACCCTTGTAGTTTTGCAGCTCAAGAATTCATGAGTCTTATCTTCACAGATTGAAATATGTAGCGTTATTTATCTGTAGCGCATAGACAAACAAACATCATGCTGTAGTCCATAAACAAATTGAAAACATCATGAATAATAAGGCACCAAACTGACAGCAAGGAAGGAGCACACAAATAATACATCCAGCTGCCAACTGAAAACATGAAACCAAAATAAGAAAAGTCTCACTCTGAGCAATTGGCAGTAAGGTAAATTAATTACCTGATGACAACACAAGGCAGCAAAGCCCAGCACTTTGAGGCAACACACTCTTCTTCCATGGGGGGGGGGCCCAACAGTCATTCTAAATATTGTGTGGCTAAAGGACTACTAACAGAGAATGAAATTGCTAATAACTAATACTTTAACATTCCAAAGTCAGGTACTAATAATGAAGTTCAAGGTGATCACTGGATGCAATCTGCGCCTGTAACACTATATGTGCTGCAATTAACAAAAGATCTAATCAGTTGAGTAATGGGCATGATCCTAACTCTGACATAACTCCCTAAAATATGGCTAATTGCAAAATTTAATGGGAGCTTCAACCCAGGTGAGTATACATTAAGCAGTACATACAGTTGTGCAATGCAATTCACCAAATATTTCAAACTCTATGGAACTGAAGAGGTATTATGATTTATTGTGGCACAGAGGGGTAGGAGCACAGCAGTGGGGTGAAAGAAAAAAAACAAATGAATTGCTAAAAAAGTGACAATAGAGGAAAATATTCAACTCATACCAAGATACTAAGAAATATCAATCTCAGTCACCAAGTGACAGATGTGTCATAAATAAATATACAATAGTTGGTTAAAAGATAGTTATGAAGGTAGTTATGTCACACTATTTAGACTGACCACTTGCTTGGAGTGAAACAATTTATACTGTCCATATCAATAAATTCAAATGATCTGTCTTAATATTATCAAAAATATTTCCATATTAACAGCTGTATAAATTCAAAGGACTGTTTATGCTCTTCAGAACTGGATTCAGCAGACAGGCCCAGAAGTATGGTATAGTGCATCCTGCTGCTGCTTGGGGTACCTGACTGGAGCCAGCTCGGGAATGGGCAGGTCATATATGTGAGGTGCTCAAGTTCTGGAAATGGAGAGCCCAGCCCACCTAAAAGTTTCTCCTTCCCCACTGGGTGACCAAGTAAGGACACTGGTGTTATTGTGCATGAAGTTGTTTGCCTACTTTTCTGGAAACAGACTTTGCTGACAGATAATGACAGCTTGGCCCACCTGGTCTGCCCCTCTTACATGGACCAAAAAAGGTTGCAAACATTATAACCACATTGTTGGGGTGGGGATGGGGGTGGGAGAAAATTGGATTGGGAAAGTTTCTAATTCCTCTTTACATACAGTAAGCATTTTTTTGGTTTGGAAGTAAGATAAATGAACATAAAGTAATACTTTTAATTAGAAAGTTGGCCACTTTAGTGTTGCCAGTTGTGCTGGGTGAAATTGCAAAAATCCATTTTGCATACTTTTCATAAAATTGCACAATTTTTGCAAAATTTCACACAGTTTCATGAATTTCAGCATGTTATACAATACTATGCAGCTTTTCATACAAAATGAATGAAATTGTGCAATTTTGCAGACTAAGGTTTATAAAAGTGCATGTTTTTAAAAGTTTATGCTTAGCCTGTGGCATTATTTGCCAAAATTGTACATTTTTAAGAGTTCCCATTTTTAAAAATGTGCAACTTTGGGGAAAGGGTACTACCTGCTGAAATTGCTCATTTTTAAGAACTCTCATTTAAAAGAGATGTGCAATTTGGGGAAAAATGTGCAATTTTGGAGAAAAAGGAAGCAAAATTATGTTGGATTTTGATGCAATTTCATGAAAATTGCATGAATGCAAAATTGGTGTGTTCCCGCCATTTCAGAAGAATATTAGGAATTTTGACCAGCACTAGCTGCAACTATTGTGTGGAATGTGGAATTCTGCTGGTGGAATTCACATTGAATGGTAACTTCACTATTGGAATGCTTTTTAGAGTTTCTTTTTGAATTCCATTAGATTCCAAAAAGCATTTCTAAGTAAACTGCAGAATAATTTTCCATGGATTATGTACACCACTGAATAATTTTCCACAGATTGTGGAACAAAAATAATCCATAGTTTATGTAAGGTGTGGAATACTAATCCATGAAAAACATTCTACTTTTGAAATCTTGAAAATTCTTTCTCTCAATTGAATTCCATGGAATTGGGGGAGTTCTCAAATTCCACAAAATTCCATTCTGTCAGAATTTGACAATTATGCACAGCACTAGTTGCTAACTGTTGTGCTAAAGAAGGTCATTCTTTCCACAAGAACTTCTATTTTAAGCCCTGAGCTATGATTTTGGTAAAACCAATGTAGTTTTTCTGAATGTTATTTACATCATACTGTATAGAGGCGGCACAGGCTGTAAGAGCTAGCATAGATTATATTGTTGATGCAAGATGCTTCCTGTTAGCCAAGAAGTTGGAATTGAAAGGTTCCAGGTTTCTGAAGCATCATGCATATTCTAATCCCAGCACTCCCAGACTTAGTTACTGTAGGCAGAGGCGTAAAAAATTCCTTTTAAAAAGCAAAAGGACAGGGTTTATTGAAAACAATGACTGGCTCAGAACATGTGATAGAGGAGATGCCATAGTTCAATACTTGATGTCTCCATTTGAATCAAACATCATAATGGCATCATGGGAAATTTACTGGGTACTGAGGAAATTGGTCATCATTAGAGAGATTATACTCCTTAGTATAGCATATGGAGCTACAGTTATCACTTCTACTATAGAAAATCCTCTCACTGTGCCATAGATTTTCATAGGCATTGGATGACACTATGGGATAATAGATTGAAGGTGCTACTTTGCTACTAGCAGTGCAAGCAGATCTGAAAAAAAAAACCCAGCAGTAATGAGGAAACATGAATCTGGCTTTATATTGTTGTAGTCAGAAACTATAAACATGTTGTGCAGAACTTATACTACAAGATGACATATATTTTATAATATTGTACACAATACAGAAAGTAAAAAATATATTTAATTTATAAATACACTGTACAGGTAAAATTAGAGAATAATTCAATATTTTATGTTATGTCGAATGTATGGTAAAAAGCAATAATGATTCTTTATTTGTATAAACCTCCATTAAAACCACCAAAAAGCTGTTTAATTGTATGGTCACAAAGTCTAAGGGTATAAATGATCATTATAATATAGTTTGGTTCACTGCTGTGTAATCAGTCTCAGATACTTTTGAGGCATCAATAAGCTTGGTAAGGCCAGTCTTAGCAGAGTATTTAAAAATAAATGCCTTCATGAGGTCATATCGGTAGTTCTTGTTGATGAAGTTGTAAAGTATGGGATTAATACAGCAATGGATCAATGATAAACACTGCATGGTATGAAGAGCTGCATACAAGAAGTCTTCCATAGTGCAGCTGAATGGTATAATCTGAAGAATGTACAAGGTGTCAAGTATCAGGATGATGTGGTAAGGTAGCCAGCAAATGAGGAACACAATAACATAGGAGAGGATGATCTTCTGACTCGTCTTCCTTTCTTGGTCACTGGAGGTAGAGACAGCCCTTGCTAGAAGAATGTAGAAGACAGCTATAATAGGAAATGGTATGACAAAGCCCAATATAATAGACACTAGCTCCATGCCAACCAACCATGTGTGGAATCTTTCTTTAGGATATGCTGGACGACAGTAAATGTTACCATTATATGGGGAGGTGAAGGTTTCTAGGTAATACGTATCTGGAAGAGACACCCCAAATGCAAAGAGCCACACAAAGATGCAGATCAACCGCCGGATCATCTTCTTTCTGTGAGTGTTTGAGTTTCTGAGGAACCTTATTGAGATATAACGGTCAACACTCATACAGGTAAGGAAAAAAATGCTTCCAAAGAGATTGACACTGAATATCAGATGAGTTAATTTGCACATCATCTCTCCCATGGGCCATTGTCCCTCCTGAACCAAGGAAGCCACCCAGACTGGAAGTGTAACTACCACACAAAGATCAGCAATTGCCAGGTTTAGAATGTAGAGGTGGGTTTCATATCTAGTCCGCTTGGCCCAAAAGTTGAACCATATCACCACAGAGTTGGCGACTAAACCAATCACAAATATGAAAATGAAAAAAACAGATACTGTATATAGAATGTCCTTTTTGCGGACATTGTGATGGCAGGTAAGAGTTTCAAAGGTAAAAGTAAAGTTTTCATCTACATCAGTGTCGTTTATATCCTCCAAGTAATCCAAGATGGACGTCATATCAATGGCAGCCATGGTCACTCAGGTTGAATCCTGCAAGAGAATACAAAATGTGCTTGTAAATGCAGGATGTGAGAAACATTACAGATACAACCCCATTTAGTACTACATTAGGTGCATTTATATTTGTAAAAGTTTCAATTACATTGAGGACTATGCAAGACTATGATTAGTGCTTTGTAAAATGTAAATTCCACCTGTGACATTTTTTCCAAAATTACAACTCTATGAAAATTACGAAAATTAGATTTTCTGTTTATCCATAACATTTTAAACTCATACTGTACATCCAACTATTATACCACTGTTACTTTTGTAGTTATATCCTTAATAGGTATGCCTGCCATGTTTCAGATTCCTAGTTTTAAAGAGCTAGTACCATCAAAAATAACATACAAAATATGTTCTTCATTTTTAAAAGTAGTTTGTTATTACTTTTTATTTCTGAAGTGTTTTTCATATTCCTTTTGGTCATTAGAGCATTTTCTACCTGATAGTATTAGTTGTGGAGTAGAGAACAATCCTTTACCTGGCAGCTGACATATCTAGTTCCATTCCTCTATATACCACATCAACATTGTGACATTACAAGTACTGGTCTGGCAGCAGATGACTGACTTTCTAAATAATTGTAATGTCACAATCATCAGTGAGGTCACAATGTTAATGAGGTATGAAAAGCAATAGAAGTAGCTACAGCAGCCTCCAGACAGAGTGCTGTTCCATACATCTCACATGGTACTGTCAGGCAGAGCATCTTCAAATCAGTAAACAGGAAAAGAAAAAGGTACCGCCAATATAAAAAGTGATAGCTGACTCATTCTGAAAGTTAATATTAATTTCTGGCAGTACACTAGCTTTTTAAAGGGTACTTAAGTATAAGCAGTCTAATATTCTGAAAATATTTAGAAAATCTTGCAAGTACAGTAAGTAAACAGATTTTTAAGCTCCTGTAACATTAAAACTAGATAATGTCAACATTTTTGGTAGGTTCATAATCTCTGAAAAGGAGGATGCGTGTGTGTTAAGTTTCTAATCTCTTGCTTAAAGGTTGGTCTAGTTATAAAAAAAAAACTGCAAAGGAACAAGTTGTGCATATGTTGCAGGGAACTGGTACCCCTCCTGAGACAGCAAATCAGGGAAGCAGCAACACAGAACTATATGTAGATGCACTTACAGTATGTTCACCTTATGTTTGTTTTGTGTGACCTGGACATAAACTGTGAAAACTACAAAATAATTACTTAAAATGAAATCATAGAATTTTGTGAGACTTTTGTGATAGCCATATCCATAGGCTTTGCTAGCCATCCACCTGCCCCGTTATGGAGGAAGAAGGAAAAGGTTGGGTAGAGTAGTAATTAGGTAGCATTCTGATTGACAGACTGTATGAGAGGCCTTTTGACACAATGCATTTCTACTTAAAGTTGAACCAGCATAATATTTGGTGGTGATTTGCATATACAGCCCATGAAGCTTTGCATATGGGGGTATGTGTGATTTTGCATTTCTTTGGAACTTGGCTTCCTGGTCAATGCCCTTTGAGGTAACCATTGCCTCAGTGCTTGTGCACTGAGGTTCTTTGTCTTTATGCTTTTTTTTTTGTTTGTTTGTTTTTATTGGTCTCACCACAACATAACTCAGACAGACCAACTTAGAGTAGCTGGTTCATTCCACTGGGGTGTCATACAAACAAAGCACACTGATGAGTCCTGCTAGGACAAAACACATGTCTGTGTCTTCTGTTGGCACCCTTTGCAGACTATGTGCGAGGCCTTTTGGCATCATGCATTTCTTCTTAAAGTTGAACCAGCATAATATTCTGTGGTGATTTGCATATACAGCCCATGATGCCTTGCATTATGGGGGTATGTGTGGTTTTGTATTTATTAGGTAGCATTCATAGTGTCCCCATACTAGATGTAGCAGAAGAGTTGGAAGAGCATGTAGGACTATGATGCTACTTCAATAAGGTGATTTACCTGTCTGCAGTACATCAAATGAATGTGATCTATTGCCAGGCATTACAGCAAGAGGGAGTAGTTGAATGTTGCCCGCAGTGGCGAATTTGACATAGGGAGAGCAAGTCCGGAGGACACGAGGAAGTCATTTACAGAACTAGAATACTTCTAAAGAGAAAGGCATCCAGTGTCATGTTCTCCAAGATCTTTATGGCTTGGGGTATGTGAGGCATGACAGCAGATTATTATGCAAGCTAAGTCTTGTTAAGAGTCTGTTAAAAGAGGGAATGCCTTTTTGTTCTAGCCAGCTAGAGCATATTCGGGGGCAAGAAATGCCTGAATACCCACAATGAGCAACAGCTGCACCTAGAGGGAGTGGGTACTGGTTAATAAAATGTATAGGACAGTCAGGGGGCATGTAAACTAAAGGATAGAGGATGCAGCTAGTGTATGGGAACACCAGTGATAGGAGTAAGATATAAGGGTTCACCAATGGAAGCAGTTGAACAGCAGAGCTGGGTAGCACAAGAATAACAGATTCCCATTTAGAGCAAGAATGCATATAGGGACAACAATTTTCACTGGAATACAGGTCATATTAGAATCACACCCAGGAAAAATTACTAGCCTAATAGCTAATAATAAATGCACTTGAAAGGCCAGGGCATGCACATAGACCTGATGGGCAATGAAAACGAGTGGGAAACAAGAAAAAGGAAGTCTCAATATTCTTTAGAAATGGTCTAACAGGAAAAGGCGTAGGTGACTTTAAGGGAGGTACTTTTTTTCCCCCCCTCAGCTAAACCAGCCCAGACCAGACACCATCAGCCTACCCTCATGCCTAGCCTAGTCATCCACCTTCTCTAGGGCTTACCTCTCCCGTGTTCCTTCCTAACTTGCCCCCAGGGTGGGGCTGTTGGGCGGGCCCCAACCCATGGTGGAGTTAGAGTGCGGTATCCCAAGAGCACCGTGGTCAGCAGTGTGAGGCCTGTGGTGCAAGGATGTGCATCATCCTGCAGTGGTCTGGACTGTTTTTCCCAGTTCTTCCCAAATCCCATTGATATTAATGGTGTGTGTGACATGCATGGTCATGCACATGCAAACACACTGATGTCCACCCTCCCTGAGCTTGGCACTGGCTGCACCACTACCTGTGGTCATATTGGTGTTGGTACTGCACCTGAGACACGTCCTTCCCTCCCCCAAGGTGGAGAGTGTCCCAAGAGGATGTTCAATCCACATCCCCAAGCTGGCCATCTGACTTTCCAGGCTCATTTCCAAACCTGGGTTGTCAGCATTGCAAGCGGTAGTACTACCACTGTGCCAGCGGGAGAATGTCATTGTAAAGTACAAGGAAAATATCATTGGATGAACAGTTCCAATTTGTCAATCTTGTCAAGCTAAGAGAAAAAAGTAGTGGCGGGGAGAGACAATAAAGTTGTCACACAGGAATGTACTACAAGACTAGAAACAGCTCAGCTGGGGAAAGTATAAGAGCACCCATAGTGGGTGCAGTGTTGATATGTGCTTTGCAAGTTAAAATTCCAGAGGTGGAACTAAGATGCCATTTCCTATTCTATTGCCATAATGCTTCAGAGGATTTTGCCATTTAGTAATCTGTGGTATTTTCTTTGATCGAATCAAATCATACTTCATTTATAAAAAAAGCGCCTTTCTTACAGCCAAGGTGCTTGTACATAATAAAAACAAATACAATAAACAATCACAATGAACAATAATCAATACAATCCTACAATTTAAAACCTCTGACAATTAATACCTAAAAATCTGGATATGCCAGATCAAATAAATAGGCCTTAAGCACAATTTTAAAACCCTTTACAGTCAGGCAACCTCTCACCTGACGAGGTAGAGAATTCCACAGGATTGGGGCCACAAAACCAAAAGACCGGGCACAAGATGTCTTTAAATGGACCCTGAGTATCTCTAGCAATCCCTCATTTGTGGCTCAGAGAGGGTGGAAGGGACAGTAAGGGCGAAGGAGATCCTGCAAGTAACTAGGTCCCTGATCGTGTAGGGCTTTATAGGTCAGCAAACTGACCTTGGAGGTGATCCACCACTGCACTGGCAGCCAGTACAGTTCATGCAGCACAGGTGTTATATGACTGGTCCTAGATGTACCAGTCAATAGCCTGGCTGCTGCATTCTGCACTAGCTGGAGGCAGCGGATATCAACCCCTGGTAGCCCTAGGTAAAAGGCACTGCAGTAGTCAAGGCGAGAGGTAATGAAGGCATGGACCAACATTGGAAGATCCTCAGGAGGAACCAGGTGTTTCACCCGAGCGATATTCCTCGGATGGTAATAAAAGGCCTTGATGACTGCCAACACCTGCTATTTCAGGGTCAAGCTATCGTCAACAATAACATCCAGGTTCCATACCCGGTCTGAGGTAGTCAGCTGAACACCCCCGAGCCATAGTCCAGAGGGTAGACCTGCCGACAAACCCACCTCCCGATGATCTGGGTCCATGACCTGCACCTCAATTTTAGCCAGGTTCAACCACAGCCAGCTCGCACCCATCCAGTCCTGGATCGTGGCTAAACAGTTGTTAAATACCGAGAGGAACACATCCTGACTGGGTAAAAAGGACATGTACAGCTGAGTATCATCTGCATAGCAATGAAAACTCAAACCGTACTGCCTAATGATCTCTCCCAACGGCAGCATACACACTGCAAACATGGGTGACAAGATGAATCCAGTTTTGTTATGTTCCTGGGCCCAATGAAGATGGTTATGCATGACAAATGTCAGGTCTATACTTGCAATGTCATCACAATTAAAAAAGATTCCACATTTTCAGAACATTTTTGCAAATATCCCCCCTGTAATTTAGAAATTATGTAACCAACTTCTTATGTATTTAGCAGTTACTACAACTCTTCCAAAAAGTCATGCATGCTTATTTTCATGTGTCCTGCTCAAAAGGAGGCCAAGTTATAAGCAGCAAAATATTTTCACATAATTTCACAAAGAGGTGACTTGCATAATTTCGAACCACTGTACATTTAAAACAACCAACTGAATGTCGTACCTGGCAGACCTTTTGCTCTCCTAACAAGCAAGTATGCCAAGTTAAATGTCTTCAGCTAAAAGGACAAGTGCTTTAGAAACAAACAAATTCTCAGAATTTTTCAAAATTATACAAAACTTTATGATAATTTTGTGGAAGTGGAATTTGCTAATTTCACCCAGCTCTAATTATGGTCTATTAGGCCCAGTTTACAAGTCCCTTAAATAATCAGAAGCAGAAGGTACTGTTTTGATACCACTCCTTCTACATATAGAACGCTTGTGTATTATGGGGCTTGACTGGAATCATTTCAGCTCCTCAGAAAGGGAGTGGAGCAGCACGGATAACATGATTTGCAGCCTGGAATATTTACACATACACTACCATTGTAAAATGGTTTGACCCTCCAAATCTCCTAAAACAGTTCAGAAATGAAGTGTATAAACAGGTCTATTGAAAGTATGAATCCTCTAGTGGCTTCTTTAAGTGCTTCTTGTCATGCATTTTAATGACATCCCACAGAGAAAAATTTCTCTGTGTCACATCAGCCCTAATTTCTGTGGCAGGGCTCCTAAATATCTGAGGCCGAACTGGTTGAATTCTAAAGTAAATAACTTCAGTTCTGCAGCAGGTTTCTACCATGTGATTCACTAAGATACCATGTGAGGTCAGCAAAGCTGTGCTGAACCTCCAAGAAAAAAAAAAATAGGGGTCATCATCAGTGACTACTTAAAACAATCAAAGCAGTGTAGCAAGGCCTGCAGTAAGACAAACAGGATGTTGGGGGTGTATAGGAAGGGGTACTGACAGCAGAAGGAAGGAGGTATTACTACCTCTCTATAGATCACTGGTGAGGCCTCATCTTGAGAACTGTGCCGAGTTCTGGTGTCCTCACCTGAGGAAAGATAAGGACAGGCTGCAGACAGTGCAACATAGGGTGACCAAGATGATTCAGCACCAGCTTAGCAGATCTTATGAGGATCAGCTCAAGGCAATGAACATGTATGGCTACATGACAATTTGCACCAGTTAATTTGATCTGCAACACGCCACTCCAAACTATGAACTCTGGCATAAAGTGCACCCCTGTGCAAATTGTCCCCTATCAATTTGTCCCCAACATAAATATAATAAAATAAACTCCAGGTGGTACAAAATGGGGAAAAAAATTGTGCAGGACAGTGACTGTAGTCATGAAGCAGAATGACCAGAACAAATTGACATGTCCCCAACATGTACAAGCTGAAGACCAGATGAGAGATGGGAGATATGAGACACACCTTCAAGTTCCTGGAAGGAATTAACAAGGTAAACTGTGAGGAACTATTTAGCATAAATAGTGGATCAAGAACATGGGGGCACAAATGGAAACTGACAAGGGGGAGATTCAAGGGGGAAGTGAGAAAGTTTCATTTTACAGAAAGTGTGGAGGAGCCATGTCATGCTATCTTTGCTCATCTAATGCTTAATCTTTCCACATTCCTCACTGCAAAACCTGTGCTGGTCAGGCCTCCATTTCTGCTTACTTTCTTCCTCTTGGGAATGATCTTCCTTTCCCTATTCGTCTGTCATCATCATTTTCCTCTCTTAAGTCACAATTTGCTTATCTCTTTCCACCCTGCTATTTCAAAATTCATTTTGATGCTTTGGCCAATTACTCTGCAAATATCTGCACCCATGAATGGCCACCTTGTAAATAAGTATGAATGGTGATAGCTAAAGATGTTGCGAAGTTTTAATTGACCAGCGAAGTTAAGGCGAATGCGCCAAATTTGCCTTTGTGAATAATGTCTTAAATTTTTTCTATTTAATAGGAAATTCTCTCTTGGCAACTTTGCCTAGAACTTCTCCTTTGTGGAACACCAAGGTGAAGTTGGGTTAGAATGAAGTTAAAGATACATAAATGTCTCAAGGTCAGCAGTCTCTGGCCTGTTCCCCCCACTCTGTAGCAACCTGAATACCCTGTGCCCCCCAACCCCGTGTTACCAGTATCACAGGCTGCATTCACTAATCAGTCTCAGCCACGAGCAATTCTAACATTTTGTGACCAGTGTGTAATCCACTTACACTCATTGTTGCCAGAGTAACATGCTGGTAAATACCTGGAGTGTTGCTACCACTGCAATTGGGCTTAGTACAGTTTTCTCCCAGCCACAGTCAAATACTGCCCCAGATACCAGTGCCCAATGTTTTGTAATGCACAGATAGGAGCTACCAGTTGTTTGGCTGCTAGTCCATATATCCATACTGAGATGTATGGGGATGCTGAATGCAGCAGGGCATGACTCAAGCTCAACACTCTTGTTTGGGAATGGGACTCTATCATCCAGCTCTAGGCTCAGTGCCATCACCACCAGCAGTCAAGGGGACACCAGCAACCTTCTCCTTGACTACTGTTCCTGAGCCAGAGATTTTGCTACCTCTTGGACTGATGCTCTTGTTGCTGCTTCCCCCAGCACCCACCTGCATGGAGGCCACAGACGTGGCAGAGAATAATTTAGCAACACAAATGCCACCATCCCACTGCCACCAACTACTCCTTTGCTACTACTGCCAGCCCGGAGCCCATGGAAGAAGCTGCAGCAGAGGCAGTTTTTTTTAGGTGCAACAACATTTTGCCCCATAGAACCTATACACTTCTTGGCTGCCTTGTCAGCAGCTCTCCCTTTACTAGAATTTCTCTTTCCAGTCATTTTACATATTAAGATTTTTTAATATTGTAAGAAAAAAATAAACACCGCAGTAAAACTATAGCAGCAGAAAATACCTCATTAGAGGGATTTACTGTGTGATCTGAATCTAACAGAACAGCTTACTGAGCTAACAGTAGCTACAGTAAAACCACCCAAAAAGTCCCCCCCCCATCATGATGGGGATTAACAAGACACACATGACAGGGATTGCTCAAAACAAGTTACTGTAAACAATACTGTCACTTCAAGAATCAAACAAAATAACCACTGTCAATATAGAAACAGAAATAATTCACAATCACATTAAACTGTACTATGGAAATAAAATGAGAACTCTCAGACCACAGACAAAAATTAATAAGAAGAAAGATCAAGGAAAGCAAATCAGACTAGTCCTCGAAGGGCTGCCTTGCTTGCTACTATAGCTGGAAAATCTCCCTTCCCTCACACAGCATTGCTTCACACAAAACAAAGCCACTACTTTCTACTACATAAATCTGCAAATCTACAATGATAATCCAGCTTCACAAGGCACACTAGCTATTTTTTGTGAGCGGTTGGGTTCAAAATACTCCACTTACATAGTAATTTTAAAGGTTTTTGCTCAGTCAAGCAGGGACAGACTTCTTTCCAACTCTCTCTTTATAAGAAGGTACTAAGTGCATGAAATACAGCTCACTTCAGTACCATGTGACCTCCAGTCCTATGGTGCATTGCAGACTTCACCTGTGGGGCCCAATTTCACCAACTTCGCCGGCGAAGTTGCCAAATTCACCATTCATGAAGTTATCCCTACACTGTGAATTGTAACTTTGCAAGGCAGATTAACTTTGCGGGTTGTGGCAAATTCACAAATTAATCTGCAAAGTCAGCCAGCTTTGCACACCTCTAGTAACAGCATGCTTACCAGATTATTACAGTTTACAACATGAAGACAAAGATATACAGTATGTTGGTATGGGCCCATGGACCAAGAACAATTACATCTTGTTATCATTCATGTAATTTTTTTTTTTTCTCTTTTACTTTTTGCTCCTGCGCACTGGGGGATAAGAACTCAGCCACATATCACAGGCCATGCCCGCAACTATCAACAACCATCCCCAAGACCACCTACGGCAGGGCCAGAAAGTGAGCATCCACCTCCGGAGCACAATCCAAACCGGGAGGTGGAGCAGCTGGACGGGGAAGAGCTTCATGAAGCCTCCTGGCTGCCATTTTCCTTTTTCTGGACCCCTCTCCCTCCTGGCACATGGCCTCACCTGGGTGGGGGCATGTACATGCCATGATCACTGACTGCTGTGCCCTCCCTACCTGCGCTACCCCTCAGCCACCACCAGAGGGCAGCAAGTAGGTGGGATGACAATCTCTCCTTCCCCAAGAGAGGAGAGCAGTCCTCCAGACACGCAATTCTCTCTCACCCCTGCTGACCCCCAACAGTCCGGGCTTGTTCCTGAACCTGAGTCACCGGCATGGTGAAAGGTGTGGTTTCCAGCACCTCAACCTCCAGCACCACTGGGCTGGTCCGAAAAATGTTTATTTTTTAATCCCTCATAAAAATGTCCCAATCTTTCTTACTAACTGCTTTACGGATATCACTGCTTTGAATACACTGAATTTCTTTCAGGAGGTGATTTGGCCTAGCTGTTGCAGTGCAGAGTGAGGATACCCAGATCTAAATTCCCAAACTGCCTCCTAAGTCCGTGTGTGACTAATGAAGTCACTTAGCCTCCCATGCTTATCCTGTACTGATGCTTTTCGTGTAGTGTGAAAGAAATGTTTTTATCCTCTCTGAAGTCTACCTCTAATCTGTTTATGTGCTTATGAATCTTCCCTAATACCTTACTGCAACAATATTCTCTGTTCTCTTGTCTGGTCACTGGTACACCACTGGGTGAGCACAGTAGCATCCTTTCACCAGAATCACAGGGTTTGCAAAGCCCATTTCAATAGAATCATAGGGGTTGCAAAGATCTTCCATCCATAATCATAGGGATTGTGAAGCTCCTCCACCCACTACATTTTATATAAGAAAATGCTAGGGAAATGTTATTTTAGGGGTTGCAGTGGACATCATAGGGGTTGCAGAGAAATCATAGGGGTCTCAACCACAACCCCTTGCTACCCCTAAATGATGCCCTTGGATGAGAATTTGTCCAGTTTATAACATACTTTGGAGGATATAAAAGTGTCAGTGTAAACTAGGGCCTCAGGGCAGACACAATAGACATACAGCTGTCTTTTGCCATTTCATTTTATGTTTATATGGCAGTCATTAAGGGAATTTTAGATCACAGATGGGCCTGATAATTCAAACTAATGAATACCTTCAGCATACTAGACTTAGATCTCAACAGTGGCAAAGGCTTCATGCCCTGCTATCTAATTTAAAAGCTACTGATCACATTTAAGAACATTTTATCTGCTTCTTACAGTTTAAACAAGCATTTGTCAATGCTGAAAGTTCGTCATGTGTACTGGTGCTATGGGGGGGTTACGAGTTGGTGTCGGCAAATTTCAACACGGGTTCATAACTTCATTGTTTTTAATATTGTTACACCCCATTTTTAACATAGCCATCTTATTACAACATCTCATAAAGAAAGAAAGAGTATAATTTCAACTCCTGTCCGAAAGGTACTTTCACGCAGTGGCTGCGAAATCACCTTCCGGGATGCAAAACAGCATTTTGCTCAGCATCTGGAAAATGGCAGCTGTCACATTCATGAAGTGCAGTGAAGAAATGGTTATGATGAAAATTTGGGGTCAAAATTTGAAAAGTACCAAAGATATAAGCCTGCGTTTAATTTAAGTGCATGCTTGTAACTTTGTTGTCTGTTAATATTTTCACACTAAATTTTCTTTCATTGCAGCATTCTTCTGACCCCACCTCATGAAAAGAGCCACTGTCATTTTGTTCACGCATCCCGAAAGGTGATTTTGCAGAGCCACCATGCCATTCTGTGCCACAGGTGCGAAAACATGTTTCAGACAGGACATGAAAAATGACAGCTATAATAATAAGGAGATGTGAAATAATGGCAATGTTGAAAATCTGGAGAGAAAATATTACAAATTGGTGGAATTAGGAGCATGCGTAGAAACTGTGCAACGCACGCTCGTAACGCAGTCATTCTTTGGAATTTTTTCACAAAATTTGCAACATGGGCTTTTTGGGACACTACCTTATGAACAGTGGCACTGTCATTTCATTAATCGGTCCCAAAATGGGATTCCACGCAGTGCCTGCAAAATCACCTTTTGGGAACAAGTAAAGAAATGACAGTGACAGTGCTCAGGAGGTGGGGTCCCAAGAACCCCATGTTGAAAATTTGGGGCCAAAATTCCTAAAAATGGCTCAGATATCAACTTAAGTTGAACCCTCCCTCCCCATCGATTCCTATTATTTGGCTTACCTTGAAATCTTCACTTTTCCAATCAGCTTTGAAGAGTGTAGACACATCCCGGTCCACAGAAGATCATTGTTCCTGACCTCTGGAGGTAAGTATGGATAAGGGGGGATGCAGGGAGGTGAGTGCACAGTGGGAGGGTTGGGATAGGGAGGGGGACAGGGAGACAACCTCTTTTTTTTTTTTTCAGGTTTAAAATACAAGACATTGGGGACAGTTTTTTTTTTTTTTTTTTTTTAAAATAGGACAGGATGTGTACATTTCTGGACACTAGAAGTGGGCTCCCAGTGTCCAGGGGGATGGGGAACGGAGGGTGCAAGGAGGACAGCAGCAGTGGGAGGGAGAGGGAGGATTTGCTGTGTGGGGGGGCTTGAACAGAATGGAGGGTGTGGGGAGGACAGCAGCAATGGGAGGGAGCAGGAGGGATTGATTTACTGGTGGGGGCTCAAACAAGAGTGCAGGGAGCAGGGAGGATAGTAGCAGTGGAAGGCAGCAGGATGGAGTGATTTGCTAGTGGGGGGCTTGAACAGAAACAAAGGGAGGACAGGAGCAGTGGAAGGCAGCAGGAGGGAGTGATTTGCTAGTGGGGGGGCTTGAACAGAAATAAAGGGAGGACAGGAGCAGTGGGAGGCAGCAGGAGGGAGTGATTTGCTAGTGGGGGGCTTGAACAGAAACAAAGGGAGGATAGTAGCAGTGGAAGGCAGCAGGAGGGAGTGATTTGCTAGTGGGGAGCTTGAACAGAAACAAAGGGAGGACAGGAGCAGTGGGAGGGAGCAGGAGGGATTGATTTGCTAGTGGGGGGGCTTGAACAGAAACAAAGGGAGGATAGTAGCAGTGGAAGGCAGCAGGAGGGAGTGATTTGCTAGTGGGGGGCTTGAACAGAAACAAAGGGAGGATAGTAGCAGTGGAAGGCAGCAGGAGGGAGTGATTTGCTAGTGGGGGGCTTGAACAGAAACAAAGGGAGGATAGTAGCAGTGGAAGGCAGCAGGAGGGAGTGATTTGCTAGTGGGGGGGCTTGAACAGAAACAAAGGGAGGATAGTAGCAGTGGGAAGGAGCAGGAGGGATTGATTTGCTAGTGGGGGAGCTTGAACAGAAACAAAGGGAGGACAGGAGCAGTGGAAGGCAGCAGGAGGGATTGATTTGCTTTTTTCATCTATGAAAGCACTTTTTTCTCACTCCCAAACTGACTTAATTTTATGCAGTAAAAGTCCGCAACCAAGAACTATGGTGGACACTACAGGGGGCTCCATTAACTGTAAAGGTGCAGTACTACACCTTTACAGTTGATGGGCCCCCATAGAGAATTTAGATGAAAACCTAAACCAGAAGGTAAGCCTTTCGGGGATGGGAGCCCCAGATTAATAGTTTTAAACACAGGTTCAGCATGTTCACAATTAGCCATCATCATTGTAAGTGCTACGGCAGTGTGAACACGCAATCAGGAAGTTAATGCAGGGCTGTTTACACATCAAAGGACCGAGCCATGCCACTATTGGTTCGGCTCTGACCTTTAAAAACTTTGCCAGCTCCTCCCCCAAAACAGAAAGTGAGTCACTGGTAGCCTGCGTACTGATTCGCCTGCTGCAGACCTGCCCCTTGGAACAGAGATCTCCAGTGGATTCATTCTCCCACACCCCTCTATAGCCACTCTTATTTAAATGAGTTTGTCTGCGCTTGCACACACAATGAACTCAAAAAAACAGCAAGCCTTCTGAATCACTAACCATAATATGTAAAGAATGACATAACACCTATTGGTCACCCTCTGTTTGATGCAACTCAAATTTGTAAAGCTTATTTATATCCCTAAAGTTTAAACTTAGTGACTACACATCATCTTCCTGTCTGGAATTAAACCCATATAAAAGGAGTTTCAGTTTATATTCTGTAATGTACTTGAAGAGGCAGCGCTAGAGTCCTAGAAAGCTTACACATTGAAGTATAGCTGGCAGTATAGTTTAGAGGTTAGAGTAATGAGCTGTAAATGAGCTTAGTACCTCCAGCAGACCTTGGTTTGATTCCCACGACCTCCACTTGCATACTGTGTCACCCTGAGCAAGTCACTTAAGTTTTTATTAGCCTACTGTAGGGTAATCTGTTCAACTAAAACAGCTTGTTTTTGCTCCTAGTCTCCTAGATTGTAATACACTTTGATATGCAGTTTGTACGAAAGATGCTATATAACAGCACATTGCTTTACTTTTTATTCTGGCATATGTCTCTCCCTTTCATTAACTTAGCAACTGATGTTTTTACAGTGTCCAGCTGCAAAGCACATACAAACTGTAATTGCTCCAGATGTGGTAACTCCAACTTAATGTTTATCACTTCAGTCAGAAAACTGGCATTATATAATGTATTCATTGCAGAAGAGTATGCAGTTATTAGTCTTTCCAATTTAAAAAATGGGTGTTACTTCCTACTATGACACTGTTGTACATTCAAGGCTCACTAAGTTGACATTTAAACCCTTAACTGTGGATTTCAGAATTTGTTTTACTGCACCACAGTCATACTGTAATTTCTTTCTTCTACCTCCTGCCCATGGAATTTAGATTTGTAGATGACTCCTGTAATCTACCACTTTTAGAGCTGGGGGCTGGAATCCCTACACACATGATTTTAATTGTGAAGAGGCAGGCAACTCTACTTCCATTCCATACTCAAATCACCTGCAAAACTACTACATGAGCATTACAAGGGGGTGTCCAGCCTATCCAAATAATCAAACAATGGCTTTAAGCACCGAGTGATCATTTTCTGGTTCTTGGTTTTTACTGAGGCTGCCTGTTACATTTTTCATTTTTCAACCTAAAGACTTGTTACTGAGCTGACAAAAAGAAAAAGCTACGCTCCAAATGAGGACTCAACAAATAAGTTGCACAGTATGTCAGTGGCTTTAATATGGGTCAGTGTCATACAGAGTACAAAAGAACCCTGCTGGTTCGCTTTGTACTACACCGAATCTTCTTGAAACCATTGACATGCTGCACACTTTTTTGTTAAGTCATCATTTGATATGTGGGTTTTTCTTTTCTTTTGGCTTCTGAGTTTTGGAGCTGTGGCTCTAATCAATGTGTAAGTGCTCTGGCAGTTTTTGGCTTTGTATCGTGCGGGCAGCAGGTTTGGAGTGAGTTAAACTGAGATACCCGACAGCTTCCACTGTTTCATCATAGAACAAGAGACACAAGTACAACAACAAGATTATTCTGGAAAATGTGCAGAGCACAGTGGTTTAGAGGTTCATTTTGCTGGTGATCTGGCTTGAGGACTGTTTAAAACTGCAGTGCAGAATTCTGGCTGGCATTAGCAGCAAGCAATATAAGAAGCTTACAGTGCAAGAAGTATTGCAGTCTTATCATTGCCAGTGGATGTTACTATGCACAGATGGCAGATGTGATGATATAAAGGGAAGAGGATTTTGGCAATGTGTGGTGGCCAATCAAATCTAAATCATTATGATACTTATTGTTTATAATACCAAAGTAATAGGATAGTAGAAAGGATTTGGGGTCCATCTTGGCAACTCTCTCACCACATGGCAAAGATTATACTTCCACTTTGAGTATGCAACAGGTATCAAAGCTCTTGCATTTTTTTTCCTTTTTTTTTTCTTCTAATTACTCTGACTAGGTTATAAACCCAGCAACTTATCTGGAATGGATATCATTAACTGCAGGTACCGTGGAACAATTTTCAGAAGGACATTCTTGCAGGATTTAGGACACTGTCCTACATGCTGGGCCTTTGGAGATCTTAGGGCTCAGCTCCGGGCAGCATGGGCAGAGATTGCATGCCTCAAATTTCATATTCAGAAGAAATACATTATAAGAACCACCGCCATTTCCCCAGCATCCAACAGAAAACCTCGAAGGCATGAGGTAGTTAGACCCTGGAGGTTGGCAGGTGGTTAGTAGAGCAAATCGGTGCCCCATCACCTCTGCTCTCCAACATTTTACCTCCAAAACCATATAAACACTACAAACAGGTATCTGCCTC
Source organism: Neoceratodus forsteri (assembly GCA_016271365.2). NCBI lineage: Eukaryota > Metazoa > Chordata > Ceratodontiformes > Ceratodontidae > Neoceratodus > Neoceratodus forsteri. The sequence continues at coordinate 161,097,846 of CM028132.1, read as the reverse complement.
TATCTCTGAAATCAAACAAAGAGGCAGAAGACACTGCAGAGCAGGACACTGCAGCACAGGAGCTAGCACAACAAAACTCACCCAAATCAGGAACCAAAACAAAAAGCGAAAAGGAAATCCAAAAACTTCTGATCATAGGAGACTCCATGATTCGGGAGTTGATACCCATCTCCAGCCAGGGTAATGGTCAGATGTCTCCCAGGTACATCAGCAGGAGAGACACTGACCAGATTACAAAAATTATTCACAAAGCAGGAGAAAACATTGATGTCCTAGGTACACATAGGGACTAATGATCTCGCTGCCAGCTGGTCAGTTGTGGAGACCAAGGAACACCTGACCAGGCTGGGTGACAAACTATCATCTATTTCGTCTGCGCAACTCCTTCTCTGAGATCCTGCCGTCTGGGAGAGGGGAGCAGATGGACGGAAGGTCAGAGAAGGGAGATAGGGGAGCTAAACACGTGGCTCAAGGGCTGGTGCCAGGAAAAGGACACAGATTTGTAGGAACTGGCAACAGTTCTGGGAGCGAAAGTTCTTTAAATTTGATGGACTGCATCTGACTAAGGAGGAGTCAGTGCATTGGGGCAGAAGTTTGATGTCTTTGCAGAATATTTAAACTAGCAAATGGGGAGGGTGCAGCACCCCATCGTCGAATGGGAAGAACACCTCCCCTTCAGCTAAGTGGTCAAACAGGGATTCAGCATGTTTGCAGTTCATTTGCATCACCAGATAAGAAAAAGGTTTGTCTCCCATACGATGCACAGGGTAATGCCAAACCTCACCCAACAACTAACACACCAAAATCTGGCCAATGGAAAATCATGTACACAAATGCTCACAGCCTGGGAAATAAGATCCCAGACCTGCAGGCAATAATGTCAGAGGCTAAACTGGACATAGTAGAATTAGTGAGACGTGGTTTACCAGTAACCACACTTGGGAGACTTCAGTACCTGGCTATGTATTGTTCAGAAGAGACCAGGTGCAAAAAGGGGGGAGGAGTGGCCTGTATGTCAATGAAAATATCAAAGCTACAGAAATTCAGAATACACATAAGGAGCCAGAAGAACTGTGGGTCACCCTGGAAACAGGAAATAGGACAGCCATAAGAACTGGGGTTGTCTACAGGCCCCCAGACCACGGGGAGAACATAGACACATTACTGTTAGAAGACATACAAAACATGACAGCTAAAGGGGAGGTTCTGATAATGGGAGACTTCAACATGCCGGATACAGATTGGTCAATACCAGCAGGAACATCTGCCAGAACTAGACACATAGTGGATTCCTGCAGGGGAGGGCCTCAAACAACTGGTACAGCAACCCCAGAGACAGGGCTATCCTAGATCTAGTACTGACTAACAAGGAAGGGATCACAGATCTCAGGTAGAAGGTCACCTGGGGCCAGTGACCATCACATGGTATGGTTCAATTTGGCTACTACATCTAAATCATCCCATTCCAAGGCAAAATATGGAACTTCAGAGGAGCTGACTTTGATAAGATGGCCAACAGAGTTAAGCTAGCCCTGGCTAAAAGAAACACAGGTGAGGGGGTACAGGCAAAGTGGGCAAGCATTAAGGATGCAATACTTGAAGCAACATCCCATTGTGTTAGACAGAAAAGGAAGTGCAAAAGAAGAAGGAAACCACTTTGGTTCTCAAATACAGTAGCAGAAAAGGTCAGAGCCAAAAGGCTGGCCTTCAGGAAATATAAGAGAACACAACGGGATGAAGATAGGGAGGCATACCAAACTGCCCTAAGGGAAGCAGGGAAGGCAGTAAGGCAGGCAAAGTCCCAAACTGAGGAAAAACTAGCACGAACAGTAAAAAAGTGACAAGACTTTCTATAGATACATTAGTGAAAGGAGAAAGTCCAGAGGGGTATTGCTAAGCTTAATGGAGAAAAGGAGCATGTGGAGGAGGACCCTGTAAAGGCATCTATCCTAAATAGATACTTTGCTCAGTATTTACTGAAGAGAAGGTAGGGCAGGCCCACAGCTCAGCATCATGGACACAGGGGAGGTGGCGACTACCTTCACAAAAAGAAAGGGTCCTACAAGAGCTTACTAAGATCAGGGGTGGCAAGGCAATGGGACCTGACAGCATACATCCCAGGGTACTTAAGGAGCTAAAGGTGGAACTAGCAGAGCCATTAGCAGAACTGTTTAGTGAGTCTCTGAGCACAGAAGAGGTCCCAGAAGACTGGAGAAGGGCTCATGTGATCCCGCTCCACAAGAGTGGTAGCAGGGAGGAGGCGGGGAACTACAGACCAGTAGCAGTCTTACCTCAGTAGTGGCAGATTATGGAGGCACTCCTTAAGGAAAGGATAGTGCAACACCTGGAATCCATAGGGCATAGGATCCAAGACAGCATGGGTTTACAAAGGAAGGTCCTGTCAAACTAATCTCATAGATTTCTTTGACTGGGTAACCAGAGTGGTGGACCAAGGAGCAGTTGATGTCGCCTACTTTGACTTCAGCAAGCTTTTGACACTGTTCCACATAGAAGATTGATAAGTAAGCTGGGTAGGCTCGGGTGGGTCAGATGTTGGTCAACTGGGTGGCAAACTGGTTGACGGGCAGAAAATAGAGAGTGGTGGTAAATGGTATACAGTCAGAAGAGATGCAAGTCACAAGTGGGGTACCTCAGGGATCAGTCCTGGGCCAGTCCTCTTCAAAATCTTCATTAGTGACCTTGCAGATGGACTAGAGGGTAAGGCTTGTCTGTTTGCAGATGACACCAAGATCTGCAACAGAGTAGATGATCCAGATGGGGTGGGCAGAATGAGAAGATATCTGGATAAACTAGCAAAATGGTCAGAAGAGTGGCAACTGGATTTAATGCAAAGAAGTTCAAGATCATGCACATAGGAAGAGAAACCCTGAAGCCACCTATAGGCTGGGAGGGAGTTGCTAGCAGTCACAAAGAAAGAAAGAGACTTGGGCATCATCATCACTGATGACCTGAAATCATCAAGCAGACCTCTAAAGCAGTAGGTAAGGCTAGGGGTGTTAGGGTATATTAGTAGGGGTATCACAAGTCGTAAGAGGAGGTAATAATCCTCTTTACAAGACACTGGTTAGGCCCCATTTGAGTACTGCGTATAGTATTGGAGGCCACACCTTCACAAGGACATTAACCAAATTGAGGCAGTCTAGAGAAGGGCAACCAAAATGGTGCAGGGACTGCATCAGAAGACATAGAGGACAGATTAACAGAGCTCAATATGTATACCCTTGAGCAAAGGAGGAGAGAGGTGATATGATCGAGGCATTCAAACACCTTAAGGGCATTAACAAGGTGAAAGAGTCTAACATGTTTAAATATAAGAAAATAGCAGGACAAGAGGACACAGCATGAGATTAGAGGGGGCCAATTAAGGGGGAATGTGAGGAAATTCTTTTTCACAGAAAGGGTGGTGGATGCATGGAATGGCTTACCACAAGAAGTGGTGGCTATGAATATGAATACAGTGAAGGGCTTCAAACAGGCATGGGCTAGGCATAAGGGAGCAATACAAATGACTATGAATAGATAGGCCACTGACAGAGCAAAGGCCGATGGCACATTTATAAGGTAGAAAAAAGAAATGGGCAGACTGGATGGGCCTTGCGGTCCTTATCTGCCGTCAACTTCTATGTTTCTATGTTTCTATTGTCTGTTATGCTTTCCTTACTCATACTATATTGAATGCTTTGTTTGGCTGGTGCAAGTTCTTCTGCTGTCCCTGTAAATCTGTATATGTTTGCACAACATAAGTATGAACATTCACTTTTAAAGAGGGGTGGAGTGTGACTGGCAGATCTAGAGCCCCTTCCTACTTTAAATGCAGTATTAAGCTTTAAACTTAAATGCAGTATATTTCAGCTTAGACCAATTTATTTTCCCTTTCCTTATATTTCTGCAGTTGTTAATTAAAGATGCCAGACTGAGTGACACTGGAAACTGAGTAAAGCCTATGCAGCCACAGTCCCTTGAAACTGTGCCTCACGGAAGTCAATTAGAAGACACAGCCATTTTGGGGTGGGGCCAAAATGGCAAATCAGGTTCACAACTGGTTAATAGATAGGAGGCAGAGGGTTGTACTAAAAGGAACACACTTTAAGGATGATTGGGTGACCAGTGGGTTACCACAGGGTTCAGAACTATAACCAGTCCTCTTCAAGATCTTTACTGGTGACATTTCAGAGAAACTAGAGGGGAAAGTGTCTTTTTACAGATGACACCAAGATTTACAACAGGGTGGACACCCTGGAGGGATTAGAGACAATGCATAGAGATCTGTTTAAACTGGTGGAGTGCCCAAAGACATAGCAGTTTGAGTTTGATGCCAAGAAGTGCAAAATCATGCACCTATGGCACAGGAACCCTGGAGCTGTGTTTAGGATGGGAGGGAGGTGTTGGCAGTCACTAGGCAGGAGAGGGACCTCAGGGTCATCATCTCAGATGACCTCAAGGTGGCAGTGCAATGCAACAAGGCCACTGGCTGGGTATCACCAGCAGGAGGTGAGAGGTGGTGCTATCATTGTTCTGCTCTCTGGTACACCCTCATCTGGGGTACTAAATCCAGTTCTGGATATCCTGCCTCAGGAAGGACAGACAGAATGGAGGTGGTACAGAAAAAGGCAACCAAGATGGTACAGGGGTTGCAAGGGAAGCCATATGAGGAGAGACTAAGGGAATGAAATATGTACACTCTGGAGGACAGAAGACTGAGGGGTGACATGATTGCGTCCTTCAAAATAAAATAAAAATAAAAAGTACCTCACAGGGGTGAACAGGGTGAAGAGAGGGAGCTTCTTCCAAATGAAGATGAGCTCCAAAACTGGGGGCCAAAAATAAAACTGGAAGGGGAGGTTCAAGAAGGACGTGAGGAACTACTTCTTCACAATAAGGGTGGCAGATGCATAACACTGACTGCCAGTCAAAGTTGTGGAAGCCAAAATGGTTGAAGGCTTCAATTTTGTATGTGCTGCTGCTACTTTCGTAAAGGTTCATTTACATCTACTTAAGCCTCTGGACTCTGTTTTGGTAGTGTGTGGTGAGTGCCGTGTTTGGCTTTGGTATTACTAGGTACTCAGAGTCATTGAGCACCCAGTGTCCTTGTGTGGTTCTGTCTTACTTGTTACAAACAGGAGTATATCAGTAAGGAAACATGGAGGTGGAGGTTCCCCTGCAGCCAGTTGGGGTCTGCAGAGATACAATAGGCAGGGAAGCCGTGTGCAGACCGAGTGGACATAGTGCCCTTTTCTGCTGACAAATTCTATGTTTCTATGTTTAGTCAAAGCTTTCCAACACTACCCTACCAATAAACATTTACTGTGTCACAGAAGTAACAACTCTAATGAGATAAAATTCAAATTACATGTCAAGACAATCTGTGATCACTTATGTGAAACCACCAACAATGATTATAATTAGTGTCTATTTTGACAGTGGTTTTGGGATATGGATACCTTGCCAACTAACAATTCAGCATGAGAGTAACACAAGCCATTCCAAAAAAGTCAGCGAACAGACACAGTATAATACCCTAATGTCCTGTATCATATTTGAACCACCTATCAAGGTGAAAAGGTTTCATAACAGACTTCTGACATCTACAAACTGTATTTATTTATTTCAAATGTTTACCAAGAAAGGCATACTGAGTGGGAACAGTTCATTGTCTGATGTGTCCTGGGGACAGGGAAAAAGGGAAACAGTGCAAAACAGTACAGTCAATTATAATATAAAAAAAAATGCACAATCTTGTCCCCTTACTTTATAATCTGCACTAATGTCTCTACAGCTTACAGGAAGCCAGAACTATTTGTACTTCAAATCCACATGTGTATGGGATGTGCAACTAGTAAGCCAAAATAAATAGATATCCCTAAGAAGTACAGTTAATCAGCGCATAGTTATTAAAGTGTGTATATGATTGTATCTCCTCTATGAGGCCTATACTACTAGTAATAAAAATAAAAAATAAAAATATAAAACTTTCCTTTAGGACTTGCATCATCCTGCAGTTCAACATTTCCTAACACCCTTCTCACCAAGTTATAACCTTGCCTTTAACTGACAACAAAAAACAGATTATCTCTTTTAATTTGCCCAGTGCTAGCACTAAGACAAAGCTATGTTCCCATCATCCATTAAAGCTCAACTACCTTTTGACTGAACATCTAGAAGCTGTCCAGGAAGCTCTTGGCATCACATCCTCTGAATGATGGAATATTGTTGATGTAGGGGATGTGGCCACCATAACAAGACAATTGCCTGATTTGGCTTGCAGCTTGATATTTGGTTGAAAACATTCCTAACCACTAGCTGGTAATGAAGACATTGATATGCAAATTAAGTCACCACAAATGTCTGGGAATACTAAATTATTTCTGGCTAGGAGCCAGACTCAGAGTGCATAGCAACCTGCTCTTCACTCTCAGAACAATGAGTCAGCACACATATCTTGTAAGAAATTAGCAGTTGTATGCAACTATGTGTATTCTGGACAAGAGATAAGCATTAATGGTAATCATGATCTCATTAGGGACTATGCCCCCCCCCCATTTTGTAATCCATTTGAATGTCAAACTGTCAAAACAAGCACCAGCTGGAATTTGTGGACATTTAGTTTCCCTTTTTTCATGCTCTGCTTAAAAAAATGAATTATGTAAATCTTTATGTTGAATCATGAATACAATAAATTTATTCAGGGCAGGGCCATGGTCTGACCTGTCAAGTCACACTCTTCAGGGAGACAAATTGTCCTGAAAGAAATAAACAAGAAAGACAAGGATGATTACACTCAGTCACACGTTTCCTAACAGAATCAGGAACAACTCTTCCTTTCGAACTTGTATACACCACGACTTTATTTTATATAGTGTATTTCTAATGTGCCATACTCTTCCAAAGTTTAACATAAAATTATTTTCCAGTTACTGATTACCCAATATTTGCTTCTGTTTGTTAAATTAATGAAAACTGACAAGGGACTTACGAAATTAACTAACACTCAGCCAACAAGCAGGCCTTATAATACAGAGGGAAGGCATCAATAGTAGTGCCATGTGCTCAGGGCACAGGCCATGGCATGGCACCATGCACCTGGTGCTATGTCAGAGGGCAACTCTTATGGCTGTTACAGTTCCATAATGCTAGTGGCCACACAGCCTACGTGTAACCACTAACATCTGGAAAGCAACCTGCATAGGTGTATGCAGTGGTGCTGCTGCAGGGGACAGTCCGTCTCCTGCAGACCGTGGCACTTGTTTATGTATACCAGTTTGGGTGGGTGATGGTATGGGGGACCCAATGCTCCCCCCCAATAGCACAATCTGTTGCTAAGAATGGGACCTTGCTATCTTAAGTCATGATGGAACCAGCTACAGAGCACCACTGCAAACCAAGAAAACGTATCACACCATCTAACAACTCTACTCCAATAAAATCTATAGGCTAACCGCAGTACATGAAATTAATTTGTTGAGCTCAATGGCTGAGTAACAAAACACTACACTACCAAGCAACATTTCTTATTGCACTGACAGCTTCAAGTGAAGTCAAGAAAGATATTTTTAATTTACTGTCCCTCCCAGGTCAGTCAGTGTCCCCATTTGTCAGTGTCCTCACCACCTTCAACCTGCCATCCCCAGAATTTGTCTGTTTCAGTGTCCCATGGTATGCCACACATGGTGAGGCCAGCTGGATGTGACCAGGTCCTACAGGTGGCTGAATTCACAGTGGAGCAGAGTCTGGTCAGCCAGTGTAGGGCCTGAGCTATGTCTGAGTCATCCTGTGTCCTAGCTAGAAACTGTCCACGGTTTCTTCTTCCCTTCTGAGTCCAGATCATTAATGTGTGCATGCATGCAACAGGTGTGCACATGTAAGGGAAGTCAACACCACCACCCTCCTGTTGACCAGTCGAACTATGTCTCCTATGCTTCCTCAGGAGATGCTGAAATGAGCCAGCCAAGTCAGTAAGGATTTGTCAAACCACTTAAAATCCAGATTCTAGATTTGTTCCTTTTTTAAAGAAGGTTATAAAATAATTAAGCAAACTGTAGCTTATCTCCATTTCAAAAACCTCATACTGATTAGTACACCGAAAGTGCGTCTTCTGCAAGGCACTGATGTATTGTTTCTAACAGTATGTTTTACATCTTTGTACATTTCCAAACAATATCAGTGGAGTGTGTCAGCCATTAGCCTTGGGAGTCTGGCCCCAAATGGTCTTAATGAAATAACTGACTATACATAATTTCATATTCTTTTATTACTACTTTAGGTGAGACTGTACAAGTGACATTTGTACTTTAACATTTTGCACTTTAATGTTACCCTAAAACATTTTCCTTTTATTTAATGCTGTTACTTAAACAAATGCTGATTCTTTACTAAAGACTCTCTCTCTCTCTCTCTCTTTCTGTCTATATATCTTGTGCTGTGTCAAGTTACAGTTTTGTACCTTAATATCTTCTGGTTTTTAATCACTTTAACCACTTTATTGCACTTTGATTATGCACTCCTGACCATTCTATAAGGGACCAGCTGTTTCTTTACTAAAACTAAAGAGTAAATAACCAGCACTTTGAGGCAGTTTGGCTTTAAGGGTCACTGCACTTTAGTCCAACAATAATATTTAGGCATTTGACCTTTAAGGCTTTATGTCATTGTGGAGCTCTGTAGCAGTATTTAAATTCATGGTGGGTGAACAGTTCCCTTTGTGAGGGAGGCCCTGGTTGCTGATTCCACCACCCTGGTGAAGTAGTGTTAACTCTGAATGCACACGGTTGGTAACGACCATTTTTGTATAGCAGTGTGTTTTGCACTACTCACACTTTATCAGACCACGTTTATGTTGTAAACTAAATGGCTCAGATATTCAAAAGGGTTGTGCATGGCACAACAGTGTTGCGCCATGCGCAACCACTGATACGTCCGGTGCGATATTCAAGGGAAAGTGCGCGGGCATAACCCGATGCGCTGGAGCGATCAGTATGTATGGTGCAGGTGGGGGTGTGCCCATGCATACCCTGCACAGCCCGATATTCAGCCAGGGATGTGCAGAGCCATACATGCACAACCCCTACCTGCGCCAGCACAAAGTTGATACAAAAAAAAAGGAACAACTGATGGCCACCCACAGGTGAGCTGCCGCATTGCAGGGCACAACACGGCAGCTGCCACCTGTGGGTGGCCACCCGAGCTCCAGCTGCACCTGGCGGCCCCCCCATGCCTGATCGCGGGCATTTGTAAAAAAAAAAAACATTTATCTGTCCAATATCCCTGGTGGTCCAGTGGACCGCTGTCCGCCCGATCGCGGGCTCTGTAATAAAATTATATCCCCAATATCCCTGGTGGTCCAGTGGACCCCCACCCCACCTGCCCACTGAATCCCACTGCCCCGCTCCCCCCGGTCAGCGGCGTGGTGGCAGCACCCCACCCGCCTGCCGCCCCGCCGCCCGCCGACTGACACTGTTGGTAGGGCTGTACGCCCATTGGTCCACAGCATGAGCCAGTGGGCGTGCAGTCCATACTGCACACATTCCAGATATGTAATGGGATCGCTGTGGACCAATAGGCATACAGCCCTACCGACAGTGTCAGTTGGCGGGTGGCAGGCAGGTGAGGTGTGCCACCGATCGCTGACCGGGGAGCGTGATCTATTAGGCGGTAGGGTGGTCCACTTGACCACCAGAGATATTGGACAGATAAATGTTTTATTACAAATGCCCACGATCGGGCAGACAGCGGTCCACTGGACCATCAGGGATTTGTGTTTTCCATTTTTTTTTTTTTTTTACTGCAGCCCACGGTCAGGCTGTGGAGCACATTGCCGGCTGCAGGGGGAGTCGGTCCTCAATGGCTGCTGCCTGGCAGGGCGCCAGGTGCAAGTAGTCGGGAATCGGCGCACCTGCATGCAAATGGGGCCATAATGACATGCAAGTGGCCCCATTTGCGCCTTGCATACATTATAGCCCTATTTGCATGTCAAGTTTTGAATATCATGGTTGCTGTGCATAGCACAATGGAACTTACGCTAGCGCATCCCCATGCTCCACTCTGGCCACTTGCACTGGCGCGGTGCCACTCGCCGCGCATGCACCGGGTGGCCAGGGGTGCGACTATTCAATGATGCTGTGCTGTGGGCGCAGCTCCATTGAATATCGCCCAGTCCACACCCCTGTGCAGCCAAGTTGCGCTGTGCCCAAGCTTGCACCACAGCCTGGCGCAGTTTGAATATCTGGGCCACTGTGTTCATAGCGCTGGCTCTTGAGCAAATGCTCATTTTGTTACTTCTTGTCATTTCCTATGCACTGCACCTTTAGGGTGTTAGCGTATGCTGGAGC